>OY728143.1:221896090-224587340 GCA_963277665.1 Viscum album
TTGAATACTGGTGGCCTACTCTCTGACCTTGCTCACTAATTTCTCGGGGCGGTGTCGCCTCCCCAGCATCTGCTTTGTATTTCGCAGCAGCTGTCTCCGGAGACACTGAAGAGATCCATGTCCTCTAATCTAGCGTAAGGGGTTAATGGCCAAGTGATGAGGGGTGATATGTCAGCAGATAAGGTGGGGAAACACAAGGTGACACATGAATCTACTCCTCGGATCCTCATGGTCTATCTACTTCATGGAGATCAGGATGACTATATTATTTTGGCGCCTCCTAGGTCTAGCGTCTTGTCACTATCGGAGGTTTCAGATGGCTCGTGCAAGAGGACCATTATCATGCTAAAACAAGGCTTCTCCCATGAAGGGACATCTAGGATTATCACTCTCTCCAAGTCGGAGGAGTTAGGAGACCTAGTGTGCTTATCTCTACTTAATGGATCCGATCAGAAGGATCAGAAGCGCTTGTGAGTATGGTTTCCCTACTCATTTGGAATGCCCCGGGTCATGGGGCAGCAGCGAAGAGTGACTTTGTTGCAAATGATATCTGCAAGCATCTGACCTCTCTCTTGGCCAATCTCGATCCCAATAAATATCCAAACATACATTCCATGAAGACGTCAAAGATGGAGTATTACATGTTCTTTCATGGGCACCCGCAGAACAACCATATATCGGTATGCTAGAGGAACAACCTTGCTATGGAGTTGGTTGTTATATCAGTGCAGTGAATTGACATTAAAATGTTTGGTAATGGAATGGTGATTTTGTTTAGTATTGTTTATGAAAGTTATAATGTTCAGGAGATAAAGCTCATATGGAAGAATCTGGAGGTTGTTCAAACCAATTGGTTACCATGGTTCGTTGGGGGCGATTTTAACATGATAGAGGATTAATCACAAAGGAATGGCGGTTTGGCTACTGTATTGGAGGGAATGATGGATTTTCAGAACATCTTGACCATGGAAGGACTATTCGACCTGGGATTTGTGGGCCCTAAGTACACTTGGTGCAATAATGGAAGGGGAAATAGCCGGGTATGGAGTCGACGTGATCAATGCCTCGTCAATATCCAAGGGTTGGATTTGTTCTTAAAGGAAACGGTAACCCATATTCCAAGGGTACATTCGGACCATGATACATTGTTGCTGGACATAAAATGGGGAGACATGCATAGGCAGGAATTTCAATATAACAGTAACTGGCATAAAGAGGAATGTTTTAATTACATGCTTGTTTTCTCGTGGAGCAGAGAAGTGGTGGGGTGGTATTGGAATGGTCTGGAAGATCAGTTGAGGCACCTTAATATATACAATTCTTGTTGGAAAATAGGAATGTGGATGAATCAGGGGTGGAAAGACTGGAAGAAGATATTAACTGTTTGGAGGAGGGTCTTATGGATGTTTGGGTTGATAATAATTTTTTCCAGCTTTGTGATAAGCATGGGAAACTGGTGACAAAGTTTCTAGAGGTTGAGAGGGATATTAGACAGAGGTCTCGGGTTATGTGGCTCAAGGAAGAGGACCGAAATAGTGCTCTCTTCCATGCCTGTTTGAAGGAACGGAGGTGCACGAAAATCAAACTGGACATGGGGAATGGTGTCTTCACAGTAGATGTGGATGTGGCTGGACAACTTTCTTTGGAGCACATTGAAATCCTGTTGGAAGTGGAGGTGATCAGGTGGAATTGGGGAACCCCTAGAGGCGGCAACAAAGTGGAATATATCTGTTTTTTATTGCTGATGCTCAATGAGGCGGATAATATGAACCTGTGCGCTTCACCCACTGAGGAGGATGTTAAAGAGACAGTTATTAGCATCCCAAGGGACAGTGTGCCAGGTTCGGGCGGCTTCCTGGGGGATTTTTATAGTGCGTATTGGGAGGTTGTTGGAACTCAGGTGGTTGAAGCAGTCGAGGATTATTTCAAAGGGGGTCAGCTAACTAGATCTGTATGCGCCTCCCGCATCGTTGTAATTCCAAAAGTTAAGCACCCATCCAACATTGGGCAATATAGACCAATATGCCTCAGCAACGTGTCTTGTAATATTTTGGCCTCTCTAATTTCAAAAAGGATGGAAAAATTTGTCTCACCACTAGTTTCAAAGGAACAACACAACTTTATAGGATGACATAGTATACAGTGGGCGGTTGGGATTGCAAGTAAATTGGTGAGTGATATCAACAGGAAGTCAGTGGGCTCAAAGGTTATTCTTCAGGTGGATATAGATAAAGCATATGATCAGCTTGAGTAGAGATATATCATTCGGGCAATGAGGAGGTACGAATTCCATGAGTGGTTTTGTGATATTTTATTCAGATTTTTCTAGTCTTCATGGATTTAGGTCACAATCATGGGGAAGAGATTTGGTTTCTTTAAACCAGTTTCGGGGGTTCAGCAGGGGGATCCCCTTTCTCCAAGCCTGCTTGTTTTGGCCCAAGATCTTATGTCTCGTAATCTATGCAAAGGCATGGAGGAGGGAAAACTGGCATCCAATAGCCGTAGGGGAGGAAGGGTAAGCATCTCACACTTAATGTTCACTGAAAACTTTCTAATTTTCACTAATGGGTGATGACCATCCTTGTTGAACCTTATGGTGATATTGGGTACGTATGGGAAGTTGAGTGCGAAGGTCATTAAAACTTCGAAAATATTTGCATATATCTCCAACAAGTGGTCGCTGAGAAGACATAAGAACATTCTGGATAATCTAGGATGTCAGTATAGGTATAGGCCGATGATTTATTTGGGGGGTCCTCTTTCATTTGGTCACATCAGGAAATAGCAATTTGAGGCCATCATTTAACGGTTGGTTGGAAGGGTTCAGAATTGGAAGACCAGGATTAATTCCTTTGGTGGGAGGGTATCCTTGGTAAATATTGTGCTTACTACAATTCACATGAATGTTTTTTCGGTGCTCCAACCATCCAATGGGGTTGTTAAGCAGATCGAGACCATTATGAATGCCTTTGTGTGGGATGCCAATCATGAGGGATGTGCTCATTGGGCATCTTGCGATTGCATGGCCAGAACAGTGGATGAGGGGGGGAGTGGGTTTATGTGATGTTAAAGGATCCATGAAAAGAATGCATGGTTGGCTGGCCTGGGAGATCATTTTAGGCGAGTCGCTGTGGGCGGTGTTTTTTAGGGAAAGGTATGGGGAGCTTCGGGGGGTGTCGTCCAGTGGATCTTGGTTCACATGGCTGGTTTAGAACATGATATCTCATATCGAGGATCTTTTGGATTCATGCATTTGGATTGTTGGGAAGGGGGATATAAGCTTCTGGAAGGTTAATTGGGTTGGAGAGAAACTGGAGTTTCCTGGCTGTCCCCACCTGGACATCTTATACAGGGAGGCATGCCTTCCACTCGACCCGATGTCTAACATTCTCACATTGTAACAGTGGAGGGTACAAGAAGGCCTCAACTTGAATGAGGACCTAGATAGGTTCTACTAAATTGGTCATCTTCGGGCTAGTTCTACGCTAAGGATTATAGAAGAAGGATGCTTCCGAAAGGATAACTAGTGTCTGGTGAAATCAAGGTGTGGTGCAAGGAGATTCCAATAAATATGAACATTATTTTTTGGAGGGTTAGAAACAAGGCGCTTCCAATGGAAGATAATGTACAACGGAGAGGGATTGCGCTGGAATATCATTTGTTTTGCTGTGAGAGGCCGTAGGTTGATACAATTGCCCATCATTTCTTCCGGAGCTGCTGGGAACATCATCTGTGGTCACATTTCTCCCCTAAACCTTGCCTTGAGGAGGAGAATCTGACAGTGCTTCAGGTCATCGATACATGGTTTTATAGAATCGAAGGTTGGGATTATTGCTGCAGG
This sequence comes from Viscum album, assembly GCA_963277665.1. NCBI lineage: Eukaryota > Viridiplantae > Streptophyta > Magnoliopsida > Santalales > Viscaceae > Viscum > Viscum album. Next base: position 221,899,932 of record OY728143.1, read on the forward strand.
GTGCAGGCGGTCATTCTTGCCTCGGTATGTTGGGTCATGTGGGAGGCACACAATCGGGCCATATGAGGCATCGGGGGTCTCTCTTCCTCTTGCAACTTCGTTTGAGGTTTCTGATACAGGATATGGGTTCGTTGTTTTTGATGGACCAGCTAATGGTGAAACTATGTGGTATTATTCATTGAACATGTAGTATATGGGGAAAGGAAGCTGTGTGGATTAGTTGGATACTACATTTGAGGGCCTTGATGTTAAATGTGGATGGGTCCTGTATGGGAGGATTAATTAGAGTAGGAGTGGTGATTCAGTAATTGAGGAGTTCAGTTCTCTTTGGGTTCAGTGCATTCTATGGTGTGGGGTCCTTTTGGGGTAGAGGTGCATGTGCTTGTCACTAGTATGGAGATTTGCAGGGCGCATGATATCCAGGTGGAGGTGACTAAGTCCGATTATGAAATTTTGGTGTAGTCCATTCAGTTGCGGAGGGAGGCACCTTGGTGTTGTATTTATCTTCTTTGGAGGGGCCCCATGGAGTTCAAGATTGGACAAAATCTTCATCATGATAGGTTGGAAGGTAACTTTGCAGCTGATTCTCTTGCAAGGATTGGTAACCCTACTAATACTCTCATTATTTATGATAGCTTAGGTTCCCTTCCATTAGAGTATAGGAAGGTGATTCAAGGAGATGATGTGGTTCTTCATCATATCTACCCTCATTGAGAGGGTTTTGTCAATGTATTACTTGAATAATTTTAATAAAATATTATGTTTATGTTAGTAAGTAAATATACCCACTAGTAAGTGTGGAAGAGTACCATGTGTGGTCCGGTAGTTTGTACCAACAAAGAACTGTGGAAGAGGTCTCTGTGTAGCCTGGACAGTCCTGCATACTATTTCAAACCCCAATCTAGGGTGCAGATCAATGTTTATTTATATAAACTGCATGGTGTCACATGATCATTATGTGGAGTGAATTAGGTCTCATCTTCAGACTGAACCACTTGTTTCATATCCACTATGCTACATAATTTAGTTTTCTATCTTATATGATTTTCTAGAAATCAGTTAATTCACTTTGATAGTTAGTATAGGAAAGAATTTATATTTGTCTCGCCTTAGTATAATAGATTCAAAAGTAACTTTAATAACTGACATTAAGATTATTGAGAATTAATCTGTCTTCTAAAAATTTGTTCAAATAGTCAAACACTTATAACCATATTACTTTGATTAATTGGCTGTATTTAATAATAGGGGATAAATATTTAGATGTACTTTTTAATGAAATTTTTATAGTTACTCATTTTTCCCCTCCCCTCGTGAGTAATCAACTCTGACAAACATTTTATATCAGAGGATGTTTATTAGGACTCTATTTATTATTATTCAATTGTGATTGTAGTTGAACCTTTATGATCTATAAATTTCTATTAATTCTAAATTTCTAGCAGTTTAAACCTATATTGTTATTATGGATAATAGATTGGAAGGTTCTGCAACAATCAGACCACCATTCTTTAATGGAAACAACTATTCTTAATGGAAAATTAAAATTAAAATTCATTTAGAGAGTATGAGTTTTGAATTTTGGTCTGACATTATAAATGAGTATAGGATTCCTACAATTGATAGAATCACATGGGATGAACCTACCAAAACTACCTATACTAACAACCACAAAGATATGAATTCTTTATAGTACTCTTTAGGAGATGAAGAATTTAGTAGAATTTCTTCTTATAAAACTGCCCATGAAATTTGGGATACCCTATCTCTGTCAAATGAAGGAACATCTAGTGTATATGAGATTATACATAATACTTATACTATTAAATATGATAATTTTAAGATGAAACCCGATGAACCTATTTCTAACATGTATCTTTGGTTCAATGAGATTTTCCACACAATGTTTTTTCATGGAAGAGAAGTCAATCCCATGGAAAAAATCATGATAATTATCAGATGTCTACCTGACAGATGGATGGGAACTCTATATATATTAGAGAATCATAAAACATCAGTAAACTACCTATAAAAGAACTCATTGTGAAATTGAATATGTGTTAGGAAGATCAGAATGTCAACAAGGAGGAAGAGGATGAACCAAAGAAGAAATTAGTTGCATTCAAGACCACAACCTCTAAGCACAAAGAGAAAAGGAAACTCGAAGATTTTATAGAAACATCCAGTGATGAGCAATTATCATCCGACATTAATGTGGAGATGGCTCAATTAGCCAAAAGATACAAAAATAATTACAAGAAGAAGAACTTTCTCAAAAAGCCTATCTTCAAGGGAAAATAAGACCAAAAACAAAATTGGATGAGGGACTGGAAAAGAAGTGACAAGACTGTTGAAATTGTCTCCTTTGAGTATAAATGAAAAGGAAATATCAAGTCTGAATGTCCAAAGATCATGTACAAATAGAAATATGGGGACAAGGATTGGAATTATAAAAAGGAAATGAATTCAACCCGGAGTGCTTCTGATGATAGTTCTAGAGACTCAGAGACATCACATGATGAAAAGGCTAAGAAATACAATATGTGTTTTTTGAAAAAACACATCTGAGGTAACACTTGACTCATCTATACATAATTCATACTATTATGGAGATGAATGTGACTCTGAAAATATGACTAATGAAGAAATTATTGAATATTGTAACATGCTTGGGGAGACATGCAATGAAATAAAAGACAAATATAAATCATTGAAGAAACAACATGTTCTCACTGTGACAATTAAACCTGAAATCACCACTGAAAAGGAGAAAAATTATCAACTACTCAAATAAAACAATGAATTATAAATTTCTAATGAGAAATTGAAGAATGACCTTGAATAGTTTACCAAAGGTAAAAATCCCCATACTCAAATGCTGGGAAAACAAATTTCTCCTAAATACAACACTGGAAATGTTTATCAACACTGAAAAATAAATCATGGTAAAAAAATTAAGTTTCAAAATCTATGACATTCAGTTTTAATCATTGTTCTTGATACAAATCAAATAATTCAATTCATGATATATATTCTATTGTTTCCAGTTTTTGTGGACAAAATTGAGTTTATTTTTAAAATACATTACATAATGCTTTTAGGAAACATATAAATAAAATATGGTTTCCCAATGCACTTATCACTAATATTAATATACCCAAACAAGTATGGGTACCAAATTCTATTTTTATTATTCTATTTGTAGGAATGATGCATAAAGAGTTCCTGTAAAATACTAAGGTACATGGAAAGTGAATGTTCGAGGCACATGACAGGATAATACTCATGCTTCAAGAACCTGTTAAATATTGATGGAGGACATGTCACATTTGGTGACAATTCCAAAGAGAAGATTATTGTCCTTTCCCAAATCAGTTACCCTACCTCAGATTTAATTTCTAAAGTACTATTTGTTGAAGGATTAAAATATAATCTTCTTAGTATATAACAATTATGTGAGGATGGATTTCATGATATAATTGAAAATAATGCATGAAATGTATTTAATTCTAAATAAGAATAAATATTTTATTCATTATGAAATAAAAATGTTTACTCTATTAACATAGATTCATTAGCTTCTCAAAATGATTCACGTTTAAGTGTATTTCATAAAGAGTCTTGGATCTGGCCTAGGAGACTAGGACAGTGTAATGTACACTCCCTTGGGAAGATAACTAGAAAATCCATAGTTAAATACTTACCCAAACAAGAGTTTCCAAATAAAAAAGTTGTGTAATCCTAGTCAAAAAAGAATGAAACACAAAGTTTACTTCAATCCAAAGAAAGAAGTGTCAACTTCTCAACCTCTCAAACTGGTTGACATGGATTTGATGGGAATAACTTGAGATTCTCTTCTAAATGGGAAGCACTAAGATTATGTTCTGGTAGATGAACTCTCTAGATATACTTAGACCTTCTTTATGTCTCACAAAAGTGAAGTGTTCTCTTATTTTACTAAATATTCCATGTTTGAAGAAAATCTTAATGGACATAGAATTAAATCCTTAATAAGTGTTCATGGCCGTTTGTTTGAAAATCAAGAGTTTGAATCCTTTTTCTCACAAAATGTTTATAGTCACAATTTCTCTTCCCCTAGAACACCTCATCAAAATTTAGTTGTGTAGAGAAGAAATTGAACCCTGCAAGAGATTGCTAGAACAATGCTTAATGAGAATAACCTACCTATTTATTTTTAGGCTGAAGCTGTCAATACAGAATACTACATAATCAACAGAGTGGTGATACAACCTATTCTAAAAAGGACACCTTATGAGTTATGGAACAATAGAAAACCCTTGGTTAACTACTTTAATGTTATTGATTATAATGTCTATATCTTTAATACTAATGACAATCATGACAAATTTTAATCCAAAAGTGATGAAGGTATCTTTTTAGGATATTCCATGTCTAGTAAAGCATATAGAGTGTTCAATAAAAGAACTAAATGTGTGGAAGAATCATTTCATGTCAAATTTGTTGAAACTGATCCACATGAGCCTGAAACCATTCAAGAGAACCTGGAGGATGAGGTATCAAATTAGAACCTTAATCCAATGTATTCAAACAATTCTGTGAAAGAATATGTGAAAACTTCCACTTTTGGAAATTTCATAGAATCAAGTCACAATGAACCTGCCTCTATTGATGAACATAAATTACTATTCCTTCCTTTTATAGAGTATTTATAACTCTTAAGAACCATCTCATATAGCTTTTTTGGGATACATGTTCAAAGGAACTCAAACAAGAGAATCCCTTAGAAATCATGTTGAACATCAAGTCTTCTTGTCACAACATGAACCTAAAAACATTACTGATGTTATTAATGATGAATATTAGGTGATGGATATGCAAGAATAATGTAATCAGTTTGAATGGAACAATGTTTGGAAACATGTTGAAGGTCCAATGACACATTCACCATAGGCACTAAATGGGTGTTCAAAAATAAGGTAGATGAAGCCTGTAACATAGTTAGAAACAAGGACACATTATTTGAATAAGGCTATATTCCAGAAGAAGAAAATTGATTAGGAAGAGACCTTTTCCCCATTAGCTAGACATTAAGCCATTAGAATCTTGCTTACCTATGCTACACATCTGAATTTCAAATGTTTTCAAATGGATGTTACAAGTGCATTCTTTAATGGGTATATTGTTGAGGATGTTTTTCTAGAACAACCCCCTAGTTTTTCAACCCCATTTTCCAAATCCAATTTTTTAACTATCAAATAATTTATATTATTTAAATCAATTACCAAGAGCTTGGTATGATAGTATGAGAACATTTCTTATTTCCAAATGCTTTACAAAAAGATTAGCTAATCCCACCGTTTCTATAAAACAAATTTCTAATGATGTTTTAGTTGTTCAAATATTTGTAGATGATAATATTTTGGGATCTTCAAAATATTCTTTATGTGCTGATTTTTCTAAAATGATACAAAAATGATTTTGAAATGAATTTAAAGGGTGAAATGAAATTATATCATGGATTTCAAATAATTTAAAAAAAATAAGGAATTATTTTAACTCAAAGAATATATACTTGAGATATTCTAAATTTTTTTTGATTAGATAGAACTAAATTTAGTGACACCCCCATTAGTACCACTTGTATGTTTGATCTTAATGAAGATGGAATACATGTTGATCAACCCACTTATAGAGGAATGATTATAAGATTACTCTACATAACTGCTAGACATCATGACATTATGTTTAGTGTGTTTATGTGTTCTCATTTTAAATAAAATCCTAATGAATCTCATTTAAATGTTGTAAATAGAATTTTCAAATACCTCAACCATACACACAATTTTGTACTATTCTAAACTAGAAGTTAATAATTTGAATTAGTTAGTTATTCTTAATCTGACATCGATGGATGTACGATAGATAGACAAATAGACTTTATAAAATTTCGCTTTTTAAGAAAGTCACTAGTATTATGGTGTAGTAAGAAACAAAATTATGTTGCAATATATACTGTAGAAGTTGAATATATAGCTGCTGGCAGTTATTGTAAACAAATTTTGTGGATGAAACACATATTACTATATTATGGATATCAATTCAGGCATGTACCTATAAACTGTGACAAAAATAGTGATATTAACATCTTCAAAAATCATGTTTCACGTTATAGGGCAATGTATATTGATATAAGACATCACTTTTTGAGAGATCATTATAAAAAAGGTGGTATCACGTTGGAATTCATTGGTACTGAGTATGATCTTACTGATATATTCACCAAACCATTATCTTATGAAAGAATACATAACATAATACATTAAATAGGCATTATAAACCTCATATAAATATCTTAAAATTTCATGTCTTACTATTCGACATGATACAGTTTTATAATATAATGTTTCATGTTTATAGTCTCACAATTAGTACTTCGTAATTACCGTCTGACAGTTACTATCTCACCATAACATACATTCTCTGTCTCACTGTAATGTTGATATTTATTGTCTCACCCTAAAGTTGATGTTCATTGTCTCACTACAACATGCATTTACTGTCTCACCGTAACACTCAGTCACGGTGTAACCATAAAAATTCATTATAATTTTTATTAAAAACCACATTGTGGTAATAATTTATTTCAATCATTACATTCCCGCGTTTTCTAATTTTGCGACATTTGGTATTCCTAAATTATAAAATAATGAAATTATCACTTGATTCTTCACTCAGACATTCTTCTATTCAACCATTTCGAACTCTTTATCATGCCTGCAACTCTTTTATCTCTCTCGAACCTTCGGTGAATGCACAGGATGAAACACCCATCATTTTCGACTCCTAAGAATCATAGCTCAAACATGAAGAATATTGCACCTATGCTAGAACCAGATGGATCAATAAATCTAATATTGGTAAACCGAGTTGTTGTACCTGAAAAAGTGGTTTTCCCCAATTTGATTCTATCTAGTACGACTTTGGTTTTGAAAGTTTTAAATCATAAAGGAAGGTTAGAGTGGTTTCGAAAGGAAGACACACCTATTTACAATAGGTTAGTAGCTCACTTTTATCAGTATTTACAATTATCATTTGATTATAGTGATATTTATGTCATGAGAATTTGGATCAATGGGTAGAGATGCTCATTCTCTTCAAGGTTCTGTGATGCACGCCTTAGGATACCTCATGAAGGCATCTGTGAGGATTATCAGAGAGGACCCCCACCATCAACTGAATTCATTAATCTAGAAGATTATTTGAATGTCCAAACTGGAAATGAATCCTAAAGGAGAGGCATTGCTGCTGAACTAGATGGAAAATCAAGGCTTCTGTTTATGATTATACAAAATTTGGGTAGTCCCAGAAAATTTTATTTTGCGGTTTTGAAATATCAGGATGTGTTCCTGATTCATCTTATGAAAAATAGGGATAAGATTAACCTTTGAAATTATATCATACACCAAATGTGTGAGCTGATCAAAGTCACATCCAAGTCAAAATACCTATTTTACTCTCGACTTTACTTATCCATGCTTCATGCCAAAGGTATGGTTGGATCTAATGAGGAAGTAATTAAAGATTTTGAATGATGCCTCTCAAAATACACTATCAAGATAATGAAGATAAATTGGAATCCATGAAAAAACTAATTGGTGGAAGAAAATGATGAAGTTTATGAGAAATTTAATCCAGTAGAACATCCCTCAAGACCATGAAATATTTCTGATCCTAGATTAGAACTAGAAGAGATTTTTTAGTACACTTCTGAATATGGCAAAGGGGCTACTGTGCCTTCAAGAGAAATTGTTTCTGTTGAGGAAGATAATACTCCTATCCTTCTTATTGTAAGTGAAAAAGATTTCACTGCACCTACAAAAGATGTTACTTTGGATGCTCAACTTCAAGCTGAAACTGAATCTGTTGACAAAGAAACTGACAAGAAAAAAGAACATATAGTGGAAGAGATACCTGGCATGGAAGAAGCTAATCTTGAGGAAAATTTAGTGGAATAATATGTTCCTGAAATCCTTCCTTCTGATTAGCAAAATGATGGAGCTGGCTTTTAAGCAGTTTAGGATGAAAATGGGTGAGGAACCAAGAGCTATTTATTGAATTGAATCACCACCCTATGCATCTTAGTCCTGAGAAGGAGGAAACCATTGAGGGGGAGCAAACCCCAAATCTGGAATCAACTGAAATACCCAACCCACGTGTTTATAGTCCTGTATACACTCGATATGAGTTCCTATGATTCTATGATGTGGATGTCCTTCAATAAGTCTCAGCAAAAGGAATTGACCTTTCCACTTTATTCCAATTGAAATCATTCTCTAATATATCCCATGAAAAGAAACCTGAAACCATTTCAATCTCTGTTTATGATCCTTCATCAGTACCAACATCTTTTGTGAGTAAGGGTGATCTAAATGAATATTTTTCTACCCTATTCTGTGGTGTTGAAAATGTTCTTAATTCTCACCCTGCTCTTGTGATACATCTACATGAGAGAGAGGCATCATTTTTGTTGGAGAATGTTATTTGGAAGATTAAACATAAAATTCTGCATGAGATTCATGAAGTTAGAGTTGAAAATAGGCTTCTTAGTGATGAAGTGAAGAATCTAAGAGGTATGATCAAAGAAATGAAGGAAGAGATGAATTATAGACCAGAGCTTGTTTATCCTCCTGTAGAACCTGATGTTCCTCAAACCTCACAGAGTGTTGTGTTTCGTATTCAATATTATTTGATTTTTTTGTTGAAAAGGTTGTTGAATGGAACAAACAGATTGTGAAGTAGATGAGAGAGATTGTCATAAATAATAACAAACTCACTGATGAGTATACAGGTTGTCTTAAAAAAGTGATGAATCTACTAAAATATCCCCATCTCTATCAATGTTTCTAAAGCCTCTGTCCAATACTCTAAACTCTCTTTAGACAGTGATCTACTCAGAATAGTGGTCAAAGAAGAGCTTCAGAATGTACTCAGTGATTTCAATGCATCTTATCATTATTTATTTATCAATAACAATGACATAGTTATCCTTATAGTCCAAATACACTAAAAAATTACTAATGATGCTAAAAAAGCGATTTCCACGAAAGTGGACTTCTACTTCAACCAAATCTTCTCAAAGATTGATATGAAAAAACATTTCATTTATGTTGTGGAAAATCTATGGAATCCTCTTATAACTCAAGCTTTCAAGACCCAATTACAAAAGATCACATAGATCACTTGATTGGTGGACATGTTTATTAAGAAAAATTAGGATTTTTAGAATTCCATGCAGTATGGTGGAGAGATAATTTCTGATTCCAAAAAACATCTGAGGCCCTATCCTCATGTACATAATATATCCATTGTTGCTCTTGTGGCCGTTCCTCTATGTCCTGGGTTGCCTACCTTCACCTATGCCATATCCTCCACTACTATATCTATCAGCCATGAAATGAGTTAGATCAGGACTGTGATCCTTGATCAACAACTGCCTCGCTCTTCTACTACTCCTACTATGGCTCCATCAGTTTTTGATGGCCTTCCTTTACCTTTTCTATCGACCAACTCAATCCATTTTTATACCTCCACTTCATCTCCTATGGATTCCTCTTCTGCTACTGATAAAGGCAATGAGGAAACCATTCAGTGAAGAAGAATAATGATTACTCCTTTTTAGAGGAATGGTGTAGCTTTTGTTCGTTTCTGTTTTTACTGGACCTTATTTTCATTAATGATATGTTCACTTTTTCATGACTCCTCTTATTCTATCTATGTGATAATATAAAAAGGGGGATAAATATCTATATGTTAGAAATTTATCTCTTTATCATTATATCTATAGTTGAATCAAATATACACCTTAATTATACATGATTTGTGATCATCAAAAAGGGGGAGATAGTTGGACTCCTAGTGTACTAATCTTATTTTAATGATCAAAATACAATTAAACATGGTTAAATCCTACAAATTATATCAAATCATCTGAATTATTGTTTATGAATCTTGATGCTTTACGAAGAACCATTAATTGCTCTATATTTTGTTTAATTACTTTATACTATCCTTGTTTTACTTTTTTAATACATACTTTGACAAATGTATAAGTCTAATCCATTATATGATCATAATTTCATAAGTTTGAAAACTGTTATTTTGAACAATCTATGACACCGTAAATCTGACACTGGTTAGGTCTTTCTAGAACCATGAAGCAAGACATCGTGAAACAAGACACCATGAAGCAATACACTGTGAAGCTAACACTGTGAAGATAGACATTGTGAAAGAAGACACCGGGAATCATGACACCGTGAAGAATGACAAATATAACAAGACAACTAAAAGAAGAAACCGTTAAAAATACACTGTATACAAGACAACGTGAATATGAGACACCATGACCGCATGACACTATGACTAAGAGACATCGTGACCAATTCAGACATCGTGTGAAAGAGACACTGTTTTGATGACATACTGTGACATCGTTTACAAATATATATATTATTTTTTCCTGGATGTTAATCTATAATGGTCATATTTTAATATTTTAATTAACTGAAATAATTAATGTTTCATTGTAGAAATATCATCAGATTGTATGAGGAACGAGGTGTAGAATCCATGCAACCTATCGGCCTAACCACGTGCACTCCAAGATAAAAGTGTAATGGGGCCTAGAAACAAAAAATGCAGACATACGCGAGAACAGTGTGTGGCATGATACTAAGAAGAAGCACGACAATGAAGAACACAATTGGGAATTCCATGAAGAAATAATTGCTACATGCAACACGACACTATAGAATAACTCAAGAAGCATACTTGAATCCTGAGAAAATCTTCACAATCTGAAACACCATGAATTCAAATCTGTCTGCCTTGGGGAACTCCTTTTTCTAGACAGGGAATTGAGTTATGCATCAGCATCATACCTGAAGTCCAGAGAAGCAAAGACTAACACTCAGAGCACCTCTAAACCTATCTAAATACTTTTCCTCTGTTGTGTATCTTTTTATTTATCTATTCAGAAGTGTTTGTTCTTGTATAATAATACACTCTGTCTCCGACATTAAACTGAATGATACAAGATATCCTTACTCAAACATTCTTTTACTCATGTGTATACCCCCTAGTATGTGTGGAAGAGGTCCCTATGTGGCCTGGTAGTTTGTACCCATGAAGAACAATAGAAGAGGTCCCTGTGCGACTGAGACAGTCCTATGTAATGTTGTCAACCCCGGTCCAGGGTGTGGATCGATGTTTATTTATATAAATATCTTGGTGGTAGGTGATCACCAAGTGGAGTAGACTAGGTCTCTGCTTGATAATGAACCACTTGTTTCATATATGATGTGCTGCTTAATTTAGTTTTATCTGTTTTAATGCTTTTATAGAAATCACTAAATTCTAGTTAGTCTTGGAAAAAAGATATAATTGTCTTTCCTTTATAGAGTAGTGTCAAAAGTAACTTTAATAACTGACAATAAGATTACTAATAATTAATCAATCTAAATAAGATGTTATTAAAATTTTCAAACTCTTATAAACATATTACTTTGGTTAAATGGACTGTATTTAATATTTGGTAAAATATTTTAGAAATAATATTTACAGAATTTTTATAGTTACTCAATTCACCCATCCCCTCTTGAGTAATATACTCAGACCAACATACATAATTAAATCTAACCATTAATGAGGAGAAGAATGGATGTATAGGTTTTCCAGAGTATGGTTGATAGAAAAATACCCCTTCATAAGAGTACCCAAATCCCAGAAAGGTTATGTGGCTGGTAGAGGAAGAGGGAGATTATGACTATCTAACCTGGTTCTAGATGTGGTGGCTCTAGGAGGGTGCTCCCATATGGAATCCTCTTTAAGAGAATAATTAAAGGGATCTTCATAGATAGTGGCTACCTAGTCTAGATATTCTACAATAAATTGAGTTTAGTTAGGACCCTAAGGTAGTCAATGAAGAACCATACCATCAATAATACACAACATATCAAAGAAAGGATGAATGAGTCCTCTTGATCTTGGATATCCCAAAGACATAAAAGGAACCAAATGTGACACCAAAATCTTCTATAATATGTTTCTCTAGGAATAATTTTATAGTTTGCATTGCATGCAATGTTGAGCTATAGCACACCACATCCAATCAAACTGACATTTATGAATTCTTTTACCCACTTTATTAAATTTTATTTTTCATAATATACTATCTTTTTGGATTTGGAATATCAAAATTATCGAAGGGTAAAATTTTAATTTTTTATGAAGACTTTCAGTGTTTGTTGTATAATGTTAAACACTTCCTTATTGTTTAAAACCAATATTTTAATTAAATAAATGTTTATTTTATTTATATATATATTGTCAAAATAGATACATAATACCTATATTGGTTCTATGTAATTCATTGGAATCATTTTTCAATAAAATTAGATGTATAATTTTTTTTAATAATCGTCTTTTACCCGTATTCAAGTTCCATTTAAAAATTTTTATAAAACATAATTTCACTCCTTCTGTGAATTGAATTAAAAAAATCCAAGACACACAGTTGACATCAGTAAGTATAATGTGGTTCAATAGGATGGACATTCTTTTTTTGAATAATAAGTTTTTATTTTTATTTACCACAGTTATAAGTAAACATGATAATTAAAGGTGGAAATGATATTATAATTACCTAAAAAATATCCTAATTCTATTAGATAAGTGTATTTAGACCAAAATCAACCTGATGAATAAAATATGAACCTCTTTGATCCACATGGATTATATTATAGCATTTAATATTACCTAATTTAATGAAAGATTAAAAGTGTTAAATTCAAATTTTCAAAAACTAAAACATATTTAATATATGGTTATACAAAAGATAATTTCAACTATAAATATTAATTAGAAATATATAATGTTTTCCTACACTATGGTATTTTATTTATTATTTTTTGACACAAAATATATAAATTTACATACGACTCAATGATGATGTAGTAATTACTATTTTAATGAATGATTAAAATAATTGACATCATAAATATCTTAATGAATTTAAATTGAGGATTTTGATGCATTAAACTCATTTTATTTGTTAACATGACATGTTAGTACTAGTTTAATTTATTTGGATTGAAGTAATCAGGTGTTTTTTTATTTCACAAAAACCCAATACTAAATAGTGTCAAAATTGACATAAATGAGTTTTTAAAACAAATTTTATATTATTAAATGATATAATTTTCTTAAAACACTATGGATAATCCCATGGACATATATAATGGTAAATAATTACGTATTGAACCATTTCGGGATCTTTTGTCATTTTATAGTAGGGTTATTGACCATATAATAATAAAATACAAGAAGACATTGTAAAAGTTATAATATTTAACTAACAGTTCAATTTAAAATATAAGGATAATATTGTGACCTAAAATCTTTTAAAACCAAATGGATGAGTGAATTTAGACCCATACCCTATATAACATATAGTTAAATCCATTTGGAGACATTATAAATAGAAAATTATTTTATAATAAAATAATATTTCATTCATTTCCTAAAGTGACAATCACCTCTCTTATAAATGTGTAATACTCCATCTCTCAATATGACACATACAAATCCATTTTTCTCAGATAAATCGTACATAAATATCCTCCCAACTACCCTCAATTCATCCTAGATTCCATACATTGATCATAAATCCAACCTAATGAGCCCTTTTGATCAAATCAAAATAATGCACCCAAAGAAGAGGTAGATATTTCATCACCTCTATCAAAGTTATTTTCTTCTTCATATTTTTCTTTCTATGATGTATCCTTACCAAAATAATATCTCTAGTACTTCTATATATAATTATGTTATTATAATTATGGTACAGTCATATTCAATATTCAATTCATTCTATGAATGACAAAGTCACCAAAAGTTTGTACGTACGGCTTACCGTCTCCACGTCGTGGGGAAGTTTTTTATTCAAAACATTATTATTAGGATGGGTATAATAATGAGTATTATTGATGTATATAATAAATATAAAATATTAATTATTATTTTTAAATAATATACAACCCAATTACATATGATTTCACCATCAATAGATAGATATTCTTGCTCAAGTGTACACATGGATTACCGTCTGCACAACCCGATGAGATTTATGTTAAATAATAACCATTCAAGATTTTTTATAAAAATATATATAACGATTAAGTATGAGATATAAGTAATAATATTTTACTATAATAATATGTATTTATTTAGATAATTATATTTCTTTTACTTCAATAATATATGATAAGAAAATAGAAATAGCGTTCATGCGTAGGTATGGATAACCATCCCCATTATTGGTGTACCCATTTCATATATATATATATATATCTATTATACATATTTATATTCTGGAATTTGGTAAATAATTACGAATTTGATATTATAAAAAATATCATGTTAAAACCCATTTTATATAAAATTATTATTACCCGAAATTTTACATTATCATTGAATCTATTATTAAATGGCTAGTATAAAGTCCTAAATGAATCATATATGATATAATAATTATTAATATGGTCTTTGTTTAATTTAATAACCTACTATAGTCATTATACAAGAGGTTAAATTTACCCTCAACTAAATGAAGGAATAAGATAATGGCTAATTCTTCAATGTCATTATTATTTTAGATTGATTATGTGTAAGTATTTACTAGGACAATTTTTTTTCATCCTTGTCCATATTTCATAAAAAAGTTTTCAAAATGAATATTTTATTTTTTTGTGGAAGGGAATCGTTCACATGATCATCATTTTTTATGTTTTAAGGATTTATTTATAGGGACATTTTTTTTAAAAGATAATTCATTTCAAAAGTATCAATGTTGTATGGGACACTTTGATTCAAAAATCACTTTTCAATGACTTCCTTTATAAATTTGTAATGTTTAAATGAATTAAAAAGAATGGATATTTTTCTCAAAGAGTTTTACTGATCATTTTCATCTATGTAAACATCCTTTAGGAGATATTATTATTGATTGTGGTCGATTTATTCTAATACAATCATCAATATTGTATTAAATGATTTATGATATGTTTGATTGTGGATGATATATTTTTATACCATTAATGGTTTATGGTTAGAATATTGAAATTTCCTATGTGAGTTTTAATAAAAAAAAAATTGTTATGGTTCAACAGTTACATACGAGGAATGCATTGAAATTAGTTAGTGACAGGTGGACCCTATTTTATCTCCTCGATACATCAATACGTCTCATGAGACAAACTAGTTTCTTGGAAAAGGGCATTGAAATAATAATAATATATATTTTTGGAATGAGGCCTTGAATATGTGTTCATGATGTATAGAATTTTACATTCCCCCATTTTTAAAAACACTTTTGTTTTTTTATAAATATTTCCTTGAGATTTTAAAGCGTCCACTCAATTATTTACCCTTAATGAGCATCTAAGAACACCAATTTCGTATGATTTGATTTCCAGGGATACTAGGAAGTGTATTATGATTTATATACTAGTTTATGGGATAACATTAAAATAATTCTCAATGCATTTTTTTATGTTTTGTGTAAAGGTATAATGTAACTGTCGTATATGTAATCTATTTTTCAATACTGTTAAATTGATCGGTCCTTCGGGACATGATTCCTTGAAATAATATGAATTTATTAATATAATGCCTCAGATATGGGCTTATAGGGTTGGGGCGTTAAAATTTGTATTAGAGAATGTTTAGTAAAAACCATGGAACTGAGATTTATAATAACTCTGATTAGAGAACATTACCATATGATAGGATTTTAATATTAATACATAATAACTTACTATAATTTTGTTAATGTTGAATTTTTTTTTATTTTCAAAGAATAAATGTTTCTCTGTATTTGATTAGATAGAGGCGGATCTGGTACACATGTACCTAGGAATTAAAACACTAACAAGGATTTTTGGTCTGGACCTAGGGTATCCTTGTACAAGACAATGGGCCTTTTAGCACTCTTGGTTACGATAATGTAACATCCCAAGTAAGTAATCAATAATATATATTTTTATCTATGTATATTAATGATTAAGATATGTTATAGAGGCATAAAATGAAAATAAATACAATCTTATGCATGGAATACACTAATATTCTTAAAAGATTGTTTTACTGCCTTTTGATGGAAAACGATTTTTGAATCTATCTTTTGACAATTTTAAAAGCTATGTTTTTTATAATAAACTTATTATTTATGTTTGGGACATCAAAATTTACTTTGTGTTAGTTTTTGGTATTTTTCTGACAATGTTCATTTTTTAATGAATAGTGAAAAATACTACATTTTACATCAAAACTGCTTTTTAATCTAATTTATTTATATGATTAGATTATCTTTTGAATTGGTTTTGAAGTGAAATTAGAATATATTTTTACCATTTAATCCAATGGTGGTCATTGGAATCAATTTCACTTTGAAATTGTACTTAAACTAGTGTCAATCTTTTGATTCTTATTGTTTCATGAAAACACGCTATTTGCTCTGACAGCGGGAATTAATTATTAAATTAATTTATGTGACTTATATGTATTGAATTTTGTAAAATAGAATTAATTTTTGAATTCTGAATATCAAATATATCTTCGGGTGAATTTTTGGTAATATTCTGAAAAACTTCAATCTTTGATGAATAGTGAAACCACTAAGTGGTAGTTAAAGAAACTGATTTTTCGTTTAAATGAAACTTTGCCACATTTGTGTTTTGAATTTCAAAAATCTGACATACATGGTTGTCATTAAGAAGTAAAATGTGGTTCAATAGGATTAAAATAATTTTTTGGTGAATAGTAACTTATTAAGTTTTTAATCGCGATTAGTGGTAATTAGGGTAGTTTAAGGAATAAATAATGCTTTAATAATATTAAATGACCTAGAAACATGTCCCAACCTTATTGGTTGTGTCATGGAAGACCCATAAAATCCATGGGTCAACTTTGGGACCCCATGGAGACAATTTGGTTCGGAAATGACATAAATAACTTTTTATTAAATGTTAAAGTAAAAATGACAGAAACATAATATGTTTTACGAAATCAATTTTTACATGGGGTTATAATGATCAGATTTTTTATTATAAATAGTAATTATAAATATAAAAAGATTTCCTACATCATAGTATTTGTTTTATAATTTTTATAAATTAAATAAATTAAATGATTTATGACATAATAATGATGCAGAGATGACATCATTATTTGACGATTTAAATAAAATGGAAAGATAATGTAAAATATATGAACTACACATGTCCAAAACTTATTGGATGGGTGTATTTAGAACCCTGATCACCTTATACACGAATTATATCAATGTGGGACCTTTTAAAACCGAAACACATTTTCAAATAAAGTAATATTTCTTTACTTTCCAAAAGTGCCCCTCCTCTCCTCTTATAAAAGGCCACCACCACTACCTCATTTCACACACTCCTCAAGCCTTTGGCTCGGCCAACCCCTTCCCATTTACTCTCTCCACATACCTATCCTAATCCTAGAGGATCCCCTTTAGGCATAATACTTTCAAAGGAAGCCTTTAGGCTCAAATCAAAAGGAGTTACACTTTTAAAGGTAATTCATTCTCTCATGTTCATTTATTTTATTTTGCTTCTCCAACCCCCTAAACTCTTTTTATTTACATATTTTGTAATATCAAAAGTATCTTCAATATACTAGGATGTTGTTATAAGATTTATTTGAGCTACACTCTCACACAACTACATCAAATGGTTAATGAACATACGGTTTTTGTGGATGGCGAAATTCTGCCTCCCGAAACAATGATTGTTCAATACTCATTTAACACCTACAAAGGTGGCCATTATGATGTCACTATTTTTATATATGATATATTATATGTTTATGTTTTCCTTAAGATTCTGTTTTTTTATTTTGTGCATACCATTATGGTTTCCATTATGGGTAAACACGATATCTTCATTTTAGGAAGTGCGGACTACCGCCCCCTGAAAGTGATTTGATTCGTTAATACCATATGTGGGATGTGTAAAGGATAAATTTATTGATATTACATATGTTATTGTACTGGAATTATAATATACTATTATATCATTATGATTCCATTCCAAAAAAATACGAAATAGAAATGGAAGTAGCGTTCATGCGTACGTACGCCTTACCGTCTCCATGAACGGTGCATTTCATTTCTTACCTCTAAATGTGATGTAATATTATAAATACATGTATATGACGAATATATATGATATATATGTTATCCAAATCGTTAATATCATTCTGGATATAACGAACCATTGACCAAATTAACAACATGTAAGTGTAAGATGTCTATTTTTGACTTAAGAACCAAATACCGACAAAATGAACATTATTAACATAAATGATTACATGATGTTCATAACATGGTATAAAAGGAATAATGAACCTGAAAAAGGATCATAAGAATGTAGAGATTAACACAAGTTTATTATTCAGGAGATTAAAGAACGGTTGGGTCAATTCAGATACGAGGAATGGGACTTCGTCTCAATCTCCTTTCATTGAGGCATATTTTGTTTTATACACAACCTTTTTTTATACGGTGTATAAACCCCATTGACTTTTACGTTTATTCAAAAGGAATATTTTTATACGAAGCGTTTACTAAACGACAAAAGGGAATGTTTTTGTCGTATGTATGCGGCGATAATGACTTCTCTATCGTCGTGACCGTTATTTGAGTTTCGGCTTCCTCTACAAGCCATACCTTCTTTTTAAAAGGAAAAATAAATACCATGTTTTACTTTTCTTTTATGTTGGTATTGAAAATGGTTTTCATAATATTTTTATATCAATGTGTTGTATTGATATCTTGTGATTGAAAGGTGGAAATTTTAAGTTTCCTTTATGCCTGTTTTATGTGATACGATTATGTTGAGGTTCTTGGGCATTATTATGAAGACGGGTGGTTCCGTGATAAACTAAGGGCGGGTGAGCCCGATATAGCTCTCCAATGCATTGGGTAACGTGAAAGAGTGAATCGTTAAGGTTTCTCTGAAGAGATTTAGGGAATATACAGTGATGGGTATTCCAAACGTAACCAAGAGGGTTACTCCCTACGTAAGAATGTTATGAATGCCTCTTGTTACCTTTATGTCTTATGATTTCAGTGATTTACTAATGATTTGATGAGGTATGTTAATGTTCTTATGTTTTATGGGTAAAGTATGATTTCACTCTTATGTATATATGTACCCATGTTTCCTTTACATGTTTTTATAACCCATACTGAGCTTTTTATGCTCATCCCATGTTTTTTTAAAATGTTTTCACAGGTCAAGGGAAAGGTACATGATAAGATGATAGTGTCAAGGAAGTGTCAAGAAAGAATCCATGTTTTATTTTAAATATGTTTCCATTGATGGGAATTAAGAATAATATCTTTATGTAACCACTTTGTTTATATGTGGAATGTATTGCATGTTTTATGATCTAATTCTCTAAAACTCTAAACCCGAAAAGATCCTCAATGTGTAATCTTGTAATAACTCAAGATTAAGTATGGTTTAAGGCTGGGGCCTTATATTTGGTATCAGAGGTCAGTTTAGATAACTTCAAGAGTTAGAATTATATTAAATGATTATCCAAAAATATTTTTTTTATGGTAAAATTGAAGTTATATAGCATTTGAATATTACCATGTTTCTTTATCTACGACATGTTTGTTCAGAATGGTTTTCCACAGAGGAAACAGGGAAGCAGTGCTAGGAAGGTATACAGAAGGAAATAAACTTTGAATCATCATCCAGAAATGGTTGGAATTGAAACTGAATAGTTTGTTGTAGTAATGGCGCAGTTGACTCAAGTGATAAATGGAGGTGGTATCCATGCACGAGATCAGCCAGATCATCCACAGAGGAACATGTCAGTGGTGGAACATTTCATGAGGCAACATCCCCCATCATTTAGAGGATCATCTGACCCCGTGTTAGCTGAAAGGTGGATTAAAGAAATGGAGAATATTTTTGATGTCATGGGGTGTTCAGGAAATCAAAAGGTTAGTCTTGCTAGTTACGGTTTGGAGGGTGAAGCAGATCAGTGGTGGGCTATGGTTAAAAATATCAGGGACGCCGATGAGATTGATGCTCTTGACTGGGATGAATTAAAAGGTATGTTTCTTGAGATGTATTTTCCTAAGGCTTTTCAACATAGGATGGAAAAACAATTCTTGGAATTGGGGCTAGAGGATGACTCAGTGGCTTCCTATGAAGAAAGATTCACTCGATTGGCAAGGTATGATCCAAATTTTATCCGAGACCTTGATAGTAAAATCAATCGTTTTTACTCAGGATTAAAGCCAAAATATCGAAGGGCATTAGCTTCTCGTGAGTTTAAAAGTTATGAAAAGCTTGTTCGATGTGCTGAGAAGGTGGAAATGTAGTTTGCCGATGACCAAGTGTTCTATAACAACTAGCCGAAGAAGAAACTGAGGTGGCAGGAGAAAGGTAAGAATTATTCAAAAATGTCTGATGGTAAGAGAACTAAGTTTCCAGTTTGTGATAAATGTGTCAAAAGGCATGCTGGGGAATTTCTTCTGAATTCTGGAATGTGCTACCGATGTGGTAAGATGGGACATAAGGCTCGTGATTTCACTGAAAAGGATCAAGGTGAAGGTAAGACCAAATTTGATTTACAGTTAGTGAAATGTTATAAGTGAAATGAGATGGGTCACTATGCAAATGAGTGTCCGACAAAGAGCTTGAGTGATGGGAAGCAGTTAGACTACAAGTAGAAAGGGGTGGTGAAATCCTTTGAAACTACTTCAGTAGATGTTGGGCCATCAAATGAAGTGGTATCAGGAATTGAAAAGAAGATTGGTGAATGCTCTAGTTTTGGCACTACCTTCCAGGAATGGTGAGTTTGTTATATAGAGTGATGCTTCATTGAAAGGACTTGGTTGCATCCTAATGCAGAATGATCAGGTAATTGCTTATGCTTCACGATAGTTGAAAACTCATGAGGTAAATTGCCCTACACATGATTTGGAACTAGCTCCTGTTGTTTTTGCTTTAAAAATTTGGAGGCATCATCTGTATGGAGTAAAGTGTGAAATATATACCGATCACAAAAGATTAAAGTATATATTCACTAAGAAAGAGTTAAACATGAGACAAAGGAGATGGCTGGAATTAATCAAGGCTTATGATTGTAAAATTCATTACCATCCGGGAAAAGCAAATAAAGTGGATAATGCTTTGAGTCGAAAAAGTAATGCTTCATTAACGATGTTGCGTTTGGAACGTGATCCTTTGGTTAAGGATTTGATGAACATTGGCATAGAAGTTGTTGGTGCAGGATGTCCTTCTGTTTTGTTTCAGGTATCAGTAAGATCTTCTCTATCAGATATAATCAAGCAAGCACAGAAGCAAGACAGTGAGTTGCAGAAAAAGGTAGAGCTGGTTCAGAAAGGTAAGTTTCCTGAATTCAACATTGATAATGATTGTGTTTTGAGATTTGGGAAGAGATTGTGTGTGCCTTATGATTCACAGTTGAAGAGAGAGTTGTTATGTGAAGCTCATAGTTCTCCGTTTTCAGTTCATCTGGGTAGTACTAAGATGTATAGAGATCTGCGGGAGTATTACTGGTGGGATGGAATGAAAAGAGATATTGTTGATTTATTGTGAAGTGTTTGACTTGTTAGCAGGTTTAAGCAGTGCAACAGTCACCGAAAGGGATGCTCAGCCTTTACCAGTGCCAGATTAGAAATGGGAGAATATATCCATGGACTTTGTTGTTGGATTACCGAAGACATCTCGAGGTAATAATGCAATCTGGGTTATTGTTGATCGCTTGACCAAATCTGTTCATTTCCTTGCTATACGAGATAATTTCCCTCTTTATCAACATCCCCGTTTGTATCGTAAAGAGATAGTCAGGTTACATGGAGTTCCTCTCTCCATTGTATCGGATCGTGATCCCAGGTTTACTTCAAACTTTTGGAAAGGCCTTCAGAAGTCGTTGGCTACTGAATTAAATTTTAGTACAGCTTTTCATCCTCAATCAGATGGGTAGTCAGAACGAACAATTCAGAAATTGGAGGATATTCTACGAGCTTGTTCTATGGATTATCAGGGAATTTGGGACCAACATATTTCTTTGGTTGATTTTTCATATAATAACATTTTTCATTCTAGTATACAGATGGCACCATTTCAGGCATTATATGGGAAGCGGTGTCGAACTCCAGCTTTCTGGGATGAAGTGGGTGAAAGAAAGTTGATGGGACCATAATTGGTAGAAGAGATGGCAGAAAAAGTTCAGATGATTCAGAAACTCATGAGAATAGATCAGAGAAGGCAGAAGAGTTATGCGGATAACCGGAGGAAGGATCTATCTTTCGAGGTAGGTGATCATGTTTTTCTCAACGTTTCTCCTTGGAAAAGTGTGATGAGATTTGGTAAGAATGGAAAGTTGAGTCCAAGGTTTATTGGACCATATTAAATTCTGGAGAGAGTTTGATCAGTTGCATACCGAGTGGCTTTACCTCCGAGTTTATCTCAGGTACACAATGTTTTTCACGTTTCGATGTTGAGAATGTATATGCCAGATCCATCTCATGTTTTGAGTCTAGAGGTAGTTCAGTTGGAAGAGAACCTATCTTATGAGGAACAACCGGTCCAAATTCTTGACCATAGGGAGCAAGTGTTACAGAATAAGGTGATTAATCAGGTACATGTTTTTTGAAAAAACCACATGATGGAAGAGGCAACATGAGAATCTGAAAATGCAATGAGGGATAAGTACCCCCATTTATTCGATAAGTAAATAAATTGTAGGGACGCAATTTTCTAAAGGGGGGAAGGA
Organism: Viscum album; assembly: GCA_963277665.1. Classification (NCBI taxonomy): domain Eukaryota; kingdom Viridiplantae; phylum Streptophyta; class Magnoliopsida; order Santalales; family Viscaceae; genus Viscum; species Viscum album. Next base: position 221,922,822 of record OY728143.1, read on the forward strand.
TGTATGATCCCAAGTAATTAATGAATAATAGATATTTTTATCTTTGTCTATTAATGATTACGATAGTGTTATAGAGGCTTAAAATGAAAATAAATACAATCTTATGCATGGAATACACTAATATTCTTAAAAGATTGTTTTACTGCCTGTTGATGGTAAACCATTTTTGAATCTATATTTTGAAAATTTTATAATCTATGATTGTCAAAATAAACTTATTATTTATGAATGGGACATCAAAATTTACTTTGTGTGAAATTTCGGTATTTTTCTGACAATGTTCATTTTTTAATGAATAGTGAAAAATACTGCATTTTACATCAAAACGTCTTTTTAATCTAATTTATTTATATGATTAGATTATCTTTTGAATTGGTTTTGAAGTGAAATTAGAATATATTTTTACCATTTAATCCAATGGTGGTCATTGGAATCAATTTCACTTTGAAATTGGACTTAAACTGGTGTCAATCTTTTGATACTTATTGTTTCATGAAAACACGCTATTTGCTCTGACAGCGGGAATTAATTATTAAATTAATTAATGTGACTTATATGTATTTAATTTTGTAAAATAGACTTCATTTTTGAATTTGTAATATCAAATATAACTTAGGGTGAATTTTTGTTAATTTTCTGAAAAACTTCAATTTTTGATGAATAGTGAAACCACTAAGTGGTAGTTAAAGAAACTGATTTTTCGTTAAAATGAAACTTTGCCACTTTTTTATTTTGAATTTCAAAAATCCGACATACATGGTTGTCATTAAGAAGTAAAATTTGGTTCAATGGGATTAAAATAATTTTTTGGTGAATAGTAACTTATTATGTTTTTAATCACGATTAGTGGTAATTAGGGTAGTTTATGGTATTAATAATGCTTTAATAATATGAAATGACCTAGACACATGTCCCAACCTTATTGGTTGTGTCATGGCCGACCGAGAAAAGCCATGGGTCAACTTTGGGACCCCATGGAGACACTTTGGTTGGGAAATGACATAAATAACATTTTATTAAATGTTAAAGTAAAAATGACACAAACATAATATGTTTTACAAAAACAATTTTTACATGGGGTTAAAAAGATCATATTTTTTATTATAAATAGTCATTGGAAATCTATAAATATTTCATACATTATAGTATTTTTTTTATAATTTTATGACATTAAATAAATTAAATTATTTATGACATAATAATGATGCAGTGATGGCATCATTATTTGACGATTTAAATAAAATGGAAAGATAATGTAAAATATATGAACTACACATTTCCTAAACTTATTGGATGGGTGGATTTAGAACCCTTATCACCTTATCAACTAATTATATCAATGTGGTACCTTTTAAAACCGAAACACAATTTTAAATAAAGTAATATTTCTTTAATTTCCAAAAGTGCCCCTCCTCTCCTCTTATAAAAGGCCCCCACCTCTACCTCATTTCACACACTCCTCAAGCCTTTGGCTCGGAAAACCCCTGACCATTTACTCTATACACATCCCTGTCCTCATCCTAGAGGATTACCTTTGGGAATAAGCCTTTCAAAGGAAGCCTTTAGGCTCAAATCAAAAGGAGTTACACTTTTAAAGGTAATTCATTCTCTCATGTTCATTTGTTTTATTTTGCGTCTCCAACCCCCTAAATTCTTTTTATTTAAATCTTTTGTAACAAAAAAAGTATCTTCAATATACTAGTATTTTGTTATAAGATTTATTTGAGCTACACTCCCACAAAACTACATCAAATGGTTACAGAACATACGGATTCCATGGATGGTGAAATTCTGCCTCCCGAAACGATGATTGTTCAATACTCATTTAACACCTTAAAAGGTGGCCATTATGATGTCACTATTTTTATATATGATATATAATATGTTTATGTTTTCCTTAAGCTTCTGTTTTTTCATTTTGGGCATACCTTTATGGTTTCCATTATGGGTAAACACGATATCTTCATTTTAGGAAGTGCGGACTACCACCCCCTGAAAGTGATTTGATTCGTTAATACCATATGTGGGATGTGTAAAGGATAAATTTAATGATATTATATATGTTATTATACTGGAATTATAATATACTCTTATATAATTATGATTCCATTCCAAAAAAAATACGAAATAGAAATGGAAGTAGCGTTCATGTGTACATATGGCTTACCGTCTCCATGAACGGTGCATTTCATTTCTTACCTCTAAATGTGATGTAATATTATAAATACATGTATATGATGAATATATATGATATATATGTTATACAAATCATTAATATCATTCTGGATATAACGAACCTTTGACCAAATTAACAACATGTAAGTGTAAGAAGTCTATTTTTGACTTAAGAACCAAATACCGACAAAATGAACATTATTAACTTAAATGATTACATGATGTTCATAACATGGTATAAAATGAATAATGAACATGAAAAAGGATCATAATAAAGTATATATTAACTCATGTTTATTATTTAGGAGATTAATGAACGGTCGGGTCAAGTCAGATACGAGGTATGTGACTTCGTCTCAATCTCCTTTCATTGAGGCATATTTTGTTTTCTACAGAACCTTTTTTTATACGGTGTATAAACCCCTTTGACTTTTACGTTTATTTAAAAGGAATATTTTTATACGAAGCATTTACTAAACGACAAAAGGGAATGTTTTTGTCATACGTATGCGGCGACAATGACTTCTCCGCCGTCGTGACCGTTATTTGAGTTTCGGCTTCCTCTACAAGCCATACCCTGTTTTTAAAAGGAAAAATAAATACCATGTTTTAATTTTATTTTATTTTGGTATTGAAAATGGTTTTCATAATATTTTTATATCAACGTGTTGTATTGATATATTTTGATTGAAAGGTGGATATTTTATGTTTCTTTTATGCCTGTTTTATGTGATACAATTATGTTTAAGTTCTTGGGAATTATTATGAAGACGGGTGGTTCCGTGATAAAATAAGGGTGGTTGAGCCCGATATATCTCTCCAATGCATTGGGTAACGCGAGGGAGTGAAATGTTAAGGTTTCTCCGAAGATATTTAGGGAATATACTGTGATGGGTATTCCAAATGTAACCATGAGGGTTACTCCCTACGTAAGAATGTTATGAATGTCTTAAGTTACCTTTATGTCTTATGATTTCAATGATTTACTAATGATTTTATGAGGTATGTTAATGTGGTTATGTTTTATGGGTAAAGTATGATTTCACACTTATGTATATATGTACCCATGTTTCCTTTCCATGTTTTTATAACCCATACTGAGCTTTTTATGCTTATCCCAAGTTTTTTTGAAATGTTTTCACAGGTCAAGGGAAAGGTACATGATAAGATGATAGTGTCAAGGAAGTGTCAAGAAAAAATCCATGTTTTATTTTAAATATGTTTCCATTGATGGGAATGAATAATACTATCATTATGTAACCACTTTGTTTATATGTGGAATGTAATGCAAGTTTTATGATCTAATTCTCTAAAACTCTAAACCCGAAAAGATCCTCAATGTGTAATCTTGTAATAACTCAAGATTAAGTAAGGTTTAAGGCTGGGGCCTTATATTCACTCCCGGGGGATATGCTTAGGATAAAGCAAATTTTCATTACATCCCATTCTGAAGGATATATGAGTAAATAAATTCTCAAAGAATTTTTTTTATTATTATGGATTATATACACAAACTGTTCATTTTATGTTAGGTATTTTATGAGTTTGTAATTATGTATTGTAATTTATAAATTAATCTAGTGTATTCCATTATATAGAAATTGTGCCTAGTGGATGTAATGTAAACATTATCAATTCATGTAATCAATGTAGGTATTTCCTTCTTACTCAAGATAATTATAGTGGGGCTAGTGATGCAACTGCAACTAAACAACTTATAACCATACTGGGAAAACTCACTCAGATTATAAATAATAACCTTACCTGTATGGAGCACCCAAATCCACAATACGGAGGATCAATATTAGACCGATTCATGAAGAAACATCCCACCACATTCAATGGGACTAAAAATCCATTTGTAGTTGGGAAATGGATAAGTTCCATAGAGAAAATATTTTCTACTTTGGGGAATATTGAATGGGTAAATGTTTTCATGGACATATATCGCCTGATGTGAGATGCAGATCAATAGGGGTCATTAATCCATAACACAGTTAATGATGTAGAAGTATTAATATGTAATGGATGGAGTTTAAAGTTATTTTCCTAGAAAAATAATTTCCTCGTTACCATCGAGCGGATTTGGAAATAAAATTTTTTAACCTGAGGAAAAAGGATTATGAGAATGTTAAAATTTATGAGGGTAACATTAAAAGGCTATAAAAGCATGCAGCTGATTATATAAGTAATCTATGGAGTTAGATTGATCAACTCTTTGATGTATTGATGGTTAAAAACAATTCTCTATCGAGCATTAGCCTCACAATCCTTCTCTTCATATGATGATATTTTTATATGTGCTACCATGATAGAAAAGGTATTATTCATGTCTTACTGCATTAAAGAAAATAAGGATAAAAAGATCTCTTCCAAACACTCTCAAAAAAGAAATTGGGGGTAGAAGGGAAATGTTCACTTTACATCCTATAGTGAATTTGTAAAAAAGCAAACTGGTACTTCCCTGAAGCGAATGGGATTCAGTTACAACTGTGGTGAAAAATACAACCATGCTCATGATAATAAGGCAATTAATGTGTTAGTAAATGTTGAATGATACAATTATTTTGAAATTGGAAATTATGTAGATGAATGTACTATGAACCAAGTAAACATACCCCAAAAAAATACAAGGGATAATGGCCATGTTTTTGTGATCACTACTGATGAGGTTGAAGCACTGAATGAAATAGTGGTCAGTAATTAAATGGTTTCCTCAAATTTATGAAACACGTTATTTGATTCTAGATCATCACATTGTTTCAAATATTCTCGGTTTTCTATCAAAATTAGATATTTACAATATTATTTAACAAGGGAGATGTAAGTCAAAACTCCTAAGGTAAGTATCATTGCAATAATGTTTTGTCAATTCGTTCCCATTAGGGTATATAAATATGATTAATCTGCTGATCTCATCATCATACCCTTGATTGAATGTGATATAATCCCTGGTATGGATTTGATTTCGGACCATGAAGAGAAAAATTATTGAAAGATGAATGAGGTTACAATTTTCGAGGATGAAAAAGAGTACCTTATCTTTAGAGTAGTAACTTCAACATCTAATTCTAATCAAGATTCACCCCTAGGAGCTCTGCTAAATTCAATTATTGGGGAAAATGATAGTAAAATAACAATAGTCGATGAAATAAATGATCAAATAGAGTACGTACCTATTGTGTAAGAATATGTTGATGTGTTTCAAATGGTTTTTATTAGACATTACCCAAAACGAGAAATTGAATTTTCAATTAATTTATTTCCTCATTCAAGGACCATATCAAAGACCCCTTATAGAATGACCACTGTGGAATTTGTGGAACTAAAGAATAAACTATAGGAGTTGATTAATAAAGGATTTATATGCCCTAGTGTTTCTCCATGGGAAGCCCCTATTAATTTTGTTAATAGAAATGATGGATCTATGAGATTGATCATTGACTAAAGGGAGATCAATCATATAACAATAAATAACATGTATCCCCTACCTCGCACTGATTATTTATTTGATTAACTTCATGGAGATCAATATATTTAAAATATTGATCTTGGATTTGGATATCATCAATTATTTGTGAAGATGGAAGAAATTCCAAAAACAAAATTTTGAACATGGTATGGGCATTACGATTTTACAGTAATGACTTTTTGGACTAACTAATTCACCCTCTATTTTCATGGATCTAATGAATAGTGTTTTCATGGAATATCATGATGAACCTATAGTGGTATTTTTTGATGATATCATGGTATACTCCACAATCTACGAAAATCTTTAAAATCACTTACAAAATATTAGGAAAAACCCTCATATGAATTGAATTATATGAGATGTTAAGAATGTGTGAATTCTAGATTCATGTGATTTCTTCTCTTGGACATATTATCTCTAAGGATGGAATATCTGTTGAAACTTCTATGAAAAGAGAGATCCATGAATTGCTTGCACTGATATGTATAACCGAGCTATACAGTTTTATTTGATTACAATGTTATTATAATCGCTTTGTCCATAATTTTTCCTGATTGGCTAACCCATTAACCAAGATCACATGCAAAGTGGTTAAATTTGTTTGGAAAAAATAATGGAAATACTTTTTTGAATAACTAAATAGAATATTAATCAATGCTACTATCTGGACACTACCATCAGTTAATGGTGAGTTATTTATTTAATGTGATGCTTCAAAGAAAGTACATGGTTGTGTCTTTATGTAGAATGATAAAGTAATTGCGTAGGTATCAAGAAATCTAAAAATTCATTAAAAAATAATCCAACTCATGATCTTGATTTATCAGCTGTAATATTTCCTTTGAATATTTAGAGACACTATCTCTATAGTGAAAAATGTGAGATATATACCGATAAAAAAAGATTGAAGTATATTTTCTCCTAGAAAGAACATAACATGATGCAAAGGTGATGGCTTGAACTAATAAAGGATTATGATTTCAATATATATGACCACTCAGTGATTTAAAATAAGGTGGCAGATAAATTTAGTAGAAAGGATCATTGTGTTTTGAACAAAATGTGAGTTGAAAAGGATATTATATTCATGGTTCTTGTAAATATTGATATGGGAATAATCATGGAAGTTGAGACATAATTAATATTTTAAAATGGTTTCCAAAACATCGTGAATAGAATGGATTAAATAATTCTAGATTGATGATGATGAGTTTCAAAAGAAAAATAGAGCTGTGAATGATGGGATATTGATTCACATCATATATAAAGATGGAATATTGAAATTTGTGAAGAGACATTGTATTTATGACATTCTTGATCTACAAATGGAATATTTGGATGAAGCCCATAGCTCCAATTTCAAAATACACCCAAGTAGGACAAAGATGTATATATATTTGAAGGAATATTTGTTTTTGGGACAACATAAATAGGGAGATTGCTAATTACGTGCCAAGAGGTATGGTTTTTCAATCGGTGAATTTTGGAAGAAAACAGCCAAAAAGATTCATGCAACCTATTCCCATACCTGAGTGGAAATGGGATGACATTTAGATGGAATTTTTCATTGGGCTACCAATGACTCCTATAATGAATGATTTAGTATAGGTCATTGTTGATTGACATATCAATTCAGAATAGTTTCTTATTATAAGAGAAGATTTACCACATGAACATTTATGAATACTATACATTAATGAGGTCATAATACTTCATGGATTACCCCTATTGATTTTTTATGATAGTTATCCATGTTTTATATAATGATTTGAAAAATTTCATTAGAAGGCCATTGATACTGAACCTAATTTGAGAAAGTCCTACCACCCTCAACCTAATGGATAATTAGAAAAAACAATTCAAAACATAGAAGACATGTCGAGATATTTCTAACATGACATTTGAAGTATGTGGGATCAATATTTACCCCTGGTTGAGTTTTCCTATAACAATATCTTCCATTCATATTTTAAGATGGCACAATATGAAGCGTTATTTGGAAGGAGATGTTTCACCCCAACTAGTTAGGATGATTTTTTGTGATAGAAAATTCTTAGTCCAAGAACTTGTTAGGGAAACTATGGAAAAGGTGAAGATTAACCAAACCCACATCAAAGTAGCTCAATGTAGGAAAAATATATATGACGATATCTAATGGAAGGATTTGGAATTTTAAGTATGAGATCATGCATTCTTCAAGGTATCACTATGGAAGGATGTTATACATTTTTTTAGAAGGGTAAATTGAGTCCTATGTACATCAGATTTTCGAAATTATACAATGAATTAGAGTTGTAGAATAATGTTTAGAAATGCCTCTATGTATCTCCAAATTTCATGATGTGTTCCACATATCTATATTGAGAAAATACATTCCTGAACCAATGCATCTACGCCCCTATGAAAAAATAGAACCGGAACCCGATCTGTCTTATTGTGATGATCATGACATGATTCTTGATACCAGAGAACATTAGATGAGAAACCGGATAACTAATCTCTTAAATGATATATGGAGAAACCATAAGATGGAAGAGCCAATAGTTGAACCCAAGGAACTTATGATAAATAACCACCAAAATATTTTTACATATCAGTATTCTAGAAATTTCTTAGATAACATTATTTGATGTAGGGAGGAATGTAACACCCCAAGCTTCCATGGGACATTTCCCTTTGAATAATTCAATAACTTATGATGTACGCAACTTCGAGTTTGAGCACAACACGTCCAATAAAACTATATATTATGAATAATAACACCCACATTTTGAAATTTTATAAATTTTGTTCTTCAAAATGGGCGACAATTTTTGGTAATATTTAGAAAACATACAACTTTTTGATGAATAATGAAAAATATTGCGTTATTATTTGAAACCAATGTTTTATTTAAATTATTTTATATTTTATTTAATTTAATTTAAAGTAAAAATAGTTATATTAAACGTATATTAGTTAAATGTAATTCAATTGTGTCATTTTATGATAAAATTAGATATATATAATTTTATTGAATTATTTAACATCATTTAGACAACATCAAGGAACATTTGGAAATTTCTATAAAACAAACTTTTACCACTTATGTGAATTTAATTTAAAAAAAATTAGAGACGTGGTTGACATAAACAAGTAATATGTGGATCAATATAATGAAACTAATTATTGATTAACAATAACTTTGGAATTTTATTTACCGCCGTTAAAAGTAAATATGGTAATTAATAGTAAAAATGATATTATAATTACCCTAACACATGTCCTAATTCTACTAGATAAGTGTATTTCCACCAAAATAAACCTTAATATTAGAATATGGTCCTCTTTGATACACATAGATTAGATGAGGACATTTATTATTATTTTATTTAAAGAAGAGTTAAAAGTGTTAAATTGTAAATATAATAACAAAAAAAAATTAATATAGGGTTATACAGAATATAATATTGACTATAAAAACTCATTAGAAAGGTAAAAATATATCATAAATTGTGGTATTTTATTTATAATTTATAGATATTAAATAATTAAATTTATTTATGAATTAATAGTGATTCAGTAATTACTTTATTAAGGATTAAAATAATTGATTTTATAAATATACAAATATAAAAAAATTGATACGTTTGATAAATAAAAATAATTTTCTAATTCAATATGATATATTAGTATTGTTTTAATTTTTTTCGATGTTATTGGGTTTTGTTGACTTTCATCAAAACCAAAAACTAAATAGTGTCAAAATTGAAATAAGAATTTTTTTAATAGAAATACTATATTATTAAATTTAATAATGATTCTAAATACTAATTTTCATACAAATGACATATGTAATGATTTATATGTCATTAATGAACCACTTGGGGTTCTCATGTAATTTTATAGTATGTTTATTAACCATGTAATATAAAAATACAAGAAGCCATTTTAGAAGATATACTATTTAGCTAAGAGATAAATCTAAATGATAGGGTTAATATGGTGACCTAAACATGCCTAAAACCTATTGGTAGAGAGTATTCCAACCCATCCCCATATTATTTTCAATATAATCCAATTTTCAGAAATTTTATACAAAAAAGTATAATATAATAAAATAATATTTCAAATGTTTCTGAAAGTGACCCTCACCTCTCTTATAAAAGTATACTTCCCCATCTCTCAAAATACCATCTCCAAATCCATCTGGATCGGCCAAAACCTACTAAAATATCCTCCCAACTACCCTCAATGCATCCTAGAGGCCTTACTTTTTTTATAATGCCATTCTATGGATCTCTTTTGATCAAATCAAAAGGCATCACCTGAATAGGAGGAAATTATTTCATCACCTCTTTGAACGTTCTTCCCATCATGCTCTTCTTATTTCATTGTTTTTTCCATATCAAATTTATAAATCCACAACCTTATACATATTGTGAGGTTATTATAAATATGGTATAACCATATTAATTATTTTATCCATTCTATGAATAACAAAGTCACAATACATGTGTATGTACGGCTTACCGTCACCACATCTTGGGGAACTTTTTTATTCAACAATAAATTATTTAGATGGGTATAATAATGATTATAATTGATTTAAATAATAAATATAACAAGTTAGTGATTCTCTATATAAAATATACCATCCAATTACCTATGATTTCCCAATCAATAGAATGATATTGTTGCTCGTGCGTACGCACGGCTTACCGTCTCCACGACGCGATTAGATTCGTATTCAACGATCTCCATTAATATATATATATATATATTGATTAAGTATTAAATATATGAAATAATATTTATACTTGAATAATAGATATTTATGTATATAAATATATTTCTTTTACTTACTTCCATATTATATGATTTGAAAACAGAAACAACATTCACACATACGTACGGACTACCGTCTCCATAAATGGGGTTTCCATTTCACATATCTATATACTATACATATTTATATTATGGATGTATATAAATCATGATCTAAGTGATACGATCATGAATAAAATGTTAAACACATTTGGTAAAGAATGCTATTATTATAGAAAATGTTACATTAACATGTAAACTATTATTAAATGGGTATTAAAATGTCATAATTGAATCATATATGATATCATAAATATTAATATGGTCCTATTATAATTTAATAACATACAATGGTTATTATATAATTGGTTAAACATACCCTCTACTAAATGATAGAAAATGGTATGAGTTAATTCTTCAATCTAATTGTTATATGATTAAATATATCCCTTATATTCCATTTATATGAATTCATTCTCATCCCATTTTGTGTTATTATTTTGTCATACCACATTTTATTACATAACATTTCATTATATTTTACAAACATAGGATCATTATAGTCTTGTGTCTTAGAAATCAGGAACATAATACCTGAAAACATAAAACGTTATTGTAATCCTAGGATATGGATTTATCATAGGTTTATCCAAATTATAATTATTTCATCTCAAACCCTGGAGAAATAAATCAAGGGAATGGGTGAGAAGAAGGCCAGTAAGGAAAATAAGGGAATCAATTTACCAGTGAACTTGAGCGATATCATTAAGAACGTGGGAAAAATCGTAAAAAATAATAAATATGAATGTAATATAAATAATAACCTGAATATTAAAATGATAATATGTCTATAATATTTAATTTATACATTAATAATCTTTTCCCCAAGTTATATCCTCATGGTGTCATAAAAGTTTCCAATTTTGTTCATTTGGGCATTTTAAAACTTGTAATATATATTGATTAATTCTTTACTAAATGCATTGGGGTGCTATCCTGGCCCACCCTTACTATATTATTATTTTCATGGGATCTACATAGATCATAATAATACATATCCAAATTAACCCAAAGTGAATAAAATAAATGGTTTTCATATCAAAATTGTAAGGTTATATGATGTGCTTAAAACAAGATCATAATGTCATTTATAACCAATGGAAAGGGAATATGTGTATTATGTATATCAATTCCAGAATAAAATATATAATTTTATTTATTTAATAATTAAAATGGAAATTAAATATTATTGTCCATTTAAAAAAATAAAATAAGATATTTTCTTGAGAAGGAGAGAACAATTTTGAGGCAATGATTATGCTGTATAACATCTATACATCATGGTTTTAGAAAACATTAAAAAGTGACGGGACAAGGGTGACCCACTCATTAATAAATCGTAATAAAGTATAGAATCCGGAAAAAATGTAAATAATATCATGGTAGGGATATTTTAATGGCATACCACATGAAGTGGAAACTGGAAAGAATATTGAAGATGTTATTTCTATTCTGAAAATATGGCAGCCTAACACTATCACATAAAAATTTAGAAAATGAATTGATTGGGGAAAAATGTTATCTGATCATATAGAAATAAAAAGTATAGTAAAAGTGATACATAGTATCATAAAAAATAATATGAAAATGGAAATTCAAAAACATATCATAAATGAATTGTTGACTAAAAAAAGAAGGTGAATGGTTCCATTAACTTGGAGAGAAACTTCAAAAACACAAAGGTTTGTCATTGAGGGGTCTTGTGGGAACATTGGGAGGACTACATAGGTGATGAAAAAAGAATATATTTTTTGAGGAGGAATTTGGAATGAATGGAATGATGGAATGATTTTGTATTTATAGAAAATTAAGGGAATATTTTATTAATTTCCAAGGGACACATCATTTGTGGTATTTGAAAAACCACGGGCTTGCACATTGTATTAATCCATGTAATTATTCAATTGGGACACCTCATAATATATTTTATTTTACATGAGTCGAACATCATTTTATATAAATTATTACATCATTATTATGTCATTAAACCTTCTGAAATTTCAAAACTGTATTTCAACTATTCAATAAAAATTCCACTATTTTCAAAAAAGATAAAAAAATATCCCAAACCATTTATGGACATGTAGAATCAAAAAGTGAACTAAATTTTAATAATATTAATTTCATTTTAAATAAAATAAAATAAATAAAATACTAATACTTGACTAATAATTTTTAAAACATTTTTTACTTATACTATGATATAATTATATGACATTACCTCTTAAGATGACTAAAACATATTTATACAGCCTTAGGTGTTGATACTATTTCATTGGTAAAATTATCTTTCATAAGGGTAAAATTACTATTTCAAATGGAAATGTTATAATCCACCAAGAAACTATTTTGATCTTATCAAACAACATTTTTCACCTTTATTACAACAATGTATTTCAAAATTTTGAAAATAATTTCATAGAAAATGTTTTTTAATAAGAAAATATTTTTAATATTCATCCCAAAATACAATTCATAAAATAGTATTCATCATGAAACACTAATAAAAAAACTATTCATAAAATTGAAACTTCCTAGAAAACATCTAAAAACATAACCTAGGATAATTTTGACATTTGAATTTCAAAAACCAGTTTTATTTTACCATAATAATTCTACATGTATGAACAGTCTCTAAAAAGTACAATTTTTAAATGTATCATTAATTTAAAATATATGACTTAATTAAAAATATATATTATTATGAAAAACTATTAATAAATTATGAATGATGAAATAACCAATTTATTTATACAAATGGATTACACAATGTAACATTATACTAATTACATAACCCCTTATAATTCCTGCATAGGACCTAAGAGTAACATGTGCAATTTTGATAGAATATTGGGGTGGATTAAAGAACATTTTCTAAGTGGGGATTTCTATCAACACGAACATCTCCCATAATCCATTCTACTAATGATTAAACTGTTTATGTTATTCTATGTCTCGGTATAGGTTGAAGCCTTTTGATTCCACCTCCTTCCCAAAGCTTTAACAAATGCACTTTGTACGGCCCGAGTCTACAGGATGAGTCCTTCGAATCTTAGTTCTGTATTAATTAATCATGATCAATTGTATTTATAATAAAAAATCATAACATTTGGAATATGGTTTCCAATATTCATATTAAACAACAATCATATAAATGTTGAAACCAAACTGTCTCATTTTTATTAAACTCACTTCATTAATTTAAGGATATATGTTTTAGTATAAAATATAATAACACAAAAATTTCGGAAACAAAAGTTTGGGTTGTTACATTCTTTCCCCCGTATGAAATTTCGTCACCGAAATTTCAACTCTTACCCTCTAAAGAGAAATGGTGTTTGTATTTCATCCTCCTAAACTCCTCTGGTTTGCATGTGGCTTCTTTACAAGTTATCTTTCACCAAAATACCTTAACAAGGAGGGTAGTCTGGTAGGGATGAACCTTGTCTCTATGATCCATGATCTATTCTAGCTACTCCACATAAGAGATGACATGTTCGACTGGTGCGCCCACTATATTTATTATATGTAAAGGTCCAGATATGTACTTACTCATGAAGGATACGTAGAATACATCACGAACATGAGCTAGATTTGGAGGAAGTGAAAGCAGATATGCCACTGATCCTATGTGATCTGAGATTTCATAGTGGCCAGTGTACCCTAGGTTGAGCTTTCTGTAATTCCCAAACCTCATGACTCTCTTCCAAGGTGAGATTTTAAGAAACCCATTTCTACCAAAATCAAACTCAATGTCCCTTCAATATTTGATAGAATATCTCTATTTCTAACTCTGAGCATCCTTAATGTGTCGCAAAAAAGAATGAACTTTTTTGTTATTTCTTTCCCAAGATGAGGCTCAATAATAATTATCGCACCAACAGCATCACAGCACGTAGGAGTTATACATCTCATTCTATATAGAACTTCATAGTGTGCCATTTGAATTATCAAATAAAATTTATTATTATATGAGAACTCATCCAATGGGATATGTTGATCCCATCCACCATTACATTCCATTGAGCATGTCACAAGTCCTTGTGTGTTTGAATAGTCATGTTATATTGGCTATCAGTTTGAGGGGGATATGCCATACTCAAATTCATTTCATACACAAATGTTGTTGATGACTTCTCCATAATTCTGATGTGATCCTTAGATCATGCTAATATACTGTAGAAAGTGGAACTCAATACATTCTCACCACTTCCTTAATGTAAATAATTGAATGTTGATCAAGAGTGAAATCTTACTGAATATATATAAAATGGGAAATAATGGTGAGATTTCACAAAATAACCCATATCACATTTCTTATATTGGAAATTATTGGGAGACCAGTGATAGAGCCCATTGTGATATTTTCTCTATTCCATGCTAGTATGTGTAGTGGGTGTAATACCCCTTTAGGATGTTATGACTCTAAAAACCCTTGATAACATACTAGTCTCCTTATAGTGTGGTTAGGAATCACTATTTTCATATTATCTCACAATTAATGATCCTGAACGTCCCTATATTTTTTTGGGCTTATACGAAGTATAGAGAATGTAGATCTATGAGCTTCATCCATCAGCTCATTTATTTCTGGAACATATGGATCACATAGACTTGTACAGAATTACATTACACCATCATGACCAATATTGAATTCAAGAATCTTTCCATCCTTCATAGCCTCAAATTTCATCTATAACAAATGATCTTCATTCTGATCATTCCTAATATACTGTAGTAATGAAGGTTGAGAAATAATTTTGGATAGGTTATATGATGTCCCTTCCTTTAAAATTTCAGCATCCAACTTTTCTAGTTAATTGATCAATGGATCTCCTTGAATCCTCATCATGGATAGAAAAACTAGGTCTTTCCTATTTAATGCATCTTTGACATAGTTTTATCATCCATGTTGATAATGAATTATGTAATCATAGTATTTAAGAAGTTCAAGAATTATAATTTATTTCATGTTCAATTCCTTTTGTGTGAAAATTTACTTAAAATTTTGATGGTCTGTGTATATATCACATTTCACCCCATAAAGTTACTACATCCATATCTTCAGAGGAAAACCAATGGAAGCCAGCTCCAGATCATGCGTAATAAATTTCTTCTCATGATTTGTCAACTGTCGAGATGCATAATAAATAACACCTTAATTTTTCATGAAGAAGCACCCAACACATTTCAGAGATGATTGACATAAAAATTAATCCTTCTACAAATGAGGGTAATGTTAACACATGTGTGGTAACCAATATCTTTTTCATCTCATAGAAACAGCCATCAAACACCTTTTTCTAGATGAACATGACCAATATCGAGTATTCATTTATAATGGGTTTAAACATTGTTAATAGTTTTTCACAAAACTTCTACAATATCTCACTAATCCATGGAAACTAAGAATATAAGTTATTGTTGTAGGCTGAGGCCACACCTCTACAACTATTTTATTTCTTGGTTAAATTTTTATTACATCATTGGTTACAATGACCCAGAATAATTCATCGTGTTGTACCCAAAATCCCCACTTTCTGAACATTCCTAAAATTCTACACATCATTATATTTTTCAAAATAACCATTATATGATCCTCATGATCTTCAAACTTTTTGGAATATATCAGAATATCATCAATAAAAACTACCACAAAGTAATAATGGTAGTCCTTAAAGACTCTCTTAACCAAATCCATGAAAATAGACGGTGCATTAGTCATTCGAAAGGGAATAACAAAAAAATAATAATTCCCTTATCTTGAACAGAAGGTAGTTTTTTTGGAATTTCTATTTTATTTACTCTCAATTTATTATAACCAAATCAACGATCAATCTTGGAGAGGAATTGATCCCCATAAATTAGGTCAAATAAGTCATAAATTATATGAAGACGATATTTGTTATTCATTGTGATCACGTTTAGTTCTCTATAATCATTGCATAGCTTCATTGATAATGCATTCTTCGTCACTAAGGGAATGGGTGCTTCCCAAGGAGACACATTCGGTTAGATAAGAACTATCTCCAAATGATCTGGGTTTTTTTCTTTAATTCCTCCAGCTCCATATTTTACATCATATATGGGGTCTTTGATATAAGATGAGATCCTAGTATGAGATCAATGGACAACCACACCTCTATTTCTTGGGGAATTCATGGAAAATATTTAGGAAATACTTCAATGTATTTATGGACTATGTGGATATTTTATATCCTTAAACTCTTATTACCTTCCTTTTATTCACCCATCAACTCCATCTTTAGAATGACTACTAGATTTGTGATAAGATTATTCTAACTAATATACATATTATAGTTTATAAAAATTGACAATTCTTAGAGAATCCCACTAAGAGTATAGACTGATTACTCGACTTTTTTATATTTAGGGGTTGATTCCAAATTCTTTGCAAACATAGAGGAAAAAATGAATGTGATGAACTAGAATCAGACAATGAATTTTGAAGGTTTGATAAAACACAAGAACATTACCTTCCAAAGCATCATTTGATGCTTCAACACCAATTGTCGTGATAGAAAATCACAACCTTACTCTCTTGGAATATTCTGAGGCTAATGGTGATTCCCCTCCACTACCATTAGATTAAAACAGTTATTGGAAAAGTTCCAATGTTTCCCACACTAATAGCATTAGACATCAGGTAGGTAATGCACCATCATCCCCTTATTGTTTTTGTTTGGAAGTTGATTCCTCACCTCTATAAGAAATGATGAGTGATATGGATATTTTTCCAAACTTTTAGCACTTACCTCTCCTGAGCACGTAGTTCCCCAAGTGCCATTTCCCATACTTATTACATGCATGACATTTTACAAGCCTACATCCTCTTACCTGATAAAAGATCCTCCCTAATATTATTTCCATAAATCAGTTCTTTTTATTGGATTTATCATACCACTATGTCTCACTGAACTCTAGTTAGACATTCATCGCACTCTACATGATCTCATCATAGCTATCATTTTTTAGGTTGGCTAGATTCTACAACTTATGAATGCTTAGTTCACTGAATAGTCTATCAACCTTACCATTTGGATCCATGATAATGATATAGGTATAACGTGAAGTCTTTTTAATGTTCATGTTGTATATTCCCATAGATTCATTCACCTTCTTATTATGCTCGAGAAACACCTTCCTTATTTTTCTTCTCATAGAACAAGGGAAATACTTATTATTGAATATCCATCTGAACTCTTCCCACTCCATATATTCATCCTCCTCTCTTGGCCTTGTGATTTTAATCATTTCCAGAACTGATCACCTTCTCCCACTAAGTCATAATCACGCAAGGGGACCCTCTATTATTCTTAATATCGAATCACAAAAATGTTCTTCTCAATATATATTATCCTCAGTTTTTACTATCAATGGGTCGATAGATGCAGTGACAGTTGGTGGTCATTGACACATGAAGGACTCTACAAAATCTTGTTCCCTTGATGGTGAAATTGGTCTCTCATCATGATTCATGTTATTTCTGATAACATAATTTAATTGGTTCATCATTCTCAGGAATGTTTCCTATATAGCTTAAAACATTGTACTGTTACTACATGGTCCATTCCGGTCACTAATTTCTTGGTTCCTCCAATTTCCCTCTATTTACTAAAAGAATAGAACCTTAGTGGGACACATATTTCATTTATTAATCTTTCAACTATAATTTATTATTATATCCTAAAATATTATTCATCGTAATATTATTCCTTAACAACAATTACATTTCCCTATATATCATTTACAATAATTCATAAAAAGCAGTTGATTAAAAAAACATATCCCCCAGGAGTGTCAAATAAGGAGTGCATCAAGGCCCATTTTTAGGTATCAGGATACCCCGGGTCACGCTAAAAACTCCTTGTCAATTGATTAATTCTTATGTACTTCTGTACCAGATCCAGATTCACATGTTAATATCCAAAGATGAATTTATTTTTTCATAAATCACTTACTTAATATTCCACCAAAATTCCAGTCTGTTTTATTATATTTAAAATTTCTAATAGGGTTATTTTTAATATTTTCAAATAATAATTTTTACAAATAACTAAACTATACTTTTATAACAACTATGGAATCCATCCTATTGATTACATAACATTTTATTACAGTATACAAATATAGGATCTAAAAATTTTAGTGTCCGGGAAATTATGAACATAATACATGAAAACATAAAACATTTTTATAATCCACTTATATTAATTCATTATAGACTCATCCTAATAACAATCACTAAATCTCAAAACATAGAGACATACATCAAGGGAATGTGTGATCATAAAGCCAAGTAAAGAACACAAGTGAAACAGTTTACATGTGATCATGAGTGATATATATAATAAATTAGTGAATATCATAATGAAATGATAAAGAGGCATATCATAGAAATAATAACTTGAATAAAAAATGAAATAATGTGTAAAAAATTTAATTTATAAATTCATAAGAATATCACTATTGTCCTTCGACAATGTGTCATCAAAATTACCATGGTTATTCACCAAGGTATCATAAAACATTTTATCTCAAAAGATTAATTAATTAACACATGTATTCATATGATATTAGTGGGATTCCATAACACATATTTATATTCATGTGAACCACATACATATTAATCATATATTTCATAAATAACTGAAAGAGAATAAATGATATGGGTTTCATATCAAAATCATAACATTTAAAAGGTGCTTAAAACAATATCATTATGTCATTTATAACCCATGGAATGGGAAAAAAGGGTTTCTGTATGTCAATTATACAATCAAATATATAATTTTTATTTCATTATTAATACCCATTTAAATGAAATTGTTTTGGGTATTCACATAAATCAAATAAGATAATTTCTTGAGTAAGAGATATAGATATTGAGACAAAACTTTTACAGAATAAATATTATACTACATGGTTTTATAAAACCATAAAAATAGAGGGTACTAGAGTCACAAACTCAAAAATAAATAATAATTTTGTATAATGAATGAATTCAATGTATTTCATATCTTGGTAAAGATATATGAATGACATACCACTTGAATAGGAAACTTGAATGAATATTGAAGATGATATTTTTTTAAGAAATTTTAGCAGCCAAATTGTGTCACATAAAAATTCATAAAATTAATTTAAGAGAGTAAAAATGGTGTCTCGCCATATGGATATAAAAAAGCAATTATATAGAAACATATTATAATAACCGATATTATGAAACAAAAAATTCAGAGACATTCCATAAAGGATGTGTTGACTAAAAGAGGAGTGTGAGAGGTTCCCTAACCTTGAATAGTAATATCAAATACTCGCAGGTCTGGAACGTAGGGGCTTTAGGTCACCTTTGTAGGACTATTTGGGAGGTAAATTTACTTGATTTTCGTTGAAGTGGAATTTGGAATGAAATTAATGAAGGAATGGTGTATGTACCAGGACATTTGTTTCAGGTATAAATCATGATTTCATGTGATTTTAGGAAAAAGAAGACATATAAGAAATGAAAATTTTATACAAACACATGATGTACCATTGAATACATGTCATGTACCTAGTATCAGTGTGTAGCTTTGTACAGGATGTGTAACGAATGAGTATATGGCTATGTAGGTGATTTAGAAGACTACCTAAAGTGGGGGCATGTTGAGGCTATTTCACGGTTGGTTCAATAAATGAACTCACAATGTACATTTCGTTTTAATTTATGAGTCATATTAGGGTCATGTATCATCACCATAAATAACTTCTTCTCCCATCTGTTAGTACCTGAGGGCGATGAACAATAAAATAACTTCCAACTCTCCTCATTTCTTCATCTGAGCATCGATTAAGATGTCGCTAGGTATGTTGGATTCCCACCAGTTAGTTCTCCCTTCCACTATAGCCTCTCTTACTAATTCCACATCTCTCACAAGTATTTCATGGATGATCGTTTTATCCTTTTTGTAGATCTATTTCATTATAGTCCGATTCTGGGGCATACATTTGAGATTATTCATCAGAAAACAATTGGTTATGTGGGTTTGGACTTTCTTTGATTTTCATTGGGTTATACAAGCATAAAATATCGAATAACCATCTGGGTGTATTTAATGTTTTCTTAATTTAACCATATTAAATACATTATATGGTTCGTTTGATTTGGAATGGGGTAATTGATTATGAGTAATGTTTATACATTGTTATGAGACACCCTATGGTTGTGTTCGCTTGATTGATTGTTTATAGTCATTTGGTCTAGAATTTCCTATTAGGATTAATTTTATATCCATTCCTCAGGTATTTAGGATGAATGAAATGCTTATATTAAATGGACTTGTTTCACATTGTTAATGATTTACAATGTGGAATTAACTTTTAGAGCATCCTTTGGTTGCATTGTGTATGTATTTTTTTGTAGTTCTTTTGACCAAGACGTATTGACAATGAAAAAATTTTAGTTGTCATAGACCATAGGGTCTTTACTATAAGAGTTACAAAGAGGGACATTATTAAGTGAATGTTGGACAATAGGGAATTTATTGTGAGATCAGCAAAGAGGTCATTAAATTTTATTGTTTCTATGAAGGCCATGGGGTAATGACCACAACAGCTACCTACATGGTCGTACGTAAAGGATTAGTGCCATGTGGGGCCAAATGGGTTTGGGTGAGTGATATTTCCTAGAGGGTCATTGTTATTTATTTATTTGATGATATTTTAAACTATATTGGTCATACTGTGAGAACCTCCCTATAAGGTTTTCTAATGATTTTATGAGTGTGACGAGTCTAATATGACAATGCACAAGTTTGGACTTTGTCTTACATGGATGCTAAGATGGTCTTTTGAGACGACTGTTGTTACTTTTTACATGGGAATACATTTCTTAGGTAGGATACTAAGGATACATTATTTAACAATTTAAATAATTTATACATGAAAATTAATGTAATTTAAAACATTACAATTCATTACTTTGGAGTACTTCTTAGTTTTTTTCTTCATTATTTCATATTACAGGCTATATATATTCCCTAATAGTTATGTACAAGTATATTGGTTCTTCCCTACTTGGATGAGCCTCACACCATTTTCGTGTAATTATTTATGACTGAAAAAGATTATGTGGTTCTAGGTATATATAAGAGAAATCACCATTCCTCATCTCGTACTTGATTTTCGTAGGAGCTGTAGAGATTGGGACCAAGATGAGGCTTGCGATTCTGTTAGAGTTTACATTATTTATGTATATCGGTTTTAGTATTTTATTCACCGCATTGCGACTTGTTTGGGTTCATACATAGAATCAGGTAAAATCAATCATTTATATATGTTCTCAAGTTGTTTTCTACAATAAATATTCTATTGTTTTCATTATTTTATGGTTTTACTGCTTCTAATCTTGTTTTATAATTAGATTCTACTGTGGGAACTCTAATAATGTTTTAATAGTTTACCCAATGTCTTACCATGACCCTCACTATATGGTAGAAGCCTTTGGTATTTAGGGAAATTCCATTGATGTTATGTGACCAATGGGTTTGGGACCCCATTGGGATGCACCTGGAACCGGGATGTTACAATTTGGTATTATAGGGTGGTTCTTTTCTACTTTTAATTATTTATTGGCTCCGGTAGATAGGTATATGAAGGAAAATGTAGTTGGTAATAAGTTTTTCTTGTCCGTTGCTAACCCATGTACATGTAAAATCCATTTTACCTCGAGTATTGAAAATTTCCTAGTTTTTAAATTATTTCAGTTGATTTGATTTCACCATTGGGTGATCCACATGTTTTATGTTTTTATCGTTGAGAATTTTGTGGGTCTATTTTGTTGAAACCAGATTAGATGAGGGTATTCCATCTCATGCATCATATAGGATCTTTCCAAAGATCACATGTCTTGTGTTCTTGTAATGCCATTTAAGGTGAATTACTGATTTTATGTTGTTGTGTAACACACTATGAAAGATATTCATGATGTGGTGATAGATTCCTTGATAAAATACCAGTTATTTTGATACTGTATTGGTAAATTTAATGTTTTATTTGGAAGGATGCAAAACTTTCGTCCTAGAGGAGTTATGGACCCTCATGGATCAGAATTTGGTGGACCACGATTGAACATTAATTGAATTTTATGATGTTATGACATGTTTAACGATTCCAAACATTGATTCACTGGTACTATGGGCTCTCATAGGTCGAAATTTGTCATGTATTGGAAAAACATTAATGTTATCAGGGGTTCATGATAAGTTTCACTAGCTTACTCTCTTGAATCCCTGAAAATAAAGTATGCGATGTTATGAAAAAATCGCATGATTACTTCTATTATTGATAAAAAACATTTCCAATGTTCATGCCATGAACCATATGTACAATCCAATTAGTTCTTAACCATGTGACAGAATGTGTGAGTAGAGAAACATGGTGGATAAATTCTTGGTTGAGCATGTCATGTAATGGGAGTACATGAAGTGTTGTAAATATCTGTGTATTTGGGCATATGACCAATAACATGTGTTGATGGAACATAGTTTTTACATGCCGTATCTAGTTTATGAACTCTGTGTAGTGATCAACTGGGAATCTAGTAGTGTGACCAATTTCACAGGTGGATAGAACATACGTAGTACATATTGTGTCATGGGTGAATAAATTGTGTAGTGTTACCCATGAGGTAACCATGTGGTTTGATCCATGTAGAGGTACATGGATAGAATAAATAATCATGTACACACTATGTCAGAGGAGGAACACATCTTGTGTATTGGGGTTACATGACTTGGTTTGAAAGAGGTAAATGCCTATGTTAAGGCTTATGGGATCATTCCATGTGTCTTTTATACATGCTGCGTAAACATATTTTGTCAAACATGAATTCTTTCATCTCATTTTCCATTCGTGAACTTCTATGTTTTAGTTCAAGATAATCATGAACTAAGGTGTGAACTTGACCATGTAGAGTCATGCCACTGAGACTTCCTTTGGTTAAACTTATGGTACATGGATATGATCAGACTCTGAAAATGGTAGATCAGGTACTATGATTAAATCATCCCATATTTCCCATTTTCGCAATAGCTATTATACAAAACTATGGTTCTGATTCTATGTTTCGTGAATCTTTTTAAGGATGTTGTAGACATTTTAGAGATCACCTCATCCTACCCCGTCTATGGAAGAGCTGACAGGGTTGTTCCTATAGTAGAATCCTCCCACTTATTCTAGATATATAGGACCATAGGTTGTTGGTTCATGGTTGGATACCTTGATTTCGATCCTTTAGCATCAGGAGATGCCACTAGAGAGGAGGGTGGATCTAAATAAATGCATGCAATTTGATTCCACCAAGAGATGGTGGGATGCTTTTTCATAGGTGATACTTCATTGGGAAATGAATTAGGAAGAGTGGGCATACAAGGGAACATTGCCCGAGCAACATAGTCGAGTGCTGATCTTGCAGCAAGATGGGCCACCTTAAGCATTTTTGGATGTTCTCAATAGCAGTAAGTGACGTTGTTCTATTCAGACTCCACGTTCAAGATCATGTCCACCAGTTTCTCATTAAGAATGTAATTGGATTTCATCAAGGATTTCAGGCCGAGGATGTGGTCGTGGTAATGGTTATCAAGATATAGGTCATCAGAAATAGTATGGTGGATCTTCTCAGGGTAGTCAGGCAGTGTCATAGGGCCACATAACATGTCAAAATTTGGATTGGTGCCAACCCAACATGAGTGGGATCCTGAAACCTCTAAAAATGGAGGTATGCTCCTAGTTACCTCATCTTTTATGTATTCTCTTTTGATACAGGGTCTTACAAAAAATTTATATCTATTTTTGTTTTGGATATCCTTGAGCTCTATACAGTTTCATATAAAGATGATATGATTCTGGACACTCTGTTGGGGATTACTAAGTCTATTGTACAATAGTTCAAGGAGTTCCCTCCTGAGGTTTTTTGGAAACACTTCTTATGGGACCTCTAGGTATTAGGGATGATATGATTTTATGTCATTCTCAGAATAGACTAGTTGGTTTCTTTCTATTACATTGTTGACTTCTATCGCTACAGGGTGAGTTTCAGGTCACAATAGGGAGAGTCTTTTTCACAAAATGGAGAGTGGGATGACCGGGTGAATCGAGATGGACCCAAGAATTATTGTTTGGGAGGAATTATACCCTAGATGGATAGTTTAAATATAATAGACAAGGGGAATTCACTGATGGACATTCCACCAGTGTTTAATCATTTCATAGATGACTTTCCAGAAAAAAATTTTGTATTACCCCCAGAGAGAGAGGTATATTTATCTATTGATCATAGGTTAGGAGTGGAAGCGGTGTCCATTCCTCGCTATAGGATGGATAAAAATGAGTTAAAATATATCAAGATGCAGTTGGAGGGGTTATTGGAAAATGATTCCATTTGACCCAATACATCTTCTTGGGGTTTGCATGTATGTTTTGTAGAGATGGTGGATGGTACCCTCAGACGTTTTGTGGATTATCGAAACCTCAACTAGTTGTCGGTCAAGAAATGATATCCCATGCCAAGGATTGATGATACCATTGACCACCTTTGAGGATCCTGAGTGTTGTCGAAGATTGACATCAGATCTGGTTATCATTTGTTGCATGTTTGACCATTAGATATTCTTCTTATAGAATTTCTGACATAATCTGGTCTATATGAGTATTTAGTTTTGATGTTGAATTCCGAAATGTAGTAGATGTTTTCATAAACTGATGAACTGAGAGATTCATCCTAATATAGATTCTTCTGTGGTATTCCTTGTGGATGATATCTTAGTGTTCTCTCACACTCAACATTGCAACCAAATACATCTCTAGATCGTATTTATTTCAATAGGAGAGTATAATTTATATGATAAGGTATAAAAATGACACTTTTGGTTAGAATCGATTCCCTTCATGGGTCATGTTATCTCAGAGACATGAGTATCATTAGACCCAAAGAATGTGAGTGCAGTAGTTTCCTGGGATCAAATTAAGAACTTCATTGATTTATGTATTTATCTAGGGCTAGTTGGATACTACGAGCACATTATATAGGATTTTTCATGCGTATTAGCGCCACTGGCCGTCATAACTAATATGGGTGAAAATTACTTGTGGAATGATTCCTATTATTTAGCCATTGAGGAGGTGAAAAGGTGATTTACATCAGCACTAATACTTATTTATCCAAATTGAATAAAGAGATGAAATATTAACTTTGATTCCTTTGGTTTTAGGCTAGGAGGAGTGATTATGTAGGGGGAAGGAGTCATTGTGTATGAATCACGTCATTTGAGTCCACATGAGAGGAATTACCCGATGAATGATCTCGAGTTATCTGCAGTTTTGCATGCTTTGCGCTATTGGAGGCATTATCATTTCAAATATCATTTGGTGGTATCCACTATCCAAAAATATCTAATGTATACCATTACTCAAAATGATCTGAATTTGAGGTAGAGAAGGTGGGTTGAGTACATTAACTCTTTTAACATTGATCTTTTCCATTATGCAAGAGAAAGTCAATGCAGTGGATGATGCATTGAGAAAAATGACTCAAATACAGGAAGTTCAAGAGGCTATAAGTGAGTGGAGACTTATGGGTATAGCCTCAAATATGCATTCGGAGTTTCATGATAGATAGGGGTACATGTTTCTTTCATCAAGAGTTTTTTATTATACATTACTGGATCGAGTGCGAGTGATGAAACTATTTGATTCTGAAGGGTTAGTAATATGGAAGACTATGTCAAGTAGGGACCCTACTTATGGGTGGAACATCGGTGACCATGAGCTCTTAAATTTTCTTTGGAATGTATGGGTGACAGTAGACATACATAATGAAATTTTTAGAGATTTTCATTCCTCAGTTGTGGATGTTCCTCATAGTTTCACCAAGATGTATCGAGATCTACATCATTAGAATTGGTGGTTGTGTATGATGAGAGATGTTGATGGGTTGGTTAAGTGATGTTCCACCTTTCAGTAGTTGAAGTCATTACATTAGTGACTGATCTGTCTTTTACTACATTTACCCATTCCCGAGTGGAAGTGGAATGATGTCATGATAGATTTCATGATGGTTTTACTGAGGTCACCTCGAGGGAATGATGCAGTCTGGGTTGTTCCTAATCGACACATGAAGGTTGCACATGTCATTCCAATCAAGGAATCCTTCAGTTTTGATGAGCTGGGAAGGTTGTACATCTGAGAAAACATACATTTTCATTGGTTTCCACACTCTATAGTTTCATATTTGGATTCTTGGTATACATGTCGTTTCTAGTAGTGAATACATAGGTCTTTGGGTACATAAGTACTTCTGGGTATAAAATACCGCCCATAGGCATATGGCCAGTCCAAGAACACTATTTTGGTGTTGGAAGACTATCTTTGAGAATTATTCCATGATTTCAGGGGATTTCGGAAGAGACACATAACCCTAGTGGATTTTTCCTATATTAAAAATTTAGGGGAGATGATTTATATGGAACTATATGAGGCTTTGTATGATATTTAATTAAAATCACCCCTATTTTGGATAGAGGCAGGAGAGGCAGTGGTGATGGGACCATGTCTTTTCCAAGATACCACTAAGCATTTGGAGTAGATTAAGAATATGATGGAAATTGAACAATCTCATATGAAATCAAAAGTTGATCAACAGAGATGACCTCTAGAGTTTGAGGTCCTAGATTAGGTTTTCATACATGTCACACCGAGGTTGGGACAAAATTGGATTAGGAGACATGTGAATATTATAAGGGACATGTCTATCCATATGACGTTTTGGAAATATTCGGGTCCGTTTCATATCATTTTTAGTTACCTCAAAGGTATTGTGTTATGCATGATGTCATTAATGTTTTTCAGATACAATGGTATTTTTCAAACCTGTCTCATTTTTTTCAACCTGAGGAGGATGAGTTGGAGGAGGATTCATAATTTTAAGAGAACACTACTTGGATTGTGAATCACTACATGTGGGTTCTTTGTGTCCTGTTTTTTCCTCTAGTACGGTTGTTATGGCTACACATGTGAGTACATGATGAAACATGAGAGAGGTAAGATGATGTACGATTACAGTGGTCAGAGTTGATTGAAGTTTCTTCTTCACCACCCTTGGAAGTGTAATTCATTGAAAAAAATATTTATGGGGGGAAGTTTTTAAGAACCAAAATCTTCATTTCAGGTACATGTCATGATTTTTGTTATTTTGAGGAAAACGTAAATAGGGGATGAAAAATAAATAATATAAGTACACGTTGGGTACCGTTGTGTAAATGCTGTGTACCCAGTGACCATGTGTATCATTCTATTAGACATTAGAGGCCGAGTACAAGGCCATGTAGGTGACCTGGTAGACCACCTAATGTGGGGGCCAATTGGGGCTACTATAGGGAGTGAAAATTATACAAACACATCGTGCACATTTTATTTTAATTGACATGTCTAAGCGGGGTCGTGTCTCGTATCTATAAACTACTACTAATCTCGTTGGTTTGTAAATGGTAGTGATTAATGGTTGAATAACTTCATGATCTACCTAGTAATTTGTCTGAGCATCGATTGAGATGTTGTTGGGTGTGTAAAATTACAAATAGTGAGTTCTATATTCCCCTAGAGCCAATGTTCCCGATACCTCCTCTATCGTCACTATTTCAAGGATGATCGTTTTTACCCTTTTTGTTTATCTACAATGTTCTAGGAACATTCATGAGCCACCTTTCAATAGTGTTCATCATACAACATCAAGTAATATTCTTTGTTCCATTCTTTGATTGTCTTTGGATTATATACTCTTAAAGTGTTATATTCCCATGTTGGGGTATTGCATGTTTTTCGAATTTAACCCTGTTAAATACCTGCAATGGTTTGTTAGAATAAAAATGGAGTAATTTCTTATAAATTTTGATTTAAACAATATTATGGGACACCCCATGGGGTCATTCCCTCTATTGGTTATTTATGGCAGTAATGAATTGCCTTTTATTGTTTTTTTTCGTGCCTTGGGTTGTTAGGATGGAGAAACTGATTGTATTAAATACATGTGTTCCACATTGTGAATGTTTAACCAAGGGGAATTTACTATCAGAGATTCCATATGTAGGATCATTTATGTATATTTTAGTTGTTATGATGACCCATATGTATTGACTGTGAGAGCAACTGGGTGGTAATAGACAAGAGGGGTAAGGAAATGAGAGCAACACAAAGGGTCATTATGAAATGAATGATGGACCATAGGTAATTGAATATGAGATCTACTAGGGGTCATTCTATGTTATTATTTCTATGATGACATAGGGGTTATTGTCTATGAGAGCTACCTAGGTGGTCATTTCTAAACGACTAGTGCCATGTGGGAACAAAGGGGAAAGACTATGTACGGTTTCCCAGAGGGTCCATATAATTTATTGAATTGATTATTTTTTTATCCATAGGGGTATGACTGTGAGAAAATTTCCACTGGGTTTCTTTTGAATGATTTTATAATTATGATGAATTTTAGAATCCAACGCACAACAATGGACTCTGCCTTAAATGGTATTTTAGATGGCCTTATAAGATGTCTATTGTTACTTTTTACATGGGGATATAGATCATAGGATAGATTCCATGTTTACATTATTCAATAGTTTTAATAATTTATAAATGGAAATGAATGTAATTGAAAACTGTATGATTGTTCAATTTTGTGTACATCCATGTTTATTTCATTATTTCTAAATATTTATAAAAATATATATTTACTAACAGTTCAGCACAGATATTTTGGAGGTTTCATACAATGATTCATCTCACACTCTATTTGGGTCATGATTATGGACCAAAAAAGATTATATTATTGCTGGTATAGATATGGGAAAGTGTCATTCTTCATCAGATAATTAATTGTCATGGGAGTTGGAGATCATGTGACCAAGTAGAGGCATGCGATGATGTTGGAGTTTAAAACTTTTATATACTTTGGTTTAGTATTTTATTCCCATCATTGTGACTTGTTTGGCAGTTTTCATAGACAATTGTGGAATGCATCATTTATATATGAGCTCTACTTGTTTTATTACTATTATTCTTCCACTGTTGAGTTCAGTTGTATGTATTAATACTTCCTCTATTGTCTTATATATAGATTGGGCTAAGTATACTCTGTCAATTAGGGAATAGTTTCCCCAATGTCTTACCTTTTCCCTCACTGCTCGTCGGAAGCCTCTGGCATTTAGGGAAATGCACATGATCTTATGTGACCAAATGGGTTTGGGGAACCCATTGGTGGCACCCAGAACTGGGGTGTTACAAATGTATTAGTATTTCAAGAAAATGTGAGGGAATATTTTTTTAATTTCTACGGGACACTGCATCTGTTGTATTTTAAAAACCATGGGCTTGACCGTGTTAATTTCCTATGGTATTGGCTACATGGGAAACCTCATAACATTTTATTTTATACACATGTATACCTTCATTTTCAGTTAATTATTACAGCATTATGATGTCATTAAACTTACCAAACACTCAAAACGATATATTTATTATTCACTAAATATTATACTGTTTTAGAAAAGGCCCAAAAATTCACCCTAAAAATTTGTCTAAGTTTAGAATCCAAAAGTGAACATGAATTTTGAAAAATAATTATAAATTAAAGTTAAAATAAATAAAAATAATAATAAAAAATAACTAATAATTATTATAACATTTCTTTAATAATATCAGGATATAAATAGTTCACATTAACACTTAATATGAAAAAACCATATTTTTTACCACAATAGGTGATACTACTATTCTATTGGTAAAATTACCATTCATAAGGGTAAAATTACCTGTCATAAGGGAAAAATTAATCTTCCAATCAGTAATGATAGTACTCACCCAAAAAATTGTTTTGATCTTAGTGAAGCACATTTTTCACCCTGATTACAACCATGTCTGTCACAATTATTTAAAAAATTTCATAGAAAAAGTTAATTAATAATAAAATATTTTTTATGTATTCATAGAAAAAAAGTATTCATAAAATTCATTTCATCTTATAGAATATTCATTGAAAACATCTAAAAAATAATCCAATGCTAATTGTGACATTTTAAATTAAAAAATAATGTATATTACCATAATAATTTTCTAGGAAGGAAAATTCTAAAAAATTACAATTTTAACATCAAAAATAAATTAATCAAATTTTTATTAATAAAAAATAAACTTTATTATGAAAATATATTCTTAAAATAATAATGATGATATAATTATTTTATTTATACTATGGGATTACACAAATTAACTATGTAATCATTACATAACCCCTTATAATGGATGCATAGGATCTAATAGTAATGTGCGAAATGGAGATAGAATCTTGGGGTAGCTCATACAACATTACCCGAGTGGTGTTTTCTATCAACATGAACGTATTAATTATGCAATTCCATTCAAGAATAACATGTTTATGTACGACTTGGGCTTGGTCCAGAGTGAAGTCGAAACCACCTCTTTCCCATGATTTGAAAATTGTTGTTTGTACGCCCTGAGTCTACTGGATCAGGGCATCGTTTATTATTTATGTATTAATTAATAATGATAATTTTTATTTATAAACAATAATCAAAATGTTAAGAGTACATTTTCTAACATTCATATTGACCAACTATCATATAATAGTTGAAAATCGATTTTCACATTTTAATTATACTCACTTCATTAATTAGAGTATATAGTCTTGATGATTATAAAATAAAAAAAACACACAAATTATAGAAACAAAAAATAATCAAAAGTTCATGTCATTACAATTATTCCCCAGGTTACGAATATATGTATTATTTATTATGTGTCTATCAATAGTGGTTTTCATGATGAAAATTTTGGGACACCATTTCAGCTCACTTATGTACTCGTGTTTTTATTTCCACATTTTTGTAGTCACTAAACAAATACGATTCATGGGAATCCTTTTGTGAAATGTTTTATGTTTTCCAAAAATATTAAGTAATTTTAATTTATGAAAATAGAGGGTCACTTTTGTTAGTATCAAGGAATATTTTTATATATCCATTTAATGCTAGCAAGATAAAAACATAGAGAGTACACAATGTACATGTATATATTTATTTATGTCTTATGATAAGAAATATTATAGAAAAATATAATGGGATTTGGGAAAAGTATATAGTGAGTGGTTTTGTAGAAATCAACCCTACCTTGTTACTATAACTATATGTGGCTCTGAGACAAAGGTATATAGGGTAAACAACCATGAAAACATTTTATACATCTAGACTGGATTTGGAACTTTTTCTCAATAATAAGCATTGATACACTACTATTTTGGAAGTCCTATGGAATGTGTTTTCGGATTTCAAATAAAATCATAAAACATTATGAAGGGTATAAAAATGAGTTCTATAATAAAAACATAACACAAACCTATTGTTTCATATAATAAAGATTACTAAAATGGGCATCCCAAATGTTGGATTTTAGAATTATGTTGTTAATCACTATGAAAATTATATCTTAGTCTGTTGATTATGGTTTTAGTCATTGGATGAATCCTAAAGAATCCATGTTAATGATTATTGCAACAAAAACATTATAAAAATACTTCGAAACAAAATAATGCAATGAGATCTAGTATTCAAAATAATATTTCTATGCACTCTCAAATTTTCTAGGCTATGAATCCAGGTGTGCATCCAAACAAGAGATGGAGGGAACAATGTTCTATTCAGTTCTTCAATTGGAATCAACTTTCTTATTTATGTGGGTCCAATAATTCAATTATTGTTCAAAAAGGTATCGGTACAACTGAACATATATTCTTTGTTCACAAGTTTTCATAGCATGAGAAAATTTTTCAAGTTTTTCTTCATTTAAAGGGTCAGTATGATGATCGGTCGACTTTAATCATGTATATGATGAAGAAATACTAAATTTTTTATATGTATTGTGATGATTACAATAAATTATTCTTCAATAAGTTCATTCATGTGTTGTTATTATGAATATGTAAACTATGTTCTTTGATTTTAGAAAAATTACGAATAATCCATATGTACTTATAAGAATAATTTCAAAAGTCCAACGAGTTGGACATATGGAATTATCATCCAACCAAAAAGTAAATTTGATAGGTTATCCAGTGTCTAAAAGCAATGCACCATAAGGGAGTTGTCTATAAGACAAATTATTATCTAGGAATATATTTTTTATGAAATTTATTTTGAAATTGACGTTGGGGTTATATATCAATGACATATTTAAAAAAAACACAATGGAAGATTGAGAGAGAAGGGAAATTTGAAAACCATGAAGAGAAGAGTTTGTGACTTCCTTTATACTCCATACGTGGATTTATATAGTGATGAAATTGTCTTCTGGGGTTTATTAAATATTTTATGTGTGGTATGAAAGGCCATCATGAAATTTATTATCATACATATGAGCAGATGTTGTTTAATGATGCAAATAGAGGGACAGTTAAAAAAAAATCACATCCCACAAATCAGTACTTCACTTATAGGTAGAATTTAAATTATGTTATCCAGTTCCTAAAACTAAGCATTGGTGATGATAACTAGAATCAGTAACCTCTTTAACAATGGTGCAAGTGGAAATCTCATGAAATCACCATTTTTATGAGGGGACCATTAATGACATGGTGAAAGGTACACTTTCCATCCACTCAACAACAAAATATTAATTATTTGATTCTTATATTTTCCCACTCATTCTAATTCAACGAAAGTTTTATTGGTATTATTATTAGAAAAAAAATTATAGATTGACAATTAAAAATAAAAACACATAATGTTATAATGCTTACACATCATTTTCATGGTTCCTCTCAGATTTATGTTTGTAGGAATATATTTTCATTAAATAATTTGATTATTCCTTTTATTTAATTTGATGTCGTCATATGAATGGATTGTAAATCACTTCATAACAGAAAAAATCAATTATTGAGTAAGTGGTGTTATTATTGACATTTGTAACAAACCTATAACTTTATATTATTTTTATGACAAGTATGAAAATCCTAGGGTGATTAAATATATTGTTTGTTGCTTAGTTCCCATTCAGATAGAGTGTTTGTATAAAATGGTTTGGGAGAATATTAGAATCGATGATATGCCTATTTTTCCAGAAATTGTGGATGTGTTCTAAGTTGTGTTTCCAAGTCATTATAGAATTACATGATATATTTTATATGGTAGTTATAAATTATATTATTATTTATTAAATTATAATGGATGTGAAATAATACAACTTGTGAATTGTACTAGCAATCCTTAAAGAGGATAAATTGTACGAAAATTTTACATCATGGTAAATTTCGTATGAAATGGTTTCATTTTTTGGGTCACATAATAACATGAGATGGTATAAAAGTATACCATACAATGATTAAGTCAATTGAATGATTTCTTAGGTGAACACTAGTGACTAAGATCTGTATTATTTGGGTTATATAGATTTTATTGATGGTTTGTGGAGAATATTTCATGACTATGGAACACTCTAACCAATTCTACTCAAAAGGGTTCTGTGTTGCCATGTAAAGAATAATTTAAGTAAAATTTCAAGGATATAAAGAAATGGTAGATAAAAACACATGTTCATACATTTCATGTAGTACAGAGGAGATTTAAATCTATGGTGATGTATCTATAAATGTATTGGGATAACGTCATATACAAAATAACTTGATTATCGCTTGTACCATGGGACAATTGAACATCCATTAAGAAAAATAACATACTCATGATTTGAAGTTAGCAATAGTAATTTTTTCATTAAATATATGGAGGGATTATATATATAGAGAAATTTTTATTTTATATAATTATTATAAAATAATGTAATATATATATTTAAATATATGGAGTTGAAAATTTTATAGAAATAATGGTTAGAGAGGATAATAGGTTTTGACATCTCCATACATTATAACCCTAGGAACGAAAACAAGGTGGATGATTCTTTGAGTCAATATGATCATGATAGATTATCCATGATGAGGATCACCAAATATCCCATATTTCATGATTTTAAACAGATTGACCTAGAAATACATTAATATGGGTCGAAATATTATGTTTCATTATAAAACTTTCAACACTCTAGAAAAGTGAATATTAAATCGTCCATGAAGAAATATGTAGATCCAAAAAAGAAAGATAGAAATGTTATTGAGTTCATACTTGATCAGGTTGAAACAACACGGTTCAACAATCGTGTCAGTGTTACTTCCATACTAGATTTTATGAAAGGGCTCTTATTGGAAGCTCATAGTTCACCAATCAGTCTTCATCCCAAAATAATGAGGTAGTATTGATATTTGAATTACTTATTGTGGGATGGAATGAAAACGTATATAGAAATATGTCGACACAGAAAACTGCTCAAGA
Source organism: Viscum album (assembly GCA_963277665.1). Classification (NCBI taxonomy): domain Eukaryota; kingdom Viridiplantae; phylum Streptophyta; class Magnoliopsida; order Santalales; family Viscaceae; genus Viscum; species Viscum album. The sequence continues at coordinate 221,957,790 of OY728143.1, forward strand.
GCTGAAGAATGTTGGGGCACGATAAAGAAAAGCCATATTTGGAACCAGCGATCCATTTCGGGGGGCCTGGAGGGGTGGCGTGAAAAAAAACTGAGGCATGCAAAAGAAATACGTCCCTTGCAAAAAACTCCGAGATTTCCAAGAGTTTTCAGCGGGAGCATGGATCTTTATCGTACCACCACTCTACACGGTTAATCTACGCGCTACCAACATTAGGTGCACAATATTTCACACCAGATTTTTTTTTTCTCAGTCATATGATCCCGAGTGTAACACCCCAAGATTCCAGGTTATTCTTCTCTTTCAATAATACAGTAGCGTGTGATGTACGCAACCTCACATTCTAACACACCACGACAAATCAAAGTAGTCGTTATGAATAGTAATACCCACTTTTTGAAATTTTATAAATTTTATGTTTCAAATTGGGCTTTAATTTTTGATCAGGAATATCAAAATTAGCCTAAGTTGAATTTTTGGTATTTTTATGAGAACTTCCAGTTTTTGATGAATAGTGAAAAATATTAAATTATAGTTAAAAACCAATTTTTTAATCATATTAATTTATTGTGATAAATTATACTATTGAGTGGTTTTAAATTATAATCAGAATATATTTTTACCATTTTTCCAATGTTGGTCATTAGAATTAATGTCACTTTGAAATTGGATATAAACAATTGACAATCTTTTGATTGATATTGTTTCTTAAAAACACGCAAATTGTTTTGAGAGCGGGAATAATTTTTAAATTAATTACTGAAATTTTTGTGTTTAGAATTTGGTAAAATTGATTCCATATTTGGAATCAGAAGGTCCAAATTATGTAAATAAGATACTTTTGTTTTTGGACATTATGAATAGTAATGACGACAATTATCATTAATTATCATGATTAATTAGTAATCGGATAGTTAAGGGTAATGAAATAATATCATAATAATATAAAATGACCCCAAACTGTGTCTTAATGCTATTTTTTGTGTCATGGATTATCATGGGATTCCTTTTTCCAACTTAGGAACCCCATGGAATCCCTTTTGTGGGATAGTGACATTTTATCATTTAAAAAAAAGGAAAATATAACAAAAGTATGTAACACCTAAGTAAAACAATTTTAATTTTGTCTACATAAATTATCTCTTACACTATAAATACTCATTGGAAATATAATAATATTTACTATAACGTGGTATTTTTTTTATATTTTTTAGACATTAATTAAAAATATTTATTTATGACACCATGATGATGTAGTGAATACCTCATTAATGAATGATTTAAATAAAATAAAAAATAAGGTAAAATATAAGACTTAAACTTATCTAAATCCTATTTCATGTGTTTATTTAGAACCTTTATCACCTTATCTTCGAAATATATCATTTTGGGATCTTTAAAATCCGAAAAGCATTTCATAATAAAGTACATTTCAATCTTTCCAAAAGAGCCACTCCTCTCCTCTTATAAAAGGCCCCCTCCTATACCACCTTATCCACACCTTCAAATCCATTTGGGTTGGCCAACCTCTTCCAAATTATTCTCTCAGAATCCATCTATTACTTCTAGAAGCCTCAATTTAGGCAAAAGTCTTCCCAAGGATGCCTTTGGCTCCAATCAAAAAGAGTTACCTGATTTAAAGGTAATGTCTTTTCTTGTGTTCTTTTGTTTTATTTTTCTTCTCCAACCCCTTAAAACCATTTTATTCTATTATTTTGTAACAAAACCACTATATTCAATATACTAGGATGTTTTTATGAGATTTTTTTGATTTACACTTACACACACCACCATCTAATGGTTAAAGAACATATTATTTCTGTGGGTGGTGAATTAATGCCTCACGAAACGATGATTGTTACATATTCTTCTAACACCTATTGTAGTGGCCATTTAGAAGTAACTGTGTTTATATATGATATATATTATATTTATGTTTTCCATAGGCTTCTGTATTTTTCATTTATGGCATACCTTTATGGTTTCTATTATGGGTAAAGACGATAATTTCATTTTCTAATGTGCAGACTACCACCCCCTCAAAGTGATTTGAATTGTTAATTCCATGTGTTTGATGTATAAATGAATGATTTAAATGATATTTTATATAATATTATATTTTAATTATAATATTTCATTATATCATCATGATTTCATTCCATTAAATATGAAATAGAAATGAAAGTAGCGTTCATTCGTACGTACGGCTTAGCGTCTCCATGAACGGTGAATTTCATTTCTTACCTTTAAATGATATGTAAAATTATTAATGAATGTATATAATGGATACATATGATATATATGATATAAATATCCTTATTATAATTCTAGAGAAACTGGATTTTTTACCACATGAACAACTTCTAATTATATGAAGTTTATTGTTGACTCACGTACAAAAGATCGACAAAACGACTGTTATTAACTTAAATGAATACATTATTTTCATAACATGATAATAAGTGATATAAAAGGAACAATGAACCTGAAAAAGGTTCTTAAGTGTTTATAGATTAACTGTAGTTTATTATTCAAGAGATTAAAGAATGATCGAGTCAAGTCAGACATGAGGTAAGGGTCTTCGTCTCAATCTCCTCTCATTGAGGAATATTCTGTTTTATACACAACTTTATTTTATAAGGAGTATAAACCCCTTTGAATTTTACTTTTATTTGAAAGGAATCTTTTTATACGAATCATTGTTACTAAATGGCACAAGGAATTTTTTTCTTACGTATGTATAGACAACGACTTCTCTGTCGCTGTGACCATTATTTAAATTTCGACTTCCTCTAAAAGCGATAACGTTTTTAAAAAATGAATAATAAATACCATATTTTAATATTCATTTATTTTGGTATTGAAAATGGTTTTGATAATTTTTTATTATATCAATGTGTTTTATTGATATTATGTGATTGAAATGTTGAAATTTATGGTTCCTTTATGCATATTTTATGTGATACGATTATGTTATGGTTCGTGGGAATTGTTTATGATATGTTTAAACCTTTTAATATAAGGAATGCATTGGACTTATTAATTGACGGGTGGATCCTGCTATAGATCCTCGATGCATCTGTTGTAACACCCCAAGATTTCATAGTGTGTTATTTCTTCAAAATAATTCAATAACTTGCACTACACGCAACACCGAGTTCAATTGCACCATGACTTACCAAAAAAAATCCATTAAAATAGGTCATGAATAGTATTAACTAAATTTTAAACTTTATATAATCCTTATAATTTTAGAATCCATATTATGAGTTTCTTAGTCATAATGCAAGAACAGATTCATTTTCAGTATTGCACTTTTATCAACTTTTGATAGTGAATCTTGTTTTAAATACAATATTTTAAACTTTTTGACTAAATGGAGACATCAAAAAATTTAAAATGAAACATCCCAAGCTTCCACGGTACGCTTTCCATTGAATAAAACAGTAGTGTGTGTTGTACGCAACTTCGAGTTTTAACACACACCACAACCGATCAAACTAGCTGTTATGAATAGTAATACCTAAATTTTGAAATTATATATATTTTATATTTTGAAATGGACTTCATTTTTGGATTCGTAATATCTAATTTTGCCTAAGGTGAAATTTTGGTACTTTTTGGATAACTTTCATATTTTGATGAATAGTGAAAATTACTAAATTTTAATTAAAAACAACTTTTTTAATCAAAATAATTAATAATGATAAATTATGAATTTGAGTGGTTTTAAAGTATATTTAGAATATATTTTTACCATTTAATATAATGTTGGTCATTGGACATAATTTTACAATTAAACCGAACATAAACAAGTGTCAATCTTTTGATAGTTATTATCTCTTAAAAACACGCTTTTTGTTTTGACAGCGGGAATTAATTTTAAATTAATTTCTTCCACTTATGTGTTTTGAATTTAGAAAAATTGATTCCATATTTGGAATCAGGATGTTCAAATTGTGTAAATAGGTAACTTTTATTTTTAGACATTTTGAATAATTACTGCGGTAAATATTTTATTTACCATGGTTAAGGGTAAATCCGGTAAATAAGGGTTAGAAAATAATATTATAATAATACTAAATTACCCTAAAACGTGTCTTAACCCTATTGGTTGATACATGGTCGACCATGGGAATATTTGGGTCTATTTTGGGACCCCATGGATTCACTTGTAAGTGATAATGACACTTTATTTTAATTAAGTTAAAATGAATACAAAAATGACACAAGCATATATCTTTTAGAAAAACAATTGTTACATAGGGTTATATATGTTGGCTTTTAGATTATAAATATTAATTAGAAAGCTAAAAGGATTTCATACATAATGATATTTTATTTATAATTTTTAGACATTAAATAATGTATTTTATTTATGACACAATAATGATGCAGTAATTACTATAATAGTGAAAAATTAAAATAATTGATATTATAAATACCCAAATAAATATAATATGAAACTTTTAATGAATTAAACTAATTTTCTAGGATAATATGATATATTAGGATTTATTTAATTGACTTTGTTCGAAGTAATCAATCTGTTATTAGTTTCACAAAAATCAACTATTGAATAGTGTCAAAATTGACATAAAAGAGTTCTTAAAACAAATATTATATTATTAATTGATATTAAATTCCAAAAAATCTAAGGTTCGGCCAAGAGACTTAAATCATGATAGTTTCATCATTAATGTACCACTTGGGGGTCTCTTGGATGTATATAGTAAGTTTATTAACCATATTATATAAAAATACAAAGAGACATTGTAAAAGTGAAACTAATTAACTTAGAGTTAATACTTAAAGATAAGGTTAATATAAGTACCCAAACCTGTCTAAATTATATTGGTTGGGTGTTTTTCGACCTATCCCCACCTTAACCTTTGAATAATAAGCTTTGGAGCCATTAGAAACCGAATATGAATTTATTATAAATTAATATTTCTAGCTTTTCCAAAGGTGCCCCTCACCCCTCTTATAAAAGGGAACTCCTCCTTCTCATTTCTTCACACCTTCAAAGCCTTTTGGTTCGGCAAAACTCTGCCCAACTACTCTCCCAACATCCCTCACTACAACCTAGAGGCCTTATTTTGATCATAAAGCCAACCTAAGGAGCCCTTTTGATCAAATCAAAAGGAAGAACCCGAAGAAGAGGTAATGATTTCACCACCCTTCTCCAAGTTCATTTCTTCTTCCACTTCTTCTTCCTTTGTTCTTACCATTCTAAAATAATAACTCCAGTATCTCACATATACTTTGATGTTATTATAAATATGGTACAACCATATTCAGTATTCTATCCACCCTTTGAATAACATGTCACCATACGTGCGTACGTACGGACTACCGTCTCCACGTCGTGGTGTAATTGTTATTCAATATAATATTATTTGGATGGGTATAATAATGATGTGTAACTCATGTAAATAATAAATATAACATGTTAATGATTCTGTATATATGATATACCATCCATTTATATATTATTTTAATATCAAAAGAACGATATTGTCGCTCGTGCGTACGTACGGACTACCTTCTCCACGAACGCGATGAGATTCATTCTCCATCGTATCCATTCAAGTATAATTATCATTTGAGGATTTAAAAATGATTTTTAAGGACTAGATATCATTCTAGATATGAATAAGATACAACAACCATGGCTTATGTAACAAAACATATAAAAGAAAATGAGTAAGTTAACTCCCGAAACGACGATAATTCTAAGATATTATTAACAAATAAATGTTAAAAGATCATATATGATATCATATTATTATATATGATTCTTGTATAATTTAATAACAACTATTTCACCATTATACAGGAGTTTAACCTACCCCAACCAAGGAAAAGTACAAGGTAAGGGTTATTTCACAATCTCTTCATCATCCGAGGTTGTTTATACGTAATAATCTACTGGGATATCTTTATCATCCACATCCATGTTTCTTAAAAAAGTATTTCAAAACATTTTTACTATTTACAAGAATATGGGTTAAATTCATTTATACCCTTGTTTGACTTTTTATAAGAGGTTTATAAAGGAATCTTTCCGTCGTTTTCAAAACAAGGTCCTTTTTAACCTTTTCGACAGAATTGAGGTAAGAATGTTTTTTAACTTATACGGCGGGTGCGGTTATTTTCTGCCGTTATAAAATCGTCGAAGCTTTCCTTACAAGCTTATAAGAATATTTTCAAAGAAAATGTTTGTTTTATATTTATGTGATTTTTAAATGATTTCAAAAGAGAGATATTTCCCTCAAATATATGAAAATCCAGTGTAAATGTATACGTATTTAACGCAAGATTAAAAATGTTTTCAGAAAACCTGACTCTCGAGTTTGGTAGACAGGAAGGGATTGGGAGTGGACCCATCATGGCCTGTAATTAATCGAGAAGTCTCAGAATTAGTTATTTTGTTTTCAAAAGCTTTCCTATTGCCTTCAGAAAAACACTGGAGTATATTTTATCCATTTTAAACATAAGTATTTTCTAAAAAAAATTGCATCGGTAGGTCTCATGAGACAAACTAGTGTCTTGGCACAAGGCCTTGACAAAATCTTATTTGTAGTCTTGGCACGAGGCCTTGGCTATGTGGTTATGATAGTCTGGCATTATGCATTCCAACATTATGAAAGTGGTTATTGATTTTTGCATTTGATTATTCGATTAGTAGAATATCCATGTGAATAAGTAAATGGAATTATTTCATTTTATTTATGCCATACCATGTTAAAAGTTCATATTTAAAAGGATTTTGTTTTAGTTATACATTAACTTAAATGTTTATTCTTATTTATGAAAGTTTCCGCTATATTGTTATCCTTACTGGGCATTTGAGCTCACCCCTTTTCTATGTTTTATTTTTCCCAGGATGTGAAGAAGTAAGTTATGAATGACCAGCAGGGATTTTATGAGGGGTTAATAGTGTGGGTTGTGGAAACATTATTTTGTTGTAGTAGTAGTTTTTCATTTTATGATGTAATGTAAAACTTATTAATATATCTAGTGTTTCCAAGGCTACTAAACCAATCGGTCTTTCGAGATTTGATCTTTCTTGTGATCATGCCAATGTTATGTAATAATGCACCGACTCTGGGTAACTGGTGTCGGGGCGTTACAGTTGGTATCAGAGGAAGTTTATTACAAACCTTGGAAGCTAGATTTAGATAAACTCTGATTAGAGCACGTATACCTAAGATGAACTTTGAGGATTAGTATAGAAGAACATCCTAGAATTTTGGTATTGTAGAGATTTTGTGAGTTTTCCGAGCAATACATCCCTGTCTGGATACGAGCAGGTAGAGGCGGCTCTGGCACAGATGTACCTAGGGGTAAAACCCGAAAACACCGCTTTGAGCTAGACTCGAACGGGAACTGGTGCACGACAACGGGCCTTGCTGCACTCTTGGTTACGACACTCCCGGGGGATATGCTTAGGATAACTCTTATTTTATTTACAAATCATTTTGAAGGGATTATGAGTATATACTTCCTCAAAGAAAACATTCTTATGATTATGGATTATATCCATAAATAGTTCAATTTATGTTAAGTGTTTTATAAGTATGGGATTATGTATTTTGATTCATAAACTGATCTAGTTTATGCCATTGTTTAGAAATGACGCCCAGTAGAAGGAATGAGAACTCCAGAATTGCACATGATCCAAAGAGAAGGAAGGATCATATCTTTCATGGTCTTAAGCTAGAATTTATAAGAGAAATAGTCTCCCATGTATTATCATCATATGAAGAAATAATATCATGTATTGATAAGATAAGTAAAGAGTTTACTGAGTCCTATGGCTTTGAAGGGAAGCAAGAAAATAAAAGGATGGAAGAGAGAAATATGGATAAAGGGAAGAGGGAAAAGAAGAATTTTCCCATATGTGGTAACTGTGGAAAGAAACACCTTGGAACTTGCCTGAAAGGAATGAGAGTTTGTTATAAGTGTGGAGGAAAAGGGCACAAAGTACGTGACTACAAGGGTAAGAAAATGGTTTCAAATATACAATGCTTCATTTGCAAGGAGTTTGGACACTACGCGAACCTATGTCCCAGTCATCAGACTATGCCGCAAATGATGCTATTGGATAATAATCAAGTTATGATACTACCACAGATGAAGAGGATTGATTAGAGTTCTTATGTTGATTATGTCAATTGAGTGTTGTATCAACAAATTACTTGTTATAATAATTATGGAGTATATAAGGATTGTACTGCAGTACTATTTCATTAAGGACTTGAGATTGTGTGGAAAAAAGAAAAGTGACTCAATAGCAGGTTAAATTTTTGTAAAATATATGGTTGAGAGAAAGATAAACCATAATATGGTTCTGATACCGAGGTAGTGACTTTAGAATAATACATGATTGATTTGGATAAATTATATTGGATATTCTTGACTACCTTGAAACTGATTAATGATTTGTATATTCCATCATTTTTGGGGTTTAAAACATTTTTTTTGATTGATGAAGTATATCTAGCATTCTATATGGCATAAGGGAGCATGAATGTAATCAATAAGGAATATGGTAATTCAGGATGTTTCAGTGTATTAGAAGAATACAAGATGTAGGTATTCATATGCTATTACGGGGTAAAAAGGATCTACATTATGTTTACCTTTCTTATAAATGTTGGACTGTGAGTTTGGATAGAAGTATTTTGGATAGTTCTAGTTTGTATTATTTTGGAATTCCATAAAAGGACAACCCGGAGGTCGGGCGGCAACCCGTCGCGTCCGTCAAGGCCGCAAGACTTGAACCCGCAACCGAAGGGCGACAAGAGTGTATCACCTACCACTGGCCCATGAGATGTCCTGGATTAAATAATGTTGTTTTTATTAAAATATCATGTAGATGAATTATAAATTCGTTTATTTTGGAACCCTATACGAATAGTGTAAATAGAATTTTTTTTACATTCTATTATCTTTTAGAGTGAAAGATGAGTTTGTGGTAGAAATTTATTAATGGATAAAACTCTAATTATAAAGTAAGTATATCTCCTTAAGATCTTAGCCAATCTCATAAATAAATTCCTCAATATTAAGAAAATCAACTTAGAACAAAATGTTTTCCTAGATGGTACCTTAAATCATCACTAATTCATGGCTTTGGGATTGTTGTCCTTTTCATAGCCATGTTCTCTACCACTCTCCATCAGATAATTGATGGTTATATTTCTCTTCCATATCCATATTTTCCTACATGGAACCCTAGTATGTGTTATTTTCGGTAATCTTCATACTTTCCACTCTTTATTTTAAATAGAGGCCTCGTTAATTCATTTTTCGATGTGGGATTTCAACTAAGATATTTTGAAACGTCAAAAATGTGTTATCCCAATACCCTATATTTTGTTGAACCGATGATACTTCAAATCATCATAGATTGATGAGTTTAAGGACCTCAATTTTATACTTGTTTGTGATTGATGACCTTAATCACTACCTATAAATATTTACGTTTTTCCTCCAATTATATGTCTCTAATTGCCACCAATGTTCTCCTAATCAAGATCATAATTTGGTGGTGACCGTTTCATTTCTCTTTTCCACATATTAAGACTAAATTTTAGTAACCCAATTTCCGATGTGGGTTTTCCCACAAATATATTTTCTATTTTCAACCTTTTATTTTCAAATAACAATTTCAAATTGCGAGGACGCAATTTATTGAAGGAGGGGAGAATGTAACACCCCAAGATTTCATAGTGTGTTATTTCTTCAAAATAATTCAATAACTTGCACTACACGCAACACCGAGTTCAATTGCACCATGACATACCAAAAAAAAAATCCATTAAAAGAGGTCATGAATAGTATTAACTAAATTTTAAACTTTATATAATCCTTATAATTTTAGAATCCATATTATGAGTTTCTTAGTCATAATGCAAGAACAGATTCATTTTCAGTATTGCACTTTTATCAACTTTTGATAGTGAATCTTTTTTTAAATAAAATATATTAAACTTTTTGACTAAATGGATACATCAAAAAATTTAAAATGAAACATCCCAAGCTTCCACGGTAAGCTTTCCTTTGAATAAAACAGTAGCGTGTGTTGTACGCAACTTCGAGTTTTAACACACACCACAACCGATCAAACTAGCCGTTATGAATAGTAATACCTAAATTTTGAAATTATATATATTTTATATTTTGAAATGGACTTCATTTTTGGATTCGGAATATCTAATTTAGCCTAAGGTGAAATTTTGGTACTTTTCGGATAACTTTCATATTTTGATGAATAGTGAAAATTACTAAATTTTAATTAAAAACAAATTTTTTAATCAAAATAATTAATAATGATAAATTATGAATTTGAGTGGTTTTAAAGTATATTTAGAATATATTTTTACCATTTAATATAATGTTGGTCATTGGGCATAAGTTTACAATTAAACCGAACATAAACAAGTGTCAATCTTTTGATAGTTATTATCTCTTAAAAACACGCTTTTTGTTTTGACAGCGGGAATTAATTTTAAATTAATTTCTGCCACTTCTGTGTTTTGAATTTAGGAAAATGGATTCCATATTTGTAATCAGGATGTTCAAATTGTGTAAATAGGTAACTTTTATTTTTAGACATTTTGAATAATTACTGCGGTAAATATTTTATTTACCATGGTTAAGGGTAAATCCGGTAAATAAGGGTTAAAAAATAATATTATAATAATACTAAATTACCCTAAAACGTGTCTTAACCCTATTGGTTGATACATGGTCGACCATGGGAATCTTTGGGTATATTTTGGGACCCCATGGATCCACTTGTAAGTGATAATGACATTTTATTTTAATTAAGTTAAAATGAATACAAAAATGACACAAGCATATATCTTTTAGAAAAACATTTGTTACATAGGGTTATATATGTTGGATTTTAGATTATAAATATTCATTAGAAAGATAAAAAGATTTCCTACATAATTATTTTTTATTTATAATTTTTAGACATTAAATAAGTTATTTTATTTATGACACAATGATGATGCAGTAATTACTATAATAGTGAAAAATTAAAATAATTGATATTATAAATACCCAAATAAATATAATATGAAACTTTTAATGAATTAAACTAATTTTCTAGGATAATATGATATATTAGGATTGATTTAATTGAATTTCTTCGAAGTAATCAATCTGTTATGAGTTTCACAAAAATCAACTATTGTATAATGTCAAAATTGACATAAAAGAGTTCTTAAAACAAATATTATATTATTAATTGATGTTAAATTCCAAAAAATCTAAGGTTCGGCCAAGAGACTTATATCATGATAGGTTCATCATTAATGTACCACTTGGGGGTCTCTTGGATGAATATAGTAAGTTTATTAACCATATTATATAAAAATACAAAGAGACATTGTAAAAGTGAAACTAATTAACTTAGAGTTAATACTTAAAGATAATGTTAATATAAGTACCCAAACCTGTCTAAATTCTATTGGTTGAGTGGTTTTTGACCTATCCCCACCTTAACATTTGAATAATATGCTTTGGAGCCATTATAAACCGAATATGAAATTATTATAAATTAATATTTCTAGCTTTTCCAAAGGTGCCCCTCACCCCTCTTATAAAAGGGCACTCCTCCTTCTCATCTCTTCACACCTTAAAAGACTTTTGGTTCGGCCAAACTCTGCCCAAATACTCTCCCAACATCCCTCACTACAACCTAGAGGCCTTAGTTTGATCAGAAAGCCAACCTAAGGAGCCCTTTTGATCAAATCAAAAGGAAGAACCCGAAGAAGAGGTAATGATTTCACCACCCTTCTCCAAGTTCATTTCTTCTTCCACTTCTTCTTCCTTTGTTCTTACCATTCTAAAATAATAACTCCAGTATCTCACATATACTGTGATTTTATTATAAATATGGTACAACCATATTCAGTATTCTATCCACCCTTTGAGTAACATGTCACCATACGTGCGTACGTACGGACTACCGTCTCCACGTCGTGGTGTAATTGTTATTCAATATAATATTATTTGGAAGGGTATAATAATGATGTGTAACTCATGTAAATAATAAATATAACATGTTAATGATTCTGTATATATGATATACCATCCATTTATATATTATTTTAATACCAAATAACGACATTGTCGCTCGTGCGTACGTACGGACTACCGTCTCCACGAACGCGATGAGATTCATTCTCCATCGTATCCATTCAAGTATAATTATCATTTGATGATTTAAAAATGATGTTTAAGGACTAGATATCATTCTGGATATGAGTAAGATACAACAACCATGGCTTATGTAACAAAACATATAAAAGAAAATGAGTAAGTTAACTCCCGAAACGACGATAATTCTAAGATATTATTAACAAATCAATGTTAAAAGATCATATATGATATCATATTATTATATATGATTCTTGTATAATTTAATAACAACTATTTCACCATTATACAGGAGGTTAACCTACCCCAACCAAGGAAAATTACAAGGTAAGGGTTATTTCACAATCTCTTCATCATCCGAGGTTTTTTATACGTAATAATCTACTGGGATATCTTTATCATCCACATCCATGTTTCTGAAAAATGTATTTCAAAACATTTTTACTATTTACAAGAATATGGGTTAAAGTCATTTATACCCTTGTTTGACTTTTTATAATAGGTTTGTAAAGGAATCTTTCCGTCGTTTTCAAAACAAGTTCATTTTTATCCTTTTCGACAGAATTGAGGTAAGAATGTTTTTTTTAACTTATACGGCGGGTGCGGTTATTTTCTACCGTTATAAAATCGTCGAAGCTTTATATACAAGCTTATAAGAATATTTTCAAAGAAAAGGTTTCTTTTATATTTATGTGATTTTTAAATGATTTCAAAAGTGAGATATTTCCCTCAAATATATGAAAATCCAGTGTAAATGTATACGTATTTAACGCAAGCTTAAAAATGTTTTCAGAAAACCTGACTCTCGAGTTTGGTAGACAGGAAGGGATTGGGAGTGGACCCATCATGGCCTGTAATTAATCGAGATGTCTCAGAATTTGTTAGTTTGTTTTCAAAAGCTTGCATATTGCCTTCAGAAAAACACTGGAGTATATTTTATCCATTTTAAACATAAGTATTTTCTAAAAAAAAATTGCATCGGTAGGTCTCATGAGACAAACTAGTGTCTTGGCACAAGGCCTTGACAAAATCTTATTTGTAGTCTTGGCACGAGGCCTTGTCTATGTGGTTATGATAGTCTGGCATTATGCATTCCAACATTATGAAAGTGGTTATTGATTTTTGCATGTGATTATTCGATTAGTAGAATATCCATGTGAATAAGTAAATGGCGTTATTTCATTTTATTTATGCCATACCATGTCAAAAGTTCATATTTAAAAGGCTTTTGTTTTAGTTATACATTGCCTTAAATGTTTATTCTTATTTATGAAAGTTTCCGATATATTGTTATCTTTACTGGGCATTTGAGCTCACCCCTTTTCTATGTTTTATTTTTCCCAGGATGTGAAGAAGTAAGTTATGAATGACCTGCAGGGATTTTATGAGGGGTTAATAGTGTGGGTTGTGGAAACATTATGTTGTTGTTGTAGTAGTTTTTCATTTTATGATGTAATGTAAAACTTGTGAATATATCTACTATTTCCAAGGCTACTAAACCAATCGGTCTTTCCAGATTTGATCTTTCTTGTGATCATGCCAATGTTATGTAATAATGCACCGACTCTGGATAACTGGGGTCGGGGCGTTACAGTTGGTATCAGAGGAAGTTTAGTACAAACCTTGGAAGCTAGATTTAGATAAACTCTGATTAGAGCACGTAGACCTAAGATGAACTTTGAGGATTAGTATAGAAGAACTTCCTAGAATTTTGGTATTGTAGAGATTTTGTGAGTTTTCCGAGCAATACATCCCTGTCTGGATACGAGCAGGTAGAGGCGGCTCTAGAACAGATGTACCTAGGGGTAAAACCCGAAAACACCGCTTTGAGCTAGACTCGAACGGGAACTGGTGCACGACAACGGGCCTTGCTGCACTCTTGGTTACGACACTGCCGGGGGATATGCTTAGGATAACTCTCATTTTCTTTACAAATCATTTTGAAGGGATTATGAGTATATACTTCCTCAAAGAAAACATTCTTATGATTATGGATTATATCCATAAATAGTTCAATTTATGTTAAGTGTTTTATAAGTATGGGATTATGTATTTTGATTCATAAACTGATCTAGTTTATGCCATTGTTTATAAATGGCGCCCAGTAGAAGGAATGAGAACTCCAGAAATGCACATGATCCAAAGAGAAGGAAGGATCATATCTTTCATGGTCTTAAGCTAGAATTTATAAGAGAAATAGTCTCCCATGTATTATCATCATATGAAGAAATAATATCATGTATTGATAAGATAAGTAAAGAGTTTACTGAGTCCTATGGCTTTGAAGGGAAGCAAGAGAAGAAGAGGATGGAAGAGAGAAATATAGATAAAGGGAAGAGGGAAAAGAAGAATTTTCCCATATGTGGTAACTGTGGAAAGAAACACCCTGGAACTTGCCTGAAAGGAATGAGAGTTTGTTATAAGTGTGGAGGAAAAGGGCACAAAGTACGTGACTACAAGGGTAAGAAAATGGTTTCAAATGTACAATGCTTCATTTGCAAGGAGTTTGGACACTACGCGAACCTATGTCCCAGTCATCAGACTATGCCGCAAATGATGCTATTGGATAATAATCAAGTTATGATACTACCACAGATGAAGAGGATTGATTAGAGTTCTTATGTTGATTATGTCAATTGAGTGATGTATCAACAATGTACTTGTTATAATAATTATGGAGTATATAAGGATTTTACTGCAGTACTATTTCATTAAGGACTTGAGATTGTGTGGAAAAAAGAAAAGTGACTCAATTGCAGGTTAAATTTTTGGAAAATATATGGTTGAGAGAAAGATAAACCATAATATGGTTCTGATACCGAGGTAGTGACTTTAGAATAATACATGATTGATTTGGATAAATTATATTGGATATTCTTGACTACCTTGAAACCGATTAATTATTTGTATATTCCATCATTTTTGGGGATTAAAACATTTTTTTGATTGATGAAGTATATCTAGCATTCTATATGGCATAAGGGAGCATGAATGTAATCAATAAGGAATATGGTAATTCAGGATGTTTCAGTGTATTAGAAGAATACAAGATGAAGGTATTCATATGCTATTACGGGGTAAAAAGGATCTACATTATGTTTACCTTTCTTATAAATGTTGGACTGTGAGTTTGGATAGAAGTATTTTGGATAGTTTTAGTTTGTATTACTTTGGATTTCCATAAAAGGACAACCGGGAGGTCGGGCGGCAACCTGTCGCGTCCGGCAAGGCCGCAAGACTTGAACCCGCAACCTAAGGGCGACAAGAGTGTATCACCTACCACTGGCCCATGAGATGTCCTGGATTAAATAATGTTGTTTTTATTAAAATATCATGTATATGAATTATAAATTCGTTTATTTTGGAACCCTATACGAATATTGTAAATAGAATTTTTTTTACATTCTATTATCTTTTAGAGTGAAAGATGAGTTTGTGGTAGAAATTTATTAATGGATAAAACTCTAATTATAAAGTAAGTATATCTCCTTATGATCTTAGCCAATCTCATAAATAAATTCCTCAATATTAAGAAAAGCAACTTAGAACAAAATGTTTACCTAGATGGTAACTTAAATCATCACTAATTATCATTTGATGATTTAAAAATGATGTTTAAGGACTAGATATCATTCTGGATATGAATAAAATACAACAACCATGGCTTATGTAACAAAACATATAAAAGAAAATGAGTAAGTTAACTCCCGAAACGACGATAATTCTAAGATATTATTAACAAATCAATGTTAAAAGATCATAGATGATATCATATTATTATATATGATTCTTGTATAATTTAATAACAACTATTTCACCATTATACAGAAGGTTAACCTACCCCAACCAAGGAAAAGTACAAGGTAAGGGTTATTTCACAATCTCTTCATCATCCGAGGTTGTTTATACGTAATAATCTACTGGGATATCTTTATCATCCACATCCATGTTTCTTAAAAATGTATTTCAAAACATTTTTACTATTTACAAGAATATGGGTTAAAGTCATTTATACCCTTGTTTGACTTTTTATAAGAGGTTTATAAAGGAATCTTTCCGTCGTTTTCAAAACAAGGTCCTTTTTAACCTTTTCGACAGAATTGAGGTAAGAATGTTTTTTTTAACTTATACGGCGGGTGCGGTTATTTTCTGCCGTTATAAAATCGTCGAAGCTTTCCTTACAAGCTTATAAGAATATTTTCAAAGAAAAGGTTTCTTTTATATTTATTTGATTTTTAAATGATTTCAAAATAGATATATTTCCCTCAAATATATGAAAATCCAGTGTAAATGTATACGTATTTAACGCAAGCTTAAAAATGTTTTCAGAAAACCTGACTCTCGAGTTTGGTAGATAGGAAGGGATAGGGAGTGGACCCATCATGGCCTGTAATTAATCTAGAAGTCTCAGAATTAGTTATTTTGTTTTCAAAATCTTGCATATTTCTTTCAGAAAAACACTGGAGTATATTTTATCCATTTTAAACATAAGTATTTTCTAAAAAAAAATTGCATCGGTAGGTCTCATGAGACAAACTAGTGTCTTGGCACAAGGCCTTGACAAAATCTTATTTGTATTCTTGGCACGAGGCCTTGGCTATGTGGTTATGATAGTCTGGCATTATGCATTCCATAATTATGAAAGTGGTTATTGATTTTTGCATGTGATTATTCGATTAGTAGAATATCCATGTGAATAAGTAAATGACATTATTTCATTTTATTTATGCCATACGATGTAAAAAGTTTATATTTAAAAGGCTTTTGTTTTAGTTATACATTGCCTTAAATGTTTATTCTTATTTATGAAAGTTTATGCTATATTGGTATCCTTACTGGGCATTTGAGCTCACCCCTTTTCTATGTTTTATTTTTCCCAGGATGTGAAGAAGTAAGTTATGAATGACCTGCAGGGATTTTATGCGGGGTTAATAGTGTGGGTTGTGGAAACATTATGTTGTTGTTGTAGTAGTTTTTCATTTTATGATGTAATGTAAACCTTATGAATATATCTAGTGTTTCCAAGGCTACTAAACCAATCGGTCTTTCGAGATTTGATCTTTCTTGTGATCATGCCAATGTTATGTAATAATGCACCGACTCTGGGTAACTGGGGTCGGGGCGTTACATCTGTAGGTCTCATGAGACAAACTACTATTTTGGCACGAGGCCTTGGCTACGTGGTTATGATAATATGGCCTTATGCATTCCATCATTATGAAAGTGGTTATTGATATTACAAGTGATTATTCGACTAGTAGAATATCCATGTGATTAAGTAAATCGAATTATTTCATTTTATTTTTTCCATATTATGCTGAAGTTCATGTTTAGAAAGCTTTTGTTTTAATTATACATTTCCTTAAATGTTTATGTTTATTTATAATAGTTTCCGCTATATTTTGATCCTTACTGAGCATCTGAGATAACCCATTTCTATGTTTTATTTTTTCCAGGATGTGAAGATATATTTTATGACTGACCTGCAGGTATAGTTTGAAGGGGATATGAGCGTGGACTATGGAGACTATGTTATTGTAGTTTTTTCACTTTGTGATGTAATGTAACATTTATGAATGAATCTAGTGTTTCCATGGATACTAAACTAATCAGTCTTTCGAGAATTTATCTTTTGTGATCATGCCAATGTTATGTAATAATGAATAGACTCTGGGTAACTGGGGTCGGGGCATTATAGTTGGTATCAGAGGCAGTTTAGTACTAACCTTGGAAGCTAGATTTAGATTAACTCTGATTAGAGCACATAACACTAATATAGACATTGAGGATTAGTATATAATAACATCCTATAATTTTGGTAAAGTATAGATATTATGTATTTTCTGAGAAATACATCCATGTCTGAATACGAGCAAGTAGAGGCGGCTCTGGCACAGATGTACCAAGGGGTAAAACCCAAAAACACATCTTTCAGCTAGACTCGAATGGGAACTGGTGCACGACAAAGGGCTTTTCTACACTCTTGGTTACGACACTCCCTGGGGATATGCTTAGAATAATTGACGATTTATTTAGAAACCATTATGAAGAGTTTATGAGTATATACTTCCTCAAAGAAAACATTTTTATGATTATGGATTATATCCTTAAACTATTCAATTTATGTTAGGTGTTTTGCAAGATTGTTATTATGTATTTCGATTCATATACTAGTCTAGTTTATGAGATGGTATAGAATTGGAACCGAGTGGAAGGAATGGAAACCTTATCAATCCACACACTCTATGTAGGGATTTACCTCCTACTCTAGATAATTATAGTGGAGATGGTGATACAAATGGTGTTGATCAGCTGCTCATCATACTGGGACAACTCACTTAGGTTATGAATAATAACATTACTCGTATAGAGCACCCTGATCCGCAATGTGGAGGATCAATGTTAGATCTCTTAATGAGACAGCAACCACCAAAATTCAATTGGAGTACAAATCCATTAGTAGCTGATAAATGGATAAGTTCCCTAGAGAAAATATTTCAGGCTTTGGTGACTAGTGAAAGGGAAATAGTTGTCATGGCAGTTTATTGTCTCACTGGAGATGCTGATCAATGGTGGTCATTGATACAAAACATGATGGAAGATGATGAAGTAACAAATATGGAATGGAAGGAGTTAAAACAACTTTTCATAGAAAAATAATTTCCTCGTGACCATTGAGAAGATATGGAAGGTCAATTTCTGAGTCTGAGGAAAAAGGAGGATTAGAATGTCGCAATGTATGACGATAACATTACAAGGTTAGCGAGGCATTGAGCAGATTATATACGCAACCCAAGAAGTAGGATCGATCATTTCATTGATGGGTTAAAATTGTTTCTCCTTCGAGCCTTAGTATCACAATCTTTCTCTTTGTATGAATATATTGTCTCATGTGATATCAAGACAGAAAAGGAATTCGCTAAGTCTTATGACTTTAAGGGAAAACAAGATAAGAAGTGATATGATAACCACTCTAGAAAAGGAAATAAATGGATGAAGGGAAGAGTTGATTATACATCCTACAGTAAATGTGGGATGAAACACCCTAGTACTTGCTTGAAATAAATGTGAGTCTGTTAAAAGTGTGGTGAAAAAGTCCACCAATCTCATGATTGCAAGGGAGAGAGAGTTGTTGTCAACGCGGAATTCGATAAATGGATAAATATGGAACATTATGCAAATAAATTTCCTAAGTGTCATGGGAACATAACTCAGAAAAAGGCCAATGGATCAAGGCCAAGATTATGATATCACTTCTGCTAAGGTAGAATATCTGAATGACATGGTGGCGGGTAATTTAATATTTTACCCAAGTTTAGAAAATGATTTATTTGATTTTGGATCACCGCATTGTTTCATATCATCCAAGTTTACTATGAAAATTATAAATTTCCAATTTGATTTAAAAAGGTCGTTTTCAATCAAAACTCCTAAGGGAAGTATCATAGCAACTATTCTTTGTGAATCAGTGCCCATTAGAGATCATAAATGTTCTATATATTCTTATCTCATCATCATACCCATGATTGGGTTTGATATAATCCTCAGTATGGATTGGATTTCGTACCATGATGCGATGATTTATTGTAAGAAGAAAGAGGTTACAATATTTGATTATTTTATGTAACACATTATCTTTAGAGAAGAATCGTCACCACCTAATTATTATCTAGATCCACCCATAATAGCTCATCTAAATTCACTTATTAGGGAGGGAGAGAATGAAATAACTATGGGTGAGGAAGGGACTTTTCAAATAGAGGATGTATCTATTGTGAGAGAATATGTTGATGTGTTTCCATAATATTTTCTAGGGAATCCTCCAGAACGAAAAGTTGATTTTTCTATTGACCTAATTACTAGTTCAAGATCTATATCGAAGACACCTTATAGAATGGCCACAGTGGAATTAGTTGAACTAATAAAACAATGAGAGGAATTGAGTAATATGGGATTTATTCTCCGAAGTGTTTCTCCATGGGTATCCCCTGTTCTTTTTGTTAAAAATAATGATGGTTCAATGAGGTTATTTATTGACTACATGGAGATCAATGCTAGAACAATTAAGAACAACTATCCCCTACCTCGCATTGATGATTTATTTGACCAACTGCATGGAGGTCAATACTTTTCAAAGATTGAACTTCGATCTGGATATCATCAGTTGTGTGTGAAGATGGAAGAAATACAGAAGACATCATTTCAAACCAGGTACGGGCATTACGAGTTACAATAATACCTTTTGGGAAGACTAATGCATCTTGTGTTTTCAAGGATCTAATGATCAGAGTTTTCAAGGAATATCTCGATGATTTTTTAGTGGTATTTATTGATGATTTCATTTTATACTCCATAATATATGATGATCATGAAAATCACATGCGAATTATCCTAAAGTCTCTTAGAAGACACTAATTATATGGGAAGTTTAGCATGTGTGAATTCTGGCTTCATGAGATCTCTTTTATTGGCTATATTATCTCTAAGGATGGAATCTCTTTTGATCTTTCTATGACAAGATCAATCCAAGAATGGCCCACACCAACGAGTATAACCGGGGAATATATTTTTATTGTTTTAGTAGGTTATTATCAACATTTTGTCCAAAATTTTGCCTGATTGGCTAACCCATTAACATCAACCATAAGTAAAGGGGTTAAATTTGTTTGGAAAATAGAGTGTGAATTATGATTCGAAGAACTAAAGATAAGATAAGACAATTCTCTTATATTGACTCTACCATTGGGGAATGATGGGTTCTTTATTTATTGTGATGAATCGTAGAAAGGACTTGGTTGTGTCCTTATGCAGGATGATAGGGTTATTGTCTATGTATCACAAAAGTTAAAAATTAATGAGAAAAACAATCATACTCATGATCTCAAGTAAAAAGTTTTGATCTTCTCTTTGATGATATAGAGACACTACCTCTATGGTGAAAATGTGAGATTTATACTGATCACAATAGTTTGAAGAATATTTTCTCACAAAAAAAAACTAAACATGAGGCAAATGAGATGGCTTGAATTACTCAAGGATTATGATTGCATGATACACTGCCACCCGGGGAAGGCAAATAAGGTGGCAGATGCGTTGAGCAGAAAAGATCATGGAGTTTTGAACAATATGAGAATTTAAATGGATCCTATTTTCATGGATCTAGTGAAGAAGGACATGATAATTACTATGGAATGTGAAACATAAATTCATTTTAAAATGGTTGCCAAACCATCCTTAATAGAAAGGTTTAAGAGTTCTCAGACCGATGGTGAAGATTTTCAAAAGATGATTAATGATGTGAACGATGGGAGATTTAGTGACTTTTTGTATGAAGATGGAATTTGGAATGTTGGGAATAAACATTGTGTTCCCGATATAGCTAGTCTAAAAAGGGAATTATTTGATGATTTTCATAATTCCATTTTCTCTATACTCCCGAGTAGCACTAAGATGTATAGGGACTTGAAGGAAAATTTTTGGTGGGAGAACATGAAAAGGGAGATTGCTGATTTCGTGTCAAGATGCATGGCTTTTCAACAAGTGAAAGCTGTGAGGAAACATCTTGGAGGAGTTATTCAAACTTTTCCCATACCTGAGTGGAAATGGGATAATATAACTATGGAATTTGTCATGGGACTACCAAATACTCTTATAAGGAATGATGTAATATGTGTCATTGTTGATCATCATACCAAGTCATCACATTTTCTTTCTAAAAGAGAAGATTTACCACTCGAATGTTTAGCAGGATTGTATATTAATGATGTTTTAAGACTTCATGGAGTACCCCTATCAATTGTTTCGGATCGTGATCCCCATTTTAAATCAAGATTTTGGAAATTTCTTCAGAAATCCCTGGATACTGAAATTCGTTTGAGCATTTCCTACCACCCTCAATTAGATGAAAAATCAT
Source organism: Viscum album (assembly GCA_963277665.1). Taxonomy (NCBI): domain Eukaryota; kingdom Viridiplantae; phylum Streptophyta; class Magnoliopsida; order Santalales; family Viscaceae; genus Viscum; species Viscum album. The sequence goes on from OY728143.1 coordinate 221,979,886, forward strand.
AACGAACTATTCAAATCTTAAAAAACATGTTGAGGTCATGATCTCGTGACTTTCATGTTATGTGGGATCCATTGTCACCTCTGGTGGAATTTTTCTATAATAATGGATTCCATTCAAGTATTTGGATGGCACCATATGAAGCGTTATATAGAAAGATATGTCACACACCAACACGTTGGGTTGACATTGGTGAAAGAAAACTTGTAGGCCCAGAACTGGTGGAGGAAATGATGGTTAAGGAATAGGAAATCCAAAACCACATCAATGCAGCTCAAATTAGGCAGATGAGCTATGCTGATTACCGGAGGAAGGATTTTGGTATTTCAGGTAGGATATCATGATTTATTGAAGGTATATCCATGGAAGGGAGTTATAAGATTCACTAAGAAGGGAAAATTAAGTCTCAGGTACATCGGACCATTCGAAATTATAGAATGAATTGGGGATGTAGCTTACCATTTGGCAATGCCTCCAAGTCTCTCTGATGTTCACGATGTGTTCCACGTATCACTGTTTAGAAAATACATGTCAAACCCAATGCATGTACTCAACAATGAGGAATTAGAACTGGAACCCAATTGGTCTTATTGTGAAGAGCCTGTCAGGATTATTGATACGAGAGAATAAGTGATGAGAAACCGAACAACTCGTCTGGTAAAAGGTCTGTGGAGGAACCATAAGATGGAAGAGGCAACGTGGGAACTCGTGGAACTTATGATGAAGAACCAACCGATTCATTTTATGCAGTAATATTCTAGATATTTTGAGGATGAAATTATTTGAAGGAGGGGAGAATGTAACACCCCACGATTCCATGGTACGCTTCTCTTTGAATAATTCTAGTAGCGTGTGTTGTACGCAACCTCGAGTTCTAACACACCGCAACCAATCAAAGTAGCCGTTATGAATAGCAATACCAACATTTTGAAGGTTTATAAATTTTATTTTAAAAATTGGACTTCATTTTTGGATTTGGAATATCAGAATTAGCCTGAATTGAATTTTTGGTATTTTCTTAGAACTTCCTATTATTTATGAATAGTAAAAAAATACTAATCATTAGTTAAAAACAACTTTTTCAAAAAAAAAATTTATAATGATAAATTATACTATTGAGTGGTTTTAAATTATAATTAGAATATATTTTTACCATATTATCCAATTTTGGTCATTAAAATTAATCTCATATTGAAATAGTACATAAACAATTGTCAATATTTTGATTGATATTGTTTCATAAAAACACGCTATTTGTTTTGAAAGAGGAAATAATTTTAAATTAATAAATGTAATTTCATTGTTTAGAATTTGGTAAAATTGAATCCATATTTCGAATCATAAGGTCCAAATTATTTAATTAAGAATCTTTTGTTTTTGGACATTATGAATAGTAATGACGACAATTTTCTTTAATTATCATGATTAATTAGTAATCGAGTAGTTAAGGGTAATGAAATAATATCATAATAATATAAAATGACCCCAAAATATCTCCGAATTATATTGGTTTTGTCATGGACAACCATGGGATGGCTTGTGCCAACATAGGGACCCCATGGAATCACTTTTGTGTGATAGTGACATTTTATCATTTTATTTTTTTAAAGGAAAATATAACAAAAGTATGTAACACCTAAGTAAAACAATAATAATTTGGTCTACATAAATTATATCTTAGACTATAAATAGTAATTTGAAAGCTAAAATGATTTCGGAAATCATGGATTTTTTTTTAATTTGTACACATTAAATAATTAAATTTAATTATAACACCATGATGATGCAGTGATTACCTCATTAAGGAACGATTTAAATAAAATGAAAATATAAGGTACAATATAGGACATAAATTTTTCTACAGCCTATTGTATGGGTGTATTTCGAACCCTTATCACATTATCCTCAAAATATATCCTTGTGGGACTTTTAAAATCCGAAAGTCATTTCATAATAAAGTAACATTTCAATCTTTCCAAAAGAGCCTCTCCTCTACTCTTATAAAAGGCCCCAAACGATACCACCTTATTCACACCATCAAAGCCATTTTCCTCGGCCATCCTCTACCCAAATACTCTCTCAACATCCCTCTATTACTCCTAGAAGCCTCACATTGGCATAATTCTTCCCAAGTAAGCCTATGGCTGAAATCAAAAAAAGTTACTCGGTATTAAGGTAATGACTTCTCTTATGTTCTTTTGTTTTATTTTTCTTCGCCAACCACATAAACCCTTTTTTCCATTATTTTGTACCAACACCACTATATTCAATATACAAGGATGTTTTTATGAGACAGATTTTATTTACACTTACACACACCTCCGTCTATTGGTTAAAGAACATACTGTTTCTGTGGGTGGCAAATTACTTACTCACGAAACGATGATTGATCAATCTTCTTTTACCTCATTTCATGGTGGCCGTTAAGATTTAACTATGTTTATATATTATATTTATTATATTTATGTTTTCCTTATGCTTCTGTATTTTTCATTTATGGCATACCTTTATGGTTTACATTATGGGTAAACACGATAATTTCATTTTTGAAAGTGCGGACTACCGCCCCCTCACACTGATTTGGATCGTTAATGCCATATGTGGGACGTATAAAGGAAAGTGTTAAATGATATTATATATCATATTATATTTTAATTATAATATACCTTTATATCATCATGATTTCATTCCATTAAATATGAAATAGAAATGAAAGTAGCGTTCATGCGTAGGTACTGCTTACCGTCTCCATGAACGGTGCATTTCATTTCTTACCTATAAATGTTATATAATATTATAAATGCATGTATACTCTAGATATATATGATATATATGATATAAATATTACTAATATAATTTTCTAGATAATCGATATTTTACAACATGAACAAATTGTAATTATAAGAAGTTTATTGTTGACTCAAGTACGAAAGATCGAAAAAAACGACCGTTACTGACTTAAATGACTACATAATTTTAATAACATGGTAATATGTGATATAAAAGGAATACGTAACTTGAAAAGAATCTTAATAAAGTAGATATTAACTCTAGTTTATTATTTAGTAGATTAAAGAACAATCGAGTCATGTCGGCCACGAGGTAAGGGACTTCATTTCAATCTCCTTTAATTGAGGAATATTTTGTTTCATACACTAATTTATTTTATACGGTGTATAAAACCCTTTGAATTTTAATTTTATTCAAAAGGAATCATTTTATATTAATTGTTTTTATTAAATGAAAAATGGAATGTTTTGTCTTACGTATGCGGCAACAATGACTTCTCCACCGCCGTGACCATTATTTGAGTTTCAGATTCCTCTACAATCCATAACTTTTATTTAAAATGAAAACTAAATACCATGTTTTAATTTTATTTTATTTTGGTATTAAAAATTGTTTTGATAAAGTTTTGATTATATCAATGTGTTGTATTGATATATTGTGATTGAAATATGGAAATGTTATGTTTTCTTTATGCATATTTTATGTGATACAAATATGTTATGGTTCATGGGCATTGTTTATGATAGGGTTAGACCATTTCATATATGGAATGAATCGGACATAGTAAGTGACGGGTGGAGGCCGCTATAGGTCCTCAATGCATCGGTATGTGTCATGAGACAAACTAGTGTCTTGGCTTGAGGCCATGACACAATCTTCTTTGTAGTCTTGGCACGAGGCCCTGGCTACGTGGTTATGATAGTTTGTAAATATGCATTCCATCATTATGAAAGTGGTTATTGATATTTCATGTGATTATTCGACTAGTAGAATATCCACGTGAATAATTATATGGAATTATTTTATTTTATTTTTTCTATATTATGCTTAAGTTCAAGTTTAAAGAGCTTTTGTTTTAGTTATACATTACCTTAAATGTTTATGTTTATTTATGAAGGTTTCCTCTATATTGTTATCCTTACTGAGCATATATTCTCACTCCATTCTATGTTTTATTTTTCACAGGATGTGAAGAAATATTTTATGACTGACCTGTAAGGATAGTCTGAAAGTGATATGAGTGTGGACTATGGAGACTATGTATTTGTAGTTTTTCACTTTATGATGTAACGTAACATTTATGAATGCATATACTGTTTCCAAGGATACTAATCTAATCGGCATTTCATAACATGATCTTTTGTGATCATGACAATGTTATGTAATAATGCACCGACATTGGGTAAATGGGTTCTGTGAGCTACACCGAGAGCCTATAAATATAAGGCAACCCCTTTGAATTCCGGCCCGAAGAATCTGAACCGTCTTCCCTGAGATAAATTCCTCTCTCGTGCACACAAAAAGATGGCTATCAGGTATATAATTCCTTGTGCCAGGTCTCCCAGGGTTCCGATTTCTCATGTGACCCCTCGCTCCTGATCCATATCCAAATCCCTTCGAATCCCATCCCCGACGTGCAATACTTTCAAATTGTCGCAATCCTCTTGTCCACGTTCAAACCCTTCCAAATTTCACCCCCTTAATTGCATGCCTGGACAAACCATTTTTACTCCTAAACCCGATTGCGTGCACAACCTCGTCTTTTTGGCACAAGCCACTTAATTGCATGCCATCCAGGTCAATTTTGAACCGATGCGGTCCTTTTCACGCAAGCACCTCAATTGTGCAGCGGCCCGCACCTTTTTCACGTAGAAGTCTCTTTTTCATGCAAGCCTCCCGCCATGTGCGCCAGTGATGTCCCTCTTCCGGGAATCATTTTCCGGTTCCTCCCACTCCCAAAAAATCTTCTCCATATACAAATTTTCTGTGCAACCTCCTATGTTTTCACAATGTAACTTTAAATTACCCTCGATGATACCACTCGCTGGGTTGCATCGCCACATTCTTCTCCGGAAAGGCACTCTAACTGCTATTGCTTCTTCACATATCCATGTTAACATGGATCCCCCGATGGCTCCCTCCATAACACCAAGGTTATTCACGTCTTTTCCTATCCCCTCTATACACCAAGGAGAAGGTGGTACTGGTTATGTAAGTCCTAGGGGTGCGGAGAAAACCCATCTCATCCGAGCCGCTGGAAGTTAAATTTCCATTCCCTATCATCCTAATCACATGATATTAAACTGTGGCCTCACCCCATGCCTCGCACATGGGGTGCCCCCACCTTGGAATTTCTCCACGCCCACTGGTCTCCACGAGGACGGGATCTTCCATCATAAGGGATGATATCCTCCTTATCGGAGTGGCGTTTTTTCACGGGGATAGGGAGACCATCTCGGTGTAAGCCCCTAGCATTTCTTGCTGGAGGTAGCATCCCTGCTCCTCCTTTCTACTTCGGTCCCAAGGACTAGGGGGAGGGGTACATGCACACCAGAACCATCCTTTCATCCGTTCCAAATCCCTCTCCCATTTGGATTTTTCGTCATCGGGCCTCTATTCTAGAGTAAGTCCCAACCTCTTCGGGCTGCTAACAACGCATAATCCCATGTCACCTCTTTGGGCCACGATCACGCATAAGCCCCACTCCACTTCCCACGAACACACATTTTGCGATGTGATAATTAGGTCTCTGTTATCTCTTTTTTCTCACACCGAGAATGACTCACATTTGCTTAGAGTGAGCACCGACCATGATATCTTCCATGGGCCGACTCAGAGCAAAATCCCCAAATTCCACCCCCCTGAACTACAAGGTCATTGATCTTTGTTAAGGAAAGATATGTAGGAAGCCTCCCTGAGGTTCAAGCGCAACACCCAATTGGTCGGTCTGACCGTCTTCATGATGGTTCACCAACCCCACACGAACTACGTTGTCTTTGATCATTTCCAAGCTAGGGTACGTAAGAATCCTCCACAATGTTCTACCCCAACAACCATTGGACAGCAGGTCCACCTTCATGTCAGTTCACAACCACCCGAACTACATGGACATTGATCTTGGATAAGGAAAGGTACGTAGGAAGCCTCCATGAGGTTCATGCCCACCATCCACCTAGACCCCATGTCCATATTCAAGTCAGTTCACTGACTCCTCCCCCCTACATGAACTATGAGTATTTTGATCCCTGCTGTGGTAAGGTACATAGGAAGAATATATGTGGTTCAAGCACACGACTCACCTGGTCGTTCCAATCCCTTTACGCTGGTTCACCAACACCTTGGTCTGGCTCAGAGCGTGATCCCCAAATCCCACCACACCACCCAAACTACAAGGTCATTGATCATTGATAAGGCATGGTTTGTAGGAAGCCTTTCTGAGGATCAATCACAACACCAACCTATTCCAACCCCCTTCATGTCGGTTCATACCTATCCTACATGACGTTAAACTGTGGACCTCATCCATTGGTAAGCCGTTGTAACCCCATCCAGCGGTAAGCTATTGTGACCCAATTCAGTGGTAAGCCGTTGACACCCCCCAATAAACGGTAATCTATTCAACCCCTCATAAAAATCAAGCCTCAATCAGATTAACTACGTGGAATTTTATTCCCTGACACGAGGATACATTGGAGGCCACTTTGAGGCTCAATCCCAAAACCATCATCATCCCCATGATGGTTCCACACCATTCACCACCCTCCTTACGAAACCTTCCATCATCCATCCTAAATATTACCCAGGCCACCTCATCCTGATGAGATCATGCCACCCCATTATTCATTCCATCTAACAACTATCAGGAGGTCAACCACATGATGACCCCAAAATCGGTTTTCCCTCTAGAGGGTTCTCCATATGATCCACTATAGTCAATGTTCTGATGAGCCTGATCAATATCCGATGGACAATAAACTCGCGGCATACCCCGTGTTAAAAATGGTAAGCTGAGGACAACCTTATATACAAGCCCATGAAATATGATTCCCCATGTTCGATGTGGGATGCCTCAGGCTTTCGCGCCCTTGATAAGCCCTATAATGAGGGACATAACATACACATGCCAATCCCCAAGCATCTAGACACGCCGGTGATTCCCAACATGACTACTCCCATAATTGAAGGATGCTTCCCTGACTGAACCTTTTGGAATGTCCTAACAGAAGCTGTGCAATTAACTGGAGTCTATGAATATATGGTGGTAGGAAAAGTTTTACGAATAACGCCTGAATTCTATAACGAAGACCCGGACTAGGTAACGAGTTCCGAGGAGGAATCCACGGATGGATGAATTGAAATCCCATCATTCTGTTTTGATCAAGGTGAAAAAGTCCCTAAACATGGAATGGATGTCTCCCGCCTTTGGAAAGTGGGAATGCGGGGTAACAGCTCCTCATCCTCCACAGACAGATGCACATTTCCTGGAGAAAGAGTCAGAAACCTAAATGGTGAACCCAACATGAATATATTATCCTCAATATGGATATTAGTAGTGCTCGGGGCATCATAGGATTGACGTGTCACTGGTTCCAGCTATCTGGCACCGGTTCCCACTAAGAAAATATCAATCCTGGGATGAAACTCACATGAAGATGGGGATGTAGAATGTTGGACATCTCGTTATGCGACGTTTTCAGCATGGATCCCTCTAACCAATCGCGAATAATGGGATTGCACTGGGGCATCGATCGTCGATTCCTTTTCCTTTTAGCACTGATGAGTTCATCCCCCTGCTTCTGAGGAATCAGGTTACTCCACCAGGGACGTGATCACTGCATGCCAGTCTATGTAGGGGAAGGGGCAACGCTAACACAGTCATTCGACATGGCTTCACCTCTTCCAGGATGGCCACTACATCGAAGACCATGGGAAACCCACACCCCTATCCCCGTCTGAGGTCATTAAAGAAAGGGTAATCAACGACCTAGTGGGTCTCTACGAGGAGGAGGGCATAATCCCAACCTAGGATATATCCCACCAGGATCTAGAGGCGTATGCGCCTCACCGTCAATGCCTCCACTGATGGCCATATAGGGATCCATTTCTCCACACCCTGACATAAAACCTCTTCACGAGTCTATCCCTGGAGCAACTTGGCGACTCCCAGCCTTACGTTGATGAGGTAGGTGATGTCTGGCCCAGCATGGTCAGAGTCCCAATCTAGGGGCTCCTAGTGAGGGCTCCCACCCGGCGACGTCAATGCCACTGCCCGGTCCTGCTGGAAGAGGAGCAGGTATGCTAATAACTTCCCCCCCAGCCTCAGTTCGTCTGACCCAATGCCAGTGTCGGGCACAAGCTGAGGAGGATGCCCGCCAAGGGGCGTCAACATCGATGGCTATAGTTTCTCGAGACACCGCAGACGCATATTGTCAGTCCCCTGCATACACTGAGTTTGGGCACATATATGACCGTTCTAGAAAGAGGCCCCAACTTCCCCATGGGTAGGCTAGGTCGACTCTCTTGGTCGCTGGAACGAGTAGTGGTCGTCGAGAACCAACACATAGCAGGACCACCCCGTACGGAAGTCCTCCCCGTACTACTACCTCAAGGTGCATGGGCCTTCCCCTCTTTGAGGCACGACAAGGAGGTCCACCTAGAGCTACCCCAATCAGAGTGAAGGTCTTCCCCATGACGGTGATACTAGAAACGACTGCCACTCTTGTTCCCATTACACTTGGTATGGAGTCGTTCCTCCAACCTATGACTGTCGGGGAAGGGACATTGAACGTCCTTTCTCTTCCACGTGGGGACCCTCCCTATTCCTTTCATTAGCTGGTGAAGGTCTTCCTCGCATTGGCAACCTTAGATGTGAGGGCTGGTCTCGCTCCACCCGCACCCTACACTATGGTCCTACCCGTGTGCAGAATGACCAGTGAAAGGATCCTCCTCATGTTGAGGTCGCCTGAGAAAAAAAGTAGGGAGGTCCTCCTCATTCTTCTGCCAGTTCCTGCAGAGGTTTTTCCCTCTCCATTGATACCAATGGAGGTCCTCCCCATGTCCACTTAGATATTTTTACTGGTTCTCCTCTCACCCCATCTTTCACGGTTGGAAACCCTCTCTGCCCCTACACCTGTGCGGCCAAAGGACCCCCTGTCAAAAATCATCCATATCTCAAGGAGCCACCTAGGTGAAGGAAGGTAGGTGTTCACTGCCATAAGAAGAATTTTGATATGGTCAAGACCGAGATAAAACTGGTCTACTTCTCATACACTGAATTGGAGATTGACTATGCTCGGGAACCCTCCCCTCACTCATCCGAGTCAAGTGTCGGGGTAGGAACAGGGAAAATGAGTTTAGTAACCCCAAAATGAGAGGTCCACATGATTACCACCTCCCTCCTTAGGTATATCCTGGAGGATGAAAATCTGGCAACCCCATAGGTTACGGTCATGCAATCACCACGATTGTCACCAGAAGCACTCTACCTCCACAAGAGATCATGGAGAGCTATTTTTGGGACCAATGGAGAACAAGAAAAATCACGGCCTATCACCAGTAACCCTAGACTCCGAGTTAGGAACGAAGACCATTAGCTCAACTTATCGTGACATAGAAGCCAGGTCGCTACAATATTTAGAGGACATCACGAGAATATGATTCCAGTCATTCCGTTCACCATACTCTCCATTGGCCAGCCTACCGTCCCAGCGGTCTTCCTCAGTACTGCCATCAGTTGTACAACAACCCCTAGTTGATGTGTGTGTAAATCAAGGGACAGACCATTAATCTGAACCGAGAAGCTTCTGGAACATCCTTGTTGCGGACCTCTTCAGCGAAATGTTATTGCATGTGGTAGCGCCAAATTCTCGTGCGCCGAAATCCCTCACACTAGAGGAGGATGAATGTTTCCACCAAAATGTTTGGGCAGATCACTTTCGCCTTCTTTATAATCTATTAGTTTATCTCATGATCCATGCACATCTGGAATAGATTGGTGGGCAATGTCATCAAGTTGATCTAGCTGTGCTCCCTATGGAACAATGCCCCGAGTCACCAGGCCGCCGTAAGACCCTCCAAAAACAATGCATTCAGAGTTTTAAGGTACTCCATAGAATCATCAAGGAGGCATCCCTCCAAGCACATATATTTGGATGGGGGCATTATTCCACCCTTCTCTTTAGCCCCATTCAACGACAAACTGACTTCCTAGGCAACATCAGGGACACGCCCCCATGAAGTGTCATGGTCAACATGGCAGACATAGTGGACTAGGAGGTCGAGCTGGAGCTCCTAGATGGAGACGTAACGTCAAAGGGCATGCCACCACTATTGGACCCATCATGATGGATTACTCATCAGTAGAGGAACCTACATGGTCTACCTACCCCGACAGAAGCATTGGTACTCAACTAGAATGTCGATAATTGAAAAGAGCACGTCAGAGTTTCCAAGCACTCCGACCTGTCACCTCAGTGCAGATGATGGAGGAAGACCCTAAGAAGGCCACGTTGTGCCAACAACTAGCTGAGAAAAAGATGTTCGTCAATGATCTCTTGGCTTAATGCACTTCAGAGCGATGAACCGACTACGACAATCCTAGGACAATACAGTAGGGAAAAGAACAACTACCCCTCAGCGAGCTGCCTCCAGGAATCCCTGATCAGCCTGCCCCCACTTACAGGTTTGAAGCCAGAGCATATGGAAAGAGTCTGTGGTATGTCTCCCCGAACTGTCTGGAACAGTGAGAAAATCCAAGGAATCTAGACCGGGTTCCCCCATCTTCCCCACAGTCCACTCCACCAGCCTCTCGAGGAGCCACTGAGCCTATTTACCTTGTTGAAGAACCCACCAATTCATTCGTAGTAAGGGATCCCTATCAATATAGGGACCCCCACCCAGATTAACCAATAGAGGCACTCATTTCCTTCATTGAGCCATTTGAGACATGATAGGTGGCAATCCCACCTTACGGTAAGCCATATCTAGCATGGGTGGATGATATGCCAGCACCTCTGGGTTTCAGGAATCCCACATTCTCAACCTTTAATGGGACGGGGGACTCACCGCAGCACCTGGCCCACTTCAACTCAAGGTGTGGGACCCTATTATAAATTCCATCATAGAATGAGGCTACCAAGCTCCATTGTTTTCATCAGACTTTGGAGGGGACGATATTTTCCCAGTACAGACAGCTCCCTGTCGAATCCGCAACAAGCTGGGAGGACCTTCGTAGGAAATTCCTCTATCAGTTCAGTTCAAAAAACCCGGAAAACCAGCATCACAAACCTCTTCATGTGAAATCAAAATTCCAGACGAGTGATTCTTGGACTTTTTCTCTCGGTGGAAGGGGAACACATACTCCCTTGTCATGCTACTAACTCAGGAGAAATTTCTGATGATGTGCATAAGAAATGTTAAGATCAAGTTGGTTCCTTCCCTAATCACCCATAACAACCATGGAGGATTCCGAGACTTCTCCGATAAGGTCTAGTGCCTGGAGGATGCCCTGCAACAGGACATCCATGTACGTCTATTGCCCCCTATAATTACAGTAAGTCGGGTTACCAAATCTAACCCTGCTATGGTGGACCAAATTGAATCTCCCAGGCTTGCTACCAGTGGCACTAGCCCCGCAGCCTTGTATAGGCCCTTCACCTCAGGCGTAGCCTCCGGATCAGCAGCTTCCTCCTCAGAATCAACAAGTTCCCCCATGGAATACGACGCCACCTCCTAGGTGGGATAACTAGGTTCCACCTCCTCAACAGGCGCCTACAGCTCCTCATCAAGGCTAGGCTCATAGAGCCCCTATTCAAGATGGAAGAAATCAAACCTACTCGTTTACCAAGGATCTGGTCCCCGAAATTTCATAAGTGCCTTAGAACTAGGAATCGTGCGTTATCCTGAGAGTAGAAGGACTGAAGAGTTGAACCTCACTGATCGCCCCAACTACTACCCCTATCATTGGATTCTGGGTCACACCCTTAATTAGTGCTATGTGTTCAAATACTGGCTTCATGATGAGGTCAATTACAACATAGCCAGGCTACGCATATTCCTAGCACAAGTAGAGGGAGTCTTTGTATAGTCAGACAATAGTAGAGACAACGAAGGTGAGAGGCAGCAGGTTTCCAATAGCGGGTCCCTAATGTATGATGACTAGATAGCTCAAAAAATGGTCTCCCATGCCCATGGAATCATTCAGGCATGCCAAAATCAGCCAGAGCCTTCAGAATCCACAACCACCACTTCTGCATCATCATCTCAGTAGGCCACGACCCGGAAGAGCAAGCATCGACGACATAAGGGAAAGCAACGTGCCCCACCGATGTCATCGTTTTCTAGAACTATCATTGACATTATGCCTTTGGAGATGGTTATCCCTCCAGGAATCCACCCAATGATGGATAAATATTCAAATGAATGTTAGGGGTACACATCGGTTAATACTGTGGAGTTCGTAGACCCCTATATAACTACTGACGACAGGGAGCGATAGGTGAACCTCCCCAACATACCCAGCCGACACCAACGTCGGTAGAGTTCCGACCACATGGGTCATTGGGGAATATCAATTGGCACCTCCAAATTGTCTATGCACGCGATTGAGACCTGACAGCAGGACCAATGCAGAACACAGCACGCGTAGTCTCTTCATCTGGTTTCATCGGGCCCACCTCCACCACCATTTGTAATATTGTTTTAGGCAGTACTAGCTTGACCAGGCCTCGACCAGCCTCACCCGATTACAGTACAATCTCAATGTTATATTCCTCATCCTAAAACTACTCTTCAGGCATCAACTACTGAGCATTGGGATATAATAATCACCAACCAGCCACATGTCCCACTGGTAGGGCCTGCCAAGCCTCCTATTACAGAGCGTCTTCCTGCAAGTAGAATTTCATGCCTGGCGTAGAAGTATGATGTTATCAAGCACCTCATTGGAATCCCAGTGAGTATTTCTATCATTGAAGCCCATCATATTTCAGGAGATATGTGTGAGGCCCTCACTGAAGATTTGAGAAATGCATTCCTGTTCGAGGTGGTGGTAGCAGCAGCAGAGGATTTTCATCCTGAATCATTTGAGAATGCTAAATGTTAGGCCATCATTTCATTATATGGAGAAATGTAAGTCTCTCCCATATAGGGGAACATCATCACACTATACATGATAGGCCAATTTAATGGCATGGAGGTTCACCACTGAGTTGATGACACTGGCTTTGGGATTAACCTTATCACGGCGAGGATGCTGCGGAAGCTGAGGTTATCCGAAGATGACTTGACTCACTCTGATTTAAGAATCCAAGGATATGACAGGATCGAGCACACACCAGTCAGTAAAATATGTTTGACGACCCATTTCAGTGGCCTAGTTTCCAGTACCGAGTTTAAGGTTGTCTCTCAAGACACCTCATATAATGCATTGATGGGAAGACCATGGATCCACCTACATGTGGCAGTCCCCTCGTTATATAACAAATGCCTCAAGTACTCCCTCAATGGTCGAGTAGTTTTTCTTCAAGAAGATGTTTCTTCTTTCACCTCTTATGAATCTCGCTATCTGGATGCTGAATGTTACAAGATCATGGATAAGCCGATTCAAGCAAGTGAGGTCGAACCCATCCTGGTCGCAGCTGACCCCTGGGAAGGTCTGGATGACACCTACGTCTTCCCAATACATTGATTGGACTACACAACCTCCAATATGGGGTAATTCTTTGTTTTCATTGGTACAAGTGGAAAGCATATTAAAAAGTCCAGGCGATGATGGAAAACCACCTCGTACTCCTACACAAACAAGGCTCAGGTTTTCCCGGAGCCTCCTACCCCTATACTATATCGGGATGTCCTCCCCATGGTAACTTCAGTACGTCAGACATGTTTGTTTCTCCAGCCTAGGCTTAATCAAATCAAGCTGATGTGCCACTATTTCTTTGAAATCATCAAGAGTTTCCCCTTGGGACGAAGACTATATGAGATATGATCGATTTCCTTCATCGTTATGCTCTCAGCAGCATGTGAATCTCCTGATATGTTGTCGCCTGCTACCCCAGCTGGAACCAGCCTCTTGTCAGGATCCGCCGTCCAAGAGAAAGCTTCCCCCAGAAGTAATTACTCCTTCACAAGCACAAAATAAGATTAGGAGGATTCTCTCACCACCTTTGAAGAAGGCGTCTCCTCCGCGGTCAATGAACTGCTACAGGTGAACCTTGGTAGCGAGGAAGATCTAAGACACACATTGATCAGTGTCTCCAGGTCCCTCGAGGAGCAGCAGCGGTACATAGATTTCATGAAGAAACATCATGATGTATTTTCCTGTATCTATGACCAGATGCCAGTACTATATCCTCATGTAGCCATACATCACCTCAGTATCCCTGTAAATCATCGCGGGTTAAAGAAGACCCACCCCCAGAATGATTCACTCTTCTCATGGATCCATGGTCGAGGCCGATGTTAAAAAAACTCATCGGTGCTAACATCATCAAGAAGGTCCAATACCCAAATTGGCTAGCCAACATTGTGCCAGTCATGAAGAATAACAGATAGATCGGGGTCTGCATCGACTCCTAAGACCTCAACAGTCACATTCTGAAGGTTGATTTTACCCTTCAAGAAACAGAATTGTTGATCGATGTTATAGATGGGTTCTGTGGTCTCTATTACAAGGATGGTTACTCCGGATATAAACATATCAAAATGGACCCCCTGAGGATGAGGAGTCTAGATCATTAAGGGCTCACCAAGGTACCATCTATTATCAGGTTATTCCCTTCGTCCTGAATAATGCATGTGCCACCAATCTGCGGGCCAAGAACCGCATATTGCAGCAAATCCTCATGAAATTGGTGGAATTCTATGTGGACAATCATGAGGTCAAATCTTTCCAGCCCTAATACCATCTCATAGACCTTGAGAAAGTGTTCAACTTCCTCCGTTCCCAACACATGAAGATGTACCCGATAAAGTGTTCCTTGGTGGTCACCTCCAAGATGTTTATTGGATTTGATGTTAGGTACCAGGGCATTGAGATCGACCTAGACAAGATCGTGGACATCAGTCAGATGCCTCCCCTAAGAAGTATTCGTGAGCTTTGAGGTTTCCAAGGCCACTTATCCTACATACTCTAATTCATTGAAAATATGGCCGGAAAGTGTAAGCCCTATTATAGGCTCATGAAAAAAGTCTCTACATATGAGTGGGATTAAGAGTTCCAGACTGTGTTTGAGGAAATCAAGAATTATCTACTTCAGCCTCAATTCATGATTCCACCTATCTCCGAAAAACCACTGATCCTATACATGACTGCCCTGGAATGATCTCTCGGAGCCCTTCTCACCCAGAAGAACAATAAAGGGATATAAAATTGTCTCTACTACCTCAGCCGCAAGCTCCCCGACACAGAGACCAGATACTTCTACATCAAAAAAACTTCCTTGTATTGGTATTTGCAGTTCAGAAATTGTGACACTAATTAAAAAACCATGATTTATAGCTGCTTTCCCGGTTAGTCCCGCTGAAGTCTATTCAAAACCTCCACAGGTTGATTGGTCATCTAGAACAGTGGGAGGTAGTCCACCAGTAGTTAGACATCAGCTTTGACCCCCAAAAAGTTATCAAGGGACATACATTGGAAGATTTCCTAGGTCTCTATCCATCCTCCATGGACCAGTCCATGGACATGGATTTTTCTAACCAGGCATTCCTCTCGGTACATCATGTCATCCTGTGCTAGAAGATGCACTTTGATGGTGCCTCTCGAAGCCCCACTGGCAAGATGCTCGACGATCCCAGACTGAACAGAGTAGGCCTAGGTAATATTTTTATTAACCAAGCACAATCCATTTCTCCATAATAATTCTTGTTATCAGAAGGTTGCACCAACAATGGGACAGAGTATCTGGCCCCCATCACTGGCAACGAGCTGGCCCTCGAGATCAATGTGCCCCTTTTGCATGTGAAAGGGGATTCCAAACTAGCCATTAAGAAAAGAAACGGTGACTATGTCTCCATAATTCTACAACACATACAATTCTTAGAGTGAAACCTCCATCTAATGTCCTAGTTTCCGTATTGTCCGGATGTTACTCATGTCCCTCGATATCAGAACGGTCGAGCTGATACCCTAGCCGGCCTGGCTGCATCACTTGTAGAACCTGAGAAGGATGATCTGTTCGTACACATGGCATATCAGAGAGTCATTACTCTTGTTAGCTCAGATGATGACGACGTCCAATGGGTATTCCATCTTACAACCGGAGAATCCACGTCAGGACTCTCGGGTCCCTCATATGTAGTGGTTTAAGTGACCCCCGACTAGAGATCCCCCTTTGACGAGTTTGTCCAAAATGGTTAACTCCTGGCTGATTGGGTCGATCGTTAGCGAATCTGATGCCGCACGATGCAGTTTACCCTCCATAGTGGGCCTAGTCCTGAGAAGATCTTGTACAAGTGCCGGTTTGATGTTGTTATCCTCTGTTTCATCCAAGGAGTCATGATTTTTCAAGTCATTCCAGAGGTTCACGCCGGTTCCTGTGGGGCTCACTAGACTGGGCCAATGCTTTTCCACCAGATCTGGAGATTGGGATATTTTTGGCCCTCCATGATCCATGACTGCTCAAATGGATTCACACGTACAAAATTCATGCTAACTTCATGAATTGGCCACCAGAACCACTCCACTCCACCAAGTACTCTTGGTTGTTCGCGCTGAAAGGACTCGAGGTCATGGGACCATATCCACCTATGACAGCTCACCAGTGAAAGTTCATCCTGACCAGCAAAAATTTATTTTCCATGTGGGCAGTGGTAGTTCCACTCAAGGAGGTCAAGGCCCATTCTATCGTCCATCTCGTGAGGTCTAACATCATCTACCTGTTTGGATTCCCTAATGATATCCTCATCGATAACGGCACCAACGTCTGAGTATCGGAGTTGAAGATGTTATACGCCAACAACAGCATCTTGTTGAACCATACCTTCCACTACCATGTGTAGGGGAATGGGAAGATTAAGTCGTTTAACAAAATCCGTTCTAATATTTTGCAGAAAATGGTTGGTCCGAACAAGAAGAGTTGGTCGGAAAAGCTCAACAATACCCTCTGGGCCTATTGGATGACGACTCGTAATTCCACCCAGGTGACCCCATATTACCTGATGTACGAAGCTGAGGCCATCCGACCCATTGAGATCCAGCTTCCATCGTTACGCACAACGGTCTATGACCAGCATGCACCAGATAAGGTAGTCGTAATTCATCTGGATGATTTTGAAGCACTTGACGAGAATAGGCTTCATGCCCTACACAATATTGAAAGGCATTAGAATAAGGTTGCTAGAGCCTTCAACAAGATGGTTCCCCTTCGCTATTTCCTACATGGTAACTTGGTATTGGCCCTCCAGACGCCAATGATACCTGGCTGGAAACAACCCATGTTATAGAACAAATGAGAAGTACCTTACATAATTCACCTAGTTTAACCCAATAGAGCATACTCCCTGGTGAACATGGATGGTGAGAGTATAAATCCTCCCACCAATGCTATGTTCCTCAAGAAATACATTTCCTGAGACTACTGGTCCTGCATGAGCTTAAACTAGATGGTACTTCCTGACTTTAAACTGCACGATGGTCCAGCATGACCTTAATCTGTCCGGTCCTACATGAATTTAAACTGCACATTATCATGAACGATGTTAAACTGAATCTTGATAACATCATATGGATTGATTCCCATCCATAAGGGATATGTAGGAATGCTCAAATGCCTCGTATTGATCCCAACCCATTACTCTTCTCTTGGACTATCCCCCTGGGTATAGTTCTCTCAAGGGTTCTTTTCATGATATGATGTAGGATTCCATAGCCCCACCTATGCCAGGATTATGAAATTCTCACCACGTGACCACTCCATGTTCTTCTATCCTCCCACATCCTCATCATACGATGCTAAACTACATGGTCTTCATGAACTACATACGACTTGATTCTCATCCTCATGGGATACATAGGAACGCCCGAACATTTTTTCTCTTGGCCCAGCCCAAATGACAGAATCATCTCCTTGGGTCAAGACATATGGTGGGGTGCATACTTTTTCCCCAATTCACGTCGAGCTCATCTCGATCCGGCCATATGACCCACTCCATGGACATGTTTGACTCTGTTAACAATTACTACAGCTATGCATCACCCACTACTTTGATTGGGACACCATAATCTTTACCACCCAGAAGTGCCCCCAAATGTAATAGAAGCTCATCCTAAGGGATCTCCTACCGTTTCAGGCCAGCACCCTCGAGGATGTTGAGGAAAAATTTAATACACGTCCCGTGTTGAGAATATGGTCAGTAGTTGATATTCATTTCTTGTTCACATTCTAGGTTTCTATAGGGATGTTGTGTTTTGAACTTGGTCAATAGATATCATGTGTCTTTAGAACCACCCTGAGATGTCCCAAACATTGATTTTGGTGGTTCATTCACCCCTGTTGGATCTCCAAGTGATGAACTCCCTTCGAGCGATGCCAATTACAGGATTTTATGGTGTGTTATTGGATTATGTCTTCATTCACGTCAGGTTACTCCCTGGGCCATACACGTATTGTATGTGGGGTATCATACCCACTTTCATCCTCACTGATTGATGTTATACTGTGAATTGACTGGGCCATCCGATCGGATGCCTGGCCTCAGGCCCCTGGCCTTTTCTGGTGCCTTGCCCCTTTCTGGCCCCTGGCCCAAGTTCTCGTATAGGTTTGTGTGGTGTGGAGTGGATTTATATACTCATTCAGTTCATGTTATTTCTCCATGCTACACATGTCTCATTAAGGCATCGTTCCCTTCATTTTTCATCTATATTGAAAGAACATGCCCTTTCTTGCTTCGCATGCCCAGTTTCGGGCCCCCAACCCAGGTTCTCTCTTATAGGATTGTATGGTGTGGTATGAGATTATGTCCTCATTCATGTCGGGTTACTCATCGTGTAGTACACATCCCCAGATGAGATATCTTATACCCTCTTCATCCTCACTGCAAGACGTTAAAATGATAAATGGTTGGGCCTTTTTGACTGAGCCCCATCCTCAGGCCCCTGGTCTTTTCGTCCCCTTTTACTTCTTGGGCCCCGACCCAAGATCTTACATGGAATTGTCCGGTGTGGTATGGTATTATGCACTCATTCACATCGGGTTATTCGACGCACTGTACACCCCCTTTTTTGGGGTATCTCACCCCTGCCTTCTTCCTCACTCCAGAACTACTTATGGATTGATTCCCATCATCATGGGATACATAGGAACGCCCGAGCATCTCGTCATCACGTTCAGCCCCATCTTTTCCACTTGGCATGTATTCCCCCAGAGATAGGAATATGTTGTGTGGTATAGGATTATGTTGTCACTCACGTCGGGTGTTGAAATGACCATGCCATTTACCTCATCCTCCTGATAGTTTTCCACCCCTATTACTATTCTCATGTTTTCAAATAGGCCACTTTCAAGATGAGCCCCTCGTACCTCTTTGGCAATTTGCCAATGTGCCTAAGGGTACTCTGGCTTAGTGCCTGGAATTTCAGACTCTACATGGACATGATTTCACCCATTTTTCAGGCTTCATGTCATCCCTCTTTTGGGATTACATAACCTTTCACATCCAAAGGGAACCCTGAATATCATGGATGCTCGGCCCAAGGGCCCTCCTACCATTACGATCCAACGTCCTCCAGGGTTCTATACAACAAATTGATACATGTCCCACATTGTGAATTTGGTCAGTAGTCAATGATCATTTGATTTCCCCATTTTAGGATAACATGATATGGATTCTGTGTTTTGATCATGGATGACAGTTATCCTCCATCTTCCCACCAACCCCATTAAGACCAACACGTTGGTTACATGATTCTCATCATTCTCCACATCATCATGACCAAGTAGATCTTCGAAACTCTTGGTTCAATTCCTGAGTTTACATTCACACGTTGGGTGTATCTCAATTATTTTAAATACCTTATCCCCCCGTGTTTCCTACATAGAGTTCAACTAAAGTAGGCTCAGTGATTGGGATAAGGCCCAACGTTACATAGGATAATCCATTCTTCATGGATTGAGTTCTATGACCATAAACTAATATCTCTTAATATTTACCCTTTCGAGAACTATGTATAGCTTTATTCACATCCTCATGGGATACAAAGGATCACCCAAACATTGCATATATGGGTTCAGTTCACCTTTGAGCTTCTCCTGCCCCTTATCCTCTAAACCTTACTGGCCCCCTGGCCTGAGGCTCCTTTCCCGTAGTTGCACATAGTGTGATGTGGACCTTTTCCTCATTCATGTCGGGTATGCTTTATCATGTAGTGTGCATTCCTTCATGTCCAATCCATATGTCCTTAAAATGTGCTACATGGTCCCATCACATGAACCTAAACTGTGACCAGATCGTCCCGGTAGTACGATGAAAAATGACACCGCATTGTGATGACCTCTTGACCGGGGGGCTCACGTTGGGTATCGGTTATCCTCTATACCTGTTGTCAATTCCATCATCTATCTTGACTCCCATGTTGATACCAGGATCCCTAGGTCCTCGTTTTTTCTCTTCAATAGAAAAAAACACATCTACCCTAAAGGACAAACAAGATCTACCAAATACCACTTCTTTTGGTGTGAGGGCCAGACCCGGACGCCCTTTTCATGCCTAGAACTATTACCTCACCATGAACCCCCTTAGAACTACGTACAACATGATTACAATTTCCATGGGATATGTAATAACGCCTTTGCACTCCGTCTTGGGCCCAGAATATCTTTTGTTTTCGGTCTCTCAATCTGAAACCTCAACGAACACATGATGAGGTGGACCTCATCCTCATTCAAGCAGATTTGTAAAAATTACATCATCGTGTGTCTCCTGCATTTCCTACTGTCCATGGAATGATCTATATGACATTAAAATAGGACCCTTTTCTAGAACTATGTATGGATTTATTCCCATTCTAATGGGATACGTAGGGACACCCATGCATTTCATCTCTGGTCCATCCCTAGGAATCACAAATCCCTTCCCTTCTCATTTACGGCCCCTTGGCCTGACCCCGCATGGGGAGTTATGTAACTACACCTTTTCTATGGAAAAGTTTGGGAGGCCCAATGATGACACTAATGAGAGATAAATCCCTCATCATTGACGGTCTTGTCTAGAAGTAATAATGATCCATAATCAGACTAATACGCCCATCTAATGTGTTCCCACCATGGTGGCGTGATTTCAAATTTTTTTGATTTTGTTAGAACAAACCACCATTACACCTTCTGTGCTCTTCATTACCTTTATCCAGAACCTCATCCTCATTCATGTCTAATGGGACCCCCTAACAGTATGGATTCTTTTCCTATGGATTGTCTACTATCTTGGGATAACATTCTTGAGGACTAATGGATGATATATTGAGTCAAGCCCTGTGTTTCAATCATGGTCAGTGGTGGACCCTCATTTGTTATCCTCCGTTTAGGATCACACAATAGGGATCCTATGTTTTGAACACATCGAAAGTTATCCATTATTGTCACGCCACCTCCCACAGTGTTATGAATTTTCGGTATCGTGGTTCACATTTTTCATTCCCCTATGTTCGGACTGATTCTAATTCCCCTGGCATTGCCGCACTTGAGCACTCAAACATATTGAAATGATGAAATGTTTATTGTCATGTGGTCCCCATGCATTGATCGGGCCTCCCTCTTCTCTCCTCAGAAATCCAAATTTGAATATCGCATTCCCAATGCATGGATGACGCTCCCACGATCAAACAAAGTAATAGTACGAACATCCCTTGTTTCTCACATCAGGTACGACCCACGTGAGCTTATGAATGGATTTCTATTTATTTTAAGATTGTGGTTGAGAACATTAATCCAAGGGAAAAATTGAATAAATTTACCCATACATACAGTTCAAAATAAGTGGATGTAAGGAAAAATGAGTTCATGTGTTCTGCCAAAACAGGGCCCTTAAGGATAGAATTCTTGGATAGATCATTCCAGTGCCTGTACCTTTTGGTTGGTGGACTCCAGGGCTGCTTCCCACACCCTGAGGACCATCTCTTCATCAATGGTCATAGATCGTAGTTCACTGACCCTAGCCCAGTCCTGTGCCTGTTCAATTTGATGCTCAGTCATTTTGTGACTCACTTCCACTAGTTTCTTTTGGGAGTCCGCCAGCTGGGCCCTCAGCTGCTCCATAATTTCTAAATAGTTTGTGATGAATATCTCCCTTTCATTTTCCTATTCTTCATGGCGTCGTACTGCTTGTTCTTCTTTTATGAATTCTTGGGTACTCCCTGACTCATCCCGACACAGGGTGACGTCGGAGAATCGGCTACTCCCACGTATCTTCTCGGTCATGTAGTCACAAACCGTCAAATTAAGGTGTGGAGCATATACCCCTCCAGCACATAGAAACCATATCCAGGTGTGTAGTGATCCCATCTTCTTTAGCCATTCCTCCTAAAGCTGACCGAGAAAAAGTGTGATGCACTACCACCTTTCGAGTAATGTCATTCAGCTCTCCTCGGCCGCCTCCGAGTCAGAATCATCAATCTCCTTAGGGTTTTTGGGCCAATAATTAGAGAACGCAGCCAAAAGGCTCATAGTAGGGCCCTCTTCAGTTTCTCCTACCATAAGATTAGGCTCTTAAACACTCAGGAGACCTTCTTCAGTCTCCTGGGTCCTAGTAGCTCCATAGGCAGCTTTCGGCCCAGCCTCGATAGTAGTGTCACTGATATCCACAGCTCCTTGTTCATCGAGTGCTTGGGAGTGCTCAGTTTGGGAGGCATACCCTGGATTTGAAAACACATTTGTTGTTGAATCACTCGTGGATGGACTGGGCTCAGAAGCCTGATGAGCCTCTAGTGTCGTGATCACTACACAGACAATGAACACCCGGATCAACTGCACTCTCCAATGGTGATCAATCAGCATTGAAGTAATAAACATACAGGAGCCCAACGAATCAACCTTCAGTTTTCTAGATGCTACAGGAGCTTCCCATAAGGTGGATACCTCAGCACACATTAGCACAATGATGGGCATCAGCTCCCCACCTTGTTATACC
This sequence comes from Viscum album, assembly GCA_963277665.1. Taxonomy (NCBI): domain Eukaryota; kingdom Viridiplantae; phylum Streptophyta; class Magnoliopsida; order Santalales; family Viscaceae; genus Viscum; species Viscum album. The sequence continues at coordinate 222,002,794 of OY728143.1, forward strand.
GGCGCCTCCTCCTCTTCGAATGGAGACCCTTGTTCGGAACCCATATTCTCATGAATAGGATAAGGAGATCTGGTTCAGAGATACAAAAAATGATGAGGGGAATGTATGGCCAAGGACTGAAACATACCTCATGGAGATCAGTTATATCCACATCAAAGTTTATGATCTCGTCACTCTCCTAGATACTACCTTGGAGGGACACCCCTTGAGACCCTACACCTTCAACATCCTCTTCACCATCACCCCATCCTTCACCTTCTCCTTCTTCCTATTCTTATGTCTTGTTTCCCTCTGGCTCATCATCTCTACCATCATAATCTGAAGGAATGTTTTCTGGATCATGCTACTGGCCATGAATCACCATCACCAAGAATGATGGCACATAATGCCAACCATGTTGGGTGCGTACATGTCCATGGATTTCAGATACACGTGCTGATGATGAATGTTTACCATTCTGATAGCCCGAATGTGTTTGAACTCTGGAAGATGGATTTTGTCTCGCACTATCTTTTTCCAAAGAGCATTAGTAGTCATACAATATCACAGGGTCATCCAGGCTAACCACAGGGCCGGGAAGATTGCATAATTGGAATGTTGAAGCAGATACCGTATCCTCTTCCCTAGGAGTTCTTTGGCTGCTACATGAGACCCTCTCCCCTTAGGCGATGAGTGCCCAACTGCACCGCGTGACATCCCTGCTGCTGATGTCCCAGCATGTGCGACCCCGATTGTTTGATGTGCGACCAGCCTTTCCTTCCCAACAGCACCATGTCGGCTCTCTTGCCACCCAGGTTCTACAATGGATACCTTGAGTTGCCGAACTCTCTTTCTAAAAATCCCCTTAGGGTATGATATGGCCCAATGCTTATAATATTCATTTCAGAGTCCAGAATCATCTTTGGTTGGAGAAAAGGTGATAACGTCGCTAGAGCCATGGGTCGTGAACTTCAGCAACATTTGGTGAAGAATGTAGGGATGACATTCCTCCCGAACATCTGTGTGCACCTTATTCATCATCTGCTAAAGTCATCTGAACTGCCTGGTGAACCTGGACGACACATAGGGCTCACAAAAGGTATTCTTGTCAATATGGGCCATGAGCACCCCACCTCTAATGGTCTGGAAGTATTCCCTCTTCTCCCATGATCCCTACCCGTTATCTATAATTGGGCATGTCGTGTTGGGGAATGGGATAAAAGTGAAGTTGGCATTATTTTAGATCCTGATCTGTATCCCCTCCTCATTGAGCATCAATGTAATTTCCCCAACTATGTTAAGCATGGAAGATAGGCGATAAAGGCCAGTCGTCAAAACAAATAGTGTGTTCTTAAGAGATAATAACTATCAAAAGATTGACAGTTGTTTATGTCTGCTTTAAATGTGAGATTGCATCCATAACCAACATTGTATTAAATTGTAAAAATATATTCTAAATGTACTTTAAAACCAATCAAATTAATAATTTATCACTATTAATTATTTTTATTAAAAAAGTTGTTTTTAATTAAAATTTAGTAATTTTCACTATTCATCAGAATATGAATGTTATCCGAAACGTACCAAAATTTCACCCTAAGATAATTTCGATATTCCGAATCCAGAAATGAAGTCCATTTTGAAAAATAAAATTTACAAGATTTAAAAAAGTGGTTATTACTATTCATAACGGCTAGTTTTAATAATATTTTAATAGCATATTGTTGTTTAATGATACTCGTTATTGCGTACTACACATGCTATCGAGGAAGGTCGTGATTGCGTGTAATGCAAGGCAAGTCAACGATGCGTGTTGTGAAAGCTCCTTTTGGTGTAGAGTACAACACAAGACATTAATGAAATTAAAAATAATATTTTTCATAAAATCTCGGGCTGTTACATTCTACCCCCCTTAAAATGAATTTCACCCTCGAAATTCATCAGGGTTATAAATGGTTTACTATTCAAAAGTTTCTTTAATAGAAACCCACATTGTAAAAAGGAATACCAAATCCAATATTTAAAAACAAAAGTATGAAACGTAACGGTTACCCAAATAAACTAATCACTGGGTTTCCATATAGGTGAAAATATGGATATGGAAGAGAAATCTAACCATTATGTTATGATGGAGAGTGGTAGAGAACATGGCTATGGAAAAGCCAGTAATCACAAATCCATAAATTTGTGAAGATCTAAGGTACCATCTGATTCATCAGATATAAGAGCACCAGGACAACATTTTTGGTTTTCAAGATCATTTCACTAAATTTGATGAAATTGGAATTAGAAGAAATACTTTCGTGATTTTGGTATAGTCTCACTGTTGGTCGTTCTTTGTACAATTTCCACTTCATCTCTTAAAGAAATGAAGTTGAATTTTTTATTCGTGATGTGTTAGCAGATCATGTGATAGAATGATGGGTCATTCCATCTATCTCAAACAAATGGTTAGAAAAGTTATCAAAAAATACATAAGTCCTTCTATAGTGAGATTAATGATATATGGTTCCTAAAATGGACTTATACTTCATATATCATACTACTTAATATAATAAAACTAGTTTCTACAAAACAGGGACGTCCTGTAGGCCAGTGGTAGGCGATAAAGGCCAGTCGCACTTCAGTTGTGGGTTCGATTCCCACGGCCTTGTCCGACGCGATGGGCTGTCGCCCGTCCTGCAGGTTGTCCTTTTTCTAAAACTATATTACTATAACATCCCATCAATAAAATCGAAAAAACTTCTACCCTTAAACAATACTAATTTATGTCCATCATAATCCATTCCAATCATTAGGCTTATCCATAATACTGCAGTCTACTCTCATAATATAGTGAAAACGATTACCAGAGATTTAATACCATCATTGGTTCCCATATATCATAAGATATGTCTTGTTGGTCACATTCCAATCATTCAAAGGACGTAATCATGTATTCTCTTGAATACCCATTGAACCCTAGTGAAAACATGAATGCAGTTAAAAGTTAACACATTCCACATACCAAAATCATCAAAATTTTATATACTCAAACCATGATATCACATAGTCCTTATATCAATAGTGAGCTCATGAATACAATCAAACATCTCATTATCATCTTATCCCTTCATTATGCGCATATCATCTGTTTACCAAAAATGCCTCAATAACTTTTCATGGTTACCGGTTCCATAAAATTATTGAAAACCACAATAGACCAAAACATAAATATTCCAATATTCCACGATACTATATACAACATTATTTTGGAATACCATTACATAAACACTTAATCATTCAACAACATCGTTTTAATATTCAACATCACCAATAGTGATCGCATGTGACTTCCCCTGGTCCTTTGACTTATGTGGTTTCTCATGTCGATCATCACTAACCCTTGGATTAGGGCATCTATTAGCATAATGCCCCATTTACTTGCACTTGAAGCATTGAAGAGTTGGTGGTCCGTTCTCTGCAGTCTTTTCTTTATTCACATCATTAGAAACCCTTTTTCCATTTCTTCAACACTCAGCAGCTCGATGACCTTATTTTCCACACTTAAAATATATTCTAGTCCCTTTAAGACAATCACCACCATGCTTCTTTCCACACATTGAGCATAAGGAAACATTCATCTTCTTTTCACCATTATTCTGAGATTTCTCCTTGAACTCCATCTTTCGTTTCTTGTCAAAACTATGAGATGGATAAGTAACACCAACCTCCACTTCTACCTTGATAGCACAACACACAATTTCTTCATAGCTACTAAAGTATCTTATAGCTAATTCCCTTCGAGGATTTGGTTTTAATCCACTGAAGAATCGATCAACTTTACTTTCAGGTTGGATGATAAATCCAGATGCATACCTTGAAAGCCTTGTAAAATTCGCTTCGTATATACCAACAGATTCATCATCCTTTCGCTTTAGTTCAAGAAACTCCTTCTCCATATTTGTTCGAAGAATACGAGGGATGTACTTATTGAAAAATAAGTTCTTGAACTCGTCCCATTCCATGGACTCAATTTCATCTCTTTTCCTCGTATTCTTGACAAGATTCCACCATTGATCAGCTTCACCTTCCAAACTATATACTGCTAAGATGACTTTATCATGTTCAGAACATTGAAGAACTGAAAATATCTTTTCAGTAGTACTGATCCATTGTTCAGCAACAAGTGGATCAGAAGACCCACTGAAAGAAGGTTGACGTTGCCTCATGAAGGATTCAATAGAATATTGTTCCCTTCTCTGCTCATTTGGAAGTCCAGAATGATTCATAGCTTGTGTAAGTATAACAATAAGATTTTTCACTCCATCTCTAATAACATTTGTTTGTTTAGGAGGACAATTATTTCATTGTCCATTGCATTGATCAACACGGTTCTTTCGGGTTCTAGCCATCGTCTAAAACCCAAAAAGAATAGTGTGATGGGCAAAAATCATGCTAGGGAAAAAAACATAATAAAGGAGGATTACCTTCAATATCTAACATATTTGGTTTAATTCTAAGATCGTTAGCGCAATTTTTGGATTATAACCTATACTTATACTTAACCTTAGGGACATCCCTAGACATACCTTAGAAATATCTCTAGGGATATCACTAAAGTTCTCGCATCATAGTTTCCAAAGGTTGACTAAACCTTTCCTCTGATACCAGCGGTAGAGACCTGAAGCTTAACATACATATACATTACATTACTTTTGCGGAATACTTAGTACATAACAAAAAAACACACACAAGGACCGTAAAAGTTTAGTGTCTTTGGAAACTCGGAATATAATCTTCTAATCGTGGTGAAAGATCATCAACATCTCCCATAAAGATCTTCTATTTTTTAAACCTAAATCATTTCTTTATGTCCTGGGGAAATGAAAACATAAAAGGGTGAGCTCAAATTCTCAGTAAGGGTAAACAAAAGAAATATCAATCACTTCATATTCATAAGAACATATCTTTTGGAAATCTTAACCTGCAAAAGAGATCATAATTTCATAACATGGGATAAATCATTGTAGTGAAATGTAATCCCAATAATCATAACTTAAAACATAAAACTTTGTGGAATACACACATAATCATAGAGAATCATTTCTTATTAGTCAGGACTCATTGCAAAGACAATCTTAGTGGACAAAGTCCCTTTCTGGACCGAGTTCACACCTCATTTCACTCCTGTTTCACTGAACCAGTATAACCTACCATTAGAGCCATTTCTATCTCATGAGATATAAAATCTTTTCCCAATGAATTGGAGGGAGATATAGGTCCCACCCATCTCATAATGATTCCATTATTATGTGTGCCACAATATCATAAACCATACATCATAGCATAACCCATGTAATAAAAATGGGAATCTTAAACATCGTGACATCATAAAACAATTCATATAAGATAAAAGAATTCATAAAAATAATTTCATCACAACATAATCAAATCTATGTAATAATAGGTATAGAAATAGAACCCTTTATTATCTTAGATGGAAACTAATTTTGATAAAACACTTGAACTCCATTCTTGAGGAAAATATCCTTTCTACTTCAAAAACATGTTTCCATTATTAACATGTCATACAATTTTAAACTAAAAGAATTTGATTAAAAATAAACATGAAAACATGTAAGGGAAGCTTCATGGAAATAATGTTTTGAAAATCCATTCATTCCGTATAAGTTATAAAAAATACATTCTTCTTTACTTTTGTCAGAAAAGTCAAAAAGTACCTCGTACGAAAAACGACAAAAGATGCCTTTCATATCCTTTACTAAAAACCCACCGAAGGGTAAAATTGGATTTAAACAATTGTATGTGTATGGAAATAATATTAAATATTTAGGAAACAAGGATGTGGATGATAAAATACACCCCAGTAAATGCCAAAGTATAAACAATCTCGGATAAAAATGAGATTGTGATTTTTTCCTTACCTTAGGTCCGATTTTCTTCATAAGTATCCGAACCTCCTGTATAATAATTTAAATAATGTCATTGAATTATTCCAGAATCATAATCATTGTTATGATATCATAAATGGTTCACTTATGGATTTATATTACCCGTTCTTTTGTAAATTCCATGTTAAAGAGCGTTTTGGGTAAAATCGTTTCATTTGTCATCCGTGTTTTGACTTGTAATTATTCATATGATTACATAGATAATGATTACTTAATTCCATAATATAAAACATTATTTATATATAATATATATTCATAATATACATATATATAATAAATCAGTAAATGGAATGAAATACACCATTCATGGAGACGGTAGGTCGTACGTACGCATGAACGCTGTTTTCGTTTCCTTATTGAGTTGAATGGAATTAAGTAGATGACATACATATATATACACATAAAGACAGTATCATTATTATTTCATATATTTCATTATTACTTGTTATATATACTCTATAATCATTCACGAATGGTTAATTATTGAGAATGAATCTAATCGCGTCGTGGAGATGGTATTCCGTACGTTCGCACGAGCGATGATGTTGTTCCCATGATCATGGAATTTTATTGGAGTGTATGTATACTATTACAAAATCAATATCACTTTACAATAATCATATATAGTTATTATTTACACCATTATACTCATCCAAGAAAGGTGGTGGTGGAAAATAGAGTACACTACGGCATGGAGACGGTATTCCGTACGTACGCACGCGTGGTGATTTTTTTTCCGTAGGATGGATAGATGGTTAAATAGGGTTGTTTCATACTTATAATAACATATCAGTATATTAGTGATACTGATGTTATTACTTCATAATTAATAAACTAGAGAAGAAGAATTGGAAGAAGAAATAATGATGAAAGAATCGGTAACGGACATTACCTCTTCTTTGAAGTGTTTCTTTGAGACCTCCATTTAGGGCACTAAAATAGGTCTTTGAAGAAGACCAGAACCTCAAGGATGTTTCTAGGGAAGTGGAGACGAGAAATTGGCAGGGGTTGGCCGATCTTGAAGGCTCAATGTGGTGTGAGGAAGAGGGGGAGGAGGTGCCCTTTTATAAGGGAGGAGAGGGGCACCTTTGGAATAACAAAAACTATTATTTTTTTATAAAGTCAAATTCGGTTTTAAATAGGTCCAAATTGATTCATTTCGATGATAAGGTGGGTATGGGTCGAAATCCTCTCATAAAATAGAATTTAGACAAGTTTAGGTTCCTATTTTAACCTTATTATTTATATTTAACCATAAGTAAAATAATTTTACTTTTACCGTGTCTTCTTGTGTTCTTATACTATAAGGTTAATAAACATACTATATCAAGCCAAACGAACCCCAAGTTGATTATTATTAATATATATAACCGTTTCTAAGTCATTTGGCCTAACCGTATATTTTTACGATTAAAATAACAATTAATAATATAATATTTTTTTAAAAAACTATTTAATGTCAATTTTGACACTATTTAGTAATTGATTTTTGTCAAAATAATAACAGAATGATTAGTTCGAAAAAAGTTAATTACATCAATACTAACATGTCATATTAACCTATAAAATTTGTGCATATCATAAAAAGTCTCAGATTACATTTTTTTTGGTATTTATAACATCAATAATGTCAATATTTCATTAATAAGATAATTACTGGATCATCGTTGTGTCATAAATAAATTAAATTATTTAATGTCTAAAAATTACAAATAAAATACCATTGTGTATGAAATCTTTTTATCTTTCTAATTAATATTTATAGTCGAATTTATCATATGTATAACCCCATATTAAAAATGATTTACTTATTAAAGTTTGATTTTAACTATTTTAACCCTTCTTTAAATAAATTAATAATAAATGTCCTAATCTAATCCAACTGTGCCTAAATGGTCATATTTTATTTCTAAGGTTGTTTTTGGTCGAATTAATCTTGTCCAATAGAATAAGGACATGTGTTAGAGTAATAATAATATCATTTTTACCCTTAATTACCCTATTTACTTTTAACCGTGGTAAAAAAAGTAAAAAGTTACTATTCACCAAAAATTATTTTCATCTCATTGAACCACATTTTCCTTACTACAATCAATCGTATCTCTCAAATTTTTGAAATTCCACTCACAGAAGCAGTAAAATTATGTTTTATGAAAAATTCATTTTTTTAACAACCACTTAGTGGTTTCACTATTCATCAAAAAATGAAAGTTTCCAGATAAATACCAAAAATTAGGCCTAAGATATATTTGATATTATGAATTCAAAAATGATGTCTATTTTACCAAATTCAAAATATATCAGTTGAATTAATTAATATAAAAATCAATTCATGTCGTCAAAACAAATAGCGTGTTCTTAAGAGATAATAACTATCAAATGATTGACAGTTGTTTATGTCTGGTTTAAATGTGAAATTACATCCAATAACCAACATTGTATTAAATTGTAAAAATATATTCTAAATATACTTTAAAACCAATCAAATTAATAAATTATCACTATTAATTATTTTGATTAAAAAAGATGTTTTTAATTAAAATTTAGTAATTTTCAGTATTCATCAGAATATGAAAGTTATCCGAAACGTACCAAAATTTCACCCTAAGCTAATTTCGATATTCCGAATCCAGAAATGGAGTCCATTTTGAAAAATAAAATTTACCAAATTTCAAAAAGTGGTTATTACTATTCATAACGGCTAGTTTTAATAATATTTTAATAGCATATTGTTGTTTAGTGAAACTCGTTATTGCGTACAACACATTCTATCGAGGAAGGTCGCGATTGTGTGTAATGAAAGGAAAGTCAAGGATGCGTGTTGTGCAAGATCCTTTTGGTGTAGCGGAAAACACAAGACATTAATGAAATTAAAAAGAATATTTTTCATAAAATCTCGGGCTGTTACACGTCTTGTACTTGACTTCCCTTCCCCTACCCGGATCCTTACACATGGCTAAGCCATATGGATTCCGTTGAACAAAAACTACATGGTGTGTATAACATCTACACGGCGTGTGTGGTGTTATTATCCAACTGCCCATGTCCTCTGTGAAACGGCCGACTAGTCGGCTTGACATTACACGGCGTGTTACACCCATACACGGCGTGTACAACACCACATTTCCCAGCCAAACGGCTAACACCACACGAGCTGTCCTCAGACAAGACTACACACATGTCCCAAAGGTACACGACATGTTCCGGGAGAGGTGACTCTGGCCCGTGTTGTTAGTTACATGGTCGAGACCCCAGGTCACACTACATAGCATGTCTATCATTGACACGGTGTGTTCTGTCAAGGAGTTCTCCGACCCTTGTTGTTAGTTACACGGCCGGACTCTGGGTCACACTACATGGTGTGGACATTCGGTACATGGCCTATTTTACTCAAGCCATTCCCTACCTCTTGTCGCTGCCCACACGGTTTGTGACACGGGAAGAGACTACACATCGTGTACACAGGGTACACGGCATGTACTCAAAAAGTTCATTTTTCTTCTCGAACAGAAGAACATACACGGCATTTATAAAAATAATACATGGCGTGTATACTGGGTTTTCAGACATTATGCCTTAGAAACTTACCCGGAACCCAAAAATTACTGAAACCAACACCTAAGTGTCAAATTCAGACCCGTGGGGGCCCATACTCCCCATGAATCAATGTTTGACATCTCATATGTGTTATAACCAATAAACAGTCAATGATCCACCAAATTCTGGGAAATGGGGGCCCATACTCCCAAAAAACCAAAGATTGGTGTCCATTCTATAAACAGGATCACAGAAAGAATACCCTATCACAGAGCAGGTATTTATCAATAAATTATCACAACAACTTGCTTTTCTAGCACAACAACTATCACAACAACATGCGAATTTATAATGCACCCACATGGCATAGAAACTATGCATGGAATGTGATTTCTAGCATGTGCCTATGTGATGCATGAGATGGCATACCCTCATCTAATGGGGTTGAAACTAAATCGAACCCATTGATAAAATATAAACTGCACAATCTCAAAGTGCATCATCTAACGGTGAAAACATATCAACTGTACAATTTTCAAAATCAAAGAATATCAAAATATGAGGTAGATTGGATTTTCCATGTACACGGGTTAGCTACACCTCGGCATAGCTTATTACCAACTAACGTTTGTCCTATCCCTGACTATGGCTCCAAATAGTATGTCAATGAAAAAAACCCCTTTGATACCACTTTTTAATGTCCCGGACCCGGGTGCCACGCAACGGGTGCCCTTAGCCCGGTTGACCACGTGACCTCAAGCGCATTTCCCCAAATGCCAAAGGCTACCGACTAGCAGCGAGGGCCCATGTCTGATAGTGGGGAATCTATGTCCTCATTTGTCAAAGTGTAGCACAACAGAATACGAAATAAACATACAACGACTGTGGAAGCATTAAACAATACACAACTGAAATAACAACAGCAGTGGATATATCCAACAATAGATAAACAATGATGATAGAAGTATCAAGTTCGATGAAAATAGTCAGAACATGTTATACAACAATACAGTACATCAAAATGCAGAGTATAGCAAAATAATGCAAAAACAGCTGGCAGTGGCATCGCAAGCCTGGCCTCTGTCCCATGCCCTGCTTATCCTCATCAACAGTGAAGTACCTATATAGGGAGTCTTGTCCCTATCTACACATGCAACAAAGTAATTTGTTTGGACCAAAATGAAGTGACACAAACAAGGTGTGAGAAATATATCTCAGTAGGCACCCACCAAAGGCACGTGCCCAACTGCGTGCTAACATGCAAAAATAGTGTGCAGTGGTAAAATGCTATAAAGTAAGCAGTACTCAAAAGTAACAAACTACCAGTTATATTTCCATTTTTAATATTCATTTAATCCATTTAATATAAGAAATCACCACAGTTCATTTCTATGTGAACAACTAGTGTACTCAGACACGTAAACTCCTACCCTCGGGTAACGAGTATCCAACAGAAGAATCTTCCCTTAGGCATAACAGAGTTTTACCTCAGGCGTAGGTAGTGTCGACCACATGCACAGAATCAGATGCCCACAGGCACGAAAGATGTTGCCCTCAGGTCGAAATAACTACTACCCACATTCTAAAGAGTACAGTGCCAACAGGCTAATCACAACAACGCCCTCAGGCTAAACAGGTAATCGGGCCATGCCCAACATGTAAAAATGTAGTAAAAAAGAAATTCATCTTAATAAAATTCTACAATTACTACTTTAAAGGGATACCCTTGGGTATCCTGGCCAAACGGCTAAACAGTGGCACACACCCTTGGGGTGGTCCCGGATCCAAGAAACGATCCCAACCAGTATTTTTATATCATAATTAAATACCCAATCAATCTAGGAGTTAAAATATAGCAACCACCTTAGCCACACGACACCCCAAAAAGGGCTCGTGGCACGAAAACATAGAAAAACGCAGGACAGTAGGAAATTTACACCAAGTCGCCTACCCTATACGCCAACAAGCATTATAAACGAATTCCGATCCAAGAAATTCCAAAGAACGTCGTAGATCTGATGAAGAAGAAAACCCATTGAAATGTAAATAACTTTCCCTCAGGAAATATTTGGTGAGAACAGCTTAAAGGTAACAAAGGGCTTTCCCGCGCGGTTCCAACGAGATCGTCCGAGGCGGAATCGGATTCCAGACGAACACTCGACGAATCTTCAATGGTTTGGCCTCCTCCTTTGGCTCCAAAATGGCTCAAATGCTTCATATGCCATATGAGTGGGCTACTTCCTATTTTAAGCTGAAAAAACAATGTACACGGCCTGTACTTCCAAGTACTCGGCGTGTACTCCCTTCTTTTAACTATTCCTCCGGCGGCACCGCAACACTGTTCATCCATCGACATGAATACACAACATGTACTCCTGAGTACACGACATGTACTATCACCCAGTAATCGGCTGCTCCACCCCCTTATTTTTTTCTCCTGCCGACTGACTACACGGTGTGTAAGGTACTACTACAAGGCATGTAGTCGATTCCTACACCCTTCATCACCGACATGGCTACACGCCCTGTGTACCCATCCCACACGGCAAAAGTACACGTCATGTGGAAAATTACATGGAATCTAGTTCCAAAAATTACGATTTTCCCCAATTTTCCCAATTTTCTCAAAAACACTTAAGGAAAAGAGAAAAGAAGAAACTTGTACCTCAAAAATAAGAACTGAGTTCTTACATATTTCATACTCCTTCTGCACTAGGGTCAACATGTTGAAGAGAGTAGGGTTTTGGATACTATCCTTCAGGAGCCATAAACCTTAGGGTTGGTGACCATCTCAGCCCTTCGAGTAGCAGATATGACTTTTATCTCAACGCAAATCCAATTGGCGGCCATCTCCTGCCGACAAGAATTTAAGATGTCGGCATGAAAAAACAGCTATTGGTGAGAAATATCAGTAGAGGCCATGAAAAATCTAATGTTGGCATGTAAAAACCCAGGGTTGACTGTAAATGGATGGATGACATCGGTGAATTATGCCCAATCGAAGCATTTTTCATTTAGGTGGAGGATTGTTTTTCGTGTTTGAGGGCTCCTTGCTTATCGCATGAGAAAAGTTTGTACTGAATGAGGGACCGAATGGTTTTTATAGGTGTGGGAGTGGATTGAATCCTTGTGTCAGTTTATTGTGCCGCCCTAGTTCATTGCTCGTTCTGGCCCCACGGAGTCTGGTATCTTGGCGTTTTCCTCAAAATCCATCCTTTGCGGCCCCTCGCCGATTTGATTCCGAAGGGGGGAATTTGTACATGCCGAAAACCACTCATGAGCTGAATAATACTGGGCCACAATAATGTGAAGCCATATTTGGAACCGGTGATCCATTCTAGGGGGCTCGGAGGGGTGGAACAAAAAAAATACAGAGGCGCACGAAAAAATATTCCCTGCATGAAAAAATCTAGGATTTCGTAAGAGTTTTCTGCGTGAGCATGGAATTTTTTTGTGCCACAACTGCCAATGGTTGATCTACGCACTAATGACATCGGGTGTGTGATATTTCGCATCGGATTGTTTTTAGAGGAGACCTGTTATCCCGATCGCCTGTAAATAGAAGGCCACCACATCGAATTCCAGCCCGAAGAATCTAAAATGTATTCCCTTCTCAAAATTTCTCTCCCATACGAGAAAAAAAAGGCTCTTAGGTTCTGAATTCTTCACACTAGGTCACTCGGGGAATCTTCTTTCGCGTGAGACCCCCCGGGCAAGATCCGCGTCCAAATACCTTTGACTCCCCTCCCCTGTGGGCAATTCTGCCCAATTGCGCGCAATCCTCTCGTCTGCGTCAAACCATTCAAAATTCTGTTCCCATAATTGTGCTCCCGGACTATCCTTTTTCTCACATGCCAATTAATTACACACCATCCATTCCAATTTCATGCTGACACAGTCCTTTTCGTGAAAGCACCTCAAATGTGCACCGGCCTGCCCCTTTTTCGCGCATCAGTCTCTTTTGTGAGCAAGCCTCCCGCCTTGTGCGCCTGTGATGTCCTTCTTCCGAGAATCATTTTTTGGTGCCTCCCACACCCAAAGAATTTTGATTATATTCTCATTTTCTGTGAAACATCCTAGGTTCACACGAAGTAACTTTAACGTCCCCAGGACGATAACACACATTGCAGTGTTTTTCCTCATGCTTCTTCGCATATGCAAACTAATGGATATTTCTTCTTCGCATTGCCATGCTAACATGGATCCCCTGATGGCTCCTTCCATGAAAAACAGGTTTTCACAGGTTAGCATGTCCCCTATCTAATCTAAGGTGAATAGGGTAACGGTTATGTAGGTATAATTAGTGTAGAGAAAACCCACATTGTCGGAACTGTAGGATGTCAAACTGCCAAGCACAATCATCCTCCCCACATGACGTTAAACTATGGTCTAGCCCCATGACTTGCACTTGGGGTTCCCCCTTTGTGGTCCCTTTCCATGCCCATTGGACTCCATGAGGATGAGATATTCCCTCAGAGGGGATGAAAACCTGCTTATCGGAGTGGTGTTTGTCAGTGGGGAAAGGGATACCATCTCGGTGTATGCCCCATGCTTTTCTTGTCGGATGAAGCATCCCAGCTCCTCCTTTCATCTTTGGTCCCAAGGACATAGGGGGGGGGGAATGGACCCCGGACCCCACCTTTATTCGGTGCCAAATCCCTCTCTTTCTGGGATTCGTCACCATCAGGCCTCCATTCTGGAGTAAGTCCAAATCTCTTTGGGCTAATAACCATGCATAAGCCCCTATTTCCTCTTTGGCCCATGATCATGTGTAAGCCTGACTCCACTTTTCATGGATGATCCCTTTACAACATGATCGTCAAGTCTCTATGATATCTTGTCTCTCACACTGGGCATGACTCATGTGGGCCTAGAGTTAGCACCGATCATAACATCTTCCTTGGGCCACCTCAAAGCGTAAGCCCCAAATGCCACCACCTGAACTACGAGTTCTTTGATCTTTTCTAACATAAGGTAGTAGGAATCCTTCCTGATTTTTATGCCCAAAACCCCATTGATAGATCCATCCATCATCACATCAGTTCTCCATCCCAACCTGAACTACGAGGCCTTTGATCATTTCCATGGATGGGTACGTAGGAAGCCTCCATGATGTTCAAGCCCAACAACAATTGGACCCGATTTCCACCTTCACGTCGGTTCCCAACCACCCGAATGAAGAAGAAATTATTCTTTGCTAAGGAAAGATATGTAGGAAGCCTCCCTGAGGTTCAATCCCACCATCCACCTAGTCCCCAAGACCCTATTCACATCGGTTCACCGACACCTCAACCCTACCAGTACAATGAGGACTTTGATCCTTGCTAAGGTAAGGTACTTAGGAACCCTCCCTGAGGTTCAAGCCCACAAATCAACCATTCTTTCCGGCCCCTTTATGTCGGTTCACTGACACCTTGGGCTTCCTCAGAGCAAAATCCCCAAATCCTTCCACACCACCAAAACTACAGGGTCTTTAATCTTTACCCAGGTAGGGTATGTAGGAAGCCTCTCTGAGGTTCGGGCCCAACACCTAGTTGTTCAGACCCCCTTCACGTCGGTTCGAACCTGTCCTGCGTGACGTAAAAATATGGACCTCATCTAGAGGTAAGACCTTGTAACCCCATCCAGGGGTAATCCATTGGGACCCCGTTCAACATTATGCTGTTGTCGTCCCCAATCATCAGTAAGCCGTTGAAACACTCATCAGCAGAAATCTGCCATCAGATGAACAATGTGGACTTTGATTCCCTACCACGGGGATACATAGGAGGCCTCTTCAAGGCTCAAGCCCAAAACCATCATCATCCCCATGAAATTTCCATCCCATTCACCACCACCTCACGAAACCTTACATCATCCATCCTGATTCTTACCCAGGCTGCCACATCTGGATTGAATCATGCCACCCCAGTCCCTCTTCCATCTAACTGCCTTTGTGAAGCCACCAACACAATAGACCTAATATCGGTGTTCCCTCTAGGGGGTTCCTCCATCTGATCCACTCTAGTCGGAGTTCTGATGAGCTTGATCTATCTCTGTTGGATGTTAAACTCGCGACATACCCAATGTTAAACATAATAATCCGAGGAAAACCACATATACCTACCCATGGAATATGATTCCCCGCGTTCGATGTGGGATGTATCGGGCTTCCGCCCCCTCGAGAAGCCCTATAACAAGGGATATAGGATAGACACACCAATCCCCCGTCTCCCAGACACACCAGTGATAGCCACCATGACTACTCCCCTAACTGAAGGTTGTTCCCTTGACCAGACCCCTTGGATTGTCCTTATAAAATCATTGTAACTAACTGACGTCCATGAATATATGGCTCTAGGAAGAGTTTCATGAACTATGTCTTTACTATATAAGGGAGACCCGGACTAGGTGATGAGTTCCGGGGAGGAATCCAAAAAAGTATGAATCGACATACCATCATCCTATTTTGATCAAGGAGGAAACATACCTGAACAAGGATTAGATGCCCCCCTCCTTTGGAAGGAGGGAATGCGGGGAAATAGTTGCGCGTCCTCCACAGATGGATGCATGTGCCCTGGCTAAAACGTCATAAACAAAAAATATATATCATTATTCTTCGTAGGAAATCATGTTATGTCTTAAACTCAAAAGTCAAATGGGATGTTTCATACATAACCCATACTTGAATTAAAATTGGATAACATCACTATGTATATATTTGTTAAAATCACCAAAACATATAATGGGTTAAATTATATTTGGGTGGTAGTAGAATACATTACTCTTTTAGTGTAATTCATCCCTATCAGATAAGACTTCTCTATATATTAGATTTCCAGGATATACATTAAGGAAGTGGTAAGGTTATATGGAGAACCACTTTCTATTATATCTAATCACGATATGATGATTACCTCAAGGTTACGTGTAATTATTCCAAAGGAACATTGTAATGAATTGAGTTGAATCACAAATTATCATCCTCAAATAAATGGTCACCTGAAATAACTATTTATACCCTATAGGATATGATATGATCTTGTTCATTGGATTTCAATGTAGTTTGGGATCAAAACCTTCTTCGAGTTCAATATTATTAAAAAATTTATATCATTGAATAATGAATATGAATCCTTATGACTCCTTATATGGGAAACATGTTATCTCTCTAAAATAATGGGATGATGATGGATAATGAAATATATTGGTACATATGACATCTGAAGAAATTGCTGACATGGATAGATTCATTATGTATAATATAAATATGAATCAAAGTCAAAAAATGTTATGATGATAATTGTCATTGTGAAATTGAATTTGATGTTGGTGATATGGTCTGTCTAAATATTTATCTATGGATGAAGGTGATGAGGTTCAGTAAGAAAGGGATATTGGGATCTATTAATATCATTCCCTTATAGATTGTTGATCTTATCAAAATGGAATCCTAGTTCTTGGAACTCACCCAAAACAGCTCTCAAGACAATGATGTGTTTCATGCATGTCTCATGAGGATTTACATAAATAAACCATCACATGAATTGTGCTTATAATTCATACTATTGGAACATGATGTTTCAGAAATGGAATATCTAGCTAAAATTGTAGATCGTATAGATAAAATTCATCAAAACAATGCCACTCACAAGGTCAATGCTTTAATTTGAGAAATCATAATATGTAGGTATTAATGTGGGATATTAAGGATATGATGTGGTACAATTATCCTCATTTTTGTATTATAATGGAAAACTTTGATATTGAAATTCCTTCTAGAGGGGTTTAATGTAACACCATGTGTTTTCATGAATCTCCATTGTCAAATAATGAATTCTGTTTTGATTTCATTCATTACACATTACAGTAAATCAAATATTATTTGTAAACTATTAAATTTTATGCATGAATGACACACATTAGTTACTTTTATTGCATTACACACAATATTATGTTTCTATGAAAATATATATTATAATTATAATTATTTAAATTAGTTAGTTAAAACATTGACATTAAAAATTGTAATATGAATAGAAAAATGTTTTTAAATATTATTTATAATGCTTTTATATAAATATGACATATTTTTAATAAGACAAAGAGTAATTTTTAGTAAATTATTTATGTATTTGAATTTATTATTTTATAAAAAGAATATATTTTTACATTATTCTATTAAAAATTATAAAAAAATTTAGATTATTTTATAAAATTTATTTGTTAAAATAAAAATTATTTTAGAATTCATAACGTCGAAATTTTCTTAGGGTAAATTATTGGGATTTTTCTATAAAACTACATTTTTGGATGAAAATTGAAAAATACTGAATTTTAATTATAAAACTGATATTTCATCTAAATTATTTATATAGTTAAATTATATGATAATTTGTTTAAAATGTGTTATTATATTAATTTTACATGAATTAATCCAATTTTATCACTGAAAATAATTTCCCATTTCTATTATAAATCCAAACATTCCAAAGAGTTAAACATTTTTTCATTAAAAAAAATTGTCGCAACCCGTATACTAGAGTAAATTTAAATTTATTTACTCCACTTTTGTTATTCCAATTTGAAGATATATATTATCTATTTGGAATCATCAAAATATATAACATATAATTGATTCCACTAATTTTTTGTGCTTAAATATTATCGAGTGTTATTAAAATGTAAAATAATAATTAAGATAAAAATAACCATAACAAAGGACTAACCCTTAAACTTAAGTGAAACAATTACCAATAAACAAGACAAATGGTCAATGTATGATCTTATTTTGACCACATCCTATGAAATATCAGATTTGTACAAATTTTGGTTCCAAAATAATTTGGAAAAAATATTTAGGGAATTCGCTTATTAAAAAATTACATGAATGTAACACCTCCACTATATAAAGGAATTCACCCCTCTAACATATTGAAAATGAATCACATGATTTTAATATTTAACGATACATTAAATTTGACCAAAATAAGATCTTAACTGTTTAGTGTCTTTGAAAAAGGTATGTAATTCTTGAAAACATATGACATTATTCTAATCCACTTGAAAGGCTTTATCATTTTATATTCCTATATACTATTACTTCTACTAATAACCTGGGGACATACATCCCCAGAAAGGGTGAGCAAAAGGCCTAGTAAGGATAAAACCAAAGAAAAAATTTATATGTGAATTGAGAAATATATATATGAACATTAATAATATCATAAATGAATAATAAAGAGTGATATCATCATTATATTAAAATGAATCTTAAAATGAAAATTTTTCTACAACTTTTACCTTAGACATTTATAAGAAAATAACGATAGTCCATCACCAATGTATCATAAATAATTCCATGGTTATTCACCAAGGTATCATAAAACATGTCATATCTAAGGATTAATTTTATTAACAAAATTATTAGAGAACTATTAGGACGGTCCCTTAATATTTTCATTATTTTATTATGATCCACATATATCATAACCAAACATTTCATAAATAACCCAAAGACCATAAAATAGATGGGTTTCATATCAAAATCACGTTGGTTTAAAAAGTACTTAATGACATGTTAATTTATTCAATTTAATATCATGAAAAAAGAATGTTGGATTCATTTATGTTAATCCCAAAATTAAAATATATCACTTGTAAATCCATGTGAATACCCTTGGAGAATATAAAGGATAGGTTATTTACGATATAAAATAATCGAATTTTATGATATAGAGAGATAAATTTAAGGACAAAAATCAAAAATCATAACTGGAATGAAACATGGATTTTGAAATAATTTAAACAAAGAAGGGAAAAAAGACTTACCATTAATAAAAGACTCAAAATATAGTTTAGGGATAGAAAAAATGGATATAAGAACATGATAAAGGAATTTTAAATACACATAACATATAGAGAACCTGAATGGAATGGTGAAGTTGAGATTTCATATACCTTTAATATTAACTTCCTAAACACAAGGATATAGAACATGGTGGCTTGTGGAACCCCTTGGAAGACTCTATGGGAGATAATAATATCAGAGCATCGACGTGATTTATTTTGGAATCCAATGAAATGAAGGAATAACTCGGTATTTATAATAAAAGATAGTGAATGATTCGGGAATAAATTAAAATGAAGGAATTTTCCATAGTTTTTCCCACATGGGAATCATCATATAATATTTTAATCCACATTAGTTGATCACAATTTTAAAATAAATATTAAATCATTATGTTTTCTTAAAACACACTGAAAACACAAAAAAATTGATACTTCTACTAATCCCCCAAAACTATTTTTTTTAAAAAATCTCACAAATTCACTGTAAACTAATATATATGTTTTTAATTCAAAAATGACCATAATTATATGATAATAATTCTCAAAATATGAAAATTTTAACATTTATGTAAAATCACCATTTAATAGAAAAAATACATATACAAAAATAATAATGTCTAAACCTGTTATTTACAAATAAAATTATATCACATTATGATTCATGATTTGTATATTACATATATACATCCATAGGTGAGGTTACTATTCTCGTGGTCATGTTACTTTTCCAATGGGAAATATTAATATTCATAACCTCTTATAACACCTTTATAGGAACTAAGAGTAATGTGGGAAATTGTGATAGAATCTTTGGGCTGCTCAAACAACATTTCATGTGTGGTGATTTGTATCAACTGGAAATTCTTTTTTGGGTGATTTTTTTCAAGAATTAAATGTTGATACTCAACATGGGCTAGGTCTAGAGCAAATCCCAGTGACACGACCTCCTCTACAAGCCCCAAAAAATGGTCTTCGTGTTGGATGAATCTATTGGATGAGGTTGTTGATACTTCTTTCTAAATTAATTAACCATTTTAATTTATTTTTATAAAATATAATTATAAAATTAATGTAATTAATTTATTATTATGATATTTTTCTAAATTCATTGGAAAATTATTAGACGAGGCGTAATGACGAACTTTGATTCTGATGCCCTTAGTGTTCAGAAATATTCATCGAGAATTGCAATGTTTTTAAATAGTGGGAGATATATTTTCTGAAAAGGTGGAAAACTCATAAATGGGTTCCCATATATAAAATCAGATTGCACCGTTGTTTTAAATATTAGAGGTATAATCTAGTAACTAATTTACATTAGTCAGTGCCAAACACACTTGAAAAAACCCAAAAATGTAATAAAAAGAAATATATTAATTAAATTAAATTATTATTTTTATATCTTTATAACTCAAGAAATGTGACCTATATTAAAATTTTAATAGCACCATTGTGTCTATAAATGGTTTTCATCCTTAGGTAGGGCCTAATCTCGACTGTTACGGGTCGAGGGTAAAGGTTAGTTTTTGGACATTAACGTGATTAAAATTTATAATAAAAATATTTTATTTGTACATTATGAGTTTATGTATTTGTGTTTACCTATTTTAAAAAGCCTCATTATTAATCCAGGGTTATTGTCAAGACCATTGAGTTTCTCTTAGGTAAGGGGGTTTCTCTCACTCACAATGTCAAATCAGGGGTTTGGATTTAATCAATCAATGATGACATTATTAGTGTCGACCAAAAAAGTATCTACATAATGATGTGACTTCAATCTAAATCAGTAATCTATCCAAACTAGATTTAGGGGTGTTATTTTAATTGTGATTACCATTCCCCCAGTATTCCTTTCTAAATGATAAATGCAGATTAACCCACTAACAATTTGATATGTGGGTCGATTGTTCTTACAGGTTGAGAATTTATTTGGGGGGATTAAAAATGGGATTATATCTACATGATTATCCTTTCGTTCTTTGTGATCTTCATAACAATAATTCATTTGGGCCAATACGAACAATGTCCTTGGACTATTTTTCTAGTATTATTATGATTCATATTTCTTCCATTCTATCTTATTCGTCAGTGGGCCCTTGTGGTCATGAAATGAAAATTTTAGGGTGTTTCAGATGTAGCTGTACCCCCAGAAAATTAACATGATGAATTAAAGCACATAGAAGATGAGTTCGTGAACCAAGGATCATGATATGCCTTTCGATTCGGATGATGGGCCACTACAATGATGGTGGAGACATGCTGAACAAGGGATTCTAGAAGAGGAGCATGTCGGCAGTGTTGGTGGTGCAGCGATGAAACGACCACCTAGAAAAAGACTGCCATTGGATCGATGACCAGTAGTAGAGGTGGGACGCAGCTCCCCGAGCAGCGTTAGATAGGAGGCTCACTGATCTGTCCCATGTATAGGATTGGCATGTGTACTAGTCACATAGTTATGGGCCAGTGCAATGAGTACGCAAGGCCACATTTGATAGGAGGAGCGGCATGGCACTGGTCACACCCGAATAGCTGAACTGAACCACACTCTTTGGTTGAGATAGTGAGAAATGGGCCGCTGGGCAGCTCAGGGTGTTGGACCGCATGGACCAGTGGCGCAATGGGAATGGCCTTTAGTCAAGGATAGTTCTGGTAAGTCCTGAAATTACCAGGTCGTAGCAGTTTGGAAAAACCACGATGGACTTAATTCGTGTCGGCGGACCCTGGGCTAGGTCATATTGGGTTGGTCATACTGGATAGACAAGACCCAAACCTAACCTACCCCTTTTCAGTAAAAGTTCCATAACATTCAGAGAGTATGTTTGATTGTATAGCCATTTTCTGCGTTGGGACCCTCGTGATGAGACGTTCCATTTGAGAAATGAAATGTGGGTTTTGGTGAAATTATACTTATGTCCATTGTCTTGAATATTAGGATCTACTGGAACAAGCGCACTATGAGAAGAAATCCTATGGATGGCTGTGTTGAGAAGACTATGACTATGGGTCATAGTGACTTAGTGGGTCTAGGTGACTCAGCAGTTCTATGTGAATCTATTGGTCTATGTGAATAAGTGGGTCTAAGTGACTTAGGGGGTCTTAGTGACTTAGTGGGAATATGTTACTCAGTGGGTCTTTGTTACTCAGTGGGTTTAAGTGACTGAAGAATCCAAGGTTTTCTGTAATTACATCTATTAGTCCTTCTTTCTGTACTTTATAATTATAAATTTGTGAGCAAATTCCATTAACTCTCATGATTTCACCTCTGGGATGTTAAAAATATGGTGCCTCCTCGATAGTCAATGTCATCTTCTTTAGTGGTGCTCCACCTTGCTGTTCCTTCAGGGTATTCCTTAGTGGTGTTCTTTTTTTGTTTTCGTTCATAGTGGTCCTTCATGGGATTCCATTAAGGTTTTCCTTCATGGTGTTCTTTTATGATGTTCTATGATGGTATTCCCTAGTAGTGTTCCATCCTGGTATCCCTTAGTGGTGTGCTTTCACGGTGTTCCTTCATGGTGTTCCTTCGTGGTATTCCTTATTAGTGATCCTTCATGGTGTTTCTTTGTAGTGTTCCTTAGTGGTGTTACTTCATGGTATCCCATAGTTGTGTTCCATCATATAGATCCTTCATGGTGTTAATTCATGGTTCTCGACTGTGGTTTTCCTCGGTGGTGTTCCATAGTTGTGTTCCATTGTGGTGTTCCTTTATGGTATCCCTTGGTGTTGTTCCACCATGGTGTTCGTTCCTGGATTTACATAGTTGTGCTTCATTCATGGTTGTCCTTCGTGGAGGTTTTTCATGGTGATCAATCATGGTTTTCATTTTTTGGTGTTCTTTATTGGTGATCATTCATGATTTTTCATAGTGTTCTACAATGATGTATACTTCGTGCGATTCATTGAGATTTACTTTGTTAAATTATTTTTTGGATTGGCATCCCTGATGAGTATTGTTTTAATCAACCATGCATGGGATTTCCCCGCACATTTCATGTCTTCTAAAGATGATTGATAGCTTTTAGAGAGTGATTAGGGGGATGGGGATAGGGTGTGCTTCAGGTCCCCCAATAGATTTGTTAAACTTCAACGACATTCATTTCAACATATTGTACCTACCATTCAGATAGGGTTTATAGTGGACGATATCCCAGCGCTTCTACTTTTCTATTTTAGTTGAGCTTTTATTCTAGAATGTATACATTTCAGTTTTACTATTACTCTTAGTGGATGTCATAAAAGAATGAAAAACTATTTACTCGTTGTTTTCAGTGGATTACACTTTCTTGTAGATGTGTCTGTCATTAAAGGTAATTTTGAAAATTCCTTCCCATGGTGGGATATGGCTAGTCATCCCTAGTCTCCAAACCCGGATCTAGGGGAGGTGAGCATGGGGATAGTAATAGAACGATCCCCATGGGAAGGTTCATGATTGAGGTGTATCAAAGGGTAGTTAGATTTAATGATTCTATATGGAAATTGTGTTAACTATTTCAAGTTCGTCTTCTAGGCTAGGGTACCCATTGTTGTTCTAGTGGTCGATGTATGCATACACCAGGACCATGAATTATTCGTTCCATTTTGGTACATGTAGATTATATTTTCATGAAAAAGTAATGGTTCATGAATCATGTAGGAATTGAATGTGTTATCAGGACTTTATTGAGTCACAATCATCCCACTATGTAAACTCTATTAATCTTGGTACATCATGTTTTGTTATATGATGTTTGCATGTATAAATATAGTCATGATTCCACCATGTGATCACAAGGATGATCAATGGGGTGGGGATATGGGTATAGAAATTTGTACCATAGACACCACCTCTGGTTGGTATACTTGCTATCCACCACCTGTATTGTAGCACATTGTCCTCATATTACGAACAGATGGGATAGACACGCTGAGTGCACTTCCTGAGTATCTTGGATATAGACCTCCCAGGATTCGAATTGAGCCTAACATTGAAGTGGATGAGGACGGGCTGGACCTGGTGACCTAGTTTTCTTTCCAGTATGGACTTAATTGGATCAGACTGTGGTCCTAACTGTGAGCCTTCTATGTTTCTCAATAGGGTGATGGTAGAGTTTAGATTACCAGATCATATGATGATGGGACTATTCTGTGGATAGAGATTGAGAATATTTCCTAGAGAAGAAGTTATCACCATGAAATGTAATATTTATTCATGATAAAGATCTTCTAATGCTTTGAAAAGATGACATGTAGGTTGTTGAGTATTAATAGAGGCATACCGACCTATTATGGTAGTCGCTGAATATGTTTCAACCAGTGAATTAGTGCTCAGACCTCCATGAGAGGGTTTTTTGGGGACTTCATGAGCATGCTCTATCATTATGTTCCCTCCTACTTATTCTTGGATTCTAGATCAAAAAATTGTGTTTGAAAGTTAATTGGAAAGGTAGATACAACCAGTGGATTTCAGTAGTGGGAAAGCATGAGCAATGTCCTCAGAAGAAGAAATCCAACGTCAGTCTCAGAAATATGAACACGAGATATGTTCCGAGGGGAGGTCCCTGGATATGGATATATATCTTAGGGATCATAGGGAGAGTTCATTCATCAAAGATATAAGAAATTATTTTCATGAGACATTAGAGGAAATCTTGTTAATGATTGACCATCCCATCGAGGTGACGATATGGAAATGGTGGATGGGACACCGAGGTAGAGAAAATAATAGGAACAGATGGATCTGTAGTGTGGATAACATTTTATAAGAGTAGGGGGGGTAGTAGGAGGTTCTAAAAATTTCTATATGTCACCTCCATGACCCAATATTTTTTACACCATGCTTATCGAGATGGAGGAAAGGGGAACAAGTAGCTACATGCAGTCAAGACATATGATCCATGGGCTCCAAAAATGATTTGAGGTATTGTCTGTGTCTTCACTTAGATACCTTATTAATAGAATCATGTACTAATTATTTTTTTACACGAATCGTGTACAAGACCTAAAATTTCTTGTTAAATCCTAAATTTTTCCCTAACAAATGATGAAACCGACTAGAGGAGACTTGATAATCACACAAGTGATGACAGTGTGATATGACCCATTTAGTATGGAGATTTTATTGGATCCTATTGGTGGATGTATCAAGGAATTATGTTGTTAGTCTAGGTATAGACTAGTTATCAAAATTTCATGCTCAGATTGACAGTTTTATGCAAATAGGTGTGGTTGTTACAGAAGATATAACAGGGGTTTTCCATGTTTGGTGAAAAAACAAAAACCATGTAGTATACGATAGTCTCTTGAATATGATGATACTCTTGATCAATCTCAAGTCAGTTATCCTTAACCTCATTATAGAGTATTTTATGAGTTTTAAGTTTCCAAAAACAGTTTTAGAGTATAAGGGAATGTTTATAGAAGATGTTTTAGGTTTACCTTCATACAGGTATATAGAATTATCAATTGTTGTACAGCCTAAGATGGTACCGATATCAGCATCAGTATATCAGATTTCTTTAGAAGACCCTCCTGAGCAAAGTGTGTAGGTTGAGTACTGGTATAGGAAGGGATTAGTTTAACCTAGTGTTCAATGATATCTTGGGATAAATGGAAATTTTTCCATGTGACCATGGAGAATGAGAATCCACTACCCCAAAAGTCAAAATTTTGTATTCACTCATAAGTATATCTACATGAGGAATAGGAAAAGGAAAGAGTTCCTCTAGTACAATGACATGGAAATTGTCTATACTCTCAGTATTGGGTATGTTGTGGTAAATTCTCTTAGCTGAAGATCGAGTTCATAGTTGCTAACTAAGGGAACAGAGTAGTTTTCTTCACTTCAAATATCCTTCTTGGATAGATATGATGCAACATACCTCCAATTGGGAGTTGTCACCCATCAAATATTATAGAGTGTCATGGGTTCACATCTTGGTGACCCAAATAATGAGAATTTAGATACTCAGTTTTCGATGGGGAATTCCCCTCATAGATATTCGAAACGTGGGGAGAACGTTGCTTTATTTAGAGGATGCACAGTAATTGCAGTGGATTCCTAGAGTGGTGAGATGCATCAGGTTATGCATGTCGGTGTAATGGTAGATACCATGGATTATTGGATAGGATGAAGTTGGTCTAACATGATGATATTATACCCGATCACTTATTTGATTTAGTTTCATTTTTGTTCAACTAACCGTGTCATGCCCTTGTGCTAGGAAGGGGTTTCACTTATCATCCTTGAGGATCTAGGAAGAGAGTGGGAATGGATACCTAAAGACATCATTATGCGCTTATCATGTAAATATAGGGGACATTATACCAATTGGGTGATCACTGATAGACTCACCATCTTTTCCAATTCCTAGAATTTTGGGAAAAGTGTTTATTATATAACATGGGATGCCTTTATGTGTAGGAGATAACATGTCTCCATGGAATCAAATACATGATTTTTTCTTATTGGGGTGATCTCTAAGCATCTTGGATTTGGAAATCGAGGATCGGCAGGAGAGAACCCATTTTGGGTATTCAAATTTTTAGTGAATTCCTGGTGGTATCTTGAGATTCTATAGAATAACACATGGGAGCAGGGGTCTCATGTTTGATCATGTAACCTCATCTATTTTTTTATCCATTGGTTTAGCCTTCGGGGAAAAAAATCCTTATGGTGGGAGTAATTTAATGACCATGATTTACCCAATAATTATATTAGAAAATTAATGAGAAAATTACGAGACTTAGAGCTGAAAATTTGTTCCATTCAGAGTCCTGATGTTCCAAGAATGATCCATCAAAAAATGTAATGTTTTCAATATGGCACAAGGGATATTTCACCAAAAAATTTATAATTACTCTTAATCAAATTCTCGAATTATAATTTTTAGGGAACTGTTGTGGTTTATATGATGGTTTTTTCTTTTCCAAAAATTAACATTATTCAACGTCTTTCTCCAGTTAGAAAAACTAAAAATGGTACAACCGTAAATAAAATAATTAAAAAAATAATTTTGATTTTCAGATCTATATAGCTCATGAATGGTGATAACTATTAGAATTATGAGACCATCGTTGAGTCTATAATGAGGTGTTTCCCATAGGAATGTCCTAAATTAAACCATCATAGTCCGAGGGTGAAAGTTAGTTTGTAGGCGTGAATATCATCTAAATATAAAATAAAAATATTTTCTTCTGACATTATGTGTTGATACAGTTCAATTATACTTCTTTAATAATCCCCAATAGATATACAAGTTTATCCTCATGACTATGGAGTTTCCCTATAGAAAGGATGAGGCTCTCTTACTAGAGACAAACGATCAATGATAAGGATTCGATTAAGAGATGGGGAATCGACGAACGTCGGCGGAACATGGATCGATGTGATGATGCAACTAAACAATATTCCTTAAAGTGATCCAAACATGTGGTAGGTGTTGAATTTTCTCTATTATTACAACTCCCCATTTTTACATTCTAAAAGATGCATGTGGTAGATTGATCATGTAGATTGGGATTTTTTGGTGGGGATTAAAAATGGTATTTGATCTACATTATTCGTATTTTCATTTTAGATGATCTTGATTACATGATAAAATTTGGGCCAACATGAACAATTTCATATCTCCATTAATCAAGTATTCTTTCTCTTCTTCTTTCACCCATTTTATGTTCTTCTTCGGTGGACCCCCATGGTCAAGCTGTCAAATTTCCAAGAGGATCCGGAAGTATCCTAACACCTATAGCAAGGTAAAGATGAATTAAATCCCATATAATCTAATTTCACATCCATAGGATTGTGGTTCGCCTTACAGTTTATAAAAAAGGCAGCCACAATGACCGTGGAAACCCATGGATGGTGGGTAGTCAATGGCGGTGCTTGGGGGCTTGTCCACCTGGTAGTGGATGGTCATTGGATCGACAGCCGGTATCAGAGGTTCCTACTGCAGCTACATTCTAAAATAGGAAGCTGCAGTGCCTAAGAGATGCAACTTAATGAGCTACATTAGATTTGTGACATGCATCTCTAATGTGTGTGAAGGACAACCATAGGAATTAGCATTGTGTCTATGGACAAAGGTTATATATTCACTCAACTGTGTAAGACAAGAGGGTGGGGAATAGCATTGGACACCCCTAGGTTGATGAACCGGGAAACACTGGCTGGTCACTATGGACTATGCATCCTAGTGTCCTAATGTGGATAGCCTTCATTCCAGGCCGGTTTGGGTCAGAATAACTTGGCCAAACCCTAGTTAGGTTAGAGGAGCCCAAGTCATGTTGTGTCTGTGTGGTCTGACTAGGACAAACTAGACCCTAACACAACGAAAAACCTTCATTAAAAACCCATAACATTGAAACCATACATTTGATTGATGAGACATTTGATGAATTAAGACCCTCCAAAAAAGGTTGTCCGTTTTTTATACTATATGTTGTTTTTTGTGGATGTAGAATTACTAAATTTTTCATCAAGGGTATGATCTCCCAAATCAAGTGTACTATGAGTAGGAATGTTGTTGATGGTTTGGATGAGAAGAAAATGACTATGGGTCTAAGTGACTCAATGTGTATAAGAGAATCATGAGGTGTAAGTGACTCAGGGTGTATAAGTGACTCAACGTGTCAATTTGTATCAGCTGTTCTATGTGACTCGTGGGGTCTATGTGACTCAGTGGGTGTAAGTGACTCAAAAATACCCAGAGTTATATGATTACATTTGATAGTCTCACTTATTTTACATTAGAATTATACAAATGTGATTTGACTCTTGTAACTCTATTGATTATACCTCTTAGATTCTACACATTGTGTTCCTCTTTGGTAGTATATGTGGTGTTTCATAGTGGAGTGACATAGAAGTGTTCTTTCATGGAATTAGTTAGTAGTGTTCCATAGTGGTGTTCCTTTGTGATGTCCCATCGTGGTATTTTTTAGTGGTGTTCCTATGTGGTGGTCTTTCTTGGTATTCCATCATGTTTTTTCTTAGTGGTGTTCAGTCATGGTATTTTTGAGTGGTTTTACATAGATGGGTTCTTTCGGGGAGTTCTTTCGTGGTGTTCTTTCGTGGTGTTCCTTCAGGTTATGCCTTACTGGGGTTCATTTTTGGTATCCCATAGTGGGTTTCCTTTGTGGTGTTCCTTTGTGGTGTTACTTAGTGTTGTTACTTTTTGAAATTCCTTACTAGTGTTCCTTAGTGGTGTTCCATCATGGTATCCCTTAATTGGGTTCCTTCACAGTGTTCCTTTATGTTGTTCCTTAGTGGTTCTCGTTTGTGGGGTTCCTTCATTGTGTTGCTTCGTGGTGTTCTAGAGTGGTGTTCCATGCTGCTATTTTTTTTTTGTTATTAGTTATGGTATTCTTCTTGTGATTCCTTTTGGTCTACAATGTTAAATTCCATTGTGGTTTGGGGTCCCTTTGGAGTATCATTTTATTCTCTCATTCACTAGCTATACTTGCATGTGTCATTTCCTGTGCAGACGGTCAATAACTTTGATGGAATACTTAGTGGGTTGGGGAAAGGGGGTGTTTTAGGGAAACCCGGTTGATGTTGTACACATCAGTGACATTAATACAGTGAGAAATATATACCCTTCATATAAGGTTTCTTTTGAACTAGATCCATGAGCTTGTACATTTCAATTTATGTTGGGCTTTTATTTTAGCATGTTTACTTTTTAGTTGTAATGTTACTCTCAGTGGTTGCCATAGATCCAAAATTACATTTTTACTCTGTTTTTTTAGTTGAGGACTCTTTCATGGAGATGTGTGTGTGTGTGTACATATAATATAAAAAATTCCTCCCCTTTTTGGATATTCTTACTCAGTGGTAGACACCTGCTCCTGGCCTATGAGAGGCAGGAATGGGTATGCGGGGAAAAAAATTCCAACATACATTAATATCAAGGAATGGCCCTGTGAAAGCATCAGAATCAAATTTGTAAATGGGAAAAATGAATTCCCAATAAGAAATGATGTCTTAAAATGAAAATAACATGAATAATGGAAAATAAAGATACCTTAGCAATAGATCTATATGACCAAACACCATACTTGATCTATTCAATTTATTATCCCTACTCATCATGAAAATAACAACATATTTATATGTAATCAATATGAGAAATGACATATACAAAAAAATCCAATGTAGGGGTGTGTATATTCAATCCATTTCAAACAAACCAAAAACATGAAAGGGTAAATAAAATATAGGATATATTTAGTTAGTTCATAAATATGAATTATTAAAATGAGGCCCAACAATATATATATATATATATTCATAAAAATAAACTCATACGAGTGTGAAGATTAATATTCATCTCACTACAAAACCCATGTCAATGAGTCTTCCAATATATCCAATGGGTCTTTTTGGATTCCCAACATCTGGTGTATCTAGAATGTTGACCATGTTGAGGTCTGAGGAGATTCCACTTTTTGACACTATCTTAGGGTCATAATAAATTTTTAATATCCACAAACTTTTGTATTAGATGGTTTACTCAGTAAGTTGTGTAACCATGTCCTAGTGCATCAAGGGATTCACTCAATTGGTAGAGTACCTATTATCTTCTTTGATAAAAATTTATAATCAGTAGGTAGAGGTCTCACAACTATGTTTTTCATGGGGGTTTCACTCATTGATTTGAGTACCCTAGAGAATTATATCAAGGGGAATCACTCCGTAGTTAGTGGGACCATTCTAGAGCCCTTCAGTGATGTTCAACTCATTAGGTAGAGGACCCCACCCTTATCTTAAATGGGGTGAAATAGTATGTATAGATCTGATACCCTCTTCTAACATGTGATTTCACTCAGTGTAGTTCTGTGATTACAGTTGACTCACACCCTAATGAAATATGGGGGTTTTGACCCTGGAATCTCAATAATTTTCCCATATTATCGTTTCAAACATCAATTTTTTTACATAAGTAATAGTAACTCTACGAACATTCATCCTCATATCAAAAATTTCACCACAAAGGATAATATTAAATTATATATTTAAAACTAATTAGTATCATTTACACATCTACCTAAATCCAATTACAAATTATGGAGATAAATAAGGTGTAATTTACACAAAGGGGAAAATGGTATGAATGGGGTCCATAAAATGTGTGTTTCCACACTACAACATGGTCATGTTATAATATGGAAATGAATATGAGAAAACTTTAATAAATATTATTTTATAGGGTATATGCAACATGTCTCAGTAACCTATTTATTTTTCGTGTGATCCTTTACATTTTCTAGGTTTTGATCCATTACCATATACCTGGTTGTGCTCCATGACATAACTTGTGCTTGACCTTTACCTTGTTACCCAAGTGTACATGGATCATCCTCATGAACTTGATCCAGAACAAAAATAGATTTCATGTTGTATATCCTCCCAGGGAAGGTCACATGGAATATGGGCCTATACACAGAGAGTGTCATCCTTATATTAGAAAAAATCATAGCAGCAATGTAAATGACACTACATGGTATGTGTTCATCAGACTACAAGTAGTGTTGTCGATATTTACACAAAATGTATACATTATACATGTTTTAACAATATTCCCCCCCCCATCAAGAATCAAACAAATTGACTATAGGAAATCTAAATAAACCTCCTCTTTCCATCGAATATAGACCCCTAGTGGACATTAATCATAATTCCATCATTTTCACAAAGACACAAGTCATCAATACCAACTCACATGTTCTTACATCTTGACATCGTTTCACAAAAAAACCTTAATATATGGGGAATCATTTTTATCACAGATCATTCCACAATCCTTTTTGAAACAATCAATTCGAGTGTTTTTTTACTACTACATTGATACCAATGTTGTATCACATTCAAAACCGGCCCGACAATGTCGAACCACTGACTCATATGATATTATTGATGTAAATGATGAATATTGTGGGGAAAATAATAGTAATAATGTAACCATTATTGAACAAGAATTCATGGAGATGCATTATAAAAATCGTGAGATATCAAGGAATATAAGGGGTTTGACTGGTCAATTTTACAATAAAAAAATATTAATCTTATATAGGAATAATTAAACCATAGATAAAAGTAGATTATTAATCCATTATTAATCTATTAATCAAAATGGATGAATTCAATATTGACTCGACATACATAAAAAAGTTGATCATTTTTTGGTGACGAACACATTCAAATATGATTGAGAGGACACACTGTGTTCATTGCCCTTCAATCTCGATGTTGTTGACCATTGATTTTCAAACCACCATTGAAGAATGATATCATCCTCATCTTGAATCCTACTAGGGTTATACAGTTATCCGTGGTGAAATTTCATTTATGATATTTTATATAAAATGTATATAAGGTTATTTAAAATAATATAAATAAATTTATCTATATATTTTAATTAGAATCACCTCATAAATATTCTATAATATGACATATAGCGCTGACCAACAATAGGGAATTCCTACAATAAAAATGATGTTCTAGATTAAATAGTGATATTAGTATTTGATCAATGCATCCTCACAAAATCTAACAATATATTTCATTAAAATGACGTGTATGTGACACTCATATATTTATTATTACAATAATTTCAATTCTTGGATCACCTGTCCTTGAAATCACACATAGTCTCAACACCACGCTCTAAAAATGTATATTTATATATTTCATTGAAATAAATGGATGAAATAGGTTCACTAAATTGTTAACCCCTTAATTTATTTTAATCCATGTATTGAAAATGATGAAAAATGTTTTGATACAATTTACAATTTGTTCCATCAAATTGTCTAAAAATGACAAAGGGAAATACATTTGAACAAATTGGTGAAAACACAAAACAAAAATCATGATTTGAAAGGGCATGAGATTTGGATCACCCTAGTCAAACCAAGGTGCTACCAGTGCACAACATACTTGTGTTCCCCTTTATGGGGAACATCTGACATGCACACCCAATTTCATTTCACCTAGGGTAATATTTTTCTCTATAAATAGACCCTTGGGGCCTTCATTTGAATGGACAGATTTCCATGAAAACTAATTTCCTCTCTGTTTGCCGAAGTGCTTCTCTGAAGTTCTCTAAAACAATCTAGTATGTTATTTATCACCTAAATCTAAGGAATTTATGGAGGATCACTCTAAATAATTCTTTTTACTATATTAAATCTATAACTCTTGCATGCATAGAGCTCGCCACCTCCTTAAATCTGAAACACTTCCGCACTACTGATTCTGTCATGACATGTCCTCGGAGCCCGTGACGTGACTACCCCAAGCCCGCCTTCTATAGGCTAAGGGAAGGTGACTAGCACCAAAGGTGTATATCACAATGGAAAAGGAAGGAACTTCTTTTATATAAGTAAGCCAACACAACAGTGTACACATGATGGAGTGAAAACAAAGTAAAATTGAGTACAAAAGTAAGTTCTGAAAAGTAAATGGGCCAGTATACAAACCCAACTGAAGGTACAGTACAATTGATAATGATAGTACAACAGCTGTAAAGTAAAGCAGCAACCACTGAGTCGTCCTTCGGAAACCCCACCTGAAGGGTGGGTACAGATAGTCTCCTCCGCTTCCCGGGTCTGGTCGTCTGCTCTATGTACATCCCATCTAGCGGTCCACCTCCAGGTACCGTCCATCTCCATAAACCTCCATCTCGATGAATGATTTCTGTCATCTGCATCCAACATAACGTAGTGCGGGCATAGCCCGTGTAGGGGTGAGTATACATCACTCAATAGGGACCCCAAGACCCCATAAGGTCTCCCAGAATCAATGAAGGATAAACCCTAAGGAAATATACACACATGATGTATCAACTAACACTACTTTGGTATATTCCCATTCATATAACTATGTCATCAATCACAGTTTGACTCCAACTTCCGAGCCAAAGCACAATCCCAACCAAACATGAAATAAGTCAATCATACCTATGATAATGATTGAGAGTGAAGACTCAGCTCCCATAGGTATACTTCTCATGAAGAGGGGTGGAGATTATTTGATGTAGCCTCTGAATCATTTCCTCTACCAAACCCACAAAGGATCCAAGTACATTAGTCGTCACTGCCGAACCCACATAGGATCCAAGTATAGAAACCAACGCTGTCGAACCCACATTGGATCCATGTACAGTCATCATCATTGCCGAACCCACAGAGGATCTATGTACAATCGCTTTCACTGCCGAACCCACAAAGGATCCAAGTACAGTATCCATCGTCGTCAAACCCATGAAGGATCCCAAAATAGTAGTCATCACTGTCGTAGCCAGCTCCAGGCTTCCCGCACATAGTGTACTCGATTCAGGGAGGGTCTACTCCACGAGTAAAAAGGGTTCGATACATCAACTATCATGAAGTCTTGATTTGATGTATCCCGAAGTTCTGTTTCATCAAAAGGAACTCAACAACATAGACTGCGCGTCAAACGGACGCCCAGTCTGAACGATATTGGCTTTTCTGTTCTAGGGGCCCAATTGGAAATAATCTCATTCCAAACCCGACCGTTTACCAATATTTTCCTAAACTCACTTGGAGTATCGCAAAAGGACTGCCTCGTTGAAAGGTTCCCAGTCCCGCAGACGGCGCATCGTTCGGACGGGCGATCTTCAAGATATTCACCTTTTAGTGAAAAAGGGCCTGAATCGTTAGGCCCGATGGGCTGACGGGTTCAGTCGACTAAGTTTTGGTCGGTCCGACCTGGAAAATGTGTCGGAATGGCCCAGTAATTCGGGTGGCCTAGTTAGGCCCGAAGTGGTGCGGCCCGGCCCGAAGTGGCGTGGCCCGGCCCGGCGGGGCTCGGTCCGGCCCGACGGGGCGCAGGGCCTGGCAGGTGCAGCCAGCCGACCGAGCGGTCCGATGCAGGGGCACAACCCCTGGCTACCCGAACTGGCTGCGCCATGTTGCATCGCCCCTCCCAAATAGGACGGCTAGGACGGCTGGCCTTGTGGCGCACACGGCCCGCACAACGGGCTGCAGTTTCCACAGCACAACGCCCTCCTGGCGCCGCAGTCCGGCTCCAACCAGCCAGCCTAAAGGCCAGCTAATGGGCCCACCAGTACTCCAACATGACGCCCTCCTCGTGCTGTGACTCCACTTCACCCGGCCGGCCGACGGGCCAGATGGTTCATCTGCCGAAGTGGTCTGCACTATGAAAGATGCGATTTCCACAGCGTGGCACTCTGGGGCATTGCGGTTCCTTCCTTGGGCCCGGACTCCTTCATCACTCGAGCAGCCCATGGTTGCAGGCCACGGTTCCTCCATGTGCATTCGATGCTCAGTTTCTACCTTTGATCGTTACATCTTCCTGATTCCAAACAATACATGAATCGAAAGAGGGTCGTCGTGCCGTGTATATTCAGCCCGCACCCTCTGCGTAAGACGGTAATAATTGGCCACGATGTTGACTCAAATACCACAAGATTGAAGGAGTAATTTATTTTAAATAAATTAAGAAAACCCCCTATCTCAACAATTTATGTCTAACGTCGGCGTCGCGGAAGAAGACATAGTGAGATTAGGATTCGTAGACGACGTCAGAGTGTGCTCGAGGAGGAAGCGACGTCTCCTCTCTTGTCGCGGAGAAGATAAAGGGTGTAACATTGTCGTTCTTCGTGGAACTGGCGTTCTTCATCGAAGGAGACGCCATTATTTGTCGTAGTACCGGTATACAACCAAAATACCAATAACTCTCCCAATCCTCCTTAGCACAATGAAATCCTTCCTCCCCTTAAATAATAGGATAACCATATTATTTTATTACACATGCCATTTAAAATTCAGAATTCATAGCACCACATTAATTATACGTGTTGGAAATTAATTAAAGGGAGGGAGAAGAAAGATCCTCATTAATTAAATGTGTTTGAAAATAAAAGGGGGGGGGTTGCCAATTTAATGAGGGGGGCTTAAGAAGTTAGAGAAAAATAGAATGGTTGGGGCTTCTATGGGCCTTACCTCTCTAACATCCACACTTGGGTAGTTAGGCGGCTGTGGGTCCCACCCTTAACTACCCATGGGAGGATTTAACCTCCTTAGCTACATAATAAAATTGTACAAACAATTTTATTTACTTCTTATTTAAACCCCAAAACATACCTTCAAACCCGCATAACACGCAACTGCCGTAAATGTCCCCTTAAGAAATTACCAGCACTACGAGTTCATCGGTTCCCTCAGATTTCAATTCTGAGCACCGGATGAAAATATTGGAAAACCCGCTCAGTAGTTCACTAAACGTACCTGAGATAAACTTCATAAAAAAATTTCGGGCACACTGGGCCTCAGAATCAAGTGTCGTCAAAAGCCATAGACTCGTAAAATTCCAAAGTATTTATGAAAAAAATTTCCTTTAAAATTTCTGGACAATACATTACTCCCACCTCAGGTCTTTATGTCCCCGTAAAGCTACAACATAAACTAGGGAAACAAATGAGGGTACTGAGCACGCATCTGAGCCCCATGCTACCATGAGCTCTCCTGGTGGTTCACGTGCTACCAACAAATGCACACAAGAGGAATCACCCATCCACGTAGGACCCACTCCTTTCGATCCTCGATCTCCACCAGAACCTCTACAAATGTCACCCCGTTATCGTTTTCCAGCTTCCCATGATCAATAATATGCGTCAGGTCGTGCACGTATCTCCTCAGCTGTGATACGTGGAAGATGTCATGCACCCAGTGCAATTGAGGTGGACGGGCCAGGTGGTAAGCCACCTCGCCTACCCTGCTGAGGACCTGGAATGGTCTTATGAAGTTTGGAGATAACTTGCATCCTAGGACAAGTTTCTGCAATACACATCTAGGTGAGACCCGTAAGAAATTGTGATCACCATCCTCAAACTCCAGTGGTCTCCGTCTCCTATCAGCACAAGGTTTTTGTCTTCTCTGTGGAGTCCACATCTACTCCTAGATGATTTTATCCTTCTCCGTCATATCCTGGACCGTCTTTGGTCCTACATGTTTTGACTCCCCAGGGTCAGTCCCGTATAGAGGTGATCTTCAAGGTCGGTCGTACAGCGCCTCGTATGGTGCCATCCCGATGGTGGAATGGTAGCTATTGTTGTACGCAATCTCCACCAAGGGTTGGTGATC
This sequence comes from Viscum album, assembly GCA_963277665.1. NCBI lineage: Eukaryota > Viridiplantae > Streptophyta > Magnoliopsida > Santalales > Viscaceae > Viscum > Viscum album. The sequence continues at coordinate 222,040,197 of OY728143.1, forward strand.
CTCCAAGCTGCGGCCAAAGTCAAGGACACATGCACAGAGCATGTCCTCACGTGTCGGAATGGTTCTCTCCGTCTGGCCATCCGTCTGAGGATGAAAGGTGGTGCTCAGCCATTGCTTCGTCCCAAATGCCTCCTAAACCCCTTCCAAATCCAGGATGTAAAGCAAGCGTCTTGATCGGAGATGATAGAAGATGGAACACCATGAAGCCGTATGATTTCCTGAACATAGAGGCATCCCAAGATCTCTACTGAGCCTTTATCATTGATCGGTAGGAAGTTGGGCGACTTGGTGAGTCAGTCTACGATCACCCAGATTGAGTCATGTCCTCTGGAAGTACGTGGGAGCCCTGTCACGAAATCCACGGATATCCCATCCCACTTACACTCCGGAACCTCTAAGGGTTGTACCAAGCCTGCTGGTACCTGGTGCTCCACCTTCACTTACTGGAAAGTGAGGAATCGTGATATGATCACTGCTACAACCCTCATCATACCCGGCCACCAGTTCTGTCATCTGAGGTACGAGTACATCTTCACCACTCCAGGATGTACTACTAGAGGGGAAGTGTGAAACACCCTCCGCACTTCCTCCTTCAGTGCAACTGGTACCATGGTACGTCCCATGAAACAGATGATGTGATCTCCTCCTTCAGAAAATCCATCAGGTGCCTACCTTGTGGAAATTTGATCATGCCGCATCTCACAATCAACATCGCCATGTTTTCCCTCCCTTACCCATTGATGTAGCATAAGAGTGACTGTGAGAGACTGTATAAAGGATTCCCCATCTCTATCCATGAAGGATATCCTCAAAGTAGCTAATTGCTCCTTCAACTCACCATGTTGTTGAATGACCGATCTTCTGCTGAGATCATCAACCAAAATGTTCCCCTTTCTAGGAGTATAGAATATCACAAAATCATAGTCATGGAAGAACATGACCCATCGCTGTTGTATCAGGTTCAGGTACTTCTACGAGAAGAAGTACTTGAGACTCTTGTGGTCAGAGTAGACTGTAAAGTGGTCGCCCATTAGATAGTGCTGCCACATCATCATGTCGAAGTCCACTACTACTAAATCCAGGTCATTAGTAGCATAGTTCTTATCATGCTGCATCAACTACCATGAACCATAGGTGATCACTTAATGCTCCTACATCAAGACACACCTGATTCCTGTCCCTGATGCGTCAAAGTAAACCACGTACCCTAAGCCCTCCTCTAAAAGCCTCAATATGGGCACACTGGTCAATCTCTTCCTCAACACCTAGAAGATCTACTGAAATTTATTTGACCACACTAAGGGTTTCCCCTTCTTCGTCAAAGCTGAAAGTGGTGCTGTAACTCGAGAGAAGTCTAGCAAAAATCTCTAGTAGTTCCCAACCAGACCTAGGAAACTCCGCACCTCCGTCACGCTCCTAGGTGGCTCCCAAGAAAGTACTACCTCGATAATCAGAGGATCCCCTACAACTCCTTCCTCCGAGATGACGTGCCCCTAGAAGTGAACCTCTTGAATCCATAACTGGCACTTCAAGAGCTTACCATACAGAAGGTGCTATCAGAGTGTTTCCAGTACAACCCGTAAGTGGTAGGTGTGCTCCTCCTCAGTAGTCGAGTAAATCAGTATGTCATCAATGAAGACTACGACAAAACGGTCGAGGTATGCCTGGAAGATCGTGTTCATGAGAATCATGAACACTAATGGTGTGTTGGTTAAACTGAAAGGTATAACCAAGAACTCGTATTGGCCATACTGACGCCTGAAGGTCGTCCTCTACACATCCTCATCTCGAACTCCGAGCTGATGATAGCCTGACCTGAGGTCTATTATCAAGAACCATCGTCCCCATTGATCTAATCACAGAGTTCATAAATCCTTGAAAGTGGATAATTGTTCCTCACAGTCACCTGATTTAGGCTACAGTAGTCGACACATAGTCGTAAGATCCCATCTACCTTCTTGGAGGATAAAATAATAGATTCCCAGGGTGAAACACTAGGTAGGATGAATCCCTTTCCCTATAAGTCCTCTAACTTTACCCGCAGCCCACGAAGCACAGAGGGAGCCATCCGATATGCTGGAGTAGATATCGGTGTTGTCGCGGGGTACATGTCTATGTATAAGTCTACCTCTCTCCAAGTATGTAGTCTTGGAAAACATTCAGGAAAAATGTCAGCATACTGATCCACCACAATAGGAAACTCGGACTCCGCATAGCAACCACTCCTATAATGATATTAGCCAACTGATGGGTGATCAGTTGCCCTCTCCTCTCCGTAAGTCCATCCTGTGCTGTAGAGTCTCCCTTCTCGCTGGTGAAGGTGAACCTGCTCTCATCTGTGAGGACACACCGCAATTTGCACCAAATACATTAGATATGGTCATGAACTGTAGATAACCAATCCATACTCAAGATGATTTCGTAAGGCCCCGACGCCGTGACAAGAAGATCCCATCCGAAGCTCTCTCCTCCAACAGTAAGCTCACACTACCGGCACCATTGCGTAATCTTCGAGTCTCCTCTAGCAGGAGTCTCTAGTCATAAGGATCGAGGCAAGAACTCTGTCAGAATCACCGAACACTGAACAAAGGAATCAGAAATAAAATAATGACTCACTCCCGTGTCTATAAGAACTGCAGAAAGGGTGGAGTTGACAAAAATAGTACCTCGAATCTCCTATGGTGCACAATGGTCATAGGCCTCAACTTCCTGGAGCTGAGCCTTCCCCTGCCTGCCAGCTTATGGTGGTCAGGGTGGTCCTCCTGATAGTGGTGGTGGTAGAGCCTCGAAGCGTCATCCACCACCTGCCACTCGGCCAGCTCCTTTGCCTCGTCCGCCTGCTCCCTGCGGACCACCACGGTCGAACCTCTACCTCTGCCTAGGAGATCCCTCTACTGTCTGCTGATCGTCTGCATGGCGAGTTGGGAATTTACGAGCCATGTGGCCCTGCCCGCCGCATGCATATCACTACCTTCCCCTCGTATGGCTGGCTCTTCTCTGTGTGCCCCGCAAATCTGAACCATAATCCTGGGGTCTCCCACCTGATGGCCTGGTCCTCTTAGACCTCTATGATATATTTCTACTTCTCAATGAAGAAGACTCCACTACATGTCTCCCTGTGGTGGGTCTCACTGCGGGAGTTAGCTCAACAAGAAAGCTATCCACAAGAAGGGATCACTCTAGTACTCCCACCTGCATCATAATTCTGAGGGAGAACTTGGAATCTATGATCTCATGCCTCAGTCCCTGCTTGAATGTCCGGGACCGGAAGAATGGGTCCTGTACCATGTCTGTGGAGCAATGCGAGAGGTCAGTAAATTTCACCGAGTACTGGGCTACTGTCATGCTGCCCTGCTATAGATGTAGTGACTCATGGATGTGCACCACATGGAGGGTGGCTAGAACAAACTTCGAGAGGAAGTGGCTCTCGAAGTCCTTCAAATGTATAGATGCCTCGTCGTGCACCTGTATCATCAGGCTCATCCATCTATCTACTGTTGCGTGCAAGAGGCTCACAGAAAGGATCACCATATCATCTGCCAGTTTCCCTACCAATCTGAAGACTCTGATGATAGCCTACATCCAATCCATGGCTGCCTGAGGATCCGTCACTCTGAGGAACCTGGGTGGCCTCTGTTTCGGAAACACATGTGACACACTCATGTGGCGTGCACTCTCCAATGCTGGGGCTGGTGGTATCGGTGGCCTAGCAGGTAGTGGTTCTGCTGGGGTCTCTGCTGTAATGAGGCCCTGCACCGAGGCCTCGTCGCTCGGTGGGCTGCCATATCGCACATAGTTCAGAACCCGAGATGGCTACCTACGTGGGGCCATCCTGAAAATCAACAAGTGTGCCATGGTTAATACAATATAACTGGTGATCTGACACAATGGAATCACAATGAAAACACTTGAAACGCACATGCAATCAATGTTTTCATGCACTGAGTCGGAAATCAGAAGTCAGGGTCGTGGTGTATGGATACGTCAGTCACTGCACTAACACTGGACTCCCTAGACTGATAATCACACTCAAAACAATAAACATTATTACTTCACATAATGAAACCATCACAGTCATGAGTTTTGCGGTAGAACCGAATCCTCTGATACCAATTTTTCATGACCCGTCCTCGGGGCCCGTGCCATGACTACACCAAGCCTACCTTCCATAGGACAGGGGCTGGTGACTAGCACCAATGGCGTAAATCCCGATGAAAAGGGAAGGAATTTCATTTATATAAGTAAACAAACACAACAAATTATGTAAGCCTGTGTAAACACAAAGTAAAACTGAGTATAAAAGTAAGTGCTGAAAAGTTAATGGGATAGTAGACAAACCCAACTGAATGTATAGTACAACTGAGAAAGAATGTACAACAGGTATAAAGTAAAGAATAAACCACTATGTCATCCTCTAGAAAACCCCCTAAAGGGTGTGTATAGATATTCTTCTCATCTTCCCATTTCTGGTCGTCTCCTCTGTGTACATCCCTTCTAGTGGTCCACCTCCAGGTACCATCCATCCCCACAATCCTCCATCTCGATCAATGTTGTCCATCATCTGCATCCAACACAACGTAGTGCGGGCATATCCCATGCAGGGCTGAGTATACATCACTCATTAGGGACCTCGAGACCCCAAAAGGTCTCCCAGAATTGACGAAGGATAAATCACAATGAAAATATACAGACACGAAGTATCAACCAACTCTACTTAGGTATATGCCCATACATATACCTAAGTCATCAATCACAATACAGTTCCAACTTCCGAGCCCAAGCATAATCCAGACCACCCAATAAAGAAGTCAATCATACGAATGATAATTATTGAAGTCAAGACCCATCTCACACTGGTATACTTCTCACGAAGAGTGGTAGAGATGATTACATGTAGCCTCTGAATCATCTCCTCTGCCAAACCCATGTAGGATCCATGTACAGATGTCATCGCTGCCAAACCCATGTAGGATCTATGTAAAATAAGCTACGTTGTCGAACCCACGTAGGATCCAAGTATAGTCGTCATCACTGCTGAACCCATGGAGGATCCATGTACATTCTTCTTTGCTGTCGAACCCATGTAGGATCCATGTATCGTCTCCATCATCATCGAACCCATAGAGGATCCCATCACAGTAGTCGTCGCAGTCGCAACCTTGTATATGGTTCCCGCACACAGCGTACTCGATTCTAGGAGGGTCCGCTCCACGAGTAAAAAGGGGTCGATACATAAAATGTCACGAAGTCCTAAGTTGATGTATCCCGAATTTCTGTTTTGTCAAAAGGAAATCAATAAGATAGACGGTGTGTCAAACAGACGCCCGGTCTGAGTGATATTGGATTTTCCTTTCCATGGTCCCGGTTTGAAATAACCTCGTTCCAAACCCGGCCATTTACTAATCTTGTCCAAAACTAAATTACATTATCTCAAAAGCACTACCTTGTTGAAAGGGTCCCAGTGCCGTAGAAGGCACGTCTTTCGGATGCACAATTTTCATGAAATTCACCTTTATGTGAAAAAGGTCATAGTTTGTTAGGCCTCATAGGATTACGGGTCTGGTCGACTCAATTTTGGCGGGTCTGACCCGGCAAAGGGGTTGGACTGGCCCGGTGAGTCGTGTCGCCTGGCCCGAGGGGCGCGGCTCGTCCCGAAGTGAGGCCGCCCAGTCCAGCGGGGCTCGGTCCGGTCGGGCAGGGCTTGGCCTGGCCTGGCGGGGCGCGACTAGGCCCGGCGGGGCTCGACATGGCCTGGAGGGGCGAGGCCCTGCGGGGGGCGGTCGGGCCGGGCGGGGGAACGACCCCAGGCTGTCGGAACTGGTGACGCCAAGCAGCGCTGCCCTTCCCAAACTGGCTGGCTCGGCTGGCCGGCCTTCTGGCGCACATGGCCCACACGGTGGGCCATGGTTTCTTCAGCGCAGCGTCCTCCTGGCGCCGCGGTCCGGCTCCTACAGGCCGGCCGACAGGCCGACCGATAGGCCAACTGATTTTCTAGTGTGACGCCCTCCTGGCGTTGCGGCTCCCCTTTACCCGGCAGGCCGACGGGCCGGCTGGTTCTTCCACCAAAGTGGTTCTCCCTATGTGGGTTGTAGTTTCCGCAGTGCGGCGCCGTGGGGCGCTTTGGTTCCTTCCTTCGGCTCGGACACCTTCGTCGGTCGAGCAGCCCATGGATGCGGGTCGCGGTTCCTAGATGTGCGTACGGCGCTCGGTCACCACCTTTGTTCTTTACCACTTCCTGATTCCAAACAAGACATGAAGTGATATAGGGTCATCGGGCCTTGCTTGTTCGGCCCACACCCTCCGCCTAAGATGGTAAAAATCATCCAAGATTTTGACTCAAATACAACAAGATCAATGGAGTAATTTATTTTAAATAAATTAAGAAAACCCCCTACCTCAATAATTGATGTCGAAATTTCGTGTCGCGATAGACGGCGTTGGTAGGTGAGGATTCGTAGATGACGTCAGAGGGTGCCCGAGGAGGAATTGGTGTCTCCTCTCTTGTCGTAAAGAAGAGAAAGTCTGTGCGTTGTCATTCTTCGTGGCACTGGCGTTCTTCGTCGAAGTAGACGTCGTTCTTCGTCGGATAACAGGTGGTCTTCCAAAATCTCAAGAGCTCTCCCAATCATCAGCACAAAGAAATCCATCCACCCATCAAATAATAGTCTAACCCTATTAATCTATTACACATGTCATTTAAAATTTAAAATTAAAAACACCACATTAATTAAAGGCGTTGGTAATTAATTAAAGGTAGGGAGAGGAAAGATCTTCATTAATTAAATGTGTTGGCAATTAATCAAAGGGAGGGAGAGGAATGATCCTCATTAATTAAATACATTGGAAATTAAAAAGGGGGGTTTCCAATTTAATGATGTGGTTTATAGAGTTAGAGGAAAATTGAATGGTTGGGGATCATATGGGACCACCTCTCTAACATCCGCACTTCGGTAATTTGGCCCGTTGTGGGTCCCACTCTTAACTACCCATTGGAGGAATTAACAATCTTAGATACATAATAAAATTGTAGAATCTATTTTATTTACTTATTATTTATACAACAAAACATAATTCCAAACCCGCATAAAACGGAACTGTGGTAAATGTCCCCTAAAGAAATTATAGGCACTGCGAGTTCATCGGTTCCCTCAGATTTCAATTCCAAGCACCGGTTCAAATGATAGAAAATCCCACTCATTCGTTCACTGAACGTACCTGATCAAAACTTTAGAAATTGATTCCAGGCACATCGGACCTCGGAATGAGGTGCCGTCAGATGCCACATACTTCTAAAATTCCAAAGTATTTATGAAAAATTTTTCCCTAAATGTTCCGAGTCATTAAAAATTCCATTCATATGAACATGAGGGCCCCACTTATGGGATAACCACTGAATACTCCTAAAAGATTGATCTAGGCCTCCTAAAAGTGTTAAAATGTATTTTGTTCATCAAATAGGTGATCATCATGTCACCCAAGCCTTTATGCATGCCCATACATTCACATTTGTACCTACTTGTGTGCCCCCCATTGATTTACCCACTCTATTCAGTCTACAAGACATCTCGCCCTCCTCAAAGCCATTCATGGAATGGATTCATCTTTATTGGAACCCTTGAATGAAAGGGATTCTATTTAGACCTCCATCAATTCTTTTTGACTTATCAAACAATTGGGAAAGTCACATCATTGTGTCTCCAATATGGGTTTTTATAACCAACACCCAAGTTTTCGCACAATTGTTTCATAATGGGTTAGGATTAATGAAGTATATGTGGGAGTGTATATCCACAGTCCCATTGACCTTTGTCCCAATAACACATTCTGGATGTTCCCGGTTTAAAATATTTGGGTTTGTGTTTTGTCCATCCCTTTTCGTCTATATGAACCAGAACCTCTGGACACTATTAGGGATAGTATGATTCGCTCATTCTTTTCCATGAAATCAAATGTAATGTCTCCCTCCAAGTCTAGTATCAATAATTCGGAACCCATCCAATTGTAAGCCCCAAACCATCATTCCTCATTCCTTTAATTGGACCTGTATCCATTGCAATGAGAATCATGGGAGGTTTCTTCACCTCACCCTCTCCAACGGTTTCCTCGACCACATCCACCCTATCCACCATTGTCGCACCCTCTTCCACCAGCATAGGAGGAAAAGTGTGAGTGCCTTTGTTGAATCGTTGTCATCCTCTTGTTTCTCAAACAGAGCTTGAATTACATGGGAATATAGATTTTTCTTGATCACAATATTTTCACAATGACATGATCTATGAGAACATTGTTTCTTATTTAATCCAGGATAAATAATATGACAACTTAGGGGTTGAGTTCACTAGATATCCTCATTAGGAATTCGTTCATAATTTCCTCAGTATGGGAATCCTCCTTAAGAATAATCACCAAATTAGACCCCAAAATCACCAAGGCATCCTTTACAGCATGTAATCCCAAATTCATTTATCTAAAAGGAATATAATACCTTATTATACTTATCGAACTATGTGGCCTTCGATTCCCATCCTCTTGGGATACGTTGGAAGCCTCCTTGAGGTTCAAACCCAACACTGCAAATAAACCCTATTCTCTGTGGGCCATAATCCCATTAGGGTAAAATCATACTTGGATATCCATATACTTTCCATGTCCCTTGGGCTGAATATGAATACATACCACACCATACATTGACTAAGAAACTTTAACATAGATGAACCTACCACATGACAATAAACTGTATGCATAGATATATATCACATGACCTAAAAACCGATGAGGTTTCTGGTTAAGTGGTAGAGAACTATGAGGGTTCTGATTCCATTTACAAGAATATGTAGTTAGCCCATTTTGTCGGTATGATCCCAATATAAAAACAAACCTTTGTCTCACTGGATGAAAATAAATTCCAGATTGCTCGACTAAGTGGCTTAAAAACAAGTATCATCAGAGCAATGATTAAAAAAATAATTAAGTAGTATTTGAGAGGATACAATTGATGGAGAACCCCAAATACATAATGATATATCCATTAATGAACAACCACAAATACATAAAAATGATTATGAATTTCACACGTGTTAATTATTGATTGAAAAGATCAAGGGAAACATATGTAATACATGGTCTATTAATAATTATTCATGAGAATATTTTAACATTATAATGAGAGTGCTGGAGTAGACAATAATTCCCCCAAATAGGGTGTGATGAGTCTGACCTACCATCCTCTTGACAAATTCACGTTATTATGTATCATAATGATCAATAATATTGAACACCTACCTTTGAAAGGCATACCCCTTTTGGATAAAGAACTATTTGGTGTTTCTAGTTCAATGAATAAATCCAATGGAATCAACCTGGAAGTAGTGATTCATAAATTGGAACAGATGTTTCAAGGAACTACCAAACAAAAATGTTGAACTATACATGAATCTATTACCATGTGAATAATGTTACCCACCTAGTATGACCCTATCAATTGAAAATGGATGTCTAGAAAAAGGGATCAATCATGCATGTATGCTTCTAAAATATTTTTATTTACTGGATTTTATTATTGTTTCTGGTTTTTTTTCAAGAACTCCCTTCTGTTCAAAATAGATTTCTTCAATAAAACATATGTGAACTTCCCGATATATTTTTATGTTGTATCTTCATCCAAGAGAACGAGGTTATCTCTTACCCATGAGTTTTTAGTGTTGGGTATTCAACATGCTAGTAAAGGAGTACAATCAGCACAACAAAATACCAAAATTGGAGGCTGCCTGACATGCTCTCTAGGTTAATAAAAATCCTCGATTGTTCGGAAAACAACAACAAATTATCAAGTAGTAGAAAATGACAACAACAAACATCAATAATTCCAGGTCCTTATCCCAAGAATGAAACAAATAGTAACCTAAATACTATAGGAAGGGAGATAAAGAGGTCACTCAGGGCCTCAATCAAAATATGGATTCGTCCTTCTTGGGGACTCCCTCCAATAATCGCCACTTGCAACAATCATGCACCAGTGAACCCCAAAAATGATGGGGGTGCTTTCTCTTCACAATTGGTCAATGTCCCTTAGAACCGAGTGTGCAAGAAGAACCAATGGGTTCAACCCATAGTCAATAGGGAGTAGGTTCATTCCTTTCCCCCCTATGGAGAAGTCCAAAAACTATTATTTTGTGGAAAACAATGAGCTTTCACATACACCAGTCTATCCTAATTATGCTTCATAGTAGACACATCTGACAACAACCCCCCAATCCTTCTAGGAAAATATAGCTGAGTGTTGTGACCAAGGACATACACATGTTTAAAAATTATCATCCAGTTAGCAGGCTCATTAGACTACATTTAAACAATCCCTTTAATCGAATGTGGTGGATACTAGTAAACATGAACATACAACTACTTACAGTAACCAATTTTACAAACAGACTCATTTGTGAGTATTGAATTATATTTTTCAATGATACTTGATGAAAAATAGACAGTAGGGACATACACCGGCCAACATTCATCAAGCCTGCCAATAGTCACGTTTTACAGCACCTGGAGAAGTCATTTGAAAATCACCAACAAAATATCTGGGGCAGACCCAACTCTCTGCCCCCATACATGAGTAAATTCAATACCAGTTGACATGAAATACAGATTATGAGATTCTACATATATGTACTCTAGATATATAAAGGACATATATTCCTGTTCTGACCACTTACATCACCAAACATATCGTTTCTATGGTGAAAATGAATACACAAATCCCATCCCATGTTCTAGAAGCATTCCATAATTTCATATCAACTAATACAATATTACCTAGGGAACAAACACAAAAATCTATCCCCAAACCTGGGATGACACATTGACAAGCCATCTCAGAGAAGATACACACATTTGTTCTAGCCTAGGTCATTCATGGTGCATAATCACCCATATTATATGGAAAAAAGGATTGGGAACAGACACCCTTTCCCATTAGAGGTAATCAGTCCGTTTTGATGACTGCTCCAAGGCAGGCACATACACCTACCCATGATAACCACTTCACTCAGCATGTGGTCCCATCTATGTGTAAGAGAGGATCCAATATGAAATCTCACAAACCACAGTTGGGAAAACCAGAGTCAAGATATAATTTGGCTTCACATAATGTTGGAGTTCTTGATTCCCTAAGTCATTTATCGGTTGTATCTCTTCATCGTACCCTCAAATTTCCAATTTATGGTAGTGGTAGAAGTAATTTTTATGTTCTATGTTAGACAACTCATCATGAAGGCTTCCATTCATGAAAATTTGGTCAATCTCGATAGCCTGTATCAAGATGAGAGCCACAATAGCCCTCTATGTGTCCAGAAGACTATGGATCAAGAGGATTTATCGCGTTCTATAATCTACCATGGTGGTCCTCCCCATGATGGAATATTCTTTTAATGTTATCTCTGCATTATTTTTTCACATTGTCAAAATAATTCTATAATTTAACATGTTGTAATTATAAATACCTCTTTTCTCAACACACTCACTAATACATGGCCAGTCATGTCTGATTCTTTGTCATTAATAGGAGAAATAATTTCTCAACCAGATTATTTCATAAGGGAACATTCATTCTCCAAACCTCCATTGGATCAAATGTCTTCTAATACAGTAGTAGAAAAAAGAATGATTCCATTGTGTTTAATAAAACTATCATGAATCTCTCACATATGTCAGACCATGTGGAGAAACCTCTAGTGAATGATGATGAAGGTATGTTAAACCCAAGAAATAAACTAGCTAAAAGAAAAATACCAGTCATGTTCTGCACAATGGAAAATTCTCAATATAACATTCTAGAATTGATTATAGAAGATATCATTCATGATATCCACCTCGATATATGGAAGACTCTTCATCATTTTAATACAAAATTTTTACAATATGATGAATATAAAAATCTTGTAATGGTAATAGAAGGGTTGAAATGACAAATTGAATTGGAATATCTCTCAGTTCCTAACATTCAAAGGATGAAAATTATCAGAGAACCCTTCAGAGTGAAAGCATCAATACTGTAAAGAGAATACACCAATTAATTTTTGACACAATATCTATTGTTTATATCAAACGATGGGGTGAAAATGGATCATATCATTTCACTGTACTCTAGAATCAGATAACCCCTCAAAAAGTTGTCTCCTGCAATGTTATTTCCCACGACTGGATAAAATCAGTTGATTTTGTATGTTATCAAATGTAAACTCAACAATATGCCTCAATTATCTATGATCAGAGTCAGGCCCAAAGAAAAAAAGTTGTTGAATTAATTTTTCATCTAGCATATGTGAATAATCATCATGCCTTCCTCTTAGAGGATGTTAGCCATCAAGTAATGCTAATGTCTGAAATTGCACAACGATATTCTGAAAATTTTTGATTTAAGTGGATTTCAGAAAATCCACCCAGATAACGTTCAAAGGAAAATTCGCTAAATTCAAAGACTGACTTCGTGAATCTCAGCAATAACTGATCATTTTACACCATAGATTGCAGGGATAGGGGAATTTTTAATTCATCCTTGAAATTAATTAAACAATGTTCTATGGTTCGAAGAAGAAGAAGAAAAGGAACATCCCCAGTGTGTACGGTTGGGGTATTTTTCACATCTACAATACCCTCCTCAATGGATGTATGTTTTATCCAGAGTAGGGAATAAGACACAAAAAGAGAACATAATTGAACAATACAAGGATTCCTTTTAGGTAACTATTCGTTAAATAGCTCATGGGAGTCCATCGTATAGGTGAGGAGAGTATAATAGATGATATAGAGAGAGGCGATATTACAAAGATACTGACCCAATTCCATAAATTCATTAGGAATTAGTAAGTGTTATTGAAAAACATCTTATAGAAAATGAGTCTAGTTCAGGGGAATCAAAAGATGAAGTTCTTATCCATAATATGGTACACACTAAAGAAATGAAGAATGTGTGAGTACCCAAAATTAGATTTTTTCTTATAATCTAGATATGCCTTCAAAAAACTGACTACCCCCCCCCCCTCTGAAATGCATCTAACATGGGTAAAGTTAAAAGTCCAATTGCATCTCACTTTTCCACTGGAGTTGTTCAGTATTATTGAATAGAAGAGGGATTTTCCTAGAAATAATAGGCTGTGAAATAGTTGAAAAGTCTCAACACAGAGTTAATTCAATGAAGGATTTCAGGTATACATACTACCCAGGAAGATCATCATATTGAACATCCTATAGGAGCTCTTCAACAAAGATTATTTGTGGTAATTATATATGTGTATAATGAATTTACTCCATTGTGTGCACATCCAATAAAAAATAAAACACATCACAATAGGCATGTTCCCATGAGTGATCCATGTAAAACACCAGCACCACCACCAGTGAGTTTTCTGGACGTTGCAACATTTCAAGCTCCAAATATTTTACTTGTACAAGTCCCAGATGGGATTATAAACACAATTGAGGTATCATTAACTCGATTGGAAGCCATGTAAAAAAGGTGTGTGATAGTTCAATAAGAATAGAATTCATTCCCTAATGGGGTGGATCTAATCCTTCCTCCAAAAAATATTTTGAATACCAGATTCACAATATTTAATGATTCGGGAGATCCAAAACAAAATATAAAAAATTTAGTTTCTCATTGTGATCCCATGATGGGAACTTTTCTACATCAGGAAGTAGTAAAGCTTAAGTTTTTTGTGTAGTCATTTCAAGGACAATCTTTTGGATGGTATACATGTTTGGAATCATGATCTATTACTAGATGGGAAGATCTTCGTCAGAAATTACTTCTTCAATTAAGATCAATTCTATTAAAGACAACACTTTTTTAATGTAAAAATTGCAAAAAAATAAAAATTGAAATATTTTCAAATTTCACTACACAATGGAAAGGATTAACATATTCCTTTAATCTGGAACTCCCTCAGGAATATTTGCTTCAAATTTGTGTGCAAAATTTGTGGGATTAGTTACTCACACCACATATCCCTATGAAATACAAACGAGGGATTCGTGGTACTGCTTCAATTTCTTAAAATATTGAATATTCCATTATGGGAACTACTACTAAAACTCATGTAATATAATTAGATTTGGGAAGGGTCATGGGTAAAGAAGATGCTGCTACAGTTACCCTCAAGAAAGAACTTTTACCTACATTCCCATAAAAACCTTCATTATATCGAAGGGCTCCACATCATGAGTGTCAGCAGTAATGACCACCTTGTCAATATGATCAATGAGATCAAAGTTAGAAATAGTTTGTAGAGTTAAAGAAAGATTTTTATTAATTAATGAATGAATTATTTCCCAGTTACTTAATCTCATCTTTGGAAAATAATTTGGTTCAGTTTCCATGGACGATGAAAACTAAACAAATAAGGAGATGAAGATCATCCGAATTATCGTCCATTTTACAAGAGATTGATACATCCCATTCATGAATGTTTTTTTCATAGACCACCTACAAAAAATTGTAGACTTAGGACATGTGAAACTGAATAGTTCATCATCTAATGTAGCATGTGTTACGACTACTGATCTAGAAGAATAATTTGAATGACATGAATTCAAATGTAAAGATGTGCATAAATATGATTATTGGGTGATTTGGAAAATGATCAACATAACTCATCTCATTCAACTAAAATAGTTTAAACAACCGAGTTTGACTTCTTCCACTCCTACCAAAACAATGCTACCTTCATCAAATGATCAGTCTCTAAAATTTACACCTCAAAGAAGTGACGTGATCATAAGGGAAAATAGTGGTATGAAGAAGTATATATCATTTCATGGTCATAGTGTTTATTGATTCTAACAGATTTCGTTCCATCTGTATCAAAAGTACGGACACTACCATGCCAAATGGAACATCAAAAAAAAAACCTTCTAGGTAGAATATTCATTAGATAAATAATTGATCTTTGGTATCGTCATCATTATCCACTTAACAGTTCCCTATGACAATGAACGTTTTGGTTTTAATGAGTCTGAGTTCCCTGTATCTAACTGGGGAACCAGAGGAAGAGGCTAGGGTCGAAGATATAGGGGAAAAATGTGTATTCTAGAAGCCCCCATTTAAACTATACCCTAATCAAACCATATATTAGGTGGAAAATCACATGAGTGCCTTTCAGTTGGCTCAACAAGAAGAAGTATATTCTTCCATAAATGAGAGAATAAGTCATGACATGATTATTTTGGAGGAAAAATTAGATATTACACCATCTTCCTCTCAGTAATAAGATATACCTAGTTAGTCTAATCTTCCAAAGCTAATATTATTCACAGTTTCTACTCTGACATTGGGAACATCAACATTATGAGAATAAACAACCATGACACCATGAAAACCACATCTATAATCTAGGAACACAGACCTTTGGAAAAAATGTATGACATCTTGAAATAGCTAGCCCTTGTACTGGCCAATTTTGTAATTCTCGGTGCCTTAAATCTATAAATAAATCATCGAGAAGCACTTAATGAGGCTTATTCAAGTCCTTATGTGTTTGAAATTGTTGTTGTTGCTAGTGAGATTTACAGAATAGAGAATGATCCCACAGAGTGTCACGCAGCAATATCCATGAAGGATGAAGATAAAGATGATGTTTTACATGGACATATTTGGCACATAGATTTATCTGAAAACGTCAATGACATAGTCATCAGATGATCCTTCATTGATAATGGCTTAGAAGTCCACCAAATTCACATTGGTACACTTCATCAATTGGGCCTCACATGAATTAAATATTCTCCTACCACGTTATTGTTTCATTCTTATGAAAAGAATGATAAAGAACCTCTGGGTGATATTACAATAAAAATGCAATATGGAGGTCTTTTATCTAATTCATATTTCATGTTTGTTCGTTAGGATACAACCTTAAACATTCTGTTTGGAAGGACATGGATACGTGAGCATGCATCCATTCCTTTATAATACCCTCAATTTCTCAAAAATTGTTTCAATTGTAAAATCAACACATTTTATGGTTACAAGGATCCATTCAAAATTTTGGAATCTCAATACATTGAGGATGAATTTTATTACACGAAGGGAACGAGGTACATTGAAAATGTGGTACCCAGAATTAATGCATCAAATGGCTTGGAAAATATCCCATAAAACCCATTAATACATTTGAGTATATGTTTTGTGTTACCAATAAATCAAATTTAAATGGTAAACCCAAATCCAAGAATTATTCCCATAACATCCATAATGTCAATTGCGGAAATTGATCCTATCATAATGGGAGAAATTAATGATTCACTTAGTGATGGTGAATCCTTAAATGGATATGTCTTCATTTCATCCACTAATCATCAGAAGGCCTCTACATTACTAATCATAATAGAAGTTGTTTTAGAAATACTAGTGGAGGACAAGGATGTTGATTCCTAATCCATCATCTATGTTTCATTACCCTTGGAAAGACCCGAAGCTTGACGTACATGGACATTACATTACTTTTGAAGTGTACTTAGTACATAAAAAAAACACACACACAAGGACTGTAATTGTTTAGTGTCTTTGGAAACTCGGAACGTAATCTTATAATCGTGGTGAAAGATCTTCAATATCTCCCATAAAGATCTTCCCCTTTTTTTTCTTACCTAAAATATTTATTTATATCCTGCGGAAAAGAAAACATCAAAAGGGTGAGCTCAAATGCTCAGAAAGGGTAAACAAAAGAAATATCAATCACATCATATTCATAAGAACATAACTTTTGGAAATTGTAACCTGCAAAAGAGAGAATAATTTCATAACATGGGATAAATCATAGTAGTGAAATGTAATCCCAATAATCATAACTTAAAACCTGAAACTTTGTGGAATACCCACATAATCATAGAGAATCATTTCTTATTAGTCAATACTAATTTCCAATACTATCTTAGTGGACAAATTCTATTTTTGAACCGAGTTTACTCCCTGTTTCAGTCCTATTTCACTGAACCGGTATAACCTACCGTTCCGGCCATTTCTATCTCCTGAGATATAAAATCTTAACTCAATTAATTGGAGGGAGATATAGGTCCCACCCATCTCATAATTATACCATTCTTATGTGTGCCACAAAATCATAAATCATACATCATTGCATAACCCATGTAATAAAAATGGGATTCTTAAACATCATGACATCATAAAACAATTCATATAATATAAATGAATTCATAATAATAATTCCATCACAAAATAATCAATTCAATGTAATAATAGTAATAGAAACAGAACCTTGTATTATCTTATATGGAAAATAATTTTGATAAAACACTTGAACTCCATTCTTGAAGAAAATATCCTTTCTACTTAAAAAACATTTTTCCTTTCTTTACATGTCATAAAATTTTAAACTAAATAAAGTTGATTAAAAATAAAAATGAAAACATGTAAAGGAAGCATCTTGGATGTAATGTTTTAAAAAATCCATTCATGTCGTATAAGTTAAAAAACATTCTTCTCGTACTTTTGTCGGAAAATTCAAAAAGTACCTCGTATGAAAAACGACAAAAGATTCCTTTCATATATTTTACTAAAAACTCACCGAAGGGTAAAATTGGATATAAAATATTGTATAAGGATATAAATATTAAATATTTAGGAAACATGGATGTGGATGATAAAATACACATCAGTAAATACCAAAGTACAAACAATCTCGGATAAAAATGAGATTGTGATATTTCCCTTACCTTAGGTCCGATTTGCATCATATGTGTCCGAACCTCATGTATAGTGATTTAAATAATGTCATTGACTTATTCCAGAATCATACTTATTGTTATGATATCATATATGGTTCCCTTATGGCTTTATATTACCCGTTCTTTTGTAAATTCCATGTTAAAGAGCGTTTTGGTTAAAATCGTTTCATTTGTCGTCCATGTTTTGACTTGTAATTATTCATATGATTACTTAGATCATGATTAATTAATTCCAGAATATAAAACATGATTTATATATAATATATAATAAGAATATATATATATATATATATATATAATAGATCAGTAAATGGAAAGAAATACACCGTTCATTGAGACGGTAGACCGTACGTACGCATGAACGCTGTGTTCTTTTCCTTATTGAGTTGAATGGAATTAAGTAGATTACATACATATATATACACATAAATCCAGAACCATTATTATTTCATATATTTCATTATTACTTATTATATATACTTTATAATCATTCATGAATGGTTAACGTGGAGAATGAATCTAATCGCGTTGTGGAGACGGTAGTCCGTACGTACGCATGAGCGATGATATCGTTCTCATGATTGTGGAATTGTATTGGAGTGTATGTATACTATTTCAAAATCAATATCAGTTTACAATAATCATATATAGTTATTATGTACACCATTATACCCATCCAAGTATGGTGGTGGTGGAAAATAGATTACACCACGACGTGGAGACGGTATTCCGTACGTACGCACGCGCGTTGATTTCGTTTTCTGTAGGATTGATAGATGGTGAAATTGGTTTTTTAATAATTATAATAACATATAAGTATATGAGTGATACTGATGTTATTACTTCATAATGAAACAACCTATGAATAAGAAGTGGAAGAAGAAATAAAGTTGAAAGAATCAGTAATGGATATTACCTCTTCATTGAAGCACCTCGTTGAGATCTCCTTTTAGGGCACTAAAATTGGTCATTGAGGAAGACCAGAACCTCTAGGATGTTTCTAGGGAAGTGGAGAAGGGAATTTGGCAGGTGTTGGCCCAGCTTGAAGGCTCAAATTGGGGTGAGGAAGAGAGGGAGGAGGTGCCCTTTTATAAGGGAGGAGAGGGGCACCTTTGGAATAACTAAAACTATTATTTTATTATAAAGTCAAATTATTGTTTTAATAGCTCCAAATTGATATATTTTGAAGCTAAGGTGGGGATGGGTCGAAATAATCCCATAAAATAGAATTTATACAAGTTTAGTTTCCTATTTTAACATTATCATTTAGATTTAACATTAAGTTAAATAATTCTATTTTTACTGTGTCTTCTTTTGTTCTTATACTATAAGGTTAATAAACATACTATAACAAGACAAACTAAGCCCATGTTGTTTATTATTAATATATATAACCTTATTTAAGTCATTTGGCCGAACCTTAGATTTTTAGGAAGAAAATAACAATTACTAATATAATATTTGTTTTAAAAACTATTTTATGTCAATTTTGACAATATTTAGTAATTAATTTTTGTGAAAATTATAACAGAATTATCAGTACTAAAAAAGTTAATTAAATCAATAATATAATGTCATAGTAACCTAGAAAATTAGTGCAATTCATAAAAAGTATCAAATTACATTTATTTTGGTATTTATAACATCAATTATGTCAATATTTCATTAATAAGATAATTATTGCATCATCATTGTGTCATAAATAAATTTACATATTTAAAGTCTATAAATTATAAAAAAAATATCATTATGTAGGAAATATTTTTATATTTCTAATGAATATTTATAGTCTAATTTAGATTATTTATAACCCTATATTAAAAATGATATACTTATTAAACGTTGATTTTAACTATTTTAACCCTTCTTTAAATAAATTAATAATAAATGTCCTAATCTAATCAATGTGGGCCTAAATGGTCTTTTTTTATTCCAATGGTTGTTTTTGGTCAAATTACACTTGTCCAATAGAATTAAGTCATGTTTTAGGGTAATAATAATATCATTTTTACCCTTAATTACCCTATTTAATTTTAATAGTGGTAAAAAAAAGTAAAAAGTTACTATTCATCAATAAATTATTTTCATCTCATTGAACCACATTTTACTTACTGACATCAACCGTGTCTCTCGGATTTTCGAAATTCCACTCACGGAAGCGGTAAAATTATGTTTTATGAAAAATTCAGTTTTTTAACAACCACTTAGTGGTTTCACTATTCATCAAAAAAATGAAAGTATCCAGAAAAATATCAAAAACTAGGCCTAAGCTATATTTGATATTATGAGTTCAAAAATGATTTCTATTTTACCAAATTCAAAACATATCAGTTGCATTAATTAATTTAAAAATTAATTTCCGTCGTCAAAACAAATAGCGTGTTCTTAAGAGATAATAACTATCAAAAAATTGACAGTTGTTTATGTCTGGTTTAAATGTGAAATTACATCCAATAACCAACATTGTATTAAATTGTAAAAATATATTCTAAATATACTTTAAAACCAATCAAATTAATAATTTATCAATATTAATTATTTCTATTAAAAAGGCTGTTTTTAATTAAAACTTAGTAATTTTCACTATTCATCAGAAAATGAATGTTATCTGAAAAGTACCAAAATTTCACCCTAAGCTAATTTTGATATTCCAAATCTAGAAATGAATTCCATTTTGAAAAATAAAATTTACAAAATTTCAAACAGTGGTTATTACTATTCATTGCGTCTAGTTTTAATAATATTTTAATAGCATATCGTTGTTTAGTGAAACTCGGTATAGCGTACTACACACGCTATCAAGGAAGGTCGTGATTGCGTGTAATTCAAGGCAAGTCAAGGATGCGTTTTATACAAGATCCTTTTGGTGTAGCATACAACACAAGGCATTAATGAAATTAAAAAGAATATTTTTCATAAAATCTCGGGGTGTTACATTCTACCCCCCTTAAAATGAATTTCGCCCTCGAAATTCATCAGGGTTATAAATAGTTTACTACTAGAAATTTTCTTTAATATAAGCCCACATCGTAAAAAGGAATACCAAAACCATTATTTAAAAACAAAATTATGAAATGTAACGGTTACCCAAATTAATTAATCACTGGGTTTCCACATAAGAGAACATAGGTGAAAATATGGATATGGAAGAGAAATCTAACCATCATGTTATGATGGAGAGTGGTAGAGAACATGGCTATGGAAAAGCCAGCAATCACAAAGCCATAAATTTGTGACGATCTATGGTACCATCTGATTCATCATATATAAGAGCACCAGGACAACATTTTTGGTTTTCAAGATCATTTCCCTAAAGTTGATGAAATTGGAATTAGAAGAAATACTTTCGTGATTTTGATATAGTCTCACCGTTTGTCATTCTTTGGAATATTTCATCTTCATCTCTTAAAGAAATGAAGTTGGATTTGTCATTCGTGATGTGTTAACAGTTAGAATGATGGGTTATTCCATCTGTCTCAAACAAAAGGGTAGAAAAGTTATCAAAAAATAAATAAGTCCATCTATAGTTAGATTAATCATATATAGTTCTTAAAATGGACTTATAATTCATATATCATACTGCTTAATATAATAAAACTACTTTATACTAAACAGAGACTTCCTGTAGGCCAGTGGTAGGTGATAAAGCCAGTCAACTTCAGTTGTGGGTTCGTTCCCACAGCCTTGTCCGACGCGATGGGCTGTCGCCCGTCCTGCAGGTTTTTCTTTTTTCTAAAGCTATATTACTATAAAATCCCATCAACAATATCAAAAAAAAGTTTTATCCTTAAATAATACTAACATAAGTCCAACATAATCCATTATAATCTTTAGGCTCATCTAAAATACTTTAGTCCACGCTCATAGTTTAAAGAAAATGATCACGTGAATGCCATCATTTATCACCCATATATCATAAGATATATCTTGTTGGTCAAATTACAAACATATGAATACCTTAATCATGTATTCTCTTGAAGAATGAATACCCATTGAACCTTAGTGAAAACATGAATGCAGTTAAAAGTTAACACTTTCTACATACCAAAATCCTCAAAATTCTATATACTCAAACCATGATATCAGTTAGTCCTTATATCAATCATGAGATCATGCATACTATCAAACATATTAGATTCTCTTTATCCCTTCCTTATGCGCATATAATCTACATTCCAAAAATATCTGAATAACCTTTCATGGATACTTGTAACATTAATCATACACTTTCAAAACTCTTGGAAAGACAACAGTGTAATAATCATTAGATGTATCTTTATTCCATTATACCATGAAATTACTTATACACCATTACACATGATAAACATGTAATCATTCCACTACATTCTTAAACCATTGATCGAGCTTCAAAAATTCTTTCATCACACATATCATGTGTAGTCTCTTCATCATCATCAACATAAATACTACCCATACGACCGTACTGATTCTCTTCATGAGATTTTCCATTAGGGCATTGGTTTGCATAATGCCCGTACATTCCACCTTTAAAACATTTAACCATTGTTGATGTCGTAGCAATACCAATATCCTCATCCATGGTGTTAACTGAACCTTTTCCTTTTCACTTACTGGCTGTGTGTCCTTCTTTTCCACACCCAAATCATCTTCCAGTTCCTTTGAAACATTCTCCTAGATGCCTCTTCCCACATGATTTACATAGGGGAAATTGAACTTTCTTTCCTCTATGATCATCATGAAACTCCATCTTTCTCTTATTAGCCGAGTTAGGAATCATAACAAATTTTACTTTATTGATCATATTATGAGATTTAAGATTCAGCATAATAATGATGTTTGGACTTCCAAATCCCATTTCATTTGGTTTCTAATGAAGAATATCATTCCATTGTCCATCATATCCTCCATTATCGTGAATCATCTTGTTTCCAGCCATTTTCTAAAACCAAAAAAAGAATAGTGTGAGAGGAAAAAATCATAATAAAGGGGGAGTAACATCAATATCTAACAGCTTTGGTTTAATCTAATATTGTTAGCATAGTTCTAGGACTATATCATATACATATACTTATCCTCAGGGACATCCCTAGACATACCTTAGAAATAATTCTAGGGGTCTCACTAACGTTCTCGCATCCTAGTTTCCAAAGGTTGACTAAACCATTCCTGTGATACCAACTGTAAAGACCCGAATCTTGAAATATATGGACTTTAAATTACTTTTGCAGAATACTTAGTACATAATAAAAACACACACACAAGGACAGTAATAGTATAGTGTCTTTGGAAACTCGTAACGTAATCTTCTAATCGTGGTGAAAGATCTTTAATATCTCCCATAAAGATCTTCCCATTTTTTTTCTTACTTAAATCCTTTCATTATATCCTAGGGAAAATAAAACATACAAAAGGGTGAGCTCTAATTCTCAGTAAGGGTAAAAAAAAGAAATATTAATCACATCATATTCATAAGAACATAACTTTTGGAAATCGTAAGCTGCAAAAGATAACATAATTTCATAACATGGGATAAATCATAGTAGTGAAATGTAATCCCAATAATAAAAACATAAAACATGAAACATTGTGGCATACAGAAATAATCATATATAATCATTTCTTATTAGTCAAGACTCATTTCCAAGACTATCTTAGTGGACAAAGTCCATTTCTGAACCGAGTTCACTCCCTGTTTCAGTCCAGTTTCACTGAACCGGTATAACCTACCATTCCAGCCATGTATATCTCATGAGATATAAAATCTTTACCCAATTCATTGGAGGGAGATATAGTTCCCACCCATGTCATAATTATACCATTCTTATGTGTGCCACAAAATCATAAATCATACATCATTGCATAACCCATGTAATAAAAATGGGATTCTTAAACATCATGACATCATAAAACAATTCATATAAGATAAATGAATTCATAAAAATAATTCCATCACAACATAATCAATTCAATGTAATAATAGGAATATAAACAGAACCTTATATTATATTATATGGAAAATAATTTTGATAAAACACTTGAACTCTATTCTTGAGGAAAATAACCTTTCTACTTCAAAAACATTTTACCTTTCTTAACATGTCATAAAATTTTAAACTAAATAAAGTTTATTAAAAATAAACATGAAAACATGTAAAGTATGCTTATTATAAGTAATGTTTTAAAAAATCCATTCATTCCGTATAAGTTAAAAAAACATTCTTCTCGTACTTTTTTCGGAAAAGTCAAAAAGTACCTCTTAGGAAAAACGAAAAAATATTCTTTTCATACCTTTTACTAAAAACTCACCGAAGGGTAAAATTGGATATAAACTATTGTAGAAGGATATAAATATTTCATATTTAGGAATCATGGATGTGGATGATAAAATACACCCCAGTAAATACCAATGTACAAACAATCTCGGATAAAAATGAGATTGTGATATTTCCCTTACCTTAGGTCCGATTTGCTTCGTAGGTGTCCGAACCTCCTGTATAATGATTTAAATAATGTCATTGACTAATTCCAGAATCATACTCATTGTTATGATATCATATATGGTTCACTTATGGCTTTATATTACCCGTTATTTTTTAAATTCCATGTTAAAGAGCGTTTTGGGTAAAATCGTTTCATTTGTCGTCCGTGTTTTGACTTCTAATTATTCATATGATTACATAGATCATGATTACATAATTACAGAATATAAAACATGATTTATATATAATATATATTCAGAATATATATATATATATAATAGATCAATAAATGTAAATAAATACACCGTTCATGGAGATGGTAGACCGTACGTACGCATGAACACTGTTTTCTTTTCCTTATTGAGTTGAATGGAATTAAGTAGATGAAATACATATATATACACATACATCCAAAATCATTGTTATGTCATATATTCCATTATTACTTATTATATATACTTTATAATCATTCATGAATGGTTAACGTGGATAATGAATCTCATCGCGTCGTGGAGATGGTAGTCCGTACGTACGCATGAGCGATGATATCGTTCTCATGATAGTGGAATTGTATTAGAGTGTATGTATACTATTTCAGAATCAATATCACTTTACAATAATAATATATAGTTATTATTTACACCATTATACCCATCCAAGTAATGTGGTGGTGGAAAATAGATTACACCGCGGCGTAGAGATGGTATTCCGTACGTACGCACGCACGGTGATTTCGTTTTCCGTAGGATGGATAGATAGTGAAATAGGTTTATTTCATACTTATAATAACATATCAGTATATTATTGATACTGATGTTATTAATTCATAATGAAACACCCAAAGAAAAAGATGTCGAAGAAAAAAATAAAGTTGAAAGAATCGGTAACAGATATTATGTCGTCTTTGAAGGGCCTCTTTGAGATCTCCTTTTAGGGCACTAAAATTGGTCTTTGAGGAAGACCAGAACCTATAGTATGTTTCTAGGGAAGTGGAGAAGGGAATTTGGTAGGGTTTGGCCCAGCATGAAGGCTCAAATTGGTGTGAGGAGTAGAGAGAGGAGGTGCCCTTTTATAAGGGAGGAGAGGGGCACCTTTGGAATAACTAAAACTATTATTTTATTATAAAGTCAAATTCGGTTTTTAATAGCTCAAAATTGATATATTTTGAAGATAAGGTGGGTATGGGTCGAAAGCATATCATCCAATAGAATGTAGACAAGTTTTGGTTCCTATTGTAACCTTATAATTTAGATTTACCATTAAGTTAAATAATTCTTCTTTTACCGTGTCTTCTAGTGTTCTTATACTATAAGGTTAATAAACTTACAATAAAAAGATAAACTTACCCCAAGTTGTTTTTTATTACTATATATATCCTTATCTAAGAAATTTGGCCGAACCGCATATTTTTAGGAATAAATAACAATTAACAATATAGTATTTGTTTTAAAAACTATTTTATGTCAATTTTGACACTATTTAGTAATTAATTTTTGTGAAAATCATAACATAATTATTAGTTCTAAAAAAGATAATTAAATCAATACTAGCATGTCATATTAACCTAGAAAATTAGTGTAATTCATAAAAAGTTTCAAATTACATTTATTTTGGT
Source organism: Viscum album (assembly GCA_963277665.1). Taxonomy (NCBI): domain Eukaryota; kingdom Viridiplantae; phylum Streptophyta; class Magnoliopsida; order Santalales; family Viscaceae; genus Viscum; species Viscum album. The sequence goes on from OY728143.1 coordinate 222,066,015, forward strand.
ATTTATAACATCAATTATGTCAATATTTCATTATTAAGATAATTACTACATCATCATTGTGTCATAAATAAATTAAACTATTTAATGTCTAAAAATTACAAATAAAATACCATTATGTAGGAAATATTTTTATCTTTCTAATAAATATTTATAGTAGAATTTATCTTATGTATAACCCTATATTAAAAATGATATACTTATTAAACATTGATATTAACTATTTTAACCCTTCTTTAAATAAATTAATAATAAATGTCCTAATCTAATCCAAGTGGGCCTAAATGGTCATATTTTATTACTAAGGATGTTTTTGGTCGAATTAAACTTGTACAATAGAATTAGTCTTAGGGTAATAATAATATCATTTTTACCCTTAATTACCCTATTTACTTTTAACCGTGGTAAAAAAAGTAAAAAGTTACTATTCACCAAAAAATTATTTTCATCTCATTGAACCACATTTTACTTACTGACATCAACTGTGTCTCTCGGATTTTCAAAATTCCACTCACAGAAGCGGTAAAATTATGTTTTATGAAAAATTCAGATTTTAACTACCACTTATTGGTTTCACTATTCATCAAAAAAATGAATGTTTCCAGAAAAAAACAAAAAATTAGGCCTAAGATATATTTGATATTATGAGTTCAAAAATGATGTCTATTTTACCAAATTTAAAACATATCAGTTGCATTAATTAATTTAAAAATCAATTCCCGTCGTCAAAACAAATAGCGTGTTCTTAAGAGATAATAACTATCAAAATATTGACAGTTGTTTATATCTGGTTTAAATGATAAATTACATCCAATAACCAACATTGTATTAAATTGTAAAATTATATTCTAAATATAATTTAAAACAAATCAAATTAATAATTTGTCACTATTAATTATTTCTATTAAAAATGCTGTTTTTAATTAAAATTTATTAATTTTCACTATTCATCAGAAAATGATAGTTATCCGAAAAGTAACAAAATTTCACCCTAATATAATTTCGATATTACGAATACAGAAATGAAGTCCATTTTGAAAAATAAAATTTAAAAAATTTCACAAAGAGGTTATTACAATTCATAACGGCTAGTTTTAATAATATTTTAATAGCATATCGTTGTTTTGTGAAACCTGGTATTGCGTACTACACATGCTATCGAGGAAGGTCGCGATTGCGTGTAATGCAAGGAAAGTCAAGGATGAATGTTGTGAACGCTCCTTTTGGTGTAGCGTACAACACAAGACAATAAAGAAATTAAAATGAATATTTTTCATAAAATCTCGGTGTGTTACAACCCTAGGAAGAGCCTTCATTATTGGGAGGGTCAGAAATGGTGGCCTCTTCTTCATGATGATCAAATACAGACTACTCCCCCATCTCTCTATCTTTTGGTTCATCATTTACTATTCAAGTAGAAAAATAATATGTGACACACAATGGATATGATGAAGAAGATCTCAGGGATTCTCTTATAGAATTTGAGGAAGGTGTCTCTACCTCTATGGATGAGCTCAGAGAAATAAATCTACGTACATAATAAGATCCAGACCTCACTCTAATTAGTTCGGCCATGTCTTCAAAAAGAAAAAGATATATACTTCATTTCTAAAGTAACATCAACATATTTTTTCTTGTAATTATATATAAATTACAGGACTTAATCCCAATGTAGATACTCATAATATGGTTTTTCCAAAAGAACATTGTGGATTCTATTTGGTAGAAAAAAGAACGCACCCAAATAATGCCTCTAATATTGAATATGAATTTGATTATGTTATATAATATTTCCTTTTTATGGAGGTTCTATTATGAAAATGGCTATCCAAAATTGTCCTAGTGAAAGTGAAGAATGGTTAAATCATAGATTTCATTCATTTTATAGATATTAACTTGCATTGTTCTAAATATGTCAGTACAATTTTGATCACCAAACTTTTAATTGAGGGAAAAACTTGCTACGATTCTCTTTCGTCTAAGGATGGATACTAGGTTTAATATATTTTTCATGGCCCCAATGGACATTGAATATACAAGATTTAGAGCCCCTCACAATGTGTTCTTTTATCGGGTAATTCCTTTTGGCATAATTAATGTAGGTTCAACGTATGAACATGCCATGAACAAAATCCTAAAACCCTTCTTATGGAAAGCTATTGACTGTTAGGTGGATGATTTGGTGGTTAAATCAAGAAAATGATCCAATCTCTGGGATAATCTGGAGACCATATTCAAAAAACTTTCGAAAAATAATTTGATGATAAACCCCATGAAACTTTCTTTCGTATTAACCTCAGGGATTTTCCTCAACATTGTTATACATCATTGTGGTATCGATGTTCATCCGGAGAAAGAAAAATCAATCCTTGGATTGTTTCCTACCTGAAATTTTAATGAATAAAGAGGACTCCATGTACACTTGGATTATATTCGGTGATTTATCACTAAATTGGATGGAAATTGTTTTCCCTCCACCAGATTAATGAAAAGGGATTCACCTATAAATGGACAAAAGGCTACCAAGAATCATTTGATACCCTTAACAAATATCACTTGATTCTACTAGTATTAATACCACCTAGTGAAGAAAGAGCACTGATTTTTTATGTGAAAAATTTAGAGTGATCATTGGGAGCCTTCCATACCGAGAAGAGTGTTCTTGGGAATGAAAAAAACAATTACTATCTCAGTAAAACTGGGCTTCATGCCAAAACTCTGTAGTCATTTAGAGAAAAGTGCTTCCTTGAATTATTTTTTACAATTCAAAAATTGTGACACTACTAGAAACATCATGAGCTAAAATTGTTGCCTTGTAAAAACCCTATCAAATTTATCCTCAGTATTCATATGCTTACATAGAATCTGGCTTGGTGGGTAGTTATTTTATAACAGTTTGATATCAAATTAGTGCCCTAGAATGCAATAAATGGCCAAGCTCTGGCCGACTTTCTTGATAAAAACCCATATTAGGAAGATACATCATTAAATATAGAACTTCTAGATGAAGTGGTCTTCTCTATTCAAGATAGTTCCCAAACATGAATAATGTAATTGGATAGTTCCTCCTGAATTCCAATATAGAAGTGAATAGAAATCCCAAAAATGAACAATTTTGGGATTGGAATTGTACTTATCCTACTAGAAAAGGAATTGTTTCCTTATTACATAAGGTTGTTTGAAGGCGAACCCCATAATGAGGCAGGATATCAATCTATCATTATAGGTCTTAAATTGGAACATCTTGTACTAGTTGACCACTTAATGTGAAAGCTGATTCAGAGTTGGTAATCAAAAAAATTAATAGAGATTATTCCATCCCATGAGATGAATTAATACCTTTTTGTGATTCCATCAGAGTGTTAATGGTTGAATTTCCCTCAGAGCCAAAATTTTTATTTGTACCACAATCACAAAATTCCCAAGATGATGCACTGGATAATATAGCTACAACATTGGATGATCCAAACCGAGATGAGAAAGACATCAGTATAGCCCATCGTTGTGTGTTATCTCTTTTTGTTCATACTAAAAATGATGAAATTAAATAAATTAGACATGTTTCTTATCCATATGGTCTAACCATTGGATGGATAACAACCATCATGGAATATATTCCAAATTTTGTACTTCCACCAGATAGGGTTGAAAAAGAAATTATATAATGATGAACGAACAATTTTACACTTTCTGACAGTCTAGATCACCAGAAGATACTCTACAAATGAGGCTTAGATGTAATCCTTTTCAGGCGTATTGATGGAGAAGAAACTGCATCTAGCATGAAAGAAGTACATTCATGAGCTGGTGGTTCCCAACATTTTGGGAAGATTCTTTATGATCAAATTTTATGTCCTTGAATCTTTTGGTCTTTAATGATGCATGATTCCACCAGTTTGAAAATGAAATGTCTTCCCTACCCAGTGCATGACAAATTCATCCATCAACCTCCAGAGTTCTTACATAAAAAAAATTACTTATGGACATTTTCCACATGAAAATGGATGAAATTGAGTCTTATCCTCCATATACGGCTAAGCAGTTCAAGTATATTCTTATGACTACAAACTTCTTATTTAAATTGGATAAGGCAATTCCTCTAAATTAATTTAGAGAAAAAATAATTGTTATTTTTTTAAAACTAACATCATCCGTAGATTTGGGGTCACTCATACTATATTGATGAACAATGTCACAAATTTAGGTTCTGTTGAGGTAATAAAGTTACATCAAAAACACAATATCAAATCCAACCATTCATCACGCTATCATGCGGCGGCCAATGGACATATAAAATATTGCAATAAGACCCTATCAAATATAATCCAAAAGATGGTGGATATAGATAAAAATTATTTTCCTAATAATCAATTTCACGCTTTATGTTTTTATTGGACTACTATATTTTATACAACACATGAAACTCCTTATTCATTGGTGTGCAGAACATAAGAAATTTTTCCAATTGAAATTCAATTAATTTTCTTCAAAGATGCAATATTTTAGTAGTTGTATGCATATGAAAAGTCACAAAAAATAATTTAATGACATAGAACTATTAAATTATAAAATATTTCATTATTTGCATAATTTAAGATTATATAAGAATAGAATGATTTGATCATTTTACATGAATGTTTTCCTCTATTCATTTCCTCATATTAGAATTGGAATTGGTCTTTATCACTCCAATTATATGTGGAAATAAACATCCAAATCTTGTGCTATAGTGGTAAGGACCTTCTTATTTATACAAGGTCTACAAAAATTGATATAATATCTTGATCTCAATAGATGGATATATTATTACTACTCCAACCGATGTGATATCCTTAAAGAAATACATTGTGTAATTTCAAAAAATGTCCTCGTTGCATTACTCTAAATGACACAACACAAGGTCCTAATTGTAAGACATTAAATAGAAAAACAACCATAAGTGTCCATGATGCTTGATGTTAAAATCCAAAACATATTTTTCCTTCTTACATGACGTTAAACTACATGGAAAAATTTTTCGTCATTGCACGACCTTAGACTGTAAGGTAATTGTCTTCCCTACCTAATGCTTGGAGTGTCCATATAAAATCATCATGGAAATCATTGGTACTATATAGTATCATATGAGTCATTTGTTTCATTTTTCTAAATCAGATTTACATAGGGCCTCATTACATAAACTACGTGTTGTGTTATTCTCATTTATATGAAAAACGTAGAGATGATTGGATCTCCAATATTGGGCCCAACCATAACCACACTATATTTTATTTCCATTACTCCTCTTGTCTAGGAACCAAATCTATATAGAGTATTCCATTAAGACACATTGTTTGATCATTATAAATTTTATGGTTTATGTTGAACCATTATTCCAGAACCTATCAAATTTCCATGTCTACTATTTCAATTTTGATTGGTGTGGGAAATGACTGTTTCATGAACTATGTACAGTGCGATTCACATATATAAGAAAAATGTAGAGATTCCTAGATCTCCAATCATGGTCCCATCCATGATAAAAATAGCTTCCTTTTAGTCCTTATATAAGAATCAACCCTGCATAGGTAATGTTTATAGAATTACGTACGGATTGATTCTTTCTCCTAGAAGGACACCGAGTGACACTTGGGTTTGATCACATAGTACATCTACAATATGTCTTTCGATTCACATCATTTCATTTTCTTCCTTAACACATGACGTTAAACTCCATGGTAATCTAAGAACTATGGTTGGCTAGATTCTTTCCTCCAACATGATACATAGTGAGCTTGTGTCCTACGACTTGGATCATCCATCGCATAATAATAATAACCATATTCTTCATTTGTGTTGCATTTTGTATTACCAAATAATCCTTTTACTACTCGTTGTTTCTCACACCGAGTGTAAGTCATGTGGGCTTAGGAATTTGGTAAAAAATCTTCAGTATATAAATAAGGTCTCTCAATTCCTTTCCAGGTTTATCAGTGATCCTGACTACAAGACAATAAAAGGTGAAATAGACTACCTCATTTTATGATGATAAACTACACAATTATTTTATGAACTACGTGTGGCTTGATTCTCATCCCATTAAGATACATAGTGATGATTAAACCATAAATCCTAGTTTTATCCATGGGGAAATTAACCCCCCCCTCAGGAATACAATAAATCATTTATTCAGGAATCATTTACTATAGGTCCTCTCCTCAGATAACCCTCTAAAAAAACAAGAATTTCACCATTTTACATATTAGTCAGATCTTTGTAAGGGACTCAAAACCAATTGTTAACATTGACTAAAATATTTTTCATATGTATTGAGAATTACCCTATACTATATTTCATACTCTTAATTTTTAATATATTTAGATATTTATAATCATTCTTACAGTTTCTGTTGCCAATGTCTTCAATATCTGAGATCTCTATTACTCTACACTATAGTAAGTGCCATTAGGTATCCTTTCATAATTTTCTTACATAACAAGCCTATTAGTAAAAAGATCCCTTTAAATGGATATATAGTATATGACCTAACTGGACCTCCATAATACAACCCCCATAATGGGTTTGTCAAATGATGTCAATGTCACTCTTGGATAAAGTGTATTTCTTCCCCCTTAAACATTGATAAAAATATATATGAATTTGTATTTTAATGAATTTATTCAAGTAATTTCCCCATTATAATTCTCTCAATATAAATGTATTCAAGACTATGGTGTAGACACTTATCTCTCTATGTGTTAAAGGAAATATGAAATAATCTTTGATCACAAGACCACATATCATCTATTGTTTCTATTTCTTGTCTTAGTTTTATGACCAAACCAATAGACATTATACCTTCTACATTTTGGTCAGACCTTTATAGAAATCATATTATTTTGATTCATTTGAAATCATGATTGGAAATACCCTCTCCATATTCATGAACCATTCTTCATAAACCATGCTATATTCTTTGGAAAATCAAAATAACTATAAGAATTTATATTCTTTTATAAATAGAATGTAAACCTTCTTAGAGAGTTTTTTCGTGACTAGGAAATACATTCCCTTAGGTGTCCTTGAATAATTTTTTCAATCATGTGAGTAGATATTATTAATTACCAACAATGAATATCATGCTCTCTATCAGCTAAAAGAGTAGCACCTGAGATTTAATTAAAATATTTCTTGGAATGAATACAAAAATTGTGCGTGGTGTAGTACAAATCCAAGATGTAGAACCAAAACACTTCTTCTTCTTGATGTAAACTATTGGAGACTGTTCTCGGCTCCAATGTGTGAACATCCCAACATCAAAAACCAAGAAAAAAAGATAATCCTAGAACATCTCATTTTTCTTGGTAACCAAAACTTAGAGAATTGAAAATAATAAATTTTCTGGTTTATTAATCAAGATGTTTTCTCATGATTTATATATTCTACATCCAAGAAGTCTTGAATCATCACGAGAATCACTCAGATCATTATAAATCCATTCATATCATTTAAGATATGTTGTGTACTATTTTAATTATTTTTGAGTAGTGTGTGTATCTGTATGAAAAAAAATCATCCTATTAAAAACTGGGGGGGGGAATATATCATCTAATTAATACTCTCTTACAACTATTCACTCCCACGTACAATTGTTGAATATGTCCCTATGTGACCTAGTTGATTTGGTGTCTCACAAATACATATAATAGTGTTCCAGTTAGAACTGAAAGAATTGAATGCTATTTAAAACATTGATATAGGATGTGGATCACATTTATTAATATAAACAACTTTGTGGAAGTTGATCACTATGTGGAGAGGACTACACATCTTCATGGTGACTGAAACTCACTTTTTTATCTGCTTATTTCATGTTTTGTTCACCATTCTATTTTTCTTATTAAAACGTAGAAACATTTATTTTCATAGATAGGTAATCCAAGATAGAATTCAGTCTAGAATTTGTTTTAGTAAACAGAATATAAAATTTGAAATAACCTCATAAGGTTTGTTAACAAATAATTAATCAATCATTGAATAATCTTTCATACTCTCATATCATTCACAAATCTTCTAGTTTGGTAAACTGGTATATTTGATTTTAAATTCGGTGACCTTAAAAATAATAATAATTAATATAAAGTTTTATAATAACTCAATTAACCCACATCATTAATGTCCTATAAACAATACTTGGTATTAAGGTATATTTTTAAACAACTATTGTCATGTCATTTCATCTAGGATTTGAGTTATTTTTTGAAGATATCAGAATTTTTCTTAGATCCAAATTTTTGTCACTTTAATATATAGTATTCATTCATTATTATGAATAATATGTAGATAGGTTTTGGGTCCAATATACCCCCCTACATTTAATGTAAAAAAATTTCCCAGTGGGAAATAATGATGAAAATGCACCTAAATGGCTCATAAATCAATTTTTTTTTTAAAATACACAACTTTGGTTACACTAGAATATAATGTAAAATTAATATTATTCTTTAGAAGAATCTAATTCTTAAATCATAACCAATGAGTAAATTATTGAGTACAAAAAAATGCTTAAAAACATGTAGTTAATTAAAATTTAAATATAATATTTTAATTAAACAACATGATCATACAATTACATTTATCTTTGAACTGAATATAGAGAATGAAAAAAAATTCCATATTGTATAATGAAAATAATTTGTAGAAATTATTTATTGAAAAATTCATTGAGGATGTATAGATGTTCACCAATGGGAAGAATAATCTTACTCAAAATATTTTTAAACATATATCTCCATTGTATGGTACTGGTATTGGATAACATCTTGTAGATTGGAGATGGGATAAAAATAATTTCCTAACAATATTAATAAAATCAAATTTTATTTTAAAAACTAATACTTTTTCTCTAGTTATAAAATTGGAAAACCATAAACTACATGCAGTTTTTCTAGACCAAATAAAATTTAATTTTTCAAAAACATTAGAATGTATTGATTGAAGAACCCTAAATATCGTATGGGTTACCAAATAATTAATTATTAAAATTAGTGGACCCAGGATAGTCTATGTATAAATATCTATTCTTGTATGAATTGCCTTGGTACCAATTTTTTTTACAAGATCTTGTAGAAGAATAGGGTACATGAACAGTAAATGTTCAAGACAGAGGAAATGAGATAATTCATGCAGTATGAAATATTTAATGATAAAATGTGGGAACGTAAGCTATGGTGAAAATGAAATATAAAAAATAATTAGTGTCGAACATTTTTCTAATAGTAATTCAATTTTAATTTCAATAGTTATTTATTTTGATGGATTAAAATATTATCTTCTTAGAATATATTAGTTTTGTGAAAACGGTTTCAATTTTAAATTTGAAAATGATACATGTAATGTGTTTAATTCTAAAAATGATTTCTTCTTTATTTCATTTAGATATTAAAATGTTTATGTTCTTAATTTATATTACTTAGTTTCTCAAAATGATTATTATTTGAGTGATTTTCACAAAGTGACTTGGATCTAGAATAAGAGAGTAGAACAAATTAATAATCACTCACTTTAAAATCATAAAATGAATGGGTTAATCATAGATCTACCGAAACTAGATTTTCCAAATCATAATGTATGAAATCATTATCAAAAAACAAATCAATACAAAATATCATTGAAACCCAAAAAATAAGTTTCAACTACTCAACATCTTGAGTTGGTACACCAGGTTTTGTTTGGACTATCTAGATTTTCATGTCATAATAAGAATACCTATGTTTATGTTTTGGTATATTACTAATCTATATGTACATGGATTTTATTTCATGCTCACCAAAGTGAATCTAGATACCTTTTAACTATATATGATAGAATATTAGAAAACCTATGTTGTTTTAGGATTAAATACATATGGAGTGACCATGACTATCTATTTCACAACCTCTAGATTTAATCTTCTCGATCAAAAAATGCTATAGTTATAAAATCGATTCTCTAAGGACACCCCAACAAAATGGAGTTATAGAATTAAGATAAAAAACCTTGAATGAATGTGCCCATAATATTCTCGATGAATATTATTTACCTATTTATTTTTATGTAGAATCTATCAATAAATATTGTTACATAACTAATAGAGTCTTAATCAAAACTATTCTTAAGAAAATACATTTTGGAGATATAAAAAAATATAAAACCCAAATTTATATACATTAAAAATATTGGTTTCAATGTTTATATTATTTACACTAAGTATAATCTTGATATTTTTACCTCTAAATCTAATGATGGAATATTTCTAGGAACTTCAATCTCTAAAATAGACAAAATATCATTAATAAAAGAACCATGTGTGTGGAACAATCTATACTTGTCAAATTTGATGAAATAGATCCACATGAACCAACAGACATGCAAGAAAATATTGAAGGTGATCTTTCCAATAGGAACATAACTACCAAATCATATAATAATATTATTAAAAAACCTATTAAATCAACTAGTTCTATAAATTCATCATATTGTAGTCACAATGAACCCGAAACTATTGATGAATCTGAAATTACCAAAACTTTTTTATAGACCATTATAAACTTCTTAGAACCATCCTTCAGAAGATGTTGTTAGATACATAGAAAATGAAATAAAACTACAGCTTCTATTATTAACCAGAGGGAATATGGGTCATTTTTTTCACGAATTGGTCCTAATAACATCAACATTGAATACAATGATGAATTTTGGGTATTGGATATTCATGAAGCACTAAATCATTTCAAAATAGTTAATGATTCGAAACGAATGGATAGACCTAAAAATGCCATGACTCTAGGATGAATGTAGATGTTTAGAAATAATGTTGAAGAAGAAAGTACTATTTTATGAAATAAATCTATATTGGATTTATAATGATTTTGTTAATAAGAAGTTATTGACTATAATGAAACGTTTAATCGTGTTTCTAGACCGAAATCCATTATAATCCTTCTAGAATATTAAGAAAATATAACTATAAATCTCTATCAAATGTAAGTCAATAGTGAATACCTTAAATGAGTATATAGTTCTTGATTTTTTTGTTGAAACCCCCACATTTTTTTCAAATTCTCCTTTTCCATATCATTTATTTAATTGATCAAAATATTTATATGGATTAAAATAGGCTATAATATATTTTTATGATAGACTAACTACTTTTCATATTTCTAATGTTTTCAATAAAAGATATAACAGATCCTAAAATTTTTATAGAAATATTTTATAAAAATGTGTGGATAGTAAAAATAACTATTTGTGATATTATTTATGGATATTAAAAAATATATTTATGTGTTGATTTATCAGAAATGATGAAAAATGAGTTTTAAATGTGTTTAATTGGTGAAATCATATTCTTTCATGGATTTAAAATTATTAAAAATAAATAAGGTATTATTTTGAATCAGATTATATATACTAATGATATTCTATTTTTTTTGTTTCTATTGAATTTAAAGTACTGATAATCCTATGAGTACCCCCTATAATTTGTAACATGGAGAAAATGGTTAATCTATTGATCATATCACTTATAAAGAAATGATTTGATTTCTAATATACATCAATTCTAGCCAACATAATATTATTTTTATTGTATGTATGTTTGATATTTTTAATGAAAATCCTAAAGAATTTTATTTAACAGCTATTGAAATAATTTTCAAATAATGCAAACATACTACCAACAGAGAATTTTTCTATCCTAGATGAAAATAATTTTACATAGTTAGTAATTTTCCTACTGATTTTTGTGGTAAAAATATAGATAGAAAAATAACCCCTAGAACATGTAACTTTTTTGGAAGTCATTAATATCATGGTTTGGTATGATAAAAAAATCAGTAGCATTATTTACTTTTGAAGCTAAATATGTAGCTTATGGTAGTTGTTTTTCTCATATTTTGTGGATGTTATACACTCTGATAGATTCTATATATCAATTAATTCATTTACGTATAAAATTTAATAACACAAGTGCTATTTACCAGTCAAGGAATCTAGTTTCTCACTGAAAATGAAAAAATATTGATGTAAGACATCCCTTTTTTAGAGATCATTATCAAAATGGTGATATTACACTTTAATTAATTAACAAAGAACATCATCTTTCTGATATTTGTACTAAGACAATTAGTTCAAAATAATGATTTATAATATATATTAATTAGTAATGGTCATCTTTGATTAACTATTTGATGTCTCACCATTCGATGTATTACTATTTGATGTCTCACCATTTAATTTCTCACTATTTTTTGCCTCCCCATTTGATGTCTCACCTTTTGATTTATCAGTATTTTATGTCTCACCGCTGATAGCTATGTGTCTAGACTCATCGTAGTGACCCAACATTAAATATTTATACATATTTATGCATTTATATTTAAAATATATTAATTACGTTTTTACCACATTTTTGATTCGTGACTCTTCAAATCCCTAATTTCTATAATGGTCATTCTGAATCACTTATCCACTTCACATTTTCTCTCAACTCTGGAGATTTAATCCCTTATCTCTTGAACATTTTGATATATTTTGTACTCCATCACCTAATGTTTGAAAGGGCTTGATTTATGAATCCTTCTTCTTTAACTCTAGATAAATTCTGGTTGTCAAAGAATGAAAAAAGGCCATAATAAAATATGTCTAAGAAACCTCTAAACCATGATCTCACAGATCGTGTATTCGTACATGAGAAAGTGGTATGAACGAAGTGGATTCATTCGATTAATTTACTTGTTCATAATGTTTTGGAAGAGAACAAATGTATAAACTATACTACAAATGAAAATAATCCCATATATCCAAGTATTATTTTTTTGAGTTTTATCAGTATGTTGAGTTTGCATTCGATAAAAATGATGAAATTGTGGTTATGGATTTGGTATATGGAAAAAGATGTTTTTTTCTTCAATATTGTTGGCTTATTATTTAGGAGTAACTCATGATGTTATCATTAGGGACTATCAAATAAACCCTCAACCATTTAGTGATATATGTAGAATTGAAGAGGCTTTGGGTGTTTTCACTGGAGACAAAATGATGATAATACCAATTTCTACTAAGTTGGATGGAGGATAAAGGATGTTGGTAAATCTTTATAAACATCTTATTTTTACATGTAATGTTGACTATGATACTCTAAAATTTCAGGATGTATTCCTATTTCATCTATTAAATAATTGTCATAAGATAGATATGTGAAATTATCTTATAATTCATATGTGTGACATGATCAAAAATTCATATAGTAAAATTCCATGTTCAAGAAATGATTCATCTCTACAACTATGCAAGAAAAAGGACATGAATGGAATGATGTGGGAACTATTGGGGACAATGAATTTTGTTTGTCTAATGATATTTGAAATGAATGGAAATCAGTTTGAATATATGGAAGATGTCATGGGATGTATAAAATGAAATGTTGTATGAGGATTATAATCCTAATCAGCACCCTTAATGAAACAAAGATATCAAGGAAGCTTTCATAGAATTATAAGAAATAGTAAAATTATCAAATAATGGATATGAAGCTGAAGCTGACATAGAGTGTAAGTTGAATGCATATAAAAGTGAAGACAATGAAGATAGTGGTGTATTTTCTGATAAAGAAGGAGATATTGTGAAAAAATTTATCAAAATGGAAAGGTGTACATAAGGATAATATTCTATACATGATGCTAATAGAAGTGGAATAAATAATGAAAATGAGCTAACTGATGATGGCCATGAAAGAGAAGTCCATGTACGTTCCAAAAAGACTGTTTAATAATCTTTTCATTTCAATGTAGATGTTCCTGAGACTAAGAGGCTCAAATAGATAATAAAATATTTTAAAAGTGTTCACATGATGGAGTCACATTATTATCCAATGGAACCATCAATTAATGGGGAGAAAAACCCTTATTTTAGAAGTATTTAATATCCAAATCATGTTGATTCATGTTTAGTGGATATTTGTTACATTGGTTCAATATTTTTTGATGTTGATGATTATATAAATCCATTGGATAGTGAAATTGACCTATCTACTATGTTTCAACTCAAAACTATCACAATAAAATATGTGGTTTCTGTTCAAGAGAAAGTACATGTTACATCTCCAACATAAGAAACCCTAAAGTGTGTGAGTATTGACTATTATTTTGATTTTGGAGAAAATATATTATCTGGATTTAGAATTATAATGAGTTCATAAATGGACCCTATGATTAAACATACTAAATGACCTACTGGAATTATTTTGGAAATTTTGATATGGTAAACTCAACCCAGAATATTCATGAGAAACAAGAGGCATGGATTGAAAATAGACATCTAAATAATGAGTTGATGTCCTTGAAATATTTTGTTGAGGAGATGAGGATGTATTTTAAATATGCTTCTTATCTATCTCTATTTTATTGTCTCATTGAGGGTTATGATGTCTTGATCTGGGGGATGTTTTTGACTTATATTCACCTTAATTTGATTTCAGTGGTTGAAGAAGTGGTTTTCTAAAACAGAAAGTACAAATTTAATTGTGTAGATGGGTTGCTGAAATCAATTAACTGAAAGAAGAATATGAAGGCTACAAGGAGATAGTATTGAGAAATTTTAATACATTCACTTCAACTAATCTTGCTCAATCCTCTTCTACATAGATCTCTCACCCTTTGAATATTGATCTGATCAGATTAGTTATTATTGAAGTGATTCCATATATGATTTGTGGTGCATGTAAGGAAATACTTTGTATGATTTAAAAGTACAATGATCATGTGCATTATATGGTCATATTTTATTCCAAAACTACCAATGATTCTCATGAAAATATTTCAACAAATACAGATTCCCATTTTATAATGATTTATACCATGAACGAAATTACCATTCATTTCAAATTTCAGTTCATGAATTTGAAGATACCTCTTCTGAATCTTGATTTCATAGATCCTTTCACGTAGTTGTAGGATTTTACTCCTACTCTGGAGATGTTTATAGAAAATATGGATTATTTTGAGATGTCTATGGAATATGGTGGGGTTATCATCATGGATTTCATAAATATATTGAATACTAATCTATATAATCATAGAATATATATTGTTACTTTTGAAGTTACTCCTCTCAGACCAAGCCTACTTCCTTCTACCTCTCATTCTTCCTTTACCACGTTTAATCTTGTATATGTGACCCTTTATAAGGAACTAAGCCAGATCTGACTAGTCATTACGGAGAAACCATTACATTTTTCTTCATTCATACCAATCCTTTCACCTTTTATTTTATAAGGGAAAACTCCCCCTTCACTCTCTCTTGGATTTGTCTCTTTTATAACTACCACTTTTACACCTACTATCCCTACATTTGCACTCCCAACCGAATCAAATGAGGTAGTGGACTTAGAGATTATTTGATTAGAACCTTTTTTATATGGTTGTGTTGTACTTTTTGACAATGCACTTCCATGACGCCTTAAATGGAATTCTATATCTATTTTATTCACTAAAATGAGCTCTATTTTATTCAATTGACGATTAATTTTAATATTAATTTTTTAAATTTTATATAATTTTTATGAATCAAAAAATTGGGAGAACCCAAAGATGGAATTTTAAGTTCACTCAGTAAACAATATTTATGGTAAAAAAAGGGAGAACACTAAAATGGTATCAAATTGAAATTTAATTGGGATCTATTAATGTCTTAATCTCACATAATATTTCTAATGTGTTTAGATAAATGGCAATCTTTTATTGTTATCAATGTGTGTTTATTTTAAACATAATGATTTTTGATCTGGGGATTGTTGTACTCCTCTAGTTTTAGTTCTCACAACTCATGTTAAATCGTTTTTCATTATATTTCAATATATTTATTCATAATCATAATCTTTAATGATATGTATTATTTCATAAGTCAGGTTGAAAATATTTGGCTCTGTATGAGTAACTATTAAGGTGAAATCACAATCACCTGTCAAAGGACTCACAATCCTCATTTAGTATCAAAATTGTTAATGTATGACTCATTGGTTTAGAAAACTACCAATTTAGGGTTTTTAAAAAGGAATAGACATGGTTTTATCATTACACATATTTTAGAATATTCAAAAAGGATATAATACTGTTTATATTGACCCCTCACCATGCTACCAGTTTCATAATTCTCCCGAAGACAGTGAAACCATTCAAGTGACACCTTTCTAGTGAGACTCTTCCAGTGACTCCATTCCAGTGAGACCATTTCAGTGACACCATTCCAAGACACCATTCCTAAGTCACCACTTCTGTGACAGAATTACATAGTCCTTCTTTTTTTTAAATATTAAAATTGAAATTATTTCTAATGAGCTTATTTGAGTTATTAAATGACATGGATATTATTAATTATCTTATCAAGGGATGTTCATTAAAATTATGAGGCATGGGGTGAGGATATCATGATCCCTAACCGCTAAAAAGGAAGAACCAGATTTTAAATTAAAAGGATTCATGTGATATAGATTAAAATGATGCATTGTTTTATAGAAAAACAATAACAAGAGACATGAAACTTCTTATGATGGTAGTGAAAAAGAGGAGAATTTTTTCTACCTAAATGTGTCAACATCCCACCAATAACTAATCTTGAAAATAATAACATTGTAGTACATGTGAATATTTATTTAAACTCGGACACCGAGCATTCACAATACTCTATGAATCATATGTCCACTTCTAGAAGTAGACATTTGATTCATGTTTAAAAAATCCAATACATCTTGAAGCATCAATAACATCACTTGGAGCATTCTAAACCCATTTTTATCAATTATTATAATATGTGTAATTTTTTAACAATTTTTTATTAGTGTTTTTGTATGTATTAAAAACTCACACTCTCTCTTACTCTAAACAATATGATATGATATATCCTCTCATTACCACTATCACACACCAATTCACTCATATGTGAAACTATGGAAGAGGTCCCTATGTGATCTGGGTGTTATTGTTTCCCACAAATACATAGTTGTAGTGGTCCAGTTAGTCGTGGTAAAATTTGTATGATATTGTAAATCCCGATCTAGGTTGTGGATCAAGTATATTAAGATAAAGTGAATTGTGATAGGTGATCACCATGTAGAGAGGAATAAATTAATGCCTAAGACAGAACATCATGTTTTTATCCGTTGTGGTCATGTTTTTTTCTCATTTATTTCATTGATTATTTAAACGATAAAACATTACCTTTCATTGTTAGTCAATCATAGATAGTGTATTCATTGAATTTATTTAGTAAAATTATTTTAAAAGTCCTAGTAATATCATAAATTTATTTAATTGAAAATAAATAAATCATCTAGGAATATTTCAAACTCTTAAAATTTTTACAAATATGTTATTATGGTTAACTGGCCTACTTGATTTGAAATTGATGGATTTCAAATAAATTTTTTTTACACGTTTTTTTGAACTCAATACCCCCTTTCTTGAGTTTCCTACTCCGAAAACACTGTATTTTAGATATATTGGAATACTTTAGATAAAAGGCCAGATAATACTAGATTGTGGTTTGCAGGAAATATTTGGTCTCCCTGTTTGCTTCTATTTTTACACTTCCATTGGTATTTGCAGTTATTATTTTCCGATTTAGTAGTTCCATCACTAAAACACATTTTTGTACATGGCATTATTTTATATTGTAGTATAATAAAATGATGGTTGCTTTTTATCTTACCCCTCTCTTTAGAATGTGCTCTCTAAAGGAGTAATTAATACCATATATTTTTTTTACCATGACTTCACTTTTAGTTGCCATCCCGATGGAAACTAGTAGTGGATCTCTGTGGACATTATCTCTCTTATCCCATTATTGTCCCAATAGGGTACACATTCTGGGAGGGCTTCTTGAGAAGTAGACTAATTATTAAAAAATATTAAAAATATCCTTAATATTCCCATAATTATTATAACCAAACCACAATGGTAAATTACTACTATAATATATTTCTAGAATTGTAGTAAATACATGAATCGTTTTTATAAATGTTTTTACTTCTTTTGTATAAGACCCAATATTTTTAAATGTGAATTGATTTTTATAATTCCATGGTCCTCCAATTTTATGAAAAGGAACTATAATTAGAATTGTAAAAATAAATTTATTTCCTTCGATCGTATAAATATTTTTACATTGAAAAATATTCAATTTATTCAATATTTTTAATTCACAATTCATTGCCACATCCCATTCATACAGATACATTGGTGAATATCTCCAATTTATTACATGATTTAAATTGATACTTTATTATTACATGGTATGCATTATTATTCCTCCATGAATATTCAATCCTTCTAGCATTTGAAATGTTAATGATATTTAAGGCATATTTTTTAATCGTATATCTAGAAAACAGAACTATAATAATCATGATATTATTCACTCATTTCACCTTCCCAGTTTATTTTTATCATAGTCATTACATTTTTATTCTATTTAACATTAATATTTTTACATATGTTCCCTAAAACTTAGAAATTTAGAGATGCATATTATAAAAAACTATAATAATAAAAGAGAAACAATATTCTAATTTATTGGATGACAAAATCATGGAAATTTTTGTAATGTAGTACTGTAGAAGTTTAGCTTATGTAAATAATTTTCATCGTATATTGAAACATTTCATAAATTTTTTATTGAAGATGTTAATTATCATAATCATATCCATTAAATGTGTAAACCAATACAATATGTAAAGACAATTTTTTGGTACTAGGTGATGATTTTGTAAAGGCAAATTTCCCAATTTTAGTGTTAGTACATTGAGGTAGAAATTAAAAAAACAACACTAGGTTCTATTATATATACAATTTTTTTAATAAATTTTAAAAACCACATAATCTATTCCTTCCAAAAAAATTTAATGTTCTTATATACTACTACTCAAATGCAATCGGAGAGTTTTGATCTTTAATCAATAATTTCTCAAACCTAGTTCTCAAATATTCTACAAAACATCCACAAATCCTAGTATTAATGACCTAGAATCATGTATCCCAATGAAATGTTCATACTTTATTACATTGAAATAATATATAAGGGACTAGATCCTGATAGTTTAGATTGTTTAGTAGAATGGGATAAATACACAAGTATGTATATATGATTTCCATATTACAATTGTAAAAAAATATTACAGAAAATATTTTAATAATATAATTATTCTCTAGAGCATATTAATGTATAAAATTATTCATACAAATTCATGATTCCTGATGAATGAAAAAAAATATTGGTGGTATCCAATTCCATGAAAGGGTTAATTATTATAAACACTATAATGAATAAATAAGCACAATAGACATGGAATGTTAAATATATGAAAAAAATACATTTAAATAATTTGAAGGTAATAATTAATGTGTCATGATCAATATATGAAAATATTTTTCTTATTCAACAACACATTGATCACAACTAGGTATATAATATTTAATCGGAATATTATATAACTAAAATAACATAAAATTTTATCAATATAATTATAATTTTATTCACCTTACAAAAATCCAATGGATAATAATTAATAAAATTTAATGATGTAAATTTTTAATCATTGGAAATTTTGTTATCTTGATCATGATTTACCTAATATAAAATCACATCCGAATACATTTATAAAGTGATGCGTATGTATAATATTTAAACCGATTTAACTAAGGCAACCAAACTAATTATTCTCATAAGATGTCAAATTTATCGAGATAATATCAAAAATAATTCCCTATATGTTTTTTTAATGGTGAAATTATTCCTCATATATATATATATTATTTTTATTCATGAAAAATATTTCTTAAAATTAAATATTTGTATTCAAAAAAAATATTTATTATTAACAATTCCCTAGTCAATAAAATAACATTACAAGTTGAAATATTTATGTTGAAATGATATGTGAGTTATTCATCAATAATATTTTGGAAAAATAATTTGAATATTTTGTGGAATGTATTGTCCAATGATCGTATGAAAATGATTAATATAAGTGAATTTTTATTAGTATAAAATTTAATAAAATATCTGAATTTTTATACGCTATTTTTCAAACATAATCATAACATATCCGAAAAATTTGGATGGAATAAATTATTCTAAATCACAATTCAATACTCTTAAAATGAAACTAAATTTTAATTAATAAATATAAATAATATAAAAAGATAAATAAAAAACATTATTGATTAAAATATCATTATCATTATGCAAATCATCAATTAACAATAATTTTTTATAAGACAATGTTAAATTTATTTAAATTTAAAATAATATTTAGAAGATATAAATGATTCATTAAAACATTGAGTGGACATGAAATTAGGATATTCCATACACTCCATACATGGTTAAACAAGGATTCTAAAAACATTTTTTGAAGATATATACATGTACTTGTTGGAAAATGACATGAATATTTAATTACCAGTAAATACATAATAATGTATAACATGGGTATATATATCATCAGTAATTAATATCTAATAATGAAAAAAATTATATTTTGAATAAAATATGATATTTCAACAAAAATGTTTTTTGATCGATGATAGAAATGAAATAGAACATTAATAAAAATATTATGGAAATAATTTTAAATTACATTAAGTTTTAAAATGAGACTATTATTTGAAAAAATCATGAAAAAACATAGGTTAATATATTAAAATAGTTTTATATTCCATTGTTATAATAATATTACTCAATGTGTATTCAGGAATAAAAGATCTCAATAATAATTAGATTCTGAAATAAAACCTTACCAATATTATAATGATGACATAAAAATTCAACAATGAATATATTACTTTTATAAAATGTATATAAGAATTAAATAACAATATAAACAATAAAATATATTTAAAATTAATTAGTCATATTATTTGAATACCAAATATAAAGAATAAATAATATAAGATAATAAAATGATATTTTGGTATGAAAATGTTTAACACTTTATAATTTTCATGTCAAATACCTTAAATTAAAATAATTAAAATTGATACTACTTACACAATGGATATCTAAGATTTAAAAATAATTCATTTAAAATGTGTATGATATATTCCATATAACGAATATTTTATGCATAACATTAAAATATTCAAAAAAAATTGAGATACCATTTCTATTTACTAGGAAATGACCATATTAAATAAAATACATTGAAATAATTCACATTGAAACATGAAATACCATGAAATACTATTTATTCATGATATAAATATAAAAAATAATATTCTATTACACCGTATAAAATAAATTACTGGAAGAACAATAAAATATACATAAATGAAGGAATATTGAGGTGGTGTCCTTTGTCATATGCATTATTTTTGTTGATCAAGATTTAAGCTCATGAATTGTAATTTTAAATAAGTTATTAACTTATTGCATATCAATATTAATATCTATATAATAATATATATTCCTTTTATAACATATTATCAATCATGAATTAATAATAATTCATTATTTTACTTTTTTTCATGGTTAATTTTCTTACTTACTATTTCTTGATTTTCCATTATAGTTCTGATTCATATGCATATCATATAGTGCCATAATCTTCATTTAAAACCTTAAAAAATAATTATTGAATCTGTAAATCATATATTTATTAATTAACAATCATGGAACAATTGGATTAAAAATGATGTATGTTATGATAATGATGTCGGTAAGCACTACCTACGAATGGGATCATTTCAAATTTTCAATTATATTTATGGAACGAAGACAGTGATATTTATTTATACCATAATGATACTAATAATATAAATAAAATTAATTTTCATTAAATATACATATATATATCATCTATTTTATTTGGTGATGAAAAAAGTGTCATAATGCTTGGTAAAGGTAGTAGTCCCCACATACTCAATTTTTTTTCCATATTTCAGTTATTGAAAATGAATGAAAGAATATAATAACATTTATTGATGATAAATATTTCATGAATATCATAATTTATTCTTTTATATTACAATTATTTATTATATTTTATCATAACACATTAAAATAATTATCTTCTTAAAAAACCAATAACAACTATTGGCGATGTGGTTGTTCAACGTTCCAACGAACAATGTTATCATACCATATATGTAATGGAATGTACAAAATTTATATATTATATAATGACTCCATATGTATAACTATCTTAAAATATCACACAAACACACACCCACACCCACACACAAACACACACACACATACAATATATATATATATATATATATATATATATATATATAATGTCCATAATCGTTCCTTACATTGATTATATTTATAGAAAACATGTCACATCAATTCATGAGGTGGTATTAATCAATACATAAGAAGGATATTATCATTTTCTATTTCGAGATAGAGGTTCTTTTATAATGGTAATGAGAATATAAAATTTATATCAGTGTTTATTGTAAATATAGGTGTTATTACATTTTAAACTATATAGAATATATGAATGAGGTGAAAGAATAAATATAACATTTATTCATAGTTAAGAATTTTACAACTTCTTACACTACATCATTTGGATTTTACCTTATATAATAATACAATGGATTTCTAAAAATACATTGTATTATAATATTAAGGGATGGAATTTGGGAAGTGATATGTGAATTTATTTTCCAAATCAAAAATACTTTGGTTTGTAAATATGGTAGTAGATAGGTTTTCCATTTTAAAGTTGGATTGAGGACACACATGAATGTTTTTAAATTTTTTAGATACACACAAATTTTACTCTTAAAAAATATTTAAAATGAAAAATTGTCAACACTTAATCGTAATAATTTATAAATACAGACATATCATGAGTTTTTATAAGTTATTAAGTCATTTTAATCCCATTACATAATAATTTAACCCCTACTAAATCAATGTTTACGTTAAAAAAATTAATTAACATTTACTAATATTAAAAATCACAATGGTAAAATGTTAATTTAACATATTAGTTAATATAAATTATTATTAATAAAAACAAGAAGACAAAATTATCAAATTAAATCAATAGAATTTCAAGAATAAATTTTCGAATTATACCCATAGATGTGACTAAAATATTTGTATTTACGCAAATACCCTAATAAGTATAGAAGTATTTTTCTAAAAAATTATATATGAAATTGATTAAAATAATATAAAGTAGTAAAAATAAAATATAATTTATCATTTTTTTATTTTATAGAAATTAAAATGAAGACTTATCTTTTTAATTTTTTTAACTGAAAATGATTTTATAAAAAAAATTAATTGCTCACTATTCATTAAGAAAAGATACATTTCAGAAAAATACCTAATATTAACTATTAAATAAATATTATCTGAATATTTCATTAATAGTGTCCACATTATAAATTGATTTTTATATTTTTTTAGAATTTATTTTTAATAATATTCTCAATGATTTTCTTAAGCGTCCTGCAAAAAAATATAAATTTTTTAGAAAGAATTTATTTTTACTTTAAATTATTCTTATTTTATTTATAATAAATTGATTACCATATAGATAATAATTTATATAGTATTATTTTTATCAAAAAAACAAAAATATATTTTATAATAATATAATAATATATAATTAATAAATTATTAGGGTTTGTTATTATACAATATATTAGTAGGATTTATGTTAAAGAGATATCATACATTAATTGTTTAATATAGATATTGTGTGTCACAAATGATTTAGAATGTAGAGGTTTTATTTTATAACTTTGGGGTATTTCAATAATCCTCATCTTCATCAATACAGTAGAGAGAATCATCAAATTGAGAAATCTATAAAATACTTTGATACAATTATCCGATGGATCACATCTAAAATTCTATTTTGTATTACTTGTCATTTTTTATTTTTTTCATTAGGAAATAATGCAATTTAATAGTTTTTTTCCAGTGTTTTTCATAAACCGCTTGTACCAAAATATGTGGGATGTTTGTTATTCACAATACAAATGGAAATAGTGTTAATATTTCATCACACACACATAAATTGAACTAAAAATATATTTTAATGTGACCATCCTATACACTAAATAATAGTCTACTAACGAAATGAATTTTGATGTATTTACAACATGGTTCATTCTTAATATTATTTTGTTGAACCACCCAACAAATTGGTCACATAGTATGATATGAAAACATAAAACTATCATTATGATTCATATTAAGTGTTGTATTTTTTCAATAATATCAGGGAGAAAAAAAATCAACCATCAGTTTGATATCATTCAGACATATAAAATTATTTCTACCACATTTATTCAGCAACATGGAAATTATAACTCAATATTTATATCTATTTCATCATGATATTAATCCAATAAAATTTGATGAACCTAAAATCCCCACTAAAAACAAATTGTATTTTTATTTAATATATTCATTATTGGGTAATTGGAATGAACATTCAATGTTCATTCAATAACATACTTGAAATTAATTTGTTTGTATCATGGAATCCCACCATTTTCATTGTTCAACTATAAATAGTGATCTCAATAGAATAAAATATTGTAATATTTGTTCATCACTTTTTGATATATTGTCTCTATTCAGGGTTCAAAAATGATAATGACTCAATAATCAGCAATTATGATTCATTCATAAGCATAGAGAGGCATCAAATGTCAATCATCAAAGAAACATCTTCTATAATTTTGTAATTAGTTGTCATCATGGTAATGTCCATTGTAGTGGATCATAAGTTATGTAATATTTTTTCTATAAGTATACTATTATCTTTGCTATGTGGTTTAATTCCATAGCATGGTCTCTATAATTAATTCTTTTTCAAAAAAAATATTTTGTTTAAATTATACCCCATACGGGTTTCCTTCTGTTTTCAATATTAAATGTGCACAAACATAAGGATTGGATATAATTTATAAAATCAACCAATTTATATTTAATCAATTCCCATTATGTGAAGACCCCATCATATTCTATAGATGTGTATTTGACTTCATCCACATTACATATTATTATTTGTGGCTTTCAAATTTTTAATGGATGCGGTTTGAAATAAATTTCCCTTGTATTTATCGTTGAACAACATCATCTTCATCAAGATTAATAGGTGTGCTCATGCATCCAAATACATTTTACCTTTTATGGCCGAAATATGTTCATGTGCTGTCTCATCAATACAGAATGGATTTCAGGATAATTATTGAAATAAATGACATTAATAATCTATTGTATTTTTCCTAGAAATATTTTATTTCAATATATAATGTTGCATTCATGATGTTTTTTTCCATCCAAAAAGGCCATTAAAATTGTTTTTTAGTCAATTTTCCTTATGGATTGTTTTAAATTTGTTGTTGAATCTAACGGAATATGGGGTCATTTAATTAATTTTCACTATCTGCAGTCATTGAAAATTATTCAGGCGGTTAATTTCATATTTTAGAGATGTTATATATGTTTTTGCTGACATAAATTGAAAATAACAAATATATAATATATTAATATATGTCATTAAACAATTAAAAAATTTAATGTTACAATATTCGAAAAATATTACAAAAACATTAATTGAAACATCATAGGAATTGTTAAATAAAAATAAATATGAAACTTAATTGTTAACTATTTTTTTATAAAAAATAATAAATAAAAATTCTCAAATAGTTTAATAGAAAAATAAAATTACAATTAATTATGTTATTTATTATATTATATTATTAATTAAAACATATATTATGTAATCAAATGATTAAAAAATGATAAAATACCTATTTAGAACAATGTAATCATGAATTAACTAAATCACATAATGAATTACAATCTATATAAATAATATCAAACTCACTTAAATTATTAATTAAAATAATTTTATGATCTCGTTAAAAAAAATATATTAATGATAAATAATTTTCATTATTTACTAATTAAATTATAAAATAGAAATTAAATTATTGAAAATCTATTAAATCCAAAATCAAGCATATAGTCAAAATATACAACACATATGATTTTGTAAAACACTATTAAAAAAGGCTAAATCACCACATATTCCAAAAAATTATTTTAAAAATTTGTTTCCTCATCCTTATAGAACATTGATGAAGTCCTTATCAAACCCTATATATTTTTCCCTTCTACCCAAGACTAGATTTCATCATCCTAATAATGGATGAGGCCCCACATTTATAGATAATATTATCAATCAGTAATCCTATCCAAATGGGATGTAAACTAGTAAAAGAATTTTTGTATATATTTTCTCCATATAACAGACCTTTCATTGAACTAGGGAAATATTCATATCATTAAACCACATACAATAAAATTATATTTCTTTATAATGGTCAATCCTAAACATCTAAACCATTTTCATCAGACCCCCTCTAATTGTGGACAAAAGAGATGTAACTATATGAATGATGAAGAATAAATAAGATGAGACAGAAGACCATGTTATAACATTATAGAGTCGAATATATAATCCCTCATCATAATTTTTCATAAATATTAATCCACACCCACTCATTAACATCTCACATGCATGGATGTCTTATCTTATAAATTGATTTTTTAGTCTAGAATATCTTAAATAGAACAAGGTACATGATGTTAACATAGACCACTCACCCATCATGGGGATTATGTACTAACAATAGTTATCAATAATATCCATTAGGCACTCTATTTAAAATAGGTCACAAGTACCCTAAAACACCAATGGACACTTGGGTTGGAAGTGTTGAAAAAGATTACACATTTTCCATTAAATTATTCCTCTATAAAATGAAATAATTCAAAATATTGGCCATGGAGCTGGATCATCATCTTGCATCATTAATTCTTGAAATGTCACGTTCTAGGGTACACCTTCCAATGAAACTGGAACTTTCCTTGGTACCTCTTTGATAATTATATACTATTTGGATGCAATAAAAAATGGAATATTAATAATCTATATAGCAACATATATGAAATTCCTATATAAAATTTACAATATATGAATCCCCTAGTTTAGGGTAGGTCTAAATCAATATATTGGATCATAGAATGTTTTCCATATGATTCTACAAATCAAACTACAAAATACCACCATTAAATAAAAATGGGCCCCATACTATAAATTTAGCCACATTAATTTAAATATAAATCAAAAAATATATGAACTAGTAAAATTAATAACTACAAAAATAATATGTAAATTTTTTAAAGAATAATATTTATTTCCTAAAAGACTGTACAAAATAAGTAATTAATTTAATTTAAAACACTAAACCAAAAAAATTATATAAATCACATGTGACACTAGATTCCAGGTCATGATGCATAAACAATTTAAAATACAATAGAATTTTACTTGTAAATACCGATTAAATTTTCTCAAAGGAACATTACAAATTAGATGGATACAACATCGTAAATTTAATTCCCAACATCCAAATAATCAATAAACCTTATACCACATCCTACATTAGACAAAAGAAAATTGAAATACATTCCATTGATATAATTTATTTCTGTGACAACCTAATTTACCAATTCATGATCTAAATAACCACATGACCATATGAGATCCCAAGATAAACAATACTATTCCTACTAATAGTAAGGTTCTATTTACCATTTTATTGGTACAATTACATTAATATCAATAATTACAAGAATAATTAATAATATAAAATAATATAGATGAAATTGTAATTAATTCTAAATCAAATTAAATAGTATGTATTTAATACAAGACACAGAAAATAGCATTGTAAGACCAAATGGGGATTGTAAAACCAGGTAATAAAATGTCTAAGGAAGTATATTCATTATAATTTTTTATATGCCTCCCTATTACCTCCTGAAACTGGGAGCCTCATTCACCTCAACTCCATGTTATTGGTCCTTTAGCATTCATTAGATCCATGGTAATGAAATCTGGGTAGGCATCTAAATTCCATTTTATTCTATTAAAAAAATTCCTTATTGGAAATCACTAATTAAACCCATAATATATATACTTAAATTTATAATTGTGTATGTCATTAAATAAATATTATTTAATAATCATTTTTGAGAATAATTATTTTGTAATCATATTTTAATTATCATAAATAATTTAAAAATATATATGTTAATATATTTTAATATATATAAATTTATAATTTTATTTGATTCATCACATCATTGATGAATTTCTATAAAAAATTATATGATTCTACATAAATTCATATTGAAATATAAAATCAATCAAAATAATAATTATTTTATGAAAATGAAGATATATAGTTTCATTATGATACTCTATAGAATAATATATTTTTCTTATACTAGCCTTTTACCTAAGGTTGATGTTATTTATAGCTGTATATTTAGTGGTTTGTTTGATGGACATGGTTTCGAATGGGATCTCTATTTGATTGAACATCTCTTGTAATTTTTTTTCACATAAGTTTATGTTTTTGAATATCACCCTAGGATTTTAATGGTTAAATCCTAATGATAAAATACTAGTTATAAGGTCATGTAAATATAAATTTTAAAGAATATCTTATTCATAATAACAATTACATCACCTATGTTATATGCTATATATTTTCAAAACATTATTATTTAATAATTTAAACATTCACTATTTAATAAAATTTCTATCTATTGTAAACACACATACTGGCCATTAATGATTTTCTAAAAATTATTATTATATATTATATTATTCGAAAATACAAAAAATAATATTTTACATGTGGTTTTATATAATTATATTATATAATGTGTAATTTGTTTATTCGGAATGTAATTTCACTTATAATAGACTAGGACACTACATTAATCACCATATTAAATACATCACCATATAAATTTCATTTTATACGTTATAAAATACATGAAATTTTATATTTCATTTAATTTTCCCCATGTTTCCTACTAAATCTTATGTTATTCCAAAAATACATTTTATTGGTGTATTATCTAATTATGAATAAAAATATGTATTATATAATATATTCACTGGTTAATCCACGTATAAATGATCATGATAAAATGGAACTCCACCATTTTCTATTAATGTAGTGGTTGATATGTTCATATATAATGACGACACAAGGAAACAAATTTTTATTGAGATAGTTTGGGTGGGATTTCGGGTCCAAATGCAATTCTTCTGATTAGAACAAGGATCTGAAAGTGGTCAATATATGAAGGGTGGAGCTTTCCCTTCTTCTAAAACCTCATGGATTTATTCAATGATGATATATGAATAAACACCTTATATCCAACTTGAATCTTTATTCTGTTTCATATAATGAATTCAGATATCCTTAATTGAAATTCTCTAGATTTTAAATGGTGATGAATAGTAAAAACTATATCTACCATCTAATGGATAAGATTGGTTGCCATTAGATTTCCCTCTGTAACTTCCTCGCTGAATATTAAAATATGACACCTATACCTATATATATCATCTTAATGGGAATATTGGGGGCAATACTGGATGTAATTGTATTATATAACTTATCTAGTTGAAGCTGTTGATCTCGACATCCTTCAAAATGAAATGAACATTATCTCAACATATCCTCTAGAGTTTGGGAGGTTCAATTATATTTACTATCCATATGAGGATAATATGATGTATTAAAACATACCACTCTATCAAATTACTTCTAATGGATTCTCCAGCTAATTAAGGAATGCCAATTTTGTTGATCATATAAAAAAGATATTGGTACTCTATGTTATCATTATATTTCTCTCTTTTATATCATAAAATGATTGTTGATGATTTAATATATCATGGTTTCAATGAAAAATCTAATATGATAAGGTGATTTAAAACAACCAAAATAATATTATTAATATTTATTTAATAGTGAGTCATATAATGAAATTCATGAATTTATATTCTAATTTCCTTAATAGTAAGGAAATTTATTTTATTTACACATATAATTCAATTGTTAAACTACTATTGATTATCATAGAAAATAGATATAAAAATTCATCAATATTGCTCTTTATAGTTACACTATAATATGTTCATTAGCTATTTCTATAATGTTCTAAAACACAGATCAATATATAAAAATTATATTTCATAATAATTAAGTGTATCCCTATTTAATCAATGTTTTGATGAGACACATATTCACGTTCCAACCATTATTACTACAGAACTAGAGAATTTAAACTATTGAATATTTTATATCATTATTTGTAGGTCTGTATAATCATATTGCGGATCCTTGATCATATCAAGTGTTCATATTTTAGATGTTTGTTAAGAAATGTATAATGACATTATTTTTATAATTAACCTAATCACCCAATTTGTTATAGAAAAATAATGCAGCACATTAAATACACATCATGGAAAATATATTATTATCTTTTACTCTTAGTGACTTGGATACATTGTTTTACATCTAATTATTGAAATATATTAAATATTAATTATCATTAAAAATATATGACTGCCATTTTTGGTTCATATTCACCTCATTTTATGTGAATATATACTTTGGACATCTATAATCTGTATATATTTCACTCATTTCTCAATATAAATTATATTCCCATTACATAAATGAGATGATAAAAACAGTAAATTTCATATAATGTTTCATGTAGTTCTTCTAAAGTATAATTTATTAGATAATGTTATATAATCTCACCTAGATATTTTCATATATTATTAACTAAATCCTTTTTTATATCCCTCACTACAGAACACAAAATATCCACACATGTGTGGAATGTATTAACACATTTAGATATTTTTAAATTCATTAAACAAATAATTCACTTATCATCAAATATATTCAAGAAAACATTGACAAAATTATATTTTCAATATCATATTGTTGCTGGAAATTGTAACATCATACTAATAATTTAATTACTTTACGATGGTATATCATGGAATATGTGGACCAACATCGTCCATTTTAATGAATGAAATACTTTATGTTCCTTAATAAAAAAGGGAAAATATATATCATTTTACTAGTGATAAACTATCCTAGGGATATTAGATTCTCCATAAAGAATAATTATTTATTTTCTTTCTATTATAAATATTTGATTCATATGTTTTTGATAGAACAATAAATTTATCATCATGTCCTTCCATGATTTTTACTGCACATAAATACATATCCTATAATGACTACCAAAAATCTCTTTTTGTAATTCCAAATGAATATATAAATTAACTATATATGGATAACACATGAAATACTGAGTCTGAATAGGATCATTAAAAATATATAGTCCATATAAAATGTTTCAAAAGTAGTCTAATTCATACCATACATCACAATTAATTCACAATATGTGACCAAAGATCCACTATTGATAAGTACAATAATTTACATAGATGGTAAAATAGTATTTAATCCATGGGAAAAATATGGTTTCGTCATAATATTTTTATATGTTAATTATTAAAAATGTAATGTCAAAATGACACATACATCTTCCAAAACAAATGAACATCACACCCAAATGTGATGCACATGTGCATATAAAACATATATCTAGATTCATTTTTAGATTCCTCCTTAACTAATCCTGATTTTTAATTTTAATTTTATATTCAATCATTGCTATATAAAAAACTAGAGTTTTATATTATATTTATATATGATCCCCATTATTTTGAGGAAGACAATAAAACTCAGTAGGGAATATATCGATGTATTTGATTTTAATTAGAATTTCATCAATGATAAAATTTTATTTTTCCATAACCAATTATGTTATATAATAATTATCATAAGGCAAAAAATTATATTCATGGGTTGTGTAATCAAAAAAAAATTATACTCATCAATGAACTAATATGGGATAAAATGATAATTTGAGAAATACAGGGTGATTTCCTTCACAGAGGAGAATATAAAATAAATATACAAAGATAACAAACAAATACATTTTATTATGTCATGTACCTCTCAAGTGAGTATTTTACAGATCATTATGATATTACCCAAAAATATATATTGGGGATAAGTTATATACATGGTATGATATTTTTTTATCCATTTTTCATTATCGCTAATATTTGTACTTCCTAGTTTTCATTGGGATTTTCAATAGTTCAATTGAAATTGTGTGCCATAGTGTAATGCGTGTAAACATAATAAAATGACACCATCAGTATTTTTTAATGAATATATCATGTCCTTATTACCATATTATTATGACGATATACCCTAATAGTTTATTTTAAGATTCTACCCTTTCTCATTTAGCCATGGTTGTTATGGGAGATAGTTATCTTAAAAAATAATTAGATTAGTTAATTTAATACCATATTGAAAATGTTTCATTCAGTGGAAACAATGTATAATAACAAAAATATTAGATTGAGAATTATATGATTCCCTGTAATTAATGTTCTTTTCTACTTGTAATTTCAATGATAATTTCCACTCAATAACATACATCGATAATTTTCTCTTTCCAATAATGATGTTTCAAGCAACTTTTCACCAGAACAGTTGATAAGTGGAATATTCGATTTTTATGTCTCAGTGTGATTTATGTTTGACTCATAAATAATTATACACCATTACATACTTGATATCTATTTTATCATTACAACATATATATTCACTAATTTCTATGTTTATATTGATCAAACAATAAAATTTTTATTTATATTAATTAAATACTAGAATCCAATAAATATTTTCATTGAATTATAATTATTCATCTAATATTGTTTTATAGATTAATTTTTATTCCTATAAAAAAGATGGATTCATATAATTCAATAATTGGGATGTTTTCATTTCCCAGCATGAAGGATTCATTCTCCATTTTATTGATAATATGGATATTGGTCAACATTTCCCATTGTAGAGTTCAAGGAAAATGTTTATAAAAATATTATTCTTGAAGACAGTCAACTCCATCACTTCTATATCATTTTCATTCTTCAAATTAATGATCAATATGCACAAATGTTTTATTTATATCTACATTTAATAAAAACCCTACACAAACATATTTTCTAATAGAATTGATTTAATGTGGTGATATGTTCATTAGAGGTTATCTATTATTCAAAAAATTATGAAATTGATGATCTATTGAATGATATAGGACAATGTTGAATAATAGAAAAAATGATACATTAATTTTATTATATGAATTTGGTTCCAACTAAATCATATTTTTATTGAAATAATTAGTTAATCGACTAATTATTTCTTAGATGTTATTGACCCCTACTCAAATAGTGTCAGATTCTCAATTGTTCCATCAATAAATTTTACATTAATTTTTTTACATGGTTCCAAATAATTCAATCCATTGAATTAATTTATGGGAATATAACATATAATAATTTTCTAACTATTAAGCACATAAGTTGGGATTCATGAATAATGAAGGCTTAAACCATAAATTAAAATAGTTATTGACTTTTTAACTTTCTGCTTATAATATATTTTATCCATAGACAATTTCGATATACTAAATATAATAGGAATTATTCTCGTTCATAAGTTTCCATAGAGGTATTTTGAATTTACCCAGTTATATCCCCTTAGAGTGTCATACAATGCAATCATAAAAGCCACATTTTCATGCTCTATATATAAGTCGAGGTAATACCAAAAACTCTATTTCAAGCTTATTACACACATATATTTCATTAACATATGTTCATCCACATGTATTAGGTATAAGATTATTTTGCTTCTTTGAATCCATAAATATTATACAATACTAAATTTTAAGGATATATCATATGTTTCTATTTATTTATATTATATATAATATTTTTTTTATAATAACAATACCCTAAATAACATGACATTTGAATAATATCATATATTATAAAAAATATTATTTATACAAATTATTTGATGATTTATAATATTAATATAGACATTTGATAATCCATTAAATTTATATTTCATATTACTATATTAATTTTGATCCTTCTATAAATAAAATTAAACAATGGTACAATGATTTAACTAAAAATCTCGATAATAATCCCCTAAAATTCCATGAATACTCAAACACTATACTAGATTACCAGTGGACATATAATGGAAATATGTGACATATAATTACTATTAAATGATTTATCAAATAATTTCATGATTTAATGTAGTACTTGTGTGTCAAGATGATTAAAATGATTATGTAGACATTTGGTAAACATAATAATGGACACTGAATCTATATAAAAGATGATATCTTAAATGAGTCAGCATAATGTATAAATAGAATCATATTTTATAAAAATATAATTATTAAAAAACCATTCACATTCATATGATGATAAATATTTTTTCTGTCAAACAAATCATAAAATATAAGAACACATTTAAAAAAATTTGATAACGTGATAATATAATTTAGGTTAAATAAATTTATTGACCAAATTAGTAATGTATAAGTATAATTTGGTGAATACCCATCAGTTTAAATGAGGATAATTATGAAAAAAAATAATGTGTTTCATAGAGTATTATGATATATTATTCATATAATAATCGGTCAATATAATGGTTCATGGAAGGGATCGATGAAAGTGAATGTTTGTATATCATTACAATGTCATCATATAAATATTTTATGGGATTAGTAACAAAATTTGAAAACATGGACCATTTTAAATCTATGATAGTAAAAAAGGAAATGAAATTTAATAACATTAAAGAGGTATAGAATCCCATTCCATGATATAGTGATTCTAAAATCATGAGAAAATATGATTTGGATCATATAAACATAATGGTAGGGGAAATTTATGTATATGAAAAGGTATATAATTCTCAATGGGTGTCATGTGATATTTAATGGGTGGTTCATTGTGTATTCATTGTAAAAGATATAAGAATACATTACTAATTTCTAAATGCATGTTTGTAAGCTGTGAAAGAAACATATTGAAAATACATCCATTCCCATATTTTCCCAATAGATCGTATCAATGTGTAGTGCTTCCCAATATCAATTAATATAATAATTTGAATCGTTAAATTATAAATAATCATGAATTTTAAATGATTCATGTAAATACAAATTTTTTTTAAAGTCATAATTTATAATATATATCAGGGATGATTAATTTTCTGTTAAAAAATTAGTATAAAGTATTAAAAAAGATATATTTTATTGGGTAAAATTTTATTTTCCCATTAATTACATATTTTAGAATTTATTACCCCACTATTTGTCTATTATGATGTCATAGTATGTACTATATATGTTTAAAACTTTTTTATTTTACAAAATATGAGACTATTTCAGAATTTTTTTGAATATCCTGGACTTGATTATTTGGAATATATTATTTAAAAAATATAATTTATTTTACTAATATGAATTTATTTATATATTAATTTACACTTTAAGTTTTAATTAATTAATAATTTAATAATATGTGTTTTTAGAAAAAAAAAACATATTTTCTATCTTTATAAAAATTATATTGGACAATAATGAAATCTATTGAAATTTATATTTAATTAAATATTTTTGAATTAAATATTTTTTAATATGATAAAATTATGAAATTATAGTTTATTTTAGAACACTTTCACTAATAAGAGGGAGTATTTAAATGCATTTTTATAAATTTATAATAATAGAGAGTCAATTTATACATTATTTTTAATGAATTAAATATAGTCATTCATAACACATTTTTCTAGAATCATAACCCCATATTAAATCATCATACACACTATGTGTATAGTGTGATATGAAAGATCATTCAATGGATGGTTTCACCAACATTGTTCTGGTGGTGATATCACTGTGCTTGAACATCTCCCTTAAATGTTTTCTCATATTCTTTGTTATTTATTGACATGATCTCATTCAAGAGAGATTAAATGTGATTATCACTCCCTCATAATCTATGATATATTATATTTAATGGCTACACTCAAAATTTAAATGGACTATCTTCTTCCCTCAATATTTATAGTTTATCAACATAACTCTAAATATAATCTAATCATAACAGTCACTATTGAAAAGAATATAATCAATGAATTTTACTACTAATTGTATTTAATTACAACTATTAAAATAGTTATATATTTAATAATAGAATAATCTAAACAATGTAAATAATATCATATATTTTTGATAATGTCATTACATAATAGAGAATTTTTTAAAAAATATTTGTATTTAATTTATATATGTTTGGGTATCTATAAATATCAACATTTGACCCCAAAATTTTTGTCCTGATATTACTTATTCATTCCATGTGCTTAATCGTCTAAAATGAGTCTTATAAATTTCTGTTTTATAATAGGAAATTTTTATTCAAAGAAAAAATATTGATTTTGATTTTATTTGATATAACTTAAAAATATTTCCTTCACTAGAAAATGAACCCTATGAGAAAAAATACTGAACTAGCCTGTGATGTCATAAAATGATTAATATTATGCATATATAACCCCAACATATTCTTCCATATTCTACTTCTTCCACGTTCATTATGAAAATATATTCCATATTAGAGATAGATGGTTACCAAAAAATAGAGTTTTGTGGGAAAATAATTAAAGAAGTTGTAGGCTATACCTCTCTTTGTTCCATTAATCATTATATTATTAGTAAAAGTATAGGTTTTATTTGATTTCTCTACTCTCAAATGGTCACAAATATTATTTCCTTGAGGCATTGATTGTAAAATTTTATTCATGAAAATTATTGGTGACAATAACCATTATATTATCATCTGTTAATAAATAATGTTAATATCTTGACAATACTATAAATCCCAATATTCAAAATATCATTATGGTAATCCATAATTCCATTATCTCATGGTTTTCATCATATTCAATAGAAATCATTCACTAATTAATAAATAATTGAATATAATTTCAAATATATAAATATATCATAGTGGTGTGGAACCATTATTAAGTCATAAATAAATAATGGATTGAATTATTATTACGGTGACAATAATGACATATACATCACTAATTAAAAAGAGACATATTTTTTTAATAATTTAATTTTTCACATGTAATAAAAAAATTAGAATTAAAAAATATTAATAATATCATACTAAAATAATTACAAATATAAAATTTATATTCATTATTGTTTTAAACAAAAAATTAATTAAATCATGTACTCTATAAAATAATTAATATCAACAAATAGTTTTTACATTTCATCATTGATGAGATACATATTCTACGAAATCCTTCCGTATGATTTATAAATCTTAACTATATATGTATGATACTAAATTTTCGACAATATAGAATAAAAATTAATATATTTTCTTCATCTGAATTTTTGATATCTTACTTATTAGAATGATAAATTATTTACCTTAAGATATATGGGTTTTATTATAGTTTAATGTCCAAGAACCAGTATGAACTGTTCTAAATATATTTATTATGAAAATATGAATATTATATATCATAGTGGGGCTAAGCAGGGATATATTTTTTTTATTTGATGTAATATTATAAATACTAATTTCACATAAGATGAAAATTAATGAAAATCATTCTATCAGCTAAATATTTCTAAAAAATCAAAATTGAATATCAAGACTCTTAAATACATTAAAAATTCCTTTAAGACAAAATTAATAAAATTTCAGTTACCTTGAAATGATTAATATGTAACAGAAATAACAAAAATGGCTATTTAGAACAACATTTTTTTACTATCATGAATAAAATATCAACATTAATAACATTTATTTGGTAATTTTTTTTTAATATTAGTATTCATTCTGATAACCAGAGGGTTGAATCTACAAATAATTATTTCACACACATATTGCGTTCATATGATGGAAGTAGTTTTCCACTCTTGTGATGGCCGAAGAGGGTACGAATAAACCATCCATGTGTCAATATATATACAAAGTATTATGAATGGTGAATTAATGTAATTTATTTGGATTTTTTTATTTAATATATGTAAAATTATTAAATATTTCTAGAAAGAATGTGTATGTGTTATTAAAATATGTTTTATTCACACACACCATATATAAAATCATTTGTGTATGTGAAAATGTTATGTTTTAAATGATATTTTTAATAGATTGAACTTTTCTAGAAGGATGAGAAATAAATTCAGTGTGAGAATTTGAATTTATAATTTAGGATCCATGAAATAACATAGGATACCCTATACATGGTCATAATTGTGGGCCCATGAAAATTTCTTAAAATAATTTTCAAACATCAAGTGCTGGAAACTGATGTAAATGAATGATGATAAAGAAAATGGGAATGAATTTTCCCAATAAGGTCACAAATAATTTAATATAATTTAC
Source organism: Viscum album (assembly GCA_963277665.1). Classification (NCBI taxonomy): domain Eukaryota; kingdom Viridiplantae; phylum Streptophyta; class Magnoliopsida; order Santalales; family Viscaceae; genus Viscum; species Viscum album. The sequence continues at coordinate 222,104,353 of OY728143.1, forward strand.
TATAATTCCGTCATAGTATTTCAAAACATATGACACCCATGAAAAATAAATGAAAATTTTCAAAAAATAAATATATCAATAATAATCATAAAAACGATAGATATCAATAATAATCATTTAATAAATATAAACATTATTGTAGTTTATTTTATCCAAAGTAGATGAAAATGTGTCATGTATATATATGATAATAAATGAAATCCCAAATACACATCCTAATCCACATTTTACGTCAAGTTCACCATTAAATGAAAAAACCAAACATGCTCCATGACCTAAAATATATCAAACATAAACCTTAAAACTCAGAGTCTATAGACATCAAGTGGTATTAGTTTCTTGTAAAAAATAATGTAAATTTTTTTTATTTCTCTATTTACTTAACATCCATTTAAAAAAATCATTACTTCTTATGAAATATATAATATAAACTCAAGTTATAATAAACCAATAAGTTCAATCATTTTTATTCCCCAAAAAATAATTAAAATTGCATGACACATTAAAATTAGATTGTAGTATAACATTAAAGAACATACCCATAAAATTTTGTCATTGATAGATAAAATTTTAATCAATGTTTAAATTTATATAAAATTTTATTTTAAAAAATAAATTAAATATCTAATGAAAAAAATAAAAAATTATTAATAAACAATAAAAAATTTATGAAGACAAAAATTAATGATCTAATACAACAAAAAAATATGCGAAATGGGTGGAATAGACCGTGAATAATTGATAAATGTAAATTCTAATAGAAATGATAATTAAAAAAATTTCAGGATTAAAAATAGTAATAAATATAAATTAGGATAGAATCTTAATGTGTGGTATACAATAAATTGTAATTTTATAGAGTAATGGGATATTTTTAAATATGAAATGATATGACACTATATTTACTAATATGATATAATCAGCCAACCTATAAATAATTTATGATGTCACATACCACATAGATTCACTAACAATGACTCAATTATTAATCTTCACTTGGGTCAATACATTTATCACACATTGTGTTATACTTTATCTCATTTGGAAAGGATAATAACGACATATCAATCACTCATGAATATACATAGAATCTATATGAATGAACATATAGTAGGGAAGGTGACATTTTGAATATATAAATAATGTAACATTAAATATCAACATCCCACCACTAAAGACTAGTAATGTGATCTAACTTAATAAATAAAAATACTTAAAATTTATAACATTATCTAACACACATATACCAAGAAAAGATGAGGACTACATTAAGCTATAGAATGTTTTTTTTGAGTAATAGTCAAATGTTTCAAATGGGACCTTGATTTGGAAACAATAATATCATTGATAAATAAATTTATAAATTCTATTCAAAACAAAAATCATACAATGAATCTTTTATAATGTTTAATATATCTTTTTATGATATGTTTTTAATACAATAGATGAGAATATCTACTGAAATCAATATTTGGAAAACATGTTTCATTAGAATTTTTTCTGTATTAAGAAAAATCTATTTAAATGAAAGGAATTTTATTTCATCTGATTAGAAGATGTAATATTTAAAATAAATATATCTAAAATAATTATAATGAGTAATATATAATGTGTAAAATAATATTTTTATCAAACAAAATAAAATATTTATTTTAAAAACACATTAATTTATTAATTCACAATACAAGGAAAAAATTTAAGTATAAATTATTAAAAAAATTTATAATTTTCATTGGAAAAAAAACATTTGAATTTGACACCAAAATTTATTACGCCCACCTATAAAAAAGAAATAAAATTGAATAAATTATATTAATCAGTCAATAAAAACACTATCGAATAATAATTTTTTATAATTTTTTGTGATCTATACAAAAAAATAATTCCACGATTGATCAAAAAAATTATAATAAATGGAATGTGAACTGTAAAATGGGAATTAAAAATGTGTATCTATAAAATATTTAAGGGAAATACTAGGAGATGAACCTTTACAACTGAGAAAAAAACCAGAATATAAAAATTTAAACCCACACCATCTTATTGTGTGAAAAAGGATACACTACAATTGAGTTAAGATTAATTAATATAATTCAACTAGGGTTAAATACAATTAATAATGTGATGGACTAAAATATATGGACTCATCATTCCAAAAAATTATAGAGGGAATTAAATTAACGATGATAATATATGGAGTTCTAGATGGATCCCATCATTCACCAAAAAAGTGAGTGGGATAAAAAGACAATAAATGGATCTATAAATTGTAAAAGGGAAATATTTTATGCCTAACTATGAAATATTTGGATTTTTTTATAGATTGAAAACACATTTAATTATATATTCACCCAACATTTTTCCATTGAGTAGTCACTCCAATGAGTTTTCTAGGTTTGTATGCACTACATGAAAAATCATACATCGACCATTTTATTTCCATTAAAACATTATTATAATTTTTTTGGGGAAGGTTTTATTGTAAATTTTAACCATTTATCAATTATGCCCCTACCACAAAAACATAATAAATTTAAAATGTTAATATATTTTAAACAAATGTTTTCCTTAAAAGGAATACATGTATCAATAAATAAAATAAAAGGAATATAAGGGTTGGGTAGTGCATTTTATACCCACTATAAATTATTTATCTAAAAAAAATCATTAACATACAAGGAGGATAAGATGAATGTAAAATTACATCATATTTACTAAATCAATACCTCTTGTATGACATCCAAAACCAATTTTTTTTCAAAATTAACCATAATATAAATACTTATCACCCGAAATGGACATAGTATAAAAATACATTAGTCAGGGAAATAAAAAGTCACAAATTGAGTCTCTCCTCTATTTATGTTCATTAAAAAATTAAATGCAAAACTAAGAGACACTGACTTAATGTGACACTCTGAAACATAGACCTAATCTATTACTATATTTATAATGCATAATATTATAATTTATAGTCCCACATTTAATAAAAAAATTATTTCCTATATATAAATTTATACAAGAATGGGACACCACAAAATAAAATCAACTGATCAAAACCAACACCAACAAGAAGTCTATGAAATTAATGGTGAATGGGGGAATTGGCGAATTGTATTCGATTGCAGATTTTTTATAAGGACCTAACCTTGAACATTATATAATCTTGAATTAAATGAATAATTCATTTTGAAGATCATTCCAGTTTTAGGGTTTTGGAGAATTAGGACATAAATATTACATCTCAAAATATTACATGGTAGACACATCTACATAGTTTCCATTTTTTTTTACAAAAAATGAACTCTAAAAAAAGAGTAATGTCTAGTTCCATGTTTAAGACATCACGACTTTTCCTTGATCGCATCCTTGACCATATTCCACATTATGTCCTGCGAAAAACATTTCAACAACTCAGGATGAGCATAAAAAAGCTAAGTAAGGGATACACAAAGAAGGTAGACAATTAGTTTTTCAAAACAATAAGTAAACCATGAATAAATTATCATAAGTAAAACATTTCACCTTTATGAAGTAGTAAATACTCTTCGATGAATAAAATATCATTACTAACCCATTTGTAACCAAAATATTACCATAAAACCCAAAAAAATAACACATAATATTTAATGTTAACTTGGGACATAAACATACTAAAATGGAATAACTATACGGGAGACTTCCACACATATCACTAAATGGAATATTCATAAGGTCGCCATCCAAACCCAATGCATTGGAGGTTATAATTTAACCACCTGTCTTGGTATTCACGACACAACTAGTCATATGAGTTATCACATAACCACCCATCAATTTTCCATATAACATTATAACACATAAAATATTGAAAATATAATCATTTCACTAATAACATTTCATTTGTAATCACAAGAATAAATTTCAAAAAATTGAAATAATCAATCCATTTTCAAAAAACGTTTAAAAAATGATTTTTGAATCAATGTTTCCCAAACCACATTGAATAATTTAAATGAATTATCATTTGAAAAAATTAATGTCCATAAAAATAAATCCTATAACCCATTTTGAAAAAATGGACATTAAGGAGAAATATTTAGAAGAATAAATCTTTAAAACATTTAAAAGGATATTTTAGTTAATTTTTTTTTGTAACAAAACGAGAGACACTTGATTACAAATAATAGAGGAATAATATTTAATCATAACATTATAATATCATGAAAATAAAGGGATTCATGATATAATATGTCAATGGACAGTATATACACCATATAGGAGTGAATTGGTGCATAACAAAAATGAAGTCTCAATGGAAATGTAAATTAAGATGGAATCCCTTAAAAAATGGTATCCTTAAATTAAGGGAAAATTATTCACATAATTATTTGTGAAAAATATAAGTACACCAAATATAAGTGGATATTAAGTGTGAAACAATAATATTTCATTCACACATAATCATAGGATGACATATTCCATAAGTACACGTTCAACCCAAAGAATCGAAATTGTGTTAAGAAGATCCCCTATATAAATATTACAGCCTAACAACGTCTCTTTAAAATTAATAAAATGATTTGATGGGATAAAAAGTGTTCCTCAAAACTCGTAAAAATTGATTACATAAATAAGGATATAGTTGAACTTAACTCAACATAATAAGATGTAAATTAAAATACATAAGAAAAAGATGTCTTTTAAAAAGATGAGGGTGAAAGGTTCCCTTACCAATTTGGTAACATACAAAACATTTACCACATGAAATAAAGGATCATACAATGAAGATGTAAATACTAAAAAATGAATGTATATTACACAATGTGTACAATCATGGGATGTACATACCCCACAGAAAAGTGAAATAGTGGAAAATATAACATGAATCTCATGGGAATAAAAAGTGTGTTGAATCCCTTTACCACGTTGTATTGAACTGAGTCGTTTGACCAAAAATTAATAACCCCCAAATGAATCACAGAATACCATGAATATAATGAGAATCATGATAATATATATCAAAATTAGTAGACAATACACCACATGCAATGAATAATTGGCGAACAATGGAAATCTCACAGAATTAAAGGTGAGATAAGAAAATCCCATACGAAAATTCGGTAGCCTAACGACGCCACTTAAAACAACCAAAAATGGATTTATGAGATCAAATAGGGTCTCTAATCATATGGAAATAAAAATTAATGTAATAATAATATAAAATAACATCACCAAACATAAGAAATATGATCTTCAAATAAGTGACATAAAAGAGAGTACTTGAAAATAACGAGAGAGGTAGGATCCTTTACCTCATGTCCGACTTGACTTGATCGTTCTTTAATATCTGGAATAATACAATAAATTTTATTTCTAGTTTCTTAAGAACATTTTTGATGTTAATTATTCTTTTTATATCCCTTATTACTATGCTATAAACATTATGTAATCATTTAATTTAATAAGGTTCGTTTTGTCGATATTTGGTACACTAGTAAAAAATGGCCTTCTTATAATTACATGTTGCTCAGGTGGTCAAAGGTTAATTATATCCAGAATTCTATTCATTATTTGGATATGATATATATCATATAAATCTATCATATACAAGTATTTATAATAGTACATACCATTTAAAGGCAATAAATGAAATGCACTGTTCATGGGGTCGGTAAGCCGTACGTCTTCATGAATGCTACATTCATTTATATTTCTTATTTTAAAGAAATATAAACATAATGATACATTATTATAATATAATTACAGTATAATATCATATATTATATCATTAACTCCATCCTTTATACATCCCACGTAAGGAATTAACGAGTCCCACAACATTGAGGGGGCGATAGTCTGCACTTCCTCAAACGAGATTATCGTTTTTAAATTCTATGGAAACTGTAAAGGTGTACTATAAATGTGAATTACAGAAGAATAATGAAAACATAAACATAACATATATCATATAAATACATTTCCATCATAATGGCCACCATGAGAGGTGGTAAGATGTAATTGAACAATCATCGTTTTGTGAGGCCTTAGTTTTCCATCCACAAGTACATTATATTCTTCATCCATTAGATGGAGGTGTGTGTATGTGTATTTATAATCCTTATCATAAAAAAATCCTAGTATATTGTGGAAACTGGTTTGGTTAAAAATAAGGGAATAAAAAGAATTTAGGGGTTAGATAAGTAAAATAAATGAAAACAATTTAAGAGAAAATGTTACAATTAATTTGCATAACTCCCATTTGTTTGAACCAATGGAATTTTTGATGTTCCTTATGAATAATTTAAATCTTATAGTGGGAATATATAGATGTATGGAGATTAATTGGGAAGAGTATGGGTGACCTAAAAGGCTTGAGAGGTGTGAGAAATTGGTTAGAAGTGGTCTCCTTTTATAAGGGGGAGGAGGGGCTCTTTAGGAAAGTGTGAAAATATTATTTTATTATATAATTATATTCGGTATCAAAAGGTCCAAAAATCATTAAATTTTAATATAAGATGACTTATGTTCGAAATAATATTATCAAATAGTGATTGGACAGGTTTTCGATAATATTTTAATCATTATAATCTTATATATTTAAAAGATTTCTTAATGAGGCAAACACTACGTCCTTATTGTGTCATTAATAATTTAATTTATTTGATGTTTAAAAATTATGAAAAAATACCATGATATAGGAAATATATTTATATTTTTAATGAATATTTATAGTCGAATATATGACTTATATAACACCATATACAAATTAATTACTAAAAGATTTTTGTTAATTTCAATTTTGCCTTTAGATTAAATTAATTAATCCAAAAAGTCATTATCACTCCCATGTGGCTCAATGGGGTCAGAAAATCGACCCAAATATTTCCATTGTCTCTAATGACTCAACCAATATGTTTTGGACAAGTTTTAAAGTAATTTTAAATTATTATATTAGTTTTTTAACCTTAAATTACCATATATACCTTTAACCACGGTAAATAAAAGTCAAAAGTTACTATCACAATAAATTATTATCATCATAATGAACCAAATTTTAATTATTGATAACAACCATGTATTCTGGATTTTTGAAATTCAAATCACCGAAGTGGTAATATTTCATTTAAATGAAAAAGTCAGTTTTTTTTAACTACCACTAACTGGTTTCACTATTCATCAAAAATTGATGTTTTTCATAAAAATACTAAAAACACAGCCTATGATGTATTTGATATTCTGAATTTAAAAATGATATATATTTTTCCAAATTCAAAATATAGAATTGGAATTAATTAATTTTAAAATTAAATCCTGTTATAAAAATAAATACCGTGTTTTTAAGAAACAATAACTATCAAATGATTGATAGTTGTTTATTTCCAATTTTAGTGTGAAATTAATTCCAATGACCAACATCAGATTAAATGGCAAACATATATTTTAATTTCACTTTAAAACTGATAAAAAAGATAATCTACGAATATAAATAAATTAGATTAAAATGCACTTTTGAATTAAAATACAATATTTTCACTATTCATTGAAAAATATAACTTTATCAGAAAAATTCCAAAAATGTACAAAATGTAAATTTTTATGTCACCATTATAAATACGTATTTCATTTTGTCATATAAAATTTATTATTGTTACCAAAACTAGATTTAAAAAGGGTTCTCCACTAAAAGGCGATAAATCGCCTTTTAATATAAATTATGCTTAAAATTAGATTTATTCACATTTTCGGTCTCCAATTTTTATTTGATAAATGAAAATACATTTAACAAACATGTACAATCATATTGTAGTTAGTTTAGTTCATTCCCACTAATAAAATGTCTAGGAGTTGACTACCATTTAAAATAATAATATATTATTAGTGTGCAACATAAGATTTCAAAAAAAACTCGTAGTTGTGTATCGGGTATGCTATCAAACCTAACAACCAATTTAATGTAATATTAATATTTAATTAAAAAATTAATAAATATGAAAAATTCATATTCTTTATTTAAATTGATGTTACATCCTTCCCCCCTTTTGGGAATTGCGTCCTCGCAATTTTAAAATTTGGGATAGGAAACTTTTTTGAAAGTCACATATCGGAAAAAAGAGTCAGTAAAACTATCACATTAAAAGAATGAAAAAGAAGTAAAACAGTCACCTGAGTTATCCCAAACTAATATTCCATGAAAACAAGGATATGGATGAGAAAAAAAGGGTCATCTTCTGATGGAGAGTGATAGGAAACATGTTTAGGAGAAAATTAACCACCAGGGAATTCCAAACTTGTGATGGGTTAAAGAGTCGGTGATTCCCCAATAGAAAAAGTTAACAGACAAGGTTTTTGTTTAAAGTTAATTTTAGTTAAGGAATTTATTTATGAGCTTAACAAAAAACATAATGAAATAAACTTACTTGTCATATAGACATTCATCTTTTACTAGATTCTAAACACAAACTCATATTTTCTCCAAACGATGAATATCCAGGATGACATTTTTTCACATTAAGAGCATTATAATCAACTTCGAGAGAAACACATAATCCACAAAAGATGAACTTTATATTTCCCATTCCATTAGATATTAGATAAAACCTTAATTTTTATAATAAGAATAGATAATCACCAAAAGGATAATCCTTTATAAAAAGAAATACTACTTCTAATCTCCAAAATTCAACAAAAAGAAACCTAGGTTCCAGAAAGACCATTAAATAAATAGTTATCCTTAAAATTCTTTAATGTAATCCAAAATAAGATTGAAACCCAAATCTTTGAAGGATTTAATCACATAGTCTTCAAAGGTAAATCTTAATATTTTTCTCCAAAAAACATCAGTTACTCTTAAAGTCTCATACTGAATAGTAATTAACTTAGTCACATATCCTCCATGATAGGTTAAACATTCATATAGATAACACAAAATTAATATATTAAAGATTCATAAGATCATATAACTAAAAATAATTATTCAAAACTAACTAGGAACTTCACATAGTCCAGTGGTAGGCGATAAATACAAGTCACACTTTGGTTGTGGGTTCGATTCCACATAGCTTCGTCCAACGCGACGGGTTGTCACACAGTTTTCATGTTGTCCCTTTTCAAAAACAACATAATTTTATAACATTCCCAAAAAGAGATAAATTAATCAAAAATAACCATAACATATTTTAACCACATATTTTATCTAATAACTTACATTTTTCATCACAAAATGTATTAAGCAGTAATTGCCTCAAATTCGTGGATCATATAAACCCAAATTCTTTTTTATAACTATAAATACAAAATAAATGATAATTATTCCTTGAATAAAATTTTCAAATATCAAACATCAGGGTTACACATACTATAAAAAGCCTTATAATGTAATCCCATCATCAAAAGAGCCTTAATACTTTTAATCATTTCACTATCCTAAAATCTACCATAACTCTTGAATCCCTTATATGTTGACTTCTTACTTATTCAACATTATTCATGATCCATTAACCATTCCTTTACAACTTATTCGGAAATAATTATTTCCTACAAACAAAATCACGATTCATATCATAAGATTTCAATAATAGGAAAACATATGTTAAGAAATAATCCATACCTTTCATTGGACATTGTCAGTTTCTTCATCCTCAATAGAAATGAAATTAGGTTTTGGTAAACGACTATTTGTATGATCCTGGTGATCCCATTCCCGAAACATCTTCGTAGGACTTTTGTTTTCATAATGGCCATGCACAGCACATTTAAAACATTCAATTGATCTTTCACATAGGACTTCATTCCCTTTCGTAGATTTAACTACATTCATTCTATTTCCATGACAGGTTCTTGCTTTATGACCATAATTTCCACATCTATATCATCTTTCTACAACTTTGAAACATTTACTAGGTTTTTCTTTCCAAATTGTTCACACATAGGTTTTTTAAGACACTTAACTTTATGATTATTACCTGAAATTCCGTATGGATTAGTTTCTCGCATATGTGATGCCTTATAAATATCACTAATGTTTAGGTGTTCAATCATGACTCCAGATTGTTGGTTGAGAATAACCCCAATTGTTCTCATTGCAGCTCCCATATCATTCAGTTGCTCATTCAGAAAACGGTCACAGTTTTCATCACATCTACAATTACTTTGGTTCCAGCTAGATCCAACCCTTAAATAAAACCAAAATTTCCAGTGTGAGTATATCAGCAAAATCATCATATAATATCTTATGAGGTGGGTGAACACTAAGATATACTTATTAATGTTATCATAAACTCATTCACTTTAGCAAAAAAAAACGATCACTCTTTCTGAAATCCTAACCATTATGGTAATGTAACTTATGCTTAAAGAATTCCCTAACCTCTAAAGCTATCTAAACCGACCTATGATACCAACTATAAGGAACCATCCTTAAACATTACATAATCTGAAATTAAATGAATAATTCACATTGAGGATCATTTTAGGTTTAGAGATTGTGGGAATTACGACATAAATATTACATCTCAAAAGATTATAAAGTAGACACTTCTACATAGTTTCCATTTATTTTACAAAACATGAACTCTAAAAATGTGTCATGTCTAGTTCCATGTTTAAGAAATCTTGACTTTTCCTTGGTCCCATCCTTGACACCATTCCACATTATGTCCTGTGAAAAACATTTCAAAAACTTCGGATGAGCATAAAAAGAATAGTAAGGGATACATAAAGAATTTAAACTATTGTTTTTTCAAAACAACAGTTAAACCATGAATACATTATCATAAGTAAAACTTTTCACCATTATGAAGTATTAAATACTCTTCACTGAATAAATAATCATTACTTATCCTTTTTGTAACCAAAATATTACCATAAAACCCATATAATGAACACATAACATATAAATGTAACTTGAGACATAAACATACATAAATGGAATAACCCTAAGATCTACTTCCACACATATCACTAAAAGGAATATCCATATGGACGGCTTCAATACATAAAGCATTGGAGGTTAAAACGTAACCACTCGTCCTAGTATTCACGGAACCACTCATCCTATAAGTTATCACATAACAACCCATCAACTACCTAAGTACCATTATAACACATAAAAAATTGCAAATATAAACATTTCACTAATAAAATTCCATTTTTAATCATAACATGTAATTTAAAAATATTGAAATAATCAATCCATTTTCAGAAACCGTTTTAAAAATGATTATTGAATCAAAGTTTCCCAAACCAATTTGATGTTTTTAAATGAAATATCATTTGAAAACATTAATTTCAATAAAAAAAATCCTATAACCCATTTTGAAAACATTGACATTAAGCATAAAATTTTAGATGAATAAATCTTTAAAACATTTAAAAGGATATTTTAGTTAATGAGTTTTTGTAACAAAAAGAGAGACTCTTTAATACAAATAATTGAGGAATAACATTTAATAATAACATTATAATATCATTAAAATAATGTTATTCATGATATAATATTTTAATGTACAGTATATACACCATATAATAGTGAATTGGATCATAATGACTATGATGCCTCAATGGAAATGTAAATTAAGATGAAATCCCTTATAATGATGGTATCCTTAAATTAAGGATAAATCAGTCTCATAATTATGTGTTACAAATATAAATACACCCAATATAAGTGGATATTAAGTGTAAAACAATCAAAGGTCATTCACACATATTTATAGGAAGACATATTCAATAAGTACAAGTTTAACCCAATGAATCGAAATTGGTTTAAGAAGATCCCCAGTAAAAATTCGACAGCCTAACGACGTGTCGTTAAAATTATTAAAATGATTTGATGAGATAAAAAGGGTACATAAACACTTGGAAAAAATATTTAAATCAATAAGGATAAATAAGAACGCATCCTAACATAATATGATGTAAATTAAAAGATATAACAAAAATTTGTCTTTTAAAAAGATGAGGGTAAAAGGTTCCCTTACCGATTTTGTAACATAACAAACATATGACACATGAAAGAAAGGATCATACAATTAAGATGTAAATACTCATAAATGAATTAATATTAGACAAAGTGTAAAATCATGGGCAGTACAAACACCACACAAAAGGAAAATAGTGGCAAATATAGCATGAATCTCACGAGAATAAAATGTGAGATGAAACCATTTACCACATTGTAATCAACTGAGTCGTATGATGAAAATTTAATAACCAACAAATGAATCACAAAATACCATGAATATAATTATAATCATGATAATATTTATCAAATTTCCATACACAATACACAACGTGCAATGAATAATTGGAGAACAATGGAAATCTTAGCGAATTAAAGGTGATATAAGATAATCACTTACAAAAACTCAGTAGCCTAACGACACCACTTAAAACATCCAAAAAATGGATTGATGAGATCAAATAGGGTCTCTCATCATATGAAAATAAATATTACATTAACAGGGATATAAAAAACATCCCCCAACATTAGAAATAAGTTCTTAAAATAAGTGACATAAAAGAGAGTACTTAAAAATAAAGAGAGAGGTAGGATCCCTTACCTCGTGTCCGACATGACTCGATCGTTCTTTAATCTCATGAATAATAAACTAAAGTTAATTTCTAGTCGATTAAGAACATTTTTCAAGTTTATTATTCATTTTATATCACTTATTACCATGTTATAAACCTTATGTAATTATTTAATATAATAATGTACGTTTTGTCGATATTTGGTACTTGAGTCAAAAATAGACTTCTTAAAATTACAAGTTGTTCATGTGGTCAAAGTTTCATTATATCCAGAATGATATTAATGATCATTATATCATATATATCATATATATCTAGAATATTAATTTATTTATAACAGTATATAACATTTATATGTATGAAATGAAATGACCCGTTCATGGAGACGGTAAGGAGTACGTACGCATGCACGCTAATTTAATTAATATTTCTTATTTTAATGGAATTTAAACATAATTATACATAGATATATTATAATTAAAGTATATAATCATATATAATATCATTAAATCTATCCTTTATACATCCCACATAAAGAATTAATGAGTCACATCACTTTGAGGGGGCGATAGTCCACACTTCCTCAAATGTGATTATCGTATTTACCATCTATGGAAACCATAAAGGCATACTATAAATGAAAATTACTTAATCATAAAGAAAAAAATAAAGATAATATATATCATATAAATACAAGTCCATCATAATGGCCACCATGAGAGGCGGTAAGATGTAATTGAACAATCATCGTTTCGTGAGGCCTTAGTTTCCATCCACAGAAACATTATGTTCTTCATCCATTTGATGGAGGTGTTTGTAATTTTAGTTCGAATGTTTATCATAAAAATATCCTAGTATATTGAGGATGATTTTTTTGTTACAAAATAAAGGTATAAAAAGATTTTAGTGGTTGGAGAAGTAAACTAAATGAAAACAATTTTAGAGAAACTGTTACCTTTAATTTGGGTAACTCCCTTTGGATTGAACCAAAGGACTTCTTGAAGTTCCTTCTGCCTAAGGTAAGGCTTCTAGCGAGATTATAGGGATGTAGAGAGATTAATTGGGTATAGGTTGGATGAACCAAAATCCTTTAGAGGTGTGAGGAATTCTATAGAAGTGGTATCCTTTTATAAGGGGTAGGAGGGGCTCTTTAGGAAAGTGTGAAAATATTACGTTATTATATAATGATATTAGGTTTCAAAAGGTCAACAAATAATTAAATATAAATATAAGATGACTCGTGGTTGAAATAATATCATTATATAGGAATTGGACAGGTTTTGGATAATATTGTAATCAAGATAATTTTATTTATTTAAAAGATTTATTAATGAGGTAAACACTGCATCAGTATTGTATCCTATATAATTTAATTTAATTTAAGTTTAGAAATTATAAAAAAACTACCATGATGTAGGAAATAATTTTAAATTTCCAATGAAATTTTATAGTAAAAAATATGACTTACATAAGACCATATAAAAATTAATTACTAGATGATTTTTACTAATGAAAATTTTGTCTTTACATTAAATTAATTAATCCAAATTGTCATTATAACTCCCATCGGCTCAATGGGGATACAAAATAAACCCAAATATTTCTATTGTCATTAATGACTCCACCAATAAGGTTTGGAAAAGTTCTAAGGTAATTTTAAATTATTATATTATTCTTTTATCCTTGAATTACCCTATTGACCATTAACAACGGTAAATAAAAGTCAAAAGTTAATATTCACAAAAAATTATTTTCAACTTAATGAACAAAATTTTACTTCATTATATCAACCATGTATGATGGATTTTTGAAATTCAATTCACAGAAGTGGTAAAATTTCATTTAAATGAAAAAGTTAGTTTTTTAACTACCAATAATAGGTTTCACTATTCATCAAAAATTGATGTTTTTCAGAATAATATCAAAAATTCATTCTAAAATATATTTGATATTCCGAATTAAAAAATGATGTATATTTTTCATAATTCAAAACATAGAAATGGAATTAATTAGTATTAAAATTTATTACCGTTATAAAAAAATAGCGTGTTTTTAATAAAAAATAACTATCAAATGATTGATAGTTGTTTATGTCCATTTTTAAAGTGAAATTAATTCAAACGAACAACATTGGATTAAATGGTAAAAATATATTTTATTTTCACTTTAAATCAAATTAAAAAGATAATATAACCATATAAATAAATTATATTAAAAGGCACTTTTGTATTAAAATGCAATATTTTTCACTATTCATTAAAAAAACGATCTTTATCAGAAAAAATCCGAAAATTTACACAATGTAAGTTTTAATGTCCCCATCCTAAATGAGGATTTAATCTGGTCATATAGAATGTATTAAAGTGACCAAAACTATATTTAAATATGGTTCTCCATTAGAAGGCGATAAATCGGCCTTTTAATGTAAATAACTCATAAAATTATATTTATTCACATTTTAAGCCTCTAAATTTTATTGGATAAATTAAAAAACATTTTACAAACACGTACAATAATATTGTAGTTAGTTTCGTTCATTCCCTCTAATACAACGTCTTGGAATTAACAACCATTTAAAACAATAATATATTATTATTGTGAAACATAATATTTCAATGAAACTCGTTTTTGCGTATCGAGTATGCTATCAAAAATAGAAACCCTTTTATAGTAAAATTAATATTCAATTAAAAAATTAATAAATATGACAATTTCATATTATTTATTTACCTGGGATGTTTAATTTTTAATAGTTAGTGGGTATTAATTAATTCAAAATCTAAATACATAATATTATAAAATATCATTAGATCCATCTAACTGAGCCAAAATTGTGATAAGTGCTAGAAAATGTTTGGAAGAAGAATTATAATTTACCAAATAGCCAAAATGGAAGTATACAAGTGCATCCATTATCCATGTAGAGGGGTTAATAAATAGATAAGAGTCTACAAGTTCATATATATTCATTATATAATTATAATATAATCCCTTACAAATAATTATGTTTTTTGGGTGACTACCCATTAAGGGATTCTATTATACAACCAACACCAAAATTAAATATTTAATTTAAAAACATTTTATATTGTTAACCCTAATTAATTAATTCTAAAAATAATGCTAAAAAAATACGATCAATATATATATATATATATAATTTTTTGAATTTAATATATATTTTCTAAAATGAAAAAATGGACATGCTCACAAAAACAATAAATGAATAGTATCACTAATTGGTAATCACACTGCAATATAATCTAATGCTTCATGTTTTTGGATTTTTGTTCTATATGAAAATAAAAAATATAAAATGAGGACTTGATGAAATCCCATTTCATATAAAATTACAAACATTAATGGAATAAATATCGTCCAAAATTCCCATATAGGAACCAAAAAAGCATCTTTAATTAATACCACAATAAATTTTTCTATAGTTCCTTGAGAATGTATGATATCATCAATCATATTTTCACACATTATGTAACATTTTTATACACGTACATCATGAGTCTATGTTATGTTGTAAAATATATTCGAAATTATATGGATGTATGATATAAATCATCAAAAAATCATTAAAACATTATTAGTATGAATTTTATAAATAATAGATGAAAATACGTTACTCAATGAATAAAATTAAAATATCAATATCAACCTATCTGATTATAATGAATTTTAAAAAATTATTATGTAAAAATGGGTTAGAAATCTAAAATATTTAAAAAATATAAGACTATTATTAAATATAAAAGAATTATTTAATGCTTAATTGAAATAAAATTTCAATCTGAAATAATAATATGTTGAGAATATATCCCAAAAACATATATAGATGTTCTCAAAAATATAGGTTCTAATTTTAAAATATTTATTAATAAAAATTAAAAATTAAAAACCATCAAACTTCTCTTTAAATCAATTTTAAATCTATATAATTTTATAAATACATTAATTATAGAATCTAATGGAAAAATATTGAATTAGAATAATTGATGATTCTGCATTTTATAAATTTTAAACAAATATATAAATAATAATAAAATAATCCACCCACAAAAGATATCCCTTCAGTAATTAAGATATATCTAATTTTCCAAAAACATCATTAAAACATCATAAAAATAATTAAATTAATATAGTTATAGAAATTTATTATCAAAATATACATACAAAATAATAATTCAATTAAATTCAATATAAATTGATTTTATATATATCCATAAAAAATTTCAAATTAAATTTATTCAGAATGAAATTATTCTAATGTGATTATTATTTCTTAAGATTTAGTTGTACGATTTGTCCCACCGTGCACTAAAAAGGAATCTATCATGACTACTTTATCATGGCCATGTACAATGGATTCTCATATTTTAACAGACCCTTTTAAAATTTCATGCGTTTAATTTATCTAAAATTTTCACCACTAAATCAATGTAAATTTATTTAAAACGAAAAAATAAATATTGAATTCCAATTTTATAATGGAATAGACACTGTAAACCATTTATGGATGCTCATAATTGGTGACTAAAAACCCGAATTTTCATGAAAATAGAAGGCTTGTTAAAAAGTTGATCTAAATTGCGAATACCAACACCTTCCTCTCATTTTATGATACTTTATTATGTATTCAGATATTACTATAGAAATATAATGTCCACTCAGGTAAAAAAATTTCTTGAAAATATCTACTTCACCATTTAATTATGAAAATTATCTATACATTGCTAATACTAAGAGGATATTAATAATAAACATTGGATGGAGTCTGTTGAATGGAAACCTAGTCATGACCCATTGAAATAAAATTTTAAAATATAAGTATAAAATATACATAGTATTTCTTATATAAATATATAATTATTCACCAATAAATTTGATTCAGATTAAAAAAAAATTAACATCATATAGATATTAACATAAACAAATAAGGGATAAACCGGTAAGGGATCAAATATAAAATGAGAATATTAATAAAAAACTAATATAAATGACTACAATTATGGAAAAAAATGATGAATGAATATATAATATAAAAAATTAGAAAAAATAACCTATATTTTATGAATTTTGACCTATTGTATCAATCCCATCATAAAAAAAATATATTTTTATAGTCTATAAATTGAACATAAAACCACAAAAAAATTATATGATCAAAGAACAAGTGGTGTCACTATTCTATGATATTGAAAATCGTGTAGGATTTAATTAATGCAACAATGATTATTTTTTTAAATGTAACATAAATTGTAGTTTCAAATAGTTAATTAAAAATTATTATTTCTATGTCATATAAAAACATGAATAGAACATAATGAAACACATTTAAAATTGTGATTTAATTAATTCTTTATTTTTATTTATAATATTTCTTTGCAATATTTTCATTAAATAATTATCTACTTAAGAAAATAATATTATACATAATAGTTTCATGAATTATTATTAAAATAATATATTCATGAAAATAAAAAATAACTTCAAATAATAATACATTAATTAGGGGAATAAATATCGGATTAAAAACACATATAACCACCTAAATGAATCTAAAAGTAATATAATAATGTAATTAGGTAAATTATAAAACATATTTTAAGAAAATAAAATACAATATCATAGAACAGTAATAATAAAATTGAAAAATAACTAATGTTTTGTTAAGTATGAATTTTTTATGAATAGTTATTCATTGGGTTTTCTATAAAAGAAATTGATTTATTCAATAATGTAATCTATAGGGACCATTTGGGTTCTCTTGATGATTTCCATAATCTATAACCTCATTGATGCTCTATCATAACCTCATGAGAGAAAATACACTACGATAGGGATTTTTCCAAATCAAGGTTGATCTAATCAAACACATCATTAATAGATTATAACCAAATCTAAATCCCTTCTTATCATTTATAGGATCCCCACATTGTGTTTGATAGGATGTGAGATAAGATTATTCATATTTCTGTATAATAATATTCTCATCCTACCACCTTAAAATCCCTTTTTGTAAATCTAGAGTTTAATTAAAAAAAATTAATAGAAATAAATTCAATCCCAATAAAATCAAATGCATCGAAATATTATTATATCATTAGATACTTATATTATTTATCGAAACAAAACATAATAATTCAATAAATGGTCTATTTTTTTAATAATGTTTTCATTTATTATTTGAATATTAAATGGTAGTTATAAATTATTAAATACATCAACAATTTTAAAAATGAAAAAATAGGCATTTTAGATCTAGTTTAGAAAATAAAACATGATAATATCTTTTTAAGGTAATTATTTAAACCACCATGAAAACTAAAATTGAATTTTATATAATGAGAAACATACTATTATCTAATAATACCTAAATTTATTATATTCAATTGATTAAATTTTTAGAATATTTATATGATAAATTACAAGAATTGTTCAACTATGAATTGAATTATATGGTGTATGTTAATCCCAAAAAATCCAATAAATAAAAATATTTAGGAAAAAAAATTCAATACACCTTTATTAACATCCACATTGGAACATAATGAAGTGTAACTAATTATTTATATAATGAAATGTTATTATAACAAATTGAATTTTTAGGACCATATTTTTTATTAATCCATCTAATAAAATATTAAAAATTACATTTATATTCATACCATAATTTAATAATATGTGAATAATTTATATGAGGAGTTTAGTTTTAGAAAAAAAAAACAGGATTTTATAGTTTAATTATTGATATAAAATTCATGGAAACACATATAATAAACATGTATCAATAATTTCAATCCCTAAATTGTTTATTTAATAATACATGGGATCAATATTTAAAACATAAACACATTTAACAAACAAATAATTGGTCAAAAACACTCCCTGTTTTTTATAAAACAAGGTACCACATCACAAGAATGATCAATGAACAAGCGATGTTGGAGAGATGGTAGAGAAATAAAAAGAAAATATATAATAATTTGGGGATTAATTTGGAATTCTTAGTGGATATGGAATAAAATAATATTGTAGTTAATGATTGAGTCATTCAATGATACCATCACTTTTCATTTATGAGAGGTAGAACAAAAATCATATTTAGGATTTTAATTTATGATGGGATGATACAAAATCAAAAATAATTAATATGATTGTATGCTTAATGATATTAAAAGATACCATACCAAGATATTAACTAATTATGAAACCAAATCGATATATAATTTTAAAACTACATGATTTTGGTAAACTTATAGTAACATCACACAATAATAGTTCTAGTTACTCAAAAATGTGTTTCACGTTTTTCATTTGTAGGCCATATTTTTCTCACGAATAGTTCTAAAACCATGTTCTTATCATTTATATATATATTTTTTAATTATTTATAATTGAAACCATTAAATAATATAAAATGAATAAAAAGTTTTAATAAAAATCAATTCCAAAAACAACATTTTCAGTGTTACAAAATGAATTGTTATCGACATTCTTGTGGGCTACCTTTAGCAGTCATATATTTATGGTTAGTATGTGATAAAAAATTTTGTTGATTAAATTATAATTTCTAATGTTATTATATATTTGAAAAATATTATTATATAAAATTTATCTAGTATTGAAATGAATCTATTTATAATATAATTCTATAATCTAAACATTGATATAATCCCTTTTAGAAATTTTTATATTATTTAATGTTATTAATGTGATGTATATGGGTGTAATTTTCCATAATGTTTTTGATAACCCTCAAATAATGTTACAAACCTCAAGAATTTGGGGAGATACATTTTAGTTTTCATGGCATGATGAGATGTATGTGGCCATATAAAGTATATCAAATTAAACAATTGTGAAATTACATATATGGGGTGGAATTTATTAAAGATGAATCAGAAAAAGATTACAAGAATAACGATGGTGGCCATATTATTATTTATATATTTATTTTTTATTATTTTTATATTATTTATTATAAATCATATAAATTATCATAAGGTACATATCAAAATTTATGAATTATAAAAATAAAAAAAGATTCACAATACTGTAGATAATAAATCTTCTACCCCAGATGTGTGTCTATTAGAAAAAATAGAAATATGAAAAGTCATCTAACGAATGTAATAAATGAGAAGAGTTAAAATTAAAAATATATTTTTATCAATTAGTGATTTTTATGTTCAAGGGAATGCCAGGTAGGACAATCTCATATATGTTTAATGTGGACAATAGAAACCGGGTTAACACTTCTCAAAGGCCGTTTCGAAATTGAGGTTCAATGAATGTCTAATCAGGTTTTTTTAAAATTTAAAATCCAAGAGGCATAATAATTTACCATATATTTTTTTCTTAAAATTAATATAATTAAATATTTTTATAATTATCTAAAATAATTATTCCTAATTTATTGATAAAAATCGATAAAAATTGATTATAAATATAATTGACTAGAAATTCAATATTATACATCATATTTTTGGGAAACTTTTGTAAACAAAATGAATTAGAGTACTATAAAATAATATTTTATAAAAAAAATTCATAAAATCAGTGTTTTCAGTGATGAAAATATACATTAAAATAAGCTATTACCCCATCTGAAAATGGTCTAGAGAAATTATCTGTATCATCGAAGTGAAAAAAATCCATTACCTTTCAGTGGCATTGTAGATATAAACCAACATTAGATAAAATTTTATTGAAGTGGGTGATGACATTTAAATATTTAAATTTAGTACAGAACAATTATAGATAGGTACATGTATAATTATTGGTAGAAATATGAGTGCTTCCTAGTTTTGATTGGGTGTGTATCATTCTCCATTATTATATATAACCATTATTATTGAATATATAATAATTTGAGTCGGTAAATTATTAATATTGGATCTCTTAGTAATAATTTAATTTGAATGGATTAACATTTTTTTATGCGGAATTATTCTATCATAATAATATTAAATTTATATATATCAATTATAATTCTATATAATATCTATTAATGAATTTATGATATTTTTTTAAAAAAAACTCATCAAATAAATGATAGCATTAACAATATAAATAGAAAAAGTGTCCTAGTATACTATCAATGGATTAAAAATTTACTATTTTCCTCAATAATAACCATTATATTACTTCATATACAATGTAATTGAAACAAAATTCATCATATAGAGGACCATGTATTCATTAAATAATTATCTATCATCGTAATTGTCATTCAAATAATTCAATTATTATTAAATAATAATATAACAACCATATATAAGATCATAAATTAGAGTAATAATGAAAATATGATTTATTCTCATTTTATTTGAGGAAAATTATATTCATATACCTCTTATTTTATAGAGTGATTCTTAATGAATAATAACTTTTTTGTCGATAATCTAATGTTCATTAACGATCTGTATAACAATATCTTTATTCTTATGTTAATAACATGACTCAAAAATTGTTGTAAAATATTAAATAAGATCATATATTTTAATCAACTAAGATGTTTTTGTAATCTATAAAAACATATATATATATATATATATATATATATATTTCATTTTAATATCAAGATATTGAAATGAAGTAGAAACAAATTTACTGTGAATTCCCTTTAAGGGATCAATTTATATGGTTGATTGATAAGAGGTAAATGAATAAACTTACATGAAAATATTCAGAATGGGTTATTTATTTATATTTAATCACCAACCACTTCATCCAAATACAGTGAAAATTAAGTGAAGATTTTTTTATGAATTTAATTAATCATACTTTTATAAATCATATTAATCTATAAGGATAACTTACTAACATACTATGGTATGGACTTAAGTCCAATTTATTCATTATCCGCATTATATTCATCTACTAGTTTAATGATTTTATTATCCTAATACATAGTATTAAATCACACCCACACTTTTCCCAAATATAACATGATTTTTTATTTACAATCCTAGGGGATATCAATGATGATATCAAATTTTTTGAAAAATTATTAATAATAATTTTTTTTGATATATCCATACTTACGATGAAGATAACTTTAAAGTAAGAATTTATAATTTCGATGGGAGTGAAAAATGGATAAATTTAATGTTTATTATATTTATGAGACATAAAAATTGGCGATTTCAAATTATTATCTATAGCAATATATATTAATTGATTAAGGCTCTATAATATTGTCTCAATAACATAAGATAAAAAATTAAATCCCGACGTTGAAAATTTTTAATGATGAATAATATACTATTATCTATATCATTTTTTCAAATATTTTTAACAATAAATAAAATCATATAATCTATCAATTATATTAAAAATAAATTACATTATATATTTATTGAACATACTCCAAATTGCTAATCATAAAGAATGGTTATTATCTAATAATCCATTATCCCTAACATAAAAAACTATCCAAATAGGTTTCAACATATCTATCATAAACAATATTATTGCTTCCAGGGAAGAAAATTATATTCTAATAGTGAAAATTAAAATAAAATGAAAAAAATTTAAGCAATCCAAAATAGGAAAAATTATATCACATTGAAACAACACATAGTTTTGAATTAATTATACTTATATTGTTCTAAGGTAGTCAAAATAAATATGAAAAACTCATATTTCGAAAACAAAATTATTGTAAAATTTTATAGTTATGATAAATATAAGAATCTCAAATTTACATAAAATATAAAATTTCCATAATACGTATGTGATTATATAGTAAAATATATAATATGAAAAAAAATATAATATTGGACAAGGAATATCTTTTTATAAATATATTTTCGATGATTATAAAATAATTATCTCACTTAATGTTTTTCCCAATTATATAAATTTACATATAAAAATACTATCCCTTTTTATTTTATTAGACAATTTTATTTACGAGAAATTGTTATATAACATTCCCTCTTATTTCGTCCTTTGAATAATAATATAATTTTTACACTCTTTACTTTATAATCAAGAAATATTTTTGTACAATATAGTTTTTTCTTTTATCCATTTAATTCATAAAAATCAATTTAATTTGACATATTTTACTATAGTTATTGATATATTATAATGTGTTATTTTTCTCCTCAATGACAGTTTATAATTCTATGATCTATTTTCTGATGAATTTATCTTGTTTATATATAATAACAAGATCCAAAAAGAATTAAATAATAAAATGTTGAGCAATTTTATCATATTGATTATATTTGTTACATAATTTGTACTACTATTATATGAGTCATGTTCCTATAATTTTTTTAAACTAATAATAGATATAATATCCTTCATTCAATGATTCAGTTTGGGAAATGGAGTATGAATTTATTCCGAAAATATTTATCCATTATTATGTAAAATTTATTTCAATTAAACCATTAACATTCAATTAATTGAGGCATATATATTATCCATTATATATAGAAGATTTTAGTTGGTGTATAATGCACAAGAATTTGTTTTCTTCCCTAGACATTTAAATTTCCTCAAATGAATACTTTTTATCATGTCTGAATTTAATTTTATAAAAAATATTTAACTTAGTAATATTATTATAAATCCATCTCATGAAACGGATTAGATTAATTAAATTTATTATAAATAAATCAAACTAGTATAATATGTATGAATTCAATGAATCCTAAATCTTGTATTGAACAATAATAAATTAACATCGAAGGAAAAAGTACAATCATTTATGAAAAAATAAAATTGGTATGTTATTCAAAAATAAAACATCATAATTATATTTAAAAACTACCAATAATTGACTAATTTATCTTTAAATTAATTATTAAAAATTAACAATTGAAATTATATGATAATCCATTGACCAATGTCTATTTTTTCACTACAGAGTTTGGTAATAAAAATATTACTAATCCACCTTGAATTTGAAAACATAATACTTCCATTATATTTTACAGAAAAAAATTTAAATATTATTTCATAACATTTATTGATGGAAAATCATTTCACACATGATTCACTTATCTTCAATGATGTAATTTTTAAATTAATTGAATTCATTCAAAAATATAAAATGATAAAATATGGGTTTTATAACAGTTAATTATATAATTCCCATAATTATATGAAAACATGTCAGTTGCTAATTTATAAGTGGTTATTTTTTGGCATTTGATAAGTTAAAAAATATTAATATAATGTAATATAGGAAAATAAACATTAACATGAAATAAAAATGCTAAACTATTGAAATTGATATTAAATGAAATCAAAATTCATTTTTACTAGTGGTGTAAAAATTTAATATTAAAAATAAAATCGGATTAATTGGAGTAATAAGTGAGTGGGAATGAAATCAATATTGTATATAAAATATTCAAATTATATAATTAGAAGTTACCATTTGTTTCTAAAATTTTAAATTATTTTTTTTCATTCGTGATAACATTTCTAATGAGAGGACCCAATTTATTGATGAAAAATTAAAATGAAAATTTTACCATGTATCTCTTATAGATAATTTAAATACTCATTTAATAGGACAAATAAACCAAAAAATATAACAACCTGGAAATCAGTGAATGTAAATCATCAATGGGAGTTATTTTACTATATTTATTAATATAATTATATAATAAAATTAATATAGAATTTTTCAATTGTTTAATTCATTGTTAAAAGCATGAATGAAAAGATATTAGAAATTATGTTTTCATTTTATAATTGGTTATTTATAAAAGTGGTTATGTGTTTAGTTAAGTGATTCAATTAATTTTTTTAATATCATATGGAAAAAAATTTAACATATAATTTTATTGCATAATGTTTTTTTAATTCATCTAAATGATTAATGATAACCATATCCACTATAGTTTACTAAAACAACAATTTATAACAAATAATTATTAATAAGCATGTAATGAATGATAAATTTACTCCTGAATCATAAGATATAAGGATATTTTTTATTTATAAATAATTCAATGTAATTATCAAATACTTTACACAAAATCAATATTTATTAATGGGTGAATAAATTAAATATTTTTTTTTTATTTCAATTCACTGGCGTAAATTTTTTTTAAATTATTTTAAAAACAATTAATGAAAAACTAATATGTATTTTAGACATTTTTCATCTATTAATTTGTATTGTTTCAATTACAATTTAGATAAAAATAATGGTTAAGTGGTGTAAGGGATAAAAAAATAAAAAGTAAAATTCAATGAGATGTAGAGATAAATGAAGGAAGATTTATATTTTTAGTGATGATTCATTGTTTCTACTGGAAATTTATATTTATTTTTCAATGAATGGGCATATTTAAGTAAAATAATAATTTTTTAATTTATACTATTTCACTTTGTTCGTGAAATCTCATAGTTAATAATAAAATAGTGTCCCTAAATTACAAATTCCATTTGGGAATATTCCATTGTATAATAAATAGTCTAAATAATTATATTTTATTAATGAAATGAAATCTAATAATGTTGAAGGATTTTCAAAATTAATATATAATTGAGGACTACTCAAAACAATTTCTGAATTTTCCACATTTCTAATAGAGAGTTGTAGTAATCATTTACTAATAAAATTTTGATATTGTTTTTTATGGTACTTAATAATTTTTACTGAAATGAAATGATATTATAAATAAATTTATATTCTTATAGGAACCTAAATCATTAATGAATGTTTATAAATTTTTGTTCATTTATAAATAACTATAAAGGATTAAATATGATTTTGGGATTCTCTATATTTTTAGTTATCCAAATGAAATATAAAGTAAACATTTAAATTGGTTTTTATGCTCTTCTGTGGAATTGTTTTCTATTTTTTTATTATTAATTGTATCATTAATAATGTTCATATTTTTAAACAATATTAGCATATTGATCAGTGTCTTTCCAAATACGTTTCACCATTTTATAATCATAAAATTCCAAAATAAATGGTCTATCAATTTTATTCTCATTATCTAGATTTTATTAAAAAATGTAATAAATTTTAATATTCATATACTTCCATTTTGTTTTCAGTCCAAAAAATGAATATTAAAATCTAATTTGATAAAATGTATCGATAAGGCATTTTAACATCAAAATAAGAAGATCAATGCCCTTATAGAGTGATTCAAAAAAATATAAATTGCATATTTTGAAATGGATTGAAAATTTATTTCACTTCCATAGTATCAAATATGACCACATTTAAATTTAATTACTTATATTTTTATTCTACGTAATTATTTGGAAAATTTGGAAAAGTATCAATAAAACTAACTATTTTCTGTAATGAAGTAATTTTTCCCCCATATTCATGATCGATATTGATATCTTTACTCAGATACATAATCAACTTCTCCCCATAGTTATATTTTTTAGTCAATATTTGTTACATTATGTTGGGTATGTTTTATTAGAAGTTTCATGGTGAATAAATAAAACATTATAATTTTCCAATTTTAATTTTAATTTATTTATTACTGAATCAGAATAAATTAATTTGGTGTTTTCATCTTAAAATAATTCCATTAAATTTTTTTTGATGACATCTTATATTATCCTTACACAGATAATACACATTGAATTTTATTAGAATGGGGATACCTTGTTAGGGGAATGGGTTGATCAATTTTCTATGTAAAAAATATTTTCCCCACATCAATGGATCTTGAGTCTAAAAAATGTATTCCCAATATGGTGGCTGGGTGGAGAGAAGATTATTTATGATTAATTCATGTATTTTATAAATTTATTATAATAAGGTTTCCATTCTATAAAAAGTAAATCTGAGGGGTTTTTGATAACATTATTTCATTTATAAAAATTATATAGATTGTATACACCATCTCTATGAACATAAATATCAATACATGCATCAATTTTAATTGATGAAGCGAAAAAATGGACATAAGAATAAACTATTAGGTTTATAAAAAGATAGTAAAAATTTATTATTGATTTCAAGATCACACAAAACTCATTCACTAAACTCAATCAAGCAGATCAATTATTTTGATTTTGCATATCCTTATCCCTTATCAATCATGTAGGTAGTTCCCATAAATCACCAATTATGTTCCGAGGGTTGATCTACAAATTGAAAATCACATCTAATTTTCATGATGATGGTTAAAATCCTAGTGGATTAAGATAGTTCGATATCAGATCTCCCTATATTATCGTTCATATATTTCACCACAAGATAGAAAAAATAATATGTATATTCCTCAAGGATTAGGTTATGAATAGATAGATTATGAGTACCCTTAATTGATAAAGTAGATGAGAATTCTATTTTAAGAGGAAAATGTTAGCTGGTCATCATCATTGTATAATGGGAACAAAACATAATATCATCAACTCAGTTGTGGTGTCCTTATATAGGAATGTCTCGTAGAA
The DNA here is from genome assembly GCA_963277665.1 of Viscum album. NCBI lineage: Eukaryota > Viridiplantae > Streptophyta > Magnoliopsida > Santalales > Viscaceae > Viscum > Viscum album. The sequence continues at coordinate 222,132,286 of OY728143.1, forward strand.
GATTTTTATTATTTGGGTGGAGAATATTATATTTGATAAAACTCGATTTATTTCCCATATCCCCATCTACATCAAAATGAATTGATCTATGTAATGATGTTGAATCCTCAAATCAAGATTATATATGCATCTACATCATTTTATTCTAGTTTATTATGTTTTTCATATCTGGACGATTACAATTGGTAATTCAAACCATGATTTATCCTTAATCCCTAGATTCTTCTTATTACTCTCTTATGGAACCCTAACCCACTAAACGTATTGATGTTATCAATGAATCAACGAGTTTGTATATTTTGGTCTGAATAGGACACCCAATAGGGGGTAAATTTTGTTCTTATAAATTTTCATCCTAAAATAATTATTTGAAAACCACACAGTTTAGTATAAAAAAAGGAATGTTAACAAAATTAGCATATTTATAATGGACATTATCTTCTGAAATATTTCCCTAATATTTATTTGTTTTTGTTAAAATACTATGGATTATTATTCAATCATTTGAAATTGGTCTACTAAATAATATTCTAATACAATAATTATCATCAATTTTCTATCTTGATGAAGACATGTTTTTTTAAATAATTAAAAAACCAAAGAATAAAAAACATTAATGAACATAGTGAAATAAGTCAAGAAGTCTAGTCTCAAGATGAGACATAATCCTATCAACTAGGTGATCTCTTACCATCATGAATTTTATATAAAATAAACATGATCCACAACAAATATTAGGTTAACAATTTCATACAAAATGTTTAGATCAACATGGAAACGTCCATAGTTTTTATTGGATTGTTAAAATTTATAGGCCACACATGGAAGACATGCACTATCATTTGTGGGAAAATAACATGTAAATAGTTAAGTGGAGAAATATTTCTATATATTATACAATTTGTAAAATGAGTTAGTATATAATTATAAAACAGAAACACACACTACAAGAAAATATAGCATCAATTTTTCATAAGTATTCAGTTTAAAATAAGGTAGAATATTCCTCAATGTGTTACTGAATTCTATGTTATTGTTTCATAGATTTTTGATCTTTGGGTTTTTAGTAGACTATTCATCTATTCATATTAGGCACCGCTTGTGTTTTATATAAAGAATAAAAAATTTCAAATAGGTCACCTCTTTCTATCGATCTTTCTTATTGATAAAGAAGGTCACATTATACAGACAAACAAAAAGTTCTTTGGATACTCGTACATTGTATTGGTCTCTGATATCATTAAATTCTTTATACAAAATAAAAAAAGATCAATAATATAATGAGAATTATTATGATTCAAAAATGTGATCAAAAGAGGTGTGATTGAATTTAAGAGACGAGTCATCGATGACATAGTCTATTAGTAGAATTTTTTTTCGGTGTCTCATGTCGTTAGCGGATCATTCTATCAGTGGATCCAACTTTCCTTGCAAACATAGTTATCAGTTGGTGATGAATTATTATCACATCTATTGGTAGGTCATACATAAAATTCTTCGTAGTGACAATCAATCTCTTTGACATTAGTTTTTTCATTGTTAGGTCATGCTTCGGTAGGTTAGATGTTGGTAGGTCATGCATCGATAGTTAATACATCAGTAGGTCAGGAATTGGTAACTCAATCTATCAATGAGTCAAGCTATCAGTGACTCATACCTAGAGAAATGTTTGTATTTCTATATTAGTGCCTCGGCATCTTGGTATTTTAAGTCATTAGTAACTAATGTATCGGTGACTTGTCTATTGGAAGGAAAAGTATATCTATCTCAAAGTTATCAATGTTTCATACTTAACAAAAATCTATAATGTTGACTTAAAATTTAATAAAAAACAACATAGGTTAAAATTATAGTTGAACATTATTATATAAAATGTTTCAAGATAATTCATAATTAGCATTGTTAAGAATGACTCCTGATCATTATAACTAGATGAGGCCAAAACCACACCCTTTTTATTTTCACAAATCATGGAATTATATACCCTAAATATTTATTTATTTTGATTAGTGAAAAAATATTTTTAGCATATTGCACATATTATTGAGATGAAATTTAAAATTAATCAGAAGTAAATATTACTTGTGAAATGGATTTTTTCCAGTTATATGTTCAGTTTTATTCTTCGAGATTAATATTAAACTCTTATTGAGTGAGATTATTGATTATGTCTCTTTATTTTTTTTATTATAAAAAATGAAACATTGAATATAAAATAAATAACCGATAAGGAAATAATATTGAGATGAAATATTATAGTATATTCCATTAATCTAGTAGTGAAAGGGATAAAACAAGGGTACAAAAAATCCATATGAAAAAATGAGCCAAAAACTTCTTGTTAACATAATATCACATCACTTTATTTCACTTATCAGAAGAAGAAGCTGGAGGAGTAGATGGTGCAGAGGTAGGAGTGGTGGATGGGATGAAGCCAATAATTACGGACAGAATAGGTACACCGTTTACAACATAATGAACACTTCCTAGTCTAGAGAAGGAATCTAGACATATGAGTGCTTGTTGGATTGTAGGTCTAATATAGATGAGAGATAGAGTAGGAATATTGGTCAAAAGATAGAATAGAGTACTATATAAAGATTTAGTACTCATCAGGACATGTCTAATAGGAGTATTATGTGGAGGAAAAATGGTTGTGTGATAATGATGCATGTACGGTTTGAGAAAATTCATGTGGTCCCGGATGACCTCACCACCATATGTCATTTCCATCCAAATATCTTCTTTATTATAGATACTGATTTCATGGGATGGAGTAAAATAATTCAACTTATTAAAATGATTCACAAATGCTTGACTCACTGAAGGAAGTCTCAAATTCTCAACTAAATATTTGAAATAACTGGTCAACTAGTTTTTGGTGTAAATTTTCATAAAAAAGTGAATATATTCTTGGTTATTGGTTTGGGATTAATAGTGTATTTTATTGAGTTGAATCTTACAATATCATGCACAATAGACACATTTCTGGGTGATCTTACTAAGTCTTTCTAGATCAGTGGCACCTGTTACGATATAAAGTACCATTATAATTAAATTTCTGACCATCTCAGCATATAATGAATGATTAATAAGGGCATATGAGCTGGATTAAACTTGAAATCTGTCTCATAAATCTATTCATGACTAAACAATATCATTTGATAGAATTATAAAAGTAGATGAAGTAGATGAATCATTCACAACAACTTTTACAACAATCTTTAAAATTGCAAGATCAATAGTTGGAGAAGAGGTACAATCATCCTCATATGACTATGAAGGGGTATTTTTATGAACATTCATATGTTTTTCCAAGGAATATTTATATTCAATTTTAATCGTGTCAATGTTTGAGACCATAGAAAACAATTCATTTCTAATTACATGATTTTATGTGAAATTACTCCCAATATTGAGATCAAATGATGCTCAACAAGAGATAAAACTATCTATTTATTCAAATCAACATCTCTTTCATTAATTAATTTAAAAAAAATATGTTGACTATGAGGAACATATAAGACTGTAGATAATATTTCCTCTATTGAAACATTAAAATTGTATTTGTTGACATACATAGCTGGTTATAGTGAAATAACAAGAGAAGGATCAGGAGTAAATGCCAAATCCTCTGAATAAGGGTAGTCAAAACCAATAGTAAAATATACTAGATCTCCCATCCTTTCAAGAAAAATTTTTCCTTTAATTGTGATAATACATGCATTTAATCTCAACATTCTCATATCTCCCTTATGTTGGAGTCATTTTATTTGAAGAAACTATGTTTCTCAGTGGAGTCACGCAGACATCCCTTTCAGCAAAAAAATCAACATAATCATGAGTAACATGAGGCCTCCCCTCCAATATAATTATTTCAACTTTAGAATCATGAGGTAAATTTGATTCCTCAAACAGATCATATTCCAGTTCTACTATAAGTCCATCAGTTGGATTTTCGAGATTAGTAACCTCTAATGTATGTTAAATCGGTTCAGCCTCAGGACATTGATTATCACCATGATCATATATGATACTTTTGGATGCATAATTTCCTTTATATTAAATTTCAATTTATTATTATCCATCGCTTATATTATATTTCTTTACATCTTCCTCATCTCCATCAAAAAATATTCAATGTCATCCTCATGTATCTCATTTTATTCCAACTCATTACCATTTTCTTCTTCATCAAACGAATATTCCCCAATACTTGATCTATTAACACATTCAACATCCTTACGATCATTAGAATTATCACTATCATTCTTAGGTAGAAGTGGTTGCATAGAAGGTTGAGGTTTAGGTGGAATTATAGGACCCTAATTCATCATTTCTGGGATGCCAGCAATGTCAGGATATCTCATGCCATCTATTTATATTCAGAACTATTAACATCCCAAGGAACAAACTCATCAGAATAATCACCAACTTCATTCAGTCCTTGAACATTGTCTATCATATTCGTTATCCTATAAGGATTATTAATAGAATATAAATACTTATATAACTTATCAATTTTCCCAACCCACATATTATTATAGGGGTTGTGGTTAATTCTCATCCTCTTGTAGAGAAATTAATTCAGACAGAACAATCAAATTATAAATTGGTCTCATCACCATCATTCACTATTCCCATAGCATTCAACATATTAAATATTTGTCTACGATTAACCAAATAACTTTTCTTTTTAATCGGGTTTAATAAACTGGCTGATTTTTAACCATCAAATATCTACATAGATTCACCTTATGTAATTACGTCAAATAATATATTAAGCAAACAACCTAATATATAAGGGATTTAGAATCATTTTTTCTTGGTATATAACTGATGTTGGAGAGATTTGAATAAATCCATTCCATCAACACTGAGGTCTTTATAAATAGTACACTTATGCTCTCCATTTCCAATCAATTATGTTAAAGAAACCTCCAAACTTAAGAGGTCACATGATATAGGATCAGTACCCTAATTTTCATCACAAACACCATCTTTGTGTACCATAAGAAATTATTCCCAACGTATACATGAAAAAAATCCTCTACCACCACCTATTGATATTATAAAAAATACCTCAGATCAATCTAATAAAAACAAATCATATAATTAAAACTCATGTACCTTACTCATATAGTATGAAAACATATTTTTGTAGAACCCCACCAACCATACATGGGTTTATAATAAATTGTTTAGAAGATAAATACAAAAAATAGCCATTTTGAATGTACTTATTTATTTGTGGTCATAATGAGACTCGAGAGTTCATGTTGAATTGGAGGAAGATTAGATTTCTAAGTTTCACCTAATTTTATTTTGTATGGAAGTGACTTTTCATCAGATCATTGAAGGATGTGCTTGACATGGTTTATTATGGGGAACTAATGTTTTAATATCAAAAGAAAAAGGAATAATCTGTGGATAGAATGGTTTGAGGGTAAGAATTCTGAGAGTCATACCATGAGGGTAAAAAGGAATATTATATAAATTCATATTTTTATCATTTATCTATTAGAAAACATAATATAATATATATGAGTATAAAGAAAACATATAAAATAGAGAAGTTTCAAATTCCAGAGGGAGAAATAATATATGGGACAATGAGACCTTTTGGTAAGACATATTCGTTGAGACCAGTCAGTGAGTTACAATTGGTGATACATAATTGGTAGGTCCTATAATTGATTCATCAATATATGGTTCTGAGAATATGATCATCCCTAACTAATGTTTTATGTAACTTATCCACTCATAATATAAAGTCTTAGTAATACTATGACTATGATGATGTATTTTTCCAATGAATTCAAGAGCTATATAATATTTTTTTGATGGTATCTCTCAAAATGTGATGTATTACATCTATATGATTTTTTGAATAGTTAGAAATAGGATTCATTGAAATATTAATCGCACTTTTGTTGTCACAATTTATAAGTACAGTGCTAAAATGATATCCATAATCCAGTAATGTGTGTTTCATCATCCAAATCTATGAACCAAAACTTCTAAATACTATGTATTCCACTTCTGAAAAAGATAATGCAACATAATTTTTAGATTTACTACACCATGATACTATATAAATTCCCAAAAAGTGAAATTTTCTATAGTTATTTTTTCGATCTTACCAGAATCATCCAAAAAAAGAATTAGAGAAACTAACTAAATTAAATAGTTCGCATATATGACAAAAATATCCTATGATGGATGTATACATGAGGTATTTAAAAAAATTAACACCAGGAAGATATTGTTCGTTAAGATTTACTTAAAAATGATCACACATATGCAAACAAAACATAATATCAGGTCGTATAGAAGTCATGTAGAGTAGACTACCAAAAATCCCTTTGTAATTGGTTTGATCGATGGTATTTTATTTATCATCAAGATCATGTTTACTGGTGGAACTCATCGGAGTATCACAACATTTTTTTAATATCAATCAAAGTATATTAAAAATGATATTTTGTGTACATAAATTGATTTAGAAAAATAGTGTCATTATTTTTAAAATTTTGAAATCCAAGAAATAATTTGTGATCACCCACTAAAGTCATCATAAATTCCCACTGCATTATTTTCACAAATCAATACAAAAAGTATTTTTATAATATCGAAATAATATTTGTCTAAATATATTTGAATAAATAAAAAGTGATTACGAATTATTTTTATAAACAGAGTTGGATCAGTTATTCATGTAGTAAAAAAATTAAAAATAAAAAATTTATTGGGCCTCTCTTACCAAACACATGAATTCGGTTTTACACCGTACAAAGCATTTGATAAATTAAATACATGTTTTGGAAAATGGGGGTGTGTAAAATCCTGGGTTTGTTCAACAAAAACAACCACAACATTATTACCTTTTAGGAATACACAGTTAATATCCATTTGATATGGTTTGAAATTGTGAAGTGGTGCATATGATATGAGAATTATAATAACTTCAGGTCTAGGAACCTTTGAAAATGTTTCGTCAAAGCCAATTCCTTCTTCTTGACTATATACATGGGATAATATTCTGGCCTTATTTCTCACTCTGGTAATAGCTTCTTCTACATTGTTCCTAAATAAAATCATAGTGCCTATAGTCATGGTTTTTTGGGTATATCATCAAGTTTCAAGAATTTATTTCTATCAAACTGACTCAACTCTTCATGAACAACCATTACCCAAAATCCATCACTAATAAGATCATTGATATTTTAAGGTTCAAGATGTGAAAAAAATGTTAGATTTTCAACATGGTTCATAATAGAATCTATGTTCTGTGTCATGTTTTATAACTCTAAAAATATATCATCTAAGGGTTAGTTATTAAGGGATCTAACAGATCTAGAAAATAATGGGATATTTATTTTACGTTCTATTATTAGGCTAGGTTCACAATGACCTGATTATGGAATATTTCAAAAACTAGAGAATTTTTGTTCATACAAAATTTCAGAGTTAGAAGGTTAAAATTTTACATATATATTGAGCAGATCATCTTCAATATTTTCTAGGGATGATTTATCTTCATCTCTATCTATTCAATCAAATTTGATATATACATACTCTTCTACATGATTTGTTATTTTATATAATACTCTATGTGGTTTCCTAAATGTTGGGTAACATAGGAAAACTACATACTCTCATTTTGATTAATGAATTTCATGATTTTCTATTGTATTGAGGATAACATCATTGCAACAAAAATCATTACAGTATTTAACCCTAGACATCCTATTTTTTCTTAACTCATAAAAAGATTTCATATTAATAGTTATAATTATATCTCTATAAATAATAAAACATATGGTATTTATATACCCTACCCAAATGTAAATAGGTATGTAACACTCATTAAATAAATTTATTACAATTTTGTGGGAGGTTCTATTCCATCATTCGATAATTGAATTCTACTGGGGTGTCTAAGGAATAGATAATTTATGAATATAGCCAATTTTTTAGGAAAAAGAGTCAAATTATTGATTTTCAAACTCATGGATATGGTCACTTCTTAAGGATTTAATTCTATGACAACACATTTTCACTAGTATTCAAGCATATTTGGTGAAGTATTAAATATATGTACACTTGCGAGCTAAAAACTAATCTCATGTATATGTATAAAATTGATCTTCTATAACATAGTCATAATGCCTATATTTTAAACTAGAAACTCAAAAATTTCAAAAAAAATCAATTAGAATCAAATAAAGTGTTTGTTAAGTTGACACTTCATTCTTTGGTTTGAAATATATGTTCTGTATTTTGTATTTTTGAATTGGATTAAATAATTTCTCAATCAAACCTTCATGCTTAGGCAGATCCTTTACTAGTCATTTCATACTAATCATCCAAGGGAGTGAATATTACAGTGTCTTAGTTTTATATTCTACTTCCATGACTCATTTTTTAATGGCACATAAACATGAATAATTTTGAAAAACTATGTAATCTATATTCATAGTATAAAAATTAGAATTTCAAAAAGGAGTGGATACTAATTCATTATTAAAACTAAATACATTAAAATAATAATTATAAAATATAACACCAAAACAGTCATCACATAACTATGAGATGCTAATAAAATTATATTAAGGAACATTAACAAATTTAACATTACACATTAAATTTTTATTAGTGTTACCAATTTGAACATGAACAAAATGTTTTATTTATTAATTGTAACCAAAGGTGACATTCCCCCCATATATCATTATGAGGTACTTGATATTTTAATATTCCACTATCATATGTCGCGAACACCCACTGTCCAAATATGATAATTTCATATAAGATCACTTCAAACTGTTTTATGTCAAATACAATTCAAAGAATAAATGATTTTGGAGACCATGCATTTTTTGTTCTTTTAACATTATTAATTAATGATTTCGGAACCCACATTCTGTTAATGGGTTTCATATAATTATTTTAATGTATTAGAAAATATTCTTTATTTGTTCGAAAATAACTAGAGGCTGTAAAAAAATTTCCAGTGCTATAAGTTGCAGAAGATTTTTCTAATATAAAAATGAAACAAAATTTTAAATATTTTGATAGAAAATATTTTGAACAAAATTTCTTTTTCTAGATTTATAATAAATACTACTAGTATATTTTGGTGAAACATGGTTTCCAATCATTTCTAATAGTATATATTTTTCTTTTGGGAATTTCATAGGATCCCTCTTTAATTTATCACTGGATAGTTTTATTTCCTTGTTATCATTGAGTACCTAAGCATTCTAATCCTTTTGAATATTATTTATAGTTTTAATAGTAATAATAAGAGAATTTTGATGCACGAGATATTGAAACTGACCCTGTAGTTCATTTTATATATACCAAACCATTAAAAAATATTAAAATGATTATTCATTTATTATATTTTCAGAATTAGATTCATCTCCATAATGTAAATAACTCTATGTACGAGATCATAGATCAACTCATATGTGTTAGTCATGAAACACATATTGGATTTTTTAGCCATATCATCATGTGAGGATTCAAACTCACTTGATTAATACTTTGATCCACTCTATGTGGCCTTAATTTATTTTTATATTTTAATTTTTTTCCTAAAATTTACTTTTTATCCTTAACATAGGACAATCAAGTTTTACATGACCTCTACTCTTACACTAAATGAATAAAATTTAATTAGTATTTTATTTCTCATCCCATCCATTCTATATGTTAATTTATGTGTCATACATCAGCTTATGGATATTTATTTCGAAAGAACACATTTTTTCTATAATTTATACTATATCATATGGTTAAAATATCCATTTCCTCAACATTATTACACGGGGGGGATTATTCATTACAAGAATTTTCATTCCGAACTCACATTTTCCCTTTCGGTTTGGAGGTATTAGTTTTGAATGACACTATCTTTATAATTGGTTCATCATCCTCATCACTTTTGAATGTTATCTATTCCTCATTCATCATCAGTTAACATAAAATCTTTTTTACTAGTAGAGTGTTTGATTTTACAGGGTTTCCTTTTTGAAACTAGTGTTCCTCTACATCTATCTTGTAAATATCTGATCATTCACATTACATATTTCTTGGATGTGATCTCCATTCCAATAGATCCCTTTGTATTTAATATTTCATGGATCCTAGGATACATATAATAAATAGGTTCATCATACATTATTTTAATGTTATCATATTTAATATAATAAGTATTATGTCTCATTTATTTGACATTATTGTTTTCTTCATGTGAATCAACTAAGGTGTCCCAAATTTCAAATGTTGTTTTACATGTGTTTATCCTATTAAATTGTTCATCCCTAAAGAGACTTGTAATGAATTCTTATATATACAATTATTATTTTTGGCTTCCTTAGTGTCATCATACAACATGTTCCTAAAAGTAGCATGATATTTATATTAATCTCATATTGAAGACTAGATTTCAAAAATCATATTTTCTAAATGAATATTCATTTCAAATTTCCAATGGTTACAATTAGTTCAATTTAAATAGATAGGACCATTGGTAGCATCACAATTCTTTAAATTATCCATATAAACAAATGAACAATAGTTATAAAGAACTAAATATTCTTACTAATAAAAAATTTGGGATCATTATAATTATAAATAAAATAAAAGATGATAACTATTTTTTTAAAAATCATATAAAAAAACTATAATAACAAATGTTTGTTAGATTTGGACAGCCAATTTGGGGTGAATTTGGTTCCTATAAAAATTAATTTCTATAATTATTATTTTTTAAAAAATCCCCCAATTTAAAATCAAACTCCGTCCAGTTTTCCAAAGTATAATATTTATAAAAGATTTTACCATTAGATATATTTCCTGATGATTTATAAGTTATCATTTAAAAAATACAGATTATTATTTTAGAATTTGAACGAAAACTCCTAAATTAATATCTTATAAAAACAAAATCAAACATCATATATTAGAGTGATGTTAATGTTTCTAAAATTATTATTAAAAATTAGAAAACAACATATAAAAGCATAGAGAAAAATTAAACAAGTGGTTCGATGTCATGCTGAGAAAATATACTCTCCTCTTGGTGATAACCTACCACCTAGAGGTATATATAAAATAAAAATGATCCACACATTGGATATTTGTAAAAATATTATACAAATGATTAAGATCAACTACACCTATTCCACAGTTTTCATGGGATTATAAAAACAAACATGCCACAAATGTACCACTTACACTATTATACATTGGAATGTAAGCTGTAAAATGATATGTTGTTGAAGATATCTACATATATTCTAGTTTTTCACATGAGTTGGTGTGTGTTTACCCAATAGGGAACAACTTCTAGATATGTTAATAATGTACAAAGATAGTGAAAAAATGATATAAATAGATTTCAATTCTCCTTTTGATTTTCTTTAAATCATCTTGACTTCTCCAAAATTCTATATGTGAAGCTAGAGTTGTCATCAATAAATAGACCTCAAAACAGAGATTCATTATTGTTTTTGTCTCCTATTACCAGTGAGGTAGCAGATTATTCATTGTGTAATTTTCTTCTAAGTTGGTGGTTCATAGAGATTTGTGGTCTTTTAGATCATACTATTTTATTTTGGTATTCAATGAATGCAACTATTTTGATTATATCTAAGGTGCATGAATAGATTCAACCAGGTTGCCTCATTCTAGCTATCATTATTATTGATCTCGATATTCCATTTATACACACAAAAAGAATGGTCTATGGTACCTGGTACCTCATACTAGTCTCTAATGTAAATAACTAATGTCTAAAAAATATAGAAATTATCATTAATATAATGAGTAGTATTATGTTTCATAAATATGGTGGTTAGAGTTATGTTTAAATTTAAAAGATAGATCATCTGTGACTCAGTATATCAATAGCTCAGCATTTCAATGTCTCATGCTTTCAGAAGCTCATTCGTTTAGGGGATAAAAAATTCATTGATAACATTGTTGTCGGTTGGTGATGTGTCAGTAGATCATATTTCAGTAGATCATAATTATGGATTTTTTTCTTTTGGATTAGTCTCTCTATTAGTAGGTCGGATGTCTGTATTTTAGGAATCTATATTTCAGATATCATTAGTTCTGGAATCAGTATGTCAGACATTGGTAGGCCAGGCATTCGTAACTCAATCTGTCACGAGTCAATAAATCATTGAGTCAATATATCTATGATTCATGTTATCGGTGACTCAAACATAGAAAAAAATTTATGGCCCTCTCATTGTGACATAACTTATCAGTAGCTTATGTCATTGGATGTTGATTTATCAGTTACTATTCTATCAATATGAAAAGTATTAGTAGTTTATAATTATTAGCGTATCACACATAAAAAAGTTATTAATGTTGTGTTATGATGTAATAACGAACCCCATGGGTCAGAATTATAATAGAACATGATTAAACATAATGAATATTAGTAAATTAAAATTAGTATAGTTAAGAATAATTTTTAAGCATTACAACTTCTGGATGACAATATGATCAATTCATTTGGTGATTCATGGTGATTTATATTTTCCATGTTTAGGGAATTATTCTCTAACCAATTATAAATTTTGTATTATATTATATGATTATAATCTTATAGTTTTTTTCCCACAACCTTATGTGTCATTCGATTCCAATGCTGACCTAAGAAGGTCAGGTACATGTTGATGTATGAGAATATCTAAAGTTTTTATGGGTTATGTTCCTTGGATCTTTTGAACATTATTACCATACAAAGAATGTTCATATGGTGGTTAAAAAAGGATTTAGGGATTGGAATGAGACATTACATTGTGTTTGAGGCTTCATTTTTGATATTTGATGATGTGGTGTTCATGTATTTAATCCCTTTATATGATCACAATTGAAATGGAGGATAATGGCTATGTAAAAATTGTAATGTTGGATTATTATGTTTTTAGAAATGTATATAGATGGTAATGATGGCTCTAGAAGGGGTAAAGATGGATTCTATAACTCATGTAGGGGTTTTACTAGAAACTACCTCGACTTTTTTCAGGATCTAATAAGTTTGAGGTTTGTTCTGAGATATACATTTAGGGTATTCTAATTTTGTTAATGTTATTTCGTTGTTCTATTTGGTATTTGGGTATGTTGGGATGACAATCTTATAATACATTGTTGCATGTATTATTTTTTGTTGAGTTGTGATATAATGAACACTATTATTGAGGTTGTTTAGTCCAGTGGTGTTAATATATTTCATGAGTGATAAATTTACTAGGTGTTATGATGAGGTATTTATTCTCAGTTTCTAAGGATGATTGTGTTGTTATAGTATGTTGGGTATCTCAAGAACCCCTTAGATTTTATTTATTGAATGTTTGGTATACCAATATAACTCATGATTGTGAAGTCTATATTTTAACTATCACTTGAAACACGCGATATAAGACAATGTGTATTTTTGGCATCCCACAAACAGTTGGTCTCGGGTGGTGGGATCATGGGGCATCCAAGAACCTATAATTCTCACATGTGTGATTTGGTTGGCCTCCACATTATATGTGGGGATGGATTAATGTGCATCCTTAAACTCAACAAAGACACTGGGGATGACACATAGAACTATTTATTCCATCACTTATGATAAGGAACTAATCATATGTTACATGTGATTTTTTTATTTTGATAGATGTTCCCTATCTAAATTACCCAATAAAGGTATATCAAAAGTTCATAGAGACCTAATTATCATACAATAACCTAGTGTGATGTATGTTTATTTTTGAATTTTTCACTTCCCCCGCGTAACAATTATACAATCATCTTCATTTGTGATATATATATATATATATATATTTGTGGTATCCATTTATTTTAAAATCACACCCTATATGGGAATATCATTGCTCGTGTTGAATTTATTTGTTAGGTAAATATAAAGGGAGTCATAATCCATTTATTGAAATGGATATGGAGGATATGTTTGGATGGACAATGTTAGAACATTCTATTGTATCTTAATGATACACGCACACACACAAAGATATATATATATATATATATATATATATATATTAATATCTATATTTAATTCCACATTTATTTTAAAGGTCTACCCCATGCTAGGGTCTCCATGGTTGTCGTATGACTTTCATTCCATTTTATATATCTTGTGTTTAGCTTATAATTATATCTTCACATTATTGGTTATAGATACTCATTATATTGATTTTGTTGTTTCATACTCTAATTTAGAAAAATATTATTGAAATATTAGTCTATGTAGGTATTTTCATAGTACTCAAACATTTTTAGAATGTCTTTTTCATACAAGTAGGTTCACATGAGGTCATGAACCACATACATTTGAGTTAGAATGATTTAAGACTTGGTGTAACATGTATGATTCTCATGTATGGTTTTTTTTGAATAATTTCTATTCATGGATTATTCATCTTAAAATATTGTAATATATTCCTATAAATAATTTTCATGGATACTACAAAAAATATAGTCTAACAACAGCATCCCCATATTCTAGGGTAAACCACAATTAAGGATTAATGTATATCAAATAGACGTATCTATTTCATAACAATGTATTACAAATATACATGGACTGACACCTTTTTTAGTCAAGTTCTATGTTCATGATTTCAAATAATTATGTAATTATTCTTAATAATTAAAATAGTTTGACATAAATAAACACACAAAATTAGTTGAGTTAATTTATAATTATAGAAAATGACTTAAAAGATGACATGAACCAAATCATACAGTAATATGTCATGTTATACATGGACAATATGAAAAATGATATACATCATGAATAGAACCCAATTGGGATACTCAAGGAAGGACCTCAGTTACTGCTCCACTAAATATTCAAGATTGTATAGTTGAATATTCCCATCCAACAGACTCCACATAAAAAATTCTTCAATTATCTTGTTATATAAATATAATTCAACCACATATATATTTTTATATTTTAATATTCACATATTTTATTTTATCTATAAAGGATGAATGTTTAAAACAATATTTTGGTGGTCAAAACTGACACTTAACTAATTTCTCAAATTAGATATTTCATGAATAAAAAAAATAATTATAGAGTATGTGAATTGAAAAAAACACCATATCATCGATGTATAAAATTAAATATGAAACTCAATGAATATTGTGGATACCTCATTTACTAACTATCATTATGTTAATATTAGTAATAATATTGTGACATTTGGAAGGGAAATATTTCCAACCGTCCCATATAGATATATTCAGAGATAATATTTTCAATTGGATTTAGAAACACTGGGAATGTGAAATAAGTACAATGATGTCAAATAAATCATTCATTCCATCTCAAGGGATGGGGTAGGGGTTGAATTGATCCAAATTATTTTGTGCCAATCTGAAACATAATCGAATTCATTAATTCGGAAAATATATAAACTATATAATAAACATTTTTATACAAAATATTTATTGAATTATTATCATTATTTTTTTAAAATGATTAAATCAACCTAAATCAAGTAATTATATACCAAAAGAATTTTATTGAAACTTTTTACAAAGATATTTTATAAGAAATATAAAATTAATTTAATTTAATTACATCATTGTACATGATTAACTTGGATTTCATGCATAATGAAAAATATTAATTGTATGTTATAGTTATAAATATTAAAAAATCCTTTAATAAGAAAAACTATAATTCATATAATTATTTTCCCTAGACATAATAAATTAATTCATAAAATATGTTATTAAATTTAATCACCCAATATAAATTTAATTAACTGCCCTCAATATATTGATAACTCTTCCCACAATGAGTCTATAAGGATTAATTGGATAATATAATAATAGAAATGATAATGTTTTTCTCATGATCATAATATTCTGATAACCCACCAAAATAATTTTCTCTAAAAACATTTGAATATTTTATTAATATTTTAATCATTTGTTGATAACAAAAAAAGATTATGAATGTGACATATCTATATAACCATTATTTTAATTATTATAGTACAATTTATAAGACATATTATTAGATCACTAAAGGATTATATGATACTCAATGCCCTCTATTTGAATTGAATTTGATTATATAAACAAAAAATAAAAAATGATATATTAAATAATGGTAGAGGAGAAAAACATGTATTTGTTTTATTATGTTCTCATACTAAAGATATGAATAGAGTCAAAAATGTATTAATTATGGTTTTATGGGAAAAAATAATAGTCTGGAAACATCAATGAATAAAAAAATGACTAGAAGTAATTATGAATAGTCATCCAAATGTTTTTTCATGACAAAATATTTGGGTTGAAATTATAAAAATACACTTTTATAAAAATATTCATCCCCAATACCATTAGGGTACAATTCATAATTATACTAGGTAACAAATATATCAGGAGAAAAAACTAGTACCACATGAACCCCATTGGAATTCAAGGGCCTCTAATACACATTAGGTATGACTTTTATAAATTCAACGTGTTGCAGATATCTCAACTTTCATTATTTTTTTCATCTTAAAATCTCACATGGAATTAAAATATATCCTCCAAAATATATTAATAAAACAAACATATAAACATCCAATAATTTAAAACCTCAATAATACTATGATTTTAATCCTATAGAACATGTGGAGGACATTAAAGATTAAATTATTATAAATCAATGAGAGGGTTTGAATGTATTTAATTATTTGTAACATTGAAATGTATTAAGATAGATACTCCAAACCGTTAAAATTTCCCTAATAGGGATTGCTAGATTAAAACATTGAAATTATTTAATGAACAAAACCATTATATTATTTTCCATAAAACCACTTTGAATAATCAATGATATATTAAATTTTTATTTTACTAATTAAAATCCCATCAAAATTACATGAATAGAAAATTGAAAAAACCTCTACTACAAAGACAAAAACACATCCCAGCCATTATATCAACCTTAATTTTATGAAAATCCAATGATAAAATCATATTAAATGATTTAATAATTTTTTATATATAGTATATGTCGAGATATATATAAAATAATGTGGTTTTAAATTAATCATATATAGACTATTAATAAAAATACCATGTTAGGAGATGATCATTTTAAAAGAAAACTATCATTAAAAATAATAATGAATACTATTTTTTTCTTCATTTAATCACTTTTATATACTCATTTGGTCGCATTAATCATTTATAATGATATAATCTTTTTAATATGGTAATGATAATTTCATCGGAATCCAAGGTCCGATTAAGTTCCATTGACTACTTGGGGAGGTTGTTAATTAGTGGAACATTGATCTTATGTATCTCTATACATTTATATTCATAATATTTAGATCTTCCATTGTATTAATCCACATAATAGTATCTATCAATAACAACTAATGAAATCATGTTATTAAATATATTTATATATCCAATATATTCAATTTTTCGGTATTAAATCCAAATCCAAATAATTTTAGTTAAACACCAAATATATATTCTATTATATATAGAATATTTAACACAACATTTTATACCACAACATACAATCTTCCACTAATTGTATTGGAAAATTAACTGATCCTCATCACAGATTTGATGAAATCCTCAATCACTACCCTCTATTAGATGGTTTGAAATCCCTACTATAATATTCATCATAAATAATGATCCAGAGATAAAAATTTATAGTTATTTAGAATGAATTCTTCCTGAAGAAATTTAGATACCACATCCTTATGAATGATCTTTCAAGGTACTCAATCGCTGTTTTGATCAAAAATTAAACCCTTGAAACAACATTCATATATTGGATGATATAAATTTTCTATACCCAATTCTCATGTAAAGTTGATCAACCTCTTTAATAGTTTATTATCATTGATTCCCCTTCATTTATACATTGGTGTATTATGTTTCTATAATTTATTTTTCACAATGGATGAATTATATATCACATTATCTCCTATAAAATTCAATATCACAATCATGTTCACATTTATAAAGAACAACATAAATATTTTTCACGTGAGGTCTCATTTATTAATTTTTATAAAATAACACATTTATAATTTTCTATATAAATATTAATACACAAAATTTAATAGAAATCATGTTTCCAAATTTTTATTAAAAAATTTACTTGTCAGTGTTATTCATATAACTAATTATCCACATTACTTCGACATATTAAAAACCAGATTGGGTAGTGTATTTTATATCAAATGTAATTAATTATTCCTTGATTACCTGAGCATCCACAATGATAAATTAATTAAACCACAGATCTTCAAATGTATCTCTTTTAAAATTCACTCCAGATTTCGGCATACATATTTATTCATTATACTAATTATTGTACCAGAAGGACTGGTCTCTTATAATTCCTAAAATAGGTTCCTTCACAAATTCATACATTTTTCAATCAACATGAATTGATATTTATGAAATATATTTATGAAATATATTTATGCAAATAAGTTATTTTATGATTCTAAACATGGATATGTTTTCCTCAGGCATTTATCAATCAACAATTAAATTCAAACTCTTAAATTCATTATAAGTTACAATGAAATCATGTCATTATATTCACTGAAAGAAGAAACATAAATATTTTATAAAATATGGTCCATGTAGTAGACTAGATATATAGTGGTTTTGGTGAGAATTTGTTATGTTTAATGGTATTTGTATTGATGGTGTGGCCTAGACTATGATGTGCTCATGAACTGAAGAATACACTTATATTTCCCTTACATGGATTCATGCGTTAATGTGAGCATAAGAAGATTATGGTAAACCATAAATGGTACTAAGTGTATCCAAAGAAATATTGGAGTTCAATGTTTCCGCATCCATATGCATGTTCCTTTATGTATATCATAACCTTATAAATAGACCTTCATGTGGCACTAATCCTTACATAGGTATACAAACAACCTTAAAAATGTTTATTTAAATCTCACTTGGCCTTTTAAATACACTAAAATCATTTTCAATGCTTACACTACATCGGTATACCATTAAAAATATCCCGAATTTTCATGATGTCGGGAATGGTTCACATTAGTATTAAAATGTAGGTATACTAAATTTTTTCTGACCTTTACACATCATCTGAATCCATTTCAAAAATTAACAACAGGTTTACATAATTCATTGTACCCTTATGCATGTTATTAGACACCCATACAAAATAAAAAATACATAAAATTTATCTATAAGAAATATACAAGAATCATCAATTCAAATGTTTATCATTTGAATGGTTATTCAAAAAAATTTATTAACAATCACCCATTTTTATTTTGATTCCAATTTCCCATCACATTATAAATGTGATTGTATGGTTATCAGGTCATTTCTCCCAATTATTCAAAATAAAATTTAATAGATAAGTGGGGTCTAATTGTCTCATAATTTATTCTCAATATTATATTATTCTTCATTAAAATGTTTTACCTTATAAAATTCTTTTAGGGGGCGGATATCACATTATTCGCACCGAAATGATCTTTTATTAAATTAAATCAATGTCCCCATGGGCCAACCAATTTTAAAAAGAGATATATGACTATGAGTTTGTTATTCATCTCTTTATTTTCATTCATGTTAAAACATTTCAATAAAATATCTATTGATATTTTCGTTTCAAAAAAATAATTATATCATAAAAATAATAAAACCTACATTCAATTTAATAAAACACCTCATAAGGTTCTTATGTAAAAGAAAATATCCCTATCTTTCATTTTTTTCATTAACCATGAACTAGTCCATAATAATTATGATGAATATAGTTAATAATTATAGACAAGAGTCAAATTTCCACAACTCAAACATTATTATTTCTAGTATATACAGAAAATTATATATTCATTTGAAAATTATTTTGAATCCTCTATCTCACTATTTATCCCATTAAAGGGATGATCTGTTATTCAACAATTCAAGGTAGTAAGAATATTAAATGAAGAAAACATTATTCCTAAGGACTCATATAGAATCTTTAATCCATAACATTAATTCCCATCATGATATCTAAATACCACATAAGAAATTGGTGAACATGGAGGAACATAATGTTCTTAAAGAAGAAATAGTTTATTTGACTATTTTTTCCCATTCATACATTTTTATTCTTTGTGATAATTTTGTTGAATTTGGTATACATTTTTATACTATTGTTTCCTTAATTTTTTACATATGTTATTCCAATGAATTGAATCCTTGATTATGTTTTCCTTCTTCCTCATAGTCATCAATTGAAATCATGTTGTTTAGAAATCATTTTTATATAATACATGAAAATTTTACCATTTTATAAATTATATTGTGATTTTTAAAAAAATTATCCCATTCACAACAAAAGGGGGATTTTAGGAGAATATTATTTATGAATTACCCTACATGGTTGTGTGATTTTTTATAGAAATATGTTATTGTAAATATTTATTTTCACTATGTTATTTAACTATTTTGTCACCATAAATACCTCTTATATCATTCCTCATTCCGGTAAAATAAATATAATAACAACATGAATAAGATTTAATACAATACATTCAACAAAAATATAAAATCATATAATATGATTATCTTTGATAGTCAATAAGTATCTGTCAAAAAATTTCAGGATACTATCAAGATATAACCTAATGATCACAATTCATGTGTAGTTAAATCCACCTTCCTATTTTGTTAAATTATATTGATGGGTCGTATTGAAGTATATATTTAATTTCCAAATATCAGGAATTTTATTTAAAACATTATTATTTGTAGTAATATACTAAACATATTAAATGATACCATTATACTAACATTTTAGACGGGACAGATTTTATACATATTAGAATATGGGGAATTCCCCTCATGTAATGTTTTAACCATGTATTTCTATGAGGTATATGGTTTTCCATTACTTTTCTTCTTACATTTTAGTCAATTTATTTCTATGATATATGATAGTATATTTATGTTCATCTTATCTGATATTATAATTCTTCATATCATCATCATATGTCAATTCTTTATCATACTAATTCTTTATATTCTATTTCTCTTCAATGGTAAGGATGTTCAATTAATCTATATTGTATTACTTATTATCATTACCCATTTAAAAATTTAATGAAATATGGTGTATGATGTCATATAACTTTTTTATTAGATTCCTTCTACAAAAAATTCAATATTGTTAAAGGTATTTTCAGTCATAAACCAATTCTAGAGTCCATGAAACTTTTAGGTTCCACTATTAGTGGGGTGGGAATTTGTTTTTCAATAAAATTATGAACTTATATCCTTTTATATTCATCCATTTTAATGTATTATTGTTCTCAATAGAATCAATACTATCTCTCATGATATTATAATTTGATGGTTTTATATTTGAGTGAGTTTCATATAGTATTTACATGGTTTCTCATAAATTTCATTTAATTTCCCTATTTTAAGGAATCATCAACATGTATTCTATGATATATCAAAAATTTAGTTCATATAGTTGGAAATTGAAGTTGTGATATCTATTGATTATTTAAAACCCTGCCTTCTCTTCTTCTCTATATGGTTTGACACACCACTCAGAATCATGTGATATTTAGTATGAAACCATATCTATAATATTATTCTTCAATGATTATCCAGAGCTATAAATAAATACTTCATCAAATATACACCCTTCGAAAGAAAAGTGGATTCCACTTACTTATTTGTGATCCTTCATTTTTTTCAACAGCTATCTTGAAAAATCATGTTGGAAAAAATACATTCATATATTGAATGATTTGAATTTGCATCATAAAATTATAAATAATAAGTTGTCACTATTATTCATAACATCCAATCATTGAATCTATTTCCTCTATACATTGGTTTTTTAAATTTCATAAATTTATCTTATATAATGGACGCATAATATAAAAAAATATATCTATAATTTTTCATCACATTCATGAACACTGTGATTGAAAAAATAAAAATAAATTGCATATGATTTCAAATTTAATTAATTTTTTTTTAAATAACACATTGAATTTTATCAATTTATATACAAATACAACAAATGTGGTGGATATAATATTTCCCAAAATTAAATTAATGTTCATAGTATGGTAATTATTCATACAACTAATTATTCACTTATATTCATCCATTCTATTACCAATATAGGGATAGTTTCTTATTTTCTAAATGAAATCAAATATATGTGGATCTACTCAATCATAATGAAGATTTATTAATTCCACCCCTCATCTCAGTGTGTGTATCTTTTAAAGTGAATTAAATATTTGGTCAAACTAGATTCATATGGCTACAAATAAATATACCTAAATAATTGATCTCTCTTTATTATTCTTGTGTTTTTCATCATTAATTAATACATGGAATAATGTTATTGAGTTAACATCAAATTCATAAGGTTTTTGAACAATGACTAACCCTGAGGATTATTTTTAATGAATTAATGAATATTTTTATTCCATTGAATGATTGAATTAAATATAAGTAATTAACCATCATTTTTTTATCATTTTAATGCATTAAGGATTTTTAAACATAAAATGTAATTATCTCATCAGACCTCACCTGGTCTCTGGATTATTTTAATCTGGATATGTTTTCAGATTGATCTAGTGAAAATGAACTATATAATCCCAATGATCCGATGATACAACATAGATTACCCATATATGTACTTGTACCATTACAATAGAATATAAATCATAATGTTAAACTATAATTATAATCATAAAACCATTTTCCATTCATGATTATGATTTTAAGTTTTACCCTGATTATTTTTCCTTTAATTACAGATTACCATACATAACTCCATGTGTGGAAACCCTCACCATTACATTGGCCACCAAATAAAATTACATATGTTTCTCTACCTCAAACATTCCCTTACAAAACTAGATATATACATTGGCTACAATTATACGACATTAGTGTTCATTTATTTAGATCCAAGTTGAAAATTAAGCATCATATGATTCGTCTCAGTACCATTACCATAGTACTTGAAATTTTTTATAACCCATAGACATCTGGACTGTCCATTACACTTCTCCAAACTACACTTACTATGGTTGTGGCAACTTCATGATGGAATCCATATATCATTACATAATGTAGTATCCATTCAATTTATTTAAACATAAAAAATAACCTTCCATTATGAATCCTGTTTAATTAGATGAATACCCTTATTGTTTTTTCCTATTAATTTTTAATTAATTCTTAAAAATATTCATGGAATATCATTAGGAAATAATAATTATGTCAGTTGTTAAAAAATATCAAAGGAATATTCTCATGAAAAAAATATTCATATAGCATGGAATTAGGTAATTGATATTCATCATTATCTTGTTGTAAAAATATATTCAATATTGGGACTAGTATCTACCAATTATTAAAACCAAAAATAGACATAAATAAATGGATAATTTTAAAATAATGAAAATCATTGAAATAATTTGATTCCACAAAAATTATTGATGAATCGTGAGTTCATAGATATTTGAATTGATAAATAATGCTACAATTTCTCTAAAAATGATTAATAATTATATTTAACACAAAATAGTATTTTTATAATATCTATACACTAAATTATTAAATTTAATATTTTTTTAAAAGAATATATTTTTGGTTTATAATAATTATAATAGGCTATAATAAAATACAAAAATAAATTTTTTAACAAACAATATTTTTTGATCCATAAAATGAAATTCCAACTGTAGAATATATTATATATATTTCCAAAATAAATACCTTATAAGGGTAACATAATTTCTTTAGAAGTTTCAGAATAGTTATTCAAATTAAATTCAAAATAAACTAATAATATAAGGTTTTTATCATCAAAAAATTCACTAATTCAATAAAATATAATCAAATAAAAATACAATTTTTCAATTTTGTATTTATTACACATAAATAAATTTAAACATAAAAATTTATTCATTATTACACCCCATAATGCTATAAAATTAAATAATTTACATTTCCAAAATGAATAATTGAAATTTTTTAAAAATTATTCACTTCACTAGATGACATATTAAAATTATCATTAAAATTCAATCCCATGGTTTGATAATCATTTATTCTTTTGAAGTACGAGTCATTAAAATGTGATGAAATTTCACACATTTTAAAAACATTTATTAAATTCCAAACCCATGAATTAATGAAATAATTTAATGAAAAAATATGGATTAAAAATTATTGGTAAATTTCATAACCAAACATTTCCTAAATGTTTCACAACATTTTAAATATGTTAACATTATTTTAGAAACACATATTTTTTGAATGAGTTAGAAAATACAAAATATTTATTCATTTTAATTTTTAAAATTAATATTAGACACAAATTTATGAGAATAATACTACCATATCAATGATATAATATTATTTATATTTTGATGGTAAATTGAAAATCCGGATTCATAAACAAAATTTGACATATCCATTTCCCTAGAAAAATAAAATTAGATCCTCCATAAAATATATACAATTTGAATGAATTTTTATTATTCATTAAATCAAATTTAAATTTAAAAAATATAATGGACCCTTATTCTGAAAGTGTTATTTTAAAAAATGGAATAAAATAATTGGTAAATAATTTAGTTTTTGTTATAAAAATATTATAAGGGGATTAAATTGTCATGGTTATGTTACCTAAAGATGAAACTTATAAATTATGTATATCTATATATAACTATTATAATGTTTTATATTATGAAAATATGGAGGACTCCACTTGGTACTTGTTTGAGAAACCATGACCCCCACTGATAGCCTAGTTGGAACATCCCCAATTATCTACTCCCCAAGAGCCCTGACATAGGACACCACATACTCAGATAAAACCTTATAGTACTATCCAAATGATCAAATATTCAAAAAATCACACAATTTTCACACTTATAGATATCATAAAGTCAATAAATAATAAATTTATCTATCATAATATATTAATTCAATAACATGTATAAATATTTCAATACATAGTTATATAAGTAAGTAGATGAAATTAATTTTCAATTTTCTTTGAAATTAACTAAAAGTATGTTTATAATCATAATTTCTGTAATCATGATAGTCCAATGAACATTTGTTTTTCAATTCTCCATTGAAAACATAATTTAATTCATAATGTACATGAAAACAACCATTTGAATATATATACCCTTTTAACATAAGTTTACTCCAAATCCAGACCATTATTTCCATTATTGTAGTCATAAATATTCCTTCCATAATAATTTGATATAATCAAATATTATTTTAATACCTAACATTTAAATTTTATTATTAAAATACAAAAAATTATTCCACATATATTATCATAACTGAACCACCATAAAACCATTAAATCATGAAAAAATAGAATCAATATATTATTTTTCTAAATACCATCACAAGACATTTATGTCGATTACTAAATAAAAATTCATCAATTATTATTACAAAATAATATATAAGTAATAATTCTACAAAATAATGAACTAAATAAATTAGAAATACAAAATATTCCTTATGTCATTCAATTAAATGAAATGTTAATTAATCAGCCAGAAATTTGACTTCATATGAAATATTTACTAAACATAAAAATGGTAAAAATTCAAAAGAATATATTAAAAGACTATTTATGAACGATATAAATATTAAATCCACAACAATAATGACCATAAAAAAACATTTGAATTAAATTTCTACTAAAATAATTTATTTTCCCTATCAAATCATGAAATGGACTAGACCTCCCTAGTCTGTTAAATAGATAAATATTGTTTTAATGGTTTTCTTTGAGTTAATGGGTACTCATTGAATTTTTTTAATAAAATATAGTTTCTCAATGAGTGTCTCATCTAACAGTGGGTCAGACAGGTGTGTCACAATGGTGACTCGCCCCTGTAGGTGTAGACTATTCTTCACAACAATTAGTCTACATAGTGACTCCCAACTATGATTCATCCATCAATATCTCTAAACGGTGAGCCTATAATTGTAGGTTACCAGCAAAGACCCATCAAATGGTGAATCATGATGGTTAATCATCCAACAGTAACTTGAAATGGTGACTTGTCCAATGGTGAGTCATGATGGTGACTCATCCAATGATGACTCAATATGGTGACTTATCAAACGATGACTCATGATAATGACTCATCCAATTGCAGGTCATACAAGAGTAGGTCACCCAATGGCGAGTCATCCAAAATTGGGCCATCCACCAGTGATTCATTTCCGATAGTCTGTTAAAATTTAAAAAATTCACTCGTTTTCATCATTTTCTCCCCTCTATCATTTTATTTGATGTAAAAAGAATTTAATGTTATATTTTATGTTTTTTATGCCTTATATGTGCTATAAAATAATTCCATTGACTCTCATAAAATCCACATGCTTTTAAATGTCCTAACCATGTGGTCTTGTTCAAGATATTAATTTAGATGATTTTGAAACCATTCTACCATTGGTATAGGATCAATACCTTCTATAGGATTTATCATCTCTTGTTTTTGTGTTTCCATTTTCTCTTGATATGTGACGTTCCTCATAACCCATATTCTATATGATTTTAGTGATTTTATTTTCGTATTGCTTCACATTTTCACAAGAGTTTTTCTACTACACACGCACCAACTCTTGGACCAATAAAGAGTTATGGATCATATCTTCATTGTGGTATGGATCATGTCATCTTTCATTTATTTTTGAATCATGTGGGATAGTTTTATGAATGTCTTCCATGTAAAGATAGAAAATTTCTTAATAATTAATGACAATTGAATATGTTCATTATAAATATAATGGGGCTAAAAAGTTATTAATTCTTCTATTTTATTATTTTTGTGGGCTTTTTTTCCTCAAGGATAGTAATAGAATTAAAATCATGGCCATTGGTGGACTCATTGTGCACAACTATGATGTATTGTGATGAATTTTTATTGATCACGTGTTTAATGGATTTCTATATGTTATCAATCAAACATGAATACTCAGTTAAATTAATTGATACCCTATGATTGATCTTGTTCTAAGATCAAACATGAATTTAAAAAGTTTAATTAAAGAACAATATTCTTTTTCAATCGGATTGTTGTTCCTTGTTTCATTGTGCGGTGCTACTATTGATGGTACATCTATGTGTGGGGGTGGTTCGGTTGGTGTAATGAAATATAATGATGATAGAATGATTAACTGTGAAATTTCTAGGTAGTGTTGTGTAATTGGGATGCCATAGAGTTTTGATGGGTATATATTTCTAGGTGTCATGGGTGTGGTGTTTCTATGCAGTGAGGATTCAAAGATGGTATTGGTGAGTTGTGTTATATGTAGCTATGAGTTGGGAGTTTATCTTATTGATATGATTTATTGAGCAGAATTACATTGATTAATGATGATGTAAGTGGATAGTATGGGTGTTTTACAGAGTAGAAATATGATGATTCGTTAACTAGTATGTTTTTCACCTTCTGAAATTGTTATGGTAATGTTGATATATTTCATATGTATCTGGTCTCCAATTATGGAAGGTAGTTTCATGGGTCGATATGGAGTCATTAAATTAGTTGATTAATAAGAAATCAGAATTAGTTAAATGAATTGGATGGTGTTATGTTTTGATTTGTAACTTGTTGTGTGGTAGTGCATTTTGAGGTTATATAAAAGTTTAAAGTATTGAGGAGTGGTTTTTTTACAATAAAAATGTTGGACTGACTGTTTGGTATCTATATGTATTACCTATATGTTTCATGTGTGATCTTTATTCCCTTGGTGCTAGTCTATACCATGAGGCTTGCTGGAGGAGGTACCCAGGGTTCATTTTCTATCTTACTTCATTTCCATCTCATGAGGGAAATATTTGGAGGGATAGAGACATGATAGAATGGTATCAATGAAAAAAGGGTTGAGAGATTGGATGTATTTTGGAGATAGGAATAGTGATGACTTCATGGGTTGGTAGGGTATTTGTGTTAGTTGATCATGATCTGTGACATAGGTCAGGGAAGGCATGTTAGGACACATGATTTTAGGGCCCCGGTGATCTGATGAAAGGACTCTAGGCCTACCAAACAACCATGTAAGGCTACACCTATTGCAGGGTAGAGACACTATGAAAGGTACATTCATCATAATGACTTGTTTTCATGTTCAAATTGGCTGTTTTAAGAAATTTAAATAAATTAGGAGTTAAAAGAAATCATAAATAAAACTCCATACTACATAGTCTTAGGAGTACTATGTTTACTTTTTTCTTCCACAACACCCAGTCATCGTCCATGTGGTGAATAAGAAGTCGAAGATCATAATGATCGTTTGTTTGATCAGACAAGGGTTGATCTAGTGTGGGAGGATGATTAGTGGTAGAATATGATGCATGATTTCGAGTGGAAGACTATTGGAAAATATGATGTAAGTGTTACAGACATGTAGATAGTGAGTTGGATCGATGAGACTGTGATCACCATCAGATTGATCTAGACTCTAACTGGGTGTTGCGTTCCTTTTGAAGTGATGAAGATGATAGTAGATGCATTCCATTGGTGTATATTGTACATTTAGAGAAGAAGGAGGATGATGTTTTGTGGGTCGATTTTAATAAGTCATTCAAATCGTAATTCCATTCCTCGACCATGAAGGAATAGAATATGTAGGAGTTACTATACCATTAGTAGGGGAGTAAGTTGATATGGGAACTCCGTGTCATGTTCATGGATCTCCTTAATTTTTTCCCAGTTCTTTTTTCGGATGTGGAGTCTCATATGAGGTGTATAGTGGATTCCATTCTACTTTCTCTCATGTAGGTGGTTACTCCCATTACCTTAATAACATAACTGGAGGTCCATAATATACAAGAGGTAGTGGATCAGATGCAATTGAATGGAGGTCTACCATGTTAGTGGATAAAGAAGGGTTCATTCAAAGGAATTGCTACCAACTATTGTTCTTAGGTGCTAGGGCCTTCCAGGTTTTGGCTAGAGGGGAGTGAACCTCAGCAGCTCATGTTTTCACCATCAGGTCATCGGGATTTTCTAAAAAAATTGTGACTGAGGTGTTTTTCTTATAGTAACCATTGGTATCTTCATATTCAGTGTCTAATAGACATTCAACCACTATATTTTTGGGGTGGGAGGCTTCATGGACCTCCCTTACCTTAGTATTATGTTTGGTAGTTCCAACAATAAGGATATCAGACTCATGCTCCACTAAGGGGAGAAAGAGCAGGTAGAGGCCACCCTCGTGGTTCTCCAAAGGGACATTACAGTAGGCGTTTTTTTTTGGCAATTCATCATTATTGGGAAAGAGGGGCTAGTCATGGTATATACAAGAAATATAGATAGAAGTTATAGTAGGGACACATATCATTCGAGTTATGATCAAACTATTTATTACCATTTCTTATGCTTTGTTTGAATCAGGAGTATCAGACTACATTGTTTTACCCGATCTATACCATGGTGTAAGACTATATAAAGGGAGTAATTTAATTCCCCTGATGATGAGTATTATTTTAAATGGATATACTAGCTTTTTGATGTGTTTTGGGGATGTATAATGAAGATGGGACCACATTTGTATCGTGGTGAATTGTGATCACTCTAAATGGAACTATACA
Organism: Viscum album; assembly: GCA_963277665.1. Lineage (NCBI taxonomy): Eukaryota > Viridiplantae > Streptophyta > Magnoliopsida > Santalales > Viscaceae > Viscum > Viscum album. Next base: position 222,161,984 of record OY728143.1, read on the forward strand.
ATCTTATTATCAACATGAAATGGTTTTTTTCAATGCATTACATTATCTAATCGTTTTTTAGATGATTTTTTTCAGATGTGGATGGTCAGAAAGTGGCTTTCATTGTGAGTGGAGCTGTGATGTGGGGTTTACGCCTATGGAGCCTCTTCCTTAATAGTTGGATGAGGTGTTAGTAGGGTTATTGGGTTCATAAATTCCTACGGTTTTGGGGGTGTTCATGGATGTTTTTCTAGAGGACATTGTGATTTTTTCATCTCTACATGATGTTGTGTTCGGGATAGTCCTGCAACCCCATGCTTTATCAATTTTTATGGATCCTTTTTCGGTGGAACCATCTGAATTATGGGATTTGAGGATTCAGATATATGATATAATGATGAGAGGATTTATCAAGACTAATGTGTTTTCATGGGGTTATCCAGTACTATTTTTAATGAAGAAATATGATGGGAAGATGTTTCTAAAATATTATCGATAGCTTTCACAAAATTTATATCGAGTGTCAATTACATTGACTTCTATGACAAAAAATCTCAAATATTTTTTTTAGAGTGGGTATTTACAAGATTCATTGGGCTATTTGAAGGGGATGATCATCAATTATATAGTGTTATAGTTTAAAGCCGAAGGAATTATGTTCAATGTGGTTTGTGATTCTACTCTTCGAGGGTTGGGATGTGTACTAGTGCATCTCGACTATACCCTGAACTTTATTGGGGTATTCTAAAAGGAACGACTTCGCTCTGAGAATATCGGCGTTGTTGAAGACTCATCAAACAGACATCTGGGGCCAAAGATATGGCCCAATAAGGTAATGGTTCATTAATGGGCTCAGGTCCGTTCTGACTCGGTCAGAACGACTCGTCCCAACCCGGTCTGGGCTGACCTGGTCTGGGTCAACCTGTTCTGACTCGCTGGGTCTGACCCGGCCTGTTGGGCGGGCAAGCCAGCTGAGTTTTTCAACCGGTCTGATTGGCCCGCCCTAGTGGTCAATGAGGGTGGTTCAGCCCAGAGTTTGTAATGTAAGCGACTTGGACAAAAGGATGGGGTCGGAAAGGCCAGCGCCGCGAGGGGTGCAAACTGGGAAACTCGGCTCAGGAGGTTAGGAGTCTGGCGGTCAAGCCGTGAAAATCGCGGGGTGGATGCAGAGTTGCGAAGCAGGCCGTAGGGGCACCAGTAGGGACTGGGCAGGGCACTGGGGCACCGACATGAGCTGGGCAGGCCGTGGGTGCGCCGAAAGCACATTGGGCGGGCCCCAGGGGCGCGGGGTGGGTGCTGGGGAGGCTGTGGGTGCTCCAGCATGGCGTCGGGTAGGCCGCGGGGGCACTAGGTAGGGTCCGGGTAGGCCACAGGGCGCCAGAAGGGGCCGGGTAGGCCGCGAGAGCACCAGGTAGAGGTTGGGCAGGCCGCAGGGGTGCCGAGCAGGGATCGGGCAGGCCGTGGGGGCCACAGAATGGTGGGATGCACACCACGAATGGCCCTAGGAGGCCATGGGTAGGCGGGTCGCGCGTCGCTCTGTTTGGCGAGCGTCGGCTGAAAGCTTTTGGGTGACGCGGGGGAAGCGCGATTCGCGGAGACCGTGGGAAGCTCAGCCTTCATCGTTGTCACCTTCGTCATCGTCGTAGAACACCACAAGAAAGTAGAATCGGCGGAGGATGTCGGGCCATGTTAGGTTGGCCCGCATCCTCCGAGTTTAAAGTTATATCTATTGGTTCATAGAAAAAGGAAATGCGAACATCAATTACATACAACCACGCAATGATTTCATTTCAAACAATTACGAGAAAAGAAATGTGTTAAAACACAAGGTAAAACCCCTACCTTCGATTCATTGATTGATGTTCATTTTTTGTAGTCAGTGTTTTGGAAAGAAGATGATGAAGATCATCATTCACCGTGTTCGTCACACACTCCCAACCCCAGAGCAGTGTCAGTTGTGGAAGACACTCTAAGTCAGTAAGATCCAAGGGAGGAAGTCAAAGAAGGTTTTTGGAAACATTCTTCGCATTCTTCATTCATTATTGGGATAAATTGTTTTCTCCCAAGCACTCCTCTCAATCTCTCGCCAAATGAGAAATTACAAGACAAAAAAATATATGTTTTCTATTATTTTAATGGCACAACAATTTCAAAAAGTAGGAATAAATTAAGAGGCTCCCCTCAATAAATTATACCTGTTGGCATAATTAATTAAAAAAGAAATATGGAACCAATTAATGGTATAGGTGGTCAAGGGAATCCCCCTTCATTAATGAGGGGAGTTGGTAGATTTTCCACCCTGCCATTAATTGGGTGTTTTAGTCTCGTGTGGTCCCACCGACGTAACCTCTCACACGAGGATATGTTCTGATGGGCCCCACCACCATAACCTCTTATTGGTGGTTCGGTTGTGGCTGTCCAACCTCCAACTCCCAAGTGGAGGTTTTAACCAACATCCACTCACACTCATGGAAGCTCAAAAATAAAATAAAGTGTTGTACACTTAATTTTTTTTTATTTTTTTTATAAAAAGTCAAAAACTAACTTGTATTCTCGACCCTCTATCGTCGAGGTGAAAGTCTTCTTAAAAGAATATCGGTTCTGTGAGCTCAACAGTGCCCTCAGATTTCAATTCCTAGCACTGGTTAAAAAGTTATAAAAACACAATATACGTTTAATGAGCGTACCCGAAAAAAACATCAGAAATTGATTTCGGGTACACCGGGCCTCAGAATCAAAAGCCGTAAAAATTCACGGGCTCGTAAAAATCCGATAAATTTAAGAAAAAAAATTCCATGGAATTTATGGGTCTTTAAATTTTCCCCACATCAGGGATTTACGTCCCCCTAATCATGTACTCAAACTATGGGAATAAAAGGGGGTACAGAGCACACTTCTGAGCCTCCCACTCCCATGTGCTCTCCTGGGTTTTCCCGAATACCAGAAAATGTGCACCAAAGGTATCGACCGTACACGTAGGACCCGCTCATGTTGATCGTTAATCTTTACTGGAACCTCCATAAGAGTCTCCCTATCGTCGATGTCCATCTCTCCATGGTCAATGATGTGGGGAGGGTCGTGCACGAATCTCCTCAACTATGATATGTGGAAGACATCTTGCACCCGTCGCAATAGAGGTGGAAGAGCTAAGCGGTAAGGCACCTCTCCTACTCTACTGAGGACCTATAAAGGATTGATTAACCTCAAAGATAACATGACGCCTCATTCTAATCTTCGTATACCTTGTTGAGGTGAGACCTGTAGAATGACGTGGTCACCATCCTCAAACTCCCGAGGTCTATGTCTCCTATCAGAATATGACTGATGTCTACATTGTGCAGTCTTCATCGGCCCCTGGATGATCTTCACCTTCTCCGTAGTAGCTCATACCATCTCTTGTCCCACTATTTTTGACTCCCTAAGATCAGTCCAGCACAAGGGTGATCAGCAAGGTAGCCTATACAAGGCCTCAATAGATGCCATCCCTATGTTGGAGCGATAACTGTTGTTGTAAGAAAACTACACCAAAGGAAAGTGATCCTCCCAGATACGACCTAATTCGAGGACAGATACACATATCATGTCCTCATGGGTCAGAATGGTCCACTCAGTCTAACCATGAGTTTGAGGATAGAAGGCGGTGCTCAAGCGAAGCTGTGTCCTGAAAGCATCATGCGACCCCTTCCATATTAGGGAAGTAAACCGTGTGTCACGGTCGGAGAAAATATAGGATGTTACTCAATGTAAACGCACAATCTACCTCACATAGAGAAGTCCTAATCTCCCTACTGGACCATACGGTCTGATCAGTAGGCAGTGGGCCGACATAGATAGTCCTTCGACGATCACTCAAATCGAGTCGTGACCCCTATATGTATGTGGAAGACACATCAAGAAGTCCATAGATATCAAATCCCACTTCCACTCTTGGACCTATAAAGGATGAACCAAGAATGCTTGTACCTGGTGCTTTTCCTTCACTTGTTGACAAGTGAGGCACCGTGAGACAAACTCTACTATTGCATTATTCATGCATATCCACCAGTGCGGCCGTCAAAGGATGTGATATATCTTCGCCACTCCTAGATGTACCAATAGAGGGGATGTGTGTAAATCCCTAAAAACAACCTCCTAAAGTTCCATTGGTACCATGGTACGCCCCTTGAAGTGGATGGCGTGCTCTCCACCTTCAGAAAATCCGTTAGGTGCCTACCTTGTGGATATCTGAGAACATCGTGTCTCGTAGTTAGAGTCCCCCTGATGTGCCTCCCTGACTCACTGAAGAAGAGGGGGAGTGACTTTATGAGACTGTAGAAAGTATGCATTGTCTCTATCCACAAAGGATATCTATAAAGTAGCCAGCTAATCTGTCACCTCTCCTAGCAGCTATATAACAGACCCCCTGCTAAGAACATATGCAACAACATTCCCCTTCCCAAGAATATATAAAATCTTGATGACATAGTCTCGGAGGAACTCAATCCAACGTCGTTGTCCCAGGATCAGGTCCTTCTGAGAGAAGATATACCCGAGACTCCTGTGATTAGTGTACATTGGAAAATGCTCACCCATTAGATAGTGCTGGCATATCATCAATCTGAAGACCACTGCTGGTAACTCTAGGTCATGGGTAGAATAGTTCTACTCGTTTTGTATCAGATGCCTAGAACCATACGAAATCAATACTCGCTCCTGCATTAGGACACACCTAAGTATGGTCCCTAATGCGTTGCAGTAAATTGCGTACCGTATGGCCTCCTTTGGAAGACTCATGATGGGGGCACTATTCAGCCTCTTCCCCATCTCTTGAAAAATTTATTGGCATCTCTCCAACCACAAGAATGGTTTCCCCTTGTTTTTCAAGGATGATAGTGGTGTTTCCATGGTATAGAAGTCTGGAATGAAGCTCTGATTGTATCCAGACAATCCCAAGAAACACTATACCTCTGTCACACTCTTAGGTGGCTACCAAGAAAGTACCGCCTTGATCTTCTCAGGATCCACAACAACTCGGGCCTCCAATATGACATGTCCCAAGAATTGAACCCCTCGAATCAAAAACTAGAACATCAAGAGCTTCCCATAAAGTTGGTTCTCTTGGAGTGTGTCCAGTACTACCTGAAAATGGTAGGCATGATCCTCTTCAACATTCAAGTAGATCATAATGTCATTGATGAAGACTACGACAATACAATTGAGGAATGGTTGGATGATCTTGTTCATGAGACGCATGAACACTTATGGAGTGTTGGTTATGCCGAAGGGCATAACCAAGAAATCATAGTGGTCGTAAAAACACCAAATATTCGTATTCTGCACCACGTTGTCTCAATCTCTAAGCTGCTAATAGCCTCATCTATGGTCTATCTTTGAGAACCATCGTTCTTCCTTCAGCTGGTCAAAGAGGTCGTCCATACTCCAGAGTGGTTACTTATTCTTTAAAGTCACCTGGATTAGGTGATGTTAGTCAATACAGAGCCTCAATCTCCCATCTGACTTCTTGAAGAATGGAATTGGGGTTGCCCATGTTTAAACAATGAGCTGGATGAATCCCTTCCCCTACAAGTCCTCTAGTTGCACACGTAGTGCACGAAGCTCAACAAGAGCCATCTGATATGATGGAGTACATATAGGTGTTGTCCCGGGGTACATGTCAATGTAGAAGTCTACCTCTTTGTGAGGAGGTAGTCATGGACCATAATCCAGGAAAACATCCATGTACTGGTCCACCCCAATAGGATAAGTCAGACTTTCCACATCAACTGCTCCGAGTGTTTGCAAGCCAATAGGTGAGTGATCGGTTGAAACCTCCTTTGAGTATGTTCTTCCTATGTTACAAGGGCTCCCTTATCACCGGTGAAGGTAAAACTGGTCCCATACATGCATACACACTGAAATGTTCACCTAATACAGTCGATCTGAGCATAGACAGAAGATAACCAGTTCATACCCAAGATGACTTCATAATGACTCGACGCCGCTATGAGGAGATCATAGCCAAAGATCTCACCTACTAGAGTAATATCACACTACTGGTTCTAGTGCGTAATCATCATGTCTGATCTCGTAGGATCCTCTAGCCATTACGATCGAGCCAGCAGCTCCATTAGAATCTTCGAGCTCCGAATGTGGGCAGTGGAAATAAAAGATTCATTGGATCCTATGCCTCTATGAAATTCAGTTGAGGTTGACTAGACATAGATCGTACCTCGAATCTTCTTAGGATCTCTACGGTAATATGCTTCAGCTACCTGAAGCTGATCTCTTCCATGTCCACCCACTCCCTACGATCGGGGTGGACCTCCTGGTGGTGGTGGTGGTAACACCTCGAAACATCGTCCACCACCAGCTACCCGACCAGCTGCTCTGCCAAATCCAACTACTAATGGTGGACCACCTAGATCGAACCAATTCCTCTACCTGGGATGTCCGTCAACTATCTGGTGATCAACTTCACGATGGTTTAGACAGTCACAAGCCATTTGACCCTGCCTGCCGAATGAGTACAACACCCTACTACAAGCATGTGTGTATATGCTCTGCATTCCCCGCACAACCGATTATGAGTCATGCGGTCGAACAACTGTAGGTCTAGTCCTCTTGGACTTCTATGACATCTTTATACTACTATCTACAGAATACTCCACTACGTGTCAGCAAGTGGTGGGTCTCACTGGTGGAGACTACTTAGCAAAGAAACCCTCCAACAAGAGGGCTCTCTCAAGCAACTCCATCTTCATTGGGAAGATAAGTGAGATCATCAAAGCTATGATATCTCACCTGATCCCCTGATCGAATGTTTGGGCCCTGATAAATGGGTCCCACACCATAAATGTGGAGTAGAGTGAGAGGTCGGTGAACCTCACTGAGTACTGCACCACCATCATGCTACCCTGATGTTGATGATGTTTCTCCTGAATCTGCACCTCATGAAGGGTGGATGGTATGAAATCTAACTAGAACAAGATCATGTTGTATTTCCAGTGTAGGGTTGCCTCATCATGCACCTAGAGAATCATACACCACCATATGCCTACTTTCTCCTGAAGGATACTCGCGGTAAGTATCACCATGAAGTCGGCTAGTGACCCAACTAGCCTGAAGACTCTCACCACAGCCTCCAGCCAATCCTCAACCACCAGAGGGTTTGTCTCTCCCCTAACCCTCAGTGGCCTCTGGTGCGGGAACTCGTGAAATGCTCTCAACTGGCATGTATCATCTTCTGTTGGGGCTGGTGGCATCGATGGCCAAATAGGACGTGGTACCGCTAGTGCCTCCACTAGAAAATGGCCATGTACTGAGGCCTCGTCGCTCGGTGGGCTGTCAGGACATACGACTCTCATGGCTCTAACTGGTCATCCACAATGAAGCATATAGAAAGAATTAGATGTGACACAATCAAATGATTAAACCATGTGAGCAGACCTGGTTGAGGTGACTTAATGAAAATATTTGGAAACACGCACTCAATCAGTGTTTTTGAGCAACGAGTTAGAAATAAGAAGTTAGGGTCATGTTGTATGGATACGTCGGCCGCCTGCCCCAACACTAGACTCCCTGAACTGAAAAACACACTCAGTACCCTTAACACTATTTCTACACAGTAATGAATGATCAGAATTCTATGTTCTGTGGTATAACTGACTCATCTAATACCAATTTTTCATGACCCGTCCTCGGGGCCCATATCGTGACTACCCTAAGCCCACCTTCAATCGGCCAGGGGTTGGAGACTAGAAAAAAAGGTTAAAATCCCAAAACTGGGAAGTAATTCCCATTATATCTTAAAAAAACACATCATAGTACACAACTGGAATAAAAAAAATATGTATAATTGTATACAAAAGATGTGCATGAAAGTAAAAAGGGGATGGAAATAGAATCCCCACAGGAAAGTACATGTACAATTAAAATCATGTACAACTGAAGAAAAGTAAAGATGATATTGGGTCGTCCTCCAGTAATCCTAAATGCAGAGTAGGTACAGGTTTCCTCATCAACACTCCATGTCTGTATGCCTCCTCCGTGCACCATCACACCAAGTGATCCACCTCCGGGTACCATCCAGTCCTGCTACTCTCTGCCTCATTCAGCGCTGTCCATCATCTGCAACCAACACAACGAGGTGCAGGGATAGACCGTGCAGGGTTGAGTATAATGATACTTATTAAGGACCCCAAAACCCTCAAGGTATCAATAAATCTAACAAGGACGAACCACAATGTATGAAATCAACAATTAACCGTTACTTTGGTATATGCCCATACATATACCTAAGTTATCTAGAAACCCATCTCATTCATGAGTAAAACACAATGTAAAAGAATCTACTCAAACCATGATTTTAATTAATATGAACCCTCGGCTACATGAGAACTCATCATCTATTTAGTACAGAGGGCCAGCGGGATCACATAGAGGAACTTCCCAATAACTTGAACTGCTGAGGTACTACTACATTCGAGTATTGTGGATCTACTGCGCTCACACAGAGGCGCTCCCCTGGCAGCCTGTTGAGGTACTCCACATGTAAAGTGCCATGGGTTTTCCATGCTCACATAGTGGCGCTCCACACCATGGGTCTGTAATGCTCACACAGAGTCACCTCCCAATGGGATACTAGAAACACTCCCAGTCGAATCGATCTGCAGTCGTCAAGTCTCAGCTAGCTACTAGGTCCCCACACAAATGCCTTATCATATCTAGAAGATCCTCTCTAAAATCTACTAGTTTATAATCCAACTTTAACGATGTCCCATGTAAAAGTATCTCAACGTTCTTCCACGTCATTGGGGTCTCCACAAAATAGACGGTGCATAAATCAGATGCCCGATCTGTTAGTTATTTAGCCTTTTAGTCCCAAGGGCCCTATTGGAATTTTTATGATTCATCCAGACTGTATCTCAAATATACCTTGAACTATAGTGGGTTATTCTCAAAGGGATTTTATTTCTCCAAGAATACCAGCGCCGTTGATGGTTCATCAAATTGACGTCTGATGAAGAAGATATGGCCCAAGAAGTTAATGGTTTAGTAAAGGGATCGAGTCTGGTCTGACTAGGTCGGACCGACTCATCCCAACCCAGTCTGGGTCAACCTAGTCTGGGTCAACATGGTTAGACTCGCTAGGTCTGACCCGGCCCGTTGGGCGGGCTAGCCTGCGGAGATTTTGGCCTGGTCTGCACGGCCCTACCCAGCGGACTGCGATGGCGGTTCGACCCGTAGGACACCATGCAGGTGACTCGGCACGAAGGTTGAGGGCTGGTTTGGCCAGCACCATAAGGGGCGTGGCACATGCAACTCGTTCTAGGAGACAGGGCTGGTTGGGAGACCATCGGGCAGCCCGCGGGTGCACTGGTAGGCCACAAGGTTGCCGGAAGGGGCCAGGCAGCCCGCGGGGGTGCCGCCAGGAGCCGGACAGGCCTCGGGGGCTCCGATAGGGCGCTAGGAAGGTCGTAGGGGTGCCGGCAGGGGACATGAAGGCCGCGGGTGCACCGACAGGGTGTTAGGGATGCCACAAGGACCACTGGCAGGGGGGCCGCGTGCCGGGTGGGGCGCTGGGAGGCTGCTGGTTGGCAGGCTGGGCAGTGCTCATGTCGTCGATGGTCGACCGGAATCTTCGGTGAGCCATGGGGGGAGGTGCGTTTCATGGAGGCTGTGGGTAGCGCAGCCTTCGTCATTGACGTCTTCGTCATCATCGTAAAATGACACAATAAAGAAGAATCCTTGGAGGATTTTGGTCCATGTTAGGTTGGGCCGCATCCTCTACCATTAATGTGATATCAATTGGTTCATCAAAAAATGAACGATGAACATCAATTACTTGCAACGATGAAAATATTTATTTTCAAACAATAACGGGGAATGAAAACCGTTAAAACCCAAGTTAAACCCCCTACCTTTGATTCATTGATTGATGTTCATCGTTTGTTGACGGTGTTGCAGAAAGAAGACGATGAAGTTCGTCGTTCGCCAAGATCGTCATGCACTACCAATCCCCAAGCTGCGTCGGCCGTGAAAGACACTCTACGACAGTAGGATCTGAACGAGGTGGTCGAAGAAGGTTGTTGGAGGCATTCTTCTCATTCCTTATTCGTTGTTGGGAGAACATCTTTTCTCCCATCCTCTCCACTAATTTTCCCACCAAATGAAAAATTCCAACCCAACAATAATATACATTATCTATTATTTTATTGGAACGACAATTTGAAAAAGGAGAAATAAATTAAGAGTCTCCCCTTAATATATTACACGCATTGGCACAATTAATTTGAAGGTAAATGTGGCACCAATTAATGGAAGAGGAGTTCAAGGGACTCCCCCATCATTAATGAGGGGAGTTGGGTGATTTTCCACCCTCACATTAATTGGGGGGGTTTTATTCTCGTATGGTCCCAACAATGTAACCTATCACAGGTGGTTATGTTCGGGTGTGCCCCACCACCATAACCTCTCATGGGTGGTTAGGGGGTGGTGGTCCCACCTCCAACTACCATGTGGATGTTTTAACCAACAACCAATCACACTCATGGTGGATCAAAAATAAGATTATGTGATGTACACCTTATTTTATTATTATTTTTTATAAAAAGGAAATAACTAACATTAATTATAGACCTTCCGTCGTCGAGGTGAAAGAATTATTAAGCGGATACCAGAACTGTGATCTCAATGGGGCCCTCAGATTTCAGTTCCGAGCACCAGTGCAAAATTTATAAAAACCTACTCGTACGTTTACTGAATGGACCTGAACCAGACTTCTAAAATAGATTTTGTGCACACTGGGGCTCGAAATCAAGGGACGTATACATTTTTGGACATTTAAAAATCCCATTAATATATGAAAAAAATTCCCATGGAATTTCCTAGTTTTACAAAATAATTCTTGAATAAAAATAAAAAATAACAATAATCACACCACTTCACTTTTAAACACTTCACTGCACATCAACATTGTATTCCATAATACCTCATTCATTTCATTTATCTTTTGAAATGCCTTCATCAATTGTAGTGTAACTATTTCTTTTATAACCTTGAAGATTCTATTCATTGAAAAAACTCAAAGCACAATGTGGGAATAAAAAATCCAAGTGATATACTCCTAAAGATTCACTTGTAGTATATCTAAATGACTCCTTCTTCTATTCAATACATAAGTCTATAGTATTTTCAATGTTTATTCAATACCAAATCTGAAGGATTATTTCCTATACATACATTTATCAACAAAATCATTCATAAGGTTTTGTTTTTAGGTGTATTTTCTCTAAATATACTTTCCATGGTTGTTTATAAAATTCTTCTTACTCTAATTGTAATTCCCTGATCCTTGATGCTGGGATCCACTGCATTATTTAAAAAAAATGAATGATTACAAGGGATCATATACTGGAGGATTGACATATTTATAAATCATGTAAAATATATTACCTACATGAACCTTGAATTACATTTAAAAATATAAATTAAAACATATATAACCATTTGACAATTCCCTTATTCTCCTAGATTAAGCCTATATAGCTATCATATTACACATCTAAAAAAACATGGTAATGTTAAAAATAAGAAATGAGTCAGAAGATATGCTCAATGAGAGAATATATTATAGGTTAATTTATAATAAATAATCATAAACATTAATTTATGGTTTAAAAATAGAAAAATTATTTTAATCAAAATACTCTGCATAATATGGAAGAAATAAGTCATATAATTCCATACAAACATTTACATTCATACTATTCATGTTTTATAATCACATGTAATGACCATTAATAATATAATAATGAGTTGATTAATAATGTAAGTTATCTATAAGATTTTGAAATATCCTCATGATAGCTTCTGTTATGATCTATCCTCATTATATTTTATGTTTGTGGGAAGAAACACGTCTGATTTTTTCCAATATCTAAAATCCAAACAATTTTAATCTTCATAGAAAACAAACGTGATGGTATTTTTAACACAATACCAACCAATGCATCGAGGGGATATAGGAGTACATTCCAGTCATTTAATATGTCAAATACATTCCACATAAGAAAATATAGAAACAAAAACAACATAATCATATCATTAGTAACTAGTGTATAAAATATGAATACATTAACCTTAAACCAATAATGGTATCTAAATTTCATATCGACATTAAAAAAGATCATGAACCATTCAATAAAATATATTAAATTATATCATAAAATAACCATCTCAATTATCCATAAGATCTGTCAATGGATGTTGACATAGCTGAATATACTCTAGTGAAAAGATTAATATTTTCTTAAGAGAAATAACGTTTATTTATTGAAATCCAATACATGATATGAAATTATAAAAAAAATTATTTTGTATATTACCACATAATAATTTAGGTGACTCTTTAAAAAATTACATATTTGCAATCGAGAAAAAATCAGATCACACCATATAAGTTAAAATAGACATTCTATCCATAATTTGTTGAAAATATCCTAATGATCCTCGTTTGGAAGATGATTGAACGATTCATTTCAAAAATATTAATACAATATAATATATGGATAAAAATGAATTTAAAATATTTCAATTATTATTAAAAACTGTTAGAAATATATTTTTAGAAAATTTGTAAATAGAAGATAATGATGCCCTCATAGATACTTGCAAACAAACAATCTCAGATAACAAAACATTTCAAAACTAATAATTACATTTTTCTTTTAATTAGTAGTGGGTTGTTCAAACACATGTATAATGATTAAATCATGTTATTAAAATATACCGGGACCATAACCATTTGTATTATATCATATATGATCTTTTTATATCATTGTGTTAATAATTTTTCAGTATTCCTATTATTTCAGGTGCGAACTACATCATTTCCCAATGCATGTTTGGTCGCATAAGTCTTGTTTCATGTGAATCAGATATGTAATTTTCATATCTAGAATTATATAATGTTCATAAAAATTATATTTACTTATAACTGGAATTTTATAACCATTCCTAATTAGTTAATGTGGAGAATGCATTTCATCATGTTATGGAGACGGTAGGTCGTACGTATGTACGAGTGATGATATCACTACCATAATTGTTAAATGTTATGGAATTTCATGGTATAATAATTATAAACAATCATCATAATTTAATATTAATTATTTGTATCCATAAAAGTCAACATTTACCCACCCAAATAAGTGATACTTAATAACAAATATCACCATGTCGTAAAGATGGTATGTTGTACTTACACACACATGGTGATAATATTATTCGTAGGAAGGATAAATAGAGAAATATGGTTGTCCCATAATCATAATATAATATTATTATTTATATCATATTTCAGTCATTACTTTAGTAAGAAAATAAAATAGTATTTGAATATAGAAGAAGAAAAGATTTTTTATTGAATGGTAAAATAAATACCTATTCTTCTAGTGAATACTTTTCATTTTAACAAAATCATTATTTAGCAAGGATTTATGAATAATCCATAGAATCTATGGTGATTCTAGGGAATATGGGAGGATATTGGTTCAGTTGTTGTCGGAGACATATTTTTTAGAGGTGTGAATAAAATATATGGAGATGTGCTCTTGTATATGAGATGGGAGGGGAACATTTGAAAACACTGAAATTATTAAACACTAATAAGACTATTATAGATATAAATACACACAAATGGACCATAAATAAAAAAAATAATACACTTTTTTCCATGAATTATCCACTTTTGATGATTTAACATTTTTTATTTTAAAATAATATAATATTAAATTAATATAATAAGATATCATTTTTTCCAAATTTAATGATATTCATTTATTTTGACATTAAATACATTATGAAAATTTTGTAACTTCAAAATAATGATTAAAAAGTATATTATATATCATAATGATCTATTAAATATTTTATATATATTGGTTAATTCAAAATATATTATAATTAATATTATTAAAATAATTTGTTCAACTTTTATGGAAATTAAATAAATATTGATTAATAATTGATAAACATATATACATATAATTTTTCTTAATAAATTAATAAATAAATTTATTTAATGAAAATAATATCATGTATATAAAATAGAAATATATATTTGTTAATTGATTCATTTTTTCACTTTTTTGACACATAATATATATTATAATCAAATATGGTGATAATTTGTATCTATATTTCATCTAAATAATAGATAATTAATTTTAAAGGAAATGTGTTTATTAAACAACTAAATTTAAATCATAATGAGATAATGATCTAATTTTCTTCTTCCAATAATTTTTGGATATGTTTTGGGTTTTTTTAAACAATATAATTATGAATTACCCTTAATTTATATTTTCAAATTTAATTATGGAAATAACATTTCAAATATTAAAAGGTAATAAAGTACTACTTATATAGGTTAAAATTTCCATAAATGGAAATTTAAATACAATTTATACCATATTATAATAAATTATTTCTTTTATTTAAACAAATTAATTTTTAATTAACTAAAATAATTTTTATTTTTATAGAATTTCCATAGTGTCAATTTAAAAACATTAATAACCTTGACATTAATTAAAATCTGTGAAGAAAAATAAATTTGAAACAACATATTTAATATAACTTTATCCTTTGATAGTTTCCTATAAATTTCCAGAAGCACCTTTATTAAACAAAAATAAATTTATTTTAATATTTTTAAAGTAACTTATTTTATATTTCTATTAATAAAATAATTTCAGCATCACAAATTTTTTTAAGGAGAAATTATTTAATCAATTAAAATTATAAATAATTTATTTAGATATAGGATATAAATTTATATTTACATATAATATGTAGAATCAAATTTATCTCCTCGTTATACCTATATTAAAATTAATATACTTTTATAAATTGAGAGTGTGGCATTTTGTCACATTAATTTATTATATTTATATAAATTTCATATTCATGGACAAGTGTATATTAACTAATTTCATTTCAAAAATAGATTATAAGGGGATAATTTAGTCATAAATTAATATTTTGAAATTTTTTAGGGAATTATTATAAAATAAATTTTTCCTTTAATTACCCTATTTAACATTAAAATTGTTAAACAAAAATTACCACGTTTATTATTCATAATATGAAAAGTAAATAAAGGTAATATATTAATAGAATTGGAACAAATGATTCCAATTTTATAATTGAATTTTAAAAATTAAATAAATATAATTATTAATAATTAATTTGAAATTAATCTCATTTATGGAATGACAAAACCTGTTTTTAAAATGAAAATCATAAAAATATTGACATCTGTCTATGTACAAAATTAATTAAAAAATAATTTAGTTATATGTAATTATATTTCACGAAAAAAATACAGTATAAGTAAACATTTAAGCCAATTAAATATATAATTTATCACTGTAAATATTTTTGATAATTTTTTTAAAGTAAAATATAGTATGATTTAATATTCATCATAACATGATACATATCTAAAATAATCAATAATTGAAGCAACATAAATTTTGACATTATACTTTCAAATAAGTTGTTTCGTTTTTCAATTTACATGTATAAATGATTATAATATTGGATTTATTATGGTTTCACATTTAAATGGAGGAAAAACTACATTTTAAAAAAAATTAATTTTTTTATTGGAAAAAATTAATATTCTCTTATATCGAGTGTAGAAAATATAGATTATTAAAGTTAAAATTATATCTAATATATGAAATTCTTACTATGGTTATTAATATTCAAAAAAGAAAATTTAACATTTATGATATATATATTATATTAAATAATAATATTTTAATAATATATTGGCATTTGGTAAAACTAGGACTTGAGTGTAATGAAATCTAACTCATTATAGTAATTAGCATAATATTAACATGGTGGCTTGTAAAAAGTAAATAAAAAAAATTAAATTTATATATAAAGTAAAATATTGTAAATTATTTTAGTGTTATAGATAAAATTTTTAAATATATTATAATAAAAATATTTATGATATAAATTAAATATATTAAAAATAAAACTCCTAAAAAGATTCATGTAATCATTCCGAAAATTCAAATTGAGATACATAAAAAAATATTTTCAACTACATTAATTCATGAATATATTTACCCAATATGGTCACGCGTAATCAGAAAATGAATTTCATAATCATTAAACAAACACATATTTATCAATGTAATCGTGAAACATAAATGGAATAAATCAATATTCAATATATTTATTCATCATCTTTATATTGAACTATCTTATTTTATATAATAATGAATAACTCATTCCATGATATAATTTGGTATTTATTAATTATTTTAGTCCTGAGTAACTTCCATTAAAATTTGTATAATATAATCTATAATTTATTAATCCACATTATTTTAAACTATACTTCAAAACAATTTTCTATATGAAAAGATGTTGGTACAAAAGAATAACTATCGTTTTTTATAATATGTACAAAAAATTTTAGATCATACACTATCATATTTCCTTAAATATTTTATTTAATGAACAAGAAATGTTTTATTGTATCTCAATTATTTTTTCCCATGTGACTTTATTGGATGAATAAATTTTCACGAAGATTGAATATTATAATTATTATATTTACACATTGAATAAAATATTTAAATTTGAAAATAATAATTATAACAATGACAGAAATAAGTACCATGAAAATCATATATTATCTATCTTTCAACAAGAGTTTTCATATACCATGGTATGCCTAGATTATACAAAAAACTCTAGAAAGTAGAGGCATAATAATCCTAATAGAACCATAAGAACATACACCAATGGTAGACAAAGATGTAGCAGACTAATAGTAGAACTAGGTTTTAGATGACCTATTCTAGTACCCACTGGTAACACATAAATTGTATCACCTCCATGGTAGCACGCAATTTGTGTCACCTAAAACTTATCACACTGATAGTTTATTCTTAACAAAAACACCCCAAATGTTCCAGAAAATGGAATCAATATATAATATATCATAAAGTTTCTGAAAAAAAAACCAAATCAATGAAATATCATTTCATGACAACAAGTTACATCATCATATCATCAAAATAAACCATAACTCAAAGCATATTTTTGAACTATAATAATATTATCATCCCATTATGGAGAAAGGTTCTTA
This sequence comes from Viscum album, assembly GCA_963277665.1. Classification (NCBI taxonomy): domain Eukaryota; kingdom Viridiplantae; phylum Streptophyta; class Magnoliopsida; order Santalales; family Viscaceae; genus Viscum; species Viscum album. The sequence goes on from OY728143.1 coordinate 222,179,121, forward strand.
ACATGTTGTAATATGTTCAGTCACTTTACCATTGTTATCAAATAAAGCATAAAAAATGTAACTTTGAAATGGAGGGTCTATAATTCATGCCCCACTAGTAAGAAAATTATAAACATACATAGGTATTCAACATAACAATAATTGATATCATATAATTTTTTTTCTAAATTTTTAGTTGTAGTTAATAAATTTTGGTTATTAAAAATTATATCATAAACAAAATCCCTTTAGAGAGATATGATTGATTGAATAATTAATACATATCTCTATTGTAACATGATTATTATTGAAGATTATTGATATAGGTGAAATACATATTAGAAGAATAGATGATATCTATTTAAAAAATAAAATATGAAGTGTTACTTTATGATAATATTTTGTAATATATAATATTTAAATAAATAGTTTCTAAAATAGTTAAAATTTGAATAAAATTTATTGAATTAATCGTTTAATCATTGAATTTGATATTTTTTACGAAAAATTGAAGAAAATCTTCACATAAAACGACTGAGTAAGAAAGCTCTTTTATTTGAGATGAAAAAACATAATTAATTCATTATTATATAATTAAAATCCAATGGAAAGAAATATTATGATATAATTTAATTAAATATAACTGTATAGATAAAATATTATGGCCAATATTATCATTACAAAAAATCGTGATTTAAATGAAATGTTTTTGTATGCTTCCATTACTAGAATCAGTTTTGATCTATTTAAAACTAGAGGGGTTTGGGATTTTAGAAATTCCATTAATACAAAAATATTACTATACTGTAAAAATATATATGGGGTTTATAAAATAAAATGTATTTTCTATTTCAGTCAATGTAAATATAAATAATGGGAATATCGATCTAAAAGTGATACGGGTAAAACACTTCATGTTAAATTTATAACAAAAAAACAAGATATAAACACCTATATAAAAGAATATTCATATTGAAAATATATTTGTATACCTAATTTATATTATTCAGAAAGAGTACTATAATATCATATTTATTCATTACATATATCATTGTTAGTAATATATTTTTTTCATCATCAGTTTCTATTAGTTTCAATTATGTCATACAAATTATGGAATGGTCCCACATATTTCCATTAAATTATTATAATATCATCCTAAATTTATTAGTTAAGGTAGTTTAGTAATAACTTTATAATTATTTATTTAATTTCATGATCATTTAATGTATGATGACTATATGGTTTTTAATAATGGAACTCACAGTGATTAAATTTTTACTCTGTATGTCTATATTAAAATATAATTTATAATGATTAAGAATTCTTATTATAGCATTGAAAATAACAATAATAATTAATTTATTATTAATTAATATCCTTAAATAAAATAATCAGTTTTTGGATAAACATTCTTTGGGTAAATGATGATGATTGATTAAAATCCATTTTATTAGTGGTCAAATTGAACTAGGTATCAACATTCTATTCGATTGGAAATATATAGTATACAAACATATTATATAAATATTATAATTATTAGTGATAATTTTTCATTATAAAAAATAATAACAAAGGAATGTCTACATAGGAATATTTTAGATGAGAAAATAAAAAAAAATTAATTAGGAACATGAGAATTTTATGAAATAATTTATTGAAATAAGTTCCTTCCAAAAGAATTGTTTTGTAGTATTTCACTATATTTCATGATACCTATATCTTATGTCATGTTTATGAGATGAAAATTATCAATTTTTAAATATATAATAAAAGGATATGTGTCGATTGGATTAGGTAGTTTAGGGGTCATATTATTGTGGAGATTGGGTGGAATATTACATTTTTTTGTTACACAAGAAATATGGAAATTATTTTTAACAATAGATATTTCCCATAATTTGATTGAACTATGAAATAAATGGGATTCCATATATTATCAACTATTATTTTAATATTTTATATTCTATATAATATTATTAACATATACTGTGTTTTATATTATTTAATATTTTTTACATTCACTCACCATTCGTCAAAGTAAATGATTTATTCGAGTGAAATTAAATGACCCCTCTTATAGATATTTAGTTTTGGAATTAAAAATGTAAATTAATTATATAAAATGATATTTTTAAATTTTTCTTCCAAATGAAATTACATAGTAAAGTATATTATGTTATTTCTAATTTACCAAAAACATTATTCTATTATGTACAGAAATATTTAACTTATTATAATTCCATATCGTTGTATTTTATTATAAATATCTATATAAAGGATTTAATATAAGTTATTTAATAAATTATTTTTATCATAAATGGTGTAAATACTCAATTTAGTATGCTAATTTTTTATATCCATTTACAATTGTCTAAAATATTTTAAATTAAAAATATTTTCATTAGTCACATAATTTTCATTATAAAAATTTAAACACAATTAAATTCCCTAAAATAATTATATAAATTTAATTTATCCAAATATAATTTATATATAAACATTATAATCCCATTTGTATATCATTGTATATATTTCATACATATCATTGGTTGTATAACCATTCAGGCATATCAGAAGTTGAAATACCCAAATCATGTTGTGTTTATATAAATATTTGGTTTATTTTCTATATAAAATATTCTATTTATATACAATTTTATTTTATTTAAATATATTTATTAATATATTTTAATTTTCTATAAAAATAAGACAATTATTTTTTCATTTTCTCCCATTGTTGTGCATGTCAAAAGAATTAGAACAGTTGTAATTTTTTAAATGAGGGATTCATATTGGAAATATTAGTATATTAATTATATAGATAGAAAATTAATTTTTCCATCAAAAGTTTAAATATTAGTTGGAAGAATAGAGGCAAATGATCTTCTTTATATATTCATTTCCCAAAGTGACTCCAGAAAATAAATCTTTTATCCACTGAAAAATGAAATAGTGAGTAGTTATTTTTTGTATCACAATATTACTATGATCAATCATAATAATATATTATTTATTATAATGGTTAAAATTTAGCAGTTATATAATATATGATTAAGTTATATTTGATAGATATGTAATGTAATTACTCAAATATGAATGATGTGAAAAATCATGTGCTCGGGAGTTGATTGATTGTACACTTTGGTGATAAACAATAGTTCTTACATGATCATGCATCGCTAAGGGTTTGTCGAATATATGTCTCAAATATAATTACTTTTCAAATAACTTAAAAACCTAATTATTTTTTAGTAAATACCTTTCGCACCACAATAAATACAAAATATCATTAATGATTATCAACAAATCTTGTTTGATTAATTTTTTCAACCAATTTATTTTTCAATATCAATGAATTTTTTTCATACATATATTTAAAAGGATATTATCCCAATACCATCCAACAATTATCATTTCATTAATTTTTTATGCAATAAACAATGACTATATAGAGCCTTATATGGTGTAATTTTAATTTTAGAATATGAAACAATCTTTCTTGACATATAATTAATTATGATTTTAAACAAAAACACCATTTAAATCCATTGAAAAAATATCAACATAACCTATAATTTATTAATTGACCTATTAGATTAGCCATCACTCTTGGGATTATTTTTTTTAAAAAAAATAATTATTTTCTACCATTTTTATTTATGTTCACTCTCCATCATTTATGGGAATCTATAATTTCAATAAAATATAATTTAATTTGGTAAATCAATTTCCCTTACCACTTCCATTGTTAATATAATTGTATATTTATCAAGCATAAAATCATAAAAATTAAAAATTAAATTTTTTGCATTATAAGGAAATAAAAAAATTAAAAATTTAGAATTTATAAGGTTTTGGAAGAACTAAAATGGAATCTACAATCATATATTACTTATTATGTGTAAATATGAGATGTTGTGGCATAATAACCATTTAAATCAATCATTCGGCATTAAATTTGATAAATTGTGTGAATTATAAAATAAAATGTAAAATATTAATACTTATATTCCATATATAAATATAGTTATAGATGAGGATACAATTTTTTCAGATTGGATATTTAATGATGCTCTATAAGTATCATTATGGAATTAATTAATTAATTAATACATTAAATTAACACATGTTGTTTCCCAAAACATATAGTTCTATCATTATCAAGGATATAACTCTGAAAAAATTGAAAATAACTTATGTATATCTATAAGTTATTTCAAATCATGTATAATTTACACATGGATATATTCATGTGTAGTAAAAATTGAATAATTGGATTTTTATATGTTCTCTAATAATTTTGATATCCATCCAATGAATATTGAAAACTATCTTGAATATTTAACTTTTCATCAATGTATTATAGTATTTTCATTCCAACTCAATAAATTGAATACTTTATTTAGAATACAAACGCAGAAATGTTTAGATTAGTCAATGTATTTGTTAATATAAAAACATAACCATTGGTTCATTTCAACAGCTATTATGTGATTCCATCCATTAATATCATATTATAGGTAAATAAATTTCTCTTTTCAATATAAATAAAATTGTACTATATATTTAATTAAAAAATTATCACTACAAGCTCAAAAGTGTGAATCGTGTCATGATTCTCAAAGACCATTAATATCAATGATACCTAAGATACCACATTTTCATGTGGGATAATGATTCACCCAAATAAATTCCATGATGAATTTCTATATTTAACAAACCCTTATTTAATATTGATAATATAGGTAAATATTTCGTGACAATGTTTTCTTAAGGTATTTAAAATTATATTCACATTAGTCAAATTAATGAAACATGACTATGTTATTCCGTTAAATGGTTACATTACATGAATATGCTAAGATATTTCTATTAAATATTATATTAAATTACATTATTCATTTAAAACTATAAATATTTTTAATATTGTATGTTCATGTTTAATCAATAATTATCTTTATAATAGATGGATTCATATATATACCCTAAATATTTATTATTTTAAAAATACTGATTGATTCTATTGACTAGAATAATATAATTTTTTTAGTTTTGTATACAATTTATTAATTACTAAGGAAATAATAATTTCCCTAAAATTATATTAATTTTCATCATTAACAATATAAAATAATAAATTATCTTCTAAAAATACAACAATAATTGATTATTTTTATAATTAAGAAGATTTTGATCTTATCCCTAATGATTGCATGCAATTATTTTTGTCTAAATGCAATCATATATAAATAATTTTATACATAGATTATATAAAACGATATTTTAGGCATATACAAAATTTTAATTGAATAATTTATTATATATATATATATATTAATAAAAAATCGTTTTGAAATATTATTTCCTCATATCCTATTTTTCACTCTTCCTGACATGGATGCAATTCCCATATAATTATTCTCACTATTACAATATGTGGACAAGTAAATTTTTATTTATTTATATTTTTTTATATTAGTTTATAAGGAATAAAATTTTCACTCCTTATCGAAAAATTGAGATTCATTTGAGTCCCTAAATTATATGTCAACTTATAAATAAAATAAATTTATTTTTATAGAAATAATGAAATATATTATATATTATTATATATATTAAATTCATTTATACAATAATATAGAAATATATTACATTATATGTCATTGGAAAAATTATATTTATTCAAATAATATCCAGAAATGGTGATTATTAATGTAAAAAAGGGTATAATATCATCATTCTTCATTATGAAGTATTCTATATCAATTTTTTTATGATTAGAAAGGGAAACATTTTATTGAAAACTATCATCCTAAATAACTCCAAATATATTTATTTAGTTTCATATCTTTTCAAACTGATAATGATATTACATTATTAATTATCTAAACTATAATGATTATAAAATACATGAAAATACACTCTATTTTTAGAACATTATAGTCAATAATATTTTCTCCTATGAATTTATATATTTTTCCTTACCTGTTTAATCATATGATAAAATAAAACATGGTAGTGTTTTTTAACTAATCACTCATTAGTTAATTTTCCCATCAATCATGAATTGAATTGTTAAATAATTATGTAGTTAAATTCATATAATGATTATGTTTGGTTATTATATATTTTATTTTTTTTATCTAACACCATTTAAATTTAGATTCACATTTGTCTTCTCATTAGATTATCATTACATTTTATGTACCATTCATTGTTCATTCAGTTCCTCTTAAATCATTCCATTGGCTAAATAAAGGATTCATTGTGAGTTAAAAAGTCCTATCCCTTTTGAGACAACATATAATAATGAATGTAAATACCAGATATGAAATATTTTGATAAGTAAATTTAAATGTATGATATCTCAAATGTCATCTTATGAGACTATATGTTGAAAAAATATTTTTTTTTCAAAAACTTGGTCGATTTTTGTATAATATTATTTTTTAAAATCCCCAAAAATAATTATATTCCATTGTTTGAGAAACCGAGAAAACCGATCAACACAAATTTAACATATTATAAAATTATATATTGATATAAATTATATATTAAAATAAATTAAAACATGGAATCAATAGTTTTTTGAGTCTATTGAAGATAGATAATTAAATATCAAATTTTACAACACTTAATATATCACCCTATATACACTACAATTAAAACACACATACCTAATAAAAAATATATAATCCATTTTCAATCCTGGAGGTTAATGATATATAAGCTATGATTAAAAACATATAAATATAAAATACAAGAGATATTATCTAGGTGTATATGAAGCCAATGATCATTTTATATGAGCCTAAGATAATCGTATGGATACGAAAAAATAATCAATGTATATTATTATACCGTTTTGAAATCATACCATTTTTAACATACATTATAGAACAATAATAATTAAATAATCATCCCATATTGAATATGAAGGATATATCATAATTTTATAACAAGATAGAATTATTACAAGATATTGAAGAATAAGATAATAATGTTTTACAACGTATACTAATTTTTGAAATCATATATAAAAAAATAATTTCTCATATCAACAATAAATTCCAATATAGTAAATAATTTTCAAAGAGTCCAATAAAAAGTGGATTAGTATCACTCTCCATTTACGTTGTCATAATTTATTGGGTTCAGTCTCAAGTTCCTTATATTTTATCATTTAATATATAAATCTTTTAATGATTCATTTGAAGTAAATAAATGATATTTTTAATGCATTTCAACATATAATATTGATTGTGTTTAAAATTTACTAAGGAATGTTAAACTAAATATAAGTCAATATTTATTAATTTTAATAAAAACAGAAATCTATACTGTAAAATTTAAATGAAAAGTAATTTATAAAATGAAATACTTAATAGAAATAAGGGTTATAATAATAATTCATTATTAAAAAAATAATTTTTTAATTGTTTTGATTTATTAAATATGTTTTTAATGTAATATTCAATTATTTAGTGTATTAAAATAAATAAAATTATATTATAAAAGTTGAAAAATTAAAAAACATTTTTACATTTATTATCTATTGTTAATAAGTAAATATAATATAATTTTTATGTGGAAAATTATTTTCCAATAATAAATGAATATATTTTCATTGAGTTTTATAATAATATAATGATTTATTAAATATTTTAAATGAATTTAAAAAAATTTGGTGATAAATTATAAAATAAAAAAATATAACATTCCATTGATGGATGTTTCAGGAATAAAATTTGAATAATTTGTTTCGTAAATATTATGTTTTTCTACGAATCGGTTATACTCATTTTCTGGATGAGTATTATAAATACTTTTTAGCCTCAATTTAATGTTCATGAATCTTATAGGATGATATTATATGTTTTTTTATGTATGAGGTGCGAAATTGATAGGGAGAGGGGCATTGGAGATGTTTGAATGATAAAATCCTAGAGTGAGAAGGATTAATATCATTTAATGTTTTCACATCATGAATAATTAATTATTGTTTTGTCTGAGGCTAGTTTATGGGTTGAATGCTTCTTGGAATTAAATCAGGTCCTTTCGATCTGTGGTGTGATTTTTTTCATTGCAAAAAATAACAAGATATTTAACAACATGTCTGGATTTCATTACTTTAAAATAACATTATAGTGCACCATTATATATTTTTATCCATTAGTGTTTTAGAATCTCGATAATCATTCCCCAGAACCCAACACATATGTTGTCCCACTAATCATTATTTTCAGGATTTATTTGATAGGTTTTGACTCCAGTCATATCATGTTCGATCCTTTGGGATTTGAGGAATGTCGATACTATTAACCACATTTTTCGATGTTCATGATCTTCTGGATTATATTTTCATATGTTGGTTGTGTATCTATATCATTATAATACTATTTTCTCGGTTTATTTTTTGGTGAGGTTTTGATAAAATATATTTTGAGTGATGAATGACTTAGAATTATGGTGATGGTGATTAATGATATTTCATTGTTCCCATGTGAATAACATTTATGACTTGTTTTGAGAAAATCATTTCCTATATTATTTTTTTACATTAAATCTTAATTTTAATATAGATTATTCCCTCTCATATCAATGTAATGAACTTGATAGTTAATAAATTAGTTGTGTTATAAAGATAATATTTAGGGAATATGTTTCCTACTACCTGAGAATAAAGTGTTCCATTAGATTAGATTCATGAGAGATCATTTTCTTTGATGGTTAGATACACAATTATAGAGCCTATATTTTTATACTAACTGCATTTGTTTCCTTAATCCTTATTATTTAATATATATGGGATCATCCCTATGAAATTTCATATGATCATATGTGGATTATGTAATATGGGCTTAGGAGGTAGTTACAATGTTGAGGTATTTGACACATGTGATATATTAATTCTCCGGATATTAATGTGTTTCTGAGGATGGAACTAGTTTTAATTGGTTGTATTGATTCTATGATTAATTAATGATGGGATAAATAAATTATTTATCAACAAATGATTCTATTTTTTGGATAATGGTTGAGTTGCATTATTTTTTACCTTAATTTCCCAACTCCCTGAGGTAAATGGATGTTATTTGTTTTGTTTTCTCTATCAGTGATTCCTAATGATATTCTTCCTAGAGTATATAAATTTTTTATCAATGATAATAATTTGTAATAATAATTACTAAAACTATGAGAATGATTTTATGAAATGTAGATTGTAAAAATATTTTAACATTGGGACACCATAAAACCAAAAAAAATTATACCTATAGGGAATGCACATCCTGATAGTAGTTAATGAATGTATTTAAATAAAATATTAATATGCAATTTAATAGATTAAAAAATAATTAATTATTTAATGTTATAAAATAAAATTAATTAATCAAAATATGAAATATCACGAGTTTAAAGAACACCCAATTCATTGGAATTATATCTCAGTGCACCTTTCAAAATATTTTCATGAATATTGGATGCACAAGATGAATAAATAGAAGGGTAACCCATGGAAACAAACTAGTATAATAATCGTGTCCCAATGTATATCGAATGTCCATATCCATCAAAAAATTGATTCAAAAAATAAATGGACATTGATAATGAAATATAATCATATATCCTTATAATTAATGTCCAATTGATGTGGGGCCATTTAATAGGTTTGGTTATATAACATTATATATGAAAACGTTTCGTGTAGTTTAAGGAAAATATTAATGATAATTTAAATCATAAATAGAATATCCGTTTTAAGTAAACAAAAAATGATCCAATAATTTTTTTTCATGATAGAATAATTTATTTTATAAAAACAATGGTATCTTAAAAAAGATTGTGGAGTGAACATTGTGGAGGGAAAAATTCTGGTAGTTCACATGAATTAGGATTTCTTTCCTATAATATTTGAGAACGAAACCTTATTAAAACATGTATTACCACATCAAAGAAGGATGATATTACCTGCATAAATGAGGTTTCAACACATTCAGAAAATTTTAAATAATTACTTAAAATTAATTAAGAGTTATATTGGTTAAATATTGAGAAATGTATCTTGAATGAAATGTTGAGGTTTGGGATATAACTTTTTCCTTATGTATAATACTTTTATGCACTTGATATTAATTTCATGAATAATTGAATTAGATTTTTTAATTACTTATTCTATAAACATTTACATGTTTAATTTATTTTTTTCATTTCGTTCAATACATATATGGCATTTTTTATAATATATGGTGTTTGATTTCATTGTTCTGGAGTTCTCGATTTTTTAGTTTTCATGATCAATTCGCATGTATAACATCAAGGATGTTCATGATAAATGAGAAGAGAATACCAAAATTGAATTTATAAGTATTTAAATAAAATAAATAAGGATAAATGTCTCTATATATCATCGTTTTTATTTTCATTAGGGAAGAATTAATAATTAATATGATAGTGATAATAGTATGGATTATTTTGTGTGGGTTTTTCTCACGATGATCATGTGTTGGTTTATTATTTATAGAATTTTTATATAATTATTGTATAACATTAAATATGATTTATTACATATATTTTAGTTATGTAACCATACTTTTTTTATGAAATGTCCATAAAGTGTTAATGGAAAATGAAAAAAATAACCAAGAAGGTATTATATTAGCACCTGGTGAGAGAAATTTTCATTTTTTATAAAAGTGATAGAATAGGATTTTAATGATGTATTATTAAATATTTAGAAAAAAATTAGAGTATATGTGATGTAATGGTGATATCATACCATTTATATGATGTTATGTGATTACAAAATAAGAAAATAACAATAAAATAAATTAAATGAAAAATAAATATTAACGTTTCTCATGAGTTTGTTAGCATCAAAAACCTCCATACGAGAGAGGTTTTGGTATTTTCCTGAGATCAAGTAATAATAATATTTTTGGAGGGGATTGGAATGAATATTGGGAATAATTTCGACAAGTATAAAATCATGCATGTTGTGAGGAGAGTAGGTGGCGAGAGGTGGTATTTATATTAGAGGAGAGGGGTGTTGTCTCATAATTTTACTCATTTGATAATTATTTTTCCTATAGAATATGAATAACTTAAAAATTATCCCCAAATATTTTAAAAATAGTTATTTATAGGTAGGTATTCATGTCTTTAAAAATCAATACAACATTTATGACTCAATAATTAATGTATTTATCTTTTATCATAAATTTTGGATTTATCAGTCACAAAAAATTCATATATTTTAGATAAATCTCAAAATTTCACCATAACCATAGATCAATGTTTAAAACTCAAAATTAAATTTCATTTTCTGAAGACTATTTACTAAATATTAGAAATTTAATTTTTAATTTGATTCATTTTATTTTTTTTTTGAAATTTATGGTTCTAAAATTATACTCAAATTTTTACCCTTTTGAAATTTAAATAATATCTCATAAATTATATTAAAATAATCAAATATAAAAATATTAATTTATTTATACATTTTATGAAAATTAATTTTATATTATTTTAGTATATAAATATTAACATTTCAGTTGAATATTTTAACTTGCAAAAAACCCTACATTTATATAATAATATTAAAAAATATATTTTCATACACTATAATATAATTATATCATTCAAACATTTATGTAATGCCAAAATATTATTTAAACATTAAGGTATGAGATTACTATTCTATTGTCTAGTTTACTATTCATAAGGGACATACTACTATTTCTTATGTTATGTTACTATTTCATCGATAAAGGTTCCTTAACATCTAAAAATACCACATATATTATTCATTCTTCAATTATAATTTTTATATAATTTTCTTACTATAATTTTATTTCAATATACTATATTAATTATTAATAATAATGATATTTTCATTGCTAAAATATTAGGTTGTTGCATTATTCACCCTTATGAAAATTTTCCTTTAAAATTTTTCTTTACATTCGAAGTTGAATAAATATTTTGGTACTTCTCCTTCATCACATCATCAAGTTTCCATATTTCCTCTTAATACATATGGTTCCAATAATGTACATAGTCATGGTGAGTAGTCTAGTTTGATAAAATCTATATATACAATCCAAGATCATCACTATATACTACTATTATGGGATATCATATTCCAACAGTACCACTTTTGAATTATATACATCTGATGAATAAGGTATATACTTTTTTGGGAATAATACATGGAATGAATTTTGAACTTTAGATATGTTATGTAGATTTGCAAGTCAATAGGTCATGAATCTGACTTCATCAAAGTCCCCAAAGGGGAAATATATACATAAGACATGACATTCATTTTTTCCCAAATATCATTATCATCTTCCATGAATATATGTTGAGGAATATAATGTGTCCAACCTTAAACATGTTTTCTCATTGACGATTGTATCCATACCTATATTTCTAATTATGTGAAGCTTTGATGTGCTACAAAATAGTTTCCACCATCTGCACCATTTCATAGAAAATTTGATGACCTATTAGATAACGTTCACTGAACTCATCACATCATGATAGTGTTCTACATCATTTCCCATAAAGGGATTCATATGGATCACTTTTGATATTCTAGGGGGAGTGGATTATATATGAAAACTCAACCATAGGTTGACGATTGTACCATATCCATTTTACATCCATATATCCTGATCTAATTATCTCTTGTGTTTTTTAATATACCTCTTTCATTGGCCTTCATATTCAGTAATATATTCCATTCTAATGTTTATATTAGTGCTTAGTGAATGTTGGAATCATTTCTTGAACTTTCAGGTGAATCTCATATCTTTATCAGATACAATAAATAGTTTTCCTATATGCACCCTTCCCACTTCACTAATTTCTATCTGTGAAATTGGATGTAGTGATAAAACCTATCACTTTGGGATAATGTGATAGAAAAATGTATGAAAATCCATAAAAACCCAAATAAGATTGTTTCCACTAGAATTCTTTGGATGTTAAATGACAATGTCCACGATGATGTTTTCCCATTTCCATGACGGTATGGGAAATGGTAGCATAATATCTCTATATTTTTTTCTTTTTATCCTTCACTTGTAAACATACCAAAAATAATATTGTATACATTGTGGTTTTTTTTATATTCCCACCAATAGATCTTTCAATGATCAGATACATATTTTTTATCCCTAGGTGGATATATTTGGATGGGCTATGTGTAGGATTTAGATGATTCATATTTATCTCTAGATCAGAGGTACACATTTTTATTACAAAAAACTAATGAATCCATTCTCAAACATTTTTATCTCTATGGAATTCTATCTCTTCATAGATTCCACCTAATTTTGAATTTCAACATCCTTTCATTGAGCATCCATCAATTTATCCATATGGTAGGTTGATAAATCATTAGGGAGGGTATTAAAGATTTCATTTCCTTATCAACTTCAATTTTTATCCTTTTTAGGTCTATTATTGTTGGATTATTCTCATTTATAATAATTGATAAATATGTTGGATCATTTAAAAATAGAGCATATTATAAATTATTTTCATTACTAGTTTACCTGTGTAATGGGAATTAATAATCCTTGACAATCTATAAAAATATTCAAAGGTGAATATTAATATCATTATATGATAATATATATATTTTTTGACTCTTTTGAAATGTATATATCTATCTTTTTTCCCATAGATATAATTTCCATAAATTTTCAATGTAATGATGAAAACATCTAAACCCAAATCATTCATGGGATTGTATTACTCGTGGATTTTACACTAAAATGAAGTGAAAGAAATCACTTAATAATTTTTCATTACCACATATCCTAATACCCCATTTTATGCATTAGTTTACCCCACAAAGAGTTCCCCATGTGATTTTAGTTTGAGCATTGGTTCAGTGATAAGCCTTATTATCAATTCTTTAGTGAAGTATTCACATTCACTGGTCTGGAAAAATATATCTCCCTTGTTTCAAATTATTGATAGTGGATTCTAAAATCCTGATATTTTCTTAATAATTTACCTATATTACTATAATACATAATGAAAACTATAGATCATTGTCACATATGTTGGCATGGTCCAATATCTGATTGCATTTGACTTTATTGGGTCCAAAGATATCCTTTATCCAGTGATTACATTACATATGACTGTCACATCCTCCATTGTGAAATCAAATTTATTATTTTTTATGTAAATATTATCCTTTAAAATTTCCATTATAGTAGTATTCAAATCCACTCTATGTTCCTTCCTGATCTCGGATTATATATGCATGTCAACGATAAAGGATGAAACAAATTTCTCGAGGTGATATCAATAGAAATAATTAATTTAATCCAAGAGAATTTCAGAAGAATCATTGAGTCCAAAGGGAATCACTATGAAATCATTGTATAAATATTTTATTCCAACAACTAACTTTGGAATATACTCATTATTTACCATTATATGGTGATATCCTGACAAAAGGTCCACCAATGAGATATAATTGGCCACACGTAGCAGATCAATCAAGTATTCCATCCTTAGTAGTGGATAATATTTTATTATCATTATTTTTATGAAATGATGATAATAAATGTAGAGAAACAATGAAATTTCATTCTTCATAAAAATGAGTACCAATGCACCCTATAGTGAAGCACTCAGCCATATAAAACCTCAATCTAGATTCTTTAATAACTGATTCATAATTTCTTCCATCCAAATAGTGGGAATTCAATATGGTGTTTTTAATCATGAATACACCCATGAATAAGTTCAATTCAGAACTAATCCTATCAATTATAAGGAAGACTATGTTACACTTCTTGGAAAATATTACTATTTCCCATCATAATGTGAATGTCTTCGAGCACGATTTTCTCCATTGTGTCGATCCTTTTATTATATATGATTTCTCGTAGGAATGATTTTCAAAAATTGGGATGATGATTCTGAAAGAGACTCATCTTATTCATTACACATTAAATGAATTTGAGGATGCTTTTTTTGTGATATGTGATATACCTTTCCCTACAGTAGATAGTTGCTTTATATAATGATAGTCTATCCAAGACTAATATAGCATCAATCTCTACCAAATGGAGTATGAAAATATGTTTTGGGAGGTTCAGTCCCAATACAAGAACCGGGGTGGATTTATAATTTTTGGAAAAAATAATTTGACCTTTTATAATTATCAAAGATAACTCAAAATCCAAATTTTGAGCTTGTGATTAAATTTTTATACAAAACACGAAAGATTAGAATAAATGTGTAGAACAATAATGAAATATTATATTCACTATTCCAGAATGAATTACTGGTGTACCTATCACCAAATAATTTTCTGGTTCCAAATACATATTAGAGATATAATATGATCTTACATACATCCTTTGAGGTTTTTGTTCATTTTTTTTTTCAAAAACCCTTGGGCAGGGAAATGGTATTCATAATGCCCATATTTATTAATGTTGAAAAAATTCAGTAGAGACGGAGTGATGATATGATCCCTCTTTTCAACATCCTCATTAGTTGGATTATTCATATCCAGTTCATAGTTATTTTCCTTCTGACCATCTCTGTAAAATTAGAATCCTCACTTTGTTCCCATTAAAAAGTTTCCAATATGCATCCTCACACAATTTTGACTTGTGGGGTTTAGGTTATAATTTTCTTCATAGGATTTATCACCTATAATAAAATACATATTACATATATTGTCACTAGGTCCATTTGATCGCTGAGAGTCTCTAGTCATTGTTTCAACCTTGTGGGCCCAACAACCATTGTTCTCATTGTAACACCCCAAGATTTTATGAAAAATATTCTTTTTAATTTCATTAATGGCTTCTGTTGTACGCTACACCAAAAGGAGCTTGCACAACACGCATCCTTGACTTTCCTTGCATTAAACACAATCACGACCATCATTGATAGCATGTGTAGTACACAATATCGAGTTTCACTAAACAATAATATTCTTAAAACTAGCTGTTATGAATAGTAATAACCACTTTTTGAAATTTTGTAAATTTTATTTTTCAAAATGGACTACATTTTTTTATTCGGAATATCGAAATTAGCTTAGGATGAAATTTTGGTACTTTTCGGATAACTTCAATATTTTGATGAATAGTGAAAATTAATAAATTTTAATTAAAAACAACTTTTTCAATCGAAATTATTAATAGGGATAAATTATTAATTTTAGTGGTTTTAATGTATATTTATAATATATTTTTACAATTTAATACAATATTGGTCATTGGATGTAATTTCACATTTAAACCAGACATAAACAAGTGTCAATCTTTTGGTAGTTATTATCTCTTAAGAACACGCTATTTGTTTTGACGACGAGAATTAATTTTTAAATTAATTAATGCAACTGATATGTTTTGAATTTGGTAAAATATACATCGTTTTTGAGTACATAATATCAAATATAGCTTAGGCCTAATTTTTTGTATTTTTCTGGAAACTTTAATTTTTTGATGAATAGTGAAACCACTAAGTGGTAGTAAAAAAATGAATCTTTCATAAAACATAATTTTACCGCTTCTGTGACTGTAATTTCAAAAATCCGAGAGACACAGTTGATGTCAGTAAGTAAAATGTGGTTCAATGAGATTAAAATAATTTTTAGTGAATAGTAACTTTTTACTTTTTTTACCATGGTTATAAGTAAATAGGGTAATTAAGGTTAAAAATGATATTATTATTACCCTAACACATGTCCTAATTCTATTGGATAAGTTTAATTCGACCAAAAACAAACTTAGGAATAAAATATGTCCATTTAGGCCCGCTTGGATTAGATTGGGACATTTATTATTAATTTATTTAAAGAAGGGTTAAAATAGTTAAAATCAATGTTTAATAAGTAAATAATTTTTAATATGGGGTTATACATAAGATAAATTCGACTATAAATATTCATTATAAATCTAAAATGATTTCCTACAATATGGTATTTTATTTGTAATTTTTAGACATGAAATAATTTTATTTATTTATGACACGATGATGATGCTGTAATTATCTTTTTAATGAAATATTGACATAATTTATGTTATAAATACCCCAATAAATGTAATTTGAAACTTTTTATGAATTACACTAATTTACTAGGTTAATATGACATGTTAGTATATATTTAATTTACTTTTTTCGAACTAATCAATATATTATGATTTTCACAAAAATCAATTACTAAATAGTTTCAAAATTGACATAAAATAGTTTTTTTAGAAAAATATTATATTAGTAATTGTTATTTTATTCCTAAAAATATAATGTTCCGCCAAATTACCTAGATAAGGTTATATATATTAATAAAAAACAACTTGGGGTTCGTTTTTTCTACTTATACTAAGTTTATTGACCTTATAGTGTAAGAAAACAAGAAGACATGGTAAAAGTAAATTTTTTAAATTAATGTTAAATATAAATGATAAGGTCAAAATAGGAACCTAAACTTGTCTAAATTCTATTGGATGAGAGGATTTCGACACATATCCACCTTATCTTCTAAATGAATCAATTTAGAGCTATTTAAAACCGAATTTGACTTTATAATAAAATAATAGTTTTAGTTATTCCCAAGGTGCCCCTCTCCTCCCTTATAAAAGGGCACCTACTCCCTCTCTTCCTCACACCACTTTGAGCCTTCATGCTCGGCCAAACCCTGAAACATTACCTTCTAAACTTTCCTAGAAACATCCTAGAGGTTCTGTTCTTCCTCAAATACCAATTTTAGTGCCCTAAATGGAGATCGCAAAGAGGCGCATCAAAGAATAGGTAATGTTCGTTACCGATTCTTTCAACTTTATTTCTTCATCCACTTCATCTTCTTTAGTTGTTTCATTATGAAGTAATTACATCAGTATAACTCATATACTGATATGTTATTATAAGAATGAAACAACCCTATTTCACAATCTATCCATCCTACGAAAAACAAAATCACCGCGCGTGCGTACGTACAGAATATCGTCTCCACGCCGTGGTGTAATCTATTTTCCACCACCACCTTACATGGATGGGTATAATGGTGTAAATAATGAATATATATGACTATTGTAAAGTGATATTGATTCTGAAATAGTATACAAACACTCCAACACAATTCCATGATCATGAGAACGATATCATCACTCGTGCGTACGTACGGACTACCGTCTCCACGATGCGATGAGATTCATTCTCCACGTTAACCATTCATGAATGATTATAAAGTATATATAATAACTAATAATGAAATATATGACATAATAATGATTCTGGATTTATGTGTATATATATGTATGTCATCTACTTAATTCTATTCAACTCAATAAGGAAAAGAAAACATTGTTCATGCATACGTACGGTCTACCGTCTCCATGAACGGTGTATTTCTTTCCATTTACTAATTTATTATATATATTTATATTATTAATATATATTATATATAAATCATGTTTTATATTCAGGAATTAAGTAATCATGATCCAAGTAATCATATGAATAATTAAAAGTCAAAACACGAATGACAAATGAAACGATTTTACCCAAAATGCTCTTTAACATGGAATTTACAAAAGAATGGGTAATATAAAGTCATAAGTGAACCATATATGATATCATAACAATGATTATGATTGTGTAATAATTCAATGACATTATTTAAATCATTATACAGGAGGTTTGGACACTTATGAGGCAAATCGGACCTAAGGTAAGGGATAATTTTTCAAATCTCATTTTATTCCGAGATTTCTTATTCATATGTATTTAATGGGCTTATTTCTATCATTCATGTCCATGTTTTATAAAAGTGTTTTCATGTATTTCTAAAGTCCTTTTTACCAATTTTTTACTTTTACTACATGGTATGTAAGGAGTCTTTCTTTTTTTACGTTACGAGGTACTTTTTTGACATTTCCGACAAAAGTACGAGGAGAAGGCTGTTTTTAACTTATACCGCATGAATGGATTTTTACGGTTTCATAATGCCTCATTTTCATGAAGCATACTCTGTATGATTTTGTGGCCATTTTCAACAAAATAATTTTATATTAAAAGTACATGGCATTTTTTTGAAAAAAAATGATTTTAACGAAGAAAGGATATTTTCCTCAAGAATTCATTTAAAATGTTTTATCAAAACCATTTCCATCTAAGATGACATTATTTAATATATGTATGTTTCATGTTTAATGTCTCTATTATTTACATGGTTCAATTTTCATATGAGGAAATATACATTTGTTTTATATGGATTATGAAATGATGGGATGATGTTTATGAAACCCATTTTATTCTTTGTGTTATGGTGAATGTTTTATGTTTATTTTGTTGCACAAGTAAGAATGATTTCACTATGATATGGGTGGGACCTATATCTCCCTACAATTCATTGGTTAAAGATTTTATATCTCATGATATAGACATGGCTGGAATGGTAGGTTATACAGGTTCAGTGAAATAGTACTGAAACGAGGAGTGAACTTGGTTCAGAAGGGACATTGTCCACAAAGATAGTCTTTGAAATGAGTCTTGACTAATAAGAAATGATTCTCTATGATTATGTTTATATGGCACAAAGTTTCATGTTTTATGTTATGATTATTGGGATTACATTTCACTACTATGATTTATCCCATGTTATGAAATTATGATCTCTTTTGCAGGTTAAGATTTCCAAAATATATGTTCTTATGAATATGACGTGATTGATATTTCTTTTGTTTACCCTTACTGAACATTTTAGCTAACCATTTATGTTTTCTTTTCGCCATGACATAATAAAAGGTTTTAGGTTTAAAAAAAGAAGATCTTTATGGGAGATGTTGATGATCTTTCACCACGATTAGAAGATTATATTCTGAGTTTCCAAATACACTAAACTATTACAGTCCTTGTGTATGTGTTTTTGTTATGTACTAGGTATTCCGAAAAAGTAATGTAATGTCCATGTACGTCAAGCTTCAGGTCTCTATAGTTGGTATCAGTGCAATGGTTTAGTCAAACTTTGGAAACTAGGATGCGAGAACTTTAGTGATATCCCTAGAGATATTTCTAAGGTATGTCTAGGGATGTCCCTAAGGTTAAGTATAAGTATAGGTTATAGTCCTAGAATTGTGCTAACGATCATAGAATTAAACCTAAGATGTTAGATATTGAAGGTACTCCCCCTTTATTATATTGTTTTCCCTAGAATTATTTTTTCCTCTCACACTATTGTTTTTGGGTTTTAGACGATGGTTGGAATCCGAAGGAACCGTGTTGATCAATGCAATGAAAATGCAATGATTGTCCCCCTAAACAAACAAATGTTATGGGAGATGGAGTTCAACATTTTATTTCTATACATACACAAGCTATGAATCATTCTAGACATCTAAATGAGCAGAGAAGGGAACAATATTCTATTGAGTCCTTCATGAGGAAACGTGCACCTTATTTCAGTGGGTCTTCTGATCCACTTATTGCCGAACAATGGATCAGTACATCTGAAAAGATATTTTCAGTTCTTCAATGTTCTGAACATGATAAAGTCATCTTAGTAGTATATTGATTGGAAGGTGAATCTGATGAATGGTGGAATCTTATCAAGAATACGAGGCAAATAGATGAAATTGATTCCATGGAATGGGACGAGTTCAAGAACACATTTTTCAGTAAGTACTTCCCTCGTATTCCTCGAACAATGATGGAGAAGGAGTTTCTTGAACTAAAGAAAAAGGATGATGAATCTGTTGGTATATACGAAGTGAATTTTACAAGGCTTGCAATATATGCATCTAGATTTATCATCCAACCTGAATGTAATGTTGATCGATTCTTCAGTAGCATAAAACCAAATCTTAGGAGGGTATTATCTATAAGATACTTCAGTAGCTATGACGAAATTGTGCGTTGTGATATCATGGTAGAAATGGAATTTGGTGTTACTTATCCATCTCATAGTTTTGAAATGAAACGAAAGATGGAGTTCAAGGAGAAATCTCAGAATAATGGTGAAAATAAGATGAATGTTTCCTTATGCTCAATGTGTGGAAAGAAGCATGGTGGATATTGTCTTAAAGGGACATGTAAATGTTTCAAATGTGGAATGGAAGATCATCGGGCATTTGAATTCCGCAATGATGGGAAGAATACGTCTAATGATGCAAACAATGGAAGGGATACACAGAATGAACCTACTACACATAAATGCTTCATGTGCAAGGAAATGGGGTATTATTCTAATAAATGCCCTAATCCAAGGGTTAGTGATGATCGACATGAGCAACCACTTAAGGAAAAGGACAAAGGGAAGTCACATGCGATCACCATTGGCGATGTTGAATTTTACAACGATGTGGTGGAATGATTAAGTGTTCATGTAATGGGATTACAAAATAATGTTGTATATAGTATCGTGGAATATTGGAATATTTATGTATTGGTCTATTGCGGTTTTCAATAATTTTATGGTACCGGTAACCATGTAAAGTGATTGAGATATTTTTGGGAAAAATATGATATGTGCATAATAAAGGTATAAGGAAAAAATGAAATGTTTGACAGTATTCATGAGCTCAGGATTGATATAAGGACTAAGTGATATCTTGGTTTGAGTATATAGAATTTTGCGGATTTCGGTATGTGGAAAGTGTTAACTTTTAACTGCATTCATTTTTTCACTAAGGTTCAATGGGTATTCAAGAGAATACATGATTATGGCCTTTGAATGTTTGGAATGTGACCAACAAGAAATTTCTTTTGATATATGGGGACCAATGATGGTATTAAATCCATGGTAATCGTTTTCACTATATTATGAGAGTGGACTGCAGTATTATGGATAAGCCTAATGATTGTAATGGATTATGTTGGACATAAGTTAGTATTGTTTAATGATAAATTTTTTTCGATATTATTGATGGGGTGTCATTGTAATATAGTTTTATAAAAAGGACAACTTGCAGGACGAGCGACAACCCATCACGTCGGACAAGGCCGTGGGAATCGAACCCACAACTGAAGTGCGACTGGCCTTTATCGCCTACCACATTCCTCTAGGAAGTCCATGTTTAGTAGAAACTAGTTTTATAATAGGAACTATATATCGTTAATCTCACTATAGATGGACTTATGTATTTTTTGATAACTTTTATAACCTTTTGTTTGAGACAGATGGAATGACCTATCATTCTATCACATGTTCTGCTAACACATCCCGAATGACAAATTCAACTTCATTTCTTTAAGAGATGAAGTGGAAATTGTCCAAAGAACGACCAACGGTGAGACTATTCCAAAATCACGAAAGTATTTCATCTAATTCCAATTTCATCAACTTTATGGAAACGATCTTGAAAACAAAAAATGTTGTCCTATTGCTATTATATCTGATAAATCAGATGGTACCATAAATCGTCACATATTTATGGCTTTGTGATTGCTGGCTTTTCCATAGCCATGTTCTCTACCACTCTCCATTAGAACATGATGGTTAGATTTCTCTTCCATATCCATATTTTCACCTATGTGGAAACCCGGTGATTAGTTTATTTGGGTAACTGTTACATTTCATAATTTTGTTTTTAAAGATTTGTTTTCGTATTCCTTTTTATGATTTGGGTTTCTATCAAAGAAACTTTCGAATAGTAAACCATTTATAACCACGACGAATTTTGAGGGCGAAATTCTTTTTAAGGGGGGTAGAATGTAACACCCAGATATTATATGAAAAATATTATTTTTCATTTCATTAATTTCTTTTTTTGTACGCTACACCAAAAGGAGCTTGCACAACACGCATCCTTGACTTTCCTTACATTAAACGCAATCACGACCTTCCTCGATAGTGTGTGTAGTACGCAATACCGAGTTTCATTAAACAAAGATATGCTTAAAACTTGCCGTTCTGAATAGTAATAACCAATTTTTGAAATTTTGTAAATTTTATTTTTTAAAATGGTCTTAATTTTTGGATTCGGAATATCGAAATTATCTTAGGGTGAAATTTTGGTACTTTTCGGATAACTTTCATATTTTGATGAATAGTGAAAATTACTAAATTTTAAATAAAAACAACTTTTTCAATTGAAATAATTAATATTGATAAATTATTAATTTGAGTGGTTTTAAAGTATATTTAGAATATACTTTTATAATTTTATACAATGTTGTTCATTGGATGTAATTTCACATTTAGACCAGATATAAACAAGTGTCAATCTTTTGGTAGTTATTATCTCTTAAGAACACGCTATTTGTTTTGACGATGGGAATTAATTTTTAAATTAATTAATGCAACTGATATGTTTTGAATTTGGTAAAATAGACATAATTTTTGAGTTCATAATATAAAATATAGCTTAGGCCTAATTTTTGGTATTTTTTTGGAAACTTTCATTTTTCGATGAACAGTGAAACCACTAAGTGGTAGTTAAAAAAATGAATTTTTCATAAAACTTAATTTTACCACTTCTGTGAGTGGAATTTCAATAATCTGAGAGACACGGTTGATGTCAGTAATTAAAATGTGGTTCAATGAGATGAATATAATTTTTGGTGAATAGTAAATTTTTACTTTTTTTACCACGGTTAAAAGTCAATAGGGTAATTAAGGGTAAAAATGATATTATTATTACCCTAACACTTGTCCTAATTCTATTGGATAAGTGTAGTTCAACAGAAACAAACATAGGAATAAAATATGACCATTTAGGTCCAGTTGGATTAGATTAAGACATTTATTATTAATTTATTTAAAGAAGGGTAAAAATAGTTAAAATCAAAGTTTAATAACTAAATCATTTTTAATATGGGGTTATACATATGATAAATTCGACTATAAATATTCAATAGAAATATAATGAGATTTAATACATAATGGTAATTTATTTGTAATTTTTAGACATGAAATAATTTAATTTATTTATGACACAATGATGACGTTGTAATTATCTTTTTAATGCAATATTGACATAATTGATGTTATAAATACCCAAATATTTGTAATATGAGACTTTTTATGAATTACACTAATTTCCTAGGTTAATATGATATGTTAGTATTGATTTAATTAACTGTTTTCGAACTAATCATTTTATTATGATTTTCACAAAAATCAATTACTAAATAGTTTCAAAATTGACATAAAATGGTTTTTAAAACAAATATTATGTTAGTAATTGTTATTTGATTCCTAAAAATCTATGGTTCGGCCAAATAACTTATATAAGGTTATATATATTAATAATAAACAACTTGGGGTTCGTTTGGCTTCTTATAGTATGTTTATTAACCTTATAGTGTAAGAAAACAAGAAGACACGGTAAAAGTAAAATTATTTAACTTAATGTTAAATCTAAATGATAAGGTCAAAATAGGAACCTAAACATGTCTAAATTCTATTGGATGACAGGATTTCGACCCATACCCACATTATCTTAGAAATGAATCAATTTGGAGCTATTTAAAACCGAATTTGACTTTATAATAAAATAATAGTTTTAGTTATTCCAAAGGTGCCCCTCTCCTCCCTTATAAAAGGGCACCCCCTCCCTCACTTTCTCACACCACATTGAACCTTCAAGCTCGGATAACCCCTGCCAAATTACCTTCTCCACTTCCCTAGAAACATCCTAGAGGTTTTGGTATTCCTCAAAGACCAATTTTAGTACCCCAAAATGAGATCTCAAAGAGGCGCTTCAAAGAAGAGGTAATGTCCGTTGCCGATTCTTTCAACTTTATTTCATCTTCCACTTCTTCTTATTTAGTTGTATCATTATTAAGTAATAACATCAGTATCACTCATATACTGATATGTTATTATAAGTATGAAACAACCCTATTTCACCATCTATCCATCCTACAGAAAACGAAATCACCGCGCGTGCATACGTACGGAATACCATCTCCACGTCGTGGTGTAATCTATTTTCCACCACCACCTACTTGGATGGGAATAATGGTGTAAATAATGACTATATATGACTATTGTAAAGTGATATTGATTCTGAAATAGTATACATACACTCCAATACAATTCAATGATCATGAGAATGATATCATCACTCGTGTGTACGTACGGACTGCCGTCTCCACGACGCGATGAGATGCATTCTCCACGTTAACCATTCATGAATGATTATAAAGTATATATAATAATTAATAATGAAATATATTACATAATAATGATTCTGGATTTATGTTTATATATATGTATGTCATCTAGTTAATTCCATTCAACTCAATAAGGAAAAGAAAACAGCGTTCATGCGTACGTACGGTCTACCGTCTCCATGAACGGTGTATTTCATTCCATTTACTGATTTATTATATATATGTATATTATGAATATATATTATATATAAATAATGTTTTATATTCTGGAATTAAGTAATCATGATCTAAGTAATCATATGAATAATTACAAGTCAAAACACGGATGACAAATGAAACGATTTTACCCAAAACGATCTTTAACATGGAATTTACAAAAGAATGGGTAATATAAAGTCATAAGTGAACCATATATTATATCATTTCAATGAGTATGATTCTGGAATAATTAAATGAAATTATTTAAATCATTATACTGGAGGTTTGGACACTTACGAAGAAAATAGGACCTAAGGTAAGGGATAATTTTGCAAATCTCATTTTTATCCGAGATTGCTTATTCATAAGTATTTACGGTGGTTATTTATATCATCCATGACCAAGTTTTATAAAAGTGTTTTCATGTATGTTTAAAGTCCTTTTTACCCATTTTTGACTTTTACAACATGGTATGTAAGTAATATTTCTTTTTTTTATGTTACGAGGTACTTTTTTGACTTTTCCGACAAAAGTACGAAGAGAATACTATTTTTAACTTATACGGCATGAATGGATTTTTATGGTTTCATAACGCCTCATTTTCATGAATCTTACTCTACATGATTTTGTGACTATTTTCAACAACATAGTTTTATTTTAAAAGTACATGGAATTTTTTTTGAAAATAAAATGATTTTGACGAAGAAAGGATATTTTCCTCAAGAATTCATTTGAAATGTTTTATCAAGACCAATTTCCATCTAAGATGACATTATTTGATATCTGTATGTTTCAAGTTTAATGTCTCTATGATTTACATGGTACACTCTTCTTATGATGAAATATCCATTTGTTTTATATGGATTATGAAATGATGGGATGATGTTTATGAAACCAATTTTATTCTTTGGGTTATGATAAATGTTTTAAGTTTATTTTGTGGAACAAGTAAGAATGATTTCACTATGAGATGGGTGGGGCCTATATCTCCCTAAAATTCATTAGGTAAAGATTTTATATCTCATGAGATAGACATGGCTGGAATGGTAGGTTATACTGGTTCAGTGAAACAGAACTGAAATGAGGAGTGAACTTAGTTCAGAAAGGGACTTTGTCCACTAAGATAGTCTTGGCAATGAGTCTTGATTAATAAGAAATGATTCTCTATGATTATGTGTGTATTTCAAAAAGTTTCATGTTTTATGTTATGATTATTGGGATTACATTTCACTAATATGATTTATCCCATGTTATGAAATTATGATCTCTTTTGTAGGTGAAGATTTCCAAAAGATATGTTCTTATGAATATGACGTGATTGATATTTCTTTTTTTTACCCTTACTGAGCATTTGAGCTCACCCTTTTATGTTTTCTTTTCCCCAAGACATAATGAAAGGATTTAGGTTTAAAAAAAAGAAGATCTTTATGGGGGATGTTGAAGATCGTTCACCACGATTAGAAGATTATATTCTGAGTTCCCAAAGACAATAAACTATTATGGACCTTGTGTGTGTGTTTTTGTTATGTACTAAGTATTCCAAAAAAGTAATGTAATGTCTATGTACGTCAAGCTTCATGTCTCTATAGTTGGTATCAGAGGAAATGTTTAGTCAATCTTTTGAAACTAGGATGTGAGAACTTTAGTGATATCCCTAGACATATTGCTAAAGTATGTCTAGGGATGTCCCTAAGGTTAAGTATATGTATAGGATATAGTCCTATAATTGCGCTAACAATCGTAGAATTAAACCTAAGACGTTAGATATTGAAGGTACTCCCCCTTTATTATGTTGTTTCCCTAGCTTTATTTTTTCCTCTCACACTATTCTTTTTGGGTTTTAGACGATGGCTGGAATCCGAAGGAACCGTGTTGATCTATGCAATGGACAATGCAATGATTGTCCTCCTGAACAAACAAATTTTATGGGAGATGGAGTTCAAAATCTTATTTCTATACTTACACAAGCTAGGAATCATTCTGGTCTTCTGAATGAGCAGAGAAGGGAACAATATTCTATTGAGTCCTTCATGAGGCAATGTCCACCTTCTTTCAGTGGGTCATCTGATCCACTTGTTGCTGAACAATGGATCAGTACCACTGAAAAGATATTTTCAGTTCGTCAATGTTCTGAACATGATAAAGTCATCTTAGCAGTATATGTTTTGGAAGGTGAAGCTAATCAATGGTGGAATCTTATCAAGAATACGAGGCAAAGAGATGAAATTGATTCCATGGAATGGGACGAGTTCAAGAACGTATTTTTCAATAAGTACTTACCTCGTATTCTTCGAAAAATGATGGAGAAGGAGTTTCTTGAACTAAATAAAAAGGATTATGAATCTGTTGGTATATACGAAGCGAATTTTACAAGGCATGCAAGGTATGCATCTAGATTTATCAACCAACCTGAAAGTAAAGTTGATCGATTCTTCAGTGGCTTAAAACAAAATCTTTGAAGGGTATTAGCTATAAGAGACTTCAGTAGCTATGAAGAAATTGTGTGTTTTTCTATCAAGGTAGAATTGGATGTTGGTGTTACTTATCCATCTCATAGTTTTCACAGGAGATGAAAGATGGAGTTCAAGGAGAAATCTCAGAATAATGGTGAAAAGAAGATGAATGTTTCATTATTCTCAAAGTGTGGAAAGACGAATTGTGGAGATTGTCTTAAAGGGACAAGTAAATGTTTCAAATGTGGAAAGGAAGGTCATCGAGCATTTGAATGCTGCAATGATGGGAAGAAGATGTCTAATGATGCAATCAAAGAAAGGGATACACAGAATGAACCTACTACACTTCAATGATTCAAGTGAAAGGAAATGGGGCATTATGCTAATAAATTCCCTAATCCAAGGGTTAGTGATGATCGACATGAGCAACCACTTAAGGAAAAGGACAAAGGGAAGTCACATGTGATCACCATTGGCGATGTTGAAAATGACAATGATGTGGTGGAATGATTAAGTGTTTATGTAATGGGATTACAAAATAATTTTGTATATAGTATCATGGAATATTGGAATATTTATGAATTGGTCTATTGTGGTTTTCAATAATTTTATGGTACCGGTAACCATGGAAAGTGATTGAGATATTTTTGGAAAAATGATGATATGTGCATAATGAAGGGATAAGGAAAAAATAAAATGTTTGACAGTATTCATGAGCTCATGATTGATGTAAGGACTAAGTGATATCATGGTTTGCGTATATAGAATTTTGAATATTTTGGTATGTGGAAAGTGTTAACTTTTAACTTAAATCATGTTTTCACTAAGGTTCAATGGGTATTCAAGAGAATACATGATTAAGGACTTTGAATGTTTGGAATGTGACCAACAAGACATATCTTATGATATATGGGGACAAACAATGGTATTAAATCTCTGATAATCGTTTTCACAATATTATGAGAGTGTACTGCAGTATTATGGATAAGCCTAAAGATTGGAATGGATTATGTTGGACATATGTTAGTTTTGTTTAAGGATAGATGCTTTTTAGATATTATTGATGGGATTTTATAGTAATATAGTTTTAGAAAAAGGACAACCTGCAGGACGGGCGACATTCCATCGCGTCGGACAAGGCCGTGGGAATCGAACCCACAACCGAAGTGTGACTGGCCTTTATCGCCTACCACTAGCCTACATGAATTCCTTGTTTAGTAGAAACTAGTTTTATTATAGGAACCATATATCTTTAATCTCACTATAGATGGACTTATGTATTTTTTGATAACTTTTCTATCCTTTTGTTTGAGACAGATGGAATGACCCATCATTCTATCACATGATCTGCTAACACATCACGAATGAAAAATTCAACATTATATCTTTAAGAGATGAAGTGGAAATTTTCCAAAGAACGACCAATGGTGAGACTATACCGAAATCATGAAATAATTTCTTCTAATTCCAATTTCGTCAACTTTAGGGAAACGATCTTGAAAACCAAAAATGTTGTCTTAGTGCTCTTATATCTGATAAATCAGATGGTACCTTAGATCGTCACAAATTTATGGCTTTGTGATTGCTGGCTATTCCATAGCCATGTTCTCTACCACTCTCCATCAGAACATGATGGTTTGATTTGTCTTCCATATCCATATTTTCACCTTTGTGGAAACGCAGTGATTAGTTTATTTGGGTAACTGTTACATTTCATACTTTTGTTTTTAAAGATTGTTTTTGGTATTCCTTTTTACAATGTGGGTTTCTATCAATGAAACTTTCGAATAGTAAACCATTTATAACCCCGACGAATTTCGAGGGAAATATTCATTTTAAGGGGGGTAGAATGTAACACCCCGAGATTTTATGGAAAATATTCCTTTTAATTTCATTAATGTCTTGTGTTTTACTATACACCAAAAGGAGCTTGCACAACGCGCATCGTTGACTTTCCTTGCATTAAACGTAATCACGACCTTCCTCGATAGCATGTGTAGTACGCAATACCGAGTTTCACTAAACAACGATATGCTTAAAACTAGCTGTTATGAATAGTAATAACCAATTTATAAAATTTTGTAAATTTTATTTTTCAAAATGGAAATCATTTTTGGATTTGGAATATCGAAATTAGCTTAGGGTGAAATTTCGGTACTTTTCGGATAACTTTCATATTTTGATGAATAGTGAAAATTACTAAATTTTAATTAAAAACAACTTTTTCAATCGAAATATTTAATAGTGATAAATTATTAATTTGAGTGGTTTTAAATTATATTTAGAATATATTTTTACAATTTAATACAATTTTGGTCATTGGATGTAATTTCACATTTAAACCAGATATAAACAATTGTCAATATTTTGGTAGTTATTATCTCTTAAGAACACGCTATTTGTTTTGATGACTGGAATTAATATTTAAATTAATTAATGAAACTGATATGTTTTGAATTTGGTAAAATAGACATCATTTTTGAGTTCATAATATCAAATATATCTTAGGCCTAATTTTTGGTATTTTTCTGGAAACTTTCATTTTTGGATGAATAGTGAAACCACTATGTGGTAGTTAAAAAATGATTTTTTCATAAAAATTAATTTTAACGCTCATGTGAGTGGAATTTAAAAAATTTGAGAGACACGGGTGATGTCAATAAGTAAAATGTGGTTCAATGAGATGAAAATAATTTTTGGTGAATGGTAACTTTTTACTTTTTTTACCATGGTTAAAAGTAAATAGGGTAATTAAGGGTAAAAAAGATATTATTATAACCCTAACACATGTCCTAATTCTATTGGATAAGTGTAATTCGACCAAAAACAAACTTAGGAATAAAATATAAACATTTAGGCCCACTTGTATTAGATTAGGACATTTATTATTAATTTATTTAAAGAAGGGTTAAAATAGTTAAAATCAAAGTTTAATAACTAAATCATTTTTAATGTGGGGTTATACATAAGATAAATTCGACTATAAATATTAATTAGAAATATAATAAGATTTCCTACATATTGATATTTTATTTTTAATTTTTAGACATTAAATAAATAAATTTATTTACGACACAATGATGATGCATTAATTATCTTTTTAATGAAATATTGACATAATTGAAGTTATAAATACCAAAATAAATGTAATTTGAGACTTTGTATTAATTACACTGCTTTACTAGGTTAATATGACATGTTAGTATTTATTTAATTTACTCTTTTTGAACTAATAATTCTGTTATGAGTTTAAGAAAAATCAATTACTAAATAGTGTCAAAATTGACACAAAATAGTTTTTAAAACAAATATTATATTAGTAATTGTTATTTTATTCATAAAAATCTAAGGTTCGGCCAAATGACTTAGATATGATTATATATATTAATATTAAACAACTTAAGGTTCGTTTGGCTTCTTATCGTATGTTTATTAACCTTATAGTGTAAGAAAACAAGAAGACACAATAAAAGTAAAATTATTTAACTTAATGTTAAATCTAAATGATAAGGTAAAAATAGGAACCTAAACTTGTATAAAATCTATTGGATGAGATTATTTAGACCCATCCCCACCTTATCTTATAAATTAATCAATTTGGAGCTATTTAAAACCGAATATGACTTTATAATAAAATAATAGTTTTTGTTTTTCCAAAGGTGCCCCTCTCCTCCCTTATAAAAGGACACCTCCTCCCTCTCTTCCTCACACCACATTGAGCCTTCAAGCTCGGCCAAACCCTGATAAATTACCTTCTCAACTTTCCTAGAAACATCATAGAGGTTATAGTCTTCCTCAGAGACCAATTTTAGTGCCCTAAAAGGAGATCTCAAAGAGGCGCTTCAACGAAGAGGTAATGTCCGTTACCGATTCTTTCAACTTCATTTCTTCTTCCTCTTCTTCTTCTTTAGTTGTTTCATTATGAAGTAATATCATAAGTATGAATCATATACTTATATGTTATTATAATTATTAACCAACCCTATTTCACCATCTATCCATCCTATGGAAATCAAAATCACCGCGCGTGCGTACGTACGGAATATCGTCTCCACGCCGTGGTGTAATCTATTTTCCACCACCACCTTACTTGGATGGGTATAATGGTGTAAATAATGACTATATATGACTATTGTAAAATGATATTGATTCTGAAATAGTATTCATACACTCCAATACAATTCAATGATCATGAGAATGATATCATCGCTCGTGCGTACATACGGACTACCGTCTCCACGACGTGATGAGATTCATTCTCCACGTTAACCATTCGTGAATGATTATAAAGTATATATAATAATTAATAATGAAATATATGACATAATAATGATTCTGGATTTATGTGTATATATATGTATGTCATCTACTTAATTCCATTCAACTCAATAAGGAAAATAAAACAGCGTTCAGGCGTACGTACGGTCTACCGTCCCCATGAACGGTGTATTTCTTTTCATTTACTAATTTATTATATATATGTATATTATGAATATATATTATATATATATATCATGTTTTATATTCTGGAATTATGTAATCATGATCTATGTAATCATATGAATAATTACAAGTCAAAACACGGATGAAAAATGAAACGATTTTACCCAAAACGCTCTTTAACATGGAATTTACAAAAGAATGGGTAATATAAAGTATTAAGTGAATTAACAATGAGTTTGATTCAGGAATAATTAAATGACATTATTTAAATATTTATAAAGGAGGTTTGGTCAATTACAAAGCAAATCGGAACTAAGGTAAGGGATAAGTTTGCAAATCTCATTTTTATCCGAGATTGCTTATTCGTAAGTATTTACTGGGGTTATTTCTATTGTCCATGTCCATGTTTTATAAAAGTGTTTTCATGTATGTTTAAAGTCCATTTTACCCATTTTGACTTTTACTACACGGTATGTTAGGAATCATTCTTTATTTTATGTTATGAGGTACTTTTTTGACTTTTCCGAAAAAAGTACGAGGAGAATGCTATTTTTAACTTATACGGCATGAATGGATTTTTACGGTTTCATAACGCCTCATTTTCAGGAATCTTACTCTGCATGATTTTGTGACTATTTTCAACAAAATAAATTTATTTTAAAAGAACATGGAATTTTTTTTGAAAAGAAAATGATTTTGTCAATGAAAGGATATTTTCCTCAAGAATTCATTTCAAATGTTTTATCAAAACCATTTTCCATCTAAGATGACATTATTTGATATGTGTATGTTTCAAGTTTAATGTCTCTATGATTTACATGGTTAACTTTTCTTATGATGAAATATCTATTTGTTTTATATGGATTATTAAATGATGGGATGATGTTTATGAAACCCATTTTATTCTTTGGGTTATGATGAATGTTTTATGTTTATTTTGTGGCACATGTAAGAATGATTTCACTATAAGATGGGTGGTACCTATATCTCCCTACAATGCATTGGATAATGATTTTATATCTCATGAGATACACTTGGCTGGAATGGTAGGTTATACCGGTTCAGTGAAATAGGACTGAAACGAGGAGTGAACTCGGTTCAGAAAGGGACTTTGTCCACTAAGATAGTCTTGGGAATGAGTCTTGACTAATAAGAAATGATTCTATATGATTATGTGTGTATGCCACAAAGTTTCATGTTTTATGTTATGATTATTTGTATTACATTTCACTACTAGGATTTATCCCATGTTATGAAATTATGATCTCTTTTGTACGTTAAGATTTCCAAAAGATATGTTGTTATGAATATGACGTGATTGATATTTCTTTTGTTTACCCTTACTGAGAATTTGAGCTCACCCTTTTATGTTTTCTTTTCCCTAGGACATAAAGAAAGGATTTAGGTTTAAAAAAAAGAATATCTTTATGGGAGATGTTGAAGATATTTCACGACGATTAGAAGATTATATTCTGAGTTTCCAAAGACACTAAACTATTACGGTCCTTGTGTGTGTGTTTTTGTTATGTACTAAGTATTCTGAAAAAGTAATGTAATGTCCATGTACGTCATGCTTCAGGTATCTACACTCATAACTATCAAATTTTCTAATCAACAATGATTTTCGTAGACTAGGATTCAATCCACTAAAAAAGATACTCACAATCCAATTTTTTGTTCAGGAAAAATCCAATGCAATATCCTAGAATCATTATATTATCGACAAAAAACCCCAAATAAACTTTTCCTCCATTTTATTTAGTTGGAAGAAAATCCATTTTAACCTAAAAATAGAGGGTCATGTAAAACATTTATTGAAAAATTATTTCTTGTAATCTTCCAACTACGAGGAATACATTTCCTCCATGGACATTATGTTCTTGATGAGTGTGAACCACTTTTTAGATTCCCTATTAAAATAATATACTTTTATCACATGTTTTTATTCTTATGAGAAAAAAATAAATTATTATATTATTTAAATTGAGTTAATCCATTTTTATGTTGGGAGGGGATCAAAAGATCCATTAAATAGGGGACGCATTTTTTTCTTGAAGGATTCAATAAAAACATGTTATTTCCATGAAGGAGGAAATTCCACATGATTAATGTTGTTAATTTCATAAACTGATCTAGCATATAATAAACATTGATAATGTTTTGATCACCCATTCTCATCATTTTTGGACCAACATCATTTATTTGAGTCAATTAACAATGAAAAATAATATATAATTATAGGTATTGAATACATATATAATAAATGAAAACATTGAATATGTTGGTATATAATTAAAAAAGAATAGTATATCCATTCTTCAGATTCACTAGGTTCAAATCTATTTTATCTTTATTTTATTTCATGGAATATATTCTTACAAGAATTTTTATGTTCCAACAATAGGGGTTCGTAGTGAGCCTATATATTTAATTAACCACAACCCACGATATTTCCAATCTTGGCTCATTATAAGTCCAATTCCCATATATCGGGTTACCGTGAGTTAGTCCCAGTACCCCTTTTCAGGGGTTTTACACCTTGGATATTTAGTTCCTAAAAAATGACCACCAATAGTATCCAAATAATTATGTGTTGTGTTGATAAACCACATTAAATATACATCCCTAAATTAAGCAATGTTTACATAGAAGTTTTCATTTCTCTAAAGATTAATCTCAAGATTTGAAATTCAAATCCCTAAAAATAACTAAAATCACTCTATGATGAAATATATAGTGACACTGACCATGTACACATATCATTACATGATTTTAAGGAATCATAGCCATAAAATTGGAGGCCAAAGATAATAAATTATAGTTTTTTTTGGAATATTAGTTACATAATTAAGCATCATTAAAATGTATTTCATTAAATACCTATAATGATATTAAAACATCCATTGAACTCCTATAACTACATAGGATATCATGGAGAATACATGAATGAAATGGATGACCTCAAAATCTAAGAAATTAAATAAGAATAGAAATAAAACATTTCAAACTGTTATTGAATTTATATCATGAGGAAATAAAAGGTCTGGAATAAGAATTAAAATAAGTAAGTATCAAATGTATAACATGGGAATATATAATCATGGTATCCTAATAATGTGGAAACAACATATAAAATTACAGAAACATTATTCAATGATAACCACCATTACATGGTGGACAAAGTCCAATAATAGAATACGGTTAACTCCATATAACAACATGACATCTTATGAGACTAAAAATTACCCAATGCATTTGATCACTATCTAGGTGCACAGATCATTGCATGTTGAAGAAAATGTGTTCCACATGAAGAATACATATTTGGTTTTCCATTCAGTGGAATGGGTATCAAAATCATTTCACAATGCATAACAAGTGAGCATGTCATAGATGTTTACATAAAATAAAAAATTGAAGACATAAATTGGAATTAAAAATGTATAATAGGCATAGAGAATAATAATTGTGTCAAATTTGAATCAGAATAGGTAAAAATGAGTATTAAAAAAATATGGAAATGAAACATTACAATGAAGTTTAATGAATATATTAAATAGAATTTAATGTGGAAATATCATATTCATTTTCATAAAACCCAAAAAATATATTTTCATGATAAAATGTCTGATTTGAAGAAAAAAATGGTGTTTTAATTAATATTATTTAGATTTCCTAAATACGTGTAATGTATTTGGAATTTCCCCTCAACCAGATTTTCTATTCGAGACTATTTTTGAAGGAAACCTTTTTAAATCAATGATTAACCCATAAATTAATGATGATATGATCATTATACATGATTTTGAAACATATAAATAAAACTTCAATGAATACCAATAAAATAAAGAATATTATTATTTGATATATATAGAGAAAACGTAACACGAAGGAATCCTAGACGTTTGGAATGGATCCCATAATTTATGTCTGAAACAATTTTTCACATTATCATAATGTCTTGAAATATTAACTTAAATTAATTAATTATAAATTATATAAACTTTTTAAGATGTTATTAATTTATAATAATTCGTTAATGTTCATTTATTTTTCATTTTAAAAGTTATAGTGTTTAATTTCATTTTTTGGGAGTTCTTAGTTTCCTAGTTTTCATGATATGTTTTTTTGGATAAGTGTATGGACGTTAATGTAACTTGGAATTATAAATCCAAAATAATTGTTATATGTTATTAATGATAATATAGATCATTAAATTTTTATAAAATTCATTTGTTTGTTTTGGGTGAGGATGAATCATTAGATTAGATGTTAATGATAATTGGTTATATTATTTTGTGTGATTATATCTCACAACGAAGTTATTTTGTTTTAAAATTTATCATCATGTGCATATAATGATTCCCTAAAATTACATAGGATGAAATAAATATATTAGAATATTTATTAATAATAAAAATATTATTATGAGATTCCTTGAAGGATTTAATGGATAAATAAAATAAATTCATCCTTGGAGGTGATAAATTAACACCTCGCGAATGGTGTTTTATCTTTTTAATAAAAGGGAAAGGAGAGGTTGTTAATGATGGATTATTTAATGTGCCTAATAAATATCAATTATAAATTAGGAAATATATTTATAATTCTATTTGGATGAGGGGAGGTGAATATTTAATAAGAAATGAACATAAACAAAATTAAATGAAAATGATTGAGGAATTTACCGCTTGAGATTGTCATCCTTGAAAACCAAGAAAGGGAAAAGGTTGTAGACTTCTGAAGAGAAAACGTTCCACTGAACATAGATGAGTGGATTCATAATTTTATTGGTTAGAATTTATACAATCCTCAATTCTTGTATTGCGTGAATAGAAGAGGTTGTGAGGGGTGGTATTTATAGTGAATTATATGGGTGTTTCCTTATTATTTTAATCAATTGTTTATGATTTTGTCTATAGAATACAAATAGTATTAGAATTATCCCAAAAAATATTTAAATAATTAATGATATTTTAATATATTATTCTTAAATCATCAATACATCCTCTATGCCCCCGTAATTCATGTGTTATTATTTTTTAGTAAATGATAGTATATTACTATTAACAAAACATTCTTGTATTTTAGAAAAAATAGAATAATTCTCACACATTTTTATCATTTTTTAAAATAATAAATTGAAACCAATTTTATTTAAAAAATTTATTAATATATGATATTTAATTTTAAATTAAAGTCATTATTTAAATTGAAAATATATATATTAAAATTATAACAGATTTTTTAATAATTTAAAATATTAAATAATGTCACGTAAAATTGTCATCACATCCATAGGCAACAAAATATTAATATATAAATACATATTTTGAAGATTTATTTTCATTTATATCATAATATTATTTCAAAAAAATTAGTTAAAAAATTATAACATCTAGAAATTCCAACACATAATTAATAATTATAAAAAAATTCAAACACTGATATAATTACACAATAATTGGATTTATAGGATTCAAATATTATAATATATTTTTCTTTGGTGAGATTAATATTTTGTTGAATTATTTACTATTCATAAGTGTCATATTACAGTTCCTAATGTCTTGTTACTATTTTAGTGAAAACATTCTTTAACATTTGTAAATACATTCTATTATATTAATTCATCATTTATAATGTTTTTATTCAATTCATGATATGATTTTATGTAATTATACATCTTGAAATTATAATAAGGTAAATTCAGTTGATAAAATTTTTTATCATTACCCCTGACAACAAGTTGTCTATGTGGGGGTGTTTTCACCAACATCCAACCTCAAGGATGTATAGCTGAAAACCACCTAAATATGCACTGTATTCTATCGTTAGTTACAAGTGCTAGTATGTACAACTACTTATTTCCCCATAAATGTGTGTGTAGAAAGATATTATGAGTTATTTTTATCTGACCCACATGTGTCTATTGATATAGTATCTATTGGTTGAACATATGTATGATTATTATAGAATATAAAGTCTTTTGGTATTTACTAGTTTTATATTCTATAATGGTTGTATTTATAATTCTGGGTATGTCATATACGTTATACAAGCCATGGTGGATCCAAAATAATCATCAACTATATATTGAAACGTGGATATGGTAATGTGATGATATGATGCACGATTTTCTTGTTTTAATGCCTCAAAATTGTGTCCACCAATTGTATTATTTTAGATATAGATGGATTAGGATGTGCACCATTACAGATGCATGAAAAACTTGTCAGGAAGTAGGAATGGGGTAGAAATATATATTATTTTTTACATTATATATTCTCTTAAATGTGATACTAGTTGAGAGTAACACATGGTGAGTTTGTGAACATATTATACCTATTTTGGTGAAGAGTTAGTTTATCAATTTCTCACAATGAATTATCTTTCATTGTTATTCTTTGGAATAATAGAAATCATTGAAGATCCTATTGAATATATTGTTATGTGAACAATTCTTATAAAAAATTTAATTTTATTAGTAGAATTATGTTAAATATTATAATATATTCTTATATATCATGATTTTCCATGATATTTTTATGAATTTTTATTGTTATCATCATTACCTTTTCGTACATGATGATTTCCATTTAGTACTTTTATTACATGAATATCTCCCTTCCGTCATTTTAATCTAAGGATGATTACCCTATATGGTTTTCAGTAATTATACATTCGCATCAGGGGATCATGTTGTGGTATTTGATTTAATTTTGTGTTAGTTATTGGTGATATTTCATGGTTTAGTAGGGAAAAGTATTCTACAAAGAATTATGAGCTATGTATTGAAGGTTGACTGAGAGGGATACATTTATATAGGGATATTTGGGACATTATTCATGAACCATTATGATATATATTCCTCTTAAATTATGTGAAATGTATTTGGTATAATATTCATAGGAAAAGTAAATGTGTCATTATTTATTATGAATTTTTTTGAAATGGCTAGGCCATTGGATTTGTAAAAAATAACAATATGAAAACCAATAAAATATAGTTTAACATTACCTAATTCAGTTCTATAAATATAATTCCATTTTATATGAATGGATATCTGTCGACATCTTAATCAGGTTCATGATGATGATGATTATAAGGATGTTCCAGTTGACTGTGATAGGGATTTGGTCAATAAAAAAGATAATTAGAATAAGATATTAATTGAATTTTAGTTACATATTAAATAGATGAATGATGGTCTAATTGATTATATATTCAAATAATTCTATTTGGTGGGTTTTGAGATATATTTATTTTTTATTCAAACTCTGTTGGTGAACTAGGTTTTATTTGTAGTGGTGATACTATCTGAAGTTTTGTGGTCGTGATGGTTTTTTTACATGTGTATTGTAAGAATTCAATAATCTCATGGGTGTAGTTCTGAGACCAATTCCTGGTAGAGTTATATTCTATGACAAGGATGTTGTCAATAATATATGAGCTATATTTAAATTTATATTGGATCAATAGCCTTTTAGAGTCATGGATATCGTTATGGAGTCAAATGCAATAATCATCAGGCCTATTTAAAGATGACTAGGATTATTGATGGAACTATAAGGATATTTTGTCCCCAGATTTAGAGCTCTATGACTCCCAGTTTTTTATGATAAAGTATAGGATGGATTTTTTGAGATAAAAATCCAGTTACTGTTTTCCTCCTTAAAATGGATAACTATTAGAGGGGATTCATATGGATTCCACATGATGATGATTTGGGGTCCATAGATCCCAATTTCAATTATAATGGAGAATTTGGTCAACTATGGGTATGTCCAAACCCTCGTAATCTCAATATTATGAAGAATCGGATCTCATACATATTACAATGGATCATATGCATATTTTATGTTTCGAAGGCTAAATTAATTAGTGGAAAAAGTTTTTTAAAATTATGAGTTTTCATAATGAAGTAATTGGTGGTCCTATGCTGGGTAAGAGTGGCCATGGAGAACATCATTGCAATCATTATGATATTTTTTTTTCTAGTTTTTGGTGTGCCAAAAATCATTCATGGTACCATATTATTATTATTTAAATGAGTTCATTATTTTTTGATTTTATAGACACATACTCCATTATGTCATGTACCCACATTATTGTATTTGGACCTATGGTGGTGAGGCTTCTAGTTCAATTGTAATATCCTATGATAGTTGGAAGACATTATAAATTTTTCTTCTATGTAGTGACGTTGTTCCAATTTAGGTAACCACTATAGATGTGTAGGCCTCCTATGATAATAGACTTTTCCTTATAACTTCATGCTCAACATTGATTGGTGGAATTTTGGTTAAGGTTATCACAGATTAATTTGGAATTAATTTTGTGTTTTATGATTTTGATTGATATCAAATAGTTTTCTTGTCGAGTGATACCCTCCGATATTTCAGAAAAAATTTCCATCTATGAAATTCATTAGGGAAGAGCTGGTTTTCAGATCATCAGAGGTTTACAATTCTGTATTTCACAAGGCTATATAAGAGTGCATGGATTTCATTACAGATGAAGATCTAGTGCTAAAATCAATATGAGATTTTGAGTATTGG
The DNA here is from genome assembly GCA_963277665.1 of Viscum album. Lineage (NCBI taxonomy): Eukaryota > Viridiplantae > Streptophyta > Magnoliopsida > Santalales > Viscaceae > Viscum > Viscum album. The sequence goes on from OY728143.1 coordinate 222,219,862, forward strand.
ATCTAGTTATAAACAATAATATCTCATATCTAGATCTATACATATAGGTTAGGGTCATCTGTTATGTCAGAGCTTCATGTATAGATCAATGAATGGTTTTGGTTAGGTTTCTTCTGGTCGTTTATGTCACCATAGTGTTCAAAATTTATGATCCTAAATAAAAATTATGTTGGTTTGAACCATTTTATAAATTATAATAAATATAATATGTTTAAATTGATGAATTGCAGTCCTTTTATTGAATTGATGATTAATTAAATTATATTGTGAAGGAATTTTTTTCTCAACGATCCTTTTTTCTTCAGGGTATAATCTAATTTTCAAAATGGATTGTTGTTTTCTAAAAACTACTTTCTGATTTTTTTTCATTGGAATTATGAATTCATTTTGATCCCTTTTATTATAAAATATGGCCTATCCATCTTCACATGGTTGATAAAAATACAACTAATAGTGAAAATAGTAATTTTTTGGATTTTTTCACCAATGACATCAATCTATACCCTGTTTCCCAAGCGATGAATTCATATTATCTGTGGGCTATTTTTGTCATTATTCATTATGAGTATTTGTTTGGTAATATTATAACTATTATATTTTAGCTTTGATGTCTCTTTCATGGTAATTGTTAAATATCAATATTTTTTAGTCATGGATAATTCCAATACAGGTGAGGTTTTTTATTGGGTAAATCCCTAGATAGTTATGGAGGTTTCAATATTCATTTTTAAAAAGGATATTATTAGAGTATCATAGTTTATTTCCACTTTATTTAGGTAGATATGACAATCTTGATTAGAATGTATAAATTTTTCATGTTCATTGAATACATATTTTTATCCTTCGAGTATGTGAATGAGAAATTTCTCATCTATATGTTCCACAGTTTTCAAGTTGATGGAGTTCAATAAGAGGTTTCTTATGCTTCATGTTTTGACATTGGTTGTTTTATGAGGTCATCATGCTAAATTTTAACTTATTTATATAATAAATTACATACTAAAGGATCAAACTATTCAAAACATGATTTTTATATGTTGGATGTTGTGATTTATTTTCAATTTTGGATATTTTTTCCCATAAGTACTTTTATTCTTTTTTATGAGCATAAGATCCATGGTTATGGATTATACTAGTGTCCTATAATCATGAATTAAGGATGGTGGTTGGAATACATGAAGTATCATGACATTGATATTTCATATTTGTTAGGGATGAGAAATATTTTATCAGGTGTACAAATTTATAAGTCATATAGATATGTTGTGCATGGATTTAGTGATTTGATCAGAGTGATAGATAAAATAACTATGAAGAATCATGATACAGTAGATAATGGAGGTAGATAATTTCTATTCTATATGTTAGTGATGTCATATTTGGTGAAGTAGTAGGATGAGTCCTTATTGGGGGTTTATAAGTTGGAGGTCCAGAGAATCTGAATTGTCATTGGAATGTCCCAATTTGTTGTTATAATGATGGAAAATAATAGTTTTATTACTAGGTGAGGATTTTAAATCATTTTCTGATGTTTGAGATGGTTCTACATGAGTTACATATCTCACCATTAGCAGTAAATCCTTTCATGATGACTTTTTACCATGTAATTAGAGGTATGTTTTAGTGGCCTATGTTAAAGAATTTTATTCTGGAATTTGTTTAATCTAAGTTTGTTATCCCATAAGGTAATATATTTTCACTATGTCCTATGTGTTTTTCTACACCCATTTGATGTTATATGTTGGATGTGTTAGGAAATATTTATGGACTTCATTACCATTTTACCTCAAGCTTGGGTAGGCTATGATACTATATGGGTGATAGTGGATCATGTGACAAAATCCGAACAATTTATTATGACCATAATGTCAAAAAAAATTAGTTTTTGTTGAGACACTATTTTTTTGGGGCTGTTACAACTGATGAGATTATATAGTAAAATCATTTCTAGCTGAGATCATTATCTTATGTATAGATCTTGGATAATTCCTTATCTTGTGATTTTCTCTCATTTATGCCTTAGAACTTCATCGGATCCATATATGTATGGTTAGGGAAAGCGGACCATCCAAACTCTTAAATTCATATTGTGACCATGTTTCCTATAAGTTGGTTGATCATTGATGTGTAACATTCCTTTGGTCAAGTTTTATCACAAAAATTGATCCCACTAAAACATTGGTATGTCATCATCTGAATTTTTTTGGAATTTCATATAATTGTATTTTTTTTTCTAAACTATGGTCATAGATATCACTCTTCTCACAACTAAAATTGGGTATAATACATCATATGTAATTATTTTAATTCATGAGAGGATGAATAAATCACAATATCATCAGAAATAATATTTTGATCATAGGATGAGATCATTAGATTTTGTCAGTTGAGATCATGTGTCCCTGAATGTGACATCACATCATTGGATGTGATGATTTTTTAAGAGTAAGAATTATCCCATGTTTTTTCCCTTCATGGGGTTGTCTATTGTTGGAAATATTCAATATTATTTTAAAAATCCCCCAAATATTATTAAAATACATGATATTTTTCAACATTTATATATTTTTTGTTATCATCTAGATGAACCTAATTTTATAGATTTAGTAGAGAACAATATTAATGATGATCGAACCATCAAGTAGCTACATATTTCTATCCATGACTTCAAGGATAAGTCCATGAATAGGATTTCTATTACATTAGATCATATATTTTTGTGGCATGGAAACGTTTTTTCTACAATCTATTTATATGAATCAAATATGAGAACTTAATACCCCACAGTACATAATGATTACCTCTTCAATTGTTAGATAATTCATTTTGTGGAAATTAAAAATTCTGATATATGATATTGGTTTCTCCTATTAATTTGACTCGATTCACACTATTTTGATAGGTATCATCCATATTATAGTTTTTGAAATATGGTTTTTTCAATTAGAATGTTTTGGGCATGTTTTTTAGGATTGAGAAGGGTGTTCTCATGTGATTGCAATATCTATGAGTGGTATCACATGATGTGGCTATACAACCATCCCATTCTGATTCTCTCTATGTTTTGTTTTGGTTTATATAAGATGAGAGTTTTTATAATTATTTAATGTAAGTTACATGATCTGTCGAGTTCTAATGTTTTTTATTTGTTGATGCCAGAGGTACTCTGGGCTGGCATCAATCCAGTCTAAAGGTGATTGTTTTCTAAAATCAAAAGGCATAGATAATTAATAATGTGTAAAAGATGTGGGTTGTGAAAATATAGTAAATGATTCTGTGATGATAGATCACAAGGTTCACTATGACATGAGTTAAATTATGGATAAATTCATTTGGGTGACATTTTTTTTGTGGTACATATAATCAAATATTTTCATGACATTCTTAGGTTACAAAACATAAAAATTTGTTGTGCAGTGTAGTGATATAGGTTGTATTTCATCCATTATTCTCAAACCCTATGAATATTCCACCTACACCTGGTGGCTAGTAGATTTCATGTAGGGTGTTTTGGGGTCTATTTAGTAGGTATTGATTCCTATATTCCATTGTTTGTTGCATATTTATTCAAGGTTTGTCCGTAATTTTACTCTTGTGATTATATTATCAAGATTACCCCTTTTATCAATTCCTTCAAATTGTTTCCACTATTCATCATTATTATCGAATTTCCATTATTTTTTGTTTATTTTTATCATTTTTAGATGGTTTGATTTATCTCATATTGAAGGAAATATCCGGATATATGATTTTTTACAATTTTATTGAGAAGGATGATGAAACATTGAGGAACGAGATTCAAAATTTAGCCTATTTATTTACATAGAATATTCTCATTAGCTTGGTTTATGCTATAGGATGTAAATGTAATTATTCTAAAAACAATTGAACTGATTTGTTGAGAATGTTAATTTATAGGTCATCACACTCCCACCTTCTAGAGAATGTTGAGGTCCTTGAATTTATGTCATGAGAGATCATTTTGGGTGAAGGTTGTATTAATTGTTATGCAGAATAGAATACACTATTAACAATGGTGATTGTTGTTTCGGTGTGATGTGTTATATATCTGATATTTTATGTCAGATGAAAAAAGATGACTCTATGGGTGTGCTTATGATAGAATATTTGGTATGGGGAAGGGAGGAAAAGTTTTTATCATATAATTTGGAAACATTGATAGATATATGCATATTGATATACTTGTGGTTATTGAGGACATCACTATGGATTGTTGAACCTGTTGAAACTAGTATTACCCACAATTATGATTATGATGTATTCATTCATGAAATGAATTTTTTAATGGTTGATTATTACTTATATCATCATATCCTTATTCCTTAACCCACTTCTATATAGGAGTGTGTGGTTTTAGTTTTATTTTCCATATCAGTGTTATATTAAGATGGTTTTCCTAGAATAAATTGATTATGTAATGGTTATTACATTATTTAATTATAAATTTGAATAATATAATGTTGGTGTTGATGGAATGAAAATTCTAAATATTTGTTAATCTTGAGAAACCATGGTCTCAGTTTTGTTAATGCATGGAGGGAATAGATCTCACACTGGTTTTAAATGTATCTTTCATGAAATAATGTTAATGGTTATTTTAAGGGATAATAACTGATTTTAAAAATTAAATTATATAATAAATAAATTAATTATTGTGTATATTTAAATTATTTTGTGCATATATTATATATAGTCAAATGTAGTGGAATCCCAGATTCTGAGCGAAGATAGATGTAGTACAGCCTCAAACTAGGTAATTCTCAAAATGTTGTAATGAGATATATTATTTCTATATATTATTTAATTTTAAATAAATTTCACCCATTTCAATTATAGATATTAACACCATGTTGAGTCTTAGATGGTGTTTTCTCAATCATTGTAGTGATAGGATGGATGGATGTCTACTTTTTATGGACCTACATTATTATATTTTTGGTTATTTTTATGGCACCCATAAAGGTTTTTTTCCCAATATATGTTTATAGATGGAAATAAATAATTTTTGTCACTTCCTAAAAACTTATCCCTATATATAGTATATAGAGGATGATTACTGGTATAATATGTAAATGTTTTTATAGATTGACGTAATTACTTAGTATATGGGATATGATGGATATGGTATAATATTTTTTGTATGATACAAATTATATGGGATGTAGTGGATCCCAAAAACTACTTAGTTACTATACACATACATGTGGATGGAATGATGTGATGGTTTGTTACATTTTTATCTAGACATGGTTCTTTTCTTATGTGTCTATTATACAACATATTATAGAGATATAAGGAAGAACACAAGCAATGTGGTGGAAGAGTGTAATGTAACTAGGTATGTTGGATAGGTGTACCATTGATGTTAGAGAATTATATTACATTTTCTATTGTATTTGATAGATTTTTAGAGTTATCCTTTGCGAGGAAATGAACATTGTACACCTATTTATATGATTATTTAGTTTATTGTTGCTCACTAGGATCTATCATTCTGTATATTACATTTTCATTTGAGGCTATATGGAGAATCCTACAGAGTAATATATTATGTTTATCTGACATATATAAACAATATTATGTTCAGTAGGATCAGTTTGGATATCATAATAGTATTACTTCGTCATATTTTTTCAGAAGTAGTTTTTGTTGTGTGGTTTTCTACTCTATTACAAAATCTTATATTTTGTTTTCCTTTTAATTTTTTGTGCATTTTGAAAATATTTGTATTCACATTGGATTTATTAAATATATTCATGTTGGTATATTAGTGAATCTATCTTCTCTATCATCTTAACATGTCTATTCAAGGGTCATTCCTACCATTTATACTATTATAAAACCCATTGTTCTAGTATCCATCCAAATTTCCAACTAGAGGTAGGACTTTGGGAGTCATCATCTCAATTTTTTCACTCCACACCTTGGTGGGGTAAAAATTGGGGTAAGGGGGTGAGTATAAAAATATAAAATTTATTTTTAAAAAATATATGATATATTGATATTAAAAATAATAAATATTATTATATTTGGTGAATTTAATTTATATTCATTAAAATAATTAACCTCGAAACACTATTTTTTACAATGTTAATGGATAAAACTGTTAAAAAGGTGATTATAACAGAGGTAAGTCTTCAATTATAAAAAACAATTTTTTTTAATTGATTCAATGAGTATGTATTGATCTATTTGGAAAATTATTCAGTTAATTATCATTTTTAATCTATATTCACTTGAGAATCGAATTATATTATTTCAATATTACTAGTATTTTCATTGGTAATACCCCCTCACATAAGAAAGGGAATATTAATTTCTCTTGTTGCCCCACCACATAACCACCATAGGCTAGTCATCCTTCTGAATTAATACCCTTCCAACTACCTAATCAAAAACATTGAGGTTCATGTCTTCAAAAAATTCGTATCCAAAATGTCTACTTTTTCAATGGATATTATAAAATAAGTAGTTATATGTTCTTATGAAATTTTTTAATGTTCCAAATAGCATAAAATTAATATAAATCATCAATAAAGATATTAATATATTTTTATAAAAATTATTAGCATACATATATGTTGTTATGAAAATGGTAAAACCATGTTTCATAAATAATCAAACTAATGGAAAATTAAAATCTCCCTCATAAATACCTATAATCTAATATGTACACGCAGGAACATATATTAATTTTCATCCCCATCTCTATGGGGTAGTTATATATGTTTAATTAGTGAATATATATGATATCAATGTAATAATATTGTTTCTGAAATGAGAAATAATTATTTACATTCCCTTTTGTATTATTTAAAAAAATCTGCTCTCATTTGTAAATTTGGGATACCACATCCATGAAGTGATGTATATGATTTATCAACACCGTATTATTTTGAAGTATCTAAATGTTTTTGTAAGGAATACATATAATAATTGTAATAGTACTAAAAATATAAATCAATTATGATAATTTTAGAACATGAACTACCAGACCAAAACATGCATTGAATTGGAATAATTGAGAACTAAATATTTATTCCAATATATTATTATTAAATAATTATTTATTGGATGTTATAATAAAACATTATATTGAAAGGAAATTGAGTAATGTATCTTGGATCGAATGTTTACATTAATCCATTTCTAAATGCTACATGAGAACAAATCTTAATGAACTTAATAGATAAATAGTAGTTGGTAAACTAGATAAATACATAAATTAGCATTGTATTTTAGAAAATATATTCAACATCATTAATGAAAATATTAGGTAATCTCAAACTCATTGAAAGAATAATTTCTATTATCATGGGGATAGGAAATACAAAATGATATTAAAAATTCTCACTAATTGTTACATAGTATTGAATCTATATTGTGTAAATAAATTATAACAAATATTTTAGGGAAAATAAGTGAAAAAAGATTCTATTTTATCAATAACATGAAATTGTTGCAAAAAATTCATGAATAAATGTTTGTGAAATAACACAATAAAAATAATTAATACAACATGAAGTTATTACAATGATATGTTTAACAATCTATATTCACATGAACATCAATAAATATTTTTTTAATAAACGAATTTATATTTAAATCCTTCATATAGATACCCATATAAACCCAATTTAATCTTAATGAGGCTTTGAAATATTTTTAAATATTATTATTGAGATAGGAAATAAAACATTGTGTGATTATGAGGCCTGCTGTGCTTAGAATTAATCATATAAAAATATAAAATATTATTTATATTATATACAAGCAGTTAATTAATGAAAATGGGATAAATATTAAATGGTTCATTTGATTGGATATCTGAGACGACAGTTGGGTCTAAAATGAAGTGTTTACCCTAGGAACAACAAACAATGAGTTTTCATGGGTCTTTTGGACCCCTCTATAATTGGAGGTTTGTTAAATGGACGAATTAAATTATAAATTTATTATTTTAATAGCTCAATCCCAAATAACTAATCAAAATGGACTTATATGAGAAATTAGAGACCACTGTTGACTTTAGAATGTAGGTTTTATCCCGGGTGAGGTATAATCATTTTATTTTTTAGGGGTTCCACGTATGTTCAATCATGGACATATAATTAAATAAATATATACAGAATTATTTTATTATTTTATTATTATATTACCCTAATGAAGGGATAGACATTCATATTTTAGATGAATTTCAAAATAATTATATTATTCAATGACGTCAACCCATTATCATATCTTTCCCAATGACGAATGACAAATGAAGAATGACAACAAATCAAGGATCTAGATGGATCAAATCCCAATATATCATACTCCTTCATCAAAAAAAGTTTTATCTAAATATAATGTGATCAAATATTTGTAGGAAATTTAAATTAGTAATTTTAACCCTTTTATTAATTTTTTGTCCAGATCGAACAATGTTCTTTTATCTGTGCCTATGTTCAAATCCTTTGCATGTGCCCACATACCATAATTAATAATGTCGATTAAACTCTCTACATCTGGGGAAATTTCATTATTGTCAGACAATAATTCTTGGAAATTCATCAAAACTAATTTGGTTGGTGTCATTGTCCCTCAAATTATTCCCATTCTTCATCAGCATAACTCTATTGTTCTCGGATCTACATTTTTGGGGAAACCCGAGCCTGATTGGGTGCCTAAATTTAGGCTAGATTTGTGAAATAGTTAATGAATTGTGGGGGGAAAATAGATTTAGAAAATGGGGACCAGGGAATCTGATATCTATGAATGTTATAATTTTTAGGATTAGAATGGTGTTTTTGTGGCTCACCGACGGTGTGGCGGTGAGAGCAAGGAAGACCACCGAGTCTGAGGTAGTATACAGTATCAGTTTTTTGCAGTTCAAATAAGGCTATGGCGGTTCATGGTGGTCTAAAGAGCTAGGAAGAGGCACAATTATGGATGCACAATGGTTAAATGATGTGCAAGCAGGAACTACCTGGGGTACATCAAGACATCTGATGAATCAGAGGCATGTGAGACAACAGCATGATAGGGCACAACTCTTATGAGTTGGGTGGCATAGTGAGGCATCTAGGACAATGCTCTAGTGATTTGATTAGAGGGAGGCAGCTGGTTGTGCAAGGCTATCATCTAGGGTCAAAAAATGAGGAGGGGGAAGAGAAATGAGAATGAAAATAAAAATGGAAAATAAAAATACAATATAATAATAATTTTATTATTAATTTTTTTTACCCCATAACCCCCTCTTGGGGAGTCTAATTTATGGCCTATCAGTGGTGGAAAGACCCCATCGATGTTTTAGACGTTTTACAGAGATTAGGGATAATTTTCTCAAAAATTCTTCATGGTCCCACAAAATGAAAATGAAATTTTAGATCTAATAATTTTATTAAATCATTGACCTTCTATAATTCTTACATGTGATGTCTGATTAACACCCCTTCATTGGAAATGTGTCCATATTTTTAATATGATATATTCAAGACCAATGTTGGATGATAAATTTTGTTTCATGGTTCTATTTCACAAAATGCCCATGTTAAATAAAAATTATTTAATTATTATTATTATTTGGTTCTTATATCAGATCTATCTTGTAAATTAGATGATTTTTTTACACACCATAATTAGAGATTAAACCCTAGTATTTGTTTGTAATTTTCTTGACTAATTTCTTGTTTCAAAACCAAATGCTTGGTGTGGCCCCCACCTGGCCCAGTTAGCACGTGTTGTCATGCAATGTGTCATTTTCACCAGGTGTCTATTTTGGACGAATGAGTAAAATATCTCATGTATTTTTCACGAGAAACACTATGACATGGTATGTATAATAGGATTGATGACTATTGAATGGGCCCCAAAGGATGCATGTGAAGTGAAATGGGGTTGCATGTGACATTTTAATCATATTTAAATTTGGGTCGAATTAATAGGTGATCATTCATGTGTTTATATAAGAATTACAAGAATGTGATACATTTGGATATGTGGATCCATATTTTTCATTTAATTCAACGATGAAGCATGAATGAAATATCGGTGGGAGTTACCTTTGATGTATTTTTATGGAATCCATGGAATATAATTAGAATCTACTGTTGTGAGAATGGAGAATTCATTCAATGAAATGCTTTCAAAGAAGCTAGGCAATTCGAGGTTGCATGTCAGTGAAATTACATTTTATCCCATGGGACCATTGATGAGCATCATACACTCATCAGTATATTGACTAGATGGTTCATGTACTTTGGAAGTACACTAGATCTTCTAGTGGTACTAGTTCAACGTTTAGTACCCAAGAACGGCTTGCTGTGCGACTAGGTGATGAGGCGGGGTAACACATTGTGTGGGCTCCATACATGTCAAGTACAACTGTATAAATTCTTTTATCCCAAAAAAATTCTTCTTCTGAACATGGATATTGGAAAGAGAGTTTCCTATACTGAGGGGTTTCAGCATAGTATGTGGTGGCCCCATCTATAGTGGATTCTGAATTATGATGTGAGGTGTTCTGTGGGTGATTCCTACACAGGATAGTACCTGATGATAGAAGCAATGTTCTTCCAAGAGGTACCATCGACCAGAGATGGACAATTTTCCTCGATGCTTTTCCAAGAGGCACCATATATTAGGGATGAATAATGGAGTTTCTCTAAGACATTGGACTTGAACCCTCCAGTATGGTTGGGCATTGGTCCTCAATGATGCTAGTATTGAACCCTCCAGCTAGTTTGGAAAAGGGTCCTCAATGACACTAGAGTGAAACCTATTATCTAGTATTGGAATGGGTCCTCAAACCATTTTCTATTGGACCCTTCTATCTAAGTAAGGTATGGGTTCTTGTTGAAATTAGTGTGGAACCCTCTACCTGTGATGGTCATGCATCCTCAACATTGAAAATACATTCTTACTACAGATCATTAAAGTGATATACTTTGATGTTACATTTGTATCAAATTTATGAGGGTTTCGTTCCATACTGAGGTTTGTTTTTAAGGCATGATATAAAACTATGTGGGTGAGTTGGTGCCGCCGAACAATACTGTGATGACCCAGACCCGGATGCCAGTTAACGGGTGCCCCGAGCCAGGTGGGGCACATGGGCCCAATCGCATCGTCCTGAATGCCAGAGGATATTGACTAGCATCGAGTGCCTACAGTGTTTCTGTGGGAATATTATTCCATTATTATAATATGTTATCATAGTGGAAGTGATATAAATGAATTGTAAACAGTGGATGCAATATGAATAAATAGCGGAAGCACACTCATGAAATAGATAAAAAATAACAACAATAATTTATTCAGTTCGAACATTAATGATTTAATGTCATGTCAGTAGAAAAACTAAATGAAAGGATACAAGACAATATGAAAAAAATGTTCCACAAGGTAAAATAAAACAATTTCTACTCCATGTATTCTGATAACCTATTCGGTCATCTGTTATCTTGATCCATCCTATTAGAACACAATCATGTATTGGATGATGCTTTCTTCCCCTTGTCAAAATTTGCAACAATGTAATCTAATTTGGGTACCAAACATCGAACATAGAGGGTGTAGATAAATCATAGTGGGACACCACCAATGGTGTCTACAAAATCAGTCACGTGTAATGGAATATAACAGTGTACATGCATGCATATATAACAAAAAGCAAGCAGTAAAATATAACTAAATAACCCAGTACATGATTCATCCCTTAGCTGGTGAATGAACATTTTACCTTTAAATTTATTAATTAATTACCATTTTATTTGTAATCGGTCACATGATGCATAAACAACATTAACAGCAACTCTTGATATTATAAGTAGTGAAGGTCCCATGGCGTTACATGAAACCAACCCATGATATCCAGTAAAGAAGTTCTAGGTTAAATACCAAGGTAATGTAATGTCACAAAAATATAAACCTATAGTATCAGAATCTAGATGAGGGGTATGACGACAATCCATTGATCATGATCCAATTTATTACACAATATGGTTCCTACGGAGTCCAAGATGGTCGACTAATGTATAATGGATCTAAGCAAAGATAGGACCCGATGGGCCTTAACCATGAAACCTACTAGTCAATGCGGGACCCAAATATTGTATTTGAGGTATCTTGTAAGATGAAGGCACCCAGTAGTAGTATACTAGGCATCCATGTAATAGATAAGAACCAGATTCTAGGAGGGTATCAACATAACAAAACTATATCCTTGAATCAGAATGGGGTCTTGAGAACCAATGTATTTTTCTCTCAGAATTCAATGCAAGCATGAGTCAGTCCATTAATATTTGATATTTTAACCATGTAATAATTCATTTGGTTCGTTTATTTCCTACCATCAGTGTAGTTAGGTCATGTAGAGAGGGAAACATTGGTCCAATCCTTGTCTTCTATTAGTTTGGATAGGAAATATGGCATTACAACCATTTAATCAAGTATCAGTTAGCCATTTAGGCGTAATAAATTACCGAGGTTCACTCTGCTACCTTCCATTAACATGGATAGGGGGGTACAGACATGTGACCTTTATTCAGTAACTTTTAACATTTCTATGTTATATACTAAGTTTACATTCCATTTCACATTTTATATTTCACATAAAATAAAAATTTGTAAGCAATTACTGTAGTTGGGTCTAGTGGTGAACATATATGGAACATTACATTGTGAAATTATCATTAATAACACACCATTTATAATAATTGAATCACTTTTATAATGTTCAGGTAAAGGAACACCCGAACAGTGGCTGAAACACATTGAAACGCTAAAACCCAACTATTTCATATCCTTCTTCCCGAGGTAGATTAAGTTGTGGTAAAAACCTCTAACAACTAATCATATATTTGGAAACAGCATAACCATATGATTATAATGAGTATTGTTATGCAAGGTTAATTTAATCAATACTTCCCAACGAAATAGTTGGGCCCCATAAGAACATTCAAAAAACAACGTACTTTAGGGATGAGTTATTGACACCCCACCATTATGGGGTTTGATCTCTATCCTCCAGTATCATCCATTGATTTTCCTTAGATCAAAGTAGATCGAAAAAAGATGAAAAATGATCACATAGAAATATATATATAGAGAGTCAAAGTGAAGAAGTATGGATAAAGAGGACTAATGTACATAAGGTTGTACATCCAACGCGAGGAACGAAATATCAATCGAAATCCTGACGAATGAGGTCTCATGATTCCATGTTTTGATCTTCATGATTTTTCTAAACTGAAAGAGAACTAGGTCAATACCGCATAAGATCAGATTATGGAGAATGTGGGATGATTAATAGATTATTAAGGGAATTTTATACATTTTACACATGTTTTTATCTTGCACATGGGTTTTTCGCACGTTTTGTCAACCTGTGCATGAACCATGCATGACGGTTTTTCCTCAAAATTTTTCCTTCCCACTGTTTGATAATACCATGCACCAACCATGCACGGTTACCCTGTGTCACGACCCATCCCAATGGGGCCCAAGCCACAACTCCCCAAGCCTGCCTCCAATAGGCCATGGGCTGGTGACTAGCACCTAGTAGGAATTCTACTAACATGGGAGGAATTTCATATAAACCTATATACACACACAAACATCTTCAAGCCCACAATGCTGAAATTCAAAAACTAGTAAGGAAGATATGCATGCATACACTAAAACCCAACAAACAGAGCACGACAGGAACGTAAAGTACAATAAAGTAAAATCCTGGGCCAAATGTAAAATCCCACCAAAAGAGAGTCAGTAACAAAGTCCAACATGTAAGAAAGGTTCTGGGACTGCTCTCTGTAGATATAGGAACAAACCTCGGTATGTCTGATCTCACTGAGTACCATCCGATCCTGGTTCGGCTAGAATCATGTCAAAGGCTCGCTCGTCTGCTCAAGACAGGACACATGCGGGAAAATCCTGCGTAGGGGTTAGTATAACAATACCCAGTAGGACACCCCAAAACCAAAAAGGAATAAAACAATGCAAAATACCACAATGTAAAGATACAATCAGCTCTACACAGTATATGTATACCGATTATATAAAAAGAATATCTAGATATACTCATGCATGATCGACTATCACGAATACCACCACAATGATTCCTGCTTGAATATTCCACTAACCATGTAACAGGAGAACACACTCCAAGGTCTGAAGATAGAGAGATACGAAGTACTCATTCTAGGAGAACACACTCCACAAGTACATGGGAACATGATGCTCAAATGAGGATCACAACCTAGTCATGGGGTGATTCCGACAACTCAGTCTGAGCTAATCCACTAAGTAGAGGATCAGTTCCTGGGTAAAGTTGCTCACCACGATACCAATAACTCTACCTAGGGTTCCAGGAATGAATATAGAATCTGAATCTAGTCTCATAAAAGGGATTCCAACAACTATATTAAGTAATTCCTGCTAAAGGGATCACACTCCTTTAAGTAGTAAATGATACCGGAAACCATCAGGAGAAAGAAAAATGGTACATACCCTATGAAATCTAGTCCACGTCCCAGAAGGCATGTGGCTCAAGAAATTTAAGATAGGTTACACAACGTGTAGTATGGTTACATTTCATGTTCATTGACCCCTGGTACTGCCCGTGTAAACGACCCAGTTCATCTGTTCATGCTGTGTAAAACTCAACTACACGGCGTGTAAAAAAAGTACATGTCGTGTTCCTTGACCCTGCATATTGCCCGTGTAAACAGCCCGTGTCATTATTCTTGTCGGATGGAAAGTAACTACACAGCGTGTGGAAGTATCACACAACCTGTCCGAGCACCTGGGGCTCACTCCATGTATGGTGGCCATGTGCCCGTACATGGTCTCTGCCTGTGTCGCCTGCCTGTGTGCTAGTACACGGGGTATCTCTTGTATCTGGACAGTTCTGGTTGGGGAGGGGTATACATGGCATCTCCTTGGACGTGAACCCTTCTCGTGTCCATGTACTCCTGGGGTACATGCTAGGTAATCCCACTGATGAACACAAGACGTGTAGCGCATACTACATGGCGTGTAGTCAAGATTTTTCTAGAAACACCGTCTTCCTCCTAGTGCGTCGAACTTTTTCCAGGATCACGTTTCCTTGGTTAGTTTTCCATGAAACTGAAGATCATTGGTTGCTTCGTCGTCATGATTCTGAATCCATGGGTTTTAGGCCTTTTATTGGCTCCAAAATCCGATTCCGGCCATCCGTGCGGAAATAGTTCGAAGAACAATATCTTCTGATCTGCTTGGATCCGTCCATCGCCACCACATTCTCACCTCCGTAGGGTTGTACTGATGCCATATCATCAATTTGGGAACATTGTGTCGCAGAACGGATGCACAATAATCTATTGTTTATCGCCCCGTGATGAATGTGAAGAACGCAAAGGAGATAAAGGGGAGAAATCCAATGAAAAAAAATTGAGGAACGAACCTTCACCGTCATTCATCATGGTGTTGATCCACTCCTATTAATAGTATTAAATGGAGTAGAAAAATTAACAACAAAAGATCAACATGGATTCAATCTCCCAAAATCCTTGCAAAAGTACATCCCCCAAGAACGAACTATCTGCGGACTAATCTATCCGTGGATTAGCCCGCGCTCATCGTAGAAATCATGAACAGGGATGAAATTACAAATTAAACATCTGACCTGGATTCGAGGAATTTTCTAGCGATGATCTGGTCCTTGCATCGTCGTCACCTAATAAAATCATCAAGAACGTCATCACCGCATTGGGAGGATTTTTCCAGAGCCTCCAGAGCCGCCAAGGGTTTTAGGGTTATGAGGTTTGTAACGCTGGATCCCTACACCGAAATTTAATTTAAAATGACAAATGATAAATACTGAAACATATTTTAAAAGATCTTGCTGCAGAATAAACTATTTTGTACAAATAGTATATTACTATTACACCCAAAAAATAGATTTCACCACCGACCTGCACCGACAGATGTTAGGCCTTGCCTAAGGTAACATATCTGTTCCGAATGCAATGGTGCCCTCATATTTCTGTTCTGAGAACCCTTTCAAGAGTTTTTCCACTTTTTTAGGAAAACCACACGCGCGTGTAATTTAATTATCAAAATTAAATTCAAACATTTGTTCTAGGCTCACCGGGCCTCGGAACTACACACCATCTCATAGTCAGGTCTCGAAAAAATTCCCATATAATATTAAATAATACATGGAAAAATCCGGGACATAAATCACACCCACCTTCGGGCTTTTACGTCCTTGAAAATCCAAAACAAGGGCTACTAAAAAAGATGTGGGTACTACACACGAATATGGGTATCCCACTCCCACGTGCTCTCCTGGAGATTCTCGTGCTTCCACCGGACACACACTAAGGGAATAGGTCGTCCACAAAATATATTCTCATGTCGATCCTCGATCTCCACTAGGTACTCCACAATGGTCTCTCCAACATCATTGCCCAACTCTCCATAGTCGATGATGTGCAATGGATCATGCATGTACCTCCATAGCTGCGAAACATTGATGACGTTGTGTACCCGATCCATTGGAGAAGGTAGAGCCAAGAGGTATGCCACCTCACCAACTCTACTCAGAATCTGAAAGGGGCCAACAAACCTCGGAGATATCTTTCCGCCCCAGCCAATTCTCTGCAATCCCCATCGAGGTGAGACCCGAAGAAACACATGGTCTTCCTCCTCAATCACCAAGGGCCTCCATATTCTGACAGCAAATGAATTCTACCGACTCTGTGAAGTCTTCATCACCTCCTGGATGACATGCACCTTCTTTGTAGTAGCTCTTACCGTCTCTCTTCCCATGAGTGCTGACTCTCCTAGATCATTCTAGCAAAGTTGTGACCTGCAAGGTCACCCGTACCGAGCCTCGAATGGTGCCATACAAATAGTGGAATGATAATCGTTGTTATAAGAAAATTTCTCCAATGGTAGTTGATCCTCCCAACTACGACTGATGTCAAGTATGAAAGCACATAGAATATCTTCTAGGACCCGAATGGTCCGCTCTGTCGGACCATCAGTCTAGGGATGAAATGTTTTGCTCAAGTGTAACTGAGTCCCAAAAGCGTCCTACAATCCCTTCCACAACAGGAATGTGAAATGACCATCATGATCTGAGATGATCGTGGATGGGACTCCATGAAGTTGAACTATCTCATGAATGTAGAGGCATTCCATGCTCTCTACTGAACCCTGCTCCAGTATGGCTAGGAAGTGGGATGACTTGGTGAGTCGATCAACAATCACCCAAATTGAATTGTGTCCCCTGGACATACGTGTTAAATCTGTCATGAAGTCTATGGATATCCCATCCCCCATCCACTGTGACACCTCAAGGGGTTGAGTCAAACCTGCTAGCACCTGGTGCTCAGCCTGTACTTGCTGATAAGCAAAGAACCGAGAAACAATCTCTGCCACACCCTTCTTCATTCCTGGACACCATAACTGATGTCGGAGGTCCTGATACATATTTACCACACCTGGATGTACCGCTAATGGAGATGTATGGAACTCCCATAGAACCTCCTCTCATAACATCACTGGTACTATAGTACATCCTTTGAAAAGAACAATGTGCTCCCAACCTTCTAAATATTCATCAGCAACATCACCTTTGGATATATGGGCATGTAGTGTCTCACAGCTAGCATCCTCGAGATGTTCTTCCATGACTCGTTATAAGAGTGGACTGGTAACAACCATCGATTGAAGTTATGATCCATCATTTTTATCCATGAAGGATAACTGTAAAGAGGCTAACTACCTTTTCACCTCATCCAGCTACTGCAAACTAGATTTCCTTTTGAGAGAATCTGCCACAACGTTCCCCTTCCCAGGTGTTTAAACTATCTCAAAACCGTAATCCTGGGGGAACTCAAGCAATCGACTTTTTCACAAAGTCAGATCCTTCCAAGAGAAGATATATCTGAGACTCTTGTGATCAGAGAAGATGGTAAACTGCTCACCCATCAGTTAGTGCTGCCACATCTTCCATGCAAAGACTACCACTTCCCACTGAAGACCATGGGTCACGTAGTTCTACTCGTGGGGTCTCAACTGGAATGATTCATAGGCAATCGTAGCTTCCCTCGGCATCAGGACACAACCAAGCCCGGTTCCAGATGTGTCGCAGAACACTACACACTCGACACCCTCCTCTGGTAATATCAAGATCAGGGCGCTCGTCAGACTATGTCTCAACTGCTGGAAAGCCTGCTGAAATCTCTCTGTCCACACGAAAGGCTGCCCCTTTCTGGTCAAAGATATCATGGGTGCTGATATCCTGGAGAAATCAAGAATAAATATTCGATAGTAGCCTGCAAACCCAAGGAAACTCTGCACATGCCTCATGCTCTGGGGGTCTTACATGCTAACAATGCCTCTACATTGGTGGGGTCCATTGCTACACCATCTACTGAGATATTGTGTCCCAGAATGTGCACCTCCTTTATTCATAACTGGCACTTCGAGAGTTTCGAGTACAACTAGTGATCTTAGAGTGTGTATAGAACCATCATTAGGTGTACCACATGATCCTCCTCGGATGTAGAGTACACAAGGATAACGTTGATGAAGACCACTACGAGCTGATCTAGATAGGGATGAATGATCCGGTTCATGAGTCCCATGAACACTGTCGAGGCGTTCGACATGCCGAAGGGCATCACCAAGTACTCATAGTGACCATAGCAACATCTGAATGCCGTATTTGGAATATCCTCATCCCATACTCGCAACTGCTGATAGCCTGATCGTAGATCAAACTTCGAGAACCATCGTTCCCCCCTCAACTGGTCGAAGAGTTCATCGATCCTCGGTAGTGGATACTGGTTCATTACTGTCACCTGATTCAAGCGTCGGTAATCCACACATAGCCTCAAGTTCCTGTCTGACTTCTTGGAAAATAGCACTGGAGCCGGCATGGTGAAACTCTGGGTCTCACAAATCCCTTCTTCTGTAAGTCTTCTAGTTGCACCCTCAACTCACGTAGCCATACAGGAGCCATCCGATATGCTGATGTTGATATCAGTGTCGTCCTGGGTTGCAAATAAATGCAGAAAACTATCTCTTGATGGGAAGGTAGTCTGGGGAAATCCTCCAGAAATACATCCTCGTAATCATCCACTACTGCTGGAAACTGGAAACACGTAACATCTGCTGCACCAAGGGCTAGGCTAGCCAACTAATGTGAAATCAGTTGCGCCTTCCTACGCCCGATTCCATTCTGCGCTGCATTGGTCTCTCTTTCACCGACAAAAGAAAACCTCGTTCCATCACTGCAGACACAACACACCCTTCACCTAAAACATTCAATCTAGGAATGATTTGTTGATAGCCAATCCATACCATGAATGACATTGTAAGGACTCGACGCTACGCACAAGAGGTTCAAACTGAAACTCTCGCCTCCAAGGGTCATTTCACACTGTCTGCAAAGTTTTGCGATCCTTGAATCTTCTCTAGTTGGTGTTTCTAAGCATAAGGGTCGAGTCAACGATTCAACTGGAATCTCAAGGCCTCAGACAAGATATGAATCCAGAAAGGAATGACTTGCACCCGTGTCTATCTGTATGGAATCCAAAGTAGAATTGACACATATTGTACTTTTAATCATTCTGGGAGTACCTAGGTCATACGTTGTTGTTGCCTGCAACTTTCCCTGCCTCTGTCCACCAGCTCCCTAAGCCTGAGGTGGACCTCCTAGGGGTGATGGTGGTACAATATTATAACGCTGACCACATCCACCTGCTCTCCCAGTTCCTCTACCGTATCTTCCACCCTACAGATCTGTATGCTCCACATGTTGCCTCTACCTCGGTGGTGCATCCACTGCTCCCGTGTCAGTAGTACAGCGGGTCAGACAATATCGACCGAGATGTCCCCTGTCATTACATGAGTAGAATCACCTCTCTTGAGGCTGGATGGATGTGCCCTGTGAACCCTTTACGACAGATCCCTTGTTCTAGGATCTCCTCTGAAAATGAATCCCACACCTAGGTCCCTGAAGTCGGATACCTGTTGCAGAGGTCCCTGCTCCAGCTCGCTCACTACTGAAAACTACTGGTTGTCTCTGCTCTTCCCAGAAACTCTCGCCCACCAAAGCCTACTCATGCACACCAACATAAGTAGTAATGCTCATAGGGATGACTCTATCTCCAATATCTCTGCGCAATCCTCGCTAAATTTTATGAGGTCTGATGTACTAATCTCTGACCATATACATCGAGTACCGTGAGAGGTCGGTAAACCTCAATGAATTGTCATCCACCATCATGGTTCCCTACTGGAGTTGAAGAAGCTCTTGTATATGTACAACTCTATGGGTAACTAGTGAAAAATCCTCTCTGAAGAGATGCTCAAGCTCCGACCATGCAAGAGTCTCCTCATCGTGAGTATAGATAACCAAACTCCACCATAGCCCTACTGATCCCTACAAAAGGCTCGATTCCAGGATCACTATTTGGTCTGCTAGTTTCCTAACCAAACGGAAGACTCTAGTCGCTTCCTCAAGCTAGTCATATACTCCATGAGGGTCATGCTCACCTTGAAACCTGAGGGGTCTCTGTCTCTGAAACTCATGGAGTGCGCTCATCCTGCTCTCCTCCTCCATTGGTACAGCAGGCACTAAACAATACTCCACAGGTGGCGGGATAACTGGTACACCACCCGATGTTAAAACTCCTGGATCTAGTCCTTTTATTGAAGCTTCATCACTAGGGGGGTCATCCTCGTGATCGAGTTGTTGGATCATAGAGGGTGAACATCAAGAAGGCATCCTATAAAGAAACAAGATGTATCTCAGTCAGTGATTATATCTAGAGAGATGATTCAAGAAGGAAATGGAAACCACAACACATTCCAATATGATGCGTGTACCATTACTTTCCCCTACAACTAGTGTTCTCATGTTATGAGTCGAAAAGAAAGTTATCAGAGTCCTTTTGTATGGATGTGTCGGCCGCTCGCACCAACACTGGGGTCCCTGGCCTGAAATCTGAACCCGAAACACAAAATATTGTTTCCCCAAACCAATTTATAAACTCCAGGTCATGAGGTAGTACCGACCACCTCAGATACCACTCTCGCATGACCTGTCCTAGTGGGGCCCGAACCATAACTCCCCAAGACCGCCTCCAATAGGCCAGGGGCTGGTGACTTGCACCGAGTAGGCATGCTACTAACATGGGAAGAATTTCCTATAAACCTGTACACACGCACACACATCTCCAAGCCCACAAAGATGAAAAGTAAAAAATAATAAAAAGAAAAAATTCATGCATACGCTAAATCCCATCCAATAGAGTGCGATAGGAATGTAAATTACAAGAAAGTAAAACCCTGGGCCAAAAGTACAATCCCACCAAAAGAGTGTCCGTAAAAAAGTCTAACATGTAAATAAAGGTGTTGGGACTACTATCTGTAGCTGTAAGAACTCACCTCGTCCTGTCTGATTTCATTGAGTACAATCCGTTCCTGGTCCGCCTAGAATCCTATCAATGGATCGCTCGTCTGCACATGACATGACACGTGCGGGAAAAGCCTCTGCTTGGGTGTGTATAACAATACCCAGTAGGACACCCTAAAAACACAAAAGAATACAACAATGGAAATTACCACAAAGGAATGTTACTGTAATCACTACACAATATATGTTTACCAAAAATATAACAAGAATATCCAGATATACTCATGAACGATTGACTATCACGAATACCACCACTAAGATTCATGCTCGAAGATTCCACTAAGCATGTAACCGGGAGAACACACTCTTAGGTTTGAAGAGAGAGAGATACGAAGTACTCGATTAGGGAGAAAACACTTCACAATTACATGGGAACATGAATCTCATATGAGGATAAAAAACAAGTCATGGGGTGATTCCGATAACTCATTCTGAGCTAATTTGCTAAGCAGAGTATCGACACCCGGGTAATGTTGGTCACATCGATACGAGGATCTCTACATAGGATTACATGAATTAGTAGAGGATCTGGATTTAGTTTCATAGAGTGGATTCCAATATCTCTATTCGGGAAGTTTTGCAAAAGGGATAATAATCTTGTATGTAGAAAATGATACCAAAACCCTTCAAGAGAAATACTAAGGGTACAGACCCTAAGAAAGCTAGTCCAAGTCACAGAAGACAAGTGGATCAATCCATTTATGATAAGTTACACGATGTTATTATGGTTACATGCCGTGTTCTGTGACCCCGGGTACTTCCCGTGTAACCATCCAATGTCATCCGTTCATGCTGTGTACAACTCAACTACACGACTTGTAGAAAAAGTACATGATGTGTTCCTTGACCCCAGGTACTACCCGTGTAAATTTCACACTCCATTCATCTTGTCAGATGTAAAGTAACTACACAGCGTGTAAAATAATCAAACGTCGTGTCCGAGCACCTGGGGCTCGCTCTGTGTACGCTGGTCATGTTCCTGTACACGGTCTATGCCCGTGTCGCCTTCCTGTGTGCCAGCACACGGGGTATCCTGTGTATCTGGCCGGGTCTGGCCATAGAGGGGTAGACACAGCATGTCCTTGGCCGTGTACCCTTCCCATTTCCTTGTACTCCCGGAGTACATGCTAGGTAATCCCGCCGACGAACACAAGTCGTGTAACACATACTACACAGCGTGTAGTCGATATTTTTCCAGAAACACCATCTTCCTCCTCGCGCCTCGACCAATTCTGCGGATTGCGTTTCTCTAGTTTGTTTTCCATGAAACTCAGGATCATGGGTTGCTTCGTCGTCGTGATGCCGAATCTGTGGGTTTCGGGCATCCGATTGGTTCCAAAATCTGATTCTGTCCATCAGTGCAGAAATCATTCAAAGAAAGATATCTTCTGATCCACTTCTATCTGTTCGTCGCCACCGCAGCCGCACCTCCGTAGGGTTGTACCGATTCCAGATATTCAATTTGGAATCATTGCATTGTAGAACGGATGTGAAACATTCCATTGTTCCTCTCCCCTTGAAGAACGCGAAGAACACAAAGGGGAGAAAGGGTAGAAATCCAAAGAAACAAAATTGAGGAATGAACCTCCAATGTCATTCATCATGGCATTGATCCACTCCTGTTAATAGGATTAAATAGAGAATAGAAATTAACAAGAAATGATCAACATGGATTCAATATCCCAAAATCCCCAGAAAAGTCAATCCTGCAAGAACGATCGATCCGTGGACTACTCTGTTCGTGGATTATCCCACGCTCTTCATTGAAATCAAGAATGGGGAAGCAATCAAAAATTTAACATTCAACCTGGATTCGCGACGTTTATGGTTGAAGATCTGGTCGCCACGTCGTCGTCACCAGGGAAAATTGACAAGAATGTCGTCACCGTGTTGGGAGATTTTCTCCAGAGCCTCCAGAGCCGCCAAGTGTTTTAGGGTTATGAGGTTTGTTACCCTGGACCCCTGAACTAGACATTAATTAAAAAGGATAAAATTTAACCACTGAAACATATTTAAAAAGATCTCGGTGCACAATAAATTATTTTGTACAATTATTTTATTATTGTTCAGCCCAAAAACTAGATTTCACCACCGACCTGTGTCGGTTGATGTTAGGCCTCGCCTAAGGTAAAATAACTGTTCCGAATGAAACGGTGCCCTCAGATTTATGATCTGAGCTCCCGTTCAGGAGTTCTTCCACTTTTTCAGGAAACCTGCACGCGAACATAATTTAATTATTAAATTAAATTCATCCATTTGATCTAGGCTCACCAGGACTTGGAACTGCATGCCGTCGTAGAGTATAGTCTCGAAACAATTCCCATATAATATTAAAATAATACATGGGAAATTCTGGTACGTTACACCCAAGTAAATGGGATGTTCAAATGGTTTCGCTTCATTGCCAAGCGCTACCCATGCGAGGTTCCACTATCCGAAAAAAGAAAAACATTTGTTGGGTTAATAAAATCATGCCCTAACCTTGAACTAACCATACAACTTAGCCTGCTTTCCAAAAAATAGGTGTTCTAAGCACCAAAAAATCTCCAGAAAACCTCAGAACCTTTTCTAAATAAATAATAATCTATATTACGTCCAAATAATAAATTTTGAAAAAAAATTAAATTACCCATATATATGTGAAATATCGAGATCTTACAGTCACCCCCCATAAAAAAATCACCCCCATGTTCTCCCTCCAATGTTAAGGAAACATTATGTGAGAAAATATCTGGCCATAGAGCACATACATTAGATTCACTCTCTGAATTCTCATCCTTTAATCGATTCTGTTTCGAAATCACCCATATGAGAGGGACACACTTTCCTCAGAGATCCTTCGTTCATCGGCTAACGATATGTACTGGATACTCCACAATTGTAGCATCAGAGTCTAACTCAAATTCCTAGGGATCAAATGTATGAGACAGGTCATCATGATATTCGAGAAGCTGTGAGACATGACATACATTTTTAATTGCACGATACGTCTGAGGATATAGAAACGGATATGCTACCATCTTGAATCTCTCTATAATTTCAAATGTCCTGACGTAATGAGGAAACAACATACCATGATTCTGTAACCATATATGCCCTTGTATAGGTGATACCCAAAGAAAAACAAGATCCCCAAAATCAAACTCCAGAGGTCATCTATGGAGATCCACATAACATTTATGTCTTGACAGTGTAGTAGTCGTAGGCTTCCAGATCAGCAGGACCAATTCTGAAGTCTCTTTAACTGGATGAGGACCTAGTAGGGTTGTCTCACTAGCCACTATCTAGCACAAAAGTGAATGTCATAGGCTAACATAAAAGGCATAAAATGTATCCATCATTATTGTTTCTCAGTAACTATTATTATAGGTGAAATCAAGTAGAGAGAAATTATTCTCCAAATAACTACTGAAATTAATGACACACAATCAGAGCATATCCTCCATAACCTGTATTTTCTATTCGGATTGTCCATCAGTTTGTGGGTGAAAATATATTATTAGAAGAACATGAGTCCCCATGGCCTCCAAAAACCCCTACCACATCTGTGAAGTGAAATGAGTATCCCTCTCTGAAAAGATAGTACATGGAACCCCATGTAGTCATATGAGCTCAAAGATATACAGCATCGCTATACATCAGTGACATAGTTAAGCTGACTATTAAATCCATAGGAACATCTTCCCATTTCGATTTTAGGACTTGAAGTGGATTTTACAAACATGCAGGTCTATAGTGCTCTGCCTTCACATGATGATAGGCGGAACACCTAATTATGAAGCCTGAAATATGATGTTTCATCCCAGGACACCAATACTGGCGTTCATATCTCGATACATCATTGAGATACTTAAAAGAACTGCCTACTGGGAAGCATCAGAAACATTCATCAACTCCTCTCTCACATCTTCATGAACCCATATACATCCACATAGATTCATGACGTCATCTCTGTCCACATACAAATCTGGAGGTGGGTTATATCTTGATATACTCTCATGGAGAACCAAACCATCAGGATCTTAAAATTTACAACTATTCACCCTCTCAAGATGGGAAGAGGTAACTATTAAGGATGAGAAGTAAGACTTCTCATGAATGTCATAAAACTCAAGATGATGTTCAGAAAAGAGGGACATTAACTTCTATTCATCACTGGATTCCTGTAAGGCATGTGTTTGAGTTTACAAATTCAATGCAACTACAACCACATTACTATTTTCAAGTGTATAGGCATGCTAAAAATCAAAATATTGTTGATATTCATCCCATCCTCACTGTTAGAGGTTCAAGTCAACCTAATAAAAGATATAAATATGGATCTTGTGATCGACATACCCCATAAAGCACTCACCCAACAGTTAGTGTCTCCAGCAACGTAAGGCATGGACAACTGATGCTAGATCGAGGTCGTGTGTCTGGTAATTTCTATCGGGAGGCCTTAACTACCAAGAAACTTATGCAATGAAATTGTCATCCTAAATCAACACTACTCCTAGGACAATTACTAATGAATTATAGAAAAAGATATAACCTTTACCATGTTATAGAATAATCAGAATAGGTGATGAGACAAGCCTTCCTTTCAGCTCCAAAAAGGATTTCTCACATGCTTCTGACCACAAAATCCTAACACCCTTCTTTGTAACTCATGTAATATGTTAATCATGATGAAAAACGACTTTTATGAATGTATTATAATATCCATCCATCCCTACGAAAAACTTGATGTTAAAAATATTCTTAGGCTGCTCCTAGGAGACTATAGCACAAACCATTTCAATATCATCAGGTACTCCAAATTCTGAAATAATATGTCCCATGAAGTGGAACCTATTTATCTAGAAGCCACATTTTGAATTCATGGAATAAATTTAATGCTCTATTTGTGTACTTATAACGATCTAAATATTTTTGGAGTGGTCGTTACGAGTGCGCAAATACACCTTGATTCTATTCACCAATATCATGAAAAAAATAGTCCAAATAGTTATGGAAAACTATATTCATCAAATACATTAATATTCCAAGAAAGTTTGTATGAACAAATGACATAAAAAGTTACTCATATAGATCATACAAACTATGAACACCTGTCTGAGATATGTTTGATGGATTGACTCGGACCTGATGATAACTAAATCTCTAGTATGTCTTATGGAACACCTTTGCTCCTCGAAGCTAATCAACAACATCATCTATTCAAGGATTTTTATACTTGTTCACGGACATAATAAGGATCAAACATCTATAATCCACACATAAATAGAGGGTTAAATCTTCCTTCTAAGAAAAAAATGGGTGAACCCCAAGAGGATGTACTGGGCTGTATAAATCATTCGGCCTCTATATCCTCTATTTGATGCATGAGATCCTAAATCTTAGTAGGTTCTATTCAGTATAGAATAATCTAAACTAGATCCCCTCATTGAACAAGATCATCTGTAAACTCTACCTATCTCTTAGGAGGTAATCCAGAAATATCATTAGGAACAAATTCCCTGAAATGGTCAACTACTGGAGGGGAATTCATTCGAAGAAAATCCTAAACCTCCATGGAATGATTTTCAATCTGGGTAGTCACTCCACCTATACCATGGTGATTCAGTCCCTCACTCGCATCCGGGACATCATACTCACCATTGAATAGATAAATTCTACCTTCCGGTGATGAAAGAGAAACCCTATGGGGATAAAAGTCTACAAATGCGTGATAGTGGACTAATCGTTCCATAATGAGAATGAAATCAAATCATGTCATCTTGAGAACTAACATATTCCACAAGAAAGGGTAACTACCAACCTCTAGAGAACATTCCTTGTACTAGCGTATTACCTCCGTTCATATTCCCCATGGTATATTGAGGGTCATTACACTATAGTGATATTGTATCTCTATTTCAAGTATTTCCAAGATATATACTGAAATAAAAGTGTTTGATGAACTTGTATCCAAAAAATCAGAGACAATAGTAGCGGCTACTAGAATAGTACCTATTACTATAGAGGGTCCCATATCTTGATCCTCAGGCGTCTGCTCTAAGGTATGCAACTGACCTGATCCACACCCTTGGACAACAGATAGACTACCACAATCATGACTATTATGATGGCGCTACAGGTGATCAGTGATCAAACAACCATGAACACAACAACCTCCTTGTCTATACCTGTCGGTGTTGATCCTAATTCCCGCCTATCATGGCACAAAATAACCCACTCTTTAAGGTGGAGATAAATAAAATCTTTTTCCACTCGAAGATTGTGGAAATGTCTTACATAATCACTAAAGATGACCCATACAAAGAGAAGCCTACAAATCCATATGGTCTATATCACACTAGGGATTTTTATTCCATGGTGTTCGATGTTGTTGACACACTATAGAGAAATAAAACTAGATATGTTGACAGCCACTTCCCTAACAATAATCCTCAAGGGAATGTTTCTTACCACTGGAAGAACTAATGGCCTAACGTGGCAATGATCCTTTAAACTCGGTAATTGTTCTATCCCTTAGGTTACACTCAGTGATAATGGAATGATCAAAAATTTAAGATAAGGTGGGAAGGAGAAAGACATTCACCTAATTTTGAATGGCATACTAAATCCCATCCTTAAAACGTCTAGCACGTGAAAGCTCATCACTAGCAAAAGGATGTGAAAAGCGTTGTAAATAGGAGATCCGTGCTGAATAATCTATAACTAACATAGAACACTGCTCAATATAAATGAAATAACTATCTCAAGCATCTTTCAGTGACTGAGGAATAAACTAATCATAGAAGGTATTGTATAAGTAAACATATAAGTACCCCTGATGACGATCAGCCTAGGTAATAACATCCCACCAACACTTGGCTGAATTATGATGCATGTATGTAGAAAGACTAAATATCCACTCTAGAGGTGTTTCTAGATGCTCAATGATAGATATTGTGGCATCGAGAAAAGACACATAAGCCTGAGAACCTCCAGCCCCTAAAAATTTAGTAGGATTTTGATGTTTGAACATGCAGTTCAGATTTGCCGCCGTAGGTTCAACCCATGGAGAACCTTTCATGGACAACAATGGACATAAGAAACTATCATGTAAATGGGAATTAGTTCCCAGATTAGGAACATTTGTTCCCACCATGTCTGGAGCATGGTCGTCACCACCCTCATAGTGAACGACAGGTGGAGGATGCGGTGACATAGGTATACAACTACCAAACAAACATCATATGAAAAGTATAAAAGCAGGAATATATCGTCACTAACTGAATCCCAATTCAATAAAACTCACTACCCAAGACATACTACACAATCTAACCACTTCGAAGTCTAGGTATCCGTAAGTCCCCAAGAACAAGATTCATGATACATTGTAATTAATTTTCTAGTTCACTCATTAATCATTCATTAACATGACAAAATCAGATAAGGATATGAAAACAAATCATATTCGATCTCAGGATTCAACTTATAATGGATAGATATTTCTGATGAATCATTGCTGAAACATATATCAACATAAAATGAAATCTATTTACTTTTAAAAAATGGATTGACTCGGTAAATTACTCATTTCATCCCCTAAGGGCCTATAAACCAGAAGAATTGACCTAGGAAATCACTCAATCGAAATAAAATTAATACATGTACAAGAAACTATCACAACATAACTCCACAATCACTGGGATATCAAGTAGTTCAATGCTGTTAAATGCACCTATATGGAATGAAAATATTCAAGACATGTGAAATCTTGGTTCATATAATGATGCATGTAGAAATACTCCATGCCCTAATATCATTGGGCTATAGATGAAATAATTTCTTAAACTAAGTAATAATCCACAACACCCCACAACATGGGAATCACCCAAAGGTGAAATAATATCAACTCTAATAATAAATATTGACAACAATTGAATTACTAGTAACCTGGATTTTACCTCTAACATTGCTTCGTGATGCCCATGCATGTCTTCTGACAAAGTCACATGTGTTCCATTTCTCCAAAATATTGTCTCTGAATAGTCAAGAAAGAAAATAAATGACATCTGATATATCATTGGGATGACCCAGACCCAGATGACACTAAACAGGTTCGCCGAGCCCAGTGGGCCACATAGCCTCAAGGGTATCTTCGCAAATGCCAAAGGCTACCGAAAAGCAGCGAGGGCCTTGGGTGTATTCGTGCTAAGACAATTACCTCAATAATAGAATGTATCATAGTATAAGAGATATAATTTATTAGTAAATAGTGGAATAAATATGAATAAATAGTAGAAGCAAACTGATGCAATAGTTAAACAATAATAACAACAACTATATTAGAAGGAATAGTATCAATGTAATGTCATGCCACTAGAAAACCGAAAATCATGAATACACGACAATAAAAAAACATGTTTCATAAGGTAAATGAAAACAAAGGATAATTAAAGAATCCCGAGATCCTACTCGGTCATCTACTATCAAGATCCATCCTATCATCATGCAATCTGGTATTGGAAGTCGCATGCTTCCCATTATCAATACCTGCAACCATGTAATCTACTCTAGGTACCAAACGATGACCACAAAGGGTGTGAGATATATCTCAATGGGCCTCCACCAATGAAGTCTATAACATCTGGCACGTGTAATGGAATATAATAGTTTGCATGCGTGCATATATAAAGTAATGAAAGTGGTACAATATAACTAAATAACCATGTACCTACTTCATCCATTGGCTGATGACGGAACATGTAACCAATTCATTAATAAATAAATTACTATATAATCTTTATAGGTTACATGGGGCCTAGCCAACATTGATATCAACTCTTGGTAGCATTAGTAGTGAAGGTCCCAATACGTAACAAAGAATCAAAACCATGGTATCCAAAGAGGTAGTTCACAGTTAAACACCCAGGTAACATAAAATCACCCAAAGATAACCCAGTAGTATCTGAGTCTAGCTAATGGGTATGTGTGCAATCCATGATGTGTGATCCATGGAATTCCACAAAATGGTGCCTAGCGAGTCCAAGGTGATCGACCAATGTAAAACGGGTCTAAGAAAACCCATGGCCCAATGGGATTTAACCATGGAACCTACTAGTCAATGTTGGATCCAACGAGTGTATCCGAGGTTTCATGTAAGAAGAAGGGAAAAAATGGTAGTTTGATGGGAATCCAAGGATTTTACATGAAAAAGAATCTATGTGGGTATCATCTTATGAAAACTGTATTCATGAAACATAACGGGGTTCTTGAGACCAAAGGTATTTTCTCTCAGAATCCTAGGCATGCACAAGATAGTCCATTAATATTTGATATTGTAATAAGGTAATAATTTATATATTTCATGAATTGCATTCCATTTTCATGGATATGTATATTAGAGATTAAACCATTAGTCCAGGCCTTGTCTTCTTTTAGTGTGGATTGTCCAAGTAGCATTGCAAAAATTTAATAAAGTATTAGTTATCCATTTAGGAATAATAAATTATTTAGGATCACTATGCTACCTTCCATCAACAATGAAAGTGGTGATAGAGACACGTAACCTTGATTCAATTTCTTTTAATAAATAATAGTTTTATAAATATTATACATTCCATTTCACATTACATATTTCACATTTAATAAACATTTGTATGCACTTACCTTAGGCTGTTCAACTGGTGATCATATATGGTACATTCCATTAGGAAGTTCTCAGTAATTACAAGACATTTATGATAAAAGACTCACCATTATAATGGAAATGTAATGTTTCACCCAAACGATGGCTTAAACATTCCGAAATAATAAAACACAATTATGGAATAACCTTCGACATGAGGCAGATTTAGTTGCGGGTGAAACCACTAACAACTAATCATATATTTGGAAGGTTCATAAAAATATAATTCTAAGGAGTATAATCATGACATGTTAATATAATAAATTGTTCCCAATAGAACCGGTGGACCCCAAACGATCATTCCAAAATTATTGATATTTAGTGATGAGATGTAGACCACCCAACATTGGGTTATACGATCTTTCTCCTACCATATCGGCCCTTCATTTTCCTCAGATTGAAGTAGATCTATGAAAAGGTGAAAAAATGTCACAAGGTGATATGTAGTTCAACAGTTAAAGAGAAGAATTATGGATAATGTGGACTCGAGTAATTACAGTTGTGTATCCAATGTGATGAAAGAAAGCTAAATCAGAAGTCTGATGGAGAAGATATCTTGATTCAATGTTTGAATCATCAAAATGATCCAAAATGAGAGATAACATGGTTTATCATGCAGTAGAATATATTAGGGAGAAGGTGGGGGTTCAATAGATCATTAATGGAATTTTTGAAATTTTAAACAAGTTTTTAGCCTGCGAACGGTTTGTCCGCACATTTTTTCCAACTGTGCGCAAATCAGGAGAGACAGTTCTGCCAGAAAAATCATCCTCCATGTGGTTTGATCAAACCATGCACCACCCATTCACGGTTACCTTTGAATAAGGGGAGTTTACTGGGTTAGTCAAACCATGCAATAATGATGTGAAAATTGTTCATCTTGGCATGTTTTCCAAAAAAGCGGTGTGCCGAGCTGTAAACAAGATATAGACACCGTAATAAACTATTCTAAATCATTATGGATCTATATTAGTTCTAAATTAAATATTTAGATAATATATTTATGTATCCATACATGAGATAAAAATCAGGTTCCTACATGGATAGTACCGATGTGTGGTGATTTGATCCCCTTTGACTTGTGACAATTGAGTTGGCAATGGGGTTTTTGGGATTGTAAATGGATTTACACAGAACATTTGTCTACACACATTTTTGGGATGATATTTTGATTTTTAAATCCTCTTACACTATCATTTGGGTTTCATTAAGTGAGTTTATATATATTCTATTTGTAGTACCCCTTAATAGGAGTCCAAATACTATCTTTCCATGAAAAGTGAAGACGCGCTAGGTATGCCACATGGTATTTGTTTGCAGATTCTATTGGTTGGACGAGTCTACATTCCATGTATATGTAGATATGAATTGATGATATTTTCATCATCTCACTATTTCTAGATCCTTATATTCAGATAAACTTACATCAGCCTCTTGTTGAGTTGAGTTGTAATCCTTTTACTATACCTTATTCTATCCACTGCATTCCTTTTTATTTTATCTCTTACATCCCCCATTCACCTTTTTTTGGAATCCTACTAAATATTTTTATACTCACCCCTACATTGGATTTTCCTTCACCTCTTGTTACGTATGCATGAGATATATAGTTTTATCCTAACATTAGAGGAGATTAGAGATACAGGTTTTTGGACTACGTACAATGGTCGTATATTGGGATCCATGAATAGGGATCTATCATATATATTTATTTTAATTTTTTTCTTTTAGGTTGTGGAATTTTTATAGGTGGTTGTTTATTTTTCCCCTTTTCATTTATTTTACTATAAGGTACATGTATGGTTTAGTAGTTCCTAGATGTTGGGTTTATTTATAGTAGTGTTGCATATTTTGATCCTTTCCTGGAAAACTTTTTCTGTTAGATGGCTAAGTGTGTGTGTACATATTCAAATGAAAAGTCCTACATATTTTGGACGTGGCATGGAACTTTTCACCACCTCTAGGCCTATAGATGTAGGCTTGGGTAGTTGGGGGTTGTGCCCCAACATGGGTTAGGTCATGAAAAAGTTTGATCAAGGGTGGTTTGAGCACTAGTATGTTGGATGGAAACATACATAAAAATGTTCTTGTTGGGATTGTGGAAAAAATTCAACATTTCCCTGTAGTGCCTCCCAGTCTAGGGAGTCCAGTAATGGTACATGCGGTTGACGTATCCATTCATCTGGACCCTGATTACCCACATGTCGACTCAAAACATTTAGAAACAAGTTGCTGGGAACAATGGTGCGTGCATTATATAGGATTGAGTATTTGAATTCCCTTTTTCTCATATCTCCCCATATTCATTTATATATGCATATGAACATCTAACAGTAGTACTTCTTGATAACATTCATGATTCCTCCATGATAATTTCCATCAAAGGAACAAGCTCCAGTTCGTGATGTTGATCCTTTAAGAAATGAGGCCACAATGCAGGACCTAACAAGCAATTCCCTTGCTCAATTTGGGTAGGTAGTAGCACCTACAACTATTGAGAAGCTGATAACCCCAAATTGGCATCCTGATGACATACAAAGGATCAACTCACTTCACGAGTTTAAATGGCATGGAATTTTTTGATTTTGTGATGAGCCACACCCTTTGGTAGTAGAGGATTGGATAGATTCGGTGGACTAACTCTTCAGTATTGCACATACACTGAGAGATCAGATGGTGGATTTTATAGCCATCCTTTTCCATAGACCAGTTGGGTGTTGGTGGATCTCAGATACTCAAATACTTGATTTGTCAAAACTCCTATGTAACAACATCCAGTAGCAGTTTTTTGAGGAGTACTACCCCTCATTCTAGCTCTCAATTCAACATCAATATTGCCTATATTTTTAGAAGATATTAATAATTGATACATGGTATATAACTAGGTTCACCAAACATACAAATTAATCAGGTTACATGATCCATGATTGCTTCTAACAAGCATGAAGGATTGAGTAGGGATGATGTAGAGCACTTGGGATTCATGGATATGTTCTGTGTTATTCTTGTGATGAATGACGTCCCATGTCATTAGACTTCTAGATCAAATGTGTTGAGAACACCAGGTAGGTTGCCAGTGGACCACCATGGAAAAGAAAGTTCCATGATCATGGTATCATGAGGAATCAGTGTTACCTTGTGTTGGTAGTTTTCGACATAACAAATAATGCACAAGGATGAGCGGTCATACCCCCCATCAAAATGCATTTTTGTGACACGAGTAAAATAGTTCTGTGAGTTATTTCCACGTAATACAGATAATATCATGGTATAGCAGAATATTCCTTATGTCTTGTGTGTTCATGGTGATGTTGTGTAGTTGATTACTAATATAGGTCCTGAAATTTCTAGTGGCGTTCTTATGCTTGAACTCATTCTGCTTGTAATTAAACAGGATGATGGAAGAGTTTCTGGTTTTGGGATACTATATTTCTAAGAGGGGAGAATAATAGTGGGGTATTCCACGTGATTTCTATGCGTAGCATCATGAGTTTGGATGATTTTAATCAACATACCTGTTTGTTTCGTTCTTTACATGCTCAAAACAATCCTTGATATAGTTTTCATCTAGTATAGTTCTATATGATGGATGCCCCATGAACATAACTACATGACTCACTATGTGGTGCTGGGGGAATTTTTCTTCGCCCTATGTATATGGACACACTACTTTCTTGGAGAATTCATTGTGGTTTGAAAATACCACTAGATTCTAGGGAACATCTCCACTTAGAGAGAATTGAATTTGAGGTAGTGTTTGTGGTTGTAATTTCTGAAAAAAGTACAATATCATGATAGTTTTTACTATGATAATGGGAAATGTTGTAGTAGATTAACTTAATAGAATTTACTAGGAATAAATAGTGTTGGATGTTTTGAAACATTTAGCTTCTCTGAAGATGACCCTAGTAGAGAAGGAGGGTAGATTATTCATCATTCGATGGGGTTGACACCTTTGCTTCTTGATTATACAAGTGATTATTGGTTGGGAGAAATTGATTGTGAAGTATTTTATAAAAAGATATCCTTGTGTGTTTCACCATAAGGATAATATGATAGAGGGAATCATTAGACCACGTACATTATCATTGGATCTCTGTTGATGTAGGATGTTCAAACGCCTCACTCATTGGTAGTATGTTAAATGGATGAATGTAATTATTAATTTATTAATTTGATATCTCAAAACCGAATTACTCATTGACAAGGACTAAGATGATAAATCTATCAAAATATTGGAGTTTAAAAAATAGGTTTTAGCCTAAGTGCAGTATAACCTTTGTTAACATCAGGAGTTCTTCTAATGTTCCACCGTGGATGAATAATTAAATAATTAAATCACTATTTATTTAATTATTATTTTAATATGATAACATGATATGAGGATATAAATACATATTTTAGTGGAATTAATTTATAATTATAATTACTCAATGATGAAAACCGCATCTCCTCTCATTCCCATTAACGAAAAATGAAAAAATAATGACGTTGAGCCCTTGGATCTAAATGTATCAAAACGCAACAGATCCCCCCACCTTCATCAATGAACATGTTCTTTGTCAAAAAAGCGAAATAAAATCCATGTAGGACTATTCAATAGCTAATTTTATCCATTTTTTTAAATTTTTTACAAGTTATAGTTTTATTTTATGACTTTCACTCATATATTTATCATTTTCATGATCCCTATTAGTAGATTTAATATTTTCCATTCAATTCTCTAACTCTGGAGCACATCCTTGAATTATATCCATGAAAGATTAAATAATTATCCAAAACAATTTTTATGGTTCTTTACTCCCCCAAATTCATCACATTATTATCCTATAGAATATCGTGGTTCACATATTGACAATTTTCGGTTGACCCAAGGTTGATCGAGGGGGAATATTCGGTGCAGATTTGTGGAAAACGGATAGAATTGTGAGAGGGGAATTGATCTGTATAGATAGAGAATTGAGATTCATAGATCTTTAATTGTTATAATTTTAATGATTAGAAGTAAATTTTGGGGACACACTAAAGGTGTGGTAGTGCGTGCGATGCAGACTGGCAGGTCTAAGGCTGCAAGTGACGTCAGTGGCCCGATGATCTGGAGAGGCTAATGAGGCCATAACAGCTCATGGTGGTCGAATGAGTGAGGAGGTGGAATGATTAGGGTTGTCCAGTGGTTTTATGTGGCATGATCGGGTTCTTCCATGGGTCCAGCAAATGACTGACATATCGGGGTGTGTGAGACGACAGTGTGGTAGGGTGCCCCTCCGACGAGCAGGTCGGCATAGAGAGGCTACCGAGACAAAGCTCTCGTGTGGAGACTCGAGGGTGGCGACTGTATGCACATGGTTTGTTGCTAGGGTTAGACAATGGGGAGGAGGTAAGAGATATGTAAAAGTTATGAAAATTGAAATAAAATAATTTCAAAATAATAAAAATAGTATTATTAATATTATTAATCCTTATAACCCCATAACTCACTCTTGGGGAGTCCAATTGATGTGATGTCAGCGATAGCATGGCCACGTCAATTATATGGTCATTTTAAGATAAACTAGTATAAATTTGTATAAATCTTATTTGGGTACCACAAAACAATTTAGAAATATTATATTTACTAATGTTTCTAAATCATTAATCTTCCATAACTCTTATGTGTGACTTTCAATTGACTTTCCGTCAACAGCGATGTGACCCTGCACTTAAGATAGTTTATTCAAGATGAATGTTGGATATTAAATTTGGTTACTTGGTTCGATTGAACAAAACACCCTTGTTAAATAATAATAATTAATTATTATTATTCAATGTTTTATATCAGATATATCTTCTAAATGGGTCATTTTTTTGATGTGCCGTTAGTGGTGGTGCATCTTTGGAATTTGTATAGACTTAAAAGACAACATTCAAGAGTGTAAACCAATGTTTAGGTGTTGACCCAACTTGTATAGACTCGAAGCATAACGTACATGGAAATTACATTTCTTTTGCGGAATAATTAGTACATAACAAAAACACACACAGAAGGACCATAATAGTTTAGTGTCATTCGAAACTCAGAATATAATCTTATAATAATGCTGAATGATCTTCATCATCTCCAATAAAGATCTTCCTTTTTTACCTAAAACCTTTCTTTATATCCAAGGGAAAAGAAAACAGAAAAGTGTGAGCTCAAATTCTCAGTAAGGGTAAACAAAAGAAATATCAATCACATCATATACATAAGAGCATAACTTTTGGAAATATTAAACTACAAAAGAAATCATAATTTCATAATAAGGGATAAATCATAGTAGTGAAATGTAATCCCAATAATCATAAAAAACACGAAACTTTGTCGCATACACACATAATCATAGATAATCATTTCTTAATTGTCATGACTCAATTCCAAGACTATCTTAGTGGAAAAAGTCCATTTCTGAACCGAGTTCACTCCTCGTTTCAGTCATGTTTCACTGAACCGGTTTAACCTGCCCTTCCACCCATGTCTATCTCATGAGATATAAAATCATTACCCAATATATTGGAGGGAGATATAGGTCCCACCCATCTCATAATTATACCATTCTAATGTGTTCCACAAAATCATAAACCATACATCATAGCATAACGCATGTAATAAAAATGGGAATCTTAAACATCATGACATCATAAAACAATTCATATAAGATAAAGGAATTCATAAAAATATTTCTATCACAACATAATCAAATCCATGTAATTGTAGGGATAGAAACAGAACCCTATATTATCTTAGCTGGAAAATAATTTTGATAAAACACTTGAACTCCATTCTTGAGGAAAATATCCTTTCTACTTCAAAAACACTTTTCCTTTGTTAATATGTCATAAATTTATAAACTAAAAGATTTTGATTTAAAATAAACATGAAAACGTGTAAAGGAAGATTCTTGGAAATTGTGTTTTAAAAATTCATTCATGCCGTATAAGTTAAAAAACATTCTTCTCGTACTTTTTTCGGAAAAGTCAAAAAGTACCTCATACGAAAAATGACAAAAGATTCATTTCCTATCTTTTACTAAAAACTCATCGAAGGGTATAGTTGGATTTAAACAATTTTATGTGGATGGAAATAATATTACATATTGAGGAAACATGGATTTGGACGATAAAATACACCCCAGTAAATTTCAAAGTATAAACAATCTCAGATAAAAATGAGATTGTGATATTTCCCTTACCATAGGTCCGATTTGCTTCTTATGTTTCCGAACCCGCTTTATAATGATTTAAATAATGTCATTGAATTATTCCAGAATCATACTCATTGTTATGATATCATTTATGGTTCACTTATGACTTTATTTTACACGTTCTTTTGTAAATTCCATGTTAAAGAGCGTTTTGGGTAAAATCGTTTCATTTGTCGTCCGTGTTTCAACTTGTAATTATTCATATGATTACATAGATAATGATTACTTAATTACAGAATATAAAACATTATTTATATTTAATATATATTCAGAATATACATATATATAATAGATTAGTAAATGGAAAAAAATACACCATTCATGGAGACGGTTGGCCGTATGTACGCATGAACGCTATTTTCGTTTCCTTATTGAGTTGAATGGAATTAAGTAGATGAAATAAATATATATACACATAAATCAAGTATCATTATTATGTCATATATTTCGTGATTACTTATTATATATACTTTATAATCATTCATGAATGGTTTAGGTGGAGAATGAATCTCATCGCGTCGTGGAGACGGTAGTCTGTACGTACGCACGAGCGATGATATCGTTCTCATGATCGTGGAATTGTATTGGAGTGTATGTATAATATTTTAGAATCAATATTACTTTACAATAATAATATATAGTTATTATTTACACCATTATACCCATCCAAGTATGGTGGCGGTGGAAAATAGATTACACCACGGTGTGGAGACGGTATTTTGTACGTACGCATGCGCGGTGATTTAGTTTTCCGTAGGATGGATAAGAGGTGAAATAGGGTTGTTTAATATTTATAATAACATATAATTATATTAGGGATACTTATGTTATTACCTCATAATGAAACAACCTAATAAGAATAATTGGAAGAAGAAATAAAGTTGAAATAATTGGTAACAATCATTACCTCTTCTTTGAAGCGCCTCTTTGAGACCTCCTCTTAGGGCACTGAAATTGGTCTTTTAAGAAGACTAGAACCTCTAGGATGTTTATAGGGAAGTGTAGAAGAGAATTTGGCAGGGTTTTTCTGAGCATGAAGGCTAAAAGTGGTGTGAGGATGAGAGGGAGGAGGTGCCCTTTTATAATGGAGGAGAGGGGCTCCTTTGGAAAAACTAAAACTATTATTTTATTATAAAGCCAAATTCTGTTTTAAATAGCTCTAAATTGAGTTATTTAGAAGCTAAGGTGGGTCTGGGTCTAAATCCTCTAATCCAATATAATTTAGACAAGTTTAGGTTCCTATTATAACCTTATCATTTAGATTTGACATTAAGTTAGATAATTTTACTTTTACCGTGTCTTTTTGTGTTCTTACACTATGAGGTTAATAAACTTATTATAAGCATCCAAAATAACCAAAAGTTGTTTATTATTATTATATATAACCTTATCTAAGTCATTTGGTCGAATATTAGATTTTTAGGAATAAAATAACAATTAATAATTTAATATATGTTCTAAAAACTATTTTAGGTCAATTTTGACACTATTTAGTAATTGATATTTGTAAAAATCATAACATAATGATTAGTTCAAAAAAAGTTACTTAAATCAATAATACCATGTCATATTAACCTATAAAATTAGTTTAATTTATAAAAAGTCTCAAATTACATTTATTTTGGCATTTATAACATCAATTATATCAATATTTCATTAATAAGATAATTACTGCATCATCATTGTGTCATAAATAAATTAAATTATTTAATGTCTACAAATTACAAATAAAATACCATTATGTAGGAAATATTTTTATATTTCTATTGAATATTTATAGTCGAATTTATCTTTTTTATAACTCTATATTAAAAATTATTTTCTTACTAAACATTGATTTTAACTATTTTAACCCTTCTTTAAATAAATTAATAATAATTGTCCTAATCTAATCCAAGTGGGCATAAATGGTCATATATTATTCCTAAGGATGTTTTGGGTCGAATTACACTAATCCAATAGAATTAGGACATATGTTATGGTAATAATAATAACATTTTTACCCTTCATTACCCTATTTACTTTGAACCGTGTTAAAAAAAATAAAAAGTTACTATTCACCAAAAATTATTTTCATCTCATTGAACCAAATTTTACATATTTTCATCAGACATGTCTCTTGGATTTTTGAAATTCCACTCACAGAAGCGGTAAAATTATGTTTTATGAAAAATTCATTTTTTTAACTACCACTTAGTGGTTTCACTATTCATCAAAAAATGAAAGTTTCTAGAAAAAAAACCAAAAATTAGGCCTAAGATATATTTGATATTATGAAATAAAAAATTATGTCTATTTTACCAAATTAAAACCACATCATTTGAATTACTAAATTTTAAAATTAATTCCCACCGTCAAAACAAAGAGCGTGTTCTTAAGAGATAATAACTATCCAAAGATTGACACTTGTTTATGTCTGGTTTAAATGTGAAATTACATCCAATGTCCAAAATTGTATTAAATTGTAAAAATATATTCTAAATATACTTTAAAACCAATCTAATTAATAATTTATCACTATTAATTATTTCTATTAAAGACGTTGTTTTTAATTAAAATTTAGTAATTTTCACTATTCATCAGAAAATGAAAGTTATCCGAAAAGTACCAAAATTTCACCCTAAGCTAATTTCGATATTCCGAATCCTAAAATGATGTCCATTTTGAAAAAAAAATTACAAAATTTAAAAAAGTTGTTATTACTATTCATAACAACTAGTTTTAATAATATTTTAGTAGCATATCGTTGATTAGTGAAACTCGGTATTGCATACTACACGCGCTATCGAGGAAGGTCGTGATTGCGTGTAATGCAAGGCAAGTCAAGGATGCGTGTTATGCAAGCTCCTTTTGGTGTAGCGTAAATCAGAATATAGTAATGAAATTAAAAAGAATATTTTTCATAAAATTTCGGAGTGTTACATTCTACCCCCCTTAAAATGAATTTCGCCCTCGAAATTCATCGGGGTTATAAATGGTTTACTACTCGAAGGTTTCTTTAATAGAAACCCACAACGTAAAAATTAATACCAAAACCAATCTTTAAAAACAAAAGTATGAAACGTAATGGTTACCCAAATAAACTAATCACTGGGTGTCCACATAGGTGAAAATATGGATATGGAAGAGAAATCTAATCATCATGTTCTGATGGAGAGTGGTAGAGAACATGGCTATGGAAAAGCCAGTAATCACAAAGCCATAAATTTTTTATGATCTAGGGTACCATCTGATTCATCAGATATAAGAGCACTAGGACAACATTTTTGGTTTTCAATATCATTTCCCTAAAGGTGAAGAATTTGAATTAGAATAATTACTTACTTTATTTTGGTACAATATCACTATTGTTTGTGCTTTGAACAATTTCCACTTCATCTATTAAAGAAATTAAGTTGAATTTTTTATTCATGAAGTGTTAATAGATCATGTGATAGAATGATGGGTTATTCCATCTGTTTCAAACAAAAGGTTAGCAAAATTTATCAAATATACATAGGTCCATCTATGGTTAGGTTAATCGTATACGATTCCAAAAATGAACTTATACTCATATATCATACCGCGTAATAAATTAAAACTTGTTTCTACTAACTAGGGACTTCCTGTAGGCCAGTGGTAGGTGATAAAGGCAAGTCGCACTTCGGTTGTGGGTTCGATTCCCACAGCCATGTCTGACGCGATGGGTTGTCTCCCATCCTGCAGGTTGTCCTTTTTCTAAAACTATATTTCTATAACATCCCATCAATAATATCGAATAAAGTTCTATCCTTAAACAATAATAACTTATGTCCAACATAATCCATTCCAATATTTAGGCATATCAAAAATACTTCGTTCCAAGCTCATAGTATAAATAAAATGATTACATGAAATGTCATATAAAAATCACATGAATGCCATCATTTATCATAATATATGTCTTGTTGATCATATTCAAAACATTCGAAGTCCTTAATCATGTATTCTCTTGAAAAAATGAATACCCATTTAAACTTAATGGAAACATGAATGCAGTTAAAAGTTAACACTTTCCACATACCAAAATCCTCAGAATTCTATATACTCAATCCATGATATCACTTAGTACTTATATCAATCATGAGATCATGAATACAATCAACCATCTCATTATCTTCTTATTCCTTCATTATGCGCATATCATCTACTTTACAAAAATATCTGAATAACCTTCCATGGTTACTGGTACCATTCAACATATACTTTCAAATACATTTAGGAAAAACAATAGTGTAACAATCCTTAGATGATTCTTTATTCCATAGTACCATTAACTATAAAACATAACTCTCGATAAACATACAACCATTCCACTAACTTCTAAAACAACTGACTGAGCTTCAACACATCTTTCAGCTCACATATCATTTGTAGTCTCTTCATCATCATCAACATAAATACTACCCATACGACCATACTGATTCTCTTAATTAGACTTTCCCTTAGGGCATTGGTTTGCATAATGCCCGTACATTCCACATTTAAAAAATTTAAGCATTGTTGATGTCGTAGAAATACCATTATCCTCATCCATGGTGTTAACTGAACCTTTTCCTTTTCACTTATTGGCTTTGTGTCCTTCTTTTCCACACCCAAAGCATCTTCCAGTTCCTTTGAAACAATCTCCCTCATGCCTCTTCCTACATGATTTACATGAGGGAAATTGATCTTTAGTTCCTCTATGATCATCATGAAACTCAATCTTTCTCTTATTATATGAGTCGAGAAACATATCAAAGTTGAGATTATTGATCATATTATGTGATTGCTGATTTGGCATAATAATGATGTTTGTACTTCTAGATCCCGTTTCATTTGGTATCTCATGAAGAAAATCATTCCATTGTCCATCATATCCTCTATTATCATGAATCTTCCTGTTTCAAACCATTTTCTAAAAACCAAAAAGAATAGTGTGAGAGGAAAAAATCATGCTAGGGAAAACAAAATAGTAAAGGGGGAGTACCCTCAATATCTAACAACTTAGGTTAAATTATATGATCGTTACCTTAGTTCTAGGTCTGTATCCTATATGTATACTTATCCTTAGGTACATCCCTAAACATACCTTAAAAATATATCGAGGGATCTCACTAAGGTTTTCACATCATAGTTTCCAAAGGTTGACTAAACCTTTCCTCTAATACAAACTGTAGATACCCGAAGCATAACGTAAATGGACATTACATTACTTTTGCAGAATACTTAGTACGTAACAAAAACACACACACACGGACCGTAATAGTTTAGTGTCTTTGAAAACTCGGAATATAACCTTCTAACAATGGTGAAAGATCTTCAACATATCCCATAAAGATCTTCCTTTTTTTACCCAAAACCTTTCTTTATATCCCGGGGAAAAGAAAACATAAAAGGGTGAGCTCAAATGATCAGTAAGGGTAAACAAAATAAATATCAATCACATCATATACATAAGAGCATAACTTTTGGAAATCTTAACCTACAAAAAAAATCATAATTTCATAACATGGGATAAATCATAGTAGTGAAATGTAATCCCAATATTCATAACATAAAACATGAAACTTTTTTTCATACACACATAATCATAGAGAATCATTTCTTATTAGTCAAGACTCAATGCCAAGACTATCTTAGTGGACAAAGTCCATTTATGAACCGAGTTCACTCCTCGTTTCAGTCCTATTTCACTGAAGCAGTTTAACCTTCCATTCCAGCCATGTCTATATCATGAGATATAAAATCTTTACCCAATGTATTGAAGGGAGATATAGGTCCCAACCATCTCATAATGATACCATTCTTATGTGTGCCACAAAATCATAAACCATACATCATAACATAACCCATGTAATAAAAATGGGAATCTTAAACATCATGACATCATAAAACAATTCATATAAGATAAAGGAATTCATAAAAATATTTCCATCACAACATAATAAAATCCATGTAATAGTAGGGTTAGAAACAAAACACTATATTATCTTAGATGGAAAATAATTTTG
The DNA here is from genome assembly GCA_963277665.1 of Viscum album. NCBI lineage: Eukaryota > Viridiplantae > Streptophyta > Magnoliopsida > Santalales > Viscaceae > Viscum > Viscum album. The sequence continues at coordinate 222,264,235 of OY728143.1, forward strand.
ATAAAACACTTGAACTCCATTTTTGAAGAAAATATCCTTTATACTTCAAAAACACTATTCATTTATTAATATGTAATACAAATCTAAACTAAAAGAAGTTAATTAAAAATAAACATGAAAACTTGTAAAGTATGATTTTTGGAAATTGTGTTTTAAAAATCCATTCATGCCGTATAAGTTAAAAAAACATTCTTCTCGTACTTTTGTCGGAAAAGTGAAAAAGTACCTCGTACAAAAAACCAAAAAAGATTCATGTCGTATATTATACTAAAAACTCACCGAAGGGTAAAATTGGATTTAAAAAATTTTAGGTGGATGGAAAAAATATTACATATTGAGGAAACATGGATGTGGAAGATAAAATACACCCAGTAAATTTCAAAGTATAAACAATCTCAGATAAAAATGAGATTGTGATATTTCCCTTACCTTAGGTCTGATTTGCTTCGTAAGTGTCCGAACCTCCTATATAATTATTTATATAATGTCATTGACTTATTCCAGAATCATATTCATTGTTATTTTATCATATATGGTTCACTTATGACATTATTTTACCCGTTCTTTTTTAAATTCCATGTTAAAGAGCGTTTTGGGTAAAATCGTTTCATTTGTCGTCCGTGTTTTGACTTGTAATTATTCATATGATTACATAGATCATGATTACTTAATTCCAGAATATTAACCATGATTTATATGTAATATATATTCAGAATATACATATATATAATATATTAGTAAATGGAAAGAAATACACCGTTCATGGAGACAGTAGGTCGTACGTACGCATGAACGCTGTTTTCGTTTCCTTATTGAGTTGAATGGAATTAAGTAGATGACATACATATATATACACATAAATCCAGTATCATTATTATGTCATATATTTAATTATTACTTATTATATATACTTTATAATCATTCATGAATGGTTAACGTGGAGAATGAATCACATCGCGTCGTGGAGACGGTAGTCCGTACGTACGCACGAGTGAAGATAGCGTTCTCATGATCGTGGAATTGTATTGGAGTATATGTATACTATTTCAGAATCAATATTACTTTACAATAATCATATATAGTTATTATTTACACCATTATACCCATCCAAGTAATGTGGTGGTGGAAAATAGATTACACCACGGCGTGGAGATGGAATTCCGTACGTACGCACGCGCGGTGATTTCGTTTTCCATAGGATGGATAAGAGGTGAAATAAGGTTTTCTAACATTTATAATGACATATCAGTATATGAGGGATACTTATGTTATTATCTAATAATGAAACAACCTAAGAAGAATAAGTGTAAGAAGAAATAAAGTTGAAATAATTGGTAACAGACATTACCTCTTCTTTGAAGCGCCTCTTTGAGTCCTCCCCTTAGGGCACTAAAATTGGTCTTTGAAAGATACAAAAACCTCTAGGAAGTTGATAGGGAAGTGTAGAAGAGAATTTGGCAGGGTTTGGCCGAGATTTATGGTTCAAAGTGGTGTGAGGAAGAGAGGGAGGAGGTGCCCTTTTATAAGGGAGGAGAGGGGTTCCTTTGGAAAAACTAAAAATATTATTTAATTATAAATCCAAATTCGGTTTTAAATAGCTCCAAATTGAGTTATTTAGAAGCTAAGGTGGGGATGGGTCTAAATACTCTCATCCAATATAATTTAGACAAGTTTAGGTTCCTATTTTAACCTTATCATTTAGATTTAACATTAAGTTAGATAATTTTACTTTTACCGTGTCTTTTTGTGTTCTTACACTATAAGGTTAATAAACTTATTATAAGCAGCCAAAATAACCCCAAGTTGTTTATTATTAACATATATAACCTTATCTAATTCATTTGGACGATCCTTAGATTTTTAGGAATAAAATATCAATTAATAATTTAATATTTTTTTTAAAAACTATTTTATGTCAATTTTGACACTATTTAGTAATTGATATTTTTACAAATAATAACAGAATTATTAGTTCGAAAAAAGTTTATTAAATCAATAATAACATGTCATATTAACCTATAAAATTAGTTTCATTCATAAAAAGTCTCAAATTACATTTATTTCGGTATTTATAACATCAATTATGTCAACATTTCATTAATAAGATAATTACTGCATCATCGTTTTGTCAGAAATAAATTAACTTATTTAATGTCTAAAAATTATAAATAAAATACCATTATGTAGTAAATCTTTTTATATTTCTAATGAATATTTATAGTAGAATTTATCTTATTTATTACCCGATATTAAAAATTATTTTCTTATTAAACTTTGATTTTAACTATTTTAACCCTTCTTTAAATAAATTAATAATAAATGTCCTAATCAAATCCAAGTGGGCCTAAATGGTCATATTTTATTTCAAACGTTGTTTTTGGTCGAATTACACTAATAAAATAGAATTAGGACATGTGTTAGGGTAATAATAATAACATTGTTACCCTTAATTACCATATTTAATTTTAATCGTGGTAAAAAAAGTAAAAAGTTACTATTCACCAAAAATTATTTTAATCTCATTGAACCACATTTTACTTACTGAAATCAACCATGTCTCTCAGATTTTTGAAATTCCTCTCACAGAAGCGGTAAAATTATATTTTATGAAAAATCCATTTTTTTAACTACCACTTAGTGGATTAACTATTAATAAAAAAATGAAAGTTTCCAGAAAAATACCAAAAATTAGGCCTAATCTATATTTGATATTATGAACTCTAAAATGCTGTCTATTTTACCAAATTCAAAACATATCAGTTGCATTACTTAATTTAAAAATTAATTCCAGTCGTCAAAAAAAATAGTGTGTTCTTAAGAGATAATAACTATCAAAAGATTAACACTTGTTTATGTCTGGTTTAAATGTGAAATTACATCCAATGACCTACATTGTATTAAATTGAAAAAATATATTATAAATATACTTTAAAACCACTAAAATTAATAATTTATCACTATTAATTATTTCGATTAAAAAAGTTGTTTTTAATTAAAATTTTGTAATTTTCACTATTCATCAGAAAATGAAAGTTATCCGAAAAGTACCAAAATTTCACCCTAAGATAATTTCGATATTCCGAATCCAAAAATATGTCCATTTTGAAAACAGAAATTTCCAAAATTTCAAAAATTTGTTATTACTATTCATAACTGCTAGTTTTAATAATATTTTAATAGCATATCGTTGTTTAGTGAAACTCGGTATTGAGTACTACACGCTCTATCGAGGAAGGTCGCGATTGCGTGTAATGAAAGGCAAGTCAAGGATGCATGTTGTGCAAGATTCTTTTGGTGTAGCGTACAATAGAAGACACTAATGAAATTTAAAAAATATATTTTTCATAAAATCTCGGGGTGTTACACAACCTGGTCCATTTCACATGTTCTTTCGTGGAATGTAGCATTCTCATCCGGTAACCATTTTCGATGAATGATTAGTATACCTTGTGAATTTGTTTCAGGAAGAATGCAATAAAGTGACCCATACAATTTATATCAAGATTGATGCATGGGACCCACATGACACATTTCAAGTGAAAAGTGGTGACTGAAGACATTATCATTGGATCTATGTTGGGGGTGAATGAACAATTGATCATGCATGTTTTTATAAAAGGATTCGAGCAATGTGATCCATTTGGATATGAAAAGCCTTATTCGTGATCTCATTAAATGTTGAAACATGAAAGAAGTATTGGTGGGAGATCCTCCTGATGTTTTTCAAGTAAATCCATGTTTTATAATAGGCATCACTCATGTGTTAGTGGATAATATGTATGAACTGATGCGGTCAATTCATCTTAGGCCATTTGAGGTGGCATGTCAATGAAATTACTTTTTTACCTATGGACCAACGACAAGCTTCAAGTGATCATCAATATCTTTACTATATTAGTCATGTAATATGGGAGTAAACTAACATTCCTAGTGGTACTAATATATAGTTTAGTAACTGATAATGGGTAGGTTCATGACCAGGTGATTAGTAAGGGTCACATATAATGTGGATCTCACACACACCATGTACCACTCTAAAAATTAATCTATCACTCATCACTCCTTCAAAACTCGGATTTTTGAATGGGAGTAGCATATACAGAGTTATTTCCATGTAGTACCTGATAGAACCCTATATAGTGCCATCTATGTTATGAAACGCAGTGTTCGAAAAGTGACACCTTCAATATGGGGTACCCAATGATTGGAACAAAAATCTTCTTTGAGGAACCATCTCGCATGGATGGACAATGTTACTCAAATATTTTCTGAGAGGTACCATCAAACATGGGTGATAGTGGAGTTCCTCGATGACTTCAGAGTGGAACCCTCAATCCACACGTGGCATGGGTCCCAAATATGCAAGACTGGAACCCTCCAACTATGCGGGGAATGGATCCTTGACGATGGAAGAGTGTAACCCTCCAGCTGAGATGGGAATGTTTCCTCAACCATTGTTTAAGAAGAACTCTCCATCTTTCCTGGGTGTGGGTCTTTTATGAAAATAGGTTGAAACTCTAATGTTGGAATGAGAATTGGTCCCCAAAATTGATATTAACACCTTATTATGGATCAGTGAAAATAGTTTATTTTACATTACCTTTGGATCATGAGTTAGAGGGGTGTTTTTCCCACAGAGACATTTTTTATAACATGATAGAAAACCATTTGGGCGGGTTAGTGCTACCTAGAGTGGATAGTATCATGGTGTTTTGATTTAAATCCTTTGAGTATTCACTCTTTAGAAAACAGTTAGATATTGGGAATTGAATATTGTTTTTTTATTGGAACTATTGGGAAAACACTTTCCTATGAAAATCATATAAGGAGGATATCACATTACTCTTTCGTTTTAATTTCATTGACTTATCACGCACACACAGACACACACACACACACACACACACACACACACACATATATATATATATTATTTGATGTAACCATTCCTTGGGTTTTGGTTACTCTTCTTTGAGGAGAGGAGATAAAAAGTGGGGTATGCCACAGGATTTCTGTGACAAGATTCTTGAGGTTAGATAAGCATAATCTCCTACTATATGTAGTGGAGACTCGATGAGATGTTCATATTTTCACCATTAACATATCCTTCTGTTTAAATGATTTCACCATGCTCTTTTTTTGGGATGATCTATACACCATTTTATATACCTTGTCTTATCCACCACATTAATTTTCATAGTATCTCTTATAACTACCCCTTAACCATTTTTTGGTTGAACTACTGGGTATTTTTATACACACCCTAAAGGGGATTTTCACACAGGTGGTGTGCCTTATTTAGAAAACGAATTGGTGGATCGTGAATCCAGATGAGCTAAGGGATATTGGTCCATGGAACATATAATCTAGTCATAGCGTGGGAACCAATAGTGGGGATCTCTCACCCACTATTATCATCATTTTCTTCTAGGTTCTGGCACTTTTTGTGAAGGTGTGTATTTTTTACCTTTTTCCCTATTAGTTTTCTCTACTATACATGAAATGTTTAGCGAATCATGACTGTTTTCATTATCTATAATAGAGATCCATCTTTTGTTCCATTTCCTCCACACTAACTCGTTGAGGTAGCTACGTGTGAGTCCCGGTTCATAGGAGAAGGCCTCCTCAATTTTTTTGTTCCTTCGACACTTTCTGAAACCCCCTTGCCTATGGAAGTGCACTTGGGGTATTTGAGGATTGAGCCCAAGAAATGGTCAGGTCATGATAAATTGGAATCATAGGTGGTTCAAACATTTATTCATTGTTCAGAACATTCCCTTATATTACCATTGTTGGGATTAGGGAAACAGTTTCAATGTGTCTCGATAGGGGATCTCATGGAACTGAGTCCAATTATGGTACGAGCAACTGAAGAATCCATCCAACAGGACATTGATTACCTGCTCATTGACTCAATATCATGAGATGTTTATTGTAGAAAAAAATTGTACATGAATCATCTAGGATTTATTTTTTTTACTGTCCTTCATGAGGAAGCTCCCCATTTTCATTGATATATTCATATTCTCATCTTACTGTGGTACTCCTTGATAACATTAAGGATGCATCTATGATGATAGAAAACCATGATACCCAATCAAGTTCATGACGATGATATTTTTAGTGAGAAAGCCTTAGTTAAGGATCCATCATGTGATATCATTCCTAATGGTAGCAAGGTAGTAGCGCCTCCACCAGTTGAGAAAGAGATCACCCCAATAGGATAGGCTGAGGACGTGCACATGTTGAGGGTAATTCATGTGTTCCAATGATAGATTCCAATATGGTATTGTTGTGAGATAGACCTTTATAATGTAGATTATTGGTTTGAATTAATGGTTCACATATTCAAGAGAGCATGGAAAACAAAACATCAGATGGTGGACTTCATAGGCAACATTTTCTATGGACCAACTTGGTATTGGTGGAGCTCAGAAACTCATATACTCAATGAGTCAACTCTCTCATGGGATGACATCCACCTGTTGTTTCATGATTAGTACAACCCCTTATTCATACAATCAATTCTATATAAGGATATCCGCTATTTTGATATGGTAGAGATGATGGTGATGGGGTATGCGACTAGGATCACTGACTTTACATGTTACACTCCAGACATTATCCATGGTGGGAACATCTGAGCCCAAATCATTGAGTAGGGATGATGTAGAGAACCATGGATATATGCAGTGGTTAAGTGTTATTATTTTGATAAATTTGGTCACCTAGATGTATATTTAATGACTAGACATACAATGAACACAATGCATGAAGCACATGGGCCACCACGATAGAGATATTTCAATAATCATGGTGACTTGGGGTCGTTTGTGTAACCATGTGTTGATGTTGTTTGATGTAACCTTGAATGCATGATGAAGAGGGTTCCTTAACCCTCAATAAACATTTTGGTGATGAATTTAATACTACGAGTGACAGTCAGTTCTTCCCAAAAAGAATATTAATGTGGTTTCATGGAAGTGTCCATGTGACTAGACCATTCAGGGCGATGTTTTATGGTGGATTGTCATAGAAGGTCATTGATTATTTAGTGGACATTTTCTTCTTGAAATCATTTTTGTGGGAATTTCACTAGCAGTTGGATGTGTGTCTAGTTTTTGGTAACTCTTATTCTAAGAGATGTGAATACATGCCTTGTATTCCTTGTCCTTTCTGTGTCTAGCATATTGTAGATATATTTGTTTGCTCAATTACGATATTTGTTGTGACAAATATGTTATCAACCTCTACATTGATATAGAATTTATCAAGTACATGATGAAGTGATGGATACCCCATGAATAGAACTATGTCACTCACTATATGGCGATAGAAACAGTAGTCTTCGACTTTAGGGTTTGGAGACACTACCTTCTAGGAGAATTCATTGTGGTTTGCACAAGCCCCCTATGTATCGTGTATGTCTTCAATCCGATAGACATGAACCTGAGGTTGTGATGGTGGATTGAAATTTATACATAACTATGACTTTGTGATAGTCTATACACTATGAAAGGGTAATTTTTTAGTTGATACCATTAGAAGGAAGTCCTAAATACCCATAGTGTGGTATGTTTTTTAGGAGTAAGATTCCCCATAAATGACCCTGGGGAAACATGAGGGTAAAATTTTCATCATTCAATGGTGTTGAATCCTTCAAATCTAGATTATTTAATAGAGTCTCAGTTGTCATACATTGAGTATGAAATTCTATATGACCATATATCGTTGGGTGTTTTACCGTATGGATATTTTGATAGAGGGAATGATAAGACATTGTTAAAGTGAAAAACATGATTCTAGTTGTGTCATGGAATGGAGATGTTTGTCCAGTGATGAAAATATCCCTGTGTTTCATCATACAATTCAATATAGTGCAAAGAGATGGTGAGCTTGTCTACTTTCATTCTCTACCCCTACCAGCTAGAGTGGGTTCTCGATGTCTTCCACATTTCATAGTTGATGAGAAACATGTGTATTTCTAAACACGTCATCAATAAGAGAAGACCATATGAGGACAGACCATCCCATTGGATTGTTTATTGTGCCCACCTAGAAATGAGGGGGTGTACTATAGGAGCGGGAGACCCAGGTGAGAGCCCAATATCCTGAGTTATTTATTTTCTTTTTTTTCAAGAACAAAAATATTTAATGACGAAATGATGTAGATTCCTGGATTTTGCATAATAATTCGTTGGAATATTTTGAAATATTACACAAGAGCTAAGAGCTAAGACAGTGTGTGATATTAATACCTGGTGTGCACAAAAGTAATTGTATAAAAATATTGAATATATTTTATATTAAACACATGTAGTTAATTAAATTAAACATGATAACTCAAAAACGGTTCACCGAATCAGACATCAGAGACTGCAGTTGGGTCTAGAATGCAGTTTTTACCAATGGTACGACATAAAATGAGTTTTCATATGAGGTAAGGACCTTGAGATAACTATTGAGTTCAGAAATTAGGTTTTTCCCTCAGCGAGGTATGACCTTTTTTGGTGTCGCGAGATTGACTTATGTGTCAATATGGATAAATAATTAAATAATTAAATAATAGTTTATTTAAATATTTTTTTAATATATTACCCTAATGTATGGATATAAATTCATATTTTAGATGAATTCACTCATAATTCTATTTTCCCTGTATGAAAACCTCATCTTCTCTCCTTCCCATTGACGAACGATGATTGATGATCAGAGATGAACCCCTGGATATAAATGGATTAAAGCATAAAGAATACAATTACTTCATGGATGAAAACATTTTACATTAATAGTGAGTGATATAATCTAGGTAGGACTCATCAGTTTGTAAATTTGACCCATTTATTAAATATTTTAGATGATCGAATATTTTTATTTGATTTACACCCATGTTACAAACCTTTTCATGTTTTAATGTAATGGATTAGATATTTTACATTCAAGTATATATCATTAAATCACATTATAAATAATTGTACAAGAACACTTAAAAAATGATAAACACATTTTTTGTGGTGTATTTCTACCCCAAAAGATTATCTTTCTTCACTGGAAGAACATTGTGGTTGCTGACATTACAATTATCTAGTTACCAGAGCATTATAGAGCGCCCAAATTTGTGGTTGATTTATGGAATAGTGAAAAAATCGGAGTGGTGACTAGATCTTCATAGATCAGGACCCAAGAATTGGTTATCTGTGATTTTTAGAAATTTGGGTCATAGAATGAAGTTGTGGTGGCTCTCTGACAGTGTGGAAATGCATGCGAGGAGGATTGGTGAGTGTGAGACAACATGTGATGTCAGTTGTGCAAAGACTAGGAGATGCCCGTCAGGATTTGGTGGTTCATGGTGGTCCGACGAGAGAGGAGGCAGTTAGATAACAAAATTTAGATGGATCAACGTGGCATGAGAAATTGTTTTCATGTGTCCAACAGGCCGACTGGTAAATCTGGGATGTGTTAGACAGCGGCGTGGTCAGGCCACTCTATAGTGAGCGGGGCAACGGAGTTAGTCGGCCTGTACATATCAATAGGGACGAGACTCAGCGGTGACCATTGGAAATGCATGTCTGGGGTATAGGGAAAGACGAAGGGAAGGGTGGAAGAGATACAAAAATGAATAAATAATGAAAATGTAATTTAATAATGATATTATTATTGTTATTATTATTAGCCTTTTTAACCACAGAATTCCCTCTTGTGGTGTCCAATTGAGGCATCGCTTGTGACGGCTTTACCCAATAGATAATATAGTGATTTTAAGATTTCTTGGGATCCTTTTATCATCTCCCGATATTGGGCACACAAAATTATCAACAAATATTATATTTTATAATGTTATTAAAACATTGACCATCAATAACTCTTATATGTAACGTTAGATTGACTTGTTATCAGTGGAAATGACAATATGTATCTCAGAATGTGGACTCAAGACCATTGTTTGATAATAAATTTCATGTCACAGTTCGGTTTCACGAGACACCATAGTTAAATAATAAAATATTAATATTTATTAATTAGGGTTCTTTTATCAGATGTATCTCCAAAATAGGACATATTTTTGATGCACCATAAGTGGGAGTGAGACCATGGACATTGTGCAGAATTTTTAAGACCAATTTTGGGTTTTTAAAAAATGATGAGGGGTTGTCCCCACCAATCGCGTTTTTCACTTATTTTTATTGAATTCTTCTTTTTCACCAAGTATTAATTTTGGAAAAATGAGTAGTCTATCTCATGTGTTTTTATGTGATTATTGAAATTGAGGGATCTATATATTTTCTTTCAGGAATGTGGTGTGGGCCCCATGAGACTCTTGTAAAGATAAATGAAATGACATACGAATTTCTCATCAGATGTCTATTTTTGGTGAATGAATAGTCAATATTGCATGTTTTATTATAAGGATTATAATAGTTTGATCATTTTGGATATGCAAAGACTTATTTTTTATCAAAATAAATGTTGATACATGATAGGAATATCAATGGGAGATCCTTTTGATTTGTTTGATAAGAACCCACATCTTATGTTCATTAATCACCACCTTGATATTGGAGACTATGTATGAAAAGATGTATTCAAATAATATGGGTCAATTCGAGGTGTAATGTGAGTGATCTTATTTTTTCCCTGTTGGAAAAATGATGGGGATCATGCACTCATCAGTCTCTTGATTAGATTTACATGTACTATGTGATTATAATGGAATTCCTAGTGGTACTAAATCAGAGTTTAGTACTTGAGAGTGACTAGGTGCATGGCCAGATGGTGAACTAGCATCAAAGGTCATGTGGGCCTCACTCGTGTTGTGTACCACTCTAAAAATTCTTTCACCCCACATAAATTATTATAATGATCTAGGATTTTGTCACAAGAGTAACATAAACTAAGGGTTTTTATGAATATTATGAGATGTGGACCTTCGTAATGGCTTCTATGTTATGATGCAAGATGTTCTAGGATGGACACCTATCTATGGTGGTTCCTTGATGATGTTAATGACATTCTTCTAAGATGTACCCTCTAGAATGGATGGCCCAAGATTCATGATTCTTTTCCAAGATGTTCCATACATTAGAGATAACCAGTGGTGTTATACATTTTCTTACGAGTATAACCCCCTAGTTGACCTCGCCATGGGTACTCAATGATGCAAGAGTGGAACACCACAACTGGGCTGGGCATTGGTCCTCGATGATTCTAGAGTGGAACCCTCCATCCTGGAAAGGATTGGGTCCTCAAACCATTATCGAGTGATACCTTCATGATACACTGGGTATAAGTCCATAATCACAATAGAGTGGAACCCTCTAATATTTCTTGACATGGTAAGTTAATTTTTAGGAGACCTCCTTACTATGTACCAGCTACGAGACATACATTGACGTTGTGTTGGGTTAAAAAGTAAGAGGGGAGAATTCCTCATTGTGACACGTTCTTGTAAGTTGATCTAAAACCATGTAGGATTATTAGAGCATCCATATTGGATAGTATCAAGGTTCTTTGATTTTATCCCCTATTACATGTGACTCCGTAGAAGTTGATGAGGTACTGGAAATTGTAGAATGTTTTACGTGGAACTGTTGGCTACTCACACTCCTAGTCTATGATAGTGAGATAAATATCCCCTTACTCTCTCATTTGGATTTATTTAACTAGCATATATATCTATATAAATAATATTCAGTACACATTAATAATGTTTTCGTTGCTCTCTTTCTATGATAGGAGAATATGTGCGGTGTATGCAACATTTCTTCAATGTCTATATTGTTGTGGTTGGATTAGTCTACTCTCATAAAATAGTGAAATAAGACATGAAAAAAAGATGATCCTATCAAAATATTTATATCTTTGTGATTGGATGATCTTAATTACACTTTTTTTAGGTTGAGATACACTCCTTTTACTATACCTTGTCTTATTCACTGCTTTCATTTTCTATGTAGCTCTTACGAATCCCCATTCTCATTATTGGGGGCATATTACATGGTTTTTTCAAACCGACACCTCCATGGGATTTGCCTAACATGTTGTAACTTATGATTGCATTAGAATGTTTGATCGTGACATAATAGGAACTATGGGATTCAGGTGTTTGGCACACATTTGGTGGTCGTTGCATGGGATCCGAGAGGGAGGATCTCCCTTCTATTTTATTTTTTAAGCCTCGTTGTGGCACTTTTTTGGTATAATATGTATTTTTATTATTTTTCCATTTTGATTAATCTATTTTACTTGAACAGTTCAGCAGTTTATGTATGTGATATTTATTTATAGCAATGTTACATTATTTGATCATTTCCTTCTATAATTTTTAATTTTTATGGCTGTGTGTGTGTTATATTTCATAGGAAATGGAATCCTAGAGTTTATTGTGCCTATGGTTCTTGTCACCACCCCAGTACTATGTAAGCGGGAATGGGGTAGATTTGGCTCTATCCCTAGCATGGGTCGGGTTGTAATTATACCCTTAATGTCTCTAAGGAATAAAACATTCAAAAATGTGTATATCCTCTACTAAATAAAAAAAAGGCATTCCTAGGATATCTAATGATGAATAGATGGATATGTAATTATTCCATAACATTAACATAAAATGTACAATGCATTAATCAATGGAATAAATAATATTGTATAATAAATGTTATTAAATAATTAACAACTCTATATACTTGATTTACTAGAATACATAATATCAATGACTTCCACAATAATAATTTGGATAAAGAAACTAGATAATGAATATGAATGGAATCGATAAAACATATCCCATGGGGATAAAATATAAAATAAATAGTTTTTTCATTGATAAATATAAACAGTATAAAATGAACTATAATTACAATTATAAAAAAAATATAATTTTCACTTTAAAGTTTTTTAAATTATGATAATTTTAAAATATTAAGAAAATAATTTTATTTGATATAATCTTTATAATCAAGTAATATAATATTAATTTCATTGGGTGGTAATGAAGGATATAAATACTATTTATATAGTACAATTGTGAAAAAAAATTATTCAACACATTTGAAGAAAATATAAAAAAACCTATTTTGGGAAAGGAAATTAATATTAGTTTTACTATAATTTTAAATAATTTCAATATTGGTTAAATATATATTATATAAATAAATAGATAATAGAAAAAATATTCATCATTAAAAGTCTACTGAAATATACACATGGATGAAAAATATTTCTGACTGAGTATAAATAATATGTTTGTTTTCCATGAAAACAATATATTGGATTCTTGCATATTTAGAAAAATAAAATAATATGAAAGGAAATAAATTTCAGAAATAACAATATGATTGGAATATTTATATGGTTTAACATCGATGTATTAAATAATTTTCCAATCATAGATAGACAAATATATTATAGTAAATAATTATGAGATAATTAAATATACCATTAACACAGAGGTATTTGTAAAACCACAATTCCAAAGAATTAATAACATAAATTTATTCATTAAATATAATTCAAATAATTAGATTTATTTTATAACTAGTCATTTTGGATGTATATAAAACATATAAAATAACATAGATTCATAATAAATCAATATGCCTCATTGAAAATAAATCTCATACATAAATAATAAATATGTTTTGATATTAAAAATATGATGTGATTATGTGTAAAAAAGTATATTTATATTAAACAAGATGAAATTAAACATAAAATAACCAGATTATTTTCAAATATAATAATGGAATTACATAGTAGATAGCAATATATTATAACCCACTGTGGATAAGTTTATTAATGAATCCCATTACCCAAGTTCCAAATCATCACATAGGGTAATTATCTTCTAAAATAATAAAAAATAAATATTTTCACTTTCTTCAGAACAATTTTTTTATTATTATTGTATTTTATATTAATCATTGTAATGTTTTATTTAATATTATAACTAGTTATGTCCATGTGATATGTTTCTATAAAATTTATTTTTTATGTCAAAAATTACTTCAATAGTCTGGAATGGGTGATTGAGATCATTATTCCCAACATTATAATAATAATCCTGAAAGTAATATATTTTTTATATATGAATTATACTCATAAATAAAACCACGAAAAATGGTTTTGAAAAATGAAAATTGTTCTAATCCAATATATGTTAAGTTGTACGTATGCATGAGTATAAATTTAATTTTTCAATGATAATGAAGGGAAAAAAATAATTATTATGAAAAGATTGTATAAATATATTTATATCATAAATATTATATTAATTAATTAAATAAATATTCATATACAAATCATTCAATGTAGTATTGAAAATTTAATAACATCTCTTCATTGAGGTGGTGGTACACACATTAAAACAAACAATGATATCATTCTTAAAAAGAAAAAATGTTATAAAGAAGATGAAATAAAGAAATTTTATCAATGACTAATATTATAATATTAAATATTGTGGTTCAAATATAATAAGTGTTGTTTCTTAAAAAATAAATCCAAAATATTTAAATAAAATAAATATATTCATTTTCTTGTTTAATCATGATGTTGTGTTTCACATATGATTTATAATCAAATTTTATTATTATATAATTTAGGGGTGTTACACTATTCCTCTTATTCATCAATTTTGTAGAGAGAATCTACTTGAACACATCAGCATTAAATATTGATTATTTTAATAATTTCAATTATTTATTTTTGTTTTTTATTATTATTTTTATTATGATTATGATTATTATTAATTAGATTTTTATTTGATTTTTCCTTTTACATTTTCGTTATTTTACTTTTCCTCTTTTCATTTTTTCCTTATTATTCATTTTTATTTCTTCCCACTTATCTTTATTTCATGTGGGATGCAACTCTTCCATATCCCCTAGCTGTGCTACCACATTCGTGGTCAGCATCCCCTTTCATTGCACCTGCTACGACAGTCGGACCACCACCCCTCACTCGGCCCTCTGCTTGCATGGCGGTCCTCCATTCGGCCTATTCATCACAAGTGACCCCTCCTACGACCTCCCCACTCACTCTTTGGACTATATTATCTTGTAAAACCACCAAATATCCACTGGTTTTTCAGTCGTCTCATCGAGGTAATCTATACTCTTCTTCCCCCTCCAAAATTTCAGCAATTCACATCCTCCGCGTCACCCTGTTTGGTCCAGCCAAACCCAAGGTTTTCAGGTAAATTTTTTTTTACTTCAACCATGTTCTCAGGGTTTGTGGAATGTCTGTGGGTCCTTGATTTCCCTTCCATTTAATATCCACTACAATTTCATGACATTGAGGTAATCGTTTCCATCTTTATTCTTTTTAGTTCCAACCATTGGTTTTTAGAAGCCTTCAATTAATTTATAAATGTGATGTTAACCATTTTTATACTCATAGTCACCTCTATTATGGTATTGTAATGTTAGTAAAAAAATTAAAAAGGGGATTCAATGTGATTATGGTTTATTCAATGTGTCTTTGATTTAATGCCGAGTTTTGTCTGAATATTTTTTTTGTATATGTATCTCACCATGAGGATGTTTAGGGATATCATATTGTAGTGTTTTTATATTAACATAATTTGTTAAAAAATAACTCTTTATGTGAATCTTCAATTATGTATTAGTTTTTATGGGTCATATGTTTTTTGGTAAACGTCATTTGGGTTTTAAATAGTGAAATTAGATCTTTTATGTGGTGATAATAATATTTCAAAAGTATTTTGACAAGATCATATGGTGAAAGAACATTTTCTAAATTATATTGTTATGTTTTCATGTGTACATCATTTGGGTACTTCTTGGATGTGTTTTTAGGATTATAAAAATGTAGAAAATATGTTTAGAAAGGCTCTTGAGATGAAAAATCATTTATAGCGGGTTTTTACAATGGAGTTTCAAGAATTGATTAATTAATGGAAAATGATTTTGAAAAATGTGTTTAGTTTGTCTCTAAGAATATTTCGTGTGTCACTAGATTTTGACACACCCATTGGTGGACTAGGTGCACACATGGGTATGTCATCAAAAGAAAGTGACACATTATATATGTGTTTCCTTGGAAACGTGTTTCCCAAAATGTTTGTTCTTTTCTAAATGATGTTGGTTACCCTAGGTTAGTAAATTAGATCTCAGGTGGCTCCTTGTTGGTGCACACACACACATACATAGGTACATATGTGAATATGTGTATATATATATATATTCATTCCACATATTCCTTCATGTCACATTGAATATGTTATATTTATTAATGGTATATATATATGTATGTATGCATGTATGTATATATGTATGTATGAGATTGTATTTGTGTGCTACTACGTGAGGTTTTCATCGGAAGCCTCAAGATATGAAGTGTATTTTCTTGGTTTTCTTCCTTAATTGAGGTAGGATTCCCAATGAATTTTTTTTTTAAATAAAATATTTATTTGATTCATTCATTTTGCATGTTTATTTTCTATTATTTATAAATTTTTGGTTTTTTTAATAATTTATTATTGTGAAAAAATATATACAGTCATTGAATTTGAATTTAATGAAACTATTTTATTAATTCCATGTATTAGTGTTTCATGAAAATCCCCTTTGGCACTTATAAATGTGCTTCAGATTTAATTTGGTCAATTGTGTTTCTTAAATGTGTATCCCATTGATTTAATTTTTTCAACAAACGTTGTGTGTGTGATTCTTTATGAAATGGTAAGGCCTGATAAAAATCTTGTGAGTTCTAGTTGGCACTTTGGTAAATTTCATTGTCTCATGATTAATCTCCTTTGCTAATTTCCCCTCACATTAGTTGAGTTGTATATTATGGGGGGTCGTTGTGTTGGACTCCCCTATGATCATATTTTTGAATGGTGTGGGACATATTCCTTTGGATGACTTGAATGATGTATTTTGTGTGTGTGTGTATATATATGTGTGTGTGTGTGTGTGTGTGTGTCTATGTGAAATGATGATGGACTGACATCATTTGGATCACCCTTATGTTTCATGTGTTGACATGGAAACCTGGAATAGTTAGTTAATTATCTATAAATGAATGTTGAACTAGATTCTATTACACACATTCTAGAGACCCCTAATAGGGAGATGTTTTATTATTATTATTACATTGATATTGGGGCACTTGACCTTGGCAGGTAGGAATACGGTCAGGTGTTAGGGTGTTTTGACGTTATCGAGCGTAGGCATTCAATAAGGATGACTCACATGTATAGTACGTTCTAGACTATTCATGATTACCATGGATCTGCCATTTATTTGGGAACTTATTTTTTTGTGGAGGATGATTATGGTTCTTTATTTGGATAGTTATTCATGTTCTCTATTTCACATTTCCTATATTGTGTGGTTAATGACCTGTTTTTACTTGTAGTGTGTATAGTCATTGTGAAAGTGATGAGTTGTGTGCAAAATGATTAAGGAAAATAACATCAAAATGTATTTCACTTTGTTTCTCCCTTTTTTATGTGAAACAAACATTATTTCTCTCTTAAATAATAATGTATCTTTTATGATCAAGAAATCAATTTTAAATGAAGAAGGGAAATGGACCGTTATTTCATTTAACAAAAATGTGTGAGAACATTGTTTTGTAAAATGTATTTCTAACATGAAATTGATTGATATTTTTAAAATAAATACACTTGGGAATATAATTTTTGGGAACACCTACTTATTTTTAAAATGAATTTCTATTGTTTTATCTTATTTATTGATCTATTGTTGCACCATTCTTGGATTCATTTGTCATAGTGTGACTTTGGTTTGAGGGTATGGTGACCCGTGGTGTCACATGTAACTGTGTACAATTTTTTTCCTTCCACATCTTGTTTTATTTTTATTTAAATATTTTTTTAGTTTCATTTCATTCATTTATTGTCCAAATCATACCCACATATTCAGTATTGATGACCGACAATAGTTGCTAGCCCATAGGGATCTGGAATTCCCCTCTGGCCATGTCGCGGGTCGGGTCGGGAGACCAGTTCTGGGTTTACCTAGGTTGGATCATGACAAAATGATATCAAATGAGGGCCTAGTTATTTGAGGTGCCTAGTAAATGTTGATTAGGACTGTCAGGGATCAGGTGGTAGGTTACAGGATGGTTCCAGAACACCACACCTCGCGACAGGACCAGTGTTACCAGGGGAAGTACGGTTTTTGAGTCTTTTGTCATTGATTTGGATTTATGGATGACAATAGGGGTGATTAAGATTCATGTTGTGAACCCACATTGAGTAGTGACCCATGCATAACATAGGTGATTAGTTAAAGGTCCTCTTTTTATTTCTTAAATGGGGTGTGGCTCACTACCATATCAATGGGTTGGGAATAAACACTAGTTCTTAATTATGGTTGTTCATTGTTGGTTGTGCCTTGCCTTTATCATAGTTTTTTTTGGATTTTTTAAATGATGTTGTCTTTGAATAGATTGAGGTCTTTCTATAATGGTTTTAAAACTACTAAAAATGGGATTTCATTAAAATTGTTTTGAATCCTGTGAAGTGAGTTTTTTTAAAGTGGAAATGTTTAGATTTGAATTTTTTTATGTTAGGGTTTAGTAATGAAAATGAAAGCGAGACCATTGGAATTCATTAGTATTTTAGACAAATGTGTGGGTTATTTGAGTTTAAATGGGTTATGGATCATTTGACCATTCATCGGATTCCATGGCTGGGGTTCTGGAATTTATTGCATGGAATTATTTTTCTAAAATGTAAGTGAATGAAATTAATTCGAGACATCAGTTTTCTTGATATATGGGTTTTTCTATGTTGAAAATTAGAATTTTCTTGTGTTTTTATGTGTTTGAACCATGAGTCTCTAACCAATTTCTCACGGTGTTTCTTTTAATTAGGTTTAATATTGTTTGAGATTAAGGGCCAGTTGTCTCAGCACAGGGTGTTCCTTTTGATAGAGTTTTGTCTTAATACCAGTTTCGATTTTGTTTTTAATGTTTTGAATATTACACATGAAATGTCATCAGATTTGGTAAATGTTTCATTCCCAATTCTAGTATATATCGAGTGTTTTGAAGTCTTCTGAGGCATTCAGGATTTGTTAGGGGCAGTGAACTGATTTAGGGGAGTTAAGCATATCCTCGGGTGGTTTGGGACTTCCGAGTTTAATAGAGTTGGATTTGTCATTGGTTTAGTTTTTGGTCAATCCATGTAAGAGTACAAGTGTATTTCTAATAAAAAATACATTTGGGATGATGTGGGAAGTGTTAATGTCCATCATCATCCAATGGATCATACCTTATGAGGTGAAGGTGAAAAATGGTAAGAGCCCGGCCGGTGTTAACAAGGTCATTGGTTGGTGAAGGCATGTGTCAGCCGCTTTAATTAGTCGGCATTTGGAGCGGAATTTCATGGAATATTTGGCACCTCTCATCATTCATAAGGGTTTACCATTTTTCAAGTGGGATGTACGAGAGAAACCTAACATTGAAGAATCCTATTATTCGGTGTTGGAATCTAGTTCTTTAGACTACATTATGATGTTCCATCGTTATGTCCAGCTCAGGAATTACAAGATGCCTTCTCGCATCCCTCCAATGACTTTCCGATATTGCTGGCATTCAGGTCACTAAGGAATGATTTATAACAAGCATTGTTAGAGGAATATGTTCGGATCAGGGGATGCTAGTATCTGACTATGAGGCATAAAATGCTACAACGATCAATGCGCCAACCTCATCTATAAGGGTGAAGCTCGCACATAGTTAGGGTTTAAGAGGCATATGGACCCTTTTATTGGTTCTTTATCATTAATCATGGAATATGGACATTCATGGATTCATTGTTCTTGTTTTCCTGCTATTATAAGTTCATCATATTCAAATAATATTGTGATAAACTTATTATTTCATTGTCATAGTTGTCACTTTCTTTTGAATGTGGCCCCTAGAATCATTTTTTTCATAAAGGTGTATTTTTTCATGTTTGTTTGGTCCTGGTTTTATTAGAGATCATTTAGAGAATTGAGGTTTTGGGAGTTTTAGATTAGTGTGGGAAATTCATATTTTTACAATTTCGTTTTAGGGAGTTTGTTATTTCATTTCCCTAGTATACCTGGTGGCCATGTAGTGGTTCTTCATTTATGTCTCAGTAGTCCTTTTCAACTCATTTGGAGAAGTGGGTATGTTCAGTTTCAGAGTTCATGCGTTATCCCCCCTTGATTTGGCGTGTGTGGGTTTTAATGTTTCCATGATAGTCAAGTTATTTTGGAGGGGAGAACATTCTAGTGTTCTCCCACCATTTTATGTCAAGGTTTTATCATGATTAGTTTTGTGTGACTAATTGAGAGAAGATTTACACATGGTTCTGGTCCACACAATATTTTGATTGGTAATGGACTCATGTTTCATTTATCCTTTGGCATGATGACTTTTTGGGGGTATAAAGTGTCTGCATTAAGAAGAATTGTCACACCCCAACCTGGAATATCAATTATTTAAATCATTTTTATTAATTTTTATTATTATATTTATTATTATTATTATTATTATGTTAATTATTAATTAGGTATTATATTTTTTTTACCTTTTCAGTTATTATTAATTTATTTATTTATCTTTTATTTCATTATTTTTAATCTTTTGTCACTCTTCAATCTTTTCATTGCATCATGCGGGCTTCACCTCTCCCCCTCCCCTAATCATTCCCCCGTTTACAGCCAACTTCCCTATTCACCACTCTAACTCTAGTGGCCTAACCTCCCCCCATCACTTGTCCCTCATCTTGTGTGATGGTTGTAACGCCCCGACCCCAGTTAACCAGAGTCAGTGCATTATTTTAATACATTGGCATGATTACAAGGAATCAAGTCCCGAATGACCAATAAGCTTAGCAGTCCTGGAATAATAAATCACATACATGAATGTCACATTTTCATTTTAAGACGTAAAAAACAACATAAATAATCATTATGAACGCCATTATTTCCTTGTCTTAACCCTTCATATCAATCACATTACACTTCATGGAATCCTGGGAAAAATAAAACATTGAAAGGGGTGAGCTCAAATTCTTAGTAAGGGTAAGCAATACAGCGGAAACGTTTAAAAATAAACATAAACATTTAAGGAAATGTATAAAACTAAAACAAAAGCCTTTTAAACTTTAACTTCAGCATAATATGGCATAAACAAAATGAAATAATGCCATTTACATATTCACATACATATTCTACTAATCGAATAATCACATGCAATATCACTAACCACTTTCATAATGATGGAATGAACAATGCCATACTATCATAACCACATATCCAAGGCCTCCTTCCAAGACTAAAAATAATATTTTGTCAAGGCCTTGTGCCAAGACACTATTTTGTCTCATGAGACTTACCGATGCATCGAGGAGCTATAGAGGGCTCCACCCGTCACATATTAAGTCCAATGCATTCCCATATGAAAAGGTTTAAACATAACATCAACATTTGTATTAAAACTAGCATACAAAATGTAAATACTTTCTCCATAAACCATGAATGGTATAAAAATAACACATCCACAATAAAACTTATCACAAAACCTTCAATAGAAGTTTTGTATAATAAATAAACTTCAAATGAGCTTAAAATCCATCAAATGATGAGTAAATATATTTTAGAGAAATATCCTTTTTGTAAAATCATTTTAAAGTCACACATTAATCAAGGAAGTATTTTAAAAGAGATTTTTCAATCAAAGTGTCACATACCTCTTTGGGTCTTTTTAAAAGAATTATCATTTCAAAACATTAATGTCTATATAAATAAATCCTTAAAATTATTTTGAAAACATGGACATTAATTAAGAAGATTTAGAAAGATAAATCTTCAAAACAATTGAAATTTTGATCTTGATAAAGAGTACCTTTCAAAATTCTTAAAATATTCATTTTGAAATCATTTTTATGAACAATGGACATGGATGATAAAAATGTCCCAGTAAATACTTACATATAAACAATCTCCGATAATGATGAAATTGAGGAATTAACCCTTACAAATTTGGTAACTTATGAAACATACAACCCATGAAAGAGGTATCATACAATGAATATGTAAATACACAAAAAATAAAGTGTATTAAACAATGAATACAATTATGGTCAGTACATACACCACACAAAATATAATACTGGCAATATGGCATGAATCTCACGTGAATAAGGAGTGAGATGAAAACCCCTTATGTTGCACTTTCCTTTAGTCGAGGGTACGTTTAACCTCTTGTATGAAGATCTTAGTATGTTATTAAATTATACCGAAACCATATTATTATTTTTGATATCATACATGATTCATTTATGACTTTATATTACCCATTTAATAATAATTTCCATGTTAAGTTAACATTTCAGGTAATAATCACTTTCTTTATCGTACATGTTTTGACTTTTCACTCGTGGATGTATCACATAGATCATGATTTAATTACATCCATAATAAAAAACATGATAAATATGTATAATAGACATATATATGACATGGAAAAAACCATTTATGGAGACAGTAGTCTGTACGTACGAATAAACGTTGTTTTTGTCTTCATATAGTATTGAACAGAAGTAAGTGAATAAGATATATGTAAGTACATAAATATTTATATATATATCTCTCTCCATTAGAAATATTATTTCATATATTACATACTTATTATTAATATTTATTTTTATAATCGTCGATGAATGGTGGACTTGGAAATCAATTTCATCGCGTCGTGGAGACTGTAATCCGTATTTACGCACGATTGAAAATATCAATATTTTGATATTAAAATAATATATAATTGGATGGTATATCATATATAAAGAATCATTATCATGTTATATTTATTATTTACATGAATTACAAATCATTATTATACCCATCCAAATAATAATATATTGAATAACAATTACACCACGACGTGGAGACAGTAAGCCGTACGTACGCACGTATGGTGACATGTCATTCAAAGGATGGAAAGAATACTGAATATGGTTGTACCATTTTTATAATAATATTACAGTATATAGGAGATACTTTATTCATTAATTTATAATGGTAATAACAAATACAGAAGAAGTGCAAGAAGAAAGGAACTTGAAAAATGGTTGGGAAATCATTACCTCTTCTTCTGGTTCTTCATTTTGATTTGATCAAAAGGGATCCTTAGGATGGCTTTATGACTAAAGGAAGGACTCTAGGACGAAGTGAGGGATGTTGATAGAGTATTTGGGCAGGGTTTGGCCGAGCCAAAAGGCTTTGATGGTGTGAATTAATGAGAAGGGGCAGTGTCCTTTTATAAGAGGGGTGAGGGGCACCTTTGGAAAAGCTAGAAATATTATTTTATAATAAATTCATATTTGGTTTCTAAAGGCTCAAATGTAGATTATTTAGAAGATAAGGTGGTGATGGGTCAAAAACCACACAAACAATATAATTCAGATAGGTTTGAGTCATTATATTATCCGTATCCTTTAGTTTTATCTCTTAGTTAATTAGTTTGACACTTACCATGTCACTTTGTATTTTTTCTTTTATATAGTTAATAAACATACTATATAAATCCATGAGACCCCAATGTGGTCCATTAATGATTCAATTATCATGATATAGGTCTCTCGGCTGACCCTTATATTTTTATAAATTTAATATCAATTAATAATATAATGTTTGTTTTAAAAACTCTTTTATGACAATTTTGACACTATTCAATAATTGACTTTTGTAAAAATCATAAAAGAATGATTATTTCGAAAAACGTTAATTAAATCAATACTAACATGTCATAGTATCCACGAAAGTTATTTTAATTCATTAAAAGTCTTAAATTATATTTATATGGGTATTGTAAATATCAATTATTTTAATTTTTCACTTTTATGGTAATTACTGCAACATCATTGTGTCATAAATAAATTAAATTATATAATGTCTAAAAATTATAAATAAAATATAATTCTATAGGAAATATTTTTATCTTTATAATGAATATTTATAGTCTAAAATCCAACATATATAACCCTATTTAAAAATTATCTTTTAAAAAGATATATGCTTATGTCATTTTTGTAGTTTTTTTAACTTAATTAAAATAAAGTGTCCCTATCACCTACAAGTGGCACCATGGGGTCCCAAAATCGACCCGAAGATGCACATAGTCGGACATGTATCCAAAAATAAGTTTAGGACATGTTTTATGGTAATTTAGTATTAATATAATATTAATTTTTAACCATTATATGCCAGATTTTCCCTTTAACCATGATAAATAAAATATTTACCGAAATAATTATTCAAAATGTATAAAAATAAAAGTATCCTATTTACACAATTTAGACATACAGATTACATATATGGAGTCCATTTTTTCAAATTCAAAACACAGAAGTTGAAGTAATTAATTTAAAATTAATTCCCGCTGTCAAAAAGCATGTTTTTAAGATATAATAACTATCAAAATATTGATTCTTGTTTATGTCCGGTTTATTTGTGAAATTATGTCCAATGACCAACATTGTATTAAATGGTAAAAATATATTATAAATATACTTTAAAACCACTCAAATTCATAATTTATCACTATTAATTATTTTGATTAAAAAATTGTTTTTAATTAAAATTTAGTAATTTTCACTATTCATCAAAATATTAAAGTTTTCCGAAAAGTACCAAAATTTCACCTTAGGATAAATTCGATAATCTAAATCCAAAAATGAAGTCCATTTTGAGAGATAAAATTTCTAAAATTTGAAAAAGAAGTTATTACTATTCATAATGGCTAATTTGATTGGTCTTGGTGTGTGTTAGAACTCGAAGTTGCGTACAACACTCACTACTATATTATTCAAACATAAGCGTACCATGGATGCTCAGGCTGTTATATTATAACCTCCTTCAATAAATTGAATCCTTGCAATTTTATATTGTTCTTTGAAAATAATAGTTGAAAATAGAAAATATATTTGTGGAAAAACCCACATCGGAAATTTGGTTAATAAAATTTAGTCTTAACAAGATGAATAGAGAAATGAAAGGGTCACCACAAAATTATGATCTCGATTAGGAAATTGGTGGAAATTATTAACATATAATTCTATTAAAACGTAAATATTTATAGGTAGTGATTGAGGTCATCAATCACAAACAAGTTTAAAATTGAGGTCCATAAATTCATCAATCTATGATGATTTAAAATACCATCGGTTCAACAAAACATAAGGTATTAGGATAACACATTTTTGACATTTCAAAATATCATATTTGAAATCCCACATCGAAAAATGATTTAATAAGGCCACTATTTAAAATAAATAGCAGAAAGTATGAAGATTACCGAAAGTAACACTTACTAGGGCTCCATGTAGGAAAATATGGATATGGAAGAGAAATAAACTACTGAAAATATGAATTTTACCAATGGTTTTGGCAAAACCATTGGTATAGTTCATTAATTTGGACCTATACCAATGGTTTGGCCAAAGCTGTTGGTATAGGTGACTTATATGGACCTATACCAACGATTTTGGAAAAACCGTTGGTATAGGTCGTTCGATTTTTAATCGAATCTTCTTAAAGAGAACATTATATAAATCAAAATTTAAAATTATTATAACAATACATATATATATATATATTTATGAAATTCTGTTCACAAAAGTCATGTTAGGTTAGTGGTTAAGTCATTCAATTATAAGCTAGAGGTCCTGGGATCAAATCCCACTGATTTTTTTTAAATACATATACCAACGGTTTTGAGAAATGTTGGTATAGGTTTTCATATTACTTATAAGAACGGTTTTCAAAACCATTGGTATAGACCTATTGTCACGGCTTACTTGCCAACAGTCCTCCAAAACGTTGGTATAGCCTATACCAACGGTTTGAGGGCCTATACCAATGGTTCCAAACCGTTGGTATAAGATAATTTTCCAGCAGTGATCTAACCATCAATTATCTAATGGAGAGTGGTAGAGAACATGGCTATGAAAAGGCCATAAATCCCAATGCCATAAATTAGTGATGATCTAACATACCATCTAGGACACCATTTTTGTTCTAAGTTTCTTTTCATAATGTTGAGAAATTTATTTATGAGATTGGCTAAGATCATGAGGAGATATACATAATTTATAATTACAGTTTTATCCATTAATAAATTTCTACCACAAACTCATCGTTCACCCCAAAACATAATATAACTCAAAAATACTCTATCTATCCTAATCGTATAGGGTTCCAAATATAATGAATTTATAATTCACATATCAGACCCTTTATGTAAAGAAACTACATTATACCATCCATAAACTTCATGTAGCACAATGGTAGGTGATAAATCCCAATTTCACTATGGTTTTGGTTTCGATTCCCACAGCTTTGTACCACACGACAGGTCGTCACACGGTCTACTTCTTGTCCTTTTATAAAAAACCAAAAAATAACCTTTCAAACGTAATCTGTTCCGACCATTAGACTTATCCAAAATACTATTATCCAAAATCACATTACAAAATTTACAATGAAGTTAAACATAATGAGGATCCGTTTTTGCAGGTAATAACATGTGAACGCCTTCCTCATATATTCTTTTACAACACTACAACATCCTTAATTACCAAAATCAACAATATCTTATTCCAAAATCACGACCTCAATATTATGACCATATAAAGGTTTATCTTTCCTTCAACCATGTAATTTCCAAAAACAATTGACTCGCTGTAGAGTCACTTTTTTTGTACCATAAAATATGAAATCATTAATTAAATAGTACTGTAGTACAATCCTTATTTATTTCCAGAACATCATTGATACAACACATAAATAAAAAAATTTCTAAAATAACAACATAAGAACACTAGTCATTCCTCTTCATCTGTGGTAGTATCATAACTTGATTATTATCCAATAGCATCTTTTGCAGCATAATCTGATTACAGGGACATTGGTTCACTTAGTGTCCAAAATCCTTGCAAATGAAGCATTGTACATTTGAAACCATTTTCTTACCCTTGCAGTCACGTACTTTGTCCCCTTTTCCTCCACACTTATAACAAAATCCCATTCCTTTCGGGCAACATCCATGGTGTTTCTTCCCACAGTTATCACATATGGGAAAATTCTTCTTTTCCATCTTCCCTTTATCCATCTTTCTCTCTTCCATCCTTTTCTTCTATTGCTTCCCTTCAAAGACATAGGACATTGAGAATTCTTTACTCATATTATCAACACATGATACTATTTCTTCATATGATGATAATACGTGGGAAACTATTTCCCTTCTAAATTCTAGAATAGGACCACGAAATATATGATCCTTATTACTCTTTGGATCATACGTATTACGGGAGTTCACATTCCTTATACTAGGCGCCATTTCTATACAATAGCATAAACTAGTTCAGTTTATGAATTGCAATGAATAATTACCAAACATGTAAAATACATAACACAAATTAAACAGTTTATGGATATAATCCATAATCATAAAAATGTTTTCGTTAAGTAAGTATATACTCATAATCCCTTAATAATGGTTTGTAAAGAAAATGAGAATTATCCTAAGCATATCCCCCGGGAGTGTCGTAACCAAGAGTGCAGCAAGTCCCGTTGTCGTGCACTATTTCTCGTTTGAGTCTACCTGAAAGCGGTGTTTTCTGGTATTACAACTAGGTACATCTGTTCCAGAGCCGCCTCAACCTTCTCGTATCCAGACAGGGATGTATTGCTCGGAAAACTCACAAAATCTCTACAATACCAAAATTCTAGGAAGTTCTTCTATTCTAATCCTCAAATTATATCTTAGGGCTATGTCCTCTAAAAAGTGTTTATCTAAATCACGTTTCCAATGTTATTGCTAAACTCCCTCTAATACCAACTGTTATGCCCCGACCCCAGTAACCCAGAGTTGGTGCATTATTTTAATACATTGGCATGATTACAAAGAATCAAGTCCCGAAGGACTGATAAGTTTAGCAGTTTTGGAAAAATAGATCACATACATTAATGTTAAATTTTCACTTTAAGACGTACAAAACAACCTAAATAATCTTTATGAACGCCATTATTTCCTTAGCATAACCCTACATATCAATCACATTACACTTCATGGAATCCTGGGATAAATAAAACATAGAAAGGGGTGAGCTCAAATGCTCAGTAAGTGTAATAAATACAGTAGAAACGTTCAAAAATAAGCATAAACATTTAATTCAATGTATAAAACTAAAACAAAAGCCTTTTAAACTTGAACATCAGTATAATATGGAAGAAATAAAATGAAATAATTCCATTTACTTATTCACATGGATATTCTACTAATCGAATAATCACATGAAATATCACTAACCACTTTCCTAATGATGGAATGCATAAATCCATACTATCATAACCACATAGCCAAGGCCTCGTTCCAAGACTATAAATAAGAATTTGTCAAGGCCTTGTGCCAAGACACTAGTTTGTCTCATGAGACCTACCGATGCATCGAGGAGTATAGCGGGCTCCACCCGTCACATATTAAGTCCAATGCATTCCCATATGAAAAGGTTTAAACATAACATAAACATTCATATTAAAACTAGCATATGAAATGTCAATAATTTCTCCATAAACCATGAATGGTATAAAAATAACACATCCATAGTCAAACATATCACAAAACCATCAATAGAAGTTTTGTATAATAAATCAACTTCAAATGAGCTTAAAATCCATCAAATGATGAGTAAGACTTTTGAGTGAAATATAATTTTTGTAAAATCATTTAAAAGTCACACATTTATTAAGGAAGTAATTTTAAAAGAGATTTTTGAATCAATGTGTCCCATACCACATTGAATCGTTCGAAAAGAATTATCATTTCAATACATTCATGTCCATATAAATAAATCCGTAAAATAATTTTTGAAAACATGGACATTAATTGAAAAGATTTAGAATGATAAATCTTTAAATCATTTGAAAATTGGATCTTGATAAGGAGTACCTTTCAAAATCATTAAAATCGTCATTTTGAAAACATTTTTATGAAAAATGGACATGGATGATAAAAATGTCCCACTAAATACATATACATAAAACATCTTAGATAATGATGAGATTGAGGAATTAACCCTTACCAATTTGGTAACTTACAAAACATAGAACCCATGAATGAGGTATCATACAATGAATATGTAACTACACATAAATCTCACAGGAATAAGGAGTGAGTTAAAAACCCCTTACCTTGCACTATACATTAGTCGAGGGTACATTTAAACACATGTACGAAGATCGTAGTATGTTATTAAATTATACCAGAACCATATTAATATTTATGATATCATACATGATTCATTTATGACTTTATATTACCCATTTAATAATATTATCCATGTTAGGATAACATTTCGGGTATTAATCACTTTCTTTATCGTATGTGTTTTAACTTGTCACTCTTGTTTGTATCACATAGATCATGATTTAAATACTTCTAGAATATAAATAATGATAAATATGTATAATAGACATATATATGAAATGGAAAACACAGTTTATGGAGACGGTAGTTCGTACGTACGCATAAACGATATTTCTGTTTTCATATATTATTGAACGAAAGTTAGTGAATAAGATATATGTAAGTATATAATTCCTTATATATATATATATATATATATATATATATATCTCCAATATAATTATTATGTCATATATTACATAATTATTAGTAATATATATTTTTATAATCGTCGATGAATGGTGAACTTGGAAATGAATCTTATCGCGTCGTCGATACGGTAATCCGTACATACGCACGAGAGAAAATATCATTCTTTTGATATTAAAATAATATATAATTGGATGGTATATCATATATATAGAATCATTATCATGTTATATTTATTATTTACATGAATTATAAATCATTAGTATGCCCATCCAAATAATAATATATTTAATATCAATTACACCACGATGTGGAGATGGTAAGCCGTATGTATGCACGTATGGTGACATGTCATTAAAAGATGTATAGAATACTGAATATGGTTGTACCATTTTTATAATAATATTTAATTATATAGGAGATACTGGAATCATTATTTTAGAATGGTAATAAAAAATAATGAAGAAGTGGAAGAAGAAAGGAACTTGAAAAAGGGTGGTGAAATCATTACCTATTCTTCGGGTTCTTCATTTTGATTTGATCAAAAGGGCTCCATAGGATGCCTTTCTGACTAATGGAAGGCCTCTAGGATGAATTTAGGGAAGTTTAGAGAGTATTTGGGCAGGGTATGGCTGGACCAAAAGGCTTTTAAGGTGTGAATTAATGATAAGGGGGAGTGTCCTTTCATAAGAGGGGTGAGGGGAACCTTTGGAAAAGATAGAAATATTATTTTATAACAAATTCATATTCTGTTTCTAATGGATCAAAAGTTGATTATTTAAAACATAAGGTGGGTATGGGTCGAAAACCACTCAAACTATATAATTTAGACAGGTTTGGGTCATTATATTAACCTTATATTTTAGTTTTAAATATTAGTTAATTAGTTTGACACTTACCATGTCACTTTGTATTTGTATATTATATAGTTAATAAACATACTATATACATCCAAGAAACACCAAGTGGTCCATTAATGATACAAATATCATGATATAAGTCTCTTGGACAAACCTTATATTTTTAGGAATTTCATATCAATTAATAATATAATATTTGTTTTAAAAACTCTTTTATGTTAATTTTGACACTATTCAAAAATTGACTTTTGTAAAAATCATAACAGAATGATTAATTCTAATAAAGTTAATTAAATCAATTATAATACGTTATATTATCCTATAAAATTAGTTTAATTCATTAAAAGTCTATAATTATATTTATTTGGGTATTTATAATATCAATTTTTTTAATTTTTCACTATTATAGTAATTACTACATCATCATTGTGTCATAAATAAATTAAATTATTTAACATCTAAAAATTATACATAAAAAATCATTATGTATGAAATATTTTTTTATTTCTATGGAATATTTATAGTCGAACTTCCCACATATATAACCCAATGCAAAAATTGTTTTTCTAAAAGATATATGCTTATGTCATTTTTGTATTTATTTTAACAAAATTAAAATATAGTGTCCCTATCACCTACTAGTGGCACCATGGGCTTCCAAAATCGACCCAATGATTCCCATGGTCTAACATGTATCCATAAATAAGGTTAGGACACGTTTTAGGGTAATTTAGTATTACTATAATATTATTTTTTAACCCTTATTTATAAGAGTTTCCCTTTAACCATTGTAAATAAAATATTTACCGAAGTAATAATTCAAAATGTATAAAAATAAAAGTTACCTATTTACACAATTTGGATATACTGATACCAAATATGGAATCCATTTTTCAAAATTCAAAACATAGAAGTGGCAGAAATTAATTTAAAATTAATTCCTCCTATCAAAAAGTGTGTTTTTAAGAAATAATAACTATCAAAAGATTGATATTTGTTTATATCCGGTTTAATTGTGAAATTATGTCCAATGACCAACATTGTATTAAATGGTAAAAATATATTCTAAATATACTTTAAAACCACTCTAATTCATAATTTATCACTGTTAATTATTTTGATTAAAAAATTTGTTTTTAAATAAAATTTAGTAATTTTCACTACTCGTAAAAATATTAATGTTATTTGAAAAGAACCAAAATATCACCTTAGACTAAATTCGATACTCCGAATCTAAAAATGAATTCCATTTTTTGATATAGTATTTCTAAAATTTAAAAAAGTGGGTATTTATATTCATAACGGCAACTTTGATTGGTCGTGGTGTGTTTTAGAACTCGAAGTTGCGTACAACACACACTACTTTATTATTCAAAGAGAAGTGTACCATGGATGCATGGGGTGTTATAGTGGTCCTTTGGTCGACCTACTCTTTTGGAGTGACACCTCCTCTATCCTCTCCAGTCCCTCACGACCCACAATTCTCTGGAAAAAACATTGGATCACCCTAGTTTTACAGTCGGCTCACCAAGGTAATCCCTCTTCTTTCCCCCCCTCCCTCATTTAGTGTTTTCCCTCTTCTCTATCACACCATTTTGTCCCTCTAAACACTAGGGTTTTGGGTAAACCGATTTTTTACCTCACCATTATTCTATGGGCGTAGGGCTTGTCTGTGGGTCCTAGTTTTGCATTCCTTTGAAGCACTGTTTCCAATGAACACCTTTGAGGTGAGTGTTTTCATCCCATTTATTTTTATAGAAACCATTGGTTCTTGGATGACATGAATTAATTTACAAATGTGTTTTCCCCCTTCTTTATACTCATATTTAGCTCGATTATGGTATATTCATGTTAGTAGAATTTGTTTAAAAATGGATTTCAATGTGATTATTGGTTTGTGCTATGTGTTAGATCTAATGCCAAGTTTTCTATTAATAATTATTTTTGTATTTGTTCACACAATGAGTTTGCATAGTGATACCTAATTGTAGGATTTTTATTTTAACATGATTTTTTAAAAAAATAACTCTGTATTAGAATCCTTAATTATTTTTAATTGTTCACTGGTCAATTTTTTTTGTTAAATGTCATTTGGGTTTTAAAATTGAAATAAGATGTTTTTAGTGGTTTAAAAAATATTTTAAACGTATTTTTGTCATTGTTATACGGTAAAAGATTATTTTGTAAATGATATGGTTATTTTTTCATGTGTGATTAATTAGGGTACTTCTTGAATGTGTTTTTAGGATTATCTGAAATGTGAGAAATGAGTTTCCAATGGAACTTGAGTGATAAATTCATTGATTGCGGGTTTTTAGAAATGGGATTCATGAATTTATTAATTAAGGGAAAATGGATTTGTAAATTGGATATTTTGTATCTCTTGGAATGCTTGGTGTGTCACTAGAGGTTGATACACCCATGGGTTCACTCAGTGGTGACATGGGGGTGTCATCAACAGAATGTGATGTATTAAATTGGAGTTTCCTTCAAAACATGTTTTCTTAAATGGTTCATATTTTCCAATTCACGTCGGTTCCCCTAGGATAATTAAATTGAGATTGGGTGGATCCTTGGTTGTGTGAAAAAAAAATATATAGGTACGTATGAGTATATTTATATATATATATATATATATATATCTTCCTTGGACATATTACCTCATGGAATGGGTAATATGTTCAATGCATTAAGGATATATCTATGTATGAGAATGTATGTTTTTTCTCATTTGGGAGTTTTTCATTAGAATCTTCAAGAGATAAAGTTTATCGGCTTGGTCCTCATCCTTATTTGAGGTAGGATTACATAATAATTTTACTTTTAAATTATTTATTTATGGGTTTCATGCATTTTTCACATTTATTTAATGTAAGATATAAATTTATGGATTTTTAATAATTACATATTTTGTAATAATGTAATACCCTATATGTATTTGAATTGTGTGATCCATTTTTATTAATTGTACTTATTAGTGATTTTTAAAATGATCATTTATCCCTTCAAAATGTGATTCATATTTAGAGTGGTAAATTGGGTTTCTTAATTGTGAATCAATGAACATTAATGATTATCAAAATGGTGTTTGTGTGATTCTTTATGATATTTTTTGCATGGTAAAAATTGTGTGCGGAAAAGTTGCATCATTTTAAAAAAATTTATCTCCTGCAAATAATCATTGGATGTGGTCCCCTCTATTTTTTTAGATTTATATTATGCGGGTCAGATGTGTAGGATTTTTCTGTGATCAAATTGAAGAACGAAAAGGTACATATTCCTCGGGGTGACTCGCGTGATGCATGTAGTGTGTGTATATATATAAATATATGTGTGTGTGTGTGTGTGTGTGTCTATTTTATTTGATGCTCAGCTGTCATTAGTTGGCTCACCATTTTGTTACACGTGTTGACATGGGAACCTGGCATAGTATGAAAATATTATATGAATGATTGATGAACTAGTATAGATTATTCACTACATAGTGGTCCATAGTAGAGATATGTTTTGTTACTATTATTACAATGGGATTGGGCCCATCGACTATGCCAGGAAGGGTGATGGTCAGGCGTTAGGGCAATATGAATCCATCTAGTGTATGCATGCCTTCATAATGTGTCACATTTATAACACACTGTCGACTATTCATGATTTCATATATTATCCCACATATTTTTTCACTTAGTTGTATGTCGTGGATTATTATGGTGCCTTGTTTGTCTAGTAATTCATGTGTTCTATTTTCCATTGCCCATATTGTGTGGTTGCAGACCCCACTTCCTTGTGTGCTGTAACATCTTCGAGAGAGTGATGAGTTGTGTGGAAAATGATTACGAAAGATAACTTATAAATTCTTTTCACATTATTTCATGAATTTTATTTGAAAACAATCTTTAATTCTCTCAAAAAATGTAAATGTATTTCTCATGGAAATGAACATGTTTTTAAATGAAGAAGGGGAATAGATCATGATTTATTTTAATGAATATCTATAAAATCCTAGTTTTGTACAATGTATTTTAATCTTAAAATTGATGGTTCTTTTTTTAAGGAATGTCATATTCGAATAGACAGTTTGGTTACAAAAAATGTGTTTTAATACTCCTGCCTATAGTTTTATCTTCTTTTAGCTATAGTTATGCGCCTTGTTCGAAATTGGTCATTGTAGTGCAACATTGGATTGAGTTCGGTGGTGACCCTTGGGGTTACATAGAGGTATGTACAATTTTAATTTTTTAATTTTTTAATTTATTTATTTTCATCATACTGTTAGATTTTTATTGATATTTTTTATTTATTTTTGTGTCTTTCATTACCTGAAAAAATCCTTCCTACATTTTTAGTTATGACCCATTTGTAGTTTCTAGCCCGTAGAGATTGATAATGCCCCCCGGGCCGTGTCACGGGCCGGATCAGTTTACTGATTCAGGGTCTACCTGGGTTGGTTCCTAACACCTCTCCTTGAAAACTCTAGACAATCACCTTATACTACTATCTAAATGATATTCTCTTAGAGTCTATTCTATCATTCATTAAAAATGATATTTTTTATAGATATTGTATAATTTATTCTGAGTTATTTTCTATATTGGTCATATACATCATCCACTAAAATATGTTGGAAATTAGTTAAATATTGTGAAAATGGAAATAGTTTCATTATTTCCCCACATGTACATACTTTGAACAAACAATATATCTATGTGAGACTAACCTACATGATCATGAATAGAATTTTGACACAATTATTCATGATGTATTTCCAAAAATTCTCATCCATCATTCTCATTTTTTGGATATCACAGAAAATCGAACACATAATGTGATAAGAAATAATCATATTGTAATTTGGATTTTGATTAACTACTATATATTTTTCAATCATATCAATAAAAAACATAAAAAATGTTAAATCATTGGTTTTCTATCATTAAATCATTTTATATGTTTTGCACATCATTTATTCATGAAATTTCTTACCCTATCACAATCTATAGATATAATTAATCAATACTTTAGACCAATCAGCATAAATGATTCTAAAACCATCAATAATATTTTCTTGTATTTTTTTAATTCTTCATAAAATCAATGTAGAATTTACTTGAGCATGTAGTGTTCACTCCGTACAATCCATGAAATTATTTCATTTGAAAAATAGCATACCACAAGACTCTATCATAAAATAGAAATAGATATATCATCCCAATAAAATAGTTACATTTTATCAACCACTTAATATATGGTTTAATTAATTTGGTACTCACAAAAGGTAA
The DNA here is from genome assembly GCA_963277665.1 of Viscum album. NCBI lineage: Eukaryota > Viridiplantae > Streptophyta > Magnoliopsida > Santalales > Viscaceae > Viscum > Viscum album. Next base: position 222,300,005 of record OY728143.1, read on the forward strand.
TGAATTGGTCTGTTTTTTTGAAGCATCATCCATAACCATTGAGAGGCAACATAATCTAGTCATTGATGCAACCTCATATATAATAGTGTAAATAGTTGTGATCATGGTAATGTCATTTGTGGAGGAAAAAAATAAAATTATCCATCATCAGTTAGTAGAATTTCATCTTTATAATGTGGTTAAAATATATAGATTACGGAGCCTAGTTTATCATATTTATGGTCAAATGTTTGAGAAAATTCAACACCATGTTGTTAGCCATCAGTTTTCCATATTCAATATTGATGAAAATAAGGATTGGATGTTACAAATATAATACCCCATTCAATATTCAATGAATCCTACTATGAGGAGTCCCTTCATCATCTGTGGTTATGGCTCCTACATCGTATTCATCTCATCTTATTAGGTGTGGCTTCATCATATCAAATATAATTGATTTTGATTAAATATTAAAAACTTTAAAATTTAAACAACATCATATACCATTGGAGTATTTAGAATGGTCATGTAGTAGAATCCATTTCACCTCTTAAGGTGAATTTTTTTTTCATGGATTCACTTCCATACACATAGTATTTTATACTTATAGTCAAAATTAATTATGTTTACTATCAATTTTATTTTCCTTACATATTTTGTTTTAAAGCCCTAGTGAAACGTTAATTTAGTTTTATCCTCAAAACATTGTTATTAAAATTGTTGTGAAGTTTCTTTGTCTTTTTGAATGTCTTCAAATTGGGTATGAAGATAATGGAAATCATTGTTGTCTACCTAATTTCAACATTCCACTGTTGCTTCAGATTAATCATTTGGTTACATTAGTATTTAAGAAAAATTATCCATGTTTTTCTTGGTTTAAATAAATAATAAATAATATTTAAAAATTTAAATTATAACCTTAAACCATTAAATATTTTAAAAATAAAACTTTCAAAAAAAATACAACATCTATACATGAAACACATTATGAATCTATAGATTATATTAAAAATGTTATAATTAATACCTTAATATTTATATTATTAAAATTATAATTGAAAACACTTCAAATAGTTATATAGTAAATTAAAATTACATTTTATTACATTATTTAAAATATGATACTGGAAACAAAAATATATATTAACTAATTAAAGGAATGATAAAAGGCGAATACTTCCTATTTAAAACAAATCAATTACAAATTAACTAAAAATTATTATCGAATTTAAATCTAATTACGTAATATTTAAAATAATAATCTAATTAATTAAAATAATGAAATAATAATAATTTAAACACATAAATTGGTAATAGAATAATAAATATCTTTATTTACTAATCTCACTAAAAAATATAATTATTTTATAAAATACATATTAAACCAAAAATTAAGATTATAATCACAATAAATTCGGGAAAAATGATTTCCTAAAACCCTATTATAAAAGGAAACATCACCACCTTTTCCCAAAATGGATTAAACTAAATGTTCCATCACACTTCGGTGACATTGATGAATTCATATGCATACCATTTTATTAGTTTCCTAGTTACTCCTCATCAATCAAAATCATCATAAAAATTTATGTGACTCCTCTGTTAATGAATTGTTGCGAAATCATTAGTCCTATGTATACTAGATCTAAACCAAGAAAATATTATTGTCCTATTTTTTCAAAACATTTTGAGCCGTGTAATAAATCTAGGCATTAATCATCCAATAAAACGCCTAACATTACATCATTGATCTTCATAATGGTAAATCCAACCACAAATAAACTTTCACCTAACTCCATCCAGTATGAGGGATAAATTATGTAATATAAAGAACGATGAATTATAAATAGATATAGATGTAATTATATATCATAAAATCATAGACACAAATGAATGTTCCATATTTCTCATTTTGGGAAAATATTACCCCAATCCATTTTTAATTTTATCCCATGTAATACAAAATCATATTACATAATGATTTATTTTATTCTAAAATATCGTAAGTGTTCTTTGGCCCATTCTGGTAATAAAGACCCCTCAGCAATTCCTCATTATTTTAGACCCAATAATAAATACTTTCGATAATATCCAACATGTAATCTATATGTTGCAGGCCATCAGTACACTTAAACACCAGTGAATGATGCTGATGGATGTCTGGAAAATGATAATATATGATCTTTTGATTGATTCCACCTGAAATAGTAAAAATCAAAAAGACTCACTATTTAATTGGATATTCTTCCAAAATCATTGATGTTATTACTAGTGGATGATGTAATACATCCTCCTAAAAAAGTAGATGTAGAATTTGTACGCCCTCCTTAACAAAATAATACTATAATTAAATAGACATAATTCCTATCATACATATCCTTAGAATTAGATTTTATATCCCAATGGAACATATAAAACATATCAATTCTATAGCTCCGGGTATGTTCAATCAAATATATTGGGTAATATGATTTTTCACATAGGATTTTAATGATCACACTATATAATCACACTGAAAAATTAAATTATTTCCCAATAACGCAAATTTTTTTCAAAATCACATAAATGTGAAACAAAAAATTATGAACTAGTTGTACTAATACATTCAAAAATTGTTATTTCCAATTAGAGGAGGAAATTATTTTTAAATAAATTGATATCCCCAATCAATGAATTATATTTATTTGAAATATTTAATACATAAAAATTATGTAAATCACATGCGACGACATATTGAAAATCAAGATGCATGTAATATTTTAAATATCATTAAATTTAATGAAAAATACCATCAATAATATCTCATAGGTCTATTACACATCAGAGGTCTATGAACAAGGTAATTTCACTACTAATGTTCTAAATATACAATCCCATTTACACCACCTTCTAGGATAGTCAAAATAAAAGGGTAATGTATGCTAATGATATAATTTATTAGTAATCAACACGAACAACAATATATTTGATTGAGAACCAATGTACCATATGAATGAAAAATAACAAATAGTTTTCTGAGTAATATTCATGTGTTTATCTTCTAGTAGTTGGGATATAATTCCCAAAGTATAAATAAAATACATGACCACATAATAAAACAAATAATGAAGATAAAATTGCAACCAAATCTAAATCAAATGTAATAGTATGTGTTTCATGTCATACAAGAAAATTTACCATGGATCACATGAATTGGAATGTAAATCTGGGTAACGAAGGGGATACTAAGGTAATTGTATTAGTAATTGTTTATTCTCTGCCATATTATCTCCTCAAACTCCAAGGATCATTCTCTTAAACTCTATGTTATATGTAATTTATCATTCCATGGATATATGCTCACAAAATATGGATAGATATTGATTATCTGTTTCATTATATAATTTATAAACCGTATAGAACACTAGTAATTCATCTTTATACTATATGCACAAAATATAGATTTTTGTATATCATTAAATAAAATTTGTTGATATTTTTTAAAAATAAATGTTTTTTTCAATCCTATTAAAATCATCAAAAATAATGTTTATTATATATATATATATATATAAATATTTATTAATTTTTATTCCTTGATAATATAATGGTTTATTTTTAAAAAACATAAAATATATTTCTGTATATAAGTGATTATTAGTAATTAAAATGGATAAATATAATTATTAATTTATTTAAATGAATATATAAACATTCATAATATTGTTTTCTATATTCATTTACTTTTGTTACATATATCAATTAAATTAGGGTGATGTTTTTTATAGTTGTACATTCTCTAGGTGGTTCAATGAAAATGGTTTGGAATTTGATCACAATGAGATTGAAAGTATCCTTAAATTATATTCAATAAATATTGGTTTTATTATCTCATCGTGGGATTGGTCACATGGAGTTCCCAATGATAATAATATCCCTCAAATGAACTAATAAATTGTATATTTTGAGAAATATATTGACGGAAAAAACCAATTATTCAATAGTTTTTTTAAATTATATATTTTCATAAAATATCGTATATAAAAATTCTATTTTTCACTAAAGAACAGTAGTATTATATATGTTTAACAAACATAATGGTAATCAATGTTTTTCTAAAAATATTTTATATATATTAATTGTTATAATATAAAAATTTAATACTGTACATATGATTTATATTACTACATTACATAATATGTAATTTATTCATTCTGAATGTTAGTTTATTTATAATAATATCGCTCACCAAACACATCCGTAAATTTAAAACAACACTAGAGAAATTTCATTAAATAAATTAAAATAATTTTAAAATTTATATTTCACTTCATTATTTTTAGAGTTCCCTCATCAATTATATTGTTATCCTAATATAAAATAATATTTTTAGTTTTCTGGTTTTGAAAAAAACACTACAATCTATGATATTCACCGGTTAATCGTAACGTGAATGGTCATTAAAAATATGAACTCAAATAAATTCAATTCACATTAGAGGTTTGGTGTGTATATATTTAATAGGGATTCAGAGAAACAATTATGTAACTGAAACAGTATGGGTGGGATTTCTATTCAAAATTATAGGTTTCTGATGTGATCAAGTATCCCAATGGGGCTAATATATCTCAGAGTAAGAATTACCTTATTCTTAAAAGCCAATTCATTCATCCATGTTTATATATAAAGAAAAACATTATCTCCAACATGAATATATATTAAATTTTATTGATATATTTCACATTTTTTAATTCGAAATTTATTTGATTTAAATTGATATTTAATAGTATGAACATTCTATATCATCTAATGGATAAGATTTTATACCATTAGAATTAAATATCCATCTGATTCCCATAATGTTGGAGTCTGAATCCTCTACCCTGAAAGATCATATTAATGTGAATTTTGGTTTCTATACAAGAATTAATTGGGATACTATAACATTACGAGAGGAAGGTGTTGATACCAAATCCATGAAAATAAAATGAACCTAATCTGAACATATTAATAAGTGTTTGGGTCTATATATCAGACTAACATACCAACTAAGGTTGATATGAAGTATTAAAAAATTTCACTATATCCATTACCTTTTGAAGCATTATACAGATCACTATGGGAAACCTCATATATTCATTATATAAAACCAATATTTTGAATCCATTTTATATTATTATTGATCTATATTATATCATAAAATTATTATCCATTATTTAATATATCATTGTTTTAATTCAAAAAACAAAAATATATTTTGATTAATAGCCACCAAAAGGTTTTATTTTGATTAGATTTTATAAGAAGTCCTTATATGAAATTATAGAATTTGGTTTCCTATATTCATACTAATATGGAATATGGTTTCATTTACACATGAAGTTAAATTTTTCAACCATGACAAATTTAAAAATAAAGAATCAAGATATAATTTTTACAATCCCCCTCTTAAGGTTTTCCCATAGAATATATATATTAATGATATATATAATGTATTGAATCATGGAATTTTAGATAATGATGTGATTATTGAATCATTTAGAGGATCCCAATATTTTATAGTTTTTATGAAACAAGTATTCAGGTTCCAGCCATTATTATTACTGAACTAGAAATGTTGATCAATTTATTATTTTATATAATTTTCTCATGATCATTATCATATTATTGGGAATATATTATCATATAATGAATTTATAGTGTATGTTTTCATTGATAATGGATGAATGAATCTAATTTTATAATTTTCATGCACTTCCATTATACTCCCAATAAGATTAGATCTCGTTTAGAACCCATCGAGGATATTAATTTAGGATCATTTATCTATAGAGAGTTTTCCACATTATTTTCCATCCAATGATGTAAATATATTCAATAGTTATAAAACATAAAAATTTGTTTCCACCATTGTAATTTCATGTTGATCTTCTTCTGTGTAAATATATACATAAGACAACTATAATCCATTTATATGTAAATCTTTTCCACATACTTATAATGTTTCCAAATTGTAAATGAGATGATAGCTATAGCCAATTCCATATAATGGGTCAAGTGGTTCAACTACCAGATCATTTATATGATACAGTAATAGACTCCCACATTTTCATTATTCATATGTTGTAAACCAAAACATTTTCGAGATCCACCATTCTAATACACAAATCATACTCCACAGGTGGGTAATGTGTTAACAGGTGTAGTAACAGAAAAATTAATTAATTAAATTAATATCATATAATATGATATATTCGAGGAAAAACTTATCAACTTTTATGGTCTCGATCATTGTAATCTTGAATATTGTGAAATCGTATGAAAAATTTGTTGTTTTACCAATTAATTTCAAGGAATCCAAGGATCCCTATATTATATCTTAATCAACGAAATTGTTCAATTTCCACTATATTATGTGGAATCAAATAAATCATTTTACAATTGATAAACATCCCCATAAATATCCCATTCTATATAAAAAATAATAATTTACTTGTTTAATGTTATAATTATTACATTAAAAATGTCTTCAATAGAAAATTGAATTTATCCTCATGTTATTCCTTCTTGTTGGAGTAAAAAAAATTCATATATGATATGCCATAATTTTTTTACTTAATTACTATTGAAAATATAAATTATGTATATATAGATAACTCATTATATAGTGATACTTAATGGGATCACAATGAAGGTAAACTTCCCTTAACATGTTTCTAAAGCAGTATACTAAATATCACTATTCACTATTACAAAAAGATATGTGTCCAAAGATCCCCCATAGATACGTAAAATGATCCCCATATATGTTGAAACAAGTCTTTAATATTTGGGAAGGATTGTTTTTTCCTCATGTTATTTTTGAGTTGATGGTATCAAATGTAATGTCAAATTGATCTATATTTCTTCCTGATCAAAATGAATGGTTCACACCACTTCAGTTCACATGTACATATAAACACTTTATCTAGATTATTAAATTGTTTCCCACATTTCTCTATAAGATTATTAATTTTTATTCTATAAATATACATAGATATAGTAAAAAATAAAGGTAAATAATCACTTTATACCTGAACCTCTATGATTATAGGTAGACAATGAAATTCATTGGGGAATATATCTCTATATGAACGTAAAATTTTGGTTTTATCATTGATGATATTCTATTTATTATTAAGCATTAAAGATGTATATTAATTATTATAATTAAACAATTTCTACTCATTTGTTAGTTATTTTAATTTTTTTTAAATTAACCTGACATAAATATGAAATTAAGGGATAAATTTTGAAATATATGGTGATTTCCATCTCATGGGATATTATACGAAAAAATAAAAGGAGATCAAAAAAAATATAGAATTTATAAAATAAGAATTTAGTGGGTTTTAAATGTGTCATTGGTAAAATATAAAAATATATTAATTGGGGATTAGTAACATACATGGGATGCATAAATTTCCACATTAATAATTTTTACTGATAACATTAATTCTATGTTTTCAGTGATGTTTGAATAGTTCTATTGAAATTCTGTGACCTAGAGGAATTTGTATAACAAAAATAAAATAAAACCATCAACTATATGAAATTTTTTTTGTCCTTATTACCAAACTTTTTTTACCATACACCCCAATAGTTTAAATTCAAAATGTTCCCTATTTCTCTCTTGGCATTTATTGATATTAATGATGGTTATATCAAAAATGGTAATCTACGTTCATTAGATCCCATAGTTTCATTTTTTTTATATTTGATCATTGTACAATAAGAAATGGTTTTATCAGAGCATTATAATTTTCCATCAATTAAATGGGGTTTTCCAATTTCAATTTATATGATAATTTTGACTCCACAGAACACCTAAATAATTTTCACTTCCATAACATAAAATTTCTAGGATAATTCATATAGAAAATTTGATATGAGGATTGTTTGAATTTCACAACTCTATGAGATTTATTTATCACCCCAAAATAATAATACCACATTCCCCAAATCAAATAAATTTTCCCTCAATATCAAATATATTATCATATCTACGTGTTTTTATTGTAGGGACTTCTGTTATTTTATTTAAATAAATTTAAGAGTCAATTAACCAAATATTTTTATTCAATAATAATTATCCAACTAATACTGTTGTATAAATTGCATATAAGGTCATTGTAAATTACTGAGTAAAATTATTTATGTATTTAGATGTTTCATCACACCCCATGAAGGAATTATAACCCATTTTATTAACGGTGAGGAAGTTCGTCCACATGTTTTGTTCGGTAGTTCAATAAAAATATTTTAATGAAATATTATTCATGAAGGAATTCCCATGAATCAATTATATATCATTAATAATAATTTTAATAAAGATCAAAATCAATTTTTTATGTTTTATCCAAAATATAATAAAAAAACATTTAGGACCATCTAATTCTCAGAGCATTTATGTAAATAGGATATATGCTCACTTGTTTTGAACGATTACTTGAAAAATAAATAAACCGATGATCTATTGAATGTTTAAGGCCAATGTACAATAATAGTGAATATAAAACATTTTCTATCATATAGGAATGTGAGTGTTACACCTGGATCATGTTTTTATTCAAATCCTCGGTTAGTTGATTATTTAATTTCCTGATGTGGTTCACTCCTTCTCCAATTAGTGTGGAAATATCTTTTGATCCCTATGAAAATGTAATATAAATTTTTTTGTTTTTATTGATCATTCTATTTATAAAATATTAGATATATAAACAGAATAATTAATATGCGAATTTTCAAAATATGAAACACATTATTTGGAATCAATGAATATTGTATTGCTAAACAAAAAATCACAAATTTCTAATATGTTATGAATATCATGTTCATAATATGTTTTATTTAGGTAATATTTAATAAAAATAAATTTATTATGTATTTTTTATCCATTAGTATGTATTTATAAAGAGACTTTGAATTTATAAAATTATATCCCCTTGGTGTGTCATACCTGGTATACATCGAGGTACCTTTATCATGTACTATTTATATGTTGACTAAATACCCAAAGAGAATTTAAGTCCTATTACCTTTTGGAAATCGAGTTCCATTACTACATCACAAATATTACCTAAAAATGATTCTGAATCATGGAATCCAATCATACAAGTCATTACTATATTTTGGGGATGTATTCAAATGTTTATACATATATATATAGTATTGAATATGTTTTCCAATTAGAAAACCCAAACTGTAACTAAACATTTTCATGATATTCACTATTACAAACACTATTATTTGAACTCATTTTATGATGAATAATTATATTACTATAGTAATATGATAATCTCATAAAATAGATAGGCCTAGATATTATATGTATTTCGTGGAATATATATGTAAAATGAATCATGAACATGAATATATTACGAAAAATCTCTGTAAAATTCCCAAAAACACCCAAAAATCATCGATCACTCTACCTATTAACCTTAAAATTAACATAGGATATAGGGGATCAATGTTACTAGTATATGAGTAATCACATGATTTCATTATGTAATATAATACATGTTAGATTATAAGACTAAAATGATGACATGAAAATTTTGTAATAATAATAAGTCACACTAAAAGAATATAAAATATATTAACATAAAGGATTCAGCATTATGTAGAAAAAGAACAATTATTAAATCTTAATAATAATTTATGGCTAAAAGTAGACGTAATAACATTGTGTTGGTTAAGAATGAAAAAATATAATCCAAACTTGGAAACTCATGATACAAATGAATTACCCAAAAAAATTTATGGTAATTTATTTATTAGAAAACCTACCACACTCTTACCATCTACAAGAATATGTGTTTCATGAAAATCATTTAATATAAATACGCCATTAATCACATTTCATAAACTATAATGTATTCAAGATTCTGTAAATTGATTTCCCTTGTCAAAGAATATTATGTATAAGTAGTTGAAAATCCATGAGTGGAAATGGGTATGATAGTTCACAAAATAAAAGTTTTTTTATGGAAGTTTATGAAATATTATTGGTAGCATTTTTGATGTATAGAACTGTTGAGGGATGGGATTGATGAAATAGAAAGGTTGTCTATCATTACATTTTCAACATTTGTAAATTAAAAAGGGATGTGTAAAACCATATTTTGACATGAAAAATCTGGAATAAATAATCCATATAAAAGTAACAAAAATTAATTAAATGGAAGTTGATGATAATCCCACACCATGGGAGGGAGATTCCAAAATCAGTAGAAATCATATTAAGTTCATAAAATCACTTGGGTGGGGATTAAGAGAGGCATATATATTATATAATAATTATTAATGGGTGTGGGGTGATGTTTAATTGGTTGTTAAATGGCTATTCATTGTAAAAGAGATACGAAATATTTTCCTATTTATTAACGAATGTTTTGTATCTAAGCAATATAACAATAAAAAATACATCCCATAACATGATTTACCCCATGTATCTGATCAATGATGTGTTAGTTCAAATATAAATTATTAAATTAAGTGAAATATTTAAAATAAAAAAATTCATTGTATTTATTTGTGTCATGTTCCTAATGAATGTTCATAATACTATGAAATGTAACTTATGTTTTGGAGGATTAATTATCAATTTAAAAATAAATATAATAGCTTAAAAACACAAATATTAAAGTAGATATATTTTCCTTCTTTGGTATTCATTATTTAGCATTTATTACCGTATTTGGTATTATTTTGGGGCCATATAATATATTATATAATTTTACAGTATTTATTTTTAACAAAATATTTTACTATCTAATAATATTAATAGATAACATTAATTTTTTAATTTCAATAACATGATTCTAAAATTGTATTATATTTTACAAATGTAATTTTACTTATAATGTAATTTCAACATGTAATATATAATAATAATTGATTTAAATATATGTGTTTTTACAACACGTCCTCAATTTTTTCACTTATAAATATTATATAGGATATCAGTTAGATGTATTATAATAAAATGAATAATGATTGTTGATCGATATATTCAATATTTTTTAAGAAATAAAATAAATTCATTCATAAAATATGGGTCTAGATCATAACCCCATATATGAAAATCCTACACCCTAATGGATTATTGTGTAATGGTAGTCCATTCATAGAATTGAGTGGCCAATAAGGTCTATGAAGTGATAAATGGGCTATGTCATCTCCCTAAAATGATTTCTCATAGTATTTATTTTTTATTAAAGACAATGTCTGGGTTAAGATATGATCAATGTGATTATAAATCCTTCAGTAACAATAATATATTGGATTCATAACCTACGATCATACATGAAATGGGATTCTATACTCCCATCTATGTTGACTACATATAATCATACCCCAAAATATATACTAATAAAAATTTACATTATAAAAAATATTATCAATATTTATGGTGATTAACTTTATTTAATTCCCTAAAATTCAATTAGATATATATTTTATAATGGAGTAATCTAAAAAATGAAACATAGAACATGTTGTTTGGATAACATTGTGAGCTAAAATGAAATTTATTCAATCATAATATAATTTAAATTTTTTATGTTTTTGTCATTATATAAATCAACATTGGGACACTAAAATGTATTTCATTGAATTACAAGGTCATTTAATGTGGAAACTCTGGTGAAATGTGTTTGTTATTTTCAATCATCATTATTAGAAATTTCTAATTTAAAAAATTATTTATTGTTATGTTTTTTAATGCATCTTATAAAAATTTCCATTTCTATATAATGAATAATGTGATATCTTGTCATGAGTTCGCAGAATATGTCATGAAATTATTAGTATTATGAAAATATAAACCCTCGTCTTCATCCAAAATATCTTTTTTCAACCTTCATCAAAAATACATATTTTACATTATAGACAATTCAATTATGAAAACAATCAAATATAATTTTCTGAAAATATATATAGATATTCCAGGCTAGACAACTCACTATTCAATGAATCATTAGATGATCAGTAGAAACAACAATTTTTTCTATGAATATTAAAATATCCAATGGTCACAAATTCTTTTTCATTAAAGAACTGTATATCAATATTTCATCAAGAAAATTTTTTATGTGGAAAATGATTATATTATTATTATTATAGGAATATTATTATGATCATTTCATTCCCATATATCCCATTTCCATTATTTCAATATGGTAATTCATAACAATATTATGTCATATTATTCATCAAATAACAAACAAGACATTGAATATATAATATAGAATGGTATGTATGATAAAAAACATAGAGATATCATATTGTGTGAATCCATTCATCATTAAATAAATTATTAATCTATTAAAACATTATTGTTATTAGAATAATGTTATATAAATCACAAATTAATAAATAAACGTACTGGAATTTTAATATTGGGAGTGTTTACATTTATTTAAAATTAGAATTTTGAAATAAATAAATTATCATATAAATTAATTTCTAATGTCTATATAATCTTATTTATTATTTTCAACAACTTTGTAATTTAAATATGAACTATGTAAATAAATAAATATAAATTAGTATATCATACATTTATTCCGTGATGAATAATATATTATATGAAATCCATTAGTATGATTTAATATCTTATGAATAAGAGGGATATATTTCCATTTCTATATTTTATTGTGATAATGAACCTAAATCTTCAAAATAATTGGGATATCTTATGTATCAGAAACATAAATTATATATCATCAGATATATGTGTTTTATTGTAGTGTATACTCCCTGAATAACATTAAATTATTTCAAACATCATTATTATCTTCCTATAAATATCTAATGTCTTAATGGGCCTCAATAATTATAAATTTTTTGATATGAGTTAATATAATAAACATGATGTTCCGAACATATCAAATTATTTGAAAAATATTTCTATATATATAATTGTTCATAAAAAAACTAAATGAATGTTGGCCCTATTCAAAAAAATAAAATTATAATTATAACATATTTAAAACCAATTCACTTATATTAAAACTATCATAAAGCTATATCAACAATTCGAAACCAAATTTTGTATGAAAATATTGTTTTACTATCTTGAAACATTATCAATACATCCTACATCAGTAGGGAATAGATTCCTAAAAATATATTTTTTATTCATGAAAACCAATTGAATGGATCTTCTAATATAGATTTTTCAATTCCCTATGAAGATATTGTATCCATCAATCTCTATAAATCATGTAATGCATACAAATAAATTATGAATTTTTATGGAACAAAGATATAATCTCAATTCAATTTCATAATTCTTATATTTCATATTCTTCAAATTTAAAATAATAAATATATATTGAAATCGTACTTGGGTACATTATTAAATCATACTTTTGTTAATTTATTTGTACTCTTATGATTAAAACAATTCAATTTTTTCACACAATTTAGCACCATGAATTGTTAAATATAAATAATACTCAACACCGTAGTGATTTGATAATACACCTCCTTGATTTTTTCCAACACCCGTATATTAAATATACATTAATATAATTTATCAATCATTATATATTAACAACATATTAGTTATAATTATTAAAACATGATTTTTCATTAGTATTACTTAATTCCAAAAGACATTAAATATCATAGTTAGTGTCCCCATGTATAATTTTCTATATAAAATTTACAGTATAATATAGACAATATAAATGGATATAACTATAATGGAATGTGTTAAGTGAAATTCCTTTATTAGGGATTATCAATTAAAATTTTAATACAAATAATTTAGGATATTCTTCTGTGTTTTATGGATTACACTCTATAATGATTTGAAGGACGTATAAAATTAATAAATAAATTTATCACATTTAGTTTTATAAAATGTCCAATAAATTTATTTAAACGTTGTCTTGTGTCTTAAAATTCATAATCATAAAATTTCCACTAAGTATTGAAATTTACATCTACAATATAAAGGGTAGTAGAATATTAAAACATATATTATCAATGGAATAACCCCTTTATGTTTCTATGAATTGAATTTTATCATTAAATTTTATCTTTTGGATGATTTTTGACATTTCTACCCATCATAGGACTTACTATAATTTCCTATATTAAATGTAGAATTATTTATATAAATAAAATTCATGATATGAATTTTTATATGAAACATGAGTTTATTATATTCAATATGATGTCTATATATGACACCAATATTACTTATTTAGTTCTCATAGAGACCACATGCATCAACTTTAATATCTAGAATAGAATGAATGTAATTATAGAAGATTTTATCAGTTAAATATATATTATTATAATTATTTTACATTGTTTAAAATAGGTAAATAAAATATATACCCCAATTACATTTTTTTCCTCATAAACTAATAATTGATTTGAAATGGGTTTTAAGAATTAATCTAAATGAGGGTTGAAGGTTGGTAGAACACACTTCATGAACCCCTAGTTTTTCAAAATCATTCACAAGATGCTTCCTTTCCCATAGATCCTCTGTATCTGCCAAGAATTTTGGAAACCTTCGATCTGGGATATTTCCATTTTTCTTCATCAGTATCACATACCATAGTCCCAGATCCTTACTTGTCTGAGAATATTCTTCATATCATATACATTAGGGATTCTTTCTATGGTGATCCCAATTTTTCCTTCTAGACATGTTTCATTGATATTATCATGGATTGACCACAAATTTATTGTGAAGGATCTTGAAACCATTTGGACATTCATGAGGTTGTGTTTGAATAGGCTTTTGATTGTCTGATGTGGACAATGGTTGCTTGTCCTGGAGCATCGAAACTACTCATTTCTATTCCGTAGTGATTTTTGGGGTCATGGGGTCTTAACAATCTATCACAGATATCCTTGATCTACAAATTTTACTTCTGTCAGGTAATATGATATATGGAGGACATCATACAGTCGTGGTGGCATAATCCATTTTCAATTCACCGATGTAGCTTCATTTTATTGAGGTGGTTTTTTGGATGTGCATATTGGTAAATAATGTTTGACTAGGGCCATCTGGGTTAACCTACCTGGGTGTCTTCATCATTTACAATGAAAATGTTTCTTTTATGAGATTAATGAATCTGTTAGTGGGTTTTTCTACTAGGATATATATACATAGGCCTATGTGGATACATCTGTGTCTCATATTTGTGTGGAATTGGATATTTCATCTTCTTTACCAGATAATCTTTAGATCTGAGTGCATGAATAATTTTTATGTAGTCATGTTATATCTTATAATTTCATTCAAGATTATTTTACTAATGTATACTCTAGGTAAACTCCATATAGGTATGTAGAACTTTTTTTATTGGAGGAATAAACAAAAATGTTCTTTCTGTAGGAAATAAGACATAGCTCATCCCGTTATTTGTGAATATCCCAATAGGGGTCCCAAACGATGTCCTTGAGGTGTTTTTATATCGTAATCATTTTATGGTCATGTCTACTGACCAATTCATAAATTATCGGGTAGAGTGTCTGGAGATAGAACATTACATTCGATGATTGTCGCCTTAGGTCTAGGATGGGGATATTGTTTCTCTGTTAGTAATTTACATAAATCTAATAGGATTTCTATGTATAAATTTTAATAGGGTTCCCATGGAGTCTAAATAATTTGTAGATGTTGTATCCTAAGTGCATGGTTTCCCCTAGTGGAAAGACGGAGCATGTGGATCTACTTCTTGTTTCATTAGATTAATTAATATATGAGATCATTATTTCCCAATAATTTATTTTTCCTAGAGGTCTTGTTGTGAGCTACAATCCTCGACATTCTAATGGTGTTGAGAATGAATTAAAAATTACTCCATGAAAGAGTTGAAGGATTGATATTCCTCAAAAGAATTCATCCTCATCACAAGTTGGGTTTTTACACTATCATAACATAAAATTTACCAGGTTAGTGTAAAATAAATCTAAGGATACACTACACTTCCACATTGACAAGGCTACCTGTGTAACACCCCAAGCTTCTATGGTACGTTTCCCTTCGAATAATGCGATAGCGTGTGTTGTACGCAACCTCGAGTTCTAACACACACCACAACTAATTAAACTAGCCGTTGTGAATAGTAATACCTACTTTTTGAAATCATATATATTTTATATTTCAAAATGGACTTCATTTTTGGATTCGGAATATCGAAATTAGTCTAGGGTGAAATTTTGGTACTTTTCGGATAACTTTCATATTTTGATGAATAGTGAAAATTACTAAATTTTAATTAAAAACAACTTTTTTAATCAAAATAATTAATAGTGATAAATTATGAATTTGAGTGGTTTTAAAGTATATTTAGAATATATTTTTACCATTTAATATAATGTTGGTCATTGGACATAATTTTACAATTAAACCAAACATAAACAAGTGTCAATCTTTTGATAGTTATTATCTCTTAAAAACACGCTTTTTGTTTTGACAGCGGGAATTAATTTTAAATTAATTTCTGCCACTTCTGTGTTTTGAATTTAGGAAAATGGATTCCATATTTGGAATCAGGATGTTCAAATTGTGTAAATAGGTAACTTTTATTTTTAGACATTTTGAATAATTACTGCGGTAAATATTTTATTTACCATGGTTAAGGGTAAATCCGGTAAATAAGGGTTAAAAAAAATAATATTATAATAATACTAAATTACCCTAAAACGTGTCTTAACCCTATTGGTTGATACATGGTCGACCATGGGCATCTTTGTGTCAATTTTGGGACCCCATGGATCCACTTGTAAGTGATAATGACACATTATATTAATAAAGCTTAAATAAAAATAAAAATGGCATAAGCTTACATCCTTTAGAAGAACAATTTTTACATAGGGTTATACATGTTGGATTTTCGATTATAAATATTCATTAGAAAGATAAACAGATTTCCTACATAATAATATTTTATTTATAATTTTTAGTCATTAAATAAGTTATTTTATTTATGACACAATGATGATGCAGTAATTAGTATAATAGTGAAATATTAAACTAATTGATATTATAAATACCCAAATAATTATAATATGAAACTTTTGATGAATTAAACTAATTTTCTAGGATAATATGATATATTAGGATTGATTTAATTGACTTTTTTCGAAGTAATCAATCTGTTATGAGTTTCACAAAAATCAACTATTGAATAGTGTCAAAATTGACATAAAAGAGTTCTTAAAACAAATATTATATTATTAATTGATATTAAATTCATAAAAATCTAAGGTTCGGCCAAGAAACTTATATTATGATAGGTTAATCATTAATGGACCACTTGGGGGTCGCTTGGATGTATATAGTAAGTTTATTAACCATATTATATAAAAATACAAAGAGACGTTGTAAAAGTGAAACTAATTAACTTAGAGTTAATACTTAAAGATAAGGTTAATATAAGTACCCAAACCTGTCTAAATTCTATTGGATGAGTTTTTTTAGACCTATCCCTACCTCAGCCATTGAATAGTCAACTTTGGAGCCTTTGGAAACCGAATATGAATTTATTATAAATTAATATTTCTAGCTTTTCCAAAGGTGCCCCTCACCCCTCTTATAAAAGGGCACTCCTCTTTCTCATTTCTTCACACCTTCAAAGCCTTTTGGTTCGGCGAAACTCTGCCCAAATAATCTCCCAACATCCCTCACTACAAACTATAGGCCTTAGTTTGATCAGAAAGCCAACCAAATGAGCCATTTTGATCAAATCAAAAGGAAGAACCCGAAGAAGAGGTAATGATTTCATCACCCTTTTCTGAGTTCATTTCTTCTTCCACTTCTTCTTCCTTTGTTCTTACCATTCTAAAATAATAACTCCAATATCTCACATATACTGTGATGTTATTATAAGTATGGTACAACCATATTCAGTATTCTATCCACCCTTTGAATAACATGTCACCATACGTGCGTACGTACGGCTTACCGTCTCCACGTCGTGGTGTAATTGTTATTCAATATAATATTATTTGGATGGGTATAATAATGATGTGTAACTCATGTAAATAATAAATATAACATGTTAATGATTCTGTATATATGATATACCATTCATTTATATATTATTTTTAATATCAAAAGAATGATATTGTCGCTCGTGCGTACGTACGGACTACCGTCTCCACGAACGCGATGAGATTCATTCTCCATCGTAACCATTCAAGTATAATTATCATTTGCTGATTTAAAAATGATGTTTAAGGACTAGATATAATTCTGGATATGAATAAGATACAACAACCATGGCTTATGTAACAAAACATATAAAGTAAATGAGTAAGTTAACTCCAGAAACGACGATAATTCTAAGATATTATTAACAAATCAATGTTAAAAGATCATATATGATATCATATTAATATATATGATTCTTGTATAATTTAATAACAACAATTTCACCATTATACAGGAGGTTAACCTACCCCAACCAAGGAAAATGACAAGGTAAGGGTTATTTCACAATCTCTTCTTTATCCGAGGTTGTTTATACGTAATAATCTACTGGGATCTCGTTATCATCCACATCCATGTTTCTTCAAAATGTATTTCAAAACATTTTTACTATTTACAATAATATGGGTTAAAGTCATTTATACCCTTGTTTGACTTTTTATAAGAGGTTTTATAAAGGAATATTTCTGTCGTTTTCAAAACAAGGTCCTTTTTAACCTTTTCGACAGAATTGAGGTAAGAATGTTTTTTTTAACTTATACGGCGGGTGCGGTTATTTTACGCCGTTATAAAATCTTCAAAGCTTTACTTACAAGCTTATAAGAATATTTTCAAAGAAAATGTTTTATTTTATATGGATCTTAAATGATTTCAAAATAAAAGGAGATATTTCTTTAAAAAGAATTTTGATTTCATCTATGTCAACATCCTTTGATGGATTTTAAGATTATTTGAAGTTGATTTATTATGATACAAAACTACTATATTGTATTGAAGGTTTTGTGATATGTTTGACTGTGGATGTGCTATTTTTATACCATTCATAGTTTATTGTGAAAGTATTGACATTTCGTATGCTAGTTTTAATACGAATGTTTATGTTATGTTTAAACCTTTTCATATGGGAATGCATTGGACTTAATAAGTGACGGGTGGAGCCCGCTATAGCTCCTCGATGCATCGGTAGGTCTCATGAGACAAACTAGTGTCTTGGCACAAGGCCTTGACAAAATCTTATTTGTAGTCTTGGCACAAGGCCTTGGCTATGTGGTTATGATAGTCTGGCATTATGCATTCCAACATTATGAAAGTGGTTATTGATATTGCATGTGATTATTCGATTAGTAGAATATCCATGTGAATAAGTAAATGGAATTATTTCATTTTTATTTTTTCCATACTATGTTGAAGTTCAATTTTAAAAGGCTTTTGTTTTAGTAATTCATTGCCTTAAATGTTTATTCTTATTTTGAATGTTCCGCTATATTGTTATCCTTACTGGGCATTTGAGCTCACCCCTTTTCTATGTTTTATTTTTCCCAGGTAGTGAAGAAGTAAATTATGAATGACTTGCAGGGATATTATGAGGGGTTAATAGTGTGGATATGAAGACTTTGTTGTTGTAGTAGTTTTTCACTTTGAAATGTAATGTAAAACTTTATGATTATATCTAGTGTTTCCAAGGCTAATAAACCAATCGGTCTTTCGAGATTTGATCTTTCTTGTGATCATGCCAATGTTATGTAATTAATGCACCGACTCTGGGTAGCTGGGGTCGGGGCGTTACAGTTGGTATCAGAGGAAGTTTAGTACAAACCTTGGAAACTAGATTTAGATAAACTCTTATTAGTGCACGTAGACCTAAGATGAACTTTGAGGATTAGTATAAAAGAACTTCCTAGAATTTTGGTATTGTAGATATTTTGTGAGTTTTCCGAGCAATACATCCCTATCTGGATACGAGCAGGTAGAGGCGGCTCTGGGACAGATGTACCTAGGGGTAAAACCCGAAAACACCGCTTTGAGCTAGACTCGAACGGGAACTGGTGCACGACAACGGGCCTTGCTGTACTCTTGGTTACGACACTCCCGGGGGATATGCTTTGGATAACTCTCATTATCTTTACAAATCATTTTGAAGGGTTTATGAGTATATACTTCTTCAAAGAAAACATTTTTATGATTATGGATTATATCCATAAATAGTTCAATTTATGTTAAGTGTTTTATAAGTATGGGATTATGTATTTTGATTCATAAACTGATCTAGTTTATGCCATTGTTTAGAAATGGCGCCTAGTGGAAGAAATGGAAACCGTATCAATGCACACACTCCATGTAGGGATTGCCCTCCTGCTCAAGATAATTATAGTGGGACTGGTGATGCAATTGGTGCTGATCAGCTAATCACCATACTGGGACAACTTACTCAGGTTATGAATAATAACCTTACCCGTATGGAGCACCCTGATCCGCAGCGTGGAGGATCAATGTTAGATCGATTCATGATACAACAACCACCAACGTTCAATGGGAGTACAAATCCCTTAGTAGCTGAGAAATGGATATTTTCCCTAAAGAAAATATTTCAGGCTTTGGGAAGTAGTGAAAGGGAAAAAGTTACCATGGAAGTTTACCGCCTCACTGGAGATGCTGATCAATGGTGGTCATTGATTCAAAACATGAAGGAAGATGATGAAGTATCAAACATGGAATGGAGGGAGTTCAAAGATCTGTTTTTAGAAAAATACTTTCCTCGCGACCATCGAGCAGATATGGAAAGGCAATTTCTGAGTCTGAGACAAAAGGAGGATGATAATGTCACAAAGTATGAGGCTAACTTTACAAGGTTAGCGAGGTATGCTGGAGATTATATTCGCAACCCAATAAGTAAAATTGATCGTTTCATTGATGGGTTAAAACCATTTCTCCGTCGAGCATTAGTCTCACAATCCTTTTCATCGTACGAAGACATTGTATCATGTGCTATAAAGACCGAAAAGGAATTCTCTAAGTCTTATGACTTTAAAGCAAAGCAAGAGAAGAAGAGACCTGCTGATCAATCTGGGAATGGAAATAAGGGGAAGAAGGGAAAGGTTGAATATCCATCTTGTTGTAAATGCGGGAAGAAACATCCTGGTACTTGCTTGAAGGGAATGGGAGTCTGTTACAAGTGTGGTGAAAAAGGCCACCAAGCTCATGATTGCAAGGGGAAGAAGGAAGCTACCAACGTTCAGTGCTACAATTGCAGGGATATGGGGCATTATGCAAATGCATGTCCTAAGCGTCAGGAGAACTTACCTCAGAAAAGGCCAAGGGATCAAGGCCTATATCGAAGACCCCTTATAGAATGGCTACTGTAGAGTTAGTCGAACTAAAGAAACAACTAGAGGAATTGAGTAATAAGGGATTTATTCGCCCTAGTGTTTCTCCATGGGGAGCCCCTGTTCTTTTTGTTAAAAAGAAAGATGGATCTATGAGGTTATGTATCGACTACAGGGAGATCAATGCTATAACGATAAAGAACAAGTATCCCCTACCTCGTATTGATGATTTATTTGACCAACTGCATGGAGCTCAATACTTTTCAAAGATTGACCTTCGATCTGGATACCATCAGTTGTGTGTGAAGAAGGAAGACATTCCGAAAACTGCATTTCAAACCAGGTACAGGCATTACGAGTTTACTGTAATGCCGTTTGGATTGACTAATGCACCCTCTGTATTCATGGATCTGATGAATAGAGTTTTCAAGGAGTATCTCGATGAATTTGTGGTGTTATTTATTGATGATATCTTGCTATACTCCAAAACCTACGAAGATCATGAAAATCACTTGCGCATTATCTTGAAGACTCTGAGGAGGCATGAATTATATGGGAAGTTTAGCAAGTGTGAATTCTGGCTTCAGGAGATTTCTTTTCTTGGCCATATTGTCTCTAAAGATGGAATCTCTGTTGATCCTTCTAAGACCAAGGCAATCCAAGAATGGCCAGCACCTACGAGTATAACTGAGGTACGTAGTTTTATTGGTTTGGCAGGTTATTATCGACGTTTCGTCCAGAATTTTGCCCGATTGGCTAACCCATTAACGAAGCTCACACGTAAAGGGGTTAAATTTGTTTGGACAAAAGAGTGTGAAGAATGTTTCGAAGAACTGAAGAGAAGATTAGTCAATGCTCCTATATTGACTCTACCATCGGGGAATGATGGGTTCGTTATTTATAGTGATGCATCAAAGAAAGGACTTGGCTGTGTCCTTATGCAGAATGATAGAGTTATTGCCTATGCATCACGACAGTTGAAAATTCATGAACAAAACTATCCTACTCATGATCTCGAGTTAGCAGCAGTGATCTTTGCTTTGAAAATATGGAGGCACTACCTCTATGGTGAAAAATGTGAGATTTATACTGATCACAAGAGTTTGAAGTATATTTTCTCACAAAAAGAACTCAACATGAGGCAAAGGAGATGGCTTGAATTACTCAAGGATTATGATTGTACGATACACTACCACCCAGGGAAGGCAAACAAGGTGGCAGAAGCTTTGAGTAGAAAAGACCATGGAGTTTTGAACAATATGAGAATTGAAAGGGATCCAATTTTCATGGAGCTAGTGAAGATGGACATGGGAATAACCAGGGAAGGTGAAACATCAATGCTTTTTCAAATGGTTGCCAAACCATCTTTACTAGAAAGGATTAAGAGTTCTCAGACTGATGATGAAGAATTCCAAAAGAAGATTAAAGCTGTGAATGATGGGAGATTGAGAGACTTTGCGTATGAAGGTGGAATTTTGAAATTCAGGAAGAGACTTTGTGTTCCCAATATACCTGATCTAAAAAGGGAATTGCTGGATGATGCTCATAGTTCCAATTTCTCTATACACCCTGGGAGCACCAAAATGTATAGAGATTTGAAGGAACATTTTTGGTGGGACAACATGAAGAGGGAGATTGCTGATTTTGTGTCAAGATGTATGGTTTGTCAACAAGTGAAAGCTGGAAGGCAATAGCCTGGAGGAGTCATGCAACCTCTTCGCATACCGGAGTGGAAATGGGACAATATTACGGAGGACTTTGTCATGGGGCTACCAAAGACTCCTAGAAGGAACGATGCAATATGGGTTATTGTTGATCGTCTTACCAAGTCAGCACATTTTCTTGCTATAAGAGAAGATCTACCCCTGGAACGTCTAGCAAGACTATACATTAATGAAGTTGTGAGACTTCATGGAGTACCTCTATCGATTGTTTCTGATCGTGATCCCCGTTTTACTTCAAGATTCTGGAAAAGTCTTCAGAAATCCCTGGATACAGAACTTCATTTGAGCACTGCTTACCACCCTCAGACAGACGGACAATCAGAACGGACTATTCAAACCTTAGAAGACATGTTGAGATCTTGCTCACTTGACTTTCAGGGTATGTGGGATCAATATTTACCACTGGTAGAATTTTCCTATAACAATAGCTTCCATTCGAGTATACAGATGGAACCATATGAAGCGTTATACAGAAAGAGATGTCGTACACCAACCTGTTGGGATGACGTTGGTGAAAGAAAACTTGTAGGCCCAGAGCTGGTGGAGGAAACGGTGGAAAAGGTGAAAGTAATCCAAAATCACATCAAAGCAGCTCAAAGTAGGCAGAAGAGCTATGCCGATAATCGAAGGAAGGATTTGGAATTTCAAGTCGGTGATCATGTTTTTCTGAAGGTATCTCCGTGGAAGGGAGTCATACGTTTTGGTAAGAAAGGTAAATTGAGTCCCAGGTACATCGGACCTTTCGAAATTCTAGAACGAATTGGGGCTGTAGCTTACCGATTGGCAATGCCGCCAAGTCTCTCCAAAGTTCACGATGTGTTCCACGTATATCTGTTGAGGAAATACATGCCTGATCCGACGCATGTACTCACCTATGAGGAATTAGAACTGGAACCCGATCTGTCTTATTGCGAAGAGCCCGTCAGGATTCTTGATACAAGAGAACAGGTACTGAGAAACCGAACGACGCGTCTGGTAAAAGTTTTGTGGAGAAATCATAAGATGGAAGAGGCAACGTGGGAACCTGAGAAACTTATGATGAAGAACCACCCGAGTCTTTTTATACAGTAATACCCTAGAAATTGTGAGGACGCAATTATTTGAAGAAGGGGAGAATGTAACACCCCAAGCTTCTATGGTACGTTTCCCTTCGAATAATGCGATAGCGTGTGTTGTACGCAACCTCGAGTTCTAACACACACCACAACTAATTAAACTAGCCGTTGTGAATAGTAATACCTACTTTTTGAAATCATATATATTTTATATTTCAAAATGGACTTCATTTTTGGATTCGGAATATCGAAATTAGTCTAGGGTGAAATTTTGGTACTTTTCGGATAACTTTCATATTTTGATGAATAGTGAAAATTACTAAATTTTAATTAAAAACAACTTTTTTAATCAAAATAATTAATAGTGATAAATTATGAATTTGAGTGGTTTTAAAGTATATTTAGAATATATTTTTACCATTTAATATAATGTTGGTCATTGGACATAATTTTACAATTAAACCAAACATAAACAAGTGTCAATCTTTTGATAGTTATTATCTCTTAAAAACACGCTTTTTGTTTTGACAGCGGGAATTAATTTTAAATTAATTTCTGCCACTTCTGTGTTTTGAATTTAGGAAAATGGATTCCATATTTGGAATCAGGATGTTCAAATTGTGTAAATAGATAACTTTTATTTTTAGACATTTTGAATAATTACTGCGGTAAATATTTTATTTACCATGGTTAAGGGTAAATCCGGTAAATAAGGGTTAAAAAAATAATATTATAATAATACTAAATTACCCTAAAACGTGTCTTAACCCTATTTGTTGATACATGGTCGACCATGGGCATCTTTGTGTCAATTTTGGGACCCCATGGATCCACTTGTAATTGATAATGACACATTATATTAATAAAGCTTAAATAAAAATAAAAATGGCATAAGCTTACATCTTTTAGAAGAACAATTTTTACATAGGGTTATACATGTTGGATTTTCGATTATAAATATTCATTAGAAAGATAAACAGATTTCCTACATAATAATATTTTATTTATAATTTTTAGTCATTAAATAAGTTATTTTATTTATGACACAATGATGATGTAGTAATTACTATAATAGTGAAATATTAAAATAATTGATATTATAAATACCCAAATAATTATAATATGAAACTTTTAATGAATTAAACTAATTTTCTAGGATAATATGATATATTAGGATTGATTTAATTGACTTTGTTCTAAGTAATCAATCTGTTATGAGTTTCACAAAAATCAACTATTGAATAGTGTCAAAATTGACATAAAAGAGTTCTTAAAACAAATATTATATTATTAATTGATATTAAATTCCTAAAAATCTACGGTTTGGCCAAGAAACTTATATTATGATAGGTTAATCATTAATGGACCACTTGGGGGTCGCTTGGATGTATATAGTAAGTTTATTAACCATATTATATAAAAATACAAAGAGACATTGTAAAAGTGAAACTAATTAACTTAGAGTTAATACTTAAAGATAAGGTTAATATAAGTACCCAAACCGGTCTAAATTCTAATGGATGAGTTTTTTTAGACCTATCCCTACCTCAGACTTTGAATAGTCAACTTTGGAGCCTTTGGAAACCGAATATGAATTTATTATAAATTAATATTTCTAGCTTTTCCAAAGGTGCCCCTCACCCCTCTTATAAAAGGGCACTCCTCTTTCTCATTTATTCACACCTTCAATGCCTTTTGGTTCGGCCAAACTCTGCCCAAATAATCTCCCAACATCTCTCAATACAACCTATAGGCATTAGTTTGATCGGAAAGCCAACCAAAGGAGCCCTTTTGATCAAATCAAAAGGAAGAACCCGAAGAAGAGGTAATGATTTCATCACCCTTTTCTAAGTTCATTTCTTCTTCCACTTCTTCTTCCTTTGTTCTTACCATTCTAAAATAATAACTCCAGTATCTCACATATACTGTGATGTTATTATAAGTATGGTACAACCATATTCAGTATTCTATCCACCCTTTGAATAACATGTCACCATACGTGCATACGTACGGCTTACCGTCTCCACGTCGTGGTGTAATTGTTATTCAATATAATATTATTTGGATGGGTATAATAATGATGTGTAACTCATGTAAATAATAAATATAACATGTTAATGATTCTGTATATATGATATACCATTCATTTATATATTATTTTTAATATCAAAAGAATGATATTGTCGCTCGTGCGTACGTACAGACTACCGTCTCCACGAACGCGATGAGATTCATTCTCCATCGTAACCATTCAAGTATAATTATCATTTGCTGATTTAAAAATGATGTTTAAGGACTAGATATCATTCTGGATATGAATAAGATACAACAACCATGGCTTATGTAACAAAACATATAAAGAAAATGAGTAAGTTAACTCCAGAAACGACGATAATTCTAAGATATTATTAACAAATCAATGTTAAAAGATCATATATGATATCATATTAATATATATGATTCTTGTATAATTTAATAACAACTATTTCACCATTATACAGGAGGTTAACCTACCCCAACCAAGGAAAAGTACAAGGTAAGGGTTATTTCACAATCTCTTCTTTATCCGAGGTTGTTTATACGTAATAATCTACTGGGATCTCGTTATCATCCACATCCATGTTTCTTCAAAATGTATTTCAAAACATTTTTACTATTTACAATAATATGGGTTAAAGTCATTTATACCCTTGTTTGACTTTTTATAAGAGGTTTTATAAAGGAATCTTTCCGTCGTTTTCAAAACAAGGTCCTTTTTAACCTTTTCGACAGAATTGAGGTAAAAATGTTTTTTTTAACTTATACGGCGGGTGCGGTTATTTTACGCCGTTATAAAATCTTCAAAGCTTTCCTTACAATCTTATAAGAATATTTTCAAAGAAAATGTTTTATTTTATATGGATCTTAAATGATTTCAAAATAAAAGGAGATATTTCTTTAAAAAGAATTTTGATTTCATCTATGTCAACATCCTTTGATGGATTTTAAGATTATTTGAAGTTGAATTATTATGATACAATACTTATATATTGTATTGAAGGGTTTTTGATATGTTTGACTGTGGATGTGCTATTTTTATACCATTCATAGTTTATTGTGAAAGTATTGACATTTCGTATGCTAGTTTTAATACGAATGTTTATGTTATGTTTAAACCTTTTCATATGGGAATGCATTGGACTTAATACGTGACGGGTGGAGCCCGCTATAGCTCCTCGATGCATCAGTAGGTCTCATGAGACAAACTAGTGTCTTGGCACAAGGCCTTGACAAAATCTTATTTGTAGTCTTGGCACAAGGCCTTGGCTATGTGGTTATGATAGTCTGGCATTATGCATTCCAACATTATGAAAGTGGTTATTGATATTGCATGTGATTATTCGATTAGTAGAATATCCATGTGAATAAGTAAATGGCATTATTTCATTTTTATTTTTGCCATACTATGTTGAAGTTCAATTTTAAAAGGCTTTTATTTTAGTAATTCATTGCCTTAAATGTTTATGCTTATTTTGAATGTTCCGCTATATTGTTATCCTTACTGGGCATTTGAGCTCACCCCTTTTCTATGTTTTATTTTTCCCAGGTAGTGAAGAAGTAAATTATGAATGACTTTCAGGGATATTATGAGGGGTTAATAGTGTGGATATGAAGACTTTGTTGTTGTAGTAGTTTTTCACTTTGAAATGTAATGTAAAACTTTATAATTATATCTAGTGTTTCCAAGGCTACTAAACCAATAGGTCTTTCGAGATTTGATCTTTCTTGTGATCATGCCAATGTTACGAAGTAATGCACCGACTCTAGATAATTAGGGTCGGGGCGTTACAACCTGTTTTGGAGAGAATCCATGGACCCTTTTCACTCAATGATTTCTGTCATCATATGAAATTCCCAAGGAATTTGAGCCCAAGTTAAAACAAACTTTGTGGATACTGACGATAGAAATAACAAGATTATGATCACAGAAATACTTGAAGATAAACAACAACCCAGTAGGATTGTTAATTTTTCCATAATGCATAAATTTCAGGGATACATTCTTGATGATCCTTGAAATAGGGATACATGGTTTTTTTGGAACCAGAGTCTCATGGTGGATCAGGTTATCAGTTTATCACTGTTACGGTAACCAATTGCTTCTATACCAATATTTTTTCTATATTTTATGGCATCTGTGATTCCCAGCTGAGAGACATCATATGCAATGATCTCACCTTGTTTGACCAAGACAATCTCCCATGGATTGTGTGAGGTGATTTTAATTTTTTGGAAGATTTGGAATAGAGGAATGGGTGAGGACCTATAAATAGGAGATTTAGTTCTAGGTTCACGTAGTGCATGGTGTTTAATGGCCTTAATTATCTTGACTACACACGTGATTGTTTTATGTGGTGTAATAATCAAATAGGTTTTCATAGATCACATAACCACTTAGACAAATTCATGAATAACATGGCATCCATTTCCATGTATGCATATACTATGGTGGTTCATTAGACTCGTGGAATATCATATAATTCACCTCTTATGATCACTATTTCTTCTGGGATCGATAGTAATGAGAGAATAAGATATTTTTGTCATTGGGTTAGCGATCCTGGATATCAACATATGGTTCGATCATCATGGAGTGTTCCCTACATGGGCACACGTGGGTGGAATTTCGTATCAAAATAATGCATTTTTATAGTAGGTTTAAGGAGATGTCGAGGGACCTTTATACCCCAGCCAGGGATCTGGATGTCACTAAGAAAGAGGCAGATCATCTTGATGTGAGTCTAAAGGAGGATCTAGAAGATAATTTTTTAGGATATGGTTCGATGAAAATATTATCTATAGGACATAATACTATATCAAGAACATCTTTACTGGGTAAATGTGAGAATCAAGTGGTTGAATGATGTGGATAAAAATGCAACATAATTTTAAGATTTTATCAAAATGGGAAAAGGCTTGTTAAAAAAAAATATAGTGGATAATGGTTCTATTGTTTATGACATAGATGTTTTAGAATACCTATATAATAAGAACATAATGGACATTATTTCCTTTCAAAATCTCGTAATATCCCAATGGATTATTGGGGGAACCTACAGATCAATGTAATTTGATTTGAGCTCTATTTTTGATAGTGAAAATATTAAGATGGATAATCTCACAGTGGAGTTAGAGGGATTTGATTCTATGATGAATCTTAATCTAGATTGTGTGGCTAGTACAGATGGAATTCCTGCTTATTTTAACATATACGAATGGGAGGCTACTAAAGATGAGATAATTCTATACATTAATGATTTCCATTAGGGATGGATCCTACCACGTGTGGCATGTTCTACAACCGGTTTGATGGTTTCCTTGCCAAAAAATCCAACCTCCATCTTTAATTTTCATCATGTTAGCATGTGAAATGTTCCATATATGATTCTTTCTTGTGTAATAAATTATAGGTTGTTGATATATCTCCCCCATAGGATTTATGTTGAACAATCTCGGTTTTTGTAGGTGTGGTCTTTTCAATGGGTTGTGGCCTTGGATTAATTAATGATAATGGATATAAATCTCAAAACATGTGGATCAAGGAAGAATAATAAGATTAATATAAAAAAGAGTATGATTGTATGTAATGGAGTTTAATAAACAATGTCTTGGAAGGTATGGGGTTCTCTCCAAGGAATATTGACAACATTTCTCACATTTTTTACTCTTTTTGGATGGTGGTCTCATTTATGGGAAAATATTATGGTTTATTCATGGAATCTAGGGGTCTTCAATATGAGGGACCCCCTATCCCCAAGTATCTTTATCGTAGCTGAGGATGTTTTTAGTCATATTCTTCGTAATATCATGAATAATAGAGATATTAACCCATATCAATGATGAATGTGGTATCCACCGGTGTCTCATATTAAATTTGAAAACGATACTATGATATTATTGAATATTTTTAGTAGATCATTAAGAATCATGATGAAGATATTGGATACTTAGTATTATTACAGAAGAAAAATTATTAACAAAAGAAAAAGCATCTTATTTATCTCAAATAGTCGTCCTTCAACACAGATTACTTATGTAAGTCTTGTTCCAGGAATGCAGAGAGGTTTGTTTCCCATTGAATATTTGGGGGACCTCTATCCTATTTATAAATAAATATTAAGGAAATTGATTCTATCATTATTTAAATCATTTATTCGGTATTCAACTAGAAAAACATCTACCTGTACTTTGGTGGAAGAATAACACCATATATTATTGTCCTTTTGGACACCCCAATTCATGCCCTATCTTCCTTCAATGTCTCAAAATGTGTTATAAAAAAAAGTTTAGCAAATTACATCCAATTGAAAATGGGTTCCCATGGTGGAGGGTAAAAGAAATTTGGTCATGTGAAACATAATGGATTGGATAGTTTATAAATGAGGGATTAATGTTCATTGTCTTGAGGACACCTTGTAGTACTTGCATGTTATGTTTTCATGTGACGTGTTGGAGCAGCAAACCCAATATGGGAACAACATGAATGTATTTTGGATTGAAGATAAGTCTGAGATAGATAGATATGTATCACCATTATGATTATAAATGAAGACTATAATTTGTTCTTTTAGTCCATAGTCACATTATATTATAGGGAAGGATGAGATCTTGTTCTAGCACCATAACTATAGTGAGAAGATCATTGGATATCATTTTTTCACAACTAAAAAATCTACTTCAAAATATTTCAATGAGTATTTTATTTTTATAATGGAAATTTTGAATAGGACCCATCTTGATTTGTGTAAACATAATGATCAATTCCATGATCTAGTTAAATGTGTGTTTATGACTTCCCCATCAAGCTTGTTCACAATTCAAGACTACCATAGAACCATGACCATTTATGATCAAGGGGAAACATGGAATTAAAACCATTGGGTCAAGAATACTATGGCCGAATTTTAATTCTATACATGGATAATAGGAAGTAGTGATTTTCCCACATATGATAAGATTATGTGGTGTGTGAATTTTATGGTTTCTGGATGTGTTTGTTTCAGGGAACCCCAGGTGGAATGCTCAGATAATCTATTATTTGAGTGTGAGTGTATGAATGAGTTTTGGGGATATTTTTTTTGATATTACTACTTTATATAATCCAATTATGGATGTTCAAACCATGTTTTCCCATTGGATCCATATTTTTGGTTGGGGAATCATAGATAGATTTTCTTTTTCCTTGGTTTTACAGGTAGGGTGATGGTTTTTATGGAAAGCCATAAATTAGAGGATCTATGAGAGGGTGATTTCTAAGGGCAGCCTACTTTTACATAGGGTTAAAAATATACTCTGCAACTTTTTAAATTCTCTAGGTAATATGAGCGATGCTCTATCCCTACATAACTTCATTATACATTCATATATGACTTCACAGGGGAGTGGTGATTACTGGGGAAACTATGTTTGTTGGTGACCCTATTCTGTGGGGATGAAGTTGAATAATGATGGGTCATGTGTTGCTGGTTTCATTCATTATGGAGATTTAGTATGTGATAATAGTGGATATGTCATGATGGATATTTCAATCAAGTTTGGGCATGGGTCCTCCATTCTGGAAGAAGCAATGGTCATGCCTTAAGGCCATAATGATTGAAGACAAAGTAGTTTCAATATCAACAATGTTGAAAATGATTCAACTATATTATACTAATCCCTTCATGGTGTGGGAGTAACTCATTTTTAAATTAATTATGTAATCTAGAAATGTTGTTCTATCATAGGGGACAACATCATGTTATCATATAGTTGGCGTGGGGGAAATAAGGTGGCTGACTTTATTACTTCGATGGATATTCTTCATAATGAGTGTTTAGTTTTTCAGGATTTGAATACCTTAACGTCATAAGGGATCAATATTTTTAATGTCTACTACCATGGATTTAATCACTTTAGACCCCCTTATGTATGGATTCCCTTTGACCTACCTTTGTAGTTTTTTCCATATAATCCTTATTTTTTCTTCTAAATAAAAATTTATTGTTATATGTTGTAAATATCTAACTTTACAAGGGATATTTATAGTAATTAAAAAGCAGTACTGATGAAATACTAGCATGGCCATTGGATTATTCTTATTACCATTATGGATAATAACTCTACCAATAGAATAATAACCTCACATATGTTTGTGTAAATAAAATATTGCAATCATTTAAATGAATATATGATATATTTTTATTCTGGAATAATTAAATAAATAATTATAAAAATTATTTTTTGTATATTTTATGTATTTATTTTAAATTGTATTATTAATATAATTACTAAAATATAAAAAAAATTAATAAATTATAATAATAAATTAATATATTGATGACTTATATTTATATTATAATTTTATGGGAACATAATTATTTTTAAATGTTTCAATAAATCGCATAAAATATGAAAAAATTTATTTGGAGATTAAATATTATTTTTAAGTAAAAAATTAATTTATCATATTCAAAAAATTAATTTCATATAAGGGAATCCATTAATTAAATAATGAGATCATTAAATTTTAAGTGAGTAATTTTGTAATTCTTCTAAAAAAATTTAATTTTTGATGAATTTTGAAGTACAATAATTTACAGTATTTAAAAAATGAATTATCAAGTGATGGATGTTTTGTGTATTATGTAATAATCGATTTAATAATGAAAAACAAAACCATTAAGTATATTTTAATAAAAGAAATCAAAATTATTGGTAGTATTTTTCTATAATAATAATTAAATGAATAATGCAACAAATACCCCTTATCCAACAACATAAAATACCACCACTCACAACCTATTCTCCTAACATAATATATATTGGATTTGGATTATATTCTTCCCAATTCCTCTCCCAATACTATTACCCACTTCTAATATCTTCAGGTCTCAAAAAATGCCACAACCATGTACATTATGGAGTTTTTCATGGGGACATTATTCAAGAGATATAATAATACATCATTCTCATTTAAATTATTTATTTCATTTGTATCATCCTTTATTTGACTATTTACAGATTTAAGATCACATTAGAATCATATATATAATTTAATTTTATTATTTTATTGGAACACCGACCATAAAATTTCATTAACACCCCTTTTATTCTAAATATGAATACATTATCTATGAGGTGTCGATACACCACATTTGTGGATGATGACATTTTGTTTTCCATTACATCTTCAATGGCTTGTCATATAACAAAAATAACATATAAACGAGATTTTAAATTTTTTTATAAATTTTTTCATATTCCATAATAAATATAAAATTATAGTATTAAATAATTATACAAAACTAGTTCATTATTATTTAGAAACATCTAAGAGAAGCTAAAATTTTATTCGTACCACTCTATCTAATGAATCATTCTCCTATAACATCTAAAAATTATATATGGGATCATTTAAAAGTATCTATGTGCATAAATATAATATACATATAATTCTTTTTTTTGGTTCTATTATAATATAACACCGATAAATAATCTCTGGGGAACTAATCATAACATCAAAAAACAAACACTATTGAAAAGACGAAATGATATATTATAAATCATAAAAAGGAAATGAATGGACATAATATAATTATAATAAATAAAATAAAATAGATTAAATTTTAAATTTATTATTTCATGAATTAAATATAATTATCTATGACATTTCATAAACATTCAATACACTTTTTTATGTAATATATTAGATTATCTACAAGCTATCATTTTTCCTTCCGGTTATTCATTCACTATTTTTTTCCAAAAATCTAATTATTATATTTTCGTATTTACTTTTCCTATAATTCTTTTTTATTGTTCCAAAAAAAATTACTAGCATAATTAATCATTGATTTGTTCGAAAATAATTTTTTATTATGATTTACTTATCAATTATTCCCGATAAGCAACACATATACATGAGAAGATCTGAATTTCTTACCCATTTTAATATTCCATCCATAATCTTTTTTATACAACATTATATTTCAAAATGATGTAATTTTAATCACAAATATAGCTTTTTTCATTTATATTTTTTTTTCATTTTAATGATTCATTTATACTTTCCATTAAACCAAACTAATTTTTCAAATTTATAATGTTTCTTATACATAATTTTTACTTTTTTTCACTTCAAATGGAAATATTATATCATGATATATGGCTATATTACCATATTAATTTAAAAGTGTGATTGAAATACATTCATTCTTATACACAAATATGACATTACCATTCATAATTCCAGATGAAATAGTTATGAGAGACAATTCCTTCCATGGTTAACCCTACTACTTGATCTGTAACATGGAACACATATTCATGAACATGGTTTAATGGGTGAGAAGATATAGATATCTAATTAATTGGGGGACTTTAATTATCATGAGAATTAATGTTTGGATGGGAAGTGACCCTAATTTATTTGTGGTACTTTTACCATGAAGTTATATAGTTGTGGTAGATTGCCTTAACTCAGGTTTATTTAATGTTGTTTATTTTTTTCACATCCATATGTTTCCA
The DNA here is from genome assembly GCA_963277665.1 of Viscum album. Classification (NCBI taxonomy): domain Eukaryota; kingdom Viridiplantae; phylum Streptophyta; class Magnoliopsida; order Santalales; family Viscaceae; genus Viscum; species Viscum album. The sequence goes on from OY728143.1 coordinate 222,334,626, forward strand.
TGATCATATGATTTCATGTTATATATTCCATTGATACTAATGATTACTCATATTCCATACATTTTTATATATCATGTAATAACTTCAAACTCAAATTTTAGATTTCATTTAATTTCTTATTATCTTACTGGGATTTTTAGCTCATCTTATTTGTTCATGTATCCTAAGGAAATACTATGTAATTATAAGAGGTAAAATGGATTCAAGAGCCCATTATGTAATGTAGTTTATAATATTGATCCATTTTTATACTTATTTAATTATTCATCCTATTACACTAGAATTTAAAATCCATTTAATTTATTTTATAGTTAATTGTGCTCAAAATCTTGTAGTAATATGTGTAAAAGGAGATGGTCTTATAGATGTTGTTAGATAAAATAAAATTAATTTTATAGATTATAACTCAACCATTGTATGAACCACTGCGAATAACTTTTTCACCATGTAAAACATTAATTGTATCTTAGTGAAACTCAATATATGATATATTTTACCTTTTTATTTTTATCCTTCCATGTATAATGTATCATTTTTATATTCTTATTACTTACATATTCATTCCCCTTATTTGTACAATATTTTTCCTATTTAATGAATAGAGATATGATAAATTGTACACACAACCAATGTGAATTGAAATGTGGAGATTTCCCTAATGAGATTTTAAATGAGGAAGGAATGGGAGATAAATACTTCATTAGAGTACTAGAACAACATCCTCATGTTGGGAATAATAACATGAGTTGGGTGGAATACCCTCCTTATTCTAAGAAAGGGAATGTTTCAGTTCAATCCATTAATTGAAAAAGGAATCCAATATTTAGGGGATCATATGATTGTCTCATTAAAGTGCAATGGATTAAATCCAGTATGAATATATTCACTCTCCTCCAGTTCTCAAAAAAAGAGAATCTTGTGATGGATGCCTATTATTTTGATGATGATGCAAATTAGTGGTGTACACTATGGAAAAATATTATAATGGAGAAATTGGTTCTATTGATTAGTAATAACTGAAGAAATTATTCTTCTATATGTAATTTTCATGAAATATAAATAATAATATGAATATAGAGTTTATAAAACTAAAGAAAATTTATGATGAGTCTATTAGGATGTATAAAGGGCGATTCACGAGACATGCATGATACATTTTCATCATTTTCACGAACACTAAATGAATGTGTGATCACATCATTAGTTTACAAGATATATTTCATTGAAAGTATATGATGATTTGAGACATTGATTGATACGAGGATATTTATTAAATTACCCATAGATTTAAACAAGGACTTCAGACTCGTAGTTGTCACATTTTCGGGGAGATTTAAAAAATGGATTTAAAAATGGGGTGATCAATAGATAAATCCCCTGATAAGTATAAAACACTACATCTCATGTGTTAAATGTGTTTGAATATGCATCATTGAAACTGTCTAAAGGGAATTAGGTGATGCATAAAATGAGGAAATGTGGTTCATAAGGATAATAATTTGCGATGTGATATGAATAAGACCCAAAATGTTGTCGATGTATGGAAGGTTGCAATCAATAATAAGTCTATTGTGTACTATTTCAACTATAAGTAATATGAACAATATGTGAGCCTTTTCCCTATTCCATGGGTTGTCAGTGGAAATCAACCTCAATCTCTATAGTATAATAAAACATAATATTTTATAAAAAATTCAAGGGAAGATCCAAAAAATGATGTGGTGATATTTATAATGATTTTTTTTCAATATTAATGAATATAATATTTGATTACTGTTTTACATATTAATTAATATCTGGTATGTTTTGTATAACTATAAAAAACAACATTAATATATAGAGGTTGAGTTATTTGTGAGAATAAAAAGTGGATAGGTTTTCTCTTACACATTATATAATTCATCCCTAATTAATGTATGTGGACCGGAACTACCTTAAAATATCCTCTTACGTCATTTCATGGAGTTTGATGCTATGTAGGGAATGTTTTTCTATCTTCATATGAATCCTACATCATCTTTTGGTAAATGGAGATCACACTTCAAATAATGAAGCATCCTATAATTATCTATAAGTGTAAGGATTAGGATAAATACCTATATAAATCATTGTATAAATTATTTAAATTTTTTATTTTTGAGAAAACATATCTATCTCAAACGATTAAGTCATAGGAAAAAATCATACCTAAAACCCTGTCGATTATTAGGGAAGACAGTTATATGTTCCCCAAATATTATCCAAAAGGTACTCCTAAACAATATTTCAAATAATTAATTTATCATATTCTTGGAGATCTACCTACATCAAAGAGAAATTATATAATTGACACTATTGAGTTGGTGTAACTCAAGGGGAAGCTACAACAAAATATCGAAAAGTGGTTTATACACTAGAGTGCATCATCTTGTTATGTGCTAGTCCCCTTCATCAAGAATAAATATAGGTAAATTTTTCACTACATTGATTGTCAAATGGTTAATAAAATCATGGTAAAGAAAAAATATCCCATACCACAAATAGATGACTTGTTCAATCACTTATAGTGGCCATTTATTTTTCTATGGTGTACCTTCTTCTAGGATTTCAGTAATTAATGTTGAGGTGGTCAGGAATTACAGAGACTATATTATGAATGAGTTTTGTTGAGTATGATTACATTGTAATGAAAACAGTATTGAATAATGATCTAAATATATTAAAAAAATTAATTTAATCTTTAATTATTACATTATTAATGTTATTGTCATTATTGTTGATGATATTATGAAATTCTCTAAGAGTGAAGAATAATATGTTGTTCATTTGAATATTTTTCTAATGCTATAGTGAAGGTAGAAAATAAATGAAAAGTATAGTAAATTTTTTTGGGAGAAGGCACCATCACTGTTGGATCTTGTTTTCAAAAAAAATAAATATAAGTGGTCCCATAAAAGACAAATCTAATATAATAGTCTCCAATGAAATCATATGTAGCATAAATACAGAGTTTTCAAAGATTCAATGGGTACTACTGATTTTTTGTGATGAATTTCTCAATGATAGTGTAATCCATTAACATTGTTAAAATGGAATCTGGTAATATATGTATGGAAGAAAATAATGTGAGTAATTATTCATTGAGCCAAATAATGGTCAAAACACTACACATGTACCCACAATACTAACAGGTGGAAATGTTTTTTTTATATTGATATATGTTTTTAATGCATACATTTTAGGTTAAGATATATTATGAATTTATGTATTTATATGAAAATTCTTGTTAAATGAGGGAATATTTTCCATGTTTTAGGATTAATTATATGATTCAAATAATCATGAAAATGGAGCGAATAGAGGAAAATATTTGGTGAAGAACATCATTTCACGATGTTAGTGAAGTGATGCAGATTGACAACATATTTTGGAATCCATAAGAAAGAGGAAAAACTAGAGAAGACAATGTTATATTCTTCGTATTCCATTTAGATTACATGTGAATTTTTGTAATTGGTTTTTGGGAGAGATACAAAGAAATTCATGATGCATATTAAATAAAAGTTTACATGTCGTGAAAAAACATTACCCATCATGTAAATTTTTGGGGAAAATTTTAAATGCCATGATTCAGCGTATCATACATCATTGATAGAATAGTTGGAATGGGAATCCCTTGGACCACCTTTGGTGAATGTATTAATGATCCATATTAATTCTATATCCCACATGGATCCTATAAATTGAAATTTATTCTTCAAAATGTTATGTTATTTTAGAACTATAGATCAATGCCTGGAGCCAAAAGTTGTGTTTTACAGGTCCCACCCCAACATTATCACCATATTTATTATTCATTCATTTTATTTTCTCCATACATATTTTCCTCCGATAAAAATTGTTAGAGGGTAAACCCTCCTTATTATAGAGTAATTTAATAGAAGGGGGGAGTTCATTGAATTTAATTATTTTAATTATTCATCTAATTTTTTGAAAAATTTATTTACAATCCTCAAATAAATATTTTTATTTTATCAAGACCATTGAAAATTGAAACAAAATGTAATATTAAAACATCACTACTGAATAACCCAATTTATTCATGAACATTATCATTTTTAGCGAAAATCATGCTTAAATATATTATCAAGACAAACCCAATTAGGCGAAAACCAAAATTACCAGAACTATTGATCTAGAGAATTGTCATGATGAAGGGAATATTACATGAACATTAGATCTTAATCATCACTACTAAAAAACCAATCATGAATTAATCCCCATATTTTTATAATTATAGTTGAACACGAACCCCAAAATTACTATACAATAGCACACATTCAAAATATTTTTTCAAACTAATCAATTAATCTATTTTAGTTTCATTAATCAATAATAAAATTATTAAAATAACATTATTTAACACCTATTTATAAAAATTAGTAAAAAAATAATTTTGAAAACCTAGTAAAATTATTTTTCCATTCTATGGATCAATCTTGACCTTATTCATTAATACATTTTAATTACTTTAGAATCATTGTTGAGATATTATATATTTTTTATAATATATCCATAAGGAAATAATGGATCCCTAACAGAGATTTAATATAAAGTGACAAATTATAAATTAATTTTTTTGTGTACCCATGAAGAATAATAAGGTGACAATGCACACCTCAATGATGTTGATGATCCATGAGATGAACTACCTGAAACATGATTTGTAGCTAGAAGTTGGGATTTTTCTACTTGAAAACATGGTGGAACTACCACATTGATGAGATGTGAGAAATACATAATAATGAAAAGAATCTAAACTATATTATAATATATAAGTATCAAAAAACTATTCACAAAATATTATTATTGTTAATCATGGACAATGATTGCTCAATTCATTGTCAGCTAGGAAAGTATAACTTTCCAGTTTTTTCTCTTATCAAAAAATAACCTAATATTGTATGTATGAAGTATATTAGTGAAGGCACTAACATCATGGATATTAAAATTATTATTTTTTGAAGTGATAATGATTTGGATTGTATCCTATCATTCCTTGATTAGTTCCCAACCACATATACCTGATATGATAAAGGAAGAAAGAAATGTTTCTCTTATGAAACAAGAGTTTTTTTATAGAGGTAATGGAATGGAACCTGCAAGAGTTCCATATCAATGATGATGGTTTGATTAATTTTTGAACAATGATGATTTTTCTGTCATCACCTAACATAAATAAGGATCAATATGATAATGCACATAGCCCATCATTATCCAACCATCATGGAAGTATCAGGATATATTGCTATCTTCGATAATAGTTATGGTGGGAAAGTACAAAATGGATATTGAGGAGTATATATGTTGGTTTTAACTATGGGAATCATGTTAAAACCGAGAAATAGAAGTACCAATGGATGATGATATCATTTCAAATAACAACATGGAAATGGGAGTGTATCCAAAAATAAATTATCTGATATTTTTGTAAATCATCCAGATGGAATAATACAATATCAGTTTTGGTGGATTGAATAACCAAGACATCCCACTTTGTCATTATTTGGGATTATATCTCAATTGATCAATATCCCATGATATATGTGATGTAGTGGTAATTATGTGTGGGGTTCCAAATTTGATCATTTATAATGATGAGCAAGGGGTCACATGGATTTTATAGAGAATTATTATACGTTTATTGTGTAATGAATTGAATTTAAACATGGAACATCACCCCCAAACAAATGGCAAATATGAATGTACTATTCTTAAACATGTGAACATGGTGACAAAATACTAATTGAAATTAAAATGTGAATGGGATAAATATATCATATTGATTTATTATTAATATAATAATAGTTTCCACTCAAGTATTCATATGGATACATATGAAGCTATCTATGAAAATTCATTTAGAGCTATATCCATTTTCTTTGAAGTGTGGAAACAAGATATAGATGGTCTTGATCTTGTGCATTAGTTTAATGAGATGGTTAAACTCTTCATCAAACATATCAAAAATGGGTAAAGTCGTCAAATGTGAAATGAATGCAAACAATAATAGTACATTAAGTTCAATGCATGATGCAAAATTTTCCAGTGTATATCACCTTGGATGAGAGTGACAAAATTTGGAACGAAATGGATGAATATCCCAAGGTCAATTGGCCCCTTTAATATCCATGGTATTTTTAGACTCATGGGATATTGACACACATTCCAAAAATATGGCTCATGTTCATAATATGTTCACTATATATCACCGTAGTTAGTACATACCTTACCCCTCACTTGTAATGAATCTTAAGGTTGTAACACTAGACAATTAATACTCTTATATAGAGTATTCAGTGATGATCCTAGACCATAAAGAAAAATTTACAATACATAATATGACTCAACTATTAATGTTTTAGAGAATAATGATATGATTATTTTTTTGGAATCTGAAACACCCTTATAGGGGAGGGGGAGTCAGGGTGTCAATTTTTTTCATTTAAGTAATAGATCTTGTTAACATAATGGTAGGAACCTGTTAAACCTATCTGATGAAAATGTGGGTAAAACAAACAGTCACATGCAATGAGATGGAACAAATATTTTACATGTTTAAAATCTATGGTCTAGTCCACATAGAATATTCCCACCGGTTATTGGCATATTAATGTCCATAAATATTCACTAGTTGCAGAGTACAAGATTTTGGACACATTCAATATATACCACCTGGAATTCCATTATAAGAATTCAGTGATAGATCACTTTCTCCATTAAAGAACATCCTTCGACTCACCATTTCTCACTCTTGTGGGTGATGTCTTACAAAATTTATTTAATTGACAGATTCATTAATATATTGGAATTTAATTCTTAATAACATTCATGTATAATAAGCTTCTTGAAACGAAGACCTAAATTGATGCACATGGAAACACTAAACAATCAAACTGAGCATCCCAAGGATGTTAGAAGAACCCAAACTATACTTGTAGGCAGCAAATTATATTGGCAGAATGATTTGGGATTGTCATGCAAGATTGTGTTTGCACGTCCCATATTTTTTGTGCAACCATTATCTTTTTCAAAACTACTAGAAAAGGTTCAGTTGGTATTTTTAGACTAAAAGATCACTATTCTCGCAATCATATCTTCTCATAAATAATTAATAGAGTAGAGTATCCAGATTAACATTGGAAAAATATTATGTCTTGAGTAGGGTTATCCATATATTTATAGGCCTCCTAGAACTTGCACACATGTTTTCTATGTGTCTTCGTCAGTGTTTGTAAGTTACACTATGAAGCAGAAAACCCCCTATTGTTGTTTCATTGGGCGTCGAAGTCTCCTTGGTGCATCCTCATCGTTCACAGACATTAAAATCTTGCATTAATTTTTTGACTTTTCCCAAATTTACTAGAGTAATCCCAAAAAAATCTTTTATCCAATGTTTCCAAACCCCATTAAATCTTTAATGCAACTCCCTTTTCCAAAAAATCTAGGAAACAACACTACAATACTATTGTATACTTGAACCGTATCATCCCTTTCTATATAAGAATCCTGATCTTCCAATAATGATTAACCAAAATCAAAAACCATAAACTATTTGCCACAATGAACAAACTTGGTTCACTCATGAAAAAGAGACATTGTAAATAGATGATGTTATGAAGGAAAAACACCCTCACATGATTTTACTAAAGTTTGATAAATCATAGAGTTAGAAATATCAAATGGGGGGAAGAATTTAAGGACTGAAAAACTTATCAATGAAATTGACCTTATAAAAATTAATTATTATAGTTAAAAACAAACACATCACATAGATAACCAAATTTTTTTTCTCATAAATAAAAACAAGAAATATTTCTTAATTATATTAAATAATTAACAACTATTGATAAAATATTTACCTAGTAATTTGATTACAAATATGAAAACTAAGAATAACAACCCAACCAAACGAATAGTTTCTTCATATTTAAATAAATAAATAATATATAGGTAACTTATAAATGATGTAATGATATATTTATATCATGATATACATAAATAAATGTTTTAAAATTGAAAAATTATTTATTTTTATTGTCTAATGTTTTAAATATATATTAATTTTTGTTATAAATTATAAAATTATTTAGAAGAAAATATATTTTCATAAAATATTTAAATAATTAAAATATTTCTTATTATAATTACTATATAATTTTATGAGGCCATTATTTATTTTTCAACGTGCCGTAAAATCAGTTAATATATAAAAACAAAATTTCTGAAATAAATGTTGGTTGTATTTAAAAAATAAATATAAAATATCATGAAGATTAGTTATACAAAAATTGAGTCAATTATTGAAATATACAAGTCCAAAATTGTTGAGGGTAATTTGTTGGGATTTTTTTAAAATATATGAATTTTGGATGAATAGTGATATATTCTAATATATGGTATTTAATAAATACAGTAATTTTTTATTAATTTCTGATGAATAGTGGATATTATAAATCATTTGTTCTAACTATCCTAAAAAATTTACTTTATTTATTGATAGAAACTGAATTTTGAAATATTCATCAGCCATAATTTTTTAAAAAAAAATGGATAAAATAATTCAAAACACCCATCACCTCCCACTATAAATATCATCATTCACCATCTCTTATAATAACTCTATTTAAGATTTTTAGGTTTCATATATTAATATTTACTCCTCTCAAAAAATTCCTACAAATTTATTGGATCTTTTGGTATCATAATATGGTCAAACCCATATGGCATATTGATGTCCTCATGGAGAATATCTTCAAGAGATAAAATCCTCCATCTTTCAATTTTGATGTCATTATTTCATCAAAATCAGTCATTATTATGCAATCCATATATTAATGATATTAAATGTATTTTATATATAATTTAATATTTTTTAAAAATAATATTCTTCTTAAAATATCTTATCTTTTACATTAATTATAAAAATGACTATATTGAATATGAGTTGTCTATTCACTATCATCGTGGATGATGAGATTTTATTTTCCTTTTAATTATTCATGGATGCTCACAAAACAATTATAATATTAAACAAAAAATTTAAATATATATTAAAACCTTGTTTTTATTTTGGTACTAATATATATTCATAATATAAAATAGTAATACAAACTTATTTCACGAGGATCAAAAATCAACCAACATTGGAAAAATGTTTTTCATTAAAATTCTATCTAATGATTCATACTCTAATGAGATGAAAGACTAATTATATAAGGGACCATTTAATTTTTGTTAATGTGCTTCAATACTATATAATTAAACATCTGGAGGTTTTATACCTTTTCAAATGAAATCCCATAATTAAACTAATTTGAACCAATAAAAATAATTAAATCGGCACTACTAAAATAAAGAAATTAAGTATTATAACTCATGAAAGATGCTATTAATTTACATAATAAAATAATAATAAATCAATTAAAATAAATGTTCTTCATAATTATTTTATTAATTTATCTCATTTAATTATACAATATAATATATGCATGTTAAGAACACATTCAAAACAATATTATGTGATTCTCTCAGAACCCTCATTTTTTCCTTTAGTACCCACTTTTTTTAATATAATGTAAATCATAATTATTCATATGTAATACTACAATATTCTATATGTATTGACAACAAATATTTACCAATATAAATTATTACTTAATTTATGGCTAAATACAAGTTTTATAGGTTTCCCTTCAAAATATTTCATTATAAGAATGCTTGATTAGAGGGAACTTCCATATTTAATACTAATTTTCTCATACCGTCCATAATCTATTTATCCAAACCATTATAATTTTAAAAAACAATTTTTATGATGAAAATCAAATTTTTTTCCTAATTTTCTTTGTATATTTTAATGACTTGTTAATATTTTTCTTTGAACCACACTAAATTGGTTAATTTTAATCATAGATAATCATACGTTTTACATGCTTTCATCTCTGATGGAAAAACCTTATCATGATAAATTTCTATTATCTCTTAAGAATATACCATTATAATTTATCCCCATTATTTATTTTACACTATTATTATATTCCGTAGGGTTATTCCATATGAATTGTTTATGATATTTAATTCATTCCATGTGTAATTCTTTTACTTGATTGTATATGTGGAACATATATTCCTGAACATGTTATGTTGGGTGTCACAAGATACATCTACTATGAAATGGGTGTTTTTTAGTCCCATGAGATGTCATATTGGGATATAGAGTAACACTAATTATTTTACTTACTTATTCACTGAAGAGGTATATTCTATGATGTAAATAATGATTAATATTTTTTTAATTTTTTAGGTTGTTTCCGCATTCCAATGATATAGTGCTCAAATGATTTCTGGTTCAATACGACTGCTCATGTGTGATCATTTTTATTTTTTCATTTTGTGCCTTATACCTCATATATATGTTTTATACCCATGATTATTTACATACAGGTTTTTATAATTCATCCATTTTGATCATTTATTCCCTAGGATATCATATATAGTTATTTGAGCTCAAATGGTGTTAGGATCACATTATAGAAATGTTTTAATATTTCGGATCAATTATTTATACTTATGTACCTATCCCTCAAAATACAATAGAAATAATTGAAATAGGACAACATATGACGGTTAATTATGCTAAACATAATGTAATAATAAGTGTTAATGGATATGGTCACTATAAATAACATACAATTTTTTTTAATATTTTTTTCAAAATTATACATTTATGATTTTAATACATTCTAAGGGATTATTATCATCCAAGAAACACCTTTTATATTAACATTAACAATGACAGGAACCTTACATATTTCATTGTTTTTTTCTAACCCTTCAATATTCATTTTCTTCCAAGGTATTTATTCAATATTTTGAATTTCAATTATTTTAATTACATATTTTTTCAAACACTGGTGCATTAGAATACTTTTTTTGTGATTCAAATTCAAACCTATTTCTCCATAAGAATATACGATAAAAAAATTTGTTGTATTTATTAATATCATGCCTTTAACACTATCCTAGTAAATAATGAACTATTGGGTAATTGTATTTTTTCAACCTATCACTATATTCGTATTTATCATGTATAGTTTATTTACACAATTTTTCAAAATAATTTTCATTTGGATAATTAATATTTCTTTATATTTTGTTATGATCTATCAATATTATCTAGATTTTTTTTGTGACACGAATTTAATTCATAGTACATTAAAATACTTTAAAATAATGTACTCAACAAAAATAATCCTTTTATTTTGATCTTAGAATGATTTTATTGTATGATTCTATATAATTACTTGAAAAAATTCTTATTCTTGGATTTTTTTTTAATAATATGTTGTCTGTAGTAATATTTAAATATTAAATCATTTTATTATTATAGACTTATTGGGTATATTATCCTATGACAACAAACCATTAGTTCTATAAGACATTATATTTGTTTCCTCTCATATTTGGTTTATTTTGGATGATGTTTTTTTATAACATCATGTTCCTTACTATAAAAAAATTATTAAGATATTACATTGATATTATATTAATTAAAATATATTTTTAATGATATATAAATATCGGTTTATTACAAAATTAAATCAAATAATACTTTTCTCTAATTATATGTCATTTCTTTACATATAATTGACTAAAATTTAATAAAATTATGGATTTCTCCCAAATCATTTAAAAAAACAACGGTACCCAATTAGCAATATATTTATATTTATATAACAAATCATTCAATAGTATTTCATTATAATGTTTTTAGAATAATTTAATCATCGAAATGGGATTATTTTGAATTGATTCATCTAATATATAATTTTCTATAAACCATTGATATTATGGTGGGCTACTCAACATTTGTATTAATCCATCATTTCATAGTGTTTCATTATTAACAAGAACTATTAATGAAACTAAATTATTTTATATAATGGTTTTTATAATAAAGGAATCATTTTTGTATTTTTTAGATTTACAATCAGATGATCTCAAAATCGTTGTCCTAGATAGTTAAGTTCTGTAATACAAAATATTCATAAAGGCACAACATATTAATGTTTTATTTATGTTATTTATTGTTTTAAAATCATTCATAAAAATATATTCTTATAATATTATTGTAATATTTATGATTCATATTTAATAGCTTAACAATGTTTTAAGATTTTTTATCAGTTTTTCATTTCCCATCATTATAGATTTCTTAAAATAAATGATATTATTATACTGATCAATAATAGGTTGACACTATTCCAAAATACATTATATGGATTTACCTTTCATTATAATTTAAAAAAGTACATAATTTCACTTCTTGAATAAATTTGCGTCTTGTTCAATAATAATAGCAGTCATAGATATCCATTTTTTATAATATATTTCTACATCATTAGATATTTTTTAAGGGATTTCTTCCTCTTAGACAATATTATTTACTTTAGCTGATATTATAATTATGTTCCATGAATTATCAAAGAAAGTGAATTCATCTTAGGAATTTTTTTCATTATTTTCATAAAATAAGCACATGAAACATCATATTCATTATAATATAAGTCTTTACTACTTTAATATTTATCAATTTTGGTTGGTTTATCTAATGGATGAAATTGACAACATATTATTGTTATATAATTGAGATATTACGGTATTTAATAATGTAATGTATATGTTTGTGTAATTTACTTACAATTATATTTGGCCATTATATCTATATTTTCTATGATAAAATTATCTAAAACTTGACAAAAAAATCTTTATATTATTATCACATCATATATATGTAAGAGGGATGATTACTTCAACTATTTCATTTTATTCATCCATATAATCATAAAATCAATGAAATTATATAACTTAATTAATAAATAACTATAATACTTGCATCATTGAACATGATTACTAATTTTGAATCAGAATATCTAAAACATTAAAATAATAACACCAATAATTTCTTCAAATCTAATCCGAGTTGAAAAATAGGATTTATTACAAATTTTTATTCAACTAGGATATTTGAAAACACATTTATAGTAGAGTTAACATAGTGTGGGTTATTTTTTATTAATTGAATCAAATTATAATTTTTTTCACTAATTATGGGAATTTATCTCAAACATGATTTTCACAATTGGATTTCAAGAATTTATTATTTTTCAACATGAAAAGTGTTGTAATAAAAAATAATTAATTAATGAGCATCCTGATACAGGTTTTTAAATATATAATTAAGATATTGTATTTGTTATAATATCCATATAATTCCACTCATTTATTATAATAACTAACAATAATAAATGTTTAATAAATAAAAAAATTAATTTTTTAAAAAAATATAAAACACCAATAAAAAAATAAAGGCCCACTATTTTTTCATTATAATCATAGTCCAACCATGTTTACCTTTGTAGTTATTTTCATATATCACTCTACAAAATATATAATCATTAACATAGATACATATCCATATTTTTCATTATTACTATAATATTCATTACCATAATATAAAAATCCGAATTACTTATATCTATAAAACATTCACAACTAGGTTGTCTCACTAATTCAATAGTCTTTATGACATAATGATATTATAGTATAGTCCTTTCATTACCTTCAAATTTTTGACATCTTAACAAGAAAAATTGTTAGCTCCAATGAATATTTTCATGGTCTTTAAGGTATAATAATTTTATTTCAAAGTACAATTAGTTCTTTCTCTATCATCCACACATTAAATAATCGAGACAATAGTAATGTAATGAATCGTCCTAGTCTAAAATCCTACCCAACACGCAACCCATTCCATGGTATGGGATAAAGGAAATTCTTGATCCCCAATGATTTGAAATTTTTTCCTAGGTTTCATAATTACAATTATAAGTCCAATTTCACCCATGTTAAACAACCATAAAAACGTAACAAGAATGAAGCATCAAATAATGGACTACTAAAATATCCTAATGGAATAAAACAATTAAAAAAATATACAGTTTACATCTTATAAGAGAATCCAATACATCAAAATAGTATGCAAAATAATCTAGACCACAACCCAAAAATTAACATGAAACAATAAGGAGGACATACAGAATCCTCCTCAACCTACAATTGAAAGAGAGTAACACTAGAAACCTTGTCCACCACCACCAAAAAAGAACATGTATCATTTACCTGACCCAAACATGAAAAGGTATACATACAATTATGGGAGTGTGTATGTTTTGAGCCAATTCCCAACATGATTCCACCAAAAGTAGATTACATTCCAATACATTATATGATGAATGAACATGAATTATTCTTATAATCTGATTGGATGAATTTTTAATGAAACAATTTTAGTGAAATAATTGGGAAAGGAATAATGTTTTGGAAAAAATTAAAAAGAATGAAATGTCCACTATGTGACCATGATACTAGAAACAAAAATATATCTTCATTGGTAACACCTGATGGATCTAACACTAAGGGAACCCTCTTAAAATCGTATCTAAGTGGAGAATGTTATATAAACCATAACCCATATATTCCTCTTGAACAATCCAATAGTGGGGAACACATCCCTTGGTCTAGTTGTATCCAATAATCATTATATTTTTGATATGATTTTTATTTAAACCATTCTAGAAGGAACATGGCCACATCCCCACTAATCAATCATGTGTAATAGTTCTCGTCAACCCACCTAGATTTTTAGGATTCCTTTTGTGGAAAATTAATATTTCAAATCCCTCATACTCCACACATACTTAATTTGAAAAAAAAATATTCTAAAAAAATGAATACTTACCATTTTCCTAATGGAAACCCTCTTTCAAAACAATATGAAGAAAAAAATCATTTGAATAATATACTTATCACCACTTACAAAATTTTTAGAAAACATTTACAATAACAAAAAATATAATACACATGAAACCCAAAAAATATTTATTTTGTAAATCACCTAACAACCATTACATGGAATGAATTATTTTACAACAAGTTATTCATAAAACAAAAATCCAATGTTCAAAGGTAAAAAGAAAATAAATCAATCTAATATCATATAATTATACTAATTCAAGGAATCCCATACCTAAAACATAAAAAGTCTAGGAATATATTGGAAAAGCACAACCATACTTCAAGATGTCCATGTAAATTAATGATCAAACCATAAACACCATTATTAAACCCAAAGAACCGTGGTTTGACCAATTTTTTTGTGGATAACCTGCTAGATGGAGAGGAACCCATAAAAGAAGAAGGAAGAACGCAATACGATAAAAAAATTATTGGATGGAAATACATGATGATTCATGAGGAATAAATTCCAAATCAAAAAAATATCATTTCTAAATTAAGAAAGATGTAGGGGAGGAGTCCCCAAGGTAAAAAGTACAAAATATAAATGTACTGATGGATTATGGCTTAAAATCGATGGAGGGTAGAGTAGTAATACCAGTAATTTTAATGACCTCAAATGGATGTATGGATAGTCCACATAGGTTTTCAATACATGTTGAAACGATGAAGTATCCACTATCCAAGAAGTTAATAGCCATAGTTTTTTTCTATGTAGTGAGAACACTTGTGTGGAAGGCTATGCATACAAGATAACACCACTTTCCAGTTATAACATTCTCTCTTGGGATAGAACATCATATTCCCCTAAAAATGCACCATCCCTGCAAAACTTTTATTCAATCCAAAACTCAAATTCTAGAAAAAAACCATGGAATTATAAAATAAAAAAATGAGAAAATAATATAACAATGGAATACCCAAAAAAATATAGATCATACATGTAGTGTTTTTTCTCTCACAATTTTATCATTTTTCATCACCTTCATATTGTAATTATAATTTTACAATTATCTTGTGATATATAGTAATTATTGATATTGGGAAACCCTTTATGTAACACCCCAAGTTTCCTCGGTATGTTTCCTTTCGAATAATGCAATGGTGTGCATTGTACACAACTTCGAGATTTTAACACACCATAACCAATCAAACTAGCTGTTATGAATAGTAATACCTACTATTTGAAATTTTATAAATTCTATCTCTCAAAATGGACTTCATTTTTGGATTCGTAATATCAAAATTAGCCTAGGGTGAAATATTGGTACTTTTTGGATAACTTTCATATTTTGATGAATAGTGAAAATTACTAAATTTTAATTAAAAACAACTTTTTTAATCAAAATAATTAATAGTGATAAATTATGAATTTTAGTTGTTTTAAAGTATATTTAGAATATATTTTTACCATTTAATATAATTTTGGCCATTTGACATAATTTTACAATTAAAATGAACATAAACAAGTGTCAGTCTTTTGATAGTTATTATCTCTTAAAAACACGCTTTTTGTTTTGCCAGCGGGAATTAATTTTAAATTAATTTCTGCCACTTCTGTGCTTTGAATTTAGAAAAATTGATTCCATATTTGGAATCTGGAAGTTCAAATTGTGTAAATAGGTAACTTTTAGGCATTTTGAATAATTACTGCGGTAAATATTTTATTTACCATGGTTAAGGGTAAATCCGGTAAATAAAGGTTAACAAATAATATTATAATAATACTAAATTACCCTAAAACGTGTCTTAACCCTATTGGATGATACATGGTCGACCATGGGCATCTTTGGGTATATTTTGGGACACCATGGATCCACTTGTAAGTGATAATGACACTTTATTTTAATTAAGTTAAAATAAATACAAAAATGACACAAGCATATATCTTTTAACAAAACAATTGTTACAGAGGGTTATATATGTTGGATATTAGATTATAAATATTCCGTAGAAAGATAAAACTATTTCCTACGTAATTATATTTTATTTATAATTTTTAGACATTTAATAATTTAATTTACTTATGACACAATGATGATGCAGTAATTACTATAAAAGTGAAAAATCAAAATAATTGATATTAAAAATACCCAAATAAATATAATATGAAACTTTTAATGAATTAAAATAATTTTATAGGATAATATGATATATTAGTATTGATTTAATTTACTTTTTTTGAAGTAATAAATCTGTTATGAGTTTTACAAAAATCAACTATTGAATAGTGTCAAAATAGACATAAAAGATTGTTTAAAACAAATATTATATTATTAATTGATATTAAATTCCTAAAAATCTAAGGATCGGCCAAGATACTTATATCATGATATTTGTATCATTAATGGACCACTTGGGGGTCTCTTGTATGTATATGGTAAGTTTATTAACCATATAATATAAAAATACAAAGAGACATTGTAAAAGTGAAACTAATTAACTTAGAGTTAATACTTAAAGATAAGGTTAATATAAGTACCCAAAACTGTCTAAATTATATTTGTTGAGTTGTTTTCGACCCATCACCACCTTAACCTTTGAATATTCAACTTTGGAGCCATTGGAAACTGAATATTAATTTATTATAAACTAATATCTCTAGCTTTTCCAAAGGTGCCCCTCACCCCTCTTACAAAAGGGAACTCCTCCTTCTCATTTCTTCACACCTTCAAAGCCATTTGGTTCGGCCAAACCCTGACCAAATACTATCTAAACTTCCCTCACTACAACCTAGAGGCCTTAGTTTGATCAGAAAGCCAACCTATGGATCCCTTTTGATCAAATCAAAAGGAAGAACCCGAAGAAGAGGTAATGTTTTCACCACCCCTTTTCAAGTTCCTTTCTTCTTCCACTTCCTCTTTCTTTATTATTTCCATTATAAAATAATAACTCCAGTATAATATATATACTGTAATGTTATTATAAATATGGTACAACCATATTCAGTATTCTATCCATCCTTTGAATAACACGTCACCATACGTGCGTACGTACGGCTTACCGTCTCCACGTCGTGGTGTAATTTTTATTCAATATATTATTATTTGGATGGGTATAATAATGATGTGTAACTCATGTAAATAATAAATATAACATGATAATGATTCTGTATATATGATATAAAATCCAATTATATATTATTTTAATATCAAAAGAATGATATTGTCGCTCGTGCATATGTACGGACTACCGTCTCCACGAACGCGATGAGATTCATTGTCCATCATATCCATTCAAGTATAATTATCATTTGATGATTTAAAAAAAGTATCTAAGGACATTATATCATTCTGGATATGAATAATATACATCCCATTAAAAACGAATATGGCTCACATAACAATGATTATAAAGTAAAATGAACCCATTAACACCCGAAATGACGATAATTCTAAGATATTATTAAAAAATCAATGTTAAAAGATCATATATGATATTATATTAAAGTAAATTATTCTTGTATAATTAAATAACAATTATTTCACCATTATACAGTAGGTAAACCTACCATCGACCAAGGAAAAAGTACAAAGTAAGGGATTTTCTTATCTCACTTTCAATTCCGTGAGATTTCCATTTTTCGCCACTAAATTATTGAAAGTGGTGTATTTTGTACTGCCATTTGATATATATTCGTGATTCTATTTATATTCATGTTATTCTGTAAATCATTTGGTGGTTATTAACTTTTGGCCATACGAATCAGTTGATTAACGTGGTAAGGGGTTTCTTATCTCACTTTTAATTTCGTGAGATTTCCATTGATCACCACTTAATTATTGCATGTAGTGTATGTGTACTGCCCATGATTGTATTCATTGTGTAATATACTTTAATTTATGGGTATTTACATCATCATGGTATGATACTTTTTCCATGGGTGTATGTTTCGTATGTTACCTAATCGGTAAGGGAATTTGAGATTTCAATTCCCACTCATTTGGCTTTACGCATTTTTCATTGATTATATTACTCCATGATTATGTGTGGAATCACTATTCATTTGATTATGTCATAATTTCCACTCCCCTTCCTGTGGATATAAGTTTGATACACATAATCACTCATTGGTAATTCTCAAGTCAATGATATGAATTTGATAAGAGTAATTTTAACTCATTCTCCATTTGTTGAGTTAAACATCCAATTCGTTGGTGTTTTTTTTACAAGAATATGTGTGAATATCCTCTGATTGTTTTACACTGAATATCCAATCATATTTAGTGTATTTATATTTGTCACACATAATTATGTCGTTGATTTATCCTTAACCTAAGGATACAGCCTTTATGAGAGATTTCATCTCAATTTACATTCCATTGAGACTTCTTTGTTGATATACACCAAATCACTTTTATGTGGGGTATATAATGTCCTTTGACATAGTATATCATGAATCCCTTTATTCTCATGATATTAAAAAGTTTTGATTACCTCAATTATTTGTATTCAAGTGTCTCTTTTGGTTAGACTGTCTAACTAAAATACCATTTTTAAATGTTTTAAAGACTTATTCTCTAAATCTTTCTCATTAATGTCCATGTTTTAAAAATGGTTTTAAGGATTTATTTATATGGACATTAAAGTTTTAGAAAATAAAACTCCTTTTAAAAAGTTTCAAAGTGGTATGGGACACTTTGATTCAAAAATCTACTTTTAAATGGCTTCTTGACAAATAGTGTGACTTTTAAATGTTTTCAAGAAAAGGGGGATAATTCTCTCAAATAGTTTTGATGATTATTTTCATTTATTTCAACATCATTAATTGTTCTTGATTGAGGTTAATGTGATACAATACAATCTTCCATATTGTATCAAATGAGTCATGTTTGACTGTGGATGCGCTGTTTTTATACCATTCATGGTTTGTGGTAAAAGTATTGACATTTCATATGCTAGTTTTAATACTAATGTTTATGTTATGTTTAAACATGTTCATATGAGGAATGCATTGGACTTAATAAGTGACGGGTGGAGCCCGCTCTAGCTCCTCGATGCATCGGTAGGTCTCATGAGACAAACTAGTGTCTTGGCACAAGGCCTTGACAAAATCTTATTTGTAGTCTTGGCACGAGGCCTTGGCTAAGTGGTTATGATAGTCTGGCATTATGCATTCCAACATTATGAAAGTGGATATTGATATTTCATGTGATCATTCGACTAGTAGAATATCCATGTGAGTAAGTAAATGGAATTATTTCATTTTACCTTTTCCATTTTATGCTGGAGTTCAAGTTTAAAAGTCTTTTGTTTTAGTTATAAATTGCCTTAAGTGTTTATGCTTATTTATGAAAGATTCTGCTATAATGTTATCCTTAATGAGCATCTGAGCTCACCCCTTCCAATGTTTTATTTTTCCTAGGATTATGAATAAGTAATTTATGAATGACCTGCAGGGATAGTATGAGGGGATATGAAGACAAGATGTTTTTTTATGATGTAATGTAAAAAATTATGGATGTATCTAGTTATTCCAAGACTACTAAACTAATCGGTCTTTCGAGACTTGATCTTTCTCGTGATCATGCCAATGTTATGTAATAATGCACCGATTCTAGGTAACTAGGGTTGGTGCATTACAATTGATATCAGAGGAAGTTTAGTACAAACCTTGGAAGCTAGATTTAGATAAACTCTGATTAGAGCACGTAGACCTAAGATGAACTTTGAGGATTAGTATAAAATAACTTCCGAGAATTTTGGTATTGTAGAGATTATGTGAGTTTTCCGAGCAATACATCCCTGTCTGGATACGAGCAGGTAGAGGCGGCTCTGGCACAGATGTACCTAGGGGTAAAACCCTAAAACACCGCTTTGAGCTAGACTCGAACGGGAACTGGTGCACGACAACGGGCCTCGCTGCACTCTTGGTTACGACACTCCCGGGGGATATTCTTAGGATAATTTACATTTTCTTTACAAACCGATTTAAGTAATATATACATAAGATGAGAGTAAATGACCTTGGTTAATCCTAATATTTTTCAAATTGAGAATATGGTGACATTTTAATCTCTAAATGATTATACGACTACTATTACTCACACAATGCTTTCTGGTTTTAGTCAATGGCTGGATTCCAAGGAAGTCACAGTGACTTTGAGAATGATGTAAAAGGTGGGAACGGTGGTGGAAATGAGAAACAAAATGGAATGTTGTTAGGCGTAAAAGATATCGTCTTTATGCCAAATCAATTTTCCAAAAATATGATCAACAACATATATATTAACAAACTCCCAGACTCAACAAGGAAGAGAAAGGTGATAAATGATAAGATCTCCAGCAATGGAAACCATGGAGAAAAGAAACCTCAATTTTCATCATGCAGGAAATTTGGAAAGAGACACCCAGGAAAGTGTCTCAATGGGACAACGAAATGTTTTACGTGCGGGAAGGAAGGACATAAAGTGAAAAATTGCCGAAGAAAAATGAATAGTACTATGGAAGAAGATAAAAATGGTCCCAAGAGTCCATTTACAGTCATTTGTCGTAAATGTAGGGGACCTTGCCATTACCCGAGTGAATGTCCTATTCTATAGGATATTTTCTTGGTCAAAGAAGAAGATATGTGGAAATAAATGGTTGGAGAAAAACTTAAAAAGTATTAGCACTCCTTGTTGATGGGTACTTTGGAATAATTTTCTCTTGTATTTGTAACCCCACAGTTTGCCATGTGAGAATGATATTTGAAGAAGAATTGTCTCTTCTCTTGTGGATATAGGTATACATAACCATTTGGTTTTATATGATCATTGAGGTTTGAGAAAATTATATGTTATTATAATTTGGGATAAAAATGAAAAGTATGATATAACTTTTGTGATTAAATTATGTTATTTTGAGGAATTTATCTCATTTTGGTAATATTATAAAATATAGTTTTTGAAAAAGGACAACAAGTAGACCGTGTGACAACCCATCGCGTCAGACAAAGCTGTGGGAATCAAACCAACAACCAAAGTGCGATTGGGATTTATCACCTACCACTGGACTACGCGAAGTCCCTGGTTAATGTGACTATTTTTTTGTTAAATGATTTTATTGATCAATAATAAGATGATTTGGGTTCTTATGTCTTATCAAATGAATACCCTTGGTATAGGAAAATGATTTGGTGATTAAGTGATAAATGTTATTTTGGAAGATGTTCGCTTTTTTGGAAACACTATATGCCCAAGGAAAATAGAATACAATGGTGTTTCATTTTTAGAGTAATGGTGTATTTTTATCTACGTTTTTATTGTTGATTTATAGTGATTTTGGTTATTTATGGAAATTATTATCCTATAATAGAGAATATGTGACGACGTTAATTACTTTTAAGTATGTGACTTTAAGAGTATTTGATGTCATTTGGAGATACAATGTAACATGGGAGACTACATAATCAAATTCTTCTATGATTTGGGTTTCAATATTAGTTATTATTATATTAAAGGATTTTAAGGACAGTTGGTTATTTAATGGTATCTATTTAACTTTGGGGTATTGTTGGTTTAATTTTAGAAATTAAGATTAGTGCATATTTATCTCATTGAATATCCTTTTGCGGGATCATTAAATCATTCACAAACCATTTTGGTTTTGATTAATCTTCAAAGACAATGTAAATATATGGTTTATCTTGCATGGATCATGTGATTCTATAGAAGTTTATTCTAGCTCTTCCAGTGTGACCAAGTCTTCTTGAATACTCATCGTTTAAAAAAAATTGAGTTAGTGGTGGAAATTTATTAAAGAATGAAAATGTACTTAAAATGTAAGTATATCTCACAATGTTCATAGTCAATATCATAATTGAATTCCTCTTCCTTATGTAATGTAACTTTAAAAAAAATGTTGTCCGTTTACTTTCCTACTAGGATACTAAAGGTCGTTTGTCCCAACACAAGTTTGTGGTTTTCTCATTGTTAACTTTCTCCTGGTCATGATTTCTATCCCTCTCCATCAGAATTTGACACTTATTTTATCATCCATATCCATGTTTTCTTACATGGAATCCTAGTATGGGTAATCTTAGATGACACTTATACCTCTCTTTCTTTCTTTTAAAGTGATAGTTTTATTGGCTCTTTTTCTGATGTGGGACTTTCCATTATATTCCCAAGAAAAATTTTAAAAATTGAGAGGACGCAATTTATTGAAGGAGGGGAGAATGTAACACCCCAAGCTTCCTCGGTATGTTTCCTTTCGAATAATGCAATGGCGTGCATTGTACACAACTTCGAGATTTTAACACACCATAACCAATCAAACTAGCCGTTATGAATAGTAATACCTACTTTTTGAAATTTTATAAATTCTATCTCTCAAAATGGTCTTCATTTTTGGTTTCGTAATATAGAAATTAGCCTAGGTTGAAATTTTGGTACTTTTTGGATAACATTCATATTTTGATGAATAGTGAAAATTACTAAATTTTAATTAAAAACAACTTTTTTAATAAAAATAATTAATAGTGATAAATTATGAATTTGAGTTGTTTTAAAGTATATTTAGAATATATTTTTACCATTTAATATAATTTTGGTCATTGGACATAATTTTACAATTAAACCGAACATAAACAAGTGTCAGTCTTTTGATAGTTATTATCTCTTAAAAACACGCTTTTTGTTTTGACAGCGAGAATTAATTTTAAATTAATTTCTGCCACTTCTGTGTTTTGAATTTAGAAAAATTGATTCCATATTTGGAATCAGGATGTTCAAATTGTGTAAATAGGTAACTTTTAGAAATTTTGAATAATTACTGCGGTAAATATATTATTTATCATGGTTAAGGGTAAATCCGGTAAATAAGGGTTAAAAAATAATATTATAATAACACTAAATTACCCTAAAACGTGTCTTAACCCTATTTTTTGATACATGGTCGACCATGGGCATCTTTGGGTCTATTTTTGGACTCCATGGATCCACTTGTATGTGATAATGACACTTTATTTTAATTAAGTTAAAATAAATACAAAAATGACACAAGCATATATCTTTTATCAAAACAATTGTTATAGAGGGTTATATATGTTGGATTTTAGATTATAAATATTCATTAGAAATATACAAAGATTTCATACATAATTATATTTTATTTATAATTTTTAGACATTAAATAATTTAATTTATTTATGACACAATGATGATGTAGTAATTACTATAATAGTGAAAAATCAAAATAATTGATATTAAAAATACCCAAATAAATATAATATGAAACTTTTAATGAATTAAAATAATTTTCTAGGATAATAGGATATATTATTATTGATTTAATCTACTTTTTTCGAAGTAATAAATCTGTTATGAGTTTCACAAAAATCAACTATTGAATAGTGTCAAAATTGACATAAAAGAGTTTTTAAAACAAATATTATATTATTAATTGATATTAAATTCTTAAAAATCTAAGGTTCGGCCAAGAGACTTATATCATGATAGGTGTATCATTTATGGACCACTTGGGGGTCTCTTGTATGTATATGGTATGTTTATTAACCATATAATATAAAAATACAAAGAGACATTGTAAAAGTGAAACTAATTAACTTAGAGTTAATACTTAAAGATAAGGTTAATATAAGTAACCAAACCTGTCTAAATTCTATTGGTTGAGTTGTTTTCGACCCATCCCCACCTTAACCTTTGAATAGTCAACTTTGGAGCCACTGGAAACCGAATATGAATTTATTATAAACTAATATCTCTAGCTTTTCCAAATGTGCCCCTCACCCCTCTTATAAAAGGGCACTCCTCCTTCTCATTTATTCACACCTTCAAAGCCCATTGGTTCAGCCAAACCCTGCCCAAATACTATCTCCACTTCCCTCAATACATCTTAGAGGCTTTATTTTGATCATAAAGCCAACCTAAGGAGCCCTTTTGATCAAATCAAAAGGAAGAACCCGAAGAAGAGGTAATGTTTTCACAACCCCTTTTCATGTTCCTTTCTTCTTCCACTTCCTCTTTCTTTGTTATTTCCGTTATAAAATAATAACTACAGTATCATATATATACTGTGATGTTATTATAAATATGGTACAACCATATTCAGTATTCTATCCATCCTTTGAATAACATGTCACCATATGTGCGTACGTACGACTTACCGTCTCCACGTCGTGGTGTAATTGTTATTCAATATATTATTATTTGGATGGGTATAATAATGATGTGTAACTCATGTAAATAATAAATATAACATGATAATGATTCTGTATATATGATATAAAATCCAATTATATATTATTTTAATATCAAAAGAATGATATTGTCGCCCGTGCGTATGTACGGACTACCGTCTCCACGAACGCGATGAGATTCATTGTCCATCATATCCATTCAAGTATAATTATCATTTGATGATTTAAAAATAGTATCTAAGGACTTGATATCATTCTGTATATGATTAATATACATCCCATTAATAACGAATATGGCTCACATAACAAAGTATATAAAGTAAAATGAACTCGTTAACACCCGAAATGACAATAATTCTAAGATATTATTAACAAATCAATGTTAAAAGATCATATATGATATCATATTAATGTAAATTATTCTTTTATAATTCAATAACAATTATTTCACCATTATACAGGACGTAAACCTACCATCGACCAAGGATAAAGTACAAAGTAAGGGATTTTCTTATCTCACTTTCAATTCCGTGAGATTTCAATTTTTCGCCACTAAATTGTTGAAAGTGGTGTATTATGTACTTCCATTTGATATATCTTCATGATTCTATTTATATTCATTTTATTCTGTAAATAATTTGGTGGTTATTAACTTTTGGCCATACGACTCAGTTGATTAACGTGGTAAGGGGTTTCTTATCTCACTTTTAATTTCGTGAGATTTCCATTGATCACAACTTAATTATTGCATGTGGTGTATGTGTACTGCCCATGATTGTATTCATTGTGTAATATACTTTAATTTATGGGTATTTACATCATCATGGTATGATACTTCTTTCATGGGTGTATGTTTCGTATGTTACCTAATCGGTAAGGGAATTTGAGATTTCAATTCCCACTCATTTGGCATTACGCATATTTCATTGATTATATTACTCCATGATTATGTGTGGAATCAATATTCATTTGATTATGTCATAATTTCCACTCCCCTTCCTGTGGATATATGTTTGATACACATAATCACTAATTGGTAATTCTCAAGTCATTGATATGAATTTGATAAGAGTAATTTTAACTCATTCACCATTTGTTGAGTTAAACATCCAATTTGTTGGTGTTGTTTTTACAAGAATATGTGTGAATATCCTTTGATTGTTTTACACTGAATATCCAATCATATTTAGTGTATTTATATTTGTCACACATAATTATGTCGTTGATTTATCCTTAACCTAAGGATACTGCCTTTATGAGAGATTTCATCTCAATTTACATTCCATTGAGGCTTCTTTGTTGATATACACCAAATCACTTTTATGTGGTGTATATAATGTACTTTGACATAGTATATCATGAATCCCTTTATTCTCATGATATTACAATGTTTTGATTACCTCAATTATTTGTAATCAAGTGTCTCTTTTGGTTGGAATCTCTAACTAAAATACCATTTTTAAATGTTTTAAAGACTTATTCTTATAAATCTTGCTCATTAATGTCCATGTTTAAAAAATGGGTTTAAGGATTTATTTATATGGACATTAAAGTTATAGAAATTAGAACTCCTTTTAAAAAGTTTCAAAGTGGTGTGGGACACTTTGATTCAAAAATCTACTTTTAAATGGCTTCTTGACAAATAGTGTGACTTTTAAATGTTTTCAAGAAAAGGGGGATAATTCTCTCAAATAGTTTTGATGATTATTTTCATTTATGTCAACATCATTCATTATTCTTGATTGAGGTTAATGTGATACAATACAATCTTCCATATTGTATCGAATGAGTCATGTTTGACTGTGGATGCGCTGTTTTTATACCATTCATGGTTTGTGGTAAAAGTATTGACATTTCGTATGCTAGTTTTAATACAAATGTTTATGATATGTTTAAACATGTTCATATGAGGAATGCATTGGACTTAATAAGTTACGGGTGGAGCCCTCTATAGCTCCTCGATGCATCGGTAGGTCTCATGAGACAAACTAGTGTCTTGGCACAAGGCCTTGACAAAATCTTATTTGTAGTCTTGGCACGAGGCCTTGGCTAAGTGGTTATGATAGTATGGCATTATGCATTCCAACATTATGAAAGTGGATATTGATATTGCATGTGATCATTCGACTAGTAGAATATCCATGTGAGTAAGTAAATGGTATTATTTCATTTTACCTTTTCCATTTTATGCTGAAGTTCAAGTTTAAAAGGCTTTTGTTTTAGTTATAAATTGCCTTAAGTGTTTATGCTTATTTATGAAAGCTTATGCTATAATGTTATCCTTACTGAGCATCTGAGCTCACCCCTTTCAATGTTTTATTTTTCCCAGGATTATGAAGAAGTAATTTATGAATGACCTGCATGGATAGTATGAGGGGATATTAAGACAAGATGTTTTTTTTACGATGTAATGTAAAAAATTATGGATGTGTCTAGTTATTCCAAGACTACTAAACTAATCGGTCTTTCGAGACTTGATCTTTCTCGTGATCATGCCAATGTTATGTAATTATGCACCAACTCTAGGTAACTAGGGTCGGGGCGTTACACTTTAGAATATAAAATGTGATATAAAAATTCTCAAATATTAAATTTAAATAAATGTTAACTTTCCATTTAATGTTATATAAACCATATTAATAATAATTTGTAATTTTCATGATTTCATGGAATCAATTTTTATGATCATGATGATCATAATTTATCAATTCTCATACTCTTATTCAAATTCTATAAATATTGTTTCTCAATAATCTTCAATATCATTTGAGTTCAAATATATTGAAAAATAATTGTGATGTGAATTCCATATTCAACATTTTTATGAGATTTCAAGAATCCATAACTTATAAATACTTATTATATTTATATCCATAATAATTATAAATAAATTATTATATTTGAACTTTTTTAATCCTATATTATCTTAGAATTTTAATCCCATAAATAAAGAATATAATATATTATAAAAAAAATTAGAAATATATATATATTCTTATCTATATCAGCATAAATATCATAGTAATCAAAATAGCTAATATATAAGTGATTACTTATTTACTATAATATCATGTATTCAATTTATTATTTAATTGTAATTATTTGAAGGGATTCTATAGCATCAATATATTTTTTATGTCATACATTGGTCATTACTTTTCAATACTTTATTTTCAAATTGAATACATATTATATATATTGAAATGTATTTTAAATTTTATAACAGTAATTGATGTACCAAATCATATATTTTACATATTATAGTGTAACAATAAAATAATTTTATTAATTAATTTGATTTTATTTGAATGATCATCAAAATATTACATATCACAATATAATAGAACATATTAATATTTTTATATTATGAGAATTTGTTCATTTTTTGAAATTTATCACTGCATTCAAGAGCATCATCAAATCATCAAAAAATATCATTAATCATAATTTTAGAATTTATACCCACAATATCCCCATTAAAATAAGATATTAACAAATATAAATCATTTTTATCACAATTTTAACTATCTTAATGGTCCATTTATAAATAATAACTAATTTCAGAACTTCAATGATCAAAAAATACCTCTATAAATTCATCTATTCCTAAAACCGAATCAGTTTCATTTTTATCAAGTAGTAGTAATACATCATGAAAAACCCAAGGATATATCTTCACAATTGTCTTTACAGACATCATCATGATGTCATTTTATCAATGAATATCAATAATATATCGATAACTTGCAAAAATATAAAATTAAATTTTATATGAATTATTAAATCAAATATGTTCCTAGAAATATTGTGTATGTCGAGTCATTATCAGGCATATAATCCTCAATATATATTTAAAATTTCTTTTAGTATTTATTTTGATATTATTAGAATAAATTATTGGTTATTGTACATTATATCAAATAATACATTACGACCATATACTTGTATCCTCAATTTTTATAAAATAATAGAACTTGTTACATTGTGGGTTTAATAAAAATTACTATATTTATGATCTGAGATCAAAACATGTGGGAATGTGATAGCCAAATATAAATGATATTAGTAAATGATAATGTCATAATTTTTTTAGAAATAATTTAAAATATTTGATAATAGTTAGTTATTTATATATTGTGAAATGTACCATTATTTTATATTTTAGATAGTTTTCCTTATATAATAAGTCCATTAGATTTTTATGGGATTGTATTAGGAGTTTCAATTTTTTTCCAAATTAGGATGTCATGTAGGATCATGAAAATGTTACCTTAATAAGAGAAATATTTTTTTTATCACAACATTGTGAAATATGTTATGAAAATTGATACAATATCTAGGGTATAAAATGATGATATTTTCAATGAAGATAAAATAAAAAACAATATTGATATTATATTGTGTTTATAAAAAAACATATACTGCATTAAGGGAATGAATAATATGAGTTATGGGTATGTAATAGTATATTCCTTATAGTAGTGAATATTTTTTAATAGATTATTGGATAACTGTTTTCATGGAATTATTTTTCAAATGGTTATGAAAAGGTCATCGAAAATACTGTATGATTTGTGGTCCCATAATATCTTAAGGGTGAGACTAATGATATGAATTATAACTACGAGAGAAACATGGTATAAAATAAAATAGAGTGATGGCCTATTTTAGTCATGTAATGTATTCTACTATAGTATAATGTAGAATAATCACATTTTCAATAAATCTTTAATGTGTTGGGAATCATCACATAATATATTAAGTTATTCATTTCAGTATTACATGAAAAATCATGTTTTCCAAGGTAGTTGATTTAGGGTAATTTACAATTTTTATTTTGATTATTTCTCATGTGAGATTTTTGATAATGTCTAGGAAGTGATTATTATGGAGAAACTATCATTGTGTTTATATATAGTATAATTTTTTTTCATAGTTATTATAATTAGCTGTGTTATTTAAAAGACAATAAAATGTAATAGATTTATAATTTAGATAAGTATTCTCTATCATTGACTAATTGGGTTTGTAAGAGAATAATATGGAGAATTTTTTTAGAAAATAAGTGTTATGCTCTGGATGTTTTAATGAATATCATTTTATTATGTTCATGGAGTTTGAGAAAAGGATGTTTCTTATGTTTTCAGGATAGAGGATAGTTAAATTTTTCAAATATTGAAAAATAATTCCAATACGTATATTCATTTTTAAATAATAAAAATGGATTATTTGATATATCCAACTTGGAATTTTTTTGAGTGTTTTAATTTCCAATCTAGATGGTAATTTAGGTTCAAATAAAAAATTGGATTCAAATAACCAATCATTTTTCATTGTGTTCTTGATGTGGATATAGTGTTTTATATAACCATGATAAGGAAACTTAATGGATGGTGTTTTTAGACCATGTACATAGAAAATCAAGGGAATATATATTATTTTTTGGGAAAATATGCCATTTATGATATTTATTAAAAATAAAAATTCATGGGAATGGCGTTTAGAATATCCAATAGTAGGTGGTTATTACTAATTCTCCAACTTATTTTCTTTATCATTGTATATATTTTATGAGATGGATTGGTATAGTTCCTTTTTCAGTTGAGGGTAGATATTCGAAACAATAACCCTATCTCTCAACCTATAAATTTTTTATATCTCAATTAAATGTAATTGGTATGGATTTTGGAGGTTATAATGATTACCACATTGTATATTTAAAATTTCAAAATGTTAATGGGATATTGTTAATGTATATTAGTTGATAGAAAAAGTGAATTAAATTTAATATAAGAATGCAATTGAAATTGATGTATGATTCTAATGAAATATTTAGTTAGTTATCCCCAAATAGTGAATTAAAATGGTTAATGATTTTGTGACATTATTTTTAGTAGATACTAGTAGTAGGAATGTGGTTTTGATTATTGTAATTCACACCTCATTTAAATATTCATTTTTGAGGATAACATAAATTATGAAATAATTCTTATATATAGAAAAGTAATGATACATATAATTAATTATTTTAATTAATTATATTAGTTTAAAACATTATTTTTATTATTTATTTTGGGATCAAAGAAAATTTATAATTGAGAGACTATTATTTTAGGATTAATATATTTAAGAATGGAATATTTTAATATGATATATATGGTTATAAAATAAACATGATCACAAATTCAATTCTTATTGGAATAATATTTCTCGCATGAGAATGATAGAATAAAATATGAGTGTATTCATAAGTTCATATGTGGAAAACAATTCAATGAAAACCCACATTATAAATGATATATTCAAAAATTATGTACATAAAGCATATTTCATATTCTATATGATGTTTATGGAAAATAAAGTATGTAAGGTCATAGGGATGTGGTATTAATTAAAATATTAAAACAAAAAGTTAGATATGTTTTGAATTATAAGAGGATAAATGTCATGTTAACTGGTTTATAGGACATAAAATTTTATGAATTAAAAACATTCTATATGGACATTAAAATTGAAATCATTAATACAATTATAGGATGTTGAAAACAAGAAAAGGTTAACGATAAGTAGTGGTTTCGGAATCTCATGTAGATGTTGATGATATGTTATTCATATATAAGAGTGAGTTAGAACATTATACCTGACATAAAGAAGATGACCACAAGAATTAAAAACAAAAATAATTATATGGCCATAAAAAAGAATTAAATGTCCAATGAAATTTTCTAAGGAATATAACGGGAGATAATAATGGCCTTGATTTAGAGTAATCCCATAGTCAAAAAATTATTTATTTGAAACTAATATATGCTTAATTTTCAATATAAATTTATATGTCTAGTGATGACATGTATCAAATTGATGGATATTTAGAGGTTTTCACTATGTCATTATAGGCAGATATTTTCCATGGATTTTTTTTTCTAAATACCATGATATATAGAATTAATGGTTCATTTTTAAAGGAGTGGGGAATTTAGATTGGAGGCTTCAATTAATTTTGTTAGATTAGTGATTTTTCATCAAATAATGAAATTATGTTGTTTTATGTGTTCCGATCAAACTATCATCCTCCGTTAATATTTTTAATAATCATATTAATTAAGGTGTAGTTCTCATTTGATATAAAAATGAGACAAAAAGGGTTTACTAAAAACACAAGATCATTTTGAATACATTGTTAACATTTTTATATCATTATGTAATTCTGAACAAAAGAACCAAATTTTTAGAAAATATATATTTTTGGAATTATAAATCATATATAGTAATTTATAGACATTATGAAAAACATTTATGATGTCTTTACAAAAATAATTATTTGGATATCCACGTAGACTTATAGTATACAAACTAAAATTTCATTTTTTTGTTTTAAATGTGGTATTATCATTCACTCAGAAAGATTAAGGGAATTTATATTGAAATCAATGGAGAACAAGGATATTTGAAAACATGTACATATAGCATTCATTTTATTTTCAATAAATGTGAGATATTAAATTTTCATAACATATTAACATTTATAGAATTATTGATATTGGGAAAAAATATAATGCTTGATATTTTTTAAGCCCAAGAATTTGATTCATTATTTTATGCGATTCAATAAATTTTTGAAGATATTGAGATGTGTTAATGGTACTCAATAAATTATTATAAAATCATTGAATGTAATTATATTTCATGAATGGGAATGTAACCTTTTATATCTGATGATTTCATTGATGATGTAAAATGAAACCCATGAAATGTCATTGTTGATAGAAAAAGAATTTCTTCATTAGGAATAATTGATGAAGAACATGGGAATGATCCAAAGGCGATTGAGAAGTCCTAGAATGATTTGCGTAAAAATTACCAAAGTGTATCACTGTATGTCTGAATTTATATAAGAAACATGAATGTTCATTATTAGATATATATTGATATATTCTAAACAATGATAAGGAACTCATGTTTCTGTGTTGATGTACTCAGATTATTATATAATGGTCCATTGTTTAATGTGAAATTATACATTGATCATCATGCATGGCTTCTTAGGGGTATATAGAGACATGTGTAAAGGATTTAAAGACATTAAATATATTTTGAATGTGTATCTAGTGAATTATTTAGTGATATGTGTGTCATAATGGAATATATGTTAGTGTGGACCATATACAAGGTATAGTATAACCTAGCATGACCTATTCTCTTCAATGATACCCCACCTGGGATTGAAATGAATAACTAGAGATAATGACCCACTATGTCCCACTTCTAGTTGGCCCCAAGTTATAGACTAGAACTATGGATGAAAAAATTACACAATATATGTGGCATTACTCATTTAAAAAAAGCCATGGAGGGATGGATCATCCACAATGAAAATCCATGACATAATGTAAATAAATCCATAACCATTTTACAATCATGTGTATAATAGATGAGTTTGAATAAAAATTTCTCCAAATTAATAACCAAATGTAAAACTTGGTTTTGGCACATATACTTTTACGATCTGAGCTAGTATGGCCTATCTAGGTCCATAAAATCCTCCTAAAAACCTAAAAACATTTATATATATATAGCAAGATCATACAAGTATCCTTGGTTGGAAAAATAATTTATCTCGTAAACATTTGACTGATGACTACTAATGGACCATTGAGGAAATATCCTAACCAAACATCCCCTCAGCATGTATACTAATCATCTAACCTCACAATGCCATGCTCACCATATAACATAAGTCATGTAATATAATATGAAAACATATACGATTGAGTACCCCAAAACACATTCCCACAGAATAGAATCTGAAATTCCCGAGTTGGAAACATCGTTGTTCACCCACATGTTCCATAGATACCACATCACATTCTATGTGAACACACACAAGAATCACTACACATCCCACCAAGACACAAATGGGTGGTACAAAAAATCTATCCTACAATCAATTAGGCCCCAAAATACATCCCGCTCTCACATACCTGGACATCACAACAAATCCTACCAACAAATAGATTGGCCTCACGACACATCTCATATCACCCTGAAGAAACAATGAAAAGAAAAACATAACTCATCTAAAAGAAACCTTGGACAATATGTAACAATGCATCTCGAAAAATCATTGGATTCATACAACGTTACCTACAGAAACATGGTATACCACATCTCACCACATATTTCCCTAGGAAACATTGGTTGTCATCTCATTGAAAAGGGATAAGGGATGAACGTGTTTCTAGCCATATATCCTCAAACTACGATGTTGGGAAAGGAAAAATCCCCAGTGAATATGGGGGGTTCAGAACATAGTACTCATCTAGTGTATGTTTCACTTTGAAATCAAAAAGAAAAATATAAGAGTGTACAAATATGATATCAAACACTAAGGCACAAACTATGTGTTCTCATAAAAACAATCAACTGAAAAAACTTTCTCTTTTTAATGATCCCACTAAATTCACAACCTAGCACATCAGGCCATAAAACCCATCTCACATTCCCAACCAATTCAAATAACCATTATTATTTCATTAATGAAACCAAACAATGTAATTCCAAACATCATTAATAATCAATTGTTCATTTCATCACTATCTAAGAAACTATATGACATTGAAGCATTCATTTTTGAAGGAAAAAATCCTGAAAAAAAAGTAGCTTCACATTAAAGACACATAATTCTAGGAACTCCATATTTATCACCCATTCATGATATATCATACATATATATAGTGAATATTTATGCATGTTATCAATGGAGAATCACCCAATCCAACCATTATTTTCTTTAATTAAATCATTATTCCCAAAACCCCATATTAACCTCACCAACCCCCAACTCACAACCACATACAAGAACACTCTGAAGAATAATTGGAAACTGCATCCCATCTACATAGACATACCATTAACTGATTGCCACATCTATATAAACAACCCCTTTTTCACAACATTACTCATCCACATAACCAAAATAACCGTTGAAAACATATTCATCCTTCACATGGAATCAATTATTTAATTCAACTTGTTAATTAAAGAGTTGATTAAAATATAATGATCATTTAGAATCCATATATTAGCTGAGTATACATGGTTAATAATTTAAATGTCACCAATTTAACTATAAAAGAATATATTTCCATAAAACCAATCCATGTGCACATAAGGGGCCCCAATGACCACACTAATTAGTGGGCATTGAACCCATAAAAGCAAAAAATCAACAAAACAAAACAAAATATAAACATGCGCATCTTTTCATTCCCCATCATATTTATCACAAACCAGTTCAATTATTATTTTTAATTAAAAAATACATATTGGTTAAAAATTCACCCACCCACACCACATGACCCACTATTATAGAAGATCAAGGAAATCATTCATTGAAAATATGTGATCAACACATCCTAGTAGAAAAATAACATGGGAAGACATGAAGCACACTGATATCTATGAAAAAATGAACCAAATACTGCAGTTGATGACATGTAATATATTATAATAATATTTTTGGGAATCTTAAAGAATGAGGAAGTAAAATAGAAGAACATGGGGTGGTGGGAATGTCATCATTGAAAAAATATAAACAAATCCATGGTTTAGATATGTTTTTAATATTCTATTAAATGTAATTATTATCAAGATAATTTGTATTGACAAATTAAAACCCCATTATCATTGTAAATTTATTATAAGATTTATTGGCATTGAAAATGTCTAAAATACATTAACAAAAATAAAATGAATTTTTGTTAAATAATATGACAAAATTGAAAAACAAGAAGAATTAGAAACACTAATCATGAGACCCTTCTAGAAGATGAACTAATGGATCATACACCATTAGATGAGGAAAATTTAAATACTGAACCGTTAATTAGTCACATCTAGATGAAGTGCCAATGTATGAGATTCCACTAGAAAATGAACCATCTGATGAAATTCTTTCCCCCATCAGTGAGACACCGTTTGAAGAGACACTACCAGGTAACCTACTATAAGGAATGAGGCAATGATGGTAAAGGGACAACCAGAGAGTGGATAACTGAGTGAGAAACCATTAGGGTGACAGCAACTAATGACCAAACTTATGGTAGTAGGGACCACTGGGATAGAAAATACTAGCAAATAACTGATAACATGAGACTCCACAAGGGTGACACTATTAGGCTGACAACATTGACAAGAGACACCATTGGAAAACATGTAAAACTAGGAATTCGTGAACAGTGTTGAAAGAAATTGGTCACCATGACCTAATAGAACACTTAAAACATTAGATTCACTAAATGTAATGGATTATCTAGGTCTGGACCATTTTAGTAGATACAACTCAAAATTCTATCTCCCTTAACAATTCAAATCCAACCAAAAAGAAAATGTTTTAACGGTTCCAAAAAAGAAATCCCTTGAAATATCACAATGGGATATCAAATCACTTGAGACACAATTTTCAGAGACACAAGTCCTTGTTTAAGAGACAAAAATAAATATTCTATTTTGATTTAAAATATTATTTTATAATGAAATTCAGAATTATTTGTCAGGTTTTAAATTGATGATCTGACACCCAATGGTCATGGATATTACATAATTTTAATTAGAGATCTATTCTGTAATAATGTAAATTATTTTTTTAATATTAATGTTTTCATGAACATATAATGAAAATATTATTTTGAGATGAAAAAATATTCAAAAATCATAGAGGCATTGACAAATCCACTATTGAGGACAAAATGGTGACTTAAAGTAAGGATCTCTTTGAAGGATAAATACCTATGTATTTGATTTAGTATATTAGAATGCATATAAAACCACATACGTAGATGTATATCTAGACTAAAAATAAATTTTTATTAGATGGTGAATATACTTAAAAATATTTATTGAAAAATTTGATCCATTACTCTCATGGATGGAGACTATCATAAAAAATATTGTATATCACTATAAATACATATCAACACTTATTAAATATTATAGTAACATATGAATCATGGTATATGAATTTCATTTGATGCTGGAAAAAATAAAAAGGCTCTATTAAGACACTACTATTGGTGTGGAACATATTGAGAAACTCTGTTGATTAGAATAGGATAGTTTTTTGTTGTAATAACTTTTATAATACTAAATAGCCTAAATTGAATAACTACACAATATATGTAGGTGTAGTATTTTATATAAAAACTTTTTAATCCGAAAATGATTATATCTCTATTATCTTTATTTCACCTGATTTTATATTATGTGATATCATTAAATACAATATTACCCTTAAAAATTCGGGAAGATTAATTATAAACAAATAAATTTAAAAAAAGTAATCCATGAATTCACCCATCTCTATGTTGATAATATGTCATAGGATAAATCAATAACGTTCGATATATATTTATATACTAATATATCATTCATCATTTTCATGACAATTTTTATATATGATTCACCATATGTGATGTATCATTCATCTTATGTATGATAGAGATATATCATTCACTATAACAATATATAGGTACTGATATTTTATTATCCAAAACTACTCTAGTATGGTGATACATCCTCCCCCTAAGGATATAACATTCTCCAACATTGTTGATTTACTGATATTTCATTCACCATGAGTTTTAACATTATTAATTTATAAAATTATAATTATATACCATTCACCAGGTGATTCCTCATTTCAAATATTTTCAGTACAGTGATATATCATTGGTTAGATGTTTTTTTTATTAACTAATGTTGTTTATTTTTGGTGATATATTTCAGGGAAGGCGATTACTCATATTATAATAATGTTAGTGTTTTAATATGTCATGCACCTAGTGATGCCTCATATTCCTAATTATTTTTTGGTGATATAAATATTACTTGGACTTATGTAATTCCCTATGATGGTTTATTTGTGCATAAAATACTTATTTATAATATGGAATGACATAATTTCATACAATGCAACATTTATGGGCGTTCCAAAATATCCACATTAAATAATATTGAGATATATTTTTATATATTTTATTGTTATGATTGGTGTTTAATTCTTATCCCATGTATTTCTTTCCATTTATGGGAGTAGTTTTCCAACTGAAGAGATTTAAGGGTACGGAATGACTAGACTATCCACATTCTTCTATCTATTAAAATTTTTGGGACAGGTGAATTATTTTATTTGAATTGAATTATTTATCATTTAGTATATATATTAACATATGTACTAATTTTAAATACATTCATTGTGTTATCCAATTGTGTTTTACTCCAACATGATTCATATGGTCATTACTGTTCGTTAAAACATTATTTTTGTCATTATAGTTTTTTCAGATTAAACTAGTATAAAAGGACGAGAAATATGTCGTGTTTGGAATAAGAATTTAGGTCCAAGGATTTAAAAAATATTAGATATCCTAGACTAGGGAGAACAATTTTCCCCATGGAATGTTGTTAAAATTATTTTCGTAATCAATGTGGTGGAAATTTATGTATGTGAATTAGCATTCCTATAGTGGAAAACATTTTTTCCAAATAAAATCATAAAAAATATTAAGTAATTTTATTTTAATTCCATCATAGTATTTCTCTAAACATGAATCCCATAAAAAATATATTAATCATTTTATAAAATAAAAATATTTAGAGAGGGATTAACCATGGGATATGCCCAAAACATTCATGAATAAAAATTAAAATTGAAATATATTTATTTATGAATATAGAAAAAAAATAGTAATCTCATCTCTATGGCATAAAATAAAATCTCAATTAACTATATTGATCTACATGTTACCAAATGTTCACCATCTAATGTCAAAAAAAATTATACACCATGTCAAAATTGAAATTCAATATGGACCTGGAAAATCATATTTTCTATTGACACTGAGTGGTGTTATCTTTTTTGGGAGAATATAAGTAATGATGGATTTATTACTTATTCTTTTATTTTAATTTTAGTAAAAAAAATTATTATTGACTTATGAAATACTAAATTATCATTATCATTTTTATGAACATATAAATATAATCAATTTACCTTCCTTGAGAATTTTTATTTGATTTTGATAATATCAATTAACATATAAATACACCACTATAAAAATCCCAATAAATATTTTTAATTCATAGAAAAAATTTTAAACCAATATTTTATTTATAGAATTTTGTATTTTGAAATATGAAAAGAATAATATTCTAAATAAATTAATTCATTATAATAAAATAAGAAAAATTAAACTACATAACATGTCAATATCTAATACATTATTAAAAACGTAAATGAATGAAATAACTCATGAATAATTGTATTATGTCAATAAATGGATAAATTTAAATTAAAAAACTTAAAATAATGAGAAAATAGAAATTAAATATAAAGTATAATATGATTTTATAGTGTCATATATTGGAAGTTTTAATGAATTGGGAGTCATCTGTTATTTGAAAATATGAATTTTTATGAAACTAAATTTACTATGGTGAAATTGTCTTATAGTCTACCATTAATTTATGAAGTCAATAACCTCCTCTATTAAAAATCCTTTCCAAAAATGGTGGAACTCAACTACGGGTTAGGAAATATCTCACACAATCTTTTATGTTATATCACATAATTTAATGATAATGATAGTATCTCAATCATTCATAAATGTGTGTAGAATCAATATGAATGAATATTTATTAATGGAGGTGTAATTTAGCCTATATAAACCAAAAAAATCTCAACATCCAACCAATAAACACACCCAAAACATGATTCTCCTATATAGTTAAAAAAATTAAATTTACAACAATCTATAACAAGAATAATCCATAAAAATATGAGGATTCCATTTCAATTGCACAATTTATATTAAATAAATTAACATGTGTTGCAAAATGGGCCATGATTTTTAAATAATAATATAAATTAAAAATCCCATTTTGAATTTTATTTATAAATAATATCAGAAAATAACTCTTTTTTAAGATACCAAAAATCCCATTAATATATAGTTTATAAAATAATATATGATAATCATTGTTGAAATATATAAACGAATCTTTTAATAGATTATGATTTTTTAGTATTATAAAAAATTAATGAGTTGAATGAAAATTTATGAAATAGGAGTATACATGAAAAAATTTTCAAATAACATATTATAAATCATTATAATGAGTCAAATATAATTATAAAAGATGTTTTTTTTTGAAATAATAATAAAAATATCTGAATTTCAACAAATAATTAATATCTTATTACAGATTACATAATAATATATAGAAAACTAAATCATTACTTTTCATTATATCTTTATTAGAAAAACAACATTATAATTATACAAAAATTGATAACACCTCTAAAAAAATTATATTCCAGAAACATTAATAGTCACTCAATAATATCACCAAAGTCATATATATATATATATATAATTATTATATCATGAAATGTTTTATAGAAAAAAATTAATTCATAGTTTGATAATAAAATTATAATATCTTAAATGAACTGTGTTAAATGTGAATTAATAATGTAAAAACTTCAAATATTTATGACAAATACATGGAGAATAACCCTCACACTATATAAATAAAAAAACTGAAAATATTTATTTTATCCCACATCACATAATTTTGTCACAAATGATTAAATATAATTAAATGAAGAGTGAATAATATAATTTGTAGAGGATCAAGATATGAAAGAAGATAATATCATAAAATTTATGGATTCTCATGAAATCAAATTTTAGATGGTGAAAATATTAATTTTGGTAATATAGGTAGTTTCTCAAGAGAATGGTCATTCACTAATGATATTAATATGGTGAAAATGGAATATATTTTTACATTTATTAATAAATAGGATATATTTCTTTATAATTTAAAATGATTTTTTTTGTTTCATGGTTAGATAACAGAGTTTATCAATTTGTGTGACAACTATGATAAATTCTCAAGAAAATCAAACAGGTTCTATATTTATTTGATGCGTCGTATGATAAATAATAAACATTGTGTTTGAGTTCCTTTATATGTTGAAACAATTATTTTGGAAAAGTTCATATAGTTATCATTAACCATGTAAAAACTATGAACCTACAACAATTATAGAAAATATTTCAATATTAGATAGAATTTGAACTAAAATGTATCTAGGAAGGAATAAATGTATCATTAAATGAAATAATATGAATATAAGGTTTGGGTAATATAAATTATCACCACTAAGAAACATTTATCCACAAAATATTCATTGAAATCCACGAATATGTTTTGAATTTGAAATGAGAAAAATTTACTGATGTAGTACCACTTGTATGACATGTGAAAGCTACCAATTTCAAAATGAACCATTACATATAGATTCATCACCAACGAAAAGGTTATAGTATAAAAATAAATCACTCATAGAAATACTATGTCATAAATGTGTTCTAAATAGTATTTATGTTAAATAATAAAGTAGTGTAGAAATAGTGGGACACTAACTTTATGTTCAACATTGAACCATATAAATTATTTATTAATAAATATTTAAATTATAATGACCATATTTAAAGACACATATTTAATTCCAAATATTTTTATGTGTATAAATGTGTATGGGGTATGATACTTGTGAAAATAAAATAAGCTGATCAAAACTGAAAACAATAAAATGTCATAGAAAATAAGGGTTAATGGGGGAATTTCTTAATGAT
This sequence comes from Viscum album, assembly GCA_963277665.1. NCBI lineage: Eukaryota > Viridiplantae > Streptophyta > Magnoliopsida > Santalales > Viscaceae > Viscum > Viscum album. The sequence goes on from OY728143.1 coordinate 222,376,368, forward strand.
ACTATATGGGATACTGTTAATACCAAATGGTTGTTAATGGATTCATCATCTTAAAATGAATTAATATAAAATATATTTTGATCTATCCAAACTGACCACATTTGTGATTGGTCTATGAAACATGGGTGAAATAAGGCTATGAATAAACCAAATAGACATGTTATAAGCATACAAGTTGATCAATTAACCATATATAAGTGTTAATAAATAGAGAATAATTTCCAAATTTTTACAAACACTTTTTCTGAATTTAACATAATCCCCAAATAATTGTTATATATATATGGTTTCAACATATCTAGTGTTACTCTTCTAAAACTTACTATATAAAGAAAGCATTAATTTGGAAACCAATATCTGATTAAAATCCAAAAGAATTAATTCAAACAATAAGGACAATAATTGGACACATATGATATATGTGATTTATTAAATTTACTATATATGAGCACAATAGTTAAATCCACTATCTTACCGGAACAGTCAATGATCACAATCAATATTTGATAATCAAACTGTAAAACCATTTATTCCATTATGTTTCTGGATTTTAGTTCCTCATGAAAATAATATTTAAAAAATTTATTCTCGGGGGAAGGTAATTTCATATAAATTATAATAATTATTTAATAAATATCACCCACAATTCTCTTATATGAAACTAACCAACATTCATAAAAACTATCGAAATACATTATTCTAGAGTTCCTTGAGAAATGAATATAATATTAACTATCGTAGTTGGGGTTTGGCTTAGTGGTAAGCACTACGTAATCCTACAAGAAAGATGGGGGGTTCAAAACCCATTGGGCGTAGGTACTATAGTAGTACTGTAATGGTACTATAGCTACGGCGAAATGGAACTGTAGTAACGGCGGTACTATGTGGGTACTTGAACAGGAAGGTTACTATTCACAGAATGGGAATTGACAAAAAATTTGGGCCTATGGGCTATGTAATGGGCTACAATCCCACTGGGCCTTCAGGCTATGTAATGGGTCTCCCTTTACCCAGTTAAAAGAGGTATTTTCTTTTCTTTACTAATAAAATGAGGCTTCAGCCCCAACCTTTAAAATATATATATATCATCATCTATATTATAACAATATACAAAATATTTTTAAACATCTAATACAGGAGTGTAAGAATTGTTTTCAACTATATGGGATGAACTATGGATGTAATATATAAATATCAATTAACTCATAAAAACAATTCTTGTAGGAAAACTACGAATAACATAAGAAACCATGATAATCAGTGACTAAAATTTCAATGTTATAATCAAACCAATAGATAAAAATGAACTTCAAAAATAATATTTCATTAATATTATACAAAATATAAAATATGTATAACATGTAACATAATTATTCAATATAAAAAAATTATGGCATATTTAATTGAAAATAAATTTCATTCTGAATCAATAATCCCTTATGAATATATGAAAACAAATTCTATTGAATAACTCAGATAATGGAGTTTCATATTTTATGTCATTCATAAAAAATATTAAATGAATATCATAAAACATATCTTGAAATATTTTTTTAAAACTATATTATTAAATATTAATTTTTATTTAAGAATCCAAATTTATAATAGAAATTTTAAATTATTTATGAATCTATACATAATAATCATAAAACACCTCACACGTATTAATAAAATAATCTTTTTTTATAAAGAGAACACTGTACTAATAAAAACCTAGAAATATTTTTATATAAATCCTATAATAATCAAAACAAATAATTAAATTAATAAAAATCATATAATTTAAATAAAATAATCAATTCACTTTTATTATTTAAAAAATCATTCTAAATCGCATTGATATTATCCCTAAAAATAATTAAAAACGTTTGAATAAACATGGAATTTTTATAATGTGATAGCTCCTTTGCATGGTTTTGTTGAATGATTTGGAATACCATACACTAACAATGAATCTATCATTATTAACCTATCATGTCCATGCATGATGGACCCTCGTTGTTTAGTAGATCGTGTTTGTAAACTGAATTCGGTTAATTTATCTTAAATTATAAACCATAACTCAATGATTTTTTTATAAAAAAACATAACAAAAAGTACTCAAATCCATTTTTTCTTAATGAATAAACTCTATAAACTAATAATTAGAGATGATAATTAATGAATAACAACTCCATTTCCCTTGGAAATTCAAGGAAAATTAAAATATGAGCTAGTTAGAGTCTACCAAAATACAATGCGCAATTTTATATAATATTTTCCAGAAATAATCTATTCACAATTGAATTATCAAAATGATATATATGGAGATGATGCTAAAATTTAATTACTAATAATCATTGTTTAGAGGATCGTGATTGCGAATAAAATAATAAAAAATTAAAATTAATTATCAAATTAAAATCATAGATATCACAATTTATTTATCATATAAGACATGAATGATTCGACACTAAATTTGGGAAAGATATATGAAAAATGAAAATTATTTAGATATAAACAGATCCAAACAGTAAATAACTAATAAATATATCCAGTTTAAAATCAATACAATTATAATAAACAAATATTGATAATAATAGTCATTAAAAAAATTACTAAAGAAGGACTATGATAAAAAACAATAAAAAATACCTACATGATATATATATGTGTTCCAAAGATTTGTATCCAATCATGGAAAATAAAATAAATTTTTAATGGCCATAAATGTAATATAATCCCATAATATCTCCTCTATCAACACAAGCATGGGATGTACGAGGGATGTTATATTTACATACTAGTATTATTTCAATACTATATTCAAGTTGTTTCATTGAAAAAACATTCCATAAATGATAGTTTCAAATACATTAAATTATATTAATTTATTTTAAAACCATGATAAAGATAATATAAGAGTAGAAAAACTTTTTAAAATGAAATATATATTATTCCATTATTTATAATATTATAAAAATAATTTTTTTTCAAAATATTCAATAATATATTTATATTTTAAATAACAATAATATTATAATATAATGGTTTATGAAAAATTATATGAAAAATATATTAAATAATATAAATTGGTACACCAAATAAAAAATCATTAAAATGATGAATACACATGGTACTAAAATACATAGAACTAGGTAATGGAATGGAATAGTAAAATACGAAAGAATCAAATTAAATTAAAAAATAATTTTAAGAAAATAGTACATGAAAAAGGGTTATAATAAAATAAACTGGATTTTTATTTATTTTTTTGTAATTTTTTATTTTTAAATTATTTTTTAACATGATTATATAAATATTCCATAGAAACATTCACTGATTTACTTTTTTTGTACTATATGGTGGCCTCTTCATAATGTTCTTATTTTATAACCTCTTTGATTCTCTATCATAAACACACCACATCCACTAATCTATGATGTGGAAGTTACATAATAAATTGTGATTTAGTAAAAATCAATGTAAATATATAATAACATACACTAAAATCTATATTAGGATTCAAAGGGTCCCTATATAGGTTTTGATGGGATGCAAGATAATATCTATGAAATATAAATATAAATCATATTATTCTATCACATAATTATAATCCCTTATTGTGAAGTCCCAGATTAATATATAAATTTTTTAAAAAAATTTAACATCAATCGCTAGTAAACAAAAAGCATGAAAATATGACTATTTCATTACAGATGTATCATATTTATGGATACCATAAGAAAAAATGATATATAATCCATAATTTTTAAATAATATTGATATATATTCATCATTTATTAAATTATTTTTTTATTTTTTTCAATAAAAAATTTGACATTGTACAAAATTGGCATTTTCGATATATTTTAGAAAACAGCACATCAAGAAATCATTTTATGGGAATAATTGGAATACCCATGAAAATTTAAAAATTATTTTAAATAATGATAAATGAACCATTACATTAAAAATAATTAATTTATATTATAATTCTATTTTATAATTAAAGATCTATATATTAGACATCAAAGGCATGTTTCAATCATTAATTGAATGATAGGTTATATGCCAAACCCTCCAAAAGTAGTAAATAATATATATTTATGAAAAAAACTATCAAAACCTATTTTATAATCTCAAAGGGATATATTTATATGAATGAAAATATTTAGATAAAAAATTATATAGATAAATTATTTTGGCGGATAAAAACAATACACATTAATTAAAATTAAAAGAAATAAATACATCACTATATATTTAAACAATTTATTCTTAATATGATACTATTATATATGAATATATTTTTCCAATAGAAATTATTCTGGAATATTATTAATCTAGATGTAAAATTATATGAAATTCCAATAAATAAAATTATGACAATAGGAATCCTTCAATTAAGGATTTAAAAATCCCAATGATCGATATTCATAATATATTCAAATTGGACAAGAAAAATATTTGGTCAAACAAACACCCTGGGATTTATCTAATATTATTCTACATCACAAGAATGATCATAGAGAAATGTAAGATAAATGTTGGAAAATAAATAAGAATATGAAATCCGATCATTTCCATATTCATGTCCAATTCGTAGTGGATGGGTATGGTAATTTTACTATAGGGATGGTGACTGTCATTCAAGGATACCATCATTTTTTATATATGATAAGTATAGTAAAATACCTCATTTAGTGTTTTTATTATAAAGAAATTATCTAGAATATTAATTTTCATAAAAATGTGTGTTAGTTTCATGATATGGATATAAAATTTTCAAAAAAAAATCATTAATTTTTCAATCTAATCAATATATACATGTAACACAACATGGTTTGGATACATTCTTATTAATATCCCTGAATAATAATTTATGTTCATCTATATAATGTTATTAATTTTTCATATGTAGGCCACATATTTATCAGAAAAAATGCACAAACCATGTTCATGGATTCTGAATTAAATTTTTTTAAATTAATTAGAATTATTACTTAGAAATAATATGGTATGATTTAAAATTATCCATAAGTAAAAAATTTAAATAATAAAAATTGGGTTCTTACATTATTTAATGTTTTGGACCTTATGTGGACTCCAATTCTCAGTGATTTATTTAGATACATTATGTAATAGAAATGTAGTGTTATTAAATTATATAGCTTCATGTTATTGGATATTTGAAATATAATATTTTATATAGTTGACATATTATTATAATTATTTTATTTATTATATAACTATATAATTTTAATACTAATTTTATATATTTTATTGATGGATTAATTATTTTTTATATAATTTTGATGTTTAAGGGTGTCATTTTCAATAATGTTTATGTTAACCCTCACTTAATTTATAATGACTCTATCATTTGGGGTGACAAATATGAGGATTGGTGAAATAATTAGTAATATGATACTATATAGAGGATATAACAATACAAATCATGAAATATCACATATAATGTGGAATTTAGTGAGGATGAGTGAGATATGAATGTAAAACAATCACAAAAAACTACAATTAAATAATAAAGAATGTGACCAATTTTTTATTTCTATATTTTATAGGTCATTATTTTACATTTTTTACCCAATTGATTTTAGATACATAACAAAATGATCTGAAGGAGAATGTAAATAAAATTATTCACAATAATATGGATAAGAAAACATCTACAACATATGTTTTTCTATTGAAAAACAAGACTTATTTAATTTCAATGATTTATAGTAATTGTTAAGTTTAATTAAAATTAATTTTTTTGAAATTATTAATTTAATTACCAAGTCAATTATAGGTTGGAAACATTAATATACTAAATAAGTATTCATTGGAAACTAGGTCATCATTTTTTTGAATGGGTATTGAAAAAACTACCAATTAATGGTCAATCATTGGTATTTGGCTAATCTAACTCTACAAATGAAAAAACTATTTCATCTAATATTTATATTCATAGAATAAAAAATAAATTATTTTTAACTTTAATTAAACTAAATATTCCACATTTCCTATGAAAATAAAAAAATAAAAAAGATTATTATATATAACCATGGCCATAAATTTAAATTTTTATGTCATTGGTATGGGAAAAGTAAATTAATAATACAAATTTGTGTACTAAAGCATATGGGGTTTGATGAAAAATAATTCTATATATTACATATGAAAAATATAAATTAATTTAAGGTTTTACATCATCACCAAACGTTTTTGTGAAAATTACAAAATCATTGATGGTAATCAATATTTCCCATTTCCATGGTAATTATTATTTATAAATAAAAAAATATTAGGCAACAAATTTTAGATAATGATTATGATTGAAAAATATTTAAATTATGTGATATAGAATGATTGAGAGATAGAGTTAGTGGTGTTGATTTAATTATGTGTTTCATTGTTTTGACTAGGTGGGTTTCATTCTCCATTGATGTAAAGATCATTAATTATGAAATTATAGATGGAATAAATTAATTATGTAAATGACCAATGGGGGATAACACGGTGAAAAATAAACATGAATTTAATTATATGTTTTTGTTCATGGGGGTAGATGATCTCTTTATAATATGAAATCTAAATTTATCCATTAGTATTTATGGAAGAATAATGAATGAATTTATGATTTTTAATTATAAATAAAATATTTCCCCAAAAAAATCTTAACATTTAAAATTTCTATTGGGCTTTATAATTAGTATACTATAAATAGTAAATAGTTTGAATTTTTTTTCATTATTAATTTCAAATATATAACCTCAACATCATTGTCTTTTAAAAATAATTCATTATTTATAAGAGCCAATATTAAATGAATAATTTTCAAATATCATTTTTTCATTCAACTATTTCAATTATTATAAAATAATATGATAAACATTTTCTATTTTTTCATAAATTATAGAAAGAATGAAAAAAATTCATTCTATTTTTATTATGTGAAAAATATACTCACATACCTAATATTGTGTATTAATATTCTACATAAATATTAATTTTGGTTTTGAAATTTTAATTTTCCCAAACAACTAATATAGTACAATCCTTATTCTTATATTATGAGTGCAACACAAAATGTGAGGTAAGATTTTAATCATAATAATATTGTTTAATCAATGATTATTTTATTTGTAATCTATAAAAATGTGTTGATATCGATTTCAATTTAATATGATTATTTAATAATGAAATTAAATCCACTGTTAAATAGAAACAATTTATGAGATCATTTTATATGGTAGATTAACATGGGATCAATTTTTAAATCCTCTAGACTATGTTATAAATATATTATATATGTGTAGTTATTCACAAAAAAATATCCCACTTCATTAGAAAATGTTCTTATGTATTATTTTTTTATGAATTTAATAATTCAATTTTTTTAAACATCTCAATTAACTTTGAAATATAACTTACATACTCACAAAATGACAAAAGGACCTTGTATTTATGATACACATTATCATTATCTTTGAGTTTCTTGATTTCATTATCCCAATAATTATTATTATATAACAACCCCACATATCATTAAAATTACATAATTTATATTTTACAATCATAAGGTTGATAAAGAATGACAAAAAAATTTTACTTCATAAAATTATCAATAATTTTTCGTATTTTTTTTATATCTACACATGCATGATCAAAAAATTCGATTAAAGAATTTATAACCAAAAGGGACTGTAAAAATGATAAAATGATAATTTATTATGTTTTAAAAAAGTAAGAAATTATCCTTTTTAATTATTATTCAAAATAAAATATGTGAATTATAAGGGATATCTAATATTTTATTAGTAATCTAAGGCCTAAATGGAAACCCGTAATAGTCATAAATTTAGCTGATGAGTGGTTTAGTATTCCCTAAACTATTTTTTTCATATATATTTAATAATCGTTTAAGTCTGATTATCCATCAATTATATCAATAATAGTTAACATATTTCATTTAGAAAAGAACCATCAAATTTGTAATTAGTGAGTATGGTATTCTCTACAAATATATTATTCCTAACATAGTACCCCCTCCATAAATGTTTGATTATGTATATCTATATAATAATTAATATTTTTGGGGATGTAAATGAATAAGAAACAATTATTATAATATATAAACAAACAATAATAGATCTAATGTAATGTAACATAGAAATAGAGAATGAAAAACACAATTAAAATCGAATGATCACACAATTGTTAGATAATTAAAATGAAATTTATTTTAGGGAATCCAACAAATTTTTTGAAAAATACATTAGGGTAAATAAATATATTTTTTTAGATTTTATATAGGATAATTATAAAAATATATAAATTACAAATAACACCCAATTACCTGAATACATACAATATTATGTCATAGTAATTTAGAAGATATATAATAAATAATATAAGGGATAAAGAATATCCAGTTATAAATATTTTCTCAAATATCATACACTATTTATTTAACAAAATGGTTTTCCCAATTCTATAAATTAAAACATTAAAATATTATACCTTTTGGTGTAATTAGTTAATGGTATTTATGAGGAAAAGTTCGTAAAACATTTTGTCAAATTCTATCCTTTGAATATTGATGACCAATTTTTTACTCATACTGTAGAATCCAGAAAGTAAATATATAATACAGGTTTTTAGCATATATATATTATTCGAAAAAAATTATTTTAATTTGACCCATTTAACTACTGTTATGAAGAATATTTTATGTGGTATTTTTTCTCAAAGATATTTTACACCTAATTCATTGAGTATCCATGGATTTTATATATCCAATATAGAAAAACTAGAACATAAAATAGTTTACTAATATCACATATAATGTGTTTAACAACATTTTCCAAAATATTATATAATTTATACTGCTATTTTATTATCCATGGGACCATTAATAATAATTTTCAATGTTATTGATATATTATCAATCCATCACTCAATGCGTCATTTGGAAAAATATGAATTTATTAAAAATATTCTTATCTATTTATAATATGTATTTTGATTCATTTATGACTTTTAGTTTCTAGGATCATAGGAATATATATAAAAAATTATATCTATAAATTATATTTTGTGTTGAATGAACAGAAATTATTTTCATTATCCATACATTTATATCTCTTAAAAAGCCCAATGTTTATCATTCCCCAATTGAATGATATAATAAATTTTTAGCTATAAATTGTATATTCAATTTATCATGTAAATTGGATTAGAATATTAAAAAATATGATAACTATAAAACCAGTAAAAAAGTTTGAATTCAAATTATTATAAAATATTTATTGACTATAATACAATTCAATTTATATGAGAAATGTGAAGAATTTATTATCAAATCCAGTTGTGATGTTATTATAAAATATAAATCAATAATGATCTATAAACACTAACAATAATATACTAATTAAAGTCTGCTATAATTATGAGACATAAATAATATGAAATACCATGATCATCCAATTACCAGTTTCTGTATTTTCCACAAAATAGGGGGTCTATGGAATATCACTAATACTCCATCAATTCGAAAACATCCACATTCTTCAGAATTGTATAAAAATAAATTGAAAATTACTTTGATAAATATAATATTGGAAAATTCTATCCCACATGATTCACTTATCTTACAATGTTGTAATTTTCTTATTCATGATCAATCATTCACAATGAAAGAGTGATGAAATATGTATATGTGAATGAAAAATGATATAATTACATTCTTAATAGGAACATATTTCAAGTGATCCTTTTTATGGTCTAATTTTATAAAATTTGATATTAAAAAAATAGAAAAATATATTAATGTGGGTCAAAAAAATAAACATGGAAAAACAAATGAAATAATATTGAAATTTATATTAAATGTAATCAACACACAATATTAATTGGACAATAAAAATTGACATAGAAAATACATTTATAATTATTTATTGAATGTGATAATAGTAATGATCTCAAACAGTCATAAAAAACCTAAAAATTATATATGTATAAGTGTTTATATTTTCTACTTTTATAAATAATTTGTTTTCATTTTTTAATAGTTATCGAATTATATTCCCATAAATATAGATACAAAATTACAATGATAATTTTCCCACATCTCTCTTACAGAAATTTCCTTCATGAAATTTAATTTTCTACTTGACCTCAGAAAATATAACAACATGAAAATTGAATAATGTAAAGGCTCAATGAATATTATCTTACCTGATTCATAAACACATTTAAATAATTAAAACCATTAAAATATTGTTTATTAGAATGTAATAATAATGAATAATGGCTATTAAATTAATTTTTTATTAATATGAATTGCTACTTTAAAAAGGGGGTCATTTTTTAATTAACATATACTATTTGTCTTATATTATAATGATATAAAAAACAGTTACTATAAAACATTCATGAATAATTTTATTTTTAATAAATATAAATTTTAAATTTTAATAACATTCAAAATTGTTGAATAATAACACAAAAGGATAAAAATTAATTCTAATGTATAATATAATGAATTATAAATTTATTCCCATTGGATATAAGAAAAATTAATTTCTCTATTTACAAAAAAATCACTCAAATTATACAATATATTTCAAAAAATTAATTATTATAAATTTGTGAAAAAATGAAATATTTTTTAATTTTTATTATAGTTTAATTCAATAACTTAAAATTTTTATGAATTAATATAAAATTTATTTAAATCAATATAATATCCCCTTTTGTGTATTTTTCTATGTTTAGTTTTATTGATTCATTTAAAAGTTCGGTAGAGAAAATGTTGAAGAGGATTATAATAGAAAAGTGTAAAATATAATGATAGAGTGAGAGAGATGGAGATGGTTTTTTATTTTGAAGGATGCATCTTTTATTCGATTTTTAAGGACTACATATTTATATATGAATACATATATTGTAGTAAATTTATATTTTATATAATTTTAGTGGTATCATTGTGTAGTTGAATAGAAAATGTTATTAATAAAATAGTTTTCATAAATTATGATGTATCTTAGAAAATATTTATTCATACCATAAATATTCTAAATAAATATATATTATTAATGTAAATAGAAAAATAAAAATTGAAGGAATTAAAATACTAAATTAAAATTAAGATCTCTTAAAAAATGTTATATATTTATCTAATATACTAATAGATAATTGTAGTTAATATGCAACAGTATAAATATTAATATGGTTAAAATATTTTATAAAAATTGTTTCTCATAATAAATTTTTTTAAATACTTTTACATTTCTATAGGACCCTACATCATTAAAAATTAACTAAAATCATTGTTAATGTATACATAACTATATAGGATATGAATATGATGGAATTAAAACTCCATTAATTAGTTATCATAATGAAATATATAGTACTTGAGATTTGATTTTCAATACATGGATTTGGATTTATAACTAGATTCCAAGAATAAATTATTTCTTTAATAATGTTAATATTTTTATAAAAATATAACTTCTGTATAAAAGGGATTCCAAATACATTTCTCTATCATATCATAATATTCCCCAAAATAACTATTTCATAATTTATCCGACTTTATCTCGATTATTAATAACATTTTTTGAAATTGAAATACACAGATTAGTCAATTTATTGTTATATTCTATGAATAAATTGTAAAATCAAATTGGATCTAACTTATTGATGAAGGATTTTAACTACTCAACAAGAATGTTAACTTCCTCATAGATTGATCCAAAAAATCTAGATCATTTTTTTTTTAAATGGATTGTAAATTAATTTCTCTTACACATTATCACATATAACGACATTTACAAAATTATATAAATATTATGGTTTATTTTATTTTTATACAAAATTTATTTAAATATTTCGAATGAATCATAATATCTATCAAATTTACATAATCATGTCATTGTTTCTCTCATATCTATGATCCTTATTAATATCCTTAATGGTTTACATAATCACTTTCTCTGAAAATTTATATTCTCACTCTATACATATTTTAAGGAATATAATTATATATATATATTAAAATGTTCATACTGAATCAAAAATATATAAAATATTAAACATTTTTCTTTTAAATTTTAATTATCATATTATGAAAAATCATTCTGTGTTCATCTAAAAATTAATTCCATTTCCTTTTTCTGCAAGCAATGATATTGTCATCATATAGATAATAAATTCTGAGTTTTACTAAAATAGTGAAACATTTTCAAGAGAAGATGTAGATTTAACTTTTATATACGACAATATTTATAAAAAATTGAGGGATCTATATTACTTATACAATTTTCCAAATATTATATCATAATATAATGAAGCATTATTTACATGTCGGTATTGGGTTTTATAAATTTATGAATAAGTTGTTCCAATGCCAAAAAATTATATATATGGGTTTTAGGAAAACATTTGGACTTTGGAAAATTGATTCTTTGGTTTATTAATCATATATAGTTTCATAGTTAACATTATTGGCATATATTTGAGGATATGAATAGAAAATACGACTTATGAAAAAAAAATTGTGGCTATCAAAATATGGGAAATTTTTATAATGTTTTTCGAGATTACACATATCTCATTCCCTCAAGTCAATCAACCGAATAAAAAATAGTTATAATGCATTTACTTATCCAATATCTATTTTTTATATGGTTCTCATAGATCTCACATGCAGGTACATGGGATAGGAAATAAACTGAATCTTGTCTCAAATGTTTGATATGATGGTCAAACTCATAGTGGATAAATAAGGTATGTTTTCGAATCTCACAACTTGTTCAACAATGCAGTCAACCACAAAATGGGAGAATTTATATGTATATACCTCTATGAGTATGATTCCTCCAGTTCACCCTTAAATGGTAATGCACTTCGTAGACACATTCTTGGGTGAACCCCACATGGGCTACCAATACATGGGTGAACAACTTGGGAAACCCACTACCTATGGGAACTAACTTGGGGTAACCTAGAGAGATGAAACCACATTCTAAAACCACATGGGAGACATAATTATTTTGAAGACCAAATTTTGATAATCAAGTTGACAAAACAGATTTTGTGACCCACTACATAGGAAACAATTCACATAACCACCTGACATGGTGAGACACATGGGTGATTGATGCAACATAGGTGAACCTTAACACATGTGACTCCACATTAGAGACGCATCACGCAATTAAATTCACATGAGAGTCACTTAAAATCAGACACTCTATGTGTGTGATGTTATTCCATGTCACTCAATCTAGACGAATCCTTTTCGAAGGATTAAAAAAATTATTGATTCTCCCCAACACCCTATATATGGGAAAACATCATTACGATACCCTCAATGGGGATTGCAATATCATATATCCCTTAGTAATTCTATTCACCTTTTCAATCCCCATGTAATATTAAACACAATTTCCAACCCACACAAGGTATTTTCATATTCTTTAGTCCCCTCAATGGGGCTATGGACATTTAGTATCCACAGTTATGATATCCACCTCGATGCCCACCACTACAAATATAAATCTCTACTAGAATTTAATATAGCTATTCTCCTTCACAAACCTTCTCACTAGGAATAATATCATATTCACCAATATATCATACTATGGTACATATTATTTTCCAAAACACATTGACTTGATAAATACATTTGGAAACATGTGAATACTACAATGAGTTACACCCAACCGAGAAAATATTCCCTCATAATACAATTAAAAACTCATTGGTATGGGGAAACATCCATTTAAATGTATCCTATAAGATGTAATCATGAAAATTATAATAATACCTTCAATTACCAACATATGGGTTGGGGAAATAGTAAATATTGGATCTGTTATTATGTGTAATACCAATCATTAACATTATTCATTCCACATATCATTACCAATGTATGGGAGAGAAATCATTATTTCGTCACCTCTAATTTTTATTCCCAAATAAATACCAAAATACCATTTATTTTATTTACTCCCAGTTTATTTAATTTTATAACATGATTTCAGATAATACTCATTGTTTTAAATACCTCAGTACCTTACAAGTTATATGACCTTCCCATAACAATAATTATAATTGATTTTATATTATACACATGATTACCATTATTTCCCATGAGTTGATATAATCCTCATATTTCTAGATTTGTGGACCTCCTCCTAGGTGTAATCCACACCAAAACCAACATATCATTACTAGTCTAGATACATTTCAGTGTTTAAAAAATATGGACATCCTCGTTGATTTCTTCCCCACAAAATCATTAATTACTAAATATTTTATATTATATTCATCAAAACAATTTTTTATAATGTTTCTAGATACTTATCTTGAAACCAAAAACATTAAAATCCTTTGATTTTTAATCCCCAGCCTTATCTATTATTCAATTTGAGAAGAGATAATCCTTAGGATTAACAATCTTCACAAAGATTCTTGATAGATATTTTATATCATAAAACGTTAGAGTCCACCATTGATTAGATCCAATCAAAACATTAATATCCACGATTTGGAACAATCTTCAAGGATTATATACCCATAACATTTTAGAGATTATACTCGTTGTTTTTTAATACACATTCTTATATGATTCACATTTTTGGTGTTCTATTTTAGGGAAGTTCTTATATATTTTCCTCCATATTTCAAATTATTTTCAGTTTATTTGAATAGAATCATTCATATGGAAAATCATGCAGAATTTACACATTCAAATATAATGGTATAATCTCATGTGATGTTGGGGAACTACCACCATCAGTTATTTATCGCACCATACATGAATCACAATGTCTTTGAGATCTCTGATGATCATTACATATGAATAATGAGAGTGCATCTACTGTGGTATCCTTATGAGTTGTTTTCCATTAATATTAATCTGAACTACATGGGATCTGATTCATGATCATAAAATGAAATTTTGGAGGAATATTAAATATTTGAAACAATTTATATTTATCATGTTTCAGTTATATCAATTTATGTTTCTTTTTATTCATATTTCGCATGATATATTGGAAAACTATTCAAAGACAAACACAAACCCAAAAATACTAACCAGATACTTAGATTGTAATAAAATACATAGATACATATAAATTATCTTTAAAATTTTAAATCATGAATTAACAATAGAATGATTTTGAAACACAAATACATATTAATGTTCTATTGAATTAAATTTCATGAATTAAATTATTTTAACTTGAATAACTATACTCATTCTATTATTTTGGAAGGATTAAAAAATTTGTCTTAAATATATAATAGATTCCCAATGTACGAAATTAACATACTAAAAAACATTTGGTTATAATTACCTCTCACCCCCTCAAAAGAAAATTCTATGGAGATGTTGGAAATTTCATATTGACTGACTAACATTGGAAATAAGGTCAATATTATCTCAATTCAATTATGGGTGTGAATGTAATATGAGATTCCATTTAAAAAATGGGTGAACCTAAAATGAATGAGATGTTCATACATACTCATCTACCAACAATAGCCCATCAGAACTAGTGTTCTTAGTAAATCAATAATGGGGAAGCATATATAAATGATTGTAAAACCAAACTTAACCCCCCATAATAAATTAAACAGTCTTTTGTTCTTCAAAAGAACCCAACATTGAACCATCACTACAAATGGGTCAATTTTTATGCCAAATAAATTGTTTATTAAAAACCATAAATTTTCTTTTTATCACATAAAATTTATAATTTCACATTATTCAAATACACATTGAATATTACACTACAGGGGAATATTCTATAACATTTTATCAATGAAATAGTTTAAGGGACTACAATTTCTTATAGAAAAAAAGAATAATTAATATATATTATATGAAATTCTTTATGATGATAAAGGTGAATATAATGAAGTTTTTATTTATGGATTAATTTCATTGTGTAATGTTAGTTATCAATGAAAATAAACATCTAGAAACCCATATATTCATGATCACAGATCAACAAGGTATTACTTTAACGAATCATTAAAAGTTTATACCATCAATTAATACACATAATAGATGAAAGGATTAATATTTCATGCTCTATATTATTGCTAATGATATAATAAAGCATAACCCCAAATTTTTATCAAATATATAAAAAATTAATTTTACATTAAATTATATTATATAAAATTACTTTTGCATTCAAGAGTCATTGATTCTCATTCATAAAGAAACATATATATCATTTTCATCACTAGAAGAGTTATTTAATATATAAAAAGGGGGAAATATCTGTAAGGATCAATACATGTAAGGGATAAATTAAATGAAATGTGAAAGAGAAAAAAATAGATAAATAAGAAGAAAACACAGTAATGAAGGGATTGTAACCAAATGAAGAAAAAAATATAATTTTAATGGAACAGTGGAGAGGGACTAAAACATAACATAAATAATAATTATTGACATAAATTTAATACTATATTTGTTTCATATACTGATTATTATCCAATGTAGTTTATATAAATATAACAAATAAAATTATGACAACAATTACAATAATACAATAATAAAATGGAAACAAATTGTGATGACTGTATGTAGGATGGGTATCTAACTATAATAATATATTTTAGTATATCATATAAGTGTGAAAATAATTAATATATATGATATATAATCTTCATAAATTCAAAAAATGATTCCCAATTTAATGAAATTAGTTATACATATTTATATTCAAGTTGTGAAGTGGTGTTCAAATTCCATTATATCATAATAAATATGGGAATTTGTTATCTCATAATACTAGTTAATAAAAAAAAGTTATCATATCTAACTATAATAATATATTTTAGTATATCATCTCAGACATATTTGTTGAGATTGTGTTTTTAACAAAATTTATCTGAGTTTTTATTCTATGTTGTACTATTTGAAAATAGATGAAATGGATAATATATTAAAGATACGTAGTAATGAGCTATATCTTGGTAGTATCTAGAACACATTTATGAGAAAATTTATGTTTCTAGGGATGATATTTATTTTCTTATTGATCATTGTTATTGTTTACTGATTATAGTTTAGCGGAAGAACATGATTTTTTATGTTAAGGATTCACATGGATTTAATTTAAGGGATTCTAGAATAACTTATTTGGAATATTTTTTGAGATAATGAATCATATATAGAAACATAGGCTCATAATTCATACTATTACGTTCCTATGATTGATGGTGTTTCATATAAATTAAATTCCTGGAAAATATATATAAACATTTCTAATGAATATTCTTAATAACAAACAACTAATTTATCCTAATCATTCTAATTATTTTTTTATTTATAATGGATAATTTATTGGTATATATTCTATAGACATGATCCTAGGGTAGGATGTATTATTGTTTGTGAAATTTAGAAAAATATTATTATTTATCAAATATTTTTTTTAAATAGACAATTCGCATTGAATAATTTGTTTAAAATAATTTTTATGGAATTATTTTTTCATGGGGTTTTGAATTACATGTGAATATGGAAATTATTTATTATCATATTGAGATTCGGTTGGGATATTAAAGGGGTTCTAGTCTATATGTTCCCTTACCTTTGTAAAATATTTAATTTTATAAAATTGATTTCAGATGGATAGTTATTAGATTTTACCAAGTTGGAGAACATGAATATGTAGATTGGATATGAAAAAAATAAATTGGTACAAAAATATTTTATAAATAATATATATTAAAATATCTATTGAAATTGTATTTTATAATGGTGATCTTTAATTTGGATTAATGATCCATGATTATAGTATGGTTAATATGGTATTTGTGAACTATATTTTTAAGATATTCATTAGAGAACCATTGGGGGCCACATGTTGTTGTTCAAATATGTGGATCATGGATGTAGGGGATTGTTTTTTATCATAGATAGATAGGTGGTGTCCCATGGGATTGGTTTTGTGACGTACCTCTATAAAGGGATGAGCCCTAAGTTGTTTGGATAGTTCTGTAGCATTTTTCTTGTATTGGGATGGTCCCCAAAATTATGGGGTTAGAAATTGATGTGATATGTGATCATTGGTTAAATAAATCTATAATGATATTATTGATGTTATAAGAAAAAAAAGGTGATCACTGGGTTATATTGGTTATTATGGGTTCTGAATTAAAGTTATTAATTTTGGGATCTAGTTGTGAGAGGAAATCTAGAAATAAGGTTTGGTTGTTTTTAGGATATTTTATCTTCTTTCCTTTATCAGGTTTTGGGACACTTTGTTTGAAAACCTAGAAGTGGGTTAACAGTGGGTTTTTCTTGTTGCATTTGGTTAATGATATAAGAATGTTACAATAAGGGAATGTGGTGATGTTCAATGTTGTTTTCATGTTCTAAAGTGGTTATTCTCAACTAGTATGGAACTAATAGATAGGTTTTTTATGTTCTGTTTCGTTTTTATAGAATATGTAATCCGTAAAGATTTTAGTTAATTTGATTGATATTGAAATCATGTATTATATCATTGACAACTGAGAAATTGTGATAATATATATAAAACTAAAAAAATTATATAGGTTCAAAATTACTAATGATTCAACTCATATAAAAAAGTTGAACCATTATTTTTAGGTGCCTAGCTGATAAGAACTCCATATATAAGAATACCTTGATTGAAGTAGTGATCAGGATGGGTAAACATCTAAGACGTTTTATAGGATGTGTGAGAGTGAGAAGAAATCACATTTGAATCGATATAGGATGTCTTGTAGGGATAGACATTAGACTAATGACCCATTCTGGCACATGGATAGACCTCAAGTTGGGGTCCACATATTAATGGGGAAACCAGTGCGACATACTAGGCTAAGACCCAACATCCATGTTATGGATGATTTTTGTGCTGTCAGTGGGGAACAGTTGTTAAAGAACATATTATAGTGTTTGAATACATCTACTATGATATAGTGTGTTGTAGGGGATGATGTGGGGATAATTTGAAAATTTTGGAATAAAAGACATTATTTTTGGATTATGGTTTTTTTTGGGATATTACGTCGTGATATTGAATGAGGTGATGAATTATGATTCTCTATTGAGGAGTAAATTCAATGATAATTTTATGATTATAATGAAATGATATGTATTTAAATTCATGGGGAATTTTTTTAAGATCATAGATTTCTCCATAAGGTTTTTTTGTATTTACATTTTAGTTTATGCCCATTATTTTAGCGAATTATGTGACTTCCAATGTCCATAAAGAGGGTTGGGGTTTTCTGGGGGTTTAGTACATGGAAAGGGGGATAATGAGTTTTCTGAGCTAACCACATGGTCAACGCACAACTACTGCTAACTATAAAAATATTCTATGTAAACAATGTAGGGGTAATTTTTTGGAAGGTTGCCTCTGCATAGTTTTTGCATGGTTTGGACAACCATGTGCGTAAATCATTCATAGGGGATCCTTCAGAATGATGCCTCTGTGCGGTTGGTGCGTGGTATGGAAAACTATGCGAGAAACCGTGCGGCCCAAAAAAACCTTCAAAAAATTTACAAAAAATACCACTCTAGGATTTTATAACCCACTCAGGATCTTCCACCTCCTCCTCACTTTCAAATATAGGAATTAACCAAAGGGGCTATGACATCCCAAGAATAAATCATGTAACACCCTGATAGTTTATGAAATACATTCTTTTTAATTTATTTGATTTCTTGTGTTACAAACAATTTCAAGTTCTTTTGATATAATTTAACACTGTATTTAGATTTTATTCAATGATAAAATGAACTATGACTGGATTATATTATATGTTATACCAATTGATGATTTCACTACACGCAACACCTACTTGGATTGTGTTACACACAGGAGCGACCATCCTCGATAGCTTCCGTGGTACGCAATACCGTGTATCACTAAACAACGATATTTTATTAAAATATTATATAAGCATGCAATTATGAATAATATTACCACATTATAAATTTTATATGACATTAGAATATATATTAATCAATATATGAGAAGAAAAACAATTTTTTGTATAAAAAAATTATTTAAAAAAATCAGGTTTACCACCTTTTGATGGCACATCTAATTTAAATCTAGTTTTTGACAGGTTTATAAGATAAATTTGACAAAATAAAATTCATCATTTGAATCAAGTTATAAAAATGTAATTTGGATAATTTGTTATTATTTTTCTGATAATTACCATATTTATATGAATAGTAGAAATACAAATAAATTTTAATTAAAAACAAATTTTTTTAATGAGATAATTTATATGTTTAGATTATAATATTGAATGGGTTTACTGTTTAAATAGAATATATTTTTATCTTTTAATATAATTTTTATCATTAGCATAAC
Source organism: Viscum album (assembly GCA_963277665.1). Lineage (NCBI taxonomy): Eukaryota > Viridiplantae > Streptophyta > Magnoliopsida > Santalales > Viscaceae > Viscum > Viscum album. The sequence continues at coordinate 222,396,755 of OY728143.1, forward strand.
ATTTAAATTTAATTCATTGGTAAAAATATTTCAATCTTTTTCAAATGTTTTATCTTTTAAAAGATGTTTTCTCAACAATGGAATTAATTATAAATTAGTTATTACAACATATATGTAATAAATATGGAAAAATGGATTCCATATTTGGAATCATGAATTCAAAATTTTTTAAATAGGTAACTTCTATTTTTATAAATTATGAATAATAACTACGGTAAATTTTATTTACCAGAGATAAAGTTGAACCAAGAAATTAAAGGTAAAAATAATTTTATAATATTATATTAACACCTGTATTAATATAATTGGATGATTATTTATCTCCCTAAAATATAATTGGGTCTAAATTCTATCTATTTGAAAGAATATATATGATATTAAGACATGTAATTTATTTTATTTAAAGAAAAGTGAAATATGTCTCACTCAAACTATAATAATTAAATTATTTTTAATATAAGGTTATACAGAATATATATTGGACTATAAAAACACATATGAAAGATTAATTTTTTATTAATTGTGATAATTTATTATTAATTTTTTTGAAATTAATTATTACTTTAATACCTTATACATTAATGATGAGAAAATTAAATATTTAGTGAAAAATCAATATTATTGTTTTTATTAAATCAATAATACCAATCAAAATGCCCAATTAAGTATTTTGATCCTTCAAACTCAGAAAACACCTTTCCATTTCCCTTCACCACATCCCAATAATCATACTATATGTCCTAGTATTCATCAAATGCCATCTTTAGTGCCATGAGAGGAGGTTTATAAGAGGCACATCGAAGAAGATGTAATATCCTTTATTGATTCCTTCAAACTTCTTTATTCTTCTACATTTTTTAAATGAGTTGTTTCATTATTAATTAAAAAATAATGTTTAACGTTAATATGTTATTATTAATATGAAACAACCATATTCCATCTTCTATCCTTCCTATGAAAAATGAAATCATCACGCATGCGCACGTACGACTTACCGTCTCTACTATGTGGTGTAATATGTTTTTCATCACCAACTTACATGGATTGATTTTATTATATAATAAATAACTATATATGATTATTTCATGAAATAATTATTTTGAAATATTCTACACCATACACTTCAATACAATTCCACAATCATAGGAATGATATAGTTGCTCTTACGTACGTACGACCTACCATCTCTCTGATGTGATGTTATTCGTTCTACATGATCGTCATTGAAGAATGATTATATAAATGAATTTAAGGAATAAATATTATATATATTATACTAAAAATATTATTTATATGATATAACTATAACCTGAGAAGAGGAATAATAATTTCTTTGACAAAACATGCATAAGAACATAAAGCCATTATCATACGAATAATATGCCACAATTAAATGATACTTATTAAAAGATAATAATATTACCATATATGGTATCATAAAAATTACAATGGTTTTTTAATATGTTAATGTAATTTATTAAATCATTGTACAAGAGGTTCAGATATGTAAAATTCATAACAGACATATGGTAAGCGAAAATCTCTTAATCTCATTTTTCTCTGATATTGTTTATACATAAGGATTTACTGGGACATGTTTATCATCCATGTCCATGTTTCCTAAATATGTAATATTATTTCAATCCTACTAATATTAATGAAATCCAATTTAATAGATTTGTTAATTTTTATTAAATGATAAAAGAGGAATATTTTCTGGTTTTCTATACCGGATACTTATTGATAATTTTGGAAAAAAGTAAGATAATAATGTTTTTTAACTTATATGGCAAGAAAATATTTCTATAGCATAATAATCCTTATTTAAATGAAGTGTACTATTAACATTTCATGATTATTTTCATCAAATTTAATTTATTTTATAATTTCACTACATTTTGAGAAAAGTAAATGATTTTGAAGGAGAATGTATATTTTCCTCATTAATTTATTTGAAGTTTTTTATCATAACTCTTTTACATATAAGATTATATTCATTAATATGGTTATGAATCATGTATAATGTCTTGATTAACTATATCGATGATTTTGTTTATGATGAAATGATATCCATTTGTTTTATTTTGATTTTGTTATGATTGGATGGTGTTTAAGAATCCCATTTTAGTCATTAGGTTATGTTGAAAGATTTATGTTCATTTTGTGGAACATGTAATAATGTTATCATTATGAGATTGGTGGGACCTATATCTCCATTAAATAAATTTATTATAGATTTATATCTCTTGAGATAGAAATAGTTGGAAAGGAAAGTAAATAGGGTTCAGTAATAAAGGTCTATAACTACTTGTAATCTTGGTTCAGTAATGGACTTCGTCCGCTATGACGGTCTTAGAAGAAATGATTTGGATATTATAGAAATCTTATTATGTTCTTAATGGTTTTGAAAAATACCATGTTTTATTTTAATACTATTTTATCTTGATTGATGTTCTGTTATGACATATTAATTGCATATAGCCAAGATTTATTTCATCACTCATAATTTTAATGTTTAAACTTTATGTTCGTGTATTTATGTTTAAATTTATATGGTTTGATTTATTTTATTCATGATAAATATTATTGAGAATTTGATCTCTCCATTTTTATGATTTCATTCCCTTATGATTTATATAATTTTTTTAGGTTCGAATAATGGGGAAGATCTTTTTGGGGATGTTAAATATATTTCACCATGATTTCAAGATTATGTTACATGTTTCCAAAGACACTAATCTAATAATGTCATTAGGTTTATGTTTATTCCATGTATTAAGATTTACTCATATGTAATGTAATTTACATTTATGTCAAGCTTGGGTCTCTAATTTTGGTATCCGGGGGAAGGTTTAGACCACCATTGGAAACATGGATGTGAATATTTTTGTGAGATACCTATAGATATATATATATATATATGGATATATATAGGTATGTCCTTAATGTTAAGTATAATTATAGGTTTTAGTCATATAATTATTTTAACAATCATGAATAAAATAGGGTGAACCAAAGGATTCATGGAATGAAGAATGTTTCATAAGTTATAAATCCAATATGTTACTTCTTATGATTATAAGTTTCCTCATTATATAACTTCTTCTTAAACTATGGTTTTTGGATTTAGTAAATAGAGGGATCCAGACGAAATTGTATTATCATTGAATCTGATGGAAAAATTTGTGACTATGAGCAATGAAATATCATATTGCCTAGATAGACAGATATTGTGATTATGTCGAATCAATCATCATGATATATGATTAAATAGGTGATATTTTATTGTATTCCTAAGTCATAAAATAAAAGTAAGAAGAACTTTTATGCATGTTCCCATGGTCAATAACATATATGTAGGAGGAATAATCTTTCTACGTATCATAAAGAAGGGAAGAATAATCATGAGGAGTACCTAAAATGGATGGAAAGGGATTATTTTTTAGGGGAATATGGTCATAGGGTTACAGACTGTCATGGAGATCAATGTATTATTTATGGAGAACACGAGCATTAACATACTCAGTGCCCCTACCTAAGAGGTTAATTCTAGAAAGAGGATGGACATATTCCCTGATAATCATAAAAGATGATGGATTGATGTGTTTATGTGTTGGAATTCAAGAATAATTTTTTAGTTGTACATATATGGTATTATTGAATATTAGAATATGTGTGGTCCATTTTGGTTTTCCATAATAATATGGCATGGGTAACCATTAAAAGGGATTGAAATATTTTTTTAAGGTAGATGTAATGCGTATAATGACGGGATAAGGTGAAAAAAATATGATTGATGGTATTAATGAGAACTTGAATGATAAAAGTTAAAAGTGATATCTTGGTTTGAGTATATATAATTTTTGGTATTTTAGGTGTATAGAAATAGTTAATTTTGATAGAAATAATTTTTTCACTATGGGTCTATGATAATTTTTGTTATTTAAAGAGAATGCATGATAAAGTCCTTCATATTTTTGGAATGTGACCAACAAGATATATCTTTTGATATATGGGTGATAAATGATTGTATTCACATGGGTTTTATATGACATTTTTTATAATTGTTTTATTTGTACTGTATGATTGGACAGATGTAATATTGATCAGTCTAAAGGTTGGATTTGATTAGGCTGGACATCAGATTGTATAGTATAAGATAAGAACTTTTTGACACTATTTCTAGAATATTATAATAGTATAGTTTTAGTAAAAGGACAACCCATAGTATATATAAAAAACCGTTGAGTTGGACAATGTTACGGGAATAGAAAAAACAACTGAAGTGTGACAGGACTTTATTTCATACCACTGGCCTACAAGAAATACCAAATTATTAAAAACTAGTTTTATTTTATTATGAAATTTGATAGATTAAGTATAATCAATTTTTGGAACCATATGCAATTAATCTCACCATATATGGACTTATGTATATTTTATAATGCGTGGTAACCTTCTTATGATAGCGAAGAATGGAATTAACTATCATTCTATCACATGATCTGTTATCATATCAAAAATGTCAAATTCAACAAAATTTTATTAAATAAGAGATTATTTGGAAATTGTTCATGGAATAAACAATGATGATATTATAATAAAATAAATAATGTATTTCTCCTTATAAAAAATATATTCAACTTTAGGAAAATGATCATTAAAACCAGAAATGTTTTCATAGTACCCTAATATAAGATGAATCAGGTGGTACTATATATCAAGACAAATTTATGGCTTTATTGTTGTTGGCTTTAATTAACTGTGTTCTATACCACTCATCATCTGAACATGATGATTAGATTTCTCTTCAATGTCCCTATTTTTTTCTATGTTCTCCTATATAGAAACCTAGTGATGAGTTACTTTGGGTAACAATTCGATTTATAACATTCCTTTTTTAAAATTATGTTTTTTATATGTTTTTACTATGTTGGTTTCAATGAAATCATCCTTGAAGTGGTAAATTATTTAAAAACCCAATGAATTTCGACGGAGAAATTCCTTTTAAGGGGGTAGAATGCGACACCCTGAGATTTTATGAGATAGATTCTTTTTAATTTATTTGATGTCTCATGTTACAAAAAAATTCATGTTCATTTGATAGAATTCAACAATAAGTATTGATTTTGTTCATTATAAAAATAAACATAGATTGTATTACGTTATACACTACACCAATGTAATATTTCAATATACACAAAACTGACTTGGCTTGCGTTAAACGCAAGAGCCACCTTCCTCGATAACATACATGGTACATAATACTGAGATTCAATATAAATGATATGTTATAAAAATATTATATAAACTATCCCTTATGAAATTTTGTAACAACATTTTTTATATAATATAACATTTGATTTCATTTTACAAAACACATGAGATCAAAATCAATTTGTGGGATAAAATATGTATTTATAAAAAAAATGTAGTTCTACCACCATTGGTTAGGGCATAAATTTTAAATGAATTTTTTCTCACATTTATAAGTTCAATTTGACAAAATAGATTTCTAATTTTAAATCTAGATATAAAAATTTTCATTGGATAATTTTTTTTTAATTTTCAGACAACATTCATATTTTGATGAATAGTTAAATACGCTAAATGTTTTATAAAACAACTTTTTTCTTGGAAGTAAATTATATGAAAAAATTATAATTTTGAATTTTTTAAAGTATAAATATAATATATTTTTAACATTTAATATTATTTATCTCATTGGAATTAATATCTAATTGAATTCATAGGTAAAAACATTTCTATATTTTGCAATCTGTTAACTTTTAAAACCTATTTTCCAGACAATGAGATTAATTTTAAATTAATTACTACAACATTTATGATTTGAATTTGAAAAAATGAATTCCAAATCTGGAATCAGGAGGTCCAAAATGTGTAAATTGGTACCTTTTTACATTTGAAATGTAACTACTGTATTGTTTATTTACCACAATTGAAGGTAAATCAGGTAATGAAGGGTAAAAAAATATTTTAAAATTATTTTAACACTTATCATATTGTAAATGGATGATTATACATATCTATAAGAATTCTTTGGTTGAATTGCAATTTATTTGAACCCACATGGATGTAATTATGAATATTAATTTATTATATTTTATGAAAAGTCAAATATGACTCACATAAAATTTAATAATTAAATTCATTTTAATATAAGGTTATATGAAAAATAATTTCGATTATAAATACTCATTTGAAATCTAAAATGTTATTATTTATCATGGTAATTTATTTTTAATTTTTAATAAATATATAATTACATCAATATCTTATATCTTAATGATGAGTAAATTATTTATTTAGTGAAAAAGAAATAATAATGTTTTTATTAAAATAATAACACCCATAAAAAGGCCCAAACACTTGACCAAGACTTATTAATCTTTTATATCGAAACCATAGTAGACCAAGGGTATACTTATTGACAATTTTGTGTCTTATAAAATAGATTATTTCCATATATTATTTTATTTTAATTGATGTCAATGTTGTCACCTTTAATAATTTAGTAAATATAACATTATTAAATATTGTGTTTTTAGAAGAAAAATTTTGACGAAAAGTATACTTATGAAATATATTAGGGTTATCTTCATCATATTATTTTATTTTTAATTTTGATGCAAAAATAAGTATACTAAATAATAATAAAATATGACGGAGTAATTAATTTATTAATAGAAATATCAAATAAATGGATTTAATAATATTAATAAAAATATTAAATGAACTAATTAATGTGATCCATGAATTTTATAAATGAATATTACATTTTAGGAATCTATGAAATATTTTGGTTTGAATCTATCATCTATATGGATTTTATTTAAATTCAAATAAATGAATAGTGTCAAAATTGTCACTATATATATTTTGTAAAAATAACACATTATTAAATTATTTATAAACCAAAAAAATACATAAAATTTATAAATATAAAATTATATGGTATAAAAAGTAATAATGTACCCAATTATGGACAATTCACAAGACATAAATATTTTTTATAACCATATAAAATTTTGAATATTATTTCCACAAATAAATTTAAATTATTAAATAAAGATATATCAAAATGATACGGTTTAAAATAAAAATCATACATGTCTAATTTTCATTGTATTATAAGATTAAAACCCTATATCTTCTCATAATATATGTTGATTTATTTGGGATTTTTTTATGTGGGGTTTGAATTTATTATAAATTAATATTTCTGAGGGTTCCAAAAGTGCCCATATCCTATCTTAATAAAGGAAACTCCTCCCTCTCCTATTCCAACCATTTTGATCCTTATAACATGGAAAAAACATGTCAATTTCCATTATACCCCTCCCTAGATACTTACTATTTCTCTTAGTTTTCTTTAAAGGCCATCATTAGAGCCCTATGAGGAGGTTTAGAAGAGGCATGATGAAGAAGATGTAATATCTTTTACTGATTCTTTTAATCTTCTTGCTTCTTCCACTTCCCCAATATTAGTAGTTTAATTTTTATGTAAGAAATAAAGTATAACTTGTATACTGATATTTTATTATGAATATTAAACAACCATATTCCAACTTCTATCCAACCTATGAAAAACTAAATCACCACGCGTGCATACGAACAACCTACCATCTACACAACGTGGTGTAATATGTTTTTTATCCCCAAAATACATGGATAAGTTTAATGATATAAGAATAAACTATATATGATTATTTTAAAAATATATATATTCATTAATATTATTCTCCATGCAATTTAATAAAATTCCACAAGCATGGGATTGATATCATCGCTCATGCGTACATACGGCCTACCGTCTCCACAATATTATTTGATTAGTTCTATATGATCTACATTGTGGAATGATTATGTAAATAAATTGAATGAATACAGTTGATATATATTATACTAATACAATTATATAAAAGATATAACTATAACCTAAAAAGTGTAATATTAATTTATTTGACAAAACATGCATAAAAACATAATGTAGTTAACACCCGAATAACGAGTAATGATGAAATTTCATTTATAAGCAGGTAATAAAATGACCATATATGATATCATAAAAATTAATATGATTATTAAATAATTTATCGACATTATTTAAATCATTATATCAGAGGGTTGGATGTGAACAAAGCATATTAGACCTATGTTAATGGAAAATACCGCTATCTCATTTTTCTTCGAGATTATTTATACTTATGTATTTACTATGGCATATTTATCATCCACATACATTTTTCCTAAATATGTAACATTACTTATGTACTAATAATTTTTTTCAAATCGTATTTTACCCATTGGTTAATTTCTATTAAAATATATGAAATGAATCTTTTTTTATTTTTAGTATGAGATACTTTTTGACTTTTCTGGAAAAAGTAAGAGAAAAATGTTTTTTAACTTATACCACATGTACAGATTTTTACGGTTTAATAATTCTATATTTCAATGAATAATACTCTAAAAAATTTCATTATTATTTTAAACAAAGTTGGTTTCTTTTAAAATTTAACGACATTTTCCTGAAAAAAATGATTTTGACGAAGAATAGTTATTTTACTCATGAATTTATATCAAGTGTTTTATACATTTTATTTTCCATCTAAGATGAAATTCTATAATATGGTTTTGATGAAATTATAATTTGCCTATAATTTACATCTTTTGAATTTGTTTATTATTAAATGAAATCCATTTGGTTTATATGGATTATGTTATGAAGGGTTGATGTTTATGAAACACATTTTATTCATTGGGACATGATGAATGATTTATGTTTATTTTATGGAACACATGAGAATGATTTAATTATTATATTGGTGAGACATATATATCCATTCAATTCATTTGGTGAATATTTATATCTTAAGATTTAGACATTTTAGGAACTAGAACTAAATATATTTTTGTATTACTGTGCTGGAACGACAAGTACACCTAGTTCAGTAGTGGACGTCATCCTCTATAATGGTCTTGACAAATAATTCCATGGCTACAATGAAAATAATATAATCTGCTTAATGGTTCTCAAAAATTCAAAGTTTTATTCCTATTCTATTTTATCATGACTAATTTTCCATAATGATCCATTCCTTATGTGCTGCCAAAATTTATTTCAAGACTCATGATTTCGATTTTAATCTTTATGATCATGTATTTATCATCAAATGTATGTGGTTTGTTTTATTTTCTTCATATTTACCCTTACTGAGAATTTGTGATATACCATTTTATTTTTTCTTTTCCATATTATATAATGGACAGTTTTAGGTTTAAATAAAAGTGGAAGATCTTAATAGGAGATGTTGATGATCTTTCACGTGGATTAGAAGATTATGATCCACGTTTACGAAGACACTAATCCTAAAAAATCATTGGGAATATTTTTTTGTCATTTATTATGTTTTCCAAAAATGTAATTTAATTTATATATATATCATAATTGGGTCTCTACAAATCACCTTTCATTATAAGCCATTTGGTGTGTCGTCAGTTGCAGATTGAGGATTTGGGTAAGGCTAACCTCCCTCTTTCTTTTCGTTTTGGATTTTAATTTATATTTCCTTCCCCCTATCCATTAGAAGCACTCAAACCAATGTTTTTCAGTGGGTTTTAGGGTAAATCATCATGGATTGGTTGAGTATAGATATAAGGCCTCGATTGAGAGTGTGTTTGCCAATAGATTTAAAGTATGTGGTCTACAAATTATATCCCATTGGTTTTGTGTAGTTTTGTGCATGTAGGGTTTTTTTTCTTGGTCTCCTTTGAAGAGACCTTGTTGCCTTATACAAGATGTGATGCAGAGGTGTCTAAATGCATTATTGAACAACTATTGATCTCCATGGGATTCAAGGAGGATTACATGATCAATTTAGGCATTCTCGAGGGGTGTTAAGATATTTCTCCGAAACCTAGAAAGCTATATAAGTTCAGTATATTGTTCGAAAACATAGATAACATAATGAATATGTTAATATTCTTAAAGGATGTGTAATTGGTGTTTAGTAAAACACATAGGTTTTTTAAAGGTGTAAGAGGTTTTTTGGTTGGAATGAAATAGGGTTCAATGGATTAATGGGAAAATGATAGGGAATTAAATTTTTACATTAACATGCATTGTTAGATAGGCATGGTAAATGGGGAATAGTGATAAATGGGTTATGTAACATGAATAATGAACATGTTAATGGATTGATGAAAAAAGTCCAATTTAACATTTATTGATATTTTATTTGATTTTGGATATGTTGTTGTGATATGGAGTTTTGTGTTGAATGATAAATAAGCATGTGGACATGGCATGACATAGTGGGGTATCGACTGGAGGTTCTATGCCAATGTGTTGAGTTGGACTGGGTTTCTAGCACCTCCACTAAATGCACGGGTTAAAGAAGGGGAGAATGTTCAATTCCCCTAATGGGAGTATCCTACCCAGACTGAGGATTCGAGGTAAGGATATTGGGAATTGTTGTGATATAATTCCCAATGAGATAAGACTTATTTAATTATCACATGTTGAAAACGTTGATCATTCCTAATCCATTGAATAAATTTAAATGGAGTCTTGATGAATGAAATTTCCTCGTAATAAACATGGGTTAATTAGTAGGCTGACATAATGAAACATAAATAAAGAATGCCAATTGAACTTTTCACATTAATATGTATTTTTTTTCATTGTAATGCACTACATACCTTGTTGGATATTTTATAGACACCGTTTTTGGTGGCCAAACGAGTTACACTCACACCCTACTCGGGCCATCGTTGGGTACATGAGAAGACTTCATACTTGCAGGCCAGCATGAGGGAAAATGGTCTATGCTTGGGAGAATTGTTGGACATGGGAAGTGGTTAGTGAGGATCCAAATATGGAGTACGAACAATTTTAAGGATTATACTATTATATTTCATTTTGATTTTTTTCACTTGACATTTTAGCATGTCATGGAATATTTGTTATTGCTTATGATTGTACCGGGATTTAGGATTTGGTCACTTATGCATGTTATGTATTTTTATATTTTTTTACTAATATTTAAATTGTTATATGTTGTGGAATAATCTTGGATTGAGGGTATAGTCTCCCCATGTGGCCTATTTGACCTTCTCTACTAGTCTATAACCTCTACTGCATGGGGATGTACAGTTGAGATCATGTAACTACCCAGCCTGAGGTACGGGATTATTGGCTCCTGGGTCATGGATGTTAAAAAGTGGTATCAAATGAGTTTTTTTCCCTTTTATACTATTTGGGGATGGTAGACAGGATATTAAGAATATTTTGGTCCATTATAATAAACACATTCTTGGTAGTAGCTAATCCATTTATGGGGGAAAACTGAAGTCACCCTAGAGGGGATTGTTGTTCTTATTGTGTGTTTTTATATTTTATTATATCTAACCATTGGGTGATGTACTTGTTGTGTGATTTGACAGTTTTGTGATAATTAACTCATGGCCGGAAAGGTAATAGGTTGTGTATTCATGGATCATTCATGGAACCTATATAGGGAATTGACATGCTTCATGAAAGTCACACTCATTGAAAGGGTGTTCGGGACATAATGGTTATGATGAAAATTTTCTATTAAAAGTAATGAATTATAACTAATAACTGAAATGAATGAGTAAAAGGGGAATTTTATGATATCAATTAGTAATTAAAAATTAGTTTTGATAAACAAGTAAAAGAGAGTAATTTTTTTAACGGAAAATTGGAATATGAAAATGGTTCAAATGGGAGTAAACAATCAGGCTTGTAACCCTGATAATTAGATATAGTGTCGGCCATATACATAATGGGATGGTCGAGGGTAGTTACCTTGTTGCGAGTGGGATCTTTTGGGTAGTGTATGTGAACACGTTTTTCTATTACTAGTGAAAATACTATCTATATTACTTTATTCTCACAAAATAATTATGGTTTCATTTTAAAAGTTCATGTTTGAAATTGTAGAGAAATGCCACTTCAACGACGTGCTCCGGTTGGGAGACATCGGGATGTTACCTAGAACGCTCCTCCAGTAGTAGTGAAAGAGATCATGGTGGTCTAATGTGATTGGGATCTTAATTTTATCAATAACAATTCCTTTTTTATGCAGATGATGGAACGAGGCACATGGATGGTTGCACCGAGCTTGTTTGAGCTGACTAGGGAATTTCTGATACAACACCCTTTGATCTTTACCGAATACGGTGGTATTGAAGATGAAAAGCTGTAAATTGAGTACATCCAAACTATACTATATAAAATAGATACTCCTATCAATATCTGTTTCAAGTTATCAGCCTCTATTCTAAGTGGGAAAGCAAAACAATGGATGTATATTAATGTTCAGACAGAGTAGGTTGAGAGGATGATGTGCATTGATTTTTATGAGATGTAACTTGAGAACATATATCTTGAAACCTTGAGGTAGTAGAAAGATGTAGATTATATGAAGTTGAAAACAATGACCTGTCCCCTAGGTCATGTTCCCTTGACTACCCCAAGACCACCTTCCATAGGCCAGATGATGACAACTTGCATCGGAAGGCGTATTTCATTAAAATTTGTAGGCATTTCCTTTATAACCTGAGAACAAACTCAACCAAGAACACAACATGATAAGAACACAAGTAAAATGTATGGCATAACGAGTGTTAAAAGTAAGAGGGGTTGAAATAAGATCCCAATAGTAAAGGAACAAGTACAACTGAAATAAAATTAAAATGAATATTGAGAAAGACAGCTATTGTGTCATCCTCTGAGGTTCCATCCTGAAGGGTAGGTACATAATGCCTCCTTAGTACTCTACGTCTTCCCGTATCCTCTTCGTAACAACATGCCTTATTTCCTACCTCTAGGAACTATCCAGTCCTAGTACCCTCATCCTCGATCAGTGCAATCTGTTGTCTGCACCAAAGACAACAAGGTGTGGGTATATCCTGTGCAGGGTAGAGTATAACGATAATCAATAGGGACTCAAATACCCTCAAGGTCTCATAATATCCATAAAGGATAATCCATAATGCATGAAATCAACTGAAAACCCTACATAGGTATATGCCCATACATATACATAAGTTATCAATTATACCCACCTCTATCATGAGGAAACACATGGTCCAACCCCAAATCCCAAAGCTCAATTGTTCCATAAAAGTAAGATTACCATGAAGGTAAGTACCATATAGGTACACCAAAAAGAAGAATGCCGCCAAGGTATTACCATGAAGTAATGTACCACACCAGTACAAACTATGCTCACATATTTACAACTTAGGTATGATAGTAAAGATGATTAGATATAACAACTCAATCATCTTACTCCATTAAGAGGCCGAACCACGTAAGATCATAAATTAACATCAGACAAACCGAATATCGTAGTACATCGTCAGACCCACATAGGATCCTAGTACATCGTTATACCCACACTGGATCCTAGTACATCGTCAAAACCACACAGGATCCTAGTACATTGTCTGAACCACAGATGGTCCTAGTACATCATCAGACCCACACAAGATCCTAGTACATCGTCAGACCCCCACAGTATCCTAGTACATATTAAGACCCTCACAGGATCTTATTACATCGTTAGACCCACACAGAATCCCAGTACATCGTTAGACCCACAGTGGATCCTAGTACATCGTCTAACATATAATGTAAATTAGTACATCGTCAGACCCACATTAGTTCCTAGTACATCATCAGACCAACATAAGACCATAGTAAATCGTCAAACCCACACAGGATCATAGTACATCGTGAGAAAGACTATTTATCCTTGTACATCATCCATTCCACACAGGATCCTAGTACATTATCAGACCCACATAGGATCCGAGTACATCATCTGAGCCCGCTACATGGTACCCGCACTAAGGTTTCTCGTCTCTAAGAGAGTCAACTCCTCATTCTACTGGTCGAAATTCCAACTACCACAATGTCCCACAAAGAAGTATCCCAATGTACTGATGTGTGAAAGGGGTCTCAACGTAATAGATGGTGCATCAATCGAACGCCCAATCTGTAAGTTATTAGCATTTTAGTTCTGAGGGATTGGATGGATTTATGATTTATCCAACCCGATCGTACACCAACATTATCCAAATCTCATGTGGGGTATACCAAAATGACCATCTCACACCATGGTTTTCTGTGCCACAGACAGTTCATAAAATGAACGTCTATTTCCAATGTTATGGCTGAAAGATCTTATTGGGCAAAACTCATCCAGGCCCGGTTCGACCCGACCGGGATCGGCCTGGGCCTACCTGACCCGATTAGTGTCACCCCCGACCCACTAGTTTGGGCCTAGCCCAATGTGTCCATCCTAGCGCACCAGAGTCGCCCAGCACGCAGGGTCCAGCCTGGCCCATGCGGGGTGGCCCATCCCACGCTGGGGTCCCGTCCCCCGCTCGGCAGCCCGACCCACACTGGGCTGCCCAACCTGGTGTCTCGTCATGGCCTCATGCGTGGGGGGGGGGGGGGAGGGGGAGTCACACCCCCCCCCCCCCCCGCCGCCCTCGAACACCAAATGACTGAAGCCGTTCAGTTGCTAGCAGTACACTGGACCGCCATGGGTACTGCTCGGTCCAGCTCAACTTGCCGAAATATCCCGGACTTTGTCCTCCTGACCGAGCATCGTGCACCACTACTCCTTGGTCAGCCAAATGCTGGAAGCACCACCACCATCCACCATGGCTAGGTGGGCTACGACACCATGATCTGACGGTGGTGCGTCGTGCTCCTCCCCTCCATAGCCATCCGAACATCGGCCTCCCTCTATCCACCGATGTGGCCAACGGGCCACTACACTTCTCTGGTGGCGTAGTTGCACCATCACCTTCATCGCGGCCAGCTATGGTGCCAACCACCGATCTTGATCCTAACCGATGTCAGTTTCTATCATCCTCTACCGAGAATGAATTCAAAAGAACAACAACATTTACAAAGGGTTCATGCAATGTTCGTTTGGCCCGTACCCTCTGCATTAGAGCATTATAAAGTGGATCAAGGGTGGTTATACAACGTGAGAGAAAAATTAATTTCGATCAATCGAAAACACACCCAAACCTCAAAGGTTTATTGATGTGTCCTATGATGAAAAATGGTGAAGAAGAAGAGGGTGAAAATGATCGTTGCTTCTCCAGTAACACTTTAGAAGTCGGCTCGTGCATTGTCCTCTTTCTTGATTCCAAAGTACGTTCTTTGTTGGAGATGGCGTTCTTCATTTGGAGGGGAAGTTCTTCATTGGTGGATGAGTTCCTCTAATGTTTTCCAAATTCTCCTCTTATCCAAAAATTCTATAACCAATCTCTAAAAATGTAAGACGTGCCAATATAAATTAAAATAAGTAGATTAATTTATGTTGGAGCAATTAAATGTTGACACATTTAAATAATTTAGTTGGACAAACAATTTAATGGGGAGTTGAATGGTTTTCTCAATTTAATGTGGGTTCGAGTGGTCCCCACACTTTCCCATTCATATGAGAGGTTTCAAAAATAAAAATGTTAATATTTTTATTTTTCTATTCCTCCGCAAAGAAATCTATAACTAAAATTCACCCTCGACCAATGATAGTCGTGGTGAAGGTCTCTTTAAGCGAATATCAGTGCTGTGATTTCAACGATGTTCTCAGATTTAAATTTTGAGTAGCGTTATAAATGCTACAAAAACATGTTCAGATGTTTACTGAACGTACACAGAAAAAATGTTCATAAATTCATTCCGAGCAGCTGGACCTCAGAATCCCGCACCGTAAATTTTCAGGGACAATTAATATTCCTTATCATTTAGAAAAATTAAATGGAAAATTTGGGTCTTTATATTATCCACACCTCCTTGATTAGCGTCCCCATATGGTACAACTCAAACTAACTGAAAATGTGGGGGTACAGAGCACATATCTGGGACTCCCGCTCTCATGTGATCTCCTAGAGGTTAATGTGCTGCCAGAAAATGCACATCATAGGTATCAACCACCCACGAAGGACCCGCTCTTGTCAATCACCAATATCTATTCGAACCTCCATAAACATCACCCCAGAGTCAATGTCCAAATCACTGTGGTTGATGATGTTATAAGGTTAATGAACGTATCTACTCATCTGCAATACATGGATGATGTCGTGCACCCAGTGCAACTGAGGGGGTTGTGCTATGTGGAAATCCACTTTTCCAACTCTTCTAGGATCTACAATGGTCCAATTCCCTGAGAGATAACTTTCTACCCTGTCCATATCTCCACAAAACTCATCGGGCTAAGTCCCGTAGGATGACGTGGTCACAATCCTCAAACTCCAGAGGTCTTCATCCACTGTTGACATAAGAGTTCTTCCTACTATGTGTAGTCTTCATCTGCTACTGGATGATCTAAACCTTCTCCATGGTAGCCCATACCATATCAGGTCCCATGAGTGTGGACCCCCTATATCAGTCTGACACAATGGTTATCTACAAGGTCGGCCTTACAAAGCCTTGAAATGTTCCATCCCAATTTAGAAGTGATATTTGTTTTTGAATGCAAACTTCACTATAGAGAATTGGTCCTCCCAGCTACGACCGAAGTCCAGAACGCAAGCACACAACATGTCCTCGAGGGTATGAATAGTATTCTCAGTATGGCCTTCCGTCTAAGGGTGGAAGGTGGTTCTCCTACGAAGTTGTCTCCCAAAAGCCTCTTACAACCTCTTCCATAGCCGGGAAGTAAATCTTGTATCACGATAGGAGACATTTTTTGAGGTTACTCCTTGTATCCGCACAATATACTACAAATAGTGTAATCCCAAGCTCTCTATAGAACTATGCTCTCTAATCAGTTGGAAGTGGGGCAACATGGTGAGCCGATCGACAATCACACAGATATAATCAAGAACTTTTGATGTAAGTGGAAGTCCAATGTCGAAGTCCATGGATATCCCATCCCAATTCCACCATGTGACCTCTAAAAAATGATCTAATCATTCTGGTACCCAATGCTCCAACTTCAGAAGCTGACAAGTGAGGCATCGAGAGAAAAACTCTACTACTGCTTTTTTCATTCCCAGCCAACAGTTGTGTCATCAGAGGTCCTGGTACATATTCACCACTCGTGGATGTACCACTAGATGGGATGTGTGGAACTCCCTCAACACTTCCTCTAGAAGTGACTCTAGTACCATGGTACATCCTCTAAAGATGATTATGCGGCCCCCACCTTCATAAAATCCATCATGTGCCCATCTTGTGGATATCTGTGCACGTCGAACCTCGTATTCAGTGTCCCCACATTTCACCTCAGTAACTCACTAAATAAATGGTGGAGTGAATATAAGAAACTGAAGATAAATTTCTCGATCTCAGTCTACAAAGGATATCTTCAATGAGGAAAGCTTCTTTGTCGCCTCACATAGCATAGGTATACCAGATCTTCTTATCAGTTCATCTTCTACAACGTTCCCCTTCCCAAGAGTATAGACTATCTCTGTATAGACGTGAATCCTGATGTACATGAAATTTACATTACTTTTGCAGAATACTTAATACATAACAAAAAAAAGACACACAAGGACCATAATAGTTTAGTGTCGTTGGAAACTTGGAACGTAGTCTTCTAATCGTGGTGAATGATCTTCAACATCTCCCTTAAAGATCTTCCCCCTTTTTTACCTAAAACCTTTCTTTATATCCTGGGGAAAATAAAACATAAAAAGGGTGAGCTCAAATGCTCAGTAAGGGTAAGCATGGATAAAATAAAACATGCCATATACATTTGAACTTAAAAACATGAACATAATGTTCAAACATCAAAAGCTTGAGCAATGACATAAAACATGGAAGTACATATGGTGTAGATAATAAAGAAACATTAAGAATGATAAAATAGCATGGAAATAAAACATGTAATTGTGGAAACCATTGAGCACATGTCATGATTTCCATAGTAGCCAAGGCATTGCTGCCAAGACCATCTTGGTGGACAAAGTCCCTTTCTGAATCGAGTTCACTCCTCATTTCAGTCATGTAACACTGAATCAGATTAACATACCATTCCATCCATGTCTATCTCATGAGATATAAATCTTTACCCAATGCATTAGAGGGAGATAGAGGTCCCACCCATCTTATAATAAAATCATTCTTACTTGTGCCACAAAATAAACATACATCATTCATAATAACCCAATAAATAAAATGGGTTTCATAAACATCATCCCATCATCACATAATCCATATTAAAGAAATGGATATCATTTCAGAATAAAAAAAGTGAAACCATGTAAATCATAAAGACAATACGCTTGAAATATACACATGTGAAATAATGTCTTCTTAGATGAAAATGGTTTTGATAAAACACTTTAAATGAATTCTTGAGGAAAATATCCTTTTTTCTTCAAATTCATTTTCTTTTCAAAAATGTCATGCAATTTTAGAAGAAAAGGTTTTTGTTGAAAATATTCCTGAAATCTTTTGATGGAAGCTTCATGAAAATAAGTCTTTATAAAACCATAAAAATCCGTTCATGCCGTATATGTTAAATAAAACATTCTTATCATACTTTTCTCAGAAAAGTCAAAAAAAGTACCTCGTAACATAAACAAAAGTATGATTCCTTACATACCATGTAGTAAAAGTCAAAATTGGGTAAAAAGGACATTAAACATACATGAAACCATTTTTAGAAAACATGGACATGGATGATAACAATAACCAAAGTAAATAATTACAAATAATCAATCTCAGATAAAAATGAGATTAGCCAAATTATCCCTTACCTTAGGTCTGATATGCTTTGTAGGTATCTGAACCCCCTGTATAATGATTTAAATAATGTTATTGACTTATTAAAAAATCATATTCATTTATATTATATCATATATGGTCCACTTATCACTTTATATTACCCGTTCTTTTGTAAAGTCATGTTAAATTAGCATTTTGGGTAAAATCGTCTCATTTTTCGTTCGTGTTTTAACTTGTAATTGTTAATATGATTACTTGGATCATGATTACTTATATCCAGAATTTAAAACATGATTTCTATATAATATATATTCTTAATACACATATATATAATATATTGATAAATGGAATGAAATACACCGTTCATGGAGACGGTAGGTCGTACGTACGCATGAACGCTGTTTTTGTTTCCTTATTGAATTGAATGGAATTAAGTAGATTAAATAAATATATATATACATAAATCCAGTATCATTTTTATGTCATATATTTCATGATTATAAATTATATATACTTTATAATCATTCATGAATGGTTAATCTTTGAGAATGAATCTCATCGCGTCGTGGAGACGGTAGTCTGTACGTACGCCCAAGCGATGATATCATTCCCATGATCGTGGAATTGTATTCAACTGTATGTATAATATTTAAGAATCAATATCACTTTACAATAATCATATATATTCATTATTTACACCATTATACCCATCCAATTAAGGTGGTGGTGGAAAATATATTACACCACGCCGTGGAGACGGTATTCCGTACGTACAGACGCGCGGTGATTTCATTTTCCGTAGGATGGATAAATTGTGAAATAGGGTTGTTTCATACATATAATAACATATACGTATATGAGTGATACTGATGTTATTAATTCATAACGAAACAACTAATGAAGAAGAAGTGGAAGAAGAAATAACGTTGAAATAATCGGTAACGAACATTACCTCTTCTTTGAAGCGCCACTTTGGGACCTCCTCTTAGGGCACTACAATTGGCCTTTGAAGAAGACCAGGACCTCTAGGATGTTTCTAGGGAAGTGCAGAAGATAATTTTTTAGGGGTTTTATGATCATGAAGGCTCAAATTGGTGTGATTAAGAGAGGGAGGAGGTGCCCTTTTATAAGGGAGGAGAGGGGCACCTTTGGAAATCTTAATAATACTAATTTATAATAAATCTAAACCCACTTAAAAACCACCAAAAATTACTAATATTCGAATATAAGATTAGATAGGGTTGTTATATCATCAAACAATAAAATTTAGACATATTAGGAAATTATTTTAAACATTATCAACTTGATTTATCCTTAATCAATTTAATTTTATTTGTGGTAATAACATTCTAAATTTTAACTTATAACAAAAAATTACTTTTTATTTGTGAATTGTACATAATTGGATAATTTATAACATTTTAGACCATATAAATTTAAATTTATAATTTTTAAATTGTTTTGTGATTTTTAAACAATTTTATATTATGTTATTTTTATAAAATAACAATAGTGTCAATTTTGACACAATTCATTTATATGAATTTAAATAAAATATATACAGAATATATGTTAGAACTAAAATCTTTAATAGTTTCATAAATGGCCATATAAATCTATAAAATTAGTGTAGAATATTAAATAGTTCATATAATGTTTAGTTTATTATTTTTAAAACCATTTATTTGGTTTATCTCTTAATAAAATAATTACTACAACATTTTTGTATAATTATTTAATATACGTATATGTTGCTTAAAAATTAATAATAATATCCTATGATGAAGATAAATATATTAAAGTACACAATAATACTTTTACTCGAATTTATCTTCTTAAAATCAAAATAATTAAATTGTTCTATATATTAAATTATGAAGGTGACAACTTTGGCATAATTTAAAATAAAATAATATAACTGTCATAATTGCTTGTATCAGACTCCAAATGGTCAAATATTCGACCATTGGATGATTATATTTTATATTTACATGAAAAATAAGTTTTGGACAGGGTTTTGTGCCTTTTATGGCCACTATCAGTTTAATGAAAACTATATTCTTGATTTTTTACTAGATAAATAATTTCTGCTTCACTATTGTGTCACAATTAATGATAATTATTTAATCCCAAAAAATTATAAATAAATTATCATGATGTAGATAATTTTGTTAGATTTCTGTAGACTATTAATTTTTGAAGTTTCATGAAGTTTATCACTAACTTAAAATTATTATACTTATAGTATTTAAGAGAGTGACATGTTGTCACTTTCTTTGGTTTTAATAATAATTAAATTACATTCATGGAAAAAAGTCCATTAAATGAATCTAATCCAACCATTAGGTGATATGGAAAGACTTTTGGTCATTCAATAGGATTTTTCCAAGTGTTAGTGTAATTTTATAATCTTATATTTACCCTTAATTACCCGATTTACCTTTAATTATGGTAAATAAAATTTACCGTAGTTACTATTCACAATGCCCAAAAATAAAAAGTATCTTATTAAAAAAATTTGGACCCACTGATTCCAAATATTGAATCCATTTTTCCAAATTCAACACACAAAAGTTGCAGAAATTAAATTAAAATTAATCCCGTTGTCGAAAGGACACGGGTTTTTCTTTAAAACAGTGCAAAAGATTGAATTGATTTAACCTACGAAATCAAGGTAAAATGAATGCTAATGACATAAATTATATTAAATGGTAAAAATATATTATATTTATATTTAAAACCATTAGATATTATAATTTAACCACATAATATATTATGCTGATAAAAGTTGTTTTTAATTAAAATATTGTGTGTTTTTAATATTCATTAAAATATCAAAGTTATCATAATAAAATGGAAAATTTATCCAAAGTAAATTTTTATTTCTTGATTCCAAAGAATAATTTTATTTTGTCAAATGGAACTTATAAACATTTCAAAAACTTGATTTAATGTGGGTGCGCCATCAAAAGGCGGCAAAACTGTATTTTTTGAAAAATACTTATTTTACCCAAAAAAATTATTTTGTTCTCATACCATGTTCTAGAAAATGTGTAAGATGAATAATAATGTTATAAAATTCAAAATTTATTTAATAATACTCATAAAGGCTAGTTCATAACAATATTATAATAATATATTGTTGTTTAGTAAAATTTGGTATTGCGTACAACACACGCTATGAGGGAAGGTCGTGATTGTGTGTAATGCAAGCCAAGTCAGGGTTGCGTGTAGTGAATGACTCCATTGTTATTGCGTATAACATAATACAACCATATTTTATTTATACATTTAATATATATATATATACACTCAATGTTGAGTAGAATATCTTCTATCAAACGAACTAGAAATTGTGTGTAACACGGGCCAAGAATAGAGTTGCGTATAATGCAAGCTAATACGATGTTGCGTATAGTTCATGATAATCATGGTGTATCGTAGAACAGAAGATATGAAGGAAATTAAAAAGAATGTATCTTATAAAATCTCATGTTGTTACATTCTACCCCCCTTAAAATTAATTTCGCCCTCGAAATTCGTCGGGGTTATAAATCATTTACTATTCATAGAAACCCACATCATAAAAAGAAACAAAAAAACTAAACTTTAAAAACTAAAGTATGAAATATAACGGTTACCCAAATTAACTCATCATTGGGTTTCCATATAGGATAATATTGGTGAAAATATGGATATGGAAGAGAAATCTAACCATCATGTTCTGATAGAGAGTGGTAGGGAACATGGCTATGAAAAAGCCAACAATCACAAAGCCATAAATTTGTGATGATCTAAGGTACCATCTGATTCATTGGATATAAAGGAAATAGGAAAACATTTTTGGTTCTCAAGATCATTTCCCTAAAGATGATGAAATTGGAATTAGAAGAAATAATTTTGTGATTTTGGTATAGTCTCACCATTGGCCGTTATTTGGACAATTTCCACTTCATCTCTTAAAGAAATGAAGTTGAATTTTCCATTCGTGATGAGTTAGCAGATCATGTGATATAATGATGGGTTATTCCATCTGTCTCAAAAAAAATGATAGAAAAGTTATCAAAAAAAATATATAAGTCCATCTATAGTGAGATTAATCATATATGGTTACTAAAATGGACTTATACTTCATATATCATACTGCTTAATATAATAAAACTAGTTTCTTCTAAACAGGGACTTCCTGTAGGCCAGTGGTAGGCGATAAAGGCCAGTCGCACTTCGGTTGTGGGTTCGATTCCCACAGCCTTGTCCGACGCGATGGGCTGTCGCCGACCCTGCAGGTTGTTATTTTTCTAAAACTACATTACTATAACATCACATCAATAATATCAAAAAAATGTTCTATCCTTAAATAATACTAACGTATGTACAACATAATTCATTCCAATCTTTAGGCTTATCTAAAATACATCAGTCCAAGCTCATAGTATAATGAAAACGATTACATGAAATGTCATCAACCAAGCATGCGAATATCATCATTTATCCCCCATATATCTTGTTGGTCACATTCCAATCATTTGATTACCTTAATCATGTATTCTCTTGAAAAATTAATACCCATTGAACCATAGTGAAAACATGAATGGAGTTAAAAGTTAACACATTCCACATAACAAAATCCTCATAATTCTATATACTCAAACCATGATATCACTTAGTCCTTATATCAATCATGAGATCATGAATACTGTCAAACATTTCATTTTCTCTTTATCCCTTCATTACCCGCATATCATCTGCTTTCCAAAATATTTGAATCACTTTTCATGGTTACCGGTACCTTAAATTTATTGAAAACCACAATAGACTAATACAATAATATTCCAATACACTATAAAAGTACCTCAAAAACATTATTCTTGAATACCAATACATAAACACTTCAATACATCATCTTCAATGATTGTCCTAGAATAATTCATTCCTTGATTTAGAAGTAACTTTTTAGGTCAGGGCGTTGAGTTGGGTAATGCCCATGTTCTCCATAAATAATACATTGAACACCATAACAGTCTGTCACTCTATGACCCTTTTCTCTACACAGATATCATCGGTCCCTCCATTTGAGGTATTCCTCAAGGTTCTTCTTCCCTTCTTTAGAAATATCAGTATTCCGTTTTTTTTCTCCTCAACATGCGAACATGCATAATAGTCTATCTTCCTCTTATTTGATGAATTAGGAATACCACTAAATTTCACCTTGTTAATCATATATCATGATGATTGATTCAGAATAATCACAATATATTTCTCTCTAGGCATTATACAATTTTTTTGCTCATAGTCACGAATTTGTCCATTGGATTAAATGTTAACTGAATTCCTTCTGGTTCCCTCCATTAACTAAAACACAAAATAAAATATGTGAGAGGAAATATCATGCTAGAAAAAACAACATTGTAAAGGGGAAGTTCCCTCAATATCTAACATCTTAGTTTAAATTATAAGATCCTTAGCGCAATTCTAGGACTATAACCTATACGTATACTTAACCTTAGAGACATCCCTAGACATACCTTAGAAGTATCTCTAGGGATCTCACTAACGTTTTCGCATCATAGTTTCCAATGGTTGAATAAACCTTTGTTGGATCGAATAGTAGATATAAAAGTCTATTAGATGGAACAATACAAGAGGGGGGGTGAATTGTAGGTTTAAAAACTTTGAGTTTTAGTAACAAAGAGATTAGTTTAAATGAACTTAAACTAATACAAATACAAACACCCACAATTGTATTGAAAGTAAAAGGTAAGATGTATTGTAATACTATTGTAAAGTAAGACAATTGTATTCAAGATGAACACAATAATCAGAGTAATACAAATATGATTGATTCTACCTTAAAGCGTATAGAACCAATTGATACAATATGTAAAAGAACAATTGTAATTGAAACAATTACAATTGAATATGTAAAAGAAGAAAGGAAACAATACAATCCCTTTCTAAAACAAACAGCGGAAATGTAAAAGTAATACAATTCTTTTAACCCAAAGAGAAGGGTTATCCTTTCACCTAGGATAAAAGATCTGTCTCATCAACACCTTGGTGAGCCCTCGATACGATTATCGGCTTGTCTGTCTGCCTATCCCTGGCAGCCCTCGATACGATGATCGGCTCGTCTGTCTGCCTATCCCCGGCAGCCCTCGATACGATGATCGGCTTGTCTGTCTGCCTATCCCCGGCAGCCCTCGATTTTGCAGGTAATCGGCACCTCTGTCTTTCAATTACTTGAAAGCCCTCGATACGATGATCGGACGCACAAAGCTGATGAGAGAAGTCAGAGTCTCTCTCTCTAGAATCTTCGTAGTTCACAGTCAATCTCTTTGCTCATCGTTGTTTTCTCAGCTTCAAATGACCTCCTATTTATAGGCCTCGGGTTCCAACGGTCATATTGCCTCCAACGGTCATCTTGAAACAGAAAGCACGACATCGTTTTGATTAGTATATAACTAACTCAACGACATCGTTTTGTTAGGACAAGAGATATATAGAAAAGTAAAACATGAGTATGATTCATATGCAGAGAGAGTATTTTTGACAAAGTACCAAAACAAATAATGATTATCTGAATAGTAGTTAGTACGATACGATCGACAGAGTCAGTACGATACGTTTGACAGAGTCAGTACGATACGTTTGACAGAGTCAGTACGATACGTTTTGGTCGATACGATCAACATCGTACGATACGATAAACATAATAAAAGACAATTTGTTATTTTACAAACATATGATATAATACATTCGAGATTTCCAAAACAAGACAGAATATATTTGTGATTTCCAAAACACGATGTAAAAGCCAAAAGGGGACTTTTGACTTAACAATCTCCCCCTTTTTGGAAAGCACAAACACACAAAGTAAATGAAACAAGAAATACTTATCTCCCCCTGAGTTATTGAAAACTCTTCTGAATAAGAATTTGAATACAACTAACTCCCCCTTAGGTATTGACTTTCCTAAGGATTGTATTCATAGATTTTCCTTAAGAGCATTGTATTGCATTCTCCCCCTTTGTAAAAACAAACTTTGTAAATATTCTCCCCCTTTGTGATTTACAAAAAGAAAGGAGTATTCTCGAATTGTCTGAAAGGATTAGTAAAGTAAAACAAGACAATTGGATAAAAGAGAGAATTATAAGAGTTATTACAACACAAAGTTTCAAAAGAAACAAATACAACAATCATTTCTCTCTTTCCTTCTCCTTCTTTATCAGCTCATGAAGCACGGCTTTCATCTTCTTGATCTCCTTCTTGTCTTCAGAAATTGATTCACCCTGAGTTTTGAGAAGCTCCTGTTGATCCGCAAAAATCTGATCTTGATTTTTGATGGTTTCCTCCTGAACTCTGATTACCTCTTCAAGGGTATCAATTCTGCTTTGCAAAGTTTTGTTGTCCTTAGACAATTCAGAATTTTGTTTCTTCAGAAACACCATTTCATCTTTGAAAGATGAAACCTTCGAAACTTCTGATTGGAAAACATTCATTCTTTCTTGCAAGTCTTTCATTGAAGGGACATCGGTTCTTTGAGAAGATAAAAGATTCAGCCTTTCAACCGTTTCTTTATCAAGCTTATTGAAAGCAATTGCAAGATCATTTGAAAGTCTCCTTATATCTTCAATAGCAACTTCATGGTCATTGATTGAGCTCTCTGTTTTGTACGACCACTTAGTCATCTTATTACATGCCTTCCTGTGAACAACTGAGCTTTCAGAAAGAACTTTCAAATCGGCTTCTACAGACAAGACTTTCTTCCTTAACTCTTTCACGGATCCAAACTTCTTTCTCTGATTTTCAGTAATAAAGTCAATCTTTCCTTCCAGCCTTGGAAAATAAGGAATAGTTTTCTCCATTCTCCTCAAAACATGAACAATGTAATCACTCTTTTTGAGAGAGATTGTGTGCTCTGAATCAGTATCATCATCGTACGATTCTAGTTCATGTGATTTGCTTGATTCAACAACTAGCTGTTTGCCTTTCGCCTTTTCTTTCTGTTTTCCATCATCCACTTTATCACTGATGACAACAACTTTGTCAGAATGAGAAGATTGAGCATCATTCTTTTCTTTCGATGACATCCTGTCCGGTGATCTTTCCTGATCGGCATGAGAAGTTTGTTGAACACCTTCGCTCAGCTTTTGAACCGATTCCTCTCTACCTTTCTTAGAGCTTTGAAGAAATTCTAAAAGAAAATCTCCTTCTTCTTCTTCCACTTCTTCCATCACTTGTTTCCCTTTCTCTTTCTCAGGCAAACTCTGTACGATAGGCTCTTGATGTACTTCCACTGTTAATTGAGCACTTGCATCTTCAACAGCTTTCAAGACTTTAGAAATATCAAAGTCCTGAGCCTTTCTTTTCAACAGAGTCTTCTTTTTCTTTTCAGCTTGAAGGGTTTCTTCTACCCTTATCCTTTCTGCAAAGGCTTCAGCAGGGTCAAGTCCAAACTTTGGATCACCCTCTTTTCTCTGTTCCTTGTCCTTTCTCCACTTTGCCACAACTTCTTTACTATACTTCGGCTTCTTCTTCGGCTTTGAACTAGTCTGTGGATCAGACTTTCGAGTAACACCGGCCGATTGATTATCCTTGGCTGGCATCGGTGCCGATTGATTTTCAGGTACTTCAGCTTCTACATCTCTGACAAAAAGTTTTGAATTCGAATCAAAACAAACATTCAGCTTCTTCATCGTACTCTTATTAATGAAAGACGGCCACAAATCCATAGGTTTTCCTTTCAAAGGAATATTACAGAACTTCATACTCTCAAGAATAAATTTTGTGAGGATGGCCGGATACATTATTATCTGGGATTTAATCCCTCCTTTCTTGACATTCTTGATTGTTTCAAAGATATATCCCATGAGATTTACCTTTCTCATATTCACAAGGTAGTCAAGCATAAAGACATCAGAGACTTTAAGGGTTTCTCTATCCCCTTTCCTTGGAACAAGGAAACCTTTCATCCATAGAGTTACAAACCTATTGTCCGGTGAAAGATGATAAACTTTTCTCTTTCCCTCATTAACAACAAACAAAGACTTTTCAGCATTTTCTCTATTGAAAGTACCAACTTCCTCTGGAAGTTTATGAGATGGACAGAATGCATCACCTTCTATAGAAACATTTAGAAAATGCGCCGCTTGTTTCACAGACATAGATAACTTCCTATCGTACACAGCGAAGTTAATATTCATATCCTTGTCAAAAGAAACGGTTTTGTAGAATTGACACACTTCGTCAAACAGAACTGGATCTTGAGTATCAGGCTTTTCCACACAGAGATGTTCCCATCCTTGAAACAAAATAATCCTCTTGATTGTAGAATCGTACGCATCAAAGAATTCTCGTGATACTAACCTTTCTCTGTGAAAGTCTTTCTCTGTAAAGGTCTTTGAAGACATATCAGCGGGAGTGTTGGCAGAAGATTGAGACATAAAGATGATGCCGATTGGGAAGATCGTACGATTGATTATAGCCGGTTGAACAGAGCTTCGCCTCAAATTCTTGGATAAACGATGTGGGTTTGGGAAGGGGAGGGGGTATTTATAGGCAAAAAGATATGACGGTTGATCTTCTACGGTCAGGATTAAAGAAAAATAGATCAACGGTTAGAAATAAAAGAATAAAAAATAATGAGAAAGAATACCTGTCGAAGATCGTAAGGTGATTGCTGGTTTTGGTGACATTACGATGGAAAACAATCTCAATACTATCATCGGTCGATTCAAAAATTATTTGAATGGTACGATGGAAAAGAATTTCAATACTATCATCGGTCGATTCAAAAATTATTTGAATGGTACGATGGAAAAGAATTTCAATACTATCATCGGTCGATTCAAAAATTATTTGAATGGTACGATGGAAAAGAATTTCAATACTATCATCGGTCGATTCAAAAATTATTTGAATGGTACGATGGAAAAGAATTTCAATACTATCATCGGTCGATTCAAAAATTATTTGAATGGTACGATGGAAAAGAATTTCAATACTATCATCGGTCGATACAAAAATATTGAATGGTACGATGGAAAAGAATTTCAATACCATCATCAAAAAATTAAAATGGTCAATACGATAAACAGAAAAACTAAAATGGTCAATACGATAAACAGGAAAACTAAAATGAAACAATAAAACTGTCAATACGATAACCAGAAAAAGAAACATATAAAAAGAGAGTAAATATTTAAAGATCAGAAACATAGACATAAAGAAATGTCCTCCCCCTTTCTACGAGGAGTTTCTTACTATTAGGAGAGATTTAAAACAAGAAGTAGATATGAATGATTATTTTATTGTAATCATTCCTAGCTTCTGTTTTATAAATTCAAATCTATCGGAAGGTAAAGGTTTTGTAAAAATATCAGCAAGTTGTTCTTGTGTTCCGATGAATTGTAAAACAATATCTCCTTTTTGTGTGTGATCCCTAAGAAAGTGATGCCTAACATCTATGTGTTTAGCACGAGAGTGATGTGCTGGGTTTTTACTAAGAGCTATGGCACTTGTATTATCACAAAGAATTTGAGTTTTGGAGAAACTCAAACCATAGTCAGTGAGTGTGTGCTGCATCCACAATACTTGAGCACAGCAACTTCCAGCTGCTACATATTCAGCTTCAGCAGTGGAGAGTGCTACTGAGTGTTGTTTCTTGCAGGACCAAGAAACCAAAGAATCTCCTAAGAAATGACATGTTCCAGATGTACTTTTTCTATCCATTCTACAACCACCAAAGTCAGCATCTGAAAAACTTTTTAAAAAAAATTCATTTCCAGAAGAGTAAAAAAGTCCTAAATCCATAGTGTCTTTTAAATACCGAAAGATTCTCTTTACGGCTTTTAAGTGAGACTCTTTTGGATTAGATTGATATCTTGCACATAAGCATACAGAAAACATCAAGTCGGGTCGACTAGCTGTCAAGTATAGCAAACTCCCTATCATACCTCTAAAAATTGTTTGATCTACTGGTTTCCCAGTTTCATCAAGATCAAGAGTATTTGAGGTACTAATTGGGGTGCTAATACTTTTAGTTTTGTCAAATCCATACTTTTTGAGTAAGTCTTTAATATACTTATGTTGAGATATATAAGTTCCTTCTGGTTTTTGAGAAATTTGAAAACCTAGAAAGAATGTTAACTCACCCATCATACTCATTTCAAACTCAGATTTCATTAAATTTGCAAAAGAATCGGTTAAAGATTTCTGAGTTGATCCAAATATGATGTCATCAACATAGATTTGGACAACCAAAACATTTTTGTTTTCCATTTTGATAAAAAGAGTTGGATCAGCTGTACCTTTTCTATAATTGTTTTGTAAAAGAAATCCTGTAAGTCTATCATACCATGCTCTAGGAGCTTGTTTAAGACCATATAGAGCCTTGGTAAGTTTAAAAACATGATCAGGATGTTTTGGATCTTGAAAACCAGGAGGTTGTTCAACAAAAACTTCTTCTTGAACAAAACCATTTAAAAAAGCACATTTGACATCCATTTGAAATAGTTTGAAATTGAAATATGCTGCGAAGGCTAATAGAATTCGAATAGATTCAAGTCTAGCTACAGGAGCATATGTTTCCTCATAGTCTATTCCCTCTTGTTGATTATAGCCTTTAGCAACAAGTCTTGCTTTATTCCTAACAATGATTCCATTTTCATCACACTTGTTTCTGAAAACCCATTTTACACCAATTACAGTTGTTTCTTTAGGTCTTTCAACTAAAGTCCAGACTTGATTCCTTTCAAATTCATTTAGTTCATCCTGCATAGCTTTGATCCAATCATCATCACCTAAGGCCTCACTTGGACTTTTAGGTTCAAATTGGGAAAGAAAAGCAAGATGTTCTATTTCATTTCTTAAGGAATTTCTGGTCCTTACAGGTTGATTTATATCACCAATGATGTTATCACTGGGATGATTCCTAAGAAACAATTGATTTGGGTTTTGTAAAACCTGTTCATCAACATATGGTAGAAAATCTTCTGTGGTAAATGTTTCAGAAATACTTTCTTGAACATTTTCCTTATCAGAATGTTCTTCTAATATAGGTTGATAAATATTTTTGGAAAACACATCCGAGGATGTAGGATTGGGTTGGTTGAAAACAAAAGGGTTAGTTTCATCAAATTTTACATGTACTGTTTCTTCAACAGTACAAGTGTTTTTATTGAAAACTCTATAAGCCTTAGAGGTTGTGGAATAGCCTAGAAAGATTCCTTCATCAGATTTTGGTGCAAATTTGTGTAGATTGTCTTTTGTGTTCAGAATGAATACTTTGCATCCAAAAACTTTGAAGTAAGAAACTTTAGGTTTTCGGCCAGTCCATAACTCATAAGGAGTTTTATTAAGAAAAGGTCTAGTTAAAACACGATTTATAGTATAACAGGCAGTACTAACAGCTTCAGCCCAAAAGTGCTTAGCAATTGAGTATTCACTCAACATGGTTCGAGTCATTTCCTGAAGAATACGATTTCTTCTTTCAACAACCCCATTTTGCTGAGGAGTTCTTGGTGCTGAGAAATTGTGAGTAATACCTTTCTTACTACAAAAAGTTTCAAAATCTGAATTTTGAAATTCACCACCATGATCACTATGAATAGTTATCAATGGTAGGTTTTTCTCATTTTTAACTTGGGCTCTAAAAGTTTTGAAATATAAAAAGGCTTCAGATTTCTTTGTGAGAAAATAGACCCATGTAAATCTAGTAAAGTCATCAACTAAAACAAATACATAGTATTTGCCTCCAATGCTTCCAGATTGTGAAGGACCAAACAAATCCATATGCACAAGCTGTAAAGCATTAGAAGTTGAAACTTCATTAATTGATTTAAAGCTAGTTTTATGTTGCTTGCCATATTGACAAGGATCACAGACTTTTGAAGAATCATATCTAAGATCCGGTAGTCCTTTTACAAGTCCTTTCTTTGAGAGTTTTCTTAGGTTTCTCAAATTACAGTGTCCTAGTCTCCTATGCCATAGCCATGATTGGTCTTCTATTACACTTAAGCAAGGTAAGTTTTGGTTCCTAAGGTCTTCTAAGTTAATAGTGTAAACATTCTCTTGCCTATGGGCAGATAGAATGAATTCATCCTTGGAATTGTGAACTAGACACTTATCATTTCTAAAATTCACAAGGTAACCTTCATCACATAATTGACTTATGCTGATGAGATTGTGCCTAAGACCTTTTACAAATAAAACATTTGAAATAAGAACTTTTCCAAGAAAAACAATATTACCTATACCAACAATCTTTCCTTGAGCATTATCTCCGAAGGTAACCTTTCCACCTTTTGTTTTGATAACCTTTTCAAAGAAATCTTTGTTTCCAGTCATATGTCGAGAACAACCACTATCCATGTACCAAATGTTCTTATTGGTACACTTCTGATTCTCCTGAAAAAGAAACAATTAGATTTTTGGAATCCAAACTTGTTTGGATCCAGAAGAGTTAGATAAAAGAATTTTAGGAATCCACATTTGTTTTGCAAAATGAGCTTTATGAAATCCTAAGGATTGAGTTTTGTTAAGAGAACAATCTCTTCTCCAATGTCCACCACATTGACACTTGGAACAGAAAATGGTTTTTTGAGGAACAAAATAGTTATTACTAAAAACAGGTTTGGAATAAGTATAACCAAGACCAGAACGATTTCTCAATGGTCTAATTTGAGAATACATCCTATCAAAGTTTTCTTTTCCATGAGTGAAGTTTGACAAACACTTTTTCAAGGATAAAATCTCTGACTTTAGTTTTAAAACCAAATTCTTGTTTTCTAAAACATTTGAATTTGAACTAGAGTTAGATTCTAATATATCTTTCTTTGAAATAGCAGTTTCAAGATCCTTAGAAAGTTTATCCTTTTCAGATTTGACTTTCTCAAGGGTTTTCAGAATACTTTCAAAATCAGCAGTTTTCTCATCAAGATCTTTAGAAAGATCTGATACCTCTAGTCAAAACAGAAATTCTAGAATTTGCTTTTTCGAATCTCTTTTTGAGTTTAGAATTTTCATTTTCAAGTAACTTAGCAAATCTAGAAACTTCTTCAAAAGAAGGTAATGTATCATCTTCTGATGATGAGGGTTCATCATTTGAAGATTCATAATATCTATTATCAGCATAATTTGCATTTAAAGAGACATTTGTAACAGCTTCAGCATTATGTACCTTAGCCATGAGACAATGATTTTCAATTGGTAGTCTGGCTAGAAGTCCAATATTCCTTTGTCCTGACGTCTCATTATCTGAAGAATCATCTGAGGAATCACTACCACTTGCACTCCATGTATCGTTAGCTTTCAAGACCTTCTTTGTCTTATAAAACTTTTTCTTGTTTCTTTCAGAGTGTTTCTCTTTTCTATCTCTCCTCTTTAGTAAAGGACAATCAGGCCTTATATGTCCTGCTTTCTTGCACTCATAACAAGTTACCTCAGAATCTTTCCTATCTTTCCTGTCTTTCTTTTTGAATCTATATTGAAAATCTTTCTTTCCAACAATCTTGTTCATCCTCCGAGCAAGATTAGCTAACTCATTATCTGAAAGATTACATTCACTTGAATCAGATACAACAACTTTCTTGGATTTAGACCTCGTAACCCTTTCAGGTGTTTTGGCTTTAGATGCAAAAGCTACACTTCCATTCCCATTCTTCTTCTTATTGAAATCAGCATCTCTCTTCATTCTTGTCTCATGCTGTAGAAGAGTTCCAAAGAGTTCATCAAGAGTAATCTGGGAAACTTTTCTATTTTCATCAATAGCTGTTCTTTTTGACTCCCATTCATTTGGCATGATATCTATAATCTTGTCAACAAGAGCTTCATCATCAAGACCCTTTTCTCCCATAGATTGTAAGCTGTTGACAATTGTCATAAACCTCTGTTGCACTTTACATACTGGCTCTCCATAAGGAAAAACAAAACCATGATACTCTGCTCGAAGCATTGCTCTCCTTGTTTCTATAACTTTGGATGTACCAAAATGAGTGACTTCTAATTTCTTCCAAATACAGTTGGCTGCTTCACATGAAGATATCTGACTATATATATTCCTGGTCATAGAGCATAATAAAGTATTGCGTACCTTGTAATTCAGTTGATATTCTTGCTTCTCTTGATTGGTAAAAGTACTAACTTCTTTGTCAGGTATTTTGTAACCTCCAGTAAGCATAATAAAATTGTCTACACCAGTATTGATGACGAAAGTCTTCATACGATCTCTCCAATATTCGTAATCATTCCCATCAAAGATTGGTGGTCTAGAAGGATTCAGATTATCTATTGATCCGATATTCATTCCTGTCATCTATAACAAAAACAACTTTTCCACTCCACACGTTAGTGTAGTAAGTATTTAAGATAAGAAATAGAGCTAGTAATACAAATCAGTGGAAAACCTCCTTTGATACCAATTGTTGGATCGAATAGTAGATATAAAAGTCTATTAGATGGAACAATACAAGAGGGGGGGTGAATTGTAGGTTTAAAAACTTTGAGTTTTAGTAACAAAGAGATTAGTTTAAATGAACTTAAACTAATACAAATACAAACACCCACAATTGTATTGAAAGTAAAAGGTAAGATGTATTGTAATACTATTGTAAAGTAAGACAATTGTATTCAAGATGAACACAATAATCAGAGTAATACAAATATGATTGATTCTACCTTAAAGCGTATAGAACCAATTGATACAATATGTAAAAGAACAATTGTAATTGAAACAATTACAATTGAATATGTAAAAGAAGAAAGGAAACAATACAATCCCTTTCTAAAACAAACAGCGGAAATGTAAAAGTAATACAATTCTTTTAACCCAAAGAGAAGGGTTATCCTTTCACCTAGGATAAAAGATCTGTCTCATCAACACCTTGGTGAGCCCTCGATACGATTATCGGCTTGTCTGTCTGCCTATCCCTGGCAGCCCTCGATACGATGATCGGCTCGTCTGTCTGCCTATCCCCGGCAGCCCTCGATACGATGATCGGCTTGTCTGTCTGCCTATCCCCGGCAGCCCTCGATTTTGCAGGTAATCGGCACCTCTGTCTTTCAATTACTTGAAAGCCCTCGATACGATGATCGGACGCACAAAGCTGATGAGAGAAGTCAGAGTCTCTCTCTCTAGAATCTTCGTAGTTCACAGTCAATCTCTTTGCTCATCGTTGTTTTCTCAGCTTCAAATGACCTCCTATTTATAGGCCTCGGGTTCCAACGGTCATATTGCCTCCAACGGTCATCTTGAAACAGAAAGCACGACATCGTTTTGATTAGTATATAACTAACTCAACGACATCGTTTTGTTAGGACAAGAGATATATAGAAAAGTAAAACATGAGTATGATTCATATGCAGAGAGAGTATTTTTGACAAAGTACCAAAACAAATAATGATTATCTGAATAGTAGTTAGTACGATACGATCGACAGAGTCAGTACGATACGTTTGACAGAGTCAGTACGATACGTTTGACAGAGTCAGTACGATACGTTTTGGTCGATACGATCAACATCGTACGATACGATAAACATAATAAAAGACAATTTGTTATTTTACAAACATATGATATAATACATTCGAGATTTCCAAAACAAGACAGAATATATTTGTGATTTCCAAAACACGATGTAAAAGCCAAAAGGGGACTTTTGACTTAACAACCTTTCCTCTGATACCAACTGTAGTGACCTGAAGCCTGACATACATGAAATTTACATTACTTATGTGTAATACTTAATAGATAAAAAAACAGACACACAAGGACCGTAATAGTTTGGTGTCTTTGGAAACATGGAACGTAATCTTCTAATCGTGGTGAAGGATCTTCAACATCTACCTTAAAGATCTTCCCCCATTTTTTACCTAAAACCTTTCTTTATATCCTGGGGAAAAGAAAACATAAAAAGGGTGATCTCAAATGCTCAGTAACGGTAAGCATGGAGAAAATAAAACATACCATATACATTTGAACTTAAAAACATGAACATAATGTTTAAACATCAAAATCATGAGCAAGGACATAAAACATGGAAGTACGTATGGCGTAGATCATAATGAAACATTAAGAATGATAATATAGCATGGGAATAAAACATGTAATTGTGGAAACCATTAAGCACATTTCATTATTTCCATAGTAGCCAAGGCATTGCTTCCAAGACCATCTTGGTGGACAAAGTCCCTTTCTGAATCGAGTTCACTCCTCGCTTCAGTCATGTAACACTGAACCGGATTAACTTACCATTCCAACCATGTCTATATCATGAGATATGAATCATTACCCAATGCATTAGAGGGAGATATAGTTCCCACCCATATCATAATGAAATCATTATTACTTGTGCCTTCAAATAAACATACATCATTCATAATAACCCAATAAATAAAATGGGTTTCATAAACATCATCCCATCATCACATAATCCATATAAAATAAATGGATATAATTTAATAATAAAAAAAATTGAAACCATGTAAATCATACAGACATTACACTTGAAACATACACATTTGAAATAATGACATCTTAGATGAAAATGGTTTTGATAAAACACTTTAAATGAATTCTTGATGAAAATATCATTTTTTCTTCAAAATAATTTTCTTTTCAAAAAATTTCGTTAAATTTTAGAAGAAAAAGTTTTTTTTGAAAATAGTCATGAAATATTTTGAAGGATGCTTCATGAATATAAGGCTTTATAAAACCATAAATATCCTTTCATGTCGTATACGTTAAAAAAAACATTCTTATCGTACTTTTTTCGGAAAAGTCAAAAAAAGTACCTCGTAACGTAAAAAAAAGAATGATTCCTTACTTACCATGTAGTAAAAGTCAAAAGTGGGTAAAAAGGACATTAAACATACATTAAACCATTTTTAGGAAACATGGTCATGGATTATAACAATAACCCCAGTAAATAATTACGAATAAGAAATCTCCGATAAAAATGAGATTTGCAAAATTATCCCTTACCTTAGGTCCGATATGATTCGTATGTATCTAAACCCCCTGTATAATGATTTAAATAATTTTATTGACTTATTATAGAATCATATTAATTGTTATAATATCATATATGGTCCACTTATGACTTTATATTACCCATTCTTTTGTAAATTCATGTTAATGTATCGTTTTGGGTAAAATCGTCTCATTTGTCGTTCGTGTTTTAACTTGTAATTATTAATATGATTACATGGATCATGATTACTTATATCCAGAATGTAAAAAATGATTTATATATAATATATATTCATAATATACATATATATAATATATAGATTAATGGAAATAAATTCACCGTTCATGGAGAAGACATGTCGTACGTACGCATGAACGTTGTTTTCGTTTCCTTATTGAATTGAATGGAATTAAGTAGATGACATACATATATATATATATATATACATAAATCCAGTATCATTATTATTTCATATATTTCATGATTACTTTTAATATATAATTTATAATCATTCATGAATGGTTAATCATTGGGAATGAATCTCATCGCGTCGTGGAGACGGTTGTCCGTACGTACGCACGAGCGATGATATCATTCCCATGATCGTGGAATTGTATTCATGTGTATGTATAATATTTAAGAATAAATATAACTTGACAATAATCATATATAGTCATTATTTACACCATTATACCCATCCAAGTATGGTGGTGGTGGAAAATAGATTACACCACAGCATGGATACGGTATTTCGTACGTACGCACGCGCGGTGATTTCATTTTACGTAGGATGTATAAATTGTGAAATAGGGTTTTTTCATACTTAAAATAACATATTAGTATATGAGTGATACTGATGTTATTATTTCATAATGAAAAATATAAAGAATAAGAAGTGGAAGATGAAATAATGTTGAAAGAATCTGTAACGAATATTTCCTCTTCTTTGAAGCGCCTCTTTGAGACCTCGTCTTAGGGAACTAAAATTGGTCTTTAAAGAAGACCAGGACCTCTAGGATGTTTATAGGTAAGTGGAGAAGATAATTTTTCAGGGTTTTTCTGAGCTTGAAGGCTCAAATTGGTGTGAGGAAGAGAGGGAGGAGGTGCCCTTTTATAAGGGAGGAGAGGGGCACCTTTGGAAATCTTAAAAATATTAATTTATAATAAATCTAACCCTACTTAAAAACCTTCAAAAATGACTCATATTAGAATATAAGATGATATGGGGTTGTAATATCATCAACCAATAAAATTTAGACATGTTAGGAAATTATTTTAAACATTATCAACTTGATTTATGCTTACATAATCAATTTAATTTTATTTGTGGTAATAACATTCTAAATTTTAACTTATAACAAAAAATTTAATTTTTTTTGTGAATTGTCCATAATTGGATACTTTCTAACACTTTAGACCATATAAATTATAATTTATAATTTTTAAATATGTTTGTTATTTTTAAACAATTTTATAATATGTTATTTTTAAAAAATAACAATAGTGTCAATTTTGACACTATTCATTTATATGAATTTAAATAAAATATATACAGAAGATATGTTCGAAATAATAGCTTTAATATTTTCATAAAAGGCCATATTTATCTATAAAATTATTATATAACATTAAATAGTTCATATAATATTTAATTTATTATTTTTAAAACCATTTATTTGGTTTACCTCTTAATAATAGAATTACTACAACATTTTTGTATAATTATTTAAAATACTTATATGTTGCATCAAAATTAAAAATAAAATCCTATGATGAAAATAAATATATTAAATTTCACGATAATACTTTTACAAGAATTTATCATCTTAAAATCAAAATATTTAAATTGTTATATTTATCAAATTAGGAAGGTGACAACTTTGGCATCATTTAAAATAATATAATATAACTGTCATAATTGCTTGTATAAGACTCAAAATGGTCACATTATCAACCATTGGATGATTATAGTATACATTTACATGACCAATAAGTTTAGGTCAGGATTTTGTGCCTTTTATGGTCATTATTAGTTAATTAAAAACTATATTCTTGATTTTTCAATAGATAAATAATTTCTGCATCACTATAGTGTCACATTTAATGATAATTATTTAATACCAAAAAAATTTAAATAAATTTTCATGATGTAGATAATTTTTTTAGATTTCTGTATAATATTAATGTTTGAGGATTCATGATGTTTATCACTAACTTAAAATTATTATACTTATAGTATTTAAGAGAGTGACATGTTGTCACTTTCTTTGGTTTTAATAATAATTAAATTATTTTCAAGGAAAAAATTCCATTAAATGAATCTAATCCAACCCTTAGGTGATATGGGTAGACTTTTAGTCATCCAATAGGATTTTTACAAGTGTTAGGATAATTTTATAATCTTATATTTACCCTTAATTACCCGATTTACCTTTAACTATGGTAAATAAAATTTACCGTAGTTACTATTCACAATGCCCAAAAATAAAAAGAACCTTATTAACATAATTTGGACCCACTGATTCAAATATGGAATATATTTTTCCAAATTCAATACAAAAATGTTGAAGAAATTAAATTAAAATTAATACCATTGTCGAAAGAAAACGAGGTTTTCTTTAAAACATTGCAAAAGATTGAATGGATTTAACCTACGAATTCAAGGTAAAATCAATGCTAATGACATACATTATATTAAATGGTAAAAATAAATTCTATTTATAATTTAAAACCTTTAAATACTATAATTTATCCACATAAGATATTACGATGAAAAAAGTTGTTTTTAATTAAAATATAGCGTGTTTTACTATTCAATAAAATATTAATGTTATCAGAATAAAATGAAAAATTTATCCAAAGTAAATTTTTTTTCCTTGATTACAAAGAATAATTTAATTTTTTCAAATGGAACTTATAAACATTTAAAAAACTATATTTAATGTGGGTGTGCCATCAAAAGGCGGAAAAATTGTATTTTTTGAAAAATACTTATTTTACCCGAAAAATTTATTTTGTTCTTATACCATGTTCTAGAAAATGTGTAAGATGAATAATAAAGTTATAAAATTCATAATTTAGTCAATACTATTCTTAATGTCTAGTTCATAACAATATTATAATAATATATTGTTGTTTAGTAAAACTCGGTATAGCATACAACACACGCTATCAGGGAAGGTCGTGATTGCTTGTAATGCAAGCCAAGTCAGGAATGCGTGTAGTGAAAGACACTTTTATTGTTGTGTATAACAGAATCCAACCATATTTTATTTATTAATTGAATATATATATATACACACACTCAATGTTGCGTAGAATAACTTCTATCAAACGAACATGAAATTCTATGTAACACGAGCCAATAATAGTGTTTCATATACTACAAGCTAATACGGTGTTGTGTATAGCACAAGATAATCTTGGTGTATCATACAACAGAACATATTAATGAAATTAAAAATAATGTATCTTATAATATCTCGGGTTGTTACATTCTACCCACATTAAAATGAATTTCTCCCTCGAAATTCGTCGGGGTTATAAATCGTTTACTATTCATAGAAACCCATATCGTAAAAAGAAATACCATAACTGAACTTTAAAATCTAAAGTATGAAATATAACGATTACCCAAATTAACAAATCACTAGGTTTTCATAGAGGATAACATTGGTGAAAATATGGATATGGAAGAGAAATCTAACCATCATGTTCTGATAGAGAGTGGTAGAGAACATGGCTATGAAAAATCCAACAATCACAAAGCCATAAATTTTTAATGATCTAACGTACCATCTGATTCATCAGATATAAAGGAACTAGGACAACATTTTTGGTTCTCAATATCATTTCCCTAAAGATGATGAAATTTGAATTAGAAGAAATACTTTCGTGATTTTGGTATAGTCTCACCATTGGTAGTTCTATGGACAATTTCCACATCATCTCTTAATGAAATGAAGTTGAATTTTTCATTTGTGATGTGTTAGAAGATCATGTGATAGAATGTTGGGTCATTCCATCTGTCTCAAACAAAAGGTTAGAAAAGTTATAAAAAAATACATAAGTCCATCTATAGTGATATTAATCATATATGGTTCCTAAAATGGACTTATACATCATATATCATACTTCTTAATATAATAAAACTAGTTTCTACTAAACATGAACTTCCTGCAGGCCAGTGGTAGGCGATAAAGGCCAGTCGCACTTCGATTGTGGGTTTGATTCCCACAGCCTTGTCCGACTTGATGGGATGTCGCCCGTCCTGCAGGTTATCCTTTTTCTAAAACTACATTACTATAACATCCCATCAATAATATCAAAAAAAAGGTATATACTTAAACAATACTAACTTATGTACAACATAATTCATTAAAATATTTAGGCATATCTAAAATACATCGGTCCAATCTCATAGTATAAAGAATATGATTACTTGAAATTTCATCAACCAAGCATGCAAATATCATCATTTATCCTCCATATATCTTGTTGGTCACATTCCAATCCTGTGAATACCTTAATCATGTAATCTCTTGAAAAATTAATACCCATTGAACCATAGTGAAAACATGAATGTAGTTAAAAGTTAACACATTCAACATACCAAAATCCTCATAATTATATATAGTCAAACCATGATATCACTTAGCCCTTATATCAATCATGAGCTCATGAATACTTTCAAACATTTTATTTTCTCCTTATCCCTTCATTATCCACATATCAGCTGCTTTCCAAAATATTTGAATCAATTTTCATGTTGACTGGTACCTTAAAAATATTGAAAACCACAATATACTAATACAAAAATATTCGAATAGACAATAAAATTTACTCAACAACATTATTCTTGAATACCAATACATATACACGTCAATCCATCCTCTTCAATGATTTTCCTGGAATAAGTCCATCCTTGATTTAGAAGTAACTTTTTAGGTCAAGTAATTGAGTTGGGTAATGCCCATGTTCTCATCAAATAATACATTGAACTCCATAACAGTCTGTCACTCTATGACCCTTTTCTCCACACAGATATCATCAGTCCCTCCATTTGAGGTATTCCTCAAGGTTCTTCTTCCCTTCTTTAGAAATCTCAATCTTCCTTTCTTTTTTCTCCTCAACATGCGAACTTGCATAATAATCTATCTTCCTCTTATTTGATGAATTAGTCATACCACTAAATTTCACCTTGTTAATCATATATCGTGATGACTAATTCGGCATAATCACAATATCTTTCTCTCTAGGAATTACACAATTTTGTTGCTCATAGTCACAAATTTGTCCATTGGATTCAATGTTAACCGAATTCCTTCTGGTTCCCTCCATTAACTAAAACACAAAATGAATTTTGTGAGAGTAAAAATCATTCTAGAGAAAACAACATAGTAAATGGGATGTACCCTCAATATCTAACATATTAGGTTAAATTATAAGATCCTTAGTGAAATTATAGGACTATAACCTATATGTATACTTAACCTTAGAGACATCCCTAGACATGCCTTAGAAATATCTCTAGGGATCTCAGTAACGTTTTTGTATCCTATTTTCCAAAGGTTGACTATTCCTTTTCTCTGATACCAACTGTAGAGACCCGAAGCCTGACGTACATGAACTTTACATTACTTTTGTGGAATAATTAATACATAACAAAAATAGATACACAAGGACCGTAATAGTTTAGTTTCTTTGGAAACTTGGAACTTAATCTTCTAATCGTGGTAAAAGATCTTCAACATATCCCTTAAAGATCTTCCCCCATTTTTGCCTAAAACTTTTCTTTATATCCTGGGGAAAAGAAAACATAAAAAGTGTGAGCTCAAATGCTCATTAAGGTTAAGCATGGATAAAATAAAACATACCATATACATTTGAACTTAAAAACATGAACATAATCTTTAAACATCAAAAGCTTGAGAAATGACATAAAACATGGAAGTACGTATGGTGTAGATCATAAAGAAACATTAAGAATGATAAAATAGCATCGGAATAAAAAATGTAATTGTGGAAACAATTCAGCACATGTCATGATTTCCATAGTAGCCAAGGCATTGCTACAAAGACCATCTTGGTGGACAAAGTCCCTGTCTGAATCGAGTTCACTCCTCGTTTCAGTCCTGTAACACTGAAATAGAATAACTTACCATTACATCCATGTCTATGTCATGAGATATAAATATTTACCCAATGCATTAGAGGGAGGTATAGGTCCCACCCATATCATAATGAAATCATTCTTACTTGTGCCACAAAATAAACATACATCATTCATAATAACCCAATAAATAAAACGGGTTTCATAAACATCATACCATTATCACATAATCCATATAAAAGAAATGGATATCATTTCATAATAAAAAAAAGTGAAACCATTTAAATCATATAGACATTACACTTGAAACATAAACATGTGAAATAATTTCATCTTAGATGAAAATGAGTTTGATAAAACACTTTAAATGAATTCATGAGGGAAATATCCTTTTATCTTCAAAATCATTTTCTTTTCAAAAAATGTCATGCAATTTTAGAAGACAGGGTTTTTGTTGAAAATATTCAAGAAATATTTTTATGTATGCTTCATGAAAATAAGGCTTTATAAAACCATAAAAATACTTTCATGCCGTATACATTAAAAAACATTCTTATCGTACTTTTGTCGGAAAAGTCACAAAAATTACCTCGTAATGTAAAAAAAAGAAAGATTCATTACATACCATTTAGTAAAATTCAAAAGTGTGTAAAAAGGACATTAAACATAGATGAATCCATTTTTAGGATACATGGACATGGATGATAACAATAACCCCAGTAAATAATTACGAATAAGCAATCTCAGATAAAAAAGAGATTTTCAAAATTATCCCTTACCTTAGGTCCGATATGCTTCGTACGTATATGAACCCCCGGTATAATGATTTAAATAATGTTATTGACTTATTATAGAATCATATTAATTGTTATTATATCATATATGGTCCACTTATGACTTTATATTACCCGTTCTTTTGTAAATTCATGTTAAAGTAGCGTTTTGGGTAAAATCGTCTCATTTGTCATTTGTGTTTTAACTTGTAATTATTAATATGATTACTTGCATCATGATTACTTATATCCAGAATGTAAAACATGATTTATATATAATATATATTTATAATATACATATATATAATAAATTGATAAATGGAATGAAATACACCGTTCATGGAGACGGTAGGCCGTACGTACGCATGAAAGCTGTTCTCGTTTCCTTATTGAATTCAATGGAATTAAGTAGATGACATACATATATATATATACATCAATCCAGTATAATTATTATTTCATATCTTTCATTATTACATATTATATATACTTTATAATCATTCATGAATGGTAAATCTTTGAGAATGAATCTCATCGCGTCGTGGAGACGGAAGTCCGTACGTACGCACGACCGATGATATCATTCCCATGATCGTGGAATTATATTCAAGTGTATGTATAATATTTAATAATCAATATAATTTTACAATAATCATATATAGTCATTATTTACACAATTATACCCATCCAAGTACGGTGGTGGTGGAAAATAGATTACACCACGGCGTGGAGACGGTATTCCGTAAGTACGCACGCGCGGTGATTTAATTTTCCGTAGGATGGATAAATTGTAAAATAGGGTTGTTTCATACTTATAATAACATATCATTGTATAAGTGATACTGATGTTATTACTTCTTAATGAAACA
This sequence comes from Viscum album, assembly GCA_963277665.1. NCBI lineage: Eukaryota > Viridiplantae > Streptophyta > Magnoliopsida > Santalales > Viscaceae > Viscum > Viscum album. The sequence goes on from OY728143.1 coordinate 222,441,232, forward strand.
ACTAATGAATAAGAAGTGGACGAAAAAATAATTTTGAAAGAATCGGTAATGAACATTACCTCTTCTTTGAAGCACCTCTTTGAGACCTCCTCTTAGGGAACTACAATTGGTCTTTGAAGAATACCAGGACCTCTAGGATGTTTCTAGATAAGTGGAGAAGATAAATTATCAGGGTTTTTTCGAGCTTGAAGGCTCAAATTGGTGTGAGGAAGAGAGGGAGGAGGTTCCCCTTTATAAGGGAGGAGAGGGGCACCTTTCGAAATGTTAAAAATATTAATTTATAATAAATCTAACCCCCAAAAATGACTCATATTCGAATTTAAGATGATATAGGGTTGTAATATCTTCAACCAATAAAATTTATACATGTTAGGAAATTATTTTAAACATTATCAACTTGATTTATCCTTACTTAATAAATTTAATTTTATTTGTGGTAATAACATTCTAAATTTTAACTTATAACAAAAAATTACTTTTTTTGTGAATGGTCCATAATTGGATACTTTATAACATTTTAGACCATATATATGTAAATTTATAATTTTTAAATATTTTTGTGATTTTTAAACAATTTTATAATATGTTATTTTTATAAAATAACAATAGTGTCAATTTTGACACTATTCATTTATATGAATTTAAATAAAATATATACAGAATATATGTTCGAACTAAAAGCCTTAATAGTTTCATAAATGGCAATATGTGTCTATAAAATTAGTGGATAACATTAAATAGTTCATATAATATTTATTTTATTATTTTTAAAACCATTTATTTGGATTATCTCTTGATAAAATAATTACCACAACATTTTTGTATAATTATTTAATATATTAATATGTTGCATAAAAATTAAAAATAAAATCTTATGATGAATATAAATCTAATAAATTTCACAATAATACATTCACTCAAATTTATCATCTTAAAATCCCAATAGTTAAATTGTTATATTTATTATATTATGAAGGTGACAACTTTGGCATCATTTAAAATAAAATAATATAAGTGTAATAATTGCTTGTATAAGACTCCAAATGGTCAAATATTCGACCGTTGGATGATTATTGTTTAACTTTACATGAAAAATAAGTTTTTGTCAGGGTTTTGTGCCTTTTATGGTCACTATTTGTTTAATAAAAACTATATTCTTGATTTTTCACTAGATAAATAATTTCTGCATCACTATTTTGTCACTATTAATGATAATTATTTAATCCCAAAAAATTCTAAATATATTCTCATGATGTAGATAATTTTGTTAGATTTCTGTAGAATATTAATGTTCGAAGTTTCATGAAGTTTATCACTAACATAAAATTATTAGAATTATAGTATTTAAGAGAGTGACATGTTGTCACTTTCTTTGGTTTTATTAATAATTAAATTATTTTCCCGGAAAAAAGTCCTTTAAATGAATCTAATCCTACCCTTAGGTGATATGGGTCGACTTTTAGTCAACCAATATGATTTTTCCAAGTGTTAGGGTAATTTTATATTCTTATAGTTACCCTTAATTACTCGATTTACCTTTAACTATGGTAAATACAATTTACCATAGTTACTATTCACAATGCCTAAAAATAAAAAGGAGTTTATTAAAATAATTTGGACCCACTGATTCCAATTATGGAATCCATAATTCCAAATTCAATACACAAAAGTTGAAGAAATTAAATTAAAATTAATCATGTTGTCGAAAGAAAACGGTGTTTTCGATAAAACATTGCAAAAGATTGAATTGATTTAACCTACGAATTCAAGGTAAAATCAATCATAATGACATAAATATTATTAAATGGTAAAAATATGTTCTATTTATACTTTAAAACCATTAAATTTTACAATTTAACCACATAATATATTACGATTAAAAATGTTGTTTTTAATTAAAATATAGCGTGTTTTTACTATTCATTAAAATATGAAAGTTATCAGAATAAAATGAAAAATTTATCCAAAGTAAATTTTTATTTCATGATTCCAAAGAATAATTTTATTTTGTCAAATGGAACTTATAAACATTTCAAAAACTGTATTTAAAGTGGGCGCGCCATCAAAATGTGGCAAAACTGTATTTTTTGAAGAATACTTATTTTACCCGAAAAATTTATTTTGTTGTTATACCATGTTCTAGAAAATGTGTAAGATAAATACTAATGTTATAAAATTCAAAATTTAGTTAATACTATTCATAACGGAAAGTTCATTACAATATTATAATAATATATTGTTGTTTAGTAAAACCTGGTATTGCGTACAACACACTCTATCAGGGAAGGTTGCGATTGTGTGTAATGCAAGCCAAGTCAGGGTTGTGTGTAGTGCATGACTCCTTTGTTGTTGCGTATAACAGAATCTAACCATATTTTATTTATACATTGAATATATATATATATATATACACTCAATGTTTCATATAATAACTTCTATCAAATGAACTTGAAATTGTGTGTAACACGAGCCAAGAATAGTGTTGCGTATACTGCAAGCTAATACGGTGTTGCGTATAGAGCAAGATAATCATGGTGTATCGTATAACAGAAGATATGAATGAAATTATAAAGTATGCTTCATATAAAATCTTGGGTTTTTACAATATCCAAGTCAATTTCTGGGACAAACTCAACCCAATGTCATTGTCTCAGGTTCAGGTACTTATAAGAGAAGATATACCTTAGACTCTTATGATCCATGTAGACTGTAAAATGCCCATCCAACAAGTAATGAAGCTACATCTTCAAGGCGATGACCCCTACAGCTATCTCTAGGTCATGGGTATTGTCGTTCTGCTCATTCTATCTCAGATGTCAAGAACAATATGTGATCACTGCTCGCCTCTACATTAGGACTCATCTGATCATGGTCCCTGATGTGTCGCAGTAGACTATTTACCATACACCCTCCTCTAGTAGCCTCAATGTGGGGGCACTAGTCAGCCACTCCCTCCACTCCTAAAAACTCTATTGACATCTCTCTAACCACACGAAGGGTTTCCCCTTCTATTTTAATATTGATAAAGGTGCTGCATCCTTAGTGAAATCAGGCACAAACATCCGGTAGTATCCAGCAAAAACACAGGAAACTTCGTACCTCCGTCTCACTCCATGTTGGCTCCCAAAAATGTACCGCCTCAATATTCACTGGATCCACCACAACTCTAGCCTCCAAGATGAAATGTCCTAGAAATTGGACCTCTTCGATCCAGAACTGGAACATAGAGAGCTTACCATAGAGCTGGTGCTCTCGGAGTGTGTCCAGAACTATCTGAAAATGATATGCATGCTCCTCCTTTGTAGCTGAGTAGATCAGAATGTCGTTAATGAAGACTATTATAATGCGATCAAGGTATGGATGGAATATCTTTTTCTTGGGTCCCATGAATATTATTGGAGCATTGGTCATGCCTAAAGACATACCCAAGAACTCATAAAGGCTGTACCGACATCTGAAAGTTGACTTCTGCACATCCTCATATTGCACTCTGAGCTGGTGAAATCTTGATCTGAGGTATGTCTTCGAGAACCACTGTGATCCATTCAACATATCATGGAGATATTCAATACTCGTAAGTGGGTACTTGTTCTTCACAGTAACCTGGTTCAGGTGCCGATAGTTGAAAAAATGTCTCAAGTACCCATCTGCCTTTTTAGAGAACAATGTCTGGGCTACCCAAGGAGAAACACTGGGCTGAATGAATCCCTTCCCCTGTAAGTCCTCCAGTTGTACCTACACCTCACGAAGCTCTGTGGGAGCCATCTGATATGATAGTGTAGATATCATTGTCGTCCTGGGGTACATGTAAATGTATAATTCCACCTCATTATGAGGAGGTAGACTCAGAACATAATCAATGAAGATATCTGCATACTAGTGCACCACTACAGGATAGCTCGGACTCTCCAAATCAACATATTTGAGGGTTATTATATCCAACTAATGAGTGATCAGCTACAGTCTCCTTTGGGTAAGTCCATCCTGTGATGCAATGTCTCCATTCTCACCCGTGAAGGTAAACTTGGTCCCATTCATGCGGACACACTGCACATTGCACCAAATATAGTCGATCAGATATTAGACTATAGATAACCAGTATTTCCCAAAGATAGTGACGTATAACATCGACGCCGCCACTAGAAGATCCCAGTCGAAGCTATCGCCTCTTATAGTAAGCTCACACTTCCAAAACCATTGTGTAATCATTGAATCGTCTATTGTAAGACTCTCTAGCCTTAAGGATTGAACCAACGTCTCAATCTGAATCTCCGAGCTCCGAATGAGGGCAGCAGCAATAAAAAAATAACTGGAACCTATGTCTATATGTGTTGCAGCTAAGGTGGAGTAGAAATATTTTGTACCTTGAATCATCTCTGCAGCACCATTGTTATAGGCCTCAGCTGCCTGGAGTTGAGCTTAACCCTATACACATGCTTCCTGTGGTCTGGTTGGACCACTTGGTTTTGGTGGCGGTAACATCTCTAATCGTCGCCAACTACCAGCACCATGAACAGCTCCTCTGCCACATATTACTGCTCCCTACAGACCTCCATGGTCGAACATCTTTCTCTACCTAGGATTTCCTATGACCATCTTCTGATCATCAGTATTGCGGGTTAGAAATTCATGGGCCATGTTACCCTGTCAGCTGCATGTGAAACACTTCATGTTCCTTGCATTACTGGATCTGTCTTGGGTACCCTGCACAACTGATCATGAATCTTGTGGTCGTCAAACTATAGGTCTTTTCCTCTTGGACCTATGTGACATATGTTTTTTTCCAGCTACAGAAGACTCTGCTACGTGATGACTGGTGGTGGGTGTGGCTACTGGTGACTGCTCAGAAAGAAAACTCTATTTTTAGATGGCTCTCTTTAACACCCATGTCTGTGTGGGGATGCAGAGTAAAATCGTTGAAGCATTGATCTCCCACCTGATTCCCTGATCAAAGTTCTGGTCCCGGAAGAATGGTTCTTGCACCATATCAGTGGAGTTTCATGAGAGGTCGGTGAACCATGTTTAGTACTCATCCACAGTCAAACTATCCTCTTGAAGATGAAGATGATCATGTATGCGGACTGCGCAAAGATTCACTAGGACATACTTTTCTAGAAACATGCTTTCAAAGTCTGCCCAGACAAGCGTCACGTCATCATGAACCTAGAGCATCATGCTACGACATCTGCCTGTGGATTCCTGAAGAAAACTGTAGGAATAGATAACCATGAAATCAACTGTTGTCCCTATAGGTCATAAGACTCTCACAACAGTGTCCATCAAATCCTTGGATTCATGTGAGTCCGAACCTCCCCTAAAATCGGGTGTCCTGTGGTGCGGGAACTCATGCAACATGCTCATGTAGTGTGCACTCTCATCAGCTGGGGCTGGTGGCATCAATGGCCCATCAGGTAATGGCACCGCTTGTTCCTCCACTAGTGCCTTTAATGGAAAAGGACCCTGCAACAAGGCCTCATTGTTTGGTAGGATATCCTTCAATACTATACCCAGAACCCCAACTCTTTGCCTGCTTAGAGGCATCTGAATAAGATACAGATGCGCCATGGTCAATAAGTTATACCTGGTGAGATTACTCAAAGATACCACAATGAAAACATAAGAGAAACACACATGAAATCAGTGTTTTAATGCACTGAGTCAGAAATCAGAAGTCAGGGTCCTGGTGTAAGGATACATCGACCTCTGTTCCAACAATGGATTCCCTAAACTGATAACCATGCTCACTACACTTAAAACAATTTCCGTTAAAATTATTAGAGTCATATTTTCTATGGTAGATCCGAATTTTCTAATATAAAATATTACAAATGGGCCCTGTTAAGAGTGCAAACTCCCCGCCTTTAACAAATTCGTCAAGTCTTGGCCTGCTATGTACCCCCAGTTTCAACGCAGACACGTGGTCCCCACCATGGGGCACACCCATGTTCCTGAACGGGTCATCTGACTAATGTATATCCCTAGAATCCAACACTTTTACATTCTAGTGTGCTTTTCCTCACTCACACCGACCCTATGAAACTTCCCAGAATGTCACCCATCCTTGTCACTACTCCAGTCTAGGCATGCAATACTATCGAGTTCTAATCAGGAAGACTCTCCAAAAGGAAGGTGCACCTTATTGACATGAGTTATAAAATTTAGTCATTTTACCCTATATCATTTTATGATATTACAGAAACCCCCTAGAGCCCAATTCCCTCGTTATAGGCCATATATCTCAAATGTGGTAGTGCAACAAGCATAAGGCAGTGTTCCACCTCTGATACCAATTTGTCATGACCCATCCCCTGGGACCCGTGCCGTGACTACCCCAGGACTGCCATCCATAGGCCAGGGGACGGAGACAAGCACCAAAAGGTGTATTTCCTTAAACTAGGAAGAAATTAACTTTATAACATGTAAACACACTAAAACATGTACACAGAAAGATACAAACACAATTAAACTTTATAGAAAAAAGAGTGTTGAATGTAAGAGGGGTTGGAATTCAAGCCGAACAATAATGGTACAAGTACAATTTAAATTCAATACAACTGAAGAAAGAGAAATATAGTTACTGGGTCATCCAACGAGGTTCCTGCATAAAGGGTAGGTACATATCCCCTCCTCGGAACTCCACATCTTCCCATCTCCTCTGCGTACGAACACACCATATGATCCACCTCGGGGAACCATCTAGTCCTGGAACCCTCAACCTCGATCAGCGAAGTCTGTCTTTGGCCCCACACACAACATGGTGGGGGCATATCCCGCACATTGGTGAGTATAATGATACTCATTAGGGACCCCGAGACCCTCAAGGTATCACAAAATCCACAAAAAATAATCCATAAATCCTGAAATCAAATGGCACCCCTATATAGGTATATGCCCATACATATACCCAAGTTACCAATTATACCAATCCCATTCATGAGGAAACACAGGGTCCAACCCAAAATCCTAAAGCTCAATTGTTCAAAAAAGGTAGGAATATCACAAAGTTATGTACGACATAGGTACTCCACAATGAAAAATGCCACAATGTTTTTACCACGAAGGAATGTACCACACAGGTATGGACTCATCTCACACCAGGTAAAACTTAGGTATGTTAGTAAATATGATTAGATATAACTACTGAATCATTTTACTCCATTAAGAGTATGACCCACATATTATTCCAAATCATCACGAGACCCACATAAAATCATTGTACATCGTTAGATCCACACATGATCCTAGTACATCGTCAGAACGATAGAGGATCCTAGTTCATCGTCAGACCCACACATGATCCTTGTACATCGTCAGACCCACAGAGGATCCTAGTACATCATCAGATCTACCTAGGATCCTACTACATCATTAGACCCACACATGATATTAGTACATTTTCATACCCACACAGGATCCTAGTACATCATCCATCCCAAACAGGATCCTAGTACATCATCAAACCCACAAAGGATCATAGTGCATCGTCAGAGCCAGCTATAGAGTACTCGCACTAAACATGCTTCTATCCAAGAGAGTCCACTCCTCAGGCTACTGTTCGATACACCAACTACCATGATGTTCCACGAAATAGTATCCCAAAGGAAATTCATGTAAATGGGGTCTCAACATAATAGAAAGTGCATCAACTGGACACCTAGTCTGTATGTTATTAGACTTTTAGACGTGAGGTCCAGGTTGTATTCATTCTCAATCCAAGCCAACCATACCACAACATTATTCAAATCTCAAGTGGGGTATACCAAAATTACCATCTATTTCCACGGTTTCTGGAATCATATATGGTTCATCAAACAGATGTCTGGTGCAAAAGATATCGATGATAGAACATAAAGGATCGAAACTGGTCCGGGCCCGGTCCGTCCTGGTCAGACCGACCCTTCCTGACTCGACTTGGGCCAACCCAAAACGGTTCAGGTTGACACGTCCTGCTAGTTATGGCCCATCCCACTGTGTCCGGCCCAGCCCCTGCAAGGTTTCCGGACCCACACTGGGCGGCCTAACCTGATAGCTCAGCTTGGAAGCATATGGGGGGGAGTCATGCTCCCCCGACCCTCAAACACCGAACGACCGAAGCTGTTTGGCCACAAGAAACAAACTGGACCACCGCATGTCCCGCACAGTCTTGTTCGGCCAGCCGAAACAACCGCCACTTTGTCCTCCCGGGGGCGCATCATGCGCCGCCACTCCGCGGCTGTCCGAACAATTGTCACGCCCCCGCCATCGGTAGCAGCCAGGCGGGCGGTGTCTATATTCTCCAACAAGGGCACATCAGGCACCACCCCTCCATGGAATGATGAACACCGACCTCCCTATGTCCACTGCCGCAGCCGATGGGCCGCAACTCTTCTCCTACAGCACGGTCGCGCCACCGCATTCATCACGTCAAACAATGGTGTCAGCCGCCATTCTCGAGCCCCACTAGTGTCATTTTCTATCATCCACTATAACGAATCAATACAAAATAACCACAATATTTGTTGATGGATTGGGCCTTGTTCATTTGGATTGTACCCTCCATGTTATATTGGTAGAAATTATATCAAGGGAGGTGATACAATGTGAGGGAAAAATTAACGTTGATTAATAAAAAACACACCGCTACCTCGAATGTTCGTTGATGTGTTGTATGATGAAAAACGTTGAAGGCGAAGAGGGTGAAAACGATCATCACATCCATATTCACACTTCCGAATATGGCTCATGCATCATCCCCTTTCTTGATTTTGAAGAATGTTCTTCAATGGAGATGGGGTTCTTCATATGGAGGAGAAGTTCTTCATTGGTGGGTGAGTTCCTCCAATGTTCTCCCAATTCTCCTCTTCTCCAACACTTCACCAACCAATATCTCAAAAGAAAAGTGGTGAAAAAATAAATTAATATAAGTAGATTAATTTATGTTGGCATAATTAAATGTTAAGACATTTCTTTAATTTAGTTGTCTTTAATAATAAAATTGGGTGTTGAAAGGATTTCTCTCATTAAAGTGGGTTTGGTTGGTCCACACCATGGAACATTCATATGGGAGGTTTCAATAATAAGTATTTTAATATCTTTATTTTTTTATTCCTCCATGAAAAAGTCTAAAACTAAAATTCACCCTCAGCCAATTGTGTTCAAGGTGAAGGTCTACATAAGTGAATACTGGCACCACATGTTCAACAATGTACTCATATTTCAATTCTGAGAACTTGTTTAAAAGTTACAAAAACCCACTATCACATTTAATAAACAAACCTGAAAAAAAGTTTAGAAATTCATTCGGGGCTCACCAGACCTCAGAATCACGCACCAAAAATTTTAACAGACTCGTAATATTTCATATATTTAAAAAAAATTACATGGAAAATTAGGGTAATTACATTGACTCAAAGGACAATGTCAGTGATAAACAATGCTTGTTAATTCAATGATTTGATAAATTTAATTATGACTTTGATGGGAGATGAGGAAGCCATAGAGAAATTCTTCAGGGATGGTATGAGACACGAGATTTGGTCTCCGGTGAATTTATTTCATCTAAAAAGGTTTTAAAATGTTGAGGATCAAGCCCTTTTCCTCAAAGGATACTTGAAGGGAAATTTTTGTAGTGAATTTGTTTCACCTACTGGGTGAGTAAGAGGTGCAACTTATGATAGTAGAATGAACTACTATGGAACCATTCAGCAGGGGTGGAAGCATGTAGAGCCATCAGAAGAAGGGGAAAACTACACAGGGTGGTGACCATGTATTCTGTCTTCAGTGTGGTAGGATAGGGCACAATCATGAATAGTCTCCCATCCCCCTAGTTGAGTGATGAGTGTGAGGCAGGCTAGTCCATATGGAAATATTCTACCGGAACCCATGGAAGTCGGGTAATGATGAAGGTCAGAAGTAGATGTCGACTGAAGGTAGGGGTTATTTACCTCATATCAGGCAGGTAGTTGGAGCTCTAAATGCATTACTTCTAGGGGCATTGAACATTGAACTCTGGGGTGAGACCATCCATACCAACCGAGTAGTGCATTTTATGGTACTCTTGTTAGAGCCTAGGGTAAAGGGGAATATCACCACCTTTTTGTTAAATTCACACCTGATGATAGTAAGGTAGGGTCGTCTACTATTCATGGTATGATTGTTGTCTCTTCCAAATATTTTAGTGCATTATTTGATATAGGTGCTACACATTTCATTATTTTTTCTCAGTTTGTAGTTTAGATAGTTTTAACTATGGAGATTGCATGTGGGGAAATTATTCTTGATACAAATATAGATGTGTGAGTCATCCTCATAAGGCAGTGTAAGGGTGGTGCTTTATAGGTTGGTGGGTACTTTTTTTATTGGGATCTGTTTGTCCTAGACATGTCAGGCTTGGACCTAATATTTGTAATGGAATGGATGGTGTTATATCAAGCCCGTATTGAATATTACCAACATCAGGTAACATTCACTTCACTTGGGGGGATCAATCATGTCCATCGCGGTGAGTGAGATACTTGAACAGGCCGCGCAGTTCCGCTATGCTATCAGATGGGGGATCTCACAACCAAATTGGGATACCTTATGATAGAAGATGTGGAGAATGTAGAACCATTAATTCTATTTGTTGTGGGCTAGTTTTTGGGTGTTTTCCTGAATACTTCTAAGGGATAAGACATGATAGAGGTTTTGATTTTATGATTGAATTGATTTCTAGAGTAGGGCCAGTTTCCATTCCACAATACAGAATGGGACCGACAGAGATCCTAGAACTGAAGGTTCAGTTAGGTGAATTTGAGTTTATGTGTTTCATATGACCTAGTACATCACATTGGGGATATCTTATGTTTTTTTCTAATAAGTTTGATGGATCAATAAGGATGTGTGTCGCTTATATGAAGGAGAACAAGATAATAGTTATGAACTAATACCCACATCGTAGAATTGATGATAGGTTTGATCAGCTCAGAGTTGCCTTAGAGGTTTCCAAGATCAATTTGTGATAGTGATACAATCAATTGAGGGTGATACTTTCTGACATACCCCAGACGACATTCTTCTATAGGTACGTGTTGAATGAATTCATTTTAATGCCATTTGGTTTGACCAATGAACCATCTTTGTTCATGGACTTGATGAACCAGATATCCCACCAATATCTGGATCATTTTTATTCTTTTTTGTGAATGACACCTTGGTGTACTCCATAACAAATGATGAGCATTCCAATAATTTTGGCATCATCTTGAGTAGTCTAAGTGAGCATTGGAATTTCACCAAGCTAGCAATATTTCAATTTTGGATTCATAAGGTGCACTTTTGGGACATATCATATCTGATCATGGAATATCAGTGGATCTAGAATGGGTGCAGGTACCGGTGTATTGGGAATAACCCATGAATGTCTCTAATATTTGGATTTTTCTGGGTCTGTCTATTTATTACCAAATGTTTATTAAAGATCCCTATTTTTTAGCAGCCCCAATCAATGTCCTAACCAGTTACTGGGTTAAGTCTTATTTAGTAGAGGCTTGTGACAAATATTTCCAAGAGTCAAATAAGTGGTTGATTACAACACCAATTTTGATCTTACCTAATCGAGGTAAGAGATAGACCTTATTTTGTGATTCAATTATTGTTGGATTTTGGGTAGTGTTAATGCAGGATGATCATGTTGTAGCATATGGGTCAAGGTAGTTGAGGTCACATGAATGAAATTATTCTACTCATGACAATGCACTAGCTATAGTGGTTTATGCATTAATGTGTTTGAGGAATTAATTGTTGGGAGAACCCTTTATAGTGTTTACCGACCATAAAAGTCTCAAATAAATATTCCCTAAGTGTTATTTGAAACTTCAACAGAGACATCTTGTTGAGTACCTACAATATTTTGATTTTGATTTGGTTTACAAACTGGGAAAAGGAAATAGAGTCACTGATTATCTTACCTAAATTACTCAGAATCATGTTGTATAGGAATATAAATTAAAGGTGGTGATGGTGTAATACTTTTTGAGATGCACTTGGAGGTACAAGAGGGGAACAGGATGATGGCCCTTGCTTCAATACTTGTTGAGTCTTTTCTTTTGGGCCTAATTATGGAGTGTTAGTTTATATATCTACAGTTTTTGTCTTGGAAGGATAGTCTTATAAGAGGGAAGTCACCTTTTGGTTGGACCTTTGGCCTTGATGAAGTTGATTTTATTCATGGAAATGTTGTGGTGCCATCATATATACATGAAGAGATGATCTGTGAGTTCCGTTCATCAAATTGGGAAGTGCATTCGGGCTTGGTGAATATGTACTGTGACATATGTAGGCAATATTATTGGTCGGGAATGAAGAAAGATGTGGCAGGTTAAGTTGGATGATGCATTACCTTTCCACGGGTGAATCCCAAACATAAACAACCGGGTTGGTTGTTTCAGTCATTGTCTATTGTTGAATGGAAATTAATGACATCATAATTGACTTGGTAGTGGGTATTTCGATGATGCCTCAGAAGAATGATTCCATTTAGGCGGTGTTAGATCGACTAACCAATGTGGCCCATTTCATGTCAATTCAGGATACCTATGTTGTCGACCAGTTGGGGGAGTTGTATGTTCGGGAAATAATATGGTTTCATAGTGTTCTTAGATCAATATATTCATATAGTTTTCAACATTTCATCACTTTTTTATAGAAATGACTATATAAGGCAATTGGTACCCAACTGTTTCTGAGTATGGTTTACCACCAACAGACTGATGGGCTGTAAAAGCATAGAATTTTGGTATTATAAGATATGTTGAGAGCATTTATATTGGATATAGGTTCTTCATGGGAAAATCAATTGTACCATGTTAAGTTTTCTTATAATAATAGTTTCTAGGATCTAGTTTAGATGTAACCTTTTGAGGCACATTATGGGAGAATTTTTAGAGCACCATTGTTTTGGAAAGAGGCTGGAGAGACTGTGTTGTTAGTGCCGACACTTGTGTAGGAGATGTAGGATAAGGTTCGTTTGATTCAAATGATCATGGAAATAGCTCAGAGTAGGCAGAAGTCATATGATGATCAACATCATTGACCTGTTGATTTCATGGTGCGTGATAGTGTATTTATTCATTTTTCTCCAAGTATGGGTCACCATTAAATTTTGAAACAAGGTATTTTGGCGACTAGATATGTGGTTCCATATAAGATTGTGGAGAGGATAAGACAGGTGGCTAACCGATTGGATCTTCCATAATGGTATAGTAGAATGCATGATGTTTTCCATGTTTCAAAACTTTGAATGAATCTCACATACCCATCTCATGTTATAATAGTCTAGGATGTCGAGCATGAGGCTGATGCATCCATTAAGGAGCACATGGATCATATTTTAGATCATATAGAGAAGGTATTGGGTTGAATTTTTGTTCCCCTAGTTCATGTTCAAAGGATACATGGAAATGTTAAAGAGTAAACTTCGTAGCAAGAATATGATATGAAGGTCAGCTGACCCATACTCTTTTCATTAGGAACATAATAATGCTCGAGGATGAGTCGTTATTAGTTGGGGAGGTTGTAAGATCCTGGATTTCCCCATAAGGTATGTTGTACTTAAATTTCAGTTTATGCCATTTTTTTATTTAATAAAGCACCGTCCAAATTCTTTTAGGAGGTTTGGGGGTGTTCCGACGGCTCGGGAAATAGAAAGGGAGAAAAATATATTTTCTAGGCTACTCGGATGGTCAGCACCCGATTAGTACTAACCTTGCAGGGAGCCTAGGTAAACCGTTCTAGATGAATGTTTTTGGATAGTAGCATCGGCATGGTTTTCACATGGTATGGAAAGCCTTGTATGTAAACCATGAGAGGGATCTCTTTGGGAAAGAAGCTTCCACACAGTTTTTGCATGCTTTGGAAAATAGTGTGGGTAAACATTGCGGCCCAAATACCACTAAAAATTAGTAATTTTCCACTCTACGATTTTATAACCCATTCATGATTTTCCTCCTCCTCCCTTGAAGCACTGGGAATGAACCAAAAGGACCATGATCACCAAAGGTTCAATATCCCTTGATTCTAAGCTATTTAGAGCGCTGTCCGTTGAGGATTAAATATCCGGGTAAGGCTAATCTCCAACTAGATTTTTTTTTGGTTTTGGGGTTCTATTTCCTTCCCATATATAACCAAAGTTTTCAAAAACAATTTTTTTTGATTTTTAGGGTACCGTTTCATGAGTTGGTTGAATAATGATTTATGTCTTTGGTTGTGAGTGTGTTCCCCAACCGATTTATGGTTGGTGGTCAAAAAATTATGTCCCATGGGTTTTTTGTAGTTTTGTGCATGTAGGGTTTTTGTTCTTTCTCTACATTTAAGAGTTATTGTTTCCTTTGGAATGATATGATGTAGTATTGTATAAATAGCTAATTGAACCCCTCTCAATCCCCATGGGATGCAAGAGGGATGACTCAACCAAATTATGGATACCTAAGGGGTGTGTCGATATTTCCTAGACATAGAGTTATATAAGTATGTGTAGGATGTTATGCAAGAACATAGATCCCATATTGAATATGTTAATATGATTTAAGGATGTCCAATTTGTGTTTAGTAAAACAATTAGGCCGGGTAATGGCATAATGGGTTGATCAGTTGGCATGAAAAAGGGTTAAATGGATTAATGGATAAATTCTTGGAAATATTCTTATTACGTGAATATTCATAGTGAGATATGCATGTGATATGTGGAATGGGGATAAAGTGGATAAATAACATGAATAATGAACATGTTAATGGATTGAAGAAAACTTGTTATTTCCCATTTAATGGGAATATTGTGATGTAGGCTATGTTTTTTTTGATATGGAGTTTTGTGTTGAATGATAAATTAGTATGTGGACATGGCTAGATAGTGTTGGGTATCGACTTGAGGATTTACACTGGTGGGTTGAGTTAGACTGAGGTTCAAGATCCTCCCCTAAATGTGTGGGTTATGAAAGGGGATGAAGTACTATTCCCATAATGATTTTATATTACTCGGACCGAGGCTTCGAGGTGAGGATATTTGGAATTGTAGTGATGTGATACCTAGTCAGATATGACTTGTTTAATTATCCCATGTTTAATGCATTGATCATTCCTATTCCATTGAACACCTTAAAATGGTGACATGATAAATGAAATGTTTTAGTGATAAACACTGGTTAATTGGTAGGTTGACATAAAGAAAACTAAATATAGAAATCATATTAAACTGTTTATCTAAACATGCATTTATTTGTCATTGGAAATAATTATCTACATTGCCAGATATTTTTTATACATCGTTTGGTGGTGGATTACTGAGATATCCTCACACCCTGTTTGGGTCTTCGTTGGGTACCTGGGCACACTTCATACCTGCAGGCCAGGCCAAGGTCATGGGCCATAGGCTAGTGAGATGAGTTGGACAAGGGACATGGATGGGTGGGGTTCATGACTTGGATTCCGGACCATTTTTGGAATTCTACTATTTTGATTGGGTTTTGCTCACTTCACACTGTAGCATGGCATGACATATGTATTGTTTCTCATGATTGTACCCTCAATTAGAATTTTTCACTCATGCATGCAATGGATTGTTTTATTTTGATTCTAATATTTCATTATTATCTATAGTTTAATATTATGGTATTGAGGGTATAGTCTTCCCATGTGACCTATTGGTCCCTCGCTACTAATCAGCAAACTCAAGCATACATGGAGGAGCGCTTTAGGTCATATGACTACCCAGCTTGGGGAACTGGTTTTTTGGCTCCTGGGGCAGTGACAATATATTTATTATATAATTGGTTCTCATATTATGGTGTACATATTGAGGAACATTGTTATTTTATAGTGGTAAATGGAATATGACATGTAGATGTGCAGTTTATTGTTTTGGAGAAATTCCACTGGGTAGTTTCTACAAGAGCAGTTGGTTAATTTTCACATGAATGTTTATAAGAGTTTTATTCAGTGTACTAGCCTATGAAAATGTGTTTCTTGAATTATTAAACCTCTCCATTGTGTATTCATGAAAAAAATGTTCTACTATTATCCAAGGATTTGATGGATAATATATTTTTTCATTATCAGGACTGCAATATGGTGGTTAATTGGTATGTTGAGGATATGAACATGGTGTATTACTAAGAGTATGTTTTGATCCTCCTTGTTGTATTTGTGCATTTTCATGGATCCCAAGTGTTAAGGAATCTTAGTAGGGAGTAAAAAGCATTTTGGATGATTAGGAAAAGAACCTGTTTGAAATGTCATCCAATAAATGATGGATTCTTGACTTTGTATATATATATTTTTGGTGATTTGTATAAAAACATAGTATGGTCAATTTTATTTTCTACAAGGTTCACGTATTAAACACTAGTTTTTGAAGAAAATAAAATAAATCCATTATTTTTGTGGGAGTGTTACAATGGAATAATCTTGAAAATTTTAAAAAAACATTGTTTTATAAGAGATAATTGGTATTAAAATTCCCTTATGTGATGTGGTATAGTCGAAGGGGAACATTTTCTAAATGGTTTTTAAATATATAAACGATTATGTGATCATGAGGTAGACTATGTTCTATTTTTTTGTTTATTTTTGGGTTATTTCATGTCTTATTGTTATGGTGATTATGTAAAAATATACCATTGATTCTAGAAGCTATTTGATTTTGTGTATGGTGTGGTGGGTTGAATAATTTTCACGATTTATATAATCAGTGTTCCATAAGTTTATATCTGTTGGAATTTATGGACGTGGTTCTACAAGATCAATCTAGGTAGTTAGCGTGGGTTCCAATATAAAGTGGGAGTCTTGTAAGATGGGTTTATAGTTTATTACTGGTTGAGGTTCATTATAAAATCCAATGGTAATGTTTAAAATTTCATTACAACTGCAATATGTTGGTTATTATAAGTGTTTTTATTAAGTTATTAGTTGAAAAAATATGTTTTAGCTTCCATTTTGTAGGAATCAGATGTAGATGTTGTGTTTTAAATATTACATGTGAACAATTAATTATGACATAGTCATTTTATATGGATTTGTGATGGTAATTCTTAATGATGTTGTGAATTTCATATGTGATTTAGTCCCATGTGTGATAGAATTAATGAAATTTAAGGTTTAGGTAACAAGTATGTTTTGGGATAGTGCAATGTTATCCACATACAAAATGGTAGAGAAGGGACATTGAGAGAATGTAATGGATCTCAGACTACGGGGTGGTCTTAAGGATGCCTCTGGTGATATACCATGAAATGGATTTATGTATTTCAAGTGAAGAGGCCATGTTTTCTTATAGTTTCCATTGTAGTAAATTATCAAGGATGAGGTAATTTTAGTTTTAAAATGATATATGGTTTATTTTAGGGTCTAAGAAAGAATAATAATGTTAAGACATTCAAAACCAAAAATATGTTGTTTAATATGGGAGTCATGGAACAATTGGTGACTCCTAACTTTAGGAGAACCCATAATAAAAAGAGAATATAGGATTTATATTATAAGATCCACTAGAAAGTAGGTGTTCATTCTTATATGTTGGAAACAATACCTAATCTGATCGAATTTCTTGTACTGATTAGAGGCTTTTAATTTGGTCATATGGGTGGTAATATTGGTAGACGAGGTATCATTTTTTATCAAACCGCCCCTAATATTTACACAATCCTCTTGTACATCAACATCATATGATTTATAAGACATTGTTGGATCCCTAAATCCTTGTTCTGTAAGAATATCATTCATCTTATTCATGTTTCTTTTTTTTCATATATTACTCATTAATATAGGAAATTTAACCATGAATTTTCCATAAACACACGATTATTCTTATTTATATTTGAGGGAATGTGAATCTAATGATTATATAGATTCTTTCAATTATTGAGTTAGTTTGTATCGTTTAATTTAGTGATTATTGAAGATTCATTTTTCCATATTTTTGGTAAGATTCTCATAAATATCATAACCTATGTATTAACATCCATGCATTGAATATTATAGGTGTTTTTTCATATCAAGGTGATTCCTTTTATTTCATTGTTTTCATGAGTATGTAATGTCCATGTTGAAGTAGGCTAATATCTCGGGGGTATTGGTGATACAAATAGGATATTTTGGTCAAGGAGTCAATGGTTGAGAAATATTACATGGTGATTTAATAATTTAATCCACTTTTGTGATAATAATGGAAATAATGTATGAGGGATATATTCCAATAAAAATGGAAGATTATTATGATTTAGGAAAATGGAACTAGATGGTGTGGACATATATGAAAAAGGGTCATATGATTAATATAATTGGTATGGTTTTCAGGTAGTAAATTACATATTTTTTTATGAACCAATATTAACTAGTTTTTTACTAGGATATCTATTTGGGAATTTTGATTTTGTAAATAATATTCGAATTGTAATTTCAGTATCAATATTATTTGTGGAGACTCAAGTATGTTACATGGAAGTTTGTATGTTTTTTTAATTTACATGTGATATAAGGGTAATAATGAGAGTATTTGTTCAATACAGTAGTGAAAATATACATCTATATTGATAAGTAGGGTAGGGATTATTATGAGGTATTTCCAAAAGTTTTAAACGATTATTATGTTTTTCTGATATGTTTTTAATCTTAAGAACACTCCATATGGGATGAGGTGATTGTTTGGATCCCTTGATATCTCTAGAATGTGAAGTATATTTTTTTTCCTATCAATAACTCTCAGGATGGAATGATGTGTATCTATGAACTATGAAAAAGCATTGGGGTAGGCTATTTGGATTATGGGGATCAAAATATCCTATTTGTATCAAATGAGTAATTTGGTTTTCATCTTATGAACATTTAGGGTTGTGTGGATGTGAATCATCAAACTCCACATGGCCTTTTGGGATGGGTTAGAGCTCATAATGAGGGCATGAAATGTGATTAGAAAATACAAATATATTACATGTTATTTTGTTTTTTTGGATATTATCCCCTTTGAAATGACATTGTGATTCTAGAGATGATGTTTAAGAAGACCGAGTCATTAAAAAACTACCAAATCAGATGCATTCTTCTTTATGATTTTTTCCCTTCACCACATTTTCATTTATATGTTACTATTCATTTATCATATGTATATACTAGTGGAGTCCATTTATAATTAAACACTCACATTATATGGGAAACTTATTGTCTGTGTGTCATTTATTTTTAGTTAAATACAAAATGGATCAAAACCAGTTTAGAACAATTTTGAAGGAGGAGAAGTTTTCTTGTGGCATAGTCCGGATGTATTATAGGATCCAATTTTTGATATATATATATATATATATTCCATATTAATTTTTATATGCCTGGCTCTTTTTGATGTCCCCTTTGGCTTCCATATGAATTGAATTCAATTTGGTATATAATGTGTTGTTCTTATTATCAATTTCTCTCGTTATTAATTCGAGATACAATGATTATTGATTCTATGATTTTATACTATAATTTAGGTATCTTTTACTAAGGTATGATTCTATGTATTTTTTTTCATAATACCTCACCAATTTTCAAGTTCCTTTTACATAAATGGTGGTGTAAATGGGTTCACATTGAGCATCCATCCTAAATTGATTGATTAATTATTATGTCCCATTAGTATGATGATAGGGTTGGGTTCGTGATTTGAATAATTTAATATCATTCTTATTTAACTTCAAACCCAAATCATATATAATAAAAATATAATTCTCTTTGTTTCAAAAAAAAACATGTGTTTACCATCTAATCCCCAATGGAATTATGTAATCCCCGATTAAGGATTATAGTATATTTAAGAGATGGTTCTATTTATTAACATTGTAATAATATTATATAAGTATTCACACCTTTATGTATAATTTTCTATGTTGGATATTAGTAATAATAAATCCAAATATTGTTAAATTAGGGAAACTGTGTTATATTATATAAACAGATAACATTTGAATAATTAATTTATATCGATATTAATTGATATAAAACTATATAGAAACCGTTGTATATAAATCATGATTCTGCAATGAATGATAAAAATAATTCTTAATGATGAGAAATGATCATTAATACCAAATATAGTTGAAAATTATCAATTAATGTCTATGAGTTGTGGTGGCGAGGTAAGTCAATTATTACATAATATTATGCTTTTAAATTTATAGCATCTTCTTCCAATGGTTTAATTTAAATATTTTGTCAAACAAAATAAATGGTCACATAGAGAGAGAATATGTGATTTAATGTGTTTATAACTCATTAAAGGTATTTATTCAATTGAATATTCCATTCAAAATAACGACTATATAATCCAAATATAAATTATAAACGAAAAATTATAAGGGAAAATAATAATAACTCATTGACATTTCCTTAAAATATTTTAGGAATGATTCACATCATGTTATTCATGCAATAATAGAAAATTGGAAAGATAAATAGAAAATTGATTTTCATTAATCTAGTAGACTATAATATATTTTTATAGGTAATTAATATTGTTTTCATATTATTATTCTATTATTTATTAGAATGTTATTCCCCTGAATATTCATAAACTACACAATAAAGTATTCACTACGTCTTCACAAACAAATATTCACTAACTTATTCACATGTCATGACCACAGAGAGATATAAATATATATGATGATAATACAATAAAGCACAATGAATATTGTTTTGACATATATGTTAATAGGAATATTTATGATATAACATTTATATATTTGAAATCAGACTAATAATGAACATTTATAATGATTATTCTTATAAATTCCATTTGAGTGATTATAGAATATATTTTACAACATTAATTCATGAATAAATGATCAAAACATTGTAACACACAACTATAATAAAAACATCATAATCTTTAAGTCAACACATATTTTTTGTTTAAAAATTCTACAAATATGGGGTAACACCATTTTAAGTCATTTTGTTCATCATCTTAATACCTACCCAAATTATTTCCATTAAAAATGAACAACTCATTTCATGGAATAAATTTGGAATTATACTTAATTGTAATCTTACCCAACTTACTATAGATATATTATATAAAATTATTTGATTTATTCTACCATATTATATTCAATATTCTTTTAAATTTTATTTATTAATGTAAACATTATCGACAACTAACCTACTATCCTACATATTCATATATGTAAAATTGTGCAGGTCATACCCATTCATGTTTACGTACATCTATTGATTAGTGAAGAAGAAAAGTTTTACTAGATCTCAAATTTTTTTCCATCCAACCTAATTTATATGAAGGACACATTTTAATGAGTCAAGCTATCTTTTATTGTTATATCTAATCATTAAATGAACACATTAAATTTTAACATCATAATAAAAAAAAGTAGTAGAAAAAAATACCATGTTCTTAATAGATTATTTCTTTCTAAAAAATGTCACATATCTTGTTGTATATACTGATATAGAACAATAATTATATCATCTAGATGAATAATAACCCTTATAAAACCATATGAACATATATCCATTGAAAAAATGGATTAACATACTAATGGTAGTACCATGTTATAGAAAACTAATGCTAGCACCTGGCGGTGGCACATCAATTGTAACACCCCAATTGTCGAACTAGAGTTATAATGCCTCAAAAATTTCACACTAGTGGTATCATATAAAAAAACATCCCTCAATTATATCACAAAAAATAGAAACACCCTTTAAATATTATTAATTTTTACCGATAAACAACATCATAAAGATATCATTACATGATAACTAGTTTCTACACACTATAAAAACAGAAACAAATACTCATGTTTTGACTAGATAATATTATCATTACATTAAAGAGATATTTTCATAAAAAAGAAGACTAGGTTCATCCCTTATAAAATATTTCCTGATTATATATAAAATTATAAATATTGAAATAGGGGGAAATAATTCCTATCAAATGGTTACATTATTATAATCATACATTAGTCTTCAATAAGATTATCGTATATATAATTTTTTTAATAGTTAGTCATAGTTAATAATATGGTGTTATATAAAATTTTATAAAAACATAATACATTTATCGATTTAAGGATGATTGAATAACTAATCTATATTCCCAATATACAATGTTGAAAATTAATGATTATAATCATAAATGACATTCATATATAAATAAAAATTTATATCGACATAAAAAATTCTGCATTAAATTTTGAATATTTTTTTTGAAATAAATTTTACATAAATGGTTCAAAAATCATTATAAGGTGAATAAAATTTCATTAAAGAATCATTTAAAAATTGAATGGAATATTGTTTATAGAAATAATTCATGAAATCCATCTAAAAAATGACTGAGTTAGAATATAAATTTAGGGGAGATTGAAATATTCCAGTCATGAATATTTATACAAGTAAAAAAATAAAAAATATTTAATTATTTAATAAATGATATTTTCATTAGTTTAATATTAAGAACATTAATTTTAAATATAATATATCAATATTTAAATCAGGATTTGTGTTATGATTCCCTTACCATAATCAAAAATGATAATATGAAAACAATATTAAGGGGAAATTTTAATAATTAAACAAAAATGTTTTCCTATTATATAGTAATAGATATTGGGCATATTAAATAAAATTTATATTCAATTTCCAATAGTGAAAATTTAGATAAAGACGATATTTATTTAAAATTGTCGTCGAAAAATAAATCCCTTTTGATAAATATGTCTCACTTAAAAATGATTTAAACCACTATATAAAATTTATATTTATAATTTTTCACTTATTTATATTTATTTTTTAAATTAATTTACTATAATACTAGAAAATAATATGTATTAATTACATATGTCATATTTAGTAATATATTATTTTCATCATGAGGTGATAGTATTTTATTAAACTACATTCATTATGGTTATACTAATTTAAATTAAATTTATTTCAAATATTCCGTACTATATTAGTAATGGATATGTAATAATATCATTATAAGGATTTTTTTAAATATAATTTTCATATAATTTATGACATATTTATAGTAAGCAAGAATGGAACTCCCAATGTGTAAATTTTTGTTTATGTTTATCTATAATGAAATATAATTTTTACTTATAAATATTTCTTTACAACCAATAAAAAAATTATTTAAATTTTTTTTTATTAATTTATATCATATTAATTAAATATAGATTATTTTATACACATTCACGGGGTAAAATATAAAAATAGAATACCAACATTTTTATTGTTGTCGAACTAAACCAAAAAAACGTTCTACGTTGAGGAATGAGTTATATTATATAATCATTATATATAAATAAATTTTATAGATGAAATAAGTTATTTTTTAGTCGTAATAAGATGTATGTTTTTAATTAGAAAAATTTTAGAGGATAAAATAAAAAAAATGTGAGGAACATGAAAAATTCATGAATTCATTTCTCGAAATGAGTGCATTCATAATGAATGATTTTAGGATATATCATTTTCTTTGATGAAACCAATGGATTATGTTGTGTTTATGTGATAGAATATTATCAATTAAACAATAAATTATAATTGTATATGAGAAGTTTGGAAGGGGTTGTTTTGAGGTAATTTTATATAAGAGATTGGGTTTGATTATTAAATATGATGTTATATATGCAATATGGAATTTATTTTCATACAATATATTATACTCCATAACTAGAGAATAATATGAAATAAATGGGATTCAATTTATTATAATCATATCTTTTTATAGTTTATATTCTTTTGTTTGTTTAAACATATAACGTGCTATATAGTATTTAACATTTATCGAAATCACACTATCTTAATCAGAGTAAATGAATTCCTCCATAGTAACATAATTTTTAACTCTTCAAAATAAAATATTTAGTAATTAAGAAGGAATTAATAAATTTAAAAAATTTAATTTTTTTAATTAGTATTTTATATTCAATTAAATAATATGGTAAAAAATGTTATTTTGTCATGAATAAAATATTTCTTCTACTATGTACAATTAAAATTAAATAATCATAATTCCTTATTTTTTTATTTGATGATAAATATCTATTATAAGGATTTAATATATAATATATAATATGTTATTAATTTGAAAAAATGAATATATACTCATTTCAGTATGAACATTATTTACATTCCTTTCTAATTTCATTATATATTTCAATTTAGAATTTATTGTCAATATTCATAAAATTTAAATGTTTCCAATTTTATAATATATATATAACCAAATATTAATCTATAAATTTAATTAATTCTAATATTTAATTTCCTTCAAAATATATTTTTCATATTTTTATATATTCTCTATAAATTCAATATTTATCATTTGGGGTATAACAGTCATGTCATAGAAAAAAAAGTTTAATATTTATTTCATGTCATTTTTATATTAATTGTGGGTTCTGTTATGATATAAAATATACTATATTGATTTCATTTTCGAATCATGAAATATATTTCATTTTATATTTTAATGATGTAAAATAATGATTTTCTTTCAATTTCTAATGTTATTCTGCATATGAAATCCATTTCAACACTCATAATTTATATACTGTTTAATTCATATAAAACATTTTAGAATATTAGATATATTACTCTCTGATAATGAATTTTACAATCATAATTTTATTAAATAGTTGGAAAATAAGGGTAATATGTCTTCATTATATCATATTTTTTAGGTTTTAATCCCTAAAAAACTCATTTAACCAATGAAAAATTACAAACAATGTGTTATTTGTTTATTGAACATTATTACAATAAACAATAATAAAAATGTATTATTTATCGTATTATTGATAGTGTTACAATTTTATAATCAATGAGTTATGTATATTTGATTTATATGGTATGTAATTACTCAAAACTAAATGATGGGAAAAATCCTACATTTGTTAGTAGTTTTCTTGATGTTCATGGTGATATGAAATTGATCTCACAAGACAATGAATCAATAAGTGTGTGTCGTTTCTTTTTCATAAATGTTCCTTATTCTTAAGTAACATAAAAACCCACGTTAAATTTGTTAATTAATATATTTTCCTAGACGAAAAATACAAAATATAATTAATAATTATCTAGAAACATCTTCTACTGATTTTTTACAACCTATATATTTTTTCGAAATAATAAAAACAATTATATATATTATGAATTATGTTATTCCAATTCCATCCACATTTTATATTTGTAATAAAATGTTTGCGTTCATCACATCTTACCCTATAGATACCAACATGATGCAATTTTAATTAATGAATATGAATTTTTATATCATGATAACTCTTAAAAATATTTATATTAATCAAAAACAAAATTGATCATCCATTGAACAATATATCAAAATAACATATAGTGTTTTAATGCAGCTGTTATATTATCCATCTATTAGAGGACCATTTTAATTAAAGAATTTCATCACTACATCCAATTCTAATTGTTGATCACTATATATCATTAAGGTTTAATCTAATTACTATAAAATATAAATTAATGTGATAATAGTATATTCCATAACAATTACATTATGTATACAACTGAATAATTATCTTTCCTAAAATACCGTCAAATGAAATTAAATTTTATGAATTCATAATGAAATTAATAGAAATAAAATTAACATTATGTAGTTGATAAGTTTTACGAAGAATAAAATGAAATAAATTATCATATCTTCCCTTTTTAATTTATTTTTGGAATGTGGTAGCATCAATACCATTAAAATTTATCATTTAACATTATAATTATAAAATTATAAGAATTATGATGTATAATATAAAATATTGACACTTATTTTTCTTTTAGAAATACACTTCTAGGTGAATTGAGAACATTTTTCATATTTGATATATAATGTTGTTCTATAATTATCATTAATAAACTATGAAAATTATTATTTTTATTTATGCTACACATTTATATTCTAAAATCATATAGTTCCATCATTATCATGTTTTGAACAACGTAATATTTTGAATGTTATTATGTATATTTATATAATATATCAGAGCCTCAAAAAATCAACACATGCATAGATAATTGAATTGTTATTCATGAATAATTGGATATATCTCTCCTCCATAATAATTTTGATATCTATCCAATTATTATCCATAAGTATATTTCTTATTTCAGTCCTCATCCTGAAAACATAGCATGATAATTCCAACATAAAGAATCAATAAAAAATATTGTCCATCCCATGGAGGAAATTTATAAAGAATCCAGTGTACTTCAAAAACATAAACTATAATCATTAGAATATTTTCAACCATTTTTTTGTGATTTTTTAGCTTAATATCACAAGAGTAGAATATAAATTACAAATTGCTATATAATAAAATTTTCTCTATACATTATATGAAAATATTATCCCCAAAAGATAACAAACTTGCATCATTTATCTATTCTCATAGACAATAAATGTATATGATATATACATTACAACCAGTTAATTTGGAATAAAAAGTAACCTCAAAGAATTCATTGAAGAATTTCTATATTTCACAGACCCATGTTTACAAATTTATATGTTATGTAATTATTTTGTGACTACAATATTTTTTTGGTATTTGAAATTATCTTTTACATAGTCTAAATAATGTAACACGACTAAATTATAGAAAGACATGGTTATAATAAATGAAAATGTCGAGAAATTTATAATACATATTCAAATTTATCATGATATTCCATGAAAACATTGAATACATTTAATAGTTGAAGGTCAAATTTATTGAATAATTATCAATATTATTGGTGGATCCTTATATATTACATCCCTAGTTATTATGTGATAGAAATTGGTTCATTCAATATAATATATTTATAATTTAGGAATTTGGAATATAGTTTATCCATTGTTAAGGACATCTGAACAACCAACAATAATTCATATTATTCTTACTTAAGAATAGAATATGGTACATTATCTTCAAAAAAATAGTAAAAAAAATATTATTGTAATATTTAATGACCTTATTACTCTAATACATGGTTATTTTATAATAACTTTTTGGTCTAAATAGAATCATATAGAATTCATTATATACATAGATGATATGAATGAGTATTTTAGGCACATACTCCCCCTTCGACCAATTATTTATGGTATCAATTTTAACGGTAAGTCATTTAGATATATTATTAATCTATATGTTATTAATAATGTATCCAACATAATGTATATAATACTAGTTTATTCATAATATTTATATCTTCATGAAAATCTATACAGAGAAAATTCAATATATCATTCTATATTAATATTCAGAGTGGTTCACCCTCTGGATAATTACACAAGTATATAAAACACATTTCAATGTTATATTAAAGATTGTTATTCAATTACATTATTTCAATAGGGTTCTATAAAAAATAACTAGATAATTAGAGCATAACACTGATTTTGATCTCAATATTTATATTTTCACAACTTATTTGACCTAAATATCAAACATCGTTATGTACTATGACACATTTAAGAAAAATTAATTTATTCGAGTGTTAGTAGTTATCATTTTGTTTATATACAGTCATATTTAATATTTAATAATGATATGTGATTTAACAATCATAATTATTGTTATAGAGTATATATTTAAGTAAAATCAATTCAAAAAATCACCTCATATTCAAAAAAGATTGAATAATAACATTATAATTCATTATATTAGTATATAAACAAATTAGATTTGTGTTTTATATATGTGATGATATTATTATACAACAAGTTTTTTCACCAATAATATAATATATATTATCTTTAATGGAGAATAAATTCTATAATCAATCATTACATATAAGAATGATTGGGTGGAACATAACTTCAATAAATTAATTTTTTTTGTTTTATGAATTTTTAGTGTCTATTCTGAATAAATTTTTCATTAACAAAATTAGTCATAGAAATGAGATACATAGTCTATTTCTTAATAAATTTTAGAGATTTCTAATGTCTATAATTTTCATTAACTAATTTATTTATTTATTCTACTGTACTATGTTTATATTTATTTAACTGAATTGATTACTTATTACTGATATGGTATATTGATAATGTTTTCAAACATTTCATTAATATGACTCTTTATATATCATTTAAATATTGTAATTTTAACTCTATCGTTTCTATACATACTAAATCCATCAATTCCTCTAGTGTACGTCCCATATTCCTCTTATCAAAATTTTATTGTGTGAAATAGATAACATTATTTCCTATATATTTTTAATTTGAGTTTCTATACAAGACAACTCTACACTTATTGTACCAAAATCCTTGAGATTAATGTGATTCCCCAATTTATTTATAAACTAATAAAGAAAATTGAAATATTTATCAATATATAATGTTGTTCCATTTGTAAATATTTTTATGAATTGAAATTTCAAATAAGTGATATATATTACATATTAATTAAATTATTAAATTTGTTTTTTTCATTCCTCTCCTGGACTGGATTTTCAATCTATAAAAATTTGTAAAAAACTAATTATTCATCATGAGAACTTCTCTTCCCATTTTAGTGTGGAGAGTTATGATAAAATCATTATTGAAAAATATAATCCTAAATTACTCGCATTCAAAAAATTTAGTTTCATATTTTAATGATTCATAATGATAATACATCAGTATTAATCATTACCATCATGATAATAAGAACATATAAACCATTTTTCTAAGAATACCAAAAAATATTTTCCCCCTATTAACAACATAATAAGAATTTATTAGTTGATCAATTGTAACCCAAATATATTGTTGGAGGTTTATTCAGAGTCAAAAAATGGTTTATTCTACATTCCTTCATAAATTGTTTAGGTTATTAATATATGAGTTATTTTCATTTAATGATAGTGTAATGTGAGTTTATGATTGATATTTTTAAATATAACTCTAATAAAATTTAGTTTCAAAAGATGTTTCTCATTTGGATAATCATTACATTTTTAGTCACATTCCATGTTCAATAAATTCAACCTATATATAGTCACTAAATAAAACAAAAAGGATTAATTTACTGTTATATAAGATTATCCATATTAAAAATTCAGAGGAAAATGAAAATAAAATGAAGATAAGAAATATATTGATATATTCCATTGATAGTATGATCTCTTTGAGTCATATTATGAGACTATATTTTGAACCTGTATAAATATTGTTCCAAACATGATTGAGTTTAGTTTAATATAATTATTCCAAATACCCAAAATATCCATTTCCCAATATGAATAAAACTAAGATAATGCTTCAATATAGATAAAAACATATTATGAAATTACACATGAATATAAATTACTTATTAACATAAATGGAACCCAAGAAGATGTAGTTTTTGTGTCTTCTGAAGATAGATAAATAGATATAATATTTTACAACATATAATATCATTGTTATATATACAACACACCTAAACCAGATATATTTATTTAACACATTATACTTATATTCCAATACTCGGGATTAATGATGTTTGGGTTGGGCATTAAAACACAACATTAGTAATCATAAGAGATATCAATCAGGTTTTGAGATGTTAATGAACAATAATTGAGATCATAGAAAAAAATTATCGGTATAAAAACATAATAAATTTATATATTAATATCATATGGAAATGGTTCACTCTTCATTTGCATAGTCATAAGTTATTTGGTTGGGTCTCGAGTAACATATATTCGTTCTTGTCATATAAAATTATTTTAATGATGAATATGATGTGAATAATAGATATTTTTTTACTATATTCTTCCATATAAAATTTTCTATTATCTATATGTATTAAGGGAATTAAAACTAAATATATTCCTATATTTATTTATTTCAAAAACAAATAAAATATTTACATAAGACTCAAATGAAACATAATTTTTAAAATAATTTTTGTAATTAAAATAAATTCTACTATATTTATACAATGTTAAAAAGAATAATGTTTTTTAAATTCAATAATTAATTATATAAGTTTTATTAAAATGTAAATTTATTTTATTTACACAATTATAATAAAAATAAATTAATTTTTATCATTTTAAAACATTAATTATAATTTTTCTATTTATTAGTCAATGTTAATTAATAATCATAATATATTTGTAACATGAAAAAAATTATTTTTTTGAACCAATATTTTATGTGAAATTAGTTTAATAGTAGTCTAATAAATTAAAAATACATAATTAATGATTTTAAATCAATTTGGATTTAAATTATAAAATAAAATAATTTATCATTCTTCTAAGACTTGTTATAATGAATATAATAGAATAAAATATTTTTTTTTTCATAAATATTATTTATTTCATAAAATATGTTATACTAATTTTTTGGATGAATATTACAATTAATATTGACTACTTATTCAGGGTTCATGATTCATCTAGTCTAGCCTTTTTTCTGTTTTGAATGTAATAGTGGATCAATGGAGGTTGAGAGAGGATTTGGAGATGTTTGGCTGCTAAAAACATTTACTAGGGATGGATTCAAACCATATAATGGTTTTACAACAAGATAATTTAGTTCATGGATTGTTTAAATCAATTTTATAGGGTGATTAATTATTGTAATTATATCATCACTTTGTGGTCTAAGGTGATATTATTTTTGTGGGACTTAAAACCTGATATTTCCTTAAATGAAAGGGTTTTACACCCTGGAAATTATATTCATAGGATATCAAAATAATTTGCAGTGCCTTAGGTTTCAAAAACCCTTAATATATTATACTAAACCCAATACATCTAGTGGCTCACTCTTGTGGCATTGTGGTATCCATTATATATAGTTTAACACTAGGCTTCTAATGTTAATCCATCGGGATTTAACATTTGATCTGCATTTTAATCTCAATGTTTTTTGATCTTGAACTTATAACATCTTATTTCTATGTGGGGTGGTGTATCTTCATCATTCTAGTTTAGTATTCTAGTTTTTTTGTTTGGTTATATAATAATATCTTTATAATGATGTAGCTATCATGATAGGGGTGATGGGGATCATTGATGTTGGACTATTCTCATGTGAATAACATAGAATCCCAATTGTTGGGGATTCATTTTTTATCAAATTCATTTATATTAAATCATCAATTTTATATGTATTATCAAATTCTTTTTCAATTTAATAGGAATAATAATAATACAGGAGGTTTTAAATATAACAATTATAAGGGAATTAGTTTCCCAATGGTTCAAGAAGAAAAAGTTCTTTTAATTAAGAGTTGTGATAACATATTTTCCACGAGGGTTGGTTAAATTGTTTTATGGATTATATTTTTATATTGAACATTTATTTTTCTTAATAATTTTTTATTTTTTCGGTATATTATTTTCTCTATGAAATGTCTTATTATCCTGGGAGGGAGACTATAATATGGGTTAAGGATGCCGTTATTAAGTTTATGTCATTTACAAATGTGATGGAGTGATGCCTCTAGATATTCAAGTGTTTTCAATGATAAAAACAAATATAATTTATTCAATTTATGCTAATATTATCCATTTATTTGATAATAATTGGTTTTTAATGAAATTCATCTTTTTACTAGATGTTGGTGAGGTTGCATAATTTTGTTGAAATCCTTTCCCCACCCTTTTAGGATGCTTTATGTGATTATTTGAATGTATTTAATTGGATGTATTTTATGATGGGTTTCCTATAGTATTCTGATTTTGTAATTAATCTAATAATAATTAATACTATATGTGAAAACCATTGGGTTTATCATATGGAATGTATATTCTAAAAATAGGTTAATATAGAGAAATCACTGAAAAATGTTTGTTTATACATATAGGGAATGTACTTTTTGATGGTGATAAATGAATGTATCTAAAAATAATTTTAATTTTTAATTTAATGTTTAATAAAATAATTATGTAATTATCATTTCCCATAAACTGATTGTGCCCTTATAGGATTAATTTTCCCTCATAGTTGCTGACAGGTGTCCATGCGATGGTAACTGTAGCTGATCATAGGTCTAAGTTAATCTCGTATTGTTATTATATAAAAAATTATATCATATTTATTTATTTATATAATATGATGCATCATTAATGATATTTAGGGTGACTGGCTCCTAGTGGACTTGGTCAGGGTGTTTCCCCCAACATCCCATTGGGTGGATGGTTGGATGAATACAACCTCCAGCCCCACCTTTGTATCTTTTTATACACACGTGCATGGTTTCAAAACTATTAATTTTTATATAAATGTATTTATAGAGGTATTTTCTATATTTATGGGTTTTTTGACATATGTATCTAAAAATATACTATGCATGGGGTTAGTTTAGGTATGATTTGTTTATAATGTGTTATCATTTGGTATTTAAATGTTAAATCAGATATGATAGATTTATTTATAATTCAAATTTAATGATACACATTGTATATGATATATTGGCCCCCAAAAACAAGTATTTTAATATATATTGATTTTTGGATAGGTAGACATGATAAAATAATGACAAATTTTAAGGTTTTCATGCCTAACCATTTTGTTTATTGGATGGATTATTTTGGATTGAGATGGTTTGGGATTTGAAACACTTGTGATGATTGAAAAACTAATGGAGAAGAGGGGGTGTGTAAATAATGATTATTTTATGTTATATAATATTGTATATTATAATTTATTCTTGGTTATAGTTACAAATGATTAGGTTCG
The DNA here is from genome assembly GCA_963277665.1 of Viscum album. Taxonomy (NCBI): domain Eukaryota; kingdom Viridiplantae; phylum Streptophyta; class Magnoliopsida; order Santalales; family Viscaceae; genus Viscum; species Viscum album. The sequence goes on from OY728143.1 coordinate 222,473,927, forward strand.
GAACTTATTATACCTACACGAGTGATGTGTTAATAAAAATGTTGTTCACTAAGATAAATCTTTATTTGGTAATTGTTGGGATGACAGACATCTAGGAGTATCCTGTTGAATAAACTTATAAGATCATCGTATGTATCTAATCATTTTTATATCTTTATAATTTGTTTATATATTGGGATTTAAATAAATATAACATTGTTTTACAGGAGTTGTTTGTGATCCATGGCTGTTATCATCATTTACATATGGTTCAAATACTTTTACTTTAGTTGTTTAGTATTGTATGACAATGAATGTTTTGACATGGTATTTATTTTATAATAATGTGGATTTTTTGTTTATATGTTTAACCTATCTCATTCATTATTTCACTTTGAGGGAAATTCCTCCCATATTTCATTTTATTACACCATCAATGAATGTTTCCAACCAGGGGCAGACGAGAGGTGGGACATGAGAAGCCACCATCTAACTTCAATAATTTCCATCCAAATAAGAGTACATTATGGGGGGATGAGCACATGAATGAATGGAGCTACTGGTTCAGTTTGAGGGGTATGAATGTATTTTTAGTAGGGTGCTAGGGGTACATCTAGTTTCTCGTATGGAATCATTCTAAGGTAATCATTATGACAGATCTAAAAATGGGAGACAATCTGGGACACATTTATTTTGGGAAACATTTTTTCTTATTCATGACACATTAAGATAACTAATACTATTATATAACCTAAAAATTGATTCATGATTTATTCATAAGAATGTTTCATTAATCATTTTTTGATTTTCCTATTTAACAACTTTGTAGATTTTGTGTTTGGATAAAAATAACTCGATAGAAAATAATTAATTAATTTTATTTATTATATATTAATTAGTTTATGATACCTAAAAGGTTTAAATTTTTTAATGGTTTCACATCTATGTCCTCGACATATTTGGTTATATGATGTTCTATAGGATGTTAAAACTTATAATTGTATTGTGTAGGTCCATAATAATGACACATAGAAGTGGAAATTCAAAGACATGTAGTGCTAGATTATATAGATGTATCAGTGGTCGATTTAAGATATGATCATGCATTTATGTTAGGAGGTGTTTGAAAAGATTTATTTTTGATTATATGTCAATGAGAGAAAGAGGTTTAATTAATTTTATTGATACTCCATGTAGTAGTGTGGCAGTGATATTTTTTACCTCATGGATATTAAGTATTCAACACTCTCATTGAAGTATTTCTGAGAAAAACATCGTTTACAGTTCGTTCCTATAATTATAAAGGTGGACATTATCCATCATCTCCATAAAATTTGATGGAATATTTCAAATATTTGAGGGTTTAACATTTATTTGGGGACCCTTCTACAATATAATTCAAAAATATTTTCAGATAAAGATGATTAGGGGATGAATTATAAGGTTACTTTGTGTGAAACATTTCATCACTATATCACCCAGTTATTGCTGATGATGTATCATGATGTTATGGTTAGTGTAGAATTCATTATGTGTATTCTACCTATAAATGGATCAAAAAAATAATGGAGTCTTCTGAATTCCAAATTATGTAAATATGTGTTCTAAAGATCACATTTTCCCTAATAAAATAATATTTTGTCCTCATGGGGAATTTCACAAAATATATTGTCACATTTATATGGGTTGGAGTGTCTATTTCGTATTCTGATTGATAATATGTATGTTTTTCTATTAAAATAATATATCATTATTGGTTAATGTTATTGAAAATTCTATGTGGTCATCTAAAGTAATTTTTCATATGCAGGTACTTCCATTAAGGTACTTCCATCCGAGGTAGCATCAAAAATGTGTTCGAGTTTTGGACGATTAGAGAGGTTATATGTTAGGAAAATTACAACACCAACAATATCTTCATACACATATAGATGATATTAGTCTTGGGGGTTTTATAATATCTATAAGAGAGGCCAATGATTTTGTCCCGGTAATCTTTATGATATACCATTTCTCATTTTTTTTTTGATCTATACATCATTACATATACCACATTGTTATTTTATAAATGATTTATTACTTTATTAATTCATGATACACGTAATACATTATATCATTTACCCTCATCCATGATTTGGGATATATGGTGTAAAATATTCTAGTTATATTGGAATTGTCTTTTATAAGGGGAGGTCATCGTTAATATTTTAAACCATAAATAGATTATGAGCCACATTTGGGTAATCACCAAACATGGGTAGACTTTTTATGATAACATATATCGCAATATGGAATCATCCTAAACATATATTTTGTTTATTTGGGGAATAATATAATTAATTTCATCTGAAGGTAGGTTTTTTCTATGAATAAGAATGGGATTCATCAGTTTTGTGTCAAGTGAGACCCCTCGATAGGTAGGATAAATTTTCCATATATCAAATAATAGATTCCCAATATGATCAATAGATCATCAATGGTTATGAATTTAGTGTCTCTGGTGGTCATTTAAGACAACCCTGCTGTATTTTAAGTGGATATTATAGTGTTATTTGTTCGTAGTGATTTTGAGTGTGGTATCCACTTATAGAAAGGAATATATCTTAGATGTGGGTAAAGTATGTTGGAATAATTAAATGTGGGTAAAGGATGAGGGTATTCCAAAAATTGCTTTCTTATGCCTTAATTAACATAATGAGTTCATTGAGATAATGATAAATATTAGAACTGATTGATCTATGTTCATGAGGTTGATTAATATTGTGGTTATAGATATTTTGTTAATTTTTTTTGTATTTTTTATCAATTGAATCGTTATGTATTTTATGTCAGTGTAGGGGAATTCATAGCATATTTATGTCATTTTGTATGTTCTTCATCATGATTATATCATCCATATATTGTAAAAGTATGATTTTTGGGCACCTGTCATTCATTTCATTTGAAATATATCATATCATTAGGTGTTGGTCATGGATGATTCAAATATAGAGGCATATGTGTACATGGAAACCCCACAAATTGTGGCATAGGACAATATTTCCCTTTAATGGGAATGAAATTATTTGAGGGTAATATCATATTTCTCATTGATTTATAGTAAATTGACATTAATGAAAATAATGGATATGGTTTTCAGAGAGATAAACTATTTTGAGGATGCTTTTGAGTACAAGAATGATAATTTTTTCATAGCTCAATTCAAGATTATTTTCAACTAATGGATTTAATTATGTGTTTTTATATGATTTTATATATGTTGAAGTGGGTTGTTTTTTGATGTCGTTGTGCTCAATTATTTCTCATGGTTATCAGAATTTATTTTCAAATGAAAGTGATGATTTAACACATTATATTCACACATGGAATGTTTTGTCTTTGTTCCGGTTTCAAGGATAATACCCCATAAGTATGTATTTTTTGTTTTTTAAAGATCATAAAAGACCTATTTATGTCTCATCCCAGTGTTAATGAAACATGCGTCAATTATGGTGGTTTAAATACATTATGTATTAAAACATTTATATTTATATTAATCGAGTGATGATAAATGTTGTAGTCGATGCATGTAGAAGGATGTCATGTATTTCTTTCATGAAAACATTTAGATATTCCTTGATAGTGATAGATAAAATATCAATGGTTAATCTTGATATGGGATAGGATGGAGGAAGAGGACGTCTATTCTATATGATAGTTATGTATTATTTGGTGATTTTGGCAATGGAGTCCTTATAGGGACATAATGGTGTAGATGACTGGGGAGAAAAATTTGTATTTGGAAATGTCCCAAATGGTTAGTAAATGGATATATAATAACATGTTTAGTCCTAGGTAGGGAATTTAAATCCTTCATTTATTTTTAATATAATTTTCCTTTAGTTATGTGGGTCCCATATGGATGTACATTCAGGTGTGATGAAAAGGTACAATTCACTGAGTAGTTTGTTTTTGTTGACAATGTTAAAGCATGCCGATTCTTAGGTTTTTTCATGATTTTTTGTATACTAGAATGTAATATATTATCTCAATGTATATATAGGTTTTATATATATTATAAATGTTATATAGTTTATATATGAGTAAATATCAATAGAATTAATTATCAGTTTACCACATGCTCCATAAGTCTATGATTATACTTAGGTGTTAATTGATTATTTGTTGAAGTATATGTATGTTTTTGTGATCATTGATCTACCCCAATGGTATTGAAGCATTTTATTTTTTTATGGATGACCATTTTTGTTCAATTTTATGCTATATCAGTGTTAGAGAGTCAACCCTTCCCAGAAAAGAACTAAATTATAATATGACCTAAGTTGTTATTGTAATTCGAGAGATAATTTTGACAAATAGTATCCTTATAAATCCTACGTTGATCATAGGAGGAGAGAATTTTTGTATTAAATTTGAGATCATGTGTTCTTAATGGTGATTCAACTTAGTGTGAAGCCATGATTTTATTTTGGATTAATCATTTTAACTTTTTTATTGGACGTTTTAAGGTGGTTTGTAATGTGAGGTATCGAGAATATTTTTTATAACATCCCCCATTAATGATAAAAAATGTAGATGTTTTTCATCTTTTATTTCTCATTAATTATCATCAAGATGACTATCATGTCATTGATTTAGAAGAGAACAATTTTCATGTTGATACAACCTTCAGAAAGCTACCTATGGGTATCTATGACTTCTAAGAGAAGGCCTTGCATAAGATTCTTATTCCGCTGGTCCCTGTATTGTGGGGGTATGGTGAAGCGGTGGAGAATATCTAGGAATATAGATCACATATTAACACTCAGAAACCCAAGATATTAGATTTTTACATCTTCATTTTATAGTAGTCTTGTTTTGTGGATGTTGAATATTTTTAATTTTTATATGGTGTTATTATATTGATTGTGGTGTCAACACTATCTTTTGATATGTACCACCATCTTGAGATTTTTTGAAGAAATGTTTTACTATTTAATCATTCTATGATTTATTCTTATGATTGTGAGTGTTTATCTATTGTCATTGAAATGTCCATGTTATTTATCTCTCAATGATCATCTTAGATGAGAAAGTTATGTTAATATATATCTATGGTTTTTGATTTCTATGTATTTTTTATAATTATCTAATATATGGCCAATGTTCAACCTATTCTATTTTTTTTGTATTTTTAATTTCTAAGGTACTCATGGATAGACTTGACCTAGTGAATTGATGTTTAGTTGCTAAAATATAGATTCATAGATAATTCTTGATTTGTAAATGATTTATTTTATGAATATTTTCTTGATGACTTTTGTGATTCTAGTTCACATGGTGTCTCATGAAATGAGTAAAATCAATTAAAAATTTTAGGAGGTGATTCTTTTTTCAGTTAAAATAAAAAATAATAATATAATGACATCAATGTGTTTCAAATCCAAAAAAAATTAATGGAGTGTTCCAATATTGGTTGTATATACTTTGGTTTTCTAAAATCTGATTACATTCTCTAAAACCCTATTTATTTAGTGGCTCCATATATAGAGTTTTGGGGTCCATTCAATATGGATAGATTATTGAATTCCCTTGATCGATCCATTATTATTTGATGTACGTCCAAAATTTTAATCTTGTTTTCATTTAATCGGGAAATCCACTTCATTATCATTTTACCCGATGGTGGTCACTCTTCATCGTTACAATAGTGTTTTCTTTGAATTTTTTTCCCATTTTGGTGATGTGACAATGGTGTAATTTATCTCTAGTAGAATTGGACATCAAGATCTCTTCTGTGGGAATAATATTGTGTGATGAATATTAACACACTATGGTTGGGAATTCATTTATTCTCAAATTTATATATATATATATGTAATATGATCATTAGAAAGGTTTATCCCATTGAATGGAAATGGAATTATTCTAAAAACTAATGAAATTGTTTTTGGGTATATATAATATATTGGACTTGTCATTCCCAATACAATGAGAATCATTACGACCATGATTTTAAATCATGATATGCTAATTTTTGGGATGGTTGAATAACATTTTTTGGGGCATAGAAATCACTATTAACTATTATTTTCCATTGGAATTTATCTACGAATTAGATTTTCAATGAGGGGTTATATTAAAATGTGATAGATTATCCTATGATGGAATACGTGTTATGAGAAAGTGAGGTTTAGATGTTTTTATAGTAGTTGAAAATATTTATAGTGAGATGCATTTTGATATACCTGTATTTTATAGGGACTCCACATGAGATTTTAATCAGGTTGACGCTAGTAATACCCACTGATGTGATGATGATTGATATATGAATTATATAAAATTAATTAATGTATGAGAAGAATCTCCCTTTGTATATCCTCATTCCTTTCAAAAATCCTTTTGAAACTAGATATTGTTTATTTAACAATTATTATTAGTATATATTTGGTTGGTATTTCTAATGTAAATTGATTATGTAATGATTATACTAAAAAATAAAAATAATTTTAAAACCCATGTGGTTTTTGTTAATGAAAGGTAGATACTAAAAATATGTTAAACATGTGTTACCATGGTCTTGTTTTGGTTCAATCCTAGAGGGAATGGAAATCATTATTGTGGTCACTGTATGTGTCCTAATATATAGTTAATGGTAAATTTATTGGATAATAAACTATGTAACAAAAATAAACAATGAATATTTAAATTAATTAAAGAATGTCTTTATATAATTATGTTGAAATAAGATATATAGACTATAATATTAATAGCTATGTATCATTATAATGATAACTCCAGTTAAGCCTCACATTAGGTAAATATCAAATTGTTGTTATGATGTATATTATATAATTTTTATTTTATGACATAAAATGATTCCCACCCAAGTCATTTAGTGTGAATAATGACTAGTTGACTCTTGGATGGTGTTTTCCAAAACAGATAAGGGGTAGGATGGATGGATGACTAACCCATATAGTATTTCTCGATTCTCTTAGTAGTAATGTTTTATTAAATGCATGGATGATAGTTTCCCAATATAAGTTTATATAAGTTTGTAATGATTTTTTTTATTTAATACACTTGTATCTCCATATATAATATAAAGAGTATGATTATAGGTATGACAAGTATATACTATAATGGGTTCATGTATATACTTAGTGGTTTGGTGATGATGGATTTAGTGTAACACACGTAATATATGATAGGTTGCATCCAAAATAATACTCTATTACTATAAACATATAAGTTCATATAATGTTTTGATGAATAGTAAAATGATTTTTAGGTTATGTTTCCTTTCTCACGGGTTATTGGGATAGCAGGTTTTTTATATATAAGTCTCAGGATGTGAAATGTTAGGGATGGGTTGAAAAACATTAGGGAAGTGGTAAAAGGTAATTATTGATTTTTCATCAATATATTACATGATATGATGAATACAACACCTTTTTAGAGTTAGCAATGGTGAGGTTGGGAGAAGTGTATACCTATTTAGGTGATGAGTTATCTTCATAATTGTTCACAATTATTTATCTTCATTATTTATCAATTTCATGGGTGGAAATAAGGATCATCTAGATGAGTATAATATTATGTTTAGCTAACATTAATAATGGGTTTTTTTTGTCTGAAGTCTTTGGTTGGAGATTGTTCTGGATATTACTCACGAATGAATTTCCCAAATCTTTTTACAATGTGAGGTTTCTTATATCTTTATCATTTTATAATCATTTCATTCCATAAATTTTTAGTAAATTTTATAAATTAATGTGTGCTCTTAGGGTTTGGTATTATATATAAGAATATCATTTGGAGAATATTTCTTCACAGTCAATTTTATATGTTCCCTTATAGAGTAATGCATCCCATTTGTATGATAATTATAACCTATATGCTAGTTTCCATCCTTGGGACAATTGAATGAAGAACATGGGGGGTAATCTTCTCAATTCTGTCATTTCCCGCCATTGAGTTGTATACTATGTAGGAGGGTCTGCTGAAAAATTATACGAATTTTATTTTTTTAAATAGTTTATGTATTTAGATTCAAAATTATAAATATTTTTCTTAATGGAAAAAATTATCATTATCTATATTGAATAATTTCCATGAAATAGAAGTTTTCACCAATATATTGGATAAAATAGTTATAAAAATGGTCAAAAAAATAAATAAGGCATCTATTATCAATAAAAAACTTTCTTGTTGATTCATTGACTATATTTTAATCTATTTAAAACTATATTAAATTATTTTTGTTTTTTATTCTACATTAACTAGACATATAAATTATATTATTCCATCATTACATGCATTTTAAATGGATACACTCCCTCACATAGAAAAGGCCATCTCAACTTCTCAGATTACCCCACCACATGACATCCATAGAATGATCATGCCTCTAAACAAATACACCAAACTCCCTTTTCCAAACCCTAGAGGTTCGTATCCTCCGAAAAGTCCCTTCCGAATAATATTTACTAAAATTGATATTTTTACAGATGGATGTATAAGTTTTTATGAAAATGATTCATGTTTATATCTATATAAAACCCATTAAATCTTTTGTTAACATTTAAATATTTTGTTATAATAATAATTAATATACTTACGAGATGTTATGTTATTGTTAAAACAATTTTTAATTTCTAATAAAATAGATTTGAAATATAATCATCTCTGATGAATACATATATACTACCATTTCCAGGGAGAAACAAATATTATTATTCAACACCACCTCCTTGGATTAGATAAATATATTCAATTAAGGAATATATCGGATATTAATGTGACAATTGTTTTTCTCAATTGTAAAATTATTCTTTATTATACATTTTTCATTCATTTTAAGAAATGAAATCTTCATTCATTCGTACATGTGGAATACCGCATACAAGAATTTATGCAATTAATTTTACACATAAATGTTATTTTTATAGATTTAAATTTATTTTTCATAAAAAATATAACATTTATTTTATTATATAAATTATTAATCAATTATGACTTTTCTAGAACTGAAACTGTCAAACCGAAACATGGATCTGTTTTGTAAAAATTACAAACAAAATTATGATTCCCAAAATAAATATTATAATAATTATTTTTGAGAATTATAAAGAAATAATATACTGTAAAGACCCTGAGTCATGTATCTGAGATCCAGTGGTTACATTTTTTAATTTCAAAATGAATTATGAGAAGGCTTCATAATAAACTGAATTGTTAATAGTCTTGGAAAACTAAATACATATATTAATTTTATACTAGATTTTAGAAAATAAAATACCACATTTGGAATGTATATATTTAATATTATTGGTCTCATTAAAAGAATAATTTATCATATCATAATAAAGGGAATGAAAATAGAGTTGAACTGATATTCTCAATAATCGCAACGTACAATTGAAGCTATAATGTGTAAATAACAACTAAAAAATTAACTGAAAACACATTCTAATTGATCAATAACAATATAATGAAGTAAAACGTTACAAGTATAAATTAAAAAGAAATAATTACGTATAAATAATAAAATGAACACAATGTTTTTAAATGGATATCACAACGAATAATTAATGGCTTGTACAATAATAAATGAATTTATAAGGATGGAATTCATAATTTTTTATATTATAAACATACCCCTAAGGAATTATGAAAACACATCTTCCATAAATTGGTATGCAATTGATAAAATACAAAAACTAGTTTTTCTCATGTTGCCCAATGGAGAAAATAGTGCTACGTAATTATTTCCAATAATTCACTTAAAATACCCAATGCATTATTTATATTAATAAATAAAAAAACAATAAAATTTAATTTTATATCAATAATTCCTTATATTGGATATACTATTATATACAATTTCAATGAATTCCCAAATAAAAATGATAATAAAAATACAAATAATCAATATTAATGGAATATAATAATTATATTCCAAAATATAACATATATAAAATAAATGTTTTTTAATTGATGAATATAAATAACATAAAATTATATATAATAATATTATTGAAGAAAATAAATTATTCAATTCAAAATTAACTATTATATATATATAATTTATAAATTATTATGAATATTTTATATCTAAAACCACATTGTAATGATATATTGTAATATTAAAATATATTTATTTTAATTATGGCTAGAAATTATTTTCATGCAATATAATTGTGATAAACATTAGTGTAGTGTATTTATAGGAAATGTAAAATTAAAAAAAATGGAAAATAAAATAAGTCAAATTTTTTTATATTTTTTTATTATTACATCTTAGTGAAAAAAAATAATATAATATATCATTGGGTAATAGAAACAATTTTCATTAAAACAATTTATGAGAAATATGGACATGGAAAAAAATGATTCCTAGCTAAGTATAAAATCTATGGGTTTCTATAAAAATATTCTATTGGTATCTTTAGTATATTAAATATCTAAATTAAATGAAAACATATATATTTCATAAATAATCCATTGAGAAAAAGAGAAATATGGTTTAACATTGAACTATTAAATAATTCTATAATCTTAATCTTTAAAATGAACAATTATAAATTAAAATTCCATGATGAATTATACACTTTTCACTATGTTAATTGATTAATCAAAATAAGAAGGATGAAATAAATTCAATTGATCCATTAAATAACATTTAAATAATCAGAATAAATATATTACAATTAAATGGTATTTATAAAAACTATATAATGGATATTAGGTGCATAAAAATTTAATTTTTCGAAATGAAAAAAATTTACACAGACTACCATACATAGTTGATTATAATAATATCATTATAATAAATAAATAAGGTTATTATTTTTAAAAATATTAATCTAGGTAAACCAAGTGGAAATAAATACTAAAATAACTAGTGTCTTTTCCCATATAATCATAAAATAATATAGTCATTAATGGCATAATATATACCAATGGAAAAATTTGTTTTCAAACCCATTACCTAGGATCCAAAACATCACATATGTTCTTTATCTTCTAGAATAAAAAATTATGGGAATATTTTACATCCTTATGAAAATTTGTAATTTCAATTATTATTATTACTATTAGATTTATTGTCATGTTTATCTAATTTACTAATCACATAATGTTAAAACTAGATTTATTATGATATTTAGTTCATATATTAAAAATATCATTTGTAGGATAGAAATGGTGATACTGATCATAGTTCAAAATTCATTATATTAATATTTCAGATTTATTAATACTTTTTACACAATAATTATGTTTTTAAAACAAACTATAAAATATGTTTTTTAAAAATAAACTATGTTTTCATCATAGAGATGGTGAGTTATATTTATGCATGAGTAAATTTTTAATTATTCAATTATTATGACGGGATTGAAATAATGATTATATTATCAATCCATAAATATAATTCTAACATAAATAAAATAATATATTCTTAAATAAATTTATATATTCCGATCCATAAATTTATTTTTGAAAATATAATAATATATATTCATGGAAGTGGAGGTACGCACATACAAATGAAAAACATTATGATTATTGAAATGAAAAAATGTAATATGGCTCATTAAATTTTTAAAGATTCTTTATTATAAATATGAAAATGTAATGTTTTATGGTTCATATATAATCGGTGTCACGGGATCCAAAATCAATCCAAATTATGTAATTTTAAGAAATAATACTCATTTATTGTTTAATAATAATGTTACATGTCATGTACGCTTGAGAAATCAATGGTATTATTATTATTTCTTTAGTGTTTTAAAGAACATCATCATCATCAATTTCATAGGTAGAATCTCCGCCTTGAGCACTGTATAAATTCTTATGGTACAATTATCAAAATTTTCTTCTCATATGGTCTATTTTGTATAACCAGTAAAGAGTAATTTTATCCAAAAGGACTTCTTTGAATTTTTCCTCAGTTATGTTCTAAAATGGTCATTGGCCACATTCACCAAAATATATTGGATTTCTATTCATCATAATTCAAATGAAAATAGTTTCAATATTTCATCACATATGGGTACGCTGAAAAATCGCCTAACACATTGTGTTCATCCTAGAATGTAAAGAATTGTCTGGTACATAAATGAATCTTGGTGTATTTCTATCATGGTTAATTCATCAAATGTTTTGGATTAACATCCCAGAAAATCAATCACATAATATGTGAAAAATAATCAAATTATCATATGGGTTATGATTAATAGAAATATATTTTTATGTTCTCATGAACAATATTAAAAGCGTTCAACCATTAGTTTTATATAATTCACCCGCATTAGATTACGTTTTCAACATTTACTCAACCACTTGGATACAAAAATCAATATCTAAATCAATTTCATCTAATCATAAAATAATTACACATAAATAAATGTAATACCACCACAAATAACCAATTAGTTTTTCCTTTATTCTCAACATCAGGGGGAATTTCAATAAACATTAACCATATAATAATTTTAGTATATGAAATAGATCATTTAAAATAATGTATCCTAACATTATATTTCTTCAATAGTAAATAGTTATATCATTAAAATATGTTACATAATCATTGATCACCCCCTTCTGATATCATTGATTTTATTTTGGGTTTACAAATGGGAATCAAAGAATCATATTTTATCAATCTTCATCTATAATACTCGAGAGGCATCATAGTTATAACATTGATGTAACATAATTTATAATAATTGAATTAGTTGTGATATGGGTAATGTCCTTGATGATATATCATAAACCTTATTATCCACTGTCTGTTTGTAGATTACCAAATTTATTTTGTGGAGAATATCAAGAGATTATGCTTTATTATTCTTCTTATTTTTACCCATAATTTTTGAAATTCAACCTCAAGCTTCCAGCTTTCTGGTTATCCATATTAAATTTTGTGGAATAGAAGGATTTAATGTTATTTATAAAATCAACTATTCAATATCCAATCAAATCCTATGACGTGATGTCAAATTAATCCTTAGTATATGTGCCTACGACATCAAACTCATCTTGTATTAATAGGTTTTTATTCATCATTTTAATTGTTAATGTTTTAGAGTTAATAGAAATATCAATAATTATTTAAAAATATCATCATCTTCACGAGTAAAGGGTGTGCTCATTTAATTGAAGCCATTTTACCTGTTCTATCCATAACATTATCCCATAGAGTTAGTTACATCAAATGTGGATTTGGGGATCGTATTCGAACCAAATTACACTTATGGTTGATTGTATTTTCCTTTTAAATATTCTGTGTAATGTTGATATGAAATGTTCTTGTTGTATTTTTTTTATCATACATGGTTATGTAATTTCTTGTTTGTCCTCATGTCCTTGGCATATGTTTTTAATATACCATTAAATATAATGGAAATTCGTGTTGTCTGGATAATTTCCAAAAAACTATCCTTTACAATTTAGTTGTGTATTTCAAATCGGAATTAGAAACAACTGTCTGTATTTATTGCTCATAAACAATACATAAATAATAATAAAGAAAAATTGTAATTATTATTCATTAACTCATTAAAAATTAATTTATTCAATAAAAAAATAAAAGATCATAAAATAAATTAAATTATAAATAATCAAATCAAATTACATATGTTATAATAAAAAAATTACATACTTATCAAATTAATCAAATAAATAAATAAAATTTAGACAGTTAAATAGTTATATTTAATTACTATTTGTTACGTAATTTTTCAGTCAATATGAAAAATTAAAAATTATATTCTGTAATTAGGGGATTGAAAAAAAGTATAAAAAAACCATTATATGTCATATTAAACATGAATTATGTACAAAAATACAATGAAACCAAATTTAATCCCATAATATTGAAATAAAATTAATGATTAATTAAAATAATGATAATATATAATATATACATATAATAGATAAAATGTTAATATTAATAATTTATTACAAATTATGATATTAAATTAAAAATAAATTATTAAAATGTTATTACAGAAAAAATATAACATAGAATCACAAAAAATAGAAATAATTATGTTCAAATACACTAAAATAAAAGAATATATCATAGACTTTTGCAAATGTAGATGAAACTACTTGTTTCATCACCCATATAATTGGTTGAAGAATACCTACTCAGAACCTTCTATTTATTTCCCTACAACTCATTATCAATCATCGTAATACTTTGGATTGAAGAAGATACAATGTTAATTATTGGATTCTCAATCAATGGTCCCTTAGGTAAGGGACGTAAAAGAGAAAAAAACAAAATTGTTTCTCAAAATTAGTATCCTTGAAATGAACCTGGGAGTTGGTCTTATATTAAAAAAATCTTACCTGCAATGACTAGTATTTATAATTGTAAATACTAAACATATGAAACTTTTTCACAGACTCCATCCAAAATAAGATAAATGATAGGTAACTGAATTAATAGATAGGAATACATATAGATGTATATAAGATTTTATAGGAAGAACATATACTCATAGGAATATTTTATCATCTTCATGTTTAGAAATTAATATTCTACTATCACAATTATATTTCTACAATCCAAGATCATCTCATCTTATAGAATGATTTATTTTACCTAGGAATATCATTAATGGTCCTTAGAAAATGAAGGTAACAATGTAAACTCTTCCACAAATAATAATGTTTAAAAAAAATTAAATAAATCATACCATTCATGTCCTCTATATATATTGGAACAAAAGCACCAAAAAATTTTTGGATTCTATAACTGGAATTACTATGAATTATGACACATTGGTTTATCTATGGTTCATCCTAAAACTAGAATAATGTTATTAATTCACTATGAATATATTTATTCCTACTGAATTATTGATGCATGCACTAGACCTTATTGGGGTACATTCTCCTACACCCATCGAGGTTATGTTGGTATGTACTTCCTATAATTTGACTCTTCAGATGAAATAGTAATACATACTATAAAACAAATCCATAATAGAATATATGAAATCAAAAATAGAATATTTGAAACATATGAATCCCATATATCCTGGAATATTCAAATCTATATATTTTACCCTATATTGTTTCCCATTGGATTCCACATATCAAAATACCTAATCTCACAAAAAAATAAAAAATGTTCTACAAACCATAAAATTAGTCACAATAATTTATATATAAAACAAAACATTATGCACTAGCTGAACTAAAAAACTCTATAATAGTTATTTATAATTATAATAGAATATAATAATATTTCAAATAGATAGTAAAAAACCAAAAATTAAATAAATAAGAAACATTGAGCACACAAGTAGAATATAAATCACCTGTGACCATAAATTCCATTACATATTTCTTGAATAGTTTTGAACACCATAATATTTCAATATGAAATGCCGTAAAGGTTGTCCAATAGGTTAATTACACATACCAAGGTAAAAAACATGGTAATGAAACTATTTCATTTCCAAAAATAATCTCTCGCAAATACCACAACCTAGTTTAGTCAAAATAAATGTGTATTATTTTTCAATCATATAAAAATTTTAGTCACATACTTGAACCACTTGGTTTGAAGAAGATAACCAAAGGTCCATACGAGAAACCCCATTAAACAAAGGTTTCTAAAAAAGGGTATATGTTACATTAGTTGTGATATTATTCTATTATTATACCTAATGACTAGAAAAAATAATAAGAATAAAATAATGTAGCATAATTTTTTATTAATGCTGAATCAAATTGGTTAGTATATATTTAATGAATTACATTAAAATTAATATTGGATCACCAAATTAAGAATTTATAACCATGTAATAAAAGGATGAAAAATTAAAAACATGATATATTTTCTATACTATGCTTCATTGTATCCTCAAATTACTAAATTCATTCTCTTCAAATCTATATAATAGATCATTTAACATTATCTGAATTATGGTCATGAAATATAAGCAAGTATCAAAATATTATTTTATTCAATAAATAATATTCATTGTAAGACATTGTATAATAATAATTTCATGACATACACATAAATATATAATTGTGAATATCGTTAAATAAATATTAATTATTTAATTTTCATTGAAAATAATTTTTCCCCAATTCTATTAGAATTATAAAAAATAGTGTTTTAATAGAATAATTATTTATACTTCCAAAAAAAATGATAAACCAAATAATAATATATTATATTAAAATAGAAGATATACTATTTTTTAATATGTAAATTAATTAAAAAAATATACTAATTTAATTTCAATTTCATTAAATAAATGATATAAATATTTTTATTATTATTTTATAAATTCATATAAATTTGAAAAACCAATAGATTCCCTAAAGATGATGTTTTCCATTGTACTACATTATCATTGTGGTTTTATGAAAATGGTTTGGAGTGTGATAAATATGATCTTGATCATCATTGGAAATCAATTTCACTTCTGTTTTGGTTTTTTAATCTCATCTTTGGATAGGTCGTGGGCACTTTCAAATGATATTATTTCTCCAATAAACTCTGATAAATTGAATTTCACGGGAATGATTCTATAGGGAAGGGAAATTAATTTACCTATTTTTTCATATATTGTCAGTTATCATTATAATTAAAATAAAAAAAATTAAATTGAACTATACTAAAATAGTAATCTCTATGGTTAACATAGATAATGGTCTAGTATTTATTTCTGATATCTATCTATATATATTACATTATTCTGAAATTTAATATGTAATTTTGTACATGTCGTCTCTATAAATACATTAAATAATATTTAATTTATTCATTCCAAATGTACTTTATTTTATAATATGCTTATTCACATCATTATTCACCACATTAAAAACACGACCATTGAAATTACAGTTCATTTTGTTAAAAAATATTTGAAATTCTCCATTTCATCACCGTTTTTCAAGTGATCCATCTGCGATCATTCGGTTCTTCGAAAATACATTTAACCTGTGATTTTTTCAGTTTAGTAAAATAAATAATCAATCAAATATGATATTTATAGGTTAATCCTCAAATAAATCATCATTATGAAAACAAATGCCTCTAGATTAAATTTTTGTATGGTTTTGGTGTGTGCATTTTTAAGAGGTATACATGGAAAAAATTAAGTAATCGATAAATGTTTGGTGGGGTTTCTTGTAGAAATTTTATAGTTTTAGTGAAATTAAGGATGAAAGGGGTCAATATATCATATTGAATCTTAACCTTATTAACAAACATAATTGATTTATCCAATGATGATATATAAATGAAAACCATATCTCCAACATTAATCTATAGTAAATTTATTAGGTTTTTTTCATATCTTTCAATCGACATTGCATGTATTTCATATAATGTTGAATAGTATGAACCATATCTACAATCTATTTTATAGATTTAGTTCCCATTATAATTCACTATCCATTTTCAACAAATAATGTTAGAGTGTGACATCTCTACCATTATATATCCTCTTAATGTGATATTTGAATTCTAGACTAAAAATAATTTTGATATAATAACTCAACTAGAGGAATATGTTGAACCCAACATCTATGAAAATCCAATGAATATGGTCTAAACATATCTTATAGTGTTTTGTGGTTCTATTAGATTATCTATCCTTCTTATAGTGATATGAAGTATTAAACATAGCACTATATCCAATCAATATTAAAATATTATCCATAATAGTAAGGAAAACAACATATTTTGATCATATACTATTATGATTTGTTGTCCATGTTATCATATCATTTCTCTCTTATATATCATATAATTGTTTTCTAATATATTAGTATATCATGGGTTCAATTAAATAGAAATAAACTATAGCCGGATAGAAAAACTCCATAAGAGTGTTATTTAATTTATATTTCATTAGGATTCATATAAAAAAATCATGAATTTAGTTTCCCATTTTCATAATAGTGTGGAAAATTGTTTTATTAACCCATAGAATTATATTTTTCAACCATGAATAATTGGAAAAAAATCATCAACATAAAAATTATTAAATAACGGGTTAATGTTTTCCCTCAAGAAGAAATGCAATAGTAATACATATAATGTAATTCATCATGGATAAATTGATATAGATTTTATATTTAATATTTACTATTTTCCTCATTAAGTAGTAGTATCAATGAGATGCATATTTAGGATTCTAACAATATTACTCAAACAATTTAAATGCCTAAATATTAAATCCTTTATTTTATTCTCAATAGATCTTTATTATATTTTATTGGCATCATTGATTATCTAAAAATTGGATAGTTGAGATGTTCTATGAGAAATATTGAATAGAACTACATTTTTAACACTCATTTACATAAATTTTATTCCAAAGAATATTGGTTCACTTTTAATCCATAACATTGATAAAATTTTAAGATCCATATTTCATACAGAATTGGAATCATTAATTTAAATATAAGGATGGAAATATATTTGATATATATATTCATTATCTATATATAACCACTATTATTGGATCATATTGAGATCAATTTTTTAGAATATATACTTAATTACTTTATTATCGGTATATATGTACCACCTTTTACCATATAGATAATGAGGAAAAATAAATTATGATATGATAATTACAAAAAATAATATTTAATTATTCAAGTAGTTTTAAACAATGATCATATATATGATAGTGTAATAGTGTCTCATAATGACATTTATCATATGTAATATACAAAATACTATTCTAAATCTGTCAATATTGAACAAAAATCATTATCTAGAGATGGGTAATGTGTTTACAAGTGTAGTTAGAAATTTAACAACATCATAAGTGAATTATCATATTCTATATTCATGAACATCATTACTACATTTATAGTTATCAATATTTTTGTTTTTTAAATTGTGTATTATTACTGAGAAATTGATCAATTAATCAATGTATTTGATTGAAAATAAGGATCACAATATTATATTTTGGTATATGAAATCATGCTAATTTTTATAACATGAATGAAAATATATATAATTTTACTATTAAAGAACTATCCTAGGAATATTACATTCTCTGTAAAAAGAATTGTGTATTTCATTTCTATTATAACTTCTCAAATAACGAGGACTTCAATAGAGAATTCAATTTATCATCATGTTCTTCACTGATTTTATATTAAGTAAATATATTTCATTTAAATAATAACTCAAATTTTATTTTGAAATTCTTAAAAACTCCATATATAAGGTTTATTTTGATAAATAATGAATTAGTGATACTGTATGGGATTAATATAATCTAATAGTTCCCATAATATTTTTAGTATCATTCTCAGGTAAATCCAATTCACTATTACATCAAAATATATGACCATGGATACACCATAGATAACTATACATACCCACATAGATGTTCAAAAATGTATTTAATCCATGGGGAATGACTTTTTTTATTTGTCATGTTATTGTTTAGAATAATAATTAAAAATATAATTTCACTTTTAACTATACTTCCTATAAAAAAATGAACATCACAGAACATTTTCATGTAGTTGGGTGTATAACACATTTATCTAGATTATTTAGTCATTTACACACTATTTTATCAAGATTAATAATTTTAATTTTATATATCTTCTTACATATTAGAAAAACAGAAGTTAAATATTCATCAATGAAATGGACCACTCTTTTTATATGAATAACATGAAATTGATTATGAATATATCATTATATTCTCTTACAACTAGAATTTCATAATGTTGTTCGGACAAAGATGATGTTAAAGTTTTTTTGTATTAAATTTTTCATTTCTGTTGTCATGAAATTAGTTTACGAAATGAATAATGGAAATCAATTATATTTTTTTGAATTTATTTATTAAGGTTAATTTTTAATAGTATTAATTTCACATTTAATATCCATTGAAAATGTGAAGAAGCATTTTAAAGTAGTTTTTCTGTTATAAGACACATCAGGTTAGACTGAAAGTGTAAATGCATTTTTGAAAATAAATGGTCATCGGATTCACATTAAAAATGAGGCGATTTTGATGTTTTGAATCAATGTATATATCTCTACAATTAAATAATTTCGACCTTCCTATTCATATTTTTAATTCATATATATCCTAAATTGCATTATGAACTTGTGATGAAAGTGATATGAATGAAACGAGGAGTGAAATAGATGTTAATGATTAAAATGGGGTTGTTAATTGAATAGGATGTGGCAAGTGATTTGGTATCTTTGTTTATCTATATCTTATTATTATTCATTAGACATGTTATATACTATTTGTACAATGATAGATCAGACAGAAACTCAAGTGGAAAATGACCATTTTCAAAAATGATTACACTGATTATGATAATATTCACACTGATTTTATCAAGTATGATTGTTTTAAAAAAAGATCATACTCTGTCTCAGATGAAAAGAATGAAACTTGAATAAATAGAATGTTGTGATACTTTATTGTTGATTTCTGACAAAGCTGAATCATTTATAAAATTATTTTAAATACATAATGGAAGTAATGAGTCATGAATATGATTTTGAATGAAGTGTATATATATTAATTTTTTTAGTTAAATAGAATTTGAGAATGAGATCAAAAATTTATTCAACCATTTAAAAAATGGTTGAATTTCATTATAGAATTCTAAATTGGTTAAAAGAAAGGGAGAAGACGATGTATTGAATGTCCAGTGGGTCTAGAGAAAAAGTGAAAGAGATTTTTGACTTAATTTTCAAGGGGGTACATGTATATTCAAATGAGATATTTTGATTAAAATTGTCTCTACATATTGTATTTAAAAATTTATAATGGTATCGATTTCTTCATACTTTTTTTCATTCAATCGATACAATGCTCTGTATTGATGAAATCAAGTTCTCAAAAATCATACTGATG
Source organism: Viscum album (assembly GCA_963277665.1). Taxonomy (NCBI): domain Eukaryota; kingdom Viridiplantae; phylum Streptophyta; class Magnoliopsida; order Santalales; family Viscaceae; genus Viscum; species Viscum album. Next base: position 222,494,794 of record OY728143.1, read on the forward strand.
TATTCAAGTCACACTAATAATTCATATTAACATTCGAAGATAGAGATGAAGATTGAATATGAATTTTGATTCTTCGAGAAGAGTTTACAATGTCAAAATTCACTCGATATTTCATATGAAAATGGTGATTAATTTTAATTGGATTAAATGGGATATTTTGGTGGCACTCCAACCAAATAATCTCATGGGTAACATATAAATGAAAAAATGTACAATGTACTTTTTCTAAGGGACAATATACTATTCATGAGTGTGAATGTAAATGATTATATATATATGAATATGTCTTCATATCAATTTTTTCACAAAGAGGTTTTATAGGGGAAATGAAATTTTTATTTGGCAGATCACTATATCAAGTAGGATTAATCGGCATCGGGATTACCATTTATGATTCATCAAAATGAGGAATTATCTTTCTTAATTTTAACACACGATAGAAAAGAAGTGATTTTGATTCATTTATTTTGTATTATATTAGAAAATCACTCCTGAAGAATTGTTTTGAAAGAATCGTAATAAATGGAATCGAAATAAGAGAATCAAGCACTGGAAAATCTTATTGATTTTTCATAACAATGAATAGGAGGATCTTACCTTTCACATTAGTATACAATTAATGAATTATATTTAAATTGAATACAATAGTTTAATTGAATATAAACACATGTAACATGAGTTGTCACATAAATATTATATTAACCAATTTCTTCTAGTAGGATCCATTCACATTATTGTAATTTTTCTCACAGTGATACATGTGTGAAATGATATGTCCCACCTGTTATAATCCAAATACTAATTTCTTGATTATTTTATTGTATTGTATCACTTCAAAACCGTACTAAGAATGTAAATATTATTATATAATTGTGAACCAGTAAATTATTGTATTCCTTTTTATTGGTGTTGAATTTGTTTTTCATAGGGGATTGATATATCTATTAAGATGTGATGGTTGTTTCAATTTAAAAGAAACATAATAGAAAACTTTTATCACTGATTCATGCTGCTCACTCTTAGTGATATAATCACACTGATTGGGAGATTTCATGTGGTATCAGAGTATATGTTCCCTTTTATTATTCTTTTATAATGGAGAGTGTGAAGTGTGGAAAATAAAATGTATTCCTGTTTATGATGTAATGAATTATAATATCATGAATGATATAATTTTTAATTATCCTATGTGTATCATTTATTTTTTATATAAAGCTACTACATTTGGATTTATACCCATTGATGATAAAGTAGCACTTACACCTTTTGATAAAATGAATCTTAATATTGATAGATGGGTAATGAATTATATATTTTCACCACTTTCTAAAAGTAAATTCTTCAGAGTAAAAGGTGTTGACACATCGAAGTAAATGGGATAAATTAAAAAAAATATATGATGGAAATACAATAGTCATGAAGGATAAGCTATAATTATGGAGATTGAAATATGAATATTTGGTTATGGGTGTACATGAATCTGTTCAATACTTATTTACTAGGGAAAATGGAATTTCTATTATAATAAGACGTGTTGATGAAATGCTGGATGATTCAACTATGGTTGAAAATATATTGAAAATTGAACCTTAAAAATTTGATGAAAAATATTATTTATTTGAATACAATGATCCTAAAACATTATTACCTGATGATTTGGATAGTAGTCTTTTTACTTATAAAATAGGAAGAGATAAATCAATAAAGTGAAACAAAAATGTTGAGAGATAATTTACATTCAACGCTACCAAGAATGAAAAATAAATCAATATTATAATTGATTAATATTATTGTGTTTGTGAATCTAAAAATGAGGAATATAAAATTCACAATGATATTTTATCCTTTTTTGTAAAATGTGAAATTAGATATTGGAATGAAAAAAGGGAAACAACCCTTAAAATGTTTTTAATGAGGAAGAGTTGGTCACTTTGGGGAATTATATCCGCAAGGAATGAATGTTGAGTATAGTGATGATTAAGAAATCAATCCATGAAGATCATGGAAGAAATAAAAAGATAAAAAAATTGAAATACACTGGGAAATTTTATAAATTAATTTGAATTATAAAGACGATGTTCCTTGTCAGAAGATGAATAAAAATAATGTAGTGCTGCTGAATTTGAAAAATCATGTGATTTTTGAATTAGAGATATATTTTTTTCAATAGTGAATGATGAATAATTTTCTCGTAGTTTTTCTATAGAATAAGATATAAAAAATGAATTAAATTCGAAATAATAATTTAAATAATGTCTCAGAAATGTAAAAATGCTTGAAATGAAAAAATATTGAAGATAAATATTCTCCAGTCATAAATCCTGATTTTTTTATGAGAAATAAAAGCCTGTGAATGAGGTTGATGATTTAATGAAATATCATAATAGGGAAAATAAATTTATTTAGGATTAGAATGTTAAATTCAATGAAAATAATGAAGATCTAGAATATGTCAAAAAACATTATAATTCTGTAGAGAAATGTACACATTTCAAAAACTATGTCACTAAAGTCGGTGAATGTTATATTAATGTGAAAACTATTAAGGCACAATCAAATTTAACTTCAATGGGTGAGTGGATGTATAGAAAAGCTATGTATGTGGAAAATGTGAATATTTTAGATGTCAGAAAACATATTGGGTTTGAAAAAATATTATGAAAATCTAAAATATATTTCAATTACTTTAGATATAATTATGGTTGAAAATAAGAAAAATAATATGATTGAAAATAGGGAGGTTGTTGTCTTTGAAACTAAAGGGAAAATGATTGATGAAAATTTTAAAATTCTAGTCATTATAGCTGTTTGAGAGAAAAATATTCATTCTATGGATATTGTTAGTATTATTGGGGATTCATAAACATGGAAAATATGTGATGGTTTTATCAAAAAAATTTCTTTTATACCATATTATATGGGAGGAAAATGTTGATGGGAGTCAATTTCGTAAATGAATAAGACTGAAAATGTTGTTGTGATAGTGTATTAAAAGAGTGGAATGAGTGTTTAAAATAGGTTCTAGACCCTAAAAACATCACGAGAAATATGTGAACAACATAATAACCTAGCAAAAGGATTTTATATTTTTTTACCAAAATAAAATAATGACTATTAACAACACACATAATCTAAAAGTGAAGAAATAAAATAAATGAGAAAAATATCATATTGTTGAAACTTCATTGAAAGCTGAAAGACGATAATGTCCTTGGATACATGGTAGTGGTTGGTCATCTGACATGATATGATACATGAAACTGTTGAAATATATTAATGATTTTATATAAGGAATTATGAAATTTGTTAATGATGAATCATTGAAAATTAAATATTTGTGGTCATTCATCATTGGAAAATAAAAGATGAATATGTAAAAACATTATATGTTTATGGGATGAAACACAATTTGAAAAGTGTTTCATAGTTGTGTGATTAAGAGAAAACATTTATCATTATTTAAGATGGGTTTTTTATATAGTGAAGAATATGGTATGATTATTAAAAGAGGCCAACATTCAAAAAAGAATTTGTTTTAGCTTGGTGAAATATAAAACTAATATGAGATGTTCTTTTTTGAAAATAATAATTAATTGAATAAATGTCTTTGTAAATGTGTTTTATAGAAACATGATCTTGTTATATGAATAGGATAAACTTCGATACATTGCTAACTTTCCATGAAGAATTGATTCATGTAGCACTGTCTTCCATAAAATAATGGTCAGAATTGTTGTGCATAAGAATGTTGATATTTGTAAAATACAACCTATGTAGCTGATTTATTTCGGTATCTATGGGTCAATGAGAAGAAAATTATCAAATGGAAAAAATTACTTCATTAATATCATTGATTATTTTTCTCGAATTACTTTTGTCTCGTATATGAAAAAAAATCAAACGCATGGAAAATGAATAATTGTTTCAGAAGAAAAGAAGATAAAGAATGTCAGTATTCAGTGAAGATGTTGTGAACAGATAATGGGGAGAATATATAATAGAGGAGTATGAATACAATTTTGAGAAGCATGTATATCATCATGAGTATAGTTCCCCATATATTCTCCAACAAAATGGGTATGTTGAAAGAAAGAATATAAGCCTATTTGTAATGGGAAGAACCATGTTACATGAACACGACCATTCTAATTATGTATGGAGGAATTACATTAGTAATACTATTTATATTCATAAAAATTGTTTTTATAGGATTAAATCTTGTATAACTCCATATGATTTATATTATATAAAAACTTCTAGTTTGAAACACATTATATTTTCTCAGTATCAATGTATTAAAAAAAATAAATGTTGAAACTATGTAATTTTTGAGTAGAATGGTGAAGATAGAATCATTATTGGCTATGATTGAGAAGGAATATTATACATATGCTCCAAAAATATAATCAAGAATAATTTTTTATGCAGTTGATATTATGAAAATTAATAATGAATGGGATGATACACATGCTCAGGAAGACAAGGATGTTGAGAATGATGGTGTAAAGAATTAAAATAAGGATACATATAATTGAATTACTACTCATGAAAAATAATCATACTTAGATATTTTCCATGATGGGTAATATTATCAAAAATATCATCCTAGGTTGAGGAAGAATGTGGGAGATCAATATATAATTGGAAAAAAACATCAAATGGTTCAAACTAAAAGAATAATATATTTTATTAAAAAAAACCTACCTATATTTAAAAGTTGAACCGAATGATGTGAATGAATTATTTTATCATCTGTAATGGGTTCATGCTATGAATGAAGAATTGGGATATATTGAAATAAATAAAATGTGGAAACTCATACCCAAGCCTAAAAACAAAAAAAAATTATTTTTATAAATTGGTGTTTTCATTACAAGATGAATGAAGAAGAAGAATATAATAAATACTGAGAAATAATGGTATCAATAGGGTATTCACAGATTAAAGGAATAGATTATGATGAAACCTTTTCACTGTGTCTAGAGTTGAAATAATTGGAATCATTTTTTTTATTATTGGACAATGAGGCTACAATAACTTCCAAATGGATTTGAAATCCATATTTCTGAATGGTGATCCTAAAGAAGATGCTTATATTGAATAACCTTGTGTATTTATTGTTAGGAAATAAAAAAGATATGTATGCAGAATGATTAATTCCTAGTATGGGTTAAAATATTGTCTGAGATAATGGTATTCTTAACTATATACTTACTTGAGGAAAATGAATTTATAGAATGAATGAGTGGATATCAATCATTATATCTTAAAAATCCAATAGTATTCTATCATTGAAAATATTTATGTTGATAACATTATATTTACTTCAAATAATGAATGACATTTTTAAAATATTTTATGAAGAAATGATGAAGTAAATTGAAATATCAATGATGGGGAAAATTAAATGTTTTCATGGGATTATAATCCTAAAAATGAATGAATAAATTTTTCCCTCCAAAACAAATAAGCTAAAGAATGTCATAAGGGGTTGGGCATAGAAAACTAAGAAACAATTTTCACACCTATGACATTAGGAAAAGAGTTTATTAATGGTTGAGATGGAAATAATTTGATCAAAAAGTGTATCAATGGATGATTGGAAATTTGTATAATTTGACTTCTTCAAGACCCGCCAATGTTTGTGTTGTCATATTGTGTGGAATATTAACGAGTTCTTGAAAATAATCACATATTATTTTTGGAAAAAGATTTATCAGACACAATAGAGGAATAATAGAATTCAGAATCAGGTCTGGTATGGTGTTTCAAATAATATTTATTTTTTGGGTATTAACAAGAATTTTATGTACGAAATGTTGATGATAGAAGATCTACATATAGTGGAGTATTCTTTATACAAATAATTTTTTATTTTGAATTCAATGAAACATAATTTATAAATCCCATTATGGTTGAATATATGTATTTTTCTACAACAAAATCTGTTACTGAACACTTGATAATAAAAAAAAATTATAATATATACTTGCTTAAGTAATTTAACCTTTTATTTCGGTTTGTGATAATAAAATAAAAATCAATCTCACCAGGAACCCATTCCAACATTCTCCATAGAATAATAATTATATAAAAAATAATTATATTATATAGAATTATGGAAGAATTTGTTGAAGATAAAGTATTTTCCATCATTGGAAAAAGTGTCTTATATTTTATAAAATCCATTAACAATGGAATCATTATAAAAATTGTGGTTGAACATGGGTTTCCATCAACTTTCTCTTCAATGTAGAGTTCTGTCTTTCATTCCCAAATATATTCTTACCATGGGATTATATTTTGAAGTGGTAGAATTGTATTGTTTCTATAATTAATTTCATAATAGATGGATTTGGGGATGAGCTATTAATTCAATCATGTTTAATTATTGAACTATTATAAATTTTTGTTAGAGTGGTTATATAGAGGATTTTCTTTCTTTAGGAAAGGATGATTAAAGAATAGATACAAAAGAAAGATGATGATATTTTTCATAATCACTACTATTGGATTGTATGGATTTTCTCTCAATGATTATATTTCCTATAATGAGTTATCTTTGGTTGGCACATAATTAATGATATGTAATCCATTCCTTGATGAAACATTTGTAATGATATGTGAAACATGGCTGAAAAAAAAATCTAATGGGGGTGTTGTTAGAACTATTATGATGTTGGAGTTGTTTTGTATTCAAGTGTTGTATACTGTTTTAAGGAAAAAGTTTCATTAATTTATGAAATGAAGTCACATCACTTTATTTTTTGAAAAAATGTCTTGTGGAATTTTTTCAATTGAACCGGACTCACTGTAAAATTACATCATCATGAGAATAAAACTTTTGTAGAGACCCTACCCTTGTTTCCTAGAGTGGGTAACTTAATATATTACATTAAAATGATTCTAAAATGTTCACATCCTGATGTAGCATTTAATTTAGTATATTTGGAAATACAAGTACATTCATAAGTTCAAAAGTACAGATTGAAATTAAAACCAACATAAAAAATCCATTGGGATCATCCCCCACTATAAGATTTTCCTTAAATGTTAATCATAATATACATCTTCATGTTATGGAATAACGTAACATAAAAGCGGTGAGCTCAGATTCCCAGTAAGGGTAAAAATTGTAGTGGAATATGTCATAAACATAAAAACTATTCCTTGTGAATAATTGAAAACACATTCCTTTTAATAAATAAACATTACCACATTACGAGAAGAATATGAGATGAGTAATAATTTATATATAAAAGCATTGTAATTGTTATTATACTAGTAAAATAACGAAAACAAATATGACTTTATAGATTCATAATCATTAAAATTCAAATGTCAGACAATTTGAATCATACTAGCTAGTCCTTGACCAAGACATCTAAAGATGATTAAGGCACCAGCCAAAGCAGTATCTAAAAAATGGTCAATGCCTTGGCTAAGTATATATCTATTTGTATCATGAGGTCTAATGATTTATATATGGTCTATGGGAGGGCCCACACATAAAATAATAAGTCCAATGAATTCCTATCATGAATTTGGATAATCATTAACCACATAACCATTCTTATTAAAAATATAATATTAAATGTAAAAAACATTCTTGAAACATTAAACATTAACAAAGACAATTTAGAGTAATTTTGGTACTGGTATCCACATTTTATATCCACCATAAGATTTATTAGAAATAATTAATTAAAATATATTTGATGAAATCATAATAAATTAACCAAATTTAAACATATTAATAAAAAATAGTATTGAAATATGTGAACATACACTTATAAAATCATTGAGTAATTTTTTAGATAATTACCCTACACGTTAAAAAGAATACATATTTTGGAACAAACATTGGATAAAAAAAGAATTTAATTGAGTTATTTTTATGAAAATAAAATAATTGGTTTTATTAAATTAATGGTTTCTAATAAATTGATAATATTGTGCACATGAATATATGTAAAAATATGATAAAATCCCTTGAATTGGGCATGTATTTCTGAAAGAATATAGAAAGTACCATTGAAAGTGAGTTACTAACCACAATATTAAGAAGGATATTGGTTGAGGAACATATATATAACACTCAAAAATAATTTATGATTATTTCATAAAAATATATACTAATTTCATTAATATATGTATATAATAAAAGTACGCCGAATAAAAATGGAGGTTTAGGTGGGAAACCCTTACATTAAGAATGAAGGTGTTCCTCACATGATCATAATGAACTAAATTATAAAAATTATGTTCATAAATTAATTAATAAATATCATAATATACATTTAATTGATTTACTATAACCTTATTTGGTTCATTCATGGCCTTTTTATGGGTTATGAGATTCAATTACATTTTTCTCTAGTGTTTTCTTCCGTTGATTTAATGACTGGTTTATTTAATGTCAAGTATGGAAACACATTTAGAATGGGAATGGTTGTCCATAAATGGAGTTATATTTTATTAGTGAACATATGTAATATTATATAGTTATAAAAGTCACTTTTTATTTGGTTTTAAGTTGAATAAATTTATAAAACATTAATGACAACTATTTTAGTTATTTGGAAATTTGTTATCCTAATGAACTCATTTGGATATAAAATGTATAACCTTTGTTTAAAAATATTAAATAACCATACATAGGATATATTAAATATATAATAATCTTTTTCAAACATGAAAATTGTTTCATGAAAATAATTGAAGATTTAATATATTTTGAAAACTCGTCGTCCATGAATGTGATAAATTAACACATCTCAGATAGAGTTTTCATTTCTAGTATAATCGAATGGAATAAAAGGTATGATGATGAATTATTATATTATCATTACCAAATTCTATAAAAATTAGTATAAATGATATATCATAACACTTGTATGAGGAGAGGTGAGGAAAGAAAAATTAAAGAGGGAGTGAGGGGGCATTTTTATAGTGGAGGAGAGTTAGGATTTTTGTTTATCTTATATATTATTTAATTATTTTGCTCATGTAGTAGAATTAATTCTTCTGACCAAGAATAGTAATATGAGCATGTCATTACCTAGTAATGGTTTCTTAAATCATCTATTATGCAAGGAATGGTATGTTTATCATATAATGATTATATACAGAAATTTATTGTATTTCACTATTCAATAAAATTTGAAATATTTCAAAAAAAATCTAAAAAAGTCACAGTTTAAATTTTTAGAAGTTTATAATCAATTAATGGAATAAATTTTATTAAAATATATGTATAAATAATAGAAATTTAATTTTTAATTAAAATCATTTTTGACTCAAAAAAACACAATTTCAAAACACAAAATTATTTTATAGTACCATGAAAAATTAACTAAGGTATTCTAAAATTATTCTAAAATCATCATCAAGAATACTATTTATTGAGGTATCCATTTTATGATAATTAAATAATTTTTTAATTTATATTTGTAATTTAATATTTTTCAATTAAAAAATATATGTAATTGATTAACAATTTATAAAATATTGTACTTCATTTATATTATGCATTTATTTTATATATACAATAATGGGTGAGAATACTATTAATGAGGGTCATATTTCTATTCATAATGGTAAATTACTACTCATAATGGTATATTTTTATTCTCCAAAATATAGGTTGATTCTAACAAACTCCAAATATCACCCTGAACGAAATCATGTACGCTTTTTTTTGAAAATCAAATCACAAATGTGGGAAAATTATATTTATTTGATATGTTATAATAGCTTTTTTTGTAGATATTTAGTGTTTCATGCATTCAATATTAAATTTATTTAAATTTCCATGTATTATTACAATTTTTGTAGAAGTGGTTCAGATCTGACGCACCTCAGCTTTGATTGAAAGTGAAAAATCTTGTTGGAAGTAAATAGTCCTCAGAATCACTCTGGAACCAATGTAATGTTTATTTTTTTGAATTTGGAGTATATATATATATGATTAAATAAATTTGAATATTCTTTATTTAATTTTATTGCATATAAATCATAAGATGAGTGGAAAACATTTGTTGAAATTGTGATGAATGAAATGGGGAGTTAATGAGAAGCATTTGATTGAAAAGGAGATATCAATTGAAAAGGTAGGGCTGAGTAAAGAGGTAGTGCCAATTTACTATAGCATCATATTATTCATTGGACATGATATAACGTTATATTAATAAGGATTATTGTTCACTGAATCATGATGAAAATTTTGGTTTTCAAAATCTATCAGACACAACATGACATTATTTAAAATGATCATATAAATGCTGATTGTTTTTAGAAGAGATCATAATCTGGCTGGGATGAAAATGAATAAGCTTAAATAAAGGGAAATATATGATACATTCTTATTTAATTATGATGATATTGCATATTTTCTAAATTTAATTGAATGTAATGTAGGATGTAATGATACAAGAATAGGATGGTGAATGATGTCATTTTAGTGGTCCATGATAAGAGAAGAAGAGAATGAGATCAATAATGTAATCAACCATTCCAAAAAAAATATGTATTAAATTATAGGGTTCCAACTAGGTCAAGTGAAGGAGATAAGATTAAGTATTGATTCTCAATATGGTCATGAGAAAAATATAGTATGATTTATTAATGAATTTTCAAGGTGGATTAGTATATTAAAATGAAGGATTTTGATTCAATACATTTTTGATAAACAATTTATCAAATAAAAATCGAATCCATTTCATGATACATATTTTTTCAAATAATACAGAGCATTGTATTTATGTAATCATATTTAAAAAATTCAGACTCATGTATAAAAGTCTTATGGATGATAAAAATGAATATCTAAAGAAGAAGATGATGTTTGGAGAAGAATAGATTTTTTAAAGAAGAGTTAATGAAGTCTAAATTTAATCGTGATTTTTGGAGAAATTGAGATTAAGGTAATTTTGATTATGCATGAGTTTTTGGATTCCCAACAAATCATCTCGAATGTCTGCTATAACAGGAGAAAAAAAACCCTGATATTTCTGATGACTAAGGTATTGTTCATTAGATAGAAGAACTATAATATTAGAGATAAGACTATGTCTTAGTGAAAATATTTTTGATGATGTGGCCATGATAGAGAACTGATATTTGTATTCGGATAATCATTATATCAGTATGGATTTAATGGATTTGGGATTCTGTATGGGGTTTCTCAGGTTGAGAAATAACCAGATATCATTTTATCATACACAATACTGGATGTGATGGAGATTAATTTATATTCTTTTCTATCGTAAAATCAAACTAGAATAATTGTTTTGGGTGAATTGTACAAGGAGGAATTGGATTTCGATAATCAGACCTTTTAAAATCAGATATAATTTTTATAATAATTTCCCGGAGGATATTAATGTCCCAAAATTGGTTCTCATTTAATAGTAATAATGTGGTTTAATTTTTTATCCAAACAATATACAAATATCAAAGTAAATATTATCGTACTTAGTTTAAAGAATAATTTTAAAATAACATTTTTTAAGAAACATGTTTTATTCTTATAAAATAATTATATAATATAATAATGATACTAATATATATAAATATGGATAAATTTTTTTTAGTTCAAAAATATGATATGTACATATATATATGCACATAGGTATAATAGTTTTTAATTATATGAAATTATGACATTAAACCAACACTATTAAGAAGTTATAATTTTAAATTAATGCGTTAAATGATATTAAAAATTATTAATTTAGCATATCTTAATGATATTATTTTGAGAAAGTGCACAATTTTAATTATAGAGAAAATTATTTAATTTATGAATAATTATATGGGATTCATAATTTTTTTTAAAAATAAGTTATATACATAATTATTAAATTATAAATTTTTTGATTAAAGTATCATTTCATTATTAACTTTGTGAAATATATTTAATAAAATTATAAATATATAACTATTTAAAAACAATGATTAAAATTGAATGAACTATGATAATACATTTTAAATTATTAATTTAATTTAACAAATTATAATCATATAATGTAAAATATAAAAATTAATGACTTATAATGTAATTTATTAATAATAAATTTTACATTTTAAGGTATTGATAAAGTAAGATTAATAGACTATTAATTATGTTTATCTTTCGACTTTTTTAATGTTTTTTATAATATATTATATAATAATAATAGATTAATTATATAATGAAATAAGAATATAATATAATATTAAAAATATTATAATAGTAATGAAGGAATAAATTGGAAAAAAGCGGAGATTCTCATAATGAGTTTTGGGGGATGCCACATTTTATGTTGTCACTCCTCAATGAAAATGAGAGGGAGAGTCAGGAAGACGCTGTTAGATTCACTAGGCTATGGTCGGGGTGTGTCGGGCATGGGGGTTGCTTCATGCAGGTCCGACGACATTTGTTTTCGGGGAGATGAGTCGGTCCAAAGTCCCCACGTCATACGGTTGGGGTGATCCATTTCAGATCGGATGAGTTGGGATCGAGGACGCATATCAGTCATTGTCAATCTCGGAGGACTATCACAGTTGCAGCTGTAGTCGAGACCTTGAACTAGATCTGAAGACTTCGAGCAAGTCTATTGTTCTTCAGTCTTTGGACTACGTGTGGTAGGTGTTTCATTATCGTCTTCCTCCTACTCTCTTTTTTTGAAGATCTATATATAGGTTTGGATTTGTGTAAATCCATTTTCCATTTGATATACATTGGTTTTGTCATTTTATAACCATTTTCTGTAATGTTTTTTGTTCACCTGTAGACTATGGATCAATTATTTCTGCTGAAATGATTTGAATGGATTTGGTCAGCATATGACATTTTCCACCGCATTTTAAAATCGTATGTTCATATCATTTAGATGAGGAATTTTCTCAGTGATAGATGTATTGTATCTATTATCATTACTTTATGATTTTGGCTCATTGTGTGTGATTCATTGAAAAAATTTCCTTATAAGTCATCATTGTGCATTTTTAATGGAGAAAAAACCATTACTCCTACTCCGGTGAGAGCAAGGGTGTGTGCTTTGATTTTGCAACTGCTACGCGTAACTATATTTCAAGTAAGTGTTCAATACCCATTGTCTTCCTTTTCCAAAAGTGAATATATACACTATTATATTATATATATATACATTCAGATAGTTTCATTCCACCAGGTTCTAAATCTACTATGTTTTGATTTGCAATGATGATTTAGAATGTTATGGGTGGAAATTATTTTCAATTATAGTATTTTATTTTCAAATTTATGATGAGCTAATAATTATCAAATTTTTATTATATATTTTAATTTCTATGGGTCATGTTTCATTTAAAGCTGTGTAAGATATGGTTTGATTTTATCTTCTATGATGCCCGGTATCAAGGTTAAATTATAAGGGACTAAGTTTCTTCACATTCTATTCACGGTTTGATTGAATCAATAAATATTGAAAGTGTGTTATTTAAAATTATAAGTGTTTGGAAACACCAAAAATTTTATGTAATAAATTTATTTACAATGATAAATTCTGTTTTGAGAATCTATTGTAAGAGAAGACTGTTAAATTTTAAATATTTATTTTATTTACATTATTGAAATAGTTCCTGTCATTTTTTCATATTGTAAATAAATTACGTTTATTATATATATTTTAGAAAATATATTTTATTACGTAAGGGTTCATAAAAATAAAGAATAAATTATTCAAGGAATGTTTATTCATTTATTCTATTTATATTTTCTATTTTCTGGTTCTGTATATGAGGGTAATCAATTATTTTTCATCAAATGTATATTTATTTGATATGTATTCAGGTTATAATTAATCAATTTATGTTTTCCAAATTTAAATTCATGACAAATATATATAAATACATAAATATAGGTGTGCGGGCACAATATTTTATTCACCATACAAATATATTTATATAAGTATTTTTTTTGTAAACATGAAAACTATTTGTGTCCAAGCGATTTAAGTGGCTGAGACATGTACATAATATATTTATATATATATATATAGTTACATATATGAACCTATACACTTTAATAACAACCCGAATAAAATTAGCCAAAAACCAACATCGGGGGATAACGTATGATTATGATATGTGTAATTAAAATCTCATGAATTCATTCATTTCATAAAACAATTATTTCACTTCAGATCAATTGGCCATATATGCTATGAAGCAAAAGGCAAGGGAATATATTAAAAAATGAATATATATCAATTCATGCTTGTGTACAAATGACATTTATCTTAATTTAAAACTAGTCATTTTAAATTATAAATATTCATTTCCAAGATTCTAGTATTTTGAAAATTAATGAAGTATTATTTTATGTGGTAACCTCATCCATTCATTACATGTGTGTACCAAATTAATATCAAATGGGTAGTGAATTTTTATTAGTTTATGGATGTCGTTGGGAATATTATTATCTAAATAATTACTGATATATTATGATTTAGTCCAACCTCACATCCATTTCTTTGTGCATGAATTGAGCATGAATAATACCTTTCCAAAGATATAAACATGATATCAAATGCATTGATTGATTATGGACGAGTTATAAAGTTATTAATTTCTGTGAAAAATTGATAAATTTATTATTTATCACTTATGATAATTTATGAAATAAAAATTTTATTATTCTATGTGGTATGGGATGCCTCAAATAAAAAACATTGAATTAGGTATTCAATGTTGTATGGGACACTTTGGATACGAGGCCTTACTAAACATATGACCACTGTATTGGACTTGATATATGATATATGTGGCCCGTTATAGCCTCTCGATGCATCAGTAGGTCTCATGAGGCTAATAAGATAATGGAACAACGACTTGGACAAGTTACGGTTTATGCACGAGGCCTAGAGATAGATTTTAGGGTTTTAGCACAAGGCCTTGACATAGTCCCGTATTATAAAATACCTCACAATGTCTTAGAGAATGACTGAAAAGGGGATTTTCAACTAATATAATGTCCCTGGTTCATAGTAATACTCATGAGTAATAGAAGTATAAATGCATGGAACATTGTTTATTATCAATTTGAACTCAATTACATATTTCATTAGTTTATCTATCACAATGAGAATTGTAGTAAGGAAATTAATTTTGTCTTTATTTGCGCACAATAATCATGTGTTACTTTTATGTGTTAGTCATGTACTAAAAACATGCATGTTAGAAGATGGTTTAGTCACATTATGGATTGAGTAACATATTTTACATTCTTCTACTAGTATGCATTCTCTGATTTTGATTATATTCAAAATAAAAATTATTTTTAAATAAAATTTTTGATCATATTACAAAGGTTATTATTTAACATTAAATTAACATCATAAAGTTATTTAAAAAATCATTCTTATTGTGATTTTTGTGCTCACCATTGATTTTTAAATAAAAAATTTTAGTTATATGTTTTGAGGTGAATATATATGTCAGAAGTAGCTGGTTTTTTAAAACCTGTACTGAATTTGATCCTCTTTATGGGACATGATGTGTAATTTATCAATGCATGTTATTGTTAAAAACTGCACAACATGTTTTGAAGGAACCACCTCTGGGTATTCTGGGGTCGGGTACTCATAGTTTGTATCAGAGGATCATTTTAGATAGGTATGGAAAACCAGAACTGAATGAAGACATATTTATTTAAGTAGTACAAAGTATGATGTTTTTTTGGAAACAAAAATACCAATCTTATATGTCTTCGGATACATACGATAAAATTATAACAATGCTAAAAAATGTGATTATGTGTTATTATGTAGTAGTTTCCTTAAATATTTTTATGGTCGATGCATCACGCCTTCTATCTCTCCGAACGGAGATAGTAAAAACTATAGTGGCCAAGTCATGTTTAGGAGGCTACAAGACTTTATAAAACCTTCAGTTGTCTTGTAACTAACTCCATCGGGTGTTGAGCCGGCCAAGCATCCTCCAACTTTTCCACGGAAGCAATTTTTTCATTTACTGTATATCATTTGAAAAATTTGCATCTTATGTGCAAAGAGGGATGTTTCATAAAGTTCTTTGTATATGTTTCACCTCGGTTGATAACTACTGGGTTGTAGGTATCTTTCTAGAAGCTTCCCTAGATGGTGACCATCGAGTGGACGTCCTGTTCTAGGTCCTGGGTTTTAGTATATACGAGGAACACTATAACATCAATATTTTCATGCATGGGATGGTGCAAGTGAATTATAGGGATTTGGTCCACTCTAAAATAATTCAGTTACAAAATATCATATATATATTTGATCTTAAAAAATCAATTCACTATAATAATTAAATTAATTTTAACCTAAGTGGAACTTATATAGTGTTAAAAAATTATTTATAATTTATCTGGTTCTTAAATATTGTAATATAAATCCTTAGTGTCATTATTAGTTTTAAATATAAGATTTCGCACACCTTTCACTAATAATAAATCAATCATGATTATTCTATCATTTTCATGTACAGTGGATTCAGATTGTTTACTGGATTGTGTGTGAAAATTGTGTTCCTTTAATTCACCCTATCTTTTCAACCCTAAATGAATGATAGAACATCCAAAAACAAATATATAAATATATAAATACAATTTTTCATAATTAATATTCAAAATAAACCAAATAGAGAATATTAGAATTCAGGACTAACAAATCTAATTCCCATAAAAACACAATGTTCAGGAATATTATGATCGATCTAGAGTCTACCAACACCAATATATCATTTTTTGATATTAAATTATCAATTATAATGTTACAATATAAATACACTGTTGACTATAATAAATATTTTAATTAAAAAATTTATTTTACCATTTTATTATGAAATTGATCTAGATGAAGAAAATGGTATAATTTCATTACTAATAATCGCTGGTTATATTATTATGAAGGGAATCAAATCATCAATAATAGCGATGGATTTTCAAAATAAAACCAAAAAAGAAAAATTGTATTAAACATATTAATATAGAATTATTCCCCAATAACCTAGGCATAGATGAAAAAATGAACATCCTAAAATATTTACTGAACCAAATAAGGACTAACAAGGAGGGGCATCAAATATAACAACATAATAGTAATAATAAAATAAAATATAGACCTATTTTCATTTATAATTCTTATGAAAACATGTTATCTATGACACAAAACGATAAAACAATTACTAATAATATATCTATGTAAACCAAATTTCTATATCCAATCATGAAACAAGAAATAAATTTTGATTGGCTAGAAATGGAAGATGAACCCCCCAAAAAATATATATAGATATACCATGTGTTGTAAGTATGTTGTTATATTTACAACCTATTTGGATTACACTACTCCATCCATGTTGTATTTTATAAAAAATATATATTAAATTTTTCAATAAAATATCATATTTAAAGGAATTGTTTTTATCACCTATAGAAACAAACATAGAATATTCTCAAACAGGTTTAAAAAGTAAATATAAATTAATATATTATTTTAAATCCCTTTGAAAGAAATAATTTACCAAATTATCAATGAAAAATTAAATACATAAATAAAAAATATATTTTTCAATAGAGTTTCCTACCATATGATAAAAAATAAATATTAATGAAAATTAATTGTTATAGAAAATAATAAAATATTAAAATATGGAATATATATGGGACAAAAGCGTATATAACCTAGTAAATGAAAGTAATGGTAAAACAATAATAAAAAAAGGAGTTAAAAAATAATTGTAGAAAAATTTTAACCCTTCATGAGGGATCACAAATTGAAAATTTGAAAAATAACTAAAAAAATTTAGCAAGTAATACTTTTTATTTTATTATAATTCATTTGATATTCTAAAAAATTCATTGGAATATTCAATGATGTACTTGTGTGGGATCCTATGGTGGCGACGTGATGATTTTCATAGTCTGTAACCTCTTTGATTCTATCTCATATCAACAATAGAGGCACTACATTATGATTATGATTTTTTTTCCAACCAAGTGTGATAAAGTTCAACTCATTTTAAATTGATTGCAACAAACTCAAAATTCATCATTATGATTCAAAAGATACACCCATTGGTTTCGATATGATATGAGATAATATGTGTCATATGTCAATGAAATATCATATTATTGTCTAATAACAATACAATACCTTATTTTGGATCCCCTATTTAATACACAAAAAATGGATTGAAGTATTATAAGTCCCATGAAATAAGACAACATAATAATTTGAATAGTTCAGTAATTCTATATATTGTATATTTGAACCATAAAATATAATTTCATTTTTTCCTTAAAAGTTAAAAAATTTTAACATTTAGTTGGTCTAATTAATATATATTTATTATTTATTTTATATATTTAAAATATTTCAATGTTAAGAATATTATTTTTATAACTAGTTTAGAAAACAAAACTTGGGAATATCCGTTTAAGGAATTCCTTGAAATTCCATTGAAAATAGAAAATAAATATTAGATAATTACAATCATACTATTAAGTTAGAACTCATTAATTTATAATATTTTATTATATAAATGTATCAATAATAAATTTCACGATTCACTCATATATCTTATAAATTTTTTTATTCCAAAAAAAAGAAAAATATTAAATAATAAATATTCTGGACAAAAAATACTTCAAACTATTTTATTCCACCATTAAAGGATATATGGATTTAGTTGACATAATTTAATTAAAAAAATTCTAATAAAAAACTATTTTGAATAAAAAATATGTTACACATCCATAAATCAATGAAATATAATAATTATAATTCACTAAAAAAATTAAAAAATAGTATCCAAATATGTGTTTAATTTATTTAAGAGATTTGTTTTAGAAAAAATATTCTTTCATCATTTTTTTAAAGATATTATATTCATGGAAACACATACACTAAACTGTTCTATATAATTTAAATCCCCAAATTAAATATTTCAAAATCATGAGGATCAATATGTTATTAATAAACCCATTAAACTAAAATATATTTTTTCAATCACTCTATCTAGGATTTATCCAACAATGTTTTACATCATAGGAAGGAAGAATGAACATGGGATGTTGGAATGTATTAAGAGGAAGAAGATGAAAAAATAAAATCATTGGAGGATTAATGTTGAGTCTATATATGATGGTTCCAAAATTGGGGAAGGATAAGTATAAATAAAAGAGTCAAGGGGTTACCACGTGAAGGCCATTAGCAAAGCCCCCATGGACACATGGCCGCCGTAGAGTAAGAAGATATAAGGCTCCACGAGCCGATTTGATGTTCACAATCCCGCCACAGATCAAGGAGGTGGGATTCCCTATGATCCATTTTGATGTTTGTGAGCCCGCAGCAGAGCAAGGTGGCGAGAGGCTTCACGAACTGATTTTACGTTAATGATCCCACCACTGAGAAAGGAGACAGGATGCTCTATGAACCATTTTGACGTTTGCGAGCTCACCGCAGGGAAAAATCCATCTTCACACTGAGAGAGCTCTACTTCGGGGCACCTGATGCATATAAATATAGGGCTCCGCTCGAGCCCAATGGATGGATGATCCATCCATTCATCATCCTAGCTTCTGAATCACGAATCACTCTCTATTATGAGAACCATGAGCTAAGAAAGGTATTTTTTCATCGTTAAATGACTCCCCTTTCATTAATTCCCCCCAACATTAGAGTGGGATTCCTTTTCGCGAAGCCTATGGGCCTCTACGAAGGAAGGGAATCCAAAAGGGGACCCAGGTTGTCATAGAGAATTTATGCTTCACGAAATACCCCACGCGCACATGTGACCCATTTGCTATGGCACGACCACTTTACCTTGCGAAGCTACTTGCTTCACAACACTACACATCGTGAGGCACCCTTGCTTCATGAGGAATTTCTCCAAGAACCCCTTTCCACTTCACAAAGCTCCATCCAGAAGCTGATATGCCCTATGCTTAAGCTAGGACACTGCACTTCACGAATCATACCCCTTCACAAAGCCCCTCCACTACGTGGAACACTGGAGCTTCACAGGGCCCCTGCCTATGAACACATTTTATTTTCAATTCCTTTTATTGTGCAACCCTCGAGGTTTTCACGAAGTGATTTCAAAGACCCTTGGATATTTTTTCCCGTTGTGTTTCTTCACCTCATGCTTCTTCTCCAAGGTACAGTAACAACTATTGCTTCTTCACGTAGCCACGCTAACGTGCCTCCTTAATGGGATGACCTCATGACACCCCCCAACCATGGAGTTGCTGATGCCTTCGCATCCCCATGGGGTGGGAGGTACCTGTCATGTATGTCCTATGTGTGTGGAGTGAGCCCAACATTTCCTAGCTACGAGATGTTAAAATGACAAGCACCATTATCGTAAACACATGAAATTAAATTGTGACCTCACCCCATGAATCATATGTGGGGTTCCCTACCTTGGACATTATGCATACCCACTAGTTTCTAAGGGTGTGAGACCATTTCTCACATGGAATGTGATCCCCTTAATTAATGTAGTATTTGTATGTAGGTAAATGGAAAACATCTTGGTGTAATCCCCCTAGCTTTTCATGCAAGAGGTAGTACACCTACTCCTCCCTTCTTCTTCCGTGCCAATGAATGAGTGGTTATATGAGGACATGGATCTTGTTTTCCCTTACCACTCCCTATGGTATTTGTCCCCATTTGGGCCTCTACCCTGAAGTAAGTCCCAGCCTCTATCGTCTTGAGCTACGAACCATGTGTAATCTCATGTTTCCTCTTTGGGTAGCTACCCACGTGTAATCCCTAGTCCACATCCCAAGGACGCACCTTTTGCAATGTGATCGTCGGGTCTTTGATGCCTCTTGTTTCTCACACAGAGCATGACTCAAGTTGTCTTAGAGCGAGCATCAACCATTACAACCCTTTGACAGCCTAGAGTGTAACACCCAAACCACCATTCTGAACTACAAGGTCTTCGATCTGATCCAAGGTGAGGTACGTAGGGGCCCCTTGAGGTTCAATCCCAACACATGGTCATTCTGACCCACTTCATGTCAGTTAACAGACCACCTGAACTACGAGGTATTTGATCCAAGCCAAGGAAATGTATGTAGGATGTCTCCACGAGGTTCAATCCCATGATTTATACAGGCCCCATGTCCTCCTTCACAATGGTTCACCAAACCCATCCCAAACTATGTGTACATTGATCCTTTCCAAGGTAAGGTACGTAAAAAGCCTTCTTGAGGTTCCAGCCCAACAACCATTGGTCCCGACACCATTAACGTCAGTTCACCAACAACAGGGGATGCCTTAGAGCGTAAGCCCCTAAAAGCCCCCATTCATGGAATACATGAACATTGGTCCCTACCAAGGCATGGTGTGTTGGATACCTCCCTGAGGATCAATCCAAATACCTGGTCACTCCGACCTCCTTCACGTCAGTTCGCCCACTCCACCTGAACTACGTGAACTTTGATCCCTGTGAAGGTATGTTGTGAAGGATTCCTCCATGATATTCAAGACCTACATCCATCTGGACCCCATGACCTAATTCATTTCGGTTCACCGACCCCCATACCATATGAACTACGTGGGTTTGATCTCTAAAATCTAGGAAGGGTAGATAGGAATATTCCATGAGGATCAAATCCATCAAGTAGTAGGACGTTTTGAACATGTCCAGGGGTAAGCCATTGTAACCCCATCCAGCGGTAAGCCGTTGAAATCCCCTATTGGCGGTAAACCGTTGTCACACAGAACTACATGGACTTTGATTACCTTCCATATAGATACATTGGAGGTCTCTTCGAGACTCAATCCCACAATCTTCATCGTCCATTGGTCTGCTCCATCCCATTTTCCACCTTGTTCATTAAACCCTCCATCATCCATCCTAATTCATACTTGGGCCGCCACATCCTAGTGGGATCATGCCACCTCATTTCCCATTCCCCTCAATAACAACCAGGAAGTTAGCTAGGCATTGGACTGAAAATTAGTGTTCCCCCCAGGTGTTTCACCCATCTGATCCACTATAATAAGTGTTCATATCTATCAATTCCATCACATCTGGACATTAAACATGTGGAACACCCTGTGTTAAATATGGGAAGCTTTTGAAAGCCATAGATACATTCCTATGGAATATGATTCCCCGTATTTGATGTTGGATTACCTGGGATTTATTACCCTCGCGAAGCCCTATAATAAGTGAAAAAAAGCCCAAACTCTCTAGTGTCCCATCATCCATACATGCCAGTGATGTCCAATGTGACTACTCCCCTGACCAAATGTTGCTGCCCTGACCATACCATTTGGAATGTCCCAACAGAAGTTGTGTAATTAATTGGTCTCCACAATGATATGGCAGTAGGAAGAGTTTCACGAACAACGTCTTAAGTCTATAAGGGAGACCAAGACAAGGTTATGGATTTTGAGGAGGAATCCATGAAAAGAAGAACCGACATCCCATCATTTGTAACACCCCAAGATTTTATGAAAAATATTCTTTTTAATTTCATTAATGTCTTGTGTTGTACGCTACACCAAAAGGAGCTTGAACAACACGCATCCCTGACTTGGCTTACAATACACGCAAGCGGGACCTTCCACGATATCGTGTGTTGTACGCAATACCGAGTTTCGCTAAACAACGATATGGTATTAAAATATTATTAAAACTTGCCGTTATGAATAGTAATACCGAATTTTTGAAATTTTATAAATATTATTTTTGAAAATGGACTTCATTTTTTGATTCAGAATATTGAAATTATCCTAGGGTGAATTTTTGGAATTTTTCTGAAAAGTTTCAATTTTTGATGAATAGTGAAAACACTGGGTTACTATTTAAAAACTGACTTTTTATTTAAATAATTATTTATTTTATTTAAATTTAATTTAGGAAATAATTGATACATAATACCTATATATGTTCAATGTAATTCATTGGAGTCATTTTATAATAATTTTAGATATATTAAAATTTTATTGAACTTTTCACCGTCTTATACCCACCTCCTAAGAGAATTTGAACATTTACATAAAACTTAATTTCACCGCTTCTGTGAATGGAATTTCAAATACTGACAGAGAAAGTTGATTTTAGTACGTAAAATGTTGTTCAACTAGATAAAAATAATTTTTGGTGAATAGTAAATTTTTACTTTTATTTACCACAGTTAAAAATAAATAGGGTAATGAAGTGTAAAAATGATATTATTATTACCCAAACTCATGTCCTAATTCTATTGGATAAGTTTAATTCGACCAAAAACAACATTAGTGATAAAATATTACCCTTTAGAAACACTTGTATTAGATTAGTACATTTATTATTAATTTATTTAAAGAATGGTTAAAATAGTTAAAATCAATGTTTAATAAATAAATCATTTTTCATATAGAGTTATACATAATATAAATTAGACTATAATTTTCATTAGAAAGCTAGAAATATTTCCTACATAATTTTATTTTATTTTTAATATTTCTACATTAAATAATTTAATTTATTTATGACCAAATTATGATGCAGTAATTATCTTATTAATGAAAGATTGACATAATTGATGTTATAAATACACAAATAAATGTAATTTGAGACTTTTAATGAATTAAAATAATTTTATATGTTAATATGACACGTTATTATTGATTTAATTAAATTTTTTAGCACTAATAATTATGATATGATTTTCACAAAAATCAATTACCAAATAGTGTCAAAATTGACATAAAATAGTTTTTAAAACAAATATTATATTATTAATTGATATTTTATTCATAACAATATAATTATCAGAAAAAGGACATAGATAATTTTATATATGTTAATAATAAACAACATGGTGTTCTTTTTGCTTGTAATAGTAAGTTTATTAACATTATAGCATAAGAAAACAAGAAGACACGGTAAAAGAAAAATTATTTAACTTAAAGTTAAATCTAAATGATATGGTTAAAATAGAAACCTAAACATGTCTAAATTCTATTGGAAGGGATTATTTAGACCCATCCCCACCTTATATTAGAAATAAATCAATTTGGAGCTATTAAAAAACGAAAATGACTTTATAATAAAATAATATTTTTAGTTATTCCAAAGGATACCCTCTCCTCCTTTATAAAAGGACACCTCCTCCCTCTCTTCCTCACACCACGTTGATCCTTAAATCCTCTCAAATCCATGGAAAGTTATCTTCTCCTATTCCCTAGAAACATTCTAGAGGTTTTTGTCTTCTTCAATGGCCAATATTAGTTCCCTAAGAGGAGGTTTTAAAAAGGTGTGTCGAAAGAAGAGGTAATATCTATTACCGATTCTTTCAACATTATTTCTTCTTCTACTTCTTCTTATTTAGTTGTTTCACTATGAATTAATAACATCAATATCATTAATATACTGATATTTTATTATAAGTATGAAACAACCCTATTTAACCATCTATCCATCCTACGGAAAATGAAATCTCCGCGCGTTCGTATGTAAGGAATATTGTCTGCACGTCGTGGTGTAATCTATTATCGACCAACACCTTACATGGATGGGTATAATGGTGTAAATAAATAACAATATATAATTATTTAAAATATATATTGATTATGAAATATTATACATACACTTCAACTCAATTCCACGATCATGGGAATGATATAATCGCTCGTGCGTACGTACGGACTACCGTCTCCATGACGCGATGAGATTCATTTTCCATGTTAACCATTCATGAAATATTATAAATTATATATAATAAGTAATCATGAAATATATGAAATAATAATGATACTGGATTTATGTATATATATATGTATGTCAAGTACTTAATTCCATTCAATTCAATAAGGAAACCAAAACATCGTTAATGCGTACGTACGGCCTACCGTCTCCATGAACGGTGTATTTCATTCCATTTATAGATATATCATATATATATATATATATATGTATATGATGAATATATATTACATATAAATCATGTTTTACTTTATGGAATTTAGTAAATCAGGATATAAGTAATAATATCAAGAACAACAAGTCCAAACATGTATGATAAATGAATCAATTTTACCCAAAACGCTCGTTAACATGGAATTTACAAAAGAACAGGTAATATAAAGTCATAAGTGAACCATATATGATATCATAACAATGAATATTATTCTGTAATAATTCAATGACATTATTTAAATCATTATACAGGTGGTTCGGATCCATACGAAGCATATATGACCTAATGTAAGGGATAATTTTTCAAATCTCATTTTTTATCCTAGATTGCTTATTCATTACTATTTACTGGGTTTATTTCTATCATCCATGTCCATGTTTTATAAAAGTGTTTTCATGTATGTTTTATGTCTTTTTTACCGATTTTTTACTTTTACTACATGGTATTTATGGAATCTATCTTTTGATTACGTTACGAGGTACTTTTTTGACATTTCCGGAAAAAGTACTAGAAGAATGTTTTTAAACATATACAGCACGAATGGATTTTTACGGTTATATAAAGCCTTATTTTCATGAAGCATCATCCAAAAGATTTCATGACTATTTTCAATGAAATCTTTTTATTTTAAAATTGCATGACATTTTGTGAAAAGAAAATGATTTTAAAGAACAATGGATATTTTGCTAAAGAATTCTTTTCAAGTGTTTTATCAAAACCATTTTTCATCTAAGATGACATTATTTCATATGTGTATGTTTCAAGTATCATGTCTCTATGATTTACATGGATTCAGTTTCCTTATTATTAAATTATATTCACTTTATTTATATGGATTATGTGATGATGGGATGATTTTTATGAAACCCATTGTATCTGTTGTGTTATTATGAAGGATGTATGTTTATTTTGAGGTACAAGTAATAATGGTTTAATTATGAGATGGGTGGAAACTATATCTCCCTCCAATGTATTGGTTAATGATTTATATCTCATGATATAGACATGGCGGAAATAGTATCATAATCCAGTTCAGTGTTACAGGACTAGAACGAGGAGTGAACTCGATTCAGAATGGGACTTTGTCCACTAAGATGGACTTGGAAGTAATGTCATGTCTACTATGGAAATCATATAATGTGCTTAATGTGTTCCACAATTACATGTTTTATTCCCATTCTATTTTATCATGATTTATGTTCCATTATGATCTATGCCTTATGTACTTCCATATTTTATGTCGTTGCTCAAGATTTTGATGTTTAAACATTATGTTCATGTTTTCAGTTCAAATGTATATGGTATGTTTTATTTTATCCATGCTTACCCTTACTGAGCATTTGATCTCACCCTTTTTATGTTTTATTTATCCATAGGATTAAAAGAATTTTTTAGGGTAAGGAAACAAAAAGTGTAAGATCTTTATGGGAGATGTTGAATATCTTTCACCATGATTTGAAGATTACGTTCCAAGTTTCCAAAGACACTAAACTATTATGGTCCTTGTGTGTCTATTTTTGTTATGTATTAATTATTCCTCAAAAGTAATGTAATTTCCTTGTATGTCAAGCCTCGGGTCTCTACAGTTGGTATCAGAGGAAAGGTTTAGTCATCCTTTGGAAAATAGGATGCAAGAACATTAGTGAGATCCCTAGAGATAATTGTAAGGTATGTCTATCAATTTCCCTAATGCTAGGTATAAGAATAGGTTATAGTCCTAGAATTATGGTAACGATGTTATAATTAAACCAAAGATGTTAGATATTGAAGGTACTCCCCCTTTATTATGATGTTTCCCTTAGCATGAATTTTTCCTCTCACACTATTCTATTTGGGTTTTAGACGATGGCTGGAACTCGAAGGAACCGTGTTGATCAATGTAATAGACAATGCAATGATTTTCCTCCTAAACAAACAAATTTTATGGGAGAGGAGTGAGAAATATTATTTCTATACTTACACAAGCTATGAATCATTTTGGACTTCCAAATGAGCAGAGAAGGGAACAATATTATATTGAGTCCTTCATGAGGAAACGTCTACCTTCTTTCAGTGGGTCTTCTGATGCACTTGTTATTGAACAATGGATCAGTACCACTGAAAAGATATTTTCAGGTCTTCAATATTTTGAACATGATAAAGTCATCTTAGCAGTACAAAGTTTGGAAGGTGAAGATGATCAATGGTGGAATCGATTCAAGAATATGAGGCAAAGAGATGAAATTGAGTCCATGGAATGGGACGATTTCAAGAACATAATTTTCAATAAGTACTTCCCTCGTATTCTTCGAACAAAGATGGAGAAGGAGTTTCTTGATCTAAAGAAAAATGATGATGAATCTGTTGGTATATACGAAGCGAATTTTACAAGGCTTGTAAGGTATGAATATTTCTTTATCATCCAACCTGAAAGTAAAGTTGATAGATTATTCAGTGGCTTAAAACCAAATCTTCGAAGGGAATTAACTATAAGAGACATCAGTAGCTATGAAGAAATTGAGCTTTGTTCTATCAAGGCGGAAATGAAATTTGGAGTTACTTATCCATCTCTTGGTTTTGAAAAGAAATGAAAGATGGAGTTCAAGGAGAAATCTCAAAATAATGGTGAAAAGAAGATGAATGTTTTTTTATGATCAATGTGGGGAAAGAAGCATGGTCGAGATTGTCTTAATGGGACTAGAAAATGTTTTTAGTGTCGAAAATAATTCCATCGAGAAGCTGAGAGTGGAAGTAATGGAAAAAGTGTTTCTAATGATGTGAATAAAGAAAAGATTGCAGAGAACGCACCATCAACACTTCAATTCTTCAAGTGAATGAAAATTGGGCATTATGCTAATAAATGCCCTAATCCAAGGGTTAGTGATGATCGACATGAGCAACCACTTAATGCAAAAGACAAAGGGAAGTCACGTGTGATCACTATTGGTGAAGGTGAATAAGACAACGATGTGGTGGAATGATTAAATGTTTATGTAATGCGATTCCAAAATAATGTTGTATATAGTATCGTGGAATATTGGAATATTTATGTATTGGTATATTGTGGTTTTCAATAATTTTATGGTACTGGTAACCATGGAATGTGATTGATATATTTTTGGAAAGAAGATGATATGCATATAATAAATGGATAAGGAGAAAATGAAATGTTTGATAGTATTCATGAGCTCATGACTGATATAAGGAAATAGTTATATCATGGTTTGAGTATATAGAATTTTGGGGTTTTGGTATGTGGAAAAAGTTAACTTTTGACAGCAGTCATGTTTTCACTAAGATTTATTGGGTAGTCATTTTTTCAGTAGAATACTTGATTAAGGCCATCGAATGTTTGTAATGTGACCAACAAGACATATCTTATGGTATATGGGGATCAACGATGGTATTAACATGCTTGTTATATGAAATCTCTTGTAATCGTTTTCACTATAATATGAGAGTGGACTGCAGTATTATGGATAAGCCTAAATATTAGAATGGATTATATTGGACATAAGGTAGTATTGTATAAGGATAGAAGTTTTTTCGATATTATTGATGGGAAGTTATAGTAATGTAGTTTTAGAAAAAGGACAACCTACAGGATGGGCGATAGCCCATCACGTTGGACAAGGCTGAGGGAATCGAACCCACAAACGAAGTGTGACTGGCCATTATCGCATACCGCTGGACTACAAGAAGTCCATGGTCAGTAGAAACTAGTTTTATTTTATTAAGCGGTATGATATATGAAGTATAAGTTCATTTTTGGAATCGTATACGATTAATCTAACCATAGATGGACTTATGTATATTTGATAAATTTTTGTATCCTTTTGTTTGAAACAGATGGAATGACCAATAATTCTATCACATGATCGGTTAACACTTCATGAATTACAAATTTAAATTCATTTCTTTAAGAGATGAAGTGCAAATTGTTCAAAGGACGAACAATAGTGAGATTGTACCAAAATCAAGCACGTACTTCTTCAAATTCAAATTTTTCAAATGAAAATGAAAAATTTTGTCCTAGTGCTCTTATATCTGACGAATCAGATGGTACCTTAGATCATCACAAATCTATGGCTTTGTGATTGTTGGCTTTTTCATAGCCATTTTTTCTACCATTCTCCATCAGAACTTGATGGTTAGATTTTTCTTCCATATCGATATTTTCACCTATGTTCTCCTATATGGAAACCCAGTGATGAGTTACTTTGGGTAATCGATACATTTCATACCATAGTTTTTAAAATTAAGTTTTATTATTCCTTTTTACGATGTGGGTTTCTATGAATATTAAACTATTTATAACCCCGAAGAATTTCGAGGGCGAAATTCATTTTAAGGGGGGTAGAATGTAACACCCTGAAATTTTGTGAAAAATATTCATTTTAATTTCATTAATGTCATGTGTTGTATGCTACACCAAAAGGAGCTTGCACAACACGCATCCCTGACTTGGCTTACATTACATGCAAACACGACCTTCCACGATAGTGTGTGTTGTACGCAATACTGAGTTTTTCTAAACAATGATATGCTATTAAAATATTATTAAAACTAGCCGTTATGAAGAGTAATACCCACATTTTTCCATTTTATAAATTTCATTTTTGAAAATGAACTTCATTTTTGGATTCAGAATATCTAAATTATCCTAGGGTGAATTTTTGGTATTTTTCTAAAAACATTCAATTTTTGATGAATAGTGACAACACTAGGTTACTATTTAAAAACCGATTTTTTTTAATAATTATTTATTTTATTTAAATTTATTATAGGTCAAAATTGATAAATAATACCTATATAAGTTCAATGTAATTCATTGAAGTCATTTTATAATAATTTTCGATATATAAAATTTTTATTGAACTCTTCACAGTCTTTTACCAACCTCCTAGGAAAATTTGAAAATTTACATAAAACATAATTTTACCACTTCTGTGAATGGAATTTAAAAAAATATTAGAGACATGGTTGATTTTAGTAAGTAAAATGTGGTTCAATGAGATAAAAATAATTTTTGGCCAATAATAACTTTTTACGTTTATTTACCACGGATAAAAGTAAATAGAGTAATTAAGGGTAAAAATGATATTATTATTACCCTAACACATGTCCTAATTCTATTGGATAAGTTTAATTAGACCAAAAACAACATTAGGGATAATATATTACCCTTTAGGCCCACTTGGATTAGATTAGGACATTTATTATTAATTTATTTAATGAAGGGTTAAAATAGTTAAAATCAATGTTTAAAAACTAAATCATTTTTAATATAGAGTTATACATAATATAAATTCGACTATAAATATTCATTAGAAAGATAAATATATTTCCTAGATAATGGTATTTTATTTGTAATTTTTAGACATTACATAATTTAATTTATATATGACACAATGATGATGTAGTAATTATCTTATTAATGAAATATTTAAATAATTGATGTTATAAATACCCGAATAATTGTAATTTGAGACTTTTTATGAATTACAATAATTTTATATGTTAATATGACATGTTATGATTGCTTTAATTAACTGTTTTCGAACTAATTATTCTGTTATGAGTTTCAGAAAAATTAATTACCAAATAGTGTCAAAATTGACATAAAATAGTGTTTAAAACAAATATTATATTATTAATTTTTATTTTATTCTTAAAAATCTGAGGTTCTGCCTAATTACATAGATAAGGTTATATATGTTAATAATAATCAACTTGGGGTTCTTTTGTCTTGTTATAGTAAGTTTATTAACCTTATAATGTAAGAAAACAAGAAGACACAGTAAAAGAAGATTTATTTAACATAAAGTTAAATCAAAATGATGAGGTTAAAATAGAAACATAAACTTGTCTAAATTATATTGGATGAGAGGATTTCGACCCATCCCCACCTTAGATTATAAATAACTCAATTTGTATCTATTAAAAATCTAGTATGACTTTATAATAAAATGATTTTTTTAGTTATTCCCAAGGTTCCCCTCTCCTACCTTATAAAAGGACACCTCCTCCCTCTCTTCCTCACACAACATTGAGCCTTAAATCTCGGCCAAACCCTGCCAATATTTCGTCTCCACTTCCCTAAAAACATCCTAGAGGTTATTTTCTTCTTCAATGACCAATCTTAGTGCCCTAAGAAGAGGTTTCAAAAGGTTGTGTTGAAAGAAGAGGTAATATCCGTTATTGATTCTTTAAACATTATTTCTTCTTCTACTTCTTCTTATTTTGTTGTTTCTTTATGATGTAATAACATCAGTATCAATAATATACTGATATGTTATTATAAGTATGAAACAACCCTATTTCACCATCTATTAATCCTACGGAAAATGAAGTCACCGCGCGTGCATACGTACGGAATAATGTCTCCAAATCATGGTGTAATCTGTTATCGACCACCACCTTACATGGAAGGGTATAATGGTGTAAATAAATGACTATATATTATTATTTAAAATTGATATTGATTCATAAATATTATACATACACTTAAATGCAATTCCACGATCATGGTAATCATATCATCGCTCGTGCGTACGTACGGACTATCATCTCCACGACGTGATGTGATTCATTTTCCATGTTAACCATTCATGAATGATTATAAAGTATATATAATAAGTAATAATGAAATATATGAAATAATAATGATACTGGATTTATGTATATATATATGTATGTCATCTACATAATTCCATTCAGTTCAATAAGGAAACAAATACATCGTCCATGCGTACGTACGGCCTACCGTCTCAATGAACAGTGTATTTCATTCGATTTATCGATCTATCATATATATATATATATATGTATATTCTGAATATATATTACTTATAAATCATGTTATACATTATTTAATTTAGTAAATGAGGATATAAGTAATAATATCAACAATAACTAGTCCAAACATGTACTATAAATGAAACGATTTTACCCAAACCGCTCTTTAACATGGAATTTACAAAATAACGGTTAATATAAAATCATAAGTGAACCATATATGATATCATAACAATGAATATGATTCTGTAATAAGTCAATGACATTATTTAAATCATTATACAAGAGGTTTGGATCCATAAGAAGCATATCTGACCTAATGTAAGGGATAATTTTTCAAATCTCGTTTTTTATCTGAGATTGATTATTCGTTACTATTTACTGGGGTTATTTCTATCATCCATGTCCATGTTTTATAAAAGTGTTTTCATGTATGTTTAAATTAATTTTTACCCGTTTTTGTCTTTTACTACATTGTATGTAAGGAATCTATCTTTTCTTACGTTACGAGATACTTTTTTGACATTTCTGGCAAAAGTACGAGAAGAATTTTTTTTAACTTATACTGCACGAACAGATTTTTACGGTTATATAAAGCCTTATTTTCATGATGCTTCCTCCAAAAGATTTCATGACTATTTTCAACAAAATATTTTTCTTTTAAAATTGCAAGACATTTTGTGGAATGTAAATTATTTTGAAGAAGAAAGGATAGTTTCCTCCAGAAATATTTTCAAATGTTTTATCAAAACCATTTTTCATCTAAGATGACATTATTTCATATGTGTATGTTTCAAGTATCATGTATATATGATTTACATGGTTTCACATTCCTTATTATGAAATGATATTCATTTCTTTTATACGGATTATGTGATGATGGGATGATTTTTATGAAACCCATTGTATCAGTTGGGTTATTATGAAGGATGTATGTTTATTTTGTGGCACAAGTAAAAATTATTTAATTATGAGATGGGTGGGAACTATATCTCCCTCCAATTTATTGGGTAAAGATTTATATCTCATGAGATAGACATGGCTGAAACGATATGTTAATCTAGTTTAGTGTTACAGGACTGGAACGAGGAGTGAACTCGATTCTAGAAAGGGACTTTGTCCACTAAGATGGCCTTGGCAGCAATGCCATGGCTACAATGGAAATCATATCATGTTATTAATGTATGCCACAATTACATGTTTTATCCTCATTCTATTTTATCATGATTTATGTTCCAATATGATATATACCTTATATACTTCCATGTTTTATGTCGTTGATCAAGATTTTGATGTTTAAACATTATGTTCATGTTTTTCAGTTCAAATGTATATGGTATGTTTTATTTTATCCATTCTTACCCTTACTGAGCATTTGAGCTCACCCTTTTTATGTTTTATTTTTACCTAGGATTAAAATAATGTTTTAGGGTAAGGAAACAAAAACTGAAAGATCTTTATGGGAGATGTTGAAGATAATTCACTACGATTAGATGATTACGTTCCAAGTTTCCAAAGACACTAAAATATTACGGTCCTTATGTGTCTATTTTTTATGTATTAATTATTCAACAAAAGTAATGTAATTTCCTTGTACATCAAGCTTTGGGTCTCTACAATTGGTATCAGAGGAATGGTTTTGTCAAACATTGGAAACTAGGATGCGAGAACTTTAGTATGATCCCAAGAGATATTTCTAAGGTATGTCTAGTGATGTCCCTAAGGTTAAGTATAAGTATAGGTTATAATCCAAGAATTATGGTAACGATGTTATAATTAAACCAATGATGTTAGATATTGAAGGCACTCCCCCTTTATTATGTTGTTTTCCTTAGCATGATTTTTTCCTCTCACACTATTCTTTTTGGGTTTTAGATGATGGCTGGAACCCGAAGGAACTCTGTTGATCAGTGCAACGGACAGTGCAGTGATTTTCCTACTGAAAAAACAAATGTTATGGGAGAGGAGTGAGAAGTTTTATTTCTATACTTACAGAAGATATGAATCATTTTGGACTTCCAAATGAGCAGAGAAGGGAACAATATTCAATTGAGTCCTTCATGCTGCAACGTCTACCTTCTTTCTGTGGGTCTTCTGACGCACTTGTTGCTGAACAATAGATCAGTACCACTGAAATGATATTTTCAATTCATCAATATTCTGAACATGATAAGGTCATCTTAGCAGTATATCGTTTGGAAGGGGAAGATGATCAATGGTGGAATGTTATCAAGAATATGAGGCCAAGAAATGAAATTGAGTCCATGGAATGGGATGAGTTCAAGAACATGTTTTTTAATAAGAACTTCCCTCTTATTCTTTGAACAATGGTGGAGAAGGAGTTTCTTGAACTAAAGCAAAAGGATGATGAATCTGTTGGTATATATAAAGAAACTTTTACAAGGCTTGAAAGGTATGCATCTTTATTTATCATCCAACCTGAAAGTAAAGTTGATCGATTAATCAGTGGTTTAAAACCAAATCTTTGAATGGCATTAACTGTAAGAGACATCAGTAGATATGAAGAATATGTGGGTTGTTCTATCAAGGTAGAAATGGAAGTTGGTGTTACTTATCCATGTCATGGTTTTGAAAAGAAATGAAAGATGGTGTTCAAGGATAAATCACATAATAATGGTGAAAAGAATATAAATGTTTTGTTATGCTCAAAGTGTAGAAAGAAGCATGGTGGAGATTGTCTTAAAGGGAATGGAAAATGTTTTAATTGAGGAAAAGAATGTCATCGAGCAGCTGAGTGTCTAAGTAATGGAAAAAGGGTTGCTAATTATGTGAATAATGAAAAGATTGCAGAGAACGCCCCATCAACACATCAATGATTCAATGGAAAGGAAATTGGGAATTATGCTAATAAATTCCCTAATCCAAGGGTTAGTGATGATCGACATGAGCAACCACTTAAGTAAAAGGACAAAGGGAAGTAACATGTGATCACTATTGGTGAGGGTGAATATGAAAACGATGTGGTGGAATGATTATGTGTTATGTAATGGGATTCTAAAATAATGTTGTATATAGTATCATGGAATATTGGAATATTTATATATTGGTCTATTGTGGTTTTCAATAATTTTATGGTACCGGTAACCATGGAATGTGATTGAGATATTTTTGGAAAGAAGATGATATGCGTATAATAAAGGGATAAGGTGAAAATGAAATGTTGGACAGTATTCATGAGCTCATGACTGATATAAGGAAATAGTTATATCATGGTTTGAGTATATAGAATTTTGGGGTTTTGGTATGTGGAAAAAATTAACTTTTCACAGCAGTCATGTTATAAATAAGATTCAATGGGTAGTCATTTTTTCAAGAGAATACATGATTAAGGCCATCGAATGTTTGTAATGGGACCAACAAGAGATATCTTATGATATATGGGGATCAACGATGGTATTAACATGCTTGTTATATGAAATCTCTGGTAATCATTTTCACTATAATATTAGAGTGGACTGCAGTATTATGGATAAGCCTAAATATTGGAATGGATTATATTGGACATAAGTTAGTATTGTTTAAGGATAGATGTTTTTTCAATATTATTTATGGGATGTTATAGTAATGTTGTTTTTGAAAAATGACAACCTACAGGATGGGCGACAGCCCATCGCGTCCGACAAGGCTAAGGGAATCAAACCCACAACCGAAGTGTGACTGGCCTTTATCACATACCACTGGCCTACAAGAAGACCATGGTTATTAGAAACTATTTTTATTTTATTAAGCGGTATGATATATGAAGTATAATTTCATTTTTGGAATCGTATACGATTAATGTCACCATAGATGGATTTATGTATATTTGATAACTTTTTCTATCCTTTTGATTGAAACAGATGGAATGACCCATCATTCTATCACATGATCTATTAAAACTTCATGAATAACAAATTCAAATTCATTTCCTTAAGAGATGAAGTGGAAATTGTTCAAAGCACAATCAATAGTGATATTGTACCAAAATCAAGCATGTATTTCTTCTAATTCAAATTTTTCAAATGAAAACAAAAAATGTTGTCCTTGTGCTCATTGATCTGACGAATAAGATGGTACCTTAGATCAACACAAATCTATGGCTTTGTTATTGTTGGCTTTTTCATAGCCATGTTTTCTACCACTCTCCATCAAAACATGATGGTTAGATTTTTCATCCATATCGATATTTTCACCTATGTTCTCCTGTATGGAAACCCAGTGATGATTAACTTTGGGTAATCGTTACATTTCATACATTAGTTTTTAAAATTAAGTTTTATTATTCCTTTATACGATGTGGGCTTCGGTGAATAGTAAAAGATTTATATCCCTGACGAATTTCGAGTGCGAAATTCATTTTAAGGGGGGTAGAATGTAACACCATGAGATTTTCTGAAAAATATTCTTTTTAATTTAATTAATGTCTTGTGTTGTACTCTACACCAAAAGGAGATTTCACTACATGCATTTCTGACTTGTCTTACATTACACGCAAATGTGACCTTCCACGATTGTGTGTGTTGTACGCAATACCGAGTTTAGCAAAACAACGATATGCTATTAAAATATTATTAAAAATAGCTGTTATGAATAGTAATACCCACTTTTTGAAATTTTATAAATTTAATTTTTGAAAATAAACATCATTTTTGTATTTAGAATATCGAAATTATCCTAGGGAGTATTTTTGGAATTTTTCTAAAAACTTTCAATTTTTGATGAATAGTGAGAACACTAGGTTACTATTTAAAAACTGACTTTTTATTTAAATAATTATTTATTTTATTTAAATTTATCTTAGGAAAAAATTGATACATAATACCTATATAAGTTCAAAGAAATTTATTGATGTCATTTTATAATAAATTTCGATATATAAAAATTTTATTGAACTTTTCACCGTCTTTTACCCACCTCCTAGGAAAATTTAAAAATTTACATAAAACTAAATTTTACGGCTTTTGTGAATGGAATTTAAAATATTAATAGAGACACGGTTGATGTTAGTAAGTAAAATGTGGTTCAATGAGATAAAATTAATTTTTTTTAATAGTAGCTTTTTACTTTTATTTACCACGGTTAAAAGTAAATAGGGTAATTAAGGGTAAAAATGATATTTTTATTATTACCCTAACACATGTCCTAATTTTATTGGATAAGTTTAATTCTACCAAAAACAACATTAGGGATAAAATATTATCCTTTAGGCCCACTTGGATTAGATTAGGGCATTTATTATTAATTTATTTAAAGAAGGTTTAAAATATTTAAAATCAATGTTTAATAACTAAATCATTTCTAATATATAGTTATACATAATATATATTCGACTATAAATATTCATTAGAAATATAAATATATTTCCTAAATTATGGTATTTTTTTTGTAATTTTTAGACATTACATAATTTAATTTAATTATGACACAATGATGATGCAGTAATTATCTTATTAATCAAATATTGACATTATTGATGTTATAAATACACAAATAATTGTAATTTGAAACTTTTTATGAATTACAATAATTTTCTAGGTTAATATGGCATGTTAGTATTGATTTAATTAACTTTTTTAGAACTAATTATTCTGTTATGATTTTTACAAAAATTAATTACCAAATAGTGTCAAAATTGACATAAAATTGTTTTTAAAACAAATATTATATTATTAATTGTAATTTTATTCCTAAAAAACTGAGGTTCTTCCAAATTTCTTAGATAAGGTTATATATGTTAATAATAAACATTTTGGGGTTCTTTTGTCTTTTTATAGTATGTTTATTAACCTTATAGTGTAATAAAACAACAAGACACGGTAAAAGAAAAATTATTTGACATAAAGTTAAATATAAATGATAAGGTTAAAATAGAAATAAAAACTTGTCTAAATTATATTGGATGAGAGTATTTAGACCCATTCCCACCTTAGATTCTAAATAACTCAATTTCTAGAAATTAAAAACCTAATATGACTTTATAATAAAATAATATTTTTAGTTATTCCAATGGTTCCTCTCTCCTCCCTTATAAAAGGACACCTCCTCCCTCTCTTCCACAAACCACTTTAAACCATCATGCTCGACCAAACCCCACCAATCATTATTCTACACTTCCCTAGAAACATCCTAGAAGTTCTGTTCTTCTTGAAAGACCAATCTTAGTGCCCTAAGAGGAGGTTTCAAAAGGTTGTGTCGAAAGAAGAGGTAATATCTGTTACCGATTCTTTCAACTTTATTTCTTCTTCTACTTCTTCTTCATTAGTTGTTTAATTATGAAGTAATAACATCGGTATCACTAATATACTGATATGTTATTATAAGTATGAAAAAACACTATTTCACCATCTATCCTTCCTATGGAAAATGAAATCACCGCACCTGCGTATGTACGAAATACTGTCTCCACGCTATGGTGTAATCTGTTATCGACCACCACCTTACATGGATGGGTATAATGGTGTAAATAAATAACTATATATGATTATTTAAAATTGATATTGATTCTGAAATATTATACATACACTTCAACTCAATTCCACGATCATGGGAATGATATCATCGCTCGTGCGTACGTACGGACTACCATCTCCACGACGCGATGCGA
This sequence comes from Viscum album, assembly GCA_963277665.1. Classification (NCBI taxonomy): domain Eukaryota; kingdom Viridiplantae; phylum Streptophyta; class Magnoliopsida; order Santalales; family Viscaceae; genus Viscum; species Viscum album. The sequence goes on from OY728143.1 coordinate 222,533,106, forward strand.
TTCATTTTCCATGTTAACCATTCATGAATGATTAAAAAGTATATATAATAAGTAATAATTAAAAATATGAAATAATAATTATACTAGATTTATTTATATATATATGTATGTCATCTACTTAATTCCATTCAATTCAATAAGGAAACAAAAACATTGTTCATGCTTACGTACGGCCTACCATCTCCATGAACGGTGTATTTCATTCCATTTATAGATCTATCATATATATATATATCTCTATATGATTAATATATATTACAAATAAATGATGTTTTACATTATTTAATTTAGTAAATCATGATATAAGTAATAATATCAAGAACAACAAGTCCAAACATGTACGATAAATTAAATGATTTTACCTAAAATGCTCTTTAACATGGAATTTACAAATGAACGGGTAATATAAAGTCATATGTGAACCATATATGATATCATAAAAATGAATATGATTTTTTAATAAGTCAATGACGTTATTTAAATCATTATACAGGAGTTTCGGATCCATACGAAGCATATCAGACCTAATGTAAGGGATAATTTCTCAAATCTAATTTTTTATCTGAGATTGCTTATTCATTACTATTTGCTGGGGTTATTTCTATCATCCATGTCCATGTTTTAGAAAAGTTTTTTCATGCATGTTTAATGTCCTTTTACCCATTTTTGACTTTTACTACATGGTATGTAAGGAATATATCTTTTGTTTACGTTACGAGGCACTTTTTTGACATTTCCGGCAAAAGTAAAAGAAGAATGTTTTTCAACTTATACAACACGAACATATTTTTACGATTTTATAAAGCCTTATATTCATGAAGATTCCTCCAACGGATTTAATGACTATTTTCAACAAAATCTTATTCTTTTAAAATTTAATGACAATTTTTGAAAAGAAAATGATTTAGATGATGAAAGAATATTTTCCTCAAGAATTCTTTTCAAGTGTTTTATCAAAACCATTTTTCATCTAAGATTACATTATTTCATATGTGTATGTTTCAAGTATCATTTATCTATGATTTACATGGTTTCACATTCCATATTATGAAATTTTATTCATTTCTTTTATATGGATTATTTGACGATGGGTTTATTTTTATGAAACCCATTGTATCTGTTGGGTTATTATGAAGGATGTATGTTTATTTTGTGGCACATGTAAAAATGATTTCATTATAGATGGGTAGAACCTATATCTCCCTCAAATCTATTTGGTAAGATTTATATCTCATGATATAGACAAGTCTGAAATGGTAAGTTAATCCAGTTCAGCGTTACAGGACTGGAATGAGGAGTGAACTCGATTCAGAATGGGACTTTGTCCACTAAGATGGTCTTGGCACCAATGCCTTGGCTACTATGGAAATAATATCATGTGCTTAATGGATTCCACAATTACATGTTTTATTCCCATGAAATTTTATCATGATTTATGTTCCATTATGATCTATGCCTTATGTACTTCCATGTCTTATGTTGTTGCTCAAGATTTTGATGATTAAACATTATGTTCATGTTTTTCAGTTCAAATGTATATGGTATGTTTTATTTTATCCATGCTTACCCTTACTGAGCATTTGAGCTCACCCTTTTTATGTTTTATTTTCCGCTAGGATTAAAAGAATGTTTTAGTGTAAGGAAACAAAAAGTGAAAGATCTTTATGGGAGATGTTGAAGATCTTTTACCATGATTAGAAGATTACGTTCCAAGTTTCCAAAGACACAACACTATTACAGTCCTTGTGTCTCTATTTTTGTTATGTATTAAATATTCCGCAAAAGTAATGTAAATTCCTTGTATGTCAAGCTTAAGTTCTCTACAGTTGGTATCAGAGGAAAGGTTTAGTCAACCATTGGAAACTACGATGTGAGAACTTTAGTGAGATCCCTAGAGATATTTCTAAGGTATGTCTAGGGATGTCCATAAGGTTAAGTATAAGTATAGGTTATAGTCCTAGAATTATGGTAACGATGTTAGAATTAAACCTAAGATGTTCGATATTGAAGTTACTCCCCCTTTATTATGTTGTTTTCCCTAGCATGTTATTTGCCTCTCACACTATTCATTTTGGGTTTTAGATGATGGTTGGAACACGAAGGAACTGTGTTGATCAATGCAATGGACAATTAAATGATTTTCCTCCTGAACAAACAAATTTTATGGGAGAGGAGTGAGAAATCTTATTTCTATACTTACACAAGAAATGAATCATTTTGGACTTCCAAATGAGAAGAGAAGGGAACAATATTATATTGAGTCCTTCATGAGGCAACGTCTACCTTCTTTCAGTGGGTCTTCTGATGCACTCGTTGCTGTACAATGAATCAGTACCACTGAAAAGCTATTTTCAGTTCTACAATGATCTGAACATGAGAATGTCATCTTAGTAGTATATTGTTTGGAAGGTGAAGCTGATCAATGGTGGAATATTATCAAGAATATGATGCCAAGAGATGAAATTGAATCTATAGAATGGGACAAGTTCAAGAACATATTTTTCAATACGAACTTCCCTTGTATTCTTCGAAACAAAATTTAGAAGGAGTTTCATGAACTAAAGAAAAAGGATGATGAATCTGTTGGTATATATGAAGTGAATTTTACATGGCTTGCAAGGTATGCATCTTTCTTTATCATCCAACCTGAAAGTAATGTTGATCGATTCTTCAGTGGCTTAAAACCAAATCTTCGAAGGGCATTAACTATAAGAGAATTAAGTAGCTATGATGAAATTGTGCATTCTTCTATAAAGGTAGAAATGGAAGTTGGTGTTACTTATCCATCTCTTGGTTTTGACAAGAAATGAAAGATGGAGTTCAAGGAGAAATCTCAGAATAATGGTTAAAAGACTATGAATGTTTCCTTATGCTCAAAGTGTGGGAAGAAGCATGGTGGAGATTTTCTTAAAGAGACTAGAAAATGTTTTAAGTTTGGAAAAGAAAGTCATCGAGCAGCTGAGTGTCGAAGTAACGGAAAAAGGGTTTCTAATGATGTGAATAAAGAAATGACTGCAGAGAACGCACCACCAACACTTCAATGCTTCAAGTGAAAGTAAATTTGGAATTATGCTAATAAATTCCCTAATCCATGGGTTAGTGATGATCGACATGAGCAACCACTTAAGGAAATGGAAAAAGGGAAGTCACATGCAATCACTATTAGCGATGTTGAATATGACAATGATGTGGTGGAATGATTAAGTGTTTATGTAACGGGATTGAAAAATAATGTTTTATATAGTATCATGGAATATTGGAATATTTATGTATTGGTCTATTGTGGTTTTCAATAATTTTGTGGTACCAGTAACCATGGAATGTGATTGAGATATTATTGGAAAGAAGATTATATGAGTAAAATAATGGGATAAGGAGAAAATTATATGTTTGACAGTATTCATGATCTCATGAATGATATAAGGAAATAGTTATATCATGGCTTGAGTGTATAGAATTTTGGGGTTTTGGTATGTGGAAAAAGTTAACTTTTGACAACACTCATGTTTTCACTAAGATTCAATGGGTAGTCATTTTTTCAAGATAATACTTGATTAAGGCCATCGAATGTTTATAATGTGACCAACAAGACATATCTTATGATATATTGGGATCAATGATGGTATAAACATGCTTGTTATATGAAATCTATTGTAATCGTTTTCACTATAATATGAGAGTGTACTGTAGTATTATGGATAAGCCTAAATATTAGAATGGATTATATTGTACATAAGTTAGTATGGTTTAATGATAGATGTTTTTTCGATATTATTGATAGGATGTTATAGTAATGTAGTTTTTGAAAAAGGACATCCTACCGGATGTGCGACAACCCATCGTGTCGGACAAGGCTGAGGGAATCGAACCCACAACCGAAGTGTGACTGGCCTTTATCGCATACCACTGGCCTACAAGAAGTCCCTGGTTAGTAGAAACTAGTTTTATTTTATTATGTGGTATGATATATGTAGTATAAGTTCATTTTTGGAATCGTATACGATTAATCTCAACATAGATGGACTTATGTATATTTGATAACTTTTTCTATCCTTTTGTTTGAAATAGATGGAATGACCCATCATTCTATCACATGATCTGTTAACACATCACGAATAACAAATTTAAATTCATTTCTTTAAGAGATGAAGTGGAAATTGTTCAATTTACGAACAACAGTGAGATTGTACCAAAATCAAGCAGGTATTTTGTCTAATTCAAATTTTTCAAATGAAAACCAAAAATGTTGTCATAGTGCTCTTATATCCGACGAATCAGATGTTATCTTAGATCATCACAAAACTATGTATTTTTGATTGTTGGATTTTTCATAGGCATGTTTTCTACCACTCTCCATTAGAACATGATTGTTAGATTTTTCATCCATATCGATATTTTCACCTATGTTCTCCTATATGGAAACCCAGTGTTGAGTTACTTTGGGTAATATTTACATTTCATACTTTAGTTTTTAAAATTATGTTTTAGTATTACTTTTTACGATGTGGGTTTCTATGAATAGTAAACGATTTATAACCCCGATGAATTTCGAGGGCAAAATTCATTTTAAGGGGGGTAGAATGTAACACCCTGAGATTTTGTGAAAAATATTCTTTTTAATTTCATTAATGTCTTGTGTTGTACACTACACCAAAAGGAGCTTGGATATCACACATCCCTGACTTGGCTTACATTACACGCAAACGCGACCTTCCACAATAGTGTGTGTTGTACGCAATACCGAGTTTCACTAAACAACGATATGCTATTAAAATAATATTAAAACTAGCCATTATGAATAGTAATAAACACTTTTTGAAATTTTATAAATTTTAATTTTTAAAATGGACTTCATTTTTGGATTCAGAATACCGAAAATAGCCTAGGGTGAATTTTTGGTATTTTTCTAAAAACTTTCAATTTTTGATGAATAGTGAGAACACTAGGTTACTATTTAAAAACCGACTTTTTATTTAAATAAATATTTATTTTATTTAAATTTATTTTAGGTAAAAATTCATACATAATACTTATATAAGTTCAAAGTAATTCATTGGAGTCATTTTATAATAATTTTCTATATATAAAAATTTTATTGAACTTTTCACCGTCTTTTACTCACCTCCTAGGAGAATTTGAAAATTTACATAAAACATAATTTTACCTCTTATGTGAATGGAATTTAAACAATACTAGAGATATGGCTGATGTTATTATGTAAAATGTGGTTTAATGAGATAAAAATAATTTTTGGTCAATAGTAACTTTTTTCTTTTATTTACCACGGTTAAAAGTAAATAGGGTAATTAAGGGTAAAAATGATATTTTTATTACCCTAAAACATGTCATAATTCTATTGTAAAGAGTAATTCGATCAAAAACAACATTATAGATAAAATATTACCTTTTAGTCCCACTTGGATTAGATTAGGACATTTATTATTAATTTATTTAAAGAAGGGTTAAAATAGTTAAAATCGATGTTTAATAACTAAATCATTTTTAATATAGAGTTATACATAATATAAATTCTACTATAAATATTCATTAGAAATATAAATATATTTCCTACATAATGGTATTTTATTTGTAATTTTTTGACATTATATAATTTAATTTATTTATGACACAATGATGATGCGGTAATTATCTTATTAATGAAATATTGACCTATTTAATGTTATAAATACCCAAATAAATGTAATTTGAGTCTTTTTATGAATTAAAATAATTTTATATGTTAATCTGATTTGTTATTATTGATTTAATTAACTTTTTTCGAACTAATCATTCAATTATGATTTTCACAAAAATTAATTACCAAATAGTGTCAAAATTGACATATAACAGTTTTTAAAACAAATATTATATTATAAATTTTTATTTAATTGCTAAAAATATTATCTTCAGCCAAATTACTTAGATAATGTTTTATATGTTAATAATAAATAACTTGGGGTTCTTTTGTCTCTTTATAGTAAGTTTATTAACCTTATATTTTAAGAAAAAAAGAAGACATGGTAAAAGAAAAATTATTTATCATAAAGTTAAATCTAAATGATAAGGTTAAAATAGAGACCTAAACTTGTCTGTTTTCTATTTTATGAGAGGATTTATACCCATCCACACCTTATCTTTTAAATAACTTAATTTGGAGCTATTAAAAACCTAATATGACTTTATAATAAAATAATATTTTTAGTTATTCCAAAGGTGCCGCTCTCCTCTCTTATAAAAGGACACCTCCTCCCTCTCTTCCCCACACCACTTTAAGCCTTCAACCTCGTCCAAACCATGACAATATTTCTTCTCAACCTCCCTAGAAACATACTAGAGGTTCTTGTTCTTCTTCAAAGACCAATCTTAGTGCACTAAGAGGAGGTCTAAAAGGTTGTGTCGAAAGAAGAGGTAATATCCGTTACCGATTCTTTCAACTTTATTTCTTCTTCTAATTATTATTCTTTAGTTGTTTCATTATGAAGTAGTAACATCAGTTTCAATCATATACTGATATGTTATTATATGTATGAATCAACCCTATTTGTCCATCTATCCATCCTACGGAAAACGAAATCACTGTGCGTGCGTACATACGGAATACCGTCTCCACGCCATGGTGCAATCTGTTTTCGACCACCACATTACTTGGATGGGTATAATGGTGTAAATAAATAACTATATATGATTATTTCAAAGTGATATTGATTCTTAAATATTATAAATACACTTCAATGAAATTCCACGATCATGGGAATGATATCATCGCTCGTGCGTACGTATGGACTACCGTCTCCACGACGTGAGGAGATTCATTTTCCATGTTAACCATTCATGAAAGATTATAAATTATATATAATAAGTAATCATGAAATATATGAAATAATAATGATACTGTATTTATTTGTATATATATATATATGTATTTCATCTACGTAATTCCATTCAATTCAATAAGAAAAACAAAAACATCGTTCATGCGTACGTACGACCTACCGTCTCCATGAACAGTTTATTTCATTCCATTTATCGATATATCTTATATATATGTATATTCTGAATATATATTACATATAAATAATGTTTTACATTATGGAATTAAGTAAATCAGGATATATATAATAATATCAAGAACAACAAGTCCAAACATGTACGATAAATGAAACGATTTTACCTGAAACGCTCTTTAACATTAAATTTACAAAAGAACATGAAATATAATGTCATAAGTGAACCATATATTATATAATAACAATGAATATGATTCTGTAATAAGTCAATTACATTATTTAAATCATTATACAGGAGTTTCAGATCCATACGAAGCATATCGGACCTAAGGTAAGGGATAATTTTGCAAATCTCATTTGTTATCCGAGATTTCTTATTCTAATTATTTACTGGGGTTATTTCTATCATCCATGTACATGTTTTATAAAAGTTTTTTCATGTATGTTTAAAGTCCTTTTTACCCATATTTTACTTTTACTACATGGTATGTAAGGAATCTTTCTTTTGTTTACCTTACGAGGTACTTTTTGGACTTTTCCGGCAAAAGTACAAGAAGAATGTTTTTTTATCATATAGGGCACGAACATATTTTTACGGTTTTATAAAGCCTTACTTTAATGAAGATTTCTCCAAAATATTTCTTGAATATTTTCAACAAAATCGTTTTTTTTAAAATTTCATGACATTTTGTGAAAAGAAAATGATTTTGAAGAAGAAAGGATATTTTCTTCAAGAATTCATTTCAAGTGTTTTATCAAAACCATTTTCCATATAAGATGACATTATTTCATATGTGAATGTTTCATGTATCATGTCTCTATGATATACATGGTTTAACATTTCTTATTATGAAATGATATTCATTTCTATTATATGGATTATGTGATGATGGGATGATGCTTATGAAACCCATTGTATTCGTTGGGTTATTATGAAGGATGTATGTTTATTTTGTGGCACAAGTTATAATGATTTCTTTATGAAATGGGTGGGACAAATATCTCCCTCCAATGCACTAGGTAAAGATTTATATCTCATGAGATAGACATGTATGAAATGGTAGGTTAATCTAGTTTAATGTTACAGGACTGGAACGAGGAGTGAACTCGATTCCCAATGGGACTTTGTCCACTAAGATAGTCTTGGCAGTAATGCCTTCTCTACTATGGAAATCATATCATGTGCTTAATGGATTCCATAATTACATTTTTTGTTCCTATGCTATTTTATCATGATTTATGTTCCATTATGATATGTTCCTTATGTACTTCCATTTTTTATGTCGTTGGTCAAGATTTTTATTTTTAAACATTATGTTCATGTTTTTAAGTTCAAATGTATATGGTATGTTTTATTTTATCCATGCTTACCCTTACTAAAAAATTAATCTCTCCATTTTTATATTTTATTTTCCCCCAGGATTTAAATAAAGGTTTAGGGTTAGGAAAAAAAGTGTATGATCATTATGGGTGATGTTGAATATCATTCACCACTATTAGAATATTACATTCCAAGATCCCAAAGACACTAAACTATTACGGTCCTTGTGTGTCTGTTTTGGTTATTTATTAAGTATTCCGCAAAAGTAATGTAATGTCCATGTACGTCAAGCTTTGGGTCTCTACATCATCCCACATCGATCATGGTGAAAAAATCTGTGAACATGGAACGGATGTTGACCGCATTTGGACTGCGGGAATGTGGGGAAAAAAACAGTGCCACCTTCCCCCAACAAGATGGGCATGCGCTCCCCAAGGAAAGAATCCGAAATAGAAATTGTTAACCCGACATGAAGGATCTTCTCCTCAACAAGGATATCAGAATAATTTTAGACATTAATATATTACCGTGTCACCGGATCCAAATATCTGGTGCTAGGTCCCGCCAAGAAAAAAGAGGGCCTAGTTTGAAACTCACCAGTAGTTGGGGTAGTAGAACGTTGGAATTCCCGGTCTATTACATTGTTAGCGTGGATCCATCTAACCAGCCATGGAATAAGTAATGGTGTTGTGGAATTGGTTGTTGATTTCCTTTTCTTTTCAGAACTAAATAGTTAATCTCCCGACATTCCGGAACAATTTTTCTTCATCAGGAGTTTAATCACCAAATTCCCACCGACGCAGGGGCGGGGGAAGTACTATCATGACAGTCCCACACTGTTCCACATATTCTGTAATATTCTCAATGTCCATGACCATTGGGTGTCCCGCCCTATCTCTCAATTAGAGTTCATCCAATAAAGGGTGATCAATGACCTCGTACGCTGGTACGAGGAGGAAGGCATTATCCCAACTTGGGATATGGCCCGCCTTGTTTTGGAGGAATCTGCACCTCATCATCAACGCCACCGCCTAGGGCCACACTGGGATCCATATCTTCGTAATCCAACATATAACTGTTTCAAGAGACTCTCTCTAGAATGCCTCGACGGCTCACTTCCCCACACCGATGAGGTAGGGGATGTCCTGGTCAGCCCATCCAGGATCTCATTCCAGGGTCTCCAAACAAGTGCTCCCATGAGGCCTTGTCAGTGCTACCACACTATCTTACTGTATGAGTAGCAGGTAATCCAGGTACCGACACCACAAGCACCAGACCGTCTAACACGATGCCATTATTAGGAGCAATCCAAAGTGGACGTCCTCCATGGTCTGTTAACTTCAGCGACTACTATGGCCGGACCCACCACTGATGCATACCACAAACTCCATGTGTATTAGAAATAGGTAAATTCATATGCCTGACCTGGATCAAGACCCCAACCACCCCATCTTCAGGATCGTTTGACTCTCTTAGTCATTGTCACAGGAAGTGGCCACTGCAGACTAACCCACATCGATTCCACCATGTACCGATGTCCTCCCCGTATGGCTACCATAGAGAACATTGATCATCCTGGCTTTCAAGCTCGACATGGAGGTCTACCCCATACCACCTTCAATCCAAATGAGGTTCCTACCCATAATGACGATACTCAGTACAAATGTCTCTCTCATGCCCACAATACCAGATATAAAGTGATTCCTCCCGCCATAGACTGTTAGTATAGGGACGTTGCACATTCAATCACCCTTCACCTTGGGGACCCTCCCAATTTCCTCACAGAAAAAGGAAAATGTCCTCCTCGACTATGTAATCAGAGGAGTGAGGTTTGGCTTCACCTCACCAGCACGCAGCACGGAGGCCCTACCAATGTTCAGATCGACCAGTACGAGGCCCCTCCTCATATTGCTGTTATCAGAGGGAAGAATAATGGGGGGTCCCACCCATGCTCCTATTGGACTGAGTGGAGGTCCAAACCACTCCAAAACATCCCAAATAGGTCCTCCCCATATCCCATTTGATATCCATACCAGTACTCCTCAATCCCCATCTAACTCATGTGGAAACCCATTATGTCCTAGCACCTGTATGGTCGAAGAAACTCATCGTGTTAGGTATCTGACATGCCCAGAAGAGCGCTCCATGGGAATGAAAGGTGGTCATCACAACCATATGAAGGATTCGAGGAAGGTCCAGACAGAGATCAAACTAGTATATTTCTCTGACTCAGAAGAAGAATATGAATCAGCGCAGAAACCCTCTCCTTGCTCACATGAGTAATGGGCTGGGTCATGAATGAGGAGCATCAACCTAGTACTCCTAGAATGTGACGTCCATCAGATTCTTACTTCCCTCCGCAGGTATATCCAGGATGAAGATAATTTCGTATCCCCATAGGTTACGGTCATTCTATCATCACTGTCATCACCAGAATAACTCTCTACCTCTATAAGAGATCATATGGAGTTATTCAAGGGACTAATGGTGGGAGAGCAGCAACGAGGCCTATCACTAGTATCCCATGCCCCTGCACTATGAATTTATACTATCATCCCACCCTACCACGATGTGGTGGCAATGTTGCAACACTATTCCGGGTACATCTCGAGATGTGGTGGTTTGTTGGTTCGCTCTCCGTACTCTCCACTGGCCATCCAACTATCCCAGCAGTCTGCCTCAATAATGTTGCCAATTCCACAACCGCCTCCGGTTGACGAGTGGGGTAATGAAGGTCCAGAACCTGAGACCAAGACATTGAGCTTATGGAATATCCTCATAGCAGAAAAGTTCCTTAAGATGTTAAGTACTGTTGCAGTGCTGAATTTCTGTGCGTCAGAATCCCTCGCCCTAGAAAAATTTTAGTGTCTACATCGAACCCTCTGGGTGATGCACTATCTCCTTCATCATCAGCGAGTGGTTTATCCTAGGAGCCAAGATTATTTTGAGGTCATGAGTGAGCAATTTCATCTGGTCAACCTGGCTATACTCCCTGTGGCTCAGTGCCCTCAGTCAACATGTCATCCTAAGGCCCTCGTATAGCAATGCATTCAGAGTTTCATGTTACTCCTTTATATTATCAAGGAGGCATAACTGAATGAGAAAATCCATGGCTGGGGGTAGTATGATGCCCTCCACTTTAGTCCTATCCAATGACAGCCTGACATTCTTGGCGATGTCAGGAACATTTTCTCAGTTAGAGTTGTGGTCAACATGGAAACCCTATTAGAAGTGGAAAACGAGCTGGACCTCCGGAACGGGGACCCTCCCCCATAAGGTGTGGCACAACAACTGGACCTATTGGGAAGGGTTACTCGTCAACGGTGGGGCCTTCAATGTCTCCTTGTTCCCACTGAGGTATTGGTCCTTATCTAGAATCACAGTAACAAAAAAGAACATCGTGTAGCCACAAAACCCTCCAACACGTCAAACTCATTGCAGAATATAAAGGAAGACCCCGAAAATGCCGCATTGCATCAGAAAATTGTCGAACAAAAGAAGTTGTTCGATGACCTCCTCGCTGAATGCGCTGCAGAGCGATGACCAGACTATGAAAATCATAGGACATGGTAGTAGGGGAAAGAACATCATCTCCTCAGTGAGCTTCCTCTAGGTGACCCTAACCTTCCTGTCACCACAGACAGGGTTCAGGTTGGAACTTACGGTAAAAGGGAATGGTATGTATCGCCAAACCCTCTGGAACGGGGTGATAATCCATGGAACCCATCTCGGGTTCCCCCAGCTGCCTCGCAGGTCGCCCCACCAGCCATGCCATGAGCCACTGAGCCAACCTACCATGTTAAAAAACCTTAAAATGCACTCGTGGTTAGGTATCACCATCATGTCAGGGACCCCCCATCCAGATGATCTAATGGTGGCACTCATTGCCTGCCTTTAGGAATTGGAAATCCGAGAGGTGTAAGTCCCACCAGATGGTAGTCCATATCCAAAATGGGAGGATGATATTCTAACACCTTCGTGTTTTTTTGAATCCCTCCTTTTCCCACTTCAATGGGATAGGGGACCTCCACAGTATCTGTCCCACTTCTCCTCACGGTGTGGGCACATGTTAGGGACTCCCGCACAACAGGTGGCCGCCATCTTCCAATGTTTTGTACAGACATTGGAAGGGACTGCATATTTTTGGTATATCCCTCTCCTCATTGGATCAGTGAACAGCTGGTAGGACATTCATAGGCAATTCCTCTACAAGTTCAACTCCACCCCATGGAAAACAAGCATCACAGACCTCTTCAAGTGAAAACAGGGGCCCGATGAGTGTGTCGCGGACTACATTGCCTGGTGGAAAAGACTCACATACTCCATTGACATGGCACAGACTTAGGAATCATTACTGATGAAGTTTGTGGGAAATATTAAGATGGAATTAGATTCCACAGTGATTACCTAGAACTACCCTGGAGGATTCTGAGACATCTCTGATAAGGCCCAACACCTGGAAGATGCCCTACAATAGGCCAGCCAGACACATTTTTTGCCCCATGTAAATCCTGAAAGGAGGGATTCCAGAGATAATACCTCTATGCTATCTCAAATATAGGCCCCCAGAATGCTAGAATTATTCCAAGTGGAGCACCCTCCACAACATTAGAGAGGCCCAACACCACATATACAACCTCAAGCCTAGAAGCATCTGCCAGAAAATCGGATGGTGCCCCCGCGTAATTCACCGCCACTGACAAAGTAGGGAAATTAGGTCATGCCTCCTAGAAAGGCTCCTCCAGCTCCATGTTAGTTCCATGCTCCAAGGCCCCCATTTACGGACACAAAAAACCAGAACTACTCGATTAATGAGAATCTGAGTCCCAGTTATTTCTGAAGTGCCTTGGAATAAGAGATTGTGAATTTTCCTGAGTGTAGAAGGCCAGAAGAGGTGAACCTCACTGATCGCCCCAACTACTACCCATTTAACTGGAGCAGAGGCACACTCTCATGAAGTGCTACATGTTCAAATACTGGCTCCAATACCATGTCAATAACAATATAGTCATGGTAGGACCAGCCCCGGCATAGGTAGCATGCATCTTTATGGGGCCAGAAATCCTTGGCGATAGTGAGGGAAAGTATCATCAGTTTTCCAGATGTGGATCATAGAATTATAACGACTAGATTGCTCACAAAATTATTGGTCATGCCCATGGTATCATCTTTGCACTCGTAAATCGATCAGTTCTTGTATAAGCTGTGGCCACCACTTTTGCATCATCATCTCAGCTGACCTCTTCACAGAAGAGAAAACACCGTTGATGCAAGGGAAGGCAACGTGCCCAGACAATTCCATCGTCGTCTCATACTCTTGGTGAATTCATGACCTCGGCGATGGGTATTTCTCCAAGGTCCCACCTAGTTGTGGTTGCCTCTTTGACTGATATTCAATGGTACGATTTCTTAAACACTATGGAGCTGGTAAACCCCTACCTGATTCCCGATGATAGGGAGCACCTAACAGATCTCCCAAATGTCCCCAGCCGACGCAAACGTCAACGGAGCCACTACCATATGGGTCATTGAGGAAAATTAGCTAGCACTTCTAGCTAGGCTGTGAAAGAAACTGAGACCAGAAATTAGGCCCAGCGTAGAGCTCAGTATGTGCATCCTCCACATCCATTGTCATTCGTCCCGCCTTCACCGTCATTTTTGCTACTGCACCATGTAGAGCCACCTAGGACTCATTGTGTTCAACTACGATCCCCCCCAAACCATTTCTAGTTAGCCATCCCCAGTACAGAAGTTACTCCACAAGCTTCAAATACTGAGTTGTAGGACATTACCAACACCAGTCAGTTGTTGGTCCCACCGGCAGAGGCCACCTTACCTCTTGAATGCAGAAGTTCAAGCATGGTGTAGACGTACGATGTTCTAAAGAACCTTTACAGAATCCAACTAAGGATTTCTATCCTCAAGAACCATCACCTATCAACAGATATGAGTGGGTCCCTGGTTGAGGCTTTAAGAAGCCCCCTCTAGTTTGAGACGAAGGTAGCATCTACAGAGGCCTTTCATGCAGAAGTAATAGGGAATGCGGAATGCCAAGCCATTATCTCATTCTCTGGAGAAGATGAATTTTCTAACATACAGAGGAAGATTTTACACTATACATCACCAGCCATTTCAATGGAATTGAGGTTCACTGGATCTTTTTGTCACCAAATCTAGGATTAACCTTATCCGGACACGAACAATGAGGATGCTGGGGTCATCCGAAGATGTCTTGACTCCCTCTGACCAAATAATCCAGGGATACGATATGGAATAGTATGCCCTGATCGACAAGATCTATTTGAAGACCTAGTTCGATGGCCTAGTTGTCTATACAAAGTTTATGGTTGTCTCCCAAGACACAAATTACAATGCATTTAGGGGAAGAACATTGCTCGACCTACATGTGGAGGTTCCCCCATCATATCACTAGTGCCTTAAATACTCCCTCAATGGTCATGTTGGTTTTATCTAAGTTCAAGTTTCTCTTATTTCTCCATGTGAATCCCAATAACTGGATTCCAATTATTACCAGATAAAGGACATCCAAATTCAATCCAATGAGTTCAATCATGTCGTTGTTGCAATGGACCCCTCCATATGTCTGGATGATGCCTACATCTTCCAGATCCATCAATTGGAAGCCACAAACCACGATATAAGGAAATTTTTTATCATATCTAGTCCAAGGTGAATCATATTCTTAGGTCCAAGAGACTATGGGATTTCACATCGTATTCTTATAAGAATCCAGCCTCAGTGATCCCTGATCCCCCTAGTCCCATAAGGAATCGAGATGTCTACCCCATGACAACGATGATACATTATAAATGCATGGTTCTCCAGGAAGGAATCAACTGGCTCAAGATGATGCACCATTATTGATTTGATATCATCAAAAGTTGACCCTCGGGCCAGTCACCATAAGGGATTAGTTAGACTACCTTCATTGAAAAAAATTTGACAGCACCACAATATCCCAAGGTTATGACCACTGCCACTCAGGCTGGTACCAGCCTCTCATTGGGATCTTTCGACCCATATAAATCTACACCTCTTGGGGGTCCCTCCTCCTCCACCAAAGAAGATGATTTGGAGGTCGCTACCCCTTCCTTTGAAAAGTGTGTTACTACCACAGTCGATGAGTTGGTACAGGTAATCCTCGGTAGTGAGGTAGTTCTGAGACCTACATTAATTAGTGGTTCCATGTCCCTCGAGGAGCAGCAGCGGTACATAGAATTCCTGAAACAACAACATAATGTATTCTATGTGATTATTGATGAGATTCTGAGACTAGGCCCTCAGGTGGCCATCCACCGCCTTGGTATCCCTGCCAATCATCACTAGTTCAACCAACCTCTTAGGAATATGAACACTTGTCACGCTTCCCTAATGGAGGCGGAAGTTGATAAGCTCATCCGAGCAAATTTCATTAAACTGGTATAGTAACCCAAATGGCAAGCCCAAATAATTCCAATCCGAAATAAGAATGAATAGATCATATCCTGCATTGACTTCTAGGATCTAAACTGTCACTGTCGGAAAAATGATTTTCCCCTTCCCATGACAGAGTTGTTGATTGTCTCTACAACTAGATTCCAAGCCCTATCCTTCATGGATGGGTACTCAGTGTAAAACCAGATCCGAATGTCCCCCAATGACAAGGATTCCACATCTTTCAGGGTTCCACAAGGTACGTTTTGTGACCAGGTCATTCTATTCGTCTTAAATAATGCGGGTGACACCTATCAGCGGTCCATGCATCACATATTCAATCCAATCCTTGGGACATTGGTGGAATTATATGTGGAAGATCTGGTGGTCAAATCTCGCTAGCTCCATGCCCATCTCAAGGACCTTGAGAAAGTGTTCGGCTTCCTCCATTCCTGGCACCTGAATATGAACCCATTGAAATGTTCCATTGGGGTCACCTATACGATATTCTTTGACATTTTTGTCTAATACTGGGGTATCAAGATTGACCCTAAGAAGATCATGGTCATCATTAAGATGTATCCCACAAGCCACATTTGAGATCATAGAGGTTTTCAAGGCCACGTAGCCAATATACGCCGATTCATTGAGAATTGGTCCAGTAAGAATAAGCCCTTTTCTTTCCTCATGAAGTAGGGAACCTCCCATGAGTGGGATAAAGAGTTCCAGACCACATTCAAGGAATTAAAGTAGTATCTTCCTCAACTTCTGGTAATAATGCCACCAGTCTATGGAAATCTATTGGTCCTTTATTTGACCACCCTATAATGATCTCTCGGTGCCATTCTCTCCCATAATAACAATTAGGGGTTAGAAAGCAGAACCTACTACATTAGTTGTATCCTCATTGTTACTAAAACAAGAGACTCCCCCATCAAAAAGAGATCCCTTACACTAGTTTTCACAATACAAAAATTCAACATTACTTTCCGCACCACGAGGTGAAACTGGTGTCTCAAATAGACCCATTATTGTACATTCTATACCACCCCATGTTGGCAGGTCATCTAGCTCGGTGGGCAGTGATTCTTCAGAAGCATGATATCAAGTTTGACCCTCAGAAAGTCATTAAGGGGAAAGCATTTGAAGTTTTCCTAGCTTCCCATCCAGCTTCTATTGAGAAGTCATTGGTTCTCGATTTCCCTGATGATGTGATCCTCTCATAATACCAAGCCATGTCGCGCTGGCATATGCACTTCGATAATGCATCCCGAAGCCCCACCGGAAGGAGGCTCTGTGATCCCTGACTAGACATGGTAGGCCTGGGTATCATCTTTGTTTCCTTGAAACAATCCATTCTTTCATACTCATTACTATTGTAAGAAGGCTACATCAACAATGAGGCATAGTATCAGGCTTTTATCACTAGTCTCAAGCAGGCCCACGAGATTGATGAGCCCCATTTTCATGTGAATGGGGATTCTGAACTAGTCATCAAGAAGATCAACGATGACTATGTCTTTAGAAATCTAGATCTCATAACATTGTTGGAGCACACTCTCTAGCTAATGGCCCAATTACCATCTTGACTGGAATTCACTCATGTCGCTCGATCTCAGAACAACCGAGATGTCACCTTGTATGGCCTTGATGCATAACATGCGGAACCCAAGAAGGATGATCTGATTACCCATGAGGCACATCGAATAGTCATTGCTTTTGTCACCCCAGATGATGAAAAATACCTCCAGGTGTTCCCTCATACTGTCGAAGCCTCCATTTCAGGACCCCAAATGTAGTTTTTGAAGTGACTCATGATTGGAGGGCCCCCTTCGTTGAGTATCTCTAAAATGGTTACCTCCTATATGATTGGGTGAGAATGATAGAATCTGATGCCGCATGTTAAATATTACCCTCCAGAACGGTCCATGTCTTGAGAAGATCCTATAAAGGCGTGGGTTTGATGGTAGTATCCTTCTTTTCATCCAAGGAGTCATGATTTGTTTGGCCATGCGGTAGGTTCTTTCCAGTTTCTGCGGCGCCCACAAGACTGGGCCCATGCTGTCTCACCAGATCCAGAGACCAGGGTTCTTTTGGCCCAATGATCCATGATTACATAGAGTTCACCAAGAGATACCATGCATGCCAAATTATTGAAAACATTATGCATCTTCTGCTAGATACTCTCCACTCCAACATGGACTCTAGGCTATTTGCAGTCTGGGGACTAGATTTCATGGGACCATACCCACCTACGACAGTTCGCCAGTGCCGAATCATCCTGACTACTAGGGATTACTTTTACAAGTGGGAAGAAGTGGTTCTGCACAAGGAGGTCAATTATCCTTCCATTGTTGAATTTTTGAGCTCTATTATCATCTACCGATTTGGAGTCCCTCATGCCATACTAATCAATAATGGAACCAAAATCCAAGAAACAGAACTGATGAAATTGTATGCTATGTATAAAATTTGTTCTAACCATTCCTCCCGCTACCACGCACAAACAAATGGACTGAATGAGGAGTTCAACAAGACCCTCTCTAAATTTTTTTATAAAATCGTTGGTCCGAATTTGAAGAGTTGGCCAGACAGGCTCCCCAATGCCCTCTGGTCATATCATATAATGGATCATCATTCCCCCTAGGTGACTCCATATTCCATGGTGTACAAAACTGAGGTTGTCATGAAAATCAAGATTCAGTTTCCTTCATTACGTACAATGGTCTATGTATATAAGATTCCAAATAAGGTAGCTGAAGTCCATCTTCCCGAATTGAAAGAAGTGGACGAGAACGGGCTTCGTGCACTGTATAATCTGGAAAGGCACTAGTACAAGACGGTTAGAGGTTTCAACAAGAACGTTCGCCTCTACTTCTTCTTTTAGGGTGACATGGTACTGGCCCTCAAGATACAAAATATACTAGTCATGAAACAACCCAGGTTGGATCCCAAATAGGAAGGACTTTACATTTTTAAAAGTGGTTTACCCCAATGGAGCATACTCTCTGGTCACTATGGATGGTGAGCGTATAACTCCTCCCATCAATTCCACGTTCTTAATGTAATACTTTTCATATGCCAAAGGGTCCCACATGAACTTAAATTGCACGGTCTTGAATGACCTCAAACTTCATGGTCCCACATGACCTTAAACTGTATGGTTCTACATAAACCCAAACTGCCGGTTCCTGCATAAACCTATACTACTGGTCCCACTAGACCTTAAAAATCCATATATCAAATGACATTAAACATTACATAGTCTTTCATGGCATTAAACGGCACCTTTAATAACTATGTATGGCTTGATTCCCATCTACATGTGATACATAGGAATGCTCAGACGTTACGTCTTGAGTCTATCCCCAATATCTATTCATCGACTATTCCCCTTGAGTGTAGTGCATGATTCCATATCTCCATTCATTCCAGGATTATGAGGGTCACACCATGTGCTCCATTATGGTTCTTCTATTCACCCATGTTCTCATCGCATGACGTTAAACTATGTGGCCTTCCAGAACAACGTGTGGCTTCATTCCCATCCCCAAGGCATATGTAGGATCGCACATACATTTTTTATGTTGTCCGAGTCCAAACTTCATATTCTCCCCTCAGGTCAGAACACATGATATGGTGTCAACTTCTTCTCATTCACATCGGGAATAGGAGCTATGATGATGCAATGCACGCATGGGGGTCATGTAGTTATAGTTTACCGGGATTCCCAGCCTTAGGTCCCTCGACCCTCAGGCCCCTTGACTCTTTTTGGTCACTTGACCATTATGGCCCCTTAGCCCTAGTACTGATTCAAATGTGTGTGATGTGGTGTAGACTAACGTCCTTCTTCACATTGTGCTATTTTTCCAAACCGCACACATCCCTATGAGACATTCCTCCATCAATTTACTAACCCTTCTATAAACATTGGCCCCACTATGTTTTACGAGCCCCATCATTTTGGTTTCTTTTATCATTCACATCCAAAAGGACCTCTGACTAGAATGGATTCTTGACCCAAGGGCCCTCCTACAATTATAAGACAAATTCCTCGACAACTTTGAACATCAAATTGATACGAGTCCTGCATTGTGAATACGGTCACCTGTTGATGATCTTTTGTTGTTCCCATTCCAGGTCACACTATAAGAATGATTTGTTTCGAACACGACCAGCTAATATCCATTATCATGGTCTCCACCCTGTGTGTCCCTCACATAGAGTGAAGTAGTTCACTCATCCCCAATACATCATCGAGCTGCGGCCCCCTAGGGTGATTCCATCTACCTAAACCTTATATGATGGGGAAAGCCTTGTCCCACTCCTATTTTCCCACACCATGCATTGCTCGCATGGGCTTAATAGCTGTGATGAGGCTATACTCACATTAAAAGTTGTATGGCTACAGTCGGTCGGGACGCCCGACCTCAGGTCCCTCGACCCTTTCAGGAACCTCATCCCAAATCCCCATTTCAGATCATATGATATGTTATGGGCTTATACCCTCATTTATGTCGTGTTACTCATCGTACCGCACAGAGCCTAAGTTGGGGTATCTTTCCCTCACTATGCATCCTTTCCGCAAGAACTTAAACTACACGACATCTTCCAGAACTACATATGGCTTGATTTTCACCCTCATGGGATATGTAGGAACTCCTAGAAATTTCATCTATTGGCCCAAAAAAATCTCTCAGAAATCTCTCCATAATCTATGACCCTTGGTCTTTATTAATTCATTAGAAGGATTTATGGTGTTGTACCGGCTTAGTCCTTCATTCGTGTTGGGTTTTTACCAACCATGGCATCTGCCTCATTCCCTTGAGAGTTCCCCATATCATTATTCTATACTCATCTCTTGAAACTTTCTGTTATCATGTTGAACCCCACGACCCTCTACGGTGATTCACCAATATTCCCAAGAGTACTCTGGTTCAACACCTAGATTGCCACAAATTACCCAGACATGTATCCACCCACCTTCCAAGAATCATGTTCCCCTTTACTAGGTCTCCCATCATATTTCACATCCAAAGGGATCCCACACAAATGGCATGGATGCCCGGCCCAAGGTCCCTCCTATATCTATGGGCCAACATCGTCAAGGGTTTCGAACAACAATTTGATTCAAGTACTACATTGTGAATACGGTCAGTGGTCAAATGATAATTTGTTGTACCCATTAATGGTCACAAAAAATAGATGATGTGTTTCAAAAATGGTAAATAGTCATCCTCCATCATCACACCAAACCCATTGAGCCCAAAATATCTGTAACATGATTCACATCAATTTTCTGCCCAATCATGTCCAAGTGGAATCTCAACACTCTGGTTGTTATCCCATAGTGCACATTTACAAGTTAGGAGAACAATGCCATGGTAAGGTATTATTCGGGGTTCCACACTAACATCCCCTTTAATAAAATTCCATATATTGTGAATATATCTTCCAACCTTGTTTTCTACACTGAGTTCAACTCATGTGTGCTTAGGTATTACATCAAGGATTGCACCTGTTTAAGAGAATTTTTCTTCTCCATGGTCAGAGATCTATGAACATAATCTAATATATTTTTATGGTTCCTCTCATATGTTCCACCATTTATGGGGATCAGGACCTTATATTATAACATGGCATGGTGGGTGTGGTCTTATGTATTCATTCAATACAGGCTTTCAATATCCACACCATGTGTGCCCCATTCTTGGAGTTATCGCCTCCTAAGTCTCTATCCCATATGATACTAATGGATACCTTTTAAAGCTATGTATGGATTTATTCACATACTCCATAGATATTTAAGAAAACCTGACCATCATTTCCTTGGGTCCAGCTCAATTGAGAGTAATCCCCTCCTACCCGATATCCTCTAACACTTTCGGGCCCCACGACTTGAGGTTTCTTTTTCGTAATAGTGCTCTGTGTGATGTTGACCGAGTCCTCAATCATGTCGTATACATTATCACACCTTTCAAATTCCTTCATTTACCTTATATATTTTGTATATGTCCAATCCATATAATGTTAATCTATGTTTCCTGGTCCCATCACATGACCGTAGACAGTGACATTATCGTCCTGGCAGCACGACAAAAAATGACACTGCATCGTGGTGTCCTAACTTGAGGGAACATCATGTTTGGTATAAGCCATATACCATACCATTTGACAATACCTGCACATGGCTTGACTGTTGTGGTGATTTATGGATTTTTATCGTAGGCCCATCGCTTCACAAAAAAACACCATTCATCCTAAAGGACAAACAAGATCTATCAAATACCACTTTTTATGTGTGTGGTCCAGACCCGCATAACCGTATTATACCTGGAACTGCTATCCCACCATAACATCCTAATAACTATGTGCGGCATGATCCTCATCCACATAGGGTACGTAGTAATGCTCTTTGACATTACCTCGGGCCCATCTTAACTTTCGTTTTCAGTTCCTATACCTAAACCCCCCCCCAATGAACACATGGTGGTTGGAACCACAGGTTCCCATTCACGTCAGGTTTTATAATTACACCACAATGTGTCTCTGATGTTTACTACCATCCATGGTTCATGCTCTATGACCATAAACTAATTCCACTCCATGTTATTGCTGCATGACGTTAAACTGAACGACATATCTTAGAACTACGTTTGTCTTGATTCTCATCCTCATGGTATACATTTGAATGCCCAGACATTTTTGACTCCTGGTCTAGGCCCAGGAATCTACAATCCTAATTCTATTTTATGTCCCCTTGGCCCGAACTCATTTGGGATCAAGTTGTGTGGAATGTACCTACTGGGTTCTCGTTCATGTCAGGTTTTTCAATAGCTTCACCAGGTGCTTCCTATGTCTTTTCCCAACGTGGTCCGAGTTCTATGACCCAAAACTAAGATCTCCCCAAGGGAACCACACATCGTTTTTGTCTATTTCACAACCATGTACACAATCCATTAAAATAAGACCACCCTAAATGGTCCGCCCTAGGACATTAGGTTGAAAGTGTGGGACCCCAGGATCCTTGTCCTTGGGAGCAGACTCGACTCCCTCAATATGATACGTCTCACTGTTGTACTCAGATGCGTTTTGACAAAGATCATGAAGTGTGTAATTTTCATGGGGACATTCCCATCATTCCATGTCCAAGATTCATGAGACCCTTATTTGGATCCTCATCCCCATCCACATTTGAAGGGACCCCCATCACAACCTAGTATCATGCCACCTCATCTCACCTACCATCTCATGAAACATCCCTAACGATCCTGGATGACATTTGCAAGAGGACCCATCTTTCGAACATGGTCAGTGGTCAAACCTCAACTATTATTCCCCATATCATCATAACAAGATAAGGATGATGTGTTTAAAACATGGTCAACAGCCATCCCCTATCTTCACGCCACCATCATTGTGGTCCAGATCCCGTGCATCATTATTCACATATTTCCACATCCTTTTGTTTACGTGGGAGTCGTACATACTCTTCTTCACTTCGTTTCATATCTAGGTGCATTACATGGATGGTTCAGCATCATTTGGACAACATTCACTGATCATCCCTTCACACCTACAATGGTCCTTCCTGTATTAGAAATGTCCACCAACTTCTTCTTGTATCCCACCACAAGTACAAATCCTTTGGTCTTAGTAGTTTTGGAAGGATCCTTATTGGCGCAGCCATACCCTTCTTCATCCCACATTCTATTAAACAAATCACTTAGAACTAAATTTGGAATAATTCTCATTCTCATGGGATACAAAGAGACTCCCATGAATTCCACCTTGGGCCTAGACCCTGGGTCATTAACCCTTCTGGTCGCTCGATCCAGATCTTGGTCGAGTAATTATGACCTTTAAACAATGGTCACTTCCCTTACCCTATGACATTAAACTACAATTCCATCATACTTTTTTTTATGATGTAAATCTACTAATCATTCCATGTAATTACAAGAGATGTCGTGTTTGGAAATTTTATTGATCCCAGATCAGAACAATGCGCCCACCCAATGTGTCCTCACCACGGTGGCGTAATTTCAATAGTGTTGGATTCTAGTCGAACAACCCATCACTCCAAACTCAATGCTTTGCATGCCATTTCATTCAGAGCCTCGTCCACTTTCACGTCTGATGGAACCCTCTAATAGTATGGATGATCGTAATATGACTCACCTACTGTCCTGGGCTAATGTTACATAGTACTAATGGATTACATTTAAAGTTACGCCCTATGTTTATAACATGGTTAGCATTAGTCCTTCATATGATATACCCATTTTAGGATAACTCAATTAGAATATAGTGTTTCGAACACGGTCAACAGTTATTGTTCATTGTCACACCTACCCTACAATGTTTCGAGTTTTTTGTATCGTGATTCACACATTCCACTCCCCTGTGTTTGAATTAATTCCAATACCCATGGGGTTACCCCGTCCTTGCACAAGAGAAGACTTGGATAATGGTAATTCTGATGTTTTGAGAGCTTCATTCTATGGTCAAGTCTCCCCTATTTCTTTTGAGAAATCGGATTCATTTTTCCAAACCCCGATATAGCAGGAGATTGGTTTACACTTCCACATTTGAATCGAGTAATAAGGTGGACATCCATTGTTTCTAAAATCGAGGCCGACCCATGTGAGCTTAGGGAATGATCGCTGGACACTCCACAAAAGTCACAATAATTCAATAATCCAACACAAATAGCGGATCTCATGAAAGCTAGCATAAAATAATCAGAGCATAAAAGTACCTTCAAGAGTCACATGCATTAAAACACACGAGGGTTTATACCTCCCACGGATGGGTTAAACCCATAAAAAGAATTTTACATCTCTTCCACACTTTGTCTTTTGGAATCCAGGATTTGCTGCCGCATGTTCAGTTTATTCTTTTCCTAGGCAGTGATGGGGTGTAATTCTTCGGCCATAGTCTGGGCCTGCTCTACATCGGTCCTGATAATGATCATCTCCTCGAATGATCGATTCATGCTATCTTCGGCCTCTACAATCATGGCCTTTAATCACAATATTAGATCTAATTATTCATGGAGGGAGGTTGAGTGCTCATCCACCCATACATGTAGTCGTTGAACATCATTTTAAGCCTCTTGAAGCATCTTTATGTCCATTACTTCCCTCCGCTACCAGCCCACACGGAGGCCACGCTCGTACTCTCGAATCTTCTCTGCCATAAGATCTCATATGAGCATGTGAGGATGTTGGGCATCCCCTCCCCCAGCACACAGTTCGCATAGTTCCGAGTGATGTATGTCCATCCAATTCAACCTTAGTTCTTGGGGGTGTAATTAATGAATTGCGTGATCAGCATCCTTGATCGGCGACAAACTATATTATTTTCCTCTTCATTAGAGGTAGTTTCGTCCCCGTCAGTGCGGTTGGCAGGCTCATATGTGGGTAACTACTTCAGGAACTCACCAGTAGGGTCCATGTCTAGCGTTTGATCTGGCGTGGCAGGACCTGGGCTCCATGATTGATACTTATCATCAGATTCCACCTCAATAATCTCAGAAAAAATCTCACGGATGGTACCTCAAGGAATCAAGAGTGTTGCAGTTCATTTAGTCAGGATATCTGCCACCTTGATCACATGTATTCCATGGGGAAGGCGCTTCTATAAGTACAGACCAACCTCGCCACTGCGGCCAATTCCAATCAAAGAACTGTACACACCAAGAAGGGGAGCATGGACATCAGTTAACACGGTCAGTGGATGACAGTCAAAAAATTGGAAGAGGGGACATAAAGAGATCGAATTCCTGGTCTTGTTCTTTGGTTGATGTCATCGGGACCCAGAGGAATGGTCCCGAGTATATTATTGGAAGATCCAAAAGCTCCTGAGGTGTCACCATATATATCCTTTCCCCGCTGGATGTATAAATTGATGCAGCCATAGGCATGGATCCTAATGTCCCCGCATCTGCATCCATAGAGGGACAAGAACACGTTCTGAGTATGACGTCATCCTACGCAGTTCAGATGTTTGTAAGGAGTCCATAATGACCTGAAAGCAGACCTTTGAGGAAGGGGCTTGGTATTTTACCTCGAGGTTCTATGCAGACTCTATGAATTTCGAGGCTTGATCGCCGACATTTCCCTCCTCCAACGGGCTCCCACTACCAGCATTGTCCCCCTACAAGGACTTGTCTGATTCTTACGGTAGAGGGAACCACTCTCCCAGTTCATCGTCAAACAATTGCGGAGAGACTATATGTTCTAGAAGCACCTTAACATGGTCAGTCATTAGACGTGGGGCATCCTAGAAATGCACAATGTCCTCCAGCTCTACCAAGTATTACTCTGTCTTCGCCTGGGGCACTGTAAAGATGGCCTCGATAGGGCATGTCCCTTTCAAGTCCATCAACAAATGGTTCATGTGTTCCAACATCTTAGACGGGCTGTGAAATTTCTGATAGACTTCCCAAATGACTCAAGAACCCAGTAATACATCATTCTATGGAATTCCTATATGGCGTAAAAACTTCCCCAGAGCCTGGGTTCGTATCTGATGAAATCCACTCTACGGTCTCCCCTCTAGATGGCTCTGTTCTTTTGGAACCGCCAGTTCTAGTACCATTGTTGGATATATCACATATTTATCACCCTCAACTAGTTCGAGTCATGTTGAAATGGAATCCCCACCACCATGAGATTGCATTGCTGCCTTTTGGCACTAACCCCGAGGTCGGGGAGGCTCACCATCCCCTAATGGAACTGTTTGCGGCTTCACCATCTCAACCAGGTAGGACACCTCCTAGGCTTGGTCATACTCTTGTACCATCCCGAAGGCAGAAATAGGCAGAGGTAGATATTTCAAAATTTCTCGTCTCCCCATGTGAACATGGGCCACATCTGCCTCATCACACATGGCTTTTCTTCATGGAACACACCTAGACAGGCCTATGGGGTCGGTCCCTGCAAACACCGAAATTGATGGGAAAATTTATGCGTGGTGTGCAGCTCATAGAGGGGATCTCTGTCCAAACTTACCACTAGGAGTCCACCTCAAAAGTCCGGGAGGTTGGACCAGTTCTCTTCCGTTTCATGCTCTTCATCGGTAAAATCACCAATTGGTAATGGAATCAAGAGAAAGATGAATTCATCTACCTTCCACACATAACTCAACACTAATGGAGGGGTTAGCATGGATGGAAAGCTTCCCGCCTAATTTAGGATCATGGGGTGGAATTTTGATCCTAGAGGCGAGATGGGGTTCAAGTATACATAAACCCCCCTAATTTATGCCTCTATCAACCCATTTACGATGTGAAATGGCCCGCATATCCTCTGTGTCATCTTCCCCTCACTGATGTTCCACAACATCTTGTATAACTTGGTGAGACTCGGGATCTCAAGGTTGACCCATCCTACAGTCACCAACATGGATGCCATGTTGACTGTTCTTGGTTGCACGCCCATGTGTGTATCCCTCACCTGAAGGATCCAACCATAGATGACATTCGTGATGAATGCTGCCAGCCTGACTATTGGATGATGCTCAGTGATAATGCTAAATCCCCAGGTCATCCACTAGCTGTCCTCCAAGAGCCACAAGTTTGAGTGTTCCATGAACTGTTCACCCCCAACAAGAAAGTCCAAGGCTTCATCGTAAATTTCATTTCTTCCAGGAAGTTCATAAAATTCATGAACCACCATCTAATGTGGACATCCCTCACTGCATCTTTGTCCTCTCCCAGCACTAGCACCATCAATGCCATCACTAGTTGCAGTATCTACCCTGGATCCTCCCATGCTCCCATAACAGGTAGAAATTCATCATACATTTCCCCCAGTATCAAGACCCCTGAGATCTGTTGGACATCCCACATGCTTATATTTACCTCCCTATGGTGTAAGCGGAAGGTATTGGTTCTTAATGAACATCTTCTCAATATCTCTAACATCATCTATTTCGGTTGATAGATGTATAATTGCGAAGCCCAAGCCGCCTCATAAAAACCCACTCTCCTTAGCTCTTCCCTGAACTCCACACACGAGGCACCAACCTAGTAAGTCCTGACCCAACCTTCTGTATAGTTTCCGCCCTGGCGAATGTTCCACTCCTCAGACCACCCCTTCATCGGGTTCCTCAAAGAATCCTTCAATATCGTTTGGTAAAGAGGGGGATACGTCTCAATCTGAAATGCCTTATTTTAAAAATTTTCAAGTGATTGTATAGGTAGTCAGTGATGACCAGTGTGATGTCCTCCCAGGCATGGTTTTCAGCAGCCTTGAACCACCTATGCTGCCATAACGTGCTCTTAAACTAGTATGATGCCTCATCTCATCTTCCTTCTGAGATGATGACCTCATCCCTCTGCATGTAGCCATACAGAGGCATCCTCTTACACAACGGGTAGTTCCTCTTGGTCTCTAATAGTAGATCTACCAATGAACCATAATCATAGTGGATCCGAATTAACTCCCTTAAGACCAAAATATTTGCCATCTCCTCCCTTCAGAAAGCATCTGCATGGACCCCCACATACCCTTCTGATGAGCCCTTCAGTTTGATGTTTGGGTGTTTCATGTGTTTAGTTTGTGAAGCCCTTTTGGGGAGCACATTCGTGGTGCTCGTTCAAGAAGAATGTGCACAGACCCATGCCCGACCTTCAATCAAATATCGCAAAGCCCTGTCGCGGAGTCAAAGAATCGTAGTGCACTACGGAGCAGAAGACCTTAATCGTGGAGAGAAATCATGGAATATGAAGAGCTTCATAAATCGAGAGTGGTAAATTACAAAATTTTGAAGGAGAGAAAGGAAAAAAGAGAGTTCATATCCCATATTTATATGCGAAAATCATCAGAGCTTCATGACATGTCAAAACTGCGGTGTTCTCCATGGTACGCTCAGCTGGCCCTTCACATCTCTGCATGTCGAGCCTCCTTCGTGAGACTTTATCTCCAAAGTATAAGGGATTATGGTTATTGACCGAAAAACATTGACCCTTGATTTCACCTAGGCTCCATTTGTGGGGGGGGGGGGTATTTGTCAACACCACAATTGGGATGGAGAGGTACAAAAGAAAGCGTCAAGGGGCTACATAACGAAGACTGTTCATGGAGCCCCCGTGGCCCCGCGACCACCATGGAGAAAGGAGACGGGACGATCCATGAGCCGGATTGGCGTTCAAAATCAACCACCAATCAAGGAGGTGGGAGGCTCCATGATCCATTTTGACATTTGTGATCCCACTACGGATCGAGGAGGTTGGAGTCTCCGCGAGCCGATTTGACGTTCCCGAGCCCACCACAGAGCAAGGAGGTGAGATTCTCCATGAGCCTTTTTGATGATCATGAGCCTGTCACGGAGAAATATCCATCTTCGAACTATGCAAGATCTTCATTGGGGGACCTCATGCCTATAAATACAGGGATCCCCCCGAGCACAGAGGTGACATGATCCGATCATTCAACTTCCTAGCTCAAGAATGGATAAGAACTCTATGTTATGCAATCAATGAGCTACGTTATGTATTTTTGAATGACGAAATTCCTCCCCCCTTGAATTAATTTCTCCCCAATTTTTAGATGGATTACTATAATTGAGACTATTATCCTCCATGAATGAAGGGGATCCCCAAGTGGACCTAGGACATCGCACAGTGTTTATTCATCGTGAAACACCCCTCACGCACATGTGATTTATATTCTATGGTAGGTCCACTATGCCTTGCGAAGCACCTTGATTTAAACCCCTACACATCATGAGTAACACTTTCTTTGTGAGACATTGCACTGAAAATACCTTTCCACTTTGCGAATCAACTTCCAAATTCAATTATTCCATATTCATAATGTAGGACACAACAGTTCATAAATCATACCCCTCCACGAATCCCCTCCATTACGTGGAGCACCAGATCTTCATGGGGACCCTGCCTATGAACTCCTTTTCTTGCAGTTCCTTTTCCCATGGGATAATTGAGGTTTGGATGATGTGATTTCATAGTCCTAGAAACATTACTCTCTATTGTGTTTCTTCACCTCATAATTCTTCCCATAGGCATGCTTCTGGCTATTGCTTCTTCGCATAGCCACGCTAATGTGGGCCCCCAATGGGATGACCTCATGACACCCCAAACCACGGCGTTGCGGATGTATTCCATTCTACATGGCATGGTAGGTACCGGTCATCTATGTCCTAGGGGTGTGGAAGGAACCCACCTTGTTTGAGCTACGGGATGTTAATCTGTCAATCACCCTCATCCTCAGCACATGATGTTAAACTATAACTCACCCCATGCATCATACGCGGGGTGGCCTACATTGGACATTCTTTACACCCACTGGTCTCTATGGGAGTGTGACCATTCCTCACATGGAATAAGTTCCCATTCATTGGAGCGGTGTTTGTCCATAGGGAATGGGAAATCGTCCTGGTGTAATCCCCTTAGATTTTAATTCATGAGGATATTCTCATACTCATTATTTCTTCTTCTCTTATAAATACTAGGTTCAGAGATGAGGACAGAGATATTATTATCCCTTCTGTATCCCACTGGGCTTCCTTGCTATCCATGCATCAACCATGGAGTAAGTTCCAATCTCCATCTCACCGGGCTGCAAACTGTGCGTAAGTCCCTGATTCCTCTTTGGGCCATTAACCACATGTTATCCCATATCGTCTTCCAACATATGAATCTTTCATGACATGATCATTAGGTCTTTGCTACCTCTTGTTTTTTACATTGAGTATGACTCTTGTGGGATTAGGGCAAACATCGACCAAGAAATCCCTTCAAGGATCCTAGATTGTATGTCTTAAACCACCATTCTGAAATACAAGGTATTTGATCTTTACTAAGGTGAGGTGCGTAGGAAGCCTCCCTGAGGTTGAAACCCAACACCCAGTCGTTCTGACCCCCTTCACGTCGGTTCCCACACCACTTTAACTATGAGGTCATCGATCCTTACCAAGGCATGGTACATTGGAATCCTCCACGAGGGTCAATCCCTCCATCTATATGTGCCATAGGACCACTTTCACGTCAGTTCCCCAAATCCATCCCAAACTATGTTGAATTTGATCCTTGACAAGGCAAGGTACCTAGAATGCCTCCATGAGGATCATGGTCAACACCCATTTTCCATGGATCCCATCACGTCGGTTCATCAACAACTTGGACTGCCTCATAGCGTAATCCCCTAAACGCCCCCATTCTTGAACTACAAGAACATTGATCCCTACAAAAGCATGATAAGTAGGAATCATATATGAGGATCAATCCCAATAAAAGGTCTCTCCAACCTCTTTCACGTTGGTTTTCCCACTCCACCGGAACTACGTAAAAATTGATCCCTGCCAAGTCATGGTGCATATAAAGCCTCCACGAGAATCAGTCCCACCATCCATATGGACCCCAGGTCCTCATTCACATCAGTTCACGGACAGTCATCCCATATAAACTTTGTGGGTTTGATCTTTTTCTCCTTGGTAGGGTACATAGGATTATTCTATGAGGATCAACCCCATCCAACTGTAAGATATTGGGACCCCTTCCAACGGTATGCCAATGTGACCCCATCCAGCGGCAAGCCATTGAAATCCCCAATAGGCGGTAAGTCGTCATCAGATTGAACTATGTGTACTTTGATTCCCTAAATGGGGATATGTTGGAGGTCTCTCCGAGACTCAAGCATAACATATATGTCATGCTCAGGTCGGCACCATCTCATTCTCCACCTACTTCATTAAACCCTCCATCATCCATTTTGATTCTTACCCGGGCTGCCACATCTCGGTGGCATACCCTGTGTTAAACATGGGAATCTAAAGAAAACCTCAAATACATGCCTATGGAATATTATTCCCTTCATTAGATGTGGGATGCCTTAGGCTTCTTGCGCCCTTAGGAAGCCCTATAATAAAAAGAATAAAACTAGATGAACCAGTGTCCCAACGCCCAGATGTGCTAATGTTGTCCAACATGACTACTCCCATGAACGAAAGTTACTGCCATGAACGGACCATTCAGAATGTCCCGACAGAATAATTGTAATTAATTACGGTCCATGAAGATAGGCCCCTATGAAGAGTTTCACGAACACTTTCTTAAGTCTATAAAGGAGACCCTGACAAGGTGATGAGTTTCGAGGAGGAATCCATGGAAGGAATGAACCGATATCCCAGTAACATGTTTCGATGAAGGAGAAGACGTTCATGAACAATGTAATGGATGACACCCGCCTTTGGAACGTGGGGATGTGAGGCAAAAAAAGCATCTCCTTCCCCCAAAAAGACGGGTACACGCGCCCCGGTGAAAGCGTCAGAAACAATATTGTTTTGGGAAAAAAGTATTACTATATAGAAGGAGGGAGTCATTCAAGGATAATTCCTATTTTCATATGTTATGGGTACAGTAATAAAATCTAATTAGTATTATAAATATTTTTTAGACGATCAATAATTCCAATTAATTATATATTGCTTTCAGATCATGATATTTAATTATAATTGACAAAATTTATTAATATTTATGCAACCAAATATAGATATACCTATAGAAATACACTGTTTGGTTTTAATCAAAGTAATATCTCACAATAATCCAACGTGTTCCTCCAAAACATGTCACATGTTTTCCATATATAGGGTGAATATTTCATAGTATTTGTGAGAAAACCATTTTCTTACAATTGATATGTAATTTTTTTTATATATTTATAATTACAATAGAAAAATAAAAATAAATGATTTAAATGTTTCAATAATATAATAATTAAAAAAATCCGGGGTTGTTACATTATGTAATGTTTTGGACCGTGTAAGGGCTATATGTTCGTTGATTTATTTAATTTTAGCATCTAATCACAATGTCAGGTGATTAAATTATAGTGTATCATGTTATTTGATATGTGGAAAATATTTTCTCATATAAATGATGCATTATTATAATAAATTTATTTATATTATATTATTGAATTTAAAAACTGATATTATACATTTTTTTGTTTTTTGAATTATATAATAATAATATTATTTTTTTGATGATTAATGGTGTAGTTTTCTAGACTGAGTTTGTTAACCTCACATCATGTAGCAATCCTCTAGCAAGGGAGGATATATATTTGATTTTTTGGTGGGATTCGTAGTAGTCCATGAATAGGTATAGGATATTAAAATAAACAATAGTGAAATATTACATAAGAGATGGACTTTAGTGGGGATGAGTGATATGAGAATCTGTAACTATCATAACAAAATTTTGAATTAGTCAAAAAACTTTTATTTATTTATATATTTTCTTAATTATTATAATTTTTTATTTTTGTTTTTCCCATTCAAATTTATACAATATAAAACTAAAAAATGTGTGAAGGATAATGATAATTAAATTTTTCACAATAATATTAATATAAAAACATATACTCCAACTGAATTTATAAAGGAAATAAATTACAAAAGAAAATTCATTGAAATATAGAAATTAATGAGTGTAACTCAGATTTTTTTTTTCAAGATAATTATGTGTTCGACGATGTCATATACATGCAATTATTACATTAGAAGCATGGTCATCATTAACTAAAAGAGTTTTTGAATATAACGAACATTTTATGTTTAAAAATGGATTTTTTATAAAATTTACTCTCCATTGGATAAAATAATTCCCTCAACCATTTTGATTCTAGAAAAAAATTTGATTAATGATAAAATTAATTAAATTAATAAATAAATATTTATTGTGAAAAAATTGAGAATATTTTATCATAAATGTCATTGCAATGATATTTAAAGTTATATGATATTAGCTTGGAAAACTAATAATATAAAATGTCGATTAGGGTCCAAAATCAAATTTGTGTTCAATAAATATTGTTTTTTAAAAAATTATAAGTGAAAATAAAAATATATTTTATAATAATGTATCAGTCCACCACTATTTTTTTTAGAAAATATAAATATCATCGATGGTAAAAAAAATTTCACATTTATATTTAAATTTTGTTGATGAAATAAAAAATATAAATTTAAAATGGTCTATGTGGATAAATATAGAACATATTTAAAATATGTGATAGTGAATGAAAGAGATATTGAAAGAGAATGATTTAAAGTTAATGGAGTGATTTTTTGTTTTCACTGTCTGTGTCTCATTCATCATCAACGTAAAGATAATTTCTAATGGAAGTACATATTCAATAATTTGAGTCAATGAATTTTTGTTCGGTATCTTGTTAAAAATACTATTTGAATGGATTAATAATTTTTTTCATTAGTTAAATTCAAGATTCATACTATGAAATTTAAAATTATTCATTTTTATTTTATGTGTAACTATGAATGTGTTTATTCATAAAATTTATAATAAATATTACTCCTCCAAAAAATTATATCCTTCATAATTTCATTATAAAAATATTTTTTTATACTGTCTATATTTGAATGGAAGAAGTTTTTCCACAGTAATAACCATTATATTACCTCATCTCTAATTTTTTTTAAACATTATTTAGAGGACCATTTATTAAGTGAAAAACGATCCATGTTCATTGTTTTCATAAATTGAATTTATTGATTTTTATATAAAAGTATACGTAACATCAATTTGTTAATTATCTGACTAATTATAAATAGAAAATTTATTCTCATTTCATTATTAATAAAGGGTATTCATATTCCTAATCCTCTATATAATGATTCATCATGAATAGTTATTTTTATGTTAAAATTCTTAGGTTCATTAATGTGTTATTTATTATAATTATTCTTCTTATGTTAGGAACACAACATACAATGCGTTGTAAATCTTACATCACAATCATAAATATTAATCAATGATTATGTTATATATGATAAATAAAAACATGTCAATATAGATTTTTTTTAAATATGAGGATAGTGAGTTAAAAATGAATCAAAGGTTTAGTTAAATCCCTTTAAATGGACCTGTTTATATAGTATATTAATTAGGTTAAATATATAAATGCATAAGTAAATGTTAGAAATGGATTATATACTAATAGTTATTAATAAAAAAATTCTTCCAAAAATGTATAAAATGAAGTGATTTATATTTTTCAGTTATTTATATTTGTATAGAACATATGAATTCATCATGATAACAAGAAAAATCCTCAGACATGAAATTAAGGCCCTTGTATTCATTAATCACATTACATTCATCAATGAGTTTCGTTATATCATTATACTAAACATTTAATTGTACATAACACGTGGATATCTCCCTAAAATAAATTTATTGATGATTTAAAATTCTAAGTGATATCAATCAGGAATTCTAATTTTTTATTTTTAAATCTATTTATAACCTTGTGTGTTCATTTCATATCTATATATTAATGATGGATGTAAATTGTATGAATGTATTAATAATTTGAAGGGGATTGTGAAAACGATAAATTAATAATTGATTATTGAAATTAGAGCCCAATAATGATCAATAGAAAAAAAATCAAAATAATATATGTTAATGAATATTTATCTATAATTTTTTATAAATAATCTAAGATAAGAAATGAAACCTTATATGTAAATAAATTTAAATTTTTTATGCCTTAGTTTTTTATGATCAATTGTTTCCAATTTTTTAAATAATATCTATAATATTATAATCCATCAAATACATCAATAAAAATTAACATATTAAATTTATGAAGCATACATCATTTTCGTAATGATGTATCATGGTTATTCTCTAACAAGTAGTTATACCAAACATAATACGATGTAAAAATATGTTCCAACTTATCTATAAATATTCTTAATATTTTTCGCATCAACGTATAGCAATTATTAACAATGAAAATGAAATATAAATTGTGAAAAATGAATCTAAACATAAAATCATAGATACAAGGAATGCAATACATGTTTCAAATAGAAATTTAAAAAAATATTTCTGAATTTAAAGGAAATTTAGCAGAGGGGATCCAATTTTGTTTTTGAAAAAAATATTATTGATAAATAAATATACATGTGTATAATATCTTTATTATAATTATAATAATATATCATATCAATTATAGAAAAAATTATCATAACAATTAAATGATTAAGAAAAGTTAATATTGAAGAAATTTAATAAATTTAATATGGCATGGAGAATATATAGCCATAAATATATTTTAAAATGATATAAATTACGTATTTCACATAATTTTTATCCCAATTATCCCAATAATCATTTTAAAATTCTATCCAATTTAAAAAATTAGAGAATCTTTTTTAAGTTAAAGAGTTCATATAAAATTCCTTTTAATTAAATCGTTTTAATAAAGAAGGCAAATTTTCCCAAACAACCATAAAATATAGAATATAAATCTACTATAATGTTTTTTAGAATATCCAGGTTATTCATAATTAAATCATTTTAGTTTAAAAATTTATACTATTTGTATGGAAAAAATACAATGTTGTATATTTTTACTCATATATTTTTTACAATCAAATGATCTAGTATGCAATGAATTTTTCAGATTTATATAGAGAAAATAGAAAATAAAAAAGTTAACTATGATCATTTAAATTAGGATTATCATTTTATTCGAAAATACTAGGTAATGAATAAAGCTGTTATTTGATTAATTTGATAATAAATAATATTTTTAAAAACTACTGAATGAATAAATCTCCCTCGTTCGATTATTCAATTGGGAAAAACATCCTATATATTTATTCCCAAATTTTTATCCATATTATATCTATATTTTCTTTCATTTTTTCCATGGAGTTTCTAAAAAGTTAGGTATATATATTCTTCATTATATCTAAAAGATCACAGTTTTTTGTAGAATAAAAGGGAACTTTATTTCTTCTATGGAAATTTTCATTTCCTAAAACAACTAATGATGGTCAATCCCCTATTAAATGATATGCCAATAAATTTATCTTGGAAAATTATAATAAAATTTTCACATTAATTGCACTGTAATATTAAAATTAGAATTAAATAATATAAACTGATATAATAAACTATAAATTACATGACATTAAAAAAATATATTGAACATAAAAAAATTAAATTTTTTTGAATGATAAGAATTGCTTATCATAAAATCCTATTGTGAATTTTTTCAAAAGCGAATAATTAAAATTAAATAGAAACAATATCAGTAAATTACTAATAAATGTCCACTATAATTATAATAAATTAAAAAATAAAATACTATTATTATCAAATAACCAATTTCAACATTTTCCCACTAAATAGTGGGGTAATAATATTATCAAACATGTACCCTGAATTATAAACATAAAAGATTAAAAAAAATTAAAAATGTATATTGAAATTTTAATAAATAAATTTAATGTTGGAAGATGTTGGAATACATGATTAATTTACCTTAAAATGATGGAAATTTTTTAATGAAGTTCATTCATTAATAATCATAGAGTGATGAAATATGTGTTTGATAATGAAAAATTATATAATTCCCATCAAAATTGTATAATTTTTTCGGTTATCATTTTTAAGAGGGTATTTTTTCTCTTTTTATATGGTAAAAATAAAAAAAATCTTATAGCGGGGGAAATACATCAACATTGAAAAACAAATGAAATTTACTAATATAGATATTAAATGACATAAAAATCCTTATTACTAGGGGAATAAAAAATTTAGATTGAAATAAAAATATGTTAATTTATTGAATATGATAGTTATAATAAACTATAACATTTTTAGAAAATGTCATAAATATATAAATTTAATTGTAAATTTATTTCTACAAAATTTTAATTATTTTTTTTTCATTTACAACACATATAGATTTAGTTGTCACAAAACATTGATATAAAAATAAAATAAAAATTTTCAAATCCCTCTCAAATAGATATATCGTACCCCTTATTTATTATGATGTTTGAACACATGAATATAATACTTCAATAAAATAGAATAATGAAAACCCAGAGTGAACATTATTTTAACATATTCATGAATATAATTAAATTATTAATATAATTTAAACTTTTATTGTTTTTTATGATAATGACATGATCTTGATTCATAGAAAAACAATTATATTTTTTTTATAAAATTTTATATTTTAATAATTAGATAGCTATTGATTATGTGATTATATTTTTTTTATTTTAATATCATGTGAACAAAAAAATTAAAATAACATTTTCATGCATAATTTTTTTTGGATTAAAACATTAAATGAAAAAAATATTCTTAATATTCTTGTATATAAAAAAATTTATTCCAAACATGTATGATAAAAATTCAAAATTTATTTACAAAAAAATATCTCAAATTATATTCTATTTAACACAAAATGAATTTGTATATATTTGTGAATGAATGATATAATTTTTATGATCACTGTAATTTAAAATCACACCATATAAAATTATATGAGTGAATGTAAAATTTATTTATGAAAGTATAATATTAAAATTTCAGGTTTTATTTATCTATTTATTTTTATAGACTAAAATAAAATTGATACATAAAAATAGTTAAACATGAGTATGGGAAGATTATGATAAATATAATGACATATATAGAGAAAGGATATATATTTAGATTTTGTGAGGGTTTATTAGTTTTTATGGAGATCTTTTAAATATTTATCCATAAATATATATATTATAGTAAAAGTACAATTTTTAGCATTTTTGTTGGTTCATGGTGTATGTTCAATCTCTTATTTATGAATAAATTGATGTAAATAAATTATGAAGGTAGATATTGAAGATTATATCTTACTATAAATACACTAAACACTGATATATTATTCATGAAACAACTAAATTAATTAAGTATATATATATTTAATATTCTAATAATGTATCCCCTAGTTTCCATTTGGAATTAATAAACTCTAATAATATATAATTCTAGTTAAAATTATATAATATAAATATGAATATGGTTTTTATTATTGTTCCAAAATTTTTATATAAAAAGAAATGTTCTTCTAAATAAATATATATTTATAGAGGTTCCAATATCATTAAAAAATGTTTCTAAAATATAATTAATGTATACCTAACTATATCAAAATTAAATAAAAATTTTAGGGTACTGCATTTTATCATTATCCTAAGAAAATAAATAGTACAATGAAAATTATATTTATATGATTGGACATGGATTTTTATCATCTCTCATAGGATAAATGGTTTAATTAAAAAATTTCAGCTTTTTTAAAACCATATTCTAATGTATTAGTGGATTTAAAAATACATTACTCTATTTTATCATTATAAAACCGGCTAATAAAATTTGTTTCATTTTTATCCTATTTATCTATATTTTGAAATTGAAATATTAAAATATATACATTAATTTTTCTATTAAATTAATTAATGGTTAGATATTATTGGATCTGATTTGTTGATAAAACATTTTAAATACTCAATAAGTAGCTCAATATCATTATGGAGTGATTCTGGAAATCCAGATAAAATATTTCTAAATAGAATGTAATTTTATTCCTCTTCATCTGTATAAGCCATCTCTAATTAAATAATGTTTTCTAAATATAATGGTTAATGTTTTTCTTCTACAACAATATTTTATATATTGAAAATATATCAAGATAATATACTGCATTCATTAATTAAATACATGATTCACACATAATTGTGATCCATAATGATATTTTTAATGAGTAACATAATAACGTTGTCCACATAGTTATATTCTCACACATATATTTTTTAATGTATAATTATTTTAGTTATAGTAAAAAATTTATGGTGAATCAAATAAAATTTAAACGTTTCACATTTAATTTTAAATTTTAATTAGGAAACTAAAAATCAATTCAATTTTCTTATTAAAAAACTCATGCAAAGAACGTTTTGCAAAACCATTGATATAGTAAAAACATAGATAATACATGTTGATATTTGTTAGATTACTAATACCTTTTCAGGGGGAGATGTAGAATGGATTTCAATATAATATAATATTTCACACAAATCTAGGGATTTATATTCCACATTACTATTTACTAATCTTATGGGGTGGCGTGTTGACTCTTCATTTAGGAGTAGATCATTGATATTAATAACGTTTGATAAAAATGTTTTAAATCCATAAATATAATATTTTATGGTTTTTTTATAATTGTATGGATGACATAAAGATTATTATAGGTTTCATACAACATATAATGATAATAATTTACTTTGACGTGTTCTATTTGACCAAATCAATAAAAAATGGTCTTATGAATAAAATGATGTGGTAAAAAAGATGGAAACATTTATAATTGATTTTGAGATCATCACTAATAAATAAGTAAACTCATTCTCTCAACTCACACATGTAGATAACGAAATTCATTCTCAAATCACTTTCATGTAGATTATTTTAAAAGAATAGTTGATCAGGTACATGGGTCTAACTATAAATTGAATCCCACATTTGATTTTGGATAGGACGGATGAACTCAAAGATAAATAACATAGAAATATCTATAATATCCATACATATTTAACCATGTATTCAACCACTACATGGGTGAACTAATACGTAAATACCTCTATGCGGATTTTCCCCCATTTCACCATTACATAGGAATGACACATGGGCTACCCATTATTGTGTGAAATTGAAATGGGAAACCCATACATGGGCGAACAATGAGGGAATACCACTACCTCTGGGTACTATCATTGGAGAGACCACTTCATTTAATCCTCTAGGTAAAACTACATGGGTTAATAACATCATTAGAAAGACAATATGGGATATCACAATTGAGAAAACAACATTAGTGACCGCTATAAGGGGATCCTTTTGTATAGGCCACTGATTTGGTGAGACACTAGGGAGACCCACTCCACATGGCTTAACCATCACCATTGTAACTCCAAATGGGATACCCATCGCTCAATTCAATAATCATGGGATTTCCTATATAAAATTCACTCAATGTGGGAGAACCCCATCTCATGTCTCATTACATGGGTGACACCTTGGCCAAAGTTTCACAATATGATGATTATTTGATTTCCCCTATACAGTGAAAAAAATCCTAACATTTTTTAATTAGTTCTAGAAGGTTAAATACCTTATGATATAGTACGAAATAGGGTATGACAGATTAGAACTAACACCCCTTCAGATCTGGTTTCATCGTCAAAATAAACACACTTATTTCTTCCTCCCATCAAAATATATGAACAAAAATGAAATCATGTAGATGGCACGATGATTTTTCATAGATCACCCTTATTGGGAAACATCAAAGGACCATACAGAAATAACCCTCTAATTTATGAAATCAATTAATGATCGCCACCAATTAAATTTTTTGGGTTAGATCACTTCAATATCCAATATCTCTACATTTACAATATTTCGGGTCTTCTTACATCATTCCCAAGGGTAACCGTTGATGTCTCTTTCTTTGGATAACTTCTAGTGGAATGGATCACTATATTTTTCTTCATTTTCACTCTACACTTGGATGGGATCAAGTAACAGTTAATGGATGTGTAGGTCACTTAATTAGAATAAATGAATGAATCCTCAACTAAACGTAGATTCTCATTTTAATTTCTTTTTTCACCCTTATATGAAATCCACATTCCAAATACTGTTAGAATATAAACCATTAATACCAAGAACCATTCTAGTGAATTTTCTTACATTATCATGCCATCTGAGAACATAATATCTCTTTTGACGAAATTTTTAGAGCAAATAAATCATGGCTCACCTATTATATGAACATCCTTTACTTCTGTTGTCGCCTACCTCCTACATGTACCACCTTTGAAAACCACCTCTATATACATCTGACACTTGTTTATTCTTCCTAATATATATAATTATAAATTATTATATCTTCCATGTTCATATTCATCAATTATTTCATAGTTTGAAATGTGTTTTCTAGTTCTAGGAAACACTATTTCCATACAGTTTCCATTGGATTTAATGATAGAATCGAGAACATCCAATAGTTCGTTATCGAAAGGGAACCTGTATTCCAAATAGAAGTTTTCATCATGTTTGAAAATTACAATACTTATGGACATGCATTGGTCGAGAGTATGGGATTTCGGACTTATCAAACCATTTTGGGAATAATTATTGTATACTACGGGACTCTCGTTGTACATGTAAACTTTTTCCATGAATCATTATTAATTCACCATGTATATCATATGTATCCCTTGGAATTTACAATCACTTATTAACATGTGTAAAATTTAGAATCATAAATATGAATTCAAGGTTCTTCATTAATAGAAATATATGTATGTATTCTTGGTATTCAATCAAATGGAATCAACTAATACACTTCTTAGAGATTCTTTTATTCATCATTGTGATGATACTGGTTTTTAAGCCACTATGTAGGGTACAATGAAATTTATTGTCATCCAGGGAGACAAATGATTGATTTGATTATTAGATGATTCACATAAAATGAGATACCAATGTATCCTTTTTAATGTAATAAGAACCCCTGTAGTTATGTGACACATGATGGGAAACATCATACCTTTTACGGTGTTATGATAAGGACCTCTAGGCGGAAGTTTCTTGGTCACAAAATAGTTTGGGAAATATTGCTGAAGTAGCCCAATGAAACTAGAAAGGATATGGGTTTCCATGTAAGATCATTCCCTTTTTAGAATATGACCCAAGTATAATATGGTTGATTTCAATTTTTGGGTTTGACCATCAAGGAGGCTTCCTACGTATCCCATATTCATGTGAATAAAATCCGACATAGTACGATAAGTCTCATAGGAGAGTATTATCATTTTTGATAGATGAGTTTAGGATTACATTCAAAAAAGTATGACTTGGAGATTTGGGGATTATTTTAAAGATTATTTCAATGAAATATACCAATATTTAGGGAATTAGGGTTGGATTCATGAGGAGGATATCCATTGATCTCGAGCCCTAAAAATGCTTCCTACATATCCTCATTAGACAGGAATAAGATTTATTGTATTTCCATCAATTATGAAAAGGATGTGGCCATGAAAAATATCTTAGCTCATATGAGTCATGCTTAGTGTTATAAACAATAAGATTGCTTATATTCCACAAATGAATCACACTTTTAAGTTTTTTCCCCTCCCCTGGTAGAAGACGGTGCACCTGTGGTGTACAATGTGAATGAGGTTGAGTGGACCGTGGAAGAGGGCGGGGAGACGAGCCTTCCCTCTATTCTATATAAATTGGACAAGGGTCCATTTTTTGGTGGAAGGGGTGAATGTTAGGGGCTTACACACAGATTGATACCCCTGGTGACGAAGCCCAACAATAGAGGGGAAGTGTAACAAATATCCCTATGCTCATTTATGCTTTGGTCTTTGGCACCGAAGAAGAGAGGAGGAGAAATGATACCTCAAACTATAAGAAAACATACGGTCTTACGCCATGATGGTTTCCCTAAAATTGATCTTGGTATGGGAGGGATACTTATCCATTATCTATACATGGAAAAGTAAGAATGAACCATATCGTACCCTACCAGATACTTGAGGTTCCTAGTCATCTCTTGGAAAAGGGAGAGGCCGGGACACTAATCTACTTAAATCATGGAACTTCCCAACACTATTTATGGGAGAATGGTCCATTTTAATGTTTATATACAAACCCATATACTATACATGAATCCTAACCACATTTTGAAACAAATGTGGGAAAACCCTGACTGTGGAAATTGAATCGCAAATAGAAGACATACTAATGTGCCATACCCAAATGTCTGATAATTCTAGAGGTTTTGGTGGAGGTCTCAATTGAATCCCTTTAAATAATGAAGCTATGAAATAAGAAGCCTTTCCATGGATGTAATTGATTAAGGCCTGATTTATAATAGACTGAATAGAGGGAATAAAGTAAGTGAATCAATGAGGGGAAAACAATTATAGTAGGGCGCGAAAGTATGTTCCCACATGTAGTTAAGGGTGCCCATGTAATGGTGCACAAGAATGATTAGGTGGACATATTTTTACATTGGAGGTGAAAAAATTGTATGGTAATACATGGGTGAGACCTTGCTAAAGACTTCATGAATCAGCACTGGTGATAGAAGAAGAGGGTCTCTCATGTTCCTTTGAGAGGAATGGGTGGCGCACAAGTATTTTTGACTTGAGGATGTTTGGCGCTTTAGGCGTGCAATTGTTATGGTTTTCAAACACTAAAATAAATTATTTCCAACTATCCACCTTTAAATACTCCACTTATGGTGTTGATTAAATACATTGAAATTTTCATAAGACTGGGGTTATGTACTAGGGAGACAAGAGCAACAATTGGGCTTCAATGAAATTCGTCTAAACAAATGAGGGACCAAAGGGTATATTTATCATAGAATAAGTGA
Organism: Viscum album; assembly: GCA_963277665.1. Lineage (NCBI taxonomy): Eukaryota > Viridiplantae > Streptophyta > Magnoliopsida > Santalales > Viscaceae > Viscum > Viscum album. The sequence goes on from OY728143.1 coordinate 222,577,181, forward strand.
CCTTGCGTGAAAGAAGTAATTAATTCATGTAGGGTTCACAAATTATGTGGGGATTCAAATGGGCTATGTGACATATGGGGGTGCGCAAGTGGGCTGTGCGCAGGCATAGTTTTGGCTTGACATGGGAGATGGAAAAATCATGCCTTTTCCTTTTTCATTCTAATGGATTTCCATCATCATATATTTATGCTCTTTGACCTAATAGAGTTCCAATAAAATCCCCCCCGATAGAAGTGGGACTGAAATGAAACGAGGATCTTATACCGAGGTAACGTATTTAGGATAAAGAAAAGAGCATTGAGACACTCATGTATTGGCTCTCAAGTGGACTCGGGCATGCATGATTGCAACACACATGAATTCTGGTGCACATGGTGACATGAGTTCCATACATATAATGGATTCACTACGACAAAAATTATCACAACATACATAATTGTATCTATTGGCAAGCATGTCTTCTTCTATTCAGGTGCAAATGTTTCTCCACACTTCTTTTGTACGTTTTTTCTACATGATATATGTGGGGCGCCATTCATGCTACCTACATATACATTCACTCCATGTTTAAAACTTTCATGGGACAGTGACTTTGGAAATTTTTTGCAAAACAACAAAGATGAACATTCTTTTAAAAGGTGATCTCAATCATTTTTCATGTTCAATGGATCCTAAAAGAATTGGAACTACTGATGAGAACAACCATAAGAGAATCGAGTACATGAGGAATGTTATTGGTCATGATTATTTTGACGTTTGAGAAGACACCCTTCCAAACATATAAAAATATTTTGAAAAGAATAATTTTATTTTTCTTTGAAGCCCGTATCTTACTTTGTATCGTTATGGCCATTTTCAGGATGATAACATTATGGTTCCAGTGAACTATATCCCACATTATTTGTTTCTTGATTATAAAAACTTCTCATCATCCAATGTTTCTATTGGGGGATCATTTACTAATTTTGGGATAGTATTGAAAGCTCATATTATGCATCAGGGCCCATGTGTTCTGGTTTTTAATGCACACACACCTGAAATGCAACCACACTTATATTCAAACATCCTTCGAGATTCTCAGTTAGATCAGTCATAGGGTTGGAAGAAAATTTGGGACATCAGCCTAGGATGAGGTGTAAAACCAGTATGGTTGAGGAAATACTGGGTGAAAGTGAAAAGTGAATAATATTTAGATAATTTTGGAGTCTTATGGATATATGATGCGGTCATGATTTGGAAACCCTTCACGTATTGGAAGGATGATTTCTTGATAGAATTATTATGTCAATAGTGCCTAGAGACCAAATCATTCAATTTAACAGATGGAGAGGTAGGTATCACCATGTGGGATTATTGCAAGATTTATGGAGCTCCAATCCTTGGAGACATGTATGATGTGTTTTTTCCACCGATGGTGACATGGAATGACTCTAAGAAGACATTATAATTGGATCATGAGTTGATGTAGATATTTAACAAAATCATGAATTAAATCACCACAAAAACTCACAACATGATGGATATTCATCCATTGTAATTGATGGAAATATTTTTAATATAGAAGAAGTAAATGTGTCCCACATATAGTTGCTGACTATCTATCCAATGGCAGAGAAAATAGGCAGACCTAACACCTTTTGGCCAATGTTATAGTTAGGATAATTTCCTAAATGGGGATATTAAATCCACCCAAAAAATATTTCAAAGGAATGTTTGGATGGTTTCATATCCATGTGGCTATGCGTGTATTTATTGTCAGTAAAAGATTATAAAGGAAGCATGAGGATAAGAAACCATTCTATTGTAGCTATGTTAGTTGATAAAATGATGGTAGGGTTGGCTATTTCTGTTTTGGAATTGATTCATAGGAGTTTTCTGCATGTTTACAAAGGGAGGTCTCCCTATATAATAGTGGGACCATTCCAATTGTTATGGGGACTAATTTCAACTAACTTTAGTAATTATGCTATACAACGAGGAGAAAAAGTGTCTGGATGTTCATTCTGACTATCTGTTCAGGCATTTTCTGGTATTTTACCATTTTCCTTGAATGATTATGAAATCAAGTCTAGAATTATTATTCTTAAGGAATTATAATTTTTTCCTTTTGGGAATCCACCTACAGGGTGATTCGTTGATGAGGGTACTGCTAGTTTGGAGTTGAGGGAATAAATTACAGCTAGCAGAGATGGCATGTTGGCCACCAGAATCGAAGAAGAAATCATATGTGAGGCATATACTCTTTATATATTTGGGTTTCTATTCATGTTTCTAAAATAGAATATTGTATCCCCTTTTGTGCATGTCAGATTAGACAAACACCAAATGGTTCCATGACAACTATGGTTGCTGACTTCTACAATGAAGATTAGGGAATATTTAATTTACCTGTTGAGAAATGTAGTGAGAATATTGACCATATGGTATGCTAAAAACTAGGTTGCATATTACCATGAAAGGGTATCAAATCATGTCATCCCTTGATTTGGGATAAAGAGAAGTATCATTAATGAAACCAGTCATTTGGAAGATAATTCTTCATCAGCAGGGGCCGACTATCAAGAATCAGAGTGTTGAGGTGATGATTCTCCAAATTCATCGAAGAGGCCTTGTTCCAGATATAACACCTCTGTCAGAATTAAGAGCACCACACCGTCAATCCCTACTGAAGATATATCAAGGTGATTTAGTCTCCATCATTCTGAAAAGTAGTGAGTTCTATTTTCTTAAACTCCGTGCATGACTGTTGGTTCTAGGAAGAAACTCAAATCAAATGTTATAGGATCCTCCTCACAACCCTCAGACATAAATTCTAAATATATACAATTATATGCTATTCGAAATTGGAAGAATCTGTATAGTGATGCTGAAACCATGTGGATGGATATGTGCAAAGGAGATAATATTCCATGAGTAGTGGATTTATAGGATTCTTCTGACATTTTTTTAGTATAATCCCAATGTACTGAAGAATTATATTTGAGTGCCGGAAATTATCATATTTTCCACCGATGAATCCATTCATACCCAAAATGAGGTGAAAAGAAATGATTGATCTTGGTACCACTGAAGAGATCAATCATTTATTATATGAAAAGTGGTGTGACATTGTAGATCATGAGGATGTAAATTTTCTTTCTATCTTAGTCACTAGCATTTTTAAAATTGAAATTTCTTCAAAAAAAATTTACAAATTAAAAATATCATCTTAACATAAGGTATGGTATTGTAAAAACAACTAATGATAATTTACCACAGTATAGCCCTGGAGGCCATGCTCTTGGAGCTATTGTGTCACCCTGTGAATTGGGAGAAATATCTATTGTTCAACATGTCATAGAGGAAGAAATTGAGAGTGTAATGGAATCTATGACACATGTCTTTATAGATTAGAATGCAAGCCCTCTCAAAAAGTAAAATAATAGAAAGAATCAAAGAAAGATGTCCATGGTAATGTGATTTCATAATAGTGTTATTTTTCCAGGATAATCCTAATTTTTAGTCACTAATCATGAAAAAGTGTTTAAACTATTTATGATTATAGGAGATTCTAATATTTATTTATTTAAAAAATTAATGATAAGATTCAAGAGGAAATATAATTTGCTGCTGATCAGACACAAATTTCTACAAATAAAGTGGTTCCTGATGAGGAATTATGGCCAGCGAAACCAACATTTTTTCCCCACACTGCTCTGGTTCATGGTATTAGAGTAGCATATTATTCTGGTAAATCAATAATACTTCATAAGGAATATTATTATACAGTAGATAAATTCTATTCTGTGATACTTTTAGGTTCATTGCATGCACCGAAACATCTGGAAACAACTAACATTGGCCCCACAATTGTTGTTGAAGAATCTAATTGGGGTCAATGGTTTCTAGAGGAAGGTTGTGAAGCAAACATACCACGTGCTCCCATGGTATAGAATAACATGGAATATGGGATATCATCGATGAAATGATGAAACTTGGAATGTCTTTAGAAGAACTATAATAACATGTTAATATACCAAATGATTTATCAGATTTTGGAGTTCCTTTTATAGAATCAACTGGATGTGAGTTCTTATTATTCATCCTGTTAATCTTCATAGTATGAAACTGATAACCACGGTTGATTAAAATTTTTAGATTCATTTAATGGAACTATTGCAACAAAAGAACTTGATGGAAGTGTTGATATTAAAGTCAAACCCACCATAGCGAAGATATTGTCTCAGGTTGATAATGAGATTGCATGCCTTCCAGGGATTCACTCGGAAAATCATGATAATATTAAAGATAACACTCCCCATCCTGAAAAATCAAACCCAATTTCTGAAACTAAGAACATTTGGGCGGATTCTTCTCAAGTTGTTGGCCTACTGTTAGGTATGAGATTCTGATATTGTGATTGCATTCACTTTTTTATATCGTTAATCTAATAATAACCATAATTCCTAATTTATCATATAGGGATATCAACTTCAATGGTTTTGTCTAGAGGTGAATCCACTACATCTTCCCAAACAACAATGGAAGGTGGAGGAACCATTGTTCAAGAAGGAACGGAACAATGTACTACTTTAAGTGCATCAGTCCTTGAATTTACCCCTCATTATGATAGGGATTATGAATCGGACACCAAACTGTAGAAGGCTCTTCCTCCTGCTCATCGAAAAGCCTGAAAAAACATCTAGAAGATAATATCTGAGATGCACATTGAATAACATCCTTAAATAATTCCATGTATTTCAACCTTGATTATCAAAATAGGATTTGGAATTTTTTAAAACCATAAAATTCATTCTTCGGTGATAGAGATTTATCTAGAGGAGGGAGACGGAGCAAAATCATTGACAAGACATGACAAAAGAAAAATAGTTAATCAATATTAAAGAGTTCCAAGCATCACTTTCCCAATATGAGGCTAATCATAATGAAAATATGAAGGGACTGAAGCATACAAACAAATAAAACATTGATTTGCAATTGTGCCATCCACATGGGTCAGATATCATTACAAGGGAGCTTGAACAACTTCTTATATCATTATGGTAATTCCAGAAGGTTAGTGAAAAAGCCATTGAATATGCCAGAGAAGCACTTCATCATGATGAAGAGAGAGTGGCTGAAAAAATAGACAAATATCATATTGCAGTTGATGGGGCTCAAGAGGCTATCAAACAAATGAAGAATTATGTAGAATGTGTTTTAATATTTCATGAGAGAGAGACTCCAATTTTTTTATGATTCTCTATGAAATATTTTCATAAATGAAAAGTATACTGTCATTAAACATTATTGAATTCACTATTTCTAACCACTTTTGTTTTACCTAGGCCATTTGGCCTAATATGCATAGTGAGCACCATGTCTCTTGTTGTTGGTAGTTTAGAGTCATGCTTGTAGGACTATAAAGGGCTAGTATTTAAGGTCGAAAATATTGGACCATAATTTTTAAAATTATATCCCAAACAAGACTCTATGGATAATAATTTCAGTAATATTATTTAAATAATTACATTGGGAATATTGAGCTATGATTTTTATTGTCGCCAAATTTTAATCTTGAATAAACATATGGGTTGTATTTTCCAGGAAAAAAGTTACCATTATTGGAAAAACATATTTCTGGGGCTATGTTATGTAGGACCAACTGGGGAATATGGGGTAGAGCCAAATGGTGGCATATTTTGACTGACAAGCATATTGTGTAGGAATCATATGCAAGGACACCTAATGGAATGTGCTTCATAGTCAAAAAAAGAGATCATTGATATTTAACAATTCATTGTTGATAGAATAGTGAAAAATAAGATTTGGGTGACTCAATACCACAGTAGGTAGTTTTTTCAAGGAAATGAATTTTAATAATGAGAATGCAATAATTTATACCCTCATATGTCCTGAATAGGAAAACCATTTCTATAAAAATTTGGATTATGGGTAATGGTTAAAATTTATCAGAAAGGGGAATTTCTTATATCATATTGTGCAGTTTTAAGTCATGCAGTGAGGAAATTGATACTATGCAGCTGTATGTCATGCAGTGAGCACTTTTAACTATGTAGTTTAATGTCATGCAGTGAAAACATTGGGTGGAAATAATTTAAGGACTTTTGCTTTGACCTAAGGTCCAAAACTCTCCCAATTTACTAATAATTGGTTTTGAACATACTATCATGTTTAGTTATGGAATGGAAAATTGCAAGATGTGATTTGGTAATTTTTGGAACTAAGGAATGATACGGGAATAAGGCTAAAAGCACTAGATGTAGTATTTTCTAAGAACAAAGTTACCATTACATGAAAAACCTATTATTTGGGCTGTATTATGTAGGGCCAACATGGGAATATGCTGTATAGCCATGTTGTGGCATCTTTTGACTGACATGCCTTTTATGTAGGCATATTATGCATGGCCACATTAGGTAATGTGCTGAATAGTAAGAAAATAGTGCTCTCAGAAGTTTGATGTTTTATTGATAAATGACGAAGAAAGATTAAGGTGATTTAGATTTTCCAAAGCACAGAGGTTGGACTATAATGAAATATACCTGAATACGGAAAGGGTATATTCTACTAGAATTTCCAAATAATTAGAGGAATATTACATTAATGAGGGTCTAGAAAATACATAAAACGTATTATGTCTATTGTTTTAGTTAGTACAACTAGGAACATAAAAAGAAAAAGTATATGACATGTGGTCATGTGATTTCATGGTTATTTTATATTGTATTAAACACATGGTGAGAGAAATGTGTAAACCATGGTATTGAAGATGTTAAAATTGTGAGAATGATAATGGGACAAGTATTCTAGAAAGACTATTTTAAAATACAGATTAATTTATATTGTCGTCAATGATTAAAGGGGACAATGATAATATATCCTAGAAATATGTTACCATTATTTGACAATACAATTGTGGGGGTTGTATTATGCATGGCCATCTAGGTAATATTCTACATAGAAAAATAAGGTCATCATTTGATTGACATGCCTGTTATGAAGGCATCTTATGCAATTATACATAAGGGGACATGCTGCATTATCAGGGAAAAGAGTTCTCAGATATTAGAAACCCTATCATCAGAAAACATAAAAAATATTATAAATATATGAAAATATTCAATATTACGATTATGAGATATTGAATGGTTTTATATCCAATGCATGTGATAAATATTTGAACCAATATTGGCCATTATTGTGATATCCTTTACATAGATCCAACTCATATGTAAAATGGAGACTTTCTTTGTTTCCTCGGAACTAAATTATGATGTGTCGTTTAAAGTCATGCAATGAGGTTATTATAATGAGATGTTTTAAGTCATGCAGATAATATATTAATAAAATCATATTAAATTTAAAACACTTATTAATATAAAAACCCATCTACAAAATTTTTATGCCACTTGAGATATTCTCGGTGTGAGAAACTAGGGGTAGAAAGTGTTTCGTTTAAAGTGAAAAGGTGACGAAAGTGAAGAATTGGGGTGCTATATGTTCATGTAATTTAACATAATGTAGTAAGGACAAAGATGAACTGATGTAGAAGGAATGAAATATTATAACTGGATTAAATGATAAAACTCAAATGTCACAATGTGTCTTGCTAGGGAATGAATCAAATCATATGTAGTTCATAAAACATTCCTTATTCAGATTTGATTATTGTACAAGAAATAAACGGTTTTTTATCAAGGTGGGGTCCATGATTGGAGATCTTGGCATCTCTACATATCTTAAATAGATGACAATCAAGACATACAAAGTTCTTTAAACAATCATTCCTCAAACTAATTGGGTTTGACATTATGAATGGGGGATTTGGACACATTTTAAAAAAACTGTAAATCATATAACATATAATAATATAAGGACCAAATAATATATATTAAAAAACACTATGTATAGATATGATTCATATACAAGAGGAGAAATGAAAATAATAATATTTTGTGATAGTGGCTCTGCCCAAATTGGAGAGTTTGGTGACTCTACATATCTCATTGGAAAATGAGAATCAAGCCATATGTAGCTCCTAAATTAAGGTCTCTTTGAAAATATTGCTCAGACATTGGAAAGAGTGGGACTCATGTGTGGATAAATATTAGAGATGATGTCTATGATTTTTATTATGGAAGCATAAAATGTGAAATAGAGAAATTATTAGTTTTACAGATAGTGTAATTCTGTTTGACATCATGTGATGAGGATGAATATGCTATGCATTTTAATGTCAATCATCATGGATGCTTATGGTTATTATGTAGTTCAATGTCTTCCAACAAGGACCTGGGGATGTGAAATTTTAGGTCTTGAAGCAAGGACATTGTACATTGCAGTTTATATCCTTACTGTGAGGATGAGTAATACTACACAAAATATTTCTTTTAAGAATATCACATTTGTGGGAGTTGTAATAAGCTCCCCATCCATTGAGATTTTGTCATAATATCCATCTGAATAGACATGGTTAATAGAATAAGGTCCTTTACACTATGGCTCATTTTTTGTAGGTTTCATTCCAAGTATCGTTGAATTCCTAAGGACCAATATCAATTCTCCTTGAATAAATGAAAGGATAAAATATTTCTTGTTAAAAGCTCGTGCTATTATATTCTATTAGATTCTAGATGTTTCAATGTAAGGAATCTTTTCATTTCGAATAATTCTAAATCATTAAATTGTATTTGAGACCTCTCATATGTAGATAATTTATCACATATTGCAACTCTGAGTTAAATAAATTTCATTTCAATTGACAAAAGTATTAGGTATCATATTCAAATGAATAAAGAGTTTATTGGTTAGTTGTACGAGTAGTTGTCTGATAAGCCGATAAAGCATTAAAAAGATTATCTGGCCATGAATTCAAATCTTTATCCACCATCTTCTGAAGTATATTTGATTGTATCATATTTAAGACATATATCAGTACATTTTCTGCTGCATGATAGCAAGATAAACAGTTTTATTTGACATTAGTTTCCTGATATAACTTTTTTACCTCAGTAGAACAATAATTAGTGCCATTTTCCGTCAAAATAGTATGTGGGACACCAAATCTGGTGATGATATTAGTATTGACAAAAATAAATATGATTTTGGATTTTAACTTATTGATAGGTATTGCCTCATCCCATTTAGAGAAAAATCCATTATCATTGATAATATACATGAAATGCTTAACCATGGCTGGAGGATAAGGCACTGATACATCCATTACCCAAGGGGAAAATGTCAAGAATTATTTAGTATATGTAGATACATTGGTGGTCGATGAATGATGTTTTCATGATCATGGAATTGATTTAATTTTCAGTGAAATCTATTAAATCCATCTTCATTGAAGGCCAAAATAATCCAAGCCATCAGATCCAATTAAAGATTTTGTGCCCAGGCTGGTGGGCACCATAATCATTTGAATGTACTTCATTCATAAAAACTAAAGTCTCTTCTCAATCAATTCATTTGAAGATTATTCCATCAAATCCATTCTTGTAGATGATATTCTGGTGGTATGGACTATCATAAAGAGTGAAATTGGCTGCACGTCATCAAATCTGTTTTTTGTTTCAGCCCTATCTAGTTTATGTATCCCATTTTGAAGATATTCCATGATGGTTGTTATCCATCCCATGGTATGACCATATGGTTCAGAAATTGGGCTACTTTCTTTAATTTCCTCTATTTTTGTTTTAACAGAAGGTAAAACCATATGATGATGGGCTTTGCTAATGACTATTTCATCCTGATATGGATTTTCTTAGACTGTATCTTGATTATCCATTGTATCTTCTTTCAAATTTTGTGATTTCCAGACATAAGACAATGTATGCTCTGAGGTAAATTTAGCAATTAACCCTCTGACTTATTCACACAAAGGGATTAACTATTCTTTTTGGGTTGCATATTCCACATTGATTTTCTGGATTACCAATTTTGAATCATCATTTACCTTTAAATGTCCAATTTTCATTTGAAGTCCCAATTCTAATCATGCTATGAGTGCTTGATGTTCTTCTTCATTGTGGGAACCACCTTCTGGAAATAGGAAGTAATAACGAAATAATGCCTTTTCTGGGGAAATAAGAAAAATTCCAACCCCACCATTTTTTAGATTATGGTTTTCCATTCTTTTCCCTGTTGGGCTTCATGAAGAACCATCAAAAAAAATTTATCTTGTCTGGGAACTATCCTGAATATGGATGACCACTTCATATAGAAGTTTAGTATTAAATGATTTAACTTCTGAAGATGAATTTCAGAATGGAAGTAATCCAGAACATGTAATTTTATTTCATTTTGGGGCCCAAACTATATATTAAATTATTTCCAAATAACATCCCACCGTTCCAGACACCGTGTTACATTGGACGACAGATGATAAATTTGAGTGGATTATTTCGAGACAGTAATTGGACTTCATGATGTTGTATGTATTTCCCCGATATATAAATTACTAAAATTAATACTTGGAATAACTTTCCAATACTTTAATATCGATTTTCCACATCAGGGATAGTTCGAATGAGATAGTAAAGGCTGTTTTCATTCCCAGCATCATTCTATTGGGTGAAGAAGGAACCCAATGATTTCTCTAAAGCTATCACGTATAGAATAAGTGGTCTTCCTAAAACTTGTGGAATAAATACAGGTGTACTCAAGAGTTATTTCTTGACTGTATGAAATCTTTCATGGATGTTTTTATTCCATTTGTAGGTGAGTCCCTTCTTCATTAATCTAGTGAAGGGTAATCACTTTGCTTCTAAATTGGTGATAATGTGGAAAATATATTCCATTTGTCCATTGAGTCATCTTAATTATTTAAAATTTCAAGGATGCGACATACCAAGGATTGAATTTTTTTCTCAATATCAACATTGATACCTAGATTTCATACAATGAAGCCAATGATCATTCCTGAGGTTACCGCAAAATCACATTTTATGGGGTTCAACATCAAAATGTGTTTCCAATGATTATTGAAAATATTCTTTAAATATCCATTTGATTAGATCATTTAGGGTATACAAAACCAGAATCATCCACATAACATTCATCAAATTTCCCTAGGAATGATTTGAAGGTATGGTGCATGTCAGGTTGGTAGGTTGCACCAGCATTCTTTAAGACTTAGGGAATTACCCAATAAAAAACACACTATGAGGGGCTCTAAAAAAATAGATTCTTAATCCATTGGGGCCATATGGTATTGATTATACCCAGAGTTTCCATCCATGAATGAAAGAGCTCCATATCCATCTGTTTCATCAATAAAATGATCTTCATTCGGAACTGGAAAATCATTTTTAGGATAATGACGGTGAAGATCTCTATAATCAATGAAAAATATAATTTTTCCATTCTTCTTATTCACTGGGACAATGTTGGATAGAAAATTGGGATACCTAACATACCTGATAGATCTAGACATTATAATTTTATCAACATCACCTTAAATTTTAGGGGCTAGAGTTGTGTGTGTTCTTCTCGCTGTCTGCTTGAATCCACGATGTTGTTACAGAAAAACCAAATGACTGGAGGCTAAATTTGGAATAAGACCTTTCATTTATTTATAATTCAAAGAAAACATATATCAATTATTCTTTATAAATTAGGTATACAACTCTTTCTATTCATAGGTCATTTCCACACTAATTACAGTGAGGTGTGGATCATCTTTTGTACCCAGATTTATTTATTTGAGCTCATATTTGGTGGTAGAGACACCTTACTCAAATGATGGAGGGTCATCCCTGAGATCATCCTATCTTCTTCTAAATTACATGTTACATCTTTGGTTTCCACATTCATAGTAGATGATGTGGAATAACTTCTTGTGTTAGCGATGGACTTTGTATTTGATCATTCCAATGTAGAGGCCACCATATCTGACCCTACTGATGATGAAGGGTTTTCCTATGGTAATAAAGAGGATATTATTGATTATGAATCAACATATATGTATTTCTCAAGTATTTATACAATCTATTCTACTCTAGTTGATGAAGTATAGGATTATTGTATTTAGTTGGATGAAATGAAGACATCTCAATTTTAACATCGCTAACTGCTTAGTGGTTCAAAAGATTCTCCCATGTTGTTAGGATAAATTGTTGTAATTGAAATTATGGAAGTTACTAGACGAGTTCCTAGATTTGGGTTTTCCTTTTCAATTTGATTAATATGTAACACAAAATTTGTACTCAAATGTATGAATATATATTTAAGAATCTTCTCTAATCCATTCATAAAATTAACTTTATTAATTTCCATCGTCATGGAATTCGTTCCTTTTGTGTGATAATACATTGTCTCAATGTATTAAGATTCACATGTATTGAACAGAGCCTTGTCATCATTCAATGTTCCTAATTGACTATTGAAAAAGTAAATAAGATATTGGTTTTATGACGTAGGTCTGGATACATGTTAATGTATCTGAGGCATTTCAAGTAGAATATAAAAGGGTGTGTAATAACGAACAACCATGAAATATGAATTAGACAGAAGATCTCAAAACCAAGTTCTATGTGTAATATTTCCCAGAGGATCTTGATGAATCTTATCAAAAGAAAGAAACCTTGAAGTGGAATGATACAAGTTAGATTTAGTTAGGCCAAGTCGACAATCTGTACAATTAAGATTGAGGTTGACTCCGGATCCATCATCAATGAAGGATCATTGGATGTTTATATCATTGTGTTTTCTGGACAAATACATAGGTCTTATATCGCCATGCATGACATCTTCATCACCTTTATCAATAAATGATATGACTACATGACATTCTTGAAAATCACTCCCTATATTATATACCACACCAACATCAATGTCGGTTTCAATCTCTTGAGGAGTTGAATTTTCCTCAATGAGTGCTTCTCGATGATCTTTTGATAGATTCAAAGCATCTAGAATGGAAAAATTGGCCAGTAATTGGGCCAATAGTTTCAAGAAATCATACTTTTAGTCCAAAGGACTACGTTTTTCAGCATAGATATGTGGTTTTGTTGGTGCTTTGGATGTTGATACATTTGATGTAGTCGTATTATAGTTGGATTAGATGTTGGAAATACTTCTCACATTGTAATATTAGACTACCAAGGTCTATTCATTTGCAGTGAAGAAGATGGTGTGACTTCTTATCGGTCCTGCAAAATAAATCTGTCAGAACCAAACGATTCTTGCATGGAAGAAACTTCATGTTCCTGTTGATCCGATTGAAGGGCTCTTCTATAAGTTTCTACCACATATATAGTTCAAGGAGGGGTAGAGTTAAAATGGTGGTTTATATAATTCACACGTCTTTCCCGGTATCCCGGACCATGGTCACTTCCTATAGATCCCCAATTCATTTCAAGGAATTCCGGTTCATTATAATAAAAATCATCATTGGAATAAGGATATCTTAAATTTATAACATTATCAGAATCAAAGAACAATTATTCATCTAACGAAGATTCTTCTTGGAAGGTAAATTCTATTTTTTCCATTTGGTGGGGTGGTTCCTGTGTTATTTAAATAAATTTTATATAATGTGTCTGGGTTAATGACAAATTTGGACTTGACATGAGCTCTTCTTCTTTTGAATGTTATTTGTCCTTATAATCACTTCGCTTCTTTGAGTAACAACCGTTTGATGAAGATGGTTTTACTGGGGATGGAGAGGTGGAAGACATAATCAATTATTTCATCTGTGTTCATAAAATGGCATGAGTCTGGTTGATCCTTTTTCTGATTATCCAATTGGAATATTCTTGTACATGTTTTCTTTTAACCTCTTTCCATTTTCCTTATTCCTTTATACTAGTATCAATAACACATGATACATGATTTGATGAACTTTTTATTTTTAATATCCTAGAGTCTATTATCAGTTACAGGGGGTCCATTAAAACAAAAAACTACTGGATGTGACACCATTACATCTGGTGAAAGGGACAATAATTCGAAAGATCTTCATATCCTTATTAATAAGGTTTTTTTCCGTGGAAACTGAAACAAATTGTTTTCCATAACTGAGATTAAGTAACCATGAACATGTATATATTGGAAAGAGTAAAAATTATTCATTAATTCATCAAATTATTTCCGCCTTTGATCTATTTGGTCATCTTGACAAGGTGCTCATTGCTTCTGATCTTTAGGAGGTGGATCCCTTCAGTATAATGAAGGTCATTATGTAGAATTAGGTATATGTGACATCTTGAGTGTGAATTTATCTTCTTTTGGAATTCTTATCCTCCTCCCCAATGAAGAGGGAATTTAATGAGTATTAGCCTTAGTTTCTAAAATTGTGTCTTCTATCAGTTGAGCAATTTAAGTAAGGTATTGAAACCCTTATACGTATTTCAAAGGGATCAATGGTGTTCATATCTCATCATGTATATTTTCCCAAAAATTGGAATAACCACATATTGAGGGTGTACTAGACATACGGAATATGTTAATCCCTTCCATCAAACAATGAAATATGATACTCTTTCATTCTACCTTGGTTTACCTTTGGTAAAATAAAAAACTATCTTCTTTGGTATAATTGAGTTATCTTGAAGAAGATATTTCTAATAGAGATCATTACATTCATTAATTGACTGAGATTGCAAACTTGTAAACAAGACAAAAGAAGGTCTTTGTAATGACTGCGCAAAACACATATGCTTTACTGCCTCTTGTTTTTTAGGTGTTCCCATCTTGGGATCACAACAAGAAACAAAATGTGTTAAGTGGTGTTCCTTATTACCCAAACCATTAATGATAGGGAATGTGGTATTAAAATATATTGGTGGAGGAGGAATTTCATCCCCCCATTCAGGGTGAAATCACATTTCAAATAGAACTACTGCATGTCATTCCACCATAGCTTCCAATCGAGTTGTTAATTCCTCAATTGTGTTCAAAGGAATTTGGTGAATATTCGAATGAGCTGGATTCTGTACACGTACGGAAACTAGAGATGGATATGGTCCAATGTCTGACAAAAAAACTGATGGTGGTGATGATATCATCCTTGGATAACCCATGGGAGCATTCCTGTCAAGATGTATTTCATCTGACCCTGATTGTGTACCTAGTTAAAGGGATTTCATTATCCCTTCTATAGTTACTACAAATATTCTTTTTTGAGGATATCATATAGGATTTTCATTTGAGGACCATCCAGGGGAGTATGTCTAGCAGAAATGTTGTTTCGATATAACTCTATATTATGTATTTTCATCTCCTTCATTTCCTTTTTCATGGTGTATAAATCAATATTCAAGCAAAATATATTGACCTTCTCTAGTGGATAATAGATATGTGATATAACCTATTCTTTTTCCCTTGATGGGTTATTTTTCAATAGTGGGGGTTTTTTATTTGAATGTATAACTACATTATAGGTTATGCTTTTAATTTTAGGTGCACACACCTTCTTCATTTTCCTTAGTGTGTAGTGTATTATGGACGAAAACACCGTCTTCTAATTATCGTAATATTGACTCATTTTCTAGGGGATCTTCTTCTATGGTGTTAATGACATTAATTAATGCATAATGCATCCATTGTATTATATGAGTTTTTTGATTGATCATCCTCCTTTATGTCTTACATGAGACTTGTTACACTATATGATGAATTATCTTGAATTATTTTGCCAACAGTAACCTAAAGGGAATCCTTGGATAGTTCAGTTCTACGCTCCACTTTTGGCATCATTCTTAATATGGAGAATACTGATTTTTTTGTTGAGGTGATTAACGATGTGAAAATTCCCCCACCATAATAGGTTGTCACTATTCATGTTCTTCTTTTTCAAATCTTTGAATTTTTTTGAATGAATTTAATGGTTGAAGTAAAAGATCCCCCAACCTTGCTAGATGGGTTGATTCTTCAACTAGTATGGATGAAATTTGTGAAAATTCCCTTCTAATTTTGTGGATTTTGGTTTGTACATTAGTTGGGTGGTTAATTGAACAAAACCTCTAATCATCTATTTCAGAAGATCAATTTTCTATTTCATTCATTTTCATTCTATGAAGCCTTACATCCTATAAGCGGGACACCTGCACAAGATTCTCATATACTTGATGTAAAAGTAGCTCAACAACTAATTTTCTTTGGTCTTGACTCTAATTAGATCTAGATGAGGAATATTTTTGGGTATATATTAAAATACATACATATTCTATTGATTATGGATGAATGTGGGCAGTAACATAGCATGAGAATACATTTTGGTGGACTTTATTGATTTTGGAGTGGAGTGAAATTCAATTTTCAATATGAATCCCATCTAATGATAGAAACACTATATGGGGAATCTAAAACTAACTCTGGTATCCTCTTTAGAGGATTAAGACATGCACACTGATGTTTTCTGTACTGTTTTCAACCATTGGATGTTTGGAAACTGAGAGAGATGCCCAATCAATTAGGTGTTGCATCCCTTCTATTACTTTAACATTATATTGATATCCACCATATGGTAATACATTAATTTTCGTATGATGAATAGTCTTCCATTAATGATGACAAATATCATGAATGAAGTATTATATCATCAATTTATGAATATTATAATGAGAATTATCTAAAATCTAGACCAGGACTGGTATATATCCTTTGGATAATGGTTTCCTCAGGTTTAAAATATCATCATCATATTACACTACTGGTTTCTCCACTTGGTCTGTCCGACATTGATACTCTGTATTCAAAGATAGTTGACCCAACAAAAGATCATATAATGATTGTTCCCTTAATATTTCTTCTTGATGATAAATTCTTTCAGCTGTAATTGAAAAGGCATCATACATGACATGCCTTGTGTTTTCAACAGTCTCGATATAGTAGGGATTTTTCATCGCTACATTTTCAATTATGAAATTTTTTTAACAATGAGAAATACTGTAGAGGATAAGACTTTCGCTACGAATTCCATCATGTGGAGGATCCCCATGATCGATTACAGAAAGGGATAAATCTTCTTTCTACATGGTCTTCTGTCTACACATATGGTTCTTGTGGCTCTCATCCAGAAATAAGAACTCAAGGTTGACTGAATTTTAATGTATAATACCATCATGTTGATGTTCCCGATGAGGAACATCAAAATTACAACTACCACTCCCATAATTTTTTAATGAGATGGTAGAATTCGGAGCTACAACAATTAAATGTCTAGTGATATAAAAACTCTATAATTAAGAAGAGTCAAATGACAGCTTGACTCGTGATTTTCTAGCAATTCATGGAAATACTTATTCATAGATATCCTCTTATACGTAGTTGGGGATACTTTCTAGGAAAAGTTATTATCATTGGAAGGGTATGTCCATTCCTTTTAGTGGTTACCTGAATGAAAAAATTACGTCTAATTAGAAAGGGTGTATGTTATTGATCTTGTTGTCTGTATGATATGGTAGAGTTTTCCAAATGACATTTATGGACTAAAAAAGAGGTGTGTATCTATTCCGGGATGGATTGCTGATGTGTCATCCCATGTGTGGGGACAGATTTATGTGTTTGTTCCTCAAATCCTAATGATTTCGTTGTTATAATATCCTGGGATTCTTCTAGAATATAGATAGGGATTTTTGTGTGCCCTTTCACCATTGATAAGATATTTTGGTGACTTCAACGATGGGAATGTGAATATACATCCATTCCGTATCTGGAGTAGGTGTATGTGCCTACACATGTTCTCATTTTCCAATCAATGGGTATTGAGAGTACTCATTCATGGGGGTCGATAGTTGTGTCTACCCCAAAATTTTCTTCGGAGCATTCTGACTGACTTCTCCGGGTGCTACCAAATGAGACTATTGGTAGACATCATAATCAATGGTGGGTGTTTGTGCCTACTAGATTTTTCTCTTAAATTATTTTTAATATAATTCCATTAATACTGGAAAATGAGACTACATAAAGAATTTGTGATTATAAATAGGTTTATGTTCTTTTTAACTAGTTTCTACAACATTATATTAGTGAGATTTTTTAAATGAAGTCAAACAAGCATACTAACTGGTTGATTACTTGTAAGAAGGTGTATGTGCCTATTCACAGTAATGAAACAGATTTATTTTGGTGGGATTGATGGGTTTCTACCAAACGAGCCTACTGAGAAGAAAAATTAGGAAGGGATGGTGTATGTGCCTGCTCAATTTTTGAAATCATGTTAAATTGGTGGACTTCTCTAGAAGAGGTAGAGGAGATAAACTACTCTTTTTAGATTGGATGTTGTCCCTGGTGGTTCGTCTTGCATGCTTGGGTCATAGAGACCTAGGATAAATGTCCAGAGGTAACACCCCTAACATGTTGGTGGTACACTACCGCGTGATTACTGGTGGTATTCCTCAAGAAAGACTCAACCATTAATTAATTGAGGCATTGAGGAACCTATTTATCCACATAAATATAATAGGGGAAGGATTGGTTGTTGATTTCGGGGGATAAGGACCCAAAATGGTTGGTGACAGTGGTTGGTACTGTCTTTTTCTTGATCATTGGTCATCATTGGCCAGATGATTGATGATTGTTATTGACTTAGAGGTCTTGACATGGAAGCTTCTAAAGACAGGATTGTACGGTGCTGGAGATATTCATTTACCAAGAAATGAGAGACCTTGTGGTGAACACACTGGGTTGGTGATGGCGTCCTTCCCATGGATGGAGATTCATCTTGAGTTGCGGTCTAGAATTTCACAGATGTTGCCTTGGATAAATCCATTTTTGGAATGAAGAGAATTTTATGAAGAAAAACATGAAAAAATAACAAAATATTATAAAGAAGCATATTTTAGATGGATACTTTCTAGATTGATTCCATTGTCTGACCTTCCATTATTAATTGATAGGGTCCTAACATGTGGGTAACATTATTAACATGGTTATGGATTCACGTCGGTTTCACTATTTTTTTCATAGTTTCATGAAATGTGTTCTCATGTTTTAATAATTTCCATTTCCAGGAAGTCTTCATTAGATTTTTTATAGAACAAAAAACATCCAACAATTATTTATCCAAAGGTGTCATGATATCCAAAAGTAAGCATCAGTTATGTTTGATGATTTCGAAGCATATGAATGTGCATTGGTCGTTAGGATGGGAGTTCAGACTCATCAAACCATTTTGGAGTGACTTATTTTCTACTCTGGTACTCTATTTGTAAACATAATAAATTTTCATGAATCCATATTAATTCACCATGTATATCTTAAGTATTCCATTGAATTTACAATCACTTATTAAAATGATAAAAATTTAGAATCTATGTATTCATTCATGGTATTTCATTAATGGAAATATCTGTATGTATTTGAGGTTTTACATCAATGGTATCCTCTATCATACTGTATAGAGATTATTTAAATCATCATTTGATGATGTGGTTTTTATGACACTTAGTGGGGCACTCTTTAATTTGTTGTCATCCAGGGAGATGAATATTTGATTTGATTTCTTGACCATTCCCATAAAATATGCTACCTACATATCATTGTAAACGGAATAAGAACCCCCATTTTTTAGTACCACATAATGGGGAACATTATACCTCTTATGGTCATTCGATAAGGAACTCTATGTGGATGGTGATTGGCCAAAACATAGTGTGGGACTTATGCTGAAGCAGCCCAAGGAACATCAGAAGCATATGGGTTTCCATGTTAGATCAGACCATTTGGGGATTATGGCCCAACATAAAATTGGTGTATTTGAATTGTTGGGTTTTAACCTAAATTAGGCTTCTTATGTATCCCATATGGGTTGGAATCAAAGCCCATTTAGTTCGATAAGTCTTATTTGAGTGTATGACAATTTTAGAGGGATGAGTTTTTTCATACATATGGAAAAGGAAGTAGGATGATTTTGGGTTTAAATTAGAGATTAATCCTAAAGAGGATTTCCATATTATGGTAATTAGGGTTTGATTCTAGATGAGGATATCAAGTGACCTCAGGCACTGTATAGGCTTTCAAAAAATCCTTGTTTGAACTAGAATCAGAGATCTCGTAGTTCCATTAATTGTGAAAATGTTTGGCCTTGAAAAATTATCTTAACACATTTGAGTCACGATCAGAGTGAGAAACATGAAGATATAAAAGATTCAACAAATGCTTTAACAGATTAAAAAGTTTCCTCCTCTGATGGTGGAAAACAATGAACATATGGTGTAAATGGTGAATGAGGATGATGCGACCTTGGGAGAGGGTGAGGCGACGAGCCATCCCTCTGTTTTATTTACATTGGATAAGGGTAGAATGTAAGGAGGATGTGATTAAGGATAATGGATTACACCATGATGGATACCCATTGGGACAAATCTCAATGGGAGAGGGGCGGGTAACAAAAGACCATATTCCCATCTCTCATCCGTTCTATAGCACCGAAGAAGAGAGGAGGAGAAATGATTCCACCTCCTACAAGAAAAGCTAGAGGATTACTCCAAGATGGATTCAAATAAATTGATCTAGGTAGGGGAGGGAGACATATATATTGTCTTTAAAAGAAAAATTAGGTAATAACAGTATCTTTACATACCAGAGACCTAAGGTTTTGGGTAATTTCTTCGAGAAGGGAGAGTCCATGACACAACCCTCTTCCAAACCAGAAACATACCAACACTGTTTCTGGGAGAATGGTCCATGTGATTGTTGATATACAAACCCATAGAAACTATATGAATCGTATCCCCCATTATAAAATAAAATTGGTAAACCTATGACTCTAAAAATACAAACCTTGATAGGAGACATGATGATGTGCATTTCCCAAAGGTTTGATAAGTCATGAATTTCTGGTGGATGTCTCAACACAATCCCCTTATGATAAGGGAGCCAAGGAAAAAATAAGCCTTTCTAGGAATGGATTTGATGAAATATTGTTGTCTTGTAGATTAATGACAGTGATGAAAGTAACTGAATCATGGATGTGAGCCCAAGTAGAGAAGGGCGCATAAGTAAGGTCGTGTAAGTAAGGGCACACAAGTAGGCTTGGAAGACCTGATATTCACTTAGGCGATGAAAAACATGTTTGTTAATACCTGGGTGATACCTTTATAATTCCTTCAGGAGTTTTAATCAGTGATCTAAGAAGTGTGGTGCTCAAGTTCCTGTGAGAGGGATTGGTGTCGCTCAAGTATTTCTAATCGGGGGAGGATATGAGCATTAGGCGTGCACGTGTTATGGTTTTCAAACACAAAAATGACATAAGTCAAATGATCCTCACATAAATCATCCACTATTGTTGTTGAAGAACAATCTTGATTGTTTAGGAAGACTAGGGGAAGTACAAGGCTGATTAGTGCAACAATTGGGATTAAAAGAAATCCATCCGTACCAATGAGAGATGCAAGGTTCAATTTATTGGAAAATAAGTGACCTTGGGAGAAATGGTTTGGGTGCTCTAGTAGGCTATGTGACTTATGGGGGCTCGTATGTGGTATTCACAACATACGGGGGTGTGCATGTGGGTTGCATGCCGGCAGAGTTTCGGCTAGACTTGGACGACCAAAAACTAATGGATTTGAAAATCATGACTTTTCTTCATGTATTTACCCACTTTTATATCTAATGGATTACATTATTCATTTATTTTGAATCATTGATTCAATGGAGTGTCAACATCCATAGACAACATTTTTCCTTTTCGGACAACTATTCTCCACAAACTCCCTTTAACATAATCACTTTTGTGAACAACTTCATCCTTCACATAATACTTTCTTGCGAACCACTTTTGAAATTCACCGAATTCTTGGAGAAATGAAATTTTCTTATTAATATACTCTCTATTAATGAGGAAATTGTACCTCTTTATACTGGAAAATAGATTTTGAAAATATGCTAATCCATGATATCGCAAATCTCTATTGGGTGCTATACATCTGTGAACTTTTTTAATATGTGGTCCACATACTTCCTATCCTCATTTGTGGGGGTCCAAATCACCATCTCGTTTTCACCAATGATTCCCTCCATGGATTTTCAAATAAAATCAGTGCTTCCATGAACTACTATCCATCTAACAAAACACAAGGATCTTTCAAACTGAATTACATCCCACGAACCACATACAAGAAGTAATTGCATCCCAAAAACCATTATCATCCTAGAAAACTATTCGTCCTTTTGTGAACTATTCTACATACCTTAGTTTCAATCCACAAACAATACTCCATAATACACATATTTTTCATTCAATTGTAGATATCTACTCCTGTTGAAAAAAATATCCCACCTAAAACATACATAAAAGACCCCTTGACTAAATTTTTCAAAAAATATCCCCTTTTGGGATTGTTGGAAATTTATTTCTAATTGATGCCACATTCAATATCCTTCAATTATTTTATTCGAATTCACTTATTGAGATTAATATGGATATCAAGTATTTACTCATCACAAACTATAATATATCCTGATCTAATCTTGGAATGAGAAACATTGGTATAATGATAAGATCCCCATGGACTCACTTCATCTAATTTCGAAAAAAATTATTATTCTTTCATTAAAATCCTTAGTTGTCATGATATGTGTCTTTTGAAGGCTCACTTATAGAATCGGCATATTTAAGAAAAAACCCTATTTCACTTTTCCCCCTAACATATTCAACTCCCCATATGTCCTTGCTCCACTACACTGCTTATCCCTGTGACTTGATGAATGTTGTTTTCCCCCTTTTTAGCAAAACATTATCCACATTTGTAAATGAATCTGATGGTCATTCCAATGAGTTCTACGACAAGGTCAAAACATATATTATCACATTTGAGAATAATACACCATTATTAATGTTGGGGGGGACACAAAAACATTTTTTCTAGAGTAGGGAGTTGATTGAACTCCTAGAGCCAACAAATGACTTCCAAAAGATTCTTTGTGTGTGGCCTTTGTTCAATTTTTTGCATGTTGTTGTTTTGTAGGAACATACTTCAACTTCATAGGCCCTTTCTCCACCTTATCCTATAATAAAGAATATTTTATTTTAATTTTCAATTTCCTTTAGAGATATACATTATTATTTGTAACATTTATAGAACATAAATTATCACAATGAATTCTGATCAGAGACTTCACATCGTCCACATGTCCCCACGAAAATTCTTCACCCACGCAAACTTTTTCCAAGCATGAGAATCTAAAATATACTCAGCCTTTACAGTTCTCAATGAATAAATGTGATTATTTTTATCCAGGAAAAAAAAATCCACCAATATAAAATTAACCTCATGATAGATATATCTGATCATCTACTGAACTATCCTAAGCATCATTGGTATATCCCAGTAGTGCTTTCTGAGATTTTTTATTATACATCAAATAAGAATCGAATTTTCTCTTGATATATCAATGAATTATTTTTTACTGCATGCATGTGTAATTTATTGGGATTAATTTCATACCATGATTCTTGAAACATGAAAAAATGGTCATGTTCCAATTAAGTACAACATACATCTAATGATCTTCTTGTTTTCATTGACATTGACCTCTTAGCCTTCATCATCCTAATACAGTTCCCTATGTGTATCCATCGAAGCATTCATATCCATTGAATTACCCAATATAAACATTTCTAAATATATCTAGGAATATTTAGATTTCAAAATGAATGTTCCATTCATTCCTTGTGTTACCTATAAACCAATGAAAAATGTTATCCCACTAACCATTGACCTTTTAAACTCATTTTTCATAAATTATGAAAATATATGCACTACACTTAATCAGATCCTATAATGGTTATCTCATCAACATAAACATGAAAAATAATTATATGATTATTTTAATGTATAACACATAGATAGTAATCATCATTACCATGATGGAAACCTATATTTTTACGAAACATATCTATCCAAGAGGACAATTCTATTTTTTCTTGCATCAAACCATATTAATTCATATTCAGCTGTTAAACAATGTACTCATTTTCCTGAATGAGAAAACCATGTATATTCTCAATATTAACTTCATCATCTAGAACCCCATTTAGAAGTTATGACTAGATATCCAAGATGAAATCCATGAACTTTATTTTCACTTATCAGTACATGAGTACTTGAATTGTTTGTAGCCTTGAAAGGGGTTAAAATATTTAATCAACATAGATGACCTCTATATGGGAGTACCATTTGAACTTTAATCGTTAATGGATTAAAATAACAACACAATCATCATTCATATTTATATAGAAGACACATTTTTTCAAGATGATATTCCAAATTATTGGCCTAAAAACAATCTCCCAAAATTAATCTTCTCAATTTGACCAATCGATTAATTCATCTCATGAACCCAATTCTCATCACCAAGTGATTCTCTAAAACATTTAGGATCATCATATCATAAGTATTTTGATTTCTTAAGAGTCTTCATATTCTTTGATTGTACTTTAAATATATTATTACCATTCATTATTTGTCTGAAAATTTTATATATTCTCACAAGAATTTGTGCAGATATGTATTTATCATGCATTTATTGTCTTAAAAATTTATAATGACTAACAATTATATTGTAGTAAATTATTTTTGACAATTTTTAGCTTCTCTATAAAAATTTTTGGTTCATTTTTATCATTATTCACTAATCCTTTTTCCAATTAAAATTGTTTCCAAAATTTGGTGACATTCATTGGACATTATTCAAAGATGTTTTGTTTAATAATTATCAAATTAAAGCAATATATATTTAAAAAACTAAAATCCTTAAAATATAAGTTTTATCAATGATGTTGAAATGAATTTTGGATTATGAAATTACAATTATTATTAAAAAATATATTATTATTGAGGATATATGATAAAAAATATAGTTTCTTTTTTTACGATATACTCAGATCTCTAAATATATAATTCAATATATGACCCTCTAGATGATACATAAAAATATTTTAAAAGTACCCAACAAAATGATTCTATTAAATTTTATATCATATGATGATTTAGGATACATATTAGAAACTCTAATAAAAATAGTATTAATTGAAAAAAAACAACTAGATTGTATTGAATTTCAAATAATACACATTACATGAAATTTTTTCATAATTTATTATAAAAAATAATTGGGATATTATTTAAACAATATAAATAAATGATAATTTTCATGGATCCTTGACGATGAAAAGGACTGGACAATTTAGAGAAATATAATATTTATATACTCTGGAGTAGAAATGTGGAATGTTTCTTCAGATTAAATGGATATGTATCATGTTTACTATATTGGGCAATAAATTTAGAGGCTGATAATTTTCAAATGGAATTTGAGTTATCATATAAAAGATGTTCCATTTTGAGTTATGTGGCTTGGAAAGTAGGTTTAACCCATTTGGATATCTGTATATGGATGTTTTGTATTGTTCTTAAGTAATTTTTTGTGACATGGTTATTTAGGGTTAAAATTTTTTATAATAAATGTGGAATAAATTCTATAATAGCATCTATATTTTTTATTGTGTAGACAATATTTTTGGAGATGTATTTGGACCATCTGACATGATAAGGTCATAAAATAGATATCATGTGGGATAGATGTATCACTTTTAGAGGTTTCAGTAATTTTATTTTCCCAAAGAACCTAAAATTTATCCTCCAATATTACACCCTCACCTCAAATCATCCTATGGATTAATGGAGCTACTATAATTTAGATTTTAGACCCCTCAATGATTTCATGATTTCTTCAATTTTATTACATTATGATTTATTTCTATTGGTATTTATAATATAAAATTTTGCTAATACATGTTATTAATCTCGTTGTCATTTTTGTTAACCCAATCTAAATAATATATATAATCAATGAAGTAATATATCCATCAATATTGATTCAATTAGAAATTCCTAGTTATTCCGCATTCAAAGGGTTGGGGAAGGAAGTCCATATCATTTTAAAAAATTCTTAATATATAATATGACTTAAATTTCATGTATTTTTTTAATAGACATTAGAGACCACTTCCTTCATTTTTTGTTGTATTTCTTGAAATCTGAATGATATTGGAGCCTCATTAGAGGGCGAGTAAAGGTTGTATGAATTAGAATTAGTGAAAATTTGAATCATAATATTAATTTTTTCATGATTAATATATACGATATTGGACCTTAAATGAGTCATTCAGTATTGATTGAGTATATAATGGAAAATCTTGATGACATCAAGGATTTGTTAGTGAATCCAATTATGCGAAAAAATTGGAAACATATTGATAAATTGACTTGTTCTAGTTATAATAGTATGTATGTACATTTTTTGAAAAATCAATGATGTTGCTGTAGGGTTCAAAAAAATTTAGCTATACATATATGTTTTGTATATTGGATCAAGTGGAGAATTCCACAGACCATTAAAAATTAAAAAATGAGTATGTGGGTTTCAATATATTATTGACTTTGAGAATAATTTCTATGTAAAAAATGAATGGAATATGATTTTTTAGATCATGATTTTTTGGATGACATAGGAATGTATTATTTGTGATTGTGACATGTGATTTTTTTGGATTATATTTGTTCTGGGAAAATCAAGAGTGATGTTGTCCAAAAAGGGGGGGATGATACCCTTCAAGACAGAGATATGGGTCTGTATATAACGCGGTGATTCCCCTTGAATTATATGAATATGATTATATTGATCATGTCTCTCATTCCTCACAATAAATATTTGTATGAGAATATGTGAAGGTTTATCCTATGGGAAATCATCTGTATAGGATAGTGTGTAAATTTTCCCCCCATAAAACCATTGGTATACCTATATTATACATTTTTTCCTCATAAGATCCCCATTTATTTGAAGATATGATGATGTTTCTCTCAATAACCCTATGAATGGTTATAGGTTGGATGATAATCCCAATAACAATCTAGATGTCCCAATGGGATTTGGTTGACATCTATAAAACCTATAGGTTTGGCATAGTGTTCATGGATGACCACCTTTTATTATTAATGGATTTATTATAAAACATTTTAAGACTATGAAAAATTAGTAGTTGTGGGATTTAGGTTACTCATGAAAATGGATCTGATAAATTTTCATCATGAAAATAAGACCATGTAATTTGGAGAAGGGTTCATGGATGCTTGGTATGAACAAGATAACATGACAAGTTTAATATTTTTTTATGTATTTTCCATCACAAAATACACTTCAATATAAATAGTTCCAATTATTACAAAGATGAATTGTTGGTTTTCTTTTTTGTTCATACTTATACCCATCATTTGATTTTTTTTCATGTGAAACCTTTATTGGTATGGTATTAAGATTATAGCATAAAAACTAATTAGGGGAGTTGTGTAGAAGTGTAATCATATTAATGGTGATAACATGAAATACTATAGGATCCTTAGGGGGATTCAACTTATTTAATTATTTGATAATTATCTACATTTTCCATTACCGTGTGGTGGTATCCTTAACGGACATATGAATTTTAGGAAATCTATTACATCATAGTTTGTTATTAATATTCCTTCTGAAAAATTCATACTCTGTATTTCATAATATTTTTTCTATGATAGTGTAAAATAATTTAGATATAATTTATGGTTGTAATTTTCTTAATAATACCCTACTTATCCTCTCACAACTGTTCAAAAACCAATTTCATGGTTGTAATTCATGGGTAAATCTACCACCAATATCACAAAAAACATGGTTCAATTTGAGTTACTATAGAATTATATCATAGATATTGTTTTTTGTAATATTTACTAGAGGAATACAATGAATAATATATAAAATGTTAATTATAATGAGCCTAGTCCGAGAATTATCTAACTCATTTGTGAGAGAAAGGATATGTTTCAAGGGATAATATTGATTTATTGATAGTTCAATGTTACTGTTGAATGATTTATCCTCAGTTAAAGAACAATATTTTTTATATTGAGGATTAATGGATTTATAATTAATGGGATTTTGGAATAACATATTGGGTATTTTCCTTGAGATCATTGATCATGAATTGAAATAGATGTTCACATGTCATAATCAATGATTCCTTTTATGAATAGTGGTCAATATTAATTTAATGCTTTACAAAATATATTCATTATTTTCTAAAATTTATTCTAACTATCATATAAATAATTTATCATGATAAATTATGTTTGATTTTTTTTATTACTAATTTATATGTATTGATGGTATAAATGTCGTCTCGATGTAGGTAAGTAATTATTTAGTGGGAATACAACCAAAATAATTTCATGATTTATTTATTATTTTAGAAAAAATCAAAATTTTCTTGGAAGAATTATTTTATAAGTAATTTTTGGGAATTTTGGTTTCTAGTAGGGTTTTGAATAGAAAATTATAAGGAAATAATTCATTATGATGTTGAAATTTAATTTTAAATTTTAAAACATTTTCAACCTATACGTGTCATGACATCTGTAAAACATTTATTTTTATTAACTTATTTTTTATTAAAACTAATTGTGATATCTTTTTTGGGAATGTATGAACATGGAATTGGGATATGAAATAAATAAAATGAGAAGAAAAATTGTTTCAAAATAATATTATTGAAAATATGGGATTAAATGGTATCATAAAAAGGTGAAATTTTTATATCAATGATCTAGGTTTTTGTGTGGCCTATATGGAAGATTTGTACAAGAATTTTATGTAGTGAATTTGAGACCCTTTGGTGTCCACTAGTTGTTATTAATTTATTTAAATCATGGAAAGAAGGGAAATTTTATTTTTTTCATAGGTAGTTATGGATTTGGTTTGGTGACTAACATCAATTATGTGATGGGCTCTTATGTGTTTTAATGGTTTCATATAATTTTCATGTGTATGAATGGTCTCCATATGTATGGGATCCGAATTTTTTTTGATTTTTGATCATTGATTTTTTATTTCTACAATTATTTAGTGGGGGTTTGAAGAATTAATTGTTAAGTTAGAATTCAATTAGATTAGTTATTTTCAAATGTTGATTGAATTTATTATGATGTTAATCTATGTGTGAGAGTTTATCGAGCTATAATGTATTTATATTTTCAATATAAGTGATCCTCAATCTTATATAAGTTTGAGGGACTATTTGTTTCAATACCCACATGTTCTATGCTTGTGGGGAGATTCACATTTCATTGGGATTATTGTAATGAATTTCTGTAATGAACGGAATGTGGTGATGTGCATATTTTGTTGTAGGTTCTTTAGTGGTGATTCTCAAATAGTATAGAACTAACAGATAAGTTTATTAAGTGATGTTTTAGTTTTACATAACATGTGGACTGTAAATATTTCAGTGAATTGGTTTGAGATTATAAAAATACAATGGGAGTCAGTCTACTAAGAAACTAAGATACTATATGTAACCAACCATAATTTATAAATTGATAAAATAATAAATAATATGACTCATGTCAACAAGGTGAAAATATAATTATGTAGCCTACCTAATTGGAACTCCAATGTTAAGCATATTTGGAAGATTATAGTGGTTAGATTTGGTTATGATCTAGGATTTTTTAGGGTGAGTTCATGTTAGTACATAATACAGTGAAAGGAATATGTTTTGGCATGTGGGGATATTCATTCATCTCATGAATCATTTTATAATATGGGTGGGTAAAATGT
Organism: Viscum album; assembly: GCA_963277665.1. Taxonomy (NCBI): domain Eukaryota; kingdom Viridiplantae; phylum Streptophyta; class Magnoliopsida; order Santalales; family Viscaceae; genus Viscum; species Viscum album. The sequence goes on from OY728143.1 coordinate 222,606,788, forward strand.
AAGGTTCCACCTATTTGGTGGAAAACTGGTAGATCTTGGATGGATTGGACATGAAAACTATGTTAATATAGGGTGTCTCTGATTTAGTGGGTACTAATTTGTACATTGGTACAAGATAAGGAAAATATTCTTAAGTGTGGAGGAACTTCCTAGGTTGCGTTTTCGGTCCCGTAACAAAGAAAATATTATATAAAAAGTGGGCAACTATAAGACACAAACATTGAAAAATGTTGAAATTACAAAATGACATGACCCAGGTCAACATGATGAACAATTAATTTTGAGATCATATATGATTTAAACTCTACACTTATGAATACATTTCTTGGAGTATTGATCGGTTTGAGTAACCTTATGGGAAGTTATATTGGGTGTCTATAATTGATATCGAATCACAGTAAAAGGAAAGTGTTTTGTAATGGTTGTATATTCCTTACTCTAATAACCCATTCATGTATGTCAGTGGGCCCTAGGTCGGGGTCCACATGTCTGTGGGGAAAGTAGTTTTTCATTGCGATCTAGGACCAGATGGCCATGTTAGGCAAGGGTGTCTATGTTTTTAGATAGGCAATGTTGATACACTAACTATTACAGTTGTTGAATACACATATTATGTTATGGTCTAGTGATGGGGATGATGTTTGGGATATTTAAAAAGGATAGTATATAAATAATTATTTTTGGATTATGGTTCTGGTTTGGGATCTGAGGTCAGTCCATGAAGTGAGGTGTTGAATATTGATTATCAATGGAGTAGTACATACCATGAGATATGTAGTGGTATCATATTCATATATGTAATATAAATATTGGTGGTTAAGTATATAACTCATTTTTAATTATTCTAATGATCTAGGAAAATTAGTGTTTAATAAGGTTCAATGTGAAAGGATGTATGGATATGTGGTTTGATGTTACCAAGAAATTGTAGTGGATAGTATCATCATGATGAGTGGGGTAATTTTTGTGTGTGCTCAATAGATATTGTATTCATGATCTACATTATGAATAGGTGTGTGCTGAATTATTCAACCTCTCCCTGGTGTATTCATGCAGATGAGTGTAGTAATGTGATCCGAAGAACCGGTGGATATTATATTCATAGTGATAATGATTGTATAATGGTGATTAATTGGTCATTATAGTATAATAACATGGATTTTTACTTATATTTGGATCCATTCTTTGATAATGGTGTAGAACATTTTCTTGATTCCATGGGGTTGATGAGTCATGTTTGGTAGTTGATAGCACATTGGTAGAAATGGGTGGCCCTTTCGATAACTACCATTTAATAAATTCCATCATGTTGACATTAAAAGTTTATTATTGTTAATATCTGAATAAAACATTAGATCTATCATTAGTTTTTGATTGACATGGTTCTAATATTATATCATAGTTTTTAGATAAATTTTCTTGTGTCTATGATTTGTGTTAGAGTGAAACAATGGTATCATGTCGAAAATTTGTATTAAAACATAGGTATTAGGGAAATAATTATTATGGATAATCAATTATGTGATGAATTATGCCGGTAGTTAAACATTCTATAAGTTGATTGGAAATCCACATCATGATGTGTGATGTTGATATTGACTAAATTATATGGATTATTTTTTGTTATTTGTTTTGGTCTATGTTGTTGGTTTTGGTGATGTATCTAATAGAAACCATTGAGTCAACAAGATATTTGATTAGTAGGATTAGTTTTTTAAATATTTTTCATGATATATAAAATTGTTGTGGCTAAATATTTTGACCAGTTTTCATTTAGGAATGTCATCTTATGTGATCATACATTTTATTTCTTGTTGGTTCCAATGTTTAGTAGGATTCATATTGAGATGGTCTTATAGCCTATTGATGATTTACTTTATTTGTAAATATCTGGCATGATGAGTATCATTACCCTATAAATACATTATTTTTGGTTTTGGATGTTAATTTTTATGTTGTGGAGTTGGGAAAATAAATTTGGGCATCAATTGATTATAAATTAGAATCAGAAGATGTGTTTTATTATTATATCTGACCAAGGTATTAAGAATCAATATATTGGGGGAGCTTGTTGATGAGGGGTAACAATGATTATGGGAATCACAGATGTATTTTAGTCCTATTTTTTGGTTGATTAATGAAAATAAAATTCGATCTGACTATTTATTGTTGTGATTATTAAATTTCTCTCAGAGACTAAATGTGATAGATGGGGATGTGTGGAAATACGAACCCGCATTTTCTATGGTGTGGTCATTCGGGTGATCCTGAAGGGAAGGCATGAAATGGATTATGTATGTCTATCTCAACATCACATCATTAAATTGATGGTGGTGGATCATCCATTAATTATTTTAGATACATCTCCCCCATTTTAATCTTGTTTACTATAATTTTTATATTAGGCTGATTTATATTGGTAATTCAAACCATTCATTATCATGAATCTTGAAATTATTCTTTTTTCTAATTGATGGAACCGAAATCAAATTAATATTTGATTTTATCAAGGAATGGATGTGTTTTCATTGATTCATTTACTAATTATTTGTTATTCATATTTTCTATGATTGAGGTAGGATTCCCTTATCTTATAAAATCTTTTAGGAAATAATATTTAAAGAGTCATAAAGGTTTGTTTTCATATCCATGTGAGACCATTGATCTCGATGTTGTTCTGTACAATCTTCTTCCACATTGATATAGGAGAATAAGATGTGGGGGTGTATGGATTAAATTCAAATGAATTTTTTAATATGATAATTATACATATAATGTTCATATGGATGTTAAAAAAGGATTTTAGGTTTGGAATAAACCATTAGTGAACATTTTATGCATTCGTGTATGTCGCAGATGACATAGAATTTCATGATATAAACCCCTTTTGGGATCATAATGAATACGATGGTTGAGGGATATGACCAATTGATAATGGTGGAGCTGTATGTATTGGAAAATTTTCCATGATGTAATTTTTTTGTTTATAAAGGGTTAAGATGTATTTTATACATAATAATGGGGTTTGGGTAGAAAATTCTGTATTTCATTTATCATAAACAAAATATAACGAGGTTTGTACTGGGATCTATAGGTTGTGGTTTTATTCATTGGTAAATAGTTTTGAAATGTTCTGTTTGGTCCCTAGATGTGTTAGGATGACTTGGTATTGTTTCGCGTGGGATTGTGTGATTTTATTCTTGTATGCATGTTGATATAATGGAATCCATGAGTTAAGTGGTTCATCATGGTGGCAATGATATACATCGCGAGTGATACCTTGGGTAGGGGTTAAGATGTGGTATTTCATAAATTTTGTTTCTCATGATTGTTTTGTGCTATTGTTTTGCAATATTGAAAAACCTCTAGATGGGGTGGTTGGATTGAATGGTATCTTAAATAACCCCGTTTTTAGAATTGTATATTTTCAACATAAAAAATCATATTGTATGTAATTTTTTGCATTTTGTTCTCACACAAACACTTGTTATGGTCCAGAGTTATGATTGGTCTCCCAAGAACCTATGAGTAAAGCATGTTGGATTTTGTTGGCCTCTGCACATCATGTGGGTATTGGAAATTGAGCATCATAAAACTCTTCATAAACATTGTTGATCATTCAGGGTACCTAATGAATCCATGATTTTTGATTTTGAACTACCCAGAGGTTACAATTGATTTTTTTAATTTTGATAGAGGTTACACATTTAAATGTAATTTTGATCGTAGATACGATGTATTTGGAGACCATGATAGCAGATAACGACCTGGTGGGATGTATGATTATTTAGGAATTTTTATCTTTCATTACATTCAATTTTATATGTCCTTATTCATTTTTGCAATATATATGTTAGTGGTTTCCACCTATGTTAACTACAAACCCCTATATGGAAACCCCATTGTTTGTGTATTATTTTATTAATATATATATATATATATATATATATATATAAGTGTTCAAAACCATTTTATATATGTTTTATAAGATAATAATTATGGATGGGGAATAGTCGTTACATAATATAGTATCCTAGATGATATGTCTATATATATATATATATTCCCCAATTTATTTGAATATTTATGCACAATATTGGGGACTCCATCAATGTCCCATGAATTTTATATCATTTGATATATAATTAGAAATTTATATTAATAAATTTGATATTATTTATTATAGTTACTGGGAATATTGATTATATGACTATAAAATTAAATTATGAAATATGGTACGAAGGGATCAATCTATATAGGTTATCTAATAGTACCTCAAAAACTTTTGAAATCCTCTAACATATTGGGAGATTCTCATGAGGTTACATACCACCTCTATCACAAATAGAGTTTTTCAGTACTTGGTGTCACAATTTATAATACTCTAGAAGGGGTATTATTTTGAATATAAATTAATCATTGAGATTTTAATTGTAAAATAATGTCACATTTACCAAAAAATATTAATATTTTTTACTATAACAACTCAAGTTGACCATATAATCTCAAAATTCTAGTATAAAAAATATTAATGGGTAATTTGTAATTTTAATACAGTCATATTTCCTAATAATATATATACAATTATATAAGGATTCACATATTTATTGGTGATATATTATGTGTAAGCATACTAATAAGAAAAATATTAACGTTAAATGGTGGAAATAGTGTAACTTAAAACAACAAAGACCATGAGATGAATTAATATATAATGACATAAACTGATTTAAATCCAGATATGAACACTATTTTATAGCCATATATCATTTCAGACATGGACTATAGGAATAAAGGTTATCTGAAATGAATAAAATCTATTATGGAACCATGAATAAGTAACCTAGTTGACTACTCCACTAAACATTCAAGTCTATATATATCAATCATCCAATGAAATAATCTGAATGTAGAACTAAATACTTTACTCTATTTTATAAAATATTATTTAACAACATATATATATATATAAATGAATATGAAAATATCCTATTTGGATGATAAATAGTGGATGAGTAACACATTAATTTTTTGGTCACTACCTACCCTTAAATACATACTAAAAAAACCAAAAATTTTATTTAACAATAAAAATTTAGAGTTAATTAATTGGAAATCAAAAGGCTACATAATTCATTGATGTATAAAATAAAATATGTTACTCCATGGGTAAAGTGGATTTTTAATTTACTAATTGGCATTACGATATTCATATTAAAAATTTAATGACTTTCTGTAGGAAAATATTGCATACAATCCCCCATATATATATATATATAATTTTATAGGTGTGATTGAATCCTTTAGGGATTGAAAATATGTTTAATAATTTCCAATATATAATTCATTATATATCATGGGTTCTGGTCGGTGTGGACTATATTCAAGGAATTATGAGCCTATTCCAACCACAATAAAATGTATTAATATGGAATGTTACATCACTCTATCAAAAGAAATTAATATATAAAATAATTTCTTGCATTATTAACATTTTATTTATAAAAAAAATTCTTATTTAAACATAAATCAAGTAAAAAAATAAAAATAAAATTAAATATTTATTTTTAGAAGAAACTTTAGAGTTAAAATAACAATTACATAATTTCAATAGTTCTCAGTACATGATTAACAAGGTGTTCACGATTGAATACATGAAAAAATTATAGATATATTTTATAAATAATTATGACCATATTTTTAAAAGTAAATATGCATTAAATTATAATTTTCAATATACTTCATAAATGAGTTTATAAAATATGTTATTTTATTTAAACATAACATATAAATTTAACACTTTTTCATCACACTATTTTAAAGAAATCTGTTAAAAATTCTACGGGGATTGAGTTTTTAATCTATCAATATAAGTTATTTTTTATTTGATGTTTATATGTTGATGATGACCTACCCAAATAAATTTTTGACAACCCACGTCAATAGGTGAATAATAGTTTAATTTTATTAAATATGTTAAAAGTAATTAATATGTGATAAATCAATTTAACCTTTAATTATATTAGGTTAATATTTTAAAAAATATTTATAAATATATTTATAATATATTAAAATTTATTAATATCCCTATATTTTAATGTTATTTTGTTACGTTAACTACCAAAAAATAAAATGATGAATAATAGAATGATTAGTGGAAAACCGAACCTATAATTAATTTATTTTGAGTGTATAATAACAGTAGTGAGAGACCCAAAAATGTATTAATGAATCAATTTTTATATTATTGTCTACTAGGTTAAAAGAATTATTGTGGAAAATACTATTACAAGTAATGATGAATACTTATCGTAATGTTTTTAGGATAAAAATAGACATTCATAAAAAAAATTCCCCAGTATCAATCTGTTGTTATGTATAACTATTCATTGTACCAAATAGACCATGAAAAATAAACATGTAATACTTAAACCCCAACATAAACTGAATGACTCTTCTTCAATTTTGGTTAATCATTTACACGTTCCATATATTATGAATATCTCTAATTAAACACTAATTTTTTTAATCATAAAAGCATATTGTGAATGAAATTATATTATGAACAATTTATGAATAAACCATGATTATAAACATCATGTAATTTACAAATTTTTAATATTATTCTATTCTTCATAGAGTCAAAGTGGAATACAATAACAATATGTAAGGTTATAAATCAATGTTTGGATTAAAAACTAATTAATTTTCACTAAAGTAAACATATATAATTTTAGAGAAACCCAACTATTTATTATTCCTAGATATGGATTACAATATTATCACTTATACATTATTTACTAAATGGTAATTATAATTATAAATTCCACAAAACATCATTGAATAATCCATGAAATTTTTACGTCTTGATGTTAATAAAAAATCAAAATATTATAAATCCAATATGGACTACATATCAAGAGTGTATAAGATAACACAACCTAATTATTCATATAAATATTAAAATAATTATAATTTAATGATTAACTACTATTCAATTGTTTAAGATTTTATATTTTATAGGGTAGTTGGATTGATATTAGAAGATATTTTACATATAAATTAAACACAATTAAAATTCTAAAAATATTTCCATAATTACAAGTAAACATTGTAATGAAAATTCAACTAAAAATATAATGAATAAATTTTATTTATTCAATAAATATATTAGATACACAACTTTAATTAAAATCATAACATAGAAAGAAATATACTTATAAATATGGGGATAGTTATTCATATAGAATCAAAGGACATGTTAGGTACCACATACATGTGGGGGCATAAATTAATGGTAAACATATTTTATTTATATTCTCCTTTTAAATTCATTCCCTTTAACTCTTAAATGATCTCAATCCACTATATAATATATGTTAATATCACATAATGATATTTTTTAATTTAATAAAGTATAACAGAAAATATTAACAATTTTATAGAATTAAATTAGGCTCTTCTGAATATAAGTTAGATAACCATCAGGGATTATATGCTATCTAAATTACTGAATAAAACTGATTGGACCCCCACATAAAATCAATCAATAATTGGTAGGACACCCTAATAGGTCTTCACCTCCGATTATTTAGACACATAGATCATTATACACTATTAGCTGGTATGATAACCTAGTGAAAAGAATATTGTAAAATAATGTTTATGGGATAAAAACAACTTATTAATTAGACATTATTTATCCTCAAAATATTAGAATACAACTTCATTTGGTATAATCCTTCAAGGTACTAAATGACAGAATTGAACATTCCAGTAATCTATGAATCTGCTTTAATATTTTGAATGATTTAAAATTTCATTATCTAATTCCCAAGTGCATTCAATAAAATTCATTGAAAACATCCTATCTTGGAAAAAATTTATAATATGGTGAATCATGTTTCTGTAAAATATATTTCATAATGGATGAATGATATATCCATTTTGATTCTTTAAAATCTATTATCACCAGGATGTACAAATTAATAAAAAAACAACAAAAATATTTTTCATGTGAGGTATCATTTTTTAATTTTCCCAAAAATAACCCATTTATTTTTTAGAGTATAAATATGAATACCCAAAATGTATTAGATATCAAGATTTTATATTAGATTATCTAATACATTTGTTGGTAATATTTTTGTAACTTGTAATTAAAATTAAATAAATGTTTTAAAAAACATATGGGGATCATTACTTATTTAATTTGTTGTAATTAATTTACAATGGAAATTTTAAATATCCAAAATGATAAATTTATCTTAAAACGCATCTCTCAATGTATCTCCTTTGAAATAAACTCAAGATTTTTCCAAGTTAATTTCTTTATGAAACATATGATTTTACATGACGGTTGGGATCTATTTATTTATAAAATGTACTTGTCAATGGATTAATAAATTAATGAATTATCATGACTTGATATTTGTACATTAACATTTCATCAAGTATGTTCTACTATGTTGCTCATACTGAAAATGAATCCCATAGGAATTTGTAAAACATCTATATCAAAAGAATGATTATATTCATTTTAGGTACCACTACATATAATTTTATTATATTCTCTCATAGAATATGCATAAATGATATATGAATTGTGTAGCTTGGAATATCCATTATGTAGGGACGTTTATACGGTCGTTTTTAATATTCATGATGATATGGTTTGATGTTATTGGCATAGTTGAAAATGCATCCCTGCATAGAGGAATCCTCATATATTACACATACAAAGAATAATTCCATAACGTAGTCATGAAAAGAATATGGTAACCCATATGTGGTAATCAATGAACCCTTAGAAATCCTAAATTTCAATGTTGGAGTTTCCATATGCATATTCCAATATACATATCATAACTGTATCATTGTCTCATTATATGGAATGCCCCTTGATATAGGTCTTTGGTACTCTAAAACAGGTTTTATTTAATCTTATTTTGAATTATAAAGTCAATAAAAACATTATTCTCCCATAAAATTCCTCAATATACCATAACACTATTTGAAAATATACATTATGTAGTGCATCGTTCACCTCATTAATAATATATAGGAGCATGAAATTTAATAGAACCCTTACGCACCATACCTAACCTTCACACATCTTACCAACAAGCTTACTAAATTCATGATACCCTTATATATCATACCATATACCAATACACTATGAGAAATAAATAAAATTAATCTATAAAAAATATCCAATAATCCTCACATCATATAATTATCATTTAAAACCTAATAAAAAAAATCTGATTAACAGTTAGCTATTGGTATTTTATATTCAATTTCCAATCACATTATAAAATGATATATATGGTTGTCAAATCATTTATCCCCATATCTTAAATCCACTATATTTACTAACCCTGGGTTCCTCATTCCTTATGTGTCACCACCACTGCAACCCACGTCACCCTAATCAATTTCTCCATCCCAATTATACCCCCACATCCTCGCGCTCGACCTCCTAAAACATTCGCCTCCACCCGTATACACACCTCCCTGAATCGATTAGTGTTCTGCCATCCTCGAATACCTCCCTCTCCTCCCGTATTCTGTCTCCATCCTCGACCTAGGGGCGACTCCTTCGTCATAGAATCTCACCACTGGTGCTCCATTCCTCTCATCTCCTCCCGCATACTAAGGTGTGATTCATCGTGTGCTACTGTCTGTAATTACGGAGGAACGACACACTTCCATAGAAGAACCATTTTGTATGACTACATTATTTAATTTAAACATTATTATTAATTTAGTGAATAGTATGGAATGTGATTTATTTTTAAAGGATTCAAGGATTATATTAAATGTGTTCTCATGGATAATTGATTCCAAATTTATATTTTTTCTTCATAGTTGTCTTCATGTCACATAATGTATTCTAAAAAACATATAACTATCAGAATTGGTTATGTGAAAATTTTTTTAATTATTTTATGATTATATTAACGTTCTTACCATTAATAAAGGTAATTTTATTAATATATTTTTCATGAATTAATCATTATTGTGAGATTGATTCCAATGTAAAGAAATTCTTGTCAATGATTGTTTCCTATTTGTATTTGTTTCCATTTTCTCACCATAAATTCAACATGGGTTAATAAGATTTACAATACAAGACATAATATAACATAAAAAATAGGATTTACGACCATACATACCACCACACTATAAAAACACATAATAAATTATTATTCTATGCTTATTCCATATGTATCTATTTTTTTTATTATAATCATGATACAAACCATGGATCACATGTCATCATAGTTTGAAGCCACATTTTTGAATTATTTATATTTTTTATAAGGAATATTTTTTCATATATTGGATGGCCTAATATGATGATTTTTTTAAAACACCACTTTTTGAAATAAAATACATCACATATTCCCTTCGGCTACACTGTTCACATTTTATAGGGGAGACAAATTATAGATTTTAAAATTTGGTGAAGTCTCATCTACCTATGTTCAAAATATGAGGTATTGCGAGACATATTGATTTGTATAAACTAATTCTTCATACACTACAAGAAGTTTCATTATATGATATATGATAGTAGTTCCATGTTCATCCTCTCTATGCATAGACTTATTATTATTATCAACATTAGATTCGACCATATGTATATTATTTATATTAGTTAAATTATAATTAATGGTATGGAGGTTAATTTCAAATCTAAATTATTACATCATAACAATACCCTTCTTAAAAACTAATGAAATATTCACTATGATATCATTCAAATGTTTATCAAAATACATTTTAAAAAAATTATATAACATTATATGTATCATCACTCTGAAAAAAATCTACAATCCAACGAACAATAATGATCCCCATTGGGGGTGTGACATAGTGGTTCACGACAATTATGAATTTAGGAACTTTTAACTTCGTCCAATTGAATGTATTTGAGTTATTTATAAAGTAAAAAAATGTATCAATAGATATAATAATATTAGGTTTTTATATGTCATGAAGGTATATAAAATATATTAAAGGTTTGACATAAATTCCAAATTATTTCCATATTATATAGACACTACAACTTGTATTCTACACAATATAAAATTTAATAAAACCTGTTATAAGTCGTATTTGCAGTCTCTCTAAAATTATATATACTCCATAACTTATATTATACTCTAATTCGTTATACCTTAAATCAAAACCCCCCAATAATTGTTATGAAAAGCCATCTAGAATCTAATTCATCAATTATTTCAATGTTACAAATATTACATCTTCTATAATTAAACACCCACTATAAGAATAATGGATATCATATCTTTGTGAGTGATACTTCATGATCATAAGAAGTTTTCTTGATATTTCATGATGTCCATAAATCAAAATTAATATCATGAATGATATGAATTATCTTCATTAAATTTTCTAGAGCATGTAATAACATGTTTCCATTATTTAACTTCATAGAATATATTTATTGTATCCTATGGTTTTCAGATTTCACAAATATATCATTCATAAATGATAAAAAATATTATAAATAGTATAGAAATCTTCATCGCATTCATGCACACCGATATTGATTTAATGATAATAATTTTATTGTTATTTATAATTTTATTAATGTTTTATAAATAAAAAATTTATTTTACCCAATTTATATATGAAAACAAGAAAACTGGTGAATATTATATTTCATGAATTTAAATTAACGTTTTCCTTGAAGGTATTATTCATAAAATTCTTATTTTACATTTATTATTCACTTAAATTAACAATAGGGGGATAATTATTTCTGTTCTCAATTAAATATTTTATATGTGGATCAACTCTATCATCACATGGATATATTAATTATACTAATCATATAAACATTATTTCATTTAAAATGAAATGAATATTTGGTATAATAAAATTAATCATACTACAATTAAATATATATCAATAATATATCACTATTTATTATTCAAATGGTCACCATCATTAATTCCAAAATGGATGATTCCTAATTTATTAACAGAGAATCCACTTGATTTTAGAATGTGGAATAACATTGATATATCATCTTAAAGAATTTATCAATAACTTTTAACTTATGAGCGATTAAATTAACAATAAAACAATTTAAAATTTGTTTTATTATTTTTTGAACACAACTATTAATGAACATTTAATGTGATGTGTGCATAATAATCCACTTGATCTCTTATGGTTGATAATGGCTACTTTTAGTGTGGACGAGTCTTTAGTCTGACCATATAGACATGAAAAATTTAATACCCATGAGAATTAGAAACTTCTTATATTACCCAAAAATTTTATTTTTTCCTTTACAATAATATAGGACAAATAAAAATAAAATTACATTTTAATAATACATATATATTCTAGCTTCTATTACATTTATGTCATACCATTACTCAATATCTTTTTTGTGATTACACTTTGAAGTGCCCAGATCAGTGTGAATCACTGAGAGGGGGAGGGGGTGAATCAGTGATCCTTTAAAACTTTTTACTAATTGATTCTTAATCAATTAAACCTCTATGGCCTGTTAAGGCCTCGATCCACTCTTCTTATGTCTCTCAACCTTTCCTGGATAATGCAGTAATGAAAAGGCACATGACACAAGGATTTACAAGGTTCGGCACCAAAGGCCTACATCCTTGCCATGCTCTCCCAGCATTGATTCTCCCATTATAATCTGTTAGTATTACAATGGTCGATACAGCTTCCCACCGTATCTCTCCTGAGTCCCACAGGAGGGTCTTTATACTGCTTCACACAGTGTTACCAGAGTCCCACTGGCCTGCTCCAGAATCCCACTGAAGACTTCTTCCACCCTGAGTCTCACAGGGGGCTTCTCCTGGCTCCTCGAGTCACACGAGTAGCACTTCTTCTCTTTAAGTTCTTCAAGTATCTTCAGCAGCCTGGGATAAATGCTGCTGGCCTTGCTCTGTACCTCTAATCACTTGTGATGATCAGGTCTTCTCATCTTGCTTAGGATTTATCTCCTTCTTTTAAGGATGACCTGGCTTCTCTCCAACTACTGAATACTCATACAACTGATATCTTTAACTTCAGTCTGGTCCAGTCTCACTTCAAAACAACTTCATGCACAGAATGCATGGAAACTCTGAATCCCCATGCACTTACCGCATGGCCTTCTCAATTTCTTCAAGATCCTCTGGTCTTGGACTACTCAGATGCACACCACTGATTTGTCTTTGTTCACGTGTGCATGTGCATGCATGCATCCATGCACTCCACTACTCTTCTTCTTGGTGCAATAAACCCTTTACGGGTGTAGTAAACTATAGCACACACCTTTTCACTTGAACTTCACACTTTGTTCAATGTGTTTACACACTTAAATGTGTGTTATACTTTGTGTGAGTATCCTTCTTTTCTTCTAAGTGTGTTCACTCCACTTAGTGCACACACTAGGTTCGGCCACTTTGTTGTTTTGCACACACAACTTGTTCTTTGATTTGCACACACACAATGAGTGTATATTTGGCCTCCACTCTTTTTGCACACCCCCAAGATATGCCTCGGCCTTCCTTTCAAATTCACACACACACAAAGTGTGGTGGTCTTCACTCTTCAAGAATGAACACACAAATGAACTAAGGCCTTGGGTCTTCTTTGGTGCACACCCAATACCTTCTTCTTGTATTTTCACACACAACCCGAGTGTCTTCAAACAGAGGCGCGCAAGGGTCACTTGGATCCAAGGATGGTCGGGCGCGCAAGTTCTTCCTACCGCGGGGCGCGCAAGTGCAACACCCGCGGGGTCTTCCTCCTGCCGCACAAGGGTGCGGGCAGAGAGAGAACAAGCCTCGGGCTCGCAAGGTGTTACGGCCACGAGGTCTTCCTGCCACACAAAGGATTAGCGCGCAGGGTCCCCTTCCTCTTGTCGCGCAAAGGTGTTGCGCGCAAGGGACTCCAGCCGCACAAGTAAACTTGTGCGGGGCTTCTTCTTCGCGAGGCAGAGGGCTCGCACGGATCAACAGATCTTCAACAAAAACATCAGCAAGCATAAAATGTGCATGTGGTCTTCTTTTTATAGGCGAGGCAGAGGTGGTTTATCCGCGTGAGAAAAATCTTGAACCCCCGAGATTTTCGGATCTCAAGTTTCTGTAAAATCTCGTTTTTCTCCTCAGTTTCCACCGTGGGTTCTTTCCTTATTTTTCTCCTTTTCTTTCACCTCTACGTGCATGGAACGTGTGCATGCCTCTGTTTAGGCTCATGCATGCAAAGCACGAACACCACATGGCCTCGGCACCTTCGGTTTGCCTTCGGCCAAATCTTAAATTCTTCTTATCATTTCATGAAAACTCATATTTATACATGAATGTGTTCGTAGAGGCCAGACGATCATCATGGAGGTCTCTGTTTGCTCGGAGGTGGCCGGGAACTCAAAAACCGTGCTCGGGTGGCGCCTCTGGTTCATGGCGAGGTCGCGGGTGGCACGGGGTGTCCTCGGCTCAAGCTCGAGGACGGAGATGCCTCAGAGCCATCGGATCAGGCGTTCGAATAACCTTGGACAACCTGGATCAGATCGCAAATGGCGCGATTAGATGAGCGGCTCGGATCTGGCGCGCGATCAATCGTGCGGCCAGGATGCGCTCCCGGGAATTTTTCCGCGTCCCACATCGAAACGGGGCACGGTTTTTCCGCGGCTTATCAACCATCGCGTGCCATCCTCGGCTCAGTTGAACTTCTCTCCCTCCACGGTGCCGCCCCGCACCGTGTTCTACCTGTGGGTGCGCTCTGCGCCCACTCTCGCCTCTGCGGGCGCGCTCCTAGCGCCCACTATGCACACTCGGGTGTGCGGCCCCTGCTTCTGCCGCCTTGGGCTCGCCCCACGGGTTCCCCCTTGGGCGTGGCGCCTTCGGCCCACATGTTCCTTGGGGTTGAACCCTCAAGGTGTCCTTGGCTGGCCAAATTTTTTGGCTAAGGAAAATATTAAGACATTGTTAAAAACAAAGTTCTCCTCCATATAAAACATGCCAATTGCCAAGTGCCACTTCTCTAAGCCATATTCCTTCTTCTTCTTAAGAATTCCATCATTTCTCCTCTCATATGATCTCTACTTAGGATATGGAATTCCCAAGGTTTCTTCTTAATCTTCTTCATCTCCTCTTCCATATGTGTTCAATACTTAGGAGGGACTTCTTCAACTGAATCTCATAAATCACAGATGTTCTTCAACATTCTTCATCGATCTAATCAGAGATCAATTGGATCTTCTTCTGATTCACATGCACTAAGAGTTAGTACATGGACTTCATTAATCCACATCATCTACTTAGTAGTTGTGGATGGATCAGCTTTCATCTCCTCATGCATTGTCAATACAAAGCATGGTCTTCAAACATTGTTATGACTTTGTATCATCAGGATACAAGTTCTATGAACATAAAGAACAGCTCAACAATCGTCAGATATTACTAGAGAATGTTTCAACCACATCTCCTATGCCACTTAGTGAATCTCCTAAGTGACATGCATCTTAGTACCATGGCCATTATCCATTCATCACCAACACCATCACATCCTTTGTCATTCACATATTGAACCTCCTTGACATCCATCCATTCATTCCTTGACAACAACATACCTCATTGACAACAAATGCAGCACAGTTCACTTCAATCTCCCCCTTTGTATTTGTTGGCAATACACTAGAGCACATATGAATGGGTCAATATGTGTGCCAATATTTTCTCCCCCTTATTGGCAATCAAATGCAAAGGTGTGGTGTGGTTCTCTTCCACAATATCTCTTCCTCCCTTCGAATAGCATCTTCTTGAAAAACACTAGGAGAGGGATGATGTCACATGTTCTTCTTTAGCAAAGAACCTTTAGTTGATCAACTCTAAGTCTACTTGGGCTAACCCGGTGTAGAAAACAAGAGTGATATAACCAAGGAACTCAATGTTGTCCAACATTCACAATACATGTGAGATCATGCTTAGGGGTTGAATTTTTTCAGATATTCAATGAATTTTCTAAATCCTGCACAAATTCACAAAACTCATTAGAAAGTTCAGTGCAAAGATAAAGCTCCCCCTTTCAACCATTTGTCTTCAATCAATACTCCCCCTTAATTGTCATGATGAATACAATTAAGAAACAAGGGATTAAAGTATGATTGGAATACCTTCACTTTTCTCAAGATGGTATTAAATCTTAGAATCCCATCTTCTTCAGATTGGCTCCCCCTCAAGGGGTGCACTCCATTCTGTCCAAACCATCCTCCAGTTGAGAATGATCATCATCTTCAATTCCCTGAAATGTTAGCACATGTATATACCAAGAGTATAAGGGAATAAGATGGAACCTCCTTGGTTCATCAATGTGAACAATAAGGTTGAGAAGATTCTCTCAACCGAGATGTCCCATTTTCACCATTCTTCACACTTTCACATTTATTCTTCAATGATGTTGGTGCTGGTGTGGATCTCAATACATCTTCATGTGAAATATTCTTCTTCCCTTTTTCTTTAGCAATTGCCAGAACATCATCTTCAGCTCTTTGCAGATCATTGGCAAGTTGCAACTGATTAGGCCATATGACTAACAAGTCATTTGGAAGTGAGGCCTCAGTTTTGGAAATTCCACATGGTTCTTTGGATGCTGCTAAGCTACCTTTCTTAGGCAACTTATTTTCCACGAATCCCTTCTGCTTCTTCAAGATTGATTGTCTGTTTGAGTCCAGTCTACCTCTATTGAATTTCATGGCTTCTTTACAAAGATCCATGGTATGACCTTTCTCTCCACAGTAGAAGCATGTTTTCTTGGTGGTCCTTCTGGATGCATCACCATTCTTGGATTTAGACTCCAAGGACTTTTCTTCCTTTTTCAACATCTTCTTGGGAGCATTGTCACCTTTCTTCTGTTTGCTTCCCAAGGTTTCTTTCTGAGCCAGGTTCAGTGATCTTCTCTTCTTTTTAGCTCTGGATACAGTTGGAGATTGACATGTATCTATTTGACCACTTGTGCAATCATCCCAGATGTTGTCAAGTAATCCAAATCTATTTGTAGTAAACAGATGTCTCTGGACCTGTGGATGCTGCTTCTTTTCTTCTGGCTTGCTCCCCCTTCGCATGGGATTCCTTTGTGCTTTTATATTCAGTGGATTGTACCAACAATCCTTTGCACAGTGCCCATACTTATTATAACACCAACATTGACCCACAAATCTTGACCTCTTCAGTCCTTCTGATTGTAGGGTACTTTTCTTGACTTGTTGTGCTGTTTCAGGAGAGCATGCTTTCGTCATTGACTTCATCCATACTTGTTCAGAGTTATTCTTCCATCCTGCACTTTTTGTGGAAACACATTTTGAAGCATGAGTACAAGATGGGATGGATGGTACCTTATTTTTAGAAGATGTTGCCCTTTCATTAGAGGATGTCTTTCTTTTAGAATCATCCTTCTCAAAGATCACTTGAGTAGAAACATTTCTTCTTTCAGCTGACTGGGAGGCTTCAGCTTTGGGTGATTGCAGATTTTTCAATATCACCTCCAGTTCAAAGCATTTCATGTTGAGGGAGTTCTTCTCATCCTCAACCAATTTTAGCCTATCTTCCCAATTCTGTTTCAGCTGTTCCATTTGGTCATCATGCACCTTCTTTATTTCATGCAATGAGTTGTCAAGCTCCTTCACCAATTTGACTTTTTCTTCGAGTTGAGCATCTCTGACATTCATTGACACTTTGAGCCTCTTTTCCAGTGCATGAAAAAAATCTTTGATCATTATCATAAATATTTCTTTCTCAGAAAGTCTTCTTTGCAATTCTTCAGCAGTGACTTCATATCTTTCATTTCAAAGAGAAACGGTTTCATCTTTAGCCTTCACCAGCTTTCTGAGAGTGTTGGTTATGCCAACCCTTTTTGCCAATTGGACTTCCAGAGAATTGGCTTCATCTTCTAGCTGTAATTTTTCTTCTTGAAGATCAAGGAGGCCTATAGCTATACACATTGCCACTTCCTTGGGGACTGTCTTCTGAAGATATTTGATTGCATTTAGAAGATAATTGTTCCTTCCATCTTCATCACAGCTAGAGCAGGCTTCATCAGAAGAATGATAAAAAGAATTGTCATCTTATGTGACTTTCACATTTCTTTCCATAAAAGGAGTTTCTCTGATTGCAACAACCTTCTTCTTCATCTTCTTTTCCTGTTTCTTCATTCTATTTTTCAGAGTCTTGGCAGATATCTTCATTTGAGGCTGTTCTTTCATTTCCTCAAATCTGCACTCCATATAGACTCTCTTGGATCTTTTAGAGGTAACCTCGCTCTGATACCAATTGAAGTGCCCAGATCAGTGTGAATCACTGAGAGGGGGAGGCGGTGAATCAGTGTTCCTTTAAAACTTTTTACTAATTGATTCTTAATCAATTAAACCTCTATGGCTTGTTAAGGCCTCGATCCACTCTTTTTATGTCTCTCAACCTTTCCCGGATAATGCAGTAATGAAAAGGCACAGGACACAAGGATTTACAAGGTTCGGCACCAAAGGCCTACATCCTTGCCATGCTCTCCCAGCATGGATTCTCCCATTATAATCTGTTAGTATTACAATGGTCGATTCAGCTTCCCACCGTATCTCTCCTGAGTCCCACAGGAGGGTCTTTATACTGCTTCACACAGTGTTACCAGAGTCCCACTGGCCTGCTCCAGAATCCCACTGAAGACTTCTTCCACCCTGAGTCTCACAGGGGGCTTCTCCTGGCTCCTCGAGTCACACGAGTAGCTCTTCTTCTCTTTATGTTCTTCAAGTATCTTCAGCAGCCTGGGATAAAGGCTTCTGGCCTTGCTCTGTACCTCTAATCACTTGTGATGATCAGGTCTTCTCATCTTGCTCAGGATTTATCTCCTTCTTCTAAGGATGACCTGGCTTCTCTCCAACTACTGAATACTCAGACAACTGATATCTTTAACTTCAGTCTGGTCCAGTCTCACTTCAAAACAACTTCATGCACTGAATGCATGGAAACTCTGAATCCCCATGCACTGACCGCATGGCCTTCTCAATTTCTTCAATATCCTCTGGTCTTGGACTACTCAGATGCACACCACTGATTTGTCTTTGTTCACGTGTGCATGTGCATGCATGCATGCACGCACTCCCCTGTTCTTCTTCTTGGTTCAATAAACCCTTTACGGGTGTAGTCAACTATAGCACACACCTTTTCACTTGAACTTCACACTTTGTTCAATGTGTTTACACACTTAAATGTGTGTTATACTTTGTGTGAGTATCCTTCTTTTCTTCTAAGTGTGTTCACTCCACTTAGTTCACACACTAGGTTCGGCCACTTTGTTGTTTTGCACACACAACTTGTTCTTTGATTTGCACACACACAATGAGTGTATATTTGGCCTCCACTCTTTTTGCACACCCCCAAGCTATGCCTCGGCCTTCCTTTCAAATGCACACACACACAAAGTGTGGTGGTCTTCACTCTTCAAGAATGCACACACAAATGCACTAATGCCTCGGGTCTTCTTTGGTGCACACCCACTACCTTCTTCTTGTATTTGCACACACAACCCGAGTGTCTTCAAACAGAGGCGCGCAAGGGTCACTTGGATCCAAGGCTGGTAGGGCGCGCAAGTTCTTCCTACCGCGGGGCGCACAAGTGCAACACCCGCGGGGTCTTCCTCCTGCCGCACAAGGGTGCGGGCAGAGAGGGAACAAGCCTCGGGCTCGCAAGGTGTTGCGGCCACGAGGTCTTCCTGCCGCACAAAGGATTAGCGCACAGGGTCCCATTCTTCTTGTCGCGCAAAGGTGTTGCGCGCAAGGGACTCCAGCCGCACAAGTAAACTTGCGCGTGGCTTCTTCTTCGCGAGGCAGAGGGCTCTCACGGATCAACAGATCTTCAACAAAAACATCAGCAAGCATAAACTGCTCTTGTGGTCTTCTTTTTATAGGCGAGGCAGAGGTGGTTTATCCGCATGAGAAAAATCTTGAACCACCGAGATTTTCGGATCTCAAGTTTCTGTAAAATCTCATTTTCTCCTCAGTTTCCACCGTGGGTTCTTTCCTTATTTTTCTCCTTTTCTTTCACCTCTACGTGCATGGAACGTGTGCATGCCTCTGTTTAGGCTCATGCATGCAAAGCACGAACACCACATGGCCTCGGCACCATCGGTTTGCCTTCGGCCAAATCTCAAATTCTTCTTCTCATCACATGCAAACTCATATTTATACATGAATGTGTTCGTAGAGGCCAGACGATCATCATGGAGGTCTCGGTTTGCTCAGAGGTGGCCGGGAACTCAAAAACCGTGCTCGGGTGGTGCCTCTGGTTCATGGAGAGGTCGCGGGTGGCACGGGGTGTCCTCGGCTCAAGCTCGAGGAAGGATATGCCTCAGAGCCGTCAGATCAGGCGATCGAATAACCTTGGACGGCCTGGATCAGATCGCGAATGGCACGATTAGATGAGCGGCTCGAATCTGGCGCGTGATCAATCATGCGGCCAGGATGCGTTCCCGGGAATTTTTCCGCGTCCCACATCGAAACGGGGCACGGTTTTGCCGCGGCTTATCACCCATCGCGTGCCATCCTCGGCTCAGTTGAACTTCTCTCCCTCCACGGTGCCGCCCCGCACCGTGTTCTCCCTGTGGGCGCGCTCTGCGCCCACTCTCGCCTCTGCGGGCGCGCTCCTAGCGCCCACTATGCACACTCGGGTGTGCGGCCCCTGCTTCTGCCGCCTTGGGATCGCCCCACGGGTTCCCCCTTGGGCGTGGCGCCTTCGGCCCACATGTGCCTTGGGGTTGAACCCTCAAGGTGTCCTTGGCTGGCCAAATTTTTTGGCTAAGGAAAATATTAAGACTTTGTTAAAAACAATGTTCTCCTCCATATAAAACATGCCAATTGCCAAGTGCCACTTCTCTAAGCCATCTTACTTCTTCTTCTTAAGAATTCCATCATTTCTCCTCTCATATGATCTCTACTTAGGATATGGAATTCCCAAGGTTTCTTCTTAATCTTCTTCATATCCTCTTCAATATGTGTTCAATACCTAGGAGGGACTTCTTCAACTGAATCTCATAAATCACACATGTTCTTCAACATTCTTCATTGATCTAATCAGAGATCAATTGGATCTTCTTCTGATTCACATGCACTAAGAGTTAGTACATGGACTTCATTAATCCACATCATCCACTTAGTAGTTGTGGATGGATCAGCTTTCATCTCCTCATGCATTGTCAATACAAAGCATGGTCTTTTAACATTGTTATGACTTTGTATCATCAGGATACAAGTTCTATGAACTTATAGAACATGTCAACAATCGTCAGATATTACTAGAGAATGTTTCAACCACATCTCCTATGCCACTTAGTGAATCTCCTAAGTGACACGCATCTTAGTACCATGGCCATTCTCCATTCATCACCAACACCATCACATCCTTTGTCATTCACATATTGAACCTCCTTGACATCCATCCATTCATTCCTTGACAACAACATACCTCATTGACAACAAATGCAACACAGTGCACTTCACACTTACATAACTCTATTTACTGACACACTTACCATTTCCTAGGCCTCTAAAAAACCTCAAATTGGTTTTTTACATCAAGAACACCCTTACACAAGTATAAAAACAAATTGGAAACCATTACAAAAAATTATTCTTCCATTGAAAATTGATAAAATATACATTAATCATTGTATGGTTCATCTCAGTACCCTTACTAATGTATGTGAAATTATGTTTGATCCATAGAGATCTTTCCAAACCCTAAGACATCATACTAGTACCCATATAAAGGTAATGGTACCATTATATTTGATTCCATTTATAATTACACAGACCAATATTCAATAAATTTATTCAAACAAAGGTAATCACAAACATTTTTATAATTCATAATGTGATGAATACCATTATATAACATTAATAATTATCTCTAAATATTTCCCCAAAATAATCATGTAATATTCATAGTGAATAATAATTATATTTTTTTGTAAAATAATAATTTCATTGCAATCATCTCACGGAATAATATTTATATAGAATGGAATTATTTAATTCCTTTTACTATTAATCCTATTTTTAATAAAGTATAATTACTGGACTGTGTATATAAAAATATATAAACCAACTTTTTTTTTAAATTTAGAATTTTTTATTGATGAAATCCAATTCCATAAAATTAATCAATAATAACTTTTGACGAATCTTGGAATAACATATATTACAACTAAAAAAATACAACATGTGATCTTAAAAATGAATAGTATTAATGTTTTCCTAAATTATTACTATTTTTTACATAACTAGTACCTACACGTGAGTTCGCAAGACAATACGTTCAATTCCTTATTTCAATAATACAAAACTATATTTCAAAGTTAATAATGAACATGAATACTGAATAGAATGAAAAACAATAGTGATAATTAATATTGAACTATAATTGGAAAAAATAATGATAATTGAAAATTTAGGAAAATAAGTAACATAAAATAAAATAGGAGAGTATACAAGAGAATAATGAAAACATAATGGAGAATATATGAGAATATATAAGGAAAACATAAGTATATCATCTCTGTACAAATAGGTTGAGAGGTAGTAAGAATGTAATGTATATGAACACATATAGAGGCTGTAAGAAATTGTGTAACTACTATCTGCTTCAAAACCTCCTGATTCCAGCATTAAGAGGTAGTATGATAGTAATTCTTGTTGAACGCATATAGAACCGGTATTTCCATATATTAAAATAATAGACCAAGAAAATGTTGTTGAGAAGATAATCACACCCAATATGATAATAAAATAGATTGAGACAAGAAAGGGAATCTACTAGTAAAACTAACTCCAAAATAAATGATACAATAAGAAAAGGGTGGCTCAGAACGATATTCAAATGTACATTTTATATAATAATGTGATGGCGGAGAAGCCTCAACTAGTGCGAGTCCTCTAGTGCCAAGTCTGCGGCTTGCCTGCGGAGTACTGTGAATTCGGACTATATTTTAAAAAATGAAAACCCTTGCTTATTCAAAACACTCCTGACCTATATCCTACAGACCTCCTCAAAGAGGCCAATGCAAAGGCAGCTGATAAAATTACCGATCAGCTCGAAGGCACGGGCATTTCCTCAATAATAATTCTCGACAGAGCAACTGCATCGGGTGGATCCTCAACGTCTAAGCCAGAAGTAAAGAACCTTCCTTGTGGATAGTTGAAAAGGAATGTGAATGATGAAGTTATTATTGAGAAGTTTGTGCGTAATAAGAGAAAATGTATTACTACTATGAAAGGGATGGACCTTTTGGTGTTAAACTAAGCGATGCTTCAAAGAAGCTAGGGAAACAATTTTCCACAGGAGCCTCTGTTATTAAGGGGCCGACTGAGAAGGAGAAGATTGATGTACAAGGGTATATTTCATTCGATATTGTGGATTTAATTTCATACACATGGCCTGATGTTCCAGAAACAACAATATTCTTCGTTGAATATGAGACGAAGGTTCCTCCTGCTTGAGTTTGGCATCTAAGAAGTGGCAGAAGTCAAAGCAATGGTATGTTGATTCTCTTCATGCATTCATTCACCATATACGCACTGCTATTTGTTCATTTCCCCCATGGCATGTTTCGATTATGTCAATGGATGCTGGATTCGAATTTTAACAAAGTCGTATTTCTATGCATTTTCATTTGGGTGCTACTACTATGAAAATGTTTTTTATAATGTTAGTTGGATACACAATATTTCTGACAGTTGTAATTTTAAAAAATGAAATGAAATAAATACAATAAATAAGAATAAAATAAAATAATGAATACACATTTCATACCTCAAATTTTCGGCACCACCATGTTCCCTACAAAACAAAACAAATATATTAATAGGTCTAATTACATTGAAAGAATATCACCCAAAAAAGACCATGTGTCTGAAAGCATGTTTGTTTTTGTCGATGTGTGACAAAAAAATAGCACCACTACAAGCCAAATTGGTTGCTGAAGCATGTTTTTTTGGGGTATTAAAATAAAATCCGTATAAATTTAAAAGGAAAGAAAATGTGAATTTATAAGAGTCGAGGGAAAAAGTTAAAGAATAAAATCAACATACCTCAATGGATAAGATAGCAGGTTCACCCCTGGGGCCATGGTCCACAACCTCCACTCCTTGGAACATTATAATAATTTTAAATATTCAATGTTAGTGTGATCAACATGATTTAATGAAAACACCCATCACAAAATAAAACGAAAAAATCTATCACATATTATTCCTTGTAACAAAACCTCCTGGATAAAAGCATATATTGATTTGGCTTCAATTTTGGCTGACGAGATGATGAGGCATAGTTCGAGTCAAAAATGTTGCATTTGGATTTATGATGATAATTGAAAAAAGGATGTAGATGAACTATTCAAT
Organism: Viscum album; assembly: GCA_963277665.1. NCBI lineage: Eukaryota > Viridiplantae > Streptophyta > Magnoliopsida > Santalales > Viscaceae > Viscum > Viscum album. The sequence continues at coordinate 222,631,218 of OY728143.1, forward strand.
TTGTGGAAAAATGTCACAAAGATTGATTTGTTGAAAGGGATCTTTCATGAGCCTCATCCACCATAATTACACTATGAAGATCTGTCCAAAAAAATTTATATAAGGAAACATAAAAAAATGATATTAATGGAATATAAGTCTAATAATTCATTTTTGAATTGAGATAGTGAAATTCAAAACTAGAGATAATGAATTTTTTAATTGATCTAGTGAAATTTACAACTGCAACAGAAAGATAAGTCAAATAATGCACTTTTGAAGCATAAGAAAAAAAACATACCTATAGTCACAATAAAGAACTGCTACCATCCATGTGTTGTATAGTCCAATAATACAATGACTATAATAGTTATAGAAGGCAGAAATAAATATGTACTTGAGTAGATGAATTAGTAGATGTAAGAACTGATGTCGCAACATTTCATAGGACAAATGATGTGTTAGGGTTGTCCTCTTCCTAAAGCACTAGTGCGAAGGAAATATGACAATAGTGTGGAAGAAGTGGTATAAATAAATGAAATGAAAAAGTATAAATAAGTATTACCTTGTATTGGTTAGTGGTCATCTAAACATTTGAAGAACGTAAGTTGTGATGATATGTAGGTGAAACATGTAAACATTAATATAAGTTATAGATAGATGAAGTAGGTGAAACATGTAAATAGAAACATGGAAACATAACTTCAAAAAGAAAAGACCACTCAAATTAAATACATCATCCACTGCTCAAAGAGAGTACATGATGTAGTGCTCTAAAAAAAGAATCAAAAGTCATATTTAGTACATGTAATAGAATCTATTGAGTGAAACAAAATAAAATGACCCACTACTTGAAAATATGTCCTTTCTCGAGTCTCCAATGGTGTATTTCTCCAAAATCTAGTGTCACCCCACCCTGTCACCATGTATGAAAAATCAAAACCTTGTATTAATATTTATTATAATTAATATATTGAAATCATAAATTAGCGGTAAAACTTTTTTTAATAAAAGTGGATTAAATATTAAGTTAAAATAGTAGAAAACATAAAGGACAATCACATTGCACATTGTAATGAATATTCAACTTCATGATCTTATGACACATTCCATAATATATGTACATAACAAATGAAAATATTAGAAATATAATTTATAAAAGTTAGAATAAATAACAATGCAATATGAGAATAAAAAAACATGCAGGACATCGAAGATGTTTTCAATTGTTCCAAGAGTGCACACCTCCAAACAGAACATTAATTTTTAATGTAATGTAACAGCAAGATCCCTTCAGCTATCCCTCTCAATAATTAATAAACTTTTAGTCGAGTTGGTATACCATGTAGATGAATTCTACCTAGTATCAATTCAGGCATAAAAAATAAAATGTATAATTGAAAAAATAGATTCCCTATAGCAAGTACAACGTCCATATAGCTTATAATCAAGATAAAGCCATTAGAAATGCACCTACCCTAATGCTTATAGGGAAAGGGCTCGTTGAAATCCTCCATCTAGTTCAACTGGAAGATTTTTCCTACGACCAGTGCTAGTCTGAATTAAAAACGAAACTGGGTTTGGCGGAAAATCATGCAAATTGGAAAAAAAATATTAGTGGAGATGATATCGATTGAAGATGGTTCAGTAGACCTTCCTTATCCCATCATGCGACTATGGAACAACCATTCGAACAACCTAATTAAGTTATCTTAAATCCTTTAGGAAAACATCAACAGAATATCACCTACTCTCTGTTTCATGGGAAGAGTAGTGGTGATTATTAAAGGATCAACAAACAAAATAGTCATAATATAGGAAACAAAAAAAGTGAAAATATATACAACAAAATTTTATTCAGAAATGTTAATACAGCCCAAAAAATAAGATAAAATGCTAAGGTAATGATCCCAATTTTCAATAGACACCCTCAACTGGAAAATTCATAAGAAAATATGTTTCATATATATGTTTAAGAGAAATTGGAATAATTATTTTCATACACATTATATATATATATATAATCTGCAAAACATTTCAAAAGCCTTCTATATTCATTTAAATTGAAGACAGTCATTCCAAAAACCCATGCACATTCATTTGGAAATATGTTATTTTTGCTGCTCCTCCACACTCTCAAGTGATAAATGTACGCTCTAATGGCAGAGTTTGAGTTAGTTAATGATATCAAATCTGCCAATAATGTGAATGGGGAAAAATAAAATATGTATTGGCATAATTTCATCTTAACCAACCTTGTTCATCCATAAGATATTGATATGAAATCCAAGATCACTCGAAAATCTTCCCAATATGTCTGGTAGTACTGGGGGATGACGTTACTATATAGTATTGGTGCTTTATACTACAGAATTTAACAACAGAGAAAAAAAAGAAACAAAATAAACAAAACACAACATATATGCAGATTTCAGGCTAATTACCAACTGAGAGGAAGAATGATCAATATTGCGGTGGATCCAAAGAGAAAATAGAGACAATAGTTGGCACAACTAATGAAAACGCAAACAGCAGGACAATAACCAGAAGCACGATCAGTTTCTGTGATTAATTTCATAAATAAAATTTCTCAAAATGAATATAGATCATCCCAAGAAGTGGTTTCTTTAACATAGAGGAGCATGTTGGATGAATGTCTAATTACCAGAAATATACGACTACTGCACATGTCATAGGAGGGCATGGAGGAGGATTACCTGGAACACGAGACTGGGAGGGGTATGGATTGTATATAGAGAGAGCGGTAGTACTCCGAGGAAGATTACCTGGTCGATGATGAAGTGAAAATCGACGACACAGAGGAAAAGCAGATCGACGTGGAGCAGGTAAACAGGACGGAGGAGGAGTGGATGGATGCAGTTGCGGAGTAGGCCTAAGAGAGGGTTGTGTCGAAGCAGAAACCATAACTGGTGCAGAGGGAGAACATGAGCGGGAGAGGATGGATACAGAGAGGCTCTTGATTTCTTGTCGGATGATATAGTTTTGGGGAGAAGTGAGAACGTAATCGCGGAGATGGGATTTGTGGAGGGGGGAGGGAGATCAGATTTGTGGATGGTAGAAGACGAAATTGTTTTAGGAACCCTAGAGTGGGGAGAGTGGTTTCATGGATGGGAATCTGGGAGGGGGACGAAATCTCGAGCGGTGGCGGATAATTGGGATGGATTTTTAGGTATGGAGCGATTGATACAGATTTTAGGGTGATGTGGAGGTGACACATAGGCATGAAAATTCCAACTTTAGAAGATATATAGATTACATATGTTTATTTAAAATTTTATTATTAGACAAGAAAACATTATTATTTAATTATAATTATTATTATTTATAAAAAATTCTGTAATAAATTTTGAGAAAAACAATTTTACCCATTTGTTAACAAATTATTTTATTCCAACAAATATATTATATTATATAAAATGTGAAAATATGTACATACAATTCACAAAATAATATATATATCATTCAAATTTGTTAAAAAATTCAAGTCAAATGAATAATCACTAATAAGGATTTCATTTCAAATATATTTACATAATTTCAATAAAATATTATTTAAAAAAAATAATGGCTTAATTTAATATTTGAATACAGATATTAAAATGTGTAAATTTAAAAATATTTAATTTTTAACCCAATAAATTCTCTAAAATATAATAAATTAATTTTCATAAAATAAAGGCATATAAATTTTAAAAATTATCCACATTATTGAAGAAACATTAAAATCATCATTAAAATTCTATCCCATTGTATCATAATCATTTATACATTTTAAGTAAAATATATTAAATGTTTTTTAAAACATTGTAAATTAATTAAAATTTATTAAATTTGTAAAAAAGTTATTATAGTATATTATAATAAAATATATATTATTAACTTATTTTAAAATATCTTCAAAAATGGGTTTGCAAATATTCCAAAACATTGTAAATATTTTCATATTCTTTGTGGCATATATTTTTTTGAAATATAAAACATATAAAATATATGATTATGATTATTTAAAATTATTATCCATAATTCATAAGTAAGAACAATACAATAAAACTTTAAATTTAATTTAATTTATTTTTAAAAGAAATATTAAAGTAGTATAAAAAATCCATATATGATATTGAATTTTAAAATAAAATCAATTGAATTCTTAAAAAACCATTTTAAATTTATGTGAATTTTGAATAATCCATAAAACATTCTGTTAAAAAAATATATAATAACCTTTTTTTGAATAGTTAGTAAAAATAATGGAATGTAATATTTTTATAAAAAATTATGTTTTTGAATAACCTTTTAATTCAAAAGGATGAATTACTACTATTGTAATTCCAAATGATGAAACATGAAAATTTTGGATATCTATATATAACTATTGTAAAATTCTATACATTAGGGTTAAAAAATATAAAAAACAATATATATATATTCTATATTATGAATTATCCAAATTTATATTTCATTATAAAAAATGGAATTTATTAACAAAATAATAATAAAATTATGTTCTAATATAAGAGGTCGTTTCAAAATGTTATCATTGAATCATAAACATAATTTTGTGAAAGGACTAATATAAATGTATTGAAAATATTATGAAATATTTTATTATAATGATGTAATAGTATCATCTTTTACTCTATGATTTAAATCTTAATTTGTACTTTTAATTCCAGAGGAAATCACAAGAGATAGATAATATGGAATGAAAAAGTGTTTCCTTTTTAGATAATAGTACAATATGATATACACGATAAAAACCCCGTGTTAGTTAATGGAAAAATAAATAAAGAGAATAAATATAAACAAATGTTAGGTGAATATGGAGGACTCCACTAGGTACTTGGTGGAGAATTCTTCACTACCCAATGATAGTGGAGTCTGAATTTCCCAAATCATGACAACACCTTGAGCGCAGTATGAGGAGACAACACACTCAGTTGAATCCTTATAGTAGTATAAACAAATCTAATATTTTATACAAAAAATAACTACATTTACACTATTTTACTTCTCATAACATCAATAAATACTTAATTTATTATTTATTGGACATAAATTCAATAATATGATTATATTTTAAAAAAAATTATATGATGAAAAAGTTTTATTTACATTTTGTTATTGATATTAATTGAAATTATGTTTTATATAAAAAATATTATTTTCATGAGATACATAATGTATAATATTAATTTAATACTATATAAAAATCTAGTTTCATTAAAAATAATTATAAAATAAACTATTTAAATAATGTTTTCCATTTAACATCAGTTTACCAAAAATAAATCACATTGTTTTCATTATATAAATTCATAAACATTCCTTTCATTATAAATTTATATAAGCATATATTACTTATTAAATTTAATTTAATTTATATATTTAAAATATAAATATTTTTTCACATATATTAAAACATTTGAAAAATAATAATAACAGAAAAATAATCAATATTATATTTCTTCTAAAACAATTTCATGAAACATATGTCAATTTCTGAAAATTAAGTTACCAGTTATTCTTAGAAAATGATAAAAAAGTAATACACCTACCCAATAATTATCAAAATAAGTTTCTTATACCGAGTACATGTGAAGACATTCAAATCTATGAAATGAGAAATTAATAACCAAAACCATATTTCATATGAAAAATTTACTATCAATCAAAAATTCTAAAATTGAAAAGAATATATTAAATTACTAATGATCAACAATAAAGACAATCCAAAAACCCTAATATAATTCTCTATATATATTTTGATTTATATTATTACCCTATAATGTTTTCTTATAAATACTCTATCATTTAAATTTATATATATTAAATTAATAAAATCCATTGACACATTAAAAATAAATTTACATTCCATTAAAATAATTATAAATACATGGATGATTTGATAAATCACTTATAGTATTATCCATATTCTGAAACCCATTGAAATTCATTATATTAAATATTTCGAGACTATTTTAGGTAAACTATAAAATTTTATCATCGAAAGACAAACAGTCAATCTATTTACAATAAATTTAAAAAAAAATTTATAAAAAAATATTAATTTATGACATTATATATATATATATATCCCATTTCAACTATTATAAAATATGTATTCAATCATTTGTAATCATTTATGGACCTGGAAATTATATAATATGTGGAAAAACACTATATAAAATATATAATAGAAAATGTTTTCATTATGGTACATTTTTATATATATTATGGATGTTTGGAATAATTAAATATTTAATAAGACAATATTTCATTATTTATTTAGTTAATTTAATTATGAAACAATAATTATATTACAAAATATATAAAATTGTGATGAAAAAGTATCCACAAAATAGTAAATGCCCTTATTTTTTCTCTATATAATGGTTATAAAGAAGTATAATGAAACTAGTTAATATGTAATTTAAAAATTAAATTAATGAAAAATTATTTCCTTACAACCCATGGAAAATAAATCATTCTCCATAATTACCATTGGAATGAATATTCATTGGTAACATTCCATGTTTATATTGTCTTATAAATTAGATACTCTATTATTCCATTATTTAAATCATTATTATAATATTGTGGTATATTTCTTTGATCATAATATTAATTAATGAAATGTTATAGTAAAAGACACCAAAACACCACAACAACACCTTAAAATTACCCTCCCATTGATTAATAAGATGTTAGATAATATAGGTGGAAAAAAATAATGAAGATATTTTATCATGTTTTAAAATGAAAATTTAACCCATTTAATATATATTGAACATGAAAATGATTAAACATCGGTTCCCACCAATAATAAAATCATATAAAATTACAAACATTGATTACAGAATAAAATATGGTATTTCATTATAAAGGAATCATAGGAGAACTACTAGTGTTAAGCATTACACCTTGAAAATTCAAGACCACCATGTGAAAAAAAGGAACCATTATACTGAGAAAATATTATGAATCTAAATATCAATAATTGATTCTTTATTTATAAATGAATAAAATTATTATACGTTTTGACACCCCCTAATGTGTATCATGAAGATATGGTCCTAAAAATATTATAGGTAGTCATCAATATCTCTAAAATAATTTTATAAAATAAAATATAATACTGAAAAAATCCTTACAGAGTGTGTGAGGAATAAAATAAATTGTTTCCATTGTATATATTTATAACAATAAGTATAATATATATCGAATTACATTATACATATCAATACTCACATAAAGAATCATTATCCTGATAATGATACTATCATTGTTGGTATGTTAATCATATATCCCATCCATTCAAGATAAATTCTTAAACAATGGTAATGTGATTACACCTATCACATAGTAAATAGAAGAGGGTATTCTATAGTAATGGGTAACATTGAATACATTCTGTGTGATATTTGAATGTTTTTATTAGAGTTACAGAACTATTAACCCATTTAAATGATAATTATGTTCATCAATATTGATTTTTTAGTGACAATAAATGTATTTAATGTATATAAACCTGTAATAATTTTATTAAAATATTTTCTTTGTAGAAAAAAAAATAAATCCTCAAAAATCATATAATGATAAGGAAAAAATATTTTATAATGAATATTACAGCCTTTCATGGAAAAATGATATTATCCAAAGATACTAACTAATCATATACATAGATCTACCAAAAGGACTAAAAGAGTAATTATACTCAATGATAATTACACATGGACAAATATATATATATATATATATATATATTTATATTCTCAAATTATTCTATAACGTAAATAATGAACAATCAAATACATATTTAGTCCATGTTTTGTAAAATAAATTATGAATTGTTTTATTACCTTAATAATTATAATTAATGTCTATTTATGTTATACAATAACCAATTTGTACACAACACTTATATATTATATGTTTACAATTGTTCTCACCTACATTTACTATTATTGAATAATTATTTCTACTCAAAAATATGTAAACTACCTATAATAAGATATCTATAACAACCCTTATATAGTTATATATAATAATTTAATATTGTAAAAATATACATAATAAAAATTTATGATAACATTCATCTATGTGTTTGATTATCAATGATATTACACATAGAAACATATATAAAATAATACTGAAGGATTTAATGAGATTCATATCCCATAATTTGAAATTTAAGGGATTTCACCTATAATTATGATTAAAAAATAAAATGAGAAACATAAAAATTGCTCCCCACATATATCTTGTAGTCAATGATATTTATAACTTATTGGAAATTATCTATCCCTGGATTAATGAATTGTATTCTTGATGAGGATATTAATTATTTTATGTATGTAATAGGAGAAAATCAGTATAAATAAGGGTGAAACCATATCCATTAGTGGGTTCATACTAATATCTAGTTTTTTAATTGAAAAAAATAACAATTTAAATAATTATTCAACACATTTTCCCATTAACTAATGATTTTAATCAATGCAATTACTCAATTTTGAGAATTAAATTAAATATTGATTTTTTCACCCACCATGTACGAATTAGAATCCATATTAGCGCATAGAAGTTCTACTAAACCTATGGTAGGTTTTCTATCATTCCCCATATTCCAAACGCCTATAAATTTAATTATATTATTGTATCATTATGTTATTTAATGAGATATATATGGTAATCATAAATTCTATAAGAACAATTGACTGTGTATGGGATGGTATTTACAAGAAATCATATGTGTTATATAAAATTGAAAATAACAATGATTACCTGAGGAAGTGATGAATATTTTTCGTGAATCATTTTGAAACATGGGTATGATGTACAAGACAATAATGAAATATAGAGGTCTCATTTTCAATTATGTGTCTATAAGAATTTTTTTATGATTCACTTGTGTTATGGTGGAAGAATATATAATATAATTTACTACATTATTTAGAATGATTAAAAAGAAATTTATTATATCTAGGGGTTTAGTTTTTGTAGTATTTTTCATTGTTATCATTTATGTGGGAATACAAGTACAATAATAACTAACTAATTATTGAATTTATCATTTAGATATTATTCATATTGGGATATAAAATTATTGTATACATTAAGATAGTTAAATAATTTTTCAAAATATTTATTAACTATACCTTTTACTAAATATACAGAAAAATCATTTGAATCAATTGTGGATATACTATTAATAATCAAGAATATCTTGGCTGTTAGTATGATCATGAATATATTAATGTAATTTAACAAAAAAAATTGATTTAGATAAATTATTAAATTATAATGATGTATTATTTATTTCGTTTCATATATGTAGTCGAATATCAATAAATATTTAATTCCCATTAACTATTAATAATATATTAATGTAGTACATATCTCAACATAATTGTTTCAATAGTTATTGGTTTTCAAATATTATTTATTTATAGTAATTTTTTTTTCAGACAATTTAATGGGTATTAAATGTGAATGTTATTTATTTCATTGAGAAAACAATCTTCCATGAGTATGTGTGAATATAGTACGTTTATTTCGTGTCTATATTTGGAAGAGTGACATTCAATTATTTTTTATTCAATATATAACTAGATGAGATACCATTGACGATTTATTTTACTGACGTGAAGTTATATGGTGGGGTTATTTAAAATAACATCACAATTTCAGGTTATATGAGTCTTGTTTTATGGAAGATAATATTTGAAATAATGTATGGATGAATTTGAACATGGATTCTACATTTTAATATTGGTTATTGTAATAATTTTTAATGTTTAAAAATATATATTTTTCATATGTGGTAGGGTGGGGAAACTGTTAATAAAAGTTTATAGGGTTTTTATATAAAAATATTGTTTTCAATAGTATCATACAATAATACATGGACGCTCGGCTTCAACTACAACCCCTTTGTGGGTTGATGTGACATTTTTTCAATTATAATAAATTGGATTTTCTATTGGAATCTATCAAGACCCTAGTAGATAATTGAATATAAGGTTTCTAAAATAGGGGTTATGATGGTGAGACGAACCATCAGTTTTAAATGGATAGTTATTGGGTATTTGGTATTTATTTTATAGAAAATCGATAAATCCTACTCCACAACAACAATATATATGTTAATTTATAACCCAATAATATTCATCTTGTTTCACTAATAATTAGTGAATATTTATTTTTTGTTACATGAACTATATTGGTTATGAATATAATAATAATAATTTTAATTTTATAACCTCCAACATTAGTCATTTTCACTATTCTTTTCCATTACCTCACACTTAACAATTATTATTTTTTATTTTTTAGTTTAGAAAATTATAATAAATTTACGTGTAATGAAGATATGATACTATTGAGGATAACTAATAATGTAATGTTGTATAATTTATACTATATAATGTGTAATATATCTATTAATAATTATGTTATTTTATATATAATGATGATGGTTATTTTAGTAAGATATAATGTGGTACAATGAATATATTGAATTGATTAATATGATTATAAAATCTTATAGGAAGAATAATATATTTTTTAAAAACTATATATTGAATATAGTATATCACAATTATATTAACACTAGGAGCGATAACTAAGCTGAACATTTCATAATAGGTTTACCTAAGATCATGGAATTTTGTTATGGTATCTTATCATACAATAATAGGGTTTTAGAAATCATAAAAAATGGAGAAAATATCATGGTTCTATGTTTTTCCATTATATCATAGTGGTGATTAGTTTACCATCATCAATAAAACCTAAAATTGAATAAAAATCACAAAATAGTGCCTTATGGATTTTGGATAATAATAAAAAAATTATTTTGATTACATGTAATATTTGCGAGAAAATAATGGTGTGTATTAGAAAATGGTAACTGTTATTGGTTATATTAAATATATAAATTTAGATAATCAACCGTGGAATATTTATTTATTTGATGATTGTTTTTTGGGTTTTTTATCAGTTACATGATTAGTGAAAGGAGAAAAATATTTCAATTATAAAGTGGGTTATTTTATTTCTAATTATTTTTATTGAAATTTTGATATCTATATCAAAACATAATATACTAATTATCATAATGATATTAGTAAGAAATTATTATAAATTTAGGGATCTTATTGGAATTTATTCATTTATATATAAATGAAATCATGCATTGTCTAGTAATAATTAGTGATAAACACAATATTGGAGTGAAAATAATCATTGAATTTAATAAACCAAACTGATTATTTTGTATATTTAATTGAGGTAATCCTATTATTAAATAAATATATATTATTATAAGTTATTTGATATTTTTATTAAGGGTAAGAACTATTTTTATTCATAAAAGAACTATTGTGGCCTCATACCATATGATCTGTGAGAGTGTATACAAATTTAGAAAATTATGAACATAGATTTAGAGTTTATATTATGGAATATAACCTTTATTATTAGAGATTGAATTGTAATGTCAGGGTTTTGATGGGATATGTATGGGATGAATTTTTTTTCAAATTGTTATTAGAATATAATCAAAACATGATAGTTTATTTATTATCAATGTTATATGGTGGGGAAATTTATGGAGTTTTGGGTTTTATATATAAATATTGTTATTTCCTTTAATTTATTACTGTGTAATTAAAATGACAAAATTTTTCTCAAATACATGTCACTGTGATGTGATCCATGATAGTTTTCCTTGTTTTCAAGATAGTGTTCATTCAAGTTAATTCCTAATTTTTTCATCTTTTATTTCATCTCATTATATTGATGGATTAAACATATAGTAACATGGAAATCATATATGAAATATTATATTTTATCAATTGAAATGACAAGTGGTATCCAAAGAAGCCATATATGTATTCTTATCACACTCTCGATTTCCATTATAATTGATGTGTATTACCGATTTGAGAATTATTCTATTATGGTTTATTTGATTCCTTGGGGTTGATTTCATACTATAATATTATATTTTGTGGGCTTCATGTCAGAAAAAAATGAACATACTTGATTTCATTTATTGTTTGTGTTAGGGAAGAACTAAACACACTATATATACATATTAAGTCATTGTTAATTATGATCCAATACATATAAAAATAAATAACACCCATATAATTTATATGTTTAGTGTTATAAAACAAAGCTATTTAAAAAAACATTTTTTAGTAAAATTTCTATTTACCCAAATTAAAAACACACTAATACCCCTTCATGATATATAAAATGTTATAATATTAATTATAACCAATTAAAAGTTATTTCCCATGAATGGGATAAAAATAATTTTTATACAATATAATAGATGAAATAATTGTTTATAACAAAACACATAATCATCAACCTGTTCAAACACCAACCTCACATAATATCTAAAAACATCTGACATCATGTTTCCATCCAATGATAGAAACTCATTTCTCACTATACATAATTGAATTATTAATTATACCAAATAACTATATTTTGAAATAAATCTCCATAAAAGATTACAATATTGAAATTAAGAAAAAATCCATGTGAAATGGATTTCATGCATGATTATAACAACATCATGTGTTGAAATAATTAAGAAGACATCTTGAAATATCATTAATACTTATTTTTCATCAATAATTATTTCACAAATATGTATTCATTAATTCATTAAACGGAAATGATATCATGCTAGATTCAATCCTGTTATTCATCCTATTAAAAACTAATGAACTTATTCCAATTATAAATTAACAACATGTTACATGATTCAATCAAGAATTTTATAATTAATTCTATCTTTAATAAAATTCTTATTGAATGGTATAAATATTTCCATGATGTTTTAAAATAGATTTCATTAAACAATATTTGAAAACCTCTTCATGATTGTGATGTTTAGAAAAAAAATTGGGCAACCATCATACTTATTCTTCTGTGAAAAAATTTGTAGAATATACCATTTATTATTTAGAAAATTTTATGATTTTATAAGAATAGTGACTTTATATGTCACATCCTTTTTTTATTACTATGAAAATATTAAAAAAATACATTTTTAATAAGAAAATACTCATTATCAATATATATAATAATTTTTAGAAAGCATTAGATTGAAATTTTATATTTAAATTCATTTTATAACATTAGAGAATGTTAATCATAGTTTCAAAAATATTCATTAATAGATCCCATAACCCATGGATGAAAATTAGAAAAGCACATTCACATCATCACCTTACAGTTGTAACCTCACGAAAACACAGGTCTTCAGCTGACCCAATATATCCTATAGAAGTAGTTAACACATTTATGTACCTTGAAGCACAACATGTTAGTTGTTATTCTATGGAATCCTATGTCTATGGAACCTAGATGTAGAATCTCATAATTAGAACCCCCAAATGGTGGAACCATATTGGTAAATCCTCCACAAATATTCCCTTAAATGGATACCCTGGTGATATATTCATAACAGTATAATTATACTGGTAGAACAAAAAATAATTGAACCATGAGGATGTTCATCAATGTGCATTAAAAAATAAACACTATAAAAATTACTAATCATTTACATTATTCATTACCTTATAAAAAAATAAACAGAATTCCTCATGGGCTCATAAATCTCTAATTTTTTACACTTCTCATAACAAATAAAAACAAACCATGAACTATTTCAATCAAATGTAATGGATCAATATTCAATTATTTTATTACTTCTAGTGTGTACCAAATGAAGGAATCAATAATCATCGGAATAAAATTACAAGTTAACAATAATATTTAATAAAATATATTTTATTAAAATTCATCATGACATTTAACCACCATAAGAAAAAGATAACATAATTGTACATGGTCATATAATCCTCATCAAGAAAAATTAAATATTTTAAAAAAAATCATCAGTCATAATAGAATCACATATTAACACATTAGAAAACCCCTCAAAATATATTTTCACCCTAAACATGTAATGAACAGTTCAATTGATGGATTGTGTTTTGATTTTTTAAAGTCTGAAAAACAATCTACGAATAAAATAGTGAGAAACATACATACCATATCATATTTAGGGTAGGTAGAAAACCAAAATTCATCCACAGATACTAGAATACATCTTTAATCAATACAATTATAAATATTTAAAAAATATATTCATTTTATTGAATAAACTTGAACATAAATTCTTTTGTCTAGAAAACACCCATGAATAATACATTTTTAATATCAATATGGTTTCTCATGGAATGATAAATTAGATTCACTAAAATATGTATAAAACCTTGATTATAAATTTCAATAATATTTCTAATCAACACACAAACATAAATATCACATGACGATTATATTACCTACATCAATGCAGTTGTAGAATAAGTCACAACCACATATTCTACCTCATTAGTGATAACATTTAAATTTTAACTCTTTATTGAGTTTCATAAGACAATAGTACTTTATAAAATGGAAATGAAACAAAATGATTATTTTTTCAAAATTAATACCATCCAAATCAATATCAATAAAACCATACCTTATAAAAAATTATATTTCTATCCAAAATAAATTATAAAATTTATATATCTTCTTTTTTATGAAAATAAAATATTATTATTTTTGATCACATTGTTATATAGAAAAAATTGTAATGGAATATAAAATATCATCTCATCATGTTTTAAGGTATAAAAACATCCAATTATCATTCAAAACAATTTATGGTTAATTTAATTTACTAATTAATCTTTAAATACCATTTTCCATCAAAATTGATTTGAAAACATAATTTCAATACCACCTTGTTTGAAATAAATTTTTATAATTAGGTTTATAATGTACTTCTCATAACTTATTCTTCTGAATTTTGTCCAATTTTTAATTCACAACACCAGACAAATTATAATGCACAAGATCGTTGAGGATATATATAGGATATAAATTTGAGAATAGTGATGTATGGAATTTTTTCCCTAGATTTATTATTCGTGGATCATGTCTTTGTTAATAACAATTGATATTTTCGACATAGACTTGTGATTTAAAAATAAGATGAGTTGAACATTATTTTTCTACTTTACATGATGTGGATAAATTATTTTCTTTATTATTAACATTTTATAAATATTCATAATTTTATATTATTTTACATGATTGAAAAAACTATTAGTCAGATCATCCATTGTAGATCTAACATAATATTCAGAAATTTAATTATTTGAATATTTATGGGAATTTACATTAGTGTTATTAATTATTCTACAAGAATCATTGTAGGAAAAACAAATTCATCATTCATTTGTAGGTTATCCATGATATATTCCAATATAACAACTTGAATCAATCTTACATGATTTTGAACTTGTAATCATGATCGTATAGGGGCATAATACCATAATAATATTATTCAATCATATTTTTTTATCGTTTTATATCCATAATGAGTTTATTCCAAATTTTTTGTTTGGATGGAATGAATATAATCTTGTATGAATTTTCTTGTATATTTTGCATAAGAATTTCTATAAATAAAAATTTCAATGAACATTGTTTGATCAATCTCAACCAATATTTTATTCATTCATTAAACCAAAACATTTTTCATTACTGTTTATGGAATATTCACATCATATTTAATTTATTTTTTTATATATGATTTAAATAAATAATTATGGAATATTTAATCATTATATTTTTAGAGTAACATCATTGATTATGTACAATCTTTTGAACAATTCTGCAATAAAACATGATCATCATTAAATCATGTAATTTATATTTCATAAATTTAAAACATGTAATATGAGTAATGACATACACAAAAATATCTAAAAAATTTCACCATTTCAATAATTCCTTCTCAGGGGACTAAAAATATGTGAATGTGTTTTTTTATAATATATTAATGTCTTAATCAGATCATTTTTATTAGGAATTAAAATTATTACGCTTTATAAATGTTAATAAAATCTATTCAATGAACCTTTTAATTAAAAAAATTCAAGATGTCATTTTATATGAGAAATAATTCTCATATTAAATTAGAAAATATAAAAATACCTTCTTGTCCATTGTTAATTTTTATAATTCATGATTAAATAACATAAATTATGATCAACAGCAATTTTTTTAAAAAATATACATTCTTCATTTCAATTTTCTAAAAACATTTAAATTATTATTCACTTTATTCTGAGACCATATTTCATAATATAGTCTACATATGTTCATTAGGTATCACATGATCACATAAAAAGTTGCGTATCAATCATTCTAAATGAAGTGCGTTCTTTAATTTTTAATATTATTCTCTATTATTAGAAAAGTGAAACCCTTTTTATTAAGAATATAATAATTTCCCAAACACAGTATGATTTATTTTATTTTTAAAACATTATCCATGATATTTATATTCCTTAAAAAATGAGAAGATTACCCACTACTAAATATCTATTTACATTCCTCCATTGAGTGTTTAATTGAATGTTCTAGAATATGATCATTTTCATAATAAAATTTCTACAGTTAATTTTTCTATTATACATAAATTTTAGTTAGATAATATATTTTTATAATGATGTTGAAAATAAAATAATTCATAAAAATAAAAAACCAATTGTAATATATTTTTCGTCATTAAAAAATAGCTATATTTTATAGTAGTCATTATATCTAAATTTTTCCATCTCTTATATCAAGAATCCTTGACTATTTTATTCAATATAACGTTATATTAAATTCCTAATATATTTCACTTTAAAATAGACAATTTTTAAAAAACTTACATTGACAAGATGTAAAATATTTACAAAATGGTAACATTCATATTGTTTCGTGTTTTTTGGAAAGAAATAACTATTAAAAAACTTGGTTCCTATACCTTTATTCGTTATTTGGTTCCACTTCCCTATATTTCTTATATAAATAACATAATGAGATGGTTGTTTTTGTTGAACACCATAAACATATATTGTTCTTGAAATTTTTCTACATCTTACAATATGTTTTCAAAATATAATTCTAGAATTTTTCCCTCTTCCATCTATGATGAATATTATTAGTTTAATAATATCCTGCATATTTCCAATAACCCAATCTCAAATTACAATTTAATATATTATATCATTATATTTCCAGGATAAATTTTATAATTATCAATCAACGATAACAACATACAATTTTCATCCAAATTTGTGGTTAAAAAACTTTTAATAGAGATTTCATCAGTCATAAACTTTTTCATTTCCATTTCATCACTTGATATTTCAAAAATACATTCTCACAATTATATCATCATTATAATATTTATTTATTTTTCTTCAAAAACCATGTAGAGTAAATAACATCATCACTAGTTAATTATTAAACATTAATGGTAGAAATATGTAGCTATTTCATAATATTAAAAATAGAATAAATTTCTTCATCACTATTACTACATTAAAATTACTAATTCTTATAGAACTTTTTTCAATTTTTATAGATAATATTGTATCCTTTCTTCTATATTTATATCTTTTTTGTGAATTAAATTTTTATTTTATATTAAAACTCTACATATTTTATATACACTCCCTAAATTAATTTTTTTGATAAATTTATTAAAATTTCTCATTGGTCAACTTTTAAATTATTTAAGTGGTATAAAAACATGAGACATTGTCATCCATCTTATCAGTATTCTATATATTACAGACATCTTGTAAATTATTCTCACATCCTTATCATGGTTTGTTTTTAATTATCCTTCTCCATCGTCTTCGATAGAAATCATCATTATATTCATATATTTTAATCCTTTATTTGAAGTTTATATTTTATTGGTTATATTTTTAATAAAAATATCATATTTTTTCCTTAATATGACATTAGAATATTGTGTTTGTCATATATTTTAATATCACTTATATTTTGTTCATCAAAATACGATAATTTAACATAATATATATATATCAATATGGGTAGAAAAATTGAAAACATATCACAATCTTAAAACATTTCACCATAACGTCTAATGATAATCACAAAATCATAGACCTTTATTATTAATCTAATAACTTTATAATAATAATTAAATTTGTGATGATAGTATATAAATTTGATAAACTATTAAATAGAACACGTCACAATATTTCTACATTTATTGATATTATTATGTTTTTCCATGATATTTATTTTCTTATCCAGCCCCATTAACATTTATAAATAATGTATTAAAAATAAATAAAAAATATAAATCACATCACAACCATCATTTTAAAATTTTATCTTATAAATTGTTCTATGTATAAAAGTATAAACATGATGACTACATCCATCAGTAGTTTCTTATTTAACACAATAAATAGTTATAAAAAAGAAAATGCAAGATTATATCTATCCATAAATGAAAATATTAATATAAACCATGGGATTGTGATTTGTATTCTCTAGATTCAATCTATTTATTTCTGATAAGAAATAATAATAGTAAATTTTGAAAACAAGATCAACAAAAGTCAATACATAATGATGATAATGAATAAATAATAAAATATATAGTAATAAGTTATTAATTAATCACTGATAGTGTTGCGATTAATCAATCATTCTAATATTTTATGTCTTTAATTCTATAGCATCAACTTCCACTTATTTCATTGAAATTTTATATTTAACCAAATAAAATGACACATATATAGAGAAACTATTATTTAATGTTTTTACAACTCAATCACAATATCAAGTAATCAGAATAAAACATTAACATTCTTAAATATATAATCAAAATAAAACATTTAAACAGCATCTAGAAGGGAATATCTGTATTACTAATTGAAATGACCTTTGAATATTTTGTGCATCATTCACGTCATGTGAAATCTACATTGAAATAAATGAAATGAACACTAGAAAATAGACTAATATTACTCTTATAGATACTAAACTATATATCTAGTGTGTTGAGATAATCTTCTTCTTATTCTCCTGTTATTCATCAGACTATCCTTCCATGAAATATTGATGAACTACAATACAGGAATTACAATTTCATTGAAAAAACATGTTCACCTATGTATTCTCATATCAATCTCACATACAAATAAAAAACATTTGATTATAATATAATAGGGAACAGTGGTTACCATTTTCACTGACACCATAATAAAATTATTTATGATACTACATTGAAATTTTATAAATCCAACAACATGATAAAATTTCCAGTAATTATTTCATGATTCTATTTGAGAGACATATTAAACGATATTTAACTATATGTGGTCATTAATAAATTATTACAATATGATCACACATAATGAAAATATGAATATAATTACTATTAAACAATCTCATATATATCAATAAAATCTTGAAAGATAATTTGGGAAATTCATTACTCTATATTCTCATTCATCCCCTAATACCAAACCATTTTAATTTCGCTAAAAATTTACAATTTATTTCGTGAAATAATCATTGATTTCTACATCATTTTAATCTACAACATCTTCCTTTAAAAAAATTATACAACAAATTTTTTTTAATAATCCATATTAATTTTATCATATTTCAACACATATTTATGAATATAAAAATAATCTAGAACTATTCCAACTATCCGTCTTCTTCATATGTTTAAAAATATGTACATCGTACACAAAAATATTTCCAAATATCTATTATTTCGTGACAACATTTTTCACTAGATGTTAATTAAATTTTCATCCATCCAACATTATTCAATGGATACACTAACAGAAATCATTAAGATTTGAATTATTTTATTTAATCATTAAATGAACACATTAAATTTAATCATCATACTGAAAATTATTTTAGCAATAAATACTATATGACATATAGATTATATTTCTTTTAACATGTAGTTGTAAATCCCATGGTATAAAATGATGATAAAACAAACACTATACAACATATAGTATTAATAACTATAATATATCCATAAGAATTTAGAACCATGGTAATGAATGAATATATGAGACCAATGGTTGCACATGGCTGTAGCAAACCCATGATAACACCTAGTGGTAGCACATTAATCATTTCATTACAATAGAAGAACCCATGTCGTAGTACAATATACATTGCACACATGTGGTATCATCTCAAAAACATCATAATAATTATATTTCAAATAATTCTATCACCCCATATAAAATCATAAATATGTTGTCCATAAAAAAATAAACATGAATATATCATTTCATGATAACCAATTTCATCACCATATCAACAATATAAAATCTAAAACAAAGCCTCTTGTTTAATCTCCAAAAAACCATCACATTATATATATATTTTCATAACATAGTTAATAAGGTTGACTCCAATATCAAGTATTATCTGATGAAATAGATCAATAAATATTAAAATGGGTGAAAAAATAATTCATGTCCCACTGGTCACACAATTATAACAATTCATAGGTCTTCCACTTTACGATAATTGATTTCATATATAATGTTTCAAATTATAAGATGATATTATTAAAATGGTGTTATTCAAAATTTCTACATAAACATAATCTACTTATGTATAGATGTTGGAATGAATAATTAATATATATCCCTATTGTAGCATGATCATTGGTGATGATTATTCTGAAACAAGAAAAACATATGAAAATTATATTTGATATCAATTTACACATTAAAATAAATATGAATTTAATTTTGGAAAAAAAATTAGGGAAAGAATTGTATAATCAAATTTTCAAATAAACTATTATATGGTGAAGAAATTTCATTAATGATTTATTTAAATTTTTATTGTGTTATTTTTTTGGGAAATTATATGAAGATAATAGAATAATATGATGGATTCATAAACTAATTTTGGGGATATAAAACTTTTCCGTCAATGAATTTATATTTAAAAAAACCATTGGAATGATAAATTATGATGTATTTTAATCAAAGATGCGTGAAATGATAAATTATGATGACCAAATTTTTTATATTAACCAAAAAATATTTAAATTTTGATTTGTGGTATGTTTCTTCAAAATAATAATTTAAGATATATTTAAAATGATAGGTAGCAGAAATTATAAAAAATTAAGTAAAAAAACTAATCCTAGTGGGTATGAATAGATATGGTTTTTATTAAATAATTTATATATTCAATTTCCCTTAATGTAAATTTAGAAAATGGAAATCTCTATATAATAGTCATATTGAAAAAGAAACCATTATTATTATCATTCTCAGACATGAACATATATAAACCATAATGTAAAAATTTTACACATATTGAGAACACATTTATATTACATATTTATATGAGTTAATATAAATTATAGTAAATCATATATTGTTAATACACATATCATATTTGGTAGTATATTATTTTCATCCTCAATAACTAGTATTTTTAATTATTTTTTATTAGTTTATGTTTTGTCTTGATGATTTCCATTCAATTAATAGATTATAATCGTCAATATATTTTTCATGGTAGTATAATTATAACATTATAATTATTTATTTAATGTATTTTTCATTTAATGTATGAAATTTCTATGGTTTTCAATAATTTAACTCATGCTATGTACAATATTGGTTATTTTTCATTATAATAATATATAATGTATAGTGATAAATAATTTTCTTTCTACCTAATTAGTAACATTAATATAAAATAATTTTAACATTATTCTATTTAATATAATATCAAATATTTCATACAAATTCATGTGATAAATGATGGTGATAGTATAACATTAAATTATTGGTGTTCAAACAGACCCAAACAATAACATTTTATTCTATAGAATTATGTATTACAAATAGTTAAATTGTATAAATTTTTTTATAGATAAATCATGTTCTTTATAAATAATTGAATGCAGGGAAAGTTAATTTAGGGATATTTTTAAAGTGAAAATAATCATAAATTATTATGAGGAACATGGACATTCTATGAATTAATTT
This sequence comes from Viscum album, assembly GCA_963277665.1. NCBI lineage: Eukaryota > Viridiplantae > Streptophyta > Magnoliopsida > Santalales > Viscaceae > Viscum > Viscum album. The sequence goes on from OY728143.1 coordinate 222,653,171, forward strand.
CTCAAAAGGAGTTCCATCATAATGATGTATTTATTCATCATTCATTATAATGGAATAAACCTCTTGATGATGGGGTTTTTAAGAGATGAAAAAAATTTCAATTATACAAAATAATATAATAGGATATGTGAGTTTTCGATGGGATAGTTTATGATTCACTTTTTAGATTAGTTTGAGTGGAATTTATCATTTTTGTATAACATAAGGAATATGAAAATATTTTGAAACAAGAAAAATATCCCAGAACTGGAGAATACTGTGAATGAAACGTGATTCCATTCATTATATCTATTTTTAATATATTATTATTTATATCATATATTAGTCATATAATGTGTTTTATTGTATTTATTATTTATATATGTCATAAACCCTTCATTAAAGTAAATATATTTTCCTTATAATTGATATTATACCACTTAAATAAGTTGAATTTAGTAATTAAAAAATTAAATTATCTTTTAAAAGTTTTCAATTTTCATATCAATGCATGTTTTGAAATCAATTATATAATAAAATAGAAAAATTATATCATATTGGAATAAAATTCCTATTATATAGAATTATATATAACTTGTTATAGTTCCGTATTTATATATTTTATGCTAAATATATATTCTATGGATATAATATATTATATATAATATATATTTTGTTTCATAAGATGAGTAGATACTCGTTTTAGTACTCCCATCATTTATATCAATTTATAATTTTTTTATATATTATCAAATTGAATATTTTTTTGATAGTCATCTAATATTTAATGTTACATATTTTCACTCTTATTTATACCCTAAAATAGTTTTATAAATTTCATTTAGAAAAAAATTAATTTACATACTAATATTATTTTCATATTTCAATAATTTTTCTTACATTCAATATTTGTCATTGGTGGTATAACATTCCTGCAATATGAAATGGTACAATATTTAAATCATGTTGTTTTTATATTATTATTTTGTTTTATTCATATTTAAAATAACTTATTTAGATTCTATTTTATAATATTTTTAAGTATTTCATTTTATAGTATAATATTTAAATGTAATGAAATATTTATTCTTTCATATTGTCATAGAGTTTTTCATATCAATATAATTTGAACAATAATAATATATTTATATAGGAATTTCTATAAAAAATTATTTTGATTCATGATATTCATAAAAAATGAATGTGACCATCACATTCCTATTAATTTGTTAGATGAATAGGAGAATGTTTTCATTCATATTTCATCATTTTCAAATATTAGTCCCTAAAAAATCATTTAAACTAGGAAAAATGTGTTATAGAGTGTTATTTTATATAGAACATATTAGTATTATCAATTATACCAATGTATTATTCTATTTAATGGAGATAATGCTACAATTTTATAATCAGTGCGTTAGGTATTTGATTGATATGGTATGTCATTATTCGAAAGGTAAAGATGATAAAATCATGTACTTCTGAGTGGTAGATTTATTTCCTTGTGTATAAGAAATAGTGCTCACAATATCATGAATCACAATTTGTTTTTTGTATTTAGGTCTTAAACATCTCATATTCTTGAATCAGATAAAAAACCTGTAATTTAATTTTGTGGATGAATACCATTCACCCATTGAAAAAAACATAATTTAATTAATCATTATCTACAAATATCTTCAAATTATTTTTTTAAAATATTGAGATTGATCATTTTCAATAATATTTTTTTGTTAACTATATTTCAAATGATCCAGTACCAATAATAACCACCTTTTAACATTTTCAAAATTTAGTTTTTTTAACATAATTCTATAAATATCCAATTACGTTGTAATTATATATATAAAAATTGAATTTTATTTTATAAAAATGAAAATAAATTTTTATATTAATCATCAACACCATTTAAATTCATAAATGAAAATATATATATTTCTTATAGTGTATTAATGGGCCAATTTGATTGTATAGTAATAAGATGATTATATGTTTTAAAAAATGAAGTCATTACATCCAATTAATAATGATGATCACTCTAGATCATTAACATGAACCTCTAATATCAATAAAATATAATGTTATGTGGTAATTAAATATTCCATACCAATTACATTGTTTACACCATATAGTATTGATCATTCATAAAATCCTCCCAAATGAAAATAAAACATTGCAACTTCACAAGAAAATAAAAAAGATATAATTTCATCAAATTTATAATTTTTTGGATGAACTAAAATGAAATCTATAATATTGTTATACATATTCTATATAGTTCTGCGATGTAGTGACTTCATACCCACTGAAATAATTTACTCAACATTAACATAAAAAATTTATATGCATCATTATATCTAATATACCGTATAATAACATATTTTTCGTCAATAAACAATTTCAAATATAACTAGACAAATTGTTTTCTGTTTGGATATAGAATCATGTTTTATAAGTATGTCCAACAAACTTATTCGTTAATTTTTCCATTGAATGGAGATATTTGTTTTTCCTCAAATCATAATGTCCCATCATTATCATGGTTTGAACTCTATAATGTTTACAATGATCTCATGTATCTCCATATAATCAGTCTCTGCCACTATAGTCTACAAATTAATATATAGTTTAGAAGTTAATCATTAATAATAGGATTTATCTCTCTTACATAATAATTTTTCTATTCATCCAACAAATATCCATAATTAACATTCATATTTTATTAATCAACATGCAATTTATAGCATGATAATTCTAACTAAAAGAATCAATTATGTTATTTTCCATCCTATATAGGTAATGCTTGGAGTATTCATAGTCCATGATAAACTAAAACTATAACCATATTTTATATTTTCCACCCCCTCTATGTTATAATATTAATTAATATCATATTGTTAGAATATAAATGAAACTTTTCACTATTATTAAAATGCCTCTATATAATATATGAAAATATTATCACTACAATAAAAAAATCATGAATCAATTATTTAATCTCAAAGACCATTAATGTCCTTGATATATAATATTCCACATTGTCATTTTTTATAATGAGTCAGACTACTAATTTTTTTTCATTCTTCTATATCAAAAAATTATTATTTAATAATTTTTAATGTCTGTAAATATTTGGTGAGGAAAATTATCATTGTTTATTTGAAATTATATTCCAATTAGTCAATTTAAAGAATAATCCTTAATTTACTAGGTTATGTTCTAACTGTACTTGGACATGTTGTGAGGTTTATGTTAAATATTTAAATAAACATGTTATTGAATTAAATCTATGAATTATTTTAGTAGTGGAATGTTAATTCTATTAAATAAAAACCCCTATAACTTAAGGATTAATTTATACTCCCCCACTACTAATTATGTGAAAAATAATTCTCTTTATATACTAGATTAAAATATAATGAATTTGGAATATATTTTTTCCACAATTATGTCTATCAGAACTGTCCCAAAATAGTGTCATTGTTATTACATAAAAATATTATATATTACATTATCATCTAAAACTAGTACAACTTTTTTATTATGGTTATATTTATTGACCATATTATTATAATCTAGGATTATTTTCTGATAATTATTTTGATTAAATATAATCAAATATATTTCATTATATATATAACTTATATCAAACTTGATTTTATGCATGTAATACCTTTTGAAACCCTAATTAATTATATCCTTATTAATGGTAAATAATTATGAAATATTGTTCCCTTGTAAGTTATTGATTATGTCACCAATATAATGTAAATAAATCTAGTTTTCACAATCATTTTGTGTCCAAGATAGTCTAAACAGAGACACATACCTCTATCCATAAATTTAAAAAATTTAAATATATTCACGACATTGAGAATAACATAAGTATATATAACTATTTTATGTTATCTTATATTTTTTTATTTAATTAAATCATTTAAATAGATGTTTTTATACACGAACTATTCTATTTGAGTATAACATCATATATGAGCTCAATAAAAAAACAAAATCATATAAATTGGAAAAAATCGAAACTCTATATGGTATGAAAAATAATATTCATATATAATTGGTGTATCTTAAATATTGATCTTCTACATATTCATCTGAAAGTACAAACTGATATGATTAGGTAATAAGATACATTTATGTAATGTATAATCCATATAGTGTTCATAAATACCATTAAAATGATAAATGATCATATTCCAATTTTAGGAAGAATATGTTATTGAAATTTCAAGATAATAGTTATAGAATTTCTATATAGATATACAATAATTTCACAAAATATTATTAAAAAATGAAATATAGAATATTAAAAATAAAATGTAGTAAAATTCTATAAAACATCATATGGAAATTTCTTTATACATTAGATAAGATTATTATAAAAAATATATTACAACCATTAATAAAATATCTAATTCTTTAATTGTCAATAAATTCTCTTATAAATCATTATAGATAATTGTGATTGGTTGGAACATGACTTCAATATGTGTTTTTTAGTTGTTGAATGTATTTTTATTTTCTTGTCTGAACTTATTTCTGAAAAAATAATTTAGTATTGATTAGTTATGCATTGAATTTTTTTTTTGATGTATACAATTTTTATTAGTCCTAGATTTTTATATTGGATGATATTATGTTTATAATTATCCAATTGGATTGATTAACTTTTTCTGGTATATTATATTGGTCTTTTTATTTTGTTAATTTCATTATAAAGCCTTTTAATATTAATTTTCAGTTCTGTCTTGTGATAGATATCTCTTCCATATGTATGGAATATCATCATTTCTTTCAGTCACTGGTCATTTTCTACTTCTCACAATTATAGTACGTAACAAATTATATTTTTTATTCCTCCATTTTTTTGTTTTATTTTTTATTAAACAAAAGTATACACTCCTTTTCACAATAACTATGTGATTAATGTGTGTCTCTGGTTTATATATAAAGTTATATACTGAATAGAAATCTTTATTTAGAGTAATGATGTTTTATATAGATAATTAATTTTATAAATGTGATTTATACCACTAGAAAATTGTTATATTTTACATTACAGGTCATTGGTAAAGTTATATTTTATTCTTTTAATGATTGATAATGTATCCTCAACATGTTAAATGGTGATAAATATCTTCCTTATTCATCATGAGTAGTTCTATTTCTTTGGTCCGATGAATATTTAGGGAAGTATTTTTATAGAGTAAGAAAATCCAAAATTACTATGATTCCAAGGATTTGGTTTAATTTCTTTTTAAAATTCATACTCTGACTACATCAATAATTTTCCACACAATAATGATTTTAAAAATATATAAAATCATTTATGTTTTTGAGAAAATATTAATAAAAAATATATTCCCTTTGGAATTGGTTTATATTATATTAATTAGATGATCTAGTGAAACAATTAAATATGGTTGGATTTATATATGGAATCACTCAATGGTTTTTATTCCATTCATTCATGAATTTTTTTTGTTCAATAATATATGATTTATATTCATATCATGGGAACGATGAGTGATTACATTATGGATATTCTATGCTACTTCCCCAATGAAATTTATTTTTTCTTTTTTTTTTTGGCTATTTGGGATTATCATTAAATAATCAGTCACATTCCTTGATCACATAATACCTCCTAAATCTACACACTTAACTAAAACCAAATGGGTTTTATTGCATATTAAAAAACACTATCCATATGATAAAATCATATCGGTTGGACACATAATTCCCTTCTATGATTACTAAGGTATATAATGACTCTTAAATTCATCATTCTAGACTAATTTTTATTATCAACACACTTTATAAAATTATTACCAAACAAATTTCTGACCGAAATATTATGATTATTGATAGAATATCTCTTGGAATCAATTTGATTTTGTTAATGTCAAATATATCCATTTCATCATTTCTCTTGGCTATGAAATCACTAATATATATATCAATAAAAAATGATGAAATATTTCTATAAATCATGAAATCAGGAATGTGTTTGATACCATATATTCTAATTTCATTATCAATGTTCTTTAATGCTTTCAATTTAATAGTTCCATTATTAATAGAATTAAAACCCAGTTCAATTCAGTGAATTTTTATATCTTGCCCACTGGTTCTCCCAGGTCCTAGTTATAACACACTCAGGATTTCAGACCATGAGATCCACTATCTTACACCCTTTTATCCATTGTAGAGAATTACATAACTTTATTTACCACTCACCAGGTGGTTTCGAATAGGCTTAACCCAGAACATGTCTCTTGAAATGTAAACAACCCAAAAAATATTTTATATGTGGATGACATTATCATTTTATTATAAGGTGACAAATGAAATATCTAAAATTTCATATGTGCCCTCTCTCCCAATGTTGATGTCTCAAGTCAGGTCATTAATTGGAAACAAATTTCTATATTCATTGGGAAATACAATTTAGAAATTAGATAAATTATGATCATCGAAGAATTATGTATTACAGAAGGATATTTTCTAATCACATTAATTGGTTCTCCATTCTTTTGGTGTATTCCTAAATCATTATATTTTTCAGATATTTTTTATTGGATTCTTAAGAAACTCTCTACATTTAAAGGAAAACACTTTCTATAGTGGGGGGGATTTAAATATTTTGGTCCATAATTGATTCCAAGATGGCTTAATCTATGATGTATTATAAATGGGTTATTGAGTCCCTAAAAAAAGTGAACAACTACATTAAAAAAAATAAACTAGAAGAACCATGGATATGGACTCAGTAAAAATACAATGGTTTAATTGTTTCAAACCATTGGATAGGGGTGGTGTTGGAATAAAATACATAACTAGTTTTAATGGGGAATTTCATTCCAGTCATCAATGGAATATAATTCCAAATTAATCTCCTACCATTTCATTCATTAAAAATACATTCCATGAGATGATTAAGATGGTAGAAATTATTTATTTGAATTCCTAAATTTTTTCCTCCATCCAAATTGTGTTCCAAAAATTAGGGACCAGCTCTAGATGGATGGTCTCGACAAACACTCCTATGATGTTTTGGTTCGATAATTGGAATGGGGATCCCATAATTTAAATGATCCCTAAAGATCAAACTATAGAAAATATGAATAATTATATTTAAGAGGTTATTAAATATATTTTTGACATAAAATATGAGACTATTGTGTTGTTCATTGAATGTTTTCCTTTTTCTATCATGGAAGAATTTATAATTTTGGAACATTCACAAAATTAGTTGTTAGAATTTAAAAAAAATTACTATCATAATTTTAATTTCTCTAAAAATGATTATTAATGGATTTTATTTTTTGATATGGCTTGGATTAAACCATCATGATTTATTCTGATATGGCATATTTCCCACAACAGGATTCTAATTGACAAATATTTTCAATCTTTTGGGATTAAAACTTTCCCGATATGTCATCTATGATAACCAAAAATAGAAGATTCCAATAACATATTTCATTCTTGTTCCACTTCCACTGCACTTTGGAACTATATTTTGACATTTTTTATTTTAGATGGTTAATTATTGACATTGTTTTTTCACAAATAAACTGATGTGTCAGTATTAATAGTTCACATAAAATCATGAATTTAGTCATTGTAGTGGTCCCTAAATACCATTATGTGATCTTTAATTATAGAAATGAAATTTTCACATCAATTTCCCACTCAATATTAATGAATGTTGAATACGGATCCTCATTGACATTTGAAATGAGGCATTAATTCATAAGTGCTATTGAAACAACACAGTGAAAGAAATTGGTATTCTATGGAGAATTCATTTTCATGGCATTTACCTCCCTCTAATAGGATCATCTGATGTTTTCTAGCTACCAAATCTCTTAGGATGGAAGAATTTTAATGTGGAAGAATCTTCTAAATGAAATTTGGCCCTAATGGGTTGTGGTTCCATTTTCATGTATGATCTTGGTCATGTCCTATGGTGTATTTTTTAGAGTTTTGGCATTGCCACATCCATTGAGGCAGAAATTATAAGTGTGATACATGATATCTCTTTATCTATCAATCAAGGTTGTAATAACATATGGATTTAATGTAACAAAAATACAGTTGTGCATGTAATTTGTAATAGTTTGATTCATCAGAAATGGCCAATTACTTTGCGCTGGAAGATTGTATTTGTTCTCTTCATCACAACAACCATATCTACACTCATACCTATCATGAATTGAATAGGTTTGCGGATAGAATTTCCTATTATGGTGTAAATTCAGACATTATTTGGAGGGAGGATCTTCCAGATGATTTACTACCACTTCATGTGAAATATTGTAATAATATCCCTTTATTTAGACTCACATAATATTATTTTAAATAAAATAGATTTTGTATTGGAATTTTGGAAAATTCTCCACATTCTCCAAAAATTATAGATGATATGAAATTCTTTGTAGATTTTAATGATTATAGGATATCTCTATATAGACATATAAAAATATGTGTTTAACGCACAAATTTTTTTTTTTACCATTATCAATTTTAGTTTAATAACATTATGGGTAAACTCCAATAATATCTAGGTCCAATTCTGAATCCAACATAGGTTTCACATCAATATAATTGATACATATTATAAAATTATAGATGATGGTCAATTTAATATATAAAAAAATTATTTCTTAGAAGTTATATTTCTTGTTTCTTTTGAAGATAGATAAATAAATATCATATTTTACAACATAGAATTGATCATCATTTATAAAACACACTTAAAAACCATATTTATATTTCAAATGTAATACTAATGATCAAATCTAGGCTATTAATGAATTATGGGTTGTTCTTAAAAACTCTAAATTAGTAAAAATAAGTTATATAAATCAAGTATATGTGAATATGAAGAAACATAAATGTAATAATAAGACTATTTTATTGGTATGAGATAATAATCAATGTATATGATCATATCATATTGAAATTATAACCAAAAATATCTTTTAAAAAATTATTCATGATATAAATTTATACATTAAAATATTTATGATATATGAAAATGTAGGAAATAGATAATATTATTTAAGATATGGAAAATTAACATAATAATGTTTTTAGATATATGAATGTGTTCAAAACAATATAATTAATATTCATTTTGTATATCAGGGATCATTTACAAGACCATCATTATATATTTTAAATGTCACATAAAAAATTATACAAGGATCAATAAACATATCAATAGTTATAAATTATTTGGTATTGTCTCAAGTAACATATTTTTTCCCTTTTGACATATAAATCTTTTAATGATGCATGTGATGCCAATTATTGATATTCTTAAAACTAATTATCCTAAAAAAAATTATGTGTTCCATAGATAGAGAGGCAAGTAAAACTATATATATTTCACAAAAAGTTATTTAAATAATAAATTAAATTTATTACATTCAATTTAAATGAATCATAATTTGTAATATCAATTATGTACCTAAAAAATGATACCGTAATTATGATCCTTAAATAAAAATATATTTTCTATAATCGTAAATTATGTATATATGTTTTATTTTAATTATAATGTATATTATTTACTCAATTATAAAAACAATGATTTTTTATACATGTTAAATATTAAATATTCATTTGTATAATGATTCCCAAAGGATTATAAATAATGACTATATAATTTGAAGAAGAAAAAATATTATATTTCATAAAAATATTTTTTATGTTCAACGGTTATTCACTATTTATGACAATGTTTTAAAATATTTTTTATTATTTTAATTAATTGTGGAGATAAATTATAAAATAAAATAATTCATAACTCATCAAAATGTACTTCTCAGGAAAAAATGATAATAAAATGGTTTTTTTCTAAAATATAATGTTTTCATTGATTTGTTTGTACATGTTTTATATATGATTAGTAAAAATGTTTTCATGAACCTATGTATGGGTGATGTTTCATCAAGTATGTTCTTTTTTGTATATTTATATACAAGGTTCACTATGGAGGCTAATATTTTCTATAGTTTCTTTTATATAATAAACATTTAATGGGGAAAATCTTGATATTTAAGGGTTCTACATATTGAATACTGAGTTCATGGATTCTTCTAAAATTGTATAATAGTTGAATAATTGATGGAATTAAATCAATTTCTTGTGATGTGAAGTTATATTTTTTTTGGGACGTAACTCCAGATACATAATGATGTGAAAGACATTCATTCCAGGAAAATTCATTCTAAAACAAACCAATATATGTTACTTCCTCTAAGGGTTTTAAAACCCCTTCAATAATTCCCCAAAAACTTTTTTAGCAAGTAGCTAATTCATGAGGATTTATTTTTTGTCCATTCAATAGGTTTGGACTCTTGGATTTTCATGTTTGATTATAGGTATCCCTTACATTTTAATCTAATTATTTTTCAATCTTCATCATCTATCATCTTATTTACTTGTGGTGGGGGTGTCCCACCATCAATATAATATTTTTTTATGTGTTTTCTTTTCATGTGGTTGTGTAAGAAAATCATTTGAGGGGTGAAACTATCACTATAGGGATTATGGAGATCAGTCATGTTGGATTGTTCATGTATAAAGAGAATTGGTGAATTTTTATAGGTGATTCATTGCTAATCATATTATTTACATTAAATCCTAGTGTTTTCATGATTTATCAATTTTTATATCAATTTGGTGCACATAATTATTAAATAAGTGTACTATTTTGATATATATTTGTTAGGTAATATGTTTCTCATCTACTTGATTTGTATGAGTGCTCTATGATTAGAGCTATGAGTACTCATTTTTTGTAATGGATGGATACCCTATTTTAAGCCATTGATTTATTGGCTGAAAATGTATAATTCTTGGTAAATTATAATTTTATCTATATTAGAGATTCTCAAAGAAATGATTTATGACACTAGGTTGGTTGATTTAATATTGGTAATGGAGGCCCTAATTATGTTGATGTAGTTGAAACATATTAAAAAGTTATGATTTAGAATATTATTGTGATTTCTAGTATGAAACAAAATATAATTTCATATATTGAGGTTTTTTAACTATTGATATGATAATGATGAATTCATTAAATGAAATGAATCTATTTAATGGCTCATGGTTAGGCTACTTAGTTTATTTTCATTACATTCTGTACTGTCTAAGGTAGATTGATGTGATTATTTGAATGATTTCTATTGGTTGTATCATATGATCGTTTTACTAGAGTATAATTATTTTTAATGATATTAATAATAATAATAATTAATAATTTTTCCTAAAACCATGGGATTTATTTTTATGGAATTTGAATTTTAATAATATGTTAATTCATAGAAACTATAGACTAATGTTCTTTTATGCATGAAGGTAATGTACATTATGATGGTGGCTAATTGATGTATCTTCAAATAATTTTAATGGTTAATTGAATTTATAAAAAAATATTTGATGAATGGAAGATACAAAATTAATTGTATTAATTAACATATCATTTTAAATTAATGTTTTATTATATGATAACTAGTTCATTATAGTGGTAGTCGGGTATCCAAGCGATAGAAACAGTAGTTATGATAAATGTTGGTTCATTCCCATAGTGTGGTTGTGAGAAATATTTCATTCTATAAATTTTTTTATTTAATACAATTCACCACTAATGTCATCTTGGGTGACTGAATCCAAGTAGAATGGGTGAGGGTGTTTACCACAACATCCTTGTGGGAGGACAAGTGGATGACAACCCTATCTATACCTAATCTCTTCTAATGGTAATTACGTAAGATGGTATGCATGAAAGTTAATTTCACATAAATATTTGTGTATATGGATATGATAGATTGTATTTGTATTACAAACATTTCTCTCTAGAGATTGTATCCATGGGGTTATAATTGTCAATGAATGAATATATTGTGACGTCATGAGGTGTTTACTCAGTTTATAGGCTATAATGGCTTAGAGTATAATACCTCACAAATGATATACATCATATGTGCTGTAGTGGAAAAAATTAATAAACTTGTGATATATATATGGAAGGGTTGATTTTATTATATGATATGTCATGTACATGTTTTGATTCATTGACATTGTATCTATATAATGGAATATTTTAGAGTTATATGGCTTTTGATATGTAATAATGGGATGAGTGAAAAAACTTTTAGGGACACAAGACTGGGATAACAATGATGATTATATATTATATTATATTATATCTAATATGGATGATTTCTTTGTTTATGAAATGGTTGGGATTATATAGTATGATACATATTTTGAAGATGTGTTAGTTCAACAACTGTTCACTATGATTTGACTTTATTTATTTATTGATTACATGATATAAATCATGATAGATTTAAATGAATATATGGTTCAGATCACCATATGTATATAATAATTATTTAGATCTACTGAATTATGTTATCAATTATGATATATATTAATAGAACATTGCTTTATGGCGCTATTTTGGATTTATTATTTACATTATCATTAACTTTTTATAAATGCAGATTTCCATTCAATGGTTTCAAACAATATTTAAATAAATGTTATCTCAAAGGATTTATTATATATATATATATATATGAAGAGGATAATTTTTTTAAATTATTAATACCTATATCATTTATATTTTCTCTTATAGGGTAATTCCTCCCATATTGATTTTTATATAACCTCAGTGATTGTTGCCTTCTCTGGGCCTACATGTGGTGGGATATGGGTAGCCACAATTTACATTCTATCATTTAGTGACAGAGAGGTGTACCCAATGGTGGATGGGGTCATGGAGGATTGGTATAAATAGATCATGTTGAATAATATGATAGAATTTTAAATTAGGCAGTAGTGATATTTTTTGGTTTAGTAGGGAAACAATGTCAGTAATGAATTATAAAAAGTGTATATAAGGGATATTAACTATGAAACGTTTAGTTTTGGACAAATTTTATTTTATTAGTGAACCATGATTTTATATAATCCAATTATATGAAGTGAAACTGGTTGAAAGTTTGATTCCTATAGAATAAGTAAACATCAATATTAATTTTTCCTATTTTTCAGTTTGGTAGACAGTTGGATTGGTTTAAAAAATAACAAGGCAAAAAATAAATATTTAAGGTCAAATATTCCATATTATTATATTATGAGAGATATATATTTTTTTATTTTTGTATGAGTGGATCCCAGTCAACCTTCTCATCAAGTTAACTCATATGATATTCTATACTATTTGTCAACTGATGGCCACATAGGGAATATCAACAATAATGAAAGTATAATGGGGAAATACTATGTCATATAGTTCAAAATTATATAGACGAATGAGGTGTACATTTAAGATATAGTCATTGTGTATTTGTTAAAGGAGTTTGAGAATTATATCATTATAATTCAAAATGATTAGAAAAACATGTTTTTTTTGTTGTGATTACACTACATTTGAGTAGTGAGGTAGTGATGGTTTTTATTCCATATAGATCATAAGGATTCATCAATATCATTGGTGATGATTTTAGACCAATTCAAAGTGGAGTTTTATTCTCTGTCCATGAAGGTATCCATTCTACCAGAACTATGTACGATTGAACAGATTATTTCTAGACTACATGTGTTCAAAATCAAATTTAGGACCCTTATGAAAAACAATTCATAACTATTTCTATGTATGGATGAATTATGGAGGATTTATGAGGAACCATTGTGTCTATATGTGTAGTTATATACCCCATAGTTAAAGATTATGATCTATCTTGAGGTATAGGTGATAGAATATTTCATTGATAGTACATGAGATGGAAATGGATCACCCTAAGAGGGGTATCATCTAGATTCACCACAAAGAGGAGATGTAGTCCAGATAACCAAAATTCCCTTTTATACGTACATTTGGTTAGCTAGGAATATGTCTCAGTTCTAATCCTTCAATTTATTTAGGTATGTGGATCTTATACCTAATCAAATGGATCATATACATGTTTTTTATTTTAAGTTCTCTGTTATCAGTAGTGAATTTTGTCTACTATTATAAGTTTTCATCATAAAGTAATTATTCATCTCACGGTTCATCAATTAAAGAATATTTAAATGATGTTTCAGTAGTAATTTTTTGTAGTTTGGGACATGTATAGAAGACATGGGGTAAATGAAATATAGCTCAAAAATGGACCCCTTACAAATAGATAATAGACCAGTCTTGTAGGTGGTTATTATGAAGGAATTTGAGGACATGTAGTAGTTCCTTGAAACCTCTATGATATATTGTTTCCAATTATGTGTGAGAAAAATGATTTTCCAGGTAACATATTCACTTCTTATTAATCATTTATTTCTATTTTGATTCATTAAGAACATAATTAATTATATTATATACCCTCTTATATGATTTTTGAAATAAGGATTATAGGCATATAGTTATATTGAAATTTACTACGATACATGGAGTTCGAGAAAACTTTTCTGATGTCTCTGTATACTTTGACCCTTGTATGTAGAAGCACCACACAAGGTGATATATCCTATGCATACAAACATAGAAAAATGATATCATCTTTATTATGGAATTGTTGTTTTGGTGAAGTCGAACACATGGTTCTTTTAATGTCGGGCTATATTCATTAATAATGATTAACATGCATCAGTTGTTTTAGATGAGATCCATAAATTGGTGAAAGGAATTTCTATTCTAGGGCATTAATTATGGAAAAAGGGATTATGTTATCATTAGATTTCATAATTTAGTGTTTTATATATTTTTTATGAGTATCATACTGTATTTATAGTGGAATATGTAGGGTTAAACCTTCAATTATAGATTGAGTTTGGGGACTAGTTATAAAAACGTATCATATCTAGATGTCTCCATATATGATTGGTCCCACTGAGATGTGATAGATTCATATATATATTGACAATATGTTGTAACGTGGGTTTTTCCAGCCATGGTGTGAACTATTTATGTTCATGATAATGGATTAATGTGGTTAGTGTGTTTTTAAATATTATCATCTCTTAATGATTGTCAATTTCTAGAACATCAATACATTTTATAAAAATAAATGATATATTCATTCCACATGGGGATGAATGTTTGTTCTAAAAGTTCAGTTTCTTTTCTGGGTATAATTTGATTGGGTAAAAAAGAGTATATTATTATTTGAATAAAACCAACAGGGAAGGAAACATAGCGATTAAGATTGACAAAAAAAATTCTTTTGACACCATGGAATGGATCTTTATTTTCAATGTCCTCTCTGGTTATGGTTTTATCACCTCTTTTATATCTGCAATCCGAACTCTCTTTAACTCGGCGTCTATCTCCATCCTGGTCAATGGCTCAACTAAAGGTTATTTTAAATGCACTAATGGTGTCAGGAAAGGTGACCCCCTTTCTTCCATTCTTTTCTCGATAGTAGAAGACTACCTCAGTCGTCTGATCAACAAGCTGGTAAGCTAGAACAAAATAAAACCTATTCATGTCTCCAGAAATGTGAACGCTCCCACACATCTTTTTTACACTGATGACATCATCATTTTCCTTTACGGAGATAAAATAAGCATTCTTAACCTGAAAAACCCTCTCTCACACAATGAAGAGGTTTCTGGTCAAACCATTAGCTGGAACAAATCATGCATCTTATTTGGGAAGAATTTCTCATCCGGCAGAAAATGTAACATTCTCAGTGACCTGGGTATAAAGGAAGGCACGTTTTCATTCACCTATCTTGGTGTTCCCATTTTTTTGGGTAGACCGAAATCTTGTAACTTTATGACTATAGTTTATCATGTCCTTAATCAACTTTCTTCTTAGAAAGGTAAGTCTCTCTCTATGGCCAGTAGAACTTGTCTTGTAAAATCCACTATTTTTTCCAATATTGTTTATTCAATTATGGTCTATAAATGGACAATTGGAATCATTAAAAAAAATAAACACAGCCATAAAGAACATTATCTGGATCGGTAGCACTCTTGAAAGAAAACTTGTGACTTTGCCCTGGTCAACTGGTTGCAAACCCATTGAAAATGGAGGTCTTGGTATAAAAAAATTCAATCACTTAAATGAAGCTCTTAAAGAAAGACTCACATGGAATCTTTTTTTCAATACCTCTGAAGTAATCCCCTTTCTAAAAAATAGGTTTCTTGACAAACATAAAACGGGAAACTCTAACTTCATTAACTCATCTATCTGGCCCTCCATCAAAAACTCCTTCGCTAATATTATGCATAATTATATATGGATGGTCTCTAGAGACTCCTCCAAGAAATTTTGGTTGGATAACCGGACTGGAATGCCTTTAATATCCATGTTGATTCATGATCAAATCCTTGATACTACAAACAACTCTATGAAAGACATTTTAAAATCTCAACAAGATCAACTACCTGACAATATTTTAAGCATTATTGAAAACTACTCCTTCTCTCCCACCAATGACTTCTTAATATGGGAACCAGCTCACAATGGTATGCTCAACTCAAAGTATCTCTAAAAACACTTCTTTTTGTAACTCAGAAAATGACTATAGTTGGTTAAAACAATTCAACAAACCTTGGATAATGCCATTACATTTCAACCTTATATGGCGTCTTACGTACAACAGAGTGCCCACTGAACTTTGCCTCCAATATTTTGGCATCAATCTTTGTTCCAAATGAAAAATCTGTAATCAGTACAGGGAAGATACTAACCACCTTTTTCTCCCTTTTTCTACTGCTTCTACTCTCTGGAACTATATTCTTGACATTTTTTACTGCAGATGGTTGAATCTTAACTCTGTCAAAGAGAAACTTAAAAAATGTGAAGAAATGGAAGGCTCTCAACAAATTAGGAACCTCTTTCATGCTGCGGTTGCTGATCTTCATCATGTGATTTGGTATGATCGAAATTCTATTATTCACCAAAAATACTCATTAAATCAAAATGCAGGCTGAATACAGATCCTCACAGCCATACACGAAGCTGCCTCGATTCAAAAAGGAATATGCCAAAACACCATCCTTGAATTTGTTATCCTAAGGCGTCTCCGGATTAAAGGCAATTTCTGTCAGCCGCATTGTACTCTGGAGGTGTTCTGGCAAGCCCCCTTCCTAGATAGATTAAGATCAATATCGACGACACCTCCAAATGAAATCCGGGACCTGCAGGATGTGGTGCTATCTTCAGAAATCACCACGACCATATCCTTGGCTATTTCATGGGTAAATGTGGCATTTCCACCTCCCTCGAAGCTGAGATGATGGTCTTGATTCATGCCATTGCCTTTTCCAAATCCTATGGTTGGAATAACCTTTGGATCGAAAGTGACTCGACGACCATTGTCCATGAAATTTGGAATTGCATAACCCACCTTCCCTATCTTATCACCACCCACTAGATGGATCTCTCCCACTCGCTCAATGATCTTAACTAAATCATCACACAAGTTTACTGAGAAGCAAATGCGGTTGTAGATGGTCTAGCCAACATGGGAATCAATCATGGAATTACTTGCCTTGAAGACCTCCCAATTTCCCTCCACTCCTTGCATGAAAATGATTGTAATATTCTCCAGTCTTTTAGACTCTTGTAATATTTCTTCTCTTTTTTAATAAATCTAAGGCTTTGGTCATTTTTGACCAAGGCATCACCCTTAAAAAATGACATTATGAGTTCATTTGGATTATGGTCACTATGAAAAATTGTCTATCCATGTTCTTGGGGATGATGAATGTAGTGATCATATACGATTTGGTATATTTTTTGGTTTGATCCATCGATGACATCCTTGTGTACTCTATATTATAAAATGTGAATTAATTTAGTTATAATGTTATTTTTTTAGTTCCTTATCATTATTATTTGTCGGTGAAATGTTTTATGTATAATTTTTAGTACATAGTGTTAGTTTAATGGGGTAGGAATTTCCTCAGTATGGTTATTCATTTATAATTCAATGATATAGAAGGTTTTTATTTGAACAAATCCAAGATAGTATTCAAGTTGGTCATTTTCCTTAGTCATTAAGATATTATTTGATGGTTGTAGAAGATTGCTCTTGAATTTGGAATCTTATGACATTAATGATAGAGTGAATCAGTTGTTCCATTTGATTGACTTTTTTATGATGATTTTGAGTAACAGAATGATAATTTAATCATTACTATGTTCCATTGATTTCCAGCTGAAGAAGATCAGTATAAGGATTGTTGTTTTTCTTCATGTGTTCATATGGCATGTGTTCTAATTTATTTTTTATCAATTGTTTCTTATGGTTATCATACTATACATACTGAATATAATTACTATTCCATTGATTATTTTGTTATTCAGGATGTTCTTTATTCTTTAATGTTTTGGATATATTACCTAAAAAGAAACTTTTTTTTTGGTTTTTAATGATCAAAAAATTATTAGTTATATCTTCTACTAATATATTAAATAATTTAATTAGTGATGGGGGTTGGAACGGTTGATGTATTGTGAAATTGATACTTCATATATTCTAGTGATGAGAAATGGTGTTGCTAATTAATAAAAAAATGTAATGTAGTGATCTCAAGCGTGAATCTAGTAATTAAATGCAATTTATTTAAGAAATATAAGTGATGAAATATTATATTGGAGTGGATGATGGTTTAGGAAATCTATTAAATATGAAATTGAAATCAAACATAGTGTAGAATGTGAATGTTTCTTGTTGGGGGATTATGCGGTTGAGGTCTAGAGATAATATGTATTAATTGGAAATGTTTCAAATAGTTGTTCTACATGTGGAAAATAATTGTATTAGTGCCACATATGGGTTTTAAATATTAATGTGTTGATTTATATGGTTCTCCAGGAGTTATAAAAGACACTTTTGGTAGTTCATTCCATTGTGATGAAGAGATACCAAGAATTGAGATGTATGTTTTTCAGGTCAATGTTATAAACTGCAATTTTAGATTTGGTTACTCAATGTTTGGTATCATAGAATGTTATATACTCGCATTGTGTTCTTATGGATTTTCTATGTCCATTATAAGTTATCCAGTTGAGGTGAGAAGACATCTTTATGGTCTTAATTAATATTTTAACTTGAGATCTGTGATGTTTGGATTCTATATGGGTGACAGTGGATCATTTTATAAAATCTGAACACTTTATTATGATTTATTTGTTGTGATTAGTTGAGGTTTTTTAGATATTACCTTTAGAGTAGGTTTTGAGACTCCAATGATTATAGATTAATATCATCTCTAATTGGAATCATTATTTAAAATCTAATGTATAGATATGTCTTCATCATGCTATTGTCTCTCAATTATCCATTAGTGCTCCAATTCATCTAAATATGTATTGTTAAGAATATTGAACTATACAAGAACCTTAATTTATATTTCTATATTGTTTCATTGATTTTATAGTTTCATGAATGTCGATCCTTCCTTTGGTCATGTTTTATTACAATAATATTTTCTACATGACTATTGGTTTGGCACCATTTGAATTTATTATGGATGAACGTGCCATTCTATTTTATGTTGTATTGGGTTCAATGAGGAAACCCTTATCACAATAAAAAAAATAATATGACATATATTTTCTTCATAATTCATGATAGTATATATATTGCACAATGTCATCAATAATATTAGGTCACTCATGGGCGGAGACCATTTGATTATTACCAATGAGATCATGTGTTCGTGAAAGGTATGCCACATCATTGGACGCAATTATTTTTTTGGTGTAGGAATTATACATATTTTATTGTCCTATTCATGGTGTTGTATCTATTTGAATACATATAATGTTTTATAGAACATCCATTATATTTGATCAAAATTCCTTATTTATTTCATATTTTAATGCTCTTTCATTATAAATATGATATCTCAAATTTCATTAACTTGGATGATATCAAGGATGATGATGATTCGATCTTCATGAAGCTACCTTTAGAGATCTAATCCATACAATAGTGATATCTACATAGGATACTTATTCTAATGTGTCATGTCAGTTGGTGGCATTCAGAAGTTTTAGAGAGTACAAAATAATATTAATTGAAGATAATAACTCTGTACCCCTGTCTTTTTATTTTTTACCACATTAATGATAATATTATTTGATATTGGGATGTTTAAATTTTTTATATATGATATAATTTTCTCCTGTTTATTTTCGTGTATACACTCTCTTTCGATAGGTATCTTCCCTATAAGTGTTTTTAGGAGTTAGGGATGTCTAAATTATGGTTTTCCTCTTGATTCCTATTACATATATGGTTGAGATCATGTGGAGGCAATGTCCTCTATATGAATATATTAGTACTGTTGTTCGATGAGCACGTTTTGTTTCCACCTAATATTGTCTATGGATTATATAGGAAGATAATGTTTTTATAAATATCTAACATAATTTCTATTTTCTATCTAGTCTGAATGTTTTTTTATTTTTTTATGTATGAGGTACTCATGGTACATCATTAGATGGACTATAGGTTTTTGGATTCTAAAATAAAGAGGAATATTAAATCAATATGTGTATAATATTTACGTAGTAAATATATAGATCCCAGCTTATGGGAGGATAGTTCACAAGCTTCCTCATCAAATGATGTAAATCAATAAAAAATGGGTTGAGGTGTTTCATTTATCAATTTTTCATTTAAATCAAAATTTTCTAGACATGAATGAATTTCAAAACAAGAAAATGTATTGGTTTTGTTGACGATATTGTTTTTAGTTCCTCGGGTTTTCAAAAACCTTATGTCCTTTCTCCCAAAACTCGTGTTGACAGTGGATTACACATCATGATTTTTGGAATTCATTTAATAAGGATTGATTCTATACTTCCCTTTTTTTAACTATGAGGAGTCATCATAAGAAAAACATTTTAATCTTTTTATTATTTCATCTATATTAACAGAATTATTCATTCCTTAAAATTGTGGACTCTCAATGCTATTATAATAGTTTTTACTTGTTTTTTTAATTACATCATTGGATGTATCTCTATTGATGGATCTGTATCTTCTATAAGGGATTTGATGATCTATCATGTGGTAAAATTTTCATGTTTATAACATTAAAACCCTGAGGTAGGGGATTCATTTATTTATCTATTTATATACATGAAATCATATCATTGGTATTGTTTATCCAAATGGATGGAAATTAAATTATTCTTATAAATACGGAATTAGTTTTGTAGGAAATATTATTTATAGTTCATGGCTTTTTATATTTGTTGATAATGATGTGGTCCATAATTTTTCATCATGGGAGATTATTTTGTTTGAAGGTTGGACGCTTTTTGGGGGACTAGAAGGCATTATTAAATATTTTTTTCATTAATTCTTTATGATGAGATCTATTTGGGAGATGTTATATGTTATTTTTTATGATACTAGAATGGATGATTTGTTAATGGTAGATATGATAGAGGGTAGGGATGGTCTGATGTTATTGTATATCTTAAATCCTTTGATAGGGAGATGCATCAAGTTAAACATATTGTCGTCAGTGATTCCACCATAGATTTTTGAACATTTTGAAGTGGTTATTACCTGTTGATGTGATAAATATGGATTCATTATTGAAATTTATTTTATCGAAGGAAGAAGATTATTTTTCTTGGTTTATCTTCATTCCATTTAAAAAATAATAAGGTACATAGATATTCTGAATTTAATTTTTCTTATCATCCATGAATATGGTCATTTTCCAAGAGTAAATTTATTGCATAATGACTAATATAATAATGAATAATAAATGTTATACCCTTTATTTTTTAGTTTATTGAATTTTATAAAGGAAAATATGATAACCATGAGAAACCACATAATTATTATAGTTAATTCATAGAGATAATAGACTAGACACTTGTGTAGAAAGTATATGTCATGAAATAATTTTAAAGGTTAATTTTATTGGTGATATATTATTTATTTGATTTAAATGATAAAATGAATTGAATTAATTATTATATATCCTTAAATTATTGTGTAACTCCCGAGACTTTTATGTGTAATATTTTGTTTTTATGTTATATAAATCATCAAAGTAATCTCTTACTACACAAAACACTAGCTTGGCTTGCTTCACACGCAACTACGGCCTTCCTCGATAGCTTGCGTCGTACGCAATATCGAGTTTCACTAAACAATGAAATGCTATTAAAATATTACTAAAACTAGGTGTTATGAATAGTAATAACCACTTTTTGAAATTTTATAATTTTTATTCTTTAAAATGGACATCATTTTTGGATTCGGAATATTGAAATTATCCTAGGGTGAAATTTTTGTATTTTTCTGAAAACATTCAATTTTTGATGAATAGTAAAACCACTAAGTGGTAGTTAAAAAAACTGAATTTTTCATAAAACTTAATGTCACCACTTCTTGTGAATGGAATTTTGAAAATCCGAGAGACACGGTTAATATCAAGGACTAAAATGTTGTTCAATGAAATGAAAATAATTTTTGGTGAATAGTATCTTTTTACTTTTATTTACCACGGTTAAAAGTAAATAGGGTAATTAAGGGTAAAAATGATATTATTATTACCCTAACACATGTCCAAATTATATTGGACAAGTCTAATTCGACCAAAAACAACCTTAGGAATAAAATAGGACCATTTAGGCCCACTTGGATTAGATTAGGACATTTATTATTAATTTATTTAAAGAAGGGTTAAATAGTTAAAATCAATGTTTAATAAGTAAATTATTTTTAATATGAGGGTATACATAAGATAAATTCGACTATAAATATTAATTAGAAAGATAAAAATATTTCCTACATAATTGTATTTTATTTGTAATTTTTAGACATTAAATAATTTAATTTATTAATGACACAACGATGATGCAGTAATTATCTTATTAATGAAATATTGACATAATTGATGTTATAAATACCCAAATAAATGTAATTTGAGACTTTTTATGAATTAAAATAATTTTATAGGTTAATATGACATGTTATTATTGGTTTAATTAACATGGTTTTAACTAATAATTCTGTTATAATTTTCACAAAAATCAATTACTAAATAGTGTGAAAATTGACATAAAATAGTTTTTAACACAAATATTATATTATTAATTGTTATTTTATTCATAAAAATCTAAGGATTGGACAAATGACTTAGATAAGGTTATATATATTAATAATAAACAAATTCGTGTTCGTTTGGCTTGATATAGCAAGTTTATTATCCTTATAGTATAAGAAAACAAGAAGACACGGTAAAAGTTAAATTATCTAACCTAAAGTTAAATCTAAATGATAAGGTTAATATTTACACCTAACCTTGTCTAAATTCTATTGTATGAGAGTATTGCGACCCCTACCCACCTTATCTTTGAAATATATCAATTTGGATCTATTAAAAACCGAATTTGACTTTATAATAAAATAATATTTGTAGTTATTCCAAAGGTGCCCCTCTCTTTCCTTATAAAAGGGCACCTCCTCCCTCTCCTCCTCACACCACTTTGAGCCTTCAAGCTCGGCCAACACCTGCCAATTTCTTCTCTCCAATTCCCTATAAACATCCTAGAGGTTCTGGTCTTCTTCAAAGACCTATTTTAGTGCCCTAAAAGGAGGTCTCAAAGAAGCACTTCAAAGAAGAGGTAATGTCCGTTAACGATTATTTCATCTTTATTTCTTCTTCCACTTCTTCTTATTTAGTTGTTTCATTATAAAGTAATAACAGCAGTATCACTCACATACTGCTATTTTATTATAAGTATGAAACAACCCTATTTCACTATCTATCCATCCTACGGAAAAAGAAATCACTACGCGTGCGTACGTACAGAATACCATCTCCATGCCGTGGTGTAATCTATTTTCCACCACCACCTTACCTGGATGGGTATAATGGTGTAAATAATGACTATATATGACTATTATAAAGTAATATTGATTCTTAAATAGTATACATACACTCCAATACAATTCCACGATCATAGGAACGATATCATCACTCGTGTGTACATACGGAATACCGTCTCCACGATGTGATGTGACTCGTTCTACATGATCTTCATTTCATAATGATTATATAAATGATTTGAATGAATGAATATGATATATATTACACTAACACCATTCTGTAAATGAGGTATCTATAACCTAAAGAGAAGAATAATAATTTATTCGACAAAACACGCATAAGAACAAATAGTTATAAACACCCGAATAACAAGTGGAAATGAAATATTACTACTAAGAAGATAAGAATATGACCATTTATGATATCATAACAATTATTATGATTCTGGAATAAGTCTATAACATTTTTTAAATCATTATACTAGAGGTTCAGACACTTTCGAAGAAAATCAGGCCTAAGGTAAGGGAAATATCACAATCTCCATTTTATCCGAGATTGTTTATACTTTGGCATTTACTGGGGTGTATTTTATCATCCAAATACATGTTTCCTCAATATGTAATATTATTTCCATCCACCTAAAAATTTTTAAATCCAATTTTACCCCTCGTTGAGTTTTTATTAAAGGATATGAAAGGAATCTTTTGTCGTTTTTCATACAAGGTACTTTTTGAATTTTCCGACAAAAGTACGAAGAATGTTTTTTTAACTTATATGGCATGAATGGATTTTTAAAAATTTATTTACACGAATATTCCTTTACAAGTTTTCATGTTTATTTTTAATCAAATTATTTTAGTTTATAATTGTACGACATGTTAAGAAAGGAAAAGTGTTTTTGAAGCACAAATGAAATTTTCCTCAAGAATGGAGTTCAAGTGTTTTATCAAAATTATTTTCCATATAAGATAATAAAGGGTTCTGTATTCATCCCTATTATTACACTGATTTGACTATGTTGTGATGAAATTATATTTTTATCTTATATGAATTGTTTTATGATGTCACGATGTTTATGATTCCCATTTTTATTACATGGGTTATGCTATGATGTATGGTTTTCTGATTTTGTGCCACACATAAGAATGGTATCATTATGAGATGGGTGGGACCTATATCTCCCTCTAATGCATTGGGTGATGATTTTATATCTCATGAGATAGACATGGCTGGAACGGTAGGTTATACTGGTTCAGTGAAATAGGACTGAAATGAGGAGTGAACTCGGTTTAGAGGGGGACTTTGTCTACTAAGATTGTCTTGGCAATGAGTCTTCACTAATAAGAAATGAATCTCTATGATTATGTGTGTATTCCACAATGTTTCATGTTTTATGTTATGATTATTGGGATTACATTTCACTACTATGATTTATCTCATGTTATGATATTATGATCTCTTTTGCAGGTTAAGATTTCCAAAAGTTATGTTCTTATGAATATGATGTGATTGATATTTCTTTTGTTTACCCTTACTCAGTATTTGAGCTCACCCTTTTGTATGTTTTATTTTTCCAGGTCAGGAAGAAGGTTATTAAGTAATATATTCCAAAAGTGACTATAGATATGGTGAAATAAATGGGAGACAATGCAGACGCTTTATGAATCAGTTGTTTATGTTTCCCAGTTTCTAAAGACACAATACCTATACGGTCCTTTCATGGTTTTGTTATATGATGTAATAAGTACGCTTCAATTTTTAATTATTAACAATTTATGTAAAGTATGGGTCGTTATAGTTGGTATCAGTGGAAAGGTATAGTCAACCTTTGGAAACGTGGATGTGAAAGTCTTAGTAAGAACCCTAAGGATAATTCTAAGAATAGAGCACAATCATAGTGTTTTAGAAATGTCCATTAATAACCTAGGATAAGACCATAAGTGTGAAATTTTATTCATGATTACGTGGTTTTCCTATTATAATTAGTGTTGCTCACACTATTCTTCTTTGTTTTAGTCAATTCCTGGAACCCGAAGGAACTGTGTTAATGCGGAATGCGACGGGCAATGTAATGATTGTCCCCCTGAGAAACCAAACGTTATGGGAGCTGGAATGCAAAATCTTTTAGCCATGCTCACACAACATTCTCAAGCTATGAATCATGCAGGACTTCCAAACGAGCAAAAGAAGGAGAAAAATTTAGTTGAATCCTTCATGAGGCAACGTCCACCTTCTTTCAGCGGGTCTACTGATCCATTAGTTGCTGAACAATGGATTAGTACTACTGAAAAGATATTTTAAGTTCTTCAATGTTCTGAGCATGATAAAGTCCTCCTAGAAGTGTATCGTTTGGAAGGTGATGCTGATCAGTGGTGGAATCTTATTATGAATATGAGGCAAAGGGATGAAATTGAGTCCATGGAATGGGACAGGTTCAAGAACTTAGTTTTTCAATAAGTACATCCATCTTATTCTCCGAAAAAAGATGGAGAAGTAGTTTCTTGTACTAAAGAAAAAGGATGATGAATCAGTTGGTAACTATGAATCAAATTTTACAAGACTTTCAAGGTACGCTTCTGCTATTATTATCCAACCTGAGATTAAGATCGATCGATTCTTTAGTGGCTTAAAACCATGTCTCTGAAGGGCCTTATCCATAAGGGGCATCAATAGCTACGAGGAAATCGTTCGATGTGCACTCAAAGTTGAGATGGAGATTGGAGTAACCCATCAGTCATATGGGTTTGATAAGAAGAGGAAAATGGAACTCAAAGGAAAATCTAAAGAGCACACTGAAAAGAAGATGAGAGTTCCCTTATGCTCAAAGTGTGGAAAGAAACATGGAGGGAGTTTTCTTAAAGGTACAAGTTAATGTTTCAAATGTGGAAAGGAAGGACATCGGGCATTTGAATGCCGCGATGATGGGGAGAAGATTTCTAATGATGCAAACAAAGGAAGGGATACACAGAATGAACCTACTAGACTTCAATGTTTCAAGTGCAATGATATGGGAGATTATGCCAATAAATGCCCTAATCCAAGGGTTGATGATGATGGTCGACATCAGCAATCTCTTAAGGCTAAAGACAAAGGAAAGTCACATGCAATTTCTATCAGCGATGTGGAGTACGATAACGATGTGGTGAAAGGTACATATACCATCCACTCTAAAGTAGAAAATGTTTTATTTGATTGTGGATCCACCCACTCTTTTATTTCTGAAGAATTGTTTAAGGGTATCACCGTATTACCTCGAAAATTAGATGTTGAGTTATCTGTTACAACACCTAATGGCACAACAGTCGCACCAAAAGTTTATAATTCTTCTCTGATCGAAGATTGTGGGAAAGTTATTCTTTCAAATCTTGTGATACTTCCTATAGTGTAATTTTATGTGATTCTTGGCATGTATTAGCTTTCTTTATATGGATCTCATATTAATTGCTAAATAAGGGAAGTCACATTTCATATTCCAGATCAATCTATGATCGTCTATCGATGCAAGGATGAACATAACCTTCCAGTGGAAATTTCATCCATCTTATGGGTATTGATTCCACTAAATGAAGGTTATTTATCTCGAATGGTTGGTGATAAACTCACGATTAAAAATATTCCCATTGTACGGGAGTTCGATGATGTCTTTCCGGAGGAATTAAAAGGACTTCCACCAAATCGTGAAGTTGAGTTTTCAACAGAACTCGTACCGGGTGACTTTCCTATTTCAATGACACCTTATAGAATGGCCCCAATTGAGTTGCCGGAATTGAAAAAAATCCAATAGAATCTTGATAAGGGATTCATACGCCCTAGTGTGTCACCTTGGGGAGCACCTGTTCTATTTGTTAAGAAGAAAGATGGACCAATGAGACTCTTCATTGATTATCGAGAACTTAAAAAGATCACTATCAAGAACAAATATCCTCTCCCATTCATTGATGACTTATTTGACCAACTACGTGGAGGTCAATACTTTTCCAATATTGATCTTCGTTCAGGGTATCATCAATTAAGGGTCAAAAGGGAGGATATACCAAAGACGGCTTTCCGTACAAGGTATGGACAATATGAATTTATAGTGATGCCATTTGGTCTTACTAATGCCCCTGCTATCTTCATGGATCTGATGAATAGAGTCTTTAGAGTCTATCTTGATCAATTTGTGGTAGTCTTTATAGACAATATTCTTGTCTATTCAATGATCAAGGAAGAAAATGAAGATCACTTGAGAATTATATTGAAGACCCTTAGAAAGGAGAAGCTTTATGCCAAATTTACCAAGTGTGAATTTAGGCTTCAAAAAGTTTCATTTTTGGGTCACATGATCTCAAAAGAGGGGCTATCTGTGTATCCAGCAAAAATAGAGGTTATTGAAAGATGGTCAAGACCAACAACAGTAACTGAGATCTGATGTTTTCTTGGTTTGGCTGGATATTATCGACGTTTTGTGAAATATTTTTCACGATTATCTAATCCACTCACCAAGTTGACTTGGAAAGGAGTTAAGTTTGTCTGGACAGAGGAATGTGAAGCGAATTTCAAGGAGTTGAAAAGAATGTTATCCAGTGCACCTGTGCTCACACTGACTTGTAGTAGAGAAAGGTTTGTGATCTATAGTGATGCATCCAAGAAGGGATTGGGGTGTGTTCTTATGCAAAATGATATGGTGATAGCTTATGCCTCACGACAGATGAAAATCCATGAGAAAAATTACCCAACACATGATTTGGAATTAGCTACGGTAATCATTGCATTAAAGATTTGGAGGAATTATCTTTATGGTGAAAGGTGTGATATTTATACTGATCATAAAAGTTTAAAGTATATTTTCACACAAAAGGAGATGAATATGTGTCAAATAAGATGGTTGGAGATGATTAAGGATTATGACTGCTCAATCCATTATCACTCTGGGAAAGCAAACAAGGTGGCAGATGCATTAAGTCGACAAGACCATGCCAGTTTATCTATGATGAGGATCACAAAAGATCAAATATTTATGGATTTACAAAGGAAGGATCTTGGAATTATAATGGAAGGGGAAAAATCTTATCTTTCTCAAATGAACTTTCAATCATCTATACATGTGAAGATTAAAGAGGCACAGAAAGAAGATGTCGAGTTACAAAAAAAGGTGAGAAATGTTCCTGAATTCAACCTTGATTTTGATTGGATAATAAAGTTCAGGAATCGGTTTTGTGTTCCTCCCATCCCAGAATTAAAGGAGCTGCTGGATGAGGCTCATAGTTCTTTATTCTCTATTCATCCTGGAAGCACGAAGATGTATAGGGACCTGAAATAGTACTTCTGGTGGGATGGAATGAAAAGAGATGTTGCTGAATATGTCTCTTGATGCTTGGTTTGTCAGCAAGGTAAAGCTGAGAGATAGAAGTCTAAGGGGTTGTTACAACCATTACCCATACCCGAATGGAAATGGGAAAACATCACTATGGACTTTGTCACAGGACTTCCTAAAAAATGCAAAGGCAATAATGCTATCTGGGTCATTGTTGATCGTCTTACCACGTCTGCACACTTCATTGTTATTAGAGATGATTTCTATCCGGATCAGCTTGCCCGGATATATGTAAAGGAAGTGGTAAGATTTCATGGAGTACCAATTTCTATTATATCTAATCGGGATCCGCGATTTACCTCGACTTTCTGGTGAATTCTTCAGCATACTCTAGATACAGAGTTGAGTTTCAGCACTGCTTATCATCCTCAGACAGACAGTCAGTCTGAGAGAACAATTCAAACCCTAGAAGATATGTTGGGAGCTTGCTCTATGGATTTCAAAGGTGGTTGGGATCAACACCTACCTTTGGTGGAATTTTCTTATAATAATAGCTTTCACTCCAATATTCAGATGGATCCTTATGAAGCTCTCTATGGAAAGAAATTGAGGACTCCAACTTGCTGGGTTGAAATTGGGGAAAGAAAGCTATTAGGACCTGATCTCGTTGATGAAATGGAAAAAAGGTCAGATCTATTCAACAACACATAAGAGAAGCTTAGAGTCGACAGAAAAGTTGTGCCGACATCCGAAGAAAAGACCTCGAGTTTGAAGTGGGTGACAAAGTGTTCTTACGAATATCTCCCTGGAAGAGAGTCATGAGATTTGGAAAGAAGGGGAAGTTGAGCCCTAGATATATCGGTCCTTTCGAAATACTGGATCGTGTTGGGAAGGTAGCTTACCAATTGGCGCTTCCACCAAATCTCTCTCATGGTCACAATGTGTTCCATATATCTCTCCTAAGAAAGTACATACATGATCCTTCACATGTACTTAGCTCAGAAGTTGTACCGCTGGAGCAAGATCTTTCTTATGAACAACAGCCGATAGAGATTCTGGATCGTAGCAAAAAAGTACAACGAAGCAAGACCACTCGATTGGTGAAAGTTTTATGGAGGAACCACCAATTAGAAGAAGCTACATGGGAGCTTGAATATATGATTAGGGAGAGGTATCCTCATCTTTTTGTTACAAAGTGACAAATTTCGAGGGAGAAATTCATTTTAAGGGGGGTAGAATGTAACACCCGAGGATTTTATGTTAAATGTTTTGTTTTTATGTTATACAAATCATCAAAGGAATATTTTACTACACACAACACTAGCTTTTCTTGCTTCACACACAACTGCGGCCTTCCTCAATAGCTTGCGTCGTACGCAATACCGAGTTTCACTAAACAACGATATGCTATTAAAATATTACTAAAACTAGCTGTTATGAATAGTAATAACCACTTTTTGAAATTTTATAAATTTTACTTTTTAAAATGGACTTCATTTTTTGATTCGGAATATCGATATTAGCCTAGGGAGAAATATTGGTATTTTTTCTGAAAACATTCAATTTTTGATGAATAGTGAAACCACTAAGTGGTAGTTAAAAAAACTGAATTTTTCATAAAACATAATTTTACCGCTTCTGTGAGTGGAATTTCAAAAATCCGAGAGCCACGGTTAATATAAAGGACTAAAATTTGGTTCAATGAGATGAAAATAATATTTGGTGAATAGTAACATTTTAGTTTTATTTACCACGGTTAAAAGTAAATATGGTAATTAAGGGTAAAAATGATATTATTATTACCCTAACACATGTCCTAATTCTATTAGACAAGTGTAATTCGACCAAAAACAACCTTCAGAATAAAATATGACCATTTAGACCCACATGGATTAGATTAGGACATTTATTATTAATTTATTTAAAGAAAGGTTAAATAGTTAAAATCAATGTTTAATAAGTAAATCATATATAATATGGGGTTATACATAAGATAAATTCGACTATAAATATTAATTAGAAAGATAAAAATATTTCCTACATAATGGTATTTTATTTGTAATTTTTAGACATTAAATAATTTAATTTCATTATGACACAATGATGATGCAGTAATTATCTTATTAATGAACTATTGACATAATTGATGTTATAAATACCCAAATAAATTTAATTTGAGTCTTTTAATGAATTAAACTAATTTTCTAGGTTAATATTTCATGTTAGTATTGGTTTAATTAACTTGGTTAGAACTAATCATTCTGTTATTATTTTCACAAAAATCAATTACTAAATACTGTCAAAATTGACATTAAATAGTTTTTAAAACAAATATTATATTATTAATTGTTATTTTATTCCTAAAAATCTAAGGTTCGACAAAATGACATAGATAAGGTTATATATATTAATAATAAACAAATTGGGGTTCGTTTGGCATGATATAGTATGTTTATTAACCTTATAGTATAAGAAATTAAGAAGACACGGTAAAAGTTAAATTATCTAACTTAAAGTTAAATCTAAATGATAAGGTTAAAATTGATACATAAACTTGTCTAAATTCTATTGGATTAGAGTATTTCGACCCCTAACCACCTTATTGTAGAAATATATCAATTTGGAGCTATTGAAAACAGAATTTGACTTTATAATAAAATAATATTTTTAGTTATTCCAAAGGTTCCCCTCTCCTTCCTTATAAAAGGGAACCTCCTCCCCCTCTTCCTCACACCACTTTGAGCCTTCATGCTTGGCCAACCCCTGTCTCTTTCTTTTCTACACTTACCTAGAGACATCCTAGAGGTTCTGGTCTTCTTAAAAGTCCTATTTTAGTGGCCTAAAAGGAGGTCTCAAATAAGTACTTCAAAGAAGAGGTAATGTCTGTTACCGATTCTTTCATCTTTATTTCCTCTTTCACATATTCTTCTTTATTTGTTTCATTATGAAGTAATAACATCAGTATCACTCACATACTGATATGTAATTATAAGTATTAAACAATCCTATTTCACAATCTATCCATCCTACGGAAAAAGAAATCACCGCGCGTGCGTACGTACGGAATACCGTCTCCACGCCGTGGTGTAATCGATTTCCAACCACCACCTTAAATGGATGGGTATAATGGTGTAAAGAATGACTATATATGACTATTATAAAGTGATATTGATTATGAAATAGTATACAAACACTCTAATACAATTCCACGATCATAGGAACGATATCATCACTCATGCGTACGTACGGAATACCGTCCCCACGATGTTATGCGACTCGTTATTCATGATCTTCATTTCATAATGATTATATAAATGAATTGAATGAATGAATATGATATATATAACACTAATACCATCCTGGAAATGTGGTATCTATATCCTAAAGGGAAGAATAAGAATTTATTCGACAAAACACGCATAAGAACAAAATGTTATAAACACCCGAATAACAAGTGGCAATGAAATATTACTACTAAGAAGCTAAGAATATGACCATATATGATATCATAACAATAATTATGATTCTGGAATAAGTAAATAACAATATTTAAATCATTATACAGGAGGTTCGGACACTTTCGAAGCAAATCGGACCTAAGGTAAGGGAAATATCACTATCTCATTTTTATCCGAGATTGTTTATACATTGGCATTTACTGGGGTGTATTTTATCATCCACATCCATGTTTCATCAATATTTAATATTATTTACATCTACCTAAAATTATTTAAATCCAATTTTACCCTTCGGTGAGTTTTTAGTAATGGATATGAAAGGAATCTTTTGTCATTTTTTGTAGGAGGTACTTTTTGACTTTTCCGACAAAAGTATGAAAAATGTTTTTTAACTTATACGGCATGAATGGATTTTTAAAACATTATTTACAAGAATAATCCTTTACAAGTTTTAAAGTTTATTTTTAATCAACTTCTTTTAATTTATAATTGTACGACATGTTAGGAAAGGATAAGTGTTTTTTAAGTAGAAAGGATATTTTCATCAAGAATGGAGTTCGAGTGTTTTATCAAAATAATTTTCCATCTAAGATAATAAAGGGTTATGTTTTCATCCCTATTATTACACTAATTTGATTATGTTGTGATGGAATTATATTTTTATCTTATATGAATTGTTTTATGATGTCACGATATTTAAGATTCCCATTTTTATTACATGGGTTATGCTATGATGTATGGTTTTCTGATTTTGTGGAACACATAAGAATGGTATCATTATGAGATGGGTGGGACCTATATCTCCCTCCAATTCATTAGGTAAAGATTTTATATCTCATGAGATAGACATGGCTGGAATGGTTGGTTATACTGGTTCAGTGAAACAGGACTGAAAAGAGGAGTGAACTCGGTTCAGAAGGGGACTTTGTCCACTAAGATAGTCTTCGAAATGAGTCTTGAGTAATAAGAAATGATTCTCTATGATTATGTGTGTATTCCACAAAGTTTAATATTTTAAGATATAATTATTGGGATTACATTTCACTACTATGATTTATCCAATGTTATGATATTATGATCTCTTTTTCAGGTTAAGATTTCCAAAAGTTATGTTCTTATGAATATGATGTGATTGATATTTCTTTTGTTTACCCTTAATGAGCATTTGAGCTCACCCTTTTGTATGTTTTCTTTCCCCAGGTCAGGAAGAAGGTTATTAAGTAAGATATTCCAAATGTGACTATAGATATGATGAAATAAATGGAGATAGTGTAGGCACTTTATGAACTAGTTCTTTATGTTTCCAAGTTTCTAAAGACACTATACCTATACGGTCCTTTCGTGGTTTTGTTATATGATGTAATAAGTACGCTTCAATTTTGAAGTATTAACAATGTATGTAAGGTATGGGTCGTTATATATTGTATGTGTATAATATATCTAGACTGTATTAATAGTATCATGGTGTCCATGAAATGATAGTTGTAATTGAGCCTCATACTACTGTATGCCTAGATTGTGGTTATGAGATGTGTTATATCTTTTATGTTATATGATTTTAAATTATTCACACTGAATTTAGTTAGGGAGACTTAATCCCAATTTATTATGGGATGTTTTTTTCCCACACATAGTAGATAAATTATTGATGGATGAATAACCCATTGGCTCTAATCGACTCTCCTGTATTTTTTTTATTTGATAGATTTTGTCTAGTTTTCCAATATATTCATATAGTGGTTTGTGAGATTCTTTTCTCATTTAACACATATGTTTCTTAATATGTAGTATATATAGGATTATTATAGGTATGAAGTGTATATTATGTGATAGAATGAGATACATAATTAGTGTATGGGAAGTGATTGATTTGGTGTTATATTCGATGTAGGATACATGTTTTAATGGATGTGTTGGCCCATATAATTTTCAAGGTTACTATACAGAAATATATGGATGGAATGATGTATTGATTTTTAACATGAGGATATATTCATGATACCTTTGTCATTTTTTTATGGGATTGAATATTTTATATATAGTAGGGTTAGGATATGAGACATTGGGGTAGATTGGAAAATTATATGATATGTGGTAGAAGTTTATAATTGTCGATTCATCATTACATTACATTATCTTTTATATGATACACCTATTTTTTATAATACATGGTGAGTCTAAGATCATTGAATATTGATTTAGGTGATTAGTTAGATTTATTATTGTTAAACATGATTTATCATGTTTATATTTTGTTTTCATGAGAGGATCATGGGATAATCCTACATATTATACAATTATGTTCAGCCGAGATATATAAAATATTTTTTAGTTTGTAGGGTATAGTTGAAGATTGAGATGGATATTACTCACTCATGGATTATCATAAGTAGTTTGGGTAGTGAGTTTGTTACCGTTTATGTTTAAATATATATTA
The DNA here is from genome assembly GCA_963277665.1 of Viscum album. Classification (NCBI taxonomy): domain Eukaryota; kingdom Viridiplantae; phylum Streptophyta; class Magnoliopsida; order Santalales; family Viscaceae; genus Viscum; species Viscum album. The sequence goes on from OY728143.1 coordinate 222,688,188, forward strand.
TTTTTCTTCTTTCTTTTATACATGAGGAAAATACATGGATACAATTGATCTTTATTTAAAATATTCAAATATACATTTTTAGGAATCTTTCATCCCTAATAATTTCGTGTTTTCAATTAAAGGGTAATTCCACCGAATTTTATTTTTTTATATCCTCGCGGATACTGACTAGCCCAGGACAAATTAGAGGTAGGACAAGGGAAGTCATCATCTAAATTCTGCCTTTTCCCACTGAGAAGGGATAAAATTTGGACTATGGGGTTGTGAAAAACTATATAAGATTTAATTTTTCAAAATCTATTATGGATAGAGATTCAATACAATAAATATTATTGTATATAGTATATATTTTTCCCATAATTTACATTTATCTCAAATAAAATCATCAATATTGGGGTTAGAATTGTTGACAGTGTGGTTAAAAGTGTTAAGGATTCAATTATCAGTAACACTTTTCTCAATTTGATTCTTTGAATATATTATGATATATGCTAAATATATTCTATTATTATTTCATTTGATTATAGATTCAAAATATAATGGAAATATTTTATTTCAATATTTAAATGCGTCTTCATTGGTTACACTCCCCTAACATTTAAAAGGCCATATCAAATTCCAAGGTATTCTCACAACAAGCCCACCACTGGCCAATCATGCATCTTAATAAATATCATCCTAACTCACATATCCCAAACCTAGAGTTTCTTATCATACCAAAAATGACATCCAAAATGGATACTTTTCATCTGTGGAAGTTATAAAAGAAGAAGGTATATGTTCTTCAGAAAATTTTCATGTTTCCATATAAATAAACGGCATATAAATATTTTAATAAAATAGTGAAATAATCTGTTAAGGTTATTTTATATATAAATATTCTTAGGTTAATTCTACAACTATCTTTCATTTATAATTGAATTAATTGACAATTAAAACATCCATCATGAATACGTACATACTAGGTTTTCCATAGATAAATAGATATTATTTTTTGTCACCGCCTCCATAGTATTGTAATATATATTTAATTAATTAATATATATTATATTAATGATATAATTTCGACTATATACTATATAATAAATATTGACATTAATTTTTATTAATAAAAAATAATTTAATGAATCACATTCTCGTACTTGTGGAATGATTTATCTGTGAATTTGTGTAATTAATTTTACATCAACATGCTATTTTGATGAATATAAATTTATATGTAATGAATAAATATAATTTTTATCATATTATTAAAAATAATAATACATTATAAAAATTCAAGAACATGAATTGCTTAACTAAAACATGCATGGATTTGGAAAAATTATTCACTAAATATTGATTCCCATGATGAGTTATTAATAAAATTGAGAATAAAAATTATAAGGAAATCATATAATGAAAATTCCATGATTTATGGAGATTTTCCATAGTTGATAAATTATTACATTTGAATATATTAAAAGATAAATTGTCCTAATGAACGTAGTTGTTTAACATTTTTTTTAATCTAGATTAATACATGAATTTAATACTTTATTTTATAATGTTAAATACAATATTTTGAATTTAAATATTATGTATTATAATACTCATTTAAAAATTAGGTTTTCAGATTAAGGGTAATGTAATTAAAATTAGGATAAATAAAAATTCCATTTATTGGTTTCATAAAATATATTATTTAATGATTAAAAATACATAATCAATATTTCAAGAAATATAACTAAAACAAATTACATAAAATCTATGAATTTGAATTAAATAATAAAATGGTAGGAAAAATTGGTGATGAAAAAATACCATATAAATAATAAAATTCTCTTGAATATAATAAATAGATATCATAAGTAATCAATTATCACATTTTTATGAATATCTAATATTGTAATGATGGAATTCAAAAATCTAGACACTATAATCATACCTCTGAGGAATCATGAAAACCCATATAATAAAAATGGGTATAGTCTCCACCAAATATTCAAATTATTAGTCTCCTGAGAACTATTGATGAATAGATGTTTATGTAATTATTCCACAATCTTCAACAAAGATATAAAATACATTAATCATATGTATAAATAGCAAAAAATCATAATCAATATTCCTTAAAAATCAATAAATGACTATATTGGATGCACTAGCATATAGAATATTGATGAATTATCCAATCAAAATGATGATAAACAAAACAAGGAATGAATAATAAATATATCAAAAAAAAAATATCCATACATATAATATATAAAATAAATGGATTTTTTCATTGATGAATATAATTATAATAAAATGGTATATATAAACATTTTTTAAGAAAATAAACTTCTAAAATTATATATGACTTTTTAAATGTAAATTTATAAATTAATAAGAAAATAATTATATAAGAAAAAATCCATGTAATCATGAAATGTAATATTAATATAATTTATTTGTGGTGATGGTTGGAAATTAAATTCATTTAATATAATTGTGAAATTCAATCATCCGGTACATTTATATAAAGTGAAATATGTAACATTATGGTAAATAAAAATATGAATTTTAATATATTTTTTAATAATTATATCTCTCTGTGTAAAATTAATTAATAAATAATTGCATATTATCAATAATAATTATCAAAACAATATATTTAATTTTACCCACCCATCAATCGATTAAATTATGGGAATATAGTGTTTGAGTCTTCCGAGTATGTCAATATAACAATTTTCAACAAATTCAAAAATTCCATGTTTTTCATGTTTCCCATTGTTCTTCCATCCCATTAATTTCATTCTATTAGTTTCTAACCATGGTGGTCACTTGATGGTGGTGTCCCTCCCTTGTGGTGGCTCGTAGGTGGGGTCTTACCCTATTGGTGGCTCGTAAGCAATGTTTCATCCTAGTAGTTCTTCAGTAGTTGGTCTTCCGTGGTTGTTGCTTATCTAGTGGTGGCTTATGTGCAGTGCCTAACTGGAATGGTCTCACTAGTGGTTTCCCTTCTAGCCATGGCTCATGGGAAGTTCCTCTTCTGGGGGAGCCTCTCTTGCAATGCCTCCTCTGACGATGGTTCATATGGTGATGTCTCTCCAGTGGTTCCTCAGGAATATTGTTTCCAATTAATCATGTTTTCCCCGTACAATATCATTCATTGTTGTAAAACGCTATTGAGGCCAAATTTAAAATTCTATGAGACCAATTAAAAGAAAATATATTATATCATTAATTACCTATGATTTTAAAGGCTGTGAAATGGACCAAACATGCGTTATGGTAATGTCATACTTTAATGTAAATTCAAACCCATTTTGAATCGTCTATGTTCTGTATATAATCGATCTAATCGAGGGGCCTCCCCTTCCTTATTTTTTATCCATTATCTATATAAAAGTCAACATGAAAACATCCTTCTATAGTATTCCAGTAACATGTTTCATATGAATGGTTTTTTCCTCAGATAATTTCACGTTGTTTGTGAGCCCATGTTTTTTTCCAAACCAAGATGTGTTGATCGTCTTTCTTCTAGGTATGTCGTACTTATTATATCTTGATTTTTCATCAAACATGATCAGTATTTTTATTTTTACCATTGTTAAAATATTTTATTTAAGATTAAAAAATATATTCAAATTGGATTAAAACCCAATATATAGGTGTTGGGGAGAGTGGGGCATCATCAGACTATGTTATTGTTATTTTTGATATAGTGATTTGTATGGTCTAACTAACTATTAATTTTTTTCCCAATGTGGGTCCTTATATATTCAATGAATTTTTCTATGTAAGGAATCCTTGCATGGTTTTTTTTGGAATACACATATATATAACTAAATAACAACATTTATTCTCCTAATAAATTTATCCCACATGATCATTCGATTTTTATGATGACCCATAAATTAACTTGTGGTTTTTAACAAGGGATGCCTTATTAAATATGAAAATCTGTTCTAACTCGGTACAATTGGTGAGGTGGTTGTACAGCGGGGATTTGATGAATGGGGTGTGATTATACAATAAGGCTACTAAAATTTATATATTGTAATGTATTTATGGATGCAGTTGTGAGTAAGGGGCGGGTTCGGTTAATTTGGTGAACTGGTCGTATAAGTTTGAAAATTGAATGTAGTTTTTTAATGGCACATTATAAGAATCATATAATTAATAACATGCATAATTATTTACACCATATATATATGTCAAGATATGATGTGTAATTAATGTTTAGAGTGTTAAATTACCCGAGCTCTTCCCATCATGAATGACTATTACAGGGATGCTTGATGTGTGTCATTACAGATAGATTCCCTATTAGTGATTGTATGAATAAATAATTGATTAATAAATTTTGGTATATCTTGTGGTGGGTTCTCTTTGTAAATGTACGTTGTTAAATGAACTTGGTTACATCAATGAAATTGGATTCATTGCTTGACGTGCGGTGTTTTGAATTTAGAGGTATTAACAATGGTGACCATGTTGTGATATGGTTGTTTTTATGAGAAACTATAGGGTAAGATTCAATGTTTTGTATTATATATATATATTATTTTATTTAAATGGTATTTCTATATGAACCTTACCCCAATTGAAAACTGTGTGTTGAACACCCACATTGTCTTGTGGGGGATGTTTTTTCCAACATCTTATGAGGAGTATAGATGGATAGGAACCAACTCTATTCATCACTCACATATAGGAGATGTGGTTATGTCACATGATGTGATGTCTCTAAGTATATTATTGATTATATCATGTTTGTGATAGCCTATGTGTTTTTTGTAGCGGTAGTTAGTGGCCTAGTTGTATTTCGGTGAGATGTGATAGCCCTGATGTTTGCATGCATTATGGTTTGTTTTTCAAGTGACTTCAGTATAGGATGTGATGTGATTTCCAATATGACATTGGGATGAGATATTATGTTTTTTTGAGGCCTAGGACTATTCATTTTAGATTTATTGTGATTCCAATGCGTGAGTGAGTAGGAAATGTAGTGAGGCCCATGATTGTTTGGGTTGGATGTTCTTTGAGGCCCATGTGTGTGCAGGCATGATGTGATGTGGTTTATAGAAGGGATGTGAGGGCCAGGATAGAAATCAATTGGAAGGACATTCAGAATATAGGTAATTTTTTGTGGGGTACCATATCATCGATTATATTTATGTCATATTGTATTACATTGTTTGGTTTATTTGGTGAGCCTTTATTAATGTGTTTGGGATAGTTAATATACATACTTAGGTGATGTTTGGTTATACTTTCTTCTCATATGATAATTGGTATTATTATTTCACAAATAAATGATAAGATTTTTTCCAATTTCTTATTCTTCTAGGATAACCCAACATTTATATAACTGTTTTTTGGTTTTTATGAGGATTACGTGTACCGTATTGTGTTTTAAAATCTCAGGCCATGGGACAGTTATATTGTTTCTACATTAGCGTTACTTTTCATTATGTACATTTGAGAATTTATTGTATCAGTATTTTTCTATTTTAGTCATGGATGTAGGATTGGTATGGTTTGTCTCTAAAGTTATTTCTTGGAGTTGTTGTGTATGCTTCATCATAACTCCCAATATAATTTATTATAAATCATAATGCCTCACATATTGTAACAACTATACAACTTTGGTGTTAGTTTCTGACGTGGTTATACTACATGATAAAATTGTAAAGACGTGTAAATTTCAAGGAATTTTTTTTCTTAATTTTCTTTGGAATTTTACAAGAACGCAGTTTCTGACGGCACCTGATTCTGAGGCCCGGTGTTCCCAGAATCATTTTATGAAGTTTGGCTCAGGTACGTTCAGTGAACGAACGAGTGGATTTTTTCTAACTTTTGAACCGGTGCTCGGAATCAAATTCTGAGGGCACCGATGGAATTGGAGCTCCGGTATTTGCTTAGAAATGCCTCTTCCGGAGTAGCGTTTTCTAAGGTGTGGTTTTTATTTTTGGGCTTTAAGTTAGGAAATAAAATAAATTGGTGCGACAACTTTATTTTTATTTCACATAAGCCGCTTAAAAGCCACTTAAAACCACTTTAAGCTGAGTTGAAGCAGATAGGGTGGAATTCAAAATATCCTACCCTCTTGGTAGGATATTTGTGACGTTGGGCCCGCACGAGCCCCACTGTTTCTTTTCTGCTAAGTAACGCACCCGTGAAAACCCGTTATTATGAATGTCAACTGATGTTTTTTCTTAAATTCTTAACGCACCAATTAATTGGGCAGTTAACTTTGTTGAATTAATTCTATGAATTAATTTAATCGTTTCTTAAGTTGTTTACAATCCGTTGGTGTAATAATCAAATAAGACCGATGCACGACTTCTTGAGGATTGCTCGTTGAGAGGCTTTTGGCATAAATTTTGTGCCTTCATCATCTTTCGCGAAAAACGCGAAGAACACGAAGAACGTGAAGAACGTCGTCACCCTTGGAGATCGATGACGCTTCTTCCGAGACATTATTCCCCTGCAACGATCTCCGGTCACCAACTGCTTGAGGTAGGAGCTTTCAGGTTTCATCTTTTAAACCACCGTGTGGGTTATAACAACATCATGGATTTAATTAATATAATTAAATCTACATGTTCTTGATCCTCGGATTTCGTCGACGCGACACACTTCCGCGACGACGCGACGCTCTTCCGCGACGACGCGACGCCCTTCCTTGACATGACGATCACCTCCTTCCGCGACGATCAATTCCGCGAAGAACGCGCGCTCGACGACTACGACGAGGTAGGGGTTTTATTGGGAATGATTTTACTCCGTGGATGTTTCTGTTCAAAACAAAGAACCCGATTTCATCAGAACAATTTTAATTTATTAAAATTGTTTTTTTGTTATGTTTTCTATGTATTGATTATTTCTTCTGAATGTTATCATCTAACATGGAGGGTGCGGGCTAAACAAATACGTCCCGACAGCCCTCCACAGTTCTTCGTTGATGCACGGATTGGCGGGCGACGAAAAAACATGCCGCAGGGATGATTCGTTGTTTCCGCAGTGAAGAACGGTACCCGGGAGGAGCTTCGGCGTAGACGGGAAGAAAATCGGACCACCGGATCAACTCTGGTGGCTCGCGGAAGCCACCGGCGGCGCCCCGGCGCGCCGCCAGACAGGGCCGCCGTGGCGGGGCGGCGCCAGCAGACCCGCAGCTGTGCGGGTCCGGTGCACACGGGGCGTGGCATTGTCGCGTCCGCTGACCGCTGGGCGGCCCCCCGTGGGGGCAGCACGCCGCCCGCCCTGGGCTCCGCCCGCTCGGCCGAGCCGAGCCGGGCCGAGCCGACCCGACCGGCCGGGTCGCGCCCAGGCCAGGCCGGGCCGGGTCGTGCAAAACCGGGTCGGGGCGACCCGGTTCGGGCCGACCCGAGGGGGGGGGGGGGGGTCGGCCGGGTATGACCGGGCCCTGACCCCCGTTTCCGGACCTTTCTGGTATTTTTCCCATAACAGGAGTCGTGGGCCTCCAAAAGACGTTTCGTTATCGGTGATGGGATCCTTGGATCGATACGGTCATTTTGGTATATCACACTCAAGGTTTCGGAAAACATTGGGTTCGGCCGGGTCGGTTTGTACACGAAACCAACCGTGCCCTCGGAGCGGAAACGCTCATATCATGAGCTTTGGACGTCTGATTGATGTGTCGTCGACTTTGTTGTTTTCCTCAAAGTGAGAAAAATCTTTTGGAATACTCTACCAGGGGTTTGGACGGATGTGGAGTACGGTCGGGTTGGTTTTTATTTAGAAACCAACCGGCCCCCTGGGACGGAAAAGCCAATAACTATCAGACCGGGCGTCCGATTGACGCGCCGTCTGCGACGTTGAGTTCCTGTTGGTGATACTGAACATTTGGAAACATCAACTCTGGACTATGTGTCAGTTGATGTATCAGCCTCCCGGCTCGTAGAGCGGACCCTCCCGAACGAGCTTGCAGTGTGCGGGACCCCTAGAGCTGGCTGCGACTGCTACATCGACGACGATGAAGACTATCGTACTGGAATCCTACGTGGGTTCGACGATGAAGACAATCGTACTGGAATCCTATGTGGGTTCGACGATGAAGACAATCGTACTCTAATCATATGTGGGTTCGACGATAAAGACAATCGTGCTTGAATCCTATGTGGGTTCGATGATGAAGAATATCGTACTGCAATCTTATGTGGGTTCGACGATGAAGACAATCGTACTGGAATTCTGTGTGGGTTCGAAGATGAAGACAATCGTACTGGAATCCTTTGTGGGTTCGACGATGAAGACAATCGTACTGGAATCTTATGTGGGTTCGACGATGAATACTATCGTACTGGAATCCTATGTGGGTTCGACAATGAAGAAAATTGTATCAGAATCCTCTGTGGGTTCGACGACGATGTCAACAGTGCTTGTATCCAACGTGGGTCCCAGTAAGATGAATTAGTGACTAAATCTGATCATCTCTCTTGCTTTTCAAATGATGTGTACCTGTGTAAGTTGAAACCCTGTTTTACATTCCTTTGTGGTTTTTTTGAGATATCCTTTGTGGATTTACGTTTTACTTTCCTTTGTGGATTGTGTTGAGCTATCCTGTGTGGATTTTACGTTTTCCTTTCCTGTGTGGTCTAGGTTGTACTTGAGCTCGGATGTTGGAGCCGATCAAGAATTGATGACTTAGGTATATGTATGGGCATATACCTAAGCCGTGTCGGATGTTACTTCGTGATTGTATCTTTCCTTTGTGGTTTATCATTTTTGGATTCTGGGAGACCATCGGGGGTCTCGGGGTCTCTACTGAGTATCTTATACTCACCCCTACACGGGTTATGCCCGCACTACGTTGTGTTGGTTGCAGACGACAGACAATGTTGATCATGGTGGAGGCTTGCGGAACAGGATGATACCTAGAGGAGGACCACTGGGCGGGACGTACTCGGAGCGGTCGGCTGGACCCGAGGAGCAGTGGAGGCTTTCTGTACCCACCCTTCAGGTGGGACATCCAGTGGACGACTCGACATTGTGGCTTTACATTTCAGTTGCTGTTTTTTTCCTTTCAGTTGTACTTTACAGTTGGGCTTGTATTTCCGGCCCCCTTTACTTTTCTGCACTTACTGTTGTACCAGATTTTACTTAGTGTTTACATTTCCGCTTTCATACACAATGGTGCTTGTTTACATTACAAAGGAAATTCCTTCCCTTTTTACCGGTATTTACACCTTGGTGCTAGTCACCAGCCCCGGGCCTATGGATGGCGGGCTTGGGGTAGTCACGGCACGGGCCCCAAGGAATGGTCGTGACAAATTGGTATCAGAGGTGGTCGGTTCTACCACAGACTCTGATCTTTTTTCTATGTGAAACAATAGTTTCTAGCGTATTGAGTGTGTTCATCAGTCCAGGGAGCCCAGTGTTGGTGCGGCGGCCGACGTATCCGTACACCAGGACCCTAAATTCTGATTTCCGACTTAATGCACGAAAACATTGATTGCATCTGTGTTTGAAGTTTTCTTTATGATTACTCGTATCAGCTCACCAGGTATACTGTTCTGACCGTGGCGCACCTGTTTCTTTTCAGGATGGCCCCATGAAGGCAGGCAACTAGGGTTTCAAGCGTTGTGCATGGCAAGAGCCCATCGAGCGACGAGGACTCGGTACAGGGCCCTTTGACAGCTGAGGCACCGGCAGTACCTATACCCGCCGAGCCACCGATGCTACCAGCCCCAGCCGCTGATGATGCACGTCGCCTTAGTGCAATTCATGATTTCCAGCTCCAGCGACCGCCCAGGTTCCGAGGGGAGATGGACCCTCAGGCCGCCATTGACAGGCTGGAGGCAGTTGTACGGGTTTTCAGATTAGTGAGGTCACCAGTAGACCTCATGTTGATCCTTGCAGCGAGCCTCCTACATGCGGCGGCAGGCAGATGGTGGAGCTTGATGCTCCAGGTGCACGATGAGGCATCTCTCCTCTGTACGGACTTTGAGAGCTTCTTTCGCTCGAAGTTCATCCCAGCCACACTCCGTGCGGTGCGCATCCATGGGCTACTACAGCTGCGGCAGGGCAGCATGACGGTTGCCCAGTACTCAGCGATATTTACTGATCACTAGCGCTACTCCACCGATATGGTATGAGATCCATTCTTCCGGTCCCAGATCTTCGAGCATGGACTGAGGCATGAGATCAGGGCCTCGATGATCTCCATAAAAATTCCGACGCAGGAAGAGGTGTTGGAGAGAGACCTTTTAGTAGAGAGTTTCCTCGCCGAGCAAGCACCAGCGGCAGGACCCTCCACAGGACGACTCGTAGCGGAGTCTTCTACAGCTGGCAGTCGACAGGTGACGCAGAGGACCAAGCAGGCCAGTCCTTCAGATGGGAAATCTAAAGGTGATGATTCGGTTGTGCGGTGCACACGAAGGAGAGCCAGCTACTCTAGGAGAAGGCAATGCTACACATGCAGCGGGCAAGGTCACATGGCTTGAGACTGCCCGACTCGTCCTGCTGATGAACAACAAGAGGTAGAGGGACCTACCAGGCAGAGGTTCGACCATGACGGTTCGCAGGGAGCAGTCGGGCGAGGCAGAGGAGCTGGTCGTGTAGCTGGAGGTGGACGACACTTCGGGGTGTTGCCACCACCACCAACAGGAGGTCCACCCTGACCGCATGGGGTATGAGGACATGGGAAAGCTCATCTTCAGGCAGCTGAGGCCTACGATCATGGAGCTTCAGGAGCAGGTGGACAGGAGTGGGACTAGCTCCAGTCTTGGAGACTTTTGTTCATGTTTCCTTTAGTTTTGTTGTTGTATGTTGTAGATGATTTGTGTCTTTGTACTTGAGATGTAGTAATAATAGACAACTTTTTTTGTGGCTTTTACTTTCTTGTCCTCTCTTGTGTTGTTTCTAAGAGGTTCCAGTTTAGACTGTTGACTTGACCCTTAATTGAGAGATACCTACTGGAGGAGACCCAGTTACCACAAATTGATGCCGACAGTGTGACTCCACCCTTAGAGGCGATAGTAACGGTTGGATATCTTGGTAGTAGAGTCGAGGCCTTATGATGTCATCCTTGCTATGGGTCTGTATCATCCATGATGGTATTGACTATATTAGGAGAAGAACGTGGTTCATCCAAGGGATGAGACCAGATTTCTCTTATCTGCAAATAAGAAATCACAGCAGCTCTTATAGAACCAGAGAAGGTCCTGATCATCCAGGAGCAGATGAGGATAGCTCAGAATTGGCAAAAGTATTATGCTGACAGGAGGCAGATGCCACTAGAGTTCAAGGATGGAGACCACGTCTTCTTTCGTGTCTCACCTCGACATGGTATACGGAGATTTGGCTGAGGCGGAAAGTTGTCTCCATGCTTCATTGGACCATTCCAGGTCCTCAACAAGTTTGGAAAGGTGGATTATCGCCTGGCTCTACCACCTCAGTTGCACAGGGTGCACGACGTCTTCCACGTATCTCAGCTGAGAAGATACGTGCACGACCCGACACACATCATTGACCATGGGGAGCCGGATTTTGATGATGGGGAAACTTTTTGCGGAGGTCCCGGTGGAGATCGATGATCGACAGGAGTGGTTCCTCCGTGGACGATTGATTCCTCTAGTGCGCATCAGATGGAAGCACGAGAACCTCCAGGAGAGCACTTGGGAGCGGTAGGCTCAGATGCATGCTCAGTACTGCCTTTGTATCCCTAAGTGTGTAGTGAAGCTTTACGGGGACGTAAAGCCCTATGGTGGGAGTAATGTAATGACCCGTAAATTTCAAAGAAATTTTTTTTCTTAATTTTCTTTGGAATTTTACAAGAAAAAAGTTTCTGACGGCACCTGATTTCGAGGCCCGGTGTGCCTGGAATCATTTTCCGAAGTTTTTCTCGGGTACGTTCAGTGAACGAACGAGCGGGTTTTTTCTAACTTTTGAACCGGTGCTCGGAATCAAATTCTTGAGGGCACCTATGGAATCGCAACGCCGGTATTTGCTTAGAAACGCCTCTTCCGGAGTTTCGTTTGCTCGGGTGTGGTTTTTTATTTTTGGGATTTAAGTTATGAAATAAAATAAAGTGGTGCGACAACATTATTTTTATTTCACTTAACCCGCTTAAAAGACACTTAATCTGAGTTAAAGCAGATAGTGTGGAATTAAAAATATCCTACCCTCTTGGTAGGATATTTGTGAGGTTGGGTCCGTATGAGCCCCACTATTTCTTTTCCACTAAGTAACACACCCGCGAAAACCCGTCATTATGAAAGTCAACTGACGCGTTTTCTTAAATTATTAACGCACCTATTAATTGGGCCGTTAACTTCGTTGAATTAATTATATGAATTAATTTAATCGTTTCTTAACCTGTTTACAATCCGTTGGCGTAATAATAAAATAATACCAATGCACGACTTCTTGAGGATTGCACGTTGAGAGGCTTTTGGCAGAAATTTTGTGCCTTCATCCTCTTTCACGAAGAATGTGAAGAACACGAAGAACGCGAAAAATGCCGTCACACTCGGAGATCAACGATGCTTCTTCTGAGACGTTCTTCCCCGCAAAGATCTCCGATCATCATGTGCTTGAGGTAGGAACTTTCAGGTTTCTTCTTTTAAACCTCCTTGTGGGTTATAACAACATCAATGATTTAATTAATATAAATAAATCTACATGTTCTCGAACCTCGGAGTTCGTCGACGCAACGCCCTTCCGCGATGACGCAACGCTCTTCCGCGACGACGCGACGCCCTTCCGCGACGTGACGATCAACTCCTACCGCGATGATCAAATCCATGAAGAACGTTCACTCGACGACTACAGCGAGGTAGGGGTTTTATTGGAAATGATTTTACTCCGTGGATGTTTCCGTTCAAAACAAAGAACCTGGTTTCATAAAAAAAATTTTAATTTAATAAAATTGTTATTTTGTTATGTTTTCTATGTATTGATTATTTCTCCCAACTCTTATCATCTAACGCGGAGGGTGTGGGCCAAAAAAACACGTCCTGAAAACCCTTCTCAGTTCTTCATTGATGCGCGGATTGGCGGGAGACGACAAAACATGCAGCAGGGACGATACGTTGTTTCCTTAGTGAAGAACGAGACCCAGGAAGAGCTGCGGCGTAGACGGGAAGGAAATCGGACCACCGGAGCAACTTCGGGGGCCCGCGGAAGCCCCCGGCGGCGCGGGTCGCTGCGGCTGAAGCCGTGACGGCAGCGGCGCCAGCGGACCCGCGGCCGCGTGGGTCCGGTGCACACGGGACGTAGCATTGCCGCATCCGCTTACAGCAGGGCGGCCACCCGCGGGGGCGGTGGTGATGACACGCGGGGGCAGCGTGCCCCCTGCCCCGGGCTCCGCCCGCGCGGCCAAGCCGACCCGACCGGCCGGGTCGCGCCCAACCGGGTCGGACCCGGACCCGGTTCCGGTTGACCCGGTTCAGGCCGACCCGGGGGGGGGGGGGGGGTTGGTTGGGCCGGGTCGGACCGGGCCCAGACTCCCGTTTCCAGACCTTTCTGTTCATTTGCTCATAACATGAGCTGCATGAATCTGAACGACGCGCCGTTAGCGGCGATGTGATCCATGGATCGAGACGGCCGTTTCGGTATATCACAATCAATGTTTCGGAATAATTTGGGTTCGGCCAGGATGGTTCTTACACAAAACCAACTGGGCCCTCATAGCGGAAACACTCATATCTTGAGCTACGGACGTCTAATTGACGCGCCGTCGACTTTGTTGTTTTCCACTAAGTGAGACGGATATTTTGGAATACTCCACCTGAGGTTTGGACGCAGGTGGAGTATGGTCGGGTTGGTTTTGACTTAGAATCCAACCGGGCCCCTGGGACGGAAAAGCCAATAACTCTCAGACCGGGCCTCCGATTGATGTGTCGTTTGCGATGTTGAGTTCCTGTTGGCAATACGGAACTTTTGGATACATCAACTCTGTACTATTTTTCTGTTGATGTATCAGCCTCTCGGCTCGTAGAGTGGACCCTCCCAAACGAGCTTGTTGTGTCCGGGAACCCTAGAGCTGGTTGCGACTGCTACATCGACGACGATGAAGACTATCGTACTGGAATCCTATGTGTGTTCGACGATGAGGACAATCGTACTAGAATCCAATGTGGGATCGATGATGAAGACAATCGTAGTAGAATCATATGTGGGTTCGACGATGAATACAATCGTGCCGGAATCCTATGTGGGTTCGACGATGGAGACTATCATACTGGAATCATATGTGGGTTCGACGATGAAGACAATCGTACTATAATTCTATGTGGGTTCGACGATGAAGACAATCGTACTGGAATCCTATGTGGGTTCGACGATGAAGACAATCGTACTCGAATCCTATGTGGGTTCGACAATGAAGAAAATTGTATCAGAATCCTCTCTGGGTTCGATGATGATGTCAACAGTGCCTGTATCCTACGTGGGTCCCAGTAAGATGAATCAGTGACTACATCTGATCATCTCTCTTGCTTTGAAAATTATGTGTACATGTGTGAGATGAAACCCTGTTTTACTTTCCTTTGTGGTTTGTGATGAGCTATCCTGTGTGGATTTACGTTTTACTTTCCTTTTTGGATTTCGTTGAGCTATCCTATGTAAATTTTACTTTTTTCTTTCCTGTGTGGTCTGGGTTGTACTTGATCTTGGATGTTGGAGCCGAGCGAGAATTGATGACTTTGGTATATGTATGGGCATATACATAAGTAGTGTCGGATGTTACTTCGTGATTGTATCATTCCATTGTGGTTTATCTTTTGTGGATTCTGGGAGACCTTGGGGGGTCTTAGGGTCCCTACTGAGTAGCTTATACTCACCCCTGTACATGCTATGCTCGCACTACGTTGTGTTGGTTGTAGACGACGGACATCACTGATCGTGGTGGAGGCTTGCAGAACAGGACGGTACCTGGAGGTGGACCACTGGGCGGGACATACTCGGAGCGGTCGGCTGGACCCGAGGAGTAGTGGAGGCTTTCTGTACCCACCCTTATGGTGGGAATTTAGTGGACGGCTCGACGTTGCGGCTTTACTTTTCAGTTGCTCTTTTTTTCCTTTCAGTTGTACTGTACAGTTGGGCTTGTATTTCCGGACCACTTTACTTTTCCGCACTTACTATTGTACCAGCTTTTACATAGTGTTTACTTTTCCGCTTTCTAACTTTGTGGTGCTTGTTTACTTTACAATGGCAATGCCTTCCCTTTTTACAAGGATTTACACCTTGGTGCTAGTTGCCAGCCCCTAGCCTATGGAAGGCGGGCTTGGGGTAGTCACGACACGGGCCCCGAGGACGGGTCATGACAAAAATCATGGATCATTAACTCTATATCATCATTTCCATCCTAAGAGGTGTATCATTTGAAGGAATGGATCACAATAAAGTGGAATCAGAGTTTATAGTTGCCAGATATGATGGTGATTGTAATTAAGAATAGTTAGTATATCATGAGGTGGTATAGAAATGGTTCTAATTGACCATTGTTAAAGGCATATAACAGAGATACTGTCCAAGACATTGGATTTTAAGGCCCCTTAGGATCTAGTTCACATACTCTTAGGGTATTGAATGAAAAAGTGATATTGTACGACTTGAAGGATAGGGAACTAGGAATTATACATTCATTATAATGACATGTGTTCTTGCTTGGATTTTTTTTATTTGGAGTAATAAAATGAATAAAAAAATTAAATACATTAATATGAATATTAATAAAAATTACTTAGAAATTATGAATATTAAATCCTTGTTTCTATTTCATATATGTCTCTTGGTGATCATCATCATGTGGCTGAGGTAGTGAAGGTTCAATAGGATAACCCATTTGATCATCGTAGGGTTGATCTTATTGTGGAGGGTGATCTTTGAAAGATGAATTTTTACACTATCCAATGATAAGAATTTTTTAAGTAGAAGGGATTGGTTTAAGGAATGGATACAATAATATAGTCGGATGAGCATTAGATCACATTCAGTTTGATCTAGGCCTTGACAATGTAATGGTTCCCTTTGTCACTCAATATGATGATGGGTGATTTTCATTTGTGGTTGACGATGATTCTAGAAGAGTAGAACACAAAACTTTTTTTGAGGGGTGACTTATAAAAGTAGTTCCAGACATAGTGTTTTTCTTCAACCAGTAAGAATGATATGAGTCAGGTGTTTTTCTCCCTTTAGTTTGGGAGTATATCCAAATGGTATTTTGAAATAATGTTCATCGACCTTCTGTATTCTCCCCATATATTCTTCATACGAGGATTCTTGGGAAAGAGATCATGATGCGGAATTTCTCCCTTCAATCCAATATGTTTTTACCCATTTTATGTTTTCAATATAAATGGAGGTTCAGAAGGATGTTGTGATCACGAGGATGAAATTATGAGGAGGTTTATCATGATAAGGGAGTAAAAAAAATTAAGAGTAATGGTCTTTAGTGGATGATATTAGGTGACATGACCTCCTTGGTTCTCACTGGAAGGGAGTCGACCACAAAAGCCACATTTCTAGACTCTATTGAAAGTTGTTTCCATGATTTTCTAGAGTTACATTTTCTAGTTTTTTGGATGTATTTTTTATAGAAATATCCAAATTTATTCCCATTAGATCCCTGAAAATTGTTTGGTGCGGGTGGATAGCCATTGTGTCATCCTCAACAAGAGTTTGCAGTGATACAATTTCAATAGCATGAGCAACATGATTTCACTCGATGAAGGGGATATGAAGCATGTATGGTCAGAACTCATGATGTTCCTTTTGTTTTCGTACCATGAATTGATTGTGGTAATGGATTTGGATGTTAGTTGAGAGGCAGATGAGTTGGGCATGTTAAGTTTCACATAGTTGAGGCATCAATTACTGATGGTCCAGAGATAGTCAGATGTATGATCAATTTGATTAGTAAACATGGTTTTTCCTTGTTTGACCCATTATATTCGAACTCTTTTTTTAATCCATTCTACCCTGTAATCAAAAATGGTATGTAGAGTGGATTCACATTACCATGTACTTGAGAATTGAAGTTGGAGACCATTCCATCTTTTTTGTTGTTTGATGGGGGTGTAGATTGATGATGGGACCACATCAGTCATGTGGGGATCTTTTATTGATACAGATGTTTCTATACAATTTCATATTAAAAATTTACTAGTAGTATTCTATACATGATTTTATTGACTTATTATATAGGATAGTCATGTTTTGGGATGTGGATGGAAAACATGTAGTTTTTATTGGCAAGTTGGGTTTCAGGTGGGGAGTGGACATGTGGAGCCTCTTCTCATATTTGTTTTAAAGTTCTGAGTGGGGTTATTTGATCATGAGATGATGGAGGTTCACATGGTCATCTTAAAGTTCATAGATATTTTCCTATTGGATGCTGTGATGATACCCCATTGATGGGGTGATGAGTTCAAGAGACACTTCCATCCTAGTTATTGTCTAATTTCAATGGATAATCATCGAATAACACATTTTGAGTTTTTGGATCAATGTATTGAGATAAAATACTTGAAGTAGAAGGGTTACTAAGTTCATATTTGGACATTATGGGGATATCTGATGTTGTAAACCACGAAGGTGGATGGTACTCTATGGTTGGGTATAGACTATCATAGGTTGAATCATGTGATGGTAATAAATCGTTACCCTCTTCTAAGGATAGATGATTTTTGAAACTAACTAAGAGGGGAGAATTTGGTTTCTATGATCGATATGTGGTATGGCTATAACCATTTGAGGGTTATGGATGGTGATATCCCAAATATTACCATTAGATACAGGTATGGGAACTTCTAGATTGATGTCATGTAATTTGGTGTTATGAATTCACCCACATTGATCATGGGGATTATGAATTCTATGTTCCATGCGTTCCTTGATCCATTTTTCATCGCATTTATTGATAATGTCTGAATATTCTCATAGTTGGAGGTGGACCATGCCAAAAATTTCAGAACAATCATTTATGTTATTTGAGGCCACTTACTCTATGAATTTCATTTCAAGTGTATGATGTATATATAATAGTTTAATTTCCATGGGAATGTGGTGTCATAGTAAGATATGAACATTGACCTACCAATGATTAATCAATTTTTAATAATAGAGGTTTTCAACTAATTTCTCAAGAGTTTCAAACCATAAATTATTTGACTAGGAATGTCCAATCATTTTCATGGAGTGATCTATTCTATATAGTATATGGTTACCTAAAAGTGATGATGATTTGTGATCCATTGCTTCACCTTTCAGAGTAAGGGATGAAGATTTATGTATTTTATAATTCTTCACATATTGTTATGGAATTCATAAAGATTAATAAAAAAATATGTTATCTATTATGGTTCAATCAAGTTATATCACCATGAGAATAACGATTTCATGGATGATCTATTGTTAGCAGCACTTTTTGGCACTAAATTTGAGGTAGAATTACCTCATTAAGGAGTTCATTTTTGTCTTCATAGATCACATTTGTTAAAGGTATATCATTAGTCTGTCTAAACATGTGTTAGAATAGTAGAATGGTGTTTCTTTAGAACAATGACTTTTATATATCTTAAACAATGATATAGGGACATTTTGGGGGTGATTCATTTTGATGGATGTTGTGGATGGGTGTTTTTCAGAATTATATGGATTCTTGGACAGTAATAGATGTGTTTACTACCTTTCACATCGATGCATTGTTAGAAAGTGGTAATGTATGATTGTTTCAGATGACATTGAATTCGTTTCTGATGTTAAAGGAAGAGTACTTTTAGTGGGGCGATGTAGAGGTAGAGATGATGAGTGATTGTATTTTCCATGGTTATGATCTTGAGGGTTGTTTAGAGGATAGTTGAAACCAAATTTTTTTTTGTGAATGGTTGTTCATTATAGTAGTAACACATGTAGAAGAACTTTTTTTCTTCATAACTCACCCTTATTAGTACACCATAGAGTTCACATGATCCACTATGTCTTAAGGATGTAGTTTTGGTGGTTAGGGATGAAATAGGTAGTAGCTATGTTTGTGTTTACATGCTTGGTTTTCCAGTGGGTGAAGGCTGATAACAATGTTCATTGTGTTTTATTGCAGCATATGTACTTAACTGTGTGGAAATATGAAGAAATATTAATGGATTTCAGTATTGGATTACCAAGAAAATTAAGACTTTGTGATGTTATCTAGGTTATTGGGGATCAGTTGAAAAAATCATCCCACTTCTTATCCATAATGATGAAGAGAATAGTGGATGCTTCAGTTAATAGGTACATGAATGAAATACAATAGTTCCAATGAGTTCCATGTTACAGAGACTCATATTTGGACTCATGGTTTAACTTATGAGTTTTTTGGAGATTTTATCATGATTTTGACCCTATGTTATTCCTTATAACATCATTACACCCTTACACAATTGAACAAACAATGTATAATATCATGATGTTTGAGGAAATGATGTAAACATACATCATGGGAATTGGTATATCTTGGTTGTAACACCTTCCGTTTTTATATATTTTATATAAAAGTAACTATCGACCTTAAATTGGAATACCCCATTTGTGGTTTTGTACGAAATATTGTTCCATTCTTTGTTGTTGTGGAAAAATGTTAGGGAGATCACCATTCTTGGTCCTGATGTGCCTAAGATAATGAAAGATAATTATCAAAATTTTCAAGATAGAATGAATATATTGTAATATTGGTAAAATTATTATGTCGATCGTCGAGGGAGGCCATATGATTTTTAGTTTGTGGACCAAGTACTCATGAATGCCTCCCCTCGATGTGGAAAGAAAGGGTTTGGTAAAGGGAGTAATCACTTACCCGTGTTACATAAGCCCTTTGAGGTGTTGGAGCGAGTTGGAGAGGTGGAATATAAATTATAATTTCTACAATGGTTACAGATGACTCATGAATTCATTCACATCTCTCAAAATCTGAATTATCTAGACAACGAATCCAATTTCATTGATTGGGGAGAGTTAGATATCATGGATTACTTGACGTTTGTTGTTTGGATAGTAGAGATCTGGGATTGTTGATAGAAGGTTTTATGTGGAATGTCCCTCAATTTGGTTAGTTATTGGGAATCATTGTGGTCTAGAGGAGAGATCATAAAGGGAAAATGAGTGAGTTCACTGTACTTGGAGTTGTTTCTAGTTTTCCATTTCATTTTTTTTCATTGTGCTGTAAAATTTGAACAACATTGATTATTACATGATAATTTTACAATAGGTTGTGTTTTGTCATAATTTCCGAACATATGAAATGGGGAGGTCATGATTATTAATCCAAAAATATTATTTGTGATGCGAATATACATTTTTAGGTGTTGTAGTGTCACTCGGAGTAGAAAATATCTTAACATGGAGGATAGAATTCCATGATTCATGTTTTTAGATTATGGTGTTTTTTGTGTTGTGTAATCTATTTTTTTGGTCATTTTTGAAGACATGTCAACAAAATAAATGATAAGTCCTAGTTTGCTTATGTTGGAGGAGGTGTTATTTGTATTTGAGGGTTTCACATCAGCATTCATATGACACAAGGTTGTTTATCAATTAAATTATAAGTGTATATTTTTTTAAAAAGTTTTATGTGTGATGAGATCCTTGAGATGTATCTAGAGGGATGGTAGATGGGAACCTTCCATTATTTCTTTCTACTATGTTTTAGATTCTATAGGATTTAAAATGTTTGAGTGGGGTTTGATGTAATGGCCCTTACACTTTAGTTCATTATTTTATGGGAAATATGGTGTTTGTGGTGTCCAACGTTGTCATGGTGACTCTTTTCAACACTTTGCAAAATTCCAAATATTCAATGTTTCCCAATGGTTTCTCATGCGAATAGTTTCTTTCTTGTACTGTGTCTCTATAGAGGTATATTGATGGTGTCATCTCACCCTTTCAATGGAAGGCTAGTAGGGTATCAATATGGTGTTGGCTTGATGGTTGTGTCTCATCTCGGTGGTTCCTTACGGGTAGTTCCACACTGGCAGCCACTCGTCTAGTAGATTCTCTTAGATGGTGCATTGTTGTCAGTGGATTGAAATAGATTTCTCATATAGTGGTTTCTTGTGGGTAGATCCTCATCTGTTAGTGCCTCACATAAGTTTCATCATCTAGAGGTGCCTTGTCTAGTAGTGTCTTGCATGTGGTGCATCATAAACATTCTTTTTAATTTATCATGTTTTACCTTTTTGATGTCGTTCATGAACATGAAATTTATTTATGTAAAAATTTAAAAGTATTTGAGAAATATTGAAAGCTAATATATTCTTTATTTAATTCCCATAAGTGTTTTTAGGATTTTAAATGGTAAAAAACATGTGTTTTTTTCTTATTTCCCATTAAATGAAATTTATGAAAATGTCAATTACCTTGTGTTCGAGATCTAATCCATATAATTTTGTGATTTTCCTTTCAACCATTTTTTCACACCGTCTTGATACCAGGTGCCCAAAATACATAATCCAATAAAATTATAGTAACATGTCATAGGTGATTGGTGTTTTCCTCTACATAATTTCATATTGAATGTGTTCCACTATTTTTAGCACAACCTGGAATTGTCGATCATCATTCATACATGTATTATATAATTAATCATTATAAATTGTGCATCATTGTAAATGGGTATATATATTGGTTTAATTATGGGAAGAGAATTGATTTTAGATTACTATATATAATAGAATTGGTTTAAAAATTAAAATACAATGGGCTGAAAAAAGTGACACATGATCTTATTCTATTAATTTTGTTATTGATATTGTGATTCGTATGGGAAAAGTAACAATTAAAAATCATGGATTTTTGGTTTTCATGAATTTCCACTAAATGGTTTATGGAATGATATCTTTTGTCAAACTGTAATATATAAAACTATTTAAACTCATATATTTTGATAATAAATTTACTCTCTAAGATCATATAGTTACAATTATAACCCCTAAAATAACAAGTTTTATCCCACAAGGGTTACCATATCAAATCTGAGAACATGATTTTTTCATGGTATGTACAGTGATGTGGTTGTAAAATGGGGTTTTTATGGGGATGGTATTATTATGTACTAGGTTTTTGAAATAGGTTGTGTGGTAATGTGTTATGATATGGGGTTTTGAGGTGGGGGTTGGTTCTTTTAATATGAAAATTTTCGACGATGAGTTTAAAAAAATATATTAGAGTTTGTGATGGTATATTATGATAGGATTTTCATTGATAACACACAAATTGATTCACCCCGTAATTATATGATTTAGTATGATGTGTTATTAATGTAATTTTAATTAGTTTACAAGGTCTCTTATACCCGTGAAAACTATTTCAAGGTTTGTTGATATGTTTCTTTCTGAACCGTTAACCATGTAGTGATGGAATGAATTAATAATTGTTTAAAGATGTTTTTATTGGCTTTGGTTGGATTTTTTAATGGAATAGAAGTGTTTAAATTAATTTTTATGGAAATGTGAAATTAGATTTGGGGCTTGTTCTATGGTCTTGTGCATTCAAAGGTAGTAACAAAGATGAAGGACTTGTGAGTTGGTTGATTTATGAGAACACATTACTTGGGATTTAGAGTTTAGAATTATTTATATATACATTTATTTCAATGTTTTTCTATATGAATCCACCCATGTTGTTCACTATGTGAAAAACACCCACATCATCACAGATGGGTGCGTTTATAAACATATGGGGATTAGAAAAATGGTTGGGTACCTTCTTGTTTCTTTTCATTCTTCCATGTTAGTGTGGTATGTGAAATGTTATGATGGATGAGGGTCTATTAGTGAATTATACAGTTTCGATGACATCCAAGTTGTTTTCCAAAGAGGTATCTAGTAAACTAGGTGTTTTCAGTAATGAAATTATACCCTCGATGTTGACGAATGAGGCGGTTTGTTTCCTATGTGTCTTTGGGGTGAGATGTGATGTCCCTTTGATGATGTTATCAGGATGGGATTTTATTTTTTTTAGGAAAGAGAATATCTGGGTCAGATATGATGTTATTAATAGTAGTATGATAGCGGGATGTGTTGGGATGCCCATTTTTTTGTGGGAAGGATGACTTGTGAGGACCAGGTGTCTTCAGGTGGTTGTGATGTGGTATATAGAAGGTATAAGAGTTTTAGGACGTATAAATTTCGAAATGATTATATTAACAATGGTAATGTGGTGAAGGAAACCTATCATTAATGTGAATTAATTCATAGAATATTACCACGTTTTCATTATTTAGTGAGTGTTCCCTGGTGAGATTCGGATGGTTAGTATACCTATTTAAGAGCTTCTTGGTTCTATAGTTTTTCCATAGGTAAATCAGTATTGTTCCTCCACATGTGTAGGAGCGACTTGGGATTTCCATCTAAGTATATTTGTATGATCACCCCATGTGTGTAAAATTATTTTTTAGGTTTTTAAGAGGATTACATCATCCCTGGTAGGATTTAGTAGCACGGGCATTTGGATATATTTCATATTACTACATTAGCCTTACTTTTTGGAATTTACATTGAGTAATTATTTAATCTATATCAATTTTATTTTATGAATGCATGTGGTATGGTTAGGGATTATAATTTTTGTTATGTCTAGGAGTTTTTATCTGTGATTCATTCTCTCTTCAAATAGAGTTTCTTATAAAGGGTAATGCCTCCCATTTTTCACATTTGAACACCCATCTTTGTCATCGATCTATGGCCTACTAGAGGTGGGACTCAGGGGGGGTCATTATCTTCCTTTAATCACAGTAAGCCAAATATTTGTATCTTTGGAGGGATTTTTTCATGAAAATATACTGGATATATGGACATAAAAGTAAATGATTTCCCACTACATAGAAATGAATTTTATTTTCCACAAAAAATATTAGAATATTTATTGTTAAAGATAATTAATTGAAATGACAGTGTATAAATTTCAGAAATAGCCATTGGAGAGGAAAATAGTTAGGTTTTTAAATTAAAATATTAAATTATTCTATAATGAAATTCAAAAAAATAAACATTAATTAGTGATGATGATGTGATTAAATATACCCTTACCAAATTTATAATTTTAGAATCATAATACTAATGATTGAATAACATGAACTGGTAAGATAAATATCATTCAAATAGTGTTAATCAATATTTAACATGTAATGGGTGATGTATATACTCTTTATAATCAATATATGGTCTATAAAAATATAATATTCTTCATTTAAGGGAAAATGATAATAATTTATTTACTTTGATAGTAAAAATGTTGTGATAATAAATAAATGGAATTATTATGTATAAGAAAATTAATCTAATGAAAACAAGTATAAATAAAATATAATATAACCTGTTCTATTTCATAGAAATTCTTTTGATAATGTAGTAAATACATGTTTAATATAACACAATGAAAAGACAATTTATTTGTAAAACCCATTCCTCATATCTAAATCATCACAAACGTTCATCATCTTCTAGAATATTAAAAGTGTGGTAATTTTTTACTATCTAAAAATTTTATTGTTTATTATTATTTTTATTTTATTTATTATTATTTTTTATTTAATTTTATATTCAATTATGTACATTGAATATTATTTGATGTTATTTAGTTATTATGTCAAAAAGGAAAAATGCAGGTTCGTAATTTTGGAAGACATCATTTCCCACCATATTTATTAAAATAATCTATAAATTATATTAATTTTTATAGATAAAATTATAATCTTAAAACCAAACATGAAATATGTATATGATAAAATAACTTAATTGTTATCCTAGAGATGGTAAATCATACTTATTCATGAGAAACATATTAATTTATTAATTATCAGTGCTAGATGAAAATAATTATTATGTTATCATTACAATATTATATTTATATAATAAATAAAATAAATTTGTTTTAAAATTATTTATATATACAAGTCGTGAAAATTATATTTGGAAATTCAATAGCATGTCGTCTAGGAGGTGGTGTTACATGCATATAAACATATTAGATTTTAATTTTTCCATTTTCAAAAACGTAATAATGAAGATGATATATTAAATTTTCAAAATGATTAATATGAATAAAATATAACATATATATATACACATTTAAACCATCATTATATCTATTCATGGGAGGAAGTGATGGGAAAGAAATTACTTCTTTTCATGTAGATGTATTCAATCATATTAATGAACTGCATTTCCATTTTCTATTTAATGGAATTATAAATGAAGATACAGTATTAAAATAACATAAAAAAATAAAATTATAAAAAATAATTTATTTATTATAATAGGTCTATTTATGCATATTTTCACAAGTTTGATTAAGAAATAAAACTACAAAACATGGTTTTGAATTATACCCCATTATCACAAACCCACATTAGGATTATTAGTATTTCATTCCAAAGATTATTTTGATGGAAAATTTAGTCTATATTATTTAGATTTATGTATGTAAGGGATATGGAATGATATTTCGGAAACAAAATGATTATTATGTGTTAATAATGGTGGAGAGGTGGTTACCTATTCTTGTAGTAGAAAGGGGTACTCCTAGATCTTATTATTTTATTAAATTAATATAAATTAATTTTCATTTTGAAATAGTTCCATGATTATAATAGTACACTAATAAATTAATAAAAATATATCTAAAATAATTTAATATTATTTTGACAAGTTTAAATCATATTTTATTCCATATATTTTTATTTTAAAAACCATTAATAATTTTTTCAATTACACTGATATTAATTTATTTTACTACATAGTTATAAAAATATTATCTATAAAGGGAGTATGTTCAAATTAAATAATCCATGGATGATATTTTAATCCAAACCCCTTTAACATTTCTGAATTTTATATTTTTCTAAATTTTAAATGTTATATTCAAATATGATTTCTTAAATAATATCCTTATGGTAATTTTTGATTTTTAAATTTTATTTTACATTAGAAATATAAATTAATTGATTTAATATGATTTCAATACTTCATAACCTCTATAATATAAAATGTTAATATATTATATTCATCGAATGCAATAAATTACTCACATTTTATTATATTTAAATTTTTTACTATCATTTATTATATTGTCCTATAAATTGAATAAATTATTATTCTACACAACATTAGAATGAATATTAATATTTAGAAAAAAGCACATCAAAAAATTTATTTTATTGTAAAAAAATAGAAATTTAGATACTTCCACAACTCTCGTGCATCTATATTTGAATTGATAATAAATATTTAAAACTAAAAGAGAATAATTTTTTAATTTTATTTCTAAATATTATATATGTCAGTATTACGGAAATATATCGAATAAGAGAATAATTATCTAAATTAGGTTTATAATTACCTAATTATATTCATCAAATATAAATTAAGATAATATATGATGGAATTTTCCCTTATATGAAACCTTGTATAACAAAGATAATAGTTTTTATTATGATGATATTTTTGTAATGTTCTGAAGATTCAATATAACCAAACATTTTGTTAAACATATTATATAGTATTATTTATTCAAAATATAAATATTTAATACATTTTATCATCCTATTTTTTATAATTTATAGAAAATAATTTTGATATAATATCATATGGGGTGACAGTAGACTATTTTTTGAAACAATTCATTACTATTAATAGAGTATTTTATACTAAAATGAAGTATATTTTTATATATTTTATAATTAAATTTATTAAATATAATTAGCAGACCTATATTTTTTAGATTAGCATAATAATATTATATTTAATATTTAATGGGAAATGTTCATAGATTTATAAAACTCATATTTCATTACTATTGAATCAAAAATTAATAAATTTTGAAATTCAAAAATATTCACCTTAAAAAAAGTTTATATGTTGATTTCAGATAAGGTAAAAAAATTCAATTAATATTTAAAAATATAGGAAGATATTAATTATATAATTCGTTCATAAAAAATAATGAAAATTTATTTTCAATAAAATTTATTTATGATGTATAAAATGAGTTCACTAAAATTGAGTTAATATTTTCTGATGAATTTGTAGTATTTAAAACAAATATACAGGTTTTTTAATATTGAAATTATTATTATTCATAGAAGTAATTTTTATGGATAGGTTATTAATGTAAATTTTAAATAATTACATTTTAATCGAATATCATGTTTCATTTAAACATTTTGTTCTGTGTAACACACACTAAAATAGAAATTATATTTATTTAAATATAAAAATATCCAATAATCATTGTGTCCTACATTATAAACAGTAAAATATATTTCACCTTTCTAGTTTTATATCATAAATAAATGATTTTATTTTTAAAAATACATTCATTTAAAATCAAGTTTTTCTAAAGGGTTAACAAAAAATCCACTTAAGAATAGGAAATGTGAAAATAAATGATCATCATGATTTACAGATGGGTATAATTTTAGAATGAGAACAATTGGGATATGTTAACAATTATGAATGGATTAAAAATTAATTTTCATGTAATAATGTGTAATGACAGAGAACATTGATCTCAAGAAATTGATGTATCAAGATAAGGATAGCAATCAAAAAACAATAAATCAGTGTGGTTTAATGGATATCATAAAATCCTTAGATATTATCATCAATAGATAACATATTCTTTAAAAAATACTATTAATACAATTAGATAATTTAATTAAATCCTAGGGTTTGATCATAAGTATATTTTCATACATAATAAGTATATTTTCATCTTATAATCAACTTCTAATATAATCACATCATTTTCCCCAAATTGTGAGTTTTCACAATGCTTTTTTCATACATATAGAAATAGAGCATTCTTCTAATAGATATCATAATCTACAAAATGATAACATTATATTCCAGAAATAATTTTACATCAAAATAACTAATATTTTTATTTCTCGGTTCGTGAATATAAAATACAATAAATCATTTTTTTGATGAAATAGTACATTTCAATTCAAAACATAACAGTAACACAAATGATTCAAAATATTTAATTGCAAGTATCCATCATCTATAAAAACTTCAACAACAAAAACATTAATGAATATTATCACATCAATGGTTGTCTCATATCTTCTATCATACACCCAAAAATATTATAAATAACCATGATAAATCATTATATATTCTTATAAGATAGTAAATTTCACACCAAAATATAACGAGTAAAATTTATATACCTAACTAAAAGTTAACCACTATAAAGGCCATATATATATCTATAATAATTCACCTTGATAATGAATATCATTTTAAAATTCATGATTATTTATATTCTACTATCCAACAGACCAAAATTAACATAAAATCATGTAAAATATTAAACTAAAGGGAATTTATAAATTAATAGTGTTATATTTATAAAACCCCATTAATGTATTCAAGCGGCCTTTAAATCAATTGACATAAATCCTTATATATTCTACCAATTCCATTGATCTTTTGTTGTAACGTAAAAATATACACTAGTGATGGCATCCATAACAATTATCATAAAACTATATGGTAGAATATATTATTCCAAGAAAAAAAATCAATATTTTTTGATAATATAAAATCTCAAATTACATAAATAAATCAAAAATTTCAATAAATATGTTCAAATTAGAAATAAATAACATTTTTTTTAAAAAAACTAAAAAATTTCATTGAAGAAATTACTATCCCAAAAATAATTATAAATTATTAATCATAATAAAAAAATTATGAATTTACTATAAAATATTTAAATTGTTGATCAAAACCATTTTAATTTAATTTAAAATCCATTAATGAATTTTTTTTGCATAGTCAGTAGATTACAAATGATTATTATAAATATAATTTCAATAATATAACAATTTAATAGTATAGTTTGCATATAGAATCACATAAATGTATAAATCATTATATTTAAATAAATATCATAATGTATTTCATTCCATCATCTAACAGATTACGATTAAATAATGAAAATGAATTGGATAATTAACATATTCCTTATATATAATATATTTCAATGAAATTAGCACATATAATTAAATCCATTTAACAACATCAATCACATAATGATTCCTCATTAATTTTTTTGTATATCGTTTTCTATTAAACAATTATAATATTTCCCATTCTATTGATTCATTCCATGGAATGTATCCTATAAATCTAAATTCATTAAAGAAATAGATATCTCTTTCTTTAATAGTATCCTCAATCAATGATATCATAAAAATACATTCTTTTCTACATTATTATGTTTATGAATAGGTTAATGTGTTTTTTATAAATCGCATACAATCATACATGATTTGGAATAATCAAAATATATTTCACTCAAATTATAACGCTCTTTGGTTTCTCATTATGACCACATTGTCCATCACATTAAATATTACCATGGTACAATTTTTCTAGAACATGTCTAAATTAAAAAATCATTTTATTATCATAAATAATCATATTGGGATAACAAAAAATTATATAAATCATTTATATGATGTATATACCATGACACCATATTTACAATTAATGAATAATTATACGAAACCAACGATATTCCTGGCTATCATATTCTAAATAACATTAAAGAGAATTATAATTAATTGTTAATTAAAAAAATAATATACCTGAAGAGTTTATAACATTTTGAAAATTAAATTACTCTCACTATACACCAAATTTATGGTTATGGTCTACACGAAAAATGTTTTGAATTGTTAATAAAAAAACATACATATGTTATAAAAAAATATAAACATTTAGTATTAGAAATGGATGTATATATATGAAAAATAGATAATCAAAATTTTAGTGTAACATTAGAGTGTTTTCCTGTAGTTAGATTTATCATTAAGTTTTTTCATAGGGTTTTGAAAAGTAAATATTTTTTTCTTAAATTAGGTTCCCAATGATTCTACTAGACATTCTATGATACATAAAATAAGGATCATTAATCTAGAATCTCATACACAATGGTTACTTATTTTTTTTGGTATGTGATAAATGATATCAAAATCCCAATAGGCCAAATAGTTTAGTAATATTAGAAACCTATATAAATAATAATAATTTATATTATATTAGAAAACATAAAATATAATATTGAAAAATTTATTATTCATCATCCTTGAAGTCATAAAATGATTAAAAAATTATATCCCCATAAAATAAATAAAATGTCTAATATGAAATATAGAATATGGGAAATGATCAAAATGGTTGTGTCGTGATTAAATAATTCCAAAATAATCTCTGTATATAATTAACTAATGAAACATTCCATTTATTGAATAACATTATTGCATAGAATAATATGGCATCAGTTAATGGTGGTCAAGTAACTCCACTTATGTACTTGCATGGAAATAAATCTAATCCAAAGATACAATAAACTATAAAATAATATCATAGACATCAATAAATTATTTTATGATGATGTATTGTATAATTTCTAGCATCATAATGAATCTTTTATGGATTCTTTTTATTATGTAACTCCCTAATATTTCATAGTAATTTATTTTCATTAATGTAATTCAATAGTTTGCACTATACTCAAGACAGAGTTTGAGCGAACCACGATATACCAAACTAGCCATTCAAAAAGAATTTATGATTAATATTAAATTTTTTTTAATTTTATATACTCCATATCATTTTTGAATCCATATTACTTGTCTCATAGACAAAATATAAGAACAAATTCATTTTTTCAGATAAACGAAGTATTATTATGAAAATTCTATTTTACCACCTTTTAATGGAAAACCGATTTTAAAACTAGTATATTACACATTGATGTATTAAATTTAATGAAATTAAATTATTCTTTATAATTGGGACATAAAATTTTAATTTGGATAAATTTTTGGTACTTTTCTAATAACAATTTTATTTTGTTGAATACTGAAAATTTCTATTTTTTTGAAAACATCATTTTTAATCAAAGTATTTTATAGTGTTAAATTATGAATTTTAATTGTTTTAATGTGTAATTAGATTATATTTTTATCATTTAATACAATTTATGCCATTATAAGTAATTTCACAATTAAATTTGACCTAAACACTTGTTAATCTTTTGATAGTTTTTACTTATGAAAAAACATGTTTGTCTGTTTTGAGTTAGGGAATTAATATTTAATTAAATAATGAAACTTCAATTATTTTAATTTTGTAAAAGAAAATTCATTTTTGAAATTAGAATATCCAAATTTTCTTTGGGTAATTTTGTTTTCTGAAAAAATTCAATTTTTGGTGAATAGTAAAAGACACTATAGTATAGTTTAAAACTAGATTTTTATTTAAATAATTATTTAATTTTTTAAATTTATTTTAAATCAAAATATATATATAATTACAATTTAATTTCAATGTAATTCATTGGAATAATTTTATTATAAAATTATATTTATAAAATTTTATTGAACTTTTTACTATCTTTTACCAACCTTCTAGAAGCGTTTACAAATTTTCATAAAACATAATTTTACCTCTTATGTGATGTAACACCCTATAATGGTAATTGGTTAAATGAATAAATGATATTACTCTTGTCAATAAGGTGAACCTTCCTTTTTGGGAGCCTGTCTGATTAGAACTCCACAGATAAGTGTGCTTGTTCTGTAGTAGTGATCAGGATGGGTGACCATCGGGGTAGTTTCCCAGGGTGTCTACGAGTGAGGAAAAAGCACACTGAAAAGGACATGTGTTGGCATGTTGGGACAATCATTAGTCATATGACCCATTCAGAAATGTTAGTGGGCCCAAGGGTGGGGACCACATGTCTTTGGGAAAAAGGACACTGAAAAGGACATGTGTTGGCTAGTGGGGACAATCATTAGTCATATGACTCGTTCGGACATGTCAGTGGGCCCCAGGGTGGGGACCACGTGTCTGCGGGGCAACTGGTGGGCGAGGCCCAGTTTATAAAATTGGTATCAAAGGTGGTACCCAGCCGTAAGTGTGGGGCACTGCCTGGGTTGAGATATTGGGCCCACAACAAGGACGTTGTGCTCTAAATTGGGGGTGATTGTAACACCCTAAAATGATAAAGGTTAAATGAAAAATTTATTTAACTCATGTCAACAAGTTGTACCTTCTTTTTTGAGAGCCTTTCTGATTAGAATTCCATAGGTAATTGTGTTGTGCCTGGAGTAGTGGTCAGGATGGGTGACCTTTTCAGATGATTCACATGGTGTGTGCGGGTGAGGAAAACTCACAATGCAAATGATATGTGTTGGCCTGTGGGAATAATCATTATTCATATGACTCGTTCGGACATGTCAGTGGGCCCTATAGTGGAGATCATGTGTCTGTGGGGTAATTGGTGGGTGAGGCCCAGTTGTTTCATTTAAAAGTTTTCATCACTATGGTATAGTGATAACAATTTTTGTACAAAATATCCACCAAAGGAAAGTGATCCTCCCAGCTGCGACTGAAGTCGAGGACACATGCACGTAGCATGTCCTTGAGGGTCTGAATGGTCCACTCAGTCTGACCATCTGTCTGAGGATAGAAGGTGGTGATCTAATGAAGATGTTTCCCGAATGCCTATGGTCACCCCTTCCATAGCACGGGCGTAAACAATACATCACAGTCAGAGACAATAGAATAAATCACTCTATGTAAACGCACAATATCCCACACATAGAGGGGTCCCACGCTCGCTACTGAACCCTACTCTATGATCAGTCGAAAGTGGGACGACTTGGTGAGTCAGTCGATGATCACCAAAATCGAGTCATGACACGAGGATATACATGGAAGACCTATCTTGAAGTCCATGGATATCGCATCCCACTTCCACTCTGGGACCTCTAAATGCTGAACGAAGCATGCTGGTACTTGGTGCTCTGCCTTCACTTGCTGACCAGTGAGGAAGTGTGAGACAAACTCTGATACTTCCTTATTAATACATGGCCACCAGTGCTATCATTGATGGTCCTAGTACATATTCACCAATCATGGATGTACCACAAGAGGGGATGCATAGAACTCTCTCAAAACTTCCTCCTGAAGTGACACTGGTACCATGGTAAGTCATCTCAAGAGGATGATGTGATCACTACCTTCAGAAAATCCATCAGGTTCCAGTCCTTTGGATATCTGAGCACGTCGTGTCTCACAGTCAATGTCCCCTCGCTGTGCCTCCCTAACTCACTGAAGAAGTGGGGGAGTGACGGTAAGATACTGTAGAAAGGCTTCTTCATCCCTATCCACAAAGGATACATGTATGTCAACCAACTTATCTGATGCTTCTCCTACCAGCTGTATACTATACCTTCTCTTGACTGCATCAGCAACAACGTTCCCCTTTCAAATAGTATAGATTATCTCAATGTCATAGTCCTAGACGAACTCAATCCATCGTCATAGTATCAAGTTCAGGTACTTATAAGAGAATACATATCTGAGAATCATGTGATCAGAGTACACAATAAAATTCTCTCGAATAAGATAGTGTCACAACATCATCTAGGTGAAGACCACTACTGCTAACTCTAGGTAATAGGTAGTGTATTTCTACCCATGCTGGTTCAGCTGCCGAGAACCTTATGTGATCACAACTCCCTCCTACATCAGGAAACACCAATGTACATTCCCCAATGCGTCTCAGTAATCTACATACCCTACGCCCTCCTCATGAATCCTCAAGATGAGGGCACTAGTCATCCTCTACCTCAGCTCCTGAAAGTTCATCTAGTCTCTCTTCGACCACAGGAAGGGTGTCCCCAATATTTTCAAAATTGATAATGGTGCTGCCACTCTAGAGAAGTCTGGAACGAAACTCCGATAGTATCCATCCAATCCCAGGAATCTATGTACCTCTTTCACAATCCTGGGAGGATCCCAAGAAAGTACCTCCTCAATCTTCACTAGATCCACTGCAAATCCTGCCTCCCAGATAACTTGTCCTAAGAAGTAAACCTCTCAAATCCAAAACTGTCACTTCAAGAGATTACCATAAATTTGGTAATCTCTGAGTGTGTCCAGTACTACCTGCAAATTGTAGGAATGCTCTTCCTTGGTGGTCTATTAGACATTAATGTCATTGGTGAAGACAACGATAATGCGATTGAGGTATGGATGGAAGAACCTGTTCATGAGTCCCATGAACACATCTGGAGAATTGGTTATGCTGGAGGGCATAACCAAGAACATGTAGTGGCCGTAACAACACTTGAAGGACATATTTTGGACATCCTCATTTTGAACTCTGAACCGGTGATAGCCTGATGTGAGGTATATCTTTGAGAACCACTGAGCTCACATCAGATGATCAAAGTAGTCTTCAATCCTCAAGAGTGGGTACTTGTTCGTCACGGTCAACTAGTTTAGGAGACGGAAGTCGGCAAAAATCCTAGAGCTCTAGTCTGCCTTCTTGGAAAACAGAATTGGGTATGTCCAACGAGATACACTGGGCCGGATGAATCCCTTCACCTTTAAGTCTTTCAGATGTACCTGCAGCTCACGAAGCATAAGGGTAGACATTCGATTTGTTGGAGTAGATATCAGTTTTTTTCAGGTTAAAGGATAATGTAGAAGTTAATCTCTCTATGAGTAGGTAGTCCTGGGACATTGTCAGGGAAAATATCCACGTACTAGTCCACCACTACAGGATAAGTCAGACTCTCCACATCAAATACACTGAGGGTAAGGCAATCCAACTGTTGAGTGATCAGCTGAACCCTCCTCCGAGTAAGTCCATCCTAGGTTGAAAAGGTTCCCTTATAACAGGTGAATGTAAACCATGTCCCATCTGTCCAGACACACCGCCCTATTTTCCTAATAGATTCAATATGTGCATGGACTGTAGATAACTAGACCATACCCAAGATGATGTTGTATGGCCTCGACACCTCTACATGGAGATCCTAGACGATGCTCTCAACTCCTATAGAAATATCACACTGTCAGCACTAGTTTTTAATTGTCAAGTCAGCTCCCGTAGGAGTCTATAGCCGTAATGATTGAGCCAATGAATCTGTTGGAATCGCTGAGCTCCGAACGAGGGCAGTGGCAAAGAAAGAGTGAATTTCACCTGTTCCTATAAGAAATGTAGCTATGGTGGAGTAGGCACAGATCATACCTCGAATCATATCTGGAGTGCCATGACCGTAAGCCTCAATGTCCTGGAGCAGAGATCTCTCCTGTCCTCCTACTCTCTGCGGTCGTGGTGGACCTCCTAGTGGTGGTGGAGGTAACACCTCAAATCGTCGCCCACCGCCTGGTGAAATACCAGCTCCTCTGCCATGTCCACCTGCACCCTACAGACCACCTTGATCGAATATCTATCTCTTCCTGGGTGGTCCCTCAACAGTCTGGTGATCATCTGAATGTTGGGTCAGACAGTCACGAGGTATATGACCCTACCAGCCACATTAGTAACACTGCATGCTCCTAGCTTGTGTGTCTCTGTTTTGTGTGCCCCGCACAACCGATCCTATGTCATGAGGTCGAACACCTGCAGGTCTATTCCTCATGGACCACTATGACATCTGTCTAGTGCCAGATGTAGATGAATTTTCTATATGTCAGGTAGTTGTGGGTCCCGTTGCTGGAGACTTCTCAACAAGGAAACTCTCCACCAAGAGAAAACTCTCAATAACTCATGTCTGTGTCAGGATGCTATGTGAGATCATTGGAGATCTTATCTCTCACCTGATCCCCTTATCGAAGTTCTGGGCCCTGATGAATCGGTCTCTCACCATATCTTTTGAGTAGTACAAGAGGTCGGTGAACCTCTCTATATACTGCGCCACCATTATGCTACCCTTATGTAGATGTAGTGGCTCTTATATTTGCCCTGCGCAAGAAGGGGCTGGGACAAACTCCGCAAGAAATAGGCCCTAGAAATCTTCCCAGAGTAGAGTCACCTATTCATGCACCTGGAGCATCAGGCTCAACCATCTTTCTACTTCTGCCCGAAGGAGAATCGCGACAAGGATCTCCATGAAGTCTGCAGGTGTCCCTACTTGCTTGAAGACTCTCACCACATCCTCCTTCCAATCATCACCCGCCTATGGGTCCATTTCTATTCTTAACATGGGTGGCCTCTGGTGCTAGAACCCGTGCAATGTGCTCATCTGGTGTGCATCGTTTGCTACTGGGGCCGGTAACATCGGTGGCCCAACAGGAATTAGTACTGTTGTTTCCTCCGCTGGTCAAGGGCCATGAACCAAGGCCTCATCGCTCGGTGGGATATCAATGTGTACGAATCTCAAGGCTCAAACTGGTTGTCTGAGGGGAGGCACCCTGAATGAAACAGATGCAACACTGTCAAAAGATTATACCTAGTGAGATGACCTGGTTTATCTGACATAAAAAATATTTGGAAACATGCATGAAATAAGTGTTCTCGTGCATTGAGTCGGAAATCAGAAGTCAGGGTCCTGGTGTATGGATACATCGGCCACCCACACTAACACTGGACTCCCTGAACTGAAAACCACACTTAGTACCCTTATAATTATTTCATCACGAAAAAGAATGATTACTGTTCTATGTTCTGTGGTAGAATCAACTCCTTTATTGTAACAACATATAATGATAACAGGTTAAATGACTAAAATATATGAATATTTTCCATAAGTAGCACCTTCCGTTTCAGGAGCCTGTCTGATTAGAACTCCACAGTTTAGTGAGATTTGATTGGAGTAGTGATCAGGATGGGTGACCTTCTGGGATGTTTCCCATGGTGGGAAAAAGCACACTAAAAAGGACATGTGTTGGCATATGGGGACAATAATTAGTCATATTACTTATTCAAACACGTCGGTGGGCCACATGATGGTTACCATGTGTCTACGGGGCAACTGATGGGGGATTCCTAGCTGTTACAATTAGTATCAGAGGTGGTACCCAACCTTAAGTGTGGGGCACTATCTAGGTTGAGATGTAGGTCCCATAACGAGGAAATTGTTCTCTAATGTGGGATGAATATAATACCCTGAAATGAAAAAGGACTAAATGACTAAATGATACGACTCATGTCTATAAGGTGGACCTTATTTTTTGAGAGTCTGCCTGATTAGAACTCCACAGTTATGTGTGCTGGGCCTGGAGTGGTGATCATGATGGGTGACCTTCTGTAAAGTTTCCCAGGGTGTGTGCGAGTGAGGAAAAAGCACACTGAAAAAGACATTTGTTGGCATTTGGGGACAATCATTAGTCATATGACCAGTTCAGACACGTCAGGGGGCCCCAAGGTGGGGACCACATGTCTGTAGGGAAACTGGTGGGCATGGCCTAGTTGTGTCAGCACATGTGGGACCAGAGATGGTACGAGCTACTACAAAGATGGTACAGATCATCCAGTAGTGGATGAAGACTGCCCAGAGTAGGTAGACGTCATATGCTGATAGGAGATAGAGACCTCTGGAGTTTGAGTATGGCGACCATGTCTTTATACCGGTCTCAGATCGATGAGGTCTTTGGAGATTTGGCTGTGCCAGAATGTTATCTCTGATATTCATTGGACCTTTCCAATTCATCAGAAGAGTAGGTGAGGTGGTTTACCACATAGATCTTCCACCTCAGTTGCACCGAGTGCACGACGTATTCCACGTATCTTAGCTAAGGAGATAGGTTCATGACCCTTCCCACATCATCGACCAAAGAATGATTGATGTCGATGATGGGGTGACTTTTATGGAGGTTCTAGTGGAGATTGAGGATCGACAGGAGCAGGTCCTATGTGGATAATCAATTACTCAGGTGCACGTTTGCTGGCAGCAGGGGAACCTCTAGAAAAGCACATAGGAGCGGAAGGCTCAGATGCATTCTCAGTACCACCAATTTTCCCCATATATCAAGTTGTAGATTACTAGGACGTAAAGTTCTGAGGTGGGTAAAATGTAATGTCCAAGAAAATTCCATGATTTTTTTTAAAATACATTGTAATTTTATGAGTCTGTGAAAACTGACGGAGCGTGATCTCGAGACCCGGTTTTCCTGGAATCAATTTCACAAGATTTGTTCATGTACGTTTAGTAAACCTACAAGAGATATTTTATATCTTATGAACCGACTCTCGGAATTGAAATCTAAAGGCACTGTTGAACTCACAGTGCTAGTATGCGCTTAAGAAGTCATTCACCTAGACCTCAAATGGACAATAATAAAGGTTAGTTTTTGGATTTTTATAAAGAAATAATGAAATGAAGTGCGAAACAATTTATTTTATTTTAAGCTTCCATGTGTCTGATTGTTGGTTAAAACCTCTACATTGGAGTTGGAGGTGGGATCACCACACCCTAACTTCCCATTATAGCTTATAGTGGTGGGGACCACCTAAATTAATCCTCCCGTGAGTGGTTACGACGTGGGGACCACCCGAGTCCTTAACCTCTAATTTGAATAATAGGGGTGGGGTCCACCCGGCCTCTATTAATAGGAGGTGAGTATAACCTATCAACTCTCCCTCATCAATGAGGGAGACCCTCTCCACCTCTCCTAGTTTTTGAATTTCTGCTAACTCCCCAATTAATGTGACATCCTATTGAATTAAATTGGAGGTGCCTTTTTAATTAATTCACCTTTTTGGATTTTTTTAAAATGATTAAAATAATCGGAAAACTATTATTTTGGGAACATTAATTTTGGTGGAAACACAGTAAAGGAGGAGCATTTAGAGAAAATTATCCTCTCCAATGAAGAAAGCCCCTCTCAACAAAGAATGTTATGAACTCCAGCAATGATTCTTATTCGACTTCTACCTCGGACTTCTACCCAGACACCTATCGACCTACCCTCAACAATGTCAATGAGCTGACGTAGCACGAGATTTGAAACATGTGGAAGATGTGACAAACAACGAAATGAAGAATCAAAAGGTATGAGGTTTATTAATTCCTGAAGATGTACCTTTTTCATTCCATTAAAGGATAATAAGGTATTGATGTGGACGTATTATTGATCACATTCGTCTCATGATTAGCGAAATGTTATATCTCTGAACGTGGAGGGTGCGGGCCAACTTAACATGGCACAACATCCTCCGTCGATCTCACATCTTGTGATGTTCTACGACATGTAGAAGTAACACCGACACTGTGACAGATTCAGAAACGACAAAGGCCGCGCTACCCGTGCACTCCGTGAATCGGGCCGCTGGAGTGTGTCAACCCAAGATCCACTGAACAGGGTTGCCCCCCCACCCCCACCCCACCCCACACCCTCCCTCCCCCAACCCTCCCTGGCGGTCTTCCCATCACCCAGGATGCCTTCCCGCTGCCCCCTCGGCCTTCCTGGCGCCCTTCCGGTGGCCCTGCCTCCTACCCCACACCCTGATGGAGCCCCCGTGGTGTTCTGACGCCCTGCAGCGCCCTCCCAGCACCCTACCGCATCATCCCGACACCCTGTCGTGGCCTGCCCAGCACCCCAGCGGGCTACCCGGCGCCCTGCCGGCACCCCCGTGGCCACATGGCGCCCTGAAGGGCCCTGCCCAGTGCCCCCGTGCCCTGTCTGGTGCTCTACTGGCGCCCCTGCGGCCTGCCCGACACCCCCGCGGCCTGCCCGACACCCTACCTCGGCCTGCCCGACCACCCCTGAGAAGACCTCATCGAGCACCACCACGAACAGGCTACCCCCAAGCTGGACACCGCGCGACCAGCGCACTCCCAACCGAGCCGACGTCCAGGATCCATCGTGCCTTCCGGCCTGAGCCGCGCCGGGCCGCTCCCTCACAATGCTCCGGGATGAACTGGCTCGAGCCCAGGCCGAACTGCCCCCGCAGTCTGCGGGTCTTGGCCCAGCGAACCAGGCCTAACACTGTGGGCTGACCCACCCAACGGGCAGGGACAAACCCAACAAGTCTGACCGGGTCGACCCATACATGGTCGGCCCAAATTGGGTTGGGCCGAGTCAGTCTGACCGGGTCAGACCAGTTTCGGGCCCATTGCCGACCCTTTACATTATTTGGCCATATCTTTGGAATCAGATGTTCATTTGACGAACCGTCAGCATCATTGGTAATCTCGATGAGAGACGGTCCCTTTGAGCATACCCCACTAGACTTCAGAGTATAGTTTAGATACAGTTAGGTTAGATAGTACACGAATCCAACTTGGCCCCTGTGACTAAAATGCTAATAAATTACAGAACATGCATCTGATTGACGTGTCTTCTCTTGCATTGAGACCCCTATGATGTGGCAGACATTTGAGGTACTTCTTCATGAAACATCATTATAGTTGGAGTATTAACTTGTAGCTCGTGGTACAGATCCTTCCAGAGGCGAGTGGATAATGTATAGAGACCTAGTTGTTGGCTGAGTCCTGATTACTGTTTGACCAATTCGACTCGGAGTGACTCAACTAGCTTATTTGGGAGAACCTCAATGTGATGCAGCAGACCCACAGTGGGGAGGACCTCTATGTGAGTGTGGAAGACCCACGATTGTCGACAGGAGGAGTACCTCAGCAGGCTACGAGGGGGAGCCCCTCTATGTGAGCATGGTAGTCCTGTGGTGGGGAGTGCCTCTGTGTGATGTGGCAGACCAATGGTACATGACATGAAGAGTACCGTAGTAGTCCAATGATAGTAGAAGCGCCTCTGTGTGACGCTTCAGTCCCACTTTACTCAATAGAGGAAAAGTACACCACCATCCATGGTTTTGATAATAAAAATCCTAGTTTGAGCTGAGTCAATGACTTTTTGGTTTTTTTATGATTGATATGGGTAACTAGGTAACATAGGTATATGTATGGGAATATACCTATGTAATGGTCATCCATTGATTTCAGACTCTGTGGTTTATCCATGATGTATTTTGTGATACCATGAGTGTATTAGGGTCCCTACTGAGTATCTCTATAATCAACCTTGCACGAGTTATTCCCACAACTATTTGTGTGGGTTATAGACGATGGACAACACTGACTGAGGAAAAGTATAGCAGGACATGATGGTACCCGGAGGTGGACCACTCGATGTGACAATACATCGAGGAGACGAATGTTTGTGGAGTGCTGAGGAGGCCATCTGTACCTACCCTTCAGGTAGGAACCCTAGAGGACGACCCAGTAGCTGCTTTACTTTTCTTTAGTCGTTCTTGTTTTTTAGTTGTACTTGTAGTTTCCTTTTGGGCTTGTATTTCCATACCCTTTTACATTCTAGCACATCTTTCGTATACAGTTTTATTTGTTTTTTTCTTCCAGTTGAGTACTTTGATGTTTTTTTTCAGAGTTATAAAGGAAATTCCTTCCCAGTTTAGGGATTTATGCCTTTGGTTCTAGTCGCCAACCACTGGCCTTTGGATGTCAGGCATGGGTAGTCACGATACGGGCCCAGAGATAAGGTTTGTGACATTTGAGTTGAATTTAGAAAATCTGAGAGACATGGTTGACATCAGTATGTAAAAAGTGGTTCAATAAGACGAAAATAAGTATTGGTTATTAGTAACTTTTCACTTATATTTACAACGATTAAAAGTAAATAGGGTAATTAAGTGGAAAATCATATTATAATTACAATAACAAATGTCTTAATTCTATTGGATATGTGTAATTATACCAAAAAAACTTAAGAAAAAAATATGGTCCTTTTGGTCTAAATGGATTAGATTAGGACATTTATTATTATTTTATTTCAAGAAGGGCTAAAAGTGTTAAATTCAATGTTTAATAAGTAAACCATTAATATTATAGTGTTATACAGAAGTTATATTCGACTATAAATATTCACTAGAAAGATAAAATGATTTCCTACAAAATAGTATTTTATTTATAATTTTTCAACATTATGTATATAAATTTCTTTATGACACAATGATGATGTAGTGACTTGTTAATTAATTAAGGATTAAAATAATTGATATTATAAATATCAAAATATTGTTAATTTGAGGCTTTTGATGAATTACACAAATTATCTTTGTTAATAAATCATGTAATGGTTGATTGAATAAATATTTTTCGATGTTATCATGCTTTTATGATTTTTACAAAAGCCAAATACTAAATAGTGTCAAAATTGACATAATTGAGTTTTGAAAAAAATGTTATACTATTAATTGATATATTAATCATAAAAAACAATGTATCAGCCAAATAACATAGATAAAGTTATATATATTAATAATTAACCACTTGGGATTTGATTGGATTGATATAGTATGTTAATTATGCATATAATATAAAATACAAAGAGACATAGTAAATGTCAAAGTATTTATCTAAGAGTTAAATCTAAAAGATAAGGTTAATATGATGACCTAAACCAGTCTAAAACCTATTGTTTGGGATATTTTCCACCCATCCCCACATTATCCTCGAAATACATCATTTTAGAGCCATTATAAACCGAAAATGATTTTATTATTAAATAATAATTCAATATTTTTCAAATGTGACCCTCACATCTCTAAAAAGGGAACTTCTACTTATCTGAATTTCTAACATACAAAGCCATTTGTCTATGCCAAACCCTACCCAACTATTCTACGATCATTTCTCCCTTCATTATAGTGATTTTCCATTGGTCATAATGCTATCCTAAGGAGTCCTTTTCATCAAATCAAAAAGAAGAACCTGAAGAAGAGGTAAATATTTCATCACATCCACCATGGTATTTTCTTCTTCCAATTCCATTTTAGTTGTTATTTCCATTATAAAATAATATCTCTGGTATCATATATATTATGTAATGTTATTATAAAAATTTTACAAAAATAATTATTATTTAATCTATCATATGAATGACAAAGTCAATATATGTGTGTTTGTATGACTTATCGTCTCCACCTCATGGTGTATTTTGTTATTCAAGCACTTCATTATTTGGATGGGTATAATAATGATTTTAACTAATGTGGATATTAAATATAAAATGTTAATTATTATTTATATATGATATACCATCCAGTTACTAATGATTTCACAATCAATATATTGATATTGTCACTCGTGTTTACGTACAGATTATCGTCTCCACGAACACGATGAGATTCATCCCCATCATAATAATTCAAAAATAATTTTCATTTTATGTTTAAAAATATTTTTTGAGAACATAATATAATTTGGGATATTAGTTATATACATCTTATCTATAAAAAACATGTCTTACATAACCGATCAAATAAATGAAAATGTGTCTGTTAACACCAGAAACGATGATACTACAAATATATTATTAACAAATCAATATTATTTGATCATATATGATATCATATTTATGTATATAGTAATTTTATAATTTATTAAGAATTATTTTACTATTATACAGTTGTTTAATGTACCACTGGTCAAGGAAAAGTACAAGTTAAGGGGTTCCTTATCTCACTTTTAATTCAATGAGACTTCCATTATTTGACACTTATTTATTTCATTTGATGTATTGTGTACTGAAATTTGATATATATTATCATAATTGAATTTATATTCATGGTATTATGTTATTCATTTGGTGGTTATTAACTTTTTTCATATGACTCTATTGATTAGAACATGGTAAGGGGATTCTTATCTCACTTTTAATTGTATGAGATTTCCATTTGTCCGCCACTTATCTGTTTCATGTTATGTATTTTGTTCTGCCATTTGATATATATTTTCTTGATTCTAATTATATAAATGGTATTATATGATTCATTTGGTGGTTATTAACTTTTTTTCATATGAATTGATTGATTACAACATGGTAAGGGTTTTCTAATCCCACTTTTAATTCAATGAGATTTCCATTGTTTGCCACTTATTTACTGCATGTAGTGTATTATATAATAAAATGTGATATATATTATCATGAATCTATTTATATTCATGGTATTATGTGATTAATTTCTTGGTTATTTGAATTTGGTCATACGAATCGATTGATTACAACATGGTAAGGGGTTTTCATCTCACTATTATTCCCATGAGATTCATGCCATATTTTCCACTATTACATTTTATGTGGTGTATGTACTTTCCATGATTGTTTTCCTTGTGTAATATAATCTAAATTATGTTGATTTAAATCACCATTTTATGATCCTTCTTTCATGAGTTGTATGTTTCGTATGTTACCAAATCGATAAGGGAATTTCAAATTTCAATTTCCACTCATTCGGTATTCCACAAGCTTCATTGACTATTTTACTCCATGATTATGTGTGAAATCACTATTTAATTACATATATAGTAATTTCCACTATCCTTTGTGTATATATAAATTATATACCTATAATCAATCAATTTATAAATTCTCAAGTCAATGATATGGACTTGATAAGAGTAATTTTAACTCAATTTCTAGTTATTAAGTTAAACATCAAAGTCATTGGTGTTGTTTTTACAATAATATGTGTGAATTTAGTCTGATTAAGTTACACTAAATATCCAATCATATTTATTGTATTTATATTTTTTACACATAATTATGTATTTTATTTATCTTTAACCTAAGAATACAGTCTTTATAACAGATTTCATATCAACTTACATTCCATTGAGACTTCGTTGTTGTTATGTGCCAATACACTTTTATATGGTGTATATACTATAAATTGACATAATATAACATGAAATAATTAATTCACATGATATTATAATGTTTTTATTACCTCCATTATTTTTATTCAAGCATCTCTCAATTGGATAGGAACTCTAACAGAAATATCATTTTTAATGTTCTTAAAAACATTCTTCTAAATCATTCTCATTAATATCCGTGTTTTAAAAATGGTTTTTAGGATATATTTATATGGGAATTATTGTTTTAAAATTAAAATTCCTTTAAAATTTTCAAAACGTTATGGGGCACATTGATTGGAAAATCTATTTTAAACGGATTCTTGATAAATAATGAAACTTTTAAATGTTTTAATGAAAAAAGAGGGATATTTCTCTCAAATGTTTCTTATGATTATTTTCATATATGTCAATATCCTTCATTATTCACGACTGAGGTAATTTTTTATTATAAACTCTTCCATGTTGCATTTAATGAGTTATGCTTGACTATGG
Source organism: Viscum album (assembly GCA_963277665.1). NCBI lineage: Eukaryota > Viridiplantae > Streptophyta > Magnoliopsida > Santalales > Viscaceae > Viscum > Viscum album. The sequence continues at coordinate 222,733,090 of OY728143.1, forward strand.
ATGTTATATTTTGAAAACATTCATGGTCCCTGTTTAAAATAATGACATTTCGTATGCTAGTTTTGATACGAATATTTAGATTATGATTCAACATTTTCATATGAGGAATATATTAGAAGTAGTATGTTATGGGTGGAGCCCTCTATATATCTTCAATGCATTGGTAGGTTAATGAGACAAACTACTATATTAGCACAAGGCCTTGATAAAATATTATTTTTAGTCTTACCACAAGGCCTTGACTATGTGGTTATGAAGTCTAGAATTATGCATTGCATCATTATGAAAAAGGATAGTGATATTACATGTGATTATTTGACTATTAGAATATCCATCTGAATTTTTAAATGTTATTATTTGATTTATCTTTTCCATATTATGGTGAAGATTAAGCTTAAAAGGCTCATGTTTTAGAATTATACATTTCTTTAAATGTTTGTTCATATTTATGAAAGTTTCAGCAATATTTTTATCCTTACTGAGCATTTGAGCTCACCCCTTTCATATGTTTTATTTTTTCCAGGACGCAAAAAAGTATATTCTGATTAATATTCATGAATATTCTAAGGTATATAAGGGTGTTCAAAGGGAACATATTGTTTTTTTAATTTCATGATGTAATGTAAAACATATGTATTAATATTGTACATAAATGGATACGAAATTGGCCGGTCTTTTGGGAAATAATTCAATGTATCATACCAATTTAATGTAATAATGCACCAATTCTGGGTAACTCCGGTCGGGGAGATACAGTTAGAATCAGAGGAAGTTTAGTACAAATCATTAAATCTAGATTTAGAAAAACTCTGATTATATCAATATACCCTAAGGTAGACATTGAAAATTATTGAAGATGAAAAACCAAAAATTTTGGTAATGAAAATATTATTTGTGTTTTAAAAGAAATACATCCCTTTCTAGAAACAAAAAGGTAGAGGAGGCTCTGGAACATATGTATCTAGGAGTGAAAACTCAGACAAGGAGTTTCGGGCTTGACTCGGGGTATCCTGGTACAAGTCAACGAGCCTTGATACACTCTTGATTACGACACTCCAAGGGGATATACATAGGATAATTCACATTTTCATTAAAAACCGATTTGATGGATTTTAATATAATATTAGATTAAATATCCTTTGTCAATCATAATGTGTTTCATATTGAAAATATGGTATTAATATATTTTCGAAATGATTTCAAGTCTCACACTATGATTTCATGTGTTAGTCAATGGTTGTATTCCAAGTAAGTCATAGTAACATTGAAGATGATGTACAAGGTGGAAAAATTGGTTGAAATGGGCAACGAAATTGAATGTTGATAGGTGTAATAGATATAGTGTTCATGCAAAATTTGGTTTCCAAAAATATGATCAACAACATATATATTAACCAACACTCATAGTGAACAAAGAAGAGAAAGTCAGTGAATAATAAGAGCTCCAGTAGTGGAGACCATGAAGAAAAGAAAGCTCAATTTTCCTCATGTAGGAAATGTGGAAGGAGACACCTTTGAAAGTGTCTCAATGAGACATATAAATTCATTATGTGTGGGAAAGAAGGACATAACATAAAGAATTGCAGAATAAAAATGATTAGTACAATGAAAGAAAATAACAATGATCCCAAGAATCCATTTATAGTCATTTTTTGTAAATGTAGGGGATATGTGCATTACCAATGTGAAATCCATATTCTATAGGATAACGACATGGAAATGGAAGAACATATGTGGGAAAAAAAGGATGGTGAAATTTTTAAAATTATAAGTGCGCTTTGTCGATGGTATTACATTGGATGACTTTTCTCTTGTATGTATAACCCTGTTGTTTGTTATGTGAAAATGAGATTTTAGGAAGAATTATATTTTCTATTGTTGATATAGTTATAAATAACCATTTTCATTTATATGATACTTGATTTTGAAGAAATTATATGTTATTAAATTTTGAGATGAAAATGCAAGGTATGAGATAACATTTGTGGTGAAATTATGTTGTATTTATTTTGCAGAATTTATATTATTTTGGGAATATTATAAAATATATTTTTTGAAAAAGGACAACACACAGACCATGTGACAACCCTTCACATCCGACAAAGCTACGAGAATTGAAACCACAACCATAGTGCAATTAGGATTTATCACCAACCACTGTACTACGTGAAGTCCCTAGTTTTTGTGACTAATTATTTTTAGTTAAATGATATTATTTATCAATAATAAGTTGATTTTGGATCTTATGTCTTATCAAATGGATATCTTTAGTTTAGGAAAATGATTTGATGGTTATGTGATAAATTTTATTTTGGAAGACGTTCACTCTGTTGGGATCACAATATGCCTATGGAAAATAAAATACTATAGGATTTCATTTGAAGAGTAAAGGTGGATTCATATTTATGTTCTTATTGGTTATTTATAGCGATTTGGGTTATTTATGGAAATTATTAACCAATCAAAGAGAATATGTGATTAGGATAATTACTTTTAAGTATGCGACTTTAAGAGTAGTCGATGTTATTTGGAGATACAATTTGTCGTCGGAGACCACGTAATCAAATTCATCAATTTTTTTGGTTTCAATAATAGTTTGGATTATATAAAAAAATTTTATAGAAATTTTTTTAATCATTGAAATTTATTTAAATTAAGGTATTGTTTTTTTAATATTATAAATTAGGATTAGAATTTCATCATTATTAGGATTATACATTTGAGGATTATATGATCTTATACTAACCATTTTGGTTTTGGTTAATCTCTAAAGAAAAGGGAAATATATAATTTATCATTTCTTATAATGGGATTCTATTTATGTTTAGTCTAGTGCTTCATGTGTGAAAAAGTCATCTTGAATACTCATTGATTAAAAAGAAGAAGAGTTAGTTGTTGAAATTTATTAAAGTATAATACTCTTCAAAAAAATTATGTTTATCTCCTTATTTTCTAAGTCAATATCATAAATAAATTCCTCAACATTATGAAAGGGAAAATAAAACAAAACGAGGTGCCTCTTTACTTATCCTTCTGTGAAACTAAGGATCATCTATCCCATCACAAGTTTGTGGTTGTCTTGTTGTTAACATTCTCCTGATCATGTTTTCTATCCCTCTCCATCAGAACAAGAAACTTATTTTATCTTACATATACATGTTTTCCTACATGGAATCATAGTATGGGTTATATCGGTGACCTTTCTACTTCTCATTCATTCTTTTAAAGTGATAGTTTTTAGACTGTTTTTCCAATGTGGGACATTCAATGATGATCCCAAGCCCAATTTTAATATTTCAAGGAAACAATTTCCAAAAAGGGGGATGCATTTAATACACTAATATTTCATAGTAAGTTATATTCCTTAAAGTAATTTAATGGATTGCACTATACGCAACACTATGTCCGAGCGCCCAATGTCTAACTAAACAAGCCTTCCAAAAAGAATTGAAGAATTGTATTTACTGAATTTTAAATTTTATTTACTCCATATCATTTTAGAATTCGTTTTGTCTGTTTCTTTGAAATAATATAAGAAAAAATTCATTTTTTCAGATAAAAGATGTATTTTTAAAAAATTGTAATTTTACCACCATTTAATGGAAACCCCTTTTTAAAACCAAAATTTGAAACATTAATGTATTCAATATAATTAAATTAAATTCTTTTTTAGAATTGGGATATAAATATTTATTTTGGACAAAGTTTTTGTACTTTTCTGATAACTTTCATATTTTGATGAATACTAAAAAATATTAAATTTTAATTGAAAAAATATTTTTTAATCGAAATATTTTTTAGTGTCAAATTTAGAATTTTAATGGTTTGGAAGTATAATTATATTATATTTTTATCATTTAATACAATTTAGGTCATTATATGTAATTTCAAATTAAAATATGAATTTAAAACAAGCTAATCTTTTTATAGTTTTTATTTTTTAAAAACCTGCTTTTCAGTTTTAACAATAGAAATTAATTTTAAATTATTTAATGCAGATTCAATATTTTCAATTTGTTAAAATATAATTCATTTTTAAATTCTGAATATAAAAATTATCTTAGGATAATATTTTGGTATTTTTCTGAAAACATTCAATTTTTTATTAATAGTGAAAAACATTACGTTATAGTTTAAAAATGACATTTTATTTTAACAATTATATATTTTATTTAAATTTAATTTAAATCAAAATAGATATATAATACCTATATAAGTTTAATGTATCTCATTAGAGTCATTTTATAATAAAATTAGTGTATAAATATTTATTGATTTTTTTCCGTCTTTTACCCACCATCTTAGAGCAATTACAAATTTGTATAAAAAATAATTTTACCACTTATATGAGATGAATTTAAAAAATCATAGAGACAAGGTTGACATTAGTATGTAAAATTTGGTTCAACAAGAGAAAAATAATTTTTTGTGATTAGTAACTTTGGACTAATATTTACTACGGTAAATAGTAAAAAGGGTAATTAATGGTAAAAAAGATATTATAATTACCCTAACTCAAGTCCGAATTATATTTGAGATGTTCAATTCGACCAAAAATAACCATAGTAATAAAATATTATCCTTTTGGTCCACTTTTATTAGATTAATTCATTTATTATTATTTTATTTAAACAAGAGTTAATAGTATTAAATTCATCATTTAATAAGTAAACCATTTTTAATATAGGGTTATACATAATATATAATCAAATATTAGTATTTATTAGAAATATAAAACTTTTTCCTACATAATGGTATTTTATTTATAATTTTTAGACAATAAATAATTATATTAATTTATGACACAATGATGATGTAGTAATTACCATCTTAATGATGTATTTAAATAATTGATATTATAAATATCCAAATAATCGTTATTTGAGACTTTTGATTAATTCCACAAATTTTATAGGTTAATATTACATGTTTGGGTGGATTAAATAACTTTTTTAAAATAAATCATATTTAAATGATTTTAAAAAAATCCAAATACTAAACAGTGTCAAAATTGACATAATTTAGTTGTTAAAACAAATTCTATATCATTAATTGATATAATATTAATTAAAATATATGGTTTATCCAGAGAAATTATATAATGAAATTTATATTAATAATGAATGACATGGGGTTTTCCTGGCTTTTTATAGTAACTGTATTAACCATATAACATAATAATACAAAGAGACATGGTAAATGTCAAACTATTTAACTAAGAGTTTAATCGAAAAGATAAGGTTAATATGGTGACCTAATCCTATCTAAAACTTATTGGTTGTATGATTTTTGACCCATCCCAACCTTAGCCTCGAAATAAATCTTTTTTGAGAAATTAGAATCTGAAAATGTTTTTATTATAAAATAATATTTTATGCTTTTTCTAAAATGACCCTCACATATTTTATAAAAGGGTACTTCCCCTTATCTTAATTTCAGACCACCAATGACAACTATATAGTTTATATACTAGACCACACCACACCATTAATGTTTTTTAAAAGATAAATTTACATTTTTATTTTCCACATACAATTAAAAAAATATGATTTCTCATAATGATGATGAATGATTCTTATATGTTTTGATGGATCAATTTATTATGTAGTAAACATTATAGGTAGAGACTATAGCCTTGATCACAATATTCACTAGATGTAATGTTATTTCCTAGGGATGTTCATACTCTATTAATATTATCATCAGTTTGGTAAATATATAAACTATAATTCGGGAACCTGAATTTCAATATTTATATTAGAAGGATTCATTATTACAGTAGTGATCATTTATTATACTAAACTTCGTCAAATTAAACACATGGTATGGCTAACATTCAAGATAAATTTCATTCAAGAAATCATGGACGATGAATTATTTCATCAATAAGATACAAATGGAGGTATCTTTCGAAGACTATATAATGGCTCAATATTAGTTATCAACAATTGTTCTCATTATTGAGGATATCACATTATCAATAGAAAACACATTAGTTTGTTCTATAATAATGGTCTTCATTAAAGTCATGAAGTTATCTTCATGTTTTTATATTTTTCACTTGTTTCTCACATATTTATATGTTTCTTCATTGATGAATTTATTTTCTGTGGTTTGAAGAGAATTTGATCTATTAAATCTCTGATATCATTTAACATATTTTATATGATTCTATTTTCCTTGGAAATAATTGATTATATAAATAATCACTAACGTTTTATTTAGATTCCCACTGTAATTCACCATATTATTCAAAAAATGTTTCATTCTATGAATTGAAGTATAGAACTATGTAAAAAAATGAATGAAGAAGAATTAATGAAACACAATATTTGATTTTTAGTTTATAGGTATTAGTAATGATTGGAATGATAGATGGAGTACATAAAATCATCATCCTAAGGGATGAAATGATTAATGATGGGTTTGATGGTGCTTTAAAAATAAAAACATTATTTTTATGAATGAATAAAAACTCCATGAATTGTTTAGTCCCATTGTTTAACTACTAAAAAACAAACAAAAAGATTCTTGTATAATATGTTGGAACCCACATGTTTTGAGTGAAAAATTTAATAAACTATGTAAAAAATGTTATTTGACTCATTCATAAGTCAAATTTGTTTTTTGAGGCTGTCCAGTCTGGTTTGGGTAAGCAGTCTGCTGGCCAGCCGGCTGCTGCTGATGATCGATCAGTGGATAAGGCATTGGAACCTTCTGTTGTTGGAATTTCCAGGGGTGATGCTTGCAGGTCATGGGCTGATATTGTTGAAGAGGAGGAAGGGTGTCATCTAGTGCATACAGATGCTGCTACAATGGTAAATGAAGTTCAGCAGGAGGTTGCGGTTGATGCCCAGCAGGGTGAACATATGCTTGTTGAGGAAGAGGATGGGATCCAATCGGAGCATGAGGTTCTTGTTCAGGATGATGTTACTGCTGAATTTGATCGTGTTGTAGTGGCTTCGGCTTGTATTAAGGGTAAGATGAAGATCCTTGATGAAGATGGGTTTCAATTGGTGACGTCTAAGAAGTTGAGGGCTGCTCCAGCCCAGGTAGCTACGGTGGGAGCGCAGCTGGATGGTGCTGGGATGGTGGATATTGGTATTGTAGGAGAGGATGTGGTCCAGCAGATTAACCATTATGATTTATTATTGAAGGGTGATGCTAATATTGGGAAAGAGGAAATTCTGGAGAGCTCAACTCTGCATGTTGCTGATATGGAGGCTGCTCCAAAGGATACTTTGAGTGCTGAGCCAAAATCTCCAAAGCCAGTAATTAATTACTTTTCTATGTTAGAGTCGATTAATACTTCAGAGTTTGATATGATCAATCTAGAGGGGCTTAAGAAGGCAGGATGTAGCAATAATCAGGATAGCTCTTTGACACCTGCTGCTGATAAGGGGATGGAGATCCCAGTGGTAGTGGAATCCACTGCTTATAATGCTGTTTTCTCTTCTTCTGAGATGCAGGTGGTCGAGGATACACAAGAGGTTCGGCCGGTGCATGATGAGTATCATGCTGCTGCGGATCACAAGGAAGACAATTGCACTGATGTTGGCCCGCATGGGGAAGCCTCAACTGAGGAGCTGACTATGGCAATGGATGCTGGACAGCAGTGTGGGCGTGGTCGCCTCCCGGCCAGTCGGGGGGGATCTAGGGGTCGCGGTCGTCCTCGAAAAATGTGACCTTCTGTTTGCTCAGTTTGTTCTTTTTGGCGTGGTCTGTTTGGACTGTAGCTTTTCCCCCTGTTTGTTTGTTTGCTGCAACTTTTATTTTTCTTTGAATAAATTTTGGGGTCATGGGTCTTATGCCCATGATCGAGCCTTCTTGCTAGAAAACTAAATATTCACCTATTTATGTCCTCTGAATCCATAAAAACAAGAATAGGATACCAAACACATCACCTAATAACGGAAAATATAAAAATACAAAAAATTAAAATATGAAAAGTGGGTAAGATACAATAAAATTATCTGTCATTAATGGTGGTAGGCTAAAATTATAATTTCTGAAATGATTCCCAGGGTGATCTAATCCATTAAAAAATTTGACATGAATGGGAGGAATATTCGTTAGGATTGAATAATTTTATGTAAATATCAAGGAGCTAATGTTTTGTTTGGTTAGTACCCATGTACATACTCTACAATACTATGAATAAGGATCTATGATTTACATTGATTCATCCATTATGTTATAAGAATATGTTATTATAATCGATGAGATATTTTTATCTAATAACTAATACATTTTAATAAAACCCTGAAAAAAATTACTTGAATTTAATTATAAATCCAATAAATTTAATATTCATTGTGAATAGAGGGAGGAATTTTCTTTATAATTAATGTATAAATATATATATATACTCATCAAAATATATTTATTTCTATAAAAAAATTGTTGAATATTCTCAAATATATATGGATGGATTTTATAGATGATTCTCACTACCCCATATATTAAGGTATTAAAAGGAATAATATAATGATGAGTATTTAAGTAAGAAGCATCATGTTATCATTATAATATTTATAACAGAAAATTTTATAATGAATAAAAATATATAGATCTAAGAATGTCAAATCATGTGGAAGTGTTGTAATTATATAATTCTCATAAAATATTTTGACCTTTGATTCATAAGAATATTGAAAATTCATATATTAATTATATAAAGAAAAACATTGGTATATATTATTATGATCATTGACCTTGAATATGATTTAATTATAATATTTATAATCCTAAATGTTTAAATTAAATTCCAAATGTAATATAGAGATTTTTGAAAAAGCATAGTTCATGTCATTCATTATCCATCATTTACATACTAATATATATATCACAATAAAAATTTATTATGGTAAAATATGATGTGGATAATAACATATTATTTACTTATATGCATATTGTTTAATCAATTAAATTATAAAAATCAGATGTTTTATGGGTTGATAAAAATATTACCCTTACAGATATATAAATGGGAAAACAACACAAATGAATTATCCCTATGACTATCTAATTCCTCTAATATCTTTAAAAGAATATTTTTTTTATCATTTATCTCTTTATGTAGTAAAAATTTTCATTGATATTAATGAGGAATTATAAATTTTAAAATATCACAGAACATATAGTAAATAACTGGTAAGGTGTGTGGATTATCAAAATATGCCATAACAGCTCATGATATAAGGTGTACATAGATGATCTGGTCATGTAATCAACAAGTGTTTCATATTAAGATAATCAACAATAGTATGTTCCACACATATATCAATTTCTAGTTTGGATGGCTTTTCAATACCAAAAAAATATGTGGACTACTTACCCTTTTTATTTATTAAGTTGCATGGATCACCACATTACATTAGTAATTTTTTTATATAATGAAAACATTCAATTGAGTATTTTGATGCTTCATTTTAAATACATAAATTTAAATTAATTTTTAATTCAATCCTTTTAGGATGATTTATGAGGATGTTATTTATTAGAAACTCATTAAAATTGATGAAAATATGGTGATGTTATGAGTGATTCAAACAACATGTAAGGGTAGATCAATACTGAAAAATCATTTGATAACAATAATCAATTAAATCATTTGTTATTTTCTAGTGATACGGTATTCAAAAAAATGTAACTATTAATGAATGTTATTATATTTATAGTGAATGGTCTTCTAAGACAAGTATTTGTCAGCCATATGAAATTCATGTTTGTATTGGTGAAATATAATTACACTTGGTGCTTACAGTAAATATTTATCAAGTTCATACACTGTTCAATGATTCATTTATTAGAATTTTTAGACAAGATCCATAACTTTTAATATAATCAGAATCCAAAAAAGTAGGGACTGATCTATTTAATGGGGATTAATTAGTCATAATTTCTAATCATTGTTATAAATTACTATTAAAAAATAATACCCACAAGGTCAAATAATATTTTGAATATTTTTTTGGGAAGATAAGTAGGAACATGATGATGTACTGAGGTTATTGTATTAAAATTTTTTCTTTAGGTCAATTTATTTTTGATTACTACATACTTTTCTTGGAATTACAATGTAACAAATATTTATTTTATGTTATATATCTTTGAATGTTTTTTTGGTTTCTAAACTATTTGTATTGAAAAACAGATGTGAATATTTATTGAATGCAATAAAAATGTAATATATTAAAAGTAAAAATAATGTTATATAACTATTTATATAATTTAAGTAATTGTAATATGTATTACCTTATTTTTTATTTTTTTTAAAAATAATTGACACTTTAATTTTTTAATTAATTACATTTTTTATAAATAAAATATATCCTTTATAGTAAAAAAATGTATAATTATTGTATATAAATTTTTAGAATTTAATATTCATTCATTAATTAATTATTTAATGGTTATAAAATAGTAAAATAATTTAATGGAAAAAAGTGTTTTGTTTATGAAAAATATTTTTATTGGTGAATTATAATTTTTTCATAGTAAAATATCTTAATAGCTAATTTGAATTTTTATTGTTTTTTTATTAAAAAATTAATTATAAAAAATCAATATTATTATAATTAATGATGGTTACATGAAATAATAGTTGAATAAAATCATTTATATCATAAAATTTAATTGTTTATATATGTGTCATACGTGTTTAAAATTGTAATGATATAAATTATTTTATACACTTTTATATAATAAATATAATAATATTGAGATTATATTTTTAACCATTTTAATTAATATTACTTATCAATTTTTATTTAATTAATTCCCACCAAGAATAGCTACCATTGTAGAAATGATAATTTATATTTATGTTTCATAATTGGTAAATATTGGTTAGTAATATGAGTAAATGATTTAATTATAGTGAAATATTTAATAAATATGATAGGTTTATAGGATATTGGTCATGTATTATGATATAATTTATTATTAATTTATTTGGTTCAACATTCTCATTAGATTAGAATTAATTTTTTTTAATGAAATTTATTTACATGTGTTCCACTATATTGTATCAAAATGGGGACCACTTTTTCACACATACATATATAATTTTAGAGTTGTATCCCACTAAATAGATGTGGAACCAGTATTAAAACGTATAACGACATTTAATTCTGTCAAGAGTTTTTATTATTATTTCCAATTTATGATCATATCATGTTTATATATTTACTGAATTATTTCATAATTTATACATAATATCTCATATTTTAACAAAGTGGAATCAAGTAAAATATGACCCATTTCTTCAAAAAAAAGTTAAAAATAAAAAATAAAAAAAATTAATTGTGAAAAAATTAGGACATTCTTCATGACTTCCTTGTTTCACTTTTCCATCCTTATACCATATAAAAATAATTTGAATCATTTGATGTATTAAAAATATTGAGTAATGAACATAATGAAAAAAATCCACTAGTCCAATGAAAACATGAATACCAATTAAATACACCTTTGTTCAAAACTCATTACCTTGAATAAAAACAATATTATGGATTTATTTGTAAATATATTACATATAACTATTAAAATAACCATTAAAATTTAAAAAAAAATTCAGTTGACATCCTTCCTTATAGTACCCAATGCAATAGGGTGTTATAGTTGGCTCACTCATCATATTGTCTAATATAATGGAGCTCAACACATTAAATATCGATCTATAATGCGCATGGATACTTCATATAATGAGCTGAAATGTTCTCAAACAATATTAAACAAGGTATAAAGAATATATCATTAATTAAACCCACATTCTCATTTCAACTAATGATCAATACACATTAAGATATAGGAATAATATTTTCATATGAAAAACAATTTTAAAATATAAAAACTCTTTACATAATAATGAATTAATATTCATAAAAAATGTCTATTAAAATATATAAAGGAATCCTTCTAGTAATGAAGAGTCATGAAAGTGGGATAAAATTCTCATTACATATATAAATAATAAATATTTTGAATATCGAAAAAAAGATATATAAAATTACATTAAAATGAATGTAACATACATCCTAATTGACTTATTTAGAATGTGTTAAAAACTATTGTATAATTTATTTAATAGTGTTTTTATTTTTTTACTATAATCATGTTTATAATTCATTACATGATGTTATTATTTCATTTTCCACCCATTTATTAACAATAGATTGTCATTTCCATTGTTTCAGGTGTTTTCATTTCATGGTTCACATGGTCTATTTATTATTTAATTTCATTCAAAAAAAATAACCTCCTTAATTTAGAAAAAAATATATATTTATGTCATTATAAAAAATTATAAGTGAATTTAACCTTTCCACGATTATTATAATGGAAAAAAACACATCATCCATAAAGTTGGTGAATTGACACACAAATGATGAAATTTTTTATATTTTGAATAAATGGATAAAATGATAGATATTATGATGAATATTGAATCAACAGAACATAATTATAGTATATATATATGATAAATTATAAATCATTAAACACTGTATAAGATTTGAGGATATGGTATAAATGAGAACTAATTTAAAATTCATAAATATGCAAAAAAACAATTGGATAATTATCATTCAGAACTCATTAGGCACTTTGATGATATATTTTTTGACACCACAAGATCTATAATGTTTTAGGGATGTGCATTTGGATTTTATTCATAACATATTGAACAAATATCGATTAAGGTGATGAATTTATTAGATGGGATGAGTCTCCTTTTATAAGTTAAGTGTTTGGAAATAAGGAATAACATAAAATATCAACATATAATTAGTCTGATATAGGTTTAATAATAATAACAATCCATTAAAATCATATTATATCACATTTTATATGTTATATTATTATTTTTTCAATTTTTATGCTTTTTGGATATTTATATATGTTAATAAAATATTTTATGTATGAAAAATGTTTTTTAAAATTGAAAACTCTTTATAACATTGATTTAAAACATCTACAAAAATTCAAATAAAATTAATTTTTTTTTATCTTTTAGAAATATCATATTATTTTAGGTAAATGGTGAATTAACATAAACAAATTAAAGGACACAAATTTTATTATTTTTCATATTGTTAATTATATTTATTCATTGCATAATTTAATACTACATCATCATTTTGAAATACATTATTAAATTTATTTTTTTGAAGAAAATTTCAATATAAATTTCCAAGAATAAAATAATTTAATTTTCATTAAAAATATTCTAAAATTTAGAAAAAAAGTTGTGTAAGAATATATATTAAAGTCTTAAACTATGTAAAAACTATTTTGTAATCAACATGACTTACTTTAAAAGAAAATATTTTATGTGGATTAATGTGACTAATGTGGTGCATAAATGTCTGAAAATAAAATTAAATTAAAATAATGTTTGATAATATAATTTTTAATAAATTTACTCCTTTTTTCGGTCATTTAATAGTTATTTTAAATTTAATTTTATAAAATATATTTATGTTTCATCTTCTTACACAAGCACTGCATCAGCGTCTCATAAACAATAATGATAATTATTTGAATTTTAAAAATTAAAACAAATTATTATTTTTTAAAAAAATTAATTTGGTTAATAATATTTTTCAATAATCATTATTTATGTATATTTACTAATATATATGGCATGGTATCTTTTTTTAATTTCTCTATATGACTTTTCATTACTTCCATAAGCATTTTAAATAATTTTTTATAAGACTATGGTTATATAGTTGTAAAATTATAAAATATCAACAATAAAATAAATTTAACATCATAATTAGAAAAACTCTTAAAAAATATTTATATAAATCAATTAATAACCAGAATGAACATATTTATACATTTTAAATGCTGCGAAGGCGCTGTGTCGACAATTAAAATTTATCTTATATTATCATGAAATATTTAGAAATTTACATGTTATTAATGATTTCTATAAAATATATCTCTTATAAAATTATAATTTATTTACTCAATAAATTTAATAAAATTTATATCACAATTAGGTTTTTATTACATAACATAAAATACCATATTTTCTTAAATTACAATATTTTTTAATATTCAACTTGAATTAAACAATTTTATAAATTTTTATGAAATTCATAATAAGATAATTTTTACATTATAAATTCAAAAAGCAAATTATTTATTGAAACTAAAATTTAAATAATTGAAAATTTAATTTTACAGAGAAATGAAATTATAATAAATTATTTATTTTATGAATTATATTACACAATTGTATCTTTGTTCCATGAAACATGTGTCCTAGTTTTAGGAATCACTACTTCTTAGTGATTTCCTTTGGACGTATTCATGGAACTGGAAACACCCAGCAGTTTGTTATCCAAAAGGGACATTGATTCCAAAGGTAGTGAATCATTATGTTTGAATATTAGGATACTTATTAATGTGCATTGGTCGAGAGGATGGTATTTTAGACTCATCACACACTTTTGGGTAGAAATATTGTCTACTCCGGGACTCTCTTTATAAATTTATGATATTTTCATAAATCCTTATTAATTTACCATGTATTTCATACGTTTACTTTGGATGTTGACGATACTTTTTAACATGGGTAAAATTTAGAATCATCCATTTGTATTCAGGTTTCTCCATCAATGATATCCTATCATATACAATGTATAGAGTATTTTAATCATCATTATAATGATAGTTGTTTTTAGCCACTCAGTAGGGCACTCTGAAATTTATTGTCATCAAGGGAGATGAATGTTTGTTTTGATTTTAGGATCGTACACAAAAAATGGCTTACCTGTGTATCCTTTTTAATTGAATGAATATCCTCGTAGTTCATTTTCTCTTAAGGGGACACATCATACCTTTTAAGGTCATATGATAAGGGAATAACCATACTGTTTAATGTCATGTGGTAAGGACATCAAATCGAAATGTTATTTGTCAATGTTTGGTGTGGGACTTATGCCAAAGAATCATGTGAATCCTGGAGAAGATGTGGGTTTCCATGTAAGATTACACACTGTTGGTAATATAGCTAGGGAAAAACATGGTTTATTTTTTAATATGAGTTGGATCCATAAAGGAGGCTTCCTATGTATCTTATATGGACGGGAATCAAAGCTCACATAGTGCGATAAGTCTCATAGGAGAGTATAGTCGTTTTGAGAGAAATGAGTTTGGGTTTACATCCTTAAAAGGATTACTTGATGACTTTGGGGTATAATTTGGGTATTATAACTATGTAGGATTCCTGAATTTTTGTAACTATGGTTGGAATCTTGAATAGGAAATCTAAAGATCTTTCTCCTTGATAATGCATTCTACGTATCACAATTATGATGGAAATCAGGGTTCACACAGTTTATTCCCTATGAGTGATTGGGAAAATGTTGTAATCATCACGAATCTCTAATCCCAAGAGATTCATTTTCAGTGTGGGAAAGAAGAATTTGTGAAATATTCAACAAAGACACTCACATTATTCATCCTCTGCTGGTGGAAGAGGGCGCACCAATAGCAGTGACGGTGGATGAGGTCGAGTGGGCCGTTGAAGAGGGAGAAGCAAAAAACCATCCCACGCTTTAATTTACATTGGAAAAGGGTCCAGTGAAAGGAATGACTGAAGGTAAAAAAATTAGAAACGAGAAATAATGCAACATCGTACATGAATGTTTAGGGGATCGCACCAGGATGGCTACCCATGTGGATCGTTGTAGCGGTGGGAGGCTCCCTTTTTCTTGCAAGGAAAAGAAATCATCAACAGTACTTTCAAAACCAGTGACCTGATTTTCTGGATGTTAGGGATGAAAAGGGGAGGACAGAACCAAAACCCCAATCCTCTAAACGGGGATCATCCAAACACTATTCCTATGAATAAGGTACATGTGACAATTTATAGAAAAACCCATGGACACTACATGAATCCAAAAACCAATGAGAAAAAAATGCAGGAAACTTCTATATGCAGATATACAAAACCAAATAGATGATATAATAATATACCTTTCCTAATGGTTTGTTAATTCAGGAGGTTTTGGAGGAGGCTTCAACATTGTCACTTTTAGATAAGGGAACCATGGGAGGAGATACACTAACATTAGTGGCCATAAAGAGGGTACCTAAATTGATATATAGGCAGTGAACACCAATGTTTTTCATAGGTACCCTGCATAGGTATGACGCGTACGTACCCCATGTTGGTATACAACGTAGCTATACCATGTAGGTGTGTCTTGTAGGACATTTTGATGATGAAAAAGTTCATTTCATAAGGGAACCAGCCTATGTGAGCTTCAAATTGTGAAATACAGTCATACCATGCATATCCCAGATAATTATATCTTCTCTCATTTCTTTGGTGTGATACATGAGATAAATAGAGGGATATTGGCGAAAGGGAAGGGAAATGGGAACTTCAAGACGCCCTTAAACATTTTTATCCCATTAAAGTGGGTTCCCAAGTGTACTATTAATTGGAATGTAGAGGACTTGGTTGAAGAGAAGTTGTCCGCACAGGTATTCAACATTGGTCCCCTGTACAGGTCTGGTGCTTATGGGTACATAAAGTATACTTTCATGTAGGTAACTTGAGATGGTCTATCATGTAGGTCTTCCACAAAGGTTTTTTGAGATATTGGATTTCATTTTAATTCTATGAACCATGTATTGGGATTTTTAAATATCCATGGTTTTCTGTATAGTCCTTTTTTTAGTCTTGGTAAGTGTCAATAAATCCCCACTTAGGATTGTATCCGATTACAAAAGGGATTGAATGATGAGGTAAAATTGCATGAAAATGTCAATGGATTAATTGCGGAACTGCATTTAATTTTCATGGTGCTAGATCATGTTGGTATGCCACATAGAATTTTTCCAATGCATGTCACATAGATCTATGAGTAGCTATAAATAGGTCAAATATTTAGTGATTTTCTTCACCTGTCATTCTAGATTTTTAGGCTCTCGATGTGTAGCTCTTTCATCCATCCTCAACACATTGTTCTCTCCCATAGACTCCTAGACCTTTTCTCAAGTTGAAACTACCATAACAATGGATCTATGATAAATGACTTCGTTGATTTTGTTTCATTAGGACCCTTGTTTATGTACATATGCGATAGACCTTGATAAAGGACCTATGCGAAAAGTTCCCTTTGCTAAATTTTTTATTTCCATTATGTTGAAATTTGATTTATATTTATTCAAAAATACAACATAATTAGGGGAGTTTGATAATTTTTCATGAAAATGGATTATTTGATAACTTATACTGAAGAAGTCGAAGCTCGTCAAAATGAGAGGATGAAGATTGTCAGACCATATTATTATGATGTTTTTGAATGTTCTCTTCCTGGAATATGGAAATGTTTAATTTTGAATCAATATGAATACTCAAATATTCCTCACATACCCCTGAATGGGAATATGATTTTAAAATAGGACCAAATTCTTTCTATTATGAAATACATCCCAATGAATTGTTTTCTTCAATAGGTAAATTTCCACTACATGAATATTACAATGTGGGGTGTGCCGGATCATGAGAGAACAATATCTATTTGTTGCATCCTACAACACAGTGGTTGTACTCCAGATTTGAAAGATAATGGTGTAGATCAATGGCCACATTTCTATGATTCAACCATTTGGGCTTCTTAAATATATCAGTGTAATGGTTGGAAGGAATACTGAGATATTCATTCTGGAGGAGGTTTGAAACCTGAAAGGATGTTGGTAGATTGGGTCTTCTTGAATTGTGTAGAATTCAGGAAAGAGAAATCAGATGTTTATATCTATGAAGCTGTTTAGATGGGAAGAACATATGTTTATAAAAATGATTTCGGTCATGAATTTCAGAGCTGATGGATTCTGCAAATGAATTTTTTCCATTTTACACTCAAAGAATTTGGAATTTTTTTTGGGATATCTACTAAATAGCTAGGGTTCAAATTCTCAGGGAAAGTTAAGTGGAGTTTATTCTATCGACTACAACATTGTGTGACGTTACCAGAAAATCATCATTTCCTCAGGAACAATTAAAAATAGCAAAAAAATATCCAATGAAGAGAAATATATTCATGAAAATGTGTGGATGGAAACCATTTTGGAACCAAAAATATATATGGGTCAACCAATGGATGTCCTACTAATTTTCCATATGTAGATAACTGGGGATGTTAAGGCACATATTCGAATACATTGAAGAGAGGTTATTATAAGAATTAGGGATATAAATCCAAATATGATATTGATGCAATGATAAAATTTTCATCATTCCTTTCTATGTGGCTAAGAATTTACATACTTCTAGTTCTTGAGTCCGGAGGGGGTGTAAGGCTAGAGAATTGTTTCATCACAGCTAATTTGGTTGAAGGGAAGTATATTGGTATAAAAACTATTGTATTGTAAAACCGTTTTAATCCATGCTACATTTATATAATGGGATGGATCTATTTAGAATTTCAAGTCCATTCAAAGTGTTGTGTGGATGAAATGAGGCACTCATTTCTTCATAATTAGTGTTGAATTCAGTTATAGTCCCCCATGGACGATTCATTCTAATTTTATAGAAATTTTTTCATATTCAGCCTCAGAATTTGAGACCTAATGAAGTGCTAAAGACATAGAAGGTATTAGAAGAATTATACTTCTTATGTTTTGGTAATCCACCAACTAGAGCATTTTTTATGATGGTAATGAAGCAAATTATGAGTTGTCTTTCTATATGATAGTATTCAAGGAGAGTTTATTATCAACTAGGATTGATTGTGAATTTTTTTGGAAGGATTATGTCACCTATAGGTTTGCTCGTCAGTTTAGATGACTTCAATAATCATGCAATTTTGTACCATGTATGATAGTAATGATAAAGACCCAAAGGAAGAAAGTCAAATGTGGATTCAAATTGATTCAGATGCATCGATATTTTCAATTATGATACTTTCATCAAATGCATTAATCAGATTGAAAGCCAGATATCCCAATGAGTGGGCTACGTCATATCCTCACAAGGCATTGACAAAAGGAATATATCTACTTGCAGCTACAATGACTTTTGTCCATGGAAATCATGTATGAAATAAATTTCCATTGATGATGAAAAGGTTTCAGAGGTTTTAGAGGTTTCAAAATATCCTCATAAGTGGTATACAAAGTAGACATGTGCTAGAGAAGAAATACCTCAGACAGTACGGTGATCTAGTTTCCTTAATCATAAGAATATTACTATTACCTCTATTGAACTTCCTGAAGACGAAGAGAGGACTGAAGAGGATCACTAGTCAGAAGATGTTGAATTAACTAAAAAACCTACTATAACGAAATCGAGTTATGATCTATCTTCAGTCGTTCACCATTGGGAGAGCGTGGCCCATGAACATAGGGATTAATTGGAATTCTTCCAACATGGAATTCGAATACCATATGTGGGTGACATTAAGGAACATTCAAATTGCAATCCTGATAATATCCTGGATAATTTATAGGATTTATTAAAGATATAGAGTCTATTATATATCCAAATGATGTACAAATACCATCCTTTAAATGAGAATCCCATATGATGGACTTATTAATATACATAGGTGTAATTATTGAGCCTAAGGAGGAATTGGATATTTATTTTAATATTGAGAACATATTTTAATTTTCATTTTTCTCAATTATTCTTTACCATTCATCATTTTTAATCTTGATGAAATGATTTTTTTCATCATGAATGGGGAGAAGGAAACTCTTGACCGGTTCTTGGATCACCAATATATGGGCCTACAGATTTTACTTCAACACTCTAGATGATCCTCTCAAAACTAAAGAACCTTTTCCCAGATATAGAATCCTAAATGGGGTAATGACGACAGATAATCCCCACCTATTACATCACATTTATCCTACAAAGAGTAGGGTTCTGATATCTCCTCAAGATTTTGAAAAGAAATGAATGAGTGAAATGATATTATTATGAAGTTTTCACAAAAGGAGTAAGTATTTATACTATTCTCGGAGCTTCATAATTTTCCCAATATACTCGTGCAATCACATTTGTCCTCTTGCAATATATGTATCTCTCTCTTATGTTAATGGACTAAGATCTGATTCTTCAAGACTAGAGAAGGAAACCCCATGGGAAACCCAGGTTCATGTTGATGGATCTTCACCATTAAAAGGTAAAACATCAGAAGATTCTATTTTACCCACTCATGGATCAATTGAGAGAGATAAAATCCACAGTAAGATCAAATACATTTCTCTTAAATATTACATTTTTCTCTATTATTTGTCATTTCAACATATCTCAGATAATTTTACTTTTCAAATGGATCATACATCAATCAATACTAAAATATCTATTGATCTGGGAGGAAGGGATGAAGATCCAGAGAAAAAATAATGTTAATACTGATTTTGACCCAAACATGAAAATATCTAATGAGGTTATTCCATTTGAAGAACAAATGGAACCAAATGTCAGTGAAGCCAATTTTTCCTTCAACCAACATTTGGTGGATACCTTAAATGGTGAGGATTATATAACATTCCAATCTGGAATAAATGACATGATGGAAGCCCTTAATCCAAATATTGATATTCCAGGTTCCATCAATGAGATTGGGGATTTTCATCAGGAATTGAATGGACATGTGTTCTTATTATTTCATTTTCCATATTTAATGTTATTCATTTAAATGATAAATCACGTTAAAGTTAACCTTATAAAAACTTCTCTGTAGAAAATGTTGCAAAGGCACTATGGGAATTTGGAATTCAACTATATCCTTTTTCTAATAATGTTGTAGAAATACCTACTAATCACCCCTCATTGAGATCTGTTATAAATTCTTCAAAAATGAAAACGTGGAAAACACAGGAGAAATCCCCTTCTCATGAAACAACCATCAAAATTTCTACAACTAAGAATGATGGTGATGAATCTGATTAAGTGGCTGACTTATTGTTTGGTAAATGTTATCGGCAGTCAGTATCATACTACTCTTGATGATTTTTGTTTGGAAATTGAATATTATCAGGATTTATCATTTTGGGTTATTAACTCCTATAACTAGATCAGACGGTGAATATTTTATTTTGGCTCAGGAATTAGAAGTAGGTGAAGCTTCTTCTATTCTTAGAGAAGTAGAACAAGGAACATATTTAAGTGATCTGTTTCTAGAGTATATTTTACCCCATGTTAGTGACTCAAATTCTGACATAGAGATTCACAATTCTCTTAGAATGGCACATAATAATGCATGTTAAAAAATTTGAATCATAACTGTTGAGATGCCTTTGGATGAACTGTTGTCCCATTTTCCAAACACCAAACATTATTATGAATATTAGGATTTGGTGGATTTAATTATCGACCAGTATAATATGAAATGAAAGAGACCATTTGATGACAGGATAAGAAACATAAGTTGAAAAAATAATATTATTCGGCTAAAAAAAATATTAATATTTAGATCTTTCATGATACAATATCTAAACAAGATGCATTTCATAAAAAGAAGTCAATCAAAATTATCCAAAAAATAAAATATTCTATGAATGAGTTGTTATAGCTACAACATACACTGGATACTATTAATTAAAAATAGTCTAAATTGAACCAAACAGTATGAGAAACCCAATTGGATGAGATAAAATCCTTTTAAACTGTTATGGAAGCACTCTGTCAAGACGAGGAGGTTGAAGTTGCTAACCAGTATCAACATCCATAAGTTCTTGATAGGCCCCAAGAGGCTATTCAACAAATGAGGATCCATATTGAGAGTTTAATTTAAAACATGATATAGAGTATCAATTTTGTGTATGTCCATATGATTTCATATGAATGAAATAAATCTTGTCTTCAATCATATATGTCTTTATTATTGCTTTTTTTTATTAAAATATTAATGAGAATGATGATGATGATTTTTTAAACATCAAATCCTCATGTTAGGTACTCATGATTACATTGACAAGAATGGGGGTGCTCAAAATTTTCTTATTAAGATGATGTTCCAAATGAACAATGTTGGATTTTTACAAGGGTTATTTGGAAAACCCCAAAAAATTGTATTTTTTGACATTCTATACATCCTTATTAGCTAAGTATTTCAAAAGGTATGTTTATTGAGACGTGTCTTGACATGTGATCAGAGTTCCATTTATGGTTACCAAATATGTTGAGTACCACATTTTTTTTTGACAGTTTTGAGTCATGTATGTTGTACTATAAATGTTTAGTGTTTAAGATCGAACAACATTGAAGATAAATTTTGGAAATTAGATCCAAAAATGACTCAATGGATAATAATTGCTTTAATATGATTTAAATATAATTTAGGACAACCTTATTCTGTGAATTTTATAGTCACCAAATCTGAAACATGTATAAACATAAAAGATGTATTTTCCAAAAACAAGTATATCATTATTTGAAAAACCTTTTATGGGGGTCGTGTAATGCAATGCCGATTGAGGTA
This sequence comes from Viscum album, assembly GCA_963277665.1. Classification (NCBI taxonomy): domain Eukaryota; kingdom Viridiplantae; phylum Streptophyta; class Magnoliopsida; order Santalales; family Viscaceae; genus Viscum; species Viscum album. The sequence continues at coordinate 222,755,553 of OY728143.1, forward strand.
TATGTTGTATACCCAAATAGTGGAATATTTTGATTGACATATCTGTTATATAGGAAATTTTTTTGTAGGGCCACCTAAGGGAATATACTTCATCGTCAAGAAAAATAGTTTTTAGGAATTTATCATTTTATTATTGATAAACAAAAGGAAAATATGATTTTGGCGACACAAGAACAATGTTAGTGATTTTTCCAAGGAAATGATTTTTAGAATAATGACTTATCTTATGCCAATATATATCTTAAATATGATAACAACTTCTACACAAATTCTGTGAATTGTTAATGGGTATAACATGTCACGAAGTGGGATTTGTGATATCAGTCTATGATGTTTTATGTCATGAAATGAGGAAATTGTACAATGCATTTTTATATTAGGCAAGGAAGATATGATACACTATAGTTTTATGTCATGCAGTGAAGACATTGAGTATCTTTACATTATCATCTTTAACATTGACCAATGGTTTGAGTCCCTACCAATTTTTAGATAATTTGTTTGGAGACATAATACCACATTAATGTATGGATGGGAAGAATTGTCAAATGGGATTTTGGAATTTTCGAATCCAAAAAATGATATGGGATCAAAATGGAAAAATTCATTAGATGATGAATTTTCCAGGAATGGTGTTTCCATTATTTGACAAATGTGTTATGGGTATTGTGTTATGAAGGGAAAAATACAGAAAATGATGCATAAAAAATTGTGGAATTTTTTGACCAAAAGTCCTGTTGTGTAGGAATTTTTTTTTCAAGGCCACCTATGGTAATGTACTGTATAATATGGAAAAAGGCCACTCAGATTTTTTACTTTCTGTTGCTAAATCCAAATAAATTTTATAGAGAATTCGATTTACCAAAGCACAGTGTGTGGTTTATAAAGATAGGTACTTGAATTTGAAGAAGGTATTTCCCATCATGATTTACAATTAATTTGAGGAATTGTATTTCTATGAATCTTTAGACCAAACATAGGAAGTATGGTGTCATTATATTTTAGGTCATATTCCTGGGACCAAAGATGGAAATTTTTTATAATATGTGGTCATGTGATTCAAGGTTATTTCATATTTCCTTAAAAATATAGAGAGGGAAAATGTGTAAACCATCGTCGTGAAGACTATATTATTGAAACAGTGGAAATGCGGAAAATATACATGAATAACTAGAGAAATTCATATTCTTATATATAATTATTAATGTATTAAGGAGAAAAGACACTTTAATACAGAATAAAATTAAAATCATTTGACAAAACAGTTTTGTGGGTTGTATTATGTAGGGCCAACTGGGGAAAATGATTCAGATACAAATAGTGGCATCTATTGAAAAAAATGAATATTATGTAGGATATTTATGCTAGTCCACCTAAGGGAATGTACTACACAGACTGAAATAAGAGATCCCAGATATTAGAATATCTGTCTCCAAAAACCGTAAGAAATGGTATGAATATTTGAAAATATTCAAGATTATGCGTGCGATATATGGAATGGGTAATGATCAATGAATATGATAAATATTTGAATCAATATTTTAAATGAGTTTGGAGTCCCTTACATAGATCTTACTCAAATAAAATGGGGACATACTTGTTTCCATGGTGGGTTATCTGAGGAGAGGACCTATGATAAAATCTTCCTGCATATTGTTTTACTGTATGCAAGTGAGGGGGGGGGGGAATTCCCCCATTACATGGACTAGGATATAAGGCATGTTCAACACTATGCATCTCTATTGGATGATAATCAAGCCACATATAGTTTTTAAAACGACAGTGTAGTTTATCGTCTTGAGGCGATGAAGTCTATTATGCCATTTACAGTTTTGCAGCCATGATCATTGATAAATAAAAATAAAATTGAGACACATTATTTATATAAAGAATCCTATTAAACAATTGATAATCATATTTTTTCTATGCCGAGTGTGAGAAACAAGGATCAGAAAGGGTATATTGAATAACACAAAAGCTGACACAGGTGATGAATACGGGTATTACAATTATGTGATTGCTGATCCAAGGCGTACGACCCAGGCTCCTACGTATCTTGTTGGTGGAAATAATCAAGAAAAATGTAGTTCTTATATATCCATGAAAATTAACATCATTCAGTGAGGAAAAAGATGTAGTAATTAAATAATAAAGGCATATTGAAGCAGGACAATGGGATTAACACAAGTGTCCCTACGTTTATTGATAGGGGAATGAATCAAGCCATACATAGTACATTAAACATTCCCCATGTAGGTTTGATTCTTATATAAAGAATAAATGGGTTTTTAATATTTTTGTTGGCCCCAAAACTGGATATTTGGGTGTCTATACGTAACTCATATAGACGTAATCATGCTGTACATAGTGCTTAAAACATTTTCCCCCACCAATCAAGTATGATATGTGAGATGAGGGCTTTTGACATGTTCTAGAAGAACGGTTAAACGTAAGACAAATCATGGTATATAGATCAAACCATGTATCATAATGGAACACTCTGTATAAATCAGATTCATATACATGAGGAAGAAAGGAAATAAAAAAATTGGTTGTGGATAGTACCATTATTGGATATCCAAGAATCTATACGTATCTCGAATACATGAGAATCAAGCCACACATGGTTCATGAAATATGGACCCTATGCCGATCTGACATAGAAATTTTCAATAAAGGGACTCATGTGCCACTAATAAGTAACACTGATGTCAATGATGATTGGATATGGAATATACTAACTTTATGTAGATAATACATTAGATATATATTTTAGTTTAGTGTGATGAGGACAAATGATGTCATGATGTTTAACATCGTGCACTAAGGAAAAAATATGCTACACATTTTATTGTCACGCTAAAGGGTTGCTTATTATTTATAAGTATTTTAATGGTTTTCAACTAGACCTTTATGTTTTTTAGTTTAGATTAATGACGCGAGGATGATGTGTGAAATTAAAAAGGATTTTCTATATGAATTTCAAAATGGTTGGAGTTGGGATAAGCTCTCCATCCATTGGGATTAAGGCATAAGTTCATTTTGAGTAGACATTATGTATGGAATTAGTTCCAACCCACATTGGCCAAATATTTAGAGATTTCAATACTTTTATCATTGGAGTACTGAGAACTAATAGCAATTATTTTTTGTGAAATGAACGGAGGTGAACCTTCTTGTTAAAGGCTCACACTATTTTGTTCTGATTGACTTCTAAATGGTGAAAAGAATGCAATCTTTTATCGTTTAGTCATTCCATCTCATAAAATAATTTTTGAAAACTAATTAAATATTTCAACTCTGAGTGATGGAAATTGTATTTATATTGAAAAAACTACTTCTATTTCATACACCAATTAATAAGGGGTTTAATGTGTGGCATTTTGGCTAGTAGTTTCAGAATCCCATATTGTGTGCAATAGATTATCAGGTCATGATTTAGTTTCATTATCCACAATAATTTGAAGTATATTTGATACGGTTTTATATAAGGCTGATAAAAAACTATTTTATTGAATATTATATTTATAATAAATGATATAATTTCTTTACATTGGGTTAAATATGTTCAACTAGAAAATATTTGGGATTAGATCATTAATTTGAATATTTGATGAAAATTCCAGTTATACCCTTTCAAAATCACGGTAGTATTTCAATCATAAATATTTTTATTTTAATTATTTAAACATAATATTTTGTAACTATTTCCTTACATCATGGGCCACAACTTTCATTCAGAATACTAGATCAAAGGAATGCATTTGGATGGAGTAATTGGGCCATAAAGTCAAAGGTGGGATGGACACGCCAGAATGGATAAGCTTTTGTGTTTAGGCTATAACACCTTCATATAGAAATGGATTGAGGCCAAATTTTTAGAGGATATAGTGGACCCATATCCTCAGATTTGATCCTTCTGTAAGGCTGGACAAGTCACACGTTTTGGTGGTCAAATGGGCGGTGAAATTTGGCATAAAATATTTCGCCGAGATTCCCCATTCACACTTGAAACCACATTGAATCTAGTATCCCCACCACTCAATAAATTCGTGTTTTTTTCATTTGGTGGGGTTGGGGCGTGAATTTTAAAGTATAGGTAATATGATAAGTGGATCCAATAAAATGCTCCAACCATTTAAATAAGGGTAGCTCTTGAAGCAAGGATCCCTTCGGCGAAGCCTTCTTCTTCTCCTTCATGTTGTAATGATTTTCTTTGTGTAATAAATTTCATTGTAATTCATTTATTTCTTCACTTCTCTTCTCTGTTGTTTAAATTTATTCCTCTCTTAATCTTATTAATTGGTCTAGAATCAAGAGTAGAGAATTTATTGGGTTCTACCCTTTCTAAACCTTCGCACATGAAAAACGTTTCTACAATGACTACACCGCCCATGGAAGAGTAGTTCTTTTTAGTAATCGATCAACCTCTATCCTTATTCATTAATTTATTTTGAATCAATGAGGTACTATAATATACGTATTATTATCCATGAATTGTATTTTTAAATTACAGGAAACTATGAAAGCAATTGAACAATTAATAAAAAAACACATGAGGTCGAGATTTTGTGTAAATTGTGAGAGCGCAATCTTAATCGGTAATACAAGACCACACGGGATAAATTTTTAGAGTTCATATATAACCCATAAACACAATTATTCCCCATTTAATGAATGTAAATATTTTCTAAATAACCATTGACCATAAGCGATACTTATAACAATAATCAAAGCAAGGTGTGACGATTGCGTGTTCCGAAGCTAGCCTAGGGGTTAAGTAATTTCATCTTTGTGGTTAAGTTAACTCTCATAGGTTTAGAGGGATAAAAAATTAGGGGATCGTAATTAAGTGGATATTGATTTAAATTATAATGATTAATAAGTGAATGAACAGTTTGAGTTAGATTGATTGCACTTTTAAAATAGATTTCTAAAAAAACATCTTCTTGTTGTGTCTTTTTAATCAAACATCATTTCAAAATTAAAAACAAAAAAAATGCATTATTATTCCATAAAACTTCTTCAAGTTTTATAAACTATAGACAACCACCCCCATCCTTTCAAGTAGTATTTTTATTCTCTTTTATTTAATTTCTATAATACCTCTAAAAAGTTGTTTTAATTCACTTTCTCCTTTGAGAGATGACCTTGGTCAACCACTCTGCTACACCTAAGTACCCCAAAATCCCACTAAGCATTTGAGGGCACCAATGGTAGTGATATTTCAAATTGAAACCATTTCAGGGGAGGCAAATAATTACTTCAACTAATTAGAGTTATTTTTTTTATTTTACATTTTATTCTCTTCCTATCTTCTTTCTTCTTTCCTTACCGAATCTGATTTCATTTTTTTCTTCTTATTCTTTTATTTTCTTCTACTTCTTTTTCGACCATAAAATCAATCCTAAAATTTCTATTTTACTATGGTCAACTTTCCTTCTTTTCAACTTTCATTGATTTATGACACGAACTAATCCTGAGAATCTCTTAGATCTTGACCCTGAGATTGAACGTAGCCTTAGGGCACGAATCAGAAATTCTCAGTCTGTGGGATGTTTCAACATTCAAACAGTTGGAGAATTTCTCCAATATCAGAACATTGAAATTGAAGGCAATTAAAATTCAAACATAAAAGAAGAAACAAGGGCTGGAATTAATGGAAATGACCTTAATATAACCATTTGATAATTGGATACACTTGATACTACCTATCAACCAAATTGTATCGCATACCAGAACCTCGAATAGGACTTTGAATTGAAATTTCGGTCAATTCACCTTCTTCCAAAATTTCATGGCTTATCCGATAAGGATCCAAACAAACACCTTAATTATTTTAATTTGGTTTTCTCAACCATTAAACCAATAAATGTTTCTGAAGATCAAATAAAATTTAGAGCATTCACATTCTCACATGATGGAGTTTCAAAATATTGGATGTATTATTTTCAACCTGATGATGTAACATGTTGGAATGATTTGAAACATCATTTCTTACAAAGATGTTTCCTAGAATAAAGGACAACATACATTCGAATGGAGATATCGGGGATCAAACAAGCCCAAGGGGAGTCAATTTATGAGTACTGGGAGCGATTCAAGAAGTTGTGTGCAAGTTGTCCGCAAAACCAAATGAGTGAGAAACTACTAATCCAAAACTTCTACGAAGGACTCACACACATGGAGAGGAGCATTGTGGATGCTACAGCTGGAGGAGAAGTGGTGGGCAAAACACCAGTATCTTCACGTGCATTTATCAACAAGATGTCCCAAAACTCCAAACAATTTGGTGATTTAGGTACACCACATGTCAGGTGAGTACATCAGGTAAGTCCTTCTTCTCTTGAAAGTCATTTGATTGATACCAAGATGGAATAATTGACCACTATAGTGAGGAAAATTTCTTTGGCTCAAAAGAAATACCAACCGACTCCATAAAGGCCTAGTGGCATTTGCACTGAGACAAACCACCCAACTGACTGTTTCCCACAACTTTAAGAGACAGAGGATTGCGCAGCAGTATTCCCAGGGAGACTATTTCAGGAGAAACAACAACCATATCCCCAAAATCTGTTTGCTTTATTTTCTCCAACATACAACCAAGGGTGGAAAGATCAAAAAGATATAAGGTATGACTCTGGAAAACAAAAAAGGCCACCCTTTCAACAAAACTTCCAGCAGCATCCGCCTTACCAGCAGGGTTTCCAACAACCCCAAAAGAGATTTGAAGCCCAAGAATCAACAATCCAACAACCAGTGAATCCCCCAACAAAGGTAGATTCTAATACGGATATTAATTTGAAGAAAATTGTTCTTAATCAACAGAATGAGGTGAAGAGTCAAAGTTCGGATCTGAGGGAGTTGAAGACTCAAATGAGCCAGATTGCCACCGCCCTCCATGAACTTGTAAATAATAATTCTGTAAATCTACCTTCCCATCCCACTCCAAATCCAAAGGGGAATGTTACTTCCATCACATTGCAAAGTGGGGAGAAAAATAACGATACATCTGTACCTACCATTACACATGGATTAACCTCTACTCTAAAGAAGCTGCATTAAATACCAAATGATGAGCAATCCAAGGAGAAAGATAAAGGTAAGAAAAAGATTGATGATGTTCCTACTAAACCCATTCCTTTTCCAAACTGGGTTGTTCAAACCAAGAAGATGGCTGAAGAAGCAACGCAAAAGGAGGTTTTTGACACATTCAAGCATGTGGAGATCAACATTAAACTACTTGAAGACATTAAAAAAATCCCAATGTATGTCAAATTCCTAATAGAACTCTGCACCAATCGATGAGGGCTCAAGGAAAAGGAGAGGATCAATCTTGGAAGGAATGTTTCAGCACTCATTACACCAACTCTAGCAATACCGACAAAGTGAAACGATCTAGGGACATTCACCATCCCATGTACCATATCAGAGTCGCCCTTCTATGATGCTCTTTGTGATTTAAGAGCTTCAATAAATGTGATGCCTCACTCTGTATTCTCTTATTTACATGTTGGTGAGTTGAAGCTGACGAGAGTAGTGGCGCAGTTGGCGAATAGAGCTACAACATATCCAATGGGAGCCCTTGAGGATGTACATGTCCAGGTAAGAGACATGATATTTCTAGTAGAATTCTATGTTCTTAACATGGAGGATTATAAGTTAAGTTCTCATTCCCCCATTATCATAGGTATGACGTTCCTCAAAACTGCAAGTAACTATCATAAATGTCAATGAGGGTACACTTTCGTTGGAGTTTGGAGATGAAGTTGTGGTATTTAATGTCATGGAATCCATGAAGTACCCCTCATAGGATCACTCTGCATTTGTTATCTCCCCTTTTGAACCACCAAATAAAAACCCCATGGAATTTGATTGTTATTTTCATAGATAGATTATGAGTATTGGTTCTAGTGTGATGTCTAATTGTACTTCCAAACCGATTTCTAATGCAAAATACTATATTAGATTTGATTTTGAAATGGAATCATACTCTGATTTTGATAATGTGAACTCTGATTATGACATGGCTGTTGAGTATGCTGATGGATTTGATGCTTTATTCTCTAATTTTGATTATGTATATTCTGATACTGATTCTCTTTGTTCGCATATTTCTGTTCCTTATTTGTCTCCATCCATACACCACCCCCCTACACTGGAACTCAATCCATTGCCACCAAACCTCAAATACTCATACTTATTGAGTGGTGAGAAAATACCTTTTATCATTGATAACAATATCCCTTTTGAACATGAATAAAAACTTTTGATTATTTTTAAGGAGAACATTAGGGCAATTGGGTGGACCTTCGCTGACATATCAGGTATTATCCCCTCCATTTGCATGCAAAGGATTCTTTTAGAGGATGAGGCTAAACCGGTGAGGCAACCAAAAAATAGACTCAATCCAACACTTTTGTATGTTGTTAAAAAAGATGTTGAAAATTTTCTTGAGGCAGGTATAATCTATCCCATTTCAGATTCTCAGGGGGTAAGTCCAATTCATGTTGTGCCATAGAAAAGTGGTGTTACTGTTGTTAAAAACGAGAAAGATGAGTTAGTTCCAATGAGGGTACAAAATAGTTGGCATGTGTGTATTGATTATAGGAAACTAAATCATTCCACTCACAATGACCATTTCCCCTTCCCATTTATTGATAAGATGCTTGGGAGACTAGCTGGGAAGACACACTATTGTTTCTTGGATGGATTTTTTGGATATTTCTAGGTTCCTATATCTCTGAAGTATCAGTAGAAGACTACATTCACATTTCCCTTCTGCAAATTTTCTTATTGGAGGATGCCATTGGGACTTTTCAACGCCCCATGTACCTTCCTGAGATGCATGGTGGGTATTTATTCAGATTTTATTGAGACCTGGATGGAGGTATTTATGGATGATTTTACAGTGTATGTGTCTTAATTTGATGAATGTATAATTAGTTTGGGAAAGGTGATGAATAATTTTATTGAGAAGAATCTGGTCCTGAACTTTGAAAAGTGTCATTTCATGGTAGAGCATGGCATTGTCTTAGGGCGTGTAATGTCAAAACATGGGATAGAGGTTGATAGATCAAAGGTAGATATTATTTCATCCTTAACATATCCTTCATGTTTGCATGATGTTAGATCTTTCCTAGGGAATGAAAAATTTTATCCGTGATTAATCAAAGATTTTAGTAAGATTGTTCTTCCTATGTCAAAGATAACTTCAAAAGGATTATAATTTTCTGTTTGATGTTTCTTGCAAGAATCTGTTTGATGAGATAAAACAACGTCTGACCACTCCACCTATCATTCAGCCCCCATAGTGGGAGATTACTTTTGAGATTATGTGTGATGCCTCCAACATCGCAGTTGGAGATTTCTTATCTCAGAGGGTGGATGGACGTTCACATGTGATTGCCTATGCATCATGGAAATTGGATTCAGCCAAATAAAACTACACTACTACAGAAAATGAGTTTCTTGCTGTCATATTTTCTTTAGATAAATACCGTTCATATTTATTGGGATCTAAAGTAGTTGTTTTTTCTTACCATGCATCTTTGAGGTACCTCCTAATGAAGCTAGATGCAAAGCCTTGACTTATCTGTTGGATGCTCCTTATTCAAGAGTTTGAAATCAAGATAAAGGATAAGAAGGGGTCCGAGAATTTGGTGGTAGACCACATGAGTAGGATTACTCACACACTAGATTATGACACCTTGGACCAGGTACCACTTCAGGAAAATTTTCCCGATGCACATCTTTATTCCATCTCAGGTACACATCCTCGGTATGATAATTTAGTCATCTACCTTGTTTCCTCTGAAATCCCTGCAAATTTTAAGAAACATCAAGTCCAAAAATTAATGAGTGAGTCAATATTTTATGTTTGGGATGACCCATATCTATGGAGCATGTGTAGTGACCATCTTATTAGGAGGTGTGTTCCTGATCATGAGTTTGAGTCTTTTTTGAAATTATGTCATACACTTGCTTGTGGTGGACACTTTGGACCCCAATGGGAAGCTAGGAATGTTTTGGACTCTGGATTATATTGTTCTAGTGTATTCCATGATTCCTATTTGTTTTGTAAGTCATTCTCTCATTTCCAACACAATGGGAACATTTCAAAGAGACATGAGATGTCACACCAACCCATATTATTCTGTGAGATTTTTTATGTATGGGGCATTGATTTGATGGGTCCTTTTCCTAGTTCATTTGGATTTTTATATATTTTGTTTGATGTTGATTATGTGAGTAAATGGGTGGAGTCCAAGGCCACTAGGATTGGCAATTCTCATGTTGTAGTGGACTTTTTCAAAGCACATAGTTTTTGCAGGTTTGGAGTACCGAAGGCCATCATCAGTGACCAAGGGACACACTTCTGCAATTGGAATTTTTCATCCCTCTTTCGGACATATGGGGTGACACCCAAAACATCAACACTATACCACCCTCAAACAAATGGCCAGGTCAAGGTTTCAAATCGTGAGTTGAAACAAATTTTGGAGAAAACTATGTAGCCAAATAGGATGGATTGGAGCAAGCGCTTGGATGATTTATTGTGGGATTATTGGACAGCATACAAGACACCCATTGATATGTCCCCATTTCGAATTGTTTTTGGGAAAGCATGTCATAACCCCGTGGAATTTGAGCGTTGGGAAAATTGGGCTATAAAGCAATGTAACATGGATTTGGCCCAAGCTGGAATCCAAAGGAAGCTGTAAATTCAAGAGCTAGAGGAGATTCGATTGTCTTCTTATGAGAACTCAAGGATCTATAAGGAAAATTCCAAAGCAGCTCATGATAGAATGATCCAACAAAGGGAGTTTCATGTTTGAGAGAAAGTCCTTCTCTACAGTTCACAACTAAAGCTGATGCCTGGTAAGTTTCATTCCAGATGGTTAGGTCCTTATATTGTATCTAATGTTTTTTCTTATGGTGTGGTGGATATCAAAAAAGAGGATACTGGAAGGAGCTTTACAGTAAATGGTAAATGTTCGAAGAGATACATTGATGGACTTCCTACAAATGTAGTGGATTTTATCACACTGCATGACCCCATTATCACTGGAGAAAAACAGGCTATTCCCAACCCTTTCACTTTTATATTTTTTTTCATATTTAAAAATTATACATTTCATGTGCACATATAATCTCAGGGGTTCACATTTTGGACAATGAAATATTTTAAGTGTGGGGGAGGGAACCTTTTAGTTAAGTAATTTCAATTGTTTTCCTGTTTAAAAAAACAAAAAAAATGTGTGTTTTTTCAAATTTTGTGTGTTTATTTTGCAATTTTCTTTGAGTTTTTGAAATTTTTGAGTTCAAATGATTCTCATCACAATTTTAAATTCATATCAATGAGTGAAAAAATATATCCCTTTAAACTAAGCATAAATGAATTCTGAAATGATATTGTTTCAAGTTCAAGTATTTAGTAATTTCATGAAAAGTACACTGAATTTTGAATCCCATGCCACATCTAACTGTATTTATATTTGAAACCAGTTTCTTGTGATGATTCTAAACCATTATTTTCATATTATTTACATTAACCTCACTTCTTGAGAGAACCAACCCATTCTTGATTTAACCGTAATTTGATTTATTTCTGTCAAAACTTGAGGGTTTGAGACACTTATGTTTAAAAGATTTAGGCATTTGTTTGATACTAAATCCCCTATTTCAAAGAATCCTTTATATAGTGGCCTAACATGAACATTTATTCCTTTTAGCCCTTATAATCCATGCACAACCTATTTGGTTCGACACATTACAAGCCAACTTTCCATATCCATCCAACTCTTGAAGTGAAATTGCATAATCTAGTTGACCTTAAGTGTGGGGGAAGCTATCTTGTGTTGTGCTACCACATTCTTTGAAACATTGGTTAAAAAACTTAAATTTTGAAGATATGTATTTTCTAATGATGAAAATAATTATATTGAAAGTTGTTCCTTTTCTAGAGATTTCATGATAAGTGAAGTTGTGCCTTTTGGAGCTTCTAATTTATGTAGACAGTTTTGCCTATCTGGAGCTTTTAAGAAAATCAAGTTCGAGAAGATTGACATTTTTACTACGGAAATTTTGAATGGTTTGAAAATTACATTATTTTTCATGATGATGGAGATGAATTGATACTACGGGGATTGAGGAGAAGACCATATTTATGTTAAAATTAGATTAATAAAATTTTGCTTCAAAAAGAGTGAAGCCCTCCCCATTCAGCTTCATAATTTTTCACATCTAAATCCTACCAACCGAAAGCCATAGAACTACCCTGAAAAGTTCTCATGATAACAATATTTCCATAACTCACATCGAGTGGAGATTTAGGAATATATCAAGCCTATGGTGACGCTTGTATGAGTTTGGATGAGAAGGACATTGCAAAAAAAATTATATTTGTTTGATAAGAGAAAATTCAAGCTAGGTAAGTGTATTGTGTATGGGAGGATAAATAAAGTCGAAATATATTTAATTATATAATTTATGAACTTGAAATAATGGTTTTTTATGAGTCTTGATATATTTCGTTTCTTGGTGTGTAATTTTTTGATCTCAAAGATATGTGTTTTAAAATTGGTTTTGATTTGATATTAATGTTTACTGGATATGAGATTTTTCTCATAAGTAAAAAAGGGTAAATGTGGGGAAGTTGATAAAAAAATATTTTATTGAATATTTTATTGATAATAAATGAGATAATTTCCTCACATTTTGTTAAATATGTTCAATTAGAAAGTATTTGGGATTAGATCATTCATTTGAATATATGATGAATATTCCGGTTTTACCCTTTCAAAATCACTGTAGTATTTCAATAATAAATATTTTTATTTTAATTATTTAAACTTAATGTTTTCTTATAAATGTTCCTTACTTCTTGTGATACAACTTTCATTCAAGAATCTATATCCAAAGAATGCATTTGGATGGAGTAATTGGGCCATACATTCAAAGATGGGCTGGACACGCCAGAATGGAGAATCTTCTGTATTTCGGTCGTAACTAGTTCATATGGGATTGGATTGAGCCCATATTTTTATAGGAGGTATAGTACCCATAACCGAACATATGATCCTTCTGAAAGGCCGGACAATTCACGTGTTATTGTGGTGAAATGGGCGGTGAAAATTGGAATAAAATATTTGGCCGAGATTCTCCATTCACACTTGAAACCACTTTGAACCTACCCTCCCCACCACTCTATAATTTGGTGTTATTCTAATTTTTTGGGGTTGGGATGTTCATTGGGAAGTATAGAGAAGAGGAGAAATGGATCCACTCTAATTCTCCAACCATTGTAATAAGGGTAGCCCTTGAAGAAAGGATCCATTCGACGAAGCCTTCTTCTTCTCCTTCGCGTTGTAATGATTTTGTTTGTGTAATAAATTTCTTTGTACTTCATTTATTTATTCTCTATTATTATATGTTGTTTAAATTTATTCTTATATTAATATTATTAATTTGGCTGGAATGAAGTGTAGAAACTTGATTGGGTTCTACCATTTCTAAATTGTTGCACATGCAAAACGTTTCTACGATGACTACACTACCCATGGAACAGTAGTTCTTTTTAGTAATCGATCAACCTATAACCTTATTCATTAATTTATGTTGAATAAATGAGATAATGTAATTTAAATAATATGATCCATGAATTATGTGTTTAAATTACAAGAAACTAAGCAATAAACTGAACAATAAATACAAAAACATGCGAGGTTGAGATTTTGTTCAAATTGTGAGAGCGCGATCTTAATTGGTAATACAAGACCACACGGGGTAAATTTTTAGTGTTAAAATATAATCCCTAAACACAATTAATCCTAATTTATAGAATGTATATGTTATATAATTGACCACTTACCACAATCTATCCTTATAACAACAATCAAATCAGGGGGATGCGATTGCATGTTCTGAAGCTAGCCTATTGTTCAAGTAATTTCATCTTGGTGGTTAAGTTAACTCTCGTAGGGTTCGAGGGATAACAAATTAGCGGGTTATAATTATGTGGATATTGATTTAAATCATAATTATTAATAAGTGAATTATGAGCTAGCGTTATATTCATTATGCCTTTTAAAATATATTTCTAAAAAAAATTCTTGTTGTGTCTTTTTAATGAAACTTATTTTCAAAATTAAAAACAAAAAAATGCAATATTATTCATTCAAAACTCTTCATGTTTTATAAACTATAAACAAAAACCCCCGTCATTTCAAGTATTATTTTTATTCTCTTTTAATTTATTTCTATAATAACTCTAAAAAGATGATTTAATTCACTTCCACTTTTGAGAGACGACCTTGGTCAGCCACTCTGCTGCACCTATGTACCCCAAAATCACACTAATAATTTGAGGGAACCCACGGTAGTTCTCCTTAAAAGGACTTTATCTATTCCCTATCTACTGCATGATAGCGAGATAAATGGTTGTATTTGATAATGTGCTCCATATATTACTTATTTAAATCGGAAGAAAATAAATTGGCACTATTTTCCGTCAATATAGTACGACGAACAAGAAATATGGTGATGATTTTATTTTTGAAAAAACTAAAAATCCTTTTTTATCCGACCTATTTGATAGGTATTTCCTTAACCAATTTAGAGATTAAGTCAGTAGTAGTAATAATATACTTGAACAGCTTAACCATAGCTAGAGGATAAGGCCCTACTACATCCATTCCTCATGTGGAAAATTGTGAGGAATATTTAGCTATATTTAATAACATTTGGGGTTGATGAATGAAGTATTCATGCACTTTGAATGGATGAAATTTCTAACTGAAATAATAAAAATCTTGCATCATTGAAGGCAAAAAATATCCATGCCTTCATATTTGATCACATAATCGATGCCCTGATTGGTGATAACCACAAGCTCCGGAATGTACTTATTTCTTGAAATCTATAGTTTCTTCTCCATCAATACACCTACAAATTATTCCATCAATTCCTTGTTTATAGTGGGTTTTCTAGTGATCTAGACTATCATTATGTATAAAATTTGCCACCTATCATCGGATTTGTTCTTTTTCGGCTCTACCTTGTTAAATTACACCGTTATGATGGTATTCTAGGAAGGGTGTTCTCCATACCATGGTACTTCAATATGTATTATGAATAGTAATAATTTCATTAATATCATCCATTATAGTTTTAATTAATGGTTTGATCACATAAAAATTTGATTTATTGATGATTGTATCATCCTGATTTGGATCTGCCCGTGTTGTAGCGGCATTATCCAGTACATCAGCTTGGGTGTTTTGTGATTGCGGGATAGAATACAATGACAGATATGAGATATATTCAGCCATTATACCTCTGATTTAAGAACACAAAGGGATTTAATCTTCTTTTATGATATCATAATCCCAATTTATTTGATTGATTACCTACTCGAAAACACCATTTAGATTCAGGTGATTCTCTTGTACCTAAAGTTCAAATTAATAGCCTGCAATGAGAAATTGATATTCATCCTCATTGTTGGAACTAACTTCTGAAAACATGATGGAGTAATGAAACAATTCCTTTTTAGGGGATATAAGTACAATTCATAACCCAACTTTTTGATTTTAGGGTTTTCCATTCTCATCCCTATTGGATTTCTGGATGTATCATCAAAGTATATTTACCATTTTTGGGAACTATCTAGAATATAGAAGACCTATTCCATAGGAAGTTTAGTATTAAATTACATTTCTTCCAAAGATGGATTCTCATTGAGGAATTCATCCATTTATTGGCCTTTTATTTTCTTCTAAGGCACAAACTAGATAACAAACTGCTGCAAAACATCAACCTAACATGCCAGACACCCTTTATGAATAGAATGAATGAGGATACATTTGAGCAGTTTATTGCAAGACACCAATTGGATCTCAAGATGTTTTAGGTAGTGCCTTAATTTTTTAGCTACAATGAGTAATGCTAGGTAGTATTTTCAATACATGAATACTGAGTTTCTACATCAATTATAGTTTGTCCAAGATTGAAATGGCTATTCTCATTCATAAAATCATTCTTTTGGGTATGGAAGGCATCCACTGAACACTTTAAAACTCTCAAAAAAATAATAAGTGGTCTTCCATTAATATGTGTCATTAATACAGATGGACTCAAAAGATATTTTTTGAGGTTTTCAAATTCTTCTTGGAAGTCTTCAGTCCATTGATATGTCACTCCGATATTCATTTATCCGGTGAAGGGTAAATAATTTCCTTCCAAATTGTTGATAAAGCACAAAATATTGGTCATATATCCTTAGAGTCCACGTAATTCATTCAAATTTTGTGGATGTGACATTCCAAGGAATTATTTTTGTTTTCATAGGATCAAAATCAATGCCACAATATCATACAATGAAGCTAGGTAATTTTCATGAGGGTACCATTAAACCAAATTTCAACAGGTTCATCTTCAAAAAATGTTGTTGAAGTTTATTTAATATGATCTCCAAATCATCCAAGAGATCTGAAAATTTTATAGTTTTAACCATCATATCATGTAAATTATATTAGACATGTTTTCCTAAGAGGGTTTTGAAGATATGGTGTATGGAACATTGAAACTTTGTACCTACATTATTTAATGCATTGTTTATTACATGATAGAAATAAACAGCTTGAGGGGATATGATGGTTGTAGAATCATCATCTTCTTAGTCCATGAAGATTTTATTGTTCTCATAGTTACCATCCATTAACTAAATAGCATCATATCCAGTTGTTGCAACATTTAAAAGCTCTATGTTTAGAACTAGAATGTTATCATTAGGAAAATGCCTGTTATGATCTCTAAAATCAATGAAATATCTTATTTTCCCATTCTCCTTTTTTACTGGGACCATGTTGGACATCCATTTTGAAAATTGATCCACCCTAACAAGGTTATCCTTGAAATTCTAATCAATTCGGATATAATTTTATAGGCAAGAATTTTGTGTATTATTCTTTCTACTTATATGAATCCTCGATGTTCTTCTAGACATACCAACTATTGAGTGGACAAATCAGGATTATGACCTTTCATTTTTTTATAATTCTATGAAAATTTATCTTGATGTTACATTAGAAACAATGTATACACTTTTTTCTCTTTAGGAGTCAATACCACAGTAATTAGAGTTGGGCTTGGATCATCTTTTGTACCTATATTGATATATTCAATCTCATCCATAATGGTAGATTCACCTTCCTAAAATACTAGAGGGGAATCCTTGAGATATTCTTCTTCTTCTTCTTCTTCATTATACACCAGTTATTATGTTTCTATTTTCGCAGTATGCGATGAAGCCAAAATTTTAGAGGTAGGAGAGGAGTCAGTATTTGAACATATTGAATAATAGGATACCATTTATAACCTTACTAACTATGAAGGGTCTTTATATAGCATTGAATAATGTATAATTAATTAGGAATCAAAAACCATTACTTCCTCTAGTATTGCTACAAACTGTTCAAGTTTTATTTATGAATCAGAAACTTGTAGATGTTTAGTGGCAGTAATGAAGATATATCCATTTAAAATATCACTATTCATAGTGAGTCAACAATTTCTTCCATTTTTTTATGATCGGTTTCCCCAATTTACATTATTGATGTCACTGGATGAGTGTTCAGATTTTAGTTTATCATTTCAATTTGACTGATATGAAATAAATACTTTATACTCAAATGTTTGAATGGTTTTTTTGGGATCTTTTGTAGACCATTTGGAGCATTGATTCTTGTTACCTCTTTGGTCATAGACCATGTTCCCTTTGTATGATAAAATCCTCCCTAAATGTATTGAGATTCACATGTATTAAACAGATCCTTTTCACCAAACAATTTAACAATTTGAACATTAAAATATTACATGAGACATTGGTCGTATGATGAAGGTATTGTTTCAGGTTGATGTATCCAAGGAAATCAGAGAAGAATTTTAAGGGACGTGTACTTACGAAAAACCATAAAATATTAGTGGGAAAAAAGAACACCAAACTTATTTTTGAGTGTAATCTCACCCAGTGGTTATTGATCATTCATATGATAACCTTTCAACAATGATAAGGAAGTAGATAAATTAGATTCAGTGAGTCCCAATCGACCAAGGGTATGAATATCAATGAGATTGACTCCTAATCCATTATCAATGAAGGATCATTGGATTTATATTTCATTGATCCTTCCAGATAGATACAAGGTCTTGATATGTCCATGACCAACAACATATTCATCATCATCTATTAATGATATAACAGAGTGACATTCTGCTGGATTATTCAATATATGGTAGACCTCAGTAGATGCAACTTCATATTCAAACTCTTGAGGACTTGTCAAATCATCTATATGTTCTTCTTGAAGATATTTTGTCGAATTCAGGGCATCAAAATTTGGAAACATGGCTGGTACATGGGATAACTATTTCGAAACAACATACTTTTTTCTCTAGAGGTATGCGATTCCCAGTACGAAGATGTGGTTTTTCAGGTTTCAGGAACATTGACACTTCTGATGTGGATATTCCATATGTCAGTGCAGAAGATGTTAACACACCTATATATGGTATGTAATAATAACTAGGTCTAACTAATTGCTGAAATATAGATGGTGAAACCTCTAATAGGTCCTCCAAAATAATCATGTTAGGACCGAACCAGTCATGCACGAATGAATATCCTTTTTCTTGTTGAGTCCCCTTAAGGGGTCTTCCATGAGTTTATCATGTATATATAGTTCTAGAAGGTGTAAAGTTAAAATAATGGATTCTAGAATACCCATTTGTTCTCCTATATCCTAGAACATAGTTTCATCATGTAGTTCCCCATTAGGTACAGAGAAATTAGGATAATTATAACTAAAATCATCATTGGCATTATGATCTGTTATGTGGATATTGTTAAAAAAACCAAAGATCAATTCTTCATCTGATGAGGATTCTACATGATAGGTCATTTCTGATTGTTTCATTTGGTGGGGTGGTACCCATTCATTTGAAGTAGACGATGTGAAATCTGTAAGAGTCAAGAAAAAGATTGGGTTTTACGTGATCTAGACTTCCTCTAACATCTATTTATCCATCTGATAACATGGCTTCTTTGAGTATTGACCTTTAGAGAACTAATATTCAGATGATGGGGGTTTTGTTTCGGTGGAATGGAAGAAGACACAATCAGATGATTCAACTGCGTTTGTATAATAGCATGAGTTTGGCTGATTGTCTTCATGATCATCATATCATAATTTTTCTGTGTTCTTTTACCTTTGACATCCATTCATTCACCTTCTTCCTCTAGATCAGTTTTAGAATCACATGCTACATGGGCTGATGATCTTTTCAACATTTCATATCTAGAGTCTACCTTCTTTTTCTGGATGTCTTTGAAAAGACACGATTCAATTGGATTCCCCAAATGATTTTAGAATGGGAAAATAGATTGTATTTTCTTCATCAACCTCTTGGTTGGGTTTCATCAGCTTTAGAAAATGAAAAAAATTATTTTCCAAACCTGGGATGATGTAACCAAGAACCTGTTCATTCATCAAAGTATTAAAATTTTCTATAACTCCTCAAACTATTTGATCCAATGATATCATTTATCATCTTAATGAGGCCGTCATTATTGTTATTTCTTAAGAGGCAGAGACCTTTGATATGATGTAGAATTTTATGAGGAATAAGGAATAGGTGCTTTCTTGAGTGTGATTGTATCAACCTCTTCAGTACTTATTCTCCTTCCAGGAGATAATGGACTTATACGACTTTTAGCTTTTGTTTCCAAAACGAAATCCTACAATAATGGGAAATTGATGCTAGGTATCAAAACCCTCAAGTGAATTTCACAGGGATCAGTGGTGTATGTAACTCATCAAGTATATTTTCCACATAAATTGGCAGCAACTCTTCTCAATGGAGTGATATATTTAAAAAATATGTTAATCATTTCCATAGTGCAATTAAATCTGAGACATTTTCATTTTAGAATTGATTACAATATGTATGATCTGAAACAATCTTCTTGGGAAGTGTTGAACTATATTTAAGAAGAAATTTTTGACAGAGATCTTCCAATCCAGTAGTTGATCTAGATTCCACACTTTTATATCAAACAAAAGTTGTCCATTGTAATGAATGCACAGAACACGTAAGACATAATATTTCTTGTTGTTGAGGTGTCCCAATAATGATAACACAATGTGAAGAAAAATGTGTCAGGTGTTGATCGGGATAACTATAACCATTAAAAATTTGGAATGTTGTATTCAGAAAAATTAGTGGGGGGAGAATCAGATGCACCCAATCAGGGTAATCTCTCTTTTCCAGCTGATCTGGTGCACTATTTTCCTCCATTACTTTGAATCGGGTTGTTAATGACTCAATTGTGTTCGTAAGGATTAAGGAAATATGCTGATGAGGTGGGACCTGTATAGGTACAATGGATGGAGCATGAATTGTTGAAATGATAGGAAAAACCCAATGGTGATGGTGTTGTATGTATTTTTCTTCGAGAACCAATGGGAACAAACCTATAAGGATGTGTTTTATCCTACCATGGCTATATACCCAGAGGATGGAAATCATTATCTGCATCTATATATATCACATTTCCTCTTTGCGGAGGATCTCCTAAAAGATGTATGTGTTTAGAATCATCATTGAGAGTATATCATGAAGAAATTCTACTTCAATGTAACTCAGTATTGAGTCTTTCCACCTCTATCATCTCCTCTGCTTATTGTGGAAATCACTTTTCAAGATAATGATATTGAACTTATATAGTGGAAAACTGTCATGTGATATGAAATTTATATTTCCCTTTGTTAGAAACCTTTTGAATGGGTTGGAGTCTGTTATTTGAAAGAATACAAAGATTTGCAGTAAGCCCTTGTTTTCAGGTATGCAAACCTCCTTACTTTTCTTCGGTGTGTACCGTATTATGGAAATGAACATCATATTACCATTCCAAAGAACTATACTAAATTTCTAGGGGATCTTCTAAAATAGTGTTAATAAATTTCACAAAAGAATAATACATTGATGGAATTATGTCAAAATCATTACAATATAATATCCTTCTATATCTTCCATGAGATTATGTCTCATATATGATGAATTCCAAAGTTATACATGACAGACAGTTACCCGAATTGAATCTGTGGATATATCAATCATGTTCTCTCTTTGTGGCATCATCCCTAATCATGAGAAAACTATCTTCCATTTTTTTGGGGGCTGTAGATGTGAAAAAACCCCCAACCTTGCAGACTGGGGTTGTTCCTATTATTCTACATCAACCCATCGAACGTTGATTAATTAATTTGAATGTTTTACTATACAAGACCTCAGCCTTGCATGATGTGGTGGATCTTTAACTAATATAGATGTGATTTCTGCAACTTATCTTCAGATTTTGTGAATATTGATTCATACATTAACTAAGTTCATTATGCGACAACCACTCAAATCACCTTGTTCATAAGATCTTTGTGTTATTTTAGACATTTCTATTATCATATTCTTAACATCCTATAAGAGGGAGTCCTTCTAATTATTACAAGATTTATGATGTAAACGAATCATGTCAACTTAATTCCTTTTGGACTGACTCTGATGAGAGCTAGTTGAGGCATGTTATTGAGGTTACTTTTGATTAAATACAAGATCATTTGATTTTATCTGGCCGTGGGAAATAACATTACATGAGTCCACTTTGGGTTGGATTTACTAATTATGGAGTGTATTAAAATGAAATATTCCATGGGTACCCCATCATCTGATAAGAAAACAGGATGAGATATTCAAAATTTACATGCGTATCCAGTTTAAAGCATTGTGGCATGCACACTAAGGGGTTATTTTTTTATTTTTAACATGGGGACATTTTGAAAAAAATAGAGATTCCAACTCAATTTGTTATTCCAACCCTTCTATAACAATTACATGATTTTTATAGTCATCATATGGCAATACTATAGTTTTCCATTGGAAAAGAGTATTTATAAAGTTGAGTTGGACATCTTGAATGAAATCTTCTTCAATCAATCCCAAAATTTTTAATTGAGAATTTCCCAATGGAAAAAACATGAACAGTACTTCTCCTTTAAACGATGTCTTTCTCAGGTTGAACATATCTTCATCATATTTCACTCGAAAACTCTCCACATGGTCTGACCAATGTCGACACATCACAACTGATTTATTGAAAACAATAGCTTTTTTTAACTTTTCCTCTGCTATACGTGAATACAAATGAACCAAGGGAGGTTTGTAAAATGACTATTCCCTTCATATTTCTTCACGTAGATAATGTATTTCCCCTATTAATGACAAGGCATCAGACATGACTGGACTTGTGTTAGAAAGTGCCTCAAGATAACTTGGAATTCTCTCTACTATAATGTCAATTGTAGATTTATCTTGAAAATATGAAATAATACTTTATAGAGAACATTCATAATGAATTAAATATTGCGGGGGACCAAATATTGGATTCCAACATTGGATAAATATGCTTGCTACTTGGTACTCTAACTACATAGAGAGTTTTTGTAGAATTCATATAGAAATAGTCTCTCTGGATAGACCAACTTTTCATGAATCATGCCTTCATGATTCAGTGTCCGATGGGGAACTTTATAATTAGTGCTAATACTCCCATAATTTGGTAATGTGATGGTAGGATCATGAGCTGGAACAGAAAAAATGTCTGAGGAAATAAAAACCCCAACATTAAGAGGAGTCAGGTCATAGCATAGATCTTGATTTTACAGCTTTGCATGGTGAGAATTATTCTTGGATACTCTCTTACACTTAGATGGGACCCCTTTTTGGGAGAAGGGGTTATCATGGGATGGTTTATGTGCTCTCTATGGAGTGGTAATCAAAACAGGCTGATTACCTCTAATTGGAAAGGTGATTATGTTCCCCTTCAACTTGTCTATATGTTATGGGTGGGTATGCCACACAACAATCTTAGACTAGATCAAATGTATTTATCTTCTCTATAATTTCTTGTTGATGAGTCATCCTTGGTGTGGGGAAAAAAATTTGTTTGTTCCCTGGTACAACTAAATATGTTGTTATGATATTCGGGCATGCTTCTAGAATCATGTTAAAAAAATTTGTTTGTGTTTCACCATTTCTAAGATAGGTTTGGTGAATTTAGCAGCCAAAATGATAATATAATTCTATTCCATATTAGGAGTTGGTGTTTTTGAAATATCATGTCCTCCTTTTCCTATTAATGTGTAATGAATATACACATGTAATGGGAAAGGGAGTTGATTCTTACCCAGATTTTTCATCAGATCTTTCTGACTCACTTATCAGGGTGCTTGAAAATGAGAATGTTGTAAGGATTGCATAATGTAAGCAGTTATATTTGTTTGTCAGATATTTTCTATTAAACATTGTATGTGAACATATATCCATACTAGTAGATGAGATTGATGAAAATTTTGGTGACAGTAATCAGGTGTATATTCTTATATAAAAGATGCCACCACATTCGATTGGAGGTCTTTCGTAAATGAAGCTAAATTAACCGACTAAAGGATAGATAAATTCTAAACAATTTATTGTGCTTTTTTGTGGAACTTCACTGATTTTTCCTTGCATGATTTGTTGTTTTCTCCCAGATGGGTCTGATGGGTAATGGAATTAGGAATAACATGTCTATGTGTCTGCTCGTAGTTTGAAATCAAGTTATTTAGATAAACATTCCTTGAGGGGTAGAGGTAAGAACCTTCTCGCTGTTGTCCGTACATTTTCCCCAGTAGTTCATCTTGTGTGCTCAGGAATCGAAGACCAAGGCCGAACAAGCAGAAGCAACACCCCCATCATATTGGGGGTCCACTACTGTGTGATTCAGCTGGTGGCGATTGCTGGTGGAGGTCCTTGGGAAGGACCCTTTCATATTTTAATTGAGGCCATGCATGACCTATTGATGCACCACAATATAATATGAGAGGGACTTGTAATAACCCAAGATTTTAGATGATATATTCTTTTAATTTCTTTCATATCTTCTGTTGTATGATACACCAATATTATCTTGCGATATACACAACACCGTATTAGCTTACAGTATACGCAACACTAATCCTGGATCGTGTTACACACAATTTCATGTTTGTTTGATAGTGGTTATTCTATGACAAATTGAGTATATATATATATATATATATATATATATATATATATATATTCAATATATTTTTTTATACGGAGCAACAAAGGAGTCGTGCAGTACACGCAACACTGACTTGGCTTGCATTACACGCAATCGTAACCTTCTTTGATAGCGTGTGTTGTACGCAATACCGAGTTTTACTGAACAATGATATATTATTATAATATTATTATGAAATAGCCGTTATTGATAGTAATAACTAAATATTGAATTTTATAACATTATTATTCATCTTACACATTTTCTAGAACATGGTATAACAAAAAAAATAAATTTTTCGGGTAAAATAAGTATTTTAAAAAAAATGCAGTTTTGCCGCCTTTTGATGGCGCACCAAATTTAAATCTAGATTTTGACATGTTTATAAGATAAATTTTACAAAATAAAAATATTCTTTGGAATTAGGATATAAAATTTTACCTTGGATAAATTTTTCATATTATTCTGATAACTTTCATATTTTAATGAATAGTAAAAACACGCTATATTTTATTTAAAAACAACTTTTTTCATCATAATAACATATGTGGTTAAATTATAATATTTAATGTTTTTAAATTATAAATAGAATATATTTTTACCATTTAATAAAATGTATGTTATTATCATTGATTTTACATTGAATTTCTAGTTTAAATCAATTCAATCTTTTGCAATGTTTTAAACGAAAACCCATTTTCATTCGACAACAGGATTAATTTTAATTTAATTTCTGTAGCTTCTGTGTATTGAATTTGAAAAAATGGATTCCATATTCGGAATCAGTGGGTCCAAATAATGTTAATAGGCTACTTTTTATTTTTGGGAATTATGAATAGTAACTACGGTATATTTTATTTACCATAGTTAAATGTAAATTGGGTAATTAAGGGTGAAAATAATATTATAAAATTACCTTAACACATGCCAATATTCTATTGGATAACTAAACGTCGACCCATATCACCTAAGGGTCGGATTAGATTCATTTTATGGACTTTTGACCATGAAAATAATTTAATTATTATTAAAAACAAAGAAAGTGACAACATGTCACTCTCTTCAATCTTATAAGTATAATAATTTTAATTTAGTGATAAAAAATTATAAAACTTCGAACACGAATAGTCTCCAAAAATATAAAAAAATTATCTACATCATGATAATTTATTTATATTTTTTAGGGATTAAATAATTATCATTAATGGTGACACATTAATGATGCATAAATTATTTATTAAGTGAAAAAACAGTAATATAGTTTTTATTGAAATAATAATACCCATTAAAAGGATCAAAAACCTGACCAAAACTTACATTTAGAGTATATATATACCATAAAAATCTAATGACCTAATATAAAACCGTTTGAAGTCTTATAGAAGTGATTATGACACTTATATTATTTTATTTTAAATAATTCCAAAGTTGTCACCTTCATAATTTAATAAATATATCAATTTAAATATTGTGATTTTAAGATGATAAATTCAAGTAAATGTATTATTGTAAAATGTAATAGATTTATCTTCATCATAGGATTTTAGTTTTAATTTTTATGCAACAAATAAGTATATTAAATAATTTTACAAAAATGTTGTAGTAATTATTTTATTAAGAGATAATCCAAATAAATGGTTTTAAAAATAATAAAATAAATATTATATGAAATATTTAATGTTCTCCAATAATTTTATAGATACATATTGGATTTTATTAATCTATTAAAACTTTTATTTCTACATATATTCTCTATATATTTTATTTAAATTCATATAAATGAATAGTGTCAAAATTGACACTATTGTTATTTTATAAAAATAACATATTATTAAATTGTTTAAAAATCACAAAAATATTTAAATATTATAAATTTAAATTTATATGGTCTAAAATTATATAAATAATCCAATTATGGACAATTCAAAAAAAATAAGTAATTTTTTGTTATAATTTTAAATTTAGAAGATTATTACCACAAATAAAATTAATTGATTAAGTAAGGATAAATCAAGTTGATAATGATTAAAATAATTTCCTAGCATGTCTAAATTTTATTTTATGATGAGATTACAATCCTATATCATCTTATATTCGAATATGAGTAATTTTTGGAGGTTTTTATGTGGAGTTAGATTTATTATAAATTAATATTTTTAAGATTTCCAAAGGTGCCCCTCTCCTCCATTATAAAAGGGCACATCCTCCATCTCTTCCTCACACCAATTTGAGAATTGATTCTCGTAAAAACCCTGCCCATTTCCCTTCTAAACTTCCATAGAGACATACTAGAGGTCCTGGTCTTCTTCAAAGACCAATTTTATTAACCTAAAAGGAGGATTCAAAGAGGCATGTCAAAGAAGAGGTAATATCTATTACCAGTTCATTCAATTTTCGTTCTTCTTCAACTTCTTCTTATTTAGTTTTATCATTACGAAGTAATAAAATCAGTATCACTAATATACTTATTTGTTATTATAAGTATGAAACAAACATATTTCACCATCTATCCATCCTATGGAAAATGAAATCACCGCGCGTGCGTACATACGGAATACCGTCTCTACGCCGTGGTGTAATCTATTTTCCACCACCACCTTACTTGGATTGGTATAATGGTGAAATTAATTAATATATATATGATTATTGTAAAGTGATATTTATTCAGTAATATTATACATACACTTTAATATAATTCGACGATCATGGGAATGATATCATCGCTCGTGCGTAAGTACGGAATACCGTCTCCATGACGCGATGAGATTCACTCTCCGTGATAACCATTCAAGAATGATTATAAAGTATATATAATAAGTAATAATAAAAAATATGACATAATTATTCTACTGAATTTACATATATATATATATTTATTTCATCTACATAATTCCATTCAATTCAATAAGGAAACAAAAACAGCGTTCATGCCTACGTACGGCCTACCGTCTCCATGAACGGTGTATTTATTTCCATTTATCGATCTATTATATATATGTATATTATGAATATATATTATATATATATCATGTTTTATATTCTGGAATTATTTAATCACGATCTAAGTAATCATATGAATAATTACAAGTCAAAACAGGGATGAAAAATGAAACAATTTTACCCAAAACACTCTTTAACCTTGAATTTACAAAAGAACGGGTAATATAAAGTCATAAGTGAACCATATATGATATAATAACAATGAATATGATTCTGTAATAAGTCAATGACATTATTTAAATGATTATACAGTAGGTTTCGATACGTATGAAGCATATCAGACCTAAGGTAAGGGATAATTTTGAAAATCTCATTTTTTTTATCTGAGATTGCTTATACCTAAGTATTTACTGGGGTTATTGTTATCATCCATGTCCATGTTTTATAAAAGTGTTTTTATGTATGTTTAATGTCCTATTTACCCATTTTTACTTTTACTACATGGTATGTAAGGAATATTTTTTTTGTTTACGTTACGAGGCACTTTTTGACTTTTCCGGTAAAAGTACGAGAAGAATGCTTTTTTTAACTTATATTGCACGAATGGATTTTTACTGTTTTAGAAAGACTTATTTTTGTGAAGCCTCCTCCAAAATATTTCATGGCTATTTCAACAAAATCCTTTTCTATTAAAATTTCATGAAATTTTGTAAAATGAGAACGATTTTGAAGAAGAAATGATATTTTCCTCAAGAATTCATTTCAAGTGTCTTATCAAAACCATTTTCCATCTAAGATGACATTATTTCATATGTGTATGTTTCAAGAATAATGTCTCTATGATTTACGAGGTTTCACTTTTCTTATGATGAAATGATATCCATTTGTTTTATATGGATTATGTTATGATGGAATGATGTTTATGAAACCCATTTTATTCTTTGGGTTATGATGAATGTTTTATGTTTATTTTTAGGAACAAGTAAGAATGATTTCTTATTGAGATGGGTGGGACCTGTATCTCCCTAAAATGAATTGGGTAAAGATTTATATCTCATGAGATAGACATGGCTCGAACAAAAAGTTAAACCGGTTCAGTAATACAGGACTGGAATGAGGAGTGAACTCAATTCATAAAGGGACTTTGTCCACTAAGATGGTCTTGGCAGCAATGCCTTGGATAATATGGAAAAAATATCATGTGCTTAATGGTTTCCACAATTACATGTTTTATTCCCATGCTATTTTATCAGTATTAATGTTTCTTTATGATCTATGCCATACGTACTTCCATGTTTTATGTCATTGCTCATGATTTTTATGTTTAAACATTATGTTCATGTTTTTATGTTCAAATGTATATGGTATGTTCTATTTTATCCATGCTTACCCTTACTGAGCATTTGAGCTCACCCTTTTTTGTTTTCTTTTCCCCAAGATATAAAGAATGATTTAAGGTATGAAAAAAGGGGAAGATCTTTATGGGAGATGTTGAAGATGTAACACCCCAAGTTTCCTCGGTATGTTTCCTTTCAAATAATGCAATGGCGTGCATTGTACACAACTTCGAGATTTTAACACACCATAACCAAGCAAACTAGCTGTTATGAATAGTAATACCTACTTTTTGAAATTTTATAAATTCTATCTCTCAAAATGGACTTCATTTTTGGATTCTTAATATCGAAATTATCCTAGGGTGAAATTTTGGTGCTTTTTGGATAACTTTCATATTTTGATGAATAGTGAAAATTACTAAATTTTAATTAAAAACAACTTTTTTAATCAAAATAATTAATAGTGATAAATTATGAATTTGAGTTGTTTTAAAGTATATTTAGAATATATTTTTACCATTTAATATAATTTTGGTCATTAGACATAATTTTACAATTAAACCGAACATAAACAAGTGTCAGTCTTTTGATAGTTATTATCTCTTAAAAACACACTTTTTGTTTTGACAGCGGGAATTAATTTTAAATTATTTTATGCTACTTATGTGTTTTGAATTTAGAAAAATGGATTACATATTTGGAATCAGGATGTTCAAATTGTGTAAATAGGTAACTTTTAGACATTTTGAATAATTACTGCGGTAAACATTTTATTTACCATGGTTAAGTGTAAATCCGATAAATAAGGGTTAAAAAATAATATTATAATAATACTAAATTACCCTAAAACGTGTCTTAACCCTATTGGTTGATACATGGTAGACCATGGGAATCTTTGGGTCTATTTTGGGACCCCATGGATCCACTTTTAAGTGATAATGACACTTTATTTTAATTAAGTTAAAATAAATACAAAAATGACACAAGCATATATCTTTTAGCAAAACAATTGTTACAGAGGGTTATATATGTTTTATTTTAGATTATAAATATTCCTTAGAAAGATAAAAAGATTTCATACATAATTATATTTTATTTATAATTTTTAGAAATTAAATAATTTAATTTATTTATGACACAATGATGATGCAGGAATTACTATAATAGTGAAAAATCAAAATAATTGATATTAAAAATACCAAAAAAAAATATGAAACTTTTAATGAATTAAAATAATTTTCTAGGATAATATGATATATTAATATTTATTTAATTTACTTTTTTCGAAGTAATAAATCTTTTATGAGTTTCACAAAAATCAACTATTGAATAGTGTCAAAATTGACATAAAAGAGTTTTTAAAACAAATATTATATTATTAATTGATATTAAATTCCTAAAAATCTAAGGTTCGTCCAAGAGACTTATATAATGATAGGTGTATCATTAATGGACCACTTGGGGGTCTCTTGTATGTATATGGTATGTTTATTAACCATATATTATAAAAATAAAAAGAGACATTGTAAAAGTGAAACTAATTAACTTAGAGTTAATACTTAAAGATATGGTTATTATAAGTACACAAACCAGTATAAATTCTATTGGTTGAGTTTTTTTCGACCCATCCCCACCTTAATCTTTGAAATGTCAACTTTGGAGCCATTGGAAACCGAATATGAATTTATTATAAACTAATATCTCTATCTTTTCCAAAGGTGCCCCTCACCCCTCTTATAAAAGGGCACTCCTCCTTCTCATTTCTTCACACCTTAAAAGCCCTTTGGTTCGGCCAAAACCTGCCCAAATACTATCTCAACTTCCCTCAATACAACCTAGAGGCCTTATTTTGATCAGAAATCCATCCTATGGAGCCCTTTTGATCAAATCAAAAGGAAGAACCCGAAGAAGAGCTAATGTTTTCACCACCCCTTTTCAAGTTTCTTTCTTCTTCCACTTCATCTTTCTTTGTTATTTCCATTATAAAATAATAACTCAAGTATCATATATATAATGTGATGTTATTATAAATATGGTACAACCATATTCAGTATTCTATCTATCCTTTGAATAACATGTCACCATACGTGCGTACGTACGGCTTACCGTCTCCACGTCGTGGTGTAATTGTTATTCAATATATTATTATTTGGATGGGTATAATAATGATGTGTAACTCATGTAAATAATAAATATAACATGATAATGATTCTTTATATATGATATAAAATCCAATTATATATTATTTTAATATCAAAAGAATGATATTGTCGCTCGTGCGTATGTACGGACTACCGTCTCCACGAACGCGATGAGATTCATTGTCCATCATATCCATTCAAGTATAATTATCATTTGATGATTTAAAAATAGTATCTAAGGACTTGATATCATTCTGGATATGAATAATATACATCCCATTAATAAGGAATATGGCTCACATAACAATGAATATAAAGTAAAATGAAACCGTTAACACCCGAAATGACAATAATTCTAAGATATTATTAACAAATTAATGTTAAAAGATCATATATGATATCATATTAAAGTAAATTATTCTTTTATAATTCAATAACAATTATTTCACCATTATACAGGAGGTAAACCTACTATTGACCAAGGAAAATGTACAAAGTAAGGGATTTTCTTATCTCACTTTCAATTCCGTGAGATTTCCATTTTTCGCGACTAAATTATTGAAAGTGGTGTATTGTGTACTGCCATTTGATATATATTCATGATTCTATTTATATTCATGTTATTCTGTAAATAATTTGGTGGTTATTAACTTTTGGCCATACGACTCAGTTGATTAACGTGGTAAGGGGTTTCTTATCTCACTTTTAATTTCGTGAGATTTCCATTGATCACCACTTAATTATTGCATGTGGTGTATGTGTACTACCCATGATTGTATTAATTGTGTAATATACTTTAATTTATGGGTATTTACATCATCATGGTATGATAATTCTTTCATGGGTGTATGTTTCGTATGTTACCTAATCGGTAAGGGAATTTGAGATTTCAATTCCCACTCATTTGGCTTTACGCATATTTCATTGATTATATTACTCCATGATTATGTGTGGAATCACTATTCATTTGATTATGTAATAATTTCCACTCCCCTTCCTGTGGATATAAGTTTGATACACATAATCACTCATTTGTAATTCTCAAGTCATTGATATGAATTTGATAAGAGTAATTTTAACTCATTCACCATTTGTTGAGTTAAACATCCAATTCGTTGGTGTTGTTTTTACAAGAATATGTGTGAATATCCTTTGATTGTTTTACACTGAATATATAATAATATTTAGTGTATTTATATTTTTCACACATAATTATGTCGTTGATTTATCCTTAACCTAAGGATACGGACTTTATGAGAGATTTCATCTCAATTTACATTCCATTGAGACTTCTTTGTTGATATACACCAAATCACTTTTATGTGGTGTATATAATGTACTTTGACATAGTATATCATGAATCCCTTTATTCTCATGATATTACAAAGTTTTGATTACCTCAATTATTTGTATTCAAGTGTCTCTTTTGGTTAGAATCTCTAACTAAAATACCATTTTTAAATGTTTTAAAGACTTATTCTTCTAAATCTTGCTCATTAATGTCCATGTTTTAAATATGGTTTTTAGGATTTATTTATATGGACATTAATGTTTTAGAAATTAAAACTCCTTTTAAAAAGTTTCAAAGTGGTATGGGACACATTGATTCAAAAATCTACTTTTAAATGGCTTCTTGACAAATAGTGTGACTTTTAAATGTTTTCATGAAAAGGGGGATAATTCTCTCAAATAGTTTTGATGATTATTTTCATTTATGTCAACATCATTCATTATTCTTGATTGATGTTAATGTGATACAATACAATCTTCCATATTGTATCGAATGAGTCATGTTTGATTGTGGATGCGCTGTTTTTATACCATTCATGGTTTGTGGTAAAAGTATTGACATTTTGTATGCTAGTTTTAATACGAATGTTTATGTTATGTTTAAACATGTTCATATGAGGAATGCATTGGACTTAATAAGTGATGGGTGGAGCCCGCTATAGCTCCTCAATGCATCGGTAGGTCTCATGAGACAAACTAGTGTCTTGGCACAAGGCCTTGACAAAATCTTATTTGTAGTCTTGGCACGAGGCCTTGGCTAAGTGGTTATGATAGTCTGGCATTATGCATTCCAACATTATGAAAGTGGATCTTGATATTTCATGTGATCGTTCAACTAGTAGAATATCCATGTGAGTAAATAAATGGCATTATTTCATTTTACCTTTTCCATTTTATGCTGATGTTCAAGTTTAAAAAGCTTTTGTTTTAGTTATAAATTGCCTTAAGTGTTTATGCTTATTTATGAAAGCTTCTGCTATAATGTTATCCTTACTGAGCATCTGAGATCACCCCTTTCAATGTTTTATTTTTCCCAGGATTATGAAGAAGTAATTTATGAATGACCTGCAGGTATAGAATGAGGGGATATGAAGACAAGATGTTTTTTTATGATGTAATGTAAAAAATTATGGATGTATCTAGTTATTCCAAGGCTACTAAACTAATCGGTCTTTTGAGTCTTGATATTTCTCGTGATCATGCCAATGTTATGTAATAATGCACCTACTCTAGGTAACTAGGGTCGGGGACTTAAAGTTGGTATCAGAGGAAGTTTAGTACAAACCTTGGAAGCTAGATTTAGATAAACTCTGATTAGAGCACGTAGACCTAAGATGAACTTTGAGGATTAGTATAAAAGAACTTCCGAGAATTTTGGTATTTTAGAGATTTTGTGAGTTTTCCGAGCAATACATCCCTGTCTGGATACGAGCAGGTAGAGGCGGCTCTGGAACAGATGTACCTAGGGGTAAAACCCGAAAACACCGCTTTGAGCTAGACTCGAATGGGAACTGGTGCACGACAACGGGCCTCACTGCACTCTTGGTTACGACACTCCCGGGGGATATGATTAGGATAATTTACATATTCTTTACAAACCGATTTAAGTAATATATACATAAGATGAGAGTAAATGACCTTTGTTAATCCTAATATGTTTCAAATTGAGAATATGGTGGCATTTTAATCTCTAAATGATTTTAAGACTACTATTACTCACACAATGCTTTCTGGTTTTAGTCAATGGCTGGATTCCAAGGAAGTCATAGTGACATTGAGAATGATGTACAAGCTGGGAACGGTTGTGGAAATGAGAAACAAAATGGAATGTTGATAGGCGTAAAAGATATCGTCTTTATGCCAAATCAGTTTTCCAAAAATATGATCAACAACATATATATTAACCAACTCCCAGACTCAACAAGGAAGAGAAAGGTGATAAATGATAAGATCTCCAGCAATGGAAACCATGGAGAAAAGAAACCCCAATTTTCATCATGCAGGAAATGTGGAAAGAGACACCCAGGAAAGTGTCTCACTGGGAGAACGAAATGATTTACGTGCGGGAAGGAAGGACATAAAGTGAATAATTGCCAAAAAAAAATGAAGAGTACTATGGAAGAAGATAAAAATGGTCCCAAGAGTCCATTTACAGTCATTTGCCGTAAATGTAGGGGACCTTGCCATTACCCGAGTGAATGTCCTATTCTATAGGATATTTTCTTGGTCAAAGAAGAAGATATGTGGAAATAAATGGTTTGAGAAAAACATAAAAAGTATTATCACTCCTTGTTGATGGGTACTTTGGAATAATTTTCTCTTGTATTTGTAACCCCGCAATTTGCCATGTGAGAATGATATTTGAAGAATAATTGTCTCTTCTCTTGTGGATATAGGTGTAAATAACCATTTGGTTTTATATGATCATTGGGGTTTGAGAAAAATATAAGTTATTATAATTTGGGATAAAAATGAAAAGTATGATATAACATTTGTGATTAAATTATGTTATTTTGAGGAATTTATCTCATTTTGGTAATATTATAAAATATAGTTTTTGAAAAAGGACAACACGTAGACCGTGTGACAACCCGTCGCGTCGGACAAAGCTGTGGGAATCGAACCCACAACCAAAGTGCGATTGGGATTTATCGCCTACCACTGGACTACGTGATGTACCTGGTTAATGTGACTATTTTTTTGTTAAATGATTTTATTGATCAATAATAAGATGATTTGGGTTCTTATGTCTTATCAAATGAATACCCTTGGTATAGGAAAATGATTTGGTGATTAAGTGATAAATGTTATTTTGGAAGATGTTCGCTTTGTTGGAAACACTATATGCCCAAGGAAAATAGAATACAATGGGGTTTCATTTGTAGAGTAATGGTGGATTTTTATCTACGTTTTTATTGTTGATTTATAGTGATTTTGGTTATTTATGGAAATTATTAACCTATAACAGAGAATATGTGATGATGTTAATTACATTTAAGTATGTGACTTTAAGAGTATTTGATGTCATTTGGAGATACAATGTAACATGGGAGACTACATAATCAAATTCTTCTATGATTTGGGTTTCAATATTAGTTTGGATTATATTAAAGGATTTTAAGGACAATTGGTTATTGAATGGTATCTATTTAACTTTGGGGTATTGTTGGTTTAATTTTAGAAATTAAGATTAGTGTATATTTATCTCAATGAATATCCTTTTGGGGGATCATTAGATCATTCACTAACCATTTTGGTTTTGATTAATCTTCAAAGACAATGTAAATATATGGTTTATCTTGCATGGATCATGTGATTATATAGAAGTTTATTCTAGCTCTTCCAGTGTGACCAAGTCTTCTTGAATACTCATCATTTAAAAAAATTGAGTTAGTGGTGGAAATTTATTAAATAATGAAAATTTACTTAAAATGTAAGTATATCTCATAATGTTCTTAGTCAATATCATAAATGAATTCCTCTTCTTTATGTAATGTAACTTTAAAAAAAAATTTGTCTGTTTACTTTCCTACTAGGATACTAATGGTCATTTGTCCCAACACAAGTTTGTGGTTTTCTCATTGTTAACTTTCTCCTGATCATGATTTCTATCCCTCTCCATCAGAATTTGACACTTAGTTTATCATCCATATCCATGTTTTCTTACATGGAATCCTAGTATGGGTTATCTTGGATGACCCTTATTCCTCTCTTTCTTTCTTTTAAAGTTATAGTTTTATTGGCTCTTTTTCCGATGTGGGAATTTCGATTATATTCCCAAGAAAAATTTTAAAAATTGCGAGGACGCAATTTATTGAAGGAGGGGATAATGTAACACCCCAAGTTTCCTCGGTATGTTTCCTTTCGAATAATGCAATGGCGTGCATTGTACACAACTTCGAGATTTTAACACACCATAACCAATCAAACTAGCCGTTATGAATAGTAATACCTACTTTTTGAAATTTTATAAATTCTATCGCTCAAAATGGACTTCATTTTTGGATTCGTAATATCGAAATTAGCCTAGGGTGAAATTTTGGTACTTTTTGGATCACTTTCATATTTTGATGAATAGTGAAGATTACTAAATTTTAATTAAAAACAACTTTTTTAATCAAAATAATTAATAGTGATAAATTATGAATTTGAGTTGTTTTAAAGTATATTTAGAATATATTTTTACCATTTAATATAATTTTGGTCATTGGACATAATTTTACAATTAAACCGAACATAAACAAGTGTCAGCCTTTTGATAGTTATTATCTCTTAAAAACACGCTTTTTGTTTTGACAGCGGGAATTAATTTTAAATTAATTTCTGCCACTTCTGTGTTTTAAATTTAGAAAAATGGATTCCATATTTGGAATCAGGATGTTCAAATTGTTTAAATAGGTATCTGTTAGACATTTTGAATAATTACTGCGGTAAATATTTTATTTACCATGGTTAATGGTAAATCCGATAAATAAGGGTTAAAAAATAATATTATAATAATAGTAAATTACCCTAAAACGTGTCTTAACACTATTGGTTGATACATGGTCGACCATGGGCATCTTTGGGTCTATTTTGGGACACCATGGATCCACTTGTAAGTGATAATGACACTTTATTTTAATTAAGTTAAAATAAATACAAAAATGACACAAGCATATATCTTTTAACAAAACAATTGTTACAGAGGGTTATATATGTTGTATTTTATATTATAAATATTACATAGAAAGATAAAAAGCATTCCTATATAATGATATTTTATTTATAATTTTTAGACATTAAATAATTTAATTTATTTATGACACAATGATGATTCAGTAATTACTATAATAGTGAAAAATCAAAATAATTGATATTAAAAATACCCAAATAAATATAATATGAAACTTTTAATGAATTAAAATAATTTTCTAGGATAATATGATATATTAGTATTGATTTAATTTACTTTTTTCCAAGTAATCAATCTGTTATGAGTTTCAAAAAAATCATCTATTGAATAGTGTCAAAATTGACATAAAAGAGTTTTTAAAACAAATATTATATTATTAATTGATATTAAATTCCTAAAACTATAAGGATCGGCCAAAAGACTTATATAATGATATTTGTATCATTAATGGACCACTGGGGGGTCTCTTGTATGTATATGGTAAGTTTATTAACCATATAATATAAAAATACAAACAGACATTGTAAAAGTGAAACTAATTAACTTAGAGTTAATACTTAAAGATAAGTTTAATATAAGTACCCAAACCTCTCTAAATTCTATTGGTTGAGTTGTTTTCGACCCATCCCCACCTTAAACTTTGAATAGTCAACTTTGGAGCCATTGGAAACCGAATATGAATTTATTATAAACTAATATCTCTAGCTTTTCCAAAGGTGCCCATCACCCCTCTTATAAAAGGGCACTCCTCCTTTTCATTTCTTCACACCTTGAAAGCACTTTGGTTCGGCCAAAACCTGCCCAAATACTATCTCAACTTCCCTCACTACAACCTAGAGGCTTTAGTTTGATCAGAAATCCAACCTAAGGATCCCTTTTGATCAAATCAAAAGAAAGAACCCGAAGAAGAGGTAATGTTTTCACCACCCCTTTTCATGTTCGTTTCTTCTTCTACTTCCTCTTTCTTTGTTATTTCCATTATAAAATAATAAATCCAGTAACATATATATACTGTGATGTTATTATAAATATGGTACAACCATATTCAGTATTCTATCCATCCTTTGAATAACATGTCACCTTACGTGCGTACGTACGGCTTACCGTCTCCACGTCGTGGTGTAATTGTTATACAATATATTATTATTTGGATGGGTATAATAATGATGTGTAACTCATTTAAATAATAAATATAACATGCTAATGATTCTGTATATATGATATAAAATCCAATTATATGTTATTTTAAAATCAAAAGAATGATATTGTCGCTCGTGCGTATGTACGGACTACCGTCTCCACGAACGCGAGGAGATTCATTGTCCATCATATCCATTAAAATATAATTATCATTTGATGATTTAAAAATAGTATCTAAGGACTTGATATCATTCTGGATATGAATAATATACATCCCATTAATAACTAAAATGGCTCACATAACAAAGAATATAAAGTAAAATGAACCTGTTAACACCCGAAATGAAGATAATTCTAAGATATTATTAACAAATCAATGTTAAAAGATCATATATGATGTCATATTAAAGTAAATTATTCTTGTATAATTCAATAACAATTATTTCACCATTATACAGGAGGTAAACCTACCATCGACCAAGGAAAAAGTACAAATTAAGGGATTTTCTTATCTCACTTTTAATTCCGTGAGGTTTCCATTTTTCGACACTAAATTATTGAAAGTGGTGTATTGTGTACTGCCATTTGATATATATTCATGATCCTATTTATATTCATGTTATTCTGTAAATCATTTGGTGGTTATTAACTTTTGGCCATATGACTCAGTTGATTAACGTGGTAAGGGGTTTCTTATCTCACTTTTAATTTCGTGAGATTTCCATTGATCACCACTTAATTATTGCATGTGGTGTATGTGTACTGCCCATGATTGTATTCATTGTGTAATAAAATTTAATTTATGGGTATTTACATCATCATGGTATGATACTTCTTTCATGGGTGTATGTTTCGTATGTTACCTAATCGGTAAGGGAATTTGAGAATTCAATTCCCACTCATTTGGCTTTACGCATATTTCATTGATTATATTACTCCATGATTATGTGTGGAATCACTATTCATTTGATTATGTCATAATTTCCACTCCCCTTCCTGTGGATATAAGTTTGATACGCATAATCACTCATTGGTAATTCTCAAGTCATTGATATGAATTTGATAAGAGTAATTTTAACTAATTCACCATTTGTTGAGTTAAACATCCAATTCGTTGGTGTTGTTTTTACAAGAATATGTGTGAATATCCTTTGATTGTTTTACACTGAATATCCAATCATATTTATTGTATTTATATTTGTCACACATAATTATGTCGTTGATTTTTCCTTAACCTAAGGATACAGCCTTAATGAGAGATTTCATCTCAATTTACATTCCATTGAGACTTCTTTGTTGAAATACACCAAATCACTTTTATGTGGTGTATATAATGTACATTGACATAGTATATCATGAATCCCTTTATTCTCATGATATTACAAAGTTTTGATTGCCTCAATTATTTGTATTCAAGTGTCTCTTTTGGTTAGAATCTCTAACTAAAATACCATTTTTAAATGTTTTAAAGACTTATTCTTCTAAATCTTTCTCATTAATGTCCATGTTTTAAAAATGGTTTTAAGGATTTATTTATATGGACATTAATGTTTTAGAAATTAAAACTCCTTTTAAAAAGTTTCAAAGTGGTATGGGACACTTTGATTCAAAAATCTACTTTTAAATGGCTTCTTGACAAATAGTGTGACTTTTAAATGTTTTCAAGAAAAGGGGGATAATTCTCTCAAATAGTTTTGATGATTATTTTCATTTATGTAAACATCATTCATTATTCCGGATTGAGGTTAATGTGATACAATACAATATTCCATATTGTATCGAATGAGTCATGTTTGACTGTGGATGCGCTGTTTTTATACCATTCATGGTTTGTGGTAAAAGTATTGAAATTTCGTATGCTAGTTTTAATACGAATTTTTATGTTATGTTTAAACATGTTCATATGAGGAATGCATTGGACTTAATAAGTGACGGGTGGAGCCCGCTATAGCTCCTCGATGCATCGGTAGGTCTCATGAGACAGACTAGTGTCTTGGCACAAGGCCTTGACAAAATCTTATTTGTAGTCTTGGCACGAGGCCTTGGCTAAGTGGTTATGATAGTCTGGCATTATGCATTCCATCATTATGAAAGTGGATATTGATATTGCATGTGATCATTCGACTAGTAGAATATCCATGTGAGTAAGTAAATGGCATTATTTCATTTTACCTTTGCCATTTTATTCTGAAGATCAAGTTTAAAAGGCTTTTGTTTTAGTTATAAATTGCCTTAAGTGTTTATGATTTTTTATGAAAGCTTCTACTATAATGTTATCCTTACTGAGCATCTGAGCTCACCCCTTTAAATGTTTTATTTTTCCCAGGATTATGAAGAAGTAATTTATGAATGACCTGTAGGGATAGTATGAGGGGATATGAAGACAAGATGTTTTTTTATGATGTAATGTAAAAAATTATTGATGTATCTAGTTATTCCAAGTCTACTAAACTAATCGGTCTTTCGAGACTGGATCTTTCTCATGATCATGCCAATGTTATGTAATAATGCCCCGACTCTAGGTAACTAGGGTCGGGGCGTTACAGAAGATCTTTCACCAAGATTAGAATATTATGTTCCAAGTTTCCAAAGACACTAAACTATTACGGTCCTTGTGTGTCTGTTTTTGTTATGTATTAAGTATTCCGCAAAAGTAATGTAATGTTCATGTACGTCAATCTTCAGGTCTCTACATTTGGTATCAGAGGAATGGTTTAGTCAACATTTTGAAAGTAGGATGTGAAAACGTTAGTGAGATCCCTAGAGATATTTCTAAGGTATGTCTTGGGATATCCCTAAGGATAAGTATACGTATAGGATATAGTCCTAGAACTACATTAACGATAATAGAAGATAACCTAAGATGTTAGATATTGAGGGTAATTCCCCTTTACTATGTTGTTTTCCCTAGCATTATTTTTTCCTCTCACACTATTCTTTTTGGGTTTTAGAAAATGACTCGAAACAGGAAGATTCACGATAATGGAGGATATGACGGACAATGGAATGATATTCTTCATGAGCAACCAAATGAAACAGGATTTGGAAGTCCAAAAATTGATATTATTCCTAATCAGAAATCTCATAATATGATTAATAATCTCAACATTGGTAAGTTTTCCGACTCACATAATAAGAGAAATATGGAGTTTAATGATGATCATAGAGGAAAGAAAGTTCAATTTCCCTCATGTAAATCATGTGGGCCGAGTCATAAGAGAGATTGTTTCAAAGGAACTGGAAGATTCTTTGGGTGTGGAAAAGAAGGACACAAAGACAGTAAGTGCAATGGAAAAGGTTCAGTTAACACCATGGACAAGGATAATGGTATTTCTACGATATCAAAAATGATTAGATGTTTTAAATGTTGAATGTATGGGCATTATGAAAACCAATGCCCTAAGGGAAAATCTCATGAAGAGAATCAGCATGGTCATACACGTAGTATTTATGTGGATGTTGATGAAGAGAATACAAATAAAATATGAGATGAAATAAATGAGGAAGATCAGCTAGTGGTTTAAGAAGTTAGTGAAATGATTGTATGTTTATAAATAATAATTTATGGTACTATGGAATAAAGAATCATCTAAGGATTGGTACACTATTGTTTTTTTTAAAGTATATGAAAGTATATGTTGAATGGTAACGGTAACCATGGAAGGATATTCAGATATTTTTGGAAAGTAGATGATATGTGCATAATTACGGGATAAGAAGATAATGAGATGTTTGATTGTATTCAGGAGCTCATGACTGATATAAGGACTAAGTGTTATTATGGTTTGATTATATATAAATTTTTGGATTTTGGTATGTGGAAAGAGTTATCTTTTGACAGCATTCATGTTTTCACTAATGTTAAATGGGTATTCATTTTTCAAGGGAATACATAATTAAGGTATTCACATGTTTGTAATTTCACCAACAAGATATATCTTATGATATATGGGGGATAAATGATGGAATTCACGTGATTGTTATGTGACATTTCAAGTAATCATTTTCTTTATACAATGAGCTTGGACCGATGTATTTTAGATAAGCCTGAAGATTGGAATGGATTATGTTGGACATAAGTTTGTATTGTTTAAGGATAGAACTTGTTTCGATATTATTGATGGGATGTTATAGTAATGTAGTTTTAGAAAAAGTACAACATGCATGACTAGCGACAACTCATCGTGTCGGACAAGGATGGGGGAATCAAACCCACAACCGAAGTGTGGCTGGCCTTTATCGCCTACCACTAGCCTACTAGAAGTCCCTGGTTAGTAGAAACTAGTTTTATTTTATTAAGCGGTATGATATATGAAGTATAAGTTCATTTTTGGAACTATATACGATTAATCTAACCATATGATGGACTTATAAATTTTTCAAACGTTTTGTTTGAAACAGATGGAATGACCCATCATTCTATCACATGATCTACTAACACATCACGAATAACAAATTCATCTTCATTTCATTAAGGGATGAAGTGTAAATTGTTCAATTCATGAACAATAGTGAGATTGGACCAAAATCATGTAAGTATTTCTTTTAATTCATCAACTTTAGGGAAATGATCTTGAAAACCAAAAATGTTATCTTAGTGACCTTATATCCAATGAATCAGATGGTACCTTAGATCAACACAAATCTATGGCTTTGTGATTGTTGGCTTTTTCATAGCCATGTTCCCTACCACTCTCTATCAAAACATGATGGTCAGATTTCTCTTCCATATCCATATTTTCACCTATGTTATCCTATGTGGATACCCAGTGATTAGTTTATTTGGGTAACTGTTAGGTTTTATACTTTAGTTTATAAAGATAAGTTTTGGTATTCCTTTTTA
This sequence comes from Viscum album, assembly GCA_963277665.1. Classification (NCBI taxonomy): domain Eukaryota; kingdom Viridiplantae; phylum Streptophyta; class Magnoliopsida; order Santalales; family Viscaceae; genus Viscum; species Viscum album. The sequence continues at coordinate 222,798,097 of OY728143.1, forward strand.
CGATGTGGGTTGCAATTATAGAAACTTTCAAGTATAAAACCATTTATAACCCCGGCGAATTTCGAGGGCGAAATTCATTTTATGGGGGGTAAAATGTAATAACCCAAGATTTTATAAGATATATTCTTTTTAATTTCTTTCATATCTTATGTTGTACGACACACCAAGATTATCTTGCACTATACGTAACACCATATTAGCTTGCAGTATACGCAACACTAATCCTGGATCATGTTAGATACAATTTCATGTTTGTTTGATAGTAGTTATTCTACGAAAAATTGAGTATATATATATATATTCAATGTATTTTTTTATATGCAGCAAAAAAGGAGTCGTGCACTACACGCAACCCTGACTTGCCTTGCATTAATGCAATCGCGACCTTCCTCGATAGCGTGTGTTGTACGCAATACCGAGTTTTACTAAACAATGATATATTATTATAATATTATTATGAACTATCCTTTATGAATAGTGTTAACTAAATTTTGAATTTTATAACATTTTTATTCATCTTACACATTTTCTAGAACATGGTATAAGAACAAAGTGAATTTTTTGGGTAAAATAACTATTTTTCAAAAAAATGCAGTGTTGCCGCCTTTTGGTGGCTCACCCACTTTAAAGATAGTTTTTGACATGTTTATAAGTTCAATTTTACAAAATAAAATTATTCTTTGGAATCAGGATATAAAATTTTACCTTGGAAATTTTTTTCATATTATTCTGATAACTTTCATATTATAATGAATAGTAAAAACACGATATATTTTAATTAAAAACAACTTTTTTCATCGTATTAACTTTTGTGGTAAAATTATTATATTTAATAGTTTTAAATTATAAATAGAATATATTTTTACCATTTAATATAATTTATTTCATTATCATTTATTTTACATTGAATTTGTAGGTTAAATCAATTCAATTTTTTGCAATGTTTTAAACAAAAACTCGTTTTCATTCGACAACGGAATTAATTTTAATTTAATTTCTGCAACTTCTGTGTATTTAATTTGAAAAAATGGATTCCATATTTGGAACTAGTGGGTCCAAATTATGTTAATAGGCTACTTTTTATTTTTGGTAATTATGAATAGTTACTACGGTAAATTTTATTTACCATAGTTATAGGTAAATCGGGTAATTATGTGTAATAATAATATTATAAAATTACCCTAACACATGAAAAAATTCTATTGGATGACTAAATGTCTACCCATATCACCTAATGGTCTGATTAGATTCATTTTATGGACTTTTTACCGTGAAAATAATTAAATTATTATTAAAACCAAAGAAAGTGACAACATGTCTCTCTATTAAATCTTATAAGTATAATAATTTTAATTTAGTGATAAACATAATAAAATATCAAACATGAATAGTATACATAAATATAATAAAATTATCTACATCATGATAATTTATTTAGATTTTTTAGGGATTAAATAATTATCATTAATGGTGATACATTAATGATGCAGAAATTATTTATTAAGTGAAAAATCAGTAATATAGTTTTTATTGAAATAATAATACCCATTAAAAGGACCAAAACCTGACCAAAACTTTTTGTTAGTGTATATATATAACATTAGCATATAATTACCTAATATATAACCTATTGGAGTCGGAAAAAAGTGATTACGACAGTTATATTATTTTATTTTAAATAATTCCAAAGTTGTCACCTTCATAATTTAATGAATATAACAATTTAAATATTATGATTTCAAGATGATAAATTCATGTAAAAGTATTATTTTAATATTTAATAGATATATATTCATCATTGAATTTTATTTTTAATTTTTATGCAACAAATAAGTATATTAAATAATTATACAAAAATGTTGTGGTAATTATTTTTTTAAGAGATAAACCAAATAAATGGTTTTAAAAATAATAAAATAAATATTATATAAACTGTTTAATGTTCTCCACTAATTTTATAGATACATATGGCATTTTATAAATCTATTAAAGCTTTTATTTCGAACATATCTTCTGTATATATTTTATTTAAATTCATATAAATGAATAGTGTCAAAATTGACACTATTGTTATTTTATAAAAAATAACATATTATAAAATTGTTTAAAAATCACAAAAATATTTAAAAATTATAAATTTAACATTATATGGTTTAAAATGTTATAAATTATCCAATTATGGAAAATTAAAAACAAATAAGTATTTTTTTTATAATTTAAAATTTAGAAGATTATTACCAAAAATAAAATTAAAATTGATTATGTAAGGATAAATCAAGTTGGTAATGTTTAAAATAATTTCATAAAATGTATAAATTTAATTTTTTGATGATATTACAACCCTATCTCATCTTATATTATAATATGAATCATTTTTGGAGGTTTTTAAGTGGGGTTAGATTTATTATAAATTAATATTTTTAATATTTCCAAAGGTTCCCCTCTCCTCCCTTATAAAAGGGAATCTACTCCCTCTCTTCCTCACACCAATATGAGCCTTTAAGCTCGGAAAAACCCTCCAAATTTCCCTTCTAAACCTCCCTAGCAACATCCTAGAGGTCCTGGTCTTCTTCAAAGTCTAATTTTAGTACCCTAAGAGGAGGATTCAAATAGGCGTGTCAAAGAAGAGGTAATATCTGTTACCGGTTCTTTCAATTTTAATTCTTCATCAACTTCTTCTTCTTTAGTTTTTTCATTATGAAGTAATTAAATAATTATCACTCATACACCGATATGTTATTATATGTATGAAACAAACATATTCCACCATCTATACATCCTATGGAAAATGAAATCACCGCGCGTGCATACGTACGGAATACCGTCTCCACACCGTGGTGTAATCTATTTTCCACCACCACCTTACTTGGATGGGTATAATGGTGAAAGTAATGAGTATATATGATTATTGTAAAGTTATATTAATTCAGTAATATTATACATACACTTTAATACAATTCGACAATCATGGGAATGATATCATCGCTCGTGCGTACGTACGGATTACCGTCTCCACGACGCGATGAGATTCACTCTCCATGATAACCATTCAAGAATGATTATAAAGTATATATAATAAGTAATAATAAAATATATGACATAATAATGCTGCTGAATTTATGTATATATATATTTATTTCATCTACTTAATTCCATTCAATTCAATAAGGAAACGAAAACTGCGTTCAGGCATACGTACGGCCTACCGTATCCATGAACGGTGTATTTCGTTCCATTTATCGATCTATTATATATATATATATTATGAATATATATTATATATAAATCATGTTTTATATTCTGGAATTAAGTAATCATGATCTATGTAATCATATGAATAATTACAAGACAAAAAATGGATGCCAAATGAAACGATTTTACCCAAAACACTATTTAAAATGGAATTTACAAATGAACGGGTAATATTAAGTCATAAGTGAACCATATATGATATAATAACAATGAATACGATTCTGTAATATGTCAATGACATTATTTAAATCATTATACAGGAGGTTTTGATACGTATGAAGCAAATCGAACCTAAGGTAAGGGATAATTTTGCAAATCTTATTTTTTATCCGAGATTGCTTATACGTAAGTATTTACTGGGGTTTTTGTTATCATCCATGTCCATGTTTTCAAAAAGTGTTTTTATGTATGTTTAATGTCCTTTTTAGCCAATTTGACTTTTACTACATGGTATGTAAGGAATCATTCTTTTTATTACTCTAAGAGGCACTTTTTGACTTTTCCGGTAAAAGTACGAGAAGAATGTTTTTTTAACTTATATGGAACAAATGGATTTTTACGGTTTTATAAAGCCTTATTTTAATGAAGACTCCTCAAAAATATTTCATGACTTTTTTCAAAAAAATCATTTTCATATAAAATTTCATGACATTTTGTAAAAAGAGAATGATTTTTAAGAAGAAAGGATTTTTTCCTCAAGAATTCATTTCAAGGGTTTTATCAAAACCATTTTTCATCTAAGATGACATTATTTCATATGTGTATGTTTCAAGTATAATGTCTCTATGATTTACATGGTTTCACATTTCTTATAATGAAATGATATCCATTTGTTTTAAATGTATTATGTTATGATGGAATGATGTTTATGAAACCCATTTTATTCTTTAAGTTATGATGAATGTTTTAAGTTTATTTTGTGGCACAAGTAATAATGATTTTATTATGAGATGGGTTGGACCTATATCTTCCTCCAATGAATTTGGTAAAGATTTATTTCTCATGAGATATACACGGCTGGAATGGCAAGTAAACCCGGTTTAGTAATACAGGACTGGAACGAGGAGTGAACCCGATTCAGAAAGAAATTTTGTCCACTAAGATGGTCTTGGCAGAAATTCCATGGCTAATATGGAAATCATATCATGTGCTTAATGGTATCCACAATTACCTTTTTTATTCCCATTCTATTTTATCATTCTTAATGTTTCTTTTTGATCTATGCCATACGTACTTCCATGTTTTATGTCACTGCTCAAGATTTTGATGTTTAAACATTATGTTCATGTTTTTAAGTTCAAATGTATATGGTATGTTTTATTTTATCCATGCTTACCCTTACTATGAATTTGAGATCACCCTTTTTTGTTTTCTTTTCCCCATTATATAAAGAAAGGTTTTAGGTAAGAAAAAAAAAGGGTATGATCTTTATGGGAGATGTTGAAGAACTGTCACCACGATTAGAAGATTACGTTCCAAGTTTCCAAAGACACTAAACTATTATGGTCATTATGTGTCTGTTTTTGTTATGTATTAATTATTCCGAAAAAGTAATGTAATGTTCAGTACGTCAAGTTTCGGGTCTCTACAGGACTTGTTGTTGTGTTCTAGGGATGAGGCCACGAAAGAGTTGAAGAAGGTGGTTGGAATAGTATGAATCATGACCATCGATATTTATTGACCTTATGATTGAGGGATGTTATTAACCTAGAGAGCCTATGGGGTAGCCTCCATGGGTAGGATTGTACAGTGCTAATAGAACTCCTCTACCAGCCCATTGGAAACCCAAATTTACAGATGTTGAGTGGGTGATGATTTCCTTCCCATGGATGATGATCTGGTCTGAATAGTGGCTGAGACATTCACAGGTAAAAACATGAAGGAATCCATTTTGATGTGAAGGGAGTTCTGAGAAAAAAACATGAAAACAACAATAAACTCCATTAAAGAGACATCTTTTAGATGGATACATGCATGACTGATTCCTTTTTATGGACTTCCATTATCAATTGATAGGGTCTTGTTTGATGGGTGGAAATATTAACATCATTAACTATTAATGTTGGGTTCACCATTTTGGTTTCATAGTTCCTTGAAATGTGTGTTCTAGTTTTATGAATAACTATATCTATGTAGTTTCCATTAGATTTATTCATGGAACTGGGAACACCCAATATATATTTTATCCAAAATTGAAATCATTTCCAATGGAAGTCATTCATTATGTCTGTACATTACGATACATAGGAATGTGCATCGGTCGATAGGATGCAAGTTCGGAATCATTACACCATATTGGGGGTAATTATTTTATACTCTGGGACTCTTTTTATAAAATTAATATATTTTCATGAATCCATATTAACATACCAAGTATAATATATGTTTCCCTTGGATTTTTCAGTTTTTTATAATCATGTGTAATATTTTGAATCATCTATATTTGTTTGAGCTTCTCTATCAATGTTATCGTCTCATATATATGAAGAGATTATATTAATAAATGTAATGATGATAATAGTATTTAAGACACTAAGTAGGGAACTCTAGAATTTATTAACATGTAGTGAGAAAAAATAATGTTTTAATAAATGGATCTGACCCATAAGAATGTCAACTAATGTATCCTTATGAGATGAATCATAATCCTCATAGTTTGATGCCACTTCATTATACACATCATACTTTTTATAGTCATGTGATAAGGCCCTAAACATACAGTTTAGTTTTGTCTGGTATAGACATCCATGAGAATGGTAAATAGTTAATGTTTGGTGAGGGACTTATGCTAATGCAGCCTGAGGATCCGTGAAAGGATGTGGGTTTTCATGTAAGATTGTAATCTTTTGGGAATATGTCCCTGGAATATTAGGGTTGATTTGAAGTTTCATGTTTGAACATTAAAGGAAGATTCCTAACTATCCCATTTGGATTGGAATAAAACAATTCATTGTTCGATTAATAACATAGGAGAGAGTAGTCCATTGAGTGAAATGAGATTGGGATTACTTTCGTAAAAGGATGACTTTATTGTTTTGGGGTTAATTTGGGTCTTCATCCAAATAAGGTTGTCTGAATTAAGGACATTAATGTTAGACTCTTTAAGATGATATCCAGTGATCCCAGGCCCAATGTAGGATTCCTATATATTTAAATTTTAATGGGAATAAAAGATCCCTTATTTCATTCCTTGTGAGTATTTGTGAAAATGTTGAAATCATCACGAATCTCTACGCCCACGTGTGTCACGCTCATTGTGAGAAACAAGATTACTTGAATGATTCCACAATGAAACTCCCACTTTTCCTCTTCTGTTGGTGGATGAAGGCACATATACAGTCATGACCATGGATGAGGTTGCGTCGACCGTGGATGAGGGAGAGGAGAAAAACCTTCTCTCTTTTCAATTTTCATTGCCCAAGGGTCCAATGAAATGATGTAGTGAAGGTGGAGGAAGTAGAGAGGAGAAAGACTACAACCTCCAACTTGAATGGTTATGGGATTACACCATGATGTCTTCCCTAGTGAATATTGGTAGTGGAGGGAGACTTATCCTTTGCTTGCGTGGGAAAAAAACATGAAATATTCCTTCCCTATTAGTGACCTAAGGTTCTGAATCATAGATACGAAAGGGGTAGGACATAAACCAAACCATATTCCCCCATACTAGGAACTTCCCAACATTGTTCCTGGATGAATGGACCATGTGATTGTGGATATACAATCCCATAGACACTCAATTAATCCTAACCCCATTGTAAAAAATGTGGGAATGCTCTGACTATGTATATACAAACCCTAAAAGGGGACACGCTGATGTGCCTAGCCCAAAGGATGGATAAGTCTAGAGGTTTTGGTGGAGGCTTCAACTAAGTCCCATTCAAACAAGGGAACCAATGAATGATATACCCTTCCATGAGTGGCCTTAATGATGTTACCTAAGCTGATATGTAGGCCTTGTACACAACTTTTCCACGTATGTACCCGACATAGGTATGCCATGTATGTACCCCGTGTTGGTATGCCACATTGATCTATCTTGTAGGTGTGCTGCATAGAATAGGGAAGGTTCGCCTATTTGATTATTAAAAATATCCTTCACGATCTATGGATCACACGGTACACATAATCCTGACTGAAACCACTAAACACATTACTTATCAATAGTGAACAAAGCAGATTTTCCATTTTGAATAGATTATACTCTCTTCATACTTTCCACTTATTTTCTATGATCATACATTATTTTCTCCATGAGGGATGGTTTAGAAAGAATTTGATAAAGGATTGATGATTTTACTCCCATAATGATTACCATGTCTATACTATACAAATCGAAGAAGACTGGATTCTTTTCTGATTTCATCATTGATATTTATGTAGGCTCCTTTCTACATAAAGAATCTGCCACATTATTTCCCATACATGATGGTAGTGGATTGAGATGTCATATTCTTTGATGAGTTATAACCATGTTCACTTGAACATATTAATATCCTTATATGCGAATATATATTTTATAATCATGTGATCAGTACATATCTCACACATCCAAATCTAGACAATGCTTCCATAGTTTCAATGAAAAGGTCACACCTACAAACTATTTATTACGCATGGTATATTCTTTCTCATTAATTTTCATATCCATTGAGGCATAGGCTATCACATTATTGATTTCATCAGAATATATCCTTTTACATTCATTAAAGCATGAATGTACCGAATAAATACTTCTCTTCTTATAGGGAGTGTGAGTAATAGTGCATTGATTCGCCTTATTTTGGGCTCCCTAATGCATCCCTCACATTCTTTAATCCAAAAAAATTCACCTCTTCCTTATAATCTTGGTTATTGGGTATGGAAATTGTGAATTATTCACCATGAATAATCAATGATACCCGGTTGGACCAAAAATGTTGTGGATCCCAGTTATAGATGTTGGACTAGGACTCTCTTCGATTTAAATTGCCTTGGACAGGTCCATAAACATTTCTTTGCATGTGATAACATTCCCCAATAATGATATTTCATCCATATAAAACTCAATTGTACTATTCAGTTTATAATTCTTCTCTATTTATAGTGTCATTAAAACATTATTCAAAAGCTCCTCATGTTTCTCCTTGCTCATGGAGTATATTAGAATATCATCGATAAAGACTACCACAAATTTTTAAAGTAATCTCTAAACACTCTATTAATTACGTCCATGAAGATTAAAGGAGAATTAGTGAGTCCAAAGGGAATAACTATGAACACATAGTATCAATACCCCATTTGAAAAGCAGTTTTGGGAATACCTTTCAACCTCACCATTAATTGGTGATATCCCGACCGAAGGTCCACCTTTAACAATTAACTAGCCGAGGTATGGGATACATGTTCATTATAGTAGTTTTATTGAGCTAGAAAAAATCAATATAGAGGCACAATGTTATATATATCATCTAATCAAAGAGGACTATGAAACCAAATGTAGAAGAACATGGGCGTATAAAACCCTTCTCCAAATTATCTTATAACTACATCTTTGGATATTCAAACTCTATGGTGGATATTCTATAATGTTTCATTGATATAGGTAGGGATCAATGAATAAGTTCAATTGAGTTCTCAACCTCTCGATCAAGATAAAGACCATATGACTCTGGGTTAATACATCATTGTACTCCCCTAGAGTAGTCATATCTTCAAGCATGATTCTCTACTTTTTTTCTCTATAATTTGTGAAATATATGCATTCTCAGAATGAAATATTATTTTCAAATGAGTTGATAACTCTAATAGAGATTATCCTTCCTCCTTATAATTGTACCGGATAAAAGGATACTCAGAGATGTGGAGTGTGATATCCCATTCCCAAAATTTAATATTGGATTTGAATAAATATATTTAATCTATAACTAATATAGCATAGAACAATACAAGACGATGTATGAATTTATTTGTTGGGAGGTTCAGTCAACAAAAATATACCATGGAGAAGTAATAAACAATGGATCCAATAATTTCCCCATTATCTACACTCACACATAACTCATCCTCCAAATATTGAGGTGGTTTTTGACTAGTTCATATAATCATAAATGATATGAATGAATGTGTGGAACCATAATAAAATAGTAAATTTTTTACTCTCGAATGAATAACTAGAATTCATGAAACCACATCATTTTCTATCTCCACCTCATAAGTAATGATAGAATATTCCCTTCCGTATATCCAAGGTGGTTGTTGTTGATTTCCTCAAACAACCCATGGATTAGGGTAACTGATAAAATAATTCTCATATACCTTTTAGATGAAACACTCCACTACTGGATAAGAATTGATAATAACCTTTAATTATTCTTCTACATTTGATTAATTATTCATATTAATTTAGCAGTTTTAACGATGATATCCCATTTTTCCAAATTTGAAGCAGTTTTGTGTTCCCCTTCGGTAGTTCCAAGGATTCTTCTTCCCAAAATACTGACACGTGGGATATTTGATCTTTTCTCGATCATGGTATTTATTTTGAGAACCACCCATATTAAATAATAATTTATACTTATTCACTAGGTCCATCACACCACTAAGAGACTTTGATCTCTTTTTTAAATATGAGGTCACAATAGAGAATCTCTACATAACTGTCAATGTCATGAATCTCCAAAACATTCATAGATTCATCTTTAGACTTTTAATGAGGTAATCCACCTTGATTTAAGTTATCATGGAAATACCTGATTCTTATCTTGAAAGACATCTCATGTTTCCTTCATATGCCCCAATAGATTCTTCTTCCACATGGTAATGTTATAGGAACTCTATTTCCATTTTTAGGTGGTGGATTTGTTGAAATTTCATTTTTAAAAAACTTTTTCTTGAATGTTTCCAAATCCTTGTAATCAATTTCATCCATGTACTTTGTATTCTTGATTATTTTCCACCACTATTCAGTTTACCCATAAAATTGATATACTACCTATATGAATTTACCTACTTCTAACAACATGAAGAAAAAATAATATCATTTCAATGGTGTTAATCCATTATTCCTTGAAGAGGGGATCATGGAATCCAATAAACATGTGGATCCATTTCCACATTAAGGATTATATTGTGACATTCCATTTGATTGGTGGAGGAGGGACTTCCACAAGATTCATATTATTATTCATAACATGAGCTAGCTGAGCAAGTAGTAATATAATACATTGAGCAACCATTCATATCATATCAGGCTTATCATTCAAGAAATCATCACATTTCCTATCACATTGATTATTATAATGAATTCATCTATTTACCTCCATTAACAAAAAATGTACAAGTAGGGGTCTTGAATACTTATTTTTGATGAATAAAAAAATAAAACATTAAACATAAAAGGGTATACACTTAAAGGAAAATTATTTCCTAACATGTGATTCCATAGGACTCAATCTAGGTTTTCCAAGATATGTATCTTCGCATTTTTTGTGGGGATTCTTCCATTCATAGATTTTCCAAAAAATATTATGAATTTAATAAAGCATATCCCATGGTAGTGTCAAACTAAGAGTACATCAATGACCATTTTCATGCACCAGGTCCCATTGGAGTTTATCTCAAAGAAGTGTTTTTAGGTTTGAACCATATATAAATCTATTTCAGAGCCACCACCACATAGTGGTATCTAAAAAATGATGTATTTTTGGGATAAAACACATAATATATAATTTAAAACATTTATTGATGTTTCTTTATACTTTTCCACATCCATAAGGATCTTACTAATGTGAAATATTCATAAAATAATAAAATAACTCGACAATGATATGATACCAAATATAGAAACACATTCCTTTTACACATAACATTACATGATTTGAGGCATTATAGAACTTCATATTATAATAAATGGATCCTAAATTGTAGTTTCATGGAAGACGTGGTACATCAAACTGAAAATAAGTAAATAAATGAAATTTTCTTATTTAATCACCATAAAGAACATAACTTCCCTTTTTCCCATACATATTAATTGAATAACCTGGGTATATCAATAACAATGGTATAAGATAAAATACTACCAAATTAATAATCATAATAATAAATCATTAGCACATGGGTTATAATAGAATGATGTAATTATATAAAAACGCTTTGAAATATGGAATAATTACATATATACAACAGATCATATAAAAATGGATTGATAATAATGAAGAAGTAACATAATACAATACTTTGGCATGATTAAACATTCATTTTCTATAGAATATCATAATTCAAGTTTAACCACCAAGACTGTTTCACCTGGTTGAACGAGTCAAGGCTAACTGCCAAGACTATTGCTCATAACGTATCATTAGAATAATCTTTACCCAATGAATTGGGTAAATATATGGGTAAACCCATCATAAAATGTTCATTAATATTCTTTCTACATAAATAATCATACATATTCAGTCATATATAAACAAAAGGCTACCATGGAATGAATCTATACCATAATCATGTAAGAAAGCAAAATGAATGAGTGTATCATACTAGTGTCCATGAATGAAAATGAATAAAACGTAAATGAAAAATAATAATGTAAAATAGGAATATAATATGGTTGGTGATCTAAAATATATGTGATGATATTTTAGAAGATTATTTTTTAAATTTTACCACTAAAACATTATTTCGTGGTTTTATGGAAATTCTATATTTATTTTAATATGTAAAAGTAAATAATATTTTAGATACATCTAGAAGTAAAAGAATATTGTTTTAGTAATAATAATATTGAAATTATAAATACTATGCGTGAATTAAACATATTATAATGTACACATGAAATAGTGAAAGAATTATATAAGTTCCTTAAAACCGATTTTCTTATCTGGGAGTATTAAGGAAAGAACCACATAACAACATGTAAATCATTGAAATATATTGATTAATTGATCATGATAATTATTATTTGAAAATATAAAATGAAGTTATAAGATGTTAATAAAATAAAATTATAACATAAATATGGAAACAAGAAAAATAGGGAATCCTGAAATAATAATGGAGGTTTTTCGTAGAATCCCTTTCCATAAGTCTGAAGGGGTTTTTAAAATGAAAATATTTACAAGAATAATAAAATTTAGATTTCTATTAAATCATTATAGAACCCATTATACATTTACTTTATTTATTATAACCTCTTTATGTTCATTCATGTATTTTTATGGGTTAAGAGGTTCAATTTCAATTTTTGGGAGTGTTTCTTTCCTTGGATTTCATGATTGGTTTACTTATATAAATGTATAAATAAAATGTAATATGAAATTGGTTTTCTAGATTTGATGTTATATGATATTATTGATAATATAAAATAATAGATTTTTATAAATTTCATTAGGTTATTTGGATTGTATATGATTCATTATATAAAACTAATATGATTACAATTTTTGTTAATTGTAAATTTTCTACCACAAAGAAATCATTTTTAATTATAAATATTATCAAGTGCAGAAAATATTAAATAATTGTACATAATATTTAACACATATATTATAATCTTTTTCAAGTAAATAAATGTGGTTATGACCATAATTGTTTATAATAAAAGAAATGGAGAACTATTTTCCATTGAATGGGACAAATTAACACATATCGTATGGTCATTTAATTTCTAGAATAAAATATTGAGAAAAAAGAGATGATGGTGAATTTATTTAATTCAATTAAAAAAATATAGTATATCTACGGTTCATGAGTTATAATAAAATTTTTATCAAAGGATATGAGGAATGAGAATATATGAAAGGATCATTAAATAAATGAAAAGAATAGAATAAATGAAATAACCTCTTCAATAAATCTTCCTTAAGATCCTATTTTGGGGAGTGGATTTTGTATTTAGAAGAAACCAATGGATGGTGGACATTGGATAGGGGAATTGGGAGATATTTGAATTTAATTGGGCCTAGGCACAATTCTTGAGATGTGTGAATATAGGAGGGAAATGGGTGGTATCTATAGTAGATGGGAGGAGTGGTTTAAAATTATTTTATGACTACCCTTATGTGTTTACAAGAGGGTATATATAGAAGAAATCTATATTACTGATAAAATATTTATTTTTATAGAAAATTTTCAGTCATTTAATGGAAAAAAATGTACATATTTTTATTACAATTTTAAAAATTTAATAAAAAAAATAGTTTTCTCTTCAAATGTGTGATATAATTTTTTTTATTATTTTAAATTTCATTGAGAAATTTTATGTATTTATTAATATTTAAAATTAATATCTTTTAATTGAAAACTTATTTGTTTTTTAAACATTTTACATTGTTAAATTTTATTTTTTTAATTGGTTATATATTTTAATTACTAAATCATAACATCAATTAATAAAATTTATGCTATTGAGAGAAATATCACATTGAATTTTTATATAATTTTTTCCAATATATTGAATGATTTAACTTTAAAAAGATATTTTTTATTGTCTCAATTATTTTATTATTAAAATAAGTTTTGATAAATATTTGATTTTAATTAGGAAATATTTATTCCTTATTTGGAATCAGAACATTATAATTTTCTGAATTGGTCCATCTTATTTTTATACTATATGAACTATATTTTTATTAATTTTAATTACCAAATATATGTGTAAATTGGTAAATTTAGGGTATAAATAATATTATATATAATAAAAAACTATCCTAACACAATACCAAATATTTTAAAATGAATATAATTATACCATTGATACATAGGGGTGGAAATTGATAAATTTGTTGGATATCAATCCATGAAAATGATTTAGATATTATTAAAATGAAATAGAGATAAAAAACATTACACTCATAATTATAATATGTACATTATATTTAATATGTTCATAAATAAAATTCATACATGACTATGGATATTTATATAAAATATAAAGGATTTTAATAAATCATTTGATTTTATTTTTAATTATTGTTGAAGACATTATTATCACAATAGTATCATAGTGAAAGTTATATAATTATTCAATTATTTATAAAATAAATAATGTGATTCCAGAAATATAAATATAATTAAAAAATTATATAATCTGGGTTAACCAATAATTTTATATCATTATATATGTTATTATGATAGTGTTAAATTAATTTGTTCATATTTTTCTTGCTATGATTATTTTTCTAATGTCTATTTTATGAATATTCTCAGAATTTCCATTAATGATGTTTTATGAAAATATTATATTATTAAATTATTTAAATTTCATAAAAATTCTAAATAATGAAAAATCGAAACAACTATTTTCTAAAATATCATAATTATTCATTTATTTTTCAATTAACAACTTATAAATATGAAAATCTACATGTAATTATTGAAAATATTATCACCAAAGTTAAAATTAAAATATGTTATCTAAGGGTTAATCTAAATGATAAGGTTAAAAAATATATTATATGATTTATATAATCTATTGGATTATGAGAATACAACCCAATATCTTGTTATCTTCACATAAACATCCTTTTAATGGTAATTTATGTATATTGAATTTATTATAAATTATTTTTTTGGAGATTTTAAGAGTGCCCCTAAAATTATTTATAAAAGGACACCTTGAACCTCATCTAATATCAACACATTATGTATTCTTGATATATAATTCTTTGAAAAGTTTCATTTAAAATTAAATATATATATATTATAAGTTCTCGTCATCTTAATGTACCATATTTAGACTCCTTTAGATGACATATAAATGATTTCTTTTTGAAGAGGAGGTAATCACTCTAACAGATCACTCTCATTTTATACTATTCTACACATCCTATAAATATATGATACATTTAATAAAATAATATCATAATAATCCTCAATGATATAATATGTTATTATGATTATGAACACACCATTATACAATGCCTTTCTCATCGAAGAAGAAGTGAATTTATCAGTCGTGTGTTTGTATGGATTACCATCACTACATACTGATACAATTAATTTTTTAATATATTTTATGAGTCCAAATTATGATTTGTTTATTGTATATATATATATATATATGAAATTTATGAAAAAATTATAATTCTGGAATGATAATTTCTTATCTACCTTTTTACCACATTTGCTTTTGGAAAATTATTGTGTCGCGCGTGTGTACAAATTCCTTACCACTCGATGATACGATGTGATTCGTTTCTCATATATATTTATATTGGGTGGAAATAAGGATTCATTTTAATGAATATATACCATATATATATATTATTAATTTTTATGTAAATAATGGGACCATGATCAATGTATAAGGACCAGAACCACAGAAATGAAACATGTTTAAAAAATGAGGTAGTTATCACAGAGAACGGTGATTTTACTTATTAATTTTTTAGAAATTCGAATCCTTTCTAATAAAATCCTGGTTCATTAAAAAAAATAATTTCCTACTTACATAATCCAAAAAATGGACGAATTATTAAAATCCCTCTTAACAAGGGGTAAAAGGTCTTCAGGGTGATGATCATACTAGTTGAAATCAGCACCACCGACTGCATTGTTATAAATTATTTTCGTAACTATGTTTGGTTCTATATTATTGTGGGAGATGATATGATTCATGTTGAGAAGAGAATCCATGCATCTAATCCTCCTATTAGTAAGCTTACAATATAAATGGTAAGATCCCATTGTGATAGAAAAAACAATAATAGAAGAATCACTTTCCAGAAAAATATTGTCCTATCCATGTATCATAGCTTGCTCCACCGCAGCAATGATACCAAGAATTTATGCTCCAATAGTTGAGACAATACCATTGGAACCATGAAATCATCCCATAAACTTCTCTTGGTGATCATTGAAAATAGAACCATATCTAGAGGGACTTAGATTACCCCTTGATACCCCATCAGAATTAACCCTAATCCATCAAACAAATGGTTTATTACATAAGACTTATTAAGTACTACACAGAGGCATAAAAGTATCTTTTATAGGAATTACACTATGAACTGAGAAATCATTAATTGAATTAAAGCAGAAGTGCTTCTGAGGTTAACTTTCCACATGAATAGCAGCATGATTTCTTTAGATAACAGCATTGACAAAGAAATGTTGACCACCATGAAGGATTTGATTATGAAAAGACCAGATATAATGCAGTAATTTAGAAATAGCTACCTTAAAAAGATCCATTATTTTGGATGAAAGTGGAAGAAAAGGACATGTCTAATAAAAATCCCAGATGAAGACTATATTTGTAATGAAATATTTTAATATGTCTGCCAATTCTATCCACATAGAGGTTGTAGTAACACATCAAAGAAACTGAGGATAAATATCCTAATGCTGATGAAAAAGAACACAAGAGGAACACAATGATATTACATAATTCAAAAGTTATGAATTAGTATTAATTTTTTTCTGAGAAAATATCCACACCAGAATTGAGTGAGAAGTCTTAATAAAATTTATATGCATGTCTCTCATCCAAATTTCAGAAGAGCTACATGACAATGAGAACCTGTAATATTGTTTTTACGAAATCACACCATTATTAAATTGTTCCTAGGCCCAAAATTATTTTTTATTGGAGAAAAAATATTTGTTAACAATTTTTAAATCATGATTTGGAAGTCCATCTAACTTATCAAGATTATCACTGATAGATATATCCATATAAAAATTATCAACATCGTAAACAATGTCAATAAGGGGATTACCCATCCAATTAGCATTCCAAATGCTAATGGATTAATCATTCAAAACAAGACATCTGGAGTAATAATCAATTGAAGAAATTATGAACATAAAGGTTGTCCAAATAGATGAATCAGTATGATTAAAAAAACATTTTTTAAATGATTCAGAAATTTTTTCCAGAGAAAATTATAAGTGTCAGAAATGTTATTAAGGAATTCCCAAATAAATGAGTATTGTAGGGAATCATTAAATTGTATAAGATTTTTAATTATCAAACCCCCTGTATCAATATTATTACAAAAATCATTCCATGAAACTATGGCCAACATTCATTCCACGATGTTACCGCTCCAAATGAATTTTTTCAGAGACACATTAATGTTATTAATCAATGAAATATGTTATTTGAACACCATAAAGGATTAAAAAAGTTTGGAGATAATAACAGATTTAACCAAACAAACTTTTCCATCCATAGATAATGACTTTACATTCTAAGTAGCAAGTTTCCTATGAATATTTCTAATGGTATCGAAGAAATAACAAGATTTTGGTCTTCCCCAATATAATAGAACCCCTATGTATTTTAAGGGAAGAAAACCTTCATGAATTCCCTACTCCTGAATAATTTCATTATTCCTTACGATAGTTTTTTTTCCAAAATAAATAAAGGACTTGTCCCAACTAATCTATTGGACAGAGAGTGATGTATAGTGAAAAGAATCCATTTTTTTATTTTTAATGTTCCTCTTGTCCCCCATATTGAGGAGAATAATTTCATCACTATATAAAAAGTGGGTAAGATCATGAATACCTCTACCATCATTGGTAGCATTCATTTTACTATTTCCAACCACAATATATAGGGTTATGCTAAGATAATCCTCTCCAATAGAGAAAATTTGTGTAGGAAGAGGACCACCATATCATACCCCTCTAGAACAAGTAAAATTTACCTTGTGTGATCCTTTAATAAGCATGGAAATATGAGTAGAGAAAAGAATGGACTTGACCCCAGAAATAAACGTGTCATCAAACCCGAACATATGAAGAACCATGCTAATGAATCCCCAATCCATGCTGTCAAAGGCCAATCTGACATCAAGCTTAATAGAAATGGTTCCACATCTAGTATATTTATTGTGAAAATTCCCTCATTAAAAAATGTAACAAGAGAATATTGAATACATATCTCTTTGATAAAACCAAACTAATTAATGTAATCAAACTTCATATCAATTCAATCCAATCTTGTGGACAAGATTTTAAAAATTATTCTGTAAATTGTAATGAATTTCATTGGAATTTTCTACTTTAGGTATAAGAACAAGGAATTGCGCATTTATACCTTGGGGTGGGACACCAGCATTGAAAAATTTAATGAGATGTCTAAAAACCTCATATTGAATGATATATGAATATGATTGAAGGAAATTACTTCCAAAACCATTCGAACAAGGAGGGATTTAATATTTGATACTGAAAGTAGCTTCTTTTATTTCAATGTTCAAGGGAACAAAAGTGAGAAAGAAATTATCTATCATATTAACCAATTTAAGAATGATTCCCTACAGTAGATAATTTTGGATATGGGAACCATTAAAAAGATCAATGAAATAGGAAAAAACATGATTTGAGAGATCCCTATCATTATCAATAATATGTTCACCATTCTTAATCAAAGTAATATTTTCAAAATCCATTCTAATGCTCTAAATAGATTTAATGAAATTGGATTTCCTATCACAATCCTAGAACAATTTTTCCTTGAATATATCCCTTTCTATGTCATCTTTAATGTTCAAGAGGCCATTTTGCTTGTTAGAAATATCAGATTCCATTTAAAGACCATCAGAAAATTTATTCCTGGTATTATGCTCTTGTATATGCTACTTGGAATTTTCAAGGGAGGAAATATCCTGGTCAACAGGTCTGAAATGATCTTTACTCCAATCTATCAAAGATCATAAAATATTTTTTAGCATGAAAACACAAGCAATGTCATCATTCATGTTATTAACAAAACTCCAATAGTTCTCCATGATGGATCTACAATAAAAAATATTAACCAAGGCCTTGTTAAATATTATTATAATGGGATATCTAGAATCCCTACAAATAATATCCAATAATATAGGGTGATGATCAGAGTTCATCCTTGGATGAGTTGTGCATGAAATATAACCCCAAAAGTCAAGACAAACTTCATTGATGAATTATTTTTCAATCCTACTTAACACAAATCTGTTTAAGAATTTCATGTACCATGTGATCATGAGCTAACCAAGTTTACCTCCAATAATTCTATTATAGTCAATGCAGGATCTGAATTCATTGGAAGAAATACCATTAAACAATGCTCCAATATTCTCATTAGGATACATGATAGAATTGAAGTCACCAAGAATGACCCAAGGACCAAAGATGGTATAGTTGAGAACATTGATATCCATCCATAACTGTTGTCAATCTTGATAGCTGTTGAAAGCATACATGAAATAGTATAAGTGTTGATGACCAAGAAACTAGAAGGAACAAGTAATGTGATGCTCAATATTATCAACCAAATAAATGTATGTTAGTAAATAATTAGCTATGAACCAAAGGCTCTTTACTTTTGAGAAAAAAATATTGTAATCTAGTACATGAAAGCCTAAATAACACTATTTATAAATATTGGAAGAAAATACTCTTTTAGGATCAGAAATACCAATGAGAAGAGGTTTATGATACCTGATGAAAGGCCTAAGGGATCTCATTATGTCATTATTATCCAACCATTGGAAATTCCAATATAAAATATTCATTTGAATTTGTAATGGGGATGGATCACCCTTCTTGAGTTCAACGGGTCTTACATTACTAGGTTTGGAAGGTCTCCCACCCTTTTTTAGGGGTATTGGAATCTTGGAGTAGGTCCTTCATATCATGTTTTTGATTAACCTTCCCTTGATAAGCATGTGAACTGACATTCAATGTATTATCCTTCTCAATTATAATAACATGATCCACACCCTTTGATACCTAAATAATGACTGCTTATAGTGAGGGAACCTGGATAATATGATAGAAAATGTCATTTTTAGGTTGATAAGGGGTAGAAATGGAACAAAACAAATTCCCATAACTACTAACAGTGTTAATTTATGAACTGCAAAGGGAAAATTTTGATCGATCCAAATCAATAGGACAACTTAAATTATCATTATTGAAATTAAAGGGTTTTGGTTTAAGGATAATAGTAGGTCAACATAATTTATTTTTTATGGAATCTGTATTACATATAACAGATTTGGAGGGGATAACAATAGAATAATCATGTTTATCAGAACTAATAACCACAACATCTTCAGCACTGTTAGATGTTGTTTTAACAGAAACCAACTCACCAATTTTGACCTATTTAGCAGCATGAGATAAGGCATGAATAGACGAAATAGTTTCAGATTTATAGACCATGTATTGAGCGGGATGACACCCGTCAATATTCTATTTAATTCCTAAATCAGATCCCAGCCTAGGGATTGCATTGGAGTGTTCTTAACATTGTAGGGACAAGCAGTGATCAAAATTGTCCATCTTAATATAAAGAATGATGAGATTATCCAAAATTTCAATTTTTAATCCAAAATTTAAAACATAAATATTTGTATAACATTCACATAAAATGTCAAAGTCCTCTTTGCAGTCATAATCAATGGGAATGCTACCAACCTGAGAATTCATGAATGAGGAAACCATTTTTTTATCCTCTTCATATGCAATGTCATACCAATAATCCTTCAAGAGAGAGGAGGGTCCAAGACACTGAACAGAAGAATCAATAAGAGCATGGGGATATTATTGTATTTTCAAAGGAGGAATAGATATATTCTTTCTTTTTACTAGTTTCTCAACAAAATTATCCATGGTCTTTTGGTTCATATTCAATTCATTCCAATCATTAACCTTTGAAGGTACAACAGTTTTTTTGTTTTTTCCAATAATTGGAAACTGAATGTCCAACAATTTTTCATACATCACAGAAATAAGGCACATTCTCATACTCAATAATGATTTCATAATTTCATCAATTGGCTTGAAATGAAATACATTTAGGCCTTTTAACTCCTAAGTTAATATCCAAAAGAAAACGAGCATAGGAAACAATATCACCGTCCATGGTTCTCATAATTGCATCCATTTAGGAATTTTAATATCAAAATAATTTTCCTTTCATCATGATTAAAGTTATTCTACTGATTATAATGTTGTAATGGTTTATTTAAAAACTTCATCAATAATTTTGATTGTTTGTTTTTAAATATCGATTGGGGAATATTTATCTTCCATGTACATTATTTTAAAAAATGTTATCAAAAAACATTTTAACATTATTTGATGTATATTTTTTGTCATTTTTACACATGTATTACATTTTTATATGTAGTTTGGATGAATTTTTTTCATTTTGTAGATGAGTTACTATATGAATTTTCCAGAAAAATGTCAGAAATGTATTTTTTTATTCATATAAAACATGAATTGATATATATGCTGTTAGTATGTCTCTATGACTTGAAGAATTATTGGAATGTTTATAAGGTTGTTTTCGAATAAATATTTTCTGTATAATTTTTTTTCTCATTATAAAATGATCTCAAAAGGTAAATGATATTTTACTGGAGAATTATTTTATTTAAAATTTTAAAAATCAATTATTATATTATGATGAAATTATATTATGCTACCTATTCTTTAATATGGATCTATACCGGTAATACCATTATTATTATTTATTTTACTAGTTTCTATATATGATTGAATGTTATTTATGAATCGTTTTTATTTTTTGTGTGTTATGTTATGATGAATCCTTTTTGAAACTAATTTATTTACAAGGGTTATGATGCGAAATATTATTTATATTCATGTTGATAGATTATGTTTATTTGTAATTAATTGTTATAAGGAACATATATTTCCCCCAAACGAATCAGGTAATTTAGTATATCTCATGAGATATTAATGTGTATCATGATGATGTGAATAATATTTGATTAAAAACAAGTTGATGTTCATTATCTATTAAGAGATAATGGTGAAAAGGTATGATCCATGAGTCCTGGTAGTCAAATATTACCTATGATCATTTTTTCAATAATTATGATGATTCCACAAATATTAATGACTTGAAGAAATTGTTTAATAGCAACTTATGATGAATCATAATTCCGTTGTTTCAATTGAATATTTGTGAGACAATTGGTGTTTAGGATTCATGACATGATGGGTATAAAATGTAATGTTATTATAATTATCACATATCAATACTTATAATCATATACATTCAAATGATATTATATTTATGTTATCCATGTTCCGTATTTCTGATTAGCTATGATCAATATTTTTATATGTTTCATTCACATTAGATATTATGATTGGTGTTTTGTGTGATATGCTAGAAGGAATATAATTATGAATAAATATGTAGGTTATGACATAGCTATTTTATAAACGTTTTAATTATGTTTCCTTATTTTCTATGTACTTAAAAATCAATAATCCTTGTGAATTTATTTTTATAACTAATAGAATATTCAACTTAAAATGTTCTACTATATATGAATGAAACTTTTGGGTCACTATAGTTGTTATCAGGGAGATGATTTAGTTAAAAAATGTTATAAATGATTAGAATAACATTGTATGTACCCCAAGGGTATATATATGGATTGGATAAAATATTATTGTTTTGTTATCTATTATTAATGACCTTGGTAAAAACCGAATGTCATGTTGATGGATTCTAGATTGAAGTCAATTTTTAAATGATATTTTATAATTCTTCATTATGTTTTTTATTTCTCAAAATAATTTTTTTATATAATGGTTGGAAAAAAATAAATAATTCATATGATGAATGTGAGTGAATGTATAATTGTTGAACAACTGAGAAGCCAAATTTTATGGGATCTAGAATGATGAATCATTCTATCATTCCATGAAAACATTTTCAAGCTATGAATAATTCCGATTTGAGAAATGATAAATTAAGGGAACAATATACTAGAGAGTTTTTCTTCAGAAAATTTCCATATCACTTTAGTTGGGCTTCTAACCCACTTTTGTATGAGATCTGTATCTATACCATTTTGGAAACATTATATTTTATTCAATAATCATGACATCAAAAATATGCCCTTGTTGTTTATTATATGGAACAAAAATAAAGTCAATGGTGTAATCATGTAATGAATTTGAGGCAAAAGGAATAAATTTAATCCATGGAATGGGAGGAGTTCAAGAACATATTTTTCAATAATTACATTCCCATTATTATTCTTATTATGATAATTTATTTCCTTAAGGTAAATCAAAATAAAGAATAATGTTTTGTTACATTTTAGTACAATTTTATAAGATTTGTGAGGTACACTTCTAGTATTATTATCCAACTCGAATGTAAGAATGAATGAATCCATGGTAGATTAAAACCAAGTCTCGTAAAGGAATTATCTATAATATAAATAATTATTTTTTTAAAAAATAATTACTGGACTCCAATGGTGTAAATAGAAATTGGAGATAATAACTATTACACCAGATTTGTTATAAAAATAACCATCTAGACTCATGAATACTCGAATATGTCATATTGTAGATAAAAATTACATTAATCTATATAATATAAAAATTGAAATAATAATAAAGGTATGTGCCTGAATGGAATTGGTAGGTTCTTTAAATGATTAATGGATGGTCATAAATACCATTAATTTCTAAAGGAAATGAGCATTTATATAAATTAAATGGTATAAAATAATATTCCAATTAATGCACCACCAATGTTCTAATTCTATAAATAGATTTCGTATGGAAATTAATCATATTAGTGCATTAATTTGAATGTTGTTTTTGACCATTTACTGTACATAAAAATCCAAAATTCAATGGTAAATCACTTTTGAGCATGATTTCTGAGGTGGGTTTTGATAATTACATTGTGGAATGTACAATTATAAAAAAATATAAAATAGTTAATGTATTATATGATTAATTATCCCCCAAATATTCTATTTATAAGTAAATATCTATGATTATCACATTAATACTTCAATAATTATATGATTAGATAGGTTTGGGGACTCCTAATGTCACTATGTTCATATCTTAGGGTCATATTTATTCTCTAATTAATTTTTCATGGTAATATACTTCATGAAAATATTGTGATTCTGCCAATATATGAATCTAGTGTGATTAATCAAATGGATTTACTCCTCTATATGGATCTCTTATTAATTATTGATGAAGTGGAGTCACGTTCTATATTCCTAATAAACATAAAAAAATTCATCTATGAAAGGAAGAATATGAAAATTACTGGTAATTTCATTGATATTATGGTTCATAATTACTATTCGAGTGCATATCAACATTAGTTTGTTTGGTATAAACTAAACATTTAGGATACACTTATTGTACAAGAGTTTGTTGATTTTTTTTCTAGAATACATTTTGGGCCATCCAATGATTCATAATGTGGAGTATTTAAAATAACACATATATAGTTATATATCTATTTCAAATAAATCTTATTTAAATTTACTAATTGAGTTTTAGGAATAATAGAAGAAACTCTTGGAGAATATTGATAGGTGGTTCATAAACCCATGTGTTTCAGTGTTGCATCCACCAATTATAATTATAATGGAAAAATATGGGTAAATGAAACATTTCATTTATTTTTATGAGATTAATTAATTCACAATCAAGAACAAGTATCTTTATTGAATTAATGGTTAATTATTAGATAAACTATGTACAGGTGAATACTTTTATAAAACTTACCTTCTATCTTTATATTGTCAATTGAGGGTCAATAAGATGGATATTCAAAAGATGAAAATTCTACCGAATGAGTGAAAACTGGGAATATGTTGTGATCCATTTATGTCTTACTAATTCCACTATTATCATCATAGAAATTATGAATAGATTATTTAGAGACTTCATTGATCATTTATTATAAGTATTTATAGATGTTATTATTGTTTTGTAATAAATAATGGATAAGAATTAGGATCACATCACGATTATGCTGAAGTCCTCAGGAAAGAATTGTTTTATGGAAAATATTCCAAATTTGAATTTTGGATTTAAAATGGATCATTTATATAACATATAGTCGCATGTGATGGAATATAATTATATAATTAGATGAAAAATGTTGTTTACAAATGGCCTTTAGAAACCATGGTAATTTATATCCACAGTTATCATTTATTTTCATTATATTACCAAAAAATGGTGGATAATATCCCTTGATGATCATATGACAACCCTGCTTTTCTTACGAACATAAACATGATTTATTACATAAAACATCACTTGATACAACAAGGAGATCGAGAGGTTTAGTGTCTTTGGGCTTAGGATCATTTCATAAAAACAGAAAACATGAAATACATCATCTTTATTGAAAACTTCCTTTACATGACCACTACATTCCCTCGTACTTAGCATTTCATTGGATAACCTAAGGACATGAATAAGAAAAGGGTGAGCTATAAATCTTAGTAAGGGAGTACACATGGAATAACATGAGGAGTACAATACATGTTAGACAATGGGCATATCAATAGATCATAAAAGAAACATGAACATAAAGGAATGATAAATCATGATAATCATAACATTGAAATACATCAACAACACTTAACATGGAATTAGCTTGAGCCAAGGCTCATTGCACATAGAGCATGAGTGAATCCTCATTGCACATAATGCACGAGTAAACCCTATTTTCACTTTAATTATCATGAGTAAACAATCATTGCTCATGAAGTATCATGATACTATACTTTACCCAATGCATTAAAGCGCTATAAGGGTGCACCCTTCTTAAACAATTCATTTCATGCATAAGTGTGCCACATGGATCATAAAACATGGATTCATAAAACATAAAAATATATTCCATTATAAAGGAATGTGGAATTCATACATGAAACTTTGTAATAAATATGTAAAGGTGCATAATGGTGGATACCCTTGATGGAGAAATGGGCATAGAATCCACTACACAATGGCATTGGCTTAGAAAGTCGGTGCGACTTCGGCAGCGTAACAGCATGACATAAGAATTAATAAAAATGGTTGATGAGAGTGAAAGGGGTTACTCATCATATTTACATGTAATGGACATTTGGAAGGTCATATAGATACATGTCCCAACAATTGTAATTTAATTTAGATTCATGATACAAAAATATTTCTTGAATGTTAAAGTAGAGAGAGAAGATCCTTTCGGAATTTCGGCATAGTAACAGGTGTACATGGGAGGAATTTAATGAGAGATAAAGGGGGCTCCCATAATTCAAAAAATAATATGGAAGTATGGGGGAGGTGGTAAGCCATACCCTGATATTCATAATTTATATTAAAATGGCAATACAACTTAATGAAAATTGACAAAAATGAGAAAGGACGAAAAAACCCTTACTTGGAAGTGTGCTTCAAATGGCTAAAGAGAGGCTTGTGAGACTCTTATTGGGAGCTTGGGTCACCTTGGGAGGATTATAGAGAGAGTAGGGTAGAGTTTGGACGAACTCCAAAGGCTTTGAGTGGGGAGGATGTGGGAGCTTGTGTGGGTTTATATAGGAATGGTGAGGGAATTCTTTATTATTTCGGTTTGGGTCCCCCTACATTCAATTAATCCAAACCACAAACCATATCATGGTTTTTGCCCATGGTTTTTGGAAAAAGGAAGAGTAAAAAAATATTTTATAAGGCCAATGTCCGAACTTATTAAAATATTGGGGTTGCTTATGTGGAGGTGAGTCACACTCTCATGGAAATTAATTTAAAAAGGCATGGTGTTGAATAAGTCTTGAGGGGTCCATTAATGCTTTGAAAAGTATGTCAAACAAACACAAAATCACATTATTTTAATGGTAAAACATATATTGGCCGAACATAATGATTATAGTATTTTATTACATCACTATTGGGTCATTATGATCTCATAAAACACAATATATATTTAAACGGTATTTAATTTTTACCCAAAACATTGACTGTCTCAAAAAATTATGAAAAATTCACCGTTGGATAATTTTGATGTCCTGATTCTAGAAATAACATTTATTTTATCTAAATAACTTTTTAAATATGCTAATTTTCACTTTTAATATAAAAACCGACATAAAAATGTTAATTGCATTCATAAAATTATAAGATCATTTATATTTAATAAAAATTAATTTAATAATAATTTTATTATTTTATTAAATTATTATTTAATTCAAAAATACATTAATTTTATAATATATATTTCTTAATTAGATAATAACCAAAAACACCATCTATACTTTGAAAACTATTTACAATGTATCAAAATTGACTAGAAATTATATTCATTATTATATACAAAAAAATAATGTACACGAACATAATACTACTTATTTGTTACATAACCACTTAAAACAGCCGCATAAGACCTAAGGGTAAGGTGTGCAATGGTGACCGACTCTTGGGGTGTCTAGGATAACATCGCCCGAGTGGTAATTTAAATCAACTTCCACATTTCACAAAGACGGTCACATTCGAGCTTGACATGATGAATATCAGCATGGGCTTGGTCAAGAGAAAATGCCAAATAATCCACCTCTTCTCTGAGCTCTGACAAATGAGCTTAGTATGGGGCAATTCTACTAGATGAGGCACCGCTTCCTTGGTCTGAGTAAATTGGATTTGTTAAAGTCCTATATTAATACAAATCATGTGATCGCTGCTCAATAACTATACTTGCAACGGTCAAAAATTTTAACATAAAACCAAGGAAGTTGACATTTTATATAAACATAAAGAGACATTTAATTATATCAAGATGGATTTCCATTAATGAAACCTTGGGTCGTTACAATATTCCCCCCTTAAGAAATTTCGGCCTCGACATTTTTATATTCCCACACTAAAACTGATGTGGGTAACCCAGCTTCATCATTTCCTCTGATTCCCAAGTCGCTTCTTCAAACTTGTTGTTTCTCCACAACACCTTGACGAGGGGAATTGTCTTATTTCGTAGAACTTTTTCTCTATGATCTAAGATCTTCACTAGTTGCTCCTCATAAGAAAGATCATCTTCCAATTGAACCACCTTAGAAAAGAGTTCATGTGAAAGGTCTGGTATGTACTTCCTTAAGAGTGATACATGAAAAAAATCATGTACTTTGCCTATAGTAGGTGGAAGTGCTAGTAGATAGGCCACATCTCCGACACGGTCAAGAATATCTATGGGGCCGATGTACCTTGTACTTAACTTCCCTTTCTTTCCAAACCTCATGACCTTCTTCCACAGAGATATGCGTATAAAAACCATATCTGCAACTTTAAACTCAAGGTCTCTTTGACCATAATCTGCATAACACTTTTGTCGACTCTAGGATACCTTGATATGCTTCTGAATGTTTTTCACATTCTCTACCATTTCCTCGACCATTTCGGCTCCAAGTAGCTTATGTTCACCAACCTCATCCCAACATGCTGGTGTTCTGCACCTTTTCTCATATAGGGATTCATATGGTGCCATTTGGATGCTTGAGTGGAAACTATTGTTATAAGACAACTCAACTAGAGGAATATTTTGATCTCATCCTCCTTTAAAGTCCATTGATCATACTCTCAACATGTCCTCAAGTGTTTGGATAGTCTGCTGTGATTGGCCATCTGTTTGAGGATGATAATCCGGCCTACATTTCAGTTCAATATTCAGAGCATGTTGAAGATTCTTCCAAAACATGGATGTGAATCATGGATCTCGGTCAGATACAATAGATAGTGGTACTCCATGCAACCTTACCACTTCCCTGATATATATCTGTGTCAGTTGATCCAAATAGAAATATTCCCGAATAGAAATTAATTGTGCAGTCATTGTAAGACGATCCACAACAACCCATACTGAATTGTTGCCTTTGGATGTCTTTGGATGTCCGGTGACAATGTCCATGGTTATTTTCTCCCATTTCCAATCTGGTATGTGCAATGGTTGCATCATCCCCTTAGACATCTACCTCTCTGCCTTCACTTGCTGACACACCAGGCACTTTGATGTATATTCAGCAATATTCTTCTTCATATTATCCCACCAAATGTTTTCTCAGAGATCTTGATACATCATTGTGCTCCCTGGGTGAATAGAGAAATTTGAAATATGTGCATCATCCAAAAGTTCCTTCATCAGCTCCATACGTGATGGAAAACATAGTATTTTCCCAAACCGCACAATTCCTTCTTCATTAATATTAAACTATGAGGATTTCCCTTTTTTGATAGGTTACACTATTTCTTGAATTCCCATATCATCCTTTTCAGCATCTTTTAAACATTCCAAAAGATATGGTTGAGTAATAATTTTTGAAAGGATTGATGATGTTCCCTTCTTTATGATTCCAACATCCATCTTCATCAAGTATAATATGATTTTATCCTTCTCAATTCTCATCATTGATATAATTGTTGGGTCCTTTCTACTTAGGGCATCTGCCACCTTGTTCGCTTTCCTAGGGTGGTAATGTATTGAACAGTCATAATCCAAGATGAGCTATATCCATCTTCTCTGGCGCATATTATGCTCTTTCTCTATGAATATATATTTAAGACCCTTGTGGTCAGTATATATCTCACATTTCTCTCTATAGAGATAATTCCGATATATTTTGAAGGAAAATATCACCACCGCCAACTCTAGATCATGCGTTGGATAGTTTTCCTCATGGATTTTTAACTGCCTTGATGCATAGGATATAACTTTATCATTATGCGTCAGCACACAGCCTAATCACTTCTTTGAAGCATCAATGATAAAAAAAAAGTTCCCCACTTATGGGTAAAGTGAGAACGAGCGCAGTGATAAACCTCCTTTTCAACTCCTTGAAGAATTCTTTTCATTCATCACTCCATGAAAACTTTATGCCCTTTCATGTTAGCTTGGTAAGAGGTTTGGAAAATTGTGGGAAATTTCCCACAAATCGTCGATAATATCCATCTAACCCCAAGAATCTACGGATATCTGTTACCGATGTTGGCCTCGGACATCCCTCAATTGCATATGTTTTGGAGGGGTCCACAGATATCCCATTGCTTGTGATGATATGGCCCAAGAATGAGACATCCTTCAACCAAAACTCACACTTTCTATACATTTCATAGATCTTCTCCTTGCACAATGTCTATAGTACAGTTTTTAAATGCTCCTAATGATCCTCCTTGGTTTTGAAGTATATATCAAATATCATCTATAAAGACTGCCACAAATTTTTCAAGGTAATCTATAAAGACTCCATTCATCAAGTACATGAATAATTCTGGAGCATTGGTGAGTCTGAAAGGAATTACGATGAATTCATTGGGCCCGTATCTTGTACGAAATGCAGTCTTGGGGACATCTTCCTTATTCAAACATACCTGATAATATCCCGACCGCAAATCCACCTTGGAGAAGTATTTTTCTCCACGCAGCTGATCAAAAAAGTCATAGATTCTTGGGAGAGGATACTTGTTCTTTATCGTGATTGTGTTTAGTTCAAGATAATCGATGAAAAGCTGCATTTACCCATCCTTCTTCATGACAAAGAGGACTGGTGCACCCAATGGTGAAGCACTTGGGCGTATAAACCCTTTATCCAGATTCTCCTGTAGTTGTTTCTTCATCTATTCAAGCTCAACAAAATCCATTCTATATGGAGTCTTGGATATTGGAAGCGCCCCAGGTATAAGTTTAATTGAGAACTCAACATCTCTTCTTAGAGGAAGACCAACCAGTTCCTCGAGAAACTCTTCAGTGAATTCCCACACAATAGGCATTTATTCAAGGATGGTTTCTTCCTTGGACTCAATCATCTGATCCAGATACTCATGCTCATAAGCCAGTAATATCCATGCTTGAGATGATGGGGCTAAAGGAGATTCATCTTCCTCCTTACACTTGTAAGAATCGGGGGTCGATTCTCCATATGGAGTGTGATTTCCCTCTCCCGACAATTTATGTTGGCTTTATATAAGGAAATCCAATCCATGCCAAGAATTGAATCAAATTCCACCAAATGGAGTATGAAGAGGTTCGCTGGGAAATTAAATCCACATACTATAATAGGGGAGGACTAATATTCATGGGATGCAATGATTTTCCCATTTGCCGTACTCACCGACATCTTCACTTCCATGATTTGTGGTGGTGTTGGGATTTTTCTACTAAATGTTCGAGATATAAAAGTATTCATAGAACATGAATCAAAAATTACATTCTCTATTATTGAATGAATAACTAATGCACCTATAACCACTTCGTTGTCGAAGTTCAGTTCGGAAGAAGTGATGGTAAAATCTCTTCCTTTCAACCTTGGAGGTTGTTGTCCACCTCCGGAAACCCTTGAATTAGGGCACTAATTATTAAAATGACCAGGATCTTTGTATTTGTATCATTGAACAATGATTTGAGGTTCAAACAGAGTGTTTCTCTCCTCTATCGCATCTATGGGTCTCTCTTGCCGACAATTAACAGCTAGGTGCCCTTCTCTTCCACACCTGAAGCATTTCCTCGTCCCCTTAAGACATTTTCCAGGGTGCCTCTTTCCACACTTTTGGCAAGTGGGGTAATAGATCTTCTTAGAACCATTGGATTTATCCATCAGACTGCTAGCATTGAATTCCACCTTACGCTTCTTGTCCCCATGATACCCATGTGATTCCCTGATCTCCATTTCGACCTTGAGGGCACATCGAACAATCTCCTCATAGTTGTAGAAGTCACGGATCGCTAATGCTTTCCACAGGCTAGGCTTCAACCCACCAAAGAAGCTGTCAACATTGCATTTCAGGGTTACGACAAAGCCAAAAGTGTAACGTGCAAGCCTTGTGAAGTTTTCCTCGTACGCTCCAACAGATTCTTCATCTTTTTTCGTGATGGAATGGAAGTCCCTATCCATTTTAAGCTGGAGGGTGCGCGGAAAATATTTATCGAAAATCATCTTCCTGAAATCCTTCCATTCCAACACCTTGATCTCCTCCTCATGCTTTGTATTTTTTATCAACGTCCACCATTGATCAGCTTCACCCTCCATACGATAGGCAGCTAGGAGAACCATCTCTTGTTCCGAACATTGAAGGATGGAGAAGATCTTTTCAATGGAGTTGATCCATTGTTCAGCGATCGTGGGATCGTATTATCCACTAAAAGTAGGAGGCCTTTGTCTCATGAAGCTCTCGATAGAGACTTTTTATTTATTTGGCTGGGGGGGTGAACGTTCCTCTTGACCCATGTTTCTATTCAAAACATGAGTTATATGAGAGAGAATCATGAATATGTTTGCTATTCTCGCTCCCATTTGATTGGGAATCTCATTAGTATAGTCATCACAATGATCTTCACAATGGTTGTTAGCCCGAGTCCTCATATTACCGGCCATTGGCTGGAATAAAAGGAATATTATGGGTAACAAATAAAGGTTAATCCAAAGAAAAAAGTTGTGGACTTATAAATAATCATTTATTTCCTTACTCATGAGTCTATATGCTTCAATCTAGGCTTTTCATGACCTAATTTCTAACATATATTTGTAGGGGAAATTTTTTAATTCCCATAATAAGGGTTTATTCTATTCTTTTAAATTTATCATAACATAACCCTCGGGAGTGTCGTAACCAAGAGTTCAGCAAGGCCCGTTGTCATGCACCAGTTCCCGTTCGTGTCTAGCTCAAAGAGGTGTTTTCAGGTTTTTCCCCTAGGATACTTCTGTGCCAGAGCCGCCTCTACTAGCTGGAATCCAGATATGGATGAATTTGTTTGATAAAACACATACTCAACACTTACTAAAACTTAGGGATGATTTTATTATACCTAGTCTTGTATATAAGGCTTTACTAGGGTTTCTGAACACCAAAAATGACTAAACCTCCCTCTGATACCAACTATGACAACCCTGCTTTTATTACAAACATAAACATGATTTATTAAAGAAAACATCACTTGATAAAACAATAATATCGAGAGGTTTAGTGTATTTGGGGATTAGTATCATTACATAAAAACATAAAACATGAAATACAACATCTTTATTGAAATGATCCTTTACATGACCACTACATTCCCTCATACTTAGCATTGAATGGAATAACCTGAGGACATGCATAAGAAAAGGGTGAGCACTAAAGACCAGTAATGGAGTTCACATTGAATAACATAAGGAGAACAATAAATTTTTGAAAATGGGAATATCAATAGAGCATAAAAGAAACATGAACATAAAGGCATGATAAATCATGATAATCATAACATTGAAATGTGGCAACAACACTTAACATTGAATTAGCATGAGCCGAGGCTCATTGCACATTGAGCATGATTAAATCCACATTGTACATAAAGCACGAGTAAGCCCTAGTTGAACATGAATTAGCATGAGTCAACGCTGAATGCATATGACGTATCATGATACTATACTTTACCTAATGCATTGGAGCTCTATAAGGGTGCACCCCTCTTAAACATTTTATTTCATGCATAAGTGTGCCACATGGATCATAAAACATGGATTCATAAAACATAAACATTTATTCCACGATAATGGAATGTGGAATTAATACATGAAACTTTGTAATCAATATGTAAAGGTGCATAAAGGTGGATACCCTTGATGGAGAAATGGGCATGGTATCCACTACAAATTGGAATTGGCTTAGAAAATCGGGGCGATTTCGGTAGTGTAACGACGTGACATAAGAATTCATAAAAATGGGTGATGAGAGAGAAATTATTTCCTCATAATATTTACATGTAATGGACAGTAGGGAGGTTACATAGATACATTTACCAACAATTTTAATGGAATTTAGATTCATGATACAAAATTATTGCTTGAATGTAAATGAAGAGAGAGAAGTTCCTTTCAGAATTTCGGCATAGTAACGGGTATACATGGGAGGCATTTAATGAGAGAGAAAGGGGTATTACATCATACAAAAAATAATATGGCAGTATGGGGAAGGTTTGAAGCCATAACTCAACATTAATAATTGAAATTAAAAGGGCAATACAACTTAATGAAAATTGAAAAAAATGAGAAAGGAAGAAAAAACCCTTACTTGGAAGTGTGCTACCAATGGATATAGAGAGGCTTGTGAGAGGCTTCTTGGAAGCTTGGGGAACCCTGGGAGGATTCTAGAGAGAGTAGGTCAGAGGATGGACGAACTCCAAAGGCTTTTAGTGGGGTGGAAGTTGGATCTTGGGTGGGTTTATATAGGAAAGGTGAGGGATTTCTTTATTATATACGTTTGGGTCCCCTTACTTTAAATTAATCCAAACTACAAACCATCCCCTGGTTTTTGCCCATGGTTTTTGGAAAAGGGAATAGGAAAACAATATTTTATAATTCCTAAGTCATAAATTCTGAAAATATTAGGGTTGCTTAGGCGGAGGTGAGTCACACTCCCAGGGATATTAATTTTAAAAGGCAAGGTGTTGAATATGTCTTGACGGGTCCATTAATGCTTTGATAATTACGTCAAACAAACCCAAAACCCCATTATTTTAATGGTAAAATATAGATTTCCGAAAATAAGGATTATATTATTTTATTACATCACTATTGGGTCATTATGATGTCATAAAACACATTATATATTTAAACGGTATTTAATTTTTACCAAAAAATTTCATTGTCTCAGAAAATTCTGAAAAATTCACCGTTGGATAATTTCGATGTCCTGATTCTAGAAATAACATTTATTTTATCTAAATAATTTTCTAAATATGTTATTTTTTACTTTTAAAATAAAAACCAATTTTTATAAAAAAATCACGGGTTTTGAGAGAAATGGCTTTCAAACCATAATAAAAATTTTAATTACATTCATAAAATTATCAGATCATTCATATTTAATAAAAATTATTTTAATAATAATATTTATATTTTATTAAAATATTATTAAATTCAAAAATCCCTTAATTTAACAAAATATATTTCTTAATTAAATAATAACTAAAATCACCATTTGTACTTTATAAACTATTTACAATGTATCAAAAATGACTAGAAATTATATTCATTATTATATACAAAAAAATAATGTACACGAACATAATACTAATTAATTGTTACATAACCCTTTAAAACAGCCACATAAGACCTAAGGGTAAGGTGTGCAATGGTGACAGACTCTTGGGGTGGCTCGGATAACATCGCCCGAGTGGTAATTTCAATTAACTTCCACTTTTCCTGTAGACGGTCACGTTTAAGCTTGACATGATGAAGCTCAGCTTTGGATTTTTTAATGGAGAAGCCCATAGAAGCCACCTCTTTTCCAAACTCCGACAAATGGGATTCGTATGGAGAAATTCTACTAGATGAGGTCATCGCTTCCTTTGTCTGAGTAAATTGGATTTGTTAAAGTCCTATATTTATAATAATCATGTGATCACTGTTCAATGACTATATTATCAATGGTAAATATTCATAACATAAAACCAAGGAAGTTGAAATTTTATATAAACATAAATAGACATTTAATTAGATCAAGATGGATTTCCATTAATGAAACTTTGGGTCATTACAGGTCAAATCTACAAAACTTGTTAATAGGAATGTTTTCAAAGGTCCACTCGATGAATAAATGTAAAGAAAATTTTGTAGAACTAAATGGAACCATAGTTAGTTCCCATATTCATTAATTAATATAAAATGGATAAATATATTTATGTTATATTGATTCATGCATAATGGTATTGAGATGAATTATTATGAAAATGACATGTTTATATCTTATACCTTATGATAAGCAAAATTGATCATGAGGAAAATTATTCAACTCATTATTTGGTCTTAACTGAAGTAATAATTTCATTAAATATATGAATGAATTAAAATTACAAAGAACAATGTGATATATATTATGATCATAGAATCTAAAAGGGTTATATTCTAATAGAATGAGATGAATATGCACCAATGAAGAAGTTTTTAAAATAATTTTATATTATTATTTCTCTAAAAAATTTCACCCTAGAAAAAATAACAAGGTGGCAGATTATTTGACTCAAAATGTCTATTGCAGCATATTTATGATTAGGGTCACAATAGAATAAATATTTCATGACTTTAAAATGATAAATTTTGAAATAATAATGTATTGTGATAAATATTCTTTAGAAATAATAAATTTTAAACCATCTATCCATTTAAATATTAATGCGAAGAAAATAGAATTTATTAAGGTATAAAAGAATGTGAAAATTTATCCAGACGTCTACCATGAATGTGATGGAATTATATTTTTCAGAAAATATTTCTGTGTTTCTACATTAACATATTTAAATAATGATCAGGGATAACCTATTCAGAGAGGTTAGCAAGCAAGAAAGATTGATAGATGTTTTGTTCAGATGAATGATTAAGATGCTTTTCATGGGATTTCTAGTTTTACACTCTCTAGACATCACTCAGATCATAACCCGAAAGTTATGGACATTAACACACATTTGGCAAGGTCATGCACCTTTCCTTTCAGATTTAATAATTGATGGATCATGGAGCCTGGATGTATGGAAATTGTGTTATAAGGATGGAGGATTAATCCGATTGGAAGCCCACATCATAGGTTTGTTGAGAAATTGATTTATCTCAACGACACTGTAAAGAATGGATTAAATAGTAATTTTTTTAAAATTGATTGTGGTTTTAAGGCTGCTAAGGTGGTGCCCTCCAGTGTTCATAATCTTAATTAGCATCAGGATATCCCATCCAATAATGAAGTAATGGCACATAAAAAATTGGATGATCTACTATCAATCAAGGATATATTTGTTAGAAATAAATTTATTGTTAGATGGTTAAAATATGGAGATAGTAATTCTATGTTTTCAATACATTACATTGGTAAAAACGATCACAAGTAAGAGATAAAGAAATCATCATTAATGGTCAATTATTTACCTCTGAAAATGATATTTCATTTGCATTTGTGGAGAACGTTAAGTTATTGTACGTGTATGATGGGCAGGTTAACACCCATAAGATAGTGGGGAACATCAATTCGTGCATTCGGGACCATGATAAAAATTTTCTTGTCACCCCTCCTCTAAAGGAGGAAATTCGAAAATCTCTCGTATCCCTAAATTTAGATAGAGCTCTTGGTCCAGATTAATTCACTAATAATTTTATTGTGTGTTATTGGGATGTCTTCCAGGATGATATTTCCCTATCTATAAAGTACTTTTTTCCGCACTCTTACCTACCACATGGGATGAATTATTGTTTCATTGCCCTCTTAATGTAGAAAGGAAATGATCTTGAAATAAACGACTTCAGGCCAATGGGTATGGCGAACACTATCCCTAAGCTAATCAGTTTGATCATCATGAACAAGCTGGGATGGATGGTTGGTGATATGATCACTGCAAACCAATTTTTCTTTGTTCCTGCAAGGAATATTCCATACTGCCTCTTTACTACCTTGGAATGTGTTAATATCATGAGAAAGAATACTAATAAATACAACTTTTCACTAAAAATTGACATATCAATTGCCTTTGACACACTCAATAGGATCTTTCTTCTGGAGGTCCTTGTAAGATATGGATTTTCTAATACATTCATCAAGTTGATCAAACCCATTCATTGTTCATCAAGGTTTTCCCTTCTCAGTAATAGTACACCCATGGTATTATTCCTTTGTACCAAAGGAGTGTGATAATGGGATCCAAATTCTATCATTTTATATTACATTGTTGAGGACTATCTTAACAGATGTATCACTGACCTTGTACACATGGGTATTTATAAGTAAATTCAGGTTGGCATGAACGACTTATCTCCATCTCATTTGTTGTATGCTGATGACATCCTCTTGTTTTGGAAAGCCTCAAGGAAAACGATCTCCTCTATCAATGATCATTTTAAACATTATGAAGATGTGGATGTCCAAGAAATAATTTGGGTAAATACATCATTGTTTTTAGAAATGGTGTCCTGGTTGGGTAGCAGAACCAGATAACTTGAGACCTTGGGGTGAAAAAGGGTCTCTTCACATTCAATACCTTGTTTTTAACTTATTTTGTGGAAATGTTAAGAGGAAATACATAGAGGGGATATAATCTGGTATTCATAATAAACGTTCTAGTCGGAATGTGAAGATGATTTCCATGGCTGGGAGGGTGTTTTTGGTTTCCTCAGTGATCACATCTAAACTTTTTTACTTCATTTCTATTTATCGTTGGCCTCAGAGACTTATCAAGGAGCTTCATTGTGTGGTGCGAAATGAAATTTGGATGGGTTGAATTCATGAGCATAAGATTGTTACTATTTCTTGGAAGGCATGTGTCAATCCGGTTGAATTTGGGGCCCTTGGAGTCAAGGATCTATGAACTTTTAATGATTGTATTATTGGGATGTTTGCAAGGAGTCTGATCTCCAAAGACAACTCTGGTGATTTTTTGGCTAATCGGTTCATTGGAAGGCTCATTAATTGTTACAAATACTATCATATGTCATCCGTCTGGGGAACTATTAAATGCACTTTCATGAAAATAACAAATTATACAATGTGGTTGGTATGTTGTGACTCTAATCATAATAGATTGAGGATGGGATGGATTGAAAGACCACATCAGGATAGCATGGACATTCCCTCCAGAACTGGGAGCATTTTTATTGTTTTGTTTTTATCCCTGACGCATCTATTTGACAATAAGATCCCTTCTCCAGTGAATTTGGAAATAAAATCTTATCATTTTATGGATTTGTAATATGTTGGTATGCAATCATAATAGGAATGTTATGTTTAGTAGTAGGGACTACTATTAGATGGCTTGTGGGGGTTCTTGTCGCTCACCCACCTAAATCATGAAATAAATTTCATTGCACATTTTTCCTCCTCAAATTTCTCTAATCTGTAGAATCTAGAAATATCGGTTTCCCACTCATGATCAGCTTAAGCAGTCTGGGTTTTATCATGCATCAGCCTATCATTTATGTATGTGCGTAGAGGAGGATTTCCAGCACCTGTTTGTATATTGTTCATATTCTAAGAAGTTGTGGGTTTTCGTTGGGACCATGTTCGAGATAAAATGGCTCCAAAATATGATAACTGATATGTTGGAAGGGCTATCTGAAGCATGAAACATCGAACAGGTGTGCAACTTATTCACTGTGGCTACTGCGGTTGTGATTGCAGCCATATGGGCTGCTCGAAATGATGTTGTCTTCGACAACAGCATGGCGCACATTTGGGCAAGAATTATGGATATTCCTCAGAAGGTTTATGCTTCCCCAAAGGTTCAATAAGCTGAAATGTACTATAATGTTTCTGACCTACTGATTAGGTGGATATATGGAGTGTTTGGCTAGTTACGGAAGCCTCAGATTCTAAGGTACATTCACTAGATACCCCTGATCAGTCCATGACACAAAGTCAATGTGGATAGAGATTCTTCTGGTGACCAAGGCCCTTTAGGGTGTCGTGGTCATTTCCCAACATACCGTGGTTTTGTGAAAGAATGTTTTTATCAATTTTCAGGGATTGGTTTTTCATTAAAAGCTGAGTTATGGATGATAGTTCATGCAGTCAGGTATGTTGTCC
The DNA here is from genome assembly GCA_963277665.1 of Viscum album. Taxonomy (NCBI): domain Eukaryota; kingdom Viridiplantae; phylum Streptophyta; class Magnoliopsida; order Santalales; family Viscaceae; genus Viscum; species Viscum album. The sequence continues at coordinate 222,837,652 of OY728143.1, forward strand.
ATTATAATTGGAATATCTATGGATTTAATCAGACACTCTATGTGCGGTCCAATCATTGAAAACAAGAATGTGGAATGTGCCTTGAAAGGTACAATCAAAATGATTTCAATGTCTTAATTAGGTAAATCATTTTAATTTGATTGTATCGCATGCCTATAGGGAGGCTAATCAGGTGGAAGAGGCTTTGTCTAAGAAGGAAATTATGGGGATGGATATGACATGGTTGTGTACGTCTCCTGGGTATTTCTCTTCAGAAGTGGAGATAGATATGCATGGTTATATGTACTCTCAGTTCTATAATAATCCCTCTGTTGTTTGAATATCTCTTTTCTTTTATGCTTAATAAATTTCTCTCGGCAACTGTTTTGGCCAGTTCCTATATTTTCTCTGAAACAATCAACTATTTGAGTGGTCCAAGAGTTCATCATTCTTTATTAAACCTATAATTATAAATATTTATATATAACTGAAATATTAATTCTAGTAGGATGTGATAAAGAGAGACAATTCAATACGAGGTTCCCGGTGATTTGTTTTTCTGATATTTTAGGCTATGAGAAATAAATATATGGGGTTGTTACAACCACTATACATTCATGAATGATATAGGGAAACCATCACAGTATATTTTGTCATTGTACTTCAATAATCATCTAAATTCCATAACTCAACATGGGTTATTGTAGATTTCCTTAATAATTGTTTACATTTCATATATATTAGAGAAATTTTCTCTCTTAATCAGTTTCTATAATATTTTTTAATGATGTGGAGAGATTATATAGAGTACCACTTTCCCTTCCATCAGATCAGGATATGGGAATTACCTCATTGTTCAGGAGAACACTTCAGCAGTCTCTGGATATGGAGATATGTTGTAGAACCACTTATCATCATTATATATATTTCTTATCACTACCACCAAAATGGGCAAGGGAAGTGCCACCTTATATCAAGACTAAACAAATACCTTTAATAAAGTCACCCTTTATCAGCGCTTTTCTAGCGCTGATAGAAGTACTATTTATCAGCCCTAGAAAAGTGCTCATAAAGTAAACCCTGTATGAGTGCTAAAATTTTAGCACTGATATAGGGCATCTTTATCAGCTCTTTTCTTGCTTTGATAAAGAGTCTCTCTATAAGTGAAATAAAAGAAATGATAAAGACTCCCTTTATCAGCGCTAAAATTTTAGCACTGATAAATGGTAACAATTATCAATGATAAAAAAGTGCTGAGAAAACAACCCTTTATCAATGCTAGAACAGTGCTGATAAAGAATCTCTTTATCAGTGCTAAAATGTTAGTGCTGATATAGGAAGGGATTATCAGCTCAATTATAATGCTGATAATGAGAACCATTATCAGTGCTAAAAAAGCGCTGATAAAGGATACCATTATCAGTGCTACAATTTTAATGCTGATAATGGTAGTCGTTATCAGCTCTTTTTTAGCACTGAAAAAACTGTAGTCCATTTTTTTATAATGTCTTTCGCACAGTGCCCTCGTTTTATCGCGACTTAAAGTTCTCGCGGTACTGGAACCCTGCGACTCCCCTCGGCTACCCATTGAGCATCGTGTTGCCGGACCTCCACCGCCCTCAAGCTTCTTGTTTCTGGACCTCCACCGCCCATTGAGCATAACTTTTCCGGACCTCTACCACCCTTGAGATTTACATTTCTGGTCCTCTGTGGCCCTCTGATCATCATGTTCACGGACCTCCGCTGCCCTTGAGCTTCACGTGGCTGGTCCTCCGCCACCCGCTCAGTTTCACGTGGCGGACCTCCGCCGCCCTTCGAGCATCACTTTTCATGGTCTGAAAAATCTATGAACCCCCTTGTAGTGGATCATCATACGATGAATGGTTTATTTGGCACAATGAATTGATCTTCCCTAACAATGATCCAACCGTGAAACCCCCCCTCCCCCAAAACCACCAAAATTTCTCAAAATTTAGTCAAAACATCTTTAGATAATCTCCAAATATAAGGAGACCAAATCAACATTCTAGATATACATGAAATAAGTTAATGATATGTTTAAGTCATGTTTTACAGATCATTTTTGGATTTTTGGATTTTACTATTGATGATTGTGATGAATAATTTTCTTTATGTTTCGTATTTGGTACATGGGAGACCATAGATTTGTGTGTAATCAAATTGGTTCAACTCTAGTTATCCTTGAGGTTATCACATGTGTCTATTTTTGATGTCCCCAAGAGGCCTCGTTTATATTGATGGTCTGGTCACATAACCAGGTGGTGTTCCATGCGTGAGTCAATTTCCATTAGAACCTATAGGTCAGATATCATCCTATGATTCTCCAATTAAAATTAGTTTCTTTCCCATAATTATTTTATTTGATGATTTTGTGATTATGAGTTACACCCATTTATTACAGTTATTATTTACTTTATCTACAATTTAGTTTTTATCTAACGATGATTATTAATTTCTTGTTTTATTAACACTCTATTATTATAAAATTTTCTATTATTATAGTTTTTTTACTGTAAATCAAAATATGGAATCTTTGGGGAATGATTGACATGGGTTGTTTTTCATTAAAAACGATTTCTTAAAATGTGTGTTGTTCTTTTTATAAAAATAGGTTATGTTAAGAAAATATAATTCCTTGTGATTTTTTTCATTTATAATTAATGAATTATATATTATAAAAAATGGTTGACAATAATGATTTTTTTAATAGATTGAATTATGTTTTTTAATAGATGGAGTGCATCTGTGAGTGAGAGAAAAATATGTTTTCGTTGATGGAACTGTAGAGGTAGTTCAATGAGTGATTTGAAGCAATGATATATAATTTTTCAGTCTCTTGATGTACCATGATATTAAATGGGAATCGATCCTTATTTAGTTATTCAACATGGCGTCGTAAGTGATCAGAATCTGAAAGAGGGAACCCTCTCGGTTGAAGGATAAATTCATTTAAATGTTTTATATCATATGATATGGACATGAACCATGTTTTTTAACATCATGAAATGATAAAATTGGACACACATTTTAATATCTTTCATTAGGATCATGATAATTTATTTTAAGGTTGAATATATTTTTCCAAAATATCACATGGTTTCATATCATGCAACTAAAACATATAGTGAGGGTGAGGTGAATTTTACATCCATATAGTCCTTACACCATGTGAAATATGGGTAGAGGATGAAAAAGGATTATGTTCATGATTCATGATCCAAAGGGGGTGTGTCCCAAAATTTTTGGCGCGTCGTGCAAGAATAACGACCTGATGTGAGATGGGGCTTCTGGAGGCTCAAAACCACACAAAAAAAGATATAACTATGATGATGGAGTTTGTTGATGAACAAGTGTTCTATAACAACCATCTGAAAAAGAGAACATGGTGTCATGAGAAAGGTAAGAATTCTTCAAAAAAGACTGATGGTAAGAAAACTAAGTTCCCATTTTGTGATAAATGTGGCAAAAGTCATGCTGGGGAATGTCTTCTGAATTCTGTAAAGTGCTACCAATGTGGTAATATGGGAAATAAGGCTCGTGATTGCTCTGAAAAAGATCAAGGTGAAGGTAAGACCAAATTAGATCTACAGTTAGTGAATTTTTTTAATTGCAATGAGATGGGTCACTATGCAAATGAGTGTCTCACAAAGAGCTTGAGTGATGGGAAGCAGTTAGACTACAATCAGAAAGGGGTGGTGAAATCCTTTGCAACTACTTCAGCAGATATCGGGCCATCAAATGAAGTTGTATCATGTACTTTTTATTGTTTTTTCAGATTATGCCAGTGTGTTGTTTGATTCGGGGTCCACACATTCTTTCATCTCTGAAAAATTTTCTAGTAAAATGGGAATACCATATCAAGAAATGACTCCTGAACTTTTGGTAAAAACACCTAGGGGAAGTGTTGAGGTAAAAAGAATTTATAAGAATCTTCCTATCCTTATCTGTGGAAAGAACCTACTTGCAAACCTTATTGTTCGACCTCTAGTAGAGTTTGATGTTATCCAGGGCATGGATTGGATCTCTATTTACCATGCTAAGATTGACTGTAGAGAAAAGAAGTTTCTTTTCAGAAAGACTTTCAGTTTGTGTACCATAATGAACCCTTACTATTGATAACTTATCAAGAGGCCAAGAAACTTGTAAAAGAGGGAAATTAATGTTACCTTGCACACATCGTTGAAAATAAAGGAACTATTCAGATTAATGATGTGCCAGTGGTAAATGAGTATCCTGATCTTTTTCCTGATGAGTTGCCTGGAATAATACCAGATCAAAAAGTTGAGTTTACTGTTGACTTAGTTCCTTATGCTAAGCCAATTTCAAAACCCCCTTATCGAAAGGCTCAAGTTGAACTTTTAGAGTTAAAGGGGAAATTGCAAGATTTATTAGAGAAAGGTTTCATTCGACCTAGCACATCACCATAGGGTGCTCCTATTTTATCTGTTAAAAAGAAAGATGGTTCAATGTGACTTTGCATTGATTATAGAGCCTTGAATTACATCACTTTTAAGAAAAAATATCTTTTTCCTCATATCGATGATTTGTTTGATCATCACCAGGGAGCTCAGTATTTTTCAAAGATTGACGTGAGATCGGGGTACCATCAGCTGAAGGTAAAGGAAGCAGATGTTTCGAAGACCGTGTTCCATACAAGATATGGCCATTATGAATTTATAGTTATGCCTTTTGGGTTAACCAATTCACCTGCTGTATTCATGGACCTTATGAATAGAATTTTCCATGAGATCTAGGATAAGATTGTGGTTGTTTTCATTGATGATATTTTTGTGTTTTCTAAAAGTAAAGAGGAGCATGAAAGACATTTAAGGGTTATCTTGCAAACCTTAAAAGAAAAGAAACTGTATGGAAAATTCAGCAAGTGTGAGTTTTGCTTGTAACAAATTTCTTTCCTTGTTCACATTGTTTCTAAAGATGGGATAACTGTTGATCCTGTAAAATCAAAATTTGTGGAAGACTGGCCAAGACCCACAAATGTAACTGAGATTCGTAGCTTCCTTGGTTTGGTAGTCTATTACTGAAGGTTTTTTATAAATTTTTCACGTTTATCTAGTCCAATGACTATGCTAACTCGGAAGGGTGTTAATTTTATCTAGACAAAAAAATGTGATGATTGTTTTTAGGAATTGAAAAGAAGATTGGTGAATGTTCCAGTTTTGGAACTACCTTCAAGGAATGGTGATTTTGTTATATACAGTGATGCTTCATTGAAAGGACTTGGTTGCGTCCTAATGCAGAATGATAAGGTAATTGCGTTTGCTTCATGACAGTTGAAAAGTCATGAGGTAAATTACCCTACACATGATTTGGAATTAGCTGCTGTTGTTTTCACTTTAAAAATTTGGAGGCATTATTTGTATGGAGTAAAGTGTGATATATATACTGATCACAAAAGTTTAAAGTATATATTCATTCAGAAAGAGTTAAACATGAGACAGAGGATATGGATGGAATTAATCAATGATTATGATTGTACAATTCATTACCATCAGGGAAAAGAAAATAAAGGGGCTGATGCTTTGAGTCGAAAAAGTAATGCTTCATTAGAAATGTTTCTTTTGGAACGTGATCCTTTGGTTAAGGATTTGATGAGCTTTGGCATAGATGCTTTTGGTGAAGGAAGTTCTTCTGTTTTGTTTTAGGTATTAGTGAGATCATCTCTATTAGATAGAATCAAGCAAGCATAGAAGCAAGATAGTGAGTTGCAGAAAAAGGTAGAGCAGGTTCATAAAGGTAAATTCCTTGAATTCAACATTTATAATGATTGCCTTTTTAGATTTGGGAAGAGATTGTGTGTGCCTTGTGATTCACAGTTGAAGAGAGAGTTGTTATGTGAAGCTCATAGTTCTCTGTTTTCAGTTCATCCTGTCAGTATTAAGATGTACAGAGATCTGCGAGAGTTTTACTGGTGGGATGTAATGAAAAGAGATATTGCTGATTTTACTGTTAAGTGTTTGACATGTCAACAGGTTAATATAGAGAGGCAATTACTAAAAGAGAAGCTTCAGCCTTTACCAGTGCCAAAGTGGAAATGGGAGAATATATCCATGGACTTTGTTGTGGGATTACCGAAGACATCTCGAGGTAATAATACAATTTGGGTTATTGTTGATTTCTTGCCTAAATCTAATCATTTCCTTGATATACTTGATATGTTTTCCCTAGATCAACTTTCCCATTTGTATTTTAAAGAGATAGTCAGATTACATGGAGATACTCTCACCATTGTATCTGATCGTGATCCTAGATTCACTTCTAACTTTTGGAAAGGCCTTCAGAAGTCGTTGGGTACTGAATTAAATTTTAGTACAACATTTCATCCTAAATTAGATGGGCTATCAGAATGAATAATTCAGACCTTGGAGGATATGCTACGAGCTTGTTCGATGGATTATCAGGGATGTTGGGACCAACATCTTTCTTTGGTTGAATTTTCATATAATAACAGTTTTCATTCCAGTATACATATGGCACCATTTGAGGCGTTATATGGGATGAAGTGTCAAACTCCAGCTTTCTGGGATAAAGTGGGTGAAAGGAAGTTGATGGGACCGGAATTGGTAGAAGATATGGAAGAAAAAGTTCAGCTGATTCAGAAGCACATTAGAACAGCTCAGAGCATGCAGAAGAGTTAAGCGGATAACCAGAGGAAGGATCTATCTTTCGAGGTAGGTGATCATGTTTTTCTCAAGGTTTCTCCTTGGAAAAGTGTGATAATATTTGGTAAGAAAGGAAAGATGATTCCAAGGTTTATTTTAACATATGAAATTCTGGAAAGAGTTGGATCAGTTGAATACCGGGTGGCTTTACCTCCGAGTTTATCTCAGGTACACAATGTTTTTCATGTTTTGATACTGAGAAAGTACATGCCATATCCATCTCATGTTTTGAGTCCAGAGGTAGTTCAGCTGGAAGTGAACCTATCGTATGATGAACAAACCATCCAGAATCATGAGCACATGGAGCATGTGTTACGAAATAAGGTGATTAATCAGGTAATGGTTTTGTGGAAAAACCACATGATGGAAGAGGCAACATGGGAATCTGAAAACGCAATGAGGGATAAGTACCCCCATTTATTTGATAAGTAAATAAATTGCGGGGACACAATTTTATAAAGGGAGGAAGGATGTAACATCCCAAGTAAGTAATGAATAATAGATATTTTCATCTATGTCTATTAATGAATTAGATAGTGTTTTAGAGGCTTAAAATGAAAACAAATCCAATCATAAGCATGGAATACACTAATATTTTTTAAAAGATTGTTTTACTGCCTTTTGATGGAAAACCATTTTTAAATATATATTTTGACAATTTTATAAGCCATTTTTGTCAAAATAAACTTATAATTTATTATTGGGACATCAAAATTTACTTTTTGTGAATTTTTGATATTTTTCTGACAATGTTCATTTTTTAATGAATAGTGAAAAATACTGCATTTTACATCAAAACTGCTTTTTAATCTAATTAATTTATTTTATTAGATTATCTTTTGAATTGGTTTTAAAGTTAAATTAGAATATATTTTTAGTATTTTATCCAATGGCGGTCCTTAGGATTAATTTCACTTTGGAATTGGGCATAAACTAATGCCAAACTTTTCATAGATATTGTTTCAAAAGAAACCCGCTATTTGTTTTGACAACGGAAATTATTTTTAAATCAATTATTGCAATTTCTGTGTTTGTAATTTGGTAAAATAGATTACATATTTGGAATCATAATTTCCAAATTATGTAATCAAGACTCTTTTGTTTTTGGACATTACGAATAGTAATGACGATAATTATCTTTAATTATCTTGATTTATGAGTAATCAGGTAGTTAAGGATAGTAAAATAATATCATAATAATAAAAAAATGACACCAAAATGTGTCCTAATTCTACTGGTTATATCATGGCCGACCATGGGATGTCTTGTGCCAATCATGGGGACCCCATGGAATCACTTTTGTTGAAAGTGACATGTTGTCTTTTTATTTTTTTTAAAGAAAGTAAATATAACAAGAATGTATCACCTGATTAAAACATTTTTAATTTTGTCTACATAGATGATATTTTAGACTATAAATATTCATTGGAAATCTAAAAAGATTTTCTACATCATAGTATTTTTTTTAATTTTTAGACATTAAATAAAGTAAATTATTTATGACATTATAATAATGCAGCGATGACCTCATTATTTGACAATTTAAATAAAATGGAAAGATAATGTAAAATCTAAGACCTAACCACGTCCAAAACCAATTGACTGGGTATATTTAGAACCCTTATCACCTTAGCTTAGAATTATATCAATTTGGGACCTTTAAAATACGAAACCCATTTGAAAATAAAGTAACATTTCTTTACTTTCCAAGAGTGCCTCTCCTCTCCTCTTATAAAAGGCCCCCACCTCAACCTCCTTACCCACACTCCCAAATCCTTTGGCTCGGCCAACCCCTGCCCATTTTGTCTCTCCACATCCCTCTATTCTTCCTTGAATCCTAACTTTGGGCAGAAGTCTTCCCAAGGAAGCCTTTGAGCTCAAACCAAAGGGAGTTACCCGATTTTATGGTAATGTCTTCACTTGAGTCCTTTTGTTTTATTTTGCTTCTCCAACCCCCTAAACTCTTTTTATTAATTTATTTTGTAACAAATCTATTATATTAAATTTACTAGGATTTTGTTATAAGAAGGATTAGAGCATCACTTACACACACCTACATCTAATGGTTAAAGGACATATTCTTTCCGTGGATGGTGAATTTATGCCTCCCGAAACGATGATTGATCAACATTCTTTTAACACCTTCAGAGGTGGCCATTAAGATGTCACTATATTTATATATGATATATAATATGTTTATGTTTTCCTTAAACTTATTTATTTTTCATTTTGGGCATAACTTTATGGGTTCCATTATGGGTAAATGTGATATCTTCATTTAAGGATGTGCGGACTACCGCCCCCTCAATGTGATTTGATTCGTTAAATACCATATGTGGGACGTATAAAGGATGGAGTTTTGATATTATATATGATATTATACTGGAATTATAATATAACTTTATATCATTATGATTCAATTCTATAAAATACGAAATAGAAATGAATGTAGCGTTCATGCGTACGTATGGCTTACCGTCTCCATGAACAGTGCATTGCATTTCTTACCTCTAAATGTTATATAATATTATAAATGCATTCATGTATTGGATATATATGATATCTATGATATATACATCATTATTATAACTCTGGATATAATGGATACATGAACAACTTGTAATTTTAAAGAGCATATTTTGACTCAAGTACCAATGATCGTTAAAACAACTGTTATTAACTAAAATAATTACATAGTGTTCATGACATGGTAATAAGTGATATAAAAGTAATAATGAACATTAAAAAGGTTCTTAAGCTAGTATAAATTAACTCATGTTTAATATTCATGAGATTAAAGAACGAACGAGTCAAGTCGGACCTGAGGTATGGGACTTCGTCTCAATCTCCTTTCATTGAGGCATATTTTATTTTATACACAACGTTATTTTATATGGTGTATAAACCCCTTTGACTTTTCTGTTTATCCAAAAGGAATATTTTTTTATACAAACAGTTTTACAAAATGAAAAAGTGAATGTTTTTTTCATATGTATGCAGCGACAACGACTTCTCCACCGCCGTGACTATTATTTTAGTTTCAGCTTCCTCTACAAGACATACATTATTTTTAAAAGAAAAATAAATTCCATGTTTTACTTTTCTTTTATTTTGGAATTGAAAATGGTTTTCATAATGTTTTTATATCAATGTGTTGTATTGATATCTTGTGATTGAAATGAGGAAATGTTATGTTTCCTTTATGTATGTTTTATGTGAAACAATTATGTTATGGTTCTTGGGCATTGTAATGAAGACGGGTGGTTCCGTGATAAACTAATGGCAGGTGAGCCCGATATAGCTCTCCAATGCATTGGGTAACGTGAAGGAGTGAAACGTTAAGGTTTCTCCGAAGATATTTAGGGAATATACTATAATGGGTATTCCAAACGTAACCAAGAGGGTTACTCTCTACATAAGAATGTTATGAATGCCTCAAGTTACCTTTATGTCTTATGATTTCTATGATTTATTCATGATTTGATGAGGTATGTTAAAGTGATTATGTTTTATGGGTAAAGTATGATTTCATTCTTATGTATATATGAACTCATGTTTCCTTTCCATATTTTTTTTATATAACCCATACTGAGCTTTTTATGCTCATCCCAAGTCTTTTTTGAAATGTTTTTCACAGGTCAAGGGAAAGGTATATGATATGATGATAGTGTCAAGGAAGTGTCAAGAAAGAATCCATGTTTTATTTTAAATATGTTCCATTGATGGGAAAAAATGAATAATATCTTTATGTAACCAATTTGTGTAAATTTGGAATGTAATGCAAGTTTTATGATCTAATTCTCTAAAGCTCTAAACCTGAAAAGATCCTCAATGTGTAATCTTGTAATAACTCAATATTAAGTAAGGTTTCAGGATGGGGCCTTATATAACCAATATGAAATGAATGGATATATCCACTATCATGGATCTAGAATTCTTTAAAGCTTCCCTTACATGTTTATATATATATATATATTCAAATAAAGTATATTCTAATAAATTGTGTAGATCTTTAAAAGAATGAATTTGAAAATGAAATGTTATTCTCCTTGAGAATAATTTTAATTAATCTTCCCCATATAAATTTCCATATAATAGGACATTATATGATGTAACATTTGTTTTACTATGGATATGATCCATGGATACTATTTTTATTCTTTCTATTGTTGGTGTCTATATATGATGTCATCATATTTATGAAACCTATTTCTATTCCATTAGATAGTTTATGATGAAGTGTTTATGAAACCGGGATATATACATGGGTTTTGATATGATGAATGATTTATGGTCCCATTGAAAACATAAGTATTGTTTTTAATAAGTTATGGGTTGGAGTGTTGTCTTCATAAATTGAATTAGAAAATGTATTATAGCTAATAATATAATTAAGGGAAAGAAGCCAATGTTATTGATATTTGACGAGAAACAAGTCGATGTGCATGATCTGTTAAGGGTCACAGTAGTCACATCTTGATCTATGACTCACGGTAGTCAAAATTTTCATAATTAAATTTTTTCTATATTTTTTAAGAGGTGGCATAAATTAAAGACATAAATGTGTAGTTCATGAGTGTGTTATGATAAGTTTTAGTTGTTATGGTTCATTTATATTTTTATCTCCAAAAGTTCGTTTTATGTTACACAGATGAAGGGTATTAAAGTTTTATGTAACAATCATGATCAAATACACATATTTTTTATCTTATGATTTTTAAGATAATAAAACTATATTTACCATAATTACCCTTACTAGGCATAAAATGTTTCATTTTTTTATTTCTCTGTTACACATGATATGACGAATGGTATAAGGTCTAATATTGTAATATAGACCTAATTATGATGATTTAGGTTGGAGGTGGTGCATATATTTTATGAACCAATTTTTTATGATTCTTAGTATATATAGGCATTAGACATTTAAGATCCTCATGAGTGTAATTTTATAATGATATTTATATAAATCTAAAAAGTAAGTAATATGTATTTATAAAATGTTTTGGCCGTTATATATAAAATATATAAAGCCGTTTTTATTTTAATTCTCAAATAATTATCATTATTTATTCAATCTAATGTAAAATAAAAAAAGTGCTTACACATACCGAAATACATCGGTCTTATGAAGAATGGTATTTTAGAATCCATCATCATCTATATATTCTATTTATATATAAAAATTTATTAAACATTATGTAATATATAAAAATATTATGATTTTATAAAAATAATGCATTATTTACCTTTTTTTCATTTAATTATTTGAAAATTCTAAACATCCCAAATATATTTACGAATACAAGTACATATATGATGTTTTGTATTTAGTTATAAAACACTTATGTTATTGGTTACTTATAATAGATCATATAATGAATAAATATGGAATTAGTATCGTTATAATGATACAAAAACTAAGACCAATGTTCAATGGCTGGAACTATAAAAATGAATATATCATGTTTACTAGGAAAATTAACAAAAAAAATATTTTTTTAATGATTTATGGATAACAAATTGGTTACTGGTAGTTATTATAGAGTGGAAAATAGAAACAAAATTAATAATATCATAATTTTTATCATTTATAACTAATATATATTTATTATTCAAGTGGGTATATATTTTACGATGAATTATCGGTCTCTATGTGAGGTTTTTGTCTACAAATACATTTTTCAAAGAGATCATTCATTTTTTTAATCTACATTAGGTAACTTTTTTGGTATTTTTTTCGTAAAAATATCTATAATGTTATCCCATTGTAATGTATGGGGTTATTTGGAATTCTGGATATTTTCATCATCATTAATATTTTAAAAAACTAGAACAATGTTGTTAATAAAAAGAATCGAATTTTTTCATTTTTTTTCTCTGGTTGTATTTCCATTCAAGATTGTTTTCTTTATAGTTCTTTATATATATTATTTTCAAAAAAACGTAACAATTTTTAGTATTATTTAAAATTATTTTTCATTTAAATTGAAAAAATATAAAAATTTAATAAATATAATTTTTTATAGTTTATGTCTTACATTTTAAAAATGTATGGAAAAATTTAATTAACATTTACATAATGTAAAGAATATCCCATAGTCATAGACATTTTTTGTTAAATTTAATCACATAAATTTTATGATGATTTTACATGTAGAATACTATTACAAATTTTTAATGATTTCTTTTAAAAAAATACCATCATAAATTTTAATAGATATTACTTTTAAGTATAATATTTTATTCAAAAAAACATAATATTCATCATCTATTCAATAAATTTATTAGGATTATTATGCATCAATAGGGATAGGATCTTATGATCTCATACACATTATTTTTCAAAATATAATAATGAAAATAGTAATACGATTTTTTTATAACATGTTCATTTTCACCAATATATTTACCTATGATGAAATAGTGGCATAAATTATGATCTTGTTGCACAATTAATAATGATTTATTTTATTTTTATGCTTGTCATGTATGTGATTAATTACATAATAGATAACATTTAAATTTTATTTTTATTCCCATATAAATTAAAAATAAAAAAGTATTATTTGAATGATATCCTCTCTTAACTCATGTTCTATCATTAATAACTTTTCACTATAATGACTCAGGTTTTATTAGTTCAATACCTTGTTCTATAACTCATGAATTATGGTCAATGACATGTTCACGTGTTTTAATATAATTTATAATAATATTCATTTTCACATATATATTTTTTCAATTCATATAAATAATGCCAACTATGATTACACATAATGTGTATCTATGAACACCCTATCTGATGATTCCATGCTTGTAGATAATGGTGAATGATTTTAAGGAGATTTATAATAATGGAATAATTAATGAATATTTTTATGAATATGTTGATTATATTTTATGTAATAATTTTTTTATAAAAATAATAAATGTTAATTCTTCTCGAGTATCTATTATTATGAGATATAATGAATAATTCATAAAAATACTAGTATATGTTTTATTTGCTATTTCACCAAATTGGGTTGATTTAGAAAACATTATTAGAAAATTATGCCATGATAACCACATATATATTCTATATAAACGTAGTATAATTTATATCACCGTCTGTGAAATTGTTACTAAGGAAAATGAAATGTTTATCCTCAATATATTTTAATATATATTTATTCATCATAAAATGTAATGTTTCTAGAATCACTAAGACTTTCACTAGTGACACATGATCATCATTAATCGATATTTTCATCGATGAAACTCTAATTAAAATAATAATTAATTATCATTTATTAAATGAAAGTGCACATAAATTTAATTTTGAAATAATTTAAAATAAAATATTCGTAATTACATACTTTTAATGTTATTTAGAGCATGAATAACATTATGTTAAAAATCTTGAAAATTATATTGTCCTCAATATATAGAAAATGTGTTGAAAATGTTAGTTGGAAATAAAAAAGTGGGAAGAATAATAGAGGATATATATATATCTTATTTTATATAAATTTAAATAATCCATTTATATCAGAAAGAGTCAATATAAAATCATAGATTTATAGGTTTGTAAATCCTGCAAAAAGAATGATGAATCAAAACAAGGGAAAAATTTTGGACAAAAAATAATAGATAAGGTATATTACCCATATATATATAATTTTGTTATATTTAAATCCCAATGGAAATTAAATGTTCAAAAATAAAGTTAGAAATATAATTCATGAATTTAGAGTAAAATAGATTGTGTTTTAGAGATAAAATACATCAAACTTCCCTTAATGAAATCTAAATCTGAGAAAATATCTATTTTAATGTTATATTTCAAATGAAAGACTCACCAATAAATTTACCCTAAATAAATGAACAATTTCCCTAATATAATGAAAATATCATTAAAGATCACTAATTTTAGATATCTATTAATATACATCACATTGAATTCTATATTATATTCACTCTTTATAAATATATATTTATAAGCAATTTGTAATATATTTTCCCCATCAGATGATTTTAGTATTCATTTTGTTGTAGTCGATCTTGTATGGAAGTGTTAGTATTCATTTTTATAATATTTTAACTATTAGAATATATATTTAATTAATAATATTATATTGGGGATATATATATTTCCATTTTCACCTAATTACATATATTGATGTGGTTCATGGGAAAATGTATCATAATCTATATATATTGGCTTGTTTTTTCAATACAAAATGTTACATTATAATAATATAACATTTGCATTTAACCGATGTAAGAAAATTAATTATTACACATACAAATTATTTATTTCATATGTGTAAATTATTTATTCTTTATTACCAATTCATAATGAAAATTATCATTATAATATAGTGTCTTAATTAAATTTATTTGAACTAACCCAATGATCAACATTTTATACTAATGAACATGTAATATTTTTAATACAATTATTGATATTTCAATTTTATAAACCCCAAATTAATTAAATTTAATATAAATATATTGAAAATTTCTATTTAGAATTAAAATACAAGATAAAGTAATTTCATATGATATTATATGACTACATATATACATTTATGTTTGACCACATTCTAAAAATGGTTTTCATTATAAAAATGGATTCACTTCTATATCATTGGACCTAAAGAAACATAACATGGTATTTGAATTTCAATATTGAATGTGGGTATTTATTTATGTGATAGAGAGGGTATGTATTTTTTAAGAAGTGGTGGTGTAGGGGCCGTTTAAAAATGTATTTCAACAAAATATGTGGAAATTTCCATTACGTAATATTTATGGAAGTTAATTATTTTATTCCATGTGGATCATAAGAGAATTATTGATCTGTATAAATTAACCTTATAATACATTTTTTATATAATTTTTACTATTTTATTCTATATTTTAACAATATATTATATTTACTTTTTTATATTTTACTAATATAATACCTAATGTACCTCGTTAAAATATTTTTCTAAAAAAGGAAATTCAACATATTAACCGATTTCTATAAACTTTTTGAATAATATAAATCCATTTTTTTAAATTAAATCACTAAATAATAAAAATATATATCTCAATAAAAAATTTATTATTTTATAAATATATTTTTAATTTTTTTAAATTCATATTAATTATATTTCAATAATTATAACTTATTAATTACATAATGGATAATAGGTATATGTAATAAATAATTAATATTATATATTTACATTTTTTTAATTTTCTCCATAAATATATTTTGATACTCTTTCACATAAAACAATTACATATAAGAAATTAAAGTAGTTATATATGTGCCTAATGTTTATTTATATTTATTAAAACCATTTTTATTTTAAAAAGTCATATTAGTTTTTTCAATTCTATATAAAAAATTAATAATTTTACAAAATATTTCTATTATAAAATTTCAAAAAATTTCTAATAGAATTAGTATATTTTTTCAGTTTTCATTAGTTCTATAGTTACCATTAATGTAATGATATTTATGGTAGATTGGTACATGGAATATTTTATTCATTTTGTGTTTTCATTTACATATTGTACTAGCCATCAACTAATTTCTAATATTATTTAATGATTGATTATTTATAAATTGTTTTGATATTATATTTCATTTATTATATTCATCATATATCAAATTTATATTAATTTTCATACAATGTTTATTTTATCACATAATATTGAATGAAAAATATTTACTTATAGAAGAAAGAACAATAAAATATTTTTCTTTAACATTCTTCTATATTCTTATTTTTTAATACTTTAAATTATTATATTTTATTATATATTTCTTGGTTCTATTTGGATTTCCCTATATATATTTATTTATATATAATTTATATTCAACTGTGTTGATATTTAGACTATATTTCTATCATGTTCTATAAGGAACTAGATTCAGATTAGTGGTGAGACAAGAGTGGCTGGACATGATGGTTGATATAGGACTCTGCTAAGGATATAAGTCATATATAATAATATTATTTTGGGTGAATTCTTATCCCCATTTTGTATGTATATATGATTTTCCTAGTGTATATTATTTTTATCATATAAAACATCTTTTTTATACCACAATATCATTTTGAAACATCAATCAATTTATAACTATTAATAATTCTTATAACATTTATTTCATAATCAAATCATAAAATCATGTATCTATTTTGGAAATTTCTCATTTAAATGTTAGATTATGATTTCAAACCATGTATATATTCTCTTAGATATTTTTTTAGGGCCACTTCACCCAAGTTTTTATGCTTGACTATAAAAGAGATGTTTCTACAGTCCCACAAAATACCTCACTATGGCTATTAGTCAAAAAATGGGGCATTTGTAGCTAATTAAATATATTATATTTTTCTTGTATTCCTTATATCTCTATCTTTGATATTCTATTTCTCTATATTAATTTCATTTTCACATCTTGATAAACACTCCTTTGGATTTCATTGTTATTTTTCCCACTTTTTTATTATATCTTACACAACATGACATACATGTAGAATTTATAATTCACTCTTTTTCATTATTATTCATTTTCAAGTATTAGTGAATTTAATCAGTTATTCAGATATTTATTACATTATGCAACATGATCAGGTCAATTTTTTAAATGGGGATATGTATAAATCAATCCAATATAAGTACATAATGATAATTATTATAATTTCATCCAATTAAATTTTTTTATATAGATTTATTTTTTAATTTAAAATTTTATTTCATAAAAATCAAAATATATATTTTTACATGATCCATTAAAAAATTTCATCACATATCACATGTTAATGATTTAAATAACTACTCTTTCAAAAATAAAAATCATTGAATATTATATTATATAATTTCATTTGAAAAGAAATATTTGAACACAATATTGAAAAAAACTATTAAATAAATCTATTGGGTGATAAAAACACCAACCAATCCCTATAATTGAAAATATATTAATATTTATGTTTTTGATTCAAATATAATGTGTAATATAATTTAGCAAGCTGAATCATCACATCGTGATACCATCATTCATTGTAATTTTTCATCCTATGTAATTGTGGTACATATTTATAATGTATTACTTTCAAGTGGATAATTAATGATGATGTATCTATAACATGATATTAAAATAACATCCTATAATTTTGTTTCGATGATTCCAAATAATAGGAAAAAAATTAGTTTTATTTAAATATTTGTACCATTGATATTAATTTTGTAATAATTAATCTAAATAAAAACATAATTTAAATGATGTTTTTAATAAATCTATGTTATTCAGATTTGATATCATCATTTTTCATTAATAAATATTTTCCTATTATTTATAAATACAACATGAATATGGATAAAATATCTAAACCATGTACTCTTAATTAAAATTGAGTAACATAGTGGAATAAAAAATAAATGAACACATGAATTTTACTTGTAGAAACATTCATTGTTTTTAATAGACCATCTAACATTCCCCATAATTCATTAGTATTTTTTGGGTCATATAAACAATTTCTTTTATATTGAAAATAAAATTTTCCCAAATATATTCAGATAATTTCATAAATATATTCTAAAAAATTCGATTATTTTAGTTTCATTATAATTAATCATCTATAAAACCCATCAATGATTCAATGTTTGAGGTAATGGAAATGATGTTTTTTAATTTTTTCAAAAATAATGCAGTGATATTTCTAACTATAAAAATTATTTTCTCCAATATTTCCCAATATGATTTATATTTTCATCTAGGTTAATTTATTACCATATTAAAATTCTTTTAAATTAAAATAATATACTCATATTATCACAAACACACTCAAAAATATAATTTAATTTTCCTCAACTTTTAATACAATTTCATTCATGAAAAACCCCTTACCCCATTAAAAAAAATTCTAAAATATTTCTAAGAAAAGATAAAATCAAATTTATTAGATTTTGAAAAATCCACAAGAAATTTATGGACATTACCTTCATGCAATAACATTAACTATTATTCTATCAATGTATCCCATAGTAATTCTCATCATTGATATATAATTAATTATAAATTTTCTCAATTATAATTGTTATGAAAAAAAGTCACCCTATCTATATAATTTTATATCATATATAATGAGATAATATATCCATTTCAATTCCTTGATAATTCTTAACCATACCTATATATAGTATATTTCTGGAATTTTCAATTATTAACCAAATCATAGTTATTGACTCATTGAAATCATTATAGATATCATTATATAGTGAAACCATATTTTTTTTTTCATTATGAAAATACATTTGAAAAATATTTTTCATTGAGTGATTTTATTCATATAACTATATAATAAAAGTATTATTTAATATATATGTTCAATATATGCAGAAAATAATCATTATATTTAAAGTAATTAATTCCAACACACATTTTCTACAATTCTGATATAAATGTTAATATATTTCATATAAATTTTAAATATCATATCGTACGGATTGAAAATATTTTATTGGTTATTTTATGTTTTTTGACACGAGAGTCGAATAATTTTTTTTTCTAGGTATTATAATGGGGCCATTACAATAAAATTATTTTCCATATAGTATGATGCTAAAAATTTCTAATTGAATCTAGATACCATAATCATTTTTATTTAGACAACCAATCATAATAATAATGTTAGATTCTATCATGAGTGGAACAAGTGATATTGAATCTTGAAATAACTTGACAGCTTCTCCCTCATTCATAATATATATCAAATATGACCTATTTGATCCCTTTTCATTAATAATCATTAATAAATTAGTGACATTGGATGAAATGTTTTAATAAATTGAATATTTAATTTCACTAAATACTTTTTCTATGACTTTTTATTCTAATATTTTTTACTTAAATGAAATTTTAGTTATAAGATAATATATATTATAAGTTATAATATAATTAAATAAATATTTAAATACAATTTTTCCATATTTATTTTGATAAAAAAAATTTCTAGAGTACTTTTATTGAGAAATGAGTACATTCATTAAAAAATTTATTCATGAAAATGTGAAGATTCATTGAAGTATATTATTATATTCATTGGAATTATATTATATTATCTATATTCCACATATAAAAATTTCAATTTTACCAAAATAGTTTCCTAGCTAACCAATCATCATATACGTCACCCTATCATTTGTTTACATCAATATTATCACACAATACCAATTTAAATTTATAATTGAATAACATTACAATTGTATCAGGTATGATGATATATTGAGTCAATAAACAATCATCAATCATCTTTTGAGAACATGTATATTTTTTTAAATAAATATTTATTAATATATATATATATGCGATGTTTTTTATATTTTATTGTATATTTGATGTAAATTATTATTAAAAATTACAGTTCACTATTTTGATGAATCAATTCATGAATCCAACAAATTCACTGTAATATATTAAATGATAGTGTGTACACCCTCAACAGAATATTTAGTATCCATACTAATACCTTCCTCATCCCTTGGGGTATAATACATCTAGGAATGCTATAACGCTAAAAATAAAGGATCCAAATTTGGTTTAAACAAATATGTAAGAAATTTATTATATACGATAGAAAATATCATGTAATAATTGAGATAAATGATCATGTATCCATTCCATGTAGCATGGACATCCAATTATGACAAATAAAAGGAATATAATTCTATGTTAACTCATACGTGAAAATAATTACAAGGTAGATTATTACTACTAGATCCCTAATCTATATAATGCATGACCACTATGTGATAGTGATGTACATATTTATTGGATAGATAATTATATAAATTTAGGGATCTAATTTACATATTTTATAGATAAAATTACAAATGAAAGATCTATTAATTAACATATATAATTATCTGTAGGATTTTAACTTCATATAAATTGAAGATACACTTCACCAAACATGCATAAAAATATATAATTCACAATACGGAATTTAGTTTTTCATTTTTCTATTCTTTCATAAAACACATATCCAACGTGACATCAATAATAAAATTATATAAACCATTTTCTTCAAGACATTAAAATACAAATAAATGATAAATGAACCTACATAAATTTGTTTTGAATGATAATTTTTTATCGTGTTAATAGAATTTAGAGATAAAATTTTTAATGATAATAACATGAAAAATATTTTTATGACGTGGGAATATTATATTTACTTTTAGATAATAATAAAGAAATGGATATTTTGGATAAAGTGTATATAATAGAATATTTATTTATATTAGTTGAATTTTTTTACTTTATGAGTGAGGATTTATCAACAAAATGGAATGATATTTTCATTACATCAATGATATAGGGATTCAAGGGTGTCTCGATTGGGTATTGACATTAGTATATGACCATTATTTTTTGTTTCACTACTCATTATTGGTGTTCTCCATAGTTTTTTCTCAATGCCAATTTTTCTATTTTTAAACAGAATCTAAATTTAGAGTTTATTTCAGGATGAAAATAATATTATATGATAATGAAAATATACAATATAGAGTCATATAACCCAATAATACAATATTTTAATTGATAATCCTTGATAAATATCAATGAACATAACCAAATATACATGAAAACGTTATATAGACTGAAAATATTAGAATGGAAATGACCCATAGTAAAATGGGATTGGATTGATATTTTGAGAGATTGAGACAATAATATACGATCATATAGTGTCATTAACCATGAGAAATTAAATACCTATAATCCAAAAGAGAAATAATTTATGATGAGTAACAATCTAGAGACATAATAATTCTAACATTCAATGGATTTCTTCCCAAAAACAAAGTAACACGAGGGAACTAAAATTAATCGAAATCATTTTAGTCCATTTGAAAGATAATCCTTAAAAGATTTCCTATTTATAACCATTAATTACAGTATAAAAAATATAAAATATAATAAGAAAAAATATAGAATTATTTTATTATGGATGGTGAAAAAAAAAGAATCAGTAAGTAATTAAGTAAAGATGTAATTAGTTTATTCCAAGAACACCAAGTAAATGTTAAAATTATATCATATTGAAATTTACTCAAGACAAACAACATGAAGTGTTTATTCATTCGGACAATATAGTTTTAGAATAAACATTAGAATATGAGATAAACAAGTGGATGTATTTTTTATGATAATTAAATTTGATAAATACACTATTAATGTGAATTAATATAAAAACCTATAAACACTGAACATGAAAATATATCATTGAGTAATGAAAAAACTTTTCTAAAATGGAATGTGACCTACATAAAAATTTCCTTCTAATGTGTCAAATGAATTATCCAACTAAAACAATTACAATGTTATAGAATATGAAATCATTAATCTACCCATTTTGAATCCAACTAGGAACATATTAACTACAATAAGGATTCCAGAATATTAATTACCGCAGGAATGATTAATAATATTTTGTTGGGACTAATGTATTGTATAAAAACTAAATTCCTTTTATAAACCCTAAGAAGATATTATAAATATTTCATTTTATATAGAATCTTTAATTTCCATTATTTATAAATATATAGACACCATTGATGTAGCTAAGATGTTTATGAAGAATGAATTTTTATATAGATGAAATATATGAATCATGACATCAATTTAGAAAATATATGATGACTAATGAATAATAGTTGAAACAAAAACAAAGGAAATCCACGGTCTCTTGAATTTGAAATGTGGATGAAGAATGATTTATCAATATAAGAGAATATACATGATAAAAAAGATTACGTTTAGATAGAAACTATATATATACGAGACTAGAATATTCCACCAGTAATGATAAATGAAAACTAATATTTTGTGACCTTAAGATACAAATTCTACAATGGGGGAGAATAAACCATTTTATTTCATCTATGGGTAGATAAACAAGCACTCATTAGTGGAATTATTTTAATTAAATGACTTAATAGAACATTATTGGATTTTTTAGATAGATTTTAATTGTGACTCTTCTTAGATAGGGATCTGGCCATATTTTTATATATATAACATTTTTCTATAGTGATTCATCTATTTACCATTTTTATAATTATGATTCCCATAAAATTATGATCCTTTATTCTTTTTATGTTTTTTAATGTAAATAATAATCATTTATTGAATTTACATGACATAGGGAATAGAACATATAACATTATTTGAAGATAAACACCATTAAAATGAATACAATGGTTGAAAACAGTTGCACCTATATGAACTATTAATTATATTGGAGTAATAATTTTATTCAAATTTATATAATATGAATTAATATTTTTTTATATGAATAAAACAAAATGATACTTCAAAATTGACACTATGTAATGAAAACAAAAATTAGGTTTCTAATATAAATGGGATGAACTATGAACATGAAAGGATAGATATGATATAAAATGTTTTTGAATCGTCCTAATTTATTTAAATGTTTATACAAGTATTATATTTTTTTATTTATGGTCTTATTATTTTCCAAATTTCAAATAACCCACATTTTTATTTTTTAAAAAAATAATTTTATTATTAAAATAATGTTATTACTTCAACATGAAACCGGTGTGTGATGTGGACGCCTCTATGAGAAAAATACATTTGTCCAACTATTATGATATATTTATAAGCGATTTATAAGTATTAATTTATATACACACCTTGATAATAATAAAATGAGGTAACAAATCCATATGTCATGACCATATAAATTACACTCTATAACATCACTATTCATGTTGTTGTTGTTTTATTCAAACCACATTGACAGAGGAATTATCAAAAAAATGATGAAAAAATATACTTCTTTCTATATCTTATTCTCTAATATCAGGATATTAAAGAATATTAATTATTCTAATACATTAAGAATATATTTTCATCTTCAAACATTATTCATAGAGGACTACAGCCTCCACAAAATAATGTGAAACATTTTTCATTTTATATTAACATGTACTGTATCAATGATATAGTTAACAAATATATAAATTTTATATGATAAAAACTCAATATTATAATTTTTAATAAATATTTACAATTCAATTAATATATTACCTAATAAAAATGGAAACAATGTTAATGTATTCATATGACATTAAATCTCAATAAACATCATAATTTAGTTTCTATATCCAAAAGTGATGGATTAATATAAAACATATTTAATGATTGTATAATATATTTATATCATGGTTCTCATTTTGTAGATTATGTAACTGTGATCAAGGTGTTAGGATCTAAAATTCAATACCAATACTTATATAAAATATAGATATTGTTACCTGAAATAATGATTTTAAAAAAATTCATAATAATGTGTTGACTAATGGATATATGTAAATAATATATTGATTTTTTTGTATTAGTATGTTGATTTTATTGAATCAAAATAATAATAAATGTAAAATACATGATATTTGAACATGTATAATAATTTTAGGATTAAGATAATGAATTTTTTTCTCAAATTATTTTATTTGTAAAATATGTTATATTATGCATCTATCTTCATTTATGTTGTGTATATACTTCTCTTTTGACATAATATATAATAAGATTATTAATTATAGTTATATTTAACATTTTATTTATGTCATTATTTTATGGTTCTTATGATTCAACAGTTACCATAGAATATAAGTTATTACTAGGGTCTCTTAAATTTCTTGAAATCATATAAAATATTAACTATTAAATTAATTTGTTTGGTACATATAATTGTTCATTAAATTTTCATGTCATGAATTAATTAATATAATTAATATTTAGTCATTAATTTATATTAATCTCTAATGTTTCTTATGTTTCTAAATATAAAAAATTACTACTGGATTTTTATCTCCCTTGTGTTTCTCTAAGACACATTCCATATTTAGGATATATTTGTATTATGTAGTGTATGTAATAAAAATGAATGATTATTAATTTTCTTCTTATTACTTTATATTGGATTAAAATATCCATGTAACAATAATTATTTCATGTGGATTATGATTG
Source organism: Viscum album (assembly GCA_963277665.1). Lineage (NCBI taxonomy): Eukaryota > Viridiplantae > Streptophyta > Magnoliopsida > Santalales > Viscaceae > Viscum > Viscum album. The sequence continues at coordinate 222,862,390 of OY728143.1, forward strand.
TGATAAAGGATTTATGTTATTATGTCATTGTCTATTTGAATTTTTTATGACTACCATTTCGATGATGACATGTTATGATCCACCTCAAGAAAGAAATTAATTATATTATCCTCCTATTATTTATGTAAAATAAATTTTTTTCATTTCTTTTTTATATATTTATGAGATAATGATTCCAAAATAATATTTTTAATGTACGTAGTCTTTATTTATCTCTTTTGTCGAATATATTTTTTCATCCATGTAAATGTTTTCTGAAAATAATTTAATGAATTAATATATTGGATGGTGTAATGTAATTTTACCCATGATTGAATATTTTAAATAGTTTTTATGAATATTTCTATTTTTTAGATGAAATGTTTTTCCAGGATTTTAATATAAAAAACCCCTGGGATCATTATTTTAAAAATTAATACATGAATGGGTATTCTAGTTTTCAAAACTAGTCAATGATTTCATACTATCATTAAATGTTTACACTATTAATTAGAAAATAAGATTTCTACATTAATATTTTTGTTTCTTTTTGTTTTTAAATGGGTGATTGAAATGTAAAATATTTAATTTTCTTGAGAAAATATTCTATGTATTTTATTAAAATATTTTTCTATATAAGATGAAATCTTATAAACATAATTATTATTTATAAGGATGTTATCTAATTAAAAAAAATTATTTCTATTAATGAACTATGATTACACTAAAAAGATGATTATGAAATCCACTCGTCATAATTATTTTTTTCTACGATGAAATGATTTAATGTTTATGAAACATGTTTTTTTTAAAATATTTTTTTATGAATAAATGATATTGTAACATATATTATGTCTCATTTTTTGATATTTTGAATTTCTTATAGTATTATGAAACATTTTATATTATTTTTCTTATGTGGTTGGTGGTTATATTATAAAACAAGGAAAATTGATATGTTATAGCTATGGATTGTGGTTATGTCATAACCAATGATAATGGTTACACAATTACTTGGGATGGTGGATATGTTGTAAGCAATAAAATGGGATAATTTATCAACTACAAAAATTATGATATAACCATGGACTAGTATTTAGGTAATAATATGATATGATAGTGAAATAAATATATCTATTAAATTAGTTAAAAAATGTTTTAAATCTAAGGGTATAAATGTATTATAATCTGCAACTATCCCAATTTATTTCATAAATTTCCACAAATGATTTCCCAATTTGTTAACATTGACTACTACGATGGTTTGGTTGGTGAACCCATTCCATTGTGATTTCCATTCAAATGAGCCTTGACCACACAAAAATAAATTTTATATGGTAGTGTATAAGATATAAATCCATGTATTTTTCCTATGTTAATATCTCCTGGAACATGAATTTTAGTAAATTTACCATTCAATTTTTATGCACTTCAAATAATTATTAAATGACTCATGTTAATAAAAATGGACAGGAATAGTATGGGTTATAATTTTATTCTAATACCAACATACCATTATTTTAATTTAATTATAATATGATCATTCATATTTCCTTTTATTTAAATTCATATGATTCTGAGATAACCATTATTTAATATTGCATTCCATATCTTATGATGAAGGGTTTTTTATATGACATATCTATGAATAGTACTAGTTTTGAAAAACTATGTCGGAGATGTTGTACAACTCATATGTGCATATTTTTTTTATTTTAATATTTTGAAAATAATCTTTACATACATGAATTCAAATTGGATTATTATGTAATATATTTAATATTCATATATTGTGATGTGATATAAATGTGTGAAATGCATAGGTTTCTATAGTTGTTCATAAGGAAATGTAAATATTACCATTTGAAAATTTACATTTATGATAAGAAAAATAATTTTAGATAACTATGGGTATGGATTTTTTCATTATATATAAAAACATCATATTTTTTTATTAAATGATATATTCAATGGGTTCTAAGAAATTACATCAATGTATAGATAGTTTAGATGGATGTGGTACAAACATTATATTATAAGGGCTTATTGACTATTAAAGGTACATATTGGTTTATGAAAAAATCATCACATGGTTCATGAAATTTGGCCATACTAAAAACCATGTTTTAACTCATCAGGGATCTATTTTTGAAATTCATAAACTCAATAGTAACCATCAATAATGATTTGAATAGAGGATTACCACAAATGAATTTTGTTTTTCATATGGCTTCATATACTGTATGATTTATTAATTAAGTCCAAAAAAACTATATTATAATATAATAATAGGTTTCTTCCCAAATGAGTATTGTTTAAAAATCTATACCATTTGGTTTTGTTCATTGCAGGGAAATGGAAGGATTGAGATTGACATTTTAAATCATAAATAATATGTTATTGAGAGATAAGTTGTATGATTACTATAGTGATGAATATTTTGATTATTACTATGATTTTATCATGAAGTATCATTAACAACCTGCACATTATATAACTATTGGACTAAAAATGAAGTTAATGATAGAGTTTACTAAGATATCGAGTAGTGGTGGCCATCGAGGAAAGTGTATTTTGTTTATTATTTGTTGAAAATATGGGGAGACAAACATAAGGGAATGAATCATTGGATTTAGAAGAATATTTATGTGTTTAAAATAATAACCTAAATTTTATAGGTTCATGTAAAAGATGACATGTTTAATTAAAAAAATTATATTAATTATGGTTTCTCCAAGGAATAATCATTGGAAGAATATTTAAAATATGGAAATAATGGGAATTATACAATGTAATGTCCGTGGAGGATAGATCGTGAATAAGGTCAATAATAATTTATTATTAAATGTATTTATATTGAATACAATGATAATCCAAATTTAATATCTTTGGAATGAGGTATTAATGATAAATATGATGATGCCTTATTAATTGACTAAGAATTATGTGTGATGAATGATGTTTTTTAATTGAAAATCATGTATAATGTTCTTCAAATCAGGAACAATTTACGTATTTTTTTCATTTAAATATCTAATTATGTATTACATGATTATGTTGAATGGGACTGATTAAATAAATTATTTATTTATTGGAAGGAATATATTTTGTGGTAAACTCATGACTTAGGGAAATGCAACCCCAAATATGTTCATAATGTTAGCATAATTTTGTTATGTTCAGATAAAGAGATGACTTTTATGGATAAAATAAATTGGATAATATTGATGACCATTGATATAATTGATGAGTAAAAATATAAGAGTTTTATATTATAATTGATATATTATATAATAATTTTTGATTTATAGAATATATTCAATAACATGTTTCTTTTTGTGAATAATAAAAAACATTATGTTTTTTTACTATGGCTTTGCGGTAATTAATCATGTTTATTTATTTTTAGAGATTATATGGCCAAGGTATTCAAATGTTTTGTATGTGAACATTATGAAATGTTTTTGTTACATAGGGGATTAATGTTGTGATTATTATATAAATATATATATCCTATTTAAAAAACCTGGAGTTTTTTAAAGGTATTATGGAATCTATTTATGTAATGGTATTAGTTGAGAATTTGATAAATTTTTAGATATTAATGTATTGTTTAATATTATGATGATTCATCAACATGGGGTAGATAATTATTCTAAATATTTTTAATGATATCACTAGATATAATGAATTACTAATCATAATTTTATGGATATTATGATACATTTGTTCCTCAAGGATGTGAAATTCGTGAAATTTTCATAGAGTAATAGATGAATTCAAAATTTATAAAATCAAAACAATTGGATGATATTGTTATTATCATATGGATAGAAATTAGGTATCTATGTTTTATCATGTTCTCTATCTATATAGTAAATATTCCCAAAGAATTTGTAAACAGATGTTGTAAAATAAAATTTTCATAGTAAACACATTTTTATGAGTAAATAATATTATAAATTTTATTAGGTTTCCGGGTTTTTGGTGGTAAACATTATCATGACCATTTTCTTGAACAATACATATTAATAAATTGGAATTATTATACTATTACATGTCTATATTTTCACATGAAAATAATGTTAACTTATTTATATTCCATGTTTTGATTTATTTAATGATAATTATTGGGTTTAGCATTATCATTATTCCTAAGGTAGTTCTATTGACATTTTTTATGTGGTGTGTCTTCTAGAAATATATTTTAAATGTAATAACCTTGAATATCGAGAACACGTTAATAACTCAATGTCTCAAATTATGAATAGAGTGATAATGTAACATTATTATATTTTATATACTATATTTTAATATTATATATTTTATGATATCATGCGTTACAGGCAATACAATGATCAAATAAACAACAATATACTACAAATATATTACTATTTGTAGAAAAATTATCACATATCCATTATATTTAATGGTACAATTAGGACTAACTAAATTAATAATGTAATATTATTATAGATGTAAAAAAATAAATTCATTTTCTATAAACTGATTATAAGTTAAAGTAATTTTTTTAAAATAAAAGAAATTTTTTCATAAAATATTATTTATATGAATATTAAGTGTTTTTATATTAATAAATTAAAATAGTACTATTTTATATTGAATTTATAAAAATTTATAAAATTTATATTCAAAAAAGGATTTATAATTTGTTCATTTTTTTGATGAATTAGATAAGAATAAATCCAGTTTAATACTTTAAAATATTTTTTTTATTAAAAAAACTATTGCATATAATATTGGGGAAAATTTAACAATTAATATTTTAAAAAAATTCAGAGAAAGAATTTTATAGAATAAAATAATTTTTAAAAAAGAATATATTAAAAAATCATATAGTTAAATTTCATTATTTTTTTGAAATGATGAATGTTTTCGATGAATAGGGAGAATATGGATTCCATTGGAAACATATTATTATTTTTATGAAATTAAAATGTCCCATTTTTTATTGTACCATCTTGTTGCTATTTTTAGGTTTTCATACATCCATTTTTATTAATTATTTGTTTCGTTTTTGATTTGAATTGCTTCTGGTGAGATTATAAAAAATATAGACGTTTCTTTTCTACTTTGTGGTTGGAACATGGTTTTCCTAATTTTTGCACCCTACTATAGAAAATCATGAAACCCAAGGAAGTGGCATAATAAATGGAAACATACATTTTAAAAACCATGTGCCCACCTAATCAGAACCATGTAGCTCATTTAATATAGGAAATTGTCTTCTGCAGGGTTTCTCTAAATCATTCACATATTCCCATGATATAGTTCAAATGATCATTTAATTAATAAAAATTATGATAAAAATTCTATAACCACTCTATTAATTCCCCAACTTATTCGAATGATCTGTATGTGATTTTTACACACCATAGTTATCCTATGATGCGTTCATGGATCTTCAGATCCCTCAAGGATGTGATTTAATTCTTGATACATACCATTTGGTCTTCTCCCATTTTGTTTATGCTTACCGTTATCATTCATCCGGGATATATCTTATCCCCCTAGGATTCCATTATCCACATGACAATTTTTGGATCTAATAACCACTTTTTTCTAAATGAATCTAGGATCGATTCATGGATCCATTTTTCCTTCGTAATGAGTTTTAGTATTTCTGGTACAAATATTTCATTTCAGATAACATGATATTGTGGTATGTTGTTTCATTTTGATTTCCAATTTAGGTTTACCCTAAATTTCATGGATTAACTTCAATTAGTTGAATTAAATTCAATTATATTTTTTTTATTAAAAGTCATTCAATTTGTTTTTTTTAAAATCATTTTTAGTGAGTTGGGGCTTTGAGAATTGTGTTTTTTCATGAAATTTGAAAGCCTCCCATTCTTGTGAATTGTTGTGTGCTTATGAAAATTCATAAAATTAAAATTGATTAATTTAAATATTGGATGGGAATGAAATTGTTTCAGCTAAATTAGTAGATTTATTTGTGAAATGGATTTAATTGAATGACTGTGAATAACACCATTTCTACTAAATTAGTAGTTTATTTTCAAATGGATGGAATTTTGGAAAATTAAATTATTGAATTTAATATCGAAAGTCGATACTGAAATTTAATTGTCAATTGATTTAAAATAAATTATGAGAAAATTGCTTAAAATTGTTTTGATAGAAACCTTTTGTTTTTGTTATTGTGAAATTTAATTTATTAATTAATAAACTTTTAGGGGATTATTATGAAAATTAGATTCTTTGAAAAAAAATGAGAGAAGTTTTTTTATGTTTAATTAAAATAAATTGTCATTTATTGTTTTTTACTTGAGTAGATAAATTCCTTAAGTAGTTATTGTGTCATATTGATAACCATTTTTTATTTATAACATTTTGAAACCAAATATCAGCACATCCCTTAGCCAATGGATAAGAGCCAACATTATATATAGTTCAACAGGACATATGTACATATTATTATATCACCATGATTGTATAACAACTATATCCAATAACTATGATACCTTATTAATAATATATCAATATTCTCCCTTATTTCAATTTTTTGAGTATATTTTTCTATATTTATCTCTATTAAATTCATTATGATGTATAAACTAGATTTTTAATAATAGTGTTTATTTTAGACATTTATAAAAAATGCCATTGATTTGAAAATATTACCAATGTTATGATGTGCATCATTTGTTTTAAATTATTTCCATCATTTGAAATGAATTTCAATTTTTTAAATATAAGCAGTGAATTGTTTTCATTATGATTATGAAATGGGAAACATAATAGTTCTTAATTTAATTCTCTAAATAGATTGTTATCTATTGGAATCTGTTATGGAATCACGGGAATGATCCTACCACACACCCTAGATATGCATTCTAGTGATTGTATATTATCATTATTTATGTTTCAATGGGGGTAATGCACAACATGGATGTGGTTATTACTTTTGATTCGTGGACTATGTGAGAGGATTCCATTGAGACATGGGATGTTTTTCCTATTATTAAGGTACTTGGTTGTATTTATTTGGGTTGTTATACCTATTTGACTCTTTTTATACAAGTCCCAAAAGAGATTCATTTTTATTTATATTTATTCATTATCATTCTTCTGCATTACATGTGGAAAATACCATCCCAACATAGTTTTTTACAATTCTTGTTTCTACTCATCAACCCCTAGTGATCGAGAATACCGTTTAGGATATTTCACGATAGACATGGTTATTGGTTAACAGGGTCACATGAGCTTGTTAGTGACAACGTGGTATGGGATTACCTAGGTTATTCCCTTACATTAATGAAATAATGAAATATATCTTATCTTTCCAAGACATATGAGGAAGTTTTAAATGGCCATCATAGAAATCTACCTCACCAATGAACTTTATGTCACCAGGGGTAGTTTAGGGAAATATCACTTGAGGTGATATTTTTTAAGAAATTCCCTTATTTTTATTTGGATATATTTAAATCCTATAATTTTTTGTATATTCTTTGGGATTAATTTCATTTATAGATTAGTTATACTATTAATTTGATTTATTCTTTTCATTATTTTGATATTGTGTGGCATCATGCCTCTGAGAAGAAATTTAAATCAGATGTAATAGAAATACACTATATCACAAGAGCAAGTGAAACCTTTGGTGGACGTAAATCTAGTGGATATTATTTTGTGTAGTGTAGAAGCACTAAAATTTTCACCATTTCGAATTCTGGTTCTGGCTTTCATAGTGGAATCTCTTAGAGAAGTTCGATATGAATTTTCTGGAGAGTATCTTTACCAAAATTTGGCACCATTCAATGTCACATTTGATCCTCAAAAAACATAAGAGTTTTTGAGTGGAATGGGGAATTTTATGGTTCATTGAAAGTATCAAAAAAATTATCATAATCGGATCCACCTTCGTGCTAAAAGGACTGAGCAAGAGCTGGTTGAACACCATTGTGATATAGAAGATGCATGTGGGAATAAAGTTGAATGTTTTCAATTTCCTTTCAAAACCCAATTATATTAATAGTATATGTTGTTGAAATAATATACTCAGTATTTCAAAAATATGGAGGATGACATGACAGTGAAAGAGTGTGGAATCCAATTTTATGAGAATGTGTAATTTTTAATTGAGATTGTGTCGAATGAAAGGATTATGGCTTCGCTGTTTTACTTGGATGTTCTATAGTTTATTAATTATCATACATTCTTGTGGAATCATACTTATAATGATTATGTATTGGATAGAGTGTATTTTGTTGATATAGACATAGTTTCTACATCAATTTTATTATGATTTTGGTTCACTCTAAGTGGAAGTGTGCATTCCTCAAAGGGAAGGAGGATGTATGATGATTTTCATTGTGGTTCTTGATAGAAGGTTCATTATTGACATCTTATAGTGCATATAATTAGACAATTGGATTTTTTTCATATGTGGAAAGTCAAAACATTAAAAGGGAGTTTTCACTAAGGCTTCCAATAACAATGTATCCTATGGAAACTCGAGTCATATTCAAATATTTATCAATGTTTATTTCATTCTATATATTGGGACATGATCACCAGCACCTTGTAATATTGTGTAAAAACTTCATAATTCACAAGAAAAATTGTTCAAACTACAACAATCTAGAACAAATATTCTTCAAAAACAAGAAGAGTCTCCCAAGAAATAATATGCAGGTCGAAACGCCACAAGTGGTACCATTACTATAACATCATCTAGTAACAACTCTATTAGATGCCTATATATCTAATTTTTTTATTTCATAACATTTAATCAATTATCAAAAAAATATGGATTTTTTATCATGTCAAATGGATATTACTAAACCCCTTGGTATTAAGATATAGAAGGGTTTATGTAGTCCCTATTGTGGTCACTCTCTATCTAATGTTGAGCCTTCATTGAGTTTTCTGAATATTGTCATGAAACCTCTTCATGTCATTTTTGTGATGGATTTGATAATTTATAATGATGGTCAAATTGATATTCAACATCATTGAGTATCCTTAAAAAATATGAGGGTGTGTTTTTTTTTTCTTTTATGGAGAATGGGACCCAAGGTCAAGTAGATCCATAACATCTTATGCAATTTTCTGGAAATTAATTTCAGTGTTTTCATTTAATCAGGAGTAGAAATAATTTTGTTGTGATCTCCCTCTAGTCATCGTAAGGTTTCCTAACGTATTCCCTTCTATTTTCTCTATTTTATCATTGGCAAGGGAGGTAGTGTTTTTGGTTCATATAATGCAGTATTCTCAACCAGTATATATTACCTCTTAACAAATTTCACCAACTGTATGAATGGTCTAATGTTATAGTTGGACATACATCTTCAAAAAGGCATCATAAATATATGTGTGTCACCATGGGAAGTTCATATCACTTTTCTATGAAAATTTACAGTTCACTCCTCCAATGAGGTGAATTCCAAAAGAATAACTGAGTTACTGTAAAAGAATAAATTCAACTACAATGGACTGATAATAAGTTTGATCAGTTAAAATAGAAGAAATTGTTCTTGATTAATAACCATACACCTAGTTATAATTAGATGATGATAAAATAATGTGATGTTCTTAATGATTACATTCTATGAAGGAAAAGATATTATTGGTTCCTTGTCATATCATTTGGCCTAAACAATTATACAAATGTTCTTAAGGTTTTAATTAAGAATATTTCACATGGCTGTCTTTAAACATTCATTGTAGTATTCATTGATTTCATACTTTACTACTCTATATACAAAGAGGATCATGTTGATCAATTGAGAATAAATGTGATGTTTTTAAGAAATCATTATCATTTTCCAGGTTTTCAAAATTTGTTTTATAGAATGAGTAATTGAAATTATTTGGACACATGGTGTTGAAACATGGAATTTTGTTTGATCCTGAAACGACGAATGATGTTTTTACATGGTAAAAGCATTGAATTTTTTCAAGATCTAGATATTATTGGTTAATGATGAATAATATCACAGTTTGGATGATGACTTCTAAATTTTGGATTTTATAATTACATAATAATATCAGAAGTGAGTGATTTATGCTTGGAATAGGAAATGTCGGAATTATTTTGTTTACATGAAATGTCTTTTTACTACCCCACTTTTTTTACTCTTCCAAATCCCATGAATGGCTATGTGGACTTTTGCGATACATATGATTCAGTCATGAAAGCAATATTATGCATGGTAAACATGTTGTTTCTTATGTATCTCATCATATTAAGCCACATGAAATCTATTGACTAACCCATGGACGTGACCATATAGATATAAAGAACAAGTTCAAAAATTGACGGATTTAACTTTATTGATCAAGGTTTACTATTCTTTTTACCACAACATTTTTACTTAAATAACTACTCTAGATTATTTAATATTATTCCATAGGCATTGGGTGTAATATATACAGTCATTCAATTTTGATATAGACTATAACATAGGGAATGGGAATGTCAATTTAGATGTTGTAACAAGGAAGTAATTGACCCGGATAAAGAAATAAACATTAGAAAAGTGGAAAATTATGGATCATTATGAATATTTTAGAATAATAGACTAACAATATGGGATTGAGGACTACATTTCTACTGTTAAATTGAAATCCTCTCTTCTTTAATTGATTCATAAAAAATAATAGGTTTATGATAAGTTATATTGAATTAAATACTCTTTTAATTGTGGGGAACCCACACATGATTTGTCCATCTCCATGGTTGAAATTTTATGATTTCAAAAACATTTTTTGGTACCATCTTCGATGAGGAATGATGTTATGGTGGATTTCCGTAGTTCCTAGTAGTATATGCGTCAATGAACAAAATGATGTTTTATGAAATGAAATTAAAATTCTAGTGGCCAATTATGACACAAGAGATTGATTAGATAATTTCATGTTGTTATACATGAAATGAGGATACAGTCTAGTAACAGATATCATATAGTTTACATCAGTCACTTACAATCCCTACAATGAAGTGGGATATATTATTTATATGAATTTTGTTCGTGTTTCCACACACCCATAAAATGAGTAATGGGATATTTGTTATTCTCATAAGACCGAGTAAATCGGAAAAATTTATACTAATTAGTGGTGAATCCATAGTTGTATAGTTCGGAAATATCTATGTGAAAGAGATTTTATTCATAGAGTTTACCTTATATTAGTTTGAGATAAGGATCCTCCATTGACATATAATATTTGGGGAGTCCTTCCATATGAACACAGTTCTCATAGCCATTTGAGTATATAATGTCATCCACAGACAGATGGCTAAATAGAAAGATCTATAAATATTCATGAGGATATGCTATTTTCCTGGTTTCTTGACTTTGGCAGAGCTTGGTATGAGAATTTGGGAAAAATTTTTATATAACAACTCATACTAGTATATGATTATAATGGATAATTTTGAAGCCTTGTATGGACACTCATATATGTATTTGTTGTGTACGTTAATGATCGTTGAATGTTCCTTGGTTAGACAGAGTATAGTTCCAGATATGACAAACAATATTCAGTTGATTCACTAATAGTTTTTTAAAAAATATATAAGATATATGTCCTGTGATGATCATCATTGTAGAAAAATGGATTTCAAAGTTGGGTTAAAACTGTTCTTGAATGTTTCTACTCAGTTGGGTCTTAAATAGATGTAGTGGATTGGAAGGCATTATTATCAATTTGTAGGATGTTATAAGGTTTTTAATTTTGGAGGTGAATGTTTCCTATCATTAAGTACATCCAATGTGGTTTATTTTGATATTTAACATTTTCCATGTATCACAACAAAAGAATTACCAATATGATCCATCTCATGATCCTTGATGGAGTGACGTATAAATAAAACCTAACTTTTATGTGACTTATTATTCTGTTAGGATCATTAATTATTAAAACAATGTAATAAATGGGAGGACTATAACATTTTTTCTTGATACATTGTATCATTGTACAGATTCACATGATACATGTGGGATGGAGGCACCGGTTAGAGTGCAATGGCCTCATATTTATTCCATGGAAGATTCATTATTGAATTATAGTGGACATAATGTTTTAATGGTGGGAGTGTTGTAAAATAATTTTACTATTTTTATGTATTCCAATCACACACATTTTAATAATTATATTGTTGGGTTTCATATATGATTTATTTGGGAGAAATAATAAATATTTTGGAAGATTTTATTCAAATGGATGGTTAGTGGATTATTTGGCCAAACCATAAACATTGAAGGAAAAAACAATGAAACACAAGGTTATGGGAGTTTTCAAGGTTTAAAGAAATTTATCCTTCTTAATTGACTCCATGCGACCTATTTAAAATAGGTATGATGCTTTTGTATAGTCGGTCTATACATTGTGTGTGTGCTCTAGAAAACTATGTTAATAGTTTATTAATTAATCATAAATTTGATTAAAATTTTCTATACAACCCTTTATACCATTGACAGACCAGTAATACCAAGGTTTTATTTATACCATCTACGGACCTCCAATTAATTGTTATTGACCCATCATATATGTACCATAAGTGATTCGATGCTTGATAAATTCCCATCAATCATCTCTCAGCTTGTCATTTATTCATGCTCTTATTATCATCTGATCTTTATTCCCCTCATATGCTTCAATTAATCCTATGGGTGATTTTTAGATATAATACCCACTAATTTTGATATACAACTTGTTTAAATCATGAATCCTTATTTTCATATTCTACATTGTATTTTTCAATGTAAAACATTATGACTCGAGGTCTCAAGCTTCTGAGGTAGGTGGTCCAGTTTCAATTCCCAATTTATATTAACCACAAAATGATTTGATTAATTTTAATTAAATGAAATAAAATAATTTTTTATTTTATTTTAAATTTATTTCAATTGTTATGATAGAATAAAACCCCTTCCCATCGAATTGGAGTTTTGAGAAATTGGGTTTTAACATGAATTTGGAAGTCCCCCTACTCTAGTAAATTGGGATGTGTTTATATATATTTTAAAATTTTAAATTGTTTAGTTAAATTATTTGATCTGATGGATGATATTTATAGTAAATTTTTTACTATTATTTGAAATGTATTTTGAGGAATGTTTTTGAAAATCTCTAATTCCATTGAATTAGTGGTTTACTTTTTAAATGATGGAATTTTGTGGAAATATAATTGTTGAATGGAGTTTTGAAAATGTATTGTGAAACTGAATAGTGAATTGTTATCAAATCCTTTTTTGTGAAAATGGATTGATTTTTTTTATTATACGCCCATTAGGTTTTTACCTTTGTGGAAATGCATGTTTCGACTAAAAACATGTTTTGGTTTTTGAAAAGAATATTGGCATATTTGAAATGGAGAATTGGATAAATTGTATTTTATGGTTTTTTTAATAAATTTCATATCATTGTTCTGTACAAGATAACATGGAATAAATATGTATTCAGTGTGTTCTTTGGATGTATTATTAATTTTTAAAACATTATAAAAAAAAGAAATGAAAATCAAATAACATAGGTTATAATGACAAGTAAACGTTTTCATGAGTTATAAGGAATGTGTGTACATATATTTTTATTACCATTATTGTATTTTCCAAATAGCGTTGACCTATCATACCTTTATAGGAACATGGCCATGTTCATAAATTCTATTTATTCCTAATGATTATATGACATTTTCATGAATAATTTTACATTGCTTGTGATTTAAATAATTTTTTTACATAAAAGTGTTTATTTTATATAATTGTGAGAAGTTAAATTTTTTACAATTAATACCTCATGTATAATGTGAATAATTAGTTTAAATGTATTTCCATAGTTTTATAAGTACTTATAAATTTTTAAATGTAAATATGGAATGTTTTACATATTCTTAAGAAATTGAAATAATTTTTGTTTTTAATTGAAATCTATCTATGGTTAATTTAATACTCGAATCCATTATGGAGTCCAAGGTGATTCTCAACATGAACTTTTAGCACACACCTTGCATGTGTCTTTGAGTGTTTTCTGATTATGTCAATAATGTTTCGAGAAGGGGTAAATCACCACTTATAGGTGGTTCTATCTATTAATCCATGTACTTGGTGAGGTGAATCCAATGGGACTTGGGCAATTTTTAACATTTTATTGTCACTTAGTTGTATTACTTTTGGATGTTATACATATTTGACTTATGATACAATAAATTCTGTGCAGTGGCATTTGTATGAATTATTATTCATTATCATTCTTAAAAAAAGATTATAGGAAATTCATTTCAATATTCATTATATTTAATACCTTGTGCTAGTCAAAGACCTATGGGGATTGGGAATGCCCTTCGGTATATGTGAGGATCAACTATGTTATCAGGTTACCTAGGTACCTGGTAAGGATTATGATGAATATAAATTTTAATAAATGAAAAATAATTTATATTTTATAATTATTAATAATATTTGTTTCAATAAAATAAATATTATGTTTAGTTTATATATAAAAAAATTCATGAAAACAAATGTTATTTCTTTAGAAAACTACATTTTCATCGTGTTTGTAGGATTTAAATGAAATTAAATTCTAACACATATTTAGATTGAATTTTATAAAATGTATTTTCTATTTAGAATAAGAATGAAACTTATTATACAATAAGATAAACATTGTTGTTTTTTATAGAAAAATAATAAAAATTCCACAAATTAATTACCCATATTAAGGGTAAAACAGGGTTTTCTGTGTTACGTATGCACATGATAAAATGAATTTTTAACAGACATTGGACTTTTATAAATGAAAATGGATTGCGTAATTTTATTTTTTATTTCCATATTATATTTTAATGTTCATTTTATTTTTAGTATAATAAAATTAATAAGATAAATAAATAAATAATATTTAACATTGTGAAAGATAAATTTTTAAATGTGAGTAAACATACATCCCAAAGACCATATTTTAAAAAAACATTATATCTTCGAGGGATATGTGATGATATACTATATTATAAATACACAACTTTATCATAATATGTTTTTTTGAAGCTGGATTTGGAGTGATGTACCAATATTTTCATGTGGTTTGTGTTTATATATATTATACTCCTCATCAATTATATTAAGAGTCCTCATCCCATAACAAATGAAAAACTCAAAGGACAGATAACTTTATGAAACTTATATAATATATCATCTAATATTCGTTATCCACACTCTAGATCTTATGAGACTCTTACATTTTAAATCCTATGTTAATCAATTGGATATCAAAAATAGGTTGTTCTAATTTATTGTAATTATTATCACTATGATCATTATTTTTTCCTTCATATATTAAATACTTAAATTATGTTTGAATAATAATATCATAATAAAATAAATTTATATAATATACTAATCTGTTTTCATTTTGATATAGAACCATAATTCATATTGATGTTCAATAAATGGGGAATGATCATGTCGATTGTGTGTTGGTCAATATAAGGCCTCATGAAAAGATTTAATTTCATCCCAATTAACACACCTCATAGAGGAAATAATGATGGATATAATGTATAAAAAATTACTCATGACATTTTTATGTTATGTAATTATATAATCACATCTAACTATTTAACAACCAATCACATAAAAAACTATAACAATGCTAATGAATACATGTCGATGACCACCTTCCTGAAGCTATGAAAAACATTTCTGTTTTTAATATTAAATTGATTCTAATAAGGTCATATTTTATAAAAATATTTTATATAACTGATCTAAAAAATTATTCTAATGTGGGGAATTAATATTAAAATTTAATTTTATCCATCCTTTGAAAAAATAGAAACATCCTTAATGCCAACAGATTGCCTACCGTATCTATGAATGGGGTAATTTAATTTATATATAAAAATATTATGGATTACAATAAATATATATATATATATATATATGTGTAATAAAAAATATATTTATATCGTTTATAAAATTTTGGATATTATTGTAGAACGATCACAGGAAACGATCCAAACCCAACCCAAATATAGATGGAAAACAATATTGTATTTAGAAATAAAAAAGATTTTAATATAGAATTATTTATAAACAACCAAATAAATGATATAATTAAATCATATATGGATGGATATATTTAATTATTGTTATGTAATAGATTAATAAAATTACTTTTTTTAGAATATGAGTGGTTTAAATAGGTGTGATCAAATTAAATACCTTTGGTAAGTGAATTTCTTCTAAAATTTTCATTATTGGGAAATAAGTTAAGTTATTAATGAATAATATTTTATGTGGTGTATCTAAGGGACCTTATAAATTTTATATCCAGAATTTATTTAATGTCATAATATTTAAATAATAATTTAATATTATTCTTTTCATTATTTAAGGATTAAAATGCAACGAATTTATATAAGGGATATATAGTCTCTCTATAATTTCAAGGATTCATATGAAATATTCACAACACATTTTTTATTTATTTTTGTAATTACTATACCTTTTAATTTATATATCATGAATTTATTTATTCTAACTAAATTTTATGATCAATTCATATTTATTATTCCTTGGGTCTTATGATTCATAAGTTAAAATGATTTGTTTTTTATGTCACATTTTTTCCAATAGAGACATGTTATATTTACCACTTGATTCATTTGGCTGGTTTGGATAATGACGAAAATGTTTTTAGGGATCATTTTATTAAAATTATTATTATTTTAATACCCATATATAGTTATTTATTTCATTAGTATCATGTTTCGAATGATTCCATAGTTTTTTATTTATTGATATGATATCATTTTCTATAAAGATTATTTATGATTATTTTTGTATCACATCAAGATTCCACTATATGCTTCACTTTGAATAATATAGTATCATTTGTAGTACGCAACTTCAAGTTCTAACACACACCACAACCAATCAAACTAGCCATTATGTATAGTAATACCCACTATTTGAAATTTTATCAATTTTATCTTTTAAAATGGACTTCATTTTTGGATTCATAATATTGAAATTATCCTAGGATTAAATTTTGGTACTTTTCGGATAACTTGTATATTTTGATGAATAGTGAAAATTACTAAATTTTAATAAAAAACAAATTTTTTAATCAAAATAATTAATAGTGATAAATTATGAATTTGAGTGGTTTCTAATAATATATAGAATATATTTTCACCATTTAATACAATGTTGGTCATTGGACATAATTTCAAAATTAAACCGGACATAAACAAGTATCAATCTTTTGATAGTTATTATATCTTAAAAACACGATTTTTGTTTTGACAGCGGGATTTAGTTTTAAATTAATTTCTGCCACTTCTATGTTTTGATTTTGGAAAAATTGATTTCATATTTGGAATCAGGATGTCCAAATTGTGTAAATAGGTAACTATTTTTTTAGACATTTTGAATAATTATTTCGGTAAATATTTTATTTACCATGGTTAAAGGGTAAATCCTGTAAATAAGGGTAAAAAATAATATTATAATAACAATAAATTACCCTAAAATGTGTCTTAACCATATTGGTGGATAAATGTCCGGCCATGGGTGTCATTGGGTCTATTTTGGGACCCCATGGAGCCTGTTTTTGGTGATAAGGACACTTTATATTAATTAAGTTAAAATAAATACAAAAATGACATAAGAATATATCATTTAGAAAAACAATTTTTACATAGGGTTATATATGTTATATTTTCGTTTATAAATATTCATCTGAAATCTAAAAATATTTCCTACATAACAGAGTTTTATTTATAATTTTTAGACATTGAAAATGAAAAAATATATATGACACAATAATGATGCAGTATTTTCCTTATTCATGAATGAATCAAAAAATTGATATTATAAATTTTAAAATAAAAATATTTTGAAATTTTTGATGACATAAACGAATTTTATTGGTTGATTTGACATTATAGGATTTCTTAAATCTATTTGGTTCTAATTAATAATGTTTTACGACTTTAACAAAAATCAATTATTAAGTAGTGTTAAAATTGACATAAATGAGTTTTTTAAAAAAATTTATATTATTAATTTATATTCCATTCCTAAAAATCTATGGATCGGAAAAAAGACTTATATCATGACATTTTTATCATTAATTGACCACTTGTGGCTATCTTGGAAGTATATTATATGTTTATTAACTGTATAATACAAAAATACAATGTGACATAGTAAGTGTCAAACTAATTAACTAAGATTTAAAACTAAAAGATAAGGTTAATATAATGACCCAAACCTGTCTAAATTCTATAGGTTGAGTGGTTTTCGACCCATCCCCACATTAACCTATAAATAATATACTTTTTAGCCATTAGAAACCGAATATTAAATTATTATAAAATAATATTTCTAGATTTTTCTAAAGATCCCCTCCCCCCCCTTATAAAAGGACACCACTTCTAACCAATTCCACACACCACTCAAGCTTTTTGTCTCATCCAAAATCTGCCCAATTATGTTCCAAACATCCGTATCCTCCTTTTAGAATCCTTACATTTGGCAGAAGGCACTTAAAGAGTCCTTTTTGGTTCAAAGAAAAGGGAGTTACCCAAATTAAAGATACCGATTTCTCTTAGCTTCTTTTCATTTATTTTACTAATCCAACCCCTAAACTCTTCTTATTATTTTCTTTTGTAACAAAATCAGTATCCAAAATATACTAAGATATTTTTATTAGAATTATTTGAACTACAATTACACACACATCCATCTAATGGGTGAAGAACATAATGTTTCTCTGGATGACAACCAAACGCCTCACGAAGCGATGATTGTTCAATTATCTCCTACCACCTATCATGGTGGCCATTTTGATGGAACTATAATTAAATATGATATTAATGATATTTATTTTATATATAATATTATATAATTTAATTTTATATCATACCATTATTCGTTTCATATTGTATATATATATACGATAATTTTATTTGAGGATGTGCAGACTACCGCCCCCTCAAAAGGATATTACTCGTTCATACCATACATGGAACGTATAAAAGATGGTTTTAATGAAAATAAATAACACATATAAGATATTATATTATACTAGAATAATTATTTACCTATGTATCATTTTTTTGATTCCTTTTAAAATGAAAAATGAAATGGAAGTAGCGTTCGTGCGTACGTACGGATTACCGTCTCCACGAACGCGATGAGATTCATTTCCCCATCATATCCATTCAAGAATAATTATATTTTGATGATTAAAAATAATGTTTACGTACTTTTATAATTATTCATATGAATAATATACAACCTATCCATAACAATCATGGCTTACATAACAAAGCATATAATGGAAAACGAACCAGTAAACACCCGAAATTATGATAATACTAAAATATTAGTAACAAAAAAATATTAAAAGATCATATATGATCTCATATATATATATATGATTCTTTTATAATTTAATAACAATGATTTAACTATTATACAGGATTTTATCATACCCTCGACCAAGGAAATGTAGAAGGTAAGGGGTTTTCATCTCACTTCTTATTCCCTTGAGATTAATGCCTAATTTCCACTATAACCTTTTATGTGGTGTATTTACTGCACATAATTGTATTTTATAGGTAATACACTTTAATATATTTATATTTACACATTCATTGTATGATACCTCTTTCATGGTTTGTATGTTTTGTATGTTACCAAATTGGTAAGGGTTAATTTCACAATCTCTTTATTATCTGAGGTTGTTTTTATGTAAGTATCTACTGGGACTTATTTATTATCCATGTCCATGTTTTATGAAAGAGTTCTCAATTTAATTCATCTAAGGGATTTTTTACTAAAACATCATTTCAAATTTTTTAAATATTTATTCTTCTAAATCTTTCTCATTAATGTCCATGAATTCAAAATGGATTTTAAGGATTTATTTATATGGACATGAAGGTTATTGAAAAGTTAATTCCATTAAAAAGATTCAATGTGGTATGGGACAGTTTGATTCAAAAATTTATTTAAATTACTTCATTTCCAAATTGTGTGACTTTTATATGTTTTCATGAAAAAGGAGTATTTCTCTCAAAGAGTTGTACAAATCATTTTCATCAACTTCAAAATTCTTTAATAGATTTAAAACTTGATTTGAAGTTGATTTATTATGAAACAAAACTTCCATATTGTATTGAAGGTTTTGTGATATGTTTGACTCTGGATGTGTTTTCTTTATACCATTCATGGTTCATGGTGAATGTGTTGACATTTCGTATGCTAGTTTTAATACGAATGTTTATGTTATGTTTAAACCTATTCATATGAGGAATGCAATGGACTTAATAAGTTATGGGTGGATACCGCTATAGCTCCTCGATGCTTCGATAGGTCTCATGAGACAAACTAGTGTCTTGTCACGAGCCCTTGAAAAAATCTTATTTGTAGTCTTGGCACGAGGCCTTGTCTACGTGGTGATGATAGTCTGGCGTTATGCATTCAGTCATTATGAAAGTGGTTATTGATATTGCATATTATTATTGGACAAGTAGAATTTATATGTGAATAAGTAAATGGAATTATTTCATTTTATCTATGCCATATTATGCTGATGTTGAATTTTAAAAAGATTTTTTTAGTTATACATTGACTTAAATGTTTATGTTTATTTATGAAAGACTCCCCTATATTGTTATCCTTACTGAGCATCTGAGCTCACCCCATTCAATGTTTTATTTTTACAGGATGTGAATATGAAATTTATGGATGATGTGCAGGTAATGTATGTGGGGATATGAGTGTGGACTATGGAGACTATGTTGTTGTAGTTCTCATTTTTATGAAGTAATGTAAACATTATGAATGTATATTGTGCTTCCTAGAATGCTAATCTGTTCGATCCTTCCAGAAATGATTCCTTGTAATCATGCCAATGTATTAAAATAATGCATAGACTATAGGAATCTGGGGTCGGGGAGTTATAGTTGGTATCAGAGGAAGATTAGAAATAACCATGGAAGCTAGATTTAGATAAACTCTGATTAGAGGACATATCCCTATGATAGAATTTGAGGATTAGTAGAGAAGAACTTCCTAGAATTTTCATTTTGTAGAGATTTTGTTAGTATTCAAAGAAATACTTCTCTGTCTGGATACGAGCAGGTAGATGCGGCTCTGGAACAGATGTACCTAGGGGTAAAACCCGAAAACACCACTTTCAACTAGACTCGAACGAGAACTGGTGCAAGACAATGGGCCTTGTTGTACTCAAGGTTACGACACTCCCGGGTGATATGCATAGGATAATTCCCACTAAATTTACGAACCATTATGAATGGTTTATGAGTATATACTTCCTCAAAGAATAAATTTTTATGATTATGGATTATATCCATAAACTGTTCAATTTTTGTTAAGTGTTTTACAAGTTTGGGATTAGGTATTTCTATTCATAAACTAATATAGTGTATGCCATTGTTTAGAAATGGTGCCTAGTAGAAGGAATGAGATCTCCAGCAATACGCGTGATCCAAAGAGTAAGAATGATCATATCTTTCATGGTCTTAAGTTAGTGTTTAGAAGGGAAATAGTCTCCCAAGTATTATCATCATATAAAGAAATAGTATCATGTGTTGATAAGATAAGTAAAGTGTTATCTGAGTCCAATGGATTTGAAGGGAATAAATAGAAGAAAAGGATGGAAGAGGGAAAGATGGATAAAGGGAAGAGGGAAAAGAATAATTTTCCCATATGTGATTACTGTGGAAAGAAACACCCTGGAACTTGCCGGAAGGGAATGAGAGTTTGTTATAATTGTGGAGAATAAGGACACATTCTATGTTACTGCAATGGTATGGAAAAGGTTACAAATTTACAATTCTTAATTTTCATGGAGTTGGGACACTACACAAACCAATGTTCAAATCATCAGAGTTTTCCCCAAATGATGCTATTGAATAATAATCAACATATGATAATATCACAGTTGAGGAGGAATGATTATAGTTATTATATTGTTATTAAATAATTATGTCATTTGATTATTGCATCAACAATGTACTGGTTATAATAATAATAGAGTATATAAGGATTGTACAATAGTACTATTTCATTAAGGACATGAGATTGTGTGGAACCATGAAAATTGACTCAATAGTAGTTTAAATTTTGGGAAAATATATGGTTGAGAGAAATATAAACCATAATATGGTATTGATACAGAGGTAGTTATTTTGGAATAATACATGATTGATTTGGATAAATTATATTGGATATTATTTACTACCTTGAAACTAATTAATGATTTGTATATTCCATTAGTGTTGGCGTTTACATCATATTTGGATAGAAAGAGTATATCTAGTATTCTATAAGTAATAAGGGATATTGAATGCAATAAATAAGGTTTTATGGTATTTCTGGATGTTGTAGTGTTACAAAAAAATACATGATGAAGGTGTTCACATGCTACTACATGGAAAAATGTTCTTCATTGTCTTTACCTACCATATAAATTTTGTACTGTGAGTTTGGGCAGAAGTATTTTGGATAAGTCTAGTTTGAGATTATTTTTGTATTTCCATAAAAAAGACAACTTGGAGGTCAGGTGGCAACCTGTCGTGTCCGGCAAGTCCGCAAGACTTGAACCAACAACCGAAGGGAGACAATGGTGGATCACCTACCACTAACCCACGTGATGTCCTGGATTGAATAATGTAGTTTTTAAAGGGTCTGATATGTGAATTATAAATTCATTATTTTGGAACCCTATACGATTACGATAAATAGAATATATATATATAAATCTTTTAAATCTTTTAAAGTAAAAGATGAGTTTGTAGTTTGAATTAGTTGAAGTATAAAACTATACTTGTCAAGTATACATAAATACATATATATATATATATATATATTTCCTCTTATTTTACGGATAAATTAATTATTAAAATTTAGGGAAGGGATCTTAAAACAAAAAATGTGTTATCCTAATACCTTACGTTTTGTTGAACCAATAATAGTTTAAATCATCATAAATTGGGGGATTTGAGGCCCACAATTCTACAATTTTTTGTGATTGATGACCTCAATCAATCCTTTTAAATATTGAAATTTTACCTCCATTTATGTGTCTCTAATTTCCACCAATGTTCTCGTAATAGAAATCATAATTTAGTGGTGACCCTTTCATTTCTCTTTTTCTCTTATTAAGACAAAATTTTATTAACCCAATTTCCGTTTTGGGTTTTCCCACAAAGATACATTCTATTTTCAACCATTTATTTTCGAAGAACAATTTCAAATTGAGATTACGCAATTTATTGAACTCGGGGAGAATTTAACTCCCTAACTTCCACGGTACACTTCACTTTGAATAAAACAATAGCGTGTGTTATACGCAACTTCGAGTTCTAACAAACACCACAACCAATCAAACTAGTAGTTATGAATAATAATTCCCACTATTTGAAATTTTTTAAATTTTACCTTTCTAAATGGACTTCATTTTTGGATACGGAATATCGAAATTATCCTAGGATGAAATTTTGGTACTTTTCGGATAACTTTTATATTTTGATGATTATTGAAAATTACTAAATTTTAATTAAAGACATATTTTTTAATAAAAAAAATTAATAGTGATAAATTATGAATTTGAGTGGTTTTAGAGTATATTTAGAATACATTTTTACCATTTAATACAGTATTTGTCTTTGTAAATAATTTCACAATTAAACCGGACATAAAAAATCATCAATCTTTTGATAGTTGTTATATCTTAAAAACATGATTTTTGTTTTGACAGCGGGATTTAATTTTAAATTAATTATTACCACTTATGTGTTTTGAATTTGAAAAAATGGATTCCATATTTTGAATCAGGATTTCTAATTTGTGTAATAGTTTACTTTTATTTTTATAAATTTTGAATAATTACTTCGGTAAATATTTTATTTACCATGGTTAAAGGGTGAATCCCATAAATAAGGGTAAAAAATAATATTATAATATTAATAAATTACCCTAAAACGTGTCCTAACCTTATTGGTGGATACATGTCCTACCATGGGCATCTTTTGGTCGATTTTGGGGCCCCATGGAGCCAATATTTGGGGATAAGGTCACTTTATATTAATTAAGTAAAAATAAAGACAAAAATGACAAAAGTATATATCTTTTAGAAAAACAATTTTTACATAGGGTTATATATGCTATATTTTAGATTATAAATATTTATTAGAAAGGAAAAATATTTCCTAAATAATTTTATTTTATTTATCATTTTTAGACATTGAAAAATAAAAAATATATATGACACAATAATGATGCAGTATTTTCCTTATTAATGAAAGAATCAAATAATTGATATTATAAATGTTACAATAAATATAATTTGAATGTTTTTATGACATACACGAATTTTATTGGTTAATAAGACATTTTAGGATTTCATAAATTAATTTTGATTGAATTAATAATGTTATTAAGACTTTAATAAAAATCAATTATTAAGTAGTTTTAAAATTGACATAAATGAGTTTTTAAAAACCATATTATATTATTAATTTATATTCTATTCCTAATAATCTATTTTTTGGCCAAGAGACTTATATCATGATAGTTTTATCATTAATGGACCAATTTGGGGTCTCTTGGAGGTATATAGTATTTTTATTAACAATATAATATAAAAATACAATGTGAGATGGTAAGTGTCAATCAAATTAAGTAAGAGTTAAAACTAAAAGATAAGGTTAATATAATGACCCAAACCTATCTAAATTCTATTGTTTTAGTGTTTTTAGACCAATACCCACCTTAACCTATAAATAATATACTTTTTAGCCTTTAGAAACCGAATAAAAATTTATTATAAAATAATATTTCTTGATTTTCTAAAAGAGCCCGTCCTCCACCTTATAAATGGACACCACTTCTACCCAATTACACACATCTCTCAAGCCTTTTCGCTCAACCAAACTCTGCCCAATTAAGTTCCCCACATCCCTCTCCTCCTCTTAGAATCCTTACCTTAGGCAGAAGTTTCTTAGATAGTTCTTTTTGGTTCAAACCAAAGGAAGTTACCCAAATTTTATGTAACAATTTCTCTTAGCTTCTTTTCATTTATTTTACTTCTCAAACCCATAAACTCTTATTATTATTTTCTTTTGTAACAAAACCAGTATCGTAAATATACTAGGATATTGTTATTATATGTATTATTACTACACTTACACACAAATCCATCTAATGGGTGAAGAACATAATGTTTCTGTGGATGATAACCAAATGCCTCACGAAGCGATGATTGTTCAATTATCTCCTACAACCTCTCATGGTGGAAATTATGATGGAAATATAATTAAATATGATATTGATGATATTTATTTTATATATAATCTTCTATGATTCTATTTTGTATCATAAATTTATTCTTTTCATGTTGTATATATATAAGATAATTTCATTTGAGGAAGTGCAGACTATCGCCCCTTCAAAGTGATATGACTCGTTCATAGCATAAATGGAACGTATAAAGGATGGTTTTAATGAACATAAGTAAAACATATAAGATATTATGTTATACTGTAATAATTATATACCTATGTATCATTTGTTTTGGATTCCATTTAAAATGAAAAATTAAATGGAAGTAGCGTTCGTGCGTACGTATGGATTACCGTCTCCACGAACGCGATGAGATTCATTTCCCCAGCATATCCATTCAAGAATAATTATAATTTTATGATTAAAATTAATGGTTAAGGACTTGATATGATTATGGATATGAATACGATAAAACCTTTCCATAACAAACACGACTTACATAACGAATCATATAAAGGAAAACAGATCAGTTAACACCTGAAACGATGATAATACTAAAATATTATTAACAAATAAATATTAAAAGATCATTGATGATATCATATTTATGTATATGATTCTTGTATAATTTAATAATAATGATTTAACTATTATAAAGGATGTTAACCTACCCTCTACTAAGGAAGAGTACAAGGTAATGTGTTTTCATCTCACTCCTTATTCACGTGAGATTCATGCCATATTGCCACTATTACCTTTTGTGTGGTGTATTTACTGCCCATAAATTTATTTTTTATGTAATAAAATTTAGTTTATTTGTAGTTACATATTCATTGTATGATACCTCTTTCATGGGGTGTTTGTTTCGTAAGTTACAAAATTGGTAATGTTTAATTTCACAATGCCTATATTATCCGAGGTTGTATTTACATAAGTATGTAATAGGAAATATTTATTACCCATGTCCATGTTTTATGAAAGGGTTCTCAATGTAATTATTCTAAGGGAATTTTTACTAAAACATCATTTCATATGTTTTAAATATTTATTCTTCTAAATCTTTCTCATTAATGTCAGTGTCTTCAAAATGGGGTTTAAGGATTTATTTATATGGACATGAATGTTTTTAAAATGGAAATCACATTCAAAAGTTTCAAAGTGGTATGTGACCCTTTGATTCAAAAATGTCTTTAAATGACTTCTTTTACAAATTGTGTGACTTATAAATGTTTTCATGAAAAAGGAGTATTTCTCTTAAAGAGTTTTACAAATCATTTTCATCAACGAAAAAATCCATTAATGAATTTTAAACATGTTTTGAAGTTGATTTATTATGAAACAAAACATCCATACTGTATTGAAGGTTTTGTGATATGATTCACTGTGGATGTATTATCATTATACAATTCATGGATCATGGTGAATGTATTGAGATATTTTATGCTAGTTTTAATACGAATGTTCATGTTATGTTTAAACATGTTCATATGAGGAATGAATTGGCCTTAATAAGTGACAAGTGGAGCCCTCTATAGCTCCTTGATGCATCAGTAGGTCTCATTAGAGAAACTAGTGTCTTGGCATGAGGCCTTGAAAAAATCATATTTTTAGTCTTGGCACGAGGCCTTGGATACATGGTGATGATAGTCTAGCATTATGCATTCTGTCATTATGAAATTGGTTATTGATATTGCATGTGATTTTTCGACTAATAGAATATCCATGTGAATAAGTAAATGTCATTATTTCATTTAATCTATGCCATATTATGCTGAAGTTGATGTTTAAAAATCTTTTGTTTTATTTATACATTGCCTTAAATGTTTATGTTTATTTATGAATGTCTTTGCTATATTTTTATCCTTACTGAGCATTTGAGCTCACCCCTTTCAATTTTTTATTTTTCATGGATGTGAAGAAGTAATTTATGAATGACATGTAGGGAAAGTATGTGGGGATATGAGTGTGAACTATGGAGACTATGTTGTGGTAGTTTTTATTTTTATGATTTAATGTAAACTTTATTAATGTATCTAGTGTTTCGAAAACTACTAAACTGATCGATCCTTCGGGACGTGATTCCTTGTAATCTTGCCAATGTATTAAAATAATGCACCGACTCAGGGCAAATGGGGTCTGGGAGTTACAATTTTATAAATGATGTAATATTATTATATTCCTCAAATGAAATTCTATAAATTTATAATAATATGGTAATATATTTATATTATATATTATACAATAAAATTTCTCTTATTAAGAGTTTAACATATAAAAATATTTTTCTTAAACATAATCAACATTATTTCTCACTTAAATCAATAATAATTGTTATTACAGATCCATGATTTCTAAAAAATGAATCGATAATGTTTTTATATTAATTATTAATTTCATTTTTAGAAAAAAAAAATTCTTAATAAAAATTAAATCTAATATTATTTTTATTTTTCAAACAATTTTCCTTTTAACTTTTCGTCAAATAATGGAAATGGAATATTTATTTAGATGTGAATGAGAAGACTCATTTTCTCCACCTTCATTACTAATAAGTGATTTAGTGATTCAATATTATGATTTCCAAGATATATTTAAAAAAATTAATATGTTATAAATTTAATATTCGTTAAATGAACATTTCAATTTAAAATTGGTTATTTTCATAAATATATTTTGTCATCTTATAAATCAATTTTATCAAGGATAACATCCATTACTGATAAAAATTTTGTACCATGGATATTATTCAATAATAAAATTTATGTCTTTTATCTATATATTTTATGATTATTGTGAAATTATTTTAATGAAAACAATGATATTTCATCTATTTTATCAGCAGGCAATATGGAAATGTTATGAAACTTACTTTTTTACGACATGTTCTGGCCTAATAAAATGTTTATGAATCTCATTTCCTTTCACAGGTTCTACTATTATGAATGATTTATAAAATTATGGTACACATGTATTTGATATTCATTATGTAATTGGTCGTCTATTTATAAACCATGGAAGATTGTTATGTTATAACTATGGATGGTGGTTTATTTATAAATAGGGATTATGGAAATGTTATAGATAAGGATGATGAATATGTTGTAACCAACGAAGACAATTATATTATAAATAAATATAATAGGATAAATTATAAACCTATAAAAGTGGGAACAATGTATCCTACCAATAATGTTTGTAATTTTTTAAATTTATGAGAGATTTATATGAATGAAATAGAGAGTGAACATAGATCGGTAATGGAGTTCTACTACAATGATAATAATGGGAGGGAACCCATCTGGTT
The DNA here is from genome assembly GCA_963277665.1 of Viscum album. Taxonomy (NCBI): domain Eukaryota; kingdom Viridiplantae; phylum Streptophyta; class Magnoliopsida; order Santalales; family Viscaceae; genus Viscum; species Viscum album. The sequence continues at coordinate 222,890,992 of OY728143.1, forward strand.
ATTATGGTTTCTGTAGTGATACTATTCCAAAATGATATCCTTGGATATGAGCGTACATCAAATGGGGAATTTTTTATATTCTTATATAATTTCCAAAATTATATGTCATATGCATATGTTTTTGTCTCAATGTTCACATTCAGTTATTATATTATAAATAATTTCTTATATACTGCCATGATTTATTCCATGAAACTTTTTTATGATCATTGATATGTAGTTCATGGTTTCTAAAACAAAATCTTATAACATGGAAACATGATTATACTTATTATGATTATGTGATAATTTATGTCTTCTATTTTAACTAATTAATTGCTTTTATGCTACTATTTTTTATGTTTCCTTTCAATAGTACATGATGAATTTTTTTGTATGATATTTAATTGAATGGTGGTAATTATAATAAACAATGTGAGAGATGATTTATAAATACTACCAACCACTTTTTATGTTTTTATGTATCCAAAAAAACTGAACATAATAACATTTTAGCTTGGATAATTTATTTATTGAGAAAATATTAATCATTAATGAAGTAATATCCATGTATGAGACATTTTCTACACTCTATAATTCCAACTAATGATATCTTGAAATATTTTCGTATATTTGGATATTTCTAGTTAGCCATTGTAATAAATACAACGAAAATTCTAATCATATATTTTACTTATATGACAATACCTCATATGTTTTGATGTCTGTATTTAATATTTTTGATATATCACTACTAGAGATAGCCACCCATTTCAACTATATTCAATTATATATAGGTTTAATGATATATCCAATGAAAACCATAATATTCAACATAGTTATGGTTAAAACCCCCACCCCCCAATGTTATTTATTAGTGGAATAATTATCTATATACCCACCATACTGTACAAAACAATAATGAAGTACAAGTGATGATAATTATTTTGGTCATAGAGGAATGATTACTCAGCAGAGATTACATTTATAATTATAGTATTTAATATATTTTTTATTATAACTCATAGTATTTTGAGAAAATATAAGACATCAGATTCATCATTTGATGTCTTATAGAAGGAACCCATTCCTCAAGGGACCAAATCAATGTGAATAGGGCATAAAAGGGAGTCATTTAAAAAGGGTTATGGTGTTTTATTATGAAATTATAATTAGAAGGTTATGGGATAAATTCTTACAACATGTTAATAAATATTTAACTATGATATCACAATCCACAGTTTCATCACTATTATATAATTTACTAAAAACATGATTGACCAAACATTTCATTAATATAACCTCATCCAAAATTTTGTATTCTATTAATAAAATTATGATTCTACTATAAAGAATGATTGCAAAATTATAGATGAATTTTTTATATTCATTTATTTATACATTTAGATTATCACCAATGATCACTTAGAGTTAATATTTCACATAGATATTCCTACTCAAAATGTAGAATGAAATGACCTCAAAGAGATGGATGATATTAAAACATATTTTATACATATTTTGAGAAAAATATTTCATATTTTCCCTTTACTCTATGTCAAATCATGATCTGGTCTCATTTTATAGATATTATTTTCAACATAAATTTTTATATCATTTCACAATAATCTTAATTGAAAATTTCATTTTTTGTATACGTGGGAAGTAGATCAAGGTTAGAGTTTGGTTACTAGTTATTGTTACTAATCACTATATACATTGTTTGAATAAAATAATGGGCCTCTCATGGGGCCATGTCTAGCTTCACAAATATTATCTGGGCACCGTGAACAATACGACTTCCACCCACTTCAGATATATATGAATGCATGGTTAGACAACATGGTGTAAGACTGTATAGAAAACACTAGTAGACTCATAAGTCATTAAAAATTTTAAATTACACTTTTCCAATCCCCAATTTTTAAAAATCCCACGACCCTATTTTACTTAGCCTTTTTTCAAAATCCTTGATGCTCCTCTACCTCTCTTCCAAAGTATTTTTCATATATATTATTAGAAAAAAATCTTTTTTCGCCAATATTTTATAATATAATTCCCTCCAATAGTACCATGTTCTCATCTTCCCATTCTTTTTTATGTTCTTTATAATTAAATAGTTATAGTGGCATAATTTTCAAATAATTTTAAATGATTGATATGGATATTTCTATTATGGTTTGTTATCTATTATATATCATCTCTTATGGTTTTTTCATGATGATCGAAACATTGTGTTGATTAGTCAAAACGAAATGGTAGGTAATTCATAGTAGGGTAATTTTTTTAATTTCAATGTGATTTAAAAATTTTGCTATGTTTTTTTTCGAGATTTTATATATTCTGAATATGGTTGTTTTCAAGGTTTTTGTTTGTATAATAACTTATAGTTGGTTAAATATTTTTACTAAATGCTCAAGATTGGTATGAATGGAAAGGTATTGGTATGGTTTGTAAGAAGATGTTATTGTTTTGGATTATAAAATATAATAGAGAACATATGAACATAATCCTTGTATGTTATGTGAAAACTAGATGTTAGGTGATCTAGTTGGGCCTAATCCCATCTCTTCCTTGATGGAATATAACTAAACACCATATAAATCAAATGAATTATTTAAATAAAATTGTACCTTTGGGGGATCACCCTATAATTTCTCATGTATTTTATTGAATGTTTTTGATAAATGACATGCAATGAACCTACTTACTATTAATCAAGATATACTAGGGATTCCCACAAATCTTATCTCATTGTTTCAATTGACATAATTTTCTAGAATTTTGAATTTACATTAAAATGTAAAACATTTTTTCCAACAATATATCTATCATTATTTGAAAATTAAATCATTTTTTATTCTTTCTATGCATAGAATATATGTTGGGGTTCTTATAGGAATGTGAGAATACAAATTATATACCCCACATCAGGTGTATGTTAAACATGTTTTTTCTTATCGAGTTATAAGAAATTCCTTAGGCAAAGGCATTTGAGAATCCTCCAAGTTACATTACATAATGATTTTAGTGATCGAGTTTTAATGTTGGAGTATAGTCCTCATGTCATGAGGAGATTTTTTTATCTCATTAGGTCCCTTCCATTATGTTTAATTAGTAGTTTTTGTCATATTTTGTAATTATATATATAACAAGAATCTATTTATACTGTATAGATTTTGGTGTCAACTTTTTATCATTACTTGTAACTTTAATATTGTATATATTTTTATTAGATATTGTTAATAGTTCACAAGAGATAAAATTCACTAAAATGAGTTTTTTATTTCCCATGGAGTAATTTTGAGTATGTTGGGATAGGGAACCTTGTACTTATTATTTAATTATAGATTACATGTGTCAATTTTGTTGTAATAATAGATTATTATATGAATTAATTGTATAAAAAATATTTTCCCCTTATTCAAGACCAGTTTTTTAGGAATAATTGAAAACCCATGTGAAGGTCTATTAGGTGTTATGCTTCAATTTACAAAAGGGTTTCTTGGATAGTGAACCTTCTGATAGACCTTGAGTAACCATGAGATATAAATGAATATTTATGAATCCTTATTCAATTGTAGTGTAGAGGCTAAAAACATGGAATGTAATCATATAAAATTAGATTGTTTGAGACAATATGATTATGTTTTGATGTATGTCTATTAATTATTATGTTGTTACTGATTCTTTGGGTGTGATGTATGGGTATATTCCCAATGTGGGTTATCATTTATGATATCTTTCCACACTAGATAACTTCTAATTAGAAAATATAGGACGTAAAATAATGTATTATATCAGTAGTGAGTCAAATACTAGTGGAGATTGTTCTTCGAGGTCTGCAAGCATTAGATTGGTAAATTGGCTCTAGTCAGGATCAAGCTAATGAATCCAAACTGGGTCTGAAAAAAGAAAAAGATCAAGATTGTATATAAAATAACTATAAAACCTTAAATGGATTAATATATCCTAGTGATGTAGAATATTTTATTTAAGAGGTAGATATGATATTTGTGTTACTCCAGAATCGTAAGGATATCAAGGTAAAATGTGATGCATTAACGTTGGAAGGAACCAATGACTTGTAGTGGGAGAATACGATACAAGTACGGTTTAATGACAAAATGGGATTGAATGACATCTCAGTTGTTTTCAATTAGTGATATTTCCTTGTCAAATTCGCACACACTAATGTAATGACACAACTTTTCATACATACATATGACATTCATTTAGATTAATTTTAGTTACATTAAAAAAAATATCTCTTGATGATCAGATTGGGGGTGATACATTCAAAACCCTAAGACATAGAAAAGATAGACCATAAGTGATATAAATAATATCACATAGGGTTCTTCATAAATAGAATGATTAGTTGACATATCATAAATTATATAGTTCATTAAAATTTTGTTAATTAAATGTGAAAACTATTGATCTCATATAAACATAATGGGAAAATAAAGTAGAAATAAATATATTATGAGTCTATGTGTAAGAGAAAATGGGAATAACATAAAAAGAACTATACTATATATCAAAAATCATAAAAAATACTAGTTCATAAATCATGGATTTTTATAACACATTAATTACAATGAATATATAGAACATGATCCATGGGGGCATAACATTGGAATAAGAAATAGATTTGTTTCATATAAAAAATAATAGAAAATATGATGTCAAGATTACATGACATAAAACTGGTAAAATGTTATTATTGGAAAAAACACATGTTTACCAACATTTGAAAAGGGATAACCACCCATTTACCCTCTTCTAGAATTAAGATTCCCTCTTATATACCATCTTTCAGATAAGGGGGAACTTCCCATATATATTCTTGATGGCTAGTGAAAACATACCACATACAAACTAATCTTATATATTAATACGAAACCCCCAAGGATTTTTAGTGTCAAATAGTTCCATACAATCACATAATAAAGATCATAGACATAAATACCACAATATCATATAATAGTAATCATTATCAAAACCTGGAAAATAAATTTTTTTGATATACATTTATTCATATAATAACTCATGAAAATCAAATATGTTCATAATAATTTAATCTTTTAATCATTCCTTTCCTTAAGGAAAATTAAAAGGGTTTCATAAAAATTATATCATGGTACAACTCGTGGATGAATATTAAAGGTTATTAATAATTATATAATTGCATTAACCTTGGAATGAAACGGTTTTCCTTAAAATCAATACTTCATAATCATAATCCATTTAGAGATAGAATAAGATTTTTACCATGTGATCATATCACTATTAAAGTATAGGTTACATAAATAGATGTATAATTATATTGTGAATGATTTGGAATGAAAAATAGCATCGATATTTATAATGAAAATTATATTTCATTGAAAAAAACTTCTGAAATACAAAATTTTTAATGTTAATTTATATATTATTTTCCATTAAAATAAACGTTTAAATCTGTAAGAAAAATATATAAATTTATATGAAATCATTTATTGAATAAAATTTTAATATAAATTTGGTATCCTAATTTTAAAAACATATACTAATTGGAAAAATAATTTCACGGAAAATAAAATAAAAATAATATAATAAAATCATTAATTAAAATAATGGTGATGAAATAAAAAAATTCATTCTTTGTTTACATGTAAAAATAATAAATCATTTTACATTTTTGTTAATGTAAAAACAGAAAATGTTTAGAAAAATAAATTACAATTCATATTAATAATATATATAAATAATTAATGGTGTCCAAAATATTCATTAATAAATTATTTATAGAAATGGAATAAATTTGAGATTTTAAAAAAATTAGGATGAAAATGGGGTTTGTTTCGAATATAGAAATAATGTAGTTTTTCATAAAAACATTTTTATTGAATAATTTCGTAAAAAATTGGAGTTATATGAAGGAAGAAACTTATTATATTTTTATAACCAAATGATATATATTGTTAAGTGTCTCATGAGAGACGTATTATTGTATTTTTTCTATTAATTTTTAATTATAGGAATTCATGAAAAATAACACGATTGTTAAATCATACCATTTATACTCCTGTATTATATTCATAATAGGTGCCATTAATGAAAAAAAATAAAATGCATAATTTAGAATCATTTAAAGAAATAATTTTTTTTATAACATGTTATATTGGAACTATATGAAGCTTGTTGATTTATATAGGTAAAGAATAAGACATAGGTTGAAAAGAAGGTATATTGAGAAAACATTTCCTTACCACATTGGTAACATTTGAAATGTAAACCACATGAATGAGATATCCTAAAAGGAATATTTAATGCCCAATAATTTTTATTGGAAAATAAATTAATTTTTCCCTTCGCAATATACACAAATCCAAAATGAAAAATTTGGTGAATATTGCATCTGTCTCAAAGGAGAAAAAAGTGAGACTGAAATCCATTACATTAAGTTTAAATTTTCATAAAAAAATTTCAAAAGCACATCATTGTAAATTTATTTCATTTTATCTAAAATATAAAACTCTAGTTATATTTATAATACCCTATATGATTTTATTATTATATTATGTTAACAGTTTATTAACAATTCCTTATAGAAGTCATGTTTTGGGAAATAACTGTTTTTTTCAAGTAAAGGATAATTTCTAATTTTTGGTCCACTTATATTGATAAGAGTTAAATAATATCCTGAATAATAACCATGATAAAAATTTTAAAAATAATAAATATAATTTTTGGACTAATTTATAAGATTTGGAGATATAAAATAAAATAAACTATTAATTAAGTTGAATGTTATTACATTTGTGTGAATGTTGTCTCTATTTTCTCGATATAGAGAATGAAATAATGGTAAAAAATATATTCCAATTTTATAATAATTATAATGTCATATATATATCATATATAATTATTAGAATAAATATTACCTCCTTTGGAATGAATTAACCAATTGCATCTCTTTGTGAGGCGGTAATCAATTATGCACACGAATGATTTTATTGTATTACCACAGAATGAAAAGTGTGAAGTACCATATGTAAAATAACGATTACAAAAGAATAATAATATAATTTATGTTATATTTAAAGTCTTAATATATCATTATATCGATCCAGGTGATGACTTCTTGTATAAATGAATAGAATTGTTTCCCAACAAGGTAGTACGTCATACACATAAATGTTGATATCACTATCCTATCGATTGAAGATGAGGTAGTTTTAAATAATTACAATAATATAAAATAATATACTTATATTTAATATACTTATTTAATATTTTTTTATGAATTAATAAAATTTAATTAGATTGAGGTATAAATAAAATAAGAATTCTTGTTGAACATTATTACATCCTTTTCATGTAACAAAAATTGGTTTGCAAAAAAATCTTTCCTAGATTGTATTGATGACAACAAATTTTATATATGTTTATAAGAGGGTATTAGTTATGTTATTGTTTAATTTATTGCCAAAAAATTGGTTTAGGATGTATTAAGGGGATTACAAAGTGGGTTCTATTATATAAGTTACATGAGTCGAAGATAAACAATTTTTCAAATGAAAATAGTTTAATGACATTATTTACATGTAAATATGATTAAAAATGTAACATTTACTATTATATATCAAAATATACCTAATAATCCCATAAAAGATGTTTTTTAAATCTTTTCTATATTTTCATTCATGATCTTCATTGATTATTCACTCGATAAAATAGTTTTTTACGTAACCATGGTATTCATTTTTTTCTATTCATTATAGTGATGTATTAATTCAATTTTTTATTAATTATATATAATTATTAATAAAAATTGGATTCATATTCAATTAATATAAGTGTAAAAATGAATTTATAATTTATACCAAATATTTGATGAGACTGTGGAGTTTGATAATAGGAAATGTTCAGAATTTTATAATCTTAGTTCATAAAATTATAATAATTTGACTAATTTGATGTAAATTTTATTAGTATATATATATATAATAATTTTAATATTAAAACATTTTATTTTTTATTGATTTAAATATATTAAATGAAATGAAAATTCTTATTAAAAAAAATATTTCAATAATCATTGAATAATTTAAAATATGAATATGATCATAAATATATACTTTAAGACAATTTTGACATGAAAATATAAAAACTGAATTTTATTTTTTTATATAAATTTTTATAACTTTGAAAATTTTAATTTTTATATTAGTTTTTAAAATGTGAATAAACATCTTCTTGTAAATATACAGTTTTTAAGTATAGAATTAAGTTTATTCTTATCTTTAATATACTAAACTCGAAAGAAAATTTTAAAAAATATGACTGAATATTTATACATATATATTCATAAAATCAAAATCTAAAACATAATTGTTTAATTTAATTTTTTGAAATAAAAATACGAACAAAAGAATAGTTTTTTAATAGATTCCCAATATTTTTACATCCGTTTTCCATAATAATTAACTTGAATCTAATTAATACAAGATATATATATATATATATTTATATATATTTAATATATATATTTCAAAATTTTTTATAATCATATTCATACCATTTAATCTAATATCATGTTGATAAATAACTTTTTAAATAATAATTTTTTAATAGTAATACATGTCGTTTAGACTTTGTGTTTCATGATGTTGATGATATTAACAATATAGTATGGAACAGAAGCTATATTCAGAGTTTTTTTACACATCCTAATCTCACTGTTTCCATTGTTAAAATCTAATCAAAATGATTCTTGATTTGAAATATTAACTTTGTGTTGTGTGGTTTGATAACAAAATATGTTATTTTGTGTAATGAAAGTTATACATAATGTTGCATGTAACTAGTAATATAAAAAACATTAAAATTATTTCAATTTTTTCATAAAAGCTTATGTTACCTTGTGGTATCATATTATAAAATGAATTTATCCAAAAATATGAATCATTTTAGAACATAATATTCTTGAAAAATAAATATCATTACATATTCATGTACCACCTAGATTCATCAATCTAGTTTTTTTCAATAATCATCGAACATGTGAGGGGTCTTGTTTCAATGAACATTATATATTTTATCAAGAGTCTAAACAAATTTTCCCTCATGACAAAGATGATTCTCCAATATTATTTCGTCATAGTTTATTACATTATATGTATAAAGGTTGTACTTATCAAAGAGAAATAAATGGATCATATTGTGAACCTGATTGAGGTTCGGTTTATGTTCCAAATGACATTCTATTATCATAATATGATAAACTAATTATATACTTCAAATAAAACAGGGGAATATTTTTACACTATTTCATATATGGATAAATTAATAGAAGTAATTTCACAACATCATAAAATTATATATCATATCGATGATTATCATCATAAAATTGTAGTCATATTTCTACATAAGTAATTATAAATTGATCTAACCATATCATTAATTCTATATGATATCATATGGATCAATTGATTTCATTATATTTTTTATTTCAAGTATATTATATTTATACAATCCATTATATATGGGGAATCGTAAGGGACCATCTAATTTATTGAGTGAATGTTAATGTTGTAGGAATATGTATCCTAGGAAAAGTTTCATCTGAAATAACCTTTAAAATTAATCAATCAACATCATACCAATTTCTAAAATGGTTTAAATTGAATTACTATTCTAAACATTTATATAAGGATTATATAATGATCATAAAATCAACTCAATGTTGATATCGTTCAGAATAATTCACTACAACATCAAGGTAAAAAACATCTCCCAATCAAGTAAAATTCTATATTGTACCCCTTGAATATATAAAAGATTCGTAATACATATTACTACAATAATATTTAGATATAAATCATATTTATTAGAAAAAATTACATCCCATATTTACCTCATCATCAAAAATAGGAAAACAAATAATGGTTTACAGTAGTTATAATCATATTTTCACAAATTGTAAAAATATAGTTATGAAAAGAATCGATTGAATTTTTAAAAAAACTGACGGTTGTGTTGAAAAAATTGTCCTTTAAAATATCGTTAAAATTGATAAAATCTTACAATATAAAACCACATAATGAGTATCAATGATTGTGAACTGATGACGAACTATAAACTTGTAATCCTAGGATTTCTACTATAACTATTATGTTTATCTATCATTGATAAATATAAAGTTTCAAAACTAAATTCAACAATTATACATTATATAATATCTTATATTAAAAAAAGATTAGATGTATTAGTTGGTACATCCTTTTAGTGATAGAATATAAAATTTTGTTTCACTAACCCAAATTCCTTGTATAGGGATACAATTACTGATCCAAATAACACGATGTCTATCTAAAGGATGATCAATATGTTTTTAATGTGATCATTAATATGAAATCAAACATTTAATTATAATTCATATGGGGGAGGATAATGTTCCATAATTATCATAACTCAATTAAACTATTTTGATTGAATAATATTTCCCTTATTCAATTTCCATTATATAGTTTTGTGGATTTTCATGTACATATTATAATGGATAGGGGAATTAAATCACACAATTCTTATACTCCTTGTAATTAAAGCACTGGAGTGGGGGTTGTTAATTCTATGGAGCATTGTCTATATTTTCATGAATATCTATATTTTATCCAAATTATTGGAATAAAATTTCCCAAAGACCCTTCTTTACACATGTAATATTGTGACTAGAAATCTATAGAAAAATCCAACCAAATTTCATCCCACAAATTGAGAATAAACTAAATTTATTCTTCAGCTCCCCATGGTTCATTTATTTTAACTTGAATACATTCTTTCTATTTTAATCAAACCGATTAGATTAATGTGAAACTTCAACCTCTATTTCTACCAAGTTTTGGTAGAAAAAATAACATCACATATTATAATTTCTGTTATGGATAATTCAATTTAGATAAATTTTTTCAATCAATTTATGAATTGATAAACCACATATTCATCATGTATGAAAATATATGTACTTTACATCAGATGTGTTGTAATATTTTCCTAGTTGGTAACAATGGATTAATTATCCATTTTTTAATCAATGATTTCCTTTTTATATTTTTATGATTAATTATATTAATTTTTATAAAGAATAATATTTTCTTTTACTCATCACAATCCATATATTTGATTTCCTAATGTTTCCTCATATTCTTCAAAAGATTCAATAATTTATCAATGTCTCCTTCAAAATGGTAGATGAGAAAATAGATTTTTCATTATTTGATTACTAATGAATGTAAATTAAATTTTTTTTGATGACCCATTACAGATGAAATACTGTAATATAATAAACCCTTTAGGATGGTGGGCATTTCCTCAAGAAGGGGATACGAGATTGATGTCCTCTTCTTTTCTCACATAGATTTATAGAATTGTTCATTGAATGATAATGTTGTATGAGCATAGATAAAAGATTAGATCCCATATAATATAATTTCTAAATATTGAATTTCATTAATTTTACAAATCATTCACCATTAATATGATTTCATCAAGTTCCCCCCATCCACATAAAATAGAATCACATCCTGAGAACCTCTAATCATAGTGTAGAGCCATATAATAATGAAAAATCTCATATATGGTGTCTAAATATTGAAACCTTCATATTAATATATAAATCCATTAGATTATACTAAATCATTCACATTAATCATTCATTAAATACCTTCATGATGTTTTGAAAATAGTATCAAAATTTCTAATGTATATCTCCAGTGAGGGACAATCATGGTGTGCGTGAGGGCATATTGTCAGAAACAATTTTATGATCACATACTAATCATTATTATTTACAGTTATTATCCAAGTGTACCTCTGTCAAGACACACATACAATAGACATGAATCATAATATTGTAAAATAGCATATTAATTTTGAGAGAAAAAATTTATATAACATTGATTTAGGGTATATTCCCAATCATTAAAAATATTTTTTCAATTCCACCGATGAATATTTTCATTACATGTTAGGAATAGAATAACAAAAACATTTTCCACATTGGTAATATCATATGCTCTCTTGTAAAAAAATTTAGTATTGAATATCCTATAGTGTACAATCATTCAGGATTTTAATAAGCACTCGTTTTCTGATTTTGGGAATTAGATCACCTCCTAGGTACGCTTTGAGATAATGTTAGATATGAGAAATATTATAGTAATGTTTGTTTTTTAAATTATCATTAGATTACCATACCATTGGATAACTAAATTATTATCAAGTTTCTACAGAAGATAGGGGTGTTTTAGTTGCTCCCAACACAATAGATGGAGAAATTTGGCCATCCCATTATTGTAGAACTATTTGTGTATAGTTAGAGGTAACCATCTGAAGGGGAAGGACAAACATTGATGCATTGGACAATGGAATTTTGAACAGTTGGAAAATGGTTTTCTAAGATATATGTAATAACCTAGTAATACATCTACTACCACACCTATTGGAGGGTGACAAGATCATAGTTGGTCCTTGTATTTTTAAACAGTTTTTTCAAACCATGGGCCCATTAAAATGATAGAATTTATGTTTTTGACAACTCGAGATTTTCTGTTCCTTACAAAATTTCATCTCCCATTTCTTCTCCAAAAAACCTAGTAATGATCCAAATCTCCCAAATACTCCCAATGGTTGATATCATAAAATTATAGTATATTTGGTGTTGCTTTTTTGTGTATCATTGCTTTGGGTTATAATTATGGCGCCGCTACTTATCATTTTTGGATTAGGGCATCTGCTTTTTTATTCTCCGTTTAATGTACTAAAACACTATTTTTGAAGCGGATCATATGATGGTTCTTCATGGGGTTTTTGAGATATAATATAAGGATAATTTTATTTGATATTTAATATATATATTGAAGTTAGGTGGTCTATAGTTATATCCCATGATTAAATTGTTTATTTTTGCATTCATGGTTTCGATATTACTTCCCTATGGAATTGAATATGATTCCATTGTTATGATTTGTAATTTTTTTTATAAATGTTTCTTTTTCAATCTATTGAACCATGTGGCATGAATTTATATTTATTATAAAATTTAGGAATCCCCATGGGGTGTTCCAAAATTGAACATGGAAAATTGTAATGTTAAGCCTATAGATAACATTTACTGAAATAGATCCCATGATAAATGTGTTGACATTTTGGATAATATTAAAAAGAATCACTAATTGTATTTTGGTGTTTTTGTTGGGAATTATAGAAGGGGTTGTTTTAAAAAATGTAAAATATTGTTAAATGGGATACTTATAATGTTTTAGATGACTTATCTACTGGTAATGGAATTTCCAAATGGGGGTATTACATGATAATTGATAAACCATGAGAAATTGGTCAATGTATGTATATCATTGAATATGTAATATGTGTTAAGGTATGAAAACATAAATGTGTTATATTATCAATGATATGTCACTTTCAAATGTGATAATAGGTTGAGACATGATTATGAATGAAGTGTTGAATTAATTGTGAAATGTAATTTTTTTGTATTTTTTATCATCGTTTGTTATGTGATATAGGTTTTTAATCTATATATAATAGTTTTACCATTGATTAGTATATTTTTTTATATTTGACACGTGGATATAAACTCACTTTTTAGGTCATACTAAGGCACTAAAATACACACCATAATGAAAATGTTAGGGAATGGTATTTAGGCTCTATAATCGAAATATATGAATCTGATGAGACTAACTATAATGAAGAAACAAGGTCAGTGTGATGTATTGGATTATTCAATTTTAATACCTAGTGATATAATAAAAATGAATTATTCTCATACGTATGATAATGTTTTATCCCACACCATTTTATAAATGGTGTATGTTCCTAAACCATGGAACATGTGATGAGTTTTAATTTATTAACGAAGAAATTATATGTGATTAAAATAGAGGTTACAATGTAAAAGGTCAAAGTGGATAATGTTAACAAATGTAAACTGAGTTGTATTTTTTTTACTTTTTCAATTAATTATTATTTTAATCCTATAATTTTAAGACTATAAATTTTTTAGACACCATTGGTGGTGGCCTAATAAGTATCACTCACATCATGATCGGACCACCATCGGGTACCTGAGTAGAATTCACGGTGGCATGACTGAAAAAGGGTCAATGAAAAATGCTATAGAGTTGAGTAAGGATTGGGAATTTCACCATTGGAAATCTATATGTACCATCATGAACCATTTTGTGATATATATTATAGTATTTATTTGAGGTATTCATTACTTTTGGTAGTATTAGCACATGACATTAAATTTTTATTTTTTTGGCTGTGGTTGTACCCTATTGAGGAATTTTTTGTGTAATGCATGTTTCCAATTTACTGTTTACTATTCCTTCAACATATATGTTATCTACATTATCATACTATGTTAATGTTTTTATATTATACCTACATGAACCATTATAACCTCTCTACAGGTCTGTATCCTCTGACATATGGGGGGCATGTTGAATTCATATTGTTACCCTACTTGGAAAACCAATTCCAAAACCATCTCATTCGGTGACGTTACACAGTGGTATCATAGGAATTTTATTTCCCAGTATTACTATTTAGTAACGGTATAGAAGATAATATGATGTTTTTGGAAATGATAATGAGATTTTACCTGGGATTATCTAACATATATATATATATATATGGTAAAACCCATGTTCCCAAGGTGGTAATTGTTGTACATGATAAGTGTGGTAATAGTTGATTGATATTTCACAATTGGGTTCTACAGTTGTTTTTTTATGTGGCTATTTTATAATATTTTAATCATTTTTATAATTTTAATAAGATGTGAATTGATTCATCGTTGTAGGGATATAAATATATAGGTGGTATTCATCATGATATGTACACACGAGATGGGTGTATAGGACAAGAATTGTATAATGTATTATAATTATTGAAAAATGTAATGAAATGATATTCCACTGATTATGATGTAAATTTTTATATAGAAATTATATAAATGTATGTTTAAATATTTGTTCTTAATGAACGTGTTAAAAGTAGTTAAAATTTGATGGTGGTAGCAGTTTGTGAAATTTGAAATGTTACTTAGAGAAGGAGTTGGGAATTCTGAATATGGAAATAGATTAAAAGGGTGTATAACTAATTAATTGTGACTATATAGGTTAGATTACCCCATGATTTCCATAACATTAAGATATAATGTTTGAGGATATAATTCTAGGTGTGACATTAACTCCTGGGATATAGTAGGTGAAACAAATTGTTTATGGATAGTGGAGAGAATTATTTTACATAAATTGTGGAAGATTAATATTATGTGTTTGTAGAATTTCAATTGGAATTGATGAGAAATTACACAATTAAAATATAATCTATCTGGGAGACTATTCTACAATAGCATGAATGATCCACCAGTAAGGTACAAGAAAAACTGTCATTTTAATACAACCGGTGTCATGATAAAATCCATCAAAAAAACATCATTTTTATTAAATTGATTTAATAGTCCCTATGATTTTTCATCAAGAGTATATTTGATTCAACTAGAGAATTTCAGTGGAAACACCATCCAAATTTTACCATAGAGGATTGACCAGATGTTGAAGATTTCTGTATAGAGTCTATCAATGCATATTTGGATCATTTGGAGACTCTTACAATAAATAGTGTTATTCACGATCTGAATTTTCATATTGAATTTATGTTGTGGAATTAATATCTATAATGTTATATCTATAATTTCAATCATTAAACCTTTATACATGATTTTGATATATAATATTTGAGGTTTACCTAGGGAATGATTTCATTGATGGATTATGCATGTTGATTCATGGAATTTCACAGCATTGATCTGGTGTTGTTAGGGGAGGATGTCATGAACAAAAAACATATATATGATTTTCTTATTCATGTAGTTATGACATAAGAGAACACAATTAACATGATAAGGTTTGGATTTTTTGTGGATCATGGGTTATTTTAGACAGGAACATAACTGAATCCTCATATAGTGGGATTTAGGTTCTTGTTGGATGAACTAATGGTGTGTATTATGAGGGAACGAAAGATAATTTTATAAAACACAACCTAGATGAATGATCTCCTAGTGTAAGGAATAGAGTACAATCCTCTCTGTTTAGTGAATATTTTTTTTGATATAACTCTTTATGTTTAGGGTACATAAATGGAAAGGTCTCATAAGAACCAGATGAGTTTTGATAATATGGATGAATGATGCATGAGTTGTTTTTTTATAAACCCTCAATATTGTGTCATAGATGGAGTATTGTCACCAATTTAAATTAATGAATGTGTATCAGTTATCCCTTATTGTGCACTCAACTGGTGTTTGAATGGCGATGCCAGTAGAGGTGGAGGATGTTGTACTTGGTGGAGGGATCATCCTTATCATCATGGAAATGTAGAACCATGATCATAGACTAGGGGTTAGGGTAGAGGGGAAGAATTTCTTCATCGTGTTAAATATAAACTGAGATGTTGTGTGGCTAGACCATCTATTGTTCGATGTATGATCCATGTTGCTTACACACCCACTATTTCATTATTTTGACACATGTGCAAGACATTCATTTTTATTTTCTTATTTTGTGGTAATTTTAGATCTAGCACTAGAACATTTTGGTGGGGGAATGAAGATTAATACACAGTTATGTGTGAGATTAGAGAATATCAGGATGTGTATTGGGTGTTCTCTCGAATATTGTGGGTATAGTTTTGTATGAGACTGGTTTTTGATCGATATTTCATGTATTTACCAGACATTGGTTAATCATTTTCAAGTGTTATACCAAGACTATATTTATTAATACATTCATATGGTAATAGTATTATATATTTTGTGAGAAATGTATGACCTTTTTGGTGATGGGGATGCCTGAGAAGGCCCTACAAGGCCATTTCTTCAACATGCAGGTGAACTAACATCATAATTGGATAGACACATTCTTAATGACGAGGGAGTGGAGAAGAATGTCTTTCCCATATAATTTATGTCCCTGATGAATCGATTTATTCACCCATATCTATATCATTTTGTAGTTGAATTTGATGATAACACTTTTATGTACTCCAATAGTCCTGTTGATCTCAACCAATATATTGACATCATTATGAGCACACTCTGATAGATTAATTTAGAGTATAATATTTCTGAATGTCTTTTGTATATCAGTATAGATAATTTGTGGGCCATATCATCTTAGTGGAAGGCATATAGGTGGACCTAGAGAATGTAATGGAATTTTTGTCTTGGGAGTATCCAAATAATGCATGTAATGTTTTATGTATTTTGAGATTGGCCAACTATGACCATATATTCATTAATGATTATTCATGTTTGGTGTCACCTCTTTCAATATTAACCAATATGGGAATTATTTTTTAATTCTATAAAGAATTTGATAATTCTATTTTTAATAAAATGAATATGTTGACACATTTCCCAATATTAATCATACCCAATCATTATTAGGAGTAAACCTAGCTTTTTATGCAATTGGAGTTGGTCTTTAGGTAGTGTTGATGTAGAATAGTCAGGTTGTAGCATATGGGTGACATTATTTATGTCCTCATGAATGAAAATTCTCAACTCATGATCCTAATTTCGATGTGTTGGGTTTTGCCTTAAATTTTGGAGACACTACATGTTGGTATAGCAGTTAACTATATATCTAGATAAAAAAATTCATAATTAATTCATAACTCATCATGATATGAATATTCAATATTGATGATTGGTTGCGTATGACACTTTCATGGATTCACCAAGGGATCATCCCCAGATTTTTATCTCATGGAAGGTCTTCTTCTGGTCTTTTCTTGGTACTTCCCCTTAATTCGGCTTCGATGAAGACGCCACAATTTTACCCTGTGGTGGCGCTACAATGCTATGAACATGCATTCAATTTCTCCTCCCAAGGCCGAATCTAGAGCGATGGAATCACATAGGTTTTGGGAATGAGTTTCTATGGTTGTGGGTCTGCTCAATGTATTCCCTGTTTTCCCCACACATGGCTTCATTTTTGTCTCAGGTTGGGTTTCATCCCCAGTTTCCATTGGGATCTTTCCCTTTTCCTCTCGCTTGTGTTCCCACTTGGATTTCACCTCTAGTTGGACTCTTTTTATCCTCAGCTTGGATCATTCATCTTTGACTATTTTGTATTTTAATCTATGATGGTTTCGATTGGTCATGTGATGAATTTTTATATTGGGGTTTGATTGGATTTTGCTTCGGATGGATGTGGAGGCCTTTTGGCTCTTGTCAAATCCATGGTTGCGCATTGCACTACTACTATCCTGGATGGTCTGGTGCGGTGTTTCTCAGGATATTTGGGATATGGTGCTTGAGAGGCCATCAGTCTCCTTTAGGAGAGTTGTCTATTTTTTTTATTTTGGTGCAATGGCAGAAGGTGTGTTTTCAGTTTGGTGAACATCATCCTCAACACCGATTTGTCTCGTATTATGGTGGTCCTAGAAGTAGGTATGTTCTGAATATGATGTTCATTGATAGATTCAGTGATGGTGTTTTACGGTGAAGTTTGGTTTAAGTGATGGACACTAGGAAATAGTTTTCTTTGTCTATCTGGTTTATTGATATATTGACAACAACTATGTGGTTCTATCTTTTGGTTCATAGGATGGATGACTATCTGATATGGTTTTCTAGTGATGCCTCCGACAACTAGTGTGATGTTAGAGATGATGGTGATGTTCGGATGACAATGTCATAAAGGGTGATGATAATGGAAGGTGACCAGACATTATGTAGGAAATTGTGGGTACACATTACTTGAGGTCTCTCTCACGGATGATGTGTTTTTTGAAATTTAAATTTCGAACTCTGTTTTTGATTACATCGAATCTGTAACACGCGCATGATGTACCAGTTACTGCTTACCCAAAAAAAGAATATTTGAAAAACAAAATTCATTCAGTGATTATTAGTTGAATACATGATGTATTTTGACTTTATATTTGATTAAATGCCAGCGATGGGAATCAATGTTGCAGATGATTTGAGTCAAAATATTGAAGACTAGTTTTTTCATGAAAGTATTTTTGAGTGGAGGATGGTGGATTTTTTTGTTGATATGTTTCTGGAGGAGTAAGATGGATGAGGGATGATGACACTTGAATACATGGTGGTTGAGTAAATGGTTTTAATCAAAATCAATGATAGGTAGTGTGGTGATAATTTGATCATATAATTAATGGAAAATCATATATTTGGAAAGTCACATTAAGGTTGGAATGTTATAAATGAAGGGATTATTTATGTTCACTATATCTTTGTTGGGCCAATGTGCATGTGAGAAGAGTCCATGAGTGAATTTAATTTATTGATGTGGGAAGTGAATCATTACATGAGCACAATTTATTATGTTATATTAAGAAATTTTGGTGCATGGGGATGAATAAAATATTTTTATGTATTATGTTGTGATTCATTACCTGTCAGCCGGTGATGGTAGAGAATCGGTGGTTGTGTGGTTGTTGTTGAAATTTCTTATTTTGAAATTTAAATGAAATGATGCGATGATGGATTTCATTGTTGGTATCCTGATAATTCCATTTAGTATTGATTAGATCTACGATGATGTGGATTAGCTATCAAATGTGGAATATTTCTTACCGATTCATGAGACATTCAATATAGACCATTTTGTTGTGTTGTATTTTCATGTGATATTATTGTTTCAGGGGGTTCCATGTATTATAGTTTCAAAGAATGATATGTGTTTCACATCATGATTCGAGTAGGTATTACAGAAGGTGTGTGGTAACAACATAATTTTGACTATGGATTTCCACCCATAGATAGATGGGAAGTCAAAGCATACTATTTAGGTACTATAGGAAATCTAAATGGCTTGTGTCCAAGAATATAGGGAAAATTTTTAAACGTATTTTTGGATTCTAGAATTCTCGTAAATCAGTAGATACCATGATTTTATTAATATTGAACCGTATTGGGTGATATATATCCAACCATATAGATCTCTGTTATGTAGGATGGAGACTGAGGAATTAGAGTTGTTAGGATCGAGTATCATGATATAGTCATTGGAGTACATCCATTTGATTTGAAAATTCTCGGGTGTGGCTTATAGTGTCACATACAATATTTATTTTAATATTATTTTTCATTAAATTTCAACTAATGATTTTTTGTGGGGTTTTCACATACATTTTGGGAGGAAAGGGTGATTTTTCATTATTTGGGCCAAACCGTGATCCCATTTTCAAAATTAAAAACATTTTTTTCTTTTATAACTCTTTTATTTTTCACTATTGTACACACATTCCACTTTCAAATTGGAATTCCAATGTATATTAAAACCCCCATATCCATTTATATCTCTTATGACTATATAATCATGTTGTATATGGGGTTTTTATTAAGGTATTTGGTCTGACAGAAAGCCCAATTACTACTTTTGATGTTTTTTAATTCTATAATGTCTCATTCAATTTTTAATATTTTTAGGTGACTCTAACTCTCACAAAATCCCACTTATCCAAGGGGAATCCATAATCACACCAACCCCACTTTAGAGCTCATATTCATCAAAACATATGGATAAAAATCTCTAGATTTCTCAAATCCTCCATATTTGAAGAGCTACTTCATTATTTGGGTCGATTTATTCAAGATATCTCATGTATGTGGGTTTCCAATCATGTTCCTCCAAATATTATTGTGTATATTCCACATTTCATAACATTATAAAATGTTTTTATGTTAGGTTTCATTCCTAGAGTTTAACCTTATGTCTTTTAGTGAAATCATATGGATTAGGGCTCGATCTCATTTCCTTGTGGTGTTGTAGTGATTTAGTTGATGTTTCACACCAAGATTTGGACTTTTGGTAAAAATGGTATGTGGTCCATGTGTACAGGTACGGTGATATAGTTATATTTTCTTCATTTATATTTTTATATTATACCTCATATATTATGTTTGGTTTTGGAACCATTTTTTGTTGCATTTATCGAGTGTTTAGATTAAAAGTTGCATATTTGTTTGAAAATGTGTGTTTTTCTGGTGTATCATTTGTTGTATTATTTGAGGTAACATTATAAAATTTGTGAGGGCATTAATAAATGTATATAGGGATGGAAAATATGTTTGGGATTGTTATTGATGTGATTTTGTCCTGGAATGAATGTTTTGAAATGGGGTTTTCGTGAAAAACCTATTTATACCCCTTGTGATTGTCTTATGAAAATTATAGATTATTTATTGAGCTAAAAAAGTCAGAAAAGGATGTACATGTACTATTTTTTGGTATGTGTTCACTTATGATAAGTTTTTATTAGTAATGTTGTTATATAAGATGTCCAAAATTTTTAGAATGTTTTACAAATTGCTGAAATGATTTATAAAATTGAAATAATGGAGTGAAACACGTTTCTGAGATATTTTGTGTGATTAGGATGTGAAAATTGAATTTTTTACTGTGATGCGAGTATTATGTGACTTTTCTGTGGTATGTTTGGTGTGTTTGTTACATGGATGTCCTATTTGCATATATTAATTGTATTTTATGTCTTGTAGAACTTTTTTGAGAAAAAGAGAGAAAAAATGGGTATCTAGGTGGGAGGACGTGTACTGGTTTGCTAGAGATATGTGGTGTTTTCCCCTCTTTCATATAAAATGTTTGATGATGAAAATAGACACTAAAGTATTATTATTATGATCATTATGCTGGTGGACCATTAGGTTATGAGTATGATTCCTATTATTGGCTCATGTACACATGAACATATATTTTTATAGTTACTTTCACCATGATACAGGGTACCTAGGACCCCCAACAAGCTAGTTCCAAGGTGTTACTTATCATTGCTTATTCTAATTAAATAATTTATGCTTACCATCAGCATACAATATGTTTCGCTGGAAAATTCAGTATCATTTTCATTCTATTTATAATTGCTGATTCTCTATAATAGCCAACTTGATATTGTTTTTATTTAATGTTTCATCTCTTTAAAATAATTATTATCATTTCAGGATTATGAAATATTTCCATCATTTCATCATTGAATATTAATCACATGTAATATTCTAGTGGTTGTATCCTACATGGATTTGGATCACCCCCAACATACATGCATGGGTGTATGTAGACCTGGTTATTTTTTCGCAGGTTTGGTTAAAGCCTTTAGTCACTATGGTTTGAGTTTATAATGGTCCTTCTTGGTGAAGAGTCATGGAGATGGCATGAGGACAGTACCCCTTGCAATGATGAGCTTCATGGTCTTTCAATTTTGGGTTTCATCATTTGTTATAGTATTTGAGAATTGTTTTAAAATATTTAATTAAAAATTATTTGTATTATAAGATGGTTTGTTTCAAAAAATCCACATTTCTTATATTCAAATTGAATATTGTTTTATGTTCATCCAGTCATGTTAATTGTTCACATGTACCCTTTTGTGATACCTCGGATCATTTAAAGCCCCTAGGAATTGGGAACACCCTTCAGGACTTGCCATGGGCTAGGTCGGGTTATAGTATTTATGGAAATGAAATCTGGTTTGTGAAAAAATGTTATGAAAAGAGGATATGTTCACTCTTTTGGTCATACTATTTGTGGAAAAGTTAGGATTTTCATAATTTTGAATTTTTGGGTCATTTAATTTCAATTATGAGTATGTTTACTTGACAACACACCTTGTGACGTGATTCAAGTCACCAGGAGAAGTCAGGTTTTAACTGATTCTGTTGGTTTTCATGGTTTGATGACGATTAGGGGAAATGAAAAGAGAGTTTGGAAAATGGTCTCAGTGTGCTCATAGGGCCTAGAAATCCATGTGGATTTGAGGATATTTTACTAGAACACTCTCTTTTATGGTGAAGTTATTGGTGTTGGCCTCCAACCATATTTCCTTGTCAGCAACAGATACTAGTTCCCCCTCACATTTTCTTTTGTGTCTTCATGTTGGAATCATTAAACTTGGTTTTAATTAAAACACATGATTTAAGAAATGTGAAATTTTATGAAACAATGTTTTTGTAAGGAATATTTTTCTTTATGTCTAACATAGTATAACTTAATTTTCCATATTGTTTTGAAATGGAAAATTGTGTGTTTACACCTCTTTGGAAAGCAGGAATTGTGTTAATGTTATTATTGAGAAAAATGTTTCCAATAGAGTTCTCCAAAACATTGAAATGTGGTTTAATGGGATGAAATGTTTTGGATGTCATTTTTAATGTTTCTAAATGGATTTTGGTTTGGTTAGTTGAGATCATTTCCAAATTTTGATGAAATTTTAGAATCCTTTTTCAAAACAAGAAGAGTTGAGTTCCTAGTTTAATAGGGATTTATGAAATTAAGATTATCCTGAAATATGATGTGTTTTGAAATGGGTGGAAATGTTTTCATATTAACGTACATGAATTGTTGTTGAGTTTTTATAGAATTATTTGTGATCATCTGAAAACATTTAGAAATCTTTGGAACCCTGTTTTAAATTATAAGAAATAATTTATTAAACAAATGAGGTTTGATGAAAGGGAGTTTTCATAAAACTAAGAGTGTTTTGAAATGGGATGATATTTTTGTAAATAAATGTTAATTACATGAAAGTGTGTTCTTATGTAAATGATTTGACCATTAAATTTTTTTTTAATATTGAAATTTTTATTTTCATTTCATGGATAGTGTTCTTAAGAATAAAGTATGTATTGCTGAACAATTTTGGGTTTCTAAAATTTGAATGATTTTTTGTTTTAACCGTTGATATTATCATCTGCAACCAAATTCATGGGGTTACATGAGATTATGAATGGTTAATGGAATGGTTGGATGATTTTTGGGATGGATATATACAGGGTGCCCATTGTGGCACAGAAACATTCATGTGTGAGGCCCAAGGGGTACCATTGGTGGATACACTAACCGTTGAACCATTTATTTTCAAATAGATTATTTTAAAGAAAAACACGATGTCTTGATGACTAGTATTTCATTGTGTGTCTTAGGTTTTTTTTTGGAAAATTTGTCATTTTGGGAGGTTTTGGGTCCATGAACCCATCTTGTTTGAATGGTGTTTTGCGTTTTTACTTTGGTAGTAAGCTAGATTGAAGGGATGGTTCATGGTCTTTTTTGGGAAATGTTTGAGAAGACAGTATGGTGGTTCCCTTCATCAGTTTGGTTCTATTTTTTGGAATGTTTTTACCATTGGATCATCTTGGTTGGGTCCTTGGGTTCTATTGTGGGATTATGTATAACCCCACTAAGAGTTAATGAATGACTGAAGTGTATCCCGAATTTTTTTTCCATTGGATGATCATCTAGTTGATCAATAGAAGGAATCTTTTTCTAATGATTTTTATATATATTATAAACCCTTTCATTTTTGGGATTGGCAGATTATATTGTAGTGGGATAGTGCTCGTGGAAGATTGAAATAGTCGTTAGTTTATTATGTAACCAAATTCATCGAAGTATAAAATATTCTTGGGTAGTCATTGTGGATGGTGTCTAAAAAATGATCTGGGTACTTTGTAGTCACTTTGAAGTAGAGTTTCATGTTAAACAACCAATATATGAAATTTGGTCATGATAGGATCTTATGTCCACTTTTAGAAATAGTGTGTTGTTTGGGAATATGTCATAAGGTCCCTTCCCATGTATTGTCTCTATGAGTCATAATAGTTATGTTCGGTGACTTTTTTGATTCCATGTGAACATTTTATTATAAAGGTGAAGTTGCACAATATTTTCTAATTCTTTGTTTTTTTTTGAACTGTGTATCCTTTTGGGAGATCTCGACATCATTTTTTAGGGTATGGTGTTTCTATATATCCTTTCCACTTTCTGTTTCTCGTCTGATCAAACAAGGGGTGATGTGTGTGAGTCTTTAGTGCACATGTTTTAATGAAAATTCAGGTTAAGGTAAAATTAGTTAGGAATGTTATATGTATTTTTGAACCCAAATGGCAGCATGCTATAGTTTTCATGGAACCTAAAAGAGAAGTTCAATTTGGGGGATTTCCAAAGCATAGCTGCATGGTCGAAGATGATTCAATCATTTGAGCTCTATGAATATGTCTCAGTGTGAAGCAGGCACATAGTCAAAGGAAATCCATGGGTCATTCAAACCATTGTTCAATTTCCTCCCCTTAGTAAGAAACATGGTAATAGTTTACACCTCCAGTGTCATCATCATTCTTTTATTGATCTCGTTTGGTGGAAAGAGGTGGAGGGACTCATGAAAATGTTATATCACAATGTGTTTCATTCCCCCTTTGGTTTCCATTGATATTTTGGAGAATGGGTTGAGATTTTTCTAGACAGATTGAGTGCACAGTTTGTACATGGTTTATAGTAATAGTACCATTGGAACCATATAGATATAATAATTCCCATGGTTAGTGCAGAGTATCCTAAGTTGTTCGGACTAACCATGCGGCCTCCCATGTCAATAAATTTTCTGGTCCTCTGGTTTCGGCTCATATAGGTTGGTTAAGATGGTGGGTTATAATGGTGGAAAGACCCACTATGAGTCTCTTTTGTGTTCTTTTGGAAATTTCAATTAGAATTTAACCCCTTGAAACATTGAGTCTATTTGGGGATCCCCATGTTATTGTATTGATTCTCTCTTGGGAAAATTTATGTTGTCTCTTATGGTGGGGATCTGATTTTTGTCTCCTCAATTTAGTAACTCATATTTTTCGATGGTCTAGGCTTGGCCGTTGGTATTTTGGTTTGTAGCTATCAAACTTCTTACATCATCTTCGTGTAAACATTGGGATTGGAGAGCACCCAATGGTTTAGTTAAGGTATGGAAATTGTAACCTTTTCTAATGTTGTTGTTCGTTTGGGTATATTAATTGAGTCTTGTTCATATTGTATTTAACAATTTTTCATTTGGGATAAAGTTTGAATGTGTTGGATAGTTTCACGAAATTATTATTGGACTTGGTTTGTGAGAGTATTACTTATTTAATTGACCACTGGATGATTTTTGGCCATTGGGGGCGAAGCCTGGAAAAGGAGTCCATTTAGGCCTTTTAGTTGGGTTTGGTTTTTTCTAGGCCTTGTTGTGGCTTTCTGAGGGAGGAATGATTTATAGTGGGATGAATTGTCAAATCCATTACTTCATTTGATGTTTTTATTCATATAATTTCCATTATTTCATTATTTTGGGAGTTTCTCATTAAATTTTGGGTGAAAGGGGGTGTTTTCATTTTTTAGGAAAAATTTTGAGCCCATTCCTAGATTTAAAACCCAGTTTTGTTTGATTTATAACTATTTGATATTTCAAAATTTTACACACACTCCACATCCCAATTCACATCCCCTGGAATATTAAAACCACCATATACATTTGGACCTCATGTGAATCCATAATCATTATGGATTTGGTTTTTTATTAAGGTATTTTTCCAGCCCAAAATCCCATTTCATATTTTCAATATTTTTTAAATTGTTATATATCTCATTCAAATGTTATGGTTTATTTGTGATTCCAAATATCACCCAAGACAACATTCCCAAGTCGTGCCCCAAGATATTCTACCACTCTTTGGAACTCATATTTTTCTAGAATTGGGGAGAAAAACTTCTCTAGATTTCTCGAAATGTCTATATTTGAATAGCTACTGGTGTATTTGTGTTTTATTATTGAATATGTTTCATATAAGTTGGGTTCCCCTCATGTTACTCCCATTTTATTAGGTTTTCACCCACATTTCATGTGGTAATAAAATTTCTAGATGCTATAGGTCATACCTAGTGTTTAACCATGAGTCTTTTTTTTGAAATCTTGTGGATTAGGACTTGATTTCACACTATAGTGATGGGGAGATGGTGCAGTTGATGTTTTTCAACAATTTTTAGTGTTTCTTCATGAATGGTAGCGAGTTACGTGTGTACAAATCCTATAATTCGTTATATTTGATTCATTTTATATTTAAAGAATGTTTCTCTAACATTATTTTTGGTTCGAGAACCATTTTTTGTATTATTTATTAATCATTTAGTTTCAATTTTGAATATTTATATTAAAATTTGTGTTTATCATGTGTATCTATTGTGGTGTTATTTGAGATAATTTTATAAAATTTGAGAGTGGTTTAATAAATGTTGTTTGGGAAGAGAAATAATTTTTTGATTGGTATTGGTTGGATTTTGTCCATGTAAAGTGGTTTTTAAATGGGTTTTCTATGAAAATTATTATAATACCCCTTGGGGCTGTTTTATGATAATTGTAAATGATTTATTGAGTAAAAAAAGAGTTCAATGGATGTAGATGTATTTTTTTTGTGAGTGAGTTCACTTTAGATAGGTTTTTTAAAGGTAATGTAGTGATTAAAGATGTCAAATGTTTTTAGAATGTTTTATAAATAGGTGAATTGATTTATCAAATTACAAGAAAGGGGTGAAACATGTATGTCAGCTATTTTTAGTGAGTGTGATTTAAAAAATGTATTTTTGTTTATGAGACAATTTTCATGTGACATTTTTGTGGGCTTTTTGTTTTTTCTAGTACTTGGAAGTGGAATTGTCATTTGAAAATTTTATTCCAAGGCTTGTGGAACTTCATTGAGCACAAGAGGGGAAACACATGTATCTTTTTGGGTCAATGTGTACTAGTATTCTAGCGATCCTGTAGGATTTGGCCCCTATTTCACGTTTCATGTATGAAGATAACAACACTAACTAAACTAGAATGATTATGATGATGATATCAGTGGACCACTAGTTTATGTGTATGACCCCACTAGCGGCTCATGTGCATGAGAACTGATATTTGTATGGTTACTTCCACTGAGATTTTAGGTACCTGGGACCACCATAAAGTATGTTCCCAGGGGTTATTTCCCTTTCCATTTATCATTGGATAATTTATGCTTACCATTTTAATACAATATGTTTGGATGGAAAATTATTGTATCATTAGTATTCAATTTAATTTTTTTTATTCTAGATATTATCCCACATAAAAAATGTTTTTATTTAAAGTGGAATTACTTTTAATTTATTATTAGCATTTTATATTTTAGAAATCTTGAAATCTTTTCATCTATACAAGTTTATCACTAAGAATATATTAGTAGTGGAATACTACTGGGATTTGGCTCACAACCTACTTACACCCTTTGGTGTAAGTAGACTTGGTTCTTTTGTCGTAGGATTGGGTAATGTTTTTGTGCTATTGGTTCGGGTAACTATTAGTGCATTATGGTGAAGTTTCATGGAGATGGCTTTAGGTTAGTGCACATTTCCATGAAGAGCTTCACGAGCTGTCGATTTTGGGTTTCTTCCTTATTTATAGTCATTGAGAATTGTTTTAAATTATGTACTTCAATTCGAAAATTTGTAAAATATGGTTTGTTTTGTAAAATACAAATTTGTTATATTGTATTTTTTTTGTTGTTTTATGTTTATCTACTCCGGTAAATTGTTCCCATATTCCATTTTGTGATACATTGGCATTAGTGTCAGCCAATGTGGATCGGGAACGCCCTTCGGGACGTGTCCCGGGATGGGTCGTTTGCGGGTTTTAATTTTGACCAGATCATGATTATGACATATAGTATGTGGATTTCATATGAATATTGGCTTTATAATCATCTTGAATTTAGTGTGGGTGATGAATTTTTTCAATAGGTGTCCCCAAGGATGTTTCATCACTTGATTTGAATGTAGGCTGAGATGGCTCCCTTGTATATCGAGCCGTTTGAGATTGTGGAAATGATCTTTATGGTGTTGTATATATTTTCTCTTCGACAATTGTATAGTGGTATAACTGATTTTTTAGGTGTCATAACTTCTATTGTATCACCCTAACCCATATTATGTCATTGATGTTGTGGATGTCGAGATCGATTTTGATGCTTCCTTTGAGGAGAATCCAGAACATATTGTAGATCATAATGAGAAATAGTTTGGTTGGATGGTTAAAAATTTGGTCAATTATGTATGGAATCGTAGAAATTTTTAGGACCAAATAGGTGTGGTATAGTATGAAATGTGATCTCACTAACAAAATCACATTGTTTTGGAAGCTCATTGATTTAGGTAAGGGTCGAACACTGACAAGTTGTTATAATGTGGGGAGGTTTTAAGACCTTGGACATAGTGTGGGTATATGTTTTTGCTAAATGTTAATTATAATTACCTATATATGGATAAATAATATATTACAAGTTTATTGATTATGATCAGGGGTTTTCTGTTGGTTTTGAATACAAATGTTGGGGAAATCGGCCCATCCAATGTATGTTTCATAGTCGGTGTATGGTTTGAGGTTACCACGTGAAGAGGGGATCCATACCATAGAACGTTTTATAAATTCATTTTTCTAGGATGGTGCATAGAATTACATATCATATTTAACCCTCTGGTAATTATGAAACATGGACCCCTCATAGACATCGTCAAGAACATGGTTGGCAAATAGTTTCTCAAACCACACTGTCAAATCATGCTCCCATTTTAAAGAAATAATATTTCGTTTCCCAATCATAATATTATGTCAATCTAACAATTTATTCTCACATTTCTTAATTGACAAACCTATTGATGAACCAAGGCACCCAAATCATCCCAATTGTTGATTACCTTCATTTCAATGGAATTTTGAGTGTTGTTGGGTGCAGATTGAAGCTCAAATTAGGTATAATGATCCCATTGATTCTATTTTCATGATAAGGGGTTGTGGTATTCTTCTAAATATTATTAATCCATATAATAATTTTTCTATATGGATCAGAGATTGGTTCTCTAAGAGGATCATGATTCTGGTTCTAAGGCATAAGAAAATAAGGAATTCAATAATGAATTCAGGTATGGTGGTCGAATGATAAAATTTATCATTTTATTGTTGATTTTGGAATGTGTGGTAATGATATTGATTACCTATTGACGTGTATTGGATGTATTTATTAATAGTTTGAAAAATGTATTGATATGTTATTATGTATATCCTCATGATCCTCGGGGGATTAATAGAAATTTGTTATACTGTTTAGGGCAACCCACTGGGTGTTCCTATTTTCTAAAACATGTAAAATCACAATTCTATCCCAAAAGATCACATGTATTGAAATATAACCCCTGATAAATCTGTTTTCATGTCAGTTATAACTATAAATATGGAGAAATGTATTTTATTTAGTTTTTGGAAGTTGAAGAAGATATTTAATGAAAAATATGAATATTGTTTAAGTGGAATAAAATGAATTTCTCAAACGGGGGATGTGTTTTTAATGGAGTTTCGAAAATGAGTAATGCATGTGAATTAATAAACCTTATGAAATGGGATACTATATGGGAATTATTGAATAAGGTAAATGTGTTAAATTAATAAAATATAAATATATTAAATGTGATCTCCTATATAAATTATTAATTTGCTAACGAGTTGAGTTTTGATGATGATTAATCTTTTGATTTAAATGTGAATTCTAAAATATATGTGTATTTTATGAGCATGGATTGTGATATGGTTGTTAGTACCAAAATACATAGTTTGTTAAAAATAGGAAAAATACACTAAATGTATCCAATGGGGCTGCATCTCGATGCACCCTTGCAAAGAACTTCCGCCCTACGTCTGGTATAAATTTGAGACCTGATAAGAGCTTGTCGTGGAGAAAAGAGATTGTCGACTCCTAGGGTAAAACAAACATGACAAAAGACTCTATGATGAGGACATACTCCCTCGTGAGTCCTTCAAAATTGTTCAAAGCCTCAGCTACTTTCATCGAGGGAATGAAGGAAGCCTATGCGATGCGGAGGGGATTAAGTTTGACTTCATGACTACGAGAAACAGGACAAAATCTACTTCAGATGGTGGATAACAAGTTATTTGAAGACACACCATCACAACATCACACCGCATGGCACCTATAAATACATGTCTCCCCCCATTCCAATATATGTAGACTCTATCCATGCACCTTATATATTTTGAAATCACAATTCATTCATTCCACTATAAACCAACCAGGGAAAAAACCTTCCAATGTACTAGAGAATAGAGATAAATTTTTTTCCTTTTCTTAGAATTGCACCCTCTTTGAAGAGGGACAGACTTCAAAAAACCGATGGTCCATCACTATGGAAGGGGACCCCTTTCGATAATCATAAATTAATGAGTCACCCATGCTCCATGAAGCACCCTCTATTGTAGAGACCTGAATATTGACGTACATGATCATTACATTACTTTTACGGAATACTTAGTACATAATAAAAACACACACATAAGGACCGTAATAGTTTAGTGTCTTTGGATACTCAGAACGTAATCTTCTAATCATGGTGAAAGATCTTAAATATCTCCAATAAAGATCTTCCCTTTTTTTACCTAAAACCTTTCTATATTTCCTGGGGAAAAGAAAACATAAAAGGGTGATCTCAAATGCTCAGTAAGGGTAAACAATAGAAAAATCAATCACGTCATATTCATAATAACATAACTTTTGGAAATCTAAACCTGCAAAAAAGAGCATAATTTCATAACATGGGATAAATCATAGTAGTGAAATGAAATCCCAATAATCATAACTTAAAACATGAAACTTTGTGGCATACACACATAATCATAGAGAATCATTTCTTGTTAGTAAAGACTCATTGCCAAGACTATCTTAGTGGACAAAGTCCCTTTCTGAACCGAGTCACCCTCGTTTCAGTCCTGTTTCACTGAACCGGTATAACCTACAATTCCAGCCATGTCTATCTCATGAGATATAAAAACTTTACCCAATGCATTGGAGGGAGATATAGGTCCCACCCATCTCAAAATGATACCATTCTTATGTGTGCCACAAAAACATAAATCATACATCATTGCATAACCCATGTAATAAAAATGGGAATCTTAAACATCGGGACATCATAAAACAATTCATATAAGATAAAGGAATTTATAAAAATAATTACTTCACAAAATAATCAAATCAATGTAATAATAGGGATAAAAACATAACCCTATGTTATCTTAGATGGAAAATAATTTTGATAAAACACTTGAAATTAATTTTGAGGAAAATATCCTTTCTTCTTCAAAATCAATTTCTTTTCACAAAACGTCATGCAATTTTAAAAGGAAGATGTTTTATTGAAAATACTCATGAAATATTTTGGAGAAATGTTCATGAAAATAAGGCTTTATAAAACCGTAAAAATCCATTTGTGCCGTATAAGTTAAACAAACATTCTTCATACTTTTATCAAAAAAGTCAAAAAGTACCTCGTATGAAAAACGACAACAGATTCCTTTCATATCTTTTACTAAAAACTCACCAAAGGGTAAAATTGGATTTATAAAATTGTAGGTGGATAGAAATAACATTACGTATTGAGGAAACATATATGTGGATGATAAAATACAGCCCAGTAAATACCAACGTATAAATAATCTCGGATAAAAATGAGATTGTGATATTTCCCTTACCTTAGGTCCGACTTTCTTTGTACGTGTCCGAAACACCTGTATAATGATTTAAATCATGTTATTGACTTATTAAAGAATCATATTCATTGTTATGATATCATATATCTTTATGTAATTACTTTATATTACCCATTCTTTTGTAAATTGCATGTTAAAGAAGCGTTTTGGGTAAAATCGTTTCATTTATCGTAGGTGTATGGACTTGTTGTTCAAGACAATATTATTACATATATAATTATTTACTTACTTCAAGAATATAAAATATTATTTATATATCATATATATTCAGTATATATATATATATATATAATAGATAGGTAATTGAAATGAAACACACCGTTCATGGAGACGGTAGTCCGTACGTACGCATGAACGATGTTTTCCTTTCCTTATTGTCTTGAATGGAAGTAAGTAGATGACATATATATATATACATAAATACAGTAGATTTAAAATGTCTTATATACCATTATTATTCATTATATATACATTATAATCATTCTGGAATGGTTAACATGGATAATGAATCTCATCGCGTCGTGGAGACGGTAGTCCGTACGTACGCACGAGCGATGATATCGTTCCCATGGTCGTGGAATGGTGTTGAAGTGTATGTATACTATTTCAGTATCAATATCACTCTATAATAATCATATATAGTTACTCCTTACACCATTATACACATCCAATTAAGGAGGTGGCGGAAAATAGATTACACCACGTCGTGGAGAAGGTATTCCGTACGTACGCACGCGCGGTGATTTCCTTTTTCCGTAGGATGGATAGAAGGTTAATTAGAGTTGTTTCATATTTATAATAACATATCAGTATATATGAAATACTTATGTTTTTAATTTATCATGAAACAACTAAAGAAGAAGAATTTGAAGAAGACAGAAATTGAAAAAAATCGGTAATGGATATTACCTCTTTTTGACGCGCCTTTTCTTAACCTCCACTTAATGAACTGATGATGGTCTTTGAAGAAGACCAGTACCTCTAGGATGATACTAGGGAAGTGGAGAAGAGATTTTGTCCGGGTTTTCCCGAGCTTGAATGCTCAAATTGGTGTGAGGAGGAGAGGGAGGAGGTGCCCTTTTATAAGGGAGGAGAGGGGCACCTTAGGAATATCTCAAAATATTATTTTATATTAAGGTCAAATTTGGTTTATAATGGTTCTAAATGGTCTTATTTCGAAGATTAAGTGGGGATGTGTCTAAATAATCTCATCTAATAGGATTTAGACAAGTTTAGGTTATTATTTTAACCTTATCAATTAGATTTAACTCTAAGTTAAATAATTTAACTTTTACCGTGTCTTTTTGTTTTCTTACACTATATGGTTAATAAACTTACTATATCAAGCCAAACGAACCCCAAGTTGTTTATTATTAATATATCTATCCATATATAAGTCATTTGGACGAACCATAGAATTTTTGGAATTAAATAACAATTAATAATATAATATTTGTTTTAAAAACTAATTTATGTCAATTTTGACACTATTTGGTACATGATTTTTATGAAATTTTTAACAGAATGATAAGTTCAAACCAAGTTACTTATATCAACACTAACATGTCATATTAACCTAGAAAATTAGTTTATGTCCTAAAAAGTATCAAATTACATTTATTTGGGCATTTATAACATCAATTATGTTAATACTTTCTTAAAAAGGTAATTACTGCATCATCGTTGTGTAATAAATAAATTAAATTATTTAAAGTATAAAAACTAAAAATAAACTAAAATTATGTTGGAAATAATTTTATATTTCTAATGAATATTTATAGTCGAAATTATATTATGTATAACCCTATATTAAAAATGTTTTAGTAAATAAACTTTGATTTTAACTCTTTTAACTTTTCTTTGAATTAAATAATAATAAATGTCCTAATCTAATCCAAGTGGGCCTAAATGATAATATTTTACACTTAAGGTTGTTTTTGGTCGAGATACACTTGTACAATAGGATTAGGACATGTGTTAGGGTAATATTAATATCATTTTTTCCCTTAATTACACTATTTACTTTTAACCGTGGTAAATAAAAGTAAAAAGTTACTATTCACCAAAAATTATTTTCATCTCATTGAACAACATTTTACTTACTGACATCAACCGTGTCTCTCGGATTTTTGAAATTCCATTCAAAGAAGCGGTAAAATTAAGATTTATGAAAAAATTAATTTTTTTAACTACCACTTAATAGTTTCACTATTCATCAAAAATTGTAGTTTTTCAGAAAAATGCCAAAATTTCATCCTAACCTATAATTAAAATTCCGAATTCAAAAATTATTTCTATTTTACAAAATTCCAAACATATAAGTTGCATTAATTAATTTTATAAGTAATTACTGTTGTCACAACAAATAGCATGTTTTTAAAAGATAATAACTATCAAAAGATTAACACTTGTTTATGTCTTGTGTAAATGTGAAATTACATCCAATGACCAACATTGTATTGAATTGTAAAAATATATTCTAAAAATAAATTAAAACCACTCAAATTAATAATTTATCACTATTAATTATTTAGATTAAAAAAGTTGTTTTTAATTAAAATTTAGTAATTTTCACTATTCATCAGAAAATAAAAGTTATCAGAAAAGTACCAAAATTTCACCCTAGGATAATTTCGATATTACGAATCCAAAAATAAAGTCCATTTTGATAAAATAAAATTTAAAAAATTTCAAAAAGTGGTTATTACTATTCATAACAGCTAGTTTTAATAATATTTTAATAGCATATTGCTGTTTAGTGAAACTCGTTATTGCGTACTACACACGCTATCGAGGAAGGTCGTGATTTCGTGTAATGGAAGGAAAGTCAAGGATGCATGTTGTGAAAGCTTCTTTTGGTGTAGCGTACAACACAAGACATTAATGAAATTAAAAAGAATATTTTTCATAAAATCTCGAGGTGTTACATTCTACCCCCCTTAAAATGAATTTCTCTCTCGAAATTCGTCGGGGTTATAAATGGTTTACTATTCGAAAGTTTCTTTAATCGAAACCCACATCGTAAAAAGAAATAACAAAACCAATCTTTAAAAACAAAAGTATGAAACGTAACAGTTACCCAAATAAACTAATCACTGGGTTTCCACATAGGTGAAAATATGGATATGGAAGAGAAATCTAACCATCATGTTCTGATGGAGAGTGGTAGAGAACATGGCTATGGAAAAGCTAGCAATCACAAAGCCATAAATTTGTGATGATCTAAGGTACCATCTGATTCATCAGATATAAGAGCACTAAGACAACATTTTTGGTTTTCAAGATCATTTCCCGAAAGATGATGAAATTGGAATTAGAAGAAATACTTTCGTGATTTTGGTATAGTCTCACCGTTTGTTGTTCTTTGTACAATTTCCACTTCATCTCTTAAATAAATGAAGTTGAATTTGTCATTTGTGATGTGTTAGCAGATCATGTGATAGAATGATGGGTCATTCCATCTATCTCAAACAAAAGGTTAGAAAAGTTATCAAAAAAATACATAAGTCCACCTATTGTGATATTAATCATATATAGTTCCTAAAATGGACTTATACTTCATATATCGTACTGCTTAATATAATAAAACTAGTTTCTACTAAACAGGGACTTCCTGTAGGCCAGTGGTTGGCGATAAAGGCCAGTCGCACTTCGGTTGTGGGTTCAATTCCCACGGCCTTGTCTGAAGCGATGGGTTGTCGCCCGTCCTGCAGGTTGTCCCTTTTCTAAAACTACATTACTAAAACTTCCCATCAATAATATAGAAAATTGTAAAGACCCGTAAAATTCAAGGGAAATTTTTTTCTTAATTTTCTTTGGAATTTTACAAGAGCGCGGTTTCTGACGGCACCTGATTCCGAGGCCCGGAGTGCCCGGAATCAATTTCCGATGTTTGGCTCGGGTACGTTCAGTGAACGAACGAGCGGAAATTTCTAACTTTTGATCCGGTTCTCGGAATTGAAATCCAAGGACACCGATGAACTCGTAGCGCCTTTATTCGCTTAAGGGGACATTTTCTGAGGTTGCCTTTTATGCGAGGCGAAAGTTAGCTTTGGGAGATATTATAAGAAGTTAAATAAAAAAAATGTGGAAACACTTTTTTTTATTTTGTTGGTTAACTTCTCTCAAGGAAGTTAGGGGTGGGACCCACACCCACTTAACCTCCCTTGAGAGGATTAAGTGTGGTGGGGCCCACACGAACCCTAACTTTTCATCTTCTCTCAAAACTCCCTTTAACCCCTCTTTAAATGACATGACAACTTGTTATTTAATTTGGAGATATTTTATTTGAATTTCAAACCTTTGAAATTCAATTTTATTAAGTGTATGAATAAAATAAGACTCTAGCTTATTTTATTTGGTTAGAATTCTCTAGCATTCTTGAGAGGATTTTGGTAGATTTTTCTTCTTCTTCAACTTTGACGAAGAACGCGAAGAAACATCGAGCTCCGATGAAGAACGCCGCTCCTCTCTTCTTCGTAGCCGGTTGTTTCCGACGATAGACGATGCCTTCCGTGTCAACGAAGGGAACACCGCTTCCTCCTCGGACTTCCTTCGTCGGCTTACGAAGATTCGCCAACGACTTACCTCTTCGGATGTACCTCTTCGTCAACGGATTTGAGGAACGATTACCGCAACGCCCAACTTCCGTGACGTTGTCTTCTGCGGGTCGTTGACGATCATCGAACTTGAAACCAAGGTAGGGGTTTGTTGTTTCTTTATTTAATTATTTTCCGTTCTTGGTTCTAGCATGAAAAACTTGAGGATGAACGTTTAAGTGTTATCGTCTAACGAGAGGGGGGTCGGACCGCACAAACACGGCGGAATTCCCCCTCCTTTGTTCTTGATTTTTTTTATTATATTCTTATGGATGAACGAGAAGGTGTGGTGCCGTCGCACCACGCGGGAATCGACCGGATTATTTGCGTGGCACTGTTATGTCGCGCCGTGGAAGGATTATCATGAACGTGACGCCGTCGCGCCACGTCGAAGGGAACTGAAGGCGCCGCGGACGGAGCGGGGTCGCGGCGGAGGGGCGCGGTGTCGTCGCACCGCGCCGAACGACGAAGGCCGCGGCCGGTTCCGGGCCGCGGCGGGACGAGAGGACCGGCGGCTAGCCGGGCCGCCCGTGTCGGAGGCCGGAAGGGAACCGGCTTTGCCGGTCCCGTTGAAGAAGAACCGGCCGGCCAGGCGGGCCGGCCGGAAGGGGGAAACCGGGGGAATTTAATTCCCTCTGCCATCATTAATGCCCCACGATTTAAGAGGGTGGGGGGTTCAATAAGGGGGGCAGGCGGCCTCCCTGTTTTCCCTCAATGCAGGCCCCCACGAGGGGGGGGGGTTCTCCAAAGGCGCGGCTTAACCCGCGCCGCCAGCCAAACAAAAGCGGGGGCCATGCCCCCCGCGCGTGGCACGGAGCGGTGCTAGGCCGCGCCCCCGCCGGCCGGGCCGGGTCAGGTCGACCCGGTTCGGGCCGACCCGGGGGGGGGGGTCGGGCCGGGTCGGCCCGGACCCGGACCCCCCGTTTTCGAAACAACTTCGGTCTTTTGGCCATAACATGAGCCACGGACCTCCGATTGACGAACCGTCAGTGGCGATGCGATCCTTGGATCTAGACTATCGATTCGGTATATCGCACTCAAAGTTTCGGAATACTTTGAGTTCGGCCGGGTTGGTTCGTACACGAAACCAACCGGGCCCTCAGAGCGAAAACAATCATATCTTGATCTACGGACGTCCGATTGATGTGTCGTCAGCTTTGTTGAGTTCCTCATAGTGAGACGGTTCTTTTGGCATACTCCGCCCGAGGTTTGGACGCAGGTGGAGTACGGTATGGTTGGTTTTGCCTTAAAAACCAACCGGGCCCCTGGGACGAAAAAGCCAATAACTCTCAGACCGGGCGTCCGATCGACGCTCCGTCTGTTGCGTTGAGTTCCTGTTGACGATACGGAACTTTTGGATACATCAACTCTGGACTTTGTGACAGTTTATGTATCAGCCCCTCGGCTCGTGGAACGGACCCTCCTGAACGAGCTTGCTGTGTGCGGGAACCCTAGAGCTGGCTGCGACTGTGACTACTACTGCTACTGCTACTGCTACTGCTACTGCTACTGTGACTGTGACGACGACAGTACAGAGATCCTGTGTAGATTCGACGACATCTATAGCACTCAGCGATCCTACGTGGATCAGTGCTACAGGTCCTCTGTGGGCCCAATCCTGTGTGAGTCTTTGCGCTCAACGGTCCTGTGTGAACCAGCGCCTACAGGTCCTGTGTGGGCCCGATCCTGTGTGGGTCTTTGCGGGGGTTAGTTACCTATCGATCCTTCGTGGGTCCGACGACTTAGATGGATCAGAGATCATCTTTATAGTCCTTTGAAGAAGTATACCTATGTGAGCTGAATCCTATTGCTTTCCTGTGTGGATTGATTTTTGCTATCCTATGTGGATTTCGTTTTGCTTTCCTGTGTGGAATACGTTTACTTTCCTGTGTGGACTGAGTTGTACTTGGGCTCGGAGGTTAGAGCGTATTGGAATTGATGACTTAGGTATATGTATGGGCATATACCTAAGCAGTGTCGGTTGTTACTTCGTGATTTAACCTTTCTTTGTGGTTTATCCTTTGTGGATTTCGAGAGACCTTCAGGGGTATCAGGGTCCCTACTGAGTAGCTTATACTCACCTCTGCATGGGCTATGCTCGCACTACGTTGTGTTGGTTACAGACGATGGACAACGTTGATCATGGCTAAGGCTTTCAGAGAAGGATGGTACCTGGAGGTGGACCACTAGGCGGGACGTGTTCGGAGCGGATAACGGGACCCGAGGAGCAGTGGAGCTATCTTTACCCACCCTTCAGGTGGGATTTCCAGTGGATGGCTCGGTGTAGCGGCTTTTACTTTACAGTTGTTGTTTTCCCTTTCGAGTTGTACTTTACTTTCAGTTTGGGTTTCTATACTGGCCCATTTACTTTTCGGCACTTTCAGTTGTACTCTGTTTTTACTTAGTGTTTACTTTTCCGCTTGCTTACTCTGTGGTGGTTGTTTACTTTTCAAAGTCAATTCCTTCCATTTTGTTGGGATTTACGCCTTGGTGCTAGTCTCCAGCCCCTGGCCTATGGAAGGCAGGCTTGGGGTAGTCACGACACGGGTCCCGAGGGTGGGTCGTGACAAATTGGTATCAGAGGAGTTCGGTTCTACCGCGAACTCTGATCTTTTCTATGTGACGCAATAATGTTTAGCGTATTGAGTGTGGTTATCAGTCCAGGGAGTCTAGTGTTGGTGCGGCGGCCGACATATCCGTACACCAGGACCATGACTTCTGATTTCCGACTTAATGCATGAAAAAATTGATTGCGTGTGTGTTTCAATGTTTTATTTGTGATTACTTATATCAGCTCACCAGGTATACTGTTCTGACTATGGCGCACCTGTTTCCTTTTCATGATGGCCCCATGATGGCATCCAGCTAGGGTTCTGAGAGTCGAGTGTGACGACAGCCCATCGAGCGACGAGGCCTCGGTGCAGGGCCCTTTGTCAGCGGTGGCACCGGCGGTAGCTCTACCCATCGAGCCACTGATAATTCCAGCACCGGCCGCTGATCATGCAAGTCACCTCAGCGCACTGCATGAGTTTCAGTGCCAGCGACCACCTAGGTTTCGTGGGGAGAAGGACCCCCAGGCAGCAAAGGAATGGCTGGATGCAGTGGTACGAGCTTTTAGGCTAGTGAGGACACTAGCAGACCTCATGGTGATCCTCGCTGCAAGCCTACTACATGCAGCAGCAGGACGATAGTGGAGCTTGATGCTCCAGGTGCACGATGAGGCATCTCTTCTATGGACAGACATTGAGAGCCACTTCCGATCGGATTTCGTACCAGCCACCCTTCGTGCGGTGCGTATCCACGAGCTTCTTCAGATGCGGTAGGGCAGCATGACGGTCGCTCAGTACTCGGCGAGATTTACCGATCTCTCGCGCTACTCGACTGACATGGTACGAGACCCATTCTTTCGGGCCCGGATCTTCGAGCAGGGTTTGAGACACGAGATCAGGGCATCGCTGATCTCCCTCAGCATACCGACTCAGACAGGAGTACTGGATCGGGCCCTTCTGATAGAGAGCTTCCTTGCTGAGTCTACAGCAGAACCGAGACCCACCGCAGGGCGGCATGTGGCAGAGTTCTCTACAGCAGGTAGTTGACGGATGACTCAGGGGTCTAGGAAGACCAGACCTTCGGGCAGACGACCGCAGGACACTGGCTCAGCAGTGCGGGGCACAAAGCGAGGAGCCAGTCTTTCTAGAGGCAGGCACTGCTACTCGTGCGACGGGCAGGGCCACATGGCTCGTGACTGCTCGACCCGCTGTGCCGAGGAGCAGCAGACAGTTGAGGGACCACCGAGGCAGAGGCAGAGGGTCGACCGTGGCGGTCCGCAGGGAGGAGGCGGACGAGGCAGAGGAGCTGGATGAGCAGCCGGTGGTGGGAGACGCTTTGAGGCTCTACCACCACCACCACCAGGAGGTCCAACCTGACCACAGGGAGATGGCGGGCAGAGACAGGCACAGCTCCAGGCAGCTGAGGCCTACGACCACGGCACACCTGAGATGATTTGAGATACTATCTGTGTCTATTCAACCCTTGCTGCAGTACTTATAGACATAGGAGAGAGTCACTCTTTCATAGCCACTACCCTTATTCGGAGCTCGGAGATTCCGACAGAGCCGTTGGCTCGATCCTTATGGCTAGAGACTTCTATGGGATAAGACTCGACGATTACGCACAGGTTCCGGCAGTGTGAGCTTACTCTAGGAGGCTAGAGCTTCGGATGGGATCTTCTTGTAGTAGCGTCGAGGCCTTACGACGTCATCTTGGGCATGGATTGGCTATCTACGGTCCATGCGCAGATTGACTATTTTAGGCGCAAGGTGCTATGTGTACGCACCGACGGGAGCAGGTTCACCTTCACCGGCGAGAAGGGATCCTTTGCAGCACAGGATGGACTTCCGAGGAGGAGAGGACAGCCCATCACTAATCAGTTGGGTAGCCTCATCCTTGGAGCATTTGACATGCGGAGTCCTAGTTTTCCTGCAGTGTTGGATCAGTTTACGGACGTTTTTCCCGACGATGTCCCAGGGCTACCTCCTCGCAGAGAGGTAGACTTTTATATTGACTTGTACCCCGGGACAGCCCCGATATCCACTCCAGCATATCGGATGGCCCCCGCCGAGCTTCGAGAGCTACGGGTACAGTTGGAGGACTTGCAGGGCAAGGGGTTCATCCGACCCAGTGTTTCACCCTGGGCTTCCCCGATATTGTTCGCCAAGAAGGCGGACGGGAGCTTGCGACGTTGTGTGGACTAACGTCGCCTGAACCAGGTGACTGTGAGGAACAAGTATCCGCTACCGAGGATTGATGACCTCTTTGATCAGCTCAAGGGAGCACGGTGGTTCTCGAAGATAGACCTTAGGTCAGGCTATCATCAACTCAGAGTCAGAGACGAGGATGTGCAGAAGACGGCCTTCAGATGTCAGTATGGCCACTATGAGTTCTTGGTTATGCCTTTCGGCATAACCAATGCTCCAGCAGTGTTCATGGCTCTCATGAACAGGATATTTCAGCCATACCTTGATCGGTTTGTCGTGGTATTCATCGATGACATTCTGATTTACTCTTCGACTGAGGAGGAGCACGCCTACCACTTGCGAGTTTTACTAGACACACTCCGAGAGCACCGGATTTATGGTAAGCTCTCGAAGTGCCAGTTCTGGATACGTGAGGTCCACTTCTTGGGACATATTATCTCTGAGGCGGGAGTTGCAGTGGATCCTGCGAAGATCGAGGCTGTTTTAGCTTGGGATCCACCCTAGAGCGTGACTGAGGTTCGGAGTTTCTTGGGACTAGCTGGTTACTATATGAGATTCGTTCTAGACATCTCTAGAGTTTCGGCACCACTCACAGCTTTGACGAAGAAGGGGAAACCCTTCGTGTGGTCAGACAGATGTCAGCAGAGCTTCCAGGAGCTGAGACAGATACTGACTAGCGCACCTATCTTGAGGTTCCCTGAGGAGGGAGTAGGGTACGTAGTCTATTGCGATGCATCAGGGACCGGAATCAGATGTGTTCTGATGCAGGAGCGGGCATTGATCGCCTATGGATCACGTCAGTTGAGGCCGCATGAGCAGAACTATGATACCCATGACCTGGAGTTAGCAGCAGTGGTCTTCGCTCTGAAGACGTGGCGACATTACCTGATGGGCGAGCTCTTTACAGTCTTTTCTGATCATCAGAGTCTCAGGTAAATCTTCTCGCAGAAGGACATGAACCTGAGACAGTGGTGATGGCTCGAGTTCCTCCAAGACTATGACTTTGAGATAGTCTATACTCCAGGGAAGGGGAACATAGTAGCAGATGCCCTCAGTAGGAGGACTGGCATTCAGCTACTTGAGGAGGAGACAGAGCAGCTAGCCTCTTTACAGATATCCTTCATGGATAGAGATGGAGCAGCCTTCCTCCAGTCTCTCACAGTCACCCACCACTACTGCAGCGGGTCAGAGAGGCACAGCGTGAGGACGCTGATTGTGAGACACGGCGTGCACAGATATCCTCGGGACAGGCACCTGATGGTTTCTCTCTTGGAGAAGATCACGACATCCTTTTCAGAGGACGTACCATGGTACCAGTCGCTTTGCGAGAGGAGGTGCTGAGAGAGTTTCAAACTTCTCTTTTGGCGGTACATCCAGGAGTGGAGAAGATGTACCAGGATCTCAGACGACAGCACTGGTGGCTGGGCATGAAGAAGGCAGTAGCAGAGTTCGTTTCTCGATGCCTCACCTGCCAGCAGGTGAAGGCAGAGCATCAGGTACCAGCAGGCTTGGTACAACCCTTGGAGTTCCCGGAGTGGAAGTGGGAAGGCATATCTATGGACATAGTGACTGGACTTCCACGCACTTCCAGAGGTCACGACTCCATCTGGGTGATTGTTGACCGACTCACCAAGTCGACACACTTCTTACCTATCAGAGAGCAGGGCTTAGTGGAGAGCTTGGGACGTCTCTATGTTCAGGAGATTGTGCGGCTCCACGGCGTGCCGTCATCTATCGTCTCCGATCGTGATACTCGCTTTACTTCCTGGCTTTTGAAGGGGTTACAGGAGGCGTTCGGGACGCAGCTACGTCTGAGCACAACCATTCACCCTCAGACGGATGGTCAGGCGGAGGGGACCATTCAGACTCTCGAGGACATGCTCCGCGCATGTGTCCTCGACTTTGGTCGTAGCTGGGAGGACCACCTACCCTTGGTGGAGTTTGCGTACAA
Organism: Viscum album; assembly: GCA_963277665.1. Classification (NCBI taxonomy): domain Eukaryota; kingdom Viridiplantae; phylum Streptophyta; class Magnoliopsida; order Santalales; family Viscaceae; genus Viscum; species Viscum album. Next base: position 222,934,779 of record OY728143.1, read on the forward strand.
CAACAGCTACCACTCCACCATCGGGATGGCACCGTACAAGGAATTGTACGACCGACCTTTTAGATCTCCATTCTTCTGGACAGACCCTGGGGAGTCAGCACTTGTGGGACCGGAGATGGTCCAGGCCACGACAGAGAAGGTCCAGGTCATCTAGGAGCGGATGAGGACAGCTCAGAGCCGGCAGAAGTCATACGCTGACAGGTGGCGGAGGCCACTTGAGTTCGAGTATGGTGACCACGTCTTCTTGCGGGTCTCACCTCGATGTGGTATTCGGAGTTTTGGCCGAGGCGGCAAGTTATCTCCGTGCTTCATCGGACCCTTCCAGGTCCTCAGCAGGATTGGCGAGGTGGCTTTTCGCCTGGCTCTAACACCTCAGTTGCACTGGGTGCACGACGTCTTCCACGTATCTCAGCTGAGGAGATACATGCACGACCCGACACACATCATTGACCATGGAGAGCTTGACATTGACAATGGGGCGACTTTTACGGAGGTCCCGGTGGAGATAGAGGATCGACAGGAGCGGGTCCTACGTGGGCGATTGATTCCTCTTGTGCGCATCAGATGGCAGCACGGGAACCTCCAGGAGAGCACATGGGAGCGGGAGGCTCAGATGCGTGCTCAGTACTCTCATTTGTTATCCCAGTTTTTGTTGTATCTTTACGGGGACGTAAATCCCTGAGGTGGGAGTAATGTAAAGACCCTTAAAATTAAAGGGAAATTTTTTTCTTATTTTTCTTTTGAATTTTAAAGAGCGCGGTTTCTGACGGCACCTGATTCCGAGGCCCGGAGTGCCCGGAATCAATTTTCGAAGTTTGGCTCGGGTACGTTTAGTGAACGAACGAGCGGGAATTTCTAACTTTTGATCCGGTGCTCGGAATTGAAATACGAGGACACCGATTAACTCACAACGCCGTTATTCGCTTAAGGGGACCTTTTCTGAGGTTGCGTTTTATGCGAGGCGAAAGATAGTTTTGGGAGATATTATAAGAAGTTAAATAAAAAAATGTGGAAACACTTTTTTTTTTATTTTGTTGGTTAACATATCTCAAGGAAGTTAGGGGTGGGACCCACACCCACTTAACCTCCCATGAGAGGATTAAGTGTGGTGGGTCCCACACGAACCCTAACTTTTCATCTTGTCTCAAAATTCCCTTTAACCCCTCTTTAAATGACATGACAACTTGTTATTTAATTTGGATTTATTTTATTTGAATTTCAAACCTTTGAAAGTCAATTTTGTTAAATGTGTGAATAAAATAAGACTCTAGCTTATTTTATTTAGTTAGATTTCTCTAGCCTTCTTGAGAGGATTTTGGGAGCTTCTTCTTCTTCTTCAACCTTGACAAACAATGCGAAGAACCTTCGAGCTCCGACGAAGAACGCCGCTCCTCTCTTCTCCGTAGCCGGTTGTTTCCGAAGATCGATGACGCCTTCCATGTCAACGAAGGGAACGCTGCTTCCTCCTCGGACTTACTTCGTCGGCTTACGAAGATTCGCCAAAGACGTACCTCTTCGGACGTACCTCTTCGTCAACGGATTTGACCGACGATTACCGTGACGCCCGACCTCCGCGACGTTGTCTTCGGCGGGTCGTTGACGATCATTGAACATGAAACCAAGGTAGGGGTTTGTTGTTGCTTTATTTAATTATTTTCCGTTCATGGTTCTAGGATGACAAACTTGAGGATGAACGTTTAAGTGTTATCGTCTAACGAGAGGGGGGCGAGACCGCACAAACACGGCCGAATTCCCCCTCCTTTGTTCTTGATTTTTTTTATATTCTTGTGGATGAACGAGAAGGCGTGGTGTCGTCGCACCACGCGGGAATCGCCCGGCTTATTTGCGCGGCACCGTCGCGCCGCGCCGTGGAAAGATTATCATGAACGCGACGCCGTCGCGCCGCGTCGAAGGGAACCGAAGGCGCCGCGGCTGGAGGGGGGCCACGGCGGAGGGGTGCGGTGCCATCGCACCGCGCCGAACGATGAAGGTCGTGGCCAGTTCCGGGCCGCGGCGGGACGAGAGGACCGGCGGCTAGCCCGGGCGCCGGTGTTGGAGGCCGGAAGGGGACCGGCTTTTCCAGTCCCCTTGAAGAAGAACCGGTCGGCCAGGTGGGCCGACCGGAAGGGGAAAACCGGGGGAATTTAATTCCCCCGGGCATCATTAATGCCCCCCCATTTAAGAGGGGGGGGGGGGGGTTCAATAAGGGGGGCAGGCGGCCCCCCGTTTTCCCTCAAAGCAGGCCCCCACGAGGGGGGGCCGGTTCTCCCAAGGCGCGGCTTAAGCCGCGCCGCCAGCCAAACAAAAGCGGGGGCCTTGCCCCTGCGCGTGGCACTGAGCGGCGCCAGGCCGCGCCGCCGCGCCGGACCGCCGCCGGCCGGGCCGGGTCGGACCCGGGTCGGGGCGACCCGGTTCGGGCCGACCCAGGGGGGTCGGGCCGGGTCGGCCCGGACCCGGACCCCCCGTTTTCGAAACAACTTCAGTATTTTGGCCATAACATGAGCCATAGACCTCCGATTGACGAACCGTCAGCGGCGATGTGATCCTTGGATCGAGACGGTCGATTCGGTATATCACACTCAAAGTTTCGGAATACTTTGTGTTCGGCCGGGTTGGTTCGTACACGAAACCAACCAGGCCCTCGGAGCGGAAACGCTCATATCGTGAGCTACGGACGTCCGATTGACGTGTCGTCAGCTTTGTTGAGTTCCTCTTAGTGAGACGGTTGTTTTGGCATACTCTGCCCGAGGTTTGGACGCAGGTGGAGTATGGTCGGGGTGGTTTTGCCTTAAAAACCAACACGGCCCCTGGGACGAAAAAGCTAATAACTCTCAGACCGGGCGTCCGATCGACGCGCCGTCTGTTGCATTGAGTTCCTGTTGACGATATAGAACTTTTGGAAACATCAAATCTTGACTTTGTGACAGATGATGTATCAGCCTCTCGGCTTGTGGAGCGGACCCTCCTGAATGAGCTTGCTGTGTGCGGGAACCCAAGAGCTGGCTGCGACTGTGACTACTACTCCTACTGCTATTGCTACTGCTACTGCTTCTGTGACTGCGACGACGACAGTACAAAGATCCTGTGTGGATTCGACGACGACTACAGCACTCAGCGATCCTACGTGGATCAGTGCTACAGGTCCTGTGTGGGCCCGATCTTGTGTGGGTCTTTGCGCTCAGCTGTCCTATGTGAACCAGCGCCTACAGGTCCTGTGTGGGCCCGATCCTGTGTGGGTCATTGCGGGGGCTAGTTACCTATCGATCCTTCGTGGGTTATACGACTTAGATGGATCAGAGATCATCTTTATCATCCTTTGAAAAAGTATACCTGTGTGAGCTGAATTCTATTGCTTTCCTGTGTGGATTGAGTTGTGATATCCTATGTGGATTTCGTTTTGCTTTCCTGTGTGGAATACGTTTACTTTCTTGTGTGGACTGAGTTGTACTTGGGCTCAGAGGTTGGAGCGTATTGGAATTGATGAGTTTGGTATTTGTATGGGCATATACCTAAGTAGTGTCGGTTGTTACTTCGTGATTTTACCTTTCATTGTGGTTTATCCTTTGTGGATTTTGAGAGACCTTCAGGGGTCTCGAGGTTCCTATTGTGTAGATTATACTCACCCCTGGACGGGCTATGCCCACACTACGTTGTGTTGGTTGCAGACGACGGACAACGTTGATCATGGCTGAGGCTTGTAGAGCAGGACGGTACCTGGAGGTGGACCACTAGGCGGGATGTGTTCGGAGCGGATAACGGGACCCGAGGAGCAGTGGAGCTATCTGTACCCACCCTCAGGTGGGATTTCTAGTGGACGGCTCGGTGTAGTGTCTTTTACTTTACAGTTGCTGTTTTCCCTTTCGAGTTGTACTTTACTTTCAGTTTGGGTTTCTATACTGGCCCATTTACTTTTCCGCACTTTCAGTTGTACTCTGTTTTTAATTAGTGTTTACTTTTCTGCTTGCTTACTCTGTGGTGGTTGTTTACTTTTCAAAGGCAATGCCTTCCCTTTTGTTGGGATTTACGCCTTGGTGCTAGTCGCCAGCCCCTGGCCTATGGAAGGCAGGCTTGGGGTAGTCACGACACGGGTCCCGAGGGCGGGTCGTGACAAAAATCTTCTATCCTTAAACAATACTAACTTATGTCCAACATAATCCATTATAATATTTAGGCTTATCCATAATACTGTAGTCCACTCTCATAATATAGTTAAAATGATTACCAGAGATTTAATACTGTCGTTAATCCCCATATATCATAAGATATGTCTTGTTGGTCTCATTCCAAACATTCAAAGGCCTTAATCATGTATTCTCTTGAATTCCCATTGAACCTTAGTGAAAACATGAATGCGGTTAAAAGTTAACTCTTTCCATATACAAAAATCCAAAAATTCTATATACTCAAACCATGATATAACCTTCTCCTTATATCAGTCATGAGCTCATGAATACAATCAAACACCTCATTATCTTATTATTCCTTCATTATGCGCATATCATCTACTTTCCAAAAAATATCTGAATAAAATATCATGGTTACTAGTACCATTAATCATACACATTAAAAACTTAGGAAAGACAATAGTGTATCAATCCTTAGATGTCTCTTTATTCCATAGTACCATGAGATTACTTATACATCATTACACTTGATAAACATGTAATCATTCCACTACCTTATTAAACCATTGACCAAGCTTCAACAATTCTTTCATCTCACATATCATTTGTAGTCTCTTCATCATCATCAACATAAATACTTCCCATACAACCATACTGATTATCTTCATGAGACTTTCCCTTAGGGAATTGGTTTGAATAATGCCCGTACATTCCACATTTAAAACATTTAACCATTGTTGATGTCGTAGCAATACCATTATTCTCATCCATGTTGTTTACTGAACCTTTTACTTTTCACTTACATGCTTTGTGTCCTTCTTTTCCACACCCAAAGCATCTTCCAGTTCCTTTGAAACATTCTCCTTGATGCCTCTTCCCACATGATTTGCATAGGGGAAATTGAATTTTCATTCCTCTATGATCATCATCAAACTCCATCTATCTCTTATTAGCCGAGTCATGAAACTTACCAAATTTTACTTTATTGATCATATTATGAGATTTCTGATTCGGCATAATAATGATGTTTGGACTTCCAAATCCCATTTCATTATAAAGAATATCTTTCCATTGTCCATCATATCCTCCATTATCGTGAATCATCTTGTTTCCAGCCATTTTCTAAAACCCAAAAAAGAATAGTGTGAGAGGAAAAAATCATGCTAGGGAAAACAACATAATAAAGGTGGAGTATCCTCAATATCTAACATCTTAGGTTAAATTCTATGATCGTTACCGTAGTTCTAGGACTGTATCCTATTCGTATACTTATCCTTAGGGACATCCCTAGACATACCTTATAAATATCTCTAAGGATCTCTTAAAGTTATCGCATCCTAGTTTCCAAAGGTTGACTAAACCTTTCCTCTGATACCAACTGTAGAGACCCGAATCTTGATGTACATGAACATTACATTACTTTTGCGGAATACTTAGTACATAACAAAAACACACACATAAGGACCGTAATAGTTTAGTGTCTTTGGAAACTCGGAACGTAATCTTATAATCGTGGTGAAAGATCTTCAATATCTCCCATAAAGATCTTCCCTTTTTTTACTTAAAACCTTTCTTTATATCCTGGGGAAAAGAAAACATAAAAGGGAGAGCTAAAATGATCAGTAAGGGTAAACAAAAGAAAAATCAATCACTTCATATTCATAAGAATATAACTTTTCGAAAATCTTAACCTGCAAAAGAGAGCATAATTTCATAACATGGGATAATTCATAGTAGTGAAATAAAATCCCAACAATCATAACTTAAAATATGAAACTTTGTGGCATACACACATAATCATAGAGAATCATTTCTTGTTAGTCAAGACTCATTGCCAAGACTATCTTAGTGGACAAAGTCCCTTTCTAAACCGAGTCACCCTCGTTTCAGTCCTGTTTCACTGAACCGGTATAACCTGCCATTCCAGCCATGTTTATCTCATGAGATATAAAATCTTTACCCAATTCATTGGAGGGAGATATAGGTCCCACCAATCTCATAATGATACCATTCTTATGTGTTCCACAAAAACATAAATCATACATCATTGCATAACCCATGTAATAAAAATGGGAATCTTAAACATCGAGACATCATAAAACAATTCATATTAGATAAAGGAATTCATAAAAATAATTCCATCACAACATAATCAAATCAATGTAATAATAGGGATAAAAACAGAACCCTATGTTATCTTAGATGGAAAATAATATCGATAAAACACTTGAAATTAATTTTGAGGAAAATATCATTTCTTCTTCAAAATCAATTTCTTTTCACAAAACGTCATGCAATTTTAAAAGAAAGATATTTTATTGAAAATACTCATGAAATCTTTTGGAGAAAGCTTCATGAAAATAAGGCTTTATAAAACCTTAAAAATATGTTTGTGTCGTATAAGTTAAAAAAACCATTCTTCGAACTTTTATCGAAAAAGTCAAAAAGTACCTCGTATGAAAAACGAAAAAAGATTGCTTTCATATCATTTACTAAAAACTCACCAAAGGGTAAAATTGGATTTAAACAATTGTAGGTGGATGGAAATAACATTACATATTGAGGAAACATAGATGTGGATGATAAAATACACCCCAGTAAATACCCACGTATAAACAATCTCGGATAAAAATGAGATTGTGATATTTCCCTTACCTTAGGTCCGACTTGCTTTGTACGTGTCCAAAACTCCTGTATAATGATTTAAATCATGTTATTGACTTATTACAGAATAATATTCATTGTTATGATATCATATATCGTTATTTTATGACTTTATATTACCCATTCTTTTGTAAATTGCATGTTAAAGAAGCGTTTTGGGTAAAATCGTTTCATTTATCGTAGGTGTTTGGACTTGTTGTTCAAGACATTATTATTGCTTATATCATTATTTACTTACTTCCATAATATAAAATATGATTTATATATCATATATATTCAGTATATATGTATATATATATAATAGATAGGTAATTGAAATGAAACACACCGTTCATGAAGACGGTAGTTCGTACGTATGCATGAACGATGTTTTCCTTTCCTTATTGTCTTGAATGGAAGTAAGTAGATGACATATATATATATATATATATATATATAAATCCAGTAGATTTAACATGTCTTATATTCCATTATTATTCATTATATATACTTTATAATCATTCTGGAATGGTTAACATGGATAATGAATCTCATCGCGTCGTGGAGACGGTAGTCCGTACGTACGCACGAGCGATGATATCGTTCCCATGGTCATGGAATTGTGTTGAAGTGTATGTATACTATTTCAGTATCAATATCACTCTATAATAATCACATATAGTTACTCATTACACCATTATACTCATCCAATTAATGAGGTGGCGGAAAATAGATTACACCACGGCGTGGAGACGGTATTCCGTACGTACGCACACGCGATGATTTCCTTTTTCCTTAGGATGGATAGAAGGTTAATTAGAGTTGTTTCATATTTATAATAACATATCAGTATATAATAAATACTGATGTTATTAATTTATCATGAAACAACTAAATAAGAAGAATTTGAAGGAGAAAAAAATTGAAAAAGATCGGTAATGGATATTACCTCTTTTTGACGCGCCTTTTATTAACCTCCACTTAATGAACTGAGGATGGTCTTTGAAGAAGACCAGTACCTATAAGATTATACTAGGGAAGTGGAGAATAGATTTCGGCAGGGTTTGGCCGAGCTTGAATGCTCAAATTGGTGTGAGGAGGCGAGGGAGGAGGTGCCCTTTTATAAGGGAGGAGAGGGGCACCTTAAGAATATCTCAAAATATTATTTTATATTAAGGTCAAATTCGGTTTATAATGGTTCTAAATGGTCTTATTTAAAAGATAAAGCGGGGATGTGTCTAAAGCCTCTCATACAATAGGATTTAGACAAGTTTAGGTTATTATTTTAACCTTATCAATTAGATTTAACTCTAAGTTAAATAATTTAACTTTTACCGTGTCTTTTTGTTTTCTTACACTATATGGTTAATAACATACTATATCAAGCCAAAAGAATCCCAATTTGTTTATTATTAATATATATATCCTTATCTATGTCATTTGGCCGAACCTTAGATTTTTTTGGAATTAAATAACAATTAATAATATAATATTTGTTTTAAAAACTAATTTATGTCAATTTTGACACTATTTGTTACATGATTTTTATGAAATTTCTAACAGAATGATAAGTTCAAACCAAGTTACTTAAATCAACAATAACATGTCATATTAACCTAGAAAATTAGTTTAAGTCATTAAAAGTCTCAAATTACATTTATTTGGGCATTTATAACATCAATTATGTTAATATTTTCTTAAAAATATAATTACTGCATCATCGTTGTGTCATAAATAAATTAAATTATTTAAAGTATAAAAACTAAAAATAAAATACCATTATGTTGGAAATCATTTTAGCATTCTAATGAATATTTATAGTCGAAATTATATTATGTATAACCCTATATTAAAAATTTTTAGTAACTAAACTTTGATTTTAACTCTTTTAACTCTTCTTTGAATTAAATAATAATAACTGTCCTAATCTAATCCAAGGTGGGCTGAATGATAGTATTTTACACTTAAGGTTGTTTTTGGTCGACATACACTTGTCCAATAGGATTAGAACATGTTTTAGGGTAATATTAATATCATTTTTACCCTTCATTACCCTATTTACTTTTAACCATGGTAAATAAAAGTAAAAAGATACTATTCACCAAAAATTATTTTCATCTCATTGAACCACATTTTACTTACTGACATCAACCGTGTGTCTCGGATTTTTGAAATTCCATTCAACGAAGCGGTAAAATTAAGATTTATGAAAAAATTAATATTTTTAACTACCACTTAATAGTTTCACTATTCATCAAAAATTGAAGTTTTTCAGAAAAATGCCAAAATTTCATCCTAAGATATAATTGATATTCCGAATTCAAAAATGATTTCTATTTTACAAAATTCCCAACATATAAGTTTCATTAATTAATTTTATAATTAATTTCTGCTGTCTCAACAAATAGCATGTTTTTAAAAGATAATAACTATCAAAAGATTAACACTTGTTATGTCTGGTGTAAATGTGAAATTACATCCAATGACCAACATTGTATTGAATTGTAAAAATATATTATAAATATACTTTAAAACCACACAAATTTATAATCTATCATTGTTAATTATTTATATTAAAAAAGTTGTTTTTAATTAAAATTTAGTAATTTTCACTATTCATCAGAAAATAAAAGTTATCCAAAAAGTACCAAAATTTCACCCTAAGCTAATTTCGATATTATGAATCCAAATATAAAGTCCATTTTGATAAAATAAAATTTAAAAATTTTCAAAAAGTGGTTATTACTATTCATAATGGCTAGTTTTAATAATATTTTAATAGCATATTGTTGTTTAGTTAAACTCGTTATTGCGTACTACACACGCTATCGAGGAAGGTCGCGATTGCGTGTAATGGAAGGCAAGTCAATGATGCGTGTTGTGAAAGCTTCTTTTGGTGTAGCATACAACACATGATATTAATGAAATTAAAAATAATATTTTTCATAAAATCTCGGGGTGTTATATCCATGAACATGTGGACCCATTCTTAGGCTGGGTCACTCTTCATCACGAAGTACTCTCCATCAAGAAGCACTATCCTCTGCAATCCCTTCTGCACTTTGAGCCTCTATTCTCAGAAAATCCCTATTATCTGTGAACACATGTCCCTTGTGATCCAATTATATTTTCAAATCCTGTTTCATTGAGGCCTCTTGAATCACAAGCCACTATTCTGTACGACCCTCTAGAATTGTACAATGTGATTTCAATGTTCTTTGGGTGGTGCATCTTATTTTGTTTCTTTTCCTCATGCATCTTCACATGGGCATTTTAATGACTATTTATTATTTTCATATCCATTTAAACATGATCCCCTCAATTAATCCCTCCACAACCCCATCTCAATATATAATTTTTGGTGCCTTCCCTTCACCATCGATAAAGGTGTGATAGTTATGTAAGTCAAAAGAGTCATGAGTGAATCCCCATCGTTTGAGCTACAGTGATTTGATCTTAAAAGTACCCATGTCTTTGACACATGATGTTATACTATGATAACTAGATAAGTGTCAATCCTTGAGATGGTCATAAAGGGGATGGGAATCATCACTCTCTCACTCCCCTCTCCATATGGGATTTGTCTCCATGCCCACCTATGGAAGTATCTATTTAAGCTTCGACCCTCATCGATGGGGTGCTGTATGTATTATTAACATATCCTCCATTAACATCTGGACACCATCTCAGAAATCCCTCATGGATTAAGTCCCAACATTCATTTCATTGGGACACTATCTATGCATTAGACCCTTTCCACTCTTTGTAGCCACACCTTTTGCAAAGTGATTGTCAGTTCATTGATTCCTATGGTTTATCACACTGATCATGAATCATGAAGGACTAGAGTATACATATAAGATGAATTTATGATAGGATTCCATAGTGTGTAATCCATATTTCCCTTTTTACCAACCTACATGGACTTTGATATTATTCCCTTCTGAAAAATTTACGAAGCAAGAATATCTGATGTTCAAGCCAATTACCCATCAGTCCTGAACACTTCATGCCCCTTCACCCCTGTCCCACATGAAATTAAATAATATGCCCCATTCGTCAAGCATGAAATAAATATGTGTACATTTGAAATATATGGGTTTTGATCCCTGCCTCCTAAGACAAGGTATAGTAGGAAGCCTCCTTGAGGTTCAAACACAATCATTGATAAACATCAGTGTTCCCTTTGTTGGGACTAAAACCCCTTGTCCACTCCTTAGTGGGGTCAGATTAGTTCATCTGAAACTAACCATGTGTAATCCCAACACTCAATACATACTCCTCCAACAAAGACAATACCTCTTATGATGGGACACTAACCACGCAAATGCACCTTCTTGTTGTTAGGTTGTTATGCTTTGTATACACTTTGATTCCATGCCCAATCCTAAACTACATGAAATTGGATTCCCTACAGTGTGGATATGGAGGAATTATCTTTGATGTTTAAGGCCATCACCCATGTCCCATTATTGTATCTTCCAAGAGACTTTTTGTTTCGGGTAGATCATTCCCTAACCCGTTAGAGACATTTCCTTTATATCATCACCCATGTGTCCATTACCACAAGTTTCCTCTTCAAGAGACTGATCATCTCATCCCATAACTATGTGGACTCTGATTCCCTACCAAGACGATAGGCATGAAACCTCTTCAATGTTTAATCCAAACACTATCACCTTCACGCCGGCATCATCTCCATCTACTATACACTTCATTTATTTCAACTAGATTTTACATGGGCCACCACATCCTGGTAAAATAATTCCATTCTCTTGATGCTGGCCTTGCATAAGACCCATTCATTTCATTTATCTTTGCAACACTCATTTTTCTAACCATGTGTAAGCCCATTCATTTAATTTCTCTTCGTATCACTTGGGCCGCTAACCATGCATAAGGCCCAAAATGTCACCGGGTGGTTATCCATTATATACACCCCAATCAGATGAATCACAATATATAACTACATTGGTTTTCATCCATTTCATCTATAGAAGGTATATAGAAAACCAATATGAGGATCTGTCCAAGCCAATGGTAATCCTTAACATCTTCCTTGTCAGGACCTAATCTTCCTATGATCCATCCTCAGTGGTGTCCATATCGGCCTTCATAGTGTTACAGCTTCCCACTATGGGACACACCACCTCCGATAAATATGCATTGGGTGTTGTGATCCACCAATCTAGTAAACATTAAATATGATACCTCTTAGAGATTTACCCATCAGATCCACTCCCATCAGTTTTCTGATCAGTCTGACATGTCTCTTCTAGATGTGAAACATGTGAGTTACCTCATCTTAAACAAATGTAGGTGAGGAAAACCTCAGATACATGACTCTGGTATATAATTTCCAACATTTTATATGTGATGCACTAGGCTTCCACCCCCTCATGAATCCCTTTTGTAAGGGGATGAATTCCAAGTGTACCTATGTTTCATCTTCCAAACAAACCAATCCCTAATGTGACTACTATCCTAACCAATGTTTTCTGCATTGACTTGACACTGGTGATTTTATTTATAGGAAAACTGTAATTAACTAGCATACAAAATGATAATTCTTATGGAAGAGTTTCACAAAAAAACATCTAAATAATTTAGGGAGGCCTAGACAAGTTGACGAATTCAGAGGATGAATCTATAGAAGCTGGAATCGTTATCTCATAATCTTGTTTCATTCAAGGAATAAAACATCCATAAAAAATCAATGCCTACTTCCCACCTTTGGATAGCGGGGATACGGGGAAACAAACAACATCACATCCTCGACAATGTGATTTATGCGCCCCGGAGAAAGCATCAAAAACAGAAATGGTTATCAAAACATGATATTATTATCTTCAATATGGAGATTAGTATCATTCTAGGAATCGTTAGATAAGAGTGTCCCCATATACATCTATCTGGTTCTATGTCCTACCATGAAAATAGTTGTACTGGGATGAAAGACCCTGGGATTTTGGTTCGTTAATCATTGAGAATCTTGATATATGACATTGTTAGTGTATACCTTTCTATCTATCGATGGAAGATTGAATGGTGATGGGGAACTAGGCATCACTTTAAAAAAATTTGTACTGATCAATGAATTCTCATGATTTATAGGACACATGCATTAGATATAGGAAATAGATTAGGTCTCACCTTTTGATGCAGGGCATGGGCCCTGCCAACACGGTCGTCCCACATGGATATATCTCTAATGGGATAAATTTAACAACCTCATCTATAGGGAATTCATGTCACATCTCAAACTGTGAATTTAATCAAAGTAATGTGATCAATACTCATGTTCGTAGATACGAATAAGAGGGGTAAATATTGACAAGGGATACAAACCAAAAAGAGCTAGAGGACTCAGTGCCTTGTCAGTGCTGGTGCCCCCAAGCACCATGTAGTGAGATAGAGCTCTCCACTCAACACATAAACAATTTTGATATCCAATCCATATAGTGTTCTAATGATTCACTCTCTTATACAGATGAAGTAAGGGATGCTCTAGGCCTCTCAGTATAGATTTATGCTAGGGAGCCACTGAGGAGGGCTCCCACCTAACTGTGTCAGTGTCTCCAGCCATTCCAATAGACCAAGGTGTTGGCGTTCCACACCTCAACACCACCGACCCTAGTTTTGTTGATCCTGCATCAACAACCGGTGCAAGATCCGGAAGATACATTATATGGGGAATCAACTATTGCAGCTCATATGGCCCAATTCACCACGAGTGCATTTTATTGGACCCTTGTTGTTGTCATTGAGTATGGGAACTCCAATATTTTAGAGTAGGGGTGATTCCATGATCAATCTAGAGTGTGGTACCAGGCCCCCAACAAGATGGTTGAGTTTACTTCCCCGAACACTAGTGCAAGCAACAACTATCAATGGTCGATCCACAAAGATGACAACCAGTATAGAGGTCCTACCCATACCTTTGTTAGACATAGTGGAGGTTCTCACCAGTCTCACACCCAACATGGAGGTCCTTCCTATTCCATAATCATCCTAGGTAGAGGGATAGCCTAAATTTTTTACATTCATCATGAATTTCCTCACCATTCACCAAGTCTCATAAATGAAAATTTACCTTGTATAACAGGTTATCAATGAGAGATCCTCCATTCCCTATTACATAATTTCCTTGAGTTCCACCATGAGTCCTCATAAAATCTATAAGAGACCCTCCCAACATCATACAAGATAGTTCTGAGGGCCTGTCCTAAATCTCATATGGTCCATATATAGGACATCCTCATAGAATAGCTTCCAGAGATGGCTGACATGGATTTCCTCCTCACGCTATGGATAACCACCATAGAGGTCCTCCCCATTTCCTATCCTGCTATAGTAGATTCCCTCACCACTCCAGAACCCTCATTCATAGAGGTCCTCTCAGTTTTCATTTTGACATTTTCTTAAGTGCTCCTTGCATCACAATTTTTCCATGTATTGGTCCTCCACATTCCATAAACAACCTAATAAGATTTCCTCCACATTTAAAATACCTACTATTCCCTAAATAACCATACTAGGGAAGGGGGTTGGGTCACATTCACTAGATGATGAATACTATGAAGCCTCAAACTAAAATCAAACCCATCCATTTATCATATTATTATGTGGAGTGTGATTCGATGATGGAACCTTCCCCACGGTCCCCTTTGTCGGGGGCTTGGGTAGGAACATGGCCTATCATCCTAATCCATTTAAAAAGTATGATACACAATATACATGTGTCCCATCAATGATACTTATCGGAAGAGAATGATTTTTCCACTTTCTAGTGCATTGTCTTGTAATCGTTTTTATTTTGAATAGGATCATTCTCTACCTCAACATAGAATCACGGAGAGTTATTAGAGGGAACAATAGAGGATGAGAAACAGCATAACCCAGTAAAAAATTCCACAACCCCTATGTGGGAAGTAGTGGTTTTTAGTCCATATTATAGGGATTTGGTGGCTCAATTAGGGAATTACTTTGAAGACATGTCAAGATGCAGTAGATTTTATCACATATAACGTACTCTACACATTATAGTCTACCACTACAATGGTCCACATCAATGACATTACCACTACCACTACAACATTAAATAAAAGAGTGGGGAAATAAAGGTTCAAATACTATGTATAGGACAACCAATATGTTGTAATTACTCCGAATTGATGATTTCCTAGAGATGTTTTATCCAGTTGCATCTGTAAACATCTACATTCTAGATTCCATTACCTTGGACTAGGTTGTGTTCCCCCACTAATAGATAAAGAAGAGAAATTTCTATCTCTCTTGTTAGTAGTTAGCATACCCTAAGAGATGGGAACACTACGATGACATATCCATGACTAGTTGTGTTAGTTCAACATGTAGTTTCTCATCAACCAAAATCACATAGTTATCATCAGACCATCTAGGAACAATTCATTTAGAGTTTCGTTGTGCCCTACAATGATATCAAAGAGTCTGCCCCACATGTCCATATCCATGACTAGGGGCAATATGATGCCCTTGATTTCATTCATATCAAGTTCTGTCCTAGATAACTTGATTATTTTGAGGATACACCTTCGGGGGTCAACATAGTGACCATGGTCATTAATTAGATATACCCAGAAGGAGACACACACACAAGTCATGGAGAGGAGAAAAAGACTACTGGTATAATAAAACACCCTACAGACTTGTTTGTGTCCAAGCACACCAATAAAAAATATTTCTTGGCCTTTATGCATATTCTGTGTCATTGGCTCTTAGTCGAGACCCCAATAGGGGTGATGATTGAATTTGGACCGTCTAACCCTCTGACCCATCGATTTATTTTGAAAAGATGCATGATAATCTTGAAAAAAATGTGTTGATTAAAAATATTGATGAATAGAAGAATATTTTTGTTGATCATCACACTGAGTGTGTAGTGGGATGGCAACCCTATTACGGTAAACCTCGTCTGGGGAAGTAAAGGTAATTTCAACCTCCTCAATGTGAGTAGCCTCCTACGGAAGTCGATATCCCCACCCATACAGATTGGTTAGTGTCCAGTTTTCATGCTAACAATCAGTTATATGCTTCACCAAATCCACCTGATTTTTGCAGCGACCTGACGTAGAACCCATCATAGGTTCTGATGGCCACTCCATAGGTCCCACATGTCACTCTATAGGTTATTCCCCTAGCTACATGGGAAATATTTGTAGTCACATAATGAAATGTTAGACCCTTTTAACTCATTTAAAAAGAAACCAATCAATTGGTGGTCTAAGAACTCATCATTATCAGAGTCCTCATCTCGATGATCAGCTCGCATCACTGATTGTGTGCATTGAGGCTCAGGAAATGCGATAAGTTGAAATATTGATTGATGGATCGCCATATACAGCATGGTTAGATGATATTCCAGCACCACCGAGTTTCCAAAATACATACTTCCCCCCCTTTAATTTGATAGGTGTTTTATTGTAGAATCTATCGTACTTCATTTCAAGGTGTGGACCCATGAAGGGAACTCCAGTGCAGCTGGAGGCTACCAAGCTCTGATGATTCATAACGAATCTTGAGTGTCCCTTATTTGTTTGGTACAACCAGTTACCCATAGGTTCAATAGCTAGTTGGTAGGATATTCATCTGCAGTTTCTCTACCATTTTAGTTACATTACCTATAATACTTGTATTTCAGATGTTCTTAAATGCAAGAAAAGGGAATATGAGCGAGTTTCAAACATTTTCACCTGGTGGAAGGGCCTCATATATTCACTCGATATGGCATTGACCTTGGAACAGTTTCTAAATATGTGTGTGTAGAATGGGAATAGAAAACTAGTCCCCTCCCTAATCACTCCGAACATCCCAGGTCAGTTACAAGATTTCTATAAAATAGATCAATGTTTAGATGAAGCCTTGCAACAAGCCATGCAGACACATCGACATCCCCCTATAGCTCCTGCAAGAAGATCCACCCAGGACGAGACCACCGTGGTTGAAAATATAGATCCCCCAAGCAGTTGGAATTGTTTTTGGTAGAACCACCTCTGTATCCTCACTGAGGCCCACCATCTCAAGGGAAACCTCCGTCTTATCAATTCCTTCCTCAGAATATTCTAGCACCACTGCTTAACTCACTTCCGCTACGTAAGAATGAAAACATGGTTTTACCTCCTCATCAGGATCCACCAACCCCTCTATAGGGACATGCTCCCAAAGCACCTTTCCCAGATCATAGGAACTGAACCTAATCATTTAACAAGGAATAAGTTCCCGGTTAATTTTTATGTTCCTTGGACCATATAATAATATAGTTTCTAGAATTTAGGAGTCCTGAATTAGCATATCTCAAAGGTCACCCAAAATACTACCCCTATCACTAGTTCCATCAACACATCATCAATAATTTCTATGTGATTAATGACTACCTCTATGAAAATTTAGATTACAACATATTCATATCGGTTCTAGTCCCGACATAGGTGGCATGCAAGTTTATAAATTCTAAATGTGATAGTGTGGGAGAATGAAAATAGGTTTCTAACCATGGGTCTCAACAATACGAGATCCATGTGGATTGGAAGGTAGTCTCCCATTCCTATGGTATTATCCAAGAAATTTTTAAATTACAATGATCTTTCATAATTAACTAAGATACCATCATCTAATACATCTTCATCACTATAACATCCTATGTCCTATCCGAGGAGTAAGCACTGATGACTCAAGGTAAAACATAGCACTCCACCATTTCCAAATCTATCTTGTACACTCGATGATTTCATTCCCCCATGGAAGGGAATTTCCTCATGAATAATCCCAAATATGAATGATTATATGAGTGGCGAACATAGGTACTACTTGGCCAATACCACTGATACAGAAATCCCAAAGTTGGTTCATGATGATTGAGTGCTAGGAAGACCCTCCAAACACCCCAGTCGAGGACATCTCTTGTGAAGTCATGGAAATGTGAATTTTTGGAATGAATTTGATAATTATTCCACCCAAACCAGGAAATCCACTAAGACTATATATTAGGCCCATAGTCGAGATCAACAAGATCAACATACTCATTACATTTCATCTGAATCACATCGTTTCCCATTTGTGCTACTCGATTAGGATGACCCACTACAACCATGCTACAATCATCAATGCGCTATTGTGGATGCACATTAATCATGTGGTCTATAGTAGGTAGTCAATCTACATGTTTCGATTAGTGAGAAAAAATTCATTCCTAATCTAATGAAAAATCCAACGGTTCGACCAGTAATGCCCTTCTTTCCACGTTATACGGAGAAACCTCTTTTCTATAGAGGTGTGATCCAATCACATAAATATGATATCATCATGAATCATGAAAGAATTACCACTAGGATCTCGATCCTCGAGGATCTATTATAGTCAAATGATATGAATGAATCCCTCAATGAGGTTTTAAGTAGACTGCTCATGTGTGAAATGTAGTGAGAAGCTGAATAAGGCTTCCGTGATGAGGTAGTCGAACTGGAAGAATGTCAAGCCATCATTTCATTCTTAGGAAAATATAATGGTACTCATATACATTAGAAAATCCGCCACTATACATCACTTTCCAGTTTAATGGAATTAAAGTCTTCTATTGTCATATCGGTATAATCTATGTTCTTTATCTAATCCCAACCTGGACACTCAACAAATTGGGACTATCCTAATTAGATATGAGTCTCTCTATATTAATGATTCAAGGTTATGGCAGGGAAGAGCATACAAAATTTAGAAATATCTTCTTAAATACCCTATTCAGTGGCATAGTTTCCAGCACTGATTTCATGGTTGTCTTATAAGACACTTCTTACCACATGTTGATTGGTAGACCATGGCTATACCTTCATGAAAGTTTCCCTTCCACATATCACCAATTCATTATAAAATCTTGTAATGGACAAGTATACGTACTACTAAGTGATACATCTCCATTTTACTCATTCCATGCCTACTACCTAGATGCCAGC
Source organism: Viscum album (assembly GCA_963277665.1). NCBI lineage: Eukaryota > Viridiplantae > Streptophyta > Magnoliopsida > Santalales > Viscaceae > Viscum > Viscum album. Next base: position 222,953,530 of record OY728143.1, read on the forward strand.
TAATACAAGATCATTGAAAAACATATTTTGGCTAACCATGTTGAGCACGCTATGGTTTTGACCAACACATAGACAGAACTGGATTAAACCGTCATTTTACAAATTCATAGATTAGAGACCAAAACCTCAATCATGGAGAAATGAATTATTTTCTCAGTGGTTATGGGGAACCATGTTCCCATGTCTAAGGATCACCATATGAACACCTCATATTCCAAATAAAATTGGGCTCGAGTTATCCTAGAGTCCCTACCCCTATAACATATCAGGATTTTTTGCCCAATGGTAAGTGTAATATGTTATACATGTTTGTTTCATCGGGCTGTGATAAATCAGCTCAAGATGATGCATCAGTATTTCATTGATAATATCAAACATGACCCCTTAGGGTAAGGGCCTGGTGGAATCCGGTTGAATACTTCCATCACCATTGTTTTAGCAGTGCAGGCTTCCACTGATGAGGTTTCCACTACCACTCAGGCGAGAACCAGTGTCCTATTAGGATAATCCAATTTAAGAGAGTTTACACATACTGATGATCCTGTCATCGTGGATGATGAAAAGGATTTGGAACAATCTCCTCCCACTTTCAAATAAGTCATCTCCACTTTGTTCAATGGGTTCGTACAGGGGATCATCGACACCGAGATAGAGACAAATCCAATGATGATCAATTCTACAATTTCTGCAATGGATTAGCACCAACATGTGTATTTCTCAAAACAACATCATGATTTATTTTTCTATAAATATGGTGATATTTCATTACTAGGTCCTAAGGTTGTATTCAACCATATTGGTCTCCCGGTAAATCATATTAGGTTCAAACAACCTCCCAAAAAAATGCACCCTTCTCATGGTGCTATGGTAGATTCCATGGTTTATAATATAATTAAGGAAACATCATCAAGGAGGTCCAGTACCCCATATGGTAGGATAACATTATTCCTTCCATGAAGAAGAACTCACAAATTAGTGTTTGCATCGACATACATGATCTCAATTGTCGCTGTCTGATGGATTTTTTATCATATACTATGACATAAATATTTATTATTGTCACAAATGGTTTCTAGGATCACCCATCCATTAATGGATATTTTGGACATAATCAAATTTAAATGGCCCCTGAGAATGAACATTCTACCGCCTTTAGAGAACCTGAAGGTATTTTCTTCTATAAGGTAATTACATTAACTATAAAGAATGATGGTGCAACCTATTAGTGTTCAATTAAATACATATTAAAGTTGATCCTTGTATTGATGGTGGAATGATATGTGGGAAATATGGTGTTCAAATATTGTATGTTCTATGACCTTTTTAGAGATCATAATAATGTTTCCATCTTCCACATGTACCATAATGTGTTGATGAACCCCTAGAAGTGTTCATTCAGGGTCACCTATGGAATGTTTCTCAGCATCATTGGCAGACACAAAGGAATTGAGATCGATCTGGAGATGATTAGGGATGTCATCCAGATGCCTCCTCTGAGAAATATTCTAGATCTATAAGGATTTCAAGGATAAATATCCAAAAAACACCGATTCATCACAAATTTGGATAGAATGGGTAAGCCCAATTCAAAGCTAATGCATAAATGATCTGAATTTCAATGGGATGATGATTTTCATACTGATTTTTAAGAAATCAAGAAGTATCCACTATAGCCTCCAGTTCTGATGAATCCTATTTTCAATTAATTTTTGGTCCTTTACGTGATCACTTTGGAATGGTCCCTCGATGCACCCTCGCCCAGAAGATCAATATTGGTATAATGAACTTTTTATAGTATCTCAACAGAATGCTTCTCGATATAGAAACTAGGTATTTATCTATAGAGAATATCTTCCTAGTGATGGTATTCATTTTGTAGAAATTACGACATTAATTTTAGAACTATGTGATATAGAAAGTGTCCAATGTGGATCCCTTGATGTGCCTTTTAAACCACCCAATGTTTTCAGGTTACTTTTCTTGGGGAAATGATTCTGTAATAGTTTGATAGCATCTTTTTACTCTAGAAGTATATCAAGGGATATGCTTTAGAAGAATTTTTTGCCTCCAATCCGGACCCTGTAGAACTATCTCTGAATCTTCACATTCCAAATGAATCCATCCATTCAGTGGATCAATCATTACCATGTTGGAAGATATACATTGATGACAATTCTTAATGTTATACTTGTTATAGTCTAAAAGATCCCAGACTCAATTGAGTTGGCATGGGTACCATCCTAATTATGAATATATAAGCTTTCATGCTTTATTATTTCTGATTTCTAGAAGGGTGTACCAACAATGATGTTGTGCATCGGGCTCTCATAACTGGTCTCAAGCTAGAGCTAGAGATTGATGTTCCAAATTATCATGTGAAGGAGGACTATGAGCATTTTAGTGAGCAGGTCAATAGTGAAAATGTTTTCAGGAATCTATAGATTTTACCTCTTTTATAATGTACACTCTAGCTGATAGCCCAGTTCCATTGTAGGTTGGAAGTTAATTGTGTCCCTTGATTGCAAAACGTTCAAGCCAATGACATGGAAAGCCTTTCCACATCTCTTGGAGAGCCTGATTATGATGATTTGGTTATCCATGTGGTGCATCTAGGATTCATCACTCATTTCACTCCAGATGATGATGATTACCAACTGGTAAGTCATCTAACCACCGACACCTCCATATCAGGACCTCCAGGTCTGCATGCCTCATTGGAAGAGACCCCTAACTAAGCATCTCCATTTAGTGAGTACCTCCAACATGGATATCTCCCAACAGACTGAGTCGAATGTGAGTGAGTACATTGGCACACAGTGTATTTCACCACCTATAGTTGTCCTAGTTAGGAGAACACCCTCTACAAATGTGGTTTGAAGTAGTTATCAATTATTTCATTCAAAGAGATGATATTTCCCAAGTTATGGATGATGTACATTTATTTTCATACAACAATCATGAGGTATGGTTGAATATCCCTAAATAGATTCGCAGATTAGGATATATTTAGCCCACATTGTTCCATGAATACATTATGATTTCCATGAGGTTCCATACATAATAGATCCAAGAAATTTTTTTTCATCATCTTCCATAGCCTCTCCATACTGTAATGTACTATTTTCCCTTCGATGTACTACAGAATCAATGTCATTGGACCCTATCTACCAGTAATGGCTTTCTAGTTCTAGATCATCATAACTGCTACATATTTTTTTCCAAGGGTGTAGAGGAAATTCCACTCAAAGCTGTTAAGGCCCATTCCTTCATTTACTTCTTCACCTCAAATATCATCCACAGATTCAGAGTCCCTATTGTCATCCTCACCGATAACAGAACTATCTTCCAGGCAGCCAATATGATGAAACTGAATTCCATTTACAATACCTATTCTAATCTTACCTCTCCTACTCACGAAAATGAAAATGGGAAAATTGAGGTGTTCAAGAAAACACTCTTGAATGTTATGGAAATGATTGTTTGTCAGAACAATAATAGTAGGATGGAAAATTATCTCAATGCTCTCTCGGATAACCATACAACATCATAATTCTAACTAGTTGACCCTATATTTTTGGGTGAGGTAAGAAAGGTGATTTTTCCTATAGAGATTCTGTTATCATCAATTCTCACAGCTATCTATGATAATCAGAAGCTAATTTTTTTAAAAAAAAATCCATTTTGATTAATTTTTACCCCTCAATGAAAATATAATTTGTTCCTTACAAAATCTAGATATTCAAAATAATAATATATCTATAAATTTGAAAAAAAAAATTCCTAGTTCATTCCTTCTAGGTGACATGGTATAGGACCGTAAAATCCCAATGATACCCTACACGAAGGAAATAATGATGGAGACCAAAAGGGAGGGACCTTATTGTATTCCTATGTTATACACTAATTTTTCATACACATTGGTTACTATGGATGGTGATCATATTATTCCTCCCTCCAATTCAAAATTTCATAAGTAGTACTTTGTGTGGGAAAGTCTCCATCCTATCAGATGTTAAACTGTTCATCATCATCCTACATGATATTAAACTATAAATTTTTAGATCTCTATTAAAATAAAGACATATCTCTGTCATCCCACATGATGATAAATTTTGATAGGTGAATTCACCTTGTGGTCTGATCTCTACGGCACTAGACTAAGATATGTTTCATCCATAATGATGATAAAATGAAAATGGTGAATATAACTTATTGTTTGAGATCTAAAACCATAAACACTTGTCATCCACATCCTTAACACACAATTATAAATTAAATGGTTTGTTGAGAACTATGTATGAATTTAATCCCATCTCCAATGGATATGTAAGTAGGCCCGAATATTTCAACATCAGGTCCAGCACAAAAGAATTTCTCTACCCTTCATGTTAATTATCTCTATAGGTTTCATATGGAGTCATGTGGACTTATTTAGTCCCGATTAATTTTTGGTATAAAATGGCTACACCAGGTGCCCCTCCATTTATAATGTCTTTCATTCCTATTCCATACCACATGATGATAAATATCTCATCATTTTAAGAAACTACATTTTGATTGAATACCAATCCAATGGGATACATAGGAATTCCCAAAAAAAAATTTCCTTGTGTGTATGGCATTATTTTTTAGAAACCTTCTATTTTATCTGGTGATTTTACCTTAGTTGTCGTTGGAGTATGTGGTATGGTGTGGAGTCATGTCCCCATTCACATTGTCACGAACCGGATCTGGTCGCCACCATTAATGGCACCAAACCCGGCCCGTGGCAAGACCCGAAGGGCATTCCCTATCCCCACGGGCTGGCACAAGTGCCCGGGTATAAAACAATATGATTTGGGAACGATTTACCCGAGTATGAAATCATAAAACAAATAAAACAATCAATAATAAGAATCTGAAATTTCCATACTAAACCATTCTTAACAAAACCAGATCTGAATACATATGTTTAAAGACACTACAAGTGGTCCAAATAAAAATAATGACAACATCAAGACATCCCCAATCACTTCACGCAACAAGGGTGTCATCACCCGCAAGCCTTCTCCACAACTCTGCCCCAACGATGGGGACTAACACCCTGAAGCGCCATCACCCTTAGCCTTCCTTTTACCTGAGTCAAGCATAAGAAGTTCTACTTACACCCAAGGGGTGTAAGTAGGGTGTGAGCCTAATCCCAATAGGATGCCACCAGAAGATTCCAAAGAGGATGCAATACAATGGGAACAAAACTAGCAATTTTAACACACAAGGTGAAACAATGTTAAAAATTTCAAGAAAAGAAACTTTCAAATGAGAACAGTTTTCAATCCAAGAATTTCAGAATGATAACAAATTAAATAAACATGTGAGCTACTGTAAAGTACTGCCAAAAGATCCCACAACAAGGGTAAATACTACAATTCTAATGAGCACAAAAATTGGGAACACCCCTAGGCAACTAGATAGTCTCGGGCCCTATGTACCTCGTACCTCGGTGTAACGTATCCAAGTCACAATCCTTTCCCGTGCACGAGCCACTAGTAGGGAACAAACCCATAGCCTAGTGGTCCCCAAATAACATCCACATAGTTCAGTTAGTGTTGTCGTTATCCATTTTCTCAGTGAAACAGGGACACAACCCATCCGGTCCACTAGCCGTACTAGTACATATCCGCCCACCTAAGTACCCGGGATTCCCCCTTTTGTGCTCAAACAATTTCAGCAAACAACACACATACTTTTTCATGTAAAGTATCTCTACTGGTCACAAACAAATAGTACAGTATCTACACACATTTTATATCATTTGAAACAGTCAATAAAATATTTTGATCTTCAATAAAACATCCTCTCAAAACATCACATTGTTTTGCACCCAAAACTCTTTAAAATATCCACTTTTCACAGTATGTGAACACTTGTAAGTCATCAAAACAAAATTTCAGTTCAACACAATTTAATAAAACCAAAAATTCAGTTATGGGGCAGCCCAATGTGAACCAAGAAATTATATATTTTAAAAACCACCATTTTCACACCAACATGGCACTTAATGCCCATTTGCTTCTCAAACACAATTTAAACAAACTTTTGCAGCCACAACCAAAAAGAATAAATATTTAAAACATTATTTTAATTCCTAATAAAGTTCAATAAAATCAACTATGTAATTAGAGTTCATCCCAAAATGAACCAATAAAAGACTTGCATGAAAAACCCTCAATTTCAACAAAAATTGTAACATAAAATTCATTTGCATTTTAAATGAAACTAAAACAAATTTTTACAGAATCATTATAATCCAATAAGCATTAATTCACCCTCAACACAGAAAGCAAATTCCCAAAGAATTGCACACACAATGGAATCACCTACCAAAAGATTCAAGAACCGCAAATCCTAGTGCGGAACTTCAACCGCACGACCACCGCGCCACAAGGAAGTGATATCAAACCTAAAACCAGAGGATTGAACCATGAAACCCAAAATGAAACCCTAATCACGAAGCCCTAGCTTCTGGAAATTTGGGGATTCAAGAAAAAAAAAGATGAATCTCAAGGAAAAGGAGAGAACTAGAAGGATAGTCACTTACTTGAGAAAACTGGACGTTTTTAGAAACCAGAGACGTTAGGCCCTAATTTGCGACAGATGCGACCTCCAAAGAGGGGGAAACGAATCTGGGGGTGCGGCGAGGTACAGTGGGAGAAGGTGAGAGGTGGAATCACCGAAAAAGAATAAAAATTTAATATTTTATGAAATAATTACAAAACAATTTTAAAACTGGAAATGGGCTTTCGGGTTGGCCCAATACCTAACTTGATCACCCAAATCCAAGATGCAAATGAATTTTTAAGGGGGCCAAAATTCATTGGTGGTTTTAATAGTTAAATTAAGGTCATTTTGGAAGTTGAATGAGTTAAAAATGTTGAAAAACGAGGGAGTTATTAAACAAACAAAATTTATTGTCAAAACTGGAAATGGGCTCTCGAGTTGACCCAAATTATGGAAACCCACCATTTCCTTAAAAAATGCATTGAAAACCCCCAAAAAAACAATAATGTAAATTAAATACAAAAATACCTTTAAAATATGTCATGTATGTGACAATTCTCCCCACCATGAAGGACTTTCCGCCCCGGAAAGTCAACATGATTCTTGGTTGGTAAACAAGAATGGGTACTCTTCCTCGACCCATGACTTTCGCTCCCAATAAAGATGATACATACCTCTCTTGGAGTTATCCATTTTTTCCCTCACACCTGGACATTAAACTACACAGGAATGTCCCATGTGCTTGAAAATAAATTGGGCATCCATTTGTGTGATCCCTATGACTTTAAACAAAGATCTCCATCATCCGTTCTGCATGATGCAAAACAGTATAATATTTCAAGAACTACATGTGGAATCATTTCCATCATTATGGGGTACATAGTAATGCCCAGACATTTCATCATCATTTCTAGACTATGTTCATCTATTATTTCCCTCAGTTCCATTGTCTACGTTATCTCATGGAAATATTGTGATGTTGAGTATGTTCAATAATTCCCTCACTTGTGTATTGTAATTTGGTTCATCATAGATATTCTTCATTGAGATACATCTTTTCTATAATCTGTGCTATATGTTGTTATACCGCAAAGTATTTCAAGAACTACATGTGGCATGATACCCTTCCTTATTGGTCATGTAGGAATTCCCATACATTTAGTATTTTGGTCTTTCCCATTGTCCCTTGATATTTTATGGACCCTTGGTCTGAGGTTCCCCCTATTATTTCACATGGTGTGATGTGGAATTTTTTCCTCATTGACATTTGGTATGATTTATCATTCCATGATCATTCCATTTATGACCTCAGTCTTCCACATACCACATTATGTTAAACTACATGGAATTTCCATATCTATATATAGATTGATTCCCATCCTTATGGGATACATTGGATCATCTAGATATTTCATCTTTGGGTCCAACCCCAAGTTCATCAATCCATTTTTTTCCTTTTCCTCCAATAACCTCTATGTCTCATCTGTACATAACTAATCCCATATACCCTTTTTATTCCTCACCAACATGATCATATGCACTGTGGTTTAGGACATATTGTGTTGGATTCTTCATGGACATGAAATAATCAATTTCAATGCTTCATGTCTCCCATTATTTTGGTTTTCATCATCCTTGAAATCTAAAAGGACCCTTGAATGTTATCAATGCATAGACTAATGACTTTCTCACCACATTGGGCCAACATCCAAGACGATTTCGAATGACATTATGAGACAGTTCCCATATATCTAATTAGTTCAGCAGTCAACCCTCTCTTTTGTACCCATTTTATTGCAGATGATACAGATTTTGGTTTTTGATCATAGTCTTAAATTACATTCCATTTTTATGACAGAACCATTATGACATAAATTTTGGCCTCCTGATTCACATCCCCTTTCACTCCATCATGTTCAACTATAATTTCAACACCATTGGTGTTATCCCTCCATGGACCATTGTAGAAAAAGTGGATGAATCGATAGCAATGGGTCATCATCGACTCCACACTATCCACCTACTGATAATTCCATGTGTTGAACGGATCTTATCATTATTTTTTCCCATAACATTCATTGATGACATGGGCTTAGTGAATTTGGTATGGATTATGCCAGCATGGAAGAACCACACATCCTTTTGGTCCGAAATCTTCAAATATAAACTTGGATATTGGGTCCCATTGACAATGTATCATGAATATAAACTGTGTGAATTATTTTGGAAATTTTTGGTGTAGTGTATACTATCATTATCATATTCCCATCAGGATTAATTATGGTAACATGTTATATATTTTCCCAAAAGAAGTCATTTCATGTTGGTCTGATCTCTTTGACCATAAACCAAGATTTATTACGTCTTTATCGTATGATGTTAAACAACAGTATTTTCATCAATGATATGTGTTGATAACTACCCATGCATATAAATTATTAACAAGAGAATACATTTTAACTCTTTAACAGGCCTTTTCTGTTCCATTTTTAAGAACTATGTATGGTTTGATTATCAACCTTGTGGGATACGTAGTGACACGCATGGAAATTCCCTTCAGGTCCATCCATATATTTTTGAACCTTGTATATATTCTTTTATTGGGTTTGTGTCCTTTATTCTTGGAATGGTGTGATCTAGTATGGAATCTGTCTATCATACCCATGTTGGGGCTGCCATGTGCCACTATGCCGCACTTGTCTACACCATACAGTCTGAACTCTATGACCTTAAACTAGGAGCTTCAGTTTTAATGTCATGTCATTAGTATTTTGAATCATATATATTCTTTCTGTAGAGTGTGGTGTGGAGTGGACCTCTATGTCCTCATTCATTTCAGGTTTTCAATTACCAAACCACATATCCCAAGGAAAACCTCTCCAACATCTTCGTACTTACCACATGAGGATATATTGCAGGAGCATGTCCCCCAAAAATTACATTAAACAGGGAAACTTATGGTTCGATCACTCTGAACATAAGCTAATGTTCATACCATTCATGTTCACACGACATTAATTAGTTTAAATATTACGATGTTAAACTTAAAAAAATAATATTTCCCCATTTTTGTATTGGCCTCCTAAAAGATAACTTACATGAATTATGTAGCATTGATTCCCATTCATATGTGATATATAGAGAGACCCATTCTTATTGTCTTTGGACCATTTTTAAATTCCTTTGCCTCCCATGACCATTATTGAAGGAGTTATCCTAAAAGTAGGTGGTGTGGTCAAGAATATTTCAGTTGCAATTAAAGTTGGGATTAAAATAACTACACTATGTACTGCATTCGATATTTCCACTCACTACACCAATCTGACATGACTCTTAAAATGCATGGGTGTTTTTCGAACTATGCACATTCCTTCGTATTGGGTTTTCATTATCATTATCATACAAAGGGAACCCCTAAATAGCATGGATTTTAGGAATCAACGATCTACTACCATCTTGGGCCAATATCCAAGAACATTTTGTATGAAATTATAATATAGGTTCCACGTAGCTAATTTGGGCTGTGATAAAAAATCATTATTTCCCATTGTTGACAAAATCAAATTGGATGATGTTTTTTTTACACTGTCAATAATTATCCTTAATCATATTTCCACACCCATTTCATCCCAAATAACAGATGTTTTCAATAACATGTTTAATTCCTCTTTCTATTTTAGGAATCCTCAACACTCTCTATGTATAAACTATAATAATTCGTATACCTAATGTTAGAATGATGGTTTTTATGTCATTTACCCATCCAAAGTTTCCTTTCCACCATTTAATTCTCTCGATGGATGGGTAAGGCCCAAAAATTCTTCTTATTTCCCACACTGAGCATAACTAAAGTGGGATTAGTTGTTGTGGTGGGGTAATATCAATATACGAGATAGTGTGACCCGTTAGTCCTACCATATGACCTTAAATAGTGACAATATCATCCTCAGAACATTACGTTAAACTATTGGAGATAAGAAAACTACATAAGGCTTGATTCCTCCCTTGCAGGATACATAGAGAGATTAGAGAATCTTATCCCTAGGTCCAACCAATGGAATGATAAACGCCTTCTCTGAGAATTTTCGGTCCGAAATTTCCTTTTAGGAATGTGTGATGCGGTGCAAACCTCTATGGTTCTCATTCGCATCTGGATATGAACTACAGCTCACATTTATCCCATTAGACACCCATGTTCTCAACACATGACATTAAAAGGTGGCCCTACCTTGAACAAGTTATGGATTCCCCTGCATAATTATGAGTTTCATCATTTCCCTCACATGAGAGGATTTACCCCACCATATTTGGTCTATAACAACACTGTACTCAAGGAAAACCCTGATATTTATTCTCATCCTTATGGGGTACGTAGTGACACACAAGAATTTTGCTTCAGGGCCAGCCCCAAAACCATTATAATTACCATTTCTATTCCCCTAATAAATGTCTGAACTCTATGAAATTAATCTACATGTTTCTAGTCTTCATAAAATGACATTAAATAGTTGGGTAGAATCCATGTAGTATGGACACAAAGTAATTAAGTCATCCTAATCATATGACATTATACATTTCATGAATCACCCCCACTGCAAGATGATAATATTTTATCTTATTATCCACACTTACATGAAAAAATAGTACACCATCATAGGTTCTCGCCAGATTGGTTCCTCCCTGATGTAGTCATGATCTACATTCCGACCGATACACTCAACTAATGTAATTTCATTACAGTGGAAAAATTTCAAGACTATTGGACTCAATTTGAACAACATTAAACATTACACAATGGTTTTAATGAACCTTAGAAAGATCCTCAACCACTTTCATATCTGTAGTATCCACCTATATATTATGATGCAGAGCTTTAAGGCTAGCTTACCATTCTATGATATTGTTCTAAATAACAACATATGAAACTATGAGTTTGGACGATTGTATTTGAATGTGGTCAGAGGTAGACCCTCATATATTTTAACCCATTTATGGATAAAGCGATGTGGAATATTTGTTTCAAATTTTGTCAACAATACTCATCGGTCATCATTCTATAATCACTACAATCCAATTTTTTTGTATCTTATTTCATAGTCATCATTCTCATTCATTGAGATATATTATAACACCCCCTTGTATTACGCCACTCGTGTGCTAGATCATGTTGGGAGATAGTAGTTTGGTTGTTTAGAGGTTTCTATTCTCTAACCATGTCCCCATTTCTTCTTGAAAACTCAGAGTGGTCATTCAGACCCCATATTTCTAGTTATTGGTTGGCACTCTCATATGGAATAAAAATAAAATGTTTTCATACCATGTTTCTTATACGAGGCATGACCCACATTAGATTTGGGATTGATCTCTAGATATTTCACTAATAGAGTTGAGGTGTAGTAATCAATGAAGATAGGAGGAATCATGCCTACAACCAAAATAAAAAAGAAATCATGAAAGTATGTTAGTGGGTTTTTGAAAGTTACAACCTCCATCGATTAACCCCTTTGATAGATGGGTTTAACACATTAATTGAGCATACCAGCTCCTCCACTCTCTGGATTGAGGCATCTGGGATATGCTATCTCCTATAAACCTCTCACTCATCTTCATTAGAAACAAGGTGTACTTCATAGGCCCTAATCTATGGCGGATCAACATCATCTGGAATAATATCCATATCCTGGGATTCATTCCTCATCTGTTCCATGGCCTCTATAAACATTTCCTTCAATCAAGAAATATGTCCTGATTGTGCATTGAAGAAATATGAATGGTTGATCACCTATACCATTGAGTGTTGGATCTCTTGTTCATCCTCTTGAAGATCCATGATATCAATAGAATTTCTTTGATGCCATTTGACACTGAGGTCATGGTCAGGTTCCCATATTTTTCATCCATGTAATATCGTATGTGCATATGAGGACATTAGGCATCCACTCCTCCAGTGCATATTTCATGTATCTAGGAACATAGTCTTTCCATCTCTTTATCCACAATGCTTATGAGGACTCCTTGATGAAGCACATTATCAGCTTCCATGAGAGGGGAAAGATGAACTTTATATTTTCTTCATTCGAAGTATTCTCATTCCGATCATCTGGGTCTTTAGGATCTTAAGATGGGAACTGCTCCAGAAATTCATCAGTAGGGCCTTCTTCAGTAGTCCTATGGTATATAATGGGTTCCATGTCATCTGGATGATCCTCATATCTATATTTATCCTTGATAATATCATGTTTTATCATACTAGTGTCCCTATAATTTGCTATGATATCTTTAGTCTGGTTAGTGTGGGTGTCATATTCCCCATAGATTGGTGTTACCCTCTAACTCAGAGATTTAGCACTCACATTCTACTAGAGACTCCAAAATGCTAGACATGGTCAGACCAATCTATGACAGATACATCACTAGTTGGGTATGGTAGTTCCACATCTGGGAAAGAAGTAAATATATTCTGTTGACATCATAGGTGTCCTAATATTTTTGAAAAAATGCATCATCTAGCTTGTCAATGAGTTGTAGCTGCTTCCCAGGAGCCCAAGTGGATATCATATAGAACCCCTTAAGTGGCATCCATTTCTATTATCTCTATTCATCTAACACCTCTGGGTATGCCACTACCACTTGCCTCCCTCTGGGTATACGTCATTCATTAGTATGACTTATCAGTAATGAAGCCCTAGAATCAAGACCTTTTCATTCCACTTTATATCCCTGACCTCAAGGTAAAGGAGGCACCCCATCACTAGCACATTCTATTTTTCCCTTTGACATTTCCCATATGTAGGCTTCCCCCCAATTGTAACATCCCTATTTTGAAAGTCACCCAGAGGTTTCACATACATGGTAGGTCACACGGCCACAAATGCATTTCCCCAAATGCCAGAGGCTACCAACTAATAGTGATGCTCTTAGGTGTGATAGTGGGGAGACTATGCCCTCTTTGGATGAGTAACACAATGGAAATAAATATATAATAATAATGGAAGTATTAATAGTACAATAAAACAATAAACAGTGTAAGACTGAAGAAATAAACAACTGAAGCACATATATTTATGATGTATGATACATTTGTCTGGGGAAGCAGCCAAACAAATCACAATACTGGAATAAAATGATAAACCAAATGTATGAATAATACAATTAGCTATGGAAGCATCACATGCCTCAGCTTGGTCCCATTCTCCCCATTTTCAAAGTTATCAATTACCAGAAGAAAAAGGGCACATTCCCTTATTTATACCTGCATCAATATAATCAGTTTGAGCACAAAAGAATGACCCAAACATGGTGCGTGAATAATACCAGTAGGAAACCACCCATTGATATGTGCCTAATAGTCTATGAATATATATATATATCAGGCCTCTAAATGATGCAGTAAACATTAAAGTACATAATGTAACAATCCATCAAATTCAATTGTAGTCATTTTAGTATATCTAGTAAGTAGCTAATCAAAATTAGGTAACACTCTGGGAAGTACTCATAGCCCAACCCCTATGGTTCATCCAACGAAAATCAAGCAACCCTTTGGGATGTAATCAATGCCCATTCCCTATGGTTTATCATTATCATGGACTATATGAGGAAGCAATCACCATAAATTCCCCTTAAGGTCTTCTATTGGTAAGTAGTAGGGACTCTGAGGAAGAAAGAAATGTCCAATTCCCCCTAATTCTAGTATCGAGAAAACTACAGACACTCTAAGGTAGCAAATATTCCATCACCCCTATGGTATTGCATCATAATAGTAAAATAATCACACTGGGGAAGCCCTCAGCATCCATTCACCCTATGGTATACAACAAAATGTTTCCCATAGCCCTATGTGTGCCAATCAAGCACAAATGATACATGGAAGCCATAGTAGACCTCAAGAACTTCTTGGATAATCAATGTAGAGAATATCACAACATGTGAGACAATAATCACTCCATCCTAACAATACATGGAATGGAAAGCATGTATCCTAACATGGATGCATCACCAAAAGTCAAAACAAGTAATAATGTGATAAATATCCAAATCATTTTAATTTTATCCATATTCAATATCAATTAACCTATATCCAAAAAAACAAGGTGTAGTAGGAAATAACTGGTCTAAAAACCATAAACTTGCAATACCCCAGACATGGGTATTGGGAAATGTTTCTGATAATATTAAATTACCATCTACAGAATGACAAAAACAAACTACCTCAACATCATTAGATCAATATACATGATCCTCATTCCTTGAATCTCCCTAAAATGTCATAGATATACAAAATAGTTAAAAATTATCAACCAATGATATCTCGTGAAAGAGGAGAAATCAGGATATGATGATAAAGAAGAAAATATAAAACACTGAAGGGATTACAACGCAATAGATAGAGGTTTAATTGGAAAAAAAATAGTGAGTGGGGGGTCAGAAAAGATCTGGTCGTCTCGTATGCTCCTAGAAAAGATAGGTCATGAAGAAGAATGTTTTGTCCATCAGACGCATCCCCGGTCCATTTAAGGAATTAAAAAAAGGAACAGATCATGTTCGTTAAATGTACACAGTGTTTACATTCCATTTCTGGAATCCACTTTAGTTGGACTCTAGGTCCCCCCACATGGCCATGTACTCGACCGTTACACAGCCAGTACATGGTCACCCTCGGAAACCGAGTACACGACGTTTACAAAATATACACGGCATGTACTCCTGAAATTTTTGAGAACTCCTCTTTTTCAAAAAAAACAACTAGAAAATAAAAACGTTCCTAAAAATAATATCAATGTTCTTACAAATGTCCCTGATTAAAGATATTCATCCCCAAATTACCCTATCAAGGTATCATAGAAGAATGAACCTCGAATAACTCTCACAACTACAATCACACATCATCCTTCCTCTCCCATGTCTCATCTTGTACACAACCATGCTTCCATAACACTCATACTAGTGGAATAGACTAGCCACATAAAATAGTCACAATTTGATCAAAAATCTATATAGTATTCTCTATAAAAGATACATCTACCTCTAACTGAACCACCTTCAGTTGGAGAACATGAGATGGGTCTGAGATGTAATGTCCAAGATGAGAAACGTGGAAGAAATCATGAATATCCTAATACCTCTATGGTAACTAAAAAATTTATGCAATCAGCTTGACTGACTCCAACACCTCATATAGCCCGACGTACCTCGGTGAAAGCATACCCTTTCTCTTAATCCTCTTATGTCCCAACCATGGTGTGATACTTTGGGAACCATGATCTCTGTCCTCGAAATCTAGAGGTTGTCTATGTCGATCAGTATAAGACATATATCTTGACTGTTTAGTATCCATCGACTTCTAAATCAAATCTATCTCCACTGTGTTATCCTGGACAAGATGAGATCCCAACATAGCTGCATCTAATACCTCTATCCAGCATAAGGGTGATCAGAATGAACTACCGTATAAAGCATTGTATGGTTCCATTTTAATAGTTTATTAGAATCTTTTATTTTAGGAAACATCCATAAAAGGTATTCATTTCTCTTATACACCTCCAAAATCTTGGATTCTTTCTAGAAGAATGTCATCAAGTACCTAAATCATACGCTCGGACTAACTATATATCTGAAGATTGTATGCTTTACTCAAAAGTACATGTGTACCCAAGGCCTTATGAAGTCCCTAACAGACCCGAGAAGGAAAACATGCGTCCCTATCTGAAAAAATGGAGTAGGGAATTCCATGTAAACATACAATCTCTCATATGTACAACCATCCCATATAATCAACATAGAAGGTCTCCTTTACTGACAAGGAGTGATCATCATTAGTGAGTCTGTCAATGAAAACTCATAATAAAACATTCCCTTAATGAGACCTCAGAAAACCTATCGAAAATTCAATCGCGACATCATTCCACTTCCACTCTGGAATGGGTAACTTCTAAAAAAGCGCTTATAGTCGCTGATGCTCCGCCATAACATGCTGACAGGTGGGATACCTCACGATTAAACTAACAATATCTCTCGGTATACCTGGCCACCAACACTGATGGTGTAGATCACGATCCATCTTGGTGAAACTAGGATGAACTTCCCAAACAGAGGAATTAAATTCTCTCATTAGCTCCTCAATTATGTTTGTTGAAACTATACACACCCATGAAAATGGAAGATATCATCCTCACTTGTGGTCCATCCAAGAATATCTTCATCTCTAAACACACTCTCCCATCGGACTGGGCCTTCAGAATCTGATAGCTTCCTCATTCGCACTCGATCAGGTAGATTAGATGTAACAACTACAGAAGAAAAAAACCACTTCCCATGTCTATTGTGCACCTCCATATGGATCTCAATGAATAGATCCATAAGCTTCAACTCATTGATGGCCTCCTAAACTTCCTGTTTTTGAGTCCTTCTTCTTAGCACATTAGCCACTACGTTGCCTTTCCCAGCTGTGTAGGAAAGCATATTGTCAATGGACAGGAGGTTTTCAACCCACCGTCACAATCTCATATTTAGGTCACATAGAGTGAAGATATACATGAAAATTTTGTGGTCGGTGAAACAATAAAAAGGATCTACCAGATGATAATACCTTTGACTTCGTAAAACATGAACAACTGCAGCCAGCTAGAGATTTTGTGATGGGTAATTCCTCTCATTTGGGATGTACGGTCGAGAACCATAGGCAACGACCCTTCTCCCTGCATAGTCACTTCTCCCTACTCGATACCCGATACATCACAATACATATAATATATCTTGCATTGCACTGGAAATACTAGTATCGGTGATGAAGTCAACCTACCTTTCATATATTGAAAGGATTAATCACATGAATCTGACCATATGAACATCTCACCCTTCTTTGTCAGGCCCGTCATTGGAACTACTATGCACGAAAATTCTTGTACTAAACATATGATGTAACCAAAACTCAATAGAAAACATTACACCTCAAAGACGTTATTTGGATGATACAGGTCTATTAGTACTCTTATCTATGAGATAAAAGAACACAAGAAGTGGATTTGGTCCATGCAATAGTGGATTTTGAGATCATATCATATAACCGCTTCGTCCTCAATGTACTTGAAATGATAACAAGATGGGTATCATGGTCGTATCAAGTGTTAGAGTACACCATGATATCGTTAATGAATACCACCATGAATGAATCCAATTATTGATGGAACACTCTATTCATAAGTTCCATGAAGACTGCAGGCACATTCGTGAGACAGAATGACATAACCATGTACGCATATAGATCATACCGGCTTATTAAGGCTATAAAACGTATATCAAATGGAATCACGTGCAACTGATGGTATCTAGAACTCAATTCAATCTTCACAAAAACTCAGGCTTCTCAACGATGATCAAAGAGATCATTAATCCTTTGAAAGGGATATTGGTTCTTGACCGTGAAATGGTTCAACTTCTGATAATCCACACAAAGTCTGAGTGTACCGTCCTCCTTCTTCGCCAACAAGACAGGTGAACCCCAATGAGAAGTAAAGAGTTAGATGAAACCCTTTACGTGGAACTGCTTATTTTGATCCCGCAACTATGGTGTAGCCATCATATAAGGAGGAATTTACCCTGGTGCCCCTCCTGTAACATGATCAATTGAAAATTCCATCTCTCACTAAAGAGGAAAACATGAAATGTCATCTGGGACAATGTCCCTGAAACGATCCCCCACCGGAGGAAAGTCCATTTATGATGTCCCCTGGTCATCCAGTTAATGACTATATATTTTTGTTGTAAATTCTCTAACCCTATGATGCTCATGTCCCCTATTCATGCCTGAACATCCCATTCGACCTTATGATGAAACCTTTTTCTCTCTGATGATGTCAATATCACCCTCTGGCGATAGTAGTCAACAACTTCTTGGAAGGGAACCAACACGTCCATTCCTAGAATTACATCATTGCATGTCATCTCTAAGACATAGAGGTCCAATATGAAGTGACATACACTATCCTCTCAAAGGAACTCATTGCACTATCGTAAACCAGTCATTCATGTCCCCAACGGAGAGTCTAAGATCAAGATATTAGTAGAAGAAAAAATATCGAGTCTATGACTCTCCACAATAGAAATAGATATAAATATATGGGAAGACATGGTATAGAAGATATTTTATTCTAAACTGGAGGCAGCTAGGATCGTACCTCGAAGTGTAGAAGGTCTGAGATCCTGTTCCTTCTGGGTCTGCTCTACAACGAGTGTCTGACCAACACAACGACCCTACGACCGTGCCTACCACCCTATCCTGAGCCAACCTATTTTCATTGAAGGCTTGGGGACTAGATACCATGTCCATGACCTCCACCTCTACCTGAACAGCAGTCAGAACACCAGTTCCATGACATATGATAAACTTGTGTTGTTGTTCCTTAATGAAGAGACATAGAAGAACAACTATTTCCAAGAGATGGTTAAACAACATGCATAAATTCTGAAGGTGAACCATTTTACATCAATATTGTAACTCCACTAGGTCTTTCGTGAAAATTGTCCTTGTATGCCTGCTCTTCCTCCACTGATAAAAAACAACCTAGATTCTAGAAAAGTATTATTTTCCATGGGACATCGCATGTAGACTCCCTATGGTGCATCCTTCTTTCATTAATAAGGGTAACAACTCTAGATGTCAATCCTCCCTAGATCAAAACTCCATAATAACTCATATTTCGCTTCGTGATCAGTTCCTGGTTGACTATTGAGGTGATGGAAGTCAACCTGAAGATATTCACCTGAGATCAGATGTCGTTTTCGAGACTATACTAAAACTTCATTTCCAATAATAACTCCTCACCTATTGGAATGGGTGTGAAGGACTGCGTCTCTGTGAAGCGAGAAGATTACACCATTTCTCAATGGAGTGACATTCTCTAGACTCAGGAACACTCATTCTAGATAGGCCATCAAAGTATTCAGGTAAAAGTAATTGATGAATTCATGATGTAACTACTCCCATGCAATGACATAATGGAGTCCCTCCTATGAGATCATATCCAACCATCTCTTAGAGGATTCCCAAAGAATGTACATTGCGAGCATCATCCTATTCTCTAGAGGTGTCACAAGATTCTCAATGATAGAAAGCATGTCATCTAACAAACACTCTTTAGCATGAGATCCTCATTTCCCATTAAAGGTGGGAGGATGATGCAGCTGGATAGCACATGTCAGATCTACCATAGACGGTGCAAGATGCAATGCTCCGAAGAAGGTCTACATAATCCTCACAAATCTCTCTAAGAACTGAGCATCAGCACCGGTGTTCGGAAAGATGGTTGGTACCAAGACTGGAACAACTGCAGGATCTGCTGGTAGTCCGGGATTAGCCATATCCGGTTTCTGGTGACTGACCTGAATCTGGCATACAAATTGAGGACATATCGGTGGGATGAATCTACAATGTAAATAATAAAACTTAGATAATGATTATCAAGGACTGAAACAAATAATTGAATGAAGGAAACATGAGAAATAATGCATTAATTGTTTTCAGAACATCGGTACATGCCCTGTATGACACATTCATAGTGTGTTACCTTATTCCTTCAAATGATAATGTACTTCTCCCAACCCATGTCATGTGACACCCCATACACATAGCGTGTTGTCCTAATAAACGATGTATACTTGAATCATTTTCCACGGCTCGAGTTCCCTTACACTGCTAGGACCCATGGTTCTCCTAGAGCAAGACAACATGGCATGTTACATCTTGACACAACGTGTACTAGATGAAAATCACCGAACCGTTTTGATGGTCACATGGACGACTACATGGCTCACTCTACATGACATGTTCCATGTAGACAATATGTGTACTAGAAGGATTCCACCACCCCATGTTGTTCGTTACACCACCAGATACATGGGTTATACTACACATCGTGTTTAATCTTGACACGATGTGTATAACCTAGGTTTTATAGATTTGTGCAATTTTTCAAATGGGTGGACGCAAGGTATACAAAAAATGACATGTACATCAGGTACACGATGTTTCCCCCTAATGATTTCTTAACCCCATGCCTCTGCCCACACGGCCAGTGGCACCGTTTGAGACTACAGGCCGTATACAAACAATACATGACACGTACGAAAGAAAAAATATTAAATCCTAAAAAAGGACACTTGGCGTGAATTTATCCTTACTATCCATGTATTTTGGGATTTTCTATACAGTATGCCTATGCGACTATTCTGGAACCCTGAAAACCCCTAAAAAGAACATTAAAGTGCCAATTTCTGATTTGTGAGGGCTCATAACACCTCAAGAACCAATATATGGAGTTCATTCCAACAAAAACATTATAAAATTAAATAACCAATCAAATATCAAGTATTATATCAAGTAATATATCATAAAAACATGCATATCTATCACAAATTATATCACAACAATAGGAAATCAGTAATGCATCCTGAATGGAATGACAAGAATGCATGACATGTGATCTCTAGCAAGTACCTATATGATGAATGAGATATAATACCCACATCTCATTGGGTTGCAACAGAATATAACCTCAATAATATCAAAAACAATATCACAAAGCATGTGAATCACCAAATGTTGAAATCGAATCAACTATAATAATTGTTAAACTAGATAATTTTAATTACAAGGTAAATTGGATTTTCCCATTACATGGGGTAGTTGGTCCAAGAAAAAACTTATTACCAAGTTCACATTCCATTCTATCATAGGATATAGGATCCAAATAGTATGTAAAGAAGACAAAAAATCCCCTGATAACACATTGTAATGTCCCGGTTCTAGAAGCCACCTAGAGGTGCCCAGTAGCAGGTTCATCACATAGTCTGAATTGAATTTACCCAAACTCCAGAGGCTACAAACTAGCAGTGAGGGCCATTGGTGTGATAGTGGGAAAACTATCACATCATTTTCAGAGTAACGTAGTAGAAATAAATACATATTAATAGAAGAATCATTAATAATACTATACAATAATAACATTTGTAATACTAAAGAAATAAACAACTGAAGCACATATATCAATGCTGCATGAGATATATCTCTAGGAAAACAGCCTTACAAGTCACAATGATGGAATATAGTGCTAAAAACAATGTATAAAGAAGAAAATTAACTCCAGTACCATTTGAAGCCTTATCTTGTTTTCATGCTTGTAAAGACCCGTAAAATTCAAGGGAATTTTTTTCTTAATTTTCTTTAGAATTTTACAAGAGCGCGGTTTCAGACGACACCTGATTCCGAGGCCCGGAGTGCCCGGAATTAATTTCCGAAGTTTGGCTCGGGTACGTTCAGTGAACGAACGAGCGGGAATTCCTAACTTTTGATCCGGTGCTCGGAATTGAAATCCGAGGGCACCGATGAACTCGCAGCGCCGATTTTCGCTTAAAGAGACCTTTTCGGGAGTTGCGTTTGTTGCGGGTTGAAAGTTAATTTTTGAGGGTTTAGGTTGAGTAAAATAAAATTTGTGTAGAACAAATTTTATTTTAACTTCTTAAAACCTCTCAAAAGAGGTTGGAAGTGGGACCCACACCCACTTAACCTCCCTTGGGAGGATTAAGTGTGGTGGGGCCCACACGAACCCCCACCTTTTCAACTCCCCACTCTCCCTCTTAATGGCTTGACAAGTTAACTTATATTTAATTATACAATTCATGTATATTAAATAAGTGAGTTAAATGTGGAGTTATCTCTTTTGAATTTCAAACTTTTGAAATTCTTTTGTGTTTTGTAATAATAAAATAAGATGTGATCTTATTTTATTTTGGGTTGATCGTTTGTCTTCTTGAGAGGTGGAGAGCTCCTCTCCTTCTTCTTCAAACTCAACGAAGAACGCGAAGAACGACGTTCTTCAACGAAGAACTTCTCCGCCGAAGAACACGATCCATCCGCGACGCCGTATCCGCGACGCGACGTACTTCTTCCGCGTCATCTCTTCCGCGACGGTTTTCCGCGACGAACGCCTTCGATAACGACTCTTCCTCCGACGTCAAAGGAATCGACACCGATATTCCACGACTCCGTCACCGTGCGACTATCGAGGTAGAGATTCTTGAGTTCGTTGTTCTCTTTATAATTTGACTTTCCTCAAGACTTGACGAGGAACGCCCTTTTTCCGACGAAGAACGCCGCACCGCTCTTCTTCGTCTTTGGTGTCAACGAGAGAGAACACCGCACCTTCCTCGGACAACCTTCGTCGGCGTACGGGGATTCGCCAACGACGTGCCTCATCGGACGTATCTCTTCGTCAACGGAATTGACGAACGACTTCCGCGACGCCCGATCTCCGCGACGTCGACTTCCGCGGACATAGTCAAATCCTCGAACTTTTACCCGAGGTAGGGGATTGTTGTTTCATTCTTAAATTATTCCATTTCTTGAACATGGATCTGGCATGTCTAACATGAGGCTTGAAATGTTCATGTTGAGTATTTATTTAACGTGAGGGGGGCCGGACCGCATGAACACGGCCGAACCCCCCTCCAACGTTTATGTTGATTTTATCTTGCGGAAGGAAGCAAGTGGCGTGGTGCCGTCGCACCACGCGGATGAAAGTGCAATTATCTTCGCGATGCCGCCGCACGCACCATGGTAGAAACAACAGAAACGCGACGCCGTCGCGCCGCGTTGGATGATTATCAAAGCACGGCAAAGGGGCGCGGTGCCGTCGCACCGCGCCGGATGACGAACGCCGCGGCCGGTTCCGGGCCGCGGCGGGACGAGGAGACCGCGGCCGGTTCCGGGCCGCGACGGAAGAAAAGACCGGCGGCCGGGCCGCCGGTGTCGGAAGCCGAAGAGGGGACCGGAAATTCCGGTCCCGTTGGAGAAAACCGGCCGGCCAGCTGGCCGGCCGGATGCCGTTGAACCGGGGAATTAATTCCCCGGCCAGCCCTAAAACCCCCCTCTTTAAGAGGGGGGGCGGTCCATGAAAGGGGGGCAGCAGCCCCCCGGTTTGATCCTCCAAAACCGGCCCCCACGTGGGGCCGATTTGATACCCAGGCGCGGCACTAAGGCCGCACCACCATGTACAAGCAGGGGGGGGGCTTTGCCCCCCGTTCCCTTTCAATCAAGCCCCCCCACGTGGGGGGGGGGGGGGGGGCGGTTTGTAAAAACAACGGGGCGCGGCTATATGCCGCGCCGACACCCAGGAACCGCGGGGCATAGCCCCGCGTGCGCAGCCCGTGCGGCGCACCCCGCCGCCAGCGCGGCCCGCTGCCGCCGCCTGCGCGGCCCGCCGCCGCCGCCAGCGCGGCCCACCGCCGCCGCCGCCGCGGCCCGCCGCGCCGCCGCCCGCCGCCGCCGCGCGCCGCCGCCGGCCACCGCGCCGCCGCCGTCCGCCGCCGCCGGCCACCGCGCCGCCCAGGGGGGGGTCGGGCCGGGTCGGCCCGGACCCGGACCCCCCCGTTTCGAACCTGATTTGGTTTTTGGCTCATAACTTGAGCCTCATACCTCCGAATGACGAACCGTCTGCGGCAACGCGATCCTTGGATCGAGACGGTCGTTTCGATATATTGCACTCAAGGTTTCGGATTACTTTGAGTTCGGCCGGGTTGGTTCGTTCACGAAACCAACCGGGCCTTCGGAGCGGAAACGCTCATATCTTGAGCTACGAACGTCCGATTGACGCGCCGTCAGTCGCGTTGCGTTCCTCTTAGTGAAACGGATCTTTTGGCATACTCCGCCCGAGGTTTGGACGCAGGTGGAGTACGGTCGGGTTGGTTTTGCCTTAAAAACCAACCGGGCCCCGAAGACGAAAAAGCCAATAACTCACAGACCGGGCGTCCGATTGACGCGCCGTCTGTTTCGTTGACTTCCTCTTGATGAGACGGAACTTTTGACATACTCCGCCCGAGTTTTGGATGCAGTCGGAGTATGGCCGGGTTGGATTGTTCCCGAAATCCAACCGGGCCCCTGGAACGGGAAAGCTGATATCTTTCAGACAGGACGTCCGCTTGACGAGCCGTCAGCGGCGTTGGTGGTTACGTTGAGTAACGGTCCCTTTGAGTTTACCCTATGAGAGTTCGGGGTACAGTTGAGATACGGCCGGGTTTGGTTCGCTCACGAAACCAATCGGGCCCCTGGGACGAAAAGGCTAATAACTCACAGACCGGGCGTCCGATCGACGCGTCGTCTGTTGCGTTGAGACCCCTGTGACGAGACGGACTTTCGAGATACTTCTTCGTGGGACTTTGAGATACTTAGAGTATCGACCAGTAGCTCGTGGAGCGGATCCTCCCAGAGACGAGCGTGCAGAGTACGGAGACCGTGTAGCCGGCTGAGACCTGACGACTGCTTGACCGACTCGACTTGGAGTGAGTCGACTAGCCCAGTGGACGGAGCGCCCAGTAGTTGGTAGCAGACCCACGGCGGACGGAGCGCCAGGTAGTTGGCCGCAAACCCGCGGTACTCGACAGGAGGAGTACCTCAGTAGGCTATCTGGGTAGCGCCCGGTATTTGGCGACAGACCCTCAGCGGACGGAGCGCCAGGTAGTTGGCCGCAAACCCGCAGTACTCGACAGGAGGAGTACTTCAGCAGTCCTAGGTTAGTGAGCGGCAGCCTCGGAGTCGTGACAGGACCACTGTACACTCTAGAGACGGAGCTCTTCAGCAGTTACGGTTTCGATAATGAAAATCCTGGTTTGAGCTGAGTCTTTTGACCTTGTGTTTACTTCATGATTGAGATGGGTCACTTGCTAACTTTGGTATATGTATGGGCATATACCCGGGTAGTGGTTATCCGTCGATTTCACAATCCTTGTGTTTCCTCATGATTGAGATGGGTTACTTGATAACTTAGGTATATGTATGGGCATATACCTAAGTAGGGTTTATCTGTTGAGATCTTCTTGTGTTTATCCTTGTTGGTTTTAGTGAGACCTTGAGGGTCTCGGGGTCCCTACTGAGTATCGTTATACTCACCCCTGCACGGGCTATGCCCGCACCTCGTTGTGTTGGTTGCAGACGACGGCCAGTACTGGCAGAGGCCGAGTGTTCGAGGACTGGACGGTACCTGGAGGTGGACTATACGACGAGGCGGTACCCAGAGGCAGACCACTGGGCGGGTCATACTTGGAGCAGACGGCGGGACCCGAGGAGCAGAAGAGCTATCTGTACCCACCCTTCAGGTGGGATTTCCAGTGGACATCTCAGCGTAGCAGCTTTACTTTTCAGTCGCTGTTTTCCCTTTCGAGTTGTACTTTACAGTTGGGCTTGTATTTCCGGCCCCTTTTACTTTTCAGCTCTTCTTTTTGTACTTAGTGTTTTACTTCCGCTTGTACTCTGTGGTGCTTGTTTTCTTTTTAAAGGCAATGCCTTCCCAGTTATCGGGATTTTACGCCTTTGGTGCTAGTCGCCAACCCCTGGCCTATGGAAGGCGGGCTTGGGGTAGTCACGGCACGGGCCCCGAGGACGGGTCGTGACAAATTGGTATCAGAGGAGTTCGGTTCTACCGCAGAACTTATAACTCTGATGTCTCTTTCTGTGAAGCAATAGTGTTGAGAGTACCGAGTGTGGTTTTCAGTTCAGGGAGTCCAGTGTTGGTGCGGGCGGCCGACGTATCCATACACCAGGACCCTGACAACTGATTTCCGACTTTGTGCACGAAAACACTGATTGCGTGTGTGTTTTCAAAGGTTTTTCCCCTTAAAACAGCTCAAACCAGGTCATCTCACCAGGTATAATCGTTTGATCGTGTTACGTTGTTTCTTTCATGATGGCCCACCGAGCAGCGAGACTCCAGTGCAGGGCCCTTTTTCAGTGTTGGCACCTTCGGGTGGTGTACCAGCAGCACCACCACCCGTTAGGTAGCAGATGCCACTAGCTGACGGTGCACGCTAGCAGAGCGCGATGCACGAGTTCCAGCAGTAGAGGCCTCTGAGGATACGAGGCGAGACAGATTTCCCAGGCAGCAGTGGACTGGATGGAGACGAATGCTAGAGTTCTACGCCTAGCTTGGATACTAGTAGAGCGGATGATGATCTTAGCTCCAGGTGTTTCCAGAGAGTGACCATGAGGTTGGTCCTTATAGTAACGAGGCTTCGGTACGCGAACCGATACCTGGATTAGTACCTACGGGTAGAGCGCCAGCTATGTCACTACCTGTTGGTCAGCAGACACTACCGGCGGTACCGGTAGCAGAGACTCGGGCGTGTAAAATGTTTCAGGAGGAGGAAGTGCTAAGGACAGATGAATCTGCAGGGTAGCAGACGTGGAAGCAGAGCTTGGAGAGCAGCATGTGGTGGTGTACATTTCGACATGTTACGACCACCCGACTTAGTAGTCCCCGCCAGGCTCAGGGAGCAGGAGGGCTGGGGAGGAGAATAGCTGCATTGCGGTCAAGGAGTGTGACCCAGGAGCTCTAAGAATGATTCGGGGTACGGATTATGTCTACTACGAGCTGCCATATCTATAGACGTAGGAACCAATCATTCTACCCTTCCACGAATCATGTCCCAGACCTAGAGGTTCCGGGTAAGCCGTAGACTTGACCCTCACGTCTGGAGATACCTTTGGGAGGAGACTCGATAATCACGCTTACGCCGACGGTGTGATTTGACCTCGAGGCGAGAGTTTCGGTTGGAATCTCTTGGTGGCAGCGTAGAGGCCTTACGACGTTGATCTGGGTATGGTTTTGATTCACAAATCATACCCCGGTTGACTGTTTTAGGCAAACGTCGGAATGGGTTTTCCTTGGTCGGCGAAAAGGAAACCCTGGGCAGCTCTTGTTAAACTCAGACATAAGAGGGTGTGACCGATCACTCTTGAGTTGGTCAACCCTACCCCTGTGGCAGCAGGAGTTTGAGTTCAGTTCTAACCTAAAAAGGGAAACCTCTTGAGTTCGAGGGTGACGAACACGTTCTTATACGGTCTCAACCCGATGAGGTCTCGGAGATGTGGCCGAGGCGGCATGTTATCTCCGAAGTTCGATGGACCCTTTTGATCTTCAGCAGGGTAGGCGAGGAGGTTTACCGCTTAACCCTACCACCTCAGTCGCACCGGGTGCATAGTGTCCACCACGTGTCTCAGCTGTGGAGATACGTGTATGTTTCTTCACACGTCATCGACCCCGGGGAGTTGGACGTCGATGACAGGGCGATAAGCACAGATATTCTAGTAGAGATTGAGGATCGACAGGAGTAGGTTCTACGTGAACGGTTGCTTCCTCTGGGGTGCTTCTCGGGTAGCACAAGATCTTCAGGTGAGCATATGGGAGCGTAAAGCTCAGTTGCGTGCTCAGTACTACTTTGTTTCCCTTAAGTGTGAGTTGAAGCTTTACGGGGACGTAAAGCCCTGAGGTGGGAGTAATGTAAAGACCCGTAAAATTCAAGGGAATTTTTTTCTTAATTTTCTTTAGAATTTTACAAGAGCGCGGTTTCAGACGACACCTGATTCCGAGGCCCGGAGTGCCCGGAATTAATTTCCGAAGTTTGTCTCGGGTACGTTCAGTGAACGAACGAGCGGGAATTCCTAACTTTTGATCCGGTGCTCGGAATTGAAATCCGAGGGCACCGATGAACTCGCAGCGCCGATTTTCGCTTAAAGAGACCTTTTCGGGAGTTGCGTTTGTTGCGGGTTGAAAGTTAATTTTTGAGGGTTTAGGTTGAGTAAAATAAAATTTGTGTAGAACAAATTTTATTTTAACTTCTTAAAACCTCTCAAAAGAGGTTGGAAGTGGGACCCACACCCACTTAACCTCCCTTGGGAGGATTAAGTGTGGTGGGGCCCACACGAACCCCCACCTTTTCAACTCCCCACTCTCCCTCTTAATGGCTTGACAAGTTAACTTATATTTAATTATACAATTCATGTATATTAAATAAGTGAGTTAAATGTGGAGTTATCTCTTTTGAATTTCAAACTTTTGAAATTCTTTTGTGTTTTGTAATAATAAAATAAGATGTGATCTTATTTTATTTTGGGTTGATCGTTTGTCTTCTTGAGAGGTGGAGAGCTCCTCTCCTTCTTCTTCAAACTCAACGAAGAACGCGAAGAACGACGTTCTTCAACGAAGAACTTCTCCGCCGAAGAACACGATCCATCCGCGACGCCGTATCCGCGACGCGACGTACTTCTTCCGCGTCATCTCTTCCGCGACGGTTTTCCGCGACGAACGCCTTCGATAACGACTCTTCCTCCGACGTCAAAGGAATCGACACCGATATTCCACGACTCCGTCACCGTGCGACTATCGAGGTAGAGATTCTTGAGTTCGTTGTTCTCTTTATAATTTGACTTTCCTCAAGACTTGACGAGGAACGCCCTTTTTCCGACGAAGAACGCCGCACCGCTCTTCTTCGTCTTTGGTGTCAACGAGAGAGAACACCGCACCTTCCTCGGACAACCTTCGTCGGCGTACGGGGATTCGCCAACGACGTGCCTCATCGGACGTATCTCTTCGTCAACGGAATTGACGAACGACTTCCGCGACGCCCGATCTCCGCGACGTCGACTTCCGCGGACATAGTCAAATCCTCGAACTTTTACCCGAGGTAGGGGATTGTTGTTTCATTCTTAAATTATTCCATTTCTTGAACATGGATCTGGCATGTCTAACATGAGGCTTGAAATGTTCATGTTGAGTATTTATTTAACGTGAGGGGGGCCGGACCGCATGAACACGGCCGAACCCCCCTCCAACGTTTATGTTGATTTTATCTTGCGGAAGGAAGCAAGTGGCGTGGTGCCGTCGCACCACGCGGATGAAAGTGCAATTATCTTCGCGATGCCGCCGCACGCACCATGGTAGAAACAACAGAAACGCGACGCCGTCGCGCCGCGTTGGATGATTATCAAAGCACGGCAAAGGGGCGCGGTGCCGTCGCACCGCGCCGGATGACGAACGCCGCGGCCGGTTCCGGGCCGCGGCGGGACGAGGAGACCGCGGCCGGTTCCGGGCCGCGACGGAAGAAAAGACCGGCGGCCGGGCCGCCGGTGTCGGAAGCCGAAGAGGGGACCGGAAATTCCGGTCCCGTTGGAGAAAACCGGCCGGCCAGCTGGCCGGCCGGATGCCGTTGAACCGGGGAATTAATTCCCCGGCCAGCCCTAAAACCCCCCTCTTTAAGAGGGGGGGCGGTCCATGAAAGGGGGGCAGCAGCCCCCCGGTTTGATCCTCCAAAACCGGCCCCCACGTGGGGCCGATTTGATACCCAGGCGCGGCACTAAGGCCGCACCACCATGTACAAGCAGGGGGGGGCTTTGCCCCCCGTTCCCTTTCAATCAAGCCCCCCCACGTGGGGGGGGCGGTTTGTAAAAACAAAGGGGCGCGGCTATATGCCGCGCCGACACCCAGGAACCGCGGGGCATAGCCCCGCGTGCGCAGCCCGTGCGGCGCACCCCGCCGCCAGTGCGGCCCGCTGCCGCCGCCTGCGCGGCCCGCCGCCGGCCACCGCGCCGCCCAGGGGGGGGTCGGGCCGGGTCGGCCCGGACCCGGACCCCCCCGTTTCGAACCTGATTTGGTTTTTGGCTCATAACTTGAGCCTCGGACCTCCGAATGACGAACCGTCTGCGGCAACGCGATCCTTGGATCGAGACGGTCGTTTCGATATATTGCACTCAAGGTTTCGGATTACTTTGAGTTCGGCCGGGTTGGTTCGTTCACGAAACCAACCGGGCCTTCGGAGCGGAAACGCTCATATCTTGAGCTACGAACGTCCGATTGACGCGCCGTCAGTCGCGTTGCGTTCCTCTTAGTGAAACGGATCTTTTGGCATACTCCGCCCGAGGTTTGGACGCAGGTGGAGTACGGTCGGGTTGGTTTTGCCTTAAAAACCAACCGGGCCCCGAAGACGAAAAAGCCAATAACTCACAGACCGGGCGTCCGATTGACGCGCCGTCTGTTTCGTTGACTTCCTCTTGATGAGACGGAACTTTTGACATACTCCGCCCGAGTTTTGGATGCAGTCGGAGTATGGCCGGGTTGGATTGTTCCCGAAATCCAACCGGGCCCCTGGAACGGGAAAGCTGATATCTTTCAGACAGGACGTCCGCTTGACGAGCCGTCAGCGGCGTTGGTGGTTACGTTGAGTAACGGTCCCTTTGAGTTTACCCTATGAGAGTTCGGGGTACAGTTGAGATACGGCCGGGTTTGGTTCGCTCACGAAACCAATCGGGCCCCTGGGACGAAAAGGCTAATAACTCACAGACCGGGCGTCCGATCGACGCGTCGTCTATTGCGTTGAGACCCCTGTGACGAGACGGACTTTCGAGATACTTCTTCGTGGGACTTTGAGATACTTAGAGTATCGACCAGTAGCTCGTGGAGCGGATCCTCCCAGAGACGAGCGTGCAGAGTACGGAGACCGTGTAGCCGGCTGAGACCTGACGACTGCTTGACCGACTCGACTTGGAGTGAGTCGACTAGCCCAGTGGACGGAGCGCCCAGTAGTTGGTAGCAGACCCACGGCGGACGGAGCGCCAGGTAGTTGGCCGCAAACCCGCGGTACTCGACAGGAGGAGTACCTCAGTAGGCTATCTGGGTAGCGCCCGGTATTTGGCGACAGACCCTCAGCGGACGGAGCGCCAGGTAGTTGGCCGCAAACCCGCAGTACTCGACAGGAGGAGTACTTCAGCAGTCCTAGGTTAGTGAGCGGCAGCCTCGGAGTCGTGACAGGACCACTGTACACTCTAGAGACGGAGCTCTTCAGCAGTTACGGTTTCGATAATGAAAATCCTGGTTTGAGCTGAGTCTTTTGACCTTGTGTTTACTTCATGATTGAGATGGGTCACTTGCTAACTTTGGTAT
Source organism: Viscum album (assembly GCA_963277665.1). Lineage (NCBI taxonomy): Eukaryota > Viridiplantae > Streptophyta > Magnoliopsida > Santalales > Viscaceae > Viscum > Viscum album. The sequence goes on from OY728143.1 coordinate 222,984,828, forward strand.
ATGTATGGGCATATACCCGGGTAGTGGTTATCCGTCGATTTCACAATCCTTGTGTTTCCTCATGATTGAGATGGGTTACTTGATAACTTAGGTATATGTATGGGCATATACCTAAGTAGGGTTTATCTGTTGAGATCTTCTTGTGTTTATACTTGTTGGTTTTAGTGAGACCTTGAGGGTCTCGGGGTCCCTACTGAGTATCGTTATACTCACCCCTGCACGGGCTATGCCCGCACCTCGTTGTGTTGGTTGCAGACGACGGCCAGTACTGGCAGAGGCCGAGTGTTCGAGGACTGGACGGTACCTGGAGGTGGACTATACGACGAGGCGGTACCCAGAGGCAGACCACTGGGCGGGTCATACTTGGAGCAGACGGCGGGACCCGAGGAGCAGAAGAGCTATCTGTACCCACCCTTCAGGTGGGATTTCCAGTGGACATCTCAGCGTAGCAGCTTTACTTTTCAGTCGATGTTTTCCCTTTCGAGTTGTACTTTACAGTTGGGCTTGTATTTCCGGCCCCTTTTACTTTTCAGCTCTTCTTTTTGTACTTAGTGTTTTACTTCCGCTTGTACTCTGTGGTGCTTGTTTTCTTTTTAAAGGCAATGCCTTCCCAGTTATCGGGATTTTACGCCTTTGGTGCTAGTCGCCAACCCCTGGCCTATGGAAGGCGGGCTTGGGGTAGTCACGGCACGGGCCCCGAGGACGGGTCGTGACAATGCTCCCCAACTCCATAAAAATCAAGTACCTAAAGTAGAAGGGTGATTTCCCTTATCTATACCTTCAACAACATAATTTGGTTTATCTAAAAAGCATGACTCAAACATGGTATGAGACTATTCCCAGTAGGAAACCACACAATGATATATTCCTTAATGTTATTGAATATATATAAGTCATGCAATAAACAAAATAAACCAGTAATCAAGTATTTACACATAGTAAAAAATTCATCATATTCAATTATATACATTTTCATATATTAAGTAAGCAGCACATCAAATCTAGGTTACCATTTGGGAGGTACTAACAACATTACATCTCAAGATTAACCTGAAAAACACAATCAATCCACTATGATGTACTAATAGTCTAACCCCTCTGGTTCATCTTTACCAATGAATCCCTGAGAAAGAACTCTACATCAATTCCACCTGTGGTCCTGTATCAGTAACTAATAGGCACTCGAGGGAAGCAATAAACATCCAATTCCCCCTTGTGAGCCATATTGGGGAAACTATAGACAGTCTGAGAGAGAACAAAGTACACCCCCTAATTCTCTAACAACATAACAATCAAATAGGCACTCTAGGGATGCCCTCAATGTCCATTCCCCCTATATTCTACTACACTAGGTTCCCACAACCTTGTGTAAGTCAATATTTCACTAATTATACATGGAATCCAAAGTAATCAACAAGAACTACATGGTTAATCAATCCACATGGTATCATATCATGTTAGATAATAATCACCCCATCCTTAAAATATTAGGTGTGGAATGCATGAAAACTAACATGCAAGATAGAACACATAGTAAAAAAAATAAATCATTGGAAAAACATCCATATCATGGAAAATTTAACCCAATTCACAAACAATTAACCTATATCCAAACGAAAAAGACATATCTAGCAATAACTGGGCTAAAAACCATAAAACAAATACCCTGAATGAGGTTATTTGGCACATTTTCACCTAAAATTCAAATAATATCTTCAAAAAGGCACAAACAATCTACCTCAGCATCACACGATTGATATACATGAACCTCAAGCCATGAGTTTCCCTAGAACAACATATATTTACAAAAACGTTAAAAAATTCCATTGAGGATGTCTCATGGAAGAGGATAAATCAAGATATGAAATTCATAATGAAATGAGAACTCACAGATGTGATTCCAATATAACTATTAAAATTCGAATCAGAGAACGGGTGGAGAGTCAAGGGCTTAGTGAAGATCAGGTGGTATTATTTTCTCCCAGAAGAGATTGGTCAAGAATAATATGTTTCTTTCCATCATATGTGACCCCATTCTATTTAATGAAATAAAACTAAAGTACAAGGAATGTTCATTAAAAGTACATGACATGTACTCTCTTTTTTGGCCTCTGATTTAGGCGGTCTCCATGTCACCACACACGGCCATGTACTCGACTGTAACACGAGCAATACATGGTCACCCAGGGAAACCGGGTACAAGGCGTCTAGTTAAAGTACAATGTGTGTTCTCCTAAAACTTTCAGAAACTCCCCATCTTTTGAAAGGCATCCCGAAAAGTAAAACATACCTAAAAATAAGATCCATGTTCTTACACCAAATATTGACATATTCATTTAATAGTGTATAAAAATTTAAGGTAGGAGATTTAACTTTCTGAATTTATACATCCTCCTATATGTACATGGGACACATATTCCACATCACACACAAATGGTCCTCATGGAATACTCCCTAGTAGGCTTGCATGGTCAACCCCTACATGCATCGAAACTACCTCACAAACTGGTGCATGTCTGCAACTCTTAGAGAGGATCATGATTGATCTTGTCCATAATAACTCTTCCATGGAAGAACAGAAGATAGTTTTAGAGACCCGAAGATAAACATAAATGGACATTAGATTACTTTTGCGGAATACTTAATACATAACAAAAACACACATACAAGGACCGTAATAGTTTAGTGTCTTTGGAAACTTGGAACGTAATCTTCTAATCATGGTGAAAGATCTTGAACATCTCCCATAAAGATCTTCCCCTTTTTTTCATACCTAAAACCTTTAATTATATCATGGGGAAAAGAAAACCTAAAAAGGGTGAGCTCAAATGCTCAGTAAGGTTAAACAAAAGAAATATTAATCACATCATATTCATAAGAACATAACATTTTGGAAATCTTTACCTGCAAAATAGATCATAATATCATAACATGGGATAATTCATAGTAGTGAAATGTAATCCCAATAATCATAACATAAAACATCAATAATTATGTCATACACACATAATCATAGATAATCATTTCTTATTAGTCAAGACTCATTTCCAAAACTATCTCAGTGGACAAAGTCCATTTCTGAATCGAGTTCACTCCTCGGTTCAGTCCTGTTTCACTGAACCGGTTTAACATGCCGTTCCAGCCATGTTTATCTCATGAGATATAAAATCTTTACCCAATTCATGGGAGGGAGATATAGTTCATATCCATCTCATAATGATACCATTCTTATGTGTGCCACAAAATCAAAAATCATACATCATTGCATAACCCATGTAATAAAAATGGGAATCTTAAACATCATTCCATCATAACATAACCCATATAAGATAAAAGGACATCATAAAAATAATTCCATCATAACATAATAAAATCAATGTAAAAATAGGGATAGAAACAGAACCTTATATTATCATAGATGGAAAATAATTTTGATAAAACACTTAAACTCCATTCTTGAGGAAAATAGTCTTTCTACTTCATAAACACTTTTCCTTTCTTATCATGTCATACAATTCTAAACTAAATGAAGTTGATTATAAATAGACTTGAAAACTTGTAAAGGATGCTTCTTGTAAATAATGTTTTAAAAATCCATTCATTCCGTATATGTTAAAAAAACATTCTTCTCGTACTTTTGTCGGAAAAGTCAAAAAGTACCTCGTACAATAAACGACAAAAGATTCCTTTCATATATTTTACTAAAAACTCACCAAAGGGTAAAATTGGAAATAAATTATTCTATAAGGATATAAATATTTCATTTTGAGGAAACATGTATGTGGATGATAAATATTCCCCATTAAAATCTTAAGTATAAACAATCTCGGATAAAAATTGAGACTGCGAGATTTTCACTTACCTTTGGACCGATTTGGTTCGTAAGTGTTCAAACCTCCTGTATAATGATTTAAATAATTTCATTATCTTATTCTCGAATCATAATCCTTGTTATGATATCATATATGGTTCACTTATGACTTTATTTCACCTGTTCTTTTGTAAATTCCATGTTAAAGAGCGTTTTGGGTAAAATCGTTTTATTTGTCGTCCGTGTTTTGACTTGTAATTATTCATATGATTACTTAGATCAGTATTAAATAATTCCAGAATATTAAACATGATTTATATATAATATATATTCAGAATATACATATATTTAATAGATCAGTAAATGGAAAGAAATACACTGTTCATGGAGACAGTAGGTCGTATGTACGCATGGACGCTGTTTTCGTTTCCTTATTGAGTTGAATGGAATTATGTAGATGACATACACATATACACACATAAATCCAGAATCAATATTATGTCATATATTTCATGATTAATTATTATATATACTTTATAATCATTCATGAATGGTTAACGTGGAGAAAGAATCTCATCGCGTCGTGGAGACGGTAGTCCGTACATACGCACGAGCGATGATATCGTTCTCATGATCGTGGAATTGTATTTGAGTGTATGTATACTATTTAATAATCAATATAACTTTACAATAATAATATATAGTTATTATTTACACCATTATACCCATCCAAGTAAGGTGGTGGTGGAAAATAGATTACACCACGGCGTGGAGACGATATTCCATACGTACGCACGCGCGGTGATTTCTTTTTCCGTAGGATGGATAGATGGTGAAATAGGGTTGTTTCATACTTATAATAACATATAATTATATTAGTGATACTTATGTTATTACTTCATAATGAAACAACCTAATAAGAAGAAGTGGAAGAAGAAATAAAGTTGAAAGAATCGGTAACGGACATTACCTCTTCTTTGAAGCGCCTCTTTGAGATCTCCTTTTAGGGCACTAAAATTGGTCATTAAGGAAGACCAGAACCTCTAGGATGTTTCTAGGGAAGTGGAGAAGATAATTTGGAAGGGGATGGACGAGGTTGAAGGCTCATAGTGGTGTGAGGAAGAGAGGGAGGAGGTACCCTTTTATAAGAGAGGAGAGGGGCACCTTCGGAATTCTTAAAAATATTAATTTATAATAAATCTAACCCCACATAAAAACCACCAAAAATGACTCATATTCGAAGATTAGATGAGATAGGGTTGTAATATCATCATAAAATAAAATTTAGACATGTTTGGATCTTATTTTAAACCTTATCATTTTTATTTATCCTTATTTAATCTGTTTAAGTTTATTTGTGGTAATAAAATTCTAAATTTTTAATTATAATAAATAATTACTTATTTGTTTTTAATTTTCCATAATTGTATACTTTATAACATTTTAGACCATATAAATTTAAATTTATAATTTTTAAATATTTTTTTGATTTTTAATCAATTTTATAATATGTTATTTTTATAAAATAACAATAGTGTCAATTTTGACACTATTCATTTATTTGAATTTAAATAAAATATATAAAAAATATAATATAGAACTAAAAGCTTTAATAGATTCATAAAATTTCACATGTATCTATAAAATTATTGGATCACATTAAATAGTTCATATAATATTTATATTATTATTTTTAAAACCATCTATTTGGTTTATCTCTTAATAAAATAATTACTACAACATTTTAGTATAATTATTTAATATACTGTTTTTTGCATAAAAAATAAAACTAAAATCATATGATGAAGAGAAATATATTAACTTTCAGAATAATACATTTACTCGAATTTATCATCTTAAAATCACAATATTTAAATTGTTATATTTATCATATTATGAAGGTGACAACTTTGGCATCATTTAAAATAAAATAATATAAGTGTCATAATAACTTTTATAAGGCTCCAAACGGTTATATATTAGGTCATTAAGGTGTAGATATACACTACCAATAAGTTTAGGTCAGGTTTTTGGGCCTTTTAATGGGTATTATTATTTCAATAAAAACTATATTACTTATTTCCCACTTAATATATAATTTCTGTATCATTAATGTATCACCATTAATGAAAATTATTTAATCACTAAAAATTCTAAATAAATTATCATGATGTAGATAATTTTATTAGATTTATGGAGACTATTCATGTTCGAGGTTTTATGTTTTTTATCACTAAATGTAAATTATTATACTTATAAGATTTAAGAGAGTGACATGTTGTCACATTCTTTGGTTTTAATAATAATTAAATTATTTTCATGGTCAAAAGTCCATAAAATGAATCTAATCTGACCCTTAGGTTATATGGGTATACGTTTAGCCATCCAATAGAATTTTGGAATGTGTTAGGGTAATTTTATAATATTATATTTACCCTTAATAACGAGTTTTACCTTTAACTACGGTAAATAAAATTTACCGTAGTTACTATTCATAATTCCCAAAAATAAAAATTATCTCATTAACATAATTTGGACCCACTGATTCCAAATATGGAATCCATTTTTTCAAATTGAATACACAAAAGTTGCACAAATTAAATCAAAATTAATCTCGTTGTCGATAGAAAACGGGTTTTTCATTAAAACATTACAAAAGAGTGAATTGATTTAACCACGAATTTTATGTAAAATCAATGCTAATGACATACATTATATTAAATGGTAAAAATATATTCTTTATATACTTTAAAACCATTCAATATTATAATGTAACCATATAAATTATTGCGATGAAAGAAGTTGTTTTTGATTAAAATATATCGTGTTTTTACTATTCATCAAAATATGAAAGTTACCAGAATAATATGAAAAATTTATCCAAAGTAAATTTGTATTTCTTGATTCCAAAGAATAATTTTATTTAGTCAAACATAACTTATAAACATGTCAAAAACTACATTTAATGTGGGTGCGCCATCAAAAGGCGGCAAAACTGCATTTTTTGAAAAATACTTATTTTACCCGAAAAATTTATTTTGTTCTTATACCATGTTCTAGAAAATGTATAAGATGAATAATAATGTTATAAAATAAAAATTGTAGTTCATACTATTCATAACGGCTAGTTCATAATAATATTATAATAATATATCATTGTTTAGTAAAACCCGGTATTTCGTACAACACACGCTATTGATGAAGGTGGTGATTGCGTGTAGTGCAAGCCAAGTCAGGGTTGCGTGTTGTGCAAGAATCCTTCGTTGATTCATATAACAGAATCCAACCATATTTCATTTATACATTGAATACACATATATATACTCAATGTTGCGTAGAATAACTATTATCAAAATTGTGTGTAACACGATCCAATAATAGTGTTGCATCTACTACAAGCTAATACGGTGTTTCGTATAATGCAAGGTAATAATGGTGTAGCATACAACAGAAGACATTAATGAAATTAAAAGAATATTTTTCATAAAATCTTGGGGTGTCACATTCTAGCCCCCTTAAAATGAATTTCGCCCTCGAAATTCGTCAGGGTTATAAATGGTTTACTACTCGAAAGTTTTTTTAATAGAAACCCACATCGTAAAAAGGAATACCAAAACATGACTTTAAAAACTAAAGTATGAAATGTAATGGTTACCAAAATTAACTCATCACTGGGTTTCCACGTAGGAGAACATAGGTGAAAATATGGATATGGGAGAAAAATATAAACATCAAGTTATGATGGAGAGTGGTAGAGAACATGGCTATGAAAAATACAACAATCACAAAGCTATTGATTTGTGATGATCTAAAGTACCATCTGATTCATCCGATATAAGAGAAATATGACAACATTTTTTGGTTTTCAGGATCATTTCCCTAAAGTTGATGAATTAAAAGAAATACTAGAATGATTTTGGTACAATCTCACTGTTGTTCGTGAAGTGAACAATTTCCACTTCATCCCTTAATAAAATGCTGTTGAATTTGTTATTCATGATGGGTTAGCAGATCCTGTGATAGAATGATGGGTCATTCCATCTGTCTCAAACAAAAGGTTGAAAAGTTATCATAAAATACATAAGTCCATCTATAGTGAGATTAATCATATATGGTACCTAAAATGGACTTATACTTCATATATCATACTACTTAATATAATAAAACAAATTTCTACTAAATAGGGACTTCCTGTAGGACAGTGGTAGGCGATAAATGACAGTCGCACTTCGGTTGTGGGTTCGATTCCCACAGCCTTGTCCAACACGATGGGTTGTCGCCGGTCCTGCAGGTTGTCCTTTTTCTAAAAATACATTACTATAACATCCCATAAATAATATCGAAAAACATCTATCCATAATCAATACTAACTTATGTCCAACATAATCCATTCCAATCATTAGGATTATCCAAAATACTTCTTTCTAAACTCATAGTATAAAAAGAACGATTACTAAAAAGGTCATATAACAAGCATGTGAATACTATAATTTATCCCTCATTTATCTTGTTTGTCACATTCTAATCATGTGAATACCTTAATCATGCATTATCTTCAAAAAAAATGAATACCCATTGAACCTAATTGAAAACATGAATGCTTTTAAAAGTTAACTCTTTCCACATAACAAAATCCTCAAAATTCTATATACTCTAACCAGGATATAACTTTTTCCTTATATCAAACATGAACTCATGAATTCTGTCAAACATTTCATTTTCTCGTTTTCCCTTCATTATGCGCATATTATCTTTTTTTTCCAAAAATATCTCAATTACTTTCCATGGTTACCGATACCATAAAATTATTGAAAACCACAACAAACCAGTACATAAATATTCCAATATTCCACGATACTATATACAACATTATTTTGGAATCCCATTACATTAACACTTAATCATTCCACCACATCGTTTTCATATTCAACATCACCAATAGTGATCGCATGTGGCTTCCCTTTGTCCTTTTCCTTATGTGGTTTCTCATGTCGATCATAACTAACCCTTGTATTAGGGCATTTATTATCATAACTCCCCATTTCCTCGCACTTGAAGCATTGGAGTGTTGGTGGTGCGCTCACTGCAGTCTTTTCGTTATTCACATAATTAGAAACCCTTTTTCCATTTCATCGACACTCAGCTTCTCGATTACCTTCTTTTACACACTTAAAACATTTTCTAGTCCCTTTAAGACAATCTCCACCATGCTTCTTTCAACACATTGAGCATAAGGAAACAGTCATCCTATTTTCACCATTATTCTGAGATTTCTCCTTGAACTCCATCTTTTGATTCTTGCCAAAACTATGAGATGGATAAGTAACTCCATCTTCCATTTCTACCTTGATAGCACAACGCACAATTTCGTCATAGCTACTGAAGTCTATTATAGCTAATGCCCTTCAAAGATTTGGTTTTAAGCCACTGAAGAATCGATCAACTTTACTTTTAGGTTATATGATAAATCCAGATGCATACCTTGCAAGCCTTGTAAAATTCACTTTGTATATACCAACAGATTCATCATCCTTTTTCTTCAGTTTAAGAAACTACTTCTCCATCTTTGTTCAAAGAATACGAGGGAAGTACATATTGAAAAATAAGTTCTTGAACTTGTCCCATTCCTTGGACTCAATTTCATCTCTTGGCCTAGTATTCTTGATAAGATTCTACCATTGATCAGCATAACATTCCAAACGATACACTGCTAAGATGAATTTATCATGTTCAGAACATTGAAGAATTGAAAATATCTTTTCAGTAGTGTTGATCCATTGTTCAGCAGCAAGCGGATCAGAAGACCCACTGAAAGAAGGTGAACGTTGCCTCGTGAGGGACTCAATAGAATATTGTTTTATTCTCTGCTCATTTGGAAGTCCGGAATGATTCATAGCTTGTGTAAGTATAGAAATAAGATTTTTCACTCCATATCCTATAACATTTGTTTGTTCAGGAGGACAATCATTGCATTCTCCATTACATTGATCAACACGGTTCCTTCGGGTTCCAGCCATCATTTAAAACCCAAAAAGAATAGTGTGAGAGGAAAAAATCATGCTAGGGAAAGCAATATAACAAAGGGGGAGTACCTTAAATATCTAACATCTTTGGTTACCTTAATTCTAGTACTATAACCTATATTTATACTTAACCTTAGGGACATCCCTAGACATACCATAGAAATATCTCTAGGGATCTCACTAATGTTCTCGCATCCAAGATTCCAAAGGTTGACTAAACCTTTCCTCTGATTCCAATTGTAGAGACCCGAAGCTTAACGTACATGGACATTACATTACTTGTGCAGAATACTTAATACATAACAAAAACACACACACAGATACCATAATAGTATAGTGTCTTTGGAAACATTGAACGTAATCTTCTAATCGTGGTGAAAGATCTTCAACATCTCCCATAAAGATCTTCCCCTTTTTTTCTTACCTAAAACCTTTCTTTATATCCAAGGGAAAAGAAAACATAAAAAGGGTGAGCTCAAATTCTCAGTAAGGGTAAACAAAAGAAATATCAATCACATCATATTCATAAGAACATAACATTTTATAAATATTAACCTCTAAAAGTGATCATAATATCATAACATGAGATAAATCATAGTAGTGAAATATAATCCCAATAATCATAACATAAAACATTAAACTTTGTGGAATACACAAATAATCATAGATAATCATTTCTTATTAGTCAAGACTCATTTCCAAGACTATCTCAGTGGACAAAGTCCATTTTTGAACTGAGTTCACTCCTCGTTTCAGTCCTGTTTCACTGAACCGGTTTAACCTTCCGTTCCATCCATGTCTATCTCATGAGATATAAAATCTTTACCCAATGCATTGGATGGAGATATAGGTCCCACCCATCTCATAATGATACCATTCTTATGTGTGCCACAAAATCAAAAATCATACATCATTGCATAACCCATGTAATAAAAATCGGAATCTTAAAAATCATGCCATCATAACATAATATATATAAGATAAAAGGACATCATAAAAATAATTCCATCATAACATAATAAAATAAATGTAAAAATATGGATATAAATAGAACCCTATATTATCTTAGATGGAAAATAATTTTAATAAAACACTTAAACTCCATTGTTGAGGAAAATATCATTTCTACTTCAAAAACACTTTTCCTTTCATAACATGTCATAAAATTCTCTACTGAAATAAGTTGATTAAAATATAATTGAAAACTTGTAAAGGATTATTCTTGGAAATAATTTTTTAAAAATCCATTCATTCTGTATAAGTTAAAAAATCGTTATTCTCGTACTTTTGTTGGAAAAGTCAAAAAGTACCTCGTACGAAAAACGACAAAAGATTCCTTTCATATCTTTTACTAAAAACTCACCGAAGGGTAAATGGGATATAAAAAATTGTATAAGGATATAAATATTACATTTTTAGGAATCATGGATGTCGACGATAAATATTCCCCAGTAAATTCTGAAGTATAAACAATCTCGGATAAAAATTGAGATTGCGATATTTTCCATTACCTTAGGTCCGATTTTCTTCGTAAGTGTCCAATCCTCCTGTATAATGATTAAAATAATGTCATTAACTTATTCCATAATCATAATAATTGTTGTGATATCATATATGGTTCACTTATAACTTTATTTCACCCGTTCATTTGTAAATTCCATGTTAAAGTGCGTTTTGGTTAATATCATTTTATTTGTCGTCCGTGTTTTGACTTGTAATTATTCATATGATTACATAGATAATGATTACTAAATTACATAATATAAAACATGATTTATATATAATATATTTTCATAATATACATATATATAATAGATCAGTAAATGGAATGAAATACACCGTTCATTGAGACGGAAGGCCGTACGTACGCATGAACGCTGTTTTCGTTTCCTTATTGAGTTGAATGGAATTATGTAGATGAAATAAATACACACACACATAAATCCAGTATCATTATTATGTCATATATTTCATTATTAATTATTATATATAATTTATAATCATTCATTAATGGTTAACGTGGATAATGAATCGCATCGCGTCGTGGAGACGGTAGTCCGTACGTACGCACGAGCGGGTATATTGTTTTCATGACCGTGGAATTGTATTTGAGTGTATGTATACTATTTAAGAATCAATATCACTTTAAAATAATAATATATAGTTATCATATACACCATTATACCCATCCAAGTAAGGTTGTGGTGGAAAATAGATTACACCACGGTGTAGAGACGGTATTCCGTACGTACGCAAGCGCGGTGATTTTGTTTTCCGTAGGATGAATAGATGGTGAAATAGGGTTGTTTCATACTTATAATAACATATCAGTATATGAGTGATAATGATGTTATTACTTCATAATGAAACATCCTAATAAGAAGAAGTGTAAGAAGAAATAGAGTATAAATAATCGGTAATGGACATTACCTCTTTTTTGAACCACCTCTTTGAGATCTCCTTTTAGAGCACCAAAATTGGTCTTTGAGAATGACCAGAACCTCTAGGATGTTTCTACGGAAGTGGAGAAGAGAATTTGATAGGGTTTGGCTGATCCATAAGGCTCAAAGTGGTGTGAGGAGGAGATTTAGGAGGTTCCCTTTTATAAGGGAGGAGATGGGCACCTTTGGAATTCTTAGAAATATTAATTTATAATAAATCAAAACCTACTTAATAACCTCCAAAAATGACTCATATTCTAAGATTTGGTGAGATAGGGTTGTAAGATCATCATAAAATAAAATTTATACATGTTTGGATCTTATTTTAAACCATATCATTTTGATTTATCCTTATTTAATCTATTTAAGTTTATTTGTGGTAAAAAAATTCTAAATTTTAAATTATAAAAAATAATTACTTATTTGTTGTGAATTTTCCATAATTTATTACTTTATAACATTTTAGACCATATAAATTTAAATTTATATTTTTTAAATATTTTTGTGATTTTTAAACAATTTTATAATATGTTATTTTTTATAAAATAACAACAGTGTCAATTTTGACACTATTCATTTATTTGAATTTAAATAAAATATATACAGAAAATATGTTTGAAATAAAAGCTTTAATAGATTCAAAAAAGGTCATCTGTATCTATAAAATTAGTGGATAACAATAAATAGTTCATATAATATTTATTGTATTATTTTCAAAACCAATTATTTGGTTTATCGATTAATAAAATAATTACTACAACATTTTTGTATAATTATTTAATATACTGATTTATAGAATAAAAATTAAAAATAAAATCCTATGATTAAGATAAATCTATTAACTTTCACAATAATACTTTTACTCGAATTTATCATCTTAAAATCACAATATTTAAATTGTTATATTTATTAAATTATGAAGGTGAAAACATTGGCATCACTTAAAATAAAATAATATAAGGGTCATAATCACTTTTATAAGGCTCCAAAAGGTTATATATTAGGTCATTAAGGTGTATATATACACTACCAATATGGTTTGGTTGGGTTTTTGTGCCTTTTAATGGGTATTATTATTTCAATAAAAAACTATATTTCTTATTTCCCACTTAATAAGCAATTTCTGTATCATTAATGTATCACCGTTAATGACAATTATGTAATCCCTAAAAATTCTAAATAAATTATCATGATGTATATAATTTTATTAGATTTCTGGAGACTATTCATGTTCTATGTTTTATGATGTTTATCACTAAATTAAAATCATTATACTTATAAGATTTAAGAGAGTGACATTTTGTCACTTTCTTTGGTTTTAATAATAATTAAATTATTTTCATGGTCAAAAGTCCATAAAATGAATCTAATATGACCCTTAGGTTATATGGGTCTACTTTTAGCCATCCAATAGAATTTTGGCATGTGTTAGAGTAATTTTATAATATTATATTTACCCTTAATAACCCGATTTACCTTTAACTATGGTAAATAAAATTTACCGCAGTTACTATTCATAATTCTCAAAAATAAAAAGTAGCATTTTAACATAATTTGGACCCACTGATTCCGAATATGGAATCCATTTTTCCAAATTGAATACACAAAAGTTGAATAAATTAAATCAAAATTAATCCCGTTGTCGAAAGAAAACGAGTTTTTCTTTAAAAAATTGCAAAAGATTGAATTGATTTAACCTACGAATTTAATGTAAAATCAATGCTAATGAAATACATTATATTAAATGGTAAAAATATATTCTATTTATACTTAAAAAAACATTAAATATTATAATTTAACCATATAAATTATTGCGATGAAAAAAGTTGTTTTTAATTAAAATATGTCGTGTTTTTACTATTCATCAAAATGTGAAAGTTACCAGAATACTATGAAAAATTATCCAAAGTAAATTTTTATTTCATGATTACAACGAAGAATTTAATTTTATCAAATTGAACATATAAACATGTCATAAACTAGATTTAATGTGGCTGCGCCATCAAAAGGTGGCAAAACTGTATTTTTTTAAAAATACTTATTTTACCTGAAAAATTTATTTTTTTCTTATACCATGTTCTATAAAATGTGTAAGATGAATAATAATGTTATAAAATTCAAAATTTAGTTAATACTATTCATAACGGCTATTTCATAATAATATTATAATAATATATTGTTGTTTAGTACAACCCGGTATTGCGTACAACACAAGCTATCGAGGATGGTCGCGATTGCGTGTAATGCAAGCCAAGTCAGGGTTGCGTGTTGTGCAAGAATCCTTCATTGTTTCATATAACATAATCCAACCATATTTCATTTATACATTGAATATATATATATATATATACTCAATGATGCGTAGAATAACTATTATCAAAATTGTGTGTAACACGATCCATGAATAATGTTGTGTATACTGCAAGCTAATACGGTGTTCCATATAGCGCAAGTTAATCTTGGTGTATCATATAACACAATACATTAATTAAATTAAAATAATATTTTTCATAAAATATTAGGGTGTTACAATTGGGCATATTCTCTTTATTTCCCTACACATCGTTTGTTAATTCAGTTATTGGCCACTTGATTTGATAGAAGTGTAATTCATCCACCCTCTAGACACTGTTAAATACCAGCAGTAGAGTCAACATGTACAGAAATATCCCCACAAAATTCAAAATGGGTGGTCATAATTATGATCTTCTAGGGGAAATAGGCTTCACATATTTATAGACTCCCATGTGCACTGATATCCATCCATAAGAAAGATGGTTCAGTCAGTACACACTATGTGGCTTATTTTCCTCTATAATGTGTCACGATAGTTTTTACAGCTTATCCAGCATCTCAATCCCGATGTTGATATGGTACCCCATCACCAAATGAATGACATAGAGAATTTTTTTGTCCATGCACCTTTGTTTGTGTCCCTAACTAGCAACACACAACTATAGAAAAGTGGAGAGATAAACCCATTTATCTTAACCACTGGATTATGATCAGTATTGAAAATTTATTCCCATTTAGTCAATTGGATATCCTCAAGGGTTCACCAAAATTAATTCTATTTATATGTTGGGATCCCATTCTATAGACGGGTGGCCTTAATTGTAGCTTCATGGGGGCCTCCTCCCCTTCTACAACACGCTTTGGCAAGAAGATGATGTAATTCCAAATCCACAACATGAAATTTACGTCCCTCGACGAATTCGTTTCCTCGCCCAAATCCATCTTTATCATTGGATTTGAAAGTCACTAAATCTTCCCCATATCATTCAATGTGTTCTTTATAGGTAGTAAATCATCATTAATCACCCCTAGTATTGGAATCAATGTGATATAATGAAAGTCCTAGAGGCCGAGGCCGACCTCCCTATGGGGAAGATGAAAAGTGTTGAACCTCAATGACCACATGGTCTGAAACACTACAATCTTATGTTATACATGATAAATGTAGAATTGTCTGGTCCACATCACATGAAATATCCTTACTCACTTTTTTGATGCCTCGAATTACTAAATGTATGCACAAACCCAATAATCTCAAGCCAACGCCTTCGTGATGTTTCCATACTGGAAGAAGTTCCATAACTTGGTCCACCCCTTCGTAGGATTCCCTAAATCAACCATGATGATGATATAGTAAATTAGGGGAGATACGTATGGATTCAGTTAATTCATCTAAATATTTTTGACATTTTTGTACATGTAGACATTATTGAATGGCTGGTGGTGTCCCCATGTATGAACTACTACATCCCAGAACCACTGGCACTGACATGGCGTACTTTGTAACTAAAAAGCTGGTTTGTCATTACATGCTTCATGGTTAAGAACCTCATCCCTAAGAAAAATACAATAGAGAGGCACTATTTTTAATAGATGATAGTTCTTTAGGCTATCTGAAATGAGCTACACCAAGGATTCGTTATCTGAAAAACTTCATAAATATTCCCCGATGCCGAGATTATCATAAAACTCTTCCCTTCAACAAGTATTTATGAGGACCCTCGAATACTCTAGGGTTGGAAAATTTTTCCCCAAAAATAATTTTTTTTAGAGATCAAAAAGATTTAACATAGAGCACATTCACAAATATTGATCCCAGATCATGGTCATATATTACTACTACAGATCTCACAACTGAACTCGTATAGCACAATATCACAATGTATGAGGACACATTTTGTAGTGAAGTTAAAAGAGATCTAGATTCACAAAGTGCATTTGTGGGGTTTGGGGTGAATTGATATTCAAGAACTCAGACACAGATAAATGGAAGAATGTACAGAAAAATAGGGGTACTTCATCCAATATTTATAGGTGATTACCCTAGATCATCGTGGCGTTCCCCGCCATGGTAAACATCACGGAACTCCCCACCTCAGCAGGCATTGTGGAAATCTCAGTCAACACTTTGTGCACACTCATCACATTGACACATCAATATCTGCATAAATATTTTTATCTACTAGCGAAATCCAACCCTCATTATATCCTAAACTCATATTCTAATGGGGGAATTAGATGGTGAAAAAATAGATGCCTTTGGAAAAATTAAAAAAAGACACTAAATGGTTCCCATGGGCAGATTCAAGATGCATCCTCCCAAATCCCATTAGCATTGCACCCGACACAAAGAAATAAATTCTCTACACCCATCATTGAGAAAAGTGATGTTCGGCATCTGTGGAAATTATTAACTTGATGGGTGTCTCTACAACTTGAAGGCTGGTTTCCTCTATAAATCCTTTAAAAATTATGGTAGCCTTAGTGACCATAGTGCAGTGAACAAAGGATATTTCTGAGCCAACGATGGGATGATTTTCAACATCATGACTATGATAAAGAAGACAAAAACTGCCTCTAATAGAGGATCTCATGTTATGTTATTTAACACCCTCAGAGCATCGGGCCCCCATTGCACCAAAAAATACTCGACTCCCCCTTTCCAATGGATGGAGACTCTGACCTCTTGCTTTCCGAATTTCCAAACAGAAAAAAATTATTTACACTGTGAACCATATGGGAAATTGAATCATCTGAGGCACTTGAGGATTCTGAATCCCCTTTCCCTTTGATCAAAATTACACCATATTAATTGAAGGATTTCCATCACTAATAATTTGGGTTATCACAGAGGAAGGAGTCCCCATTGTTTAACGGGGACTTCAAAATGCAATCAGGCTCTATGATGCACCATACATGCTCATGTGAACTCCATACATATTCTGGGAAACCATGAATCATGTAACTCTATCAATAATGAATATCTATCATACGCGAGACCTTATGCTCTGTTAGCCCATGTGCTCTTGGAAGCCATATTCTCTATGAACCCTCTCCATTGGGGTCCCCCAAGCCTTTCTGATCCCCTCTTTGTGAGTCATAATTCTTTTGGAATTCCTCTTTCCTGCAGCCCTCTAGGTTTTTAAATTGCAATTTCAATGTCCCTTGGATAGTGATTCATGTTGTGTTTCCAAACCTCATGATTCTTCACATAGGCATGCACTTGCATATTGCTTCTTCACATAACCATGCTATCATGGTCCCCTCAATGGATCACCTCAAAACCCCATATCCATATGGAATTGTTAGTGCCCTCCCTTAACCAAGGGTTAAGGTGCATCAGTTATGCATGTCAAAGGGTTGAGGATTGAATAATTATCATCAGAGATGCATGACATTAAATTGTCAAGAACCCACATCCGTGAAACATTTTGTTAAAATTTGATGACCACAAATGTTTAAATCCTTGAGAGGAATGTGAAGGGGATGTGCACAGGCACCCTCTCACTCACCTCTCCCTCGTTTATTTATAACCATGCACACCTAAAGCAGTATCTGCATATTCCACAAAACTCCTTGATAAATTGTCCCATGTATGGAGACCATATCCTCCCCGTACATTTGAAAACCTACTCGAGCTTCCATCCTACATTAAGTCTCAATCATCCTTTCTTTTGGCCGCTATCTACCCGAAAGCCCCGACCTATTCCTCACAGATGCAACATACACGATGTTTTAAGAAGTACTTTGTGGCCTCTTTTTTCTCAAAATGAGCATGAATCATGTACATATAGGCTAAACATCATCCTTGACATTCAAATTTGCATTGTTAGTGTGTAATCCCCATAACCCTTTTTATAAAACTATGTGCACATTGATCATTTTCCTTTTTAAGGAAGGTACCTAGTAAGACTCTCTAAGGATCAATCACATTTCCCATTAGTCCCAACCATTTAACAATAGATCATAATCATCATACATTACGTTTTACTGGATTACCTTTATTTCTAAATTGACGTTATACAAATTTCATTCTATCTACGAGGGATTTGATCCTTGTCTCCTAAGACAGGGGGTGTATGAAGCATCCCATAGGTTCATCCATAAACACTGGTAAACATTAGCATCCACTTTGTTGGTATCCATACCCTTTGTCCACCCCTTTGTGGTGTGATATTAGTTCTGGGGTAACTAACCATGTGTAAGCCCCCCAGTCAATCAATTCAACTCTAACCAATTGTTTCCCTTATTCGATTGGATTCCAACAACATGATAGACCCATAATATTGTTATGTTAATTTCATTTTTGTACACTCCAATTCCATGTCTTATCCTAAACTGTATCGACTTTGAGCCCCAGTCATAGGGATACATAGGATGCCACATTATTTTTCAACACCATCAGCTATGTGCCATACAAGTCTCACCATTGAGCATTTTTATTGGAACTATTGCTCCACAACCAATTGGTTCTTTTTAATTTAGATCCTCATACAGATGTCCATTATCACGAGCCACCCCCTCAGGTGACACATCTCCCCATCCCAAAACTAGATGTATTTTGATTTCCTACTATGGGGATATTTAGGAATCCTATTCGAGTTTCAATCCCAATACCATCACATCCACAACGTATCCTTATTCATCTAATCGACACTTCAATTAATTCATCATAATTTTACACAGGACGATACATCATAGTGAAATAATTCCATTCTCAGGAAGGTATCCATGTATAATCCTCCATTAATTTCATTGCTCTATTCAGCACTCAAAAATCTAACCATGTGTAGGACACATTAACTTAATTTCTGTTTGTAGTATTCAGACAAATATTCACACATATAACACAATATGTTTTAGGGTTGTTTTCCATTGTGCACACCCAAATCCCATGATTCATCATCTTGAATAACGTGGGTTTTGATAGATTTAAAATAAAGAATCATAAGAAATCTCTAGGAGGTTTAGTCACATCTAATTTTATACCATGGTGTCCCCTTTTCTGAGACCTAATCATACTCTAATCTTCCCTCATTGGAGTCTAGATCAGCCTTCATGGTGTGATATCATCCCTATATGGGACACAACACCTCAGATCCAACAACAGTGGGAGTCTTGATCCATCCATCTTATAATCATTTGATGTTCTACCTATTAGGGATGTACCCATCGAATGCACTCCCACCAGTGTTCCCATCAGTCCGACCATTCTCGAAATATGTTAAAATGACGACATACCCCATGTTAAACATTGGAAGACAATGAAACCCTATAAGGCATGAGTCTAGCATAAAATTAATTGAGTTAGACGTAAGGTGCCTCAGGATTCAGCACCCACATGATGCTCTTTTATAAGAGGAAGAAAGATATGTGTATGAGTGTTTCAGCGTCCAGACAAGCTAGGTATACCCGATGTGACTTATCCTATAATCGAAGGATTATTCAATAATTAGACCCATGGTATTTCCTACCATAATAAGTGTAATTAATTAGAATACATAAAATATGGAACCAGAAAGAGATTCACAAACAACATCATAATATTTAAGGTATACATGGACTATGCGACAAATTCTGAGGAGGAATCCATTGCAAGAGGATCCAAAATCCCATCATATCTGGGCGGTCTAGGATAAAATTTCCATAAATATGTGATGGATGTCACCCACATCGAAAAGTGGGAATTTTGGGAACCAAAAATCAATACAACCTCGAATGATGGATGTGCACACCATAGTGAAAGAATCCAATAAATTGAAATTATGGTTAGTGGATAAAAACATGTGAACAAGTTTTTGTTGTTGAGGGGTATTACACTTTAGGATATTTTTCCATGGGTCTAATTAGACTAAGGCTCAAAACCCAACCACATAATGTTTTGGTTAGGGATGGGGATGAGGCCATATTCTCCTAATAGATGCATTTGATGAGAGTACCTGGATTAAGTCTCCATGGTATATGTGATGTATTTGATTGATAAATTTTTATCCCTTCTGATATAGGAAAATTTACATATTCTCTTAATCATGTTAGTTCATAGGATCATACATGTATGTAAATAGTGTAAATTCATATCCTATGAATCTTATATCGAATATTAAATTAGTAATGGATTTGTTGTATATTATGAAAATTGAAATAACAATGGAAATGGTTAATGTTAATATTGATAACTAATGAAAACAATGTTTCATTTTGGTTACATTTACATTTATTTAGTAATTGAATGAATTATATATTACACTAGATATTTTTTAGAGAACGTTTTGGGTGGCCTACTAATTTTTTCTCTCACCATTATCAGGATCCCATTGTCATATTATTTCTTATTTTTTATTTATTTTATATGTTATTTTTATGGTTTACTCTAGAAAGTAGGGTATTGTCTCCCTTTGTGATCTATTAGACTCCCACTACTATTTGGAATCATTTGGCGTTCATGGATGTGCACTTGTGTTCAGGCAGCTACCCTGCTCAGATCACCCATTTAGTGTCTTCTGAGTTAGTGTGTAAAACCTCATATATCATTAATAAATACACAATGCATTAGCGGGATCAATATATCTGAACCATGAAATAAATACAATCATAAATATATCTTATAAAATAAAATAAAAAATTAATCAAATCAGAACCTGTGAAAAGAAATGAGTTTCACAATCATTTCATCATATCATAGAAAAAGCAAAAACAAAATGGTTAAAAATAATTTCATCATTTCATAATAGCATATCCTATTGAAAAATAATTGTGTTTCATAAGGAATATATCATTTTATAAAAACTAGAAAATGAAATACTTTTCTTATGAATTTTGAGATGATATAAAAAATATAAGGGGATCAAATTTATCATCATTATGTAGTTATGAAAATATACCATTATGAGAAATAATATGATATGTGTCATTATATGATATCTGGAGTAAATCATATCTATCATCAATGTGTCTGATTTTATATGGAGAATTATTTTGAGGGAAAATTAATATGGAATTTTTCATGATGAAAAAAACATTATTTGAACAAAAAAAAATTTAAAACTAAACATTATAAAATATTTTTCTATGAAATTATATATTGACACTTTATAAAAAAATTAACATAATTAAATTAATTCATAGTGAAAGTAGACCTTTAATTTGAAAAAATTCCTTTTTGATAAATGACATGATTTTTAAATTGATTTCACTAATAAAACATTAATATCATATAATTTCAGATATAAAGAAAATCATAGTCTAGATGGTTTTAAATTTCATTGATTCCACAAAAATTTAAAAAACTCATCATTTTAAATATTCTATAAAATACAAACCATCATCTATTGAAAAAACTACATATTAATATTATTTTTTATAAAATAAATAATGTATTAATTTGTATTTAATTAGAAAATTTTGAGTATGCTAAATTAAATTTGATTAAAATTTAATAAAATGTTTGATGGACTAAAAGTTGTTTTTGATCAAAAAAGAAAATAAGAGGAATATTTATAAAAATAGTCTATAAAATAATTCATTACCTATAAAGAAGAAAATGATGGTAAAATGTATTATAATTACATAATAATACGTGACTAAAATTAAATATTTTATTTAGAGATGGATAATATTATTTTCTTATCTATAGAATTATAAAAAAATCCTAATAAACAATGTTATTATAAAAACAATCGTTTAACACTTTGGAATATTGGGAATCATATCACCCATTAAATAACATCATCAAAAGAAAATTATATATTTTGGAAAATTTGAATATTCTTGAGGTAAAATTAAAATGTAGAATTATACAACATAGAATAATATTGGTTTATAACATTTCTTATGTCTCAAATATGGTATTCTGAGTTTAAAATAAATGACCACATAGGAACATTTTGAAAAAAATATAAATCAACGTAATAATATCCAATGATTTCATATTAAGTTATTTTCATTGAAGTAATTCAATAGCTTGTACTACACGCAACACCGAGTTCAAGTGCACCACGACTTACCAAACTAGATATTCAAAAGTAGTTATGAATACTATTAACTGAATTTTTAATTTTATATACTTTATAAAATTATATAATACATATTATGTGTTTCCTAGATATAATATAAGAACAAATTAATTTTTTTAGATAAACGAATTATTTAAAAAAAAATTCAATTTTACCCCCTTTTAATTGGAATCCCTTTTTAAAACCAATATTTGACAATTTTATATATTAAATTTAATGAATTTCAATTATTATTTAGAATTGGAAAATAATTATTTATTTTGGATTAATATTTGGTACTTTTATGATAACATTCGTATTATGATGAATACTGAAAAATACAAAATATTAATTGAAAACAATTTTTTTAACCAAAATAATTTATAGTGTTAAATTACATATGTTACTAGTTATTAAGTATAATTAGATTATATTTTTATAATTTAATACAATGTAGGACATTATATATAATTTCACATTTAAATTATACAAAAAAAATTCAATCTTTTGATATTTTTTAATTTTTTAAAACCCGCTTTTTGGGTTTTGACAACAGGAATTATTTTTAAATTAAATAATTCAACTACCATGTATTGAATTTGTTAAAATATATTTCATTTTTTTGAAAACAAATATCAAAATTACATTAGGTTGAATATTTTGAATTTTTTTGAATACATTAAATTTTTTATGAATAGTGAAAAACAGTGCATTAATATTAGTATGTAAAATGTGGATCAATAAGATGTAAATAATTTTTGGGGAATAACAACTTTTGACATTTATTTACGGTGGTTAAAATTAAATATGGTAATTATGCGTAAAATGATAACCTAATTACCCTAACACATGTTTTGATTATATTGGATAAATATAATTCGACCAAAAAAAACAAAGGAATAAATTATGCGCCCCTTTGGCCCACTGGGATTGGATTAGGACATTCATTAATTTTTTTTAAAAAGGAGTTAAAAGAGTTAAATTTAATGTTAAATAACTAAACCATTTTTTATATACGGTTACAAAAAATATAAATTCTACTATAAATATTCATTAGAAATATAAAAATATTTCCGAAATAATCGTATTTAATTTATAATTTTAAGACATTATATAATTTAATTTATTTTTGACACAATGATGATGGAGTAATTACCTTATTAATTAAATATTAAAATAATTGATATTATAAATATCCAAATAAAATCAAATTCTTTCTCCCGATGATTTAAACTAATTTTATAGGATAATATGACAGGTTAGGGCGGGTTAAAAAATATTATTTTAATTGAAAAAGTTTTAATGGATTTCAAAAAAATGTAATACTAAATAGTCGAAAATTTGACTAAATTGAATTTAAAAAAAAATACTATATTATGGGTTGATATAATTCCCTAAGACTCTAATTTTTAGAAAAAGGGATAAATTAATATTATATATGTCATTAATGAGCTAGTTGTGGTACTCTTGAATGTTTATAGTATGTTTATTTACCATATAGTGAAAAAATAATGGAAGACACAGTAAAAGATAAATTATTTAACTCAGTGTTGAATCTAAAATATAAGGTTTAAATTTTAACCTAAACATAATTAAAACATATTGGTTGAGAGGTTATTGACCCATCCCCAATATATACTTTAATAAAAACATTTTTGAGCCATTCAAAACTGAAAATTATTTTATTATAAAATAATATTTCAAGCTCTTCCGAAAGTGACCCTGACCTCTCTTATAAAAGGGAAATTTCCCATCTCTTAATTTCACACTTCCAAAGCCTTTTGTCTCTACCAAAACCTGCCCAAATATCCTACCAACATTCCACCATTCATTGAATAAGACTTCCATGAGCCAGAAATCCATCCTACAGTGTCCTTTTGATCAAATCAAATGGAAGACCCTGAAGAAGAGGTTATTATTTCATCACCTATTTCAGGTTATTTTCTTTTTCCACTTCCACATTCATTATTTTTTCACTTCCAAAATAATAACTCTAGTAACTTATATATAATTTGATGTTATTATAAAAATGGTATAATCATATTCATTATTTTATCCATCCTATAAATGACAATGTCACCATACATGCGTACATACATGTTACAACCTCAACGTCATGGTGTAGTTTATTATTCGAACACTTCCTTATTTAGATAATTATAATAATGAGTATAACTAATGTAAATAATAAATATAACATTTTAATTATTCTTTATATATGATATTCCATTTATTTTCATATGATTTCACCATCAATATATTGATATTGTCGCTCGTGCGTACGTACGAATTACCATCTCCACGAACACGATGAGATTCATTCCCCATCGTAATCATTCAAGAATAATTTTCATTTTATGATTAAAAATAATTTTTATGAACTTAATATCATTATTTATAAGAATAAAATACATTCTAGCCATAACAAACATGGATTAATTAACGGATTATATAAAGTAAAACATATCAGTTAACACTCGAAATGATGATACTACAAAAATATTATGAAAAATGAAATTTTAGAAGATCATTATGATATAATATTTATGTATATAGTTCATGTATAATTTATTTACAATGATATAACTATTACATAGGAGGTTAATGTACCCTCATCCTAGGAAAATTACAAGATAATTAGTTTTCATCTCACGTCTTATTCCCGTGTGATTCATGCTATATAGCCACAATTTATTTTTTGTTTGGTGTATGTACATACCATGGTAGTATTCATTGTGTAATATAAATTTATTTATGGTTATTTACATCTTCATTTTATGATACTGATTTCATGGGTTCTTGGTTTTGTATGTTACCAAATAGGGAATGGAATTTCAAATATAAAATTCTACTCATTGTGGTTAACACAAACATCTTTTATTATTTTACTCCATAATTATTTTTGAAGTCAGTATTTATTATTTGTATAGTGATTTACACTCCCATATCTATGGATATACTTTTGATACACATAATCACTACCTTGATAAATTCTCAAGTCATCGATATGAAATACATAAGAGTAATTTTAACTCAATCTCTATTCATTGAGTTAAACATCCAATTAACTGATATTGTTTTTATAAGAATATGTGTGAATGTCCTATGATTGAATTACACTAAATATCCAATCATATAGAGTGTATTTATATTTTTCACACATAATTATGTCATTGATTTATCATTTACCTAAGGATAAATCCTTTATAAGGGATTTCATCTCAACTTACATTCCATTGAATCTTTTTTGTTGATGTGTGCCAACTCACTTTTGTTTCGTGTATATACTTTACATTGACATAGTATATCATGAAACCCATTATTCTCATGATATTATAAATTTTTAATTGAATCAATTATTTGTATTCAATCTTTTCTCATTTGGTTAGAAACTCTTACTAAAATTTCATTTTAAATAAATTAATATTTTATTCTTGCCAATTTTTCTAATTAATTTACATGTTTTAAAAATGGTTATAAGGGTTTATTTAAATGGAAATTAATGTTTTAAAATTGAAATAATTTTAAATGTTTCAATGTGTTATGAGACACTTTGATTAAATAATCTATTTTAAAGAGATTATTGATAAAAAATGAGAGTTTTAAATGTTTTCATGAAAAATTTATATTTCTCTCAATGATTTTTACTGATCATTTTCAACTATGTCAACTTCCATTAATCGATATTATTCTTGATCAGGGATGATTTATTATGATACAAATATTTCATACTATATTGATGGTTTTGTGATATGATTGACTATAGATGTGTTGTTTTTATAGATTTCATGGTTTATGGATAATGTATTGACATTTCGTATTCTAGTTTTAATAGGAATGTTTATGTTATGTTTAAACATTTTCATATGTGTAATGAATTGGAATTTGAATGTGACTGGTGGAGCCCACTATAGATTCTTGATGCATCAGTAGGTCTAATGAGATGAACTAGTGTCTTAGCAGAAGGCCTTGAAAAAATCTAATTTGTAGACATGGGAAAAGGCCATGACTATGTGATTATTCGACTAGTAGAAGATCAATGTGAATAACTAAATTGAATTATTTGATTTTATCTTGGCCATATAATGCTGAAGTTTATGTTTATATGGTTTATTTATTGATATTAATTTCCTTAAATGTTTATGATTATTTATGAATGTTTCCACTATATAGTAATCCTTACTAAGCATCTGAGAACACCCCTTTCTATGTTTTGTTTTTCCAAGGATGTGAAGAAGTATTTTACAGTGGAAATACAGGGATAGGCTAAGGATATAAATGTATTTAAAAAGGGTAATAAATGTTGTTGATTTTTCTATTTCATGATATAATGTAAAACTTATGAGTGTATCTAGTACTTACAAGTCTATAATACTAGTTGGTCTTTTGGGGTAATGATTCGTTATATTATTCCAATGTTATGTATAAATGTACCGAATCTGTGTAACTGGGGTTGGGGCATTACAGTAGGTATCAGAGGAATTTTATTTCAAACCTTGGAAGCTATAAATAGAAACTATAGGATTATATAACATTACCCAAAGATAGAATTTGAGGATTAATATTGAAGATCTTCCTAGAATTTGTCTACTATAGATATTTTGTGAGTTTTCCGAAAAATACATCCCTATCTGGATATGAGCAGGTAGAGGAGGATCTAGCACAAATATACCTTGAGATATAACCCAAAAAACCACTTTGTTCTAGACTCAAACGAGAACTAGTGCATGACAACGGGCCTTACTACAATCTTGGTTATGAATCTCCCAGGGGGATATGCTTTGAATAATTCAAATTTTCTTTAAAAACCGATTGGAAGGATTTTAATATAAGATGAGAATAAATAAACTTGGTTAATCCAAAATATTTTAGATTGAAAATAAGGTGTTATGATTTTCTCTAAATTATTTTTTGAATCACAGTATTATTTCTTGTGTTAGTCAATAGTTGTATTATAGGGAATACATATTAACATTGAACTTGACGTACACGGTATGTATGGTGGTATAAATTAGAAATGAAATGAAATGTTCATACGAGTAAAAGATATCCTGTTAATGCTGAATCATTTTTTCAAAAATATGATCAACAACATATATATTAACCAACACTCGGACTCAACAATGAAGTGAAATGCAGTGAATGATAAGAGCTCCAGCAGTAGAGACCATGGAGAAAATAAATCTAAATTTCCCTTATGTATGAAATTTGAAAGGGGAACCTAGGAAAGTGTCTCAATAGAATAATGAAATGCTTTATGTATGGGAATAAATTACTTAATGTAATGAATTGCTTTGAAAAAATGAATAATACTATGGATGAAAATAAAAATTATCCTAAGAGTCCAATTATAGTCATTTTCCGTAAATGTAAGGGACCTTGACATTACCTGAGTCAATTCCCTATTCTATAGGATAAACTCTAAGTCAATGAAGAACCATTTGGAAATATTTTAATGGACAAATGTTTAACGTTATGGAATTACATTTGAATACTATTCCATTTTTTGTGTTACCATGTAGTTTGTTATTTGAAAATGCTATTGGAGAATGAATTATCTATTTTTGTGGATATAGTTATAATGAACCTTTTGGGTTTGTATGATCCTTGAATTTGAGGCAATTACAGGTTAATATTATTTGGGATGAAAAATGAGAGGTATGAGATAACATTTTTGGTTAAATTAAGATATAGTTATTTTGGGGAATTTATCTCATTTTTGGAATATTATAAAATATTTTTTTTAAAGAATAACACACATACCAAGTGACAACCCATTGTGTCAGATAAAGCTATGTGTATCGATCCCACTACCAGAGTGCGATTGGGATTTATCACCAACCACAAGACAACATGATGTCCCTAGATAGTGTGACTAATTATTTTTAGTTAAATGAATTTCTTGATTAATAGTGTGTAGATTTCAGATCTTTTTTATTATGAAATTTTAATCCTTAGTATAAGAAAATGATTTGGGGAATATGTAATAATTGTTATTTTGGAAGACATTCACTATGTTGGGAACACTATATGCCTAAGGAAAATATTATACTATAAGATTTCTTTTAAAGAGTAACAATGGATTCTAATATATTTTTTTATTATGGATTCATAATTATTTGGGTTATTTATGGAAATTATTAGCCTATCATAGAGAATATTTGAATAAGTTAGTTTCTTTTAAGCATGTGAATTTTAGTTTAGTCGATGTTATTTAGAGATACAATTTATGGTGGAAGAAAGTATAATCACATTATTCTATTTTTTGGGTTTCAATATTTGTTTATATTATATTAAAGGATATTAAGGACAACTGTTTATTGAATGGTATTTATTGAAATTTGGGTATTGTTGATTTTATTATAGAAATTAAAATTAGTATTTCATTATCTAATGGATTATCCTTTTTAGAGGATCATATCATCTTGTACTTTCTATTTTGGATTTTTTTACACTCTAATTACAAGGTAAATATATATAGTTTTTACTTTTATGGATTCTGTGGTTCTCTAGATGTTGATTCTAGTGCTTCAAGTGTGACCAAGTCATCATGAATACTCATCATTTGAAAAAAATGATGAGTTGGTGGAATAAATTTATTAAACGATGAAACTCTACTTAAAAATTAAGTATATATCTTTATGTTCATAGACAATATCATAAATAAATTCATCAACATTATGAAATGGAACTTTAAACAAAAAAACAATATCCATTCAATTTTCTTACTAGGAATATTATGACCATTTATCCCATCACTAGTTTTTGGTTATATTATTGTTAAATTTATCATGATTGTGTTTTCTATCACTATCCATCATAACATGACACTTAGTTCATCTTCCGTATCCAGGTTTTTCTACATGGAATCCTACAATGTGTTATCTCGGGTGACCAATTCACTTCTACTTCATTATATTAAAGTGATTGTTTGATGGAATCTTTTTCTGATGTGTGAATTTCAATGAATATCTGATGCCCAATTTCAAAATTGAGATGACACAATATCAAAAGGGGGAAATAATGTAACAACCCAAGATTTTATAGTAAGTTATTTTCATTGAAATAATTCAATAGTTTGCGCTACATCCAACACCGAGTCCAAGCGCACCATGACATAACAAACATGGCATTAAAAAGCTGTTATGAATAGTATTAAATGAATTTTGAATTTTATATAATCTATATAATTTTAAAATATATATTATGTTTTTCTTAGGCATAGTATAAGACCAAATTCATATTTTTAGATAATTATTTTTAAAATGAAATTTTACCACCTATTAATGGAAAACTATTGTTATTGACACTTTTATAAATTAAATACTTTATTAGAATCTGGACATAAAAATTCCTTTTGTATAATTTTTTGGTACTTTTATGATAACATTCATATTTTGATGAATACTGAAAAATAAAAAATTATAATTGAAAACAACTTTTTTAATCGAAATAATATATATAGTTAAATTATTTATTTTAATGGTTTGGAAGTATAATTTGATTATATATTTATCATTTAATATAACGTACAACATTATAAGTAATTTTACATTTAAATTTGACCTAAGCACATGTCTTTTTTTTTGATTGTTTTTACTTTTTTAAAAACACGCTTTTCCATTTTGACAACGGGAATTAAATTTAAATTAATTATGAAACATATAGGTTTTGTAATTTGGTAAAATTGAATTAATTTTTGAATTCAGAATTTCAAAATAATGTTATGGCGATGTTTTGGTATTTTTCAGAATACATACAATTTTATATGAATAGTTAAAACATTGTGTTGTAGTTTAAAACTGACTATTTATTTAAATAAATATTTAATTTAATTAATTTTATTTAAGTCGAAATAGATATATAATAAATTTATAAGTTCAATATAATTCATTGGAGTCATTTTATAATAAAATTATATGTATAAAAACCTATTGAACTTTTACATGTCTTTTACACACCTCCTAGGAGCATATAAAAATTTGCTTAAAACATAATTTTACCACTTCTATGAGTTGAATGTTAAAAATACTAGAGACAATATTAATATTAGTAAGTAAAATTTTGTTCGATAAGATGAAATTAATTTTTTGGTGAATAGTATCTTTTGACTTTTATTTACCACGGTTAAAAGTAAATATGGTAATTAAGGGTAAACATGATGACAAAATTACCATCACACATGTCCTAATTCTATTGGATAAGTATAATTCTTCCAGAAAATATTTATGAATAAAATATGACCAAATTTGGTCCACATGGATTAGATTATGACACTTATTTTTATTATATTTAAAGAAGAGTTAAAAGATTTTAATTCAATGTTTAATAACTAAATAATTATTAATATAGGGTTACACAGAATATAATTTCGACTATAAATAGTAATTAGCAAGATAAATGATTTATTAAATAATGGTATTTTATTTATAATTTTTAGAAATTATATAATTTAATTTATTTACGACACACTAATGATGGATTAATTTCCTTATTGATCATATATTAAAATAATTGATATTATAAATATCCAAATAAATTTAAAATTTATGATTATGATGAATTACCCTAATTTTATAGGTTAATATGACATTTTAGTGTTGGTAAAATAAAATTTATTCAAATTTATAGAGTTTAAATTTATTCAAAAAATCAAACACTAAATAGGGTAAAAAATAATATAATTGTGTTTTTAAAAAAAATAAAATATTATTGGTTGATATAATATTCATAAAAATCTAATACTACTCAAATGGTCTTAAATAATATTATATATGTCATTAATGGACCACTTGAGGATATTTCAGAATTTTAGAGTATGTTTATTAAACATATAGTGTATGAATAAAAGAAGAAACTATAAAAGTTAAACTATTTAACTAAGAGCTAAATATAAAAGATCAGGTTCAAATGGTAACCTAAAATTGACTAAAACCTATTGGTTGAGAGGTTTTCGACACATCCATAAATTAGATTTTAAAAAATTAATTATGATGTCATTAGAAGAAGAAAATGATTTTATTATAAAACAATATTGCAAGATTCTCCTAAAGTGACCCTTTCCTCTATTATAAAAGGGAACTTCCCCTTATCTTAATTTCACTCCTTCATAGCCTTTTTGCATGGGAAAACCCCACCAAAATATCCTCCCAACATTCAGAAATTCATCCTAGAGGCCTTTTTTGGTCATATATCCATCTTATAGATCCCTTTGGATGATATCCAAAGGAAGAAACCTAAGAGGTGGTAAATATTTCATCACATCATTCAAGTTCTTTTCATATCCCACATCCTCATTCTATGTTGTTTCCATTATAAAATAACAACTCTAGAATATTAAATTTAATGAGACATTATTATAATAATTGTATAAACATATTTAATATTCTATCGATCCTATAAATGGAATATCCACCATACATCCGTATGTACGCCATATCATCTCCACGTCATGGTGTAGTTTGTTATTCGAACACGTAATTATTTGTGTGGGTATTATAATATGTATAACAGATGTAAATAATAAATAATTCATGTTAATTTTTCTGTATATATTATATACAATTCAATTACATATGATTTTACCATCAATATAATTATACTGTCGCACAGGCGTATGTACGGATTACCGTCTCCACAACCGTGATGAGATTCATTCTACATCGTAATAATTCAAGAATAATTTTCAATGTATGATTAAAAATAATTCCTATAAACATAATATCATTCATGACCCGTCCCCCAGGGCCTGTGTCGTAACTACCCCAATCCCACCTTCAATGGGTCAGGGGCTGGCGACTAGCACCAATGGAATAAATCCCTAAACTAGGAAGGCGTTGCCTTTATAACCACAATCAAACACAACCAGAAAACATGTAGAAGAAAACTCTAATTAAAAACTGAATATATAATAAGTGATGGAATGTAAATGGGCTAGAAATACAACCCCAAAAGTAAAGTACAAGGAAAGGAAAAATAGGTACAACTAAAAAGACAAACAGCTGGAAGGTGCCAAGCAGTCCTAGATCGCCCACAATATATTCTACCTGAAGGGTATTTACAGATAGACTCCTCTGTGCTCCACATCGGTCTGTCTCCTCTGGGAACCAACTCGTCGTGAGGTCCACCTTTAGGTACCGTCCAATCCTCGTACACTCCGCCTCGGTCAGTGATGTCCATCATCTGCATCCAACACAATGAGGTGCAGGCATACCCCGTGTAGGGGTGAGTATAACGATACTCAGTAGGGACCCCAAGATCCTCATGGTCTCAAAATATCCACAATGGATAAACCACAGTAGAATGTTACAATCACGTAGTATCAACCAGCCCTACATTTTTATATGCCCATACATATACCTATGTTATCACTCTCAGTCTGGTGACAAATCATGAGCCAAAGAACAAACCATTCCACAAAGTAAGTAAAGTCAATCACCAGGTTGATAATGGTTGAAAGACATGACTCATCTCACACAGGTATTAAACTCACAAAGAAGGATAGAGATTAATAGATGTAGCCTATGAATCATCTCCTTTGTCGAACCCACGTAGGATCCTGGAATAATATTAACGTTGTCGAAACCATATAAGATCCTGGTATAGAAGTCGTCACTAATGAACCCACGTAGGATTCTGGTACAGTTTTCATCGCTGTCTAACACACATAAAAGCCTGGTACAGATGTCACTGATGACAAACCCACGAAGGATCCCAGTACAGAAGTCGTCACTGTCGAACCCGCATAGGATTATGGTACCGTAGTCACCGCTATTGAACCCATGTAGGATCCTTGTACATAAGTCACTTCTGTCGAACCCATAATGTATCATAGTATTGAAGTCGCCACTGTTGAACCAACAGAGGATTCTGTCATCTCAGTCGCAGCCAACCCTTGGGTTCCCGCACACAGCACAATCGATTACAGTAGGGTCCTATATTAAAGCCATGTTTCAATACATTATCTATCACGAATTCTTGAGTTGATGTATCATGTAGTTCCGTCTCACCATAAGGAAGCCAACATGACAGACAGGGTGTCAATCAGATGCCTCGTCTTAGAGTTATAGGCATTTTCGTTACAAGGGTCCAGTTGTATTTCAAAAGAAATCCAACATGGCCATACATCAACATCATCCGAATCATCTATATTGTATTCCAAAAGGACCATCTCATCAACATTAATCCAATTTAGTTGACTGCACGTCAATCGGACATCCGGTCCTTATGTTATAAGCGTTACCGCTCTGAGGTCCTGGTTGGTTTTGGGTTCGAACCAACACGGCTATGTGTAAACATTTCCAAAACCCTTAGTGTGATATACCAAAATAACCGACTCAATCCAAGGAATCCTAATCAACTGACGGTGCAATGATCGGAGGTCCATAGCTCATGTTATGGAACAAAAACCAAAAGTGGCCTGAAGAGGGGCTCCCAATCCAGTCCGAGCTGGCCCAACCCACCCTAGGTCGGCCAGAACTAGGCCGACCCGACCCGGATCCAGGTCCAGCCCGGTAGGGCGTGGCTCGGCCCGATGGGAACGACCCGGCCCATCGGCTGCAGCCCAGCTCGTGTGAGGGCGCCCCAGCCCGCTCGGCAGGCGGACAGACCTGCGCGACCTACATGGCATGGCTCGGCCCAAACAGCTGGTCGTGGCTCGACCTGCTGGCCAATCATGTTACACGCACAGCACGCTGAGTGGGTGGGGGGGGGGGATTTCCCGTAACAACAGTTCTATCTGGCGCCGCCTGACCATTCCGGAAGCAACATATGCGGGTTCTGCTCTGCCGCCACAGCCATCCTCTGGTGGCGTGCGAGGGGCGCCACCACCCCCAGGCGGTCGACAGGTTTTGGCCGCCGCCTCTGGTTGCCGGTGAACCGCATAGCTGTGGTCCTCCGCGGCCACCAGAGTCATTCTAGTGGTCCGTTTTAGCTCTCATATGAACTTACAGCCTCCTATAGTCCTGATCTTCACCATGACAACCTCCACTCAGAGTTTCCATTATGTTCACCCATCACCAAGCAAACCGCTCATCATGACCAAATCGGTGGAGGGTCCAGAGTAGTTCATTAGCCTGTGCCCTCCACATTAGAGGCTCAAACAGTAATCCAGCATATAATTGAACTAGAAACAAATCCTATCTTAATCTCTAACCCATCTCGCAATCTACATCCTTTCAGTAGATCAGCATGTTTGGGGGCCGATCCACAATTGTTTTTTTAATCCAGGGGAATGAAGAACTTAAAATAAAAGAATTCAAAATAAAATTCAAAACCCTACATAGATTTTCGTTGACCGTTGACAATGTCGTAGGATGGTGGAGTCATTCCGTTGACGTCGAAAGGAGGTGACTTTGTCTTTGGTTTCGTTCTTCGTGGACAACATCTTCCCTTTTCTCTGAGTCAAATTGGAGAAGGTGACTCTCGTCATTCTTAATTAGAGGATGAAGAAGCGATCTTCGTTGAGGTATGGAAGTTCTCCTTAGTTCTTATCTTCCTCCATTCCACCAACGGAATGCCAACCCAAGTTAA
Source organism: Viscum album (assembly GCA_963277665.1). NCBI lineage: Eukaryota > Viridiplantae > Streptophyta > Magnoliopsida > Santalales > Viscaceae > Viscum > Viscum album. The sequence goes on from OY728143.1 coordinate 223,019,920, forward strand.
AAAATATCATCTCCCATTTTAATGTTGGACTAATAAATTCAAAAGAATTCAAACATACAAATTAATTAATGATGTCCTCAATTAGTTGTGTTGGAACATTAAAGGGAAGACCAAGAGTTTTTGGCGTTTAAAGGGGTTATGGGATGCTTAGGAGACTCTATTTATTTTAATTGAGAGTTATATGGGGGGTTTAAGGGAAGTTTAAACTAGTGGGATCCACCCCTAGTTCTATCCTCCCAAGGGAGGTTAGTGTGTGGTGGGCCCCACCCCTAACTTCCACATGGAGACATTAATCACCTTTCAAATAAAAAAGTGTTACACACACATTTTTATTTAACATTTAATTTTAATTTTAATCCTAAAAACTAACATTCATTCTCAATAAAATGTAGCCGTAGTAAAGGTCTCCTTAGGCGAATATTGGCCCTGCGAGTTCAACGGTGCCCTCAGATTTCAATTCCGAGCATCATTTCAAAAGATATAAAACCCGCATGTACGTGTGTGGAACATACACAGCCGTCAGAAATCGTGGAATCGTAAAAATCTCATGTATTTAAAAATAAATAATTTTCCATGGGAATTATGGGTCATTATATTCTCACCACCTCAAGGATTTTTGTCCCTGAAAGCTACTACTCACCCTAAGGAATCAAATGAGGGTACTGAGTAGGCATCTGAGCCTCCCGCTCCCATGTGCTATCCTAAAGGTTCCCATGTTGCCAACGAACACGCACCAGAGGAATCAACCATCCACTTAGAAACCTCTCTTGTCTATCCTCAATCTCAACTCGAACCTTCATGAAATTAACCCCGTTCTCGATATCTTGCTCCCTATGGTCGATGATGTTGGACAGATTATGCACATATCTTTTCAGCTAAGATACGTGAAAGACGTCTTGCACATTGTGCATCTGAGGTGGAAGGGCCAAGCTGTAAGCCACCTCGCCTACCATGCTGAGGACCATAAAAGGTCCAAATAATCATAGAGATAACTTTCCGCATCAGCTAAATATTCATAGACCTTGTTGAGGTGAGACCCGTAGAAAGACGTGGTCTCTATCCTCTAATTATAGAGGTCTCCCTCTCCTAGTACGCATATGACTTTTTTCATCTTTGCACAGTCTTTATCCACTCCTGGACGACATGCACCAACTCCTTGGTAGGTCGTATCATCTCTGTTCAGTAGGAAGCCATTCGACTTGGTGATTAAGTCAACGGTAACCCAAATCGAGTCGTATATCCAAGACATATGTGGAAGACCTCTCACGATGTCCATGGATATCTCATACCTCTTACACATAGGGACCTCTAAAGGATGAACCAATCATGTTAGTATCTGATGCTTCTCCTTCACTTACTAACAAGTGAGGCATTGAGAGACAAACTCCTCTATTTCCTTCTTCATACCTGGCCTCCAGTGCTATCATAAAAGGTGCTATTGCATTTTTGCCACTCCTGGATGTACCGCTGAAGGGGGTGTGTGGAAATCTCGTAACACTTCTTCCAGAAGTGAAACTGGTACCACGATACGTCTATTGTAAGGAATGACATGCTCCCCACCTTCAGAAAACACATCAGGTGCCTGCCTTGAGGATATCAGAGCACGTCATGTCTCGTAGTGAGCATCCCCATGTTGCACCTCCCTGAATCACTGAAGAAGTGGGGGAGTGATTGTTAGAGACTGTAGAAAGGCTACTCCGTCCTGATCCACAAAGGATATCTACAACACATCCAGGTGCTCCAACATCTCCCCTCGCAGGTGAATTCATATTCTCCTACTGAGAGCATCAGCTATAAAATTCCACTTTTAAGGAATATAGATTATCTCGAGGTCAAAGTTCTATAGGAATTCATGTCATCGCCACTGTCCTAGGTTCAAGTCCTTCAATGAGAAGATATAACTGAAACACTGGTTGTCAGAGTAGACTATAATGTGTTCACCCAACAAACTATGGGTGAGACATGAAAATTTAAAAGAACTCTTATACACCCTTCTTCTCCTACATCCTATAAGAGCAGCTAAGATTTATCCTTTGTTGAAAAGAGAAATGTGGTCTAATCCCATAGATGAGCCACACCAATTTCCTAATACAGGATATCCTGGCATGAACGGTACTAATTCAAGCCATGGATGACGTCCTAAGGCCTCGTCACTACTACTAAGAGATCCAACTGTTACTCTCGGTTCCAAGGTTTGAGTAACACTGTCGGCATCGTTGTGTGGTCACTGGGTCTCCTCTAGTAGGAATCTAGAATGTTGGGTCAAGTCAATGGTTTTATCTGAAATCTTTTAGTATTCTCCACACAAATGGCAGGAAATTAAAGGCCACAAGGAAAAGTGTCTTTTATTTCATCAGTTCAATGTACATAGACACAGATCAACCACAAACAATGACATCAATGAATCTATAAACTTCATGAACAAATGACTCTATGCTTATAACTACTCCCACTCCTGTCCCCCTAATCCTGGATCACTATAGTGGTAGGCCTTAGCTGCCTAATGCTGAGCTCTTCCCTATCCACATGTTCCCTGCAGTCGGGGTGGACCTCCTAGTGGTGGTGGTGGTAGGGCCTCAAAACATCGTCCACCACATACGGCTCGGCCAGCTCCTCTTCCACGTCCACCTTATCCCGGAGAAACACCAATGTCGAACCTATGCCTCTACCAGATAGGTCCCTCTACTGCCTTATGTTCATCTGCAGGGTGGTTCGGGCTTCTCAAGCCATGTGACCCTGCCCAACACATGTATAGCACTACCCGCTCCTCGTATGAATAGCTCTGTCTAGTGTGCCCTGCACAACCAAACCTAAGTCATGCAGTATAACACCTGTGGGTATGGTCCTCTTGGACCCATGTGTCATCTATCTACTTCCAACTGTAGAAGACTATGGGGCGTGTCGACTAGTGGTGGGTCCCGCTGCTGGAGACTTCTCAGCAAGGAAACACTGTACTAGGCGGGCTCACTCCAATACCCCCGTCCGCGTTGGGATGTTGAGGGAGATCATCGAAGCCCTGATCTCATGCATGAGACCATACTCAAAGGTCTGTGTCATGATGAATGGGTCCCGTACCATATCCAGGGAGTAGCACGAGAGGTCGGTGAACCCCACTGAGTAACTAGCTACTATCATGATTCCCTACTGCAGATGAAGTAACTCCTGAATCTGCACCACACGAAGGGTGGATAGTACATGCTCTGCCCAGAACAGGCTCTTGAAGTATATCCAGAGTAGTGATGCCTCATCATTCACCTAGAGTATCACGCTCCACCATCTTCTTGTTGTTGTCTGTAGGAGACTCATGACAAGGATCACCATGTGGTCAGTTGGTATTCCTACCAATATGAAAACTCTCACAGTAGCCTCCAGCCATTCCTCAACTTCCTGTGGGTCCGTATCACCACTAAACCTAGGAGTTCTCTATCACATGATCTAATGTTTCACACTCACACGACATGCACTCTCTACTGCTGGAGCTAGTGGTATCAGAGGCTCAGCGGGTAGTGGTACAGATGGTACCTCTATTATGATGGTTCCTTCACCGAATCATCGTCGCTCGTTGGGCTACCATCTCTTAAGAAGCTCGGAACCCTAGATGGATTCCTTCATGGGGCCATCCTGAAAAGAAACATGTGCACCACGTTCAAAACAATATACCTGGTGAGGTGAAACAAAGTAATCACAAACAAAATTTTCAAAGGAAACAAACATGGAATCACTGTTTTTTTGTATTGAGTGGGATGTCAGAAGTTAGAGTCCTAGTGTATGGATACGTCAGCCTCCACACCAACACAGGTATCCCTAAACTGATAACCATGCCCAAAAAAATAAAACTATTTCCACTTAAATGAATTTTTGTCCAATTATGTTGTAGAACTGACTCATCTGATACCAATTTGTCACGACCAATCACCAGGGGCCCGTGTCGTAACTACCCCAAGCCTGCCTTCCAAAGGACAAGGGTTGATGAATAGCACCAAAGGAATAAATCCCTAAACTGGGAAGACATTGCCTTTATAACTGCCAAAAAACACATCCAGAGAACAAGTAGAAGAATAATCTAAGTAAAAACTGAATATAGAAGTGATGGAAGGTAAAAGGGCCAGAAATACAAGACCAACAGTAAAGTACAAGGAAATGAAAAACATGTACTACTAAAAAGTCAAACAATTGGAAAGTTCCTAACAGATCCAAGATCTTCAACCACAAATCCTACCTAATGGGTTGGTACAGATAGAGTCATCAGTGCTTCACGTCCGTTTATCTCCTCCGGGTACCAAAACGTCATGAGGTCCACCTTCGGGTACCATCCAGTCCTCGTACACTTGGCCTCGGTCAGCGTTTTTTGTTGTCTGCATTCAACATAATGAGGTGCGAGCATAGACCATGCAGGGGTGAGTATAATGATACTCAGTAGAGACCCTGAGACCCTCAAGGTCTCACAAAATCCACAAAGGATAAACCATAGTAGAAAGGTACAATCTCGAGGTATCAACCAGCCCTACTGAGGTATACGCCCATACATATACCTAAGTTATCAATCACAGTCCTGCTCCAACTCACATTCCCATGAACAACCCATTCCACAAAAGAAGTAAAGTGAATCACCATGTTGATAATGGCTGAAATACAATACTCATCTCACAAAGGTATACAACTCATGAAGAGGAGTAGAGATGATTAGATGTAGCCTTTGAATCATCTCATATGTCGAACCCACATAGGATCCTGGCACAATATCAGCATTGCCGAACCCACATAGGATCCTGGAAATGAATTCGTCACTGTCTAACCCTTGTAGGATTCCGGTATTGTAGTCATGGATGGCGAACCCACGTAGGATCCTAGTACAGAAGTCACTGCTATCGAACCCACAGAGGATCCCGGTACAAAAGTCCTCTCTCTCGAACCCATGTAGATTCATGTAGAGTAGTAATCGATGTCGAAACCATATAGTATCTTGGTACAGAAGTAACTATTGTCGAACCCATGGAGGATCCCGGTATAGAAGACGTCGTTGTCGATCCCACAGTGGATTCTGTCATCTCAGTCGTAGTCAGCCTTAGGGTTCCCCCACACAACACGCTCGATTCCGGGAGGGTCGACTTGTTGAGCCACATTTCGATACATCAACTATCATGATGTACTGAGTTGATGTATCCCGTAGTTTTGTCTCACCATAAGGAACCCAACACGATTGACGATTCGTCAATCAGACACACGGTCTGAGTGTTATTGGTATTTCTGTTCTAAGGGGACGGTTGGATTTTGGGTGCAATCCCACTTGGCCATACTCCAACCTCATTCGAATCCCGAGGGGAGTATTCCAAAAGGGCCATTTCATAAAAATGAATCCAACTTTGTTGACGTCACATGAATCGGACATCCGGTCCTTATGTTATATGTGTTTCCGCTCCGAGGGCCCGGTTGGTTTCGGGTTCGAACCAACCCGGATGTACCCAGACATCATAAAAACCTTGAATGTGATATAATAAAATGACCGCCACTATCAAATAAATCTTACACAACTGACGATGCACTAATTTAAGATCTGTAGATCATGTTATGGGTGAAAACCCAAAAGTAGTCTGAAGAGGGGGGTCTGGGTCCGGTCCGACCGGACCAACCCACCCTGGGTCGGCCCAAACAGGTTCGACCCTACACGGATCCAGGTATGGCTAGGTAGGGAGCGGCCCGGGATGGCGGGCATGGCCCAGCCCAGTGGCTGCGGCCCATCCAGCATGAGGGTGGCCCGACTCGCACAGCAAGCGCGTCCCGCGTGGCACGACTCGGTCCTAACATCAGGCCAGAGCTCGGCCAGCTGGCCGCGCACATTACGCACAAGGCATTCAGAGCAGAGGGGGGGGGGGGCAGGGGGTCCTGCACCCTGTCCAAAAACTGTAGCCCCAGCAAGCGCCGCATGACCTTTCTAAAACACATGGATGTTTGTTCCGCTCCACCGCTGTGGTCGTTGTCGTGGCGGAGCACGAGGGGCACCGCTGCCCCCAGGATGCAGGCTGCTACCTCCGGTCACCGGCGACCTACGCTACCACGCTCCTCTGCAGGCCACCGAAGTCGTTCGGTGGTCCTTTTTCCTCTCGCCTGTTCCTAGGGCCTTCTCGGTTGGAGATCTTAACTACGATGGCCTCAAATCAGGGTTTCAATTCCGTTCACCCTTTCGCCCATCAAACAACGCATCAAGAACGAATTGGCAGAGGATTTAGACTTGTTCATTATCCCATGCCCTCCCCGTTAGAGGTTCAAACATTAATCCAGCATATAATTAAACAAGAAACAAATCCCAATTTAATCTCTAACCCATCCTTCAACCATCATCCGTTCTGCGGATCGACATGATCGGGGGTCGATCCGAATTTGTTATTTTTATCCATGGGAATAGAGAACCTTAAATGAAAGGAATTCAAACATGAATTTAAAACCCTATCTTGATTGTCCTTCACAGTGGTCAAAGTCGCAGGATGTCGACATCATTCCATTGACGTCGAAAGAATGAGATTTCGACCTTCAAGATGTTTTTCATGGGTGACATCTTCCCTTTTAGCTCGGTCGAAAGGGTGAAGATGATGTGCGTTGTTCTTCATCATAGGATGAAGAAGTGCTCTTCATCGAGGGAATAAAGTTCTCCTTTGTTATTCTCTTCCTCCGTTCCGCCTAAAGAATGCCAACCAAAGTAAAATAATATAATCTCCCATTTTTATGTTGGAATAATGAATTCAAAAAATATCAAATAGACAAATTAATTAATTAAGTCATCAATTTATTGTGTTAGCTCATGAAAGAGAAGAACAAGAGTTAAAGGGGTATAAAGGGGTTATGGGATGTATAATAGAATCACTTTAATTTAATTTAGAGTTACATTGGGGGTTTAAGGTAAGTTTAAACTAGTGGTCTCCACTGCTAGTTATATCATCCTAAAGGAGGTTAAGGTGTGGTGGGCCCCACCCCTAACCTACACATAGAGATTTAACAACCTTTCAAATAAAAATGTGATACACACACAATTTTATTTAACTTTTAATTTTAATTAATAACCCATAACTAACATTCAATATCGATATAACGCAATAGTATTAAAGGTATCCTTAAGCGGATACCGACACTGTGAGTTCAGCAGTGCCCTATGAATTCAATTCCGAGCACTGGTTCAATAGATATAAAAACCACATGTACGTTTACTGAATGTACCCAAACAAGACTTCGGAAATTTATTTCGGGCACACCAGGCCTCCGAATCAGGTTCCGTCAAAAATCGCGGACCCGTAGAATTCCCATGTATTTAAGAAAAAAAATATTTCCATGGGAATTCGGGGTCATTCGAATTTCAATTATAGTGTTCTATGTGATAATTGATTATCTAAAACCATGACATGGACTAGGTACTCATGTGGAGTATTTAACATTGTAAAAAAATTTGTTGATGTGTAGGTGTTTGAGAATTTATGTGTTAGAAATGTTTTACCTCTATAATTTAAGTAAAATTGCGTTCCATAAGAAATACATTAAAATATAAGAATAAAACAATGTTTCTACCCATCCCCATATTAGTGACTATATTTATCCCCTCAATTATTATATGATTGGAGGATTTTAATATTTACAGTAGAATGTTTTTAAAAAAAAAATAGATATTTCAATGGATGTTTAAAATTTTATGAATATTAGTTAAATTATGTGGTTTTATGGAAATAACTAGAATATTTGTAATGTTAGAATGTTCTCACATCTTATATCCCTTAGTTATGATGTTCTTGATGCTATGATGGATGTTTCCCCACATCATATTGAGAATGTTACCCTGATGGATTATAATAATAAATATTTGGATAATGATTGGTTATCCATAAATGATACACTATTGACATTCATTGAAATTGAGTATGAAATATTGTATGGAATTAGAACTGTTACTGTTATTTGGGAGGCGGTGAAGACGATATTTGATGGAAATGTGAATTTTTTTTAAAAAGTGCAACAATATAGTTGATAAAGTATTATGATCTCCAATGGTTGATTTTGAATCCATTACTTACTTCATTACAAAATTCAATTTCTTTATAATAACTATATGGTTCCTTGGTTATATGTAAGACTATTTATCCATAGATATAATGATATTACAAGTTCATCATAATAAGTATAATAAAATATTTTTTTTCTTGAAATATATTGATCCAAAAACACCGTATATTGATGATATTAAACCAATATCACCACAAATTAAATGAGAATATATATTGTTTTTAAGAGTAAAGAAATTACTAATAAATAAATTTCCACCAAATATTTAAAGGAATACATGTCTATAAATATCAACCAAGATGTAGATATTATTTTATATAAAACTAAAGATGTGTTTGGTATATTTTTGATGAATTCATGTTTCTATTTTATAAAAATGTTAAAAGTGTCAAATGAAATTACAATAATAATATTCCACTAAAAGTATTTTAATATAGAAATATAAGATTTTTTTTTTAAAATTTCCATTGGATAATGGAATTTAACAACAAAAATTAACACGAATGAAAAGAAATATTATCTTTTCAGTAGAATATATAGAAATTATAATCCAATTTAATTCTAAAGATTAAAATAACAAACCATGTGGATTAGGGATACAAATAAGAACATTAATCTTAATAAATGATGTAAAATTGAAAAAACTCTTCATTAGGAACCCAAAAAACACAACAATGAATAAAATATTATAGAATAAATGATAATAATATTGATAATAAATCTATTTATAAACTAATTGATAAATTTTTCAGAATATATGAATGTATTATTTATAAAAAATAAGATACATGGAATTAGATAAATTTTTAGTTAGCATTGGAAGACTTCCATATATTTTTTTCTATGAATTGAATGGGTAAAATGATAAAGAAATAAAATCTATTATAAAATAATAAATGTTATATTATTGATGAAAAATTAAATATTAATAATTTAAGTTATTTTATTAAGATCTTACTTAAAGAATATAAAAATATCAATATTGATAATGATGAAAAGTATATGTTAATGGAAAAACACATAGAACATATACAACAATAACTGGATAATTCCAAACAAAGAATTTAAAATTTATAAAATAAACCTATAGAATTTGGTGAATGTTTTCAAATTTGAAAACCAAATAAGTTTAAAAAAATTTATCATCAATTTTTATAATATTAATCATGATAAATAAATGAATAAATTTTTATGAAATCAATGTATATACTAAAACCAGGCGGAGTAGAAAAATATGTATTTTCTAAATTTTATAAGGATTACAAAAAGTATTACTAATGGGTATTATCTTTATGATGAAACTAATTATATAATGATGAATTATATCTAAAATGACACAAATATAATTGGGATATAAAAATTATCTATTATGATGAAATAACCCATAATAGAGAAAATATACAGAACTCATGAAATTATAGGTGTTTTATATGAAATCATACCTTTTGTGGTTATTTTTGATATTGTGTGGGAAATTTATATATATATAAAATGATTGTTAAATGATTATAATTAATATAATTATTATCGAAAATGGATGAAATTTATGAAGGGGATCTGACACGCTAATGGAATACTACCTGGGATATATTTTATTTAGATTGAAAATAGATTTCAACACATGTAAAATATTTGTTAATGGATGTGAGTATTATTAATAATTATTAACTATAATTTAAATTAAATTTTCTTGAAATAAAAATATATTTTGACTCATCATAACAACCATATATGAAGAAACAAAAATTTTATAAAAATGTCAAGCTATAGAAACTCCTCTCAAAGCTACAAATTGAGAATAACTATAAAATTTTTATATTGGTTTCACTTCATATATGTAATTTAATTTCAACGTATTGAATAATATTACTGATATATGGATGTTAGAATGATTTTTTAGTTATGGCCCTCCTATAATTAAAAGCATTGGATTTTAATTCAAATGTAAATATAAGATGTAATATAACAGGTCTTGGTATGTCGATGGGATGAAAAAAATATTATATATTATACAATTTTGTTATTATAAAAATATTTTTTTTTTCATCAGAAATATTATGTTCTATTAAAATAATGGATGATTGTGAAATTAGTCTATTAGGTCAACAAACAATTGGAATTTTTTTAAAATGTATGTTCAGAAAATATATGATATCATAACAATATAAATGCAAGTCAATTATCTTACATGATGTTTTTGAAGACAATTATAAAGAATAATTAAAATATTAAAATTTGAAACAATATCCAAGATATTACTTCTGTGATAAAGAGAATATGTTGTAATTTTGAAATTTTTATTAAATAGAAGATAATAAACCGTGTTTATATGTATTTTTATATATGATCAACACATCCATTAGAGATGATTCAATGTGATCTATATGGTTCAGTGAGTATAAAAATTACGTATAGGGATACAAAAACAATTTAATTCATTGATTACATTACATTAATTTCATGTATTATGTCTTCCAAACATAAATCAAGGATCTTAAAATTTATATGATTTTTATGTAAAATAGATTACAAATAATATGTATGTATTATAAATGAGTTAAAACAAATAAAGGTAAATAATAATAAAATGATGTGTTTATTGAGTACAATGAAAAACATTGAACTCATCATGACATCTTCACATGGTAAATAATAAATCTAATTAGTGTCGTAGAATAATGAAACTAGTGTTTTTAATACATTGTATGACAAATGATAATTGAATATTAAAATTATCATTACTTTTAGAAGAAGGATATGAGTATGGAAGTTTATTATCATAATCTATAATTCTATAGACCACAACAAAATTTATAAAATCTTATAAATGATATAATATGAAACAAAATGATTAATGATCATAGGGGTGTTTGGTACTATGTATATAAGTTATTTCAATGGTGTGTATTTTTGGATGTCTAATCATAGAGATGTAGAAGTAATATTTGATGAATATTAATATAATGTTATATGATAAGAATTCATAAATTAGGAATCAATAATGATATATCATTTTTCTGATGTAAAAGTTCATGAAAATCTAATAATAATGTTTTACTAATAGACAAAAATATTGACTATAGTGGAAATGTGGTGGTTTTTGTTGATAAATTTGAAAAATAATTTCATTATAGTAACATTTTTATATATTATAGATAATTATTTATAATAAAAAATATATAGTGTCATGAAGGAACTTCATACATATCTCCTGGTATTGAGAATATAGGTTGTAGTTAAAAAAATAACTTCTCATGAATTTTAAAATGATCAATCATGATGAACATCATGTCTAATTCCATTTACATGATTATATTAAAATACATTATGAATGGTGCAATGAAAATTTTTAGCACCTAGATTTGAATGATTCTATGAATGAAAATTAGTTAAAAACGGTTATATTGATACTTTGGAACATGTACCCAATATATTAAATAATAATGTAATTGGAAAATGTATGTGTTCCAAAGAATGATGAAATAATATGTCAAAATTATAAAAAATATAAAACTTCTAGTTTTTAATTATTACACAAAAATTTAATGAAATGGTTTTGACGTTAATATTTCTATAGTGGGATGATTAGAAATTATCTTACTATGGTTTCTCTAATTAAAAAATGAAGATATAAATTTTAATAAAAATATATATTCTCAAATTTTTATAATAAAGAATATGATGATTCTTTTTATATTGAAAATCTATGAGGAATTATGATTAAAAAATAAAGGATATGTGTTTATGTTGAAAAAGTAATTGGATGAGTTTATGAAATATCTAAGATCCTGGTACTCCAAAATCTAGAGCATCCTATGGATGTAAAACTCCCCTAAAGAAACTGTTCATAGTTCACCCAATATTAATGATAACAAAAAGTATTTTATAATTGTGAAATTTTCTGATGATGATTCTATAATTCCTATGAATGTTGAATAAACTTATTTAATATTTTTTAGTACTGTAACACGTTATTTGAAATGTTGTTTCTGGGATAAATATAATATATGTGTTTCAAAACAATATCTTAAAATTTGAAATATATATTACTTTCTCGAGATAGGTATTTTATATGTCTTATTTGGAAATTTTCATATGTTATTCAAATCCAATTTCAATAATAATTTTTTTTTGGGATTTTAGTTTTATAATGATATTGAAGGAATTTAGTGAGATCATATTTAGTATAATGGTTTATTCAAATTTCATAATATATAATAATATTGTGTTTAGATATCTTTTATAATGTTGTATATTTAGAATGATAGCTATGTGAACATAAATAATATCATTTTGTGGCTATAAATTTAATGCTCATACTAGAAAACGGCCCATGGGATTTTTCAAAAAAAATAACAATTTGAGATAGATAATTTGTTGGTAATATAGATTGTTATTTTGTATTAATTATTGAATATATATTATCCAAAATCAGTACATTTTTATTTCATGTTAATACTATGTATAATTATATTTTGAGAATAATTTTTTTGAAACTCACAACATGGATGAATTTGAGTGTGTGGTTGTTCTCATTATTTAATACAAATAATATGGATGAGGACTCAATTGGATTTTTTATTAGTTTACGTGTGTTACACTTTCTCATGGTATATGATAATCATTTTTTAACCAATACCACTTAAAATGTAGTGAATAATTTTCCTTCATATAAATTTGATATGAATTATCCAATCAAAAATGAAAAATTGTAGAATAATGAAATGACTGTTGTTTTTTTTCATAAAATAAATAATGCTGATGATATACATACAAAACCATTATATAAGGAAAATCATTATAAAATTAAAATTCTATTTGGGGTTAATCCAACATCATATCATGTATAATTAATATAAGTATGTCCGAGTCACAATAGGTCATTAGATTGTTTTTTTTCAAAAGGGCTAAAATAAGTATTGATATAAACCTATCAATTAGTATATTATCATCCTTTTAGGGAATCCATGTATTGAGGGGAGGGGGGTCTAATAGTGGTAAGATGTTATTTAATCATATGTATACTATTTTCAATTTATATTATGGTACATGATCAAATTAATTTTCTTATAGAAGATTTTGAACATTTTATTAATGTTTAAGGGTTTTAACAAAAAAGTTATGATCGTTCAATGGACATGATGAAAGTTCCTTAACTAACTATTTATGGTTAAAATGGATTTTATTATAAATAGTTAATTATAATATATCATGATTAATCAAGTTGGAATATAAAATTTTCATTATTAAACATTTTAATGACTTAAAATTTTATAACTATATATGTATCTATATGGAAAATAACATCAAATGTGGAAAAAATTTCAGAAAAATTAAGATGAATGTGGTTTGAAGTTTTATTGATGTAATTCTGATGAATCATTGATGGTTTGAATTAGATGAATAATTTTTTTTATAGTTTTTAGTATTTCTATGTCTTATGAAAAACCACATATCATAGTAATTTTTATTAACAATGTAAACTAGGATTGAGATATCATATAACTAAGAGGTTTGGACAAAGGATTCAAAAATCGAGTAAATTGGATGATGTGTTATCTAAATATCTAAATTAAATGTAATCAATATATAATTCAAATAGAATGTTCCATGGAATAATCATGTGATTAATTATTGTTATGATATTTTTCAACATCATGAGTTCTAACGATATCATTATCTAAGAATTTTCTATAATGGGATAAAAAAGTGTTTAAGTTGAAATATTCTTATTATGACGTTCTATATAATTCCATAGTAAAAAAATAGTCCTAGAAATTTCAATGAAAATTTTGTAATGAAATTATCTCAATTTCTATATACAACAGAATTTTACATTCATAGATTATGATGTTTTTTAGAAAATTATTTTTTATGTTTGTAAATAATTGTGGTCACAATTTTTTTTTGATTTTTCAAGGGATTTGATAATGAATGAAACCAATAACGTCCAAACATAAAATATATTTATATTAAAAAAAAATTAATTATTACAATTTACATTATAAAATCTAGTCTAATTCTATGATGTAGAATTTTGTAAAGGATTATCAAATGAAGAATTGTATAAAAATTATCAGACAATGGAGGTTTATAATGATTGATAAAATTATTTTATATAGAAAAAATGTTTAAGACCTTTTTTTATGATAGAATAAATATTTTATTTATACATTCATTTAGCGATTCATATCAAATGGAAATTGGTCACAACTAAATTTACATAGAATATGGAAGTGGTTTTTATACTACACATAAAAAGTAAATCCATAGGGACCAATGAAGTAACTTTTAGAAACTCAAATATTATTGGGATTTTTTATATGGAATAAACAATTTAATTATGACATATTTTATATATAATATAATCCTATGGTACCAATGAGAATGAATTCAAATAAAATAATGAAAAATTAATGGAATTTTAAATATAAAAATTATATATGATAGATAGATACAATGTTCATTCTTGGAGTACAATATATATAAATTTTCCATTTAGATATTTCATCTAACTTGATCAGTAAGTCTTTGTTCAATGAGATTAGACCACACCACCATTCATCAATTTAGAATCTACAAAATTCAAAGGATATAAAAAATTACATTATAGGATAACATTAATGGCCATCCCCCAGGAATAGGATTTTACAATATCCAAAAATATGACAACATTAATATAATATATGATGATTACAAACTTATGTATTTTTATTGAAATTATAAAATAATGAACTTATTTATGATCCCAATATTGGAAATAGTATCCAATTTGTCCCCATTAAATACCCTGGAGTTTACCCACAATATTATTACTATGACATTGATTCGAATTACTAAGTGGGCTATCCAAGCGGATATAAGAACGTTGGATTAAACAATGGGAAATAAAGAAAATAACAAACACTCCAGCATTGTGTGAATCATTTATGACCTCACATTGTAAAAAAATTACAATATAAGGAAATAGAATAATTTTTTTAATAATAATATATATTAGTATAAGAATAAAGTATTACAATGAAGATATGGCGTTTCATAAAACATTCCATTAATGAAACATTATTACATCATAAAATTGATAGCATAAGAATAAAATTAAAATGTGGAAAATATAATGTAAAATTATCTAATAACACTAAATTTAATTTGAATTTTTTAACATTTTTTTGAGCCCATAAAATTTCCAATGACACAGATTAATGAGTGTTTTCAGAGGTGTGTGTAAATTTATTATAAAATGGAATTTTCTATCTTTGCCTAAAATATGGTCCAACGTGCATCAACCAAATATAAGATCCTAAATTATTTTCTAGATAACTGAATTTGTATTGTCCATAGAGTATGAAATTGTATCTATGGATTTCCTCAATAATGATTCATTGTTTTAATTTGTTTTAATCATTTGTGATTAGTCATGTTAAATGTGATGACCTATTAGGGTAGGAGAAAAATTATATCCCAGAAAACATCTTTAAATTGGTCCACATGGAACTCGTATAAAAAATATGAATTTTCTCTGAAAAATAATTTTATAAAATATACAAATGTTAAAATATACCTTCAGTTCAATGTCATGCTTTTTGGGCATGAGTAATGGTTAATTGAGCTATATTATAGGTCTATATTCTTGTCACCATAAAAAACATTTATTATATTGATTTCACAATATTAAGGCCAATTAATGTGAATCCCCTACTTATCAAAAAGGAATAATTTTTAAAAATTGAAAGAAAAACCTCAAAATTAAATATTGAATTCCAATAAACAACGATGCATTATTTAAAATATATATCAAAATACACTATTATTTATTGTAGTTGATGCATGAATTAAAATCTTAATTTGAAAAAACTTTCATATTTTAAAATGATATAAAATGGTTTTTTAGGATATTTATGAACAATAACATTTTATCTTATAAAAATTACAATTATCCTATATAAGTGTCTATTAACACAAAAAAACTGACTTTTTCTATTAATGACAAAAATGTAATTTACAAAATAAAACTTTAATTCCATTATTCTGAAATCATATTATAATACTATAATGACGAAAATATTGGTACTATAAAAATATGAAATACAATTATCTTCAGTTAACAAAAGATAAGTTTATAAGAATATCCTAATTTTATTCTAATGACTTAATTCAAATTCGATATCACATTTCATCAAATATTAATCAAACATGATGATGTTTTTTACATAACAATAGATATAAGGGATAATTTTTATTCATGTACGAAAAGGATAGAGGTGTAAGGTGGAAAGAAATATTTATCTTATGATGTGTATTCATGTTTTTTTTGGAAACATTCTTTGGTAATTGAAATTTTCTTCAAATCAATCCAACCCAGGTATGAGAGATTGAGGATAATAGCTAGGGTCAAAGACATTACATAACCCAGTGATGCAAAAATTGTAATTCATCATGCTTAGATAACATAATCTCAAAAATAAAATTACCACAAATATATATAAATATAAAATATTAAGAATAGGTAAACATTTTTTAACGATTTATAATTACTATGAAACGGAAAATTAGGTCAGTCCTTTGTTGTATAGGAAAATAAAATTTTTGGTTTACTCTCTTTTTTACTGTATTATTAAAATTAAAATTATCAAAAAACCTATGATATTTATTATCATATCCCAAAAAATAAATATAATATAACACAATCTAAATGAGGTGAACTATGAATTATTTAATGGATGGATTAAAATGACAATGATGAAAATTCAAATTAGACAACCACACATTACAAAATAAATACTCATAATCTCATAAATGGAATAAAATTAGAACAAATACATCCAAAATTATTATATATTCAGTTTCAATGTTTTCAAGGTTTATTATCATGTTCACGGAAAAATAAAATGATTCCTACAATTTATGGAGAAATATAATTCATTGACATATATATATTATTTCTATTCACCCTAGATATAAATAAAATTATCTATAGTGTCTAATGAAATGAAAATATAATTATAGGTATATGTAGAGGATACATGATCCAAAACAATATTTGAAAATAATATTTGTTAATGAATTCATATAATTATATGTTGTTGTCCATTCGACAATCAATTATTCAAATTATCTTTTTGTAACATATAAACTCCTTGGTGATGATTAAAATGGGGGTTTGGGATTTTGGAAGGAATTTTTTATATATTAATATAAAGAAATAGTTCAATAGTATAGTCTCTAAAAAATGACATAATTTATCACAATGGAAATACAACGTGAGTTCCTTTGAAAAAACAGAGATGCCCAAAAATTAAAATAATAAAATCAAGTCAATTTATTTGATGGTAATAATCATAGAGATATCGTAGTTAAAAGTTGTTATCTTAACATGTACCCCTCAACATATACAATTATAACCTTTTCCTTTTTTATGAATTCTGTTTATTTATATTATACTATTTTAATATTGAATATATTTTTTACGAAATATATTATCATCAATCCTACATGCTTCAATTAGTGGGAAAATAAAAGGAACAAAAAAATTTAAGGACCTAATTGATTTATTAGTCATTACTACTACATCATGGATAATTCAAACATTATTCATTTTGAGAAAATAATAATAATAATCAAAATAAATTCATATTCCCAATGAATGATAACACATGCGAGCATGGGGATGCCTTATGATTAGGTTCAGATTTATAAAATGCAGGTGAGATTCACTATGAGTTATAAAATACCAATAGTGATCCATTTAGATTCATTTTTTTCCCAAAAATGTTTGTTCAATTAAAATATATGGAATAAATTATAATTAAATATTTAGTCTAAGGATTCAAGGATATGTGGATATAAAATATCACTAATAGAGAATGGTTTGGGGGATTTAATAAAACAAATAAAACATCATCAATATAAATAATATTTATTAATTAACATTTAACATGAATAACCAGAAATAATTACTTGATCCTCCATAGCTATAAAAGAATAAATTATTCTTTATTTTTTTTTCTTCCTGACATTTATCATGAAAACTCTATCTCCATATACAGTTATAGAAAGATAAATCAATATAGGGTGGGGTGCCTCAAATGTTTAAATTCAATATAGTTCAAATCAAAATGATGAAAACATAAAATTCATTAATTACATTTGATTAAATAAATATTCATGAAATGTATGATGAATAAAAAAGATAAAAGGTTGAACATCATGGAATTTAATAAGATTTCTCTCTCTATTGTTATTTGTCGTTAATCAATATTTATCCTTTAAACATGGATCATCCCAATGATTGTACATATCATATGGTTTTGGGCAATAAATCAATGTATGATCATTTATATTCTATAATATATTGTATTACCATTGTAGAAATTGACTTTGATTCATAATTATGTCTTTTATATGTCATTTTTTATGAAACTCCATTGGAGAAGATATAAATTATGATTCATTCTTCACATGAATCACAAAAATAAAATTCTTATAAGATAATTAAAATGGGGCTGAGAATATAATGTGAGTGTCAATAGTTACATACACGTGTCCTTGAAAACATTTATAAAAATTTTACTCACAGATATTTGACCAACATGTGTAAGGTCATAATGTAGTAAATGTAAGTGTTGAATCTATAGGGACTGGTGAGGTAACATTGAGTCACTCAGATTTTTTAGGCACATAATATATTAAGTTTAAATCATTAGGATTGATTTGAATTGGGATACTAGAATACTAAAACACATAATCAAATGATTTTACAAGTATACAAGATAAAAACTAATACATTTTTATAAAAAATGTAATGAATATGGGATGATCCTAGTATAGTTATAGTAGTATAATGGATGTATTTGTATTCATTATAAATTTCATCTTACCAGTTCAACAGGATTCAATGAGATTGGTGCCCATCTTTACTTACAAATTCCAACCCTTAAAAATTATGAGGCAAGAACCAATTAACATATAGGATCTATGTATTGATCACTCAATGGAATAAGAACAGACATGATATGAACACATGTTATCATGAAAATTTTAGAAGATGTGGATTAAATAATTTAATTTAATTGAAGTATTATAATATTGAACTAATTTTAGAATATAATAACATAAAATAATATGAATTATATCCCCATGAAACTATATATAATAAAATGGAAATATTAATTGAAGTGTTTTGTCTATCAGTTTTGGATGAATATTCAATAAAATATATCTTGATGTAGATTATTTTTAAACCTAATAAACAAAAAACCTTATTAATGATGAATATCATACATTATTATGGGTAAGATATAAATTATTTTCATTTTAAAAAATTTCAAAAAGTGATGAAATTTAATAATCTTAATATAATAATTCTGATCATATTTTTGCTGGTTTATAAAATATATTAAAAATAGTTATTACATAATTATTTGTATATAATGTATAGGAACTCTAGTAATGTAATAGTGTTATAAATGTTTATGAATTTTACCAGATAACATTAACTATAATACAAGGTTTATCTTATAGTGGATTTTGTAGTGTTTATTTGTCTCAAAACCTTTCATAGTCATAGAAAATATTATTGAGTAGTAAAAAATATAAAAAATAACATACTCATGGATGATAAGTGAATTTTTTAGTAATTTTATTATACATTAATTGTAATAATTTTTTTTACTAATAATAAACAAAAATAAGAAAAATGGAAAATTGATTCACACATTAACATTTTCATCGCTATACATTCCATTTCAAATAGGCCAAATATATGATGCTACTAGAGAACTCAAAATGAAATAGGTATCAATAACTATGAACTCCCATCATCCAAATGCTCATGAAATTATTTTCGGATCGAATACAATAAAATCAATATATCCTACTTAAATATCATATTCTTATTTAGGAATACATCTATAGTTTATTTGTTTACTATTAATGGATTTTTATAATGTTGAATGGTTTGAACATTACTGTTTATATATAGAATATCATAATTTATTTTAATATTTTAATAACTAACACCATCATAGAATGTTTGATATGTCACTACTTCCAATACAGTGACTCAAGAGGCTCTGTTTTAATTCACGAATCAATATTTTTATTATATGTAAACTAAACTAGATGAATGTGATAATCCACACATTCATGTAAATCCAATTACCATGTCCTGATTATATTACATATAGGTATTGTAATTATCACATACATAATTTCCATCTATGTGTTATATAATGTAATAAATGTTTGTTATACATCCAATGCGGAGTGAATGACTCTCTAGAACCTCATAGAAAACCTATGAACATTAATAAATAAAATAGAGAGTCAATCTAAAATTATTATTACAACATATATTATCAATATCAAGGATTATGGACATTATTGAAGTATTCAATAATAGAAATGAGGTGTCATGACATTTTATTATAAAAATATACTACAAAAATGGTGTTATTCGCATTTGATTTCTCGAGGGGAAAGTGAAAAATGTTTATGTTTTCTCATTTACTAACATGTATGTGAACATCATTGATGAATACAATATACTTAAATCAATAATAATTTACACGATTTCATTCCACACGTTGCTATATAAATTCTAAAATATATTTATTAATTTAACCTCTCACGATGATTATCATAATATATATTAACATATTGGTGCTTCTTTGACTAACAGATAACAAAGAGATATAATAATATTCTAATAGTTATGTTCCTTATTCTATATTTCATGGGATACATATGTAATGTTCAAACCATATAACAAAATATTAATATATGTTTAAGTCCTTATTATTTAATATTATCCCCTTTATATCCTCATTAAATTACTTAGCCTCCTTCAACATATAAAAAATATATGGTCAAGAAGTATATTCCAACTATGATGGTGATGAATCATTTATGATTCCATTTTCAATGAAATTAGGACATGAAAACTTAATCACATTCAATAAAATTGAAATATAGTGTCTTATAATCCATTATACAAAGAGAATCCACCAAATTATTTTCCTTCTAATTATGGAACTACATTTAAAGGTCATAATCACTGATCACAAATATTACCTTCATGGTAACTTTTTTAGCTCTATTATCAGGAATATCTATAAGAATATTTTTATTAACTATAAAAATATATATATATATATCACTCATTATAGTGTCGATAATGATTGAAAATATCATTGAGATTATCTATGAAGCAAATTCTATATCATTCTTTTGGATGTTATTTTAATTGATCCTTAACAAAAGTGAGGAACATGATTTAACTTTTCAAATTACAAGAGTACCACACCATGGACCTTTTGGGACACATAACAATTGTCCATATATCCATACCAAATATTGGTTAATGTGTTCACATGTTTAGTGATTGGTTTTCTCTTTTACACTTAATATTGATCCTCATATTCATTGGTCATTAAAATCATCACTCCATTTTATGTTATCTTATTTTGGGGGCATGAAATGTATGCGATGTTTTCTAAAAAGTTGAGATAGTAAATCACTAGTCCAATTTTACAATGTATCTCCACTACATATTTTTTTACTCAATTATTCAATTTCCTTTTTAAATAATGGATCCAAAAATATCCCTTTGATTATGATAACATTTCTCATGAAGGTTACATACTCCATTAAAAAATTAAAATTACATTAAATCTAATATTAAATTTTCATTTTCACAGTGTTCATTAAAATAATTCAGGTCACCTAATTTTCATCAAATAATTTTCAGTAAATTATAAAATCATCTATATATACTACAATTAATTTTTCATGATAATCATTGATGACACTAATAATGCTGTCTTTTAATATTACATGAGTATTATTGAGTCCAATTTTCAACACAATCAATTTAAACTGACAATAAATAATAATAAAATCAGTCATGTGGTAATCCTTCTTTATCTCAATCGCATTATAATATCCTGACAAATTATCGAGTTTATAGATGTTATGGGAACTATGTTATTAGTAAGGCAACAAATAAATTACAATAAGGCTATAAATATAATATATCGGAATTTTCATATCTCATGAAAATAAATGTATATGTGAATTCACCAATACTACTTGTAGTATAAAAGGTATTTCACAACCCATAGTGAAGCACTTGAGAATATAATATTGTAATCGAAATTTTATTTTAGATTTCTCTAAAGAAATCCATATTAATTAAGAGATATTCTATTAGGATTTTGGGATATTTTCAAATCTCTAGATTTAACTATCATTGAGAAAACAACCACTTTTATTGGATGGAATCTATGTAATTATTTAGGGAGAACATCATTAAAATCTCATCATTGATTATTTTACATTAGACATAATAATTTTTTTGAAATATTCCTTCTCTTAATGAAATATTATACAATTTTTAGATGATAATAAATTTTACGTATATGTATATTTTTTACATATTATTGAATTATAGGGAGATTCATGATGTACATGAATACTTACATATAATTTCAATTTTAATAATCTCTAATCAAGGAAAACAAATCCATACCTATACTAGAAGTAATTCAACAAAATGTAGAATCAAAGGGTTTGATCAGAAATTTTTTCCACTCAAAATGTCAGGAGAGAATATAGATAAAAAGTATTTAATACTTTTTTATATTTTTAATTTTCACAAATTATGAGGAATTTATTATTTTGGGTTATGTTTGAATAGTCTAATATACTTATGTGATATTACTTTACAAATATAAGTATAATAAAATGGTACATTAACTATTCATGAATAAATAAATAGAATGAATATCACAACATATCGGTTATGATACACCTCAATTGTTTATTTGGAATATACATTCCAACACTAGCTCATTAAAGTAGGTTTTTTGGATATATATATACATATAGCCACCCATGTATTTTTGGTTATGTTTATATAGTGTCCTTATTCAACGAATTTGATACATCAGAAGAAATACTGGGTTGAATGAAGAATTATTTCAATCCAAATTAATGGAGGGTTTATGTGTTCTTCATTCTCTAGTTTGGTTCCCATCATCCTCACAAATAATTGATATCATTATCACCATTAAGAAATTCCTTTTGAAATTCATCCCTTAATTATGAAAAGAGGGATTATTATCATTAATAACACAATGATACTTCTCCATTGATCTAAATTATTTAATCTACATTATCCACATCATATATCTTGAGCATGAAGACATTGAGATTTACTAATCACCATATCAAAATTAAGGGAACCAATTTTATTATAATTACAGTTATCAAACTATCAATTTTCTTTGATTTTTATTGATTCTTTGTTATCCAAACAATAAATAAATAGAAATTAATTTCATGTTCAATGAAAATATATATATATATTATCAAAAAATCATTGTAAATTTTTTATATGTCATGAGGGATTCAACATCATTTTTCCAGTGTACTATATACTAATAATATTTTAATTCAATGTGAATATGTAACAAATATAACAAAATACAATTCTAGAAAATCATTCAACTCCACCACAGTGATTTCATCGATAAAATTTATAATATTAACTAACATCAACCTGTAATTATATTCTCCCTCCAAGTGATGAAAACAGTCTTGTTATTCTATTGTTAAGGTAATTGAGTTAAAATTAATGTATTTTTACTTTTGTAGACCCATTGTTCTATTATTAAGGTATTATAAGATCTAATATTTTTAAATGGCATATACTACTTTTGGTTTTAAATTAAATCATCATCATCATTAGGGTATTGTGGGAATCCAACTTGATTTACTTTATTTTCACAACATGAGTGTATTGATGTCCTATTTTTATTATGTTGTCAACTCTATCTCCAAATAGGATAGAAATCTAATTTATGATGTCAAAACATTTAACATCAAATTGGTTGTTGTCTCATATGTTTAGTTTTTTAGAGAATGATAAAAATAAATGGATAAAAAATTATGTGAATGTAAAGAAATAATCATATAAAATTTAAAATTCTAATACATGAGTGATAAATAATTAATACAATATATTACATAAATGATTAATTTATATTTATAATTTATGTCATTTATGTTATATTTATGTTTCATTATAATTTTTTCCCTTAATAATTGTTAAAATTAAGCTATACAATTTATAAAATCACACCCATTATCTATGTCAAGAAAGTGGTGTACCAACACCTCCATTACCTTAACATGGTGTAAATAAAGGTAAAATCTCGTACCATATTATTATTATTATTTTCAAATGGTAAATCAATGAATGATATAAATTGTGACACCCTAACATAGATGCCTAGATATTGTGCATTATTTTGATACATTGTCCTGATTACAAGGAATCTAATCCCGATCGGCCGATCAGTTTAACAGTCTTGGAGTTTAGATAACAATCATGACCATTTCATTAAAATTTAGAACATAAAATGAAATATAGATAATTATATAAGAACAAAATTATTCTCATATATTAACCATGCATATCAATAATAAATTACTTCTTAGCATCATTCAAAAATAATACTTAAGAAAGTGCTAAGCTCAAATTCATAGTAAGGATAAAAAATATTATAGGAGCATTCATAAATAAGAATAAACATTATAGAATTCATTTAACCGAAAAAAAAGAATTTTAAGAAAAAAATTAAACATAATAAAGTAAGAATAAAATAAAATAATACCATTTAAATGTTCTCTTTGATATTCTAGTATTCGATTAATCACATGTAATATTAATAAATAATGTCATAATGAGGTAATTCATAATTTAAAAAAATAAAACTATACCATCAAGGCCTCATGATAAGACCATACATAACCAAACCATGAAGGCCACATTCGAAGATACTAGATTGTCTATTGAGACCTATTGATGCATCGAAGGCCTGTAGTGGGCCCCTCCTATCTTATACTATTTCAAATACATTCCTCGTATGAAAATTGTGGAAATATAAACGATATAATCAATCGTATTTAAAAATCTCAAACAAAATTTAAAAACATCATCTATAAACAAACACTAGTTTATAAATAGAAAAACCATAAAAAAAGATCATAAACCATTCAATAAAATATAGTGAACTATATTATCATAAATAAACATCAATTATGCATAAGATACAAAAAATGATATTGACATAGATGAAAATACTATATTATAACCCTTAAAAAATATTTCCAGAATTAAAAAATTTTCATTGCAATTATTTAATCAAAATAATTACACATATAAAAAAGATTTTTTAATAGATATATTTGAATAAATGTGTCCCATATCACTTTGAATCTATTGAAATAAATAAAAATTTAAAAAATGACATTTCCATATATATAAATACTTAATCCCTTTGATAAAAATTGGACATTAATTAGTATGATTTTAGAAAAATTAATCATTAAATAATTTAAAACAATTTTTTAGTTAAAGGGTCCCTTACATAATCCATAAAAACATTCAGTTTTATATTATATTTATGAACCATTTACATGGATGATAAATATGTCCCTGGAAATAAATGCATATAAACAATAATGGATTATAAATAGATTGAAAAATTAACCCATACATAAAAAGCATAAAATAATTATTCATTAAATAGTTAGATTGTACTTGTTAATAGACATAAAATGTTCTTTATAATCATATATATATATATTATGTATAATAATATCAAGAATATTTAAATGGGGAGATGATTAATTCTTCAAAAATTAATATCATCTCATTACACTTTAAACATTGGAATAATATTCCCAATATCATCAATGGAATCATTAAATACCATGATGATAAATTTAGTCGTGATATCAACAATAATGGGTGTAGAACATACACAACGCATATGAAATTATTGGTTAAAATGGCTTAAATCCGATGAAAAATAAATATGAGACAGAAATTCACTTCAAATATCTTAAATACTTTACATTGGTTTCTAAAACAACTAAATAGTGGTTTTAAATATATTATAAATTTATTTAATAATCATAATAATTTTTATGAAATTATATAAGAATTTTTATGGATTTATATAACTCATTTATTAAAAATTTTATTTTAAATAAAGGTTTCAGGTAATAATTTATTTTATTTTCATATGTGTATTGACTTGTTATTATTGATTATATTACTTTGATAATTATTTAATTAATTAAAAAATGTATAAAATGATTTAACTATCATATATATATATATATATTATATATATACAATATTATCATATAATATGCAATTCAATGTTTATAAAGTTGTCATTTCATACGTACACATAAGAGATGTTTCTATTTTCTTATCGTATAAAATGGATGCAAGTAAATAACACACACACACACACACATATATATTATTCTAGTTGCATTATTTATTCATATATTTCTCACATTTTCATTGAATATATATTTATATAATCATTCTAAAATGGTTGTAGTGGAAGTTGAATACCATCCCACTGTGGAGACGATTGACCATACATATGAACGAGCGACGACATCATTCAGTAATTGAAAATTTTAATGATTTAGATGTAGTATTAATTTTATATAATAAATTATATTTAATATTTTTTTAAATAATTTATATTCATAATAAAAAAATATAAATAAAATATACATGAAAATAAATGTACACCATGGTGTGGAAACGGTAAGTCATTCGTACACACGCATAATTATATCGTTTTTCATTGGATGGTTAAAATGTGGAATATGGTTCTCCCATATTCATAAAAATATTTAAGGATATATAATATTCTTTATTTATTAATTTATTATTATAAAATCATATTAATAAGAAGTATAAGAAGAAAAAAAATTGAATTAAATTGGTATGGCAAGAACCTCTTCTTCTTGTGTCCCCTTTTTATTTTCACAAAAGTACTCTTTATATTGGAATTATTCCAAACTTGTGGACACTAAGATGATGTTGGTAAAATTGGGATAGGAAATGGGTAGGGTTTGGTCAATAAAAAGTTCCTCGTATGTGTGAAAAAAAGATAATGAGAGGTTACATTTTCTAAGAGAGGTTATGGAAAATTTTGTTAACTCTAACTCTATTAATTTATTATAAAAATATTTTTTGTTTAAAATATATCAAAGGTGATTAAGTTTTATTCTGGGATATGTATAAGTCTAATTTATATCTTATAATGATTTTTAGACAAGATTAAAACATAAAATCAACAGTATATTTTGGTATTATCACTTTGTTAAATAGTTTAACCCTTACATACTCAACATGACTTTTAACACCATAGGGTCAATATATTTACAAAAAAATGACAAATAATATAAATTGGATAATTTCTGACATATTAATCACTATGAAATTTATTTGACCAATCCATGTAACTTTATTAATTTAATATCATTTCATAAAATAGTATATATTTTAAATTTTCATTTCTGTGAATTTCAATACTATTCAATATTTTCATTTATAAAAATATCAAACCAACATAATAACATCAGAGCAAAACATATATATTTTCACTAACATGTCTATGTTATCTATAAAATAATTGGATATTATTCATAAAGTCATGTTATATATATATATATTAATATTATTAATATCAATTAATTTATTCTTTCATTAAAAGTCAAGTGGTGCATCATCATTTTATCACTAATTAATTTAATTATTCATTGAAATAAATTCTAAATAAATTTGAATTATTTATATAATGTTATTATATTCCTAATAGATATTTATAGTTGCCCATATATCATATTTAACTTCTTATGAAAATGATATATCTATTAAATGATTTATATAAACCATTTTAATCTTTTTTAAATCAAATATAGTAAATGTCGTAATCTAGCAGTACTGGCAGAAAAATGATCATATTTCAGTCATAAGTATTATTAAGTTAAAAAAATATTATCCAATACATGTCTTAGGGTTATTTGTTATTATTATAGTCATATTTTGACCTTAAATTGCCCTATTTACCAGGATCCCTCATAAATAAAAATAAAAAATTAATATTCACCAAATATTGTTTTGTTTTTATTTAAAAAAATATTTCATACTAAATAAAACCATGTATTTCCATTTTTATATATTTAATTCAAAAATTAAGTAAAATTATATTTAATATAAATCTGTAATTGTGGATATTAATCGAGTTAATGTGATGTTCAAATTTTCAAAATATTTTTATATCTAATTATATTACACTAATGAATATAATGAAATATATTGAGTTAATATATGTTTTATTTATATATTGTGACATTAAAATTAATTTAAATTAAAATATTAATTTACATGAAAATGTTTGATTTTAATATCAATGTACTGTTTATTACTATTCCAAAAAATTGAATATTTTTAGAAAAATACCCAAAAATCATCATAAGGTAATTTTGATATTACAAATTAAAAATGTAGTTGAAATGTCCTGGGCCCTCTTGGTCGATTACTTTTACAATTTTTGGTGTTTGGGATTCCCTGGACACCTTTAGCAATTCTGGAGGCCAGTGTGTCACTAGCAGGATGTCACCATGGTGTCATCCATTAGAGTGTCGTCGATCGGTCTCCCTTATCAGAGTGTCCCTGATCTGTGAGTCACCGATCGATGTGTCACTGATGGGTGAATCACCGATCAGTTGTTCACCAATCATTGTGTCACTGATCAGTGAATCGTTCATCGGTGGGTCACCGATCTGTGTGTCCCTCAACAGATTGACACCCATTAGGGTGTCAACCATCGATGCCAAACACGATTCGTGCCACCTGGGGAGTGGATGATTGATAATTTTTTCATTCCCCAGTTTTCCCGTAACACCACCTTTATTTCTTTTATCCTATTAATGTATTTTAAAGCTATTTTTAGCCCATAAATAGTGTTTTCAAATCCGTAAGAGTTGGGAGACCCTCAAGGGACTCGGTTTACTCTCTTTAAATGAAATACTTTAATGAAAATCATTTATAAACACCTCTCTGATGATAATTATTAAATTATAATTAATGAAATAGTGTGTATCCATCTAACCATGTAGTGAAACCATGATCCACCTTTAAACCCATTCAACATTCGTATCTCATAACTCCAGGATCTCTCCGTTTATTTCACATGAATTCATTCTTCTTCTTGACTGGTCTCTTTTTCTTTCCATAGTTTGTTTGAAGTCCCCCTTCCCAAGCCAAGTGGTGATTCTCTTTTGTATCCCTTCTTGATCACTCTTGGATTCCCCGGACATCCTCCCCTAAAAGTCACAGTTCCCAAGTTATTGACGCAAGGAGAAAAACTTTTATTATTGATTATCCAAGTAGGGTTTTTCATTTGTATTTATTTTTTTTGTAGCATGTGCTGTGGGTATGATGATTTTCCTCGTAGAATGGATGAAACAAAAAAATAATAGTGATAATAAATTGTTTCCAGTCAATGATGTGGTGTGTTTGATGAGGAAATTGTAAACTTTTTATATTTTCTTATATGCTATGAATTGAATGGGCTTATGCCCACTTAAAATCATGGTTTTTGGCGGTCCGTTCATTCATAGAAACGAACCTATATTTTTTTGGATAATTTTTTTATTTATTGGATGTGACATAGAAATTCATTAATCATGTAAAATCAGTTGATTAAATGGATTTACAAGTAACAAGAAGCCTCGTGTGAGCACCCTAGTTAACTAACCAAAATAAGTAAATTAATGAATTGTGTTTTTAATCCAGAAACACCATTTCACAGTCTTGGTGACATGTGTTTTTGTTCTTGTTGATGCTTGTGGGATGACATAGAAGGGGATGAGATCCCCTATTGTGGTGAAGTTGTTATTTTGTGGACCTAAGGCCATGTGGGCCCATATGATGGGGCTTGGTTTAGTTCAAGTACTATTATGTATCTCATGGATCTGTTTGTTGTTGTGACCTTACAAGAGAACTGGGTGTGAATGCATAATTTGCATCTTGGATATTTTCTCTCCCTTGGCTTGTTGTTATACCAGTTATTTTCCCGGTATTGAAGAAATAATTAAATGGAACCACATTATTGTCATAACAAGAATGGGTTGAATGGGGAATTGTTTTCCGAGAATGAGATGTAAATTAGTAGAGGATTTTGTTCTTATTATGAATGAATAGTAATGAGGGTTTGTGTGTATGGTCTAGGTTTAGAACACCTCATTTGGGATGGGTTCAT
Organism: Viscum album; assembly: GCA_963277665.1. Taxonomy (NCBI): domain Eukaryota; kingdom Viridiplantae; phylum Streptophyta; class Magnoliopsida; order Santalales; family Viscaceae; genus Viscum; species Viscum album. Next base: position 223,050,108 of record OY728143.1, read on the forward strand.
GTTTACCAATATGTATAATTGATATCTAAGGTTTCTAATTCACACCCCACCCATGTTCGATCTTCATTCCAAACACCCCCATGTTAGGGGAAATGGTGTTTTTTCCAACACTCTTATGAGTGGATTGTTGTTAGCACCTTTTCATATCTCTTTATCGAGTGGCCCAAGACTCATCGGGCATGTAGTGAATGACTATGATCCATTTTATCCTATGAATCTTCGAGCATGTTATGTTGTTGTGGTTGGACTAGGTGTGTGCGCCAGGTTGTGTTCCATGTGTCTTTGGGATTAGGCCCATGTGACATCGTGTATAGTAGTTGTTGTTCTGACTTAGGTGTCTTTGGGTTTGGATGTAGTTTTTCTAGACCAGGTTGTTGTGGCCATGGTTTTGTGTTGTTGTTGGGGACAATATATTTTCTGGTGGGACGTGTGGTTGTGGTAGCTCAGGTGTGTGCGGGCAGCTTATTGCAGTGGTACTGTGGTCATAATTTCAAGGTAGGTCTGACTTGTAAGATGTCTTCAATAACTGGTGGGAAAGTGTTCTGGGGTACCCAATCATTGATATTTTATAAATATTATTTTACCTATATTTTGTTATTTGGGGAGTGTTACATAGTGGGGTTGGGTGGATTTTTATCCTTTATATGTGCTTTGGTTTTCTCTTTATATCATGGGGCATTAGAATTCCTTCCCATTTGTGTAGTAGAGATTTTGGTATTCCCTACTGAGTATAAATGTATACTCACACTATTTATATAAAAATGAATTTAGTTTTCTTGGAGGACATCAAGGACCGTGCTAGACCCTATTAGCTCGGAAACCCGGACTATTGATGTTGCTGCTTTTAATTTCATTAGATGTCCCTTTAAATTTTTCTAGTACATTGTAGAAAATTATTTTCCACATTTGTATAGTAATGGATTTCATTGGATTCACTATTACATTAATTTTTTGTGTTGTTTGGGATTTATTCTCTTTTATCCTGACCATACTATGTAATAATGGTAATTTCATCCATTTTACATCTGATACTATAACCATGGTGATAGATTCCACTTGAGTCCTATTAAAGGTGGGTCTCAGGGGTAATTATATCTCCTTCAAGTTGAAAAAGGAAGGGTATAGAAATCTGTTGTCCCTTCCCTTATCTTGGTGAAGACGGGTTGTGATAGAATGGTATTAGTGTTTAAGGATTAGAGATAGGATGGAGTTTGATGTTATTCCTAGTGAATATTGCTTGGGACAGTTGGAACCAAAATTAAACAATCTTGTCACATGAAATAGGCTAAGCGAGACAGGCTAGGATATGATATTTTTTGTACCCCTGTGATTTGATCCTAGGACTCTAGAACTACCGAATGACCAAATGTGTTTACACATATTATATGGTAGAGATCCTATGAAATGTAAAAGCATCATAATGAATTTATTTCTTTTCTGCCTTGGGTGATTTTAAGATCTAAATTAATAAAAACATTAATGAAAATTTTAAAAGAAATGTCTTACACTACTCTGGCATAGGCATTCCTTGTTTTCTATTCTGTTGTAGAACTCGAACGATGACCATGATTATTTTGGGGAATAGGGCCATAGGAGGCTGATTTACCTAATCAATAAAGGGCAGATTGAGAGGATGAGGATGAACAGTGGTAGAAGACACTTCATTCTTTTCAGCGACTGACCCTCAAGATGAATGAGGGAAGCATCTTGAACATGGAGTTTGAGAGTAGGCTCAAGGAGCTGGTGATAGATTTCATCTTGATCTGGGCTCCAACAAAGTACTGGATTCCTCTGGCTACAAGCCAGATGCGGGGAGTTTCCTATCATTAGTGGATGCTCAATCATAGGGAGGAGAAGGAGGATGATGTTCTGTTGACAATCATCGAGTGTGAGTTCTGGGAAAAATTCCTCTCTTCCACGATGAAGGCTAAGAAGAGGCAGTAGATACTCTACTCTCAATAGGGGAGTATGACAATGAGGGAGCTGAGGATCATGTTCAAGGATCACAATTGTTTTACTCAATAAATTTTCCCAGATGAGGAGTCTTGGGTGAGACGTTTAGAGGACACACTCCAACCATCTCTTAAGAATAATGTTACTCCTTTAACTTTACCGACATACATGGAGGATGAGAAGTAGAATGATGTGGTGGAGAGAATTCACATACTAAGAGGTTTACCATGAGAGGGGAGCCAGTTGGGCTCATCAAAGTGGAATATCCTTTTACCCATAAATGGATGTAGTAGTTGTATCATAAGAAGCAACCAAGAATGTTATGGTTGTTTGTTGTTTCCTGGGCCTAGAAAGCTATTATCAGAGGTTCATGCCCAAATTCACTCATGTTGAATATCCTTTGACAAAATATACCAAAAATCACCATGACATCATGTGGACTGAATAATGTCATGAAACCATCAGTTATCTGAAGGTGATGTTGGTCAGTGCCCCAGTGATGATGTTTCTAGAATAAGGGGTGATGTTTGAGGTGTTCTATGATGATTCTGGCCAGGTATTGGGGCATGCATTGATGAAAATGAAGGGGGTGTTCTCTTATGGGTCTAGGATGTTATGTCATATTGATTTTAACTATTCCACCCATTACTTGGATCTCACAGTCCTCATTTTCGCAATATTGTTTTGGTGACACTACATCATCAGGGAGTGTGTTGTGGTCTTCACGGATCACAAGTTCTTGATGTATATCCTCTCTCCGTTAGAGCTGAACATTCGACAGTGTGGGTGGATGAACTTTTTTTAGGAATTTGACATCGAAATTTCATACACCTCATGAAATGGGAACGTGGTGGTAGATTCCTTGAGTAGGAAGTCACATATGGATGTGGTTTGAGATTCGGCGGATACATGGAAGGCGATGGAGGAGTTGGATACCCTACACCTAGATACAAGGGTGAGGGATGGATGAGGTTGTCTATTGAACATTAAATTGCTTTCCTCTTTGTTGAGGTAGGTGGAAGAGTAATTGTAAGGGGTCGTAGTGGCTAATGTGATGCATGATCGTGTTAGCCAGGGCGATACTCCAGGAGGTTTATAGGATGACTGGCAGAATGATTTTATATTTCATGGAATGTTGGTCGTCTCTTTGGGAATGCGTGAGATAGAACATGGTGAGTTCCAAAATTCTCCCTTGGTGGTGCACCCGAGAGATTCCATGATGAACTATGTCTTGAGGGGATATTTTTGGTTGCATGAGGTGAAGCAAGCAGTGGAAATGTTTGTGGAAAATTGTATCATGTGTTAGCAAGTGATGACTGAACAATTTGTCTCATGAGATATGTTACAACCATTAGATGTCCCCGAGTGGAAAGTGGTAAGTAATAATGACGGATTTCATCATGGGAATTCCCAGAGTTAAAGGGGTTGTGATGCTATCTAGATAGTAGTGGACTAACTGACCAAATCATCTCAGATCCTGGATATCAAAGTGTCGAGTGTAGTGGATCACTTAGCACCGAGGAACGTGGACCAGGGGGTGCAGTTTCATGCTGTTAAAAGATCCATAGTCCCCGATTAGGATACCTAGATTACCTTATGGATCTGGAGAGTATTGTAACATGTTTTTGTCACCTATATATGCATCATCACTCATTTACACCCCCAGATAAATGGGAAGATAGAATGCACCATCTCAATTTTGGAGGAAATACTACGGGCATGTGTTTTGGACTTTGGGGAATCGTGGGTATGACACATGCCTCTAGTAGTGTATTCCTACAACAATAGCTACAACTCTATCATTTACATCGGTCAATTAGATTCTTTGAACGGGAGACCATGTTTCCCACCCGTGTGCTGGGTAGCAGTCAGGGAAGCAGCTGTTCCTATCCCAGAGGTAGTTCAAAGCAGGTTGAGGAATGATTATTTTATACGATAGATGATGAAGGCATTATAGGAGCGGCATAAGTCATATTCCAGTCATAGGATGAGACCCCTATATTTCAATTTCAGGGACCACGTGTTCCAAAATGTCTCCCCTCAGCACGATAAATAGAGTTTTGTAATGGGGAATAAGATTTATACTACGTTTTTTGGACCCTTCGAGGAGTTGCAAAAGGTTGGCGTAGTGGCTTATTTGCTAGAGCTACCATCACTGCTAATGAGGATGCACAATGTTTTCCATGTGTTCCGAACCTTCAGTATCTACACTATTGTTCACACATCCTTCACACGGTTAAATTGGATACCAAAGATGACATGAAATTCGTAGAGTGATGATTGGGGATTGAGGATCGTGAGTAGAGGATGCTTCCTAGACAAACAATTCCCTTGGATCGTGTGTTAGGGAATCATGCTGGCCTTGAGGAGAGTACATGGAAAGGGGAGGCACGAATGTGCACCCAGTATCTAAAGTTAATTTTTGTTATCTTATGTTTTGTTTTGTACATGTTTTTGATGTAGTGGTAGGCCTTGTTAACTAGGAAATGTGTTGATATCCATGTTATTTGTGTGTTTGTGAATATTCCTGACTATGGAATGGTGAGGACATGATATTTAATCAAGAATCATTAATGGGAATGCAATTAAACATGTACAGGCAAGTCACTTATTCCCGAAGAAAATAGTATCTTGACATTTGGAGGGGACACCAAATCCATATGATGGGATGGTATGAACATCTCATGTTTGTGAGATCACTTGAAGGAGAGGTGTTCCAATATGTCTAGAAAATACATCATCGGAAACTGACAAAAAAAATAGATTAATTAGGAAAATATTTTATAATAAATAAACAGATGTATGAATGTCACTAGTGAAAAAAATACTAGGGTTCCAAATAAGTTATTACTATCATGGACGCTAAATCTAACAATCCGGTTCTGATGGAGAGTTACTGATAACATAATTCGGAAAAAGATAACAATCACAATGCCAGAATTTAGTGATGATCTAAGGGACCATTAAATTCATTATACAATAATGTGAAATGACATCATATTTGGATTTAATATCTATTCATTAATTATTATAAATTAATTGAATTCATATAATAATCCCAATAGAAAACTTACATTCAAGAGAATTATAATTTGATCCAATAACAAATTCCTATAACAGAATCATCCTTCACTTCAAAATATAATAACATTAAAAAACATTTCAATTATCTTAATCATATGGGGTTACTAAAATAAACTTATACATCATCTTTCATAAAGTTTAAAAATATAAAACAATGATATACTAACTATGAAATCTCAAATTTTAGTGTTAGATGATGCAACCTTGTTACCATTCGATTGTGGGTTCATGTCTCACAGCCTTTCTGAACATGAATGGTTGTCACCCAACATACTAGTTGTCCATTTATTAAAACTATATTATTATAATATTCCAAAAAATAAACATATAAAATGTTTTAACCTTATAAAATACTATCCAATTTTAAACATATTCCATTAAAACATTTTGACATATCACAAATATTTATGTCTGAACCCACATTCATAAATTTTATATGGAAGGTAAATAAATTTCTCAAAATAACATATTGGAGATTCCATTTTGTCACATTCCAAATCTAAAAAACCTCCACAATGTATTATCGTAGAATGTGGTAATAACTTGAATTATCATAAAACCATATTGAATATTTTCACGTATCCAAAATTATCATGTAAAACATTGATAATTTGACATACTCCTTAAATTAAAAAATCATTTAAACTCTAATGATGAAGAAATAAATGACCCATTAATCCGTTCCAATGTAGTTAATAATATCCAATTTAATTTATCCAAATCAATATTCTATTTTTGAAAACATCATTACATCATTATCAAAATCATATTAAGGGTTATCATTCCCTCAACTATATATTTTCCAAAAAATATAAATTACGATTATATCACATTACATGGTACTATACGATCTCAAATTCATAATGATATTGAAATGTAGTAAAATCCTTATTTGTCTCTTGATTCCTTTAACCCAAGAACAAATTATGAAATTATTTTATAATATAAAAACTAAATAACCATACTAATTTAACATCACTCTTAACCCTTTAACTATGTTTAAACATCACATTTCATAATATAAATCTCATTTAATTTCCATTTTTTAATATCATTATCATCAGAAGTGTAACAATTTGATGTAAAACCATTATGACTATAACAAATGACTAAATCTATAATAATAATATGTGAAATAATAATCATTGTAATATAGTCAAGAATAATCAATTATAGGATTGCTAAATGATTCCATTTTCTACTTAATCATTAAGTACTTTGAAATAACATAGTTTATCCATTACCAAAACTAATGGATTATAATCTATAACTATATTTATCATCAATATCATTCATACGGTTATAATTTCTAAAATTTTATTTATAAATAAAATATCTAAGGTTTTTTCAAAACATCTTATCAAACTGACTGTAATGCCCCGAACCATGATGCCTAGATTTGGTGAATTATTTTAATACCATGATTACAAGTAATAAAATCCATACATACAAATAATTAATGTAGTCTTGGAAAATATATTAAAATAATAAACATTACATTAGAATTTAAAACATAAAATACAACATAGATAATCCTTGATAATGAAAATATATTTCCATGAATTACCATGAATATAAATCATAATACACTTCTTGGTTTCCTAGGAAAATAAATCATAATAAATGGGTAATATCAAATGCATAGTACTGTTAAACAATATAATAAATGGTTTTTAAATAGGAATAAATATTTATAGAATCTACAAAATTGAAACAAAAGTCTTTTAGAAAATAAAATTAACAATATTATGGAATGAATAAATCAAATAACTCAATTCAATCATTCAGATGGATATTCTTATAGTTTAATGGTCACATGAAATATCAATAACTAATCTCATAATGAGGGCGTGAATAATTTCGGTCATTAAAATAATACCATCAAGGCCTTTTCCAATGACCTTAAAAAATCCTACTATTAAGGCCTTGTCTCAATACACTAGTTTGTATCATGAGACCTATCGATGTATAATGGGGCTATAGATGGCCCCACACATCACTTACTAAGTCCAATACATTAATCATGTGAAAATGGTAAAAAATATAAACTACATAATCATTCATATTAAAAACATGTATATGAAATATTTATACATTAACCATAAATCAATAATGGTGTCTAAATAGAACATCCCCAACCATTTGATCAAAAACCATTCAATAAAATATGGTTAATTATATCATAAGAGATCATAATCAATGAAGTACAATATCTAACAATGGATTTCGATATAGATTAAAATACACTATTAAAATCATTAATAATATATTTATTCAAATATCCTTTTTATATAATTAATTTAAGAGTCGATCACTAATAAATTTTGATTTTTTAAAAGAGATTTTTGAATAAAACTGTCTGATATCACTATGAATCTTTAGAATGTAATTATCATTTCAAAAACATCATGTTCTTCTATGTAAATCCATAAATAAATTTTGAAAAAACCACATTATAAAAAATAATTTCAGGAGAATACATATTTAAAACATTTAAAATGATCAATTTGTTAAGGATACCAATACATAAAACATAAAAATATACCTTTTGATTTTTTTGAATGAAACATGGACAATGTTGATAAATATTTCCTTGTATATAATTATGTATAAAGAATATCAGATATTGATGTGATCTGAAAATAAACACATATATAAAAATCATAAATGGTTTTTAAAATTTTTTTAATGACCCTAATAATATAAATAAGATGATCATTATAATATTTTATTTAAATCTAAATAAATATTTATGATAATATCAAGAATATTGAAATTTAGAAAGGATTAATTTTTTATACATTCAAAGCACCCCACAACCCTTTAAAAAATTAAATAATAATGCTAATATGATAAATTGAATCTTTAAATACTTAGAATATAAATTGATTTATGATATTAAATATTATAGGTGAATTACATATGCAACACATAAGAAAGAAGTAGGGACTATTCCATATATCTAATAAAAATTAAATGTGAGATCGAAATTTCATTACCTTATGTCTCATACTCTCCATACGTATTTTACACAACTGTATAATGGGTTAATATATATTAATAACTTGTACAAGAATCAAAATAATTTTTTTGATACCATATATGATTCATTTATATCTTTACATTACTCTTTTATTAACAATTCCATGTTAAAGAAATGTTTCAGGTAAAAAAATTATCATACATGTTTTGACATTTTATTCTTGAACATATTACTTATATCAGGATATAAATAATTATATAATGTATAACATAATTTATATATCATATATAAATATATCTAATATATATATAAGATATATATATATATATAATGGAATATACCATTCATGAAGACGGTAGGACATGCATAAGAAAGGATAATGTTTCTGTTTTCTTATCGTATAGAATGGATGAATTTAAATAAACTATATATATATATATATTTCCAATATAATTATTATGTCATATAATATATACATATTAATTATATATATATAATCATTCTTAAATGGTTGTAATGGAGAATGAATTCCTTAGCGTCGTGGACACGATAAGTCTTATGTACACACAAACAATGATATCATTATGTAATAGTAAATTGTAATGAAATTTGAGTATTATGGATTATAAAGAACCATTATTATTTCATATTTATTTTTTAAATCCTTTAAATTCATCTTCATACCAATAGAAATAAATTATACATGATGAATAGTTTACACCATGATGTGGATACAGTACGCCAATAGTATACAAACACATTGATATTGTTTTTGTATGATGAGTAATAGAATTGACATGGTTTTCCATTAATCATAAAAACATATCAGTAAAATTTATATTTTTTAGTTATTAATTTATTATGAAAAAAATATAGAAATATTAACTATAATATGAAAATAAATTTAATTAATGTAGTAAAATAATTGCATCTTCTTTAACTGTCTCCATTATAATTTCAAAATCTAAATCCTTAGGATGTCATTATGCCCAATGTATGGAATATATGAGGAATTTTGGGAATTTTGGAGCTGAAATAAGTTGTTATTTTCTATAAAAATGATTTTATATGTGTGAATAATTGTGAAGGTGAGGTTATGTTTCATAAGAGAGATATAGGTCACTTTTGGAAGCTCCAAAACTATTAATTTATTATAGGATGATTTACTATTTAAAATAGAACCAAATTGAGTTATTTCATGGATAATATGAAAATGGGTAAAAATAATATTATAATATTATATTTAAACAAATTTTTGGAACAATACTAACATTATATTTTGGGTTTAACACATAGTTTAAAAGTTTAAATCGTTTGTGTTTACTTTTTTTAAACTATATGTTAAATATAATTACTATTACATGCCAACATAATCCTTAATTTTATTATCTATTACATCTGTTACACATTCCATGTTACTTTGCCAAACCGTATATTTTAATTAATATTTTAACAATTAATAATTTATTATTTATATTGATGTATCATTTATGTAAATTCTAACACTATTCAATTTTTGCATTTTACAAAATATCAATACAACATGATATCATCTAACCAATACTTCTAAAATTTCACGGAAACATCTATGTTATCTATAAAATATGTTTATTTCATTAATTTATTAAAAATATTTTTATTTTATTGTTATTAATATCATTTAATTCATTCATTCTTTAATAAATTATCTACAACCACATCACTGTGTCATCGTGTTGGTTAATTATTTATTTCCTAAAAAAATGAATAAATTACCATTATATAGATAAATAGTTTATATTTCTATTTTATATTTATAGTACACCATATCATGTATATTACATCATATGTAAAATTATATTGTTTTTAAATTTTGTATATAACATATTCAACTCTTCTTTTAATAAAAAACAATAAATGTCCAATTTTAAAACAAGTTTCTCAAAATGGATTTTATTTTTTACCGATGGTATATTTGGGTCAAAACACATTTATCCCATGAATAAAGTGAAGTGTCAGTGTAATTTTATGTTATTATAATATTAATTTTACTTTTATTTATCTTCCTTACCTTTAACCTTGATAAATATAATTCAAAAGTTCATATTCACAGAAAATAATTTTTATCCAATTAGACCAAATTTTAAATAATGATTACACCTATTTATTTTTGGTTTTTAAAATTCAACTCATTAATTTTGTAAAATTATTTACAATTTTAATATGATGATGCATTTAGAAGGCGATTAAAAGTGACGTTGAAAATTTCAATAATTTTATATATCTATTTTTTTTATAAAAATGATTCCAAAAACCTAAATTTGGTTAATATAGGTATTAATTATCAATTTTAAATTCAAAATATATTTAAAGTAAAAGAATTTTTAAAATTAAAACGTCTATTTTTATAATTAATGAAATGTTTTCTACTATTAATAAGAAATATAATGTTTTCAAAGAAATAAACCTAAGTTAATTTTGATATTACGAATTCAAAAATGATGCCTATTTTACAAATTTATATTTCGAAGAGTTTATATTATTAATTTTATAGTTTTGTAGAAAATAACAGAATAATTCATTCTTTTATAAAAATAGTATCTCCTAACAAATAACTATTTAATAGAAACATAAACATTTTATTATTAAATTTTTTTTATGTCAAAACATTGTAAATAAGAATTATATTATCCATTAATATTTTTATTACTACATCTAATGGATTTTTTATAAATATATATATATTTTTTAATTATAATAATAATTATTTGATTCGTAGAAAACTCAATCATTCGTGTAATGAATGAAAGGTCAGTGTTTTGTGCAAAATGAGTTATTGAATTTAATTAAAAGTATAATTTTATATGAAATTTTGGTGTGTTAAACAAATATTAATATACTGTATAGAAATATAGATTATTTCCTAAAACCATTAACTCTATACATTATCAAAATTTATGGAATATTTCTTATATTTAAAAAAATCATTATGGATTTCACTCAAGATTATAAATTATAACAGAACCATCGATAAAAAAAATATTATGTAACATATCATTTATATATTAAATATTGTCATATGTTAAATTAATAAACTTATAAATAAGTTTCAAAATATATTTATATTCATTTCCTAATTAGACACCAAACAAAATAACATGAAAAAATGATTCAATGGAACTATATAAAAATTCCATTACATGGCTCATATACCATTGATCATCTAATACAGAAATAAATAACCAGTGTAATTACATATGAAATTTCATATAAAAAAACTATGTATAAGAATATTGAAAATTATCATGATTTATATTAGTAGATGAGAGTCAATATACATAAGATTGAGACACATAAATTATTGAATAAAAAATATATATCATCAAATAATTATATTACATGGACACTAGAATGAATCATCATAATGTTGAAATGGAATAAAACATGATATTATAAAAATATTTCATTTATATCAATTATTACATCATAACATATTTAACTAATCCTAAAAATTCATTCTATATTATATGTTTGTATTGTTAAAAAAAATTAATTAGGGTGATCTATAATTTCGTGCCCACACGACCTACAGATATTATTTAAAAGATTTTTTCATCCATATTGTCCATAAAACATATGAATGTATCTCAAAAAATTTAATCAGATGATTTTAGAGAGAGGGTTACATATATGAAATTCTCAAATCACCAATGGATTGTTTCATCTATAAGAATAACCATGATTTGAAATGGATATGGGAATTCAAAAAAACATTTATTTTAATTTTAAATCATTAGATAATTTAGTAAATATAAATGATGTATATAATGTTTCACAATAATGTTTAGGGAGAGATAAATGGGTTATATCATTTATTTGAAATATAAGTATAATCATTTGATGTGTTATAATACATTACTATATGTATAATTAAAATAATAGTCTATAAATAAAAAATTCGTATTAATGAAAACATTAAGGGGAAAATAACATATTTTTTGAGGGTTCATATAAAAGCATATGAGTTGATTTTTAAGAGAATATATATACCTTGTTAATGATTTACAGAGATTTATGTAGAGGAACATCATAATCAATAGGTATTTATTTATAACATAATGGATATTGGGAGGGTATTAATAGAAATAGTGAGGGAAAGTAATTCATAAAATCTAAAAATACATTTTGTACTCTATGTGTCAAATTATCTAAAAAAACCATTACATGGGTTTTGACAATTCATTATATCAATATGTGGTCATTTTCAATAATTTTATTATATATGGATTGATATCCAAACAATATTACCAATCCAAATGTCTGTGTCAGTCATGTTAATAATGAAATAAATTTGAATCTTAAAAAATAATATATCTGTATTTAATGATTCAGTATAGGTTTTTAATGTTCTTCAAATAAATTCTCAAATCAATTAATTTAAAGATAAAATGTATTTTTGGTCATAGATAACTTGGATATTATTTACTATAACGAATTTTTTCTAATATAATGCGATTATATATATAGTTAACTTAAACAAAATTTTATTTTTACCCATATATTGAAATATTTATGAAATTTATGATCAAATTTACCTTGAATAATTTCATCATTTCTATTTTAAAATATAATATTTATTTTAATCAAATAAAATCCAAATATCAAATTGAATTCTTGTAAATTAAATTAATATTTCATGTAAATAATAGTTCTCACAACTCTAGCTCCATTGTGAACCTTATAAAAATTACATTTTACATTATTAATTTATATTATATATTATAAATGAATAAAAATTATTTAATAATAATATTTATTGAAATTTTATTTCAGTAAAAAAATTCAAAATTAATGAAAAGGGGGTTTGTAATTGAATCTATTTATTTTAAAAGAAATAAATTATTTTATTCTTTTCAAAATATAAATTATAAGGTACATATTATATAATAATTTATATAACAAATAATGAAATTGGATCAAACAGATTCTTTATTTTATTATATGTGAAGCATATATATTTATACTACTAGGGACTATATAAATGAAGTTTTATTATATCATAAAATAACCGAAGGGTGAGGTTTAAAAAGGTGATAATTTTGTATGGTTGTTTGAAGACATTTTTAATTATTGGTCATGAGATTTTGAAACTACTCTCATAAATTATATCAGACATTTTTTAATTATTGAATTTCATTATTGATTTGGATACATGAAAATCTTAGTGATGTCATATCCCATAGAAGCTATGTAAAATTGGCTTCTTAGGGTAGACTAATATTGGTGAGGTCATTTATTATTTCTTATGTTCCAATTATAAATAATTTTAAATAAATATAAAAATCTTAATAATAAATATAAAATACTTAATTATCATATTTTATGAATCTTTCATGTTTTATATATCCAGCAATGTAATTATATATGTATTTTTGTGTAGTTAAATTTAAAAATTAATAAAATAATTTATTATCAATAATAAATTTATACATTTTAAGGGAAATATTTATTAAAAGTTTGGATTGTAACATGCTTAGTAATTACCAGTTCCTCAGTAATGAAATATACAGTCTCTGGATGATAATTCAATACATTAAGACATTGTATAAATATCATAGACATCATGATCTCACTATCAAGGAAACATCTTGTAATTGGTATAAATACACCAAAAAACACAAAACAATTCTCCCAAGACTAATTGATTTATCATTGCGTTATATAATAGTGGTCTCCATCAATAAAATATTTATGTCAATTTCATTAATTATAAGAGAAAATGAAAAAAAATATCAAAACCATATATTCCAAATTTCATCCATATTACAATAACACCATGATGAATTCCAATATTATTAAAAATATCAAAAAATTGATAAAGATATCAAATCTAATCAAAATAATGAAAGTGGATTGTTAAAAAATACATTTTAAACCTTCCTATAACCATCCCTGGTGAGATAATGACATACAAAACACCAATATATATCTTTAGGATAATTTGATTGCATCACATCCCTAAAAAATGATTGATGATAAAGCAACACATAGTAAACTTTACAATATTATTATGAATTGAAACAATTTCATATTGAACAACAACACTTCTATATATTAAATAACTTAGATAATATATTCATATGCTATCCAGATAATGAAGGGTGTGGTTTGGCCATACAGAATCAATTTGCTAATATTTAAACATATTCCAAAAAATCATAAAGAAATACCTTACTTTCCACGAGGATAATAAATATTGAAAAATTATCACAAAATATGTGTGGTAAAAATGATGAAAATTAACTAATTATGAAGAATTTTATCAATAATCAACCATATTATAATAAAAAGATAAGAAAAATATATAATTTTTATGTCGATAAATGGGAAAAAATGAACACAACTCATTAGTAGAATGAAATTTATTAGTTAAACTATACATAAGGAGTTTATATTTATCATTCATAATATAATCTAAACATTAATAATTATAATACTATTCAATATGTTAAAAAAAGTAAAAACATGTTTATAATCTTTACATAAATATGAAGTTTATGGATAACCAATATATAACAGTCAAATGGTATATAAGGTATATCCAATATAAATTTATGTAAACATATCAAAAATTAATGAGGAAATATTAAATATTCTGTTAAATATTTGGGTTATCAAAAAAATATATTAATTTTATCAGTGATTTATATTGATATAATAAATTTGTCCTCACGATTAGTAAATTACATTTTAATTTACCAAAGCATATACTATGTGATTATATTTCCATGATTGAATTCATAAGACCACAGTTCATGCATCAATATTATAGTCGATACAATTCCTCAATCAACCCATTTCGGGTGTTTACCAATAGTAAATATTTGTTATATCTATTTCAACTATAAACTTTCTCAGAAAGGGAATTCATTGCTATTACAACTAGATAAATTTTATATTTTTAGAATGTATTACTATTTTTTGTTATGCCTGAATAGTTAAATTATTTTTTAGAGGATATATGATTAAAAATATATCAAATGTGTGATAATCTCCTAGAATAAAAATAATGATGATATAAAATGAGTTTTTTGCAATATATAATTGATGGGGTGGAATGAGAACCATTATTATTTATTAGAACAAAATAGGGGAAAATTTATTAATAGAGGATAATTAGTATCTCATTAAAAATATATCAAATGGTAATTAACTCCATGACCTAAAAATTAACATTATATTTTAAAAATTATATAAAAAATTAATTACATTAAAACGAAATGGGATGGATTAGAAACCACAACATCGATAAGTATATCATTAATAATTTAGTTAGATAGTTAGAACTATAATAACTCCGTGGGTGTTTATTTGAGGGAGGGAGAGGTTAGATAACTTCAAAATAAACTCCATTAATTATGGAATAATATAATATAATGCGTGAGAGTTAGATCCTAATATAGGTGAACATATAGGAATTAGTAATGGATACTAATAAAATGATTGGGTCTAACTAAAATCAAATGGATTTTCTGTGAGTGTGGTAAGCTATAAGAGGTCTCTAGAGAAAGAATGGAATATTCATGAGGGTATGACCTTCATAACTATCAAGTCTTTTAAGAAGATTTAAGGGACCCTTTTAATTTCAATTTTGAAAGACATAATTTTATAATTTTTACCATTATTAATATTTATTAAAAACATATCATTGTAATTATTTTATTAAAATATTCAAGTACACTATGAATTAAATATTATCAATATTAATCTAAACATGAACTACATTTAATTCAATAGTAAATATAGAAAAACAATATTTTAATTTATAATATAATCTATATTAAAAACAATCTGTAAATAAATGTATTTCTCTATAATAAATGTTATTATCATTGTTTCTTTTAATTATTTATAGATTTAATTCTTCTATAATTTATCAATATTTTGTAATCATATTATAATATTAATTAATAATCTACTATTTAAATATATTTTCATAATTCTAATACTAAATTATTGAAAATAAATATTTTAAAAAAAGAAGATTTATTTTTCTGGTGAATTTATTCATTATTTTGTGTAATTTATTTATATGAGTTAAAATATGACTTCCCATAAGAATTATCTTTTAAAATATGATTAAAAATAAATTTCCAACATTATCACATAAATTTCATCAATGTGGGAAATGATAAATTTATAATAAACACAATTAATTGCACAATTTTTTTATAGAAATAATACTTTTTAGTAACATTTATATTTAATATAATATTATATTGTCTTTTGATATTATAAATATAAATTGATTTATTATAATTAACATATTTTCTTTTGAGGCATTAAATATAAGACCAAACAGGATTTCCAACTAAATAGTTGATATAATGATATATCTCCAAATATCTATTATATAAAAATAACATTTTGATTTGTTTCAAAATTTTGGGAATATCATTTATTAGTTTAATAATGAATTTAAAATGAATGTTGGTATTCATTAAAATTAAATTTTATTTCATAATTGTTTATAGCAATAATTTCATTAATATATATATATTAACAAATTAATATAAATTAAATATTTTGTGATGTCCATAATTTTTTCCATGAATCGTCCATTTTGGAACAATATAAAAATTTCAGAATATTTTATTATTTATATATTTAATTAATGAAATAATCTAATTTTTTAAATTTTAAATATTAATATTAATAATATAAAAAATAACTTGAATGATGTATCTTTTGAGTGTGTCGTTTGTGATGGTTTTTGTTTTAGTGTTTACATGCTATTTTAGGGTCATGGGTATGCTATTCTCTTTGATATATTATTTCATGCAATAAATTATGGTATATATTTTCTACTCAATACTCATGAATATTCATTCTTTATTCCATCATCATTATCCATGGTTTCTTTAAATGGTTTATTATTTCACTGATGGAAATTATAAAATAGTGGTGTTCAATCCGATAAAAGAATATCTATTTAATAAAAAAATGTTTAATGGTTTATCAGTATAATTAAAATAAGTCTCCAACTCGTTTCACCTAGATGTGAAAACTAGCATTGGATTAAAAATATGATAATTATAAATAAAAAATGGATTATGACATGTAATTTATAATCCTTTTTTATAATATCCAATTATTATGATATATCTACAATAAATTTTTTCTATTTTATGAAACATAATTTAATTAGGGTTGCACATACACCTTTAACCAAATCTATTAACTGCAATCCCTAATGAAAAAACAATGAAAACAAGATCCCACTGTAACAACTTAGATTTTAATGAGAAATATTTTGTGTTTATGTTATATAAATCATCAAAAGAATATTTCACTACACACAACACTAGCTTTTCTTGCTTTACATGCAACCGCGGCCTTTCTCAATAGCTTGCATTGTACGCAATACCGAGTTTCACTAAACAACGATATGCTATTAAAATATTATTAAAACTAGTCGTTATGAATAGAAATACCCAATTTCTGAATTTTTTTTATATTTTATCTTTCAAAATGAACTTCATTTTAGTATTAGTAATATCCAAATTATCATTGGGTGAAATTTTTGTTTTTTTCAGAAAACATTAAATTTTTTATGAATAGTGAAAACACTCGGTTACTATTTAAAAATAGAATTTTTATTTAAATAATTATTTATTTTATTTAAATTTATTTTAGGATAAAATTGATATATAATACCTATATATGTTCAAGGCAATTCATTTGAGTCATTTTATAATAATTATATATATATAAAAATTTTATTGAACTTTTCACCGTTTTTTATCCACCGCCTAGGAGAATTTTTAAATTTATATAAAACTTAATTTTACCACTTCTGTGAGTGGAAATTCGAAAACCCGAGTGACACGGTTAATATCAAGGACAAAAATGTGGTTTAATGAGATGAAAATACTTTTTGGTTAATAGTAACTTTTTACTTTTTTAACCACAGTTAAAAGTAAATATGGTAATTAAGGGAAAAATGATATTATTATTACCCTAACAGATGTCCTAATTCTATTGAATAAGTTTAATTAGACCAAATACATCCTTATGAATAAAATATGACCAATTAGACCCACTTGGATTAGATTAAGAAATTTATTATTAATTTATTTGAAGAAGGGTTAAAAAACTTAAAATCAAAGTTTAATAACTAATTCATTTTTATAGGTTTATACATATGATAAATTAGACTATAAATATTCATTAGAAAGTTAAAAATATTTCCTAAATAATAGTATTTTATTTGTAATTTTATACGATAAATAATTTAATTTATTTATGACACAATGATCATGCAGTAATTATCTTATTAATGAAATATTGACATAATTGATGTTATAAATACCCAAATAAATTTAATTTGAAACTTTTTATGATTTAAAATAATATTATAGGTCAATATAACATGTTAGTATTGATTTAA
This sequence comes from Viscum album, assembly GCA_963277665.1. Lineage (NCBI taxonomy): Eukaryota > Viridiplantae > Streptophyta > Magnoliopsida > Santalales > Viscaceae > Viscum > Viscum album. The sequence goes on from OY728143.1 coordinate 223,068,557, forward strand.
TTAACTTTTTTCGAACTAATCTTTCTGTTATGAATTTCACAAAAATTAATTACCTAATATTGACAAAATTGAAATAAAATAGTTTTTAAAACAAATTTGATATTATTAATTGTTATTTTAATCCTAAAAATATAAGGTTCATCCAAATGAATTATATAAGGTTATATATATTAATAATAAACATCTTTGGGTTCATTAGTCTTGTTATAGTAAGTTTATTAACCATATTGTTTAAGAAACCAAAAAGACACGGTAAAAGTTAAATTATTTAAATTAGAGTTAAATCTAAATGATTTGGTTATAATAGAACCCTAAACTTGTCGAAATTTAACTGGATGAGAGGCTTTCGACCCATCCACACCTTAAATTCTTAAGAAATCAATTTGGATCTATTAAAAACGAATATGACTTTATAATAAAATAATATTTTACGTTTTCCTAAGGTGCCCCTCTCCTCCCTTATAAAAGGGAACCTCCTCCCTATCTTCCGCAGACCACTTTGATCCTTCAATCTCGACCAAAACCTGCCAAATTCCCTTCTCCGCTTCCATAGAAACATCCTAGAGGTCCGGGTCTTCTTCAAAGACAAATTTTAGTGCCCTGAGAGGAGGTCTCAAAGGGGCTCTTCTAAGAAGAGGTAATGTCCGTTACCGATTCTTTCAAATATATTTCTTCTTCTACTTATTCTTCTTTAGTTATTTCATAATGATGTAATAAAATAAGTATCACTCATATACTGATATGTTATTATAAGTATGAAACACCCCTATTTCACCATCTATCCATACTACAGAAAACGAAATCACCGCACGTGCATACATAATGAATACAGTCTCCATGCCGTGGTGTAATCTATTTTCCACCACCACCTTACTTGGATAGGTATAATGGTGTAAATAATAAATATATATGATTATTGTAAATTTATATTGATTCTGAAATAGTATACATACACTCCAATTCAATTCCACGATCATGGGAACGATATCACCGCTCGTGCGTATGTACGTAATATCGTCTCAATGATGTGAAGCAACTTGTTCAACATGATTTTCATTGCATAATGATTATATAAATGAATTGAATGAATAAATATAATATATATTACACTAATACCATTCTGGAAATGAGTTGTATATAACAAAAAAAGGGGAATAAGAATTTATTCTATAAAACACACATTGGAACATACAGAAATAAACACCCGAATAACAAGAAGCAATGAAATACTACTAATTAGAAGCTAAGAATATGACCATATATGATATCATTAAAATATTTATGATTATGGAATAAGTCAATGACATTATTTAAATCATTATAAAGGAGGTTCAGACAGTTACGAAGGAAATCAGACCTAAGGTAAGGGAAAATCTCACAATCTCATTTTTATCCAAGATTGTTTATTCTTCAGAATTTACTGGGGAATATTTATCATCCACATCCATGTTTCCTTAATATTTAATATTATTTCCAACCACCTACAATTTTTTCAATCCAATTTTACCCCTCGTTGAGTTTTTAGTAAAATATATGAAATGAATCTTTTGTCGTTTTTCATAGGAGGTACTTTTTGCCTTTTCCAGCCAAACTACGAGAAAAATGTTTTTTTAACTTATACAGCATGAATGGATTTTTAGAAAATTATTTCCATGAATATTCCTTTACATGTTTTAAATTATATTTATAATCAACTCCTTTTTATTCAATGTTATATGACATGTTAGGAAAGTAAAATGTTTTGGAAGTAGAAAGGATATTTTCCTCAAGAATGGAGTTCAAGTGTTTTATCAAAATTATTTTCCATCTAAGGTAATATAGGGTTTTTTTTATATCCCTATTTTTACATTGATTTGATTATGTTATGATGGAATTATTTTTTGGAGATCATTTTAGGGATTATGTTATGATGACATGGTGTTTAAGACTCCAATTTTTATTACATGGTTTATGCTATGATGTATTGTTTATGATTTTGTGCCACACATAAGAATGGTATAATTATGAGATTGGTGGGACCTATATATCCCTCCAATCCACTGGGTAATGATTTATATCTCATGGGATAGACATGGCTGGAACAACAGGTTAATCTGGTTCAGTGAAACAGGACTGAAACGAGGAGTGAACTCGGTTCAGAAATGGACTTTGTCTGCTAAGATACTCTTGGCTATGAGTCTTGACTACTAGGAAATGATTATCTATGATTATTTGTGTATGCCACAAATTTTCAGGTTATATGTTATGATTATTGGGATTACATTTCACTACTATGATTTATCCATTGTTATGAAATTATGATCTCTTTTGCAGGTTAAGATTTCCAAAATGTTATGTTCTTATGAATATGATGTGATTGCAATTTTTTTTTACCATTACTGAGCATTTGAGCTCCCGTCTTGTATTTTTTCATTCCCCAGGTTAAGAAAAAGGTTATTTAGTTGGATATGCCAAAAGGGAATCTAGATATGGAGAAATAAATGGGAGACAATGTAGATGCTTTATGAACTAGTTGTTTATGTTTCCGAGATTCTAACGACTCTATACCTATACAGTCCTTTAATCATTTTGTTATATGTTGTAATAAGTGTGATTCAATTCTGATGTAATAAAAATGTATGTAAAGTATGGGTCGTTATAGTTGGTGTCAGAGGGAGGTTATAGTAAACCTTTGGAAACTAGGAAGTGAAATCCTTAGTAAGAACCCTCAGGATATGTCTAAGCATAAAACACAATCTTAGTGTTATAGAAATGGACATGAATAATCATTGATAAGACCTTAAGTGTAAAATATTATTCTTGATTATGTGGTTTTCCTATTAGTGTTTCTCACACTATTCTTCTTGGGTTTATTCAATGGGTGGAACTCGAGGGAACCGTGTTAATGTGGAATGTGACGGGCAATGCAATTATTATCCCCCTGAGTAACCAAACGTTAAGTGAGGTGGAATGAATAATCTTGTAGCCATGCTCACACAACCTTCTCAAGCTATGAATCATGCAGGACATCCAAATGAGAATAGTAAGGAACAACATTCTATTGAATCCTTCATGAGGCAGTGTCCACCTTGATTCAGTGGGTCTTCTGATCCATTAGTGGCTGAAAAATGGACCGGAACCACTGAAAATATATTTTCAGTTTTTCAATGTTCTGATCATGATAAAGTCATCTTATCAGTGTATCATTTTGAAAGAGATTTTGATCAATGATAGAATCTTATTAAGAATATGAGGCAAAGGGATGAAATTGAGTCCATGGAATGGGACAAGTTGAAGAACTTATTTTTCAATAAGTATTTCCCTCTTATACTTTGAAAAAATATAGAGAAAAAGTTTCTTGAACTAAAGCAAATGGATGATGAATCTATTGGTACCTATGAAGCAAATTTTACAAGACTCGCAAGGTACTCTTTCGGAATTATTATCCAACATGAGAGTAAGATCGATCAATCCACGTGTGTCTTAAAACCAAGTCTTCGAAGGGAATTATCCATAAGGGACTTCAATAGCTACGAGGAAATTGTTTGATGTGGTCTCAAGGTTGAGATGGAGATTGGTGTAACCCATCAGTCTCATGGGTTTGATAATAAGAGGAAAATTGAATTCAATGGAAAATCTAAATAGCACACTGAAAAGAAGATGATCCTTCCCTTATGCTCAATGTGTTGAATGTAAAATGTAGGGAGTTGTCTTAAAGGGACAAGTAAATGTTTCAAATGTGGAAAGGAAGGTCATCAAGCATTTGAATGCCGCAATGATGGGAAGAAGATGTCTAGTGATGCGAACAAATAAAAGGCTACACAGAGTGCACCTCCTACCCTTCAATGTTAAAAGTGAAAGGAAATGGGTCATTATGCCAATCGATGACCTAATCCAAGGGTTTATGATGATGATCGACGTCAAAAAACTCCTAAGGCTAATGACAAAGGAAAGTCACATGAAATTTCTATCAACGATGTGGAGTACGATAACGAAGTGGTGAAAGGTACACTTACCATCCACTCTATGGTAGAAAATGTTTTATTTGATTTTGGATCCACCCAATCTTTTATCTCTAAAGAATTTTCTAAGGGTATCGCCGTATTACCTCAATTATTAGATGTTGAGTTAGCTGTGACAACCCCTAATGGCACAACAGTCGCATCAAAAGTTTATAATTCTTCCCCGATTGAAGTTTGTTGGAAAGTTATTCCTGCAAATCGCGTGATCCTTCATATAGTGGAATTTTATGTGATTCTTGGAATGGATTGGATTTCTTTATATGGATCTCATATCAATTTCCAAAAAAGGGAAGTCACATTTCATATTCCAGATCAATTTATGATCATCAATCGATGAAAGGATGAACATAACATTCCAGTGGAAATTATTTCCATCTTATGGGTCTTGATTCCACTTAATGAAGGTTTTTTATCTCAAATGGTTGGTGAAAAACTCATGATTAAGAATATGACCATTGTACGGGAGTTAGATGATGGCTTTCCTGAGGAATATCTGGGTCTTCCACCAAATCGTGAAGTTGAGTTTTCAGTAGAACTCATACCAGGTGCTTTGCCTATTTCAAAAACACCTTATAGAATGGACCAAATTGAGTTGCAGGAATTGAAGAAGCAACTCCAAGAGAATCTTGATAATGGATTCATACACCCTAGTGCATCACCTTAGGGAGAACAGGTTCAGTTAGTTATGAAGAAAGACAGATCCATGAGACTCTGCATTGATTATCGAGAACTTGACAAGATCACTATGAAGATAAAATATCCTCTCCCGTGCATTGATGAATTATTTGACCAACTACACAGAGCTCGATAATTTTCCAAGATCTATCTTCATTCAAGGTATCATCAATTAAGGGTCAAAATGGAGGATATACCAAAGACGGTTTTACATACTAGGTATGGACACTATGAATTTATAGTGATACCATTTGGTCTTACTAATGCCCCTACTATCTTCATGGATCTGATTATTAGAGTATTTAGAGACTATCTACATCATTTTGTGTTAGTCATTATAGACAATATTCTTGTCTATTCAAAGAGAAATGAAAAACATGAAGATCATTTGAGAATAATATTAAAGACCCTGAGAAAAGAGAAGCTTTATGAAAATTTTACCATGTCTGAATTTTGGCTTAAAAAAGTTGCATTTTTTGGGTGACATACTCTCAAAAGAGGGGATATCTGTGGATCCATAAAAAACAGAGGTTATAGAAAGATGGTCTAGACTAAAAATAGTAACTGAGATCCGATGTTTTCTTGTTTTGGTTGGATATTATCGACGATTTGTGAATGGTTTTTCACAATTATCTAATCCAATCACCAGGTTGACTTGAAAAGGAGTTATGTTCGTATGGATGGAGGAATGTGAAGGGAATTTCAAGGAGTTGAAAAGAAAGTTATCCAGTGCACATGTTCTCTCACTTCCGTGTAGTGGAGAATGGTTTGTGATCTATAGTGTTGCATCCACGAAGGGATTGGGGTGTGTTCTTAAGCAAAATGATATGGTGATAGCTTATTCCTCACGACAGCTAAAAATACATGGGCAAAATTACCCAACTAATGACTTGTAGTTAGATGCAATAATATTTGGTTTAAGGATTTGGAGGAATTACCTTTATGGTGAAAGGTGTGATATTTATACGGATAATAAAAGTTTAATGTATATTTTCACACAAAAGAAGCTGAATATGCATCAAAGAAGATGGTTGGAGCTGATTAAGGATTACAACTGCTCAATTCATTAACACCCTGGGAAAGAAAACAAGGTGGCAGATGTATTAAGTTGACCAGACCATGCTAGCTATCCATGATGAGGATCACAAAAGATCAAATATTAATGGATTTACAAAGGATGGATATTGGAATTATAATGGAAGGGGAAAATCATATCTTTCTCAATTGAATGTTCAACCATCTATACGTGTGAAGATTAAAGAGGTGCAGAAAGAAGATGTGGAGTTAAAAAAGAAGGTGATAAATATTCCTGAATTCAACCTTGATTGTGATGGGATAATAATGTTCAGGAATCGGGTCTGTGTTCCTCCCATCCCAGAATTAAAGAAGGAGCTGCTTGATGAGGCTCATAGTTCTTCATTCTCTATTCATCTTGGAAGCACAAAGATGTATAGATACTTGAAAGTGTACTTCTGGTGGGATGGCATAAAAAGAGATGTTGGTGAATATATCTCTCTATGCTTGGTTTTTCAGCAAGTTAAAGCTGAGAGACAGAAGTCTAAGGGGATGTTTCAACCATTACCCATACCAGAATAGAAATGGGGAAATATCACTTTGTACTTTTTCACCGGACTTCCTAAAACATCCAAAGGAAATAATGCTATCTGGGTCATAGTTGAACGTCTTACATAGTCGGCACACATCATTGCTATTAGAGAGCATTTTACTCTGGATCAGCTTGCCAGGATATATATAAAGGAAGTGGTAAGATTGCAAGGAGTACCACTTTCTATTATATCTGATCGAGATCCAAGGTTTACCTCAATGTTTTGAGGAAGTCTTCAGCATACTCTGGATACATAGTTGAGTTTCAGCACTACTTATCATCCTCAGACAGACGGTCAGTCTGAGAGGATGATTCAAACTCTAGAAGATATGTTGAGAGCTTGTTCTGTGGATTTCAAAGGTGGTTGGGATCAACACCTACCTTTGGTGGAATTTTCTTATAATAATAGCTTTCACTCTAGTATTCATATGGCTTCTTATGAAGCTCTATATGGAAATAAATGCAAGAATCCAACTTGCTGGGATGATGTTGGGGAAATAAATCTATTAGGACCTGATCTGGTTGATGAGATGGCCGAAAAGGTCCATTCTATTCAACAACACATAAGAGCAGCTCGGAGTCGACAAAAAAATTATGCCGACAACTGAAGAAAAGACTTAGAGTTTGAAGTGGGTTATAAGGTGTTCTTATGAATATATCTTTGGATGACAGTAATGAGATTTGGAATGAAGGGAAAGCCGAGCCCTCGGTATATCGGTCCTTTTGAAATATTGGATCGTGTTGGAAAGGTATATTAACGATTGGCGATTCCACTGAATCTCTCCAATGTTCATGATGTGTTCCATGTGTCTCTCCTGAGAATGTACATCCCCGATCCTTCACATATTCTCGGCTCAGAAGTTATACCGCTGGAGCAAGATCTTTCTTATGAAGAACAGCGAATATAGATTCTGGATCGAAGTAAAAAAGTCCTACGGAATAAGACCACTCTCTTGGTGAAAGTTTTATGAAGGAACCACCAATTTTAAGAAGCTACATGGGAGCTTGAGGATATTATGAGTGAGAGGTATGCTCATCTGTTTGTTACAAATGATGAATTTTGAGGGCGAGATTCATTTTAAGGGGGGTAGAATGTAACACCTGAGATTTTAATGAGAACTATTTTGTTTTTATGTTATATAAATCATCAAAGGAATATTTCACTACACACAAAACTAGCTTGGATTTCTTTACACGCATCCACGACCTTCCTTGATAGCTTGCGTTGTACGCAATACAGAGTTTCACTAAACAACGATATGCTATTAAGATATTATTAAAACTAGTTGTCATGAATAGTAATACACACTTTTTCAAATTTTGTAAATTTTATCATTCAAAATGGACTTCATTTTTGGATTTGGAATATCGAAATTATCCTAGGGTGAAATTTTGGTATTTTTCTGAAAGCATTCAATTTTTTATGAATAGTGAAAACACTTGGTTACTATTTAAAAACTGACTTTTTATTTAAATAATTATTTATGATTTTAAAATTTATTTTAGGTCAAAATTGATACATAATACCTTTATAAGTTAAATTCAATTCATTGGAGTCATTTTATAATAATTTTAGATATATAAAAATTTTATTGAACTTTTCACCATCTTTTACCCACATCCTAGGAGAATTTACAAATTTACATAAAACATAATTTTAATGCTTATGTGAGTGGAATTTCTAAAATCCAAGAGACATGGTTAATATCAAGGACTAAAATTTGGTTCAATGAGATGCAGATAATTTTTCATGAATATTAACTGTTTACTTTTTTACCACAACTAAAAGTAAATAGGGTAATTAAAGGAAAAAATGATATTGTTATTACACTAACACATGTCCTAATTCTATTGGATAAGTTTAATTCGACCAAAAACAACTTTAGGAATAATATATGACCATTTAGGCCCACTTGGATTATATTAGGACATTTATTGTTAATTTATTTAAAGAAGGGTTAAAAGAGTTAAAATCAAAGTTTAATAACTAAATCATTTTTTATAGGGTTATACATAAGATAAATTCAACTATAAATATTCCTTAGAAATATAAAAATATTTCCTACATAATTGTATTTTATTTTTAATTTTAGACAATAAATAATTTACTTTTTTTTACACAATGATGATGCAGTAATAATCTTATTAATGAAATATAGAAATAATTGATTTTATAAATACCCAAATAAATGTAATTTGAGACTTTTTATGAATTAAAATAATTTTCTATGTTAATATGACATGTTAGTATTGATTTAATAAACTTTTTTCTAACTAACCATTCTGTTATGATTTTCTCAAAAATCAATTACCAAATAGTGTCAAAATTGAAATAAAATAGTTTTTAAAACAAATTTTATATTATTAAATGTTATTTTATTCCTAAAAATATAAGGTTAGGCCAAATGACTTATATAAGGATATATATATTAATAATAATCAACTTGGGGTTATTTTTTCTTGTTATAATATGTTTATTAACCATATAGCGTTAGAAAACAAAAAGACACAGTAAAAGTTAAATTATTTAACTTAGAGTTAAATCTAAATGATAAGGTTAAAATAGAACCCTAAAATATTCTAAATTCTATATTGTGAGATTAGTTCGACCCATAACCACCTTAGCTTATACATAAATAAATTTGGAGCTATTAAAAACAGAATACGGCTTTACAATAACATAATATTTTATGATTTCCTAAGGTGCCCCTCTCATCCCTTATAAAAGGGAACCTCCTACCTCTCTTCCTCAAACCACATTGAGCCTTCATGCTCGGCCAACCCCTACCAAATTCTATTCTCCACTTCCCTATAAACATCCTAGAGGTCCTGGTCTTCTTCAAAGACCAATATTAGTGCCCTAAGTGGAGTTCTCAAAGAGGAGCTTCAAAGAAGAGGTAATGTCTGTTACCAATTCATTCAACCTTATTTCTTCCTCTACTTCTTCTTATTTATTTTTTTCATTATGAATTAATAAAATCAGTATCAATCATATACTTATATTTTATTTTAGATATGAAACAACCATATTTCACTATCTATCCATCCTACGGAAAATGAAATCAACATGCGTGCGTAAGTACGGAATACCATCTCCACGCCGTGGTGTAATCTATTTTCCACCACCACCTTACATCGATGTGTATAATGGTGTAAATAATAACTATATATGATTATTTTAAAGTGATATTAATTCTGAAATATTATAAATTCACTCCAATACAATTCCACAATCCTAGGAATGATATCATCGCTCGTGCGTACGTACGGAATACCGTCTCCACGATGTGATGTGACTCGTTCTACATGATTTTCATTGCATAATGATTATATAAATGAATTTAATAAATAAAAATGATATATATTTAACTAATAAAATTTTGTAAATTAGGTGTCTATAACCTAAAACGATGAATAATAATTTATTCAACAAAACACACATACAAACATAAGGCAATAAACACCCGAATAACAAGTAGCAATGAAATATTACTAATAATAAGCTAAGAATATGACCATAACTGATGTCATAAAAATAATTATGATTCTAGAATAATTAAATGAAATTATTTAAATCATTATATAGTAGGTTCGGACACTTACGAAGAAAATCAAACCTAAGGTAAGGGAAAATCTCACAATCTCATATTTATCCGAGATTGTTTATAATTCAGAATTTACTAAGGAATATTTATCATCCACATCCATGTTTTCATAGTATGTAATATTATTTCCATACACATAAAATTTTTTAAATCCAATTTTATAGTTTGGTGAGTTTTTAGTAAAAGATATTAAAGGAATCTTTTGTCGTTTTTCGTACGAGGTACTTTTTGACTTTTCCGGCAAAAGTACGGGAAGAATGTTTTTTTAACTTATACGGCATGAATGGATTTTTAGAAAATTATTTTGATGAATATTACTTTAAAAGATTTCATGTTTTTTTATAATAAAATTCTTTTTGTTCAAAACTATATAACATGTTAAAAAAAGAAAATGTTTTTGAAGTAGAAAGGATATTTTCCTCAAGAATGGAGTTCATGTGTTTTATCAAATTTATTTTCCATATAAGATAATATAGGGCTCTGTTTATATCCCTATTTTTACATTGATTTTATTATGTTATGATGGAATTATTTTTACGATATCCTTTTATGGATTATTTTATGATGATGTGATGTTTAAGAATCCCATTTTTATTACATGGGTTATGCTATGATGTATGGTTTATGATTTTGTGGCACACATAAGAATGGTATCATTATGAGATGAGTGTGACCTATATCTCCCTCCAATGCATTGGGTAATTATTTATATCCCATGAAATATTCATGGATGGAACGAAAGGTTAATCTGGTTTAGTGAAACATGACTGAAACAAGGAGTGAACTCGGTTCAGAAATGGACTTTGTCCGCTATGATAGTCTTAGATTTGAGTCTTGACTACGAGGAAATGATTCTCTATGATTATGTGTGTATGACACAAATTTTGATGTTTTAAGTTATGATTATTGGGATTACATTTCAATAATATGAATTTTCCCATGTTATGAAATTATGATCTCTTTTGCAGTTTATGATTCCCAAAATGTTATGTTCTTATGAATATAATGTGATTGATATTTCTTTTTTTACCCTTATTGAGCATTTGAGCTCACCCTATTGTATGTTTTATTTCCCCATGTCAGGAATACTGTTATTAAGTAGGATATGCCAAAAGGGACTCTAGATATGATGAAATAAATGGGAGAAAATATAGATGCTTTATGAACCAGTTGTTTATGTTTCCCAGTTTCTAAAGACTATATACCTATACCGTTCTTTCCTTGTTTTGTTATATGTTGTAATAATTGTGCTTCAATTATGATGTAATAACAATGTATGTAAAGTATGGGTATTTATACTCGCTGCCAAATAAACTACCATTCAATTTATTTTCATAAAAAATTATTTATTTGATCAAGGTAGTATGAATATATTTTTATGTACTTAATACAATAATAATGATATCCTCTATAATAACTTCCCCAACTAGATTTAAATCTCAAAAATATTTTGAATAAGAAATAATAAAACACCTTTTCCAAAAAAAATATTTATAATTTCCTTAATTTATTCTCAAATTGAATGTAATATTTTTTTGAATATTCCCCCAATGGTAGATAATGATCAAAAATACAATGGATATCAGGAGAAAAATATCTCAAACTATTTTTCAAATTCATGATTCTCATCTCAAAATTATAGTTATTTTGGTGATGATTTCCATATCATAAATGTATCTTATTATAGAGAAACCATTTATGACTTATTAAAAAATTTAAATGTGAAAAGAGGGTTAAAATTATTTATAATTCATTTTATTTTCCCATGAAGAAATAAATTTCATTTATATAGAGTCATCAAAGGTGCTCAAAGGGTAAATCACCAATTTTTTCTATGAATTGAGGAAACATAGTTAGATGAATTATGATGCCACATATTGATCCATTTCTCCAAATAGTATTTTGTAGTCTAGTGATAATTTTCATTATATTATTTCCCCACTTTTATATAGGATGAATAATACAATTCATGATTTTATTATTCTTTTTCTATATATATTTTCCTAGTGAAATTTTATGCATCTCCACACATTGTCCAAAATTTTATGATTTCTTGCACCCCGCCATATATGTTCTCCTTAATCTAAATAAATCATTGTTACATAATATTTTATAGAGTAATTCAATCTATGTGAACCATCTAGTAGTACCCTCTTCATGTCCTGTATAAGGGGAAGACATAAACACTTCAAAAACATAAAAAATATATTATTTTTCATTATGTATATATAATTTCCCACCATCTACTACAAAAATATTCATTAAAAAATCTTCTTCATTATATTTGGAATAAATTATATTTAATATGTTATGAAAAATAATAAATTTATTGGAAAACGAGTTATTCTTCTCTATTCATAAATATAACAATATCCATTACTACTATATAATAGTATTTTATATTATTTTTAGTACTAATCATATTCATTATTCGATATTATCCCTTACTCGATGCATAATCCATCTAATTTTATATCATATGGTGTTATTGTATCAAGTAGTCATAATCCATTATATATAAAAAGAATTATTTGTGTCTCATTCTTATCATAAACTGTGATAATATATTCATCAAACTATTATAGAATGTTATATATTATATCATACACTATATAGATAATGTATCCAAAATTTTAATAAATATTTTACTTTTTATATATCTAGGTCTTAACCATGATCTTCCTTTTAGTGGACTTTCAATTTCCATGATACATTGAATATTATAATATAATTCTTCATAAGGACACAATGGAGACTATTTCATTGAATCATCACTATATATTACATATTCATCTTTACCCAATGGTATATTTTATACTAGTTCATCAATCAATGGGTTCTGTATTTCATTAAAAACATCACCTTCCCTTGAACAAGTCAATTTCCCACCATTATATTTAAAAACTGTTATCGTTATTGTAAAATTAAATAAATAATTAAAAATTATTACTTGTAACCTACTAAACCTACGAATCCTTGAATAATATTTATGTTCATCAAGGTACAACATTATTTTAAGTACGTATTTCATTGATGTGTCAATTAATATTATATAATTTTAAAATAGATTTCTACGAGAATATAATTTAATGAGATGAAGTTCACACTTCGTATATTTACCAATATTTACATTCATTATGGAATATATAATTATTTAAATAAGAATATAATTATCTTCATATCATATAGAGTATGTCACACTATAGAAAAATATACTGACCAAAATAGTTTTTTCTATTGCTTGAAAACAATATTCATCGGATATATAATGTCATAATGTGTATTGGTCTTTCAAAAAGGAATAACTGTAAATTCATAATTAAAATACCTTATTTGAACTATATTTTTTTGTGAATCAAGATTATTCAACATTATATAACATATATTAGAGAGAGTACATATATTCTATAATTAATCGATTCCTTATATTTGATCAATTAAGTCAGCAATAATTGATAGAGGAAAATTATTCTCTCTATTTAATGAAATCATCTTCCTATAGTGAAAACACAATAACATTAAATCATTTTTATTTCTTAAATTAAATATAGTATCCCCATAGTAAAACACAACAGTTCATAGATCATTTATTAGAAAAATCTATAATCTATTTCACTTACACTATGAAATCTAATACTTCCATAAAATTTTATATTTATATAAAGGTATTTTGGTAGGACAGAGCTCAATTCTAAACAAATTTTATATATTAATATATATTGAGATTAAATATATGGACCCGGCCTTAATCATACATCAATCTTGAATTATATAATTAATTAACATTATGGATCTTTTCATTTTTATATCATTAGAGAATTAGTCCATAATATAAACATAACAAACTGAATATTATATTTAGACACTTATACTCAGTATCAATTTTTTTATAAAAAAATTTTATGAAAAATAGTCATGTCTACTTCAATGTTTTAGACATAAGGACTTTTCCATCATGCCATAGTTCACCCTATTCATCTTTATGTGCTGTGAAAAAACATTAAAAAACGTGGGAGGGGAATATAAATCCCTGTAAGGATTATAAAACAATTAGTGAAAACATTAATTCATCAATACAATCATAACATAATCTCTTTAACATACCACATGAAATAATAATATTTATGAATAACACATAGTAATTACAAATAATAAAGGTAACTTGTGGGATCCATAACATACTTAAGTTGTTGCTTTCATAGCTATGTGGGGAGTTAAATTTGGAATACCCATCATAGTATATTCCCTAAATCTCCTTGGAGAAACATTCACATTTACATTCATCACGTTACCCAATGCATTGGAGAGGTATCTTGGAATCACCAAACCTAGGATTATCATTGAACCACCCGTATACATAAACACCTCCAAAGAACCATAACATATTCATATCACATAAAACAAACAAAAAGAAAGATAAAATTTCTACATTTCAATAACAAAATAGAGTTTAAATATATTTACATAAAAATCCATGATCAAAACCATTTCCGATAACAAAATATGTAAAATAATATATAGTATAAATTTACCTTTTAAAAATATACAGGCTTGATAAGGAATCCAATGATCAAATAATACTCGTGGTGGTGGAAAAGATCATTGTCACCGTTTATATTAAAAAGAAACATATTTTTGTCATTTAGTAAAATGACTGTAGAAAAAGAAAGCATTTTAATGATATGAAAAGTCCGTGGTTTTTATACACTGTATAAAACAAATTCATGTATAAAACAATATATTCCACAATAAAAAGATATTGAGATTAAGTCCCTTACCTTGTGACCGTCTTGACTCATTTGATCTTTAATCTCCTGAAAAATAATATAAAGTTAATTTATACCTGCATAATAATATTTTTCAAGTTTATTATTCTTTTTCTTTCACTTATTTCCATGTTATAAACATTATGTAATCATTTATTTTCATAGCGACTATTTGGTAGATATTTGCTACATGAGCCAAAATAAACTTTTTATAATTACAAATTGTTCATGTGGTCAAAATTACATTTTCTCTTGAATGATATTAATTATTTAAATATAATATATATATATCATATATATCCATTATATATATATGTATTCATAACAGTACATAACATTTGGAGATAAAAAATGAAATGCTCCATTCATGGAGACGGTATGTCGTACGTATACATGAACAGTACATTCATTTATATTTCATATTTAGTGGAATTAAAAAATAATGACACATTGGTATATTATAATTTCAGAATAATATTATATATAATTTTAGTAACTCCATCCTTTATACATTCCATGTATTCCATGAATGTGTCGTATCACTTTGAGTGGGCGGTAGTCCGCACTTTCTCAAATGAAATTATCGTATTTACCCATTATAAAAACCATAAAGGTATAATATAAATGAAAAATAGTGAAGTATAGAGAAAATATAAATATAATATATATCACATATAAATATAGTTCCATAATAATGGCCTCCATAATAGGTGGTAGTAGAAGACTGGACAATCATCATTTCGTGAGGCAATAGTTCAACGTCCATAGAAACGGAATGATATTAACCACTAGACGGAGGTTTATGTAAGTGTAGTTCGAATCAATATCATAAAAAAACTATTTTATTAATCATAAATTTGTTTTTATAAAATAAATGAATAAATAGAGTTTAGGGGGTTAGAGAAGTAAAATTAAAGAAAAGAACGTAGGAGAATAAGTTGCATTTAAATCGACTAACCTCATTGTGTTTGAACCAAAAGGATTTCCTAAAGTGCCTTATGCCAAAAATAAGGCTTCTATGTGGAAGAGAGTGATCTTGAGAGATTATTTGGGAAGAGGATGGAAAAGTAAATGTTCTTGAGACATGTGAGTAACTGGTTAGAGGTGAAGGGTTTTTCATAAGGTGGAGGAGGGGAATATTAGGATTTTTTGCAATTATTATTTTACTATATAATGATTTTTGGTTTCTGAAGGTCCAAAACATATTAAATATTAAGATAATATGACTATTTTTTTAAATCAAATCATCCTATAAAAATTAAACAGATTTTGGAAATTTTTTTAACATTTATATTCTTATTTATTTAAATAATTCATCAATGAGGTAAACATTGCATCATTATTGTGTCATAAATAATTTTATTTAGTTGATGTCTAAAAATTATAAATACAATTCCATGAGGTTGTAAATATTATTAAATTTGAAAATTATATATATATTCAAAGATATATCCTATATAACAACTTGTAAAAATTGATTTACTGAAATATATATATGTTTATGTTATTTTGGTCTTTATTTTAAATTAATTAATATAAATTGTCATTATCACTCCCACAAGGCTCTATGGGGTCCCAAAATCAACCAAAGGATTCCCATTATTGGAAAAGTATCAAAAAATTGGATTAGAACACATGTTAGGATAATCTTATATAATTATAATATTATATTTACCTTTAATTACCTTATTTACCTTTAACAACGGTAAATAAAACTCAAAAGTTACTATTAACATAAAAATATTTTCATCTTATTGAACAAAAATTTTACTTATTAATAAAATCCTTGTATGTAGAATATTCTAAATTCAATTCACAAAAGTGTAAAAAATTTATTTAAATGAAAATGATGGTTTTTTATCTACTACCTAGTGATTTTACTATTCATTGAAAATTGATGTTTTTCAAAAATATACCAAAATTTCAGCTTCAGATATATTTGATATGCCAAATTTTTAAATGATATATATTTTACTAAATTAAAATCATAGAATTATAATTAATTAATTTAAAAATAATTCTCATTGTCAAAACAAAAAGCATGTTTTTAAAAAATAATAACTATCATAATATTGAAACTTTTTATTTCTATTTTCGATGTAAAATTTCATCCAAGGACCAACATTGGAATAAATGGTAAAAATATAATCTAATTACACATTAAAAACAATTAAAAAGATAATCTAAAAATGTAGATAAATAAAATAAAAAGGCATTTTTGAATTAAAATACAGTGTTTCCCATTATTCATTAAAAAATAAATTTTATCAGACAAATACAAAAAATTTATGCAATGTAAAATTGGATAGCACAATTATAAATAAAATTTTTATTCGGTAAAATAGAACATATAAAAGTATCCAAAACATTATTTAAATAGGTTTTTCCATCAAAACACGCTAAATCGCTCTTTTAAATAATATTTGACTATTTTAGCGAAAAATTAAATTTATTTGCATTGTAAGTCTATAAATTTTATTGGATAAATGCAAAAAAATTTAACAAACATATATAGTCATATATTAGTTAGTTCTATTCATTCTCACCATTACAAAATCTAGGTGTTAACTACCATTTAAAATAATATTATATTATTATTTATTATTATGACTCATCATTGTATGCAATAATAGAATTTTGAGAAACCTATTGTTAGGTATCAGGTATGCCATCAATCCTAGAATCCCATTTAATGTAAAATTATTTTATAATTCACACAGATTAATAAGGTTTAAAATGTCTTATTCATTATTTACCAGAGATGTTGCATCATTCCACCTTTTTGGAAATTGAATCCCCACAATTTTAGTCACATATCAAATAAGTGGCGGTATTTATCCCTTAGTGGATTTTCATATTCCCATGTAGCCACTTCAAATATTTAGTTTTTTCAAAAAAACTTTACCTAATGAATTACCAAATTCCGTAACACATTCTCTTTATTTTCAAGATTCTAGACTGGTAATTCCTTAAACGAGATATTCTCTTCCAATAGAACATCCTCTAGGCTCAAAACTTGAGATTGATCCTACCTAAAATTTGTCAACATTGAAACATGAAAAACATTGTGTACCTAAGATAAACATGGAGGTAATTACACTCTATAGGAAATTGATCTAGATTTCCCCAGTATTTCAATTGGTTTAATGAACCTCTAACTATACTTTCCCTTCTTACAAAAACACATCACCATTTTCCATGTAGAAACGTTGAGAAAGATATGATCCCCTACCTCAAAAGAGAGATCCTACATCCTCTTATAGTCATAATTTTTCTACCTTCTATGAGATGTTCTCATATTCTTATGAATCAAAAATACTTTTTCTACCATTTATTCTACCAAATCTTGTCCCATCCACTTCCTTTTAACATATTCATCCCTATAATATAGATTCTGACACCACTTCCAATATAATTCTTCAAATGGAGCCATCTGTATATGGTAATGGAATCAGTTATTATATGAAAATTCAACCAATGAATGATGTTGGTTCCAACTTACCTGGTAATCCTATGAGAAAGCACGTAGCATATCCTCCACGGTCTGAATTGTTCATTCTGATTTCCAATATGATTTTGAATGAAATTTTATATTAAAATATAGTTCATTACCCCACGAGTTCTGAAAGACTTTCTAAATGTTGGAAGTAAACATGGGATCACGATCAGATAAAATTGAGAGGGGAACTCTATGAAACCTGACTTTCTCTTTAACATACAACTGAGAAAGATGATCTATAAGAAAAGTATCTTGAATAGAAAGGAAGTGAGAAGATTTAGTCAATCAGACATCAATAAAACAGATTTCATTATTACCTCGATCTGTCATTTCTAATCCCCCATTGATGTCCATGGAAATATTTTCCCATTTCCACTATCGCACGGTAAATACTTAAGCATTCATTTCGGTAACATCAGCTATAATTTAACCAGTTGACAAGTCAAACACATCATAGTTAAATCAGCAATATCTCTTTTCATTCCACCCCATCAGTAATACTCTTCATGATCTATGTACATCTTAGCACTGCTAGGATGAACTGAAAACAAATAATTATAAGCTTCCCATAATTACTCATTTTTCAACTATGAATCACAAGGCACACATAATCTCTTCCCTAACCCGAAAACAAAAATATTATCAATGTTAAAATCAGGAAACATAAACTTTTGAACAAACTCTACATTTTTCTGCAAATCAATATCATCTTCCTGAACTTGCTTAATTTTTTCAAATAATTATGATTTCACTTATACCTGAAACAAAACAAAGGGATTTCCTACACAAACCACCTCTATGACTAATTTTATCAACCCTTTAATCAAATGATCAATTTCCAAACGTAACAATGTTAATTTAACATTACTTTTTCAACTCAAATAAGCCACATTATTTCATTTTACTGGATGGTAATGAATCACGGATTCATAATATTTGATTAATTCCATCCATCTCCTTTATCTCATGTTCAATTATTTATGAGTGAATATATACGTAATATATTTGTGTTCAGTATATATTTCACATTTTCCTCCATATAAATGATGGCTCCAATATTTTAAAGTGAAACAATAGAAACTAATTACAATTATTACATATAATAATTTAACTCATGAGGATTCAACTAACATAAAGAATAAGCTATTACCTGATAATTATGTATAAAGACATAGCCTAATCCTTTCAATGAAGCATCACTATAGATAAAAAACTCACCATTTCTAGAAGGCAGTGCAAAAACTGGAGCATTTACCAATCTTTCTTTCAATTCATGAAAACAATCATAAGATTGTTTTTTCCAAATATACATAACTCCTTTTCGAGTTAACATAATCAGTGGGCAAGTTAACAGTGAAGTTTTTTAAAAAACGTCCATTAATTAATTTCCACAACCATGAAATATATGGATATCAGTTATATTTGTGGGTCTTTTCCATTTTTCAAAAACATTTGTTTCATCAGGATAGACAGTTATGGAATTTTTTGGAACAATGATACCAAGGAATGAAATATTATGTTACCAAAATAAACTCATTTTGAATTTCACAAAAAATTTCTTTTCTTTTAAGGTTTTCCAGAAAACCATTATATGAATTTCATTCCCATATATTATTTTAAAATAAACCTAAATATCATCAATTCAAAAACTTTTCCAAGAATTCAAGCAAATTTATTTTCATATGATCCATTAATATAACAGGTGCATTGGTTAATCCAAATAGAATAAATAAAAAACATAATGGACATGTCAATTTCAAAACATAGTCTTGATGAATTTTGGGTTCCTTTACTTTCAACTTATGGTACCCCAACCACAAATCAATCTTCAAAAAATACTATACTCCCTGAAGCTGATAAAACAAATCACCAATATGAGGAGAAGGATACTTGTCATTAACACTAATGTTATTCAATGCTCTATAATCATAGTAATGTCTCATTGAACTATATGTCATTTTAATAATCAAAATAGAAGAACCCCAGTGTGATGTGCCAGGTCAAAAGAATCATTTATCTAATAACACCTACATTTGATTATTTAACTCTAAATGTTCAATATGATCCATAATATATGGAATTTTTGAAACTGTCTTTGCATAATGGATATAGTAAGCAATAAATTCATCTTCCTGATAATATATAATACCAGGAAACACATCAGGAAAAACATCAAGATACTCATTTACCACTAGGACATCATTAATCTGAACAGTTCCTTCATTTACAACAATATGTTAAAGGTAACATTTATTTCCATCTTTTTCTAGTTTCTTAACTTCCTGATATATTATCAATATTAATGGATCATTCTTGTACACAAACTAAAAATAATTTTAAAAAGAAACCTAATTATCCATTTAATAAATCATATCATTATAAACAAAAAGCCAATCCAAATCCAAAATAACATCAAACTCTACTAGAGCAAAACCAATAAGTTTTGCAGATAGATTTTTCTAGCACACATGGACAAGAATGTTCTCATAATTTCTTTTTGTCTCATCATATCCTCCTGGTGTTTTTACCATATGTTCAGTATTTATATATTGAGATGGAATTCACAATTTACTTAAAAAATATCTAAAATTAATGAATGTGTATACCTAGAATCAAACCCCACATTGGCATAATATGTTCAATCAAACAATGTACATTATACTACTTCATTTAATGGCCCATAATCTACTGAAACAGTTGCAAAATATTTCACCACCATAATTATCTTTTAGTGTAGTTTATTTCCCTCATTTTTTATCTTAATTGGTCACTCTTTTGAATAATAACCCATTTCATTGCACTAAAAACATTTTACTGATAGTAAATATGATATTGTCCTTCCATTACCCTTATCTTTTTTAGTGCAATTATGAGACTTATGTCCCATTTTACAACATCAGTAGCAATCACCAAAATTCAAAGGAAATTCCCTAGTATTATATTTACCCCAATTTTTACAAACTGAAAACTTATGATTCATTCCATCAGACTTTTTCGAAGTGTTCCCTTCTTTCATCTACTACCTTTACCACTTAATATATTGTTCTTCAAAGTACACCCGATTATCGAAAAACACCATTTACACCTTCTTTAAACATTTAAAATGTTTTCCATAACATTTGGACTCATGAGAAGCTAAATAACATCGATAATTCTTCATTAATCCTAAGTAAAGAGGATTATTTTACTATCAAGATCTCATTTTATGTTTGGAGTATACCATTCTAGTCATGTGAATTTTTATTCAATAGTAGCCACTGAGTAATCCTCCTACCGCAATTCAACAAATTGTTTTTGAATCCTAAGATATACCACCTTAGGAATATATTTTTCATGATTTATACCAAGGAAATCATACAAATCAAGAGAAGAAAAATCCCCACTATCCAAAATATTTATTACCATCATCCATTATTGATAGACTTCCCCTTCAAAATGGTAAATATCAAGACAAACAATTTGATGTTATGAACACCCCATGACATCATAAATATTTTCCTGTGATTTAATCCATCATTAATCCAGCACAAAGTTGGTTGATCCTCTGAATGATGGGGGATGTTGCCTTATGAAATGCTCTACTACTAACATGTTCAACTGTGGTTGATCTGACTAATCTCATGGACAAATACAACCACCGTTATATAGCCAGGGTCAATTGTTCCATCACAGTATAAAATTGTTTTTTTATGATTCCAACCATATCAAGTTGCTAATTTGGATGGTTTCCTTCCTCCTAATGTCATACCTTCATAGCTGCCCTATTTCTTCTGTGGAAAACCAATATCAACATGGAAATATCTTATGCGAACCAACCTTGTAATCTGTAAATTCTATATCATTTAAATCATACCATAAATTAATTTATGGGCGTTATTTTAACATTATTCTATCTCCTAATTTTGTCTACGATGACCTTGGATACCAACTATAAGGACCCAGCTATAAAAATTACATAATCTAGAATTAAATTAATAATTCACATAGAGAATCTTTTCAGGTTTAATGCTTTAGATAATTTGGTAAACAAATATACATAAAATATTGAATATTACATGTAGACACTTATACTCAGTATCAATTTTTTTGTAAAATAAAAATTCATGAAAAAAGTTTCATGTCAAGTTCTATGTTTTTGAAATCGTGTCTTCCCCATGATCCCATCCTTGACCCGATTCGTCATTAAGTCCCATGAATAAAAATTTCAAAAACATAAGATGTGCATAAAAAGATCATTAAGGGTAATAAAAAAAGAATTAAAACATTATTTGATCAATAAATACATAATAAAAGATCATTAACATACCTCCTGAAATCATAATATATATGAATAACACATAGTCATTAAAAATCATAAATGCAACATCTAACATCCATAACATACATATGTTGTAGCTATCACAACTTCATAGGGAGTACCAATGGATTACCCATCATAGTATATTCCATAAATTTTTAAGTTGAAACATTCATGTTTATCTCTATCACGTTACCCAATTCATTGCAGATCTATCTCGGGCTCACCTACACTAGGATTATCATATATCCACTTATATACGTAAACAATTCCCATGAATAATAACATATTCATAACACAAAAAACAATCATAAAGGAAAGGTACCAGATCCTTTTTTCAATAATAATATATCATTTAAATATATTGACATGACTAATCTATTATCAAATCCATTTTAAATACCAAATTATGTAAAAGAGTATATGGTATTCATTTTCCATTTAAAAACTTTATGACTTGTTACGGTAACCAAATATCCAATTATACTCAATGTAGCGGAAAAGGTCATTATCATCAATTATGATAAAAAGAATCATTCATTTTTTTTCATTTAGTAAAACAAATCGTATAGAAATATTCGCATTCAATGAAATTAAAATCAAAAGGTGTTTATACACCTTATAAATGAAATGCATTTATAAAATACAATATGCCTCAATGAATGGAGATTGCGGTGAAGTCCCTTTCCTCGTATCCGACTTGAGTCGTTCATTATTTAATATCTTGAATAATAAACTATAGTTAATTTCTACATTCTTATGAACCTTATTCATTCATTTTATTCATTTCATATCACATATTTCAATGTTATAAACAAAATTATACATTTCTGTTAATAATGGATGTTTTGTCGATATTTAGTACTTGAGTTAAAAATAAAATTTTTATAATTACATGTTTTTCATGTTCTTAAAATTCCATTATCACCAGAAAGTTATTCCTAATTAAATTATAATATATATCTCATATAAATACAGTTCCATCATAATTTCCACCATTAGAGGTTGTAGAATAATATTGAAAAATGATTGTTTCGTGAGGCAGTAGTTCACCGTACACAGAAATAGTATGTTCTTTACCCATTAGACGGAGGTGTGTGTATGTGTAGTGGAAATACATATCATAAAAACAACCAGTTATATTTATGATACTTATGATCAAATATATTAGTTGTATTGGAATACTATATTCATATATACTTTCCTTATGAATAAATATTATATAACATGAATACCTTATGTGGATATTATTATCTAATACAAGGAATCGAAATAAACTTCTTATATGTATCCTATAAGATACCTTTGGATTACAAAGTAATATGGTTGAACACTATTTATTAGAAAAAATGTATAAATTTGAATAAGTGAAAAATTAAACACATAATAATTGATATGGGAGGGAAAAACTATATAATGTCATAATCAATTGAATAATATTGACTAGTATTTACAATTATAAAATTGTAACTTACATATAACCTGGAAGATAACAATATGTTCCTTATTAATTAAATTAATATTGGAGGAAATCTAATTCTATATCATAATCCAAGCCATCATGATATTTATATCATAAAAAACATGTTCCTTGAAGAAATATGAAAACACATACAATACTAATGGTACAATTAGAACGATATATGCCTGAAGAGGATTCAAAATATCATTCGCTAATCTCTAGTTGTTTATGTATAGTGAAATTATCACTTTACAAAACTATTCAATTTTTCATATTGAACATTTCAATTAATAATTAATAATGTAAGGAAAAATAAACTCTAATAATTTCCCCCATTTAAATAAAATGGTGAACATGACAGTAACCAATCCATAGAATGAAAGCTGATATTTGAAAAATATATACAACTTTATAATAATCATCATATTTTAATAATTATATTTGAAAATTAATTAATCTTTCTTAAGTTAAGGAAAGGATTAAAATGGATATAATTAAACCAAAAAAATAATGTTGTTGGTTAAACAATTAATGTTAAACATTCATATAATAATTTATATTAGTGTAATTAAATATATCACTAATAATTTTATCAAATTAAAAAAATTATAAAATCATCATATTTTATTCAAATAATGAAGGTAAAAGATCGATTAATACATTGTCCACATAAAAATGTGATTCATAATAAAATAAGAACATTAAATACACCAAAAAATTTCTCCATTATAAAAAATGTATGACATGATAATTACCCTTCTACAGAAATAAGGAAAATAATTAAACAATACACAATATACCAAAACATAATCAAATATATAAGAGATATATATATATATATATACAT
Source organism: Viscum album (assembly GCA_963277665.1). Taxonomy (NCBI): domain Eukaryota; kingdom Viridiplantae; phylum Streptophyta; class Magnoliopsida; order Santalales; family Viscaceae; genus Viscum; species Viscum album. The sequence continues at coordinate 223,093,315 of OY728143.1, forward strand.
ATAACTAATTCTTATAATTATGAAAATTATAGGAATAATATGGTCATAACTAAAAAAAGTAAAAAATTTATATAATGTTAGTTCGTATAAATACAAATTTATAAAAATCAGATCTATTTGAATTACATTATATGTTATGCCAATATAATTACATATATGAAAAATAGACAACATGATCATATTCCAATTGAATAATAAGGTTGATATTTGAACAACCCATAATAAACGTATAATATATCTGGTATTATTAATGAAATTGGATGTACAATTTTTAAATAAAATATTTGTATTTTTATTTAAAAGGCTACATTAAATATGGTTTATAATAAATATAGAATATTAATTGAGTTCAATGGTTTTCACCGGTAGGATAAATCATACCTTAGGTTTCAAAATGAAAATTTAACATCCAAAATAATATTTCCTTGGAGATTCAATCCATGTAAAAATCAAGTTCCTGATAGAATACAATTTTTCATATTGTAATGAAATAGATAGTTATATTAATATTAAAAATATTATTTTTTACATTTAAAATAATAATGTTTTAATTAATCTGTTGTCATATATGGTTTTTATTTATAATTCAATTTCCAGAAATTTATAATTTGAATTAGAGAGTAATAATATAATTATTAACGAATAATATAAAGGTTAAGTTTGGAAGAAATTTTGGGATATCGAACATAATTTTATTATTCAGCGAATACAAAAAATAATGATTATTATAAAAATGTTATTTCATATTAGTAATTTATGTAATTTATATAGACCATTATGATTTTAATATTTTTTTGGGAGAGTTCTTCAAGGGGGGGTGAAATGAGTTCTCAATAAATGTTTATACAAATAAATATTGTAAATAAAATATAAACTACCGAATAAAATAAATTATCTTGTTTATCAAAACAACAGTTCAATATAAAATATATCATTTTAAAAGATTTTTTAATGAATTATTAGGTCTCAGTTGAATAATTGTTTAAAAATACCATGTCATTTGAGATCAATTTACATTGATAAAACATATATAAACACTAGTTAATATTAATTATAAATGAAATTTTATTGTTCTTAATTAATTGTTTTCTTCAATTTGATAGTATGAAAAACAAGGAAGCACAGTGAAACAATTGTACAAACAGGAGGTTTCCTCTAAAAGTGAGACCTAATCCCCTCTACAGGGAAATCTATTTCTTCCATGATAGTTACAAAAAAATATTCACTAAAATCCATAACCTGTATTCAATATATTATGAATAGAAACAAGATATCCTGGCTAAAAATATTCTTCCACAGTTATAAGTTGGATGAAAGAAAACCATAGGTCACACATGGAACCCTTCCACAAACCCAAAGGTAAATAGTTTGAGGAATGGTGTAATAACATGTATTATTATTGAATATGTTGGAGACAATGTTTGTTGGATAACAATAAGTCAAAAAACTAATCAAATGTTAAAATAAAATATTAGAAAAAGAATTGTCTAATGTGTTCCATATGCTTGTAATCCTTGGATCACAAAGGGAGAAGTGTCTATGATTTGTTCAAGAAAATATAATGCAGAACATTGGATTGTAAAAATATACAAGTATTATTCAATTGATATCTATCTATTTTCTCAATAATCCTTGTTAATGTGTTAAATGTTTTTCTATCATTGATCTTAAAATCACGTGAATTAGTAGGATCGAGAGAATTCCATAATTCGATGGTACAATTATCTTGATTTTTAGTAAGCATTGAACATATATATCATCATCGTTTTGAGATAGGGATCCCACACCATAATATAGTAGTATTTGTATAAAGAGATCCACATTCCTCGGATCATCATTTATTATGTCTTGAAGTAATGGTTCAACCATCTAGTAATATAATTTTTCATTGTACCATTAATTCAAAAGATATTAGACCACAACAATATCTATAGTGATGGTGGCCACTCATCTTCTAGGAATTACATTTCTAGTAGTAACTCCTTTGGAGGTAGCGGTGACTCACTTCCAATGATAACACTTTTTGGTGGTAATGGTTACTTTAGTTCTGCCAATAATGTTGTTATGATTTCAATGGTAGCTCATCCTAGTAGTAATAGTGACTTGAGTGTGGAGGTATCTCATCCTGGATGTATCAATGACTTATGTCTGGCGGAATCATATCATGGTGGTAATGATGACTTTGATTCTAGAGGTAGAGGTGAATCATAACTGATGGTGGCTTTCCATAAAACATAGAATAAATTTAATAGAATAATTATGTACATATAAACAACTATCATACTACATGTGATACATTAGTAATAAATGAACCATGGTTTGTGATAATTAAAATAATATATATCAAACAAACTCCATTTGATGAGGTTCCAACATTCCAATTTTCTTTCATGATCAGAAAACATGTCATTTTATAAATCATTTAGTAAAAATGTAAAAAACATATATGTAAAAATATATTGTGATTAGAAAACAATCTGATTATAACATAAATTCCCAGTTATTCAACCTTTGATAATATCCAATGATAACCAAATTGAAAAAAGCACATAAACAAATTTCATAATGTATGTACCGAATAGAAATGGAAAAAATAATATATGGATTATTTTAATAAAGTACATGATCCCAATCCAAGAGATAACAAAAAATACATATTAACATTGTTAAGGATGGTAGGTGATAATATTTTTCATTCCCATTGTTTTATTCCCTATCTCTATCATCTTCTTGGGAAGAAACTGTTGAAGTATTAGATAGGGAAAAGGGTTAAATGGATGGTAGAGTGGAAGAATAAGGTAGTGGTTCTCTGAAATGAACTGGTCTGAGTATCTGATAGCATCAAAAGAATACATAAATAAAGGATGAAATAGTCGATACATTAGAACTATGGACTAAGAGATTTGAGGCAGACCATACTAAACAATGCCTTTGGTTGTGGATGATATAATTTAATAAATAGGAATAGACTCTTGAGCAATAATTGTGGTTTGTTGTATATGAATATAAGGTTTCAAGAGCTTTATAATGTCCATAATTTTGGAATTTCCTTATTCAATTTCATTAAATAAATATTTATCTTCATCCAATAAAATATAATGATTTTTTGTATGAGCTTTTAACTGACTCATCAATTTATTAGAGTCTCATTTCATTGGTTGCATCGTCTTGTTTTTAGAAACAAACTTGAAATTATCTAACATATCATTCATAGTGAGATCATTGATCATTTCTTTATCTTGTCTGATATCACCATCATACACTTTAATGAATTGAATAATATATTATCTATGAAGTTGTTTCTACAAATATGGATTTTATGAGTTCTCACCTCACACAATGAATTTATTTTTTTCAAACATCTATTGCATCAAATATCTATAAAACTATACTAGATCAATATAATATGAAGATGATGTAGCAGCAATATATGAAAAAAAATCCATATGATGAGAAGTGGAATTCAAAAAATTTGAAAAAGTGTTTTGTAGATAATTTATTGATTATTTCAAACAAGCCACCCCAGGTGTAAATCTTAAATTTTCAACATCCATTTCATGAATACGAAAAATAAATCTTAGTTTAATATGAGTTGGGTCTATCTTTACCAAATATATAACATTGTATTCATTAATAAGAAATGTAAGAGATGGTTCAGAGATCAAAACATTTGAAAAGACTGAGACAAATTTATTTCTAATGGTTTCTATATCAGAATTAACATCACTATGTATATAATTGAAATCATCAAGGGTTAAAATATTAAGAGGAAACCGAAATGGATAAATTAAAATATTTCATTCTCATTTGATTATGTATCCTTTTCTACTTTTTCTGTTTCAATGGGAGTGAATACATATAACTTTCCTGCTTCATCTAACAGATTTAGTAGGAATCCATAAATTCTAAAATAATAGTCATCATCGGAATCACTATATTTCATCCCAATTCTTATCAAATCATGATATTCCGATCATTATTTATAGGATCATAACAATTATATGACATATGGATGAATTGGAGTGTAAGTTTACTTTTTATAGATTTTTTAAACTTTAGTTCTTATGGAAACACGTCAGGTCTATTGTAGTTGTAATGGTGGTGTCAGTATAGTATTGTCAACTTCAACTAATAGATTTACATGAATGAAATTGAACTCCCGCGTTTTAGTATCAAGAACCACCTTTGAATGATTTCATCTTGAAAACCCCCACTAATTCTATCTGAGCCAGATCAATTAATTTCACATCAAGATTTGGGGTTTTCTACTACTCACTATCACCAATTTTATCATTCGAGTTTATTTTGTCAATATCAAGTATTAGTGTATCTTTAGTATGAATTTAATCGATGAAATTGGACTAAATTGGTTCCTAGTATTGAAAATGAACTAACTGACCGACTTTATCAATATCATTTATTACATTCACCTCTTTATTAGAACAACTTTCTTTATGTTCATCAACTCTATGAACAAAGACACTATCCTCATTTTCAACATCGTTGTTCTAAATATGATCTTTACCATCCTTATATTTAGGATTCTTTCAAGATGATACATATGATTTCATAGTATAAATAATATAATTATCTATATTTTTTGAAATATTATTGTATCATTCATCATTACTCTCCTAACATGAGGTCTCAGAGGAAAATGATTTATACTAATATTCTTCTAAAACAACAATATCATTATTATTATCATGCTAAGATAATGGTGTTTCTCAATAAAGATGAAAGCCTATAGAACATAAAATCTCACTGGATACTCATGGAGTTGATTTTAGGATATAAAGATCATTATCTTCTTTAACTGACTCAGTGTCTTCATCTTCTATATCTCTTTCAGTAATAACATATGTAATAGAATACTCAGAGGTCTCATCATGTTCAAGACAAGGATCCACCATATCATATGGATTATTTGGGTGATCTATAAGGTTAACATCATAAAATAGTATTCATTATACATAACCCAACATACCTTCTCGGTATTCCATCATTCATTCAACCTTCAGTAGATTGACATTGATGTTAAAAAACAACCCATTTTATCATCAGCTTCATCTACTTGATTGACATAAAATATTTCATATAGAATAGTAATTTTTTTAAATGACGGGATTTTATCTACATATATTCATTCATGTATCATTCATGTGGACCATAAAAAATATATAATAATTTATTATTTTCCTTTTTTCCATCATTTAAATAAATTAGACATCTTAATATCTCATTGTGGTGAAGTAACCTTTCCATTGACATAAAACATGATCTACAAACATAAAAATCCGATTACATTCATCATCAAGCTCCATATCCTTTGTATACCTCATGGATTGATCTATATGAAATTCTTGTAGAGCCTCATCTATCATGACATTTGATCTTTCACTCAAAGATTCTTCATATGTGACTTTACTAAAATCTCTTTCAAACTACTTGTATATAATCATCATCTCATGGGAGGCCAAATCTCTTGAGTATTTGAATTTCAACTCTCTTCACACAGGCTATTCGAGTCAAGTTAAGTCTTTAGGAGGACCAAGGATGTGGGATGATTTGTTCATTAGAAAGTCATGGGATCAAGATTTCAAGGAAATAGATGTAAAATGGTATTATGTAATCCCTATTTTTTTCATTTAGGGATTCTAAAATAATAATTATAAAATTATCATAATAAAAAATTTAATCGATACAGGAAAATATTTTTGCTAATAAATATAACGGTAAAATAAAAAGGAATGGTGACTTGTTAAATGGTGATTTAGCAGTATTGATTCATAAATGGAGTCTCCATGAATGTTTAGTCATCAACAGTGACTCCTTCAATGATGACTCATCAATAATGACTCATAAATAGTGACTCATAAATAGTGACTCATCAACGACGACTCATCAATGGTGACACATAAACAGTGACTCATCAATGGAGACTCATCAATACATATTGATCGATGTTGACTAAACAATGATTACTTATCAATAGTGACTCATCTATAGTGACTCATCAACAATTACTCATTAACATAGACTCATCACTGGTGACATGACAACAGTGACTCATCAACCAATGTTTATCATTCCTAATTAATTTTTAATGTATTTTAATCATTTATATTTCAATGTATTCTTGAATATATCACATAGTTAAGGTTCAATTCCAATAAATTCTAATTTTATACAACCATTTTTATAATTTTCTTTAAAAAAATTGATGTCTTATATCAATATGATTTGTTATATAGTGAAATTGTGATATTAAAAAAAACACATGTGTTATAACACATAATTTTTACTTGTCTAAATTGATAACCAAGGTCCACTGAAGTATGTTTCACCCACATGTTTTATTCAAAAAGTCATCCCACAGCTCTGTATTAAGCTACAGTAGTGTATAGTGCAACATAATTATTCTTCTTACTAAACCATGATATAATATATGTTCAAAAAAGAAAACATGTTTCCATTGTTCTTTTCAAATCTTACTTGAAACCACCTAAATCAACTATTGAATACCTAACTATTGGAAAATAATTTTTTATTTGAAGAACAATCCAAGATTAGTAGTATAATTGAGGTATGTAAAAATTATTTTGACAGATAAATATGTGACTATATTTTATTTTATAGAAAGTGGTCAAACATATATACACTAAACATACTATTAGGCTGACTAGCTATTTTGAAGTGAAGACTTCCTATCATACCTCTATAACATTTTTAATCTAATAATATCATTGTTTCATCAAGTTATAGTCTACATGTGGTACTAATGGGAGTATCACAACTTTCTGTACACTCTACGCAAAAACATTTCAATATATCATTACTGTATTTGCTTTTATTTAAAATAATTCTTTTATTATTTTAAAAAAATTGGAATAAAAAAAATTAAGTTGAACCATTAATCTCATTTCAGAATCAATTTGAATTAAATTGATAAAATCAGATAATAAAGAATCATCAGTTTATCCGAAAAAAATATTATCCCCAGAAATTCAAAATATCAAAAAAACCTTTGAAATTAAATATATAAAGTGTTTTCGATAAACTATTCTTTTTTAATGATTTATATACATAATGAAAGAAGTAATACTATCATACCAAGATCATGGAGTTAGTTTTAATCCTTACAATTCATTTGTTAAAATTACAATATGACTTCGAAAATGAGGGCTTTAAAATCCAAGGTGTTGTTCACCAAAAACATCCTAAATTATAAATACATTTAATAGTGCATTTTTAAATCCATTAGATATTGTTTTAAGTCAAGATGTGATGTATACGATGGTTGTATTTTAACGGATTCAAGTATTTATACATGTTGAAATGATTATTCATAATCAATGCCTTATTGTTGATTATAAGATTAGGAAACTATTTATTATTTTTTTCTTATTATAGAGTCATATTAATCCAACATGTTTCTAAACACCAACATAGTACCATTACTTATGGTATCAATAGGTATGTCTACAGATTTCCAAAAATTGTTTCTTTCAAACTAATTATGTTCTTCTTATAGACATATTACCTTGAATTAAAAATTTATGAAATCATTTATTTTATTTTATTCACTTATTCAAATCATATTATATGCTCCATTTACTTATTTTTTATTAAATGTGAATAATTTTTTTTAAATTTAAGGTTTAGATATTAAATTGAATTTTTGAGTGCTATCAAAATTTATAAAGATTCATGTCTGCTTAATTTATTCATAATATCTATCACCATATTGATCCAAATTGAATGGTTATTCTTTTCTTGGATCACCATTTAAATATAAAACATTTTGATAGAAGGGATCATTGTCCAATTCTTCTATTGTAGGGGGGATATGGGCAACACAAGAAGACCCAAAGAATTTGTTATGAAACTGGACCGACATTGAAAATTGAATTACAGGGCTCAATCCAGAATTCAAAATTAAATTATTCTATGAAAATGTAAGGAGTTATGAATAAAAAATCCATGGCCCAATTCCAATAACAAGGGGCCCAACTGATGCATTGAAATCCACCACACCATTTTGGTAAGGAATGAAACCCTGGAAAATATTTATGATATTTCTCAATATCTAGGCATCATTTTAAGGTGAGAATTTGAATAGTGAAATAGGATATATAGGAGGCTAACTTTTTTAATTAAATAACTCATATTTGAAGTCATATTTCTAATAAAAAATCCAATCATATTTTGTCTATAAAAAATGAAGCGATAGAAATGGACCATTTATCATTGATTATGACAACTACCAGAAAGATGGGTCAATAAATCCACATGCCTCCAATATTTTAATGTAGTTTGACAGAATTGTTATCTACAACTTAGAAGATGGATATATCTTGATATTCATCTACTTGGATGTTCAAATCATCATGTAAAAAGCAGTTGTTGTATTGGAATGCAAACAAACCACCACATTGGCCTATAAATACATTCCCTCTTCTACATTCAAAAGCTTTGACATTTTTAAAGAGAGGTGAATATATTTTCATGACCAATGATATTCCAATGGATTTGGATGACCTTCCAAACTCATTTTTTCACTTGATAGGCCATTCATAATATCTTTGTTTTCATTTACTATTGTGTTTTTCATTATTGCAATCTTCTAAGACTTTTTTGGTAATTCTGTATTAATCCATGTTTCTTCTTCAATATCTATTATTATGATCCAAATTGTGTAGTTTAATATTAATGTTCTCAAAATGGTTTAAATCTTGTTAATACCCATTCCCTTCTATTACTTTCTTATTCAATATAATTTCTATTTTTAATTCCCTTAAGGATTTGTGTGTGTGTTTAACGCACCACTCTTTTCTTATCCATTTCTTATACATATCATATTAATTTATCATCCTAGTAATCATTACCTGATTAAAAATCATTTAAATGGTTGAGTAAATCTTTTATTGGGGTGAGTTAAAATTTAGGGTTGTTAAGCGATTAAGATCTTTTGCCGGATGATTATTTTTTGAATTAAAATTGTGAATGTTGGGATAAAAATGTCATGGATTAATGACTTGTTTTGATTAATTAGTGGTTTTCATGGATTATTGGAACCATTAATACACTACGATGAACACAATATGATTAATATTAGAACCATTTGTTATGATAAGTCTTGGATTAAATACTTAAGTCTTTTGAAATCCAATCAACGTCAACTTGTAACATGGGTGTTAATTTAATGAAATATAAAGAAAAGATGAAGGGTATCACAAGATTTACTACATAATGATGAATTGTACCAATATTTATAAAATATTTCAATCAGTATTAATCAATCAATCAATCATTCCAATTATTCTTTGAAAACACCCCCCCCCCATCAAAATATAATCACTTAAAATAATTGACTACTAAAAAATATCAACACCAATAATTTGACACAAGTGCTACTATACATATTAGCAGAGAATCAAAACTGTGAGTGTTCGATAGGCGACAATCAACCACACATTCAAATGGTTCCATTGCTAGGGATGGTGGATTAATTAAACAGCTGTTTTAGGATATTCTAAAAAACCCCAATAAACTAAATTTAAAATAATTGAAAAAAACAAAGAAAAACAAATCTCCCTCAATCTTCCAAAATCTCTTTGAATGCCCCGTATCCTACCAAAACAATCCCTCAGATTTGTTTGATCCTAAAAATCACTGAACAAATCACCAACATAGGAGTATATTATGGGATAATCAAATAATTCATGATCCAGTCGTTGTCCAACAAATTTTATTAGATATGGATAATAATAGGGGAAAACACATATAGAACTCATTTCCCCTAATATGAATTACCAACCCCTTATTATTCAATATCCAAATATATAGGCTAAAATCGAACTCAAACCAATTTTGATTCAACTTCTCCCTCATTTCCTTGGGCTATAGGGTGAGGATCCTCATCTCCACCTTAATCAGTTTCTAGTGGTGTGCTCTACCATGTAACCTCAAGTGGATTTTGAGGAAAACATAAAACTTCAGACATTCCCTTTCTCTCTAGATGACACTCCCAAGTCAAGGTTCTACTACCTATCTCCTAGTTCCATAATCACATTCAATAACATGAAGTGACTCTTCTAAGTGATTTTTTGTCATTCTTCTCATAATACGTACATCCGTATCGAAATTTATGATATCCATAAATACTCCAAGTGAATCAGTCCTTGTATACTAGGAGAAGATCAATAATCATGTCTCAACCTAACCACACCACCACATCCCTATCCTACTATTGATGCAATTCTTCTATGAGGGGTTATTGCATATGGAGAGAACTCTCATTGATGCCAAAAGTGGAAGTTCTATTGTTGATAAAACATTTACAAATGAAAGATAAATAATAAGAAACAAGGCTTCAAATACGCAAAAATTCCATACATGAGCACATGATCAAGTCAAACTATCCCAATATAGTTAATCTATAGAGCCAAAATAGATGACCGAGTGGATGAGTTAACATAAAGGTCTTCTTAGACAACTAGATGTTGCTTCCAAAGCCTTGTCCTCATCTTCTACACAATCAATGTCTCGTGGACGTGTGAAAAAATAGTGGAATTTGTAACTCTCCCTCTCATCACACAGAATCATTCCAACAACTTCAAGATAATCTATCTAATTCATCTGGACCAATGGAGTTCAATGATGCCTATTATCTGCAAAACACCAACCCTCAATTTTCAGGTCATTTAATTAGAACCTCTAACCAACCTCACATTGAGCCCTTCTCATATTCTTATAATCATGGCTTATGATATGAAAACCATGTCCCTAAAATCCAACCTCAAAACCTAAACCAATTCCAATATGGTCAAGGTGTTGCTAACATCTATCAACCTTATCGGTTTGTTCCTCAACAACAATAGAGAAATCCTCTTCCTACTCCTCCATGATTCTATTATACTAGTGAGCCATCTAAATTACCAAACTAATACAATCACTTTCCCAAAAACCAAAATCAAGGTAATCCCTATTCAGTACAAGACTCTTCTTCCAAGATACCATGGGAAAGTGCAGTAGAAGATCTTGCTATCTTTACAAATTTCCTCCTTAAAAATATTGAAACAAAAATTGGCCAAATTTCATCCCACCTGAGCCAGCAAAAACAAACAAATTCTTCCCATCTCCCTACTCAACCATTACCCAACCCCAAGGGTAATGAATGTGCAATTACACTTAGATTGGGAATGAAAATTTATATGGATTATGATGAGTCCCCCAACTCCCCTTTAACTGTTGACCTAGAAAATAAAATGAAAAATAAACATAAAAAAACCTGAATCCATTCCCCAACCATCTTCCATTCCACTTAGGAACCCAATTCCATTTCCTCAAGCTATTTCAAAGCCAAAGAATCCATTTGAACCTGATCCTGAAATGATCGAATAGTTTAGATGTGTTGAAGTCAACATTCCTCTATTTGACAAAATAAAATAAATCCATATGCATGACATGTTTCTTAAGGAATTAGGCACCCACAAGAGGGAACTTAGGACCTTCAAAAATGTTTTCACCAAGTATTATATTCCCATAGAGTGCAATGATCCTGGTATCTTTACAGTTCTATGTCAAATTGGGATGTCAAACATTGATGATGAACTCAATGTCCTAGGATCCTCAATTAATTTCATTACCAAATCCATCTTCACCAACATTGGACTAGGTACCTTATATCCAATGAGTGTTTTCAACCAGTTAGCCAATTGATGAACAACCAGTCCAAAGGATATAATTAAGGATTTCATTGACTGATATAATGATCATATCTTCCTCGATGATTTCATTTTCCTTTACATGGATGGTGAAATGAACACTTATCTATCTCCACTAATTCTAGGAAGAACATTTTTAATGATAATGAGAAAAAAAATTGATGTCCATTCAGGCATCTTATCCAGGAAAATTGGTGACCAAATGGTCATTTTCATCATTTTCCAAGCCTTGAGATACCCATATGAAGTTCACTCTGCATTCTCAATATATGCTTATATGGACACTAATAAGAGTCAATAGAACCCCATTCCAGCATGTTCATTATGTTCTAATGAGATATGTTCTTGTGACATTTTCACCATGATTAACCATGTCATAAATAGTGAAGATGATGTATTACATTTCTTCATAGACTCTAAAAATCAAGAGGATCTTGAAAACCCTATTAAACCCTACATCCACTCTGATCTCTATAGATCCACATTGGAAAATATTAAGGAAAATTAATCTAAAATAATTGAAAGACCCTCCTCCATTACTTAGTTGTCTAAACCACAAATAAGAGATCATACTAATCTAGAACCTCTTCCAAAACACCTGAAATATACATTTATTTTCCATGATCACTCGTATCATGTTATTATATCGGTTTCACTTACTAAAACTAAAGAGTCCAAACATATTCAGGTTTTAGAGGAAAAAAAGGCCATAGAATGGACCCTAGATGACATACCATGAATCAACCCTTCAATTTCATGCATCACATCCATCTTGAAGAATCATTCTAACAAATTAGACAGCCACAAAGAAGACTCAATCCACACATACATAATGTAGTTAGGGAAGAGATCACCATGGTTTTTCAAGAAGGTATTATATACCCAATATTTGATAGTGAATGGGTTTGTACAATTCAATTTGTACCTAAGATGGTTGGGATAACTCCTGTCACAAATGAACATGGTGAGGTTGTCATAACTCAATTGTAGAAAAAATGGTGTCTGTGAATTGACTATAGGAAATTGAATGTCAAAACAAGAAAATGTCAATAACGTCACTCATTCCAAGATCAAATTATAGAATAATTAGCCAAAAAGTTAAATTATTTCATTCATGATGGATATACTAGGTACGTTTTAATCCCAATCGCACCTCATGTCCAAGAAAAGGAAACTTCCACTTTTCCTATTGGGACATATGCATATAAGAGAATTGTTTTATGCCTTTGTAATGCTCATATAACATTCCAAATATGTATGATGAGTATCCTTTTCGAATTCATTGAACACATCATTGATGTCTTCATGGATGAATTAACCATTAATAGTGAGTCATTTTAATCGTTCTTTATTTAACTCTCTCTTTTCCTTAAAATGTGTGTCAATTGTACCCTTGTGATAAAATTTTAAATATGTCACATCAAGGTTGAAATTGGTAATGTTCTAGGGAACATATTTTCAAAATACGGTATTTATATTGATCCTTAAAAATTAGAATTGAAAAAATCACTTCTTGAACCCAATTTTGTTCAAGACATTCATTCCTTCCTAGTCCATGTTGGTTTCTATCATCAATTCATCCATAAAATCAGTAAGATTTTCCTACCACTCACTCAGTTGTTCCATAATTATGTCACACTCTATTTTGAATATGTTTATAAGATAACCTTCATTGAACTCAAAACTGTATTTACACATGCCCTAATAATCCATCCAACAGATTGGTCCTTACCCTCTGAGTTGATTAGTGATGCTTCTGATAGACCCATTAGGGTTGTTCTTGGTCAAATAAGACAAACATTCCTCATTTCATCTATAACTCCTCCAAAACAATTGATGAAACTCAATCTCACTACAATGTGACTGAAAATGAACTTTTAGCTGTAGTTTTTTCCATAGATAAATTCTAGACCTGGATCATAGTTTTCAAAACCATCATCTTCAGAGATCAATATTCTATAATGTTATTACTCATCCAAACTGATTGTAATAAGATGGATATAATTCTCTAAGGGTTTGGACTTGAAATCAAAGATAGACGTGGAATAGAAGACAATATTGTTGATCACTTGAGTAGAATTTCTAATTTTTCACATTTTGAAATAATTGATCAAGAATTTCCTACTGAACACCATCCGTACATAAATCAAAAAATACCATGGTAGTCCCCAATTGTAAATTACATTGTTTCTGGTTTTCTACTAAAATTCGTTAAAAGAACAGGAAATTAAATTGAAAAGTTATTCAAAATACTATTTGTCGGATGAAAATATACATTGGAAAACTGGGGAAAACGTTGTAATTAGGAGTTGTATTGATGTAAATGATAATCCTTCTATCCTATAATTATACCACTCATTTCCAAGTGGTGGCCACAGTGGACCATAATGGACCTTCGGAATGGTCCTAGATGCTGGATTCTTATGGCCTTCACTCTTCATGGACTCGCATGAGTTCTTTCAATCAAGTCCCACTTTCTAAACTTTTGTCACAAAAACAAAGAGAAATGAAATTCCCAGAAATCCATTAATTTTTAGTGAAATCTTCGATGTTTGTGGAATCGATCTAATGGGACCATTCCTAACTTCCAATAGATTCTCATACATTCTTATTTCGGTTGATTATTTTTCATGGTAGTTCGAGGCCATACCCACAAGAACAGGTCATTCACATATAGTTAGTGAGATCCTAAAGGAACTTATCTTCCACCTATTTGGCACACCCCATGCCTTGATCAGTGAGTTAGGAACCTATTTTTTAAATAAAACCATTGAATATATTTATAAAACGAATGGTTTTGTATATAAAACATAAATTTCTTATGATACCAAGAAAAATGGAATGGATAGCCATTCTTATATATAAGTGAAAAGAGTTCATGTGAAAATTTTAAAACCCACCAAAAATTTACTAGCCTGAAATAATTGGTTAATCACTTTGGGATTATCAAACTTCTTATAAAATACCTTTGAGATGTCTCCTTTTAGGATAGTTTTTTGTAAACCATGTCATTTGATAATTGAAATCCAATATAAGTTTGTTTGGGTGGTGAAAAATATTAGTTTTGATTGTGGAAAATCTGGTGAAGAATTATTTATGAAATTATATGAACAAGATTACCTATGACATGTTTCATATTTTAATTCCAATATGTACAAAGAAAAGGGTTAGGTAGTCCATGAACATCACATCCTACGAAAGGTATTCCATAAAGGTGAAAAGTTATTCCTCTTCAACACTCAATTTCAGCCTCACCTAGGTATGCTTAATTCTCATTGGAAAGGTCCTTTTTTTATTACTAATGTTTACCATTTTTGTGGAGTACAAGACCAAGAACCCTCTTACAAAAGGTCATTCACAGTTAATGGAAATCAGTTAAAGCATCACCGTGAGAGGACTCACAATCCTTGAACAACATAAAATACCATCAGATCCACAAATTCTACAGTAAACACACCAATGGCTGGGGACGGTGACCCACCAAATCCAAAATATGGGGCACCTCTTTCCCATTAACTCACTCTCTATTTCTTATACTATCTCGATATTTCTTTTCTTTCCCCTCTCATTTATTTTTTCACCAAATGATTTTTTAATCCCATTTCTTTTTCTGTTTATCTTCTGTGTGGGTGTATCATTATTAAAAATTGAAAAAAACATATTGAAACTTAAAATAAGAAAAATCATATAAAAAAATAAATATTCATACATACTCACATTCCAATTTTCAAAATTTTTCAAACCATTTTGAGGATTCAAAAGACAATTTTTCATCTCGATTTTGTTTGTTTTCTTCATAAATTTGGATTAAGAATATTTTTTCAATACCAAAAATTTTGAATTCTCAAATTATTTTATTTGGATGTTTATTTTATCCACCCATGAGAAACAAAGTTTACTTTCATACCAAAGCTATCATTGGCCATTTTTTCAAAATGTGTGCCCTACCTTTTTTGAATTTTGAGTTTGTGGACCTTTAGGCAGAATTTCATTCTTTTGTGTGCATTAATTTGACAGAGGAATTTTTAGAAAATAATGAGAATCACAATACAAAAATAACCACCAATTTCCCTTACATTAATTACACTTTTAAAATCCAATTTGTGGATATGAAAAAAAATTTCAGATATAGCCACATTAGAAGAAAAATACCTTATATCACCAAATACGAACATCAATTTTCATGACCTATGTTTTTGAAATTCAACTGTGGGGGGAATTGATATATTTTTAGGTACCCTTTTTTCGATTTTCACCATGTTATCATATTCTTTAAAGAAAGAATACATTTATGTGTGGGGGAGAGACTATCCTTCCAAGGTGTTTGGGACAGAAGATATTCTTACCCTATTCCAACAACGTTGAAATGTGGTCAAAAAATTGAAAAAAATAAAAACAAAATGAATAAATGGGATGTGTATTCGGTGTGTCAAAAATCACCATTTATTACCCTTTGATCATGTTATTATTATAACAATTTCTCTCATCAAAAAATCAATCAAGGGTTTGGGTATGAGTGTGATATTTGTTTCAAGTCATCTTTTGAAAAAAATATAAAAAATTAAATATTTAAAAAAGAACACATGCATTTTATACTTATGTCATTTGAAGATGTTTCGTGTTTTTTAAATATTCCATATTCTCATTCCCTTCATATTTTCTTCTTCTTTTTTGTCTTATTTCACATATTTATTCCCTCATAAATATGTGTTTACATTTTCATTCATGACTCATTTAAAAAAAATTGAGCCTCAATTTTTAAATTTTGTTTTTTACTTCTCTTATTATCTATCATGGACATTATACTCCTACCCTCTCGTAGCCACATAAAATCACCTTAAAATGACTTAATGAGTATCGTCCACATTAGGATTTGTAATGAATGTTTATAGATCATAAAAACTCTACGATTTTCACTTTTGGTTAGTGAATGAGTGAGTCTTCATAAATTAATTTTATCATCTTGAGGGGAGTATGTTTTTTGTGCCACAATTTTGCATTTCTAAATTTTCACATGAAAAAATTATTACTTTTTATATTATTTTTGTACCAATATTTGTGGAATTCACTATGGATGAATGAAATGGTCTAATCCTAACATAAATAAGGAAAACAAATTTAATATATTTTTGTGAGTGAAAAATGATTTCAGAAATTTTTTTATATTTGTTATGCCTGAGGACATGCATAAGAATATATGTGGGGGTGTTGATGTTATTCAATTATTTAAGAATTATTATATACTATTTTTAATTATTTTATTTTAAATTTTTGTAATTATTGTGAAAAATTAATGATTAAATATTAAATATAATTTTTTAGGTCAATTTAAATTCATCCATATTCACGTTTGATTAATGTTTTAAAAATAAATATCACTATAATAATCCAAATATAATGGTTCTTATTTTTTAGGATTCTTATTACAATATTTAACATTTCATTTGAAGTGATCGTGGGACAATTCGTCCATTTTAAGGGTAATATGTACCACTTAGGAAGTCCCAAATAATTTAGGATTAAACAGAACAAGCTATGAAGATTGAATTTCTGGGATGAATCTATAATTCAAAATTACATTATTCTACTACAATGTTAAGGGGGAATTGTATGGAGTCAGGGATATAAATTTTAGGGCCCAACTGATGCTTTGAAATATACCCCACCAATCTAGCAAGAAATTATCATCTGGACACTATTCATGACATTACTCATGATATAGTCATCAAATAAAGTTTATATTTTTAGTGTAAAATAGGATATATATTCAGAAATCTTTTCTTGATGAAATATTTCAGATTTTAAGTCATCTTCATATTCCAAAATCCATTTACATTTTGGAATTTGAAAAATCATGGATAGAAATGGAAAATTTGACATTCTTTATGAAAAAAGACATAACATTGGCCACATTAGTCAAAATGATCCAACATATTTAGACTAGTCAGACAACATTATTATATAAAACTTCAAAGAAGGAGATGTCACATAATTCCACTATTGGAATTTCAAAATCAACGATCCCATTGGATAGGTAGTTTTGGAATGAAAACTGTCCACCAATTTAAGAAATAATTATATATCTCCTCTCATTTCAATAGGGTTTGAATTTCAGAAGGGATGTGCATATATTGGCAGGACTAATGCCTTACCAAACTATTGGGAGCACCTTCCATACTCATATTTTTACTTTAGATATTGTTCCTCATCTCTTTCATTCCATTTACTTTTCTGTTCTTCATTGTAGTAATCTTGTAAGTCTATTTTTTTAATTCTGTTTTAATGCACATTTCTTATTCAATATCTCGAATTCTCATCCAAATTAGGTAGTTTAATATTAATTTTCATAAAATGGTTTATATATAGTTAATCCCACTTCACTTATTTTGATTTCTCATTAAATCTAAAGTATTTTTTAATTCCCATCATCATTTTTGTATTTGATCGACGAACAACATTTTTCTTATCCCTTTTTTTATCTTCTTAATTAATCATCATAATCATTATAACCAGATTACTAATATATTTAATGGATGATTAAATAACTCATTTGGGTGAGTTAAAATTTAGGTATGTTAAACTATTGGGGGATTTTGAACGATGCGTATTCATTAAATTAAGATTTTGTATGTTGGTATTATCATGTCAGTGATTAATGACATGTTTTTTTAACGAGTAATTTCCATGGATTATTGGAACAATGAATACACTTCCAAAAAAGATATAATTAATATTAAAACCCAAAGTTATGTTAATTATAGGATTAAAGACTTAATACATTGGAATTCTAATCAACAACAACATCTGACATGGGTGTTAATATATTTCAATATAAAGTAAATCTCAAGGATATCACAAGATTATCTATCTAATGATGAACTCGCCTGAATATTTATCAAATTTCTAAATAAATCTTAATTAATAAATCCTTCTAATTATGGTATATAAACCCCCCCCCCAATAAAAATACAATCTTCTAAAAATAATCAACTATTAAAAAGTATCGTCACTGAGGATTTAACCTGAGTGATGCTATACACATTAGCAGAGCACCAGAACCTTGAATGGTCGAAATGAAACAATCAGACTCACTTTCAAGTTTCTCATGTTCAATATATTACAATTAGGATTGATATTCAATTTTCAATCTCATTATTCCTCTATTTTGTGTATCTTTTTCTATGATTCCAAAAACTACATCAATAGTGTGGTTTCTTTGAGCCTTAATGTGTCTTTGAGAAAGTGGATGGTAGGCTCTTGTTTTTTTTTCATGTTTAGGTTCTGGTTGATAACTGGAAGTAGTGTATAATTGTTTAATGAATCATTAAAATGTGTTGGAATTGATATTAAAATATGAACTATCATCATAAATTTCATCCAAGGTAGTCTTAGATTCATTTTTATTAGTTTTTAATCAAAGATGATATGAAAAAGTTCTTCAATTTTATGGTTCATCTTGTTAAACAGATTACAGTCGTTGCTAGTTGTTTAATACCCAAGGGAAATTCTTATATCTCTGTTGGAAGAATTTTTTTCCAAAATTTACATTGTATTAAGAATTAATACATTTCACCCAAAAACTCAACTATAATTAATATGTGGTTTTCTGTTATTCCAAAACTCAAACAAAATTTTCATTAAGAAAGTTATAATCATGACTAATATTTTAATATAAATTCTTGTATTTTAAGATTCATCACAAAATTATATTGGCATGTCATACTCATTTAACATGTATCAGGAAATCTCATAAAGAGTTATATTTCCTCATTCCACCATACAATTTATTAGTGGTGTTCTATGAGAAGAATATTAATGATTATATACATTATGAGAAAAAATAACTCAATGTATTAATTTTAAAATTATTGATCATTATCACTCTTTAATCCCTTAATCCTATGTCCTCTATGGTTTTCCATATATTTGGAAGGCATAAAAATAATAACTGCATGCTTCCATTTTTCAATCTAGAAAAAATATCCAATTGTTTTGAAATAATTTATCTATGAGGATAGAGATATAGTTTTTTCAATTTATACTGGATTCTGTAGATATGAATTAAATCTAGAGGTGTAGTGCTTGAAACATCTTTCATATATTTAAATTAAATAATACAATGTTTCCCTTGCTTCCAGGGATTACAGACTCTATCAATTGATAATTCAATCAACGGTAGGTCTCTGACTAACCATATCATAATTATATTTCTATGTGATTCAATATTGCAATGGAATAGTATCCTATACAAGATCCAAAATTATTTATGAAAGGATAATAAGAAATATATAGTTTTAGAATATAAATAATTTAATCCAAGGGAAAAATATTATAATTTCTCAAAATAGTAAAAATTGAATAATATTTATCATTAAAAAGTAATACGCATTATTTCAAATTTTTCATAAAATCCATCATCACACACTTTGGATATGATAAGAATTTTGTATTATATTCAATCTATATATAAAAATTTTGAAATTATTTCTGAATTATAATTTCCTATTTTGCCATGACCGATGATTAATTCTTTTTCATTGTCAGTAAAAGTGACACGTACGCCATAAATATTAATCCAGATTTTGATGTTTGAAAACTCAACAGTCATGTGTCTGGATATTCCACTATCCATATACCATATTATTCTGATAAACATTAACATACAAGTTTCCGACAAAAAAATATATGCTAAAAATGTATTTGGAACCAAAATTTTCTTTGGGCTGGATATATTATAAGAAAATATTTTGTAATCCATATTTTTCTATCATGGTTTCTATATAATGATTGAATAATTCTAGAGATTACAATATTATTAGATCAAGTTGATTAGTTGTTTTTATTATAGAAACATTCATGACTGTTAAATTATGTAAATATGGTTTGTGTAAATTTCCATTATCCTTGATGGTAAACTATTCCATATTCATGCATGCGAAGAACTTGATTTCCCAGTATTTGAGTTATTGTTTCCTTAGCAATGGTATATTTTTTATGAACCTATTTTATTATTTTTTCGACAATTTTTATTTCTTATTTTATTTAAATAATTTATCATTTTAACTTTTTTAAAACATAAATTATTTGTAACATTTACTATTGAAGCATATTATTTTGTTAGGGACATATATTTATCTTTCAGTTCATGAAACATGTCTTCCAGCATGTTAAAATAATCATACCGATATTTACTGTTTTTGTTTTCCTCATTATCCTTAATTTCGTAATTTTAAGACATTTTTGAAGCATTAGTAGAATAAAAATGAAGAGCATTTCGTACAAATGATGTGCATTCTATACAGCACATGTCGTCTCTATTATACTTATCTTCTATATTAGTGTTTGAGTCAATTGAACAGTCCTCACATGCACCAGATGTTTCTTTCATTAAAATTTTGTATCTCACACCCTTATCCTCATAATAAATTTTTTTTAAATTTTGGACATTATTTTTTAATGTGGATGTTCCACTTAAATTCATAACTATGATCTTCATTTTTAGAATCATCCTTTTTCAAATTATTTTTTAACATACCTTTTTATTATCATAATCTCCACTGAAACAATAATTTTCTAAGAAATTATTTTTTATATAAAATGTCATGAATAAATTTTCAACATTTTACACATATTTATCACTGTAATCAAAAGACCCTTCTTTAGTGGAATCAAAGAATTGTAACATTTTTTGTATTGAGGTAGTATATTTAAAGGATACGAATTATGTTGTTGGTTTATCATCATCAATATTTTTGTATAATTTATTTTCCACTTCATACATCATCATATTTCTATTTAATTCCTCAACAATTAATTTAAATACATTAGAATAATCTTGTATTGGAACAGATGATCCCCTATACCTATTGGGTAAGCATCTAAGAAGTCTCATAACATGATATTTTTATATCACATTAATTATTTGTTTGTTCATAGTATCTACTATATCATTTTTCAAGAGATAAATATCAGAAATGTGTTCATAATAATTAATTTTAATTGAATTATACTTTATTGTATATATATTTAGCCTCATTTCCTTTATATTCAATGTTCCATCTTGTGAGATAGTTATGGAATCTTATATTTCAAAAGATGATTTGCATGTAGATATTTTATTGAATTCAACATATCACAATGCACAATGAAAATAATTTTTAGCTTTATAATTATTATGGTATGAAATTTTCTTAATAAATACTCCTATCACATCTAGGATTTTGTGTTATTTCATTTTTATCATCTATTGTAGTCCATATATAAATCCCTATACAATCCAAATGAATTCTCTTTTTGTTTTTCCATTTAACATATATTTTTTCATTAATATAAGGAGGTCTATGTGAAGTAGATTGTTCTATTCTGTTATAGATAATGAACTAAAATTTAGAAATGAACAAAATTTGGATCATTATTATAAAATGATATTCACAGTAAAATGTGTAAATTTTAATCCCTCCTTTGATTCAAAATAATGGTTGGAGTGTGTAACTCAATATGGGGTTGATAGAGTTCCTAGTGAAATTTTCAATAAATTTATAGTCTAAAAAATCCCTTGAATAAATTAAATTGGCCAATTAATCAAAATAGTAGATAGATTTACAATCTATCATTTGAAAAGTTTTATTAAAGAGGGATTAGTTTTTGGTTAAAATATTATTTATAAATACCCTAAATTTTGATTTCAATTTATTTAGATATAAAAATTTATAAAGACTAGTTATTACTAATTATCAATGAAATTATTTTGTTTGTTAAATAAATGTTATCATCAATATGATGGAAAAAATAAACATCATAGTCACATTATTACATAAACTTGAGGTTCAGTCTCAAAGTGGGTTCTAATCCCCTATACATTATAATGACCTACTGCCATGAAGATTATAGATATAATCAATAAAATCCACATCATTTGTTAGGTATACATTCACAACCAATTCCTTCTAATGATACCAATCCTCTTATGGAACTGAAAAAAGTGTGATAATGACCCACCGACTGACTCCATCAGTAGGCCTCAGGGTAACAATCGTCACCAAGGATATATAATATCTCAAAATGAATGGTATTACCATTTATCAAATAACATGATTGGGATATAATATGATCAACCCCAAAAAACACCAAGAACAACATATAAAAAATATTAAAAAACATAGAAAATAAATAATCAAAATTAAAACAGTTGCAATTACCATAAAACTCTCTAGTAATTACAGAATGGAGAATGCTAAGATGTGACATGGAAACTGTCCCAATATATAAGCTATTAATGTCCATTACAATTTAGTTAATCATCCTAGAAAACCAGAAATAGATATATATATATATATATATATATGTGTGTGTGTGTGTGTATATATAGAGTGATCATCAAATTATACTTAATAGGAAAACCCAAAGTCTCTTCTGCACACGTAAAGAGTCATACAAATTCCCATATGGGAAAACGACAAAAAAACAACATACTCTATCAAGGAATACTAACAATGAAGATCTCACAACGTCACGATCACCAAATAACGAAAACTAATTAAAAAATGTAGTAAAAACACTAATATTTTTGTACTAAAAACCACTGCCCACTGGTGAAATACTCATCCCTAATAGAAAACATCTTGATGCTACCACACTCTTCCACATGGCTAATGATCAAAACCTTCATGCACACAACTAAACCACAAATCACATTCCACCCAGAAAACATGTTAGAACTCAATCCACATTACATTCCTCCCACATACACCTAGGTATAAAACAAAAAAATCATCCTAAAGACACCTAGGAAAGCACACCACCTCTCATCTAAAAGACACCTACAAAACATACTTCATTTTCCAAGACATAGGCCTAAAAACCCCACCACAAGCATCCTGAAGTGTCTTGGGATATCATTTTCTATAAAAGGGAGTAGAAACATCCAATAACACGTCATCCATAATCCCAATTGGAATATGGAAACAGAAACCATACCACATAACAATGGGGGTGTTTATCCCATACTTCATCACACGGGTGGTGAGTGTATAGAAATCACAAGAAACATCATTTATATATATATAGGTAACAAACACTCAGCCAAAACTGTGGGCTATTAAAACATTCAACTAGCCTCCATAAAAATGCACTTGTTTCCACCACTAATGCAGAAACCCACAACCAGCTCCAGATTTTATTCATAACTCAAACAAATTCATTTTAACTATTATCATTATTTATTTAACAATCCATGATTATTTATTCAATTCTTAATCGTGAAACTACCAAACAAAAAACAAAAAACAGGCACACATTTATCCAAAACACACATTGAAGAACGACCAGGGAAAAAAACATACTTTACGCCCTATTTCCTAACCACACTTCCAACCACTACCACCAACAACCTAAAAATTGAAGTTTCCATGTCTTTTCTTTCAATAAGAAAACCCCCATCCCACCTCATCACAAATGTACTCAGTAGCCCCTATACATAATAATAGAATAATCGGTAACACAATCATCGGAAAACCAGAAACTATAGCCCTGCTACCCAAACACTCCCAAAATATAGTCCCACTACAAAACATGTTCATCCATTCAACAATATATAAATCAATAAATATGTGATACCATCACATAACCCATACCACACCATACACACAACCACACTTACATCCACATCATGACACATCCAAAACGAACATAAGGTCACATGAAACTATACACAACACAGATCTAGACCAATCATCATGGTGTATTCATACATAACCATCATCTTTTTTTATTCCAAATTCATTATTAAACTATGATCACAAAAAAATGTTTTCTCTTCGGGCATAATTTTAATTTATTCTTGTATATAAGATTAATCATATTGATATTTACAACAATTTCTCATACGATATTATCTGTTTGAAAATAAAGACCACTGTCACACATGATTTTTAGAAGGCATACATTCCATATTGTTCACAAAATGAATCAATGATAATAGATAACTAAAATTGATCAGCAGAACATTCAAAATCCATTATCATAATTGTATTATTATCATTGATATCATTGTATTCCATAGTTATTTCTATATTAAAGGTTAGATTAAGTTTTTTTCAAAAAGGAGGCATCATTACAGCCACCCTGAATAATACACAAGAATGTAGAGATGAGAAAAATCCATACATAAAATAAAAAACAACCAATGATTCCTCCATGAACAAAAATAGTGTGTCGCACAAGACACATGAGACTCCAAGGAAATACTAGATCGATGGTTTTGACACATATATGTCTCCTCATGGACGACTGGTTTTGGGAACCCCTAGATAAACCAGATACACATATAGGATAGAGGGTCTTTTCATTAAAGATCCAGATCCTATATCAAAAAAACAATGAGGTTTCAATTGATATCAATGTCGGATCATGATCGATGTTTTTGGGTGTTTGACAATTTCAAATTCATTGGAGAATTATGATATAAATGAGATAATAATTCTCTCTAGATATAGAGGAAATGGACAAAAACATAATTAAACATGACAGGTAACTCATTTAATGTCAAAGAGAGGCAATATTGAAAAAACATGAAGATTAGTCAATGTTTGGCGAGTCACTATTCGAATAATCATTGTTGGATGAGCTACTATTTGGTGGGTCTCTATTTTCTGGCCTACCATTTAATGAGACACCGATCCGAGATGAATTGTTATTTGGCCGTTTGTTCAATGAGATACCATTCAGTGAGTAACTATTTAGGGATCTACCATTCAGTGAGCTACGATTCGATGAACTACCATTGGGTGAGTCACCATTCAATGAGCTACGATTTGTTGAGATATCATTGGGGGACACACTATTTTGTGAGTCACCCTTCGTTGGGTCATAGTTCGTTTAGTCATCGATTGATGAGATACCATTCAGGGTGTCAATGATCAGTGAGGTTCCCTTTGGTGATTCACCATTGGGGGAGTAATCATTTGGTGAGGCACCATTCGGTGAGCCACTATTATGTGAGTAACCATTCAGTGAGACAGAATTTGGTGATACACTATTCAGTGAGCCCCCATTAGAAATCTAAAAACAAGAAAATCCATTGGAATGAGTCACTGTGACTACCCTAAACACCTCAAACACTAGATTTTCACAAATGGATAGAACGGAGTGGGCCAAAACATTACATCAAATAACATTAAAACAAACATCTCCCTCATGAATTTAAAACCAATGATAAATGAAAGTGGAGTACATGTAACCACCTTGAATGAATCTTCAAATAGATAATTCCATACATGAAACACTACAAATTTTTGGACACATCAATGTCCAACGATAAACAATATTTTCTGGTCTGAAATATGGAGTCACACCTCAACATCAAACAACACCTCCTCCAAAACCCACTACCCTAAACAAACACACAACCAAAACACAATAAACAAAATACAAACTTCTTGAACACATTAATCGGATAATTCCATCATCCATGTTTTGATACTATCTTATTTGGGGTGCACAGACTCTCCCTAAAATATTTAATCAAATCATCATTGATGTGTCATGATTAGGAATCAGGTCTTCCACTCTTCATATGCTATTTCTCTGTTACACATTACAAAACATGGAAAAAAATCGTCTTATAGATACCATGGTTCTTGAATTATATTAAATGGAAAAAATAAAAATAACCTCTCATAAAAATATAGGTACAAGGTACACATCTGGGTCTCCATTTCCCATGTACTCTCGTCTAGGCCTCCATTACTCCAAAACACACAGACCAAGAGAATGGTCTGTCTATGTATAAACAAATCCTGATTATCTTGGACCTCCATTGCCACTCCAAAAACATCAAATTGTCCCCAATATCCTACTCTCCCCAATAAATGACATGAGAGTCACTGTGAGGACACCAATAATGCTATAAAATGTGAATTAAATCTTGCCAAACATCCACTAATCATATTGATGGGAAACCTTCATGAAATGTGTTCTCCAAACTCAAACACCAACGACCTTCTTCTACAATGGGTATAAGACTCCTACCAGTCCTACGCAACCTTCTACCTGTCACGCACTTACATAAAAATCCCAATTGTTATATAAACTACCTTTAGACAATGAATAGTTGTCTACACAAACGTTTTCTCACACAAGGGTGAATGACACCACCTCTGATTAAATGCCTCAAATGGATCCAATACATTAGAAAAGTGACCACCACGATTTTTTGAATACTCAACCATGGGAATGGGTCCTACCCAAGGTCCTCCGTAATCCATGATGATTTCCAACAACATGTTCTGCAACAACAGGACATTCCTCTCTATCTTCTCATCCATATTAGGATTGAATGCAGTGTTATGGTGTAACTGAGTGAAAAAATCGATTTGTAATCCTCTACACACCCTTGAGGTAAACTGTGCATCCCGATATGAGATGACGGATCTCAGAACCCCGTAAATCCACACCACCTCATCCATTTATATTATGGTTAATGAATCCATTTCACTCTACATCTTAATTCCTAGGATGCCAACCGATTTCCTCATCTGATACACCAATACTCTAATAAAAACACATCCTCTTTCATCCCTATGTTACCCTCTGACGATATCGATTAAGTTTTAATCCTAATTCTACAAGGGGACATCTGATGGATGTTACAATATTTCTAGAACACAGTTCTCATCAAACATCTTCTTTCACTCTAAGAACATATCACCAAAAATTACTACTTTTTTTCTTCCCCCTAGGACACCAAAATAATATCCTCATTCCATGATATGTCATGGAAACTCCTGGGTTTATACCTAAGGGTGAGCTATGAAATTCACAGAGAACTTCCTCACACATCACCACTAGTATAAACAACTATCCATGAAACAAAATCATAATCTAACCATCCTCCAACCAACTCATGTGAAAATTACCTTAGTCAACACAATCATGAATCACCTCTACATATGAATCTCACTACTAAGATTCCACCACATTCCACACCAAATAAGAAAGAACTATCTCCTATAATAGACAACTTCTACTGACATCTAATATCTCATCAGGGTACACGGATGCCAACTCCTCCATCTCTTTCTGTGCATTCATTGATTCTTGAACTACCTCATTCTGTGACTTATAACTTGTGGAAATAGAAAATATATTCACAAATCCCATGGTTTAGGAGATCTTGAAGTCATAATATTAGATAAACTCCATTGACCACTACTGTTGAATGTTTATATCTCACTAATAAATGATATACCTCAAACTCTTATGGACCGTAAACACGTAAAAAGAACTCTATAGTGAGGTAATGTAGCACCAAATTTAGTGTGATCATGATAGTTTTATTATATTGATAATGGGTGGCATAGTTACGTTCTTGGGCACATATCTACATACACCCACAAGAGATTACTAACCATTATTGAATCAGCACGCACCTAAACCCCAAATGAGAAACATCATAGAACAACTCAAACATCACCCATTCATTTCTAAATGAAATAACTATAGCACATACCAACATCATATTTAGGTGTATTATTGATTCTTGATAATACTAAATCGACACAAAGGTCAGATCCATTCAGGTCAATGTTGTTAACAGAGATACAACTCAAGCGAAATTGAGAAGATATCTCCTGTAATTACCTACTATACAATGGGATCATTGAACCTCCATCACAACCTTAGGTATTTCCTATATTATAAATATCTCATACTTCAATGGTAACACATATATCTTCTACCGAGACACCACATTTTATATGGACGTGCTCATTCTTGTGCACCGAACATACATTTGTAAAACATCCCATTGAGCTAGTGAAATCGAAGAAATCCAAGATAGTCATGACATTCTTAGCATGATCCTCCTCCAATGTTGTGTATATTATGATTTCATTGTTTAATATGATGATTAATCCGTCTAGAAACTCACGGATGATAGATTTCATCATCCCCATGAATACTACAGTTGTGTTTCTTATACCGAACGGCTTGACCAAGTACATGAAGTGAATGTATCTAGAACTGAAATCACTCTTTAATATGCCACCATCATTCAAACTAAAATAATTATACCCAAACAATGAATCATTCCATTAGAACCAACATTATCCTCATAGTATGTTGAAAAAAGTTCTTATCCTCTGGAGAGGGTAATGGATCCTAACCGATACCCGATTCCACCTCTAGTAGTCTCTACACAGCCACACACCACCATAATCCTCCATAAAAAATAGGATATGCGCACCCAACAGTTACACGCATGGGTAGATTTATCCATTATTTGTCAGGTTATCGATTTGAATCTGTACCACATGTAACTCAGATGGTGTCATCGTATAGCGAGAAAACAATACTTGACTGGAAATGGGATGGAAGTCCATCCAAAACTCAACACCACCTCAAGGGGGTAGTGCCTATTACATTATGAGAAGAACATCCAAAAATTCAAAAAAAATCAATGGTAACCCCAACCATAAAATCACCCATTTATTCCCCTAATAGTTCATCCAATAATGAAATAATAGGATACATAAACTGTATTCCCTCTAGGTAACCCCTCTCACCATCGAATGCCAAAAGAAAGACATCATTGTTTGAAAACATGAATATCCTCCACAAGTAGTCAATAATATAATGCTCAAAAAATCTAGTCAATTTTTAGTATGAAAAGTTTTTGGATGCATCTGTAGTATAAATAAATCTCTACCATATGGGTCGGCCCCGACATCAAGCTACATCCCTAGAAAACATCAAAAAGCTGGTCTAACCTCAATCATGGGTACCCAAACATCAGGGAAAACGTTTATATCTATGTCTACTCCAAAAAAAGACTATATATGATACAAATAACATGAACTATGATCAAAAATCAATAAAATTACACAAAATATTACAAAACCCGTTGATCATACCTTGAACGATATCTGGACCAGCCAGAACAGCTGCATCCACAACGTGAAACTAACCACAACCAAATCATCTTCCCATATGATGATCACTACATCCCCGACCATGTATGGAAAAATCTCCCTATAGAATAACCTTTGTTGAGGCTCTTCCTACTCCGTCTCACCTTGTTTGTGTAGGATCCTACTGTCCCAGCTACTAAACCTGCATGTCCAACAACTGCTACTGAGGCAAGATATGAACATTACAACTTATACTATACAAAGATTATATTGGGAACTAACTCTCAAACTGAAAGTGATATCTACAAGTGAAACACCTCATTACCAATCCTATTGAAAATGTACGAGGACAAGAATGTCTGAACTGAACAGCTACGATCGGCTCCCCACTGGATGAAACATGGAAGGACATCATGTAGAATTTCTGATATTGAAATACTTTCCATTGAAATAAAACAAATGGATCACCTATCATGGTAAACCACATTATAATGAATCATTTCCATGTCCTCATCCTTCTTATGAACCACTAGGTATATCGGAATGGTGAATGGAGTAAACACATAATGGAGAGAGGGAAGGATTTCCATCTTTAAGAGTCACTCTTAAGACTACACATCCAAGATGAGGTATGGGGAATGAATAATTAGATCATAAAACCTGATCACCAATTCCCTCACCAAAATTCTCCACTAATGGTGGGATAGTACCTCCTACCTGTTCATTTCCTTCATTTTTTCTGATAAACATTCTTCCTAGAACTCCCTCTCATAATCATCCCACAAAACATTGGTCTCCTTCCCTTCCATGAGGTAAAAATTCCACCCCTAATGCACTACTCCCCATATCTAGCTCACTACTAGGAGTACCCATTACTCTATTAGAGCTTTTATCATGGTGATGGTGATCACGAGATCCTCAAGAAAACTCTCAGATTCCTTGTATGGAACAATGCTTTCTTAATTCCCAATGGCATGTCCCCACATTGAATAAAGGGTCTTCTTACACCGATCATCATCCCCCTCTAGGTCAACCCTCTTTCAGTTGACCATGTCAGCCTAGTGAGCATCAAATACATATACCATGTGTGGGAAATTTTCAAGATCCATAGCTGAAAAACATGGATACTCGGATCCGGAGTAGTATAGAATTTATTTAATAATTATTTGAACTCATTGTAAATTTTAATTTGATGAAAACACCAAAAATATAATAAGAACACATGTAATAATGACGCATTAACCTCTCTTAATGGCTATACCCTATAAATATTGTGTCCTAACATGGACCTTTGGTAGACTCAAAGTCCTTCCACAAGATCATTGGAGCCCTAAAATAATGTGTCTTAGCCAATATTCCTTAGAATTTATCAACTACCAAGATCAACTAACATTATTGACCTACTAAACCATGCAATCATCATGATTGTTTACTCCAAAATCCATCAAATCTCTTATCCATCGCCCATGATACAATTTTTTCATGACTCCTCCCTCCATATATTTACCTACTAGTTTGGAAATGATGAAGGGACAATAATGAACCATTAGTACCAACCTAAATAGGCGCTGAGGTGGTGAACGACACCACAAGAATATTAGCTCACAAAATGGAGAGATTACCTCATTGGGGATCACCTTATACTCTTCACGAACAACATGATCAGGAGGTACATGATTTCCAAACATGATATAAATATGTTATTGTTGAGGTGAATGAAATTTATTTTGGAATATGGTTTTGATATATCCTACTACTCAGTAATTGGAAATGATATGACTGATGATTTTATTAGAATGTCATGAACAATGGTTGTTTGAGTATCAGCAGATTCGTTGAAAGAAGTGGTGGAGTTGGAAGCCTTCCAAATAGATATAGGAATGAATTTTGGTATAGGATGTTTCTTCTATATAATAATCCAGTATTCCCTAATGCAGCTAGTGGAGGATTATAATAGGGTGACTCATTGGTAGAGATGGGGTGTGATCAAGTTGTCCATGGTGATGGTTTAGAGGGATTTCTAAAAGATGTTCGGAATCAAATTCTATTTAATGGGATATTTTTTTCAAGAATCAATGAGAATGGAAGGTCTTTATGAGTTTAATTTCTCAAATTTAGAGGTACGCTTGGGAATTTAAAAAATATATCCATGTTCTGAAACACTACTTCTATATTGAAAACATCCATTACATGACAACTACATTCCATCGAACTCAGCATTGCTTGGGATAACATAATCACATGAATAAGAAAAGGGTGAGTTATAAAGAAAAACAAGGGAATAAAAAATTCATAACATGAATAATATAATACATGTTAGGAAATATTCATATCAATGGAGTGCATGATAAACATGAAAATAAAGTCATGATATTGAATGATTATCCTAACATGGAAATGTGGAAACACACATAACATGTAATTAGCATGATAAAATGCTCATTTACCAGGGAGCATTACTAAACCCTCGTTTCACATGAATTAGAATGAGTGAAAATTCATTTCACTTGACATATCATTATACTAATCTTTACCCAATACATTGGACCACTATCAGGGAACAGACTTCATAAACCTTTCATTTCATGCATAATTTTGCCTCAAGATCATACAACATGGATACATTAAACATTATAATTTATTCCAAAGAAAATTAATGTGAAGTACATACATGAAACTATTCCATAAATATGTAAATGTGCATAAAGGTAAATACCCTTGATAGAGAAATGGGCATGGTATTAAATACAAAATGATTTTGCTTGGAAAATTGCAGTGCAATTTCGGTAGCATAACAACATGACATAAGAATTCATATAAATTGTTAATGAGAGAGAAAGAGTTTTCTCACCATATGTACATAAAATGGATATTATTAAGGGATATATATATACATATCCCAATAATAGTAATGAAATTTATATTCATAATACAAAAATAATTTATCGAATGTAATCGATGAGTGAGAAAATTCTTACGGAATTTTAGCATGGTCACATGTGTACATGGAAGGAATTAATGAAAGACTAATGGTTCTCCAATTATTAAATAATAAATCGGAGTTATTGAGGATGTGTGAAATCTTACCCCCAATAATTATAATTGAAAATAAAAGAACATAAAAAAGTAACGAACATGGATAAAATGAGAATGAAAGGAATACTTTATAGGGAATTTTGATCGTAATATCATTGTATGGGATTGAGATATGATTTGTGATGGCTTGGGGAACCTTAGGAGGATTCTAAAGATTGCCGGCCATAGGTTAGACGATATCCAAAGGCTTTGAGTGGAGTGTAAGAGGGGGTTGGGTGGGTTTATATAACAAATTATAGGGAATTATTTATTATTTATGTTTGGGATAACACACATTAAACTAATCAACACCACAAACCATCCCATGGTTTTTACCATGGCCATTTCTATATGAGATTGGAAAATAATATTTTATAAGACCATTACCCTATCTTCTTCACATAATTGGGTTGCTTATGTGTAGGTCAGTCAGACTCTCATGTAATTCTATTTATAAAGATAAAATGTTTTATAAGTCATGGAAGGTAAACTAAGGCTTTTAAAATAAATTAAACAAACCTTAAATAAAATTATTTTAATTGTATAACATATATTGGCCGAAAATTCAATTTCTGGTATTTTTTACATCAATATTGAGTCCATTTGTTTTCCAAAAACACATTAAATATTTAAACAGTATTTAATTTTTACCCAAAATTTGAATGTCTCGTAAATTTAAGAAAAATACACCGTTGTATATTTTTGATATCCTGATTCTAAAAATAATATTTATTTTATCTAAATATTTTTCTAAATATTTGAATTTTTAAAATTTATATAAAAACTGATATTTAAGGAAACCTCATCGGTTTTGATTAAAATAGCTTTTAAACATAAAGAAAAATTTCAATTATATTCATATTTATTATATGGTCAAATATATTTAAATAAAAATTAATTTTTTAGTAATATTAAATTAAAATAGTATTTCATTCAATATTATATTAAGTCATTAAAAAAGATTTCATAATTTACTAAAAATCCTATTTTTTTTAAAATGTATTTAAAATATAACAATAATAAAATGAATGTATATTATCTATAAAAAATAGTGTACATAATCATGGTAATACGTTCTAGTTACATAAACCCTTATAACACTGTCATAATACCAAATGGTATGGTGTGTTAAGGTTACAGACTCTTGGGGTGGCTCGGATAACATCGCCCTTGTGGCAATCTCTATAAACATCCATTTCTCCCGTCGGCGGTTCTGTTCAGGCTTCACATGTTGAATCTCATCATTTCATGGTAAATAGAGAATCCTAATGTCACCACATCCATTCCAAGATCTGAAAAATGGGCTTTGTACATGGATAAGGTCATTGCTTCCTTTGTCTGGGTAAATTGGATATGTTAAATCCCTATATTTATATTAATCGCGTGATCACTGTTCAGTGGCTATATTAGCAACGGTCAGAATTATTAATTGTATTATAAAATCCTAAACATAAAACAAATGAAGTACATATGTGATATAACCATTTCACGTAATATGAAATTTAATTAGATCAAGATTAATTTCCATTAATAAATCTTTGGGTTGATATAATCTTTCCCCCTTATGAAATTTCACCCTTGAAATTTTATTTTTCCCAAACTAAAATAGATGTGTGTAACTCTACCCCATAACTTCCTCTGGTTCTAATGATTCTTCTTTAAAATTTTAGTCTCTCCAAAACACTTTCATGAGGGGAATTGGCCTATTTTGTAGAACTTATTCCCTATGATCAATGACCATTGCAGAATTCTCTTCATAGGAGAGGTCATACTCTAATGGTACCACCTCTGGATTGAGAAAATGTGATGGGTCAAGTATTTACTTCCTCAAGATTAGTACATGAAACACATCATGTACTTGAGATAGGTTCGGTGGGTGTTCTAGTCGATAGGCCACTACTCCAATGCGATAAAGGATCTCACAAGAGCCAATTTACCTTGGACTAAGGTTTCCCTTCTCAAATATCATAACTCTCTTCCACGGTGATATGTAGATGAATACCATGTCTCTGAAATCAAACTATAGGTCTCAATGATTATTATTATTATAAATATTTTGTCGACTCTAAGTATCTTTAATGTGTTGATGGATGTTCTTATCATTATCCATCACTTCATCAACAATCTCTGGACCAAGGTCTTTTCTCTCCCCAACTTCATCATAGCATGTCAGTGTTCTACACCTCTTCTCATATACGGAACCATAGTGATACATTTGGATGATTTAGTGGAAACAATTACTATAAGAGAACTCTAACAGTAGAAGATGTTGATCCCATCCTCCTTCAAATTCGATTGATCACGCTCTCAACAAATCTTCAAGTGTTTTGATAGTTATCTCAAGTTTTCCTTCAGTTTTAGATTGATAAGTTGTACTGAAGATCTTCATATTATTCATAACACGTTAAAGACTCTTCCAAAACAGTACGTTTAATCGTGGATCTCAGTCAGATACAATAGATAGTGGTACTCCATGCAAACATACCACATCTTTAATGTATATCTATGCAAGTTGATCTAATGAGAAATCCTCCCAAATCGCAATGTTCTGTTCATTATTAATATGATGGTCCACAATAACCCATATATCAATATTTCATTGGGAATTCATCAGATGTCTGGTGACAAAGTCCATGGTGATGTTCTCACATCACTATGTTAGTATGGGTAATGTTTACATCATCCCCTTTGACCTTTTCCTCTTATCCTTCACATGCTAACATACACAACACTTTGATGTATACTCGAGGATCTCTTTATTCGTGTTATCCCAACAATAATTCTCTTAGATATCTCAATAAATCATTATGTCTATTGGGTAAATAGAGAAATTAAAACTATGTGCATCATCTAAAAGTTCATTCTTTATCGCCAAACATGATGGAACACATAGTCATTTACCAAATATCAAAATTCATTTTTCATTGATATTGAACTCTAACGATTTCCCTTTTATGATAGTTTCCATTTTCTTTTGAATTAACTAATCATTATTTTGAGCATTCTTTTACCTTTCACAAAAAGAAGGTTGAGTAATCATTTGTGAGAGGATTGATGATGTTCCCAAAATTATGATTTCAATTTACATCTTCATCAAATCTATGATAATATGATTCTTTTTAGTTTTCATCAATGATAGAATCATGGGGACCTTTCTACATAGAGCATTCACCACCTTGTTCGCTTTGCTAGGGTGTGAATGGATTGAGAAGACATAGTCTTTGATCACCTCTCACCATATTTGATGGTGCATGTTCAACACATTCTATTTGAATATATTCTTTTGGATTTTGTGATTGGTGTATATTTCACACTTCTCCCCAATGAAATAATGTCGCCAAATTTTTTAAGCAAAGATCACTATATCCAACTCAATATCATGTGTTGGATAATTCATCTCATTAAGGTTCAATTTCCATGAGACATATGCACTGACATTGTCATTTTTCATCAACACACATCCCATACCATTATGTAAAACATTAATAAATAGCACAAAATGTTTTCCACTTGTAGGTAATATTGGCACACACACAGGGATAAGACTCTTTTTCAACCCCTTAAACATTTAATCACATTATCCACTACATGAAAACATTAATACCTTCAGAGTTATCATGGTAAGAGGGTTGGACAATCATGGGAAATTTATCACAAATCGGCGATAATATGCAGCTAACACCAGGATGCTACGAATACTTATTAATGATGTTATCCTCGTACATCCTTCAATTGAATCTATCTTGGATGGATACATATATATCACATTTCATGAAATAATAGGACCCCATAATGAGACCTACTTCAAATAGAACTCATAGTTTATATACATTACATTGAGCTTCTCTGTCTGCAAGGTCTCTAGTACAGTTCTTAGATGCTCCCTATTCTCTTCCATGGTTTGGGAGTATATTGGAATATCATCTATAAAGACTACTAAAAAAAATTCAAGGTAATATCTGAAAAATACATTCATCAGGTCAATGACGATTACTCGAGAGGTAGTGAGTCTAAATGAATTAATAAGAATTCATAGTGCACGTACCTTGTATGAAAAGCAGTCTTGAGAATATCCTCTTTCTTCACCTTTACGTGGTAATATCTCAACCGCAGATCCACCAAAGAGACGTATTGTGCTCCCCATAGTTGATCAAACAAGTCATCAATTCAAGGAAAATGATATTTTCCCTTCATCGTGATTAGGGGAGCTCACGGTAATCAATGCAAAGGAGCATTGAACCATCCATCATATTGACAAATAGGACTGGTTCACCCCATGGTGAAGCACATGGGCATATAAACCTTTTATCCAGATTCTCTTGTAGTTGTGTTTTTAGCTCCATGAGCTCTACAAAAGCCATTCTATATGGTTTCTCTGATATTGGGAATGCACTGGGTAGATGTTTAATTGAGATTTCAACATCACTTCTATGAGGAAGACCAAGAAATTATTCAAGAAATGGTTCATCTATTTCTATCACAATATTCATGTCTTCAGGGATGGTTTCTTATGTGGACACAATCAGACAGAGAAGATACACCTGATCATAGGGAAGTAACATATATTTTTGATATGATAAATCTAATGAAGAGTTATACCACTCCTTGCACGTGTATAGAATCAGGGGTCAATTCACCATACAGATAGTGATTTACCACTCACGACAATTTATTGTGGATCTATACAAGGAAAGCCAATCCATGCCATTAATTGTATCAAATTCCACTATAGAGAGTATAACTGGGTTCTATGGGATTTTAAATCCACAAATCATGATAGGGGATGATTTTTATTCATGGGATGCCATGATTACACCATTTTCTGTACTCATTGACTTCATAGCTTCCATTATTTTTGGGGGTGTTGGGATTATTCTACTAATATTTTTGGATATAAAAGAATGTGTAGAACGACAATAAAAAACAATGTTATTTATTATTTAATGAATAAATATAGTACATTTCACCACTTCATTTATGGGGTTCACTTTATAAGTAGTGATCGAAATAGCTCTCCATTTATTCCATGGAGGTTGTTGGTTACCAACATCTATCCCATGGCTTAAGGAACTGATTTTATAGGTTCCTTGTTTATTTACAGTTGAAAAAATGAAAAACACATTGATAATATAAAATTTAATTACACTCCATTGGCACAATCACATGTTTTTCTTATAGGAAGTTAATGGCTAGGTGCCCTTCTCTTCAACACCTAAAGCATTCCCTCGTCCCATTCAGGAAATTTTCGCAGAACTTATTTCAGCAAATTTGGAAACGTGGGTGATGGGTGTTTTTAGCACCATTGGATTTGTCCATTGGACCACCATAATTGATGTATACCTTACGCTTCTTATCCCCATGATACCACTGAGTTTAACTGATCTCCTTTTCAACAATGAAGGAACATCAGACCATTTCCTCTAAGCAGTCGAATTGAAGGATCATCGGGCCTTTCTTTAGTTTATGTTTCATCCCCCCAATGAAGCAGTCAACCTTTAAATTGGTGGTAATGATAAATCCTGAGGCATATCATTCATGCTTTGTGAGGTTTTCCTTGTACGCTCCAACATATTTTTCGCCTTTTTCCTTGATAGTAAGGAAGTCTCATTCCATATTAAGTCAGATGGTTCATGGAAAATATTTATCAAAAAACATCTTCTAGAAATTCATCAATTAAAATGCGTCAATCTCCTCCTCGGGCTGTATATTTTTTATCAAAAACAACCATTAATCATCTTCACCCTCCATATGATACCTAACTAGAAGAACCTTCTCTTGTTCGGAACAGTAAATGATGTAGAAGATCATTTCAATGGTGTTGATCCATTGCTCTCCAATTGAGGGATCAGATGATCCTTTAAAAGTATGAGGCCTTTGTCTCATGAATCTCTTGATAGAGACTTTATCATTCTTAGGCGAGGTTGAACATTCTTCTTGACCCATGTTTTTATTCCAAGAATTAGTTAACTGATAGTGTGTCGTGGAAATGTTTTTGATTACCGCTCCCACTAGATTGGGAATCCTATTAAAACAATCATCACATTGATCATCACAGCGGTTGATATCCAGATTCATCTTATTTCATGCC
The DNA here is from genome assembly GCA_963277665.1 of Viscum album. Lineage (NCBI taxonomy): Eukaryota > Viridiplantae > Streptophyta > Magnoliopsida > Santalales > Viscaceae > Viscum > Viscum album. The sequence continues at coordinate 223,132,113 of OY728143.1, forward strand.
ATTCTATAGAAAAAAAGTAAAGACATTGGTAAAACATAAATGGTAATTCAAATACAAAAACCGATGACTTATAAATTACATTAATTTTCTTTAACTCATGAATCTTACAGGCTTCAATTAATGTTATCCATTATCTACATCACAAAATATATTATTAGGTGATTTTTTATCCCTTGATAATAGTTCATACTAAGCTTTTTAATTTACCAAAGAAAATATCATGGGAGTTTCACAACCTTGATTGAAACATGGTCTGTTGTCATGTACCATGATACCCCTGGTCAAACTCAAAACTACTTGGCAATGTTTTCACTCCTAGGTCCATCTGTTCCATATCCTCCTCTACCTACTCGTATGCCTACAAGGATATAATGGCATGATAAAACACTTACTCAATACTGATCAAAATTTTGGTATATTTTTATTTTACTTTGTCTTATCCCTAAGGCTTTCATTATGGTTTTGAAATCCTAATCACAAAAATAACTAAACCTCTCATCTAATATCAAATCTAACAACCCTAATATTTATTAAAAACATATAAAATATTTATTACATATAAATAACTTGATAAAACAAAGAGGATGGAGGGGTATGGATTCCTTGGGTCTTAAGAATGTTACATAATTACTAATAACATGAAACACAACATCTTTATTGAAAAATTATTTTATATGACCACTGTAATCCCTTGTGCTTTGAATTTCATGGGACAACCTGAGGACATGTATATGAAATGGGTGAGCTATAATTCCCAATAAATTATTATACATGTGTTAACCTGATGATTAAAATACATGTCATGAAATATGCATATCTATGGAGCACATGAGAAACATTAACATAAAGGCATGATATTGAATGATTATCATAACATGATAATGTAGAAGCGACACATTACATGGTATTTTCATAAGACATGTCTCATTTCACATGGATCATCATTAAACCATCATATATTAAACCCTAATTTCACTTGACATATTAGGATAATAATCTTTACCCAATCCATTGGACCATTATCAGAGTACTCCCTTCGTAAACATTTCATTTCATGCATATGTGTTCCTCAAGATCAAACAACATGGATTCATTAAACATCATAATTTATTCCATGAAAAAATAATGATGAATTCATACATGAAACGATTCCATCAATAGGTAATTTTGTATAATGGTAATATCCCTTGATATAGAAATGGGCATGGTATTCACTACACAGGGATTTTGTCTTGGAATATTGTGGTGCAATTTCAGTAGCAGAACAATGTGAAATTAGACTTAATAAAAGTAGTCGATGATATAGAAAGGGGTGTCTCATCATATATACATGAAATGGATGGTAAGTGGGGACATGTAGATATATCTGCTAACATATTTAATTGAATTTAGATTCATAATACAAAAACAATCGCTTGAATGTAAACGATGAGAGAGAAATTCCTTACAGAATATCATCTTGGTAACATGTGTAAATGGAAGGAATTAATGAGAGAGAAAGGGGTATCCCATATTTCCAACATAATGAAGGTCATACGGGGGAGGTGATAAATCATACCGAAAGATTAATAATTGAAAAAAATAGATATTAAAATATTAGGAATCATGGATAAAATGATAAATGAAGGAATCCCTTACTTGGAAGTGTGAACCAAAATGCTAGGGAGGGGCTTTAGAGGGGTTTCATGGGAGCATGGGGCATCATGGGAGGATTATAGTGTGATGAGGGTATATTTTGGAATACCTCCAAAGTATTTGACTGAAGTGGAATTGGGAGATTGGGTTGGTTTATATAGAAAAACGGAGGAAATTCATTATTATTAATTTTTGGGAAACCACACACTAAAAAAATCAAAACCAAATACCAGACCATGGTTTTTTTCAATTGTTTTTCAAAAGGATAGTGGAAAACAATATTTTATATAGCCAATGGCCGAAGTTCTTATAATAATAGGGTTGATTATGTGGAGGTGAGTCACATTCTCAAGGAAATCCATTTAAAAATAAAAAATGTTTTATAATTTTTGGACAATCGACTAAATATTTGTAAAATAAATAAAATAGACCTAAAATCAAATTTTTTAATGGTAAGCCATATATTGGCTGAACAGCCCACTTAATGTATTTTATGACATCTATATTTAGTCATTAAGATGTCATAAAATAGTAAATATATTTAGACGGTAATTAATTTTAAACCAATAATTTGAATGTCTTAGAAAATTATGGAAAGTAAATATTGGATAGTATAGATGTAATTATTTCAAAAATAATATTCATTTTAACTAAATAATATTTTAAATATTTTAATTTTTTCTTTTAAAATAAAAACATGCATTAATCAAATATTCAAGTGTTTGAAAAAAATAGCATTATAACCTTAAAAAATCACAATTAATTTCATAATAATTATAAGGTCACTTATAAATAAATGAAAATTAATTTATCAATAATACATAATTAGAATATTAATTAATTCAAATATTATTTAACATATCACAATTCATATCCTAATTAGGAAAAAAATAAAATTTATTATTTATAAAATATTTACAAAGTAACAACAATAAAATGAATATATATTCTCTATAAAAAATAGTGTACATAATCATAGTACTGTGGTCTAGGTACATAAATCTTTATAAAACAAGTATGTGATTGAATGGTAAGGTGTGTATTGGTGTCAGACACTTTGGTGACTCGGATAACATAACACGGGTGGTAATCTGTATCAACGTCCACTTATCCTATTGGCACTTCTGTTCAAGCGTCATGTGTTGATTCTCGGCTTGGGCTCGGTCAAGAGTGATGCCCCAACAATGCCAACTCCATTTTGATCTCTGAAAAAAGGGCTTCGTACCTAGATGAAGGAATCACTTCTTTTGTCTACGTAAATTGAGTTTTCTAATGTCGTATTTTTATACTAATCACGCAATGACTGTTCAACAGTTATATTAGCAACGATCACAATTTTCAGTGTTATTTTAAAATCCAAAATTTAAAACCATCAAAGTGCATATGTTATGTAAAAATTTCACATAATAATAAATTTGATTAGATCAATATGAATTTCCATTAAAAATGATTAGGTCATTTTAGTAGAACTATTTTATTAGTAATTTTTTTTAACAAATATTGAATTGTATGGGATAAATTCCAACTAAAAAGAATGTGTTTTTGGGAATTTTTTAAGAAATGAACTGATTGTGGGATATATTTATTTTTTTCAAATTAACCACTCTTATGAAAGATCGTTCAACCGTGTAGACTCAACTAATAATTGGATACTACAAGAAAAAGCTGCTTCTTTGATAACCGAATAATTAACATGCGGAAATTGAGTGAGGAATGACTTTTTAAATATGAATATGTATTTCCTTGGTTCATGCGATGGCGTGATGTTTTGTGGGTTTTTTCAGAATTTTTTGGTAGTGGGGTTATGGGAATGGAATTATGATGTGGGGTCGCTCTATAGGTGTAATATAACATCAAGTTGAGTGATCGATACATTTTTTGTTGGATGGGAAGTGTTGTACAATATGGTTATGACAAGATTTTGAGGTTATGTGTTGCATTGTGTAGATAATATTTCGTGTTTTTGTATATTTAAATGATAAATTGGGCAGATGAATTTGAATAATGCTGATGGATGTGGTAGGAATGGGTGTTAATCATAGAGTAAAATGAAGTGAGTTAACTTACCATGTCTCTTATTCCTCTATATGACTTTTTTCTGTTGGGATTGTTTTGTTCTATTCCTTCTAGTTTCTTAAATAGTGATGGGATTAATATATTAATTGTTTAATAATGAATTTGTAATGGTAAATAAATTAGGTAGGGTATAATTTATGTTAGTGGCCGGTCATGTGGTTGTGTATTTATAAGTGGCATTGAATGTTATACTATGATATGTTTTTTTATTTCAAACCCCAGGGGTCTCCCATGAGTGTTTGATATTATGTTTATATATATACATGTAATTCATTTGTAATTTCTATATGCACCCCACCCTAGTTGAGAATAATGTACTAAACACCTTCATCATCATGGGGGAGGGTGTCGTTCCAAAACAACATTCTCAATGTATAGATGGTTTGCCACCCGATCTTCCTTTCTACATAATCTAGTTAGTGTTTGCCCAAGATTCATTGATCAGGTTTTCTTTTATTGGGCCTGAGTGTGTTGATGAGATTGGTTTTCACCCAAGTGTATCGAGATTACATGTGTCGTTCTTTCCCATATGTTATTGGGATGTTATGTGATATGTGGACCAGTTGTTTATGGGTTTTGTGTGATGTTCTATGGGGCCCAAGTGTCTATTGGTGATATGTGATGTGTATCATGGCCCTAATGATGGGACAAGGTGTTGTTGTGTGGCCCATGTGCATGCATGTGGGTTTTGAAGTGGTGTGTTCATAAGAGGATTGAGCTACTGGCCATTTTCAATTAATAATGTGTAGCTAATGTAGTGAAAATAGGGTGGTGGTAACCAATAATAAATTTTCATAATATATTAATTTACAAGACTTTTGTTCCTCGGTGAAGGTCCCTTTGTGAGGTGGGGATGGTTCGTATACCATGTTAGGTGTGGTTTGTTATGATGTTTTCTAATCCGAGCATTAATATGCTTATCTCACTTTTTCATGAGGGAATTTTATTTTCAAAATGAGTATACATGTATACTAACCAAAGATATAAAAACATATTTTTGGTTTCCATGAGGATGACATAGATGTTGTTGGACTTTATTTGATTAAAAATTTGGATGGTTGTTGTTTTTCTACTTACCATTAAACAATGGTTATTTACATTGGGGGTTTTATTATACTATTATAGTTATATTTTAATCCCCAATGTGGGTTGATTTTTTAATATCTTATATATATATATGTCTTGGAGTTGTACTGGGATGGAAATCTTATCTTGTGATCAAGATTTTCAAAATCAGATGGGCAATGCCTCCCATTTGGTGATAATATATATATATCCTTGGTGCTAGTCGCCACACTTGATCATACTAGATGTGGGACTCAGTGGTCATTTTCTATCTTTATTCATTTCAATCATATGAGGGACATCTTTAGAGGGCGTGGTTCGTGGAACCGTTAGATAGAATGTCCACTACCTTGAATGGTTTTTGTGTACCCTATGGTCATTCTAGAATATTTTTCTAGTTTATTTACAAATATATAGGTAATATTTTCTAATTATTTTTGTTCATAACCTCCTATCTCAAAATATACCACTTAGGGGATGGAAATGAAGAAAAGGAGATATTGAACCCCAATTCCCACATCTAGTATGCCCTACTATGGCGACTAGTAGTAATGGAAAATATATTCTCACAATATGGGAGGAATTTCCCCCCTTATTTTGATATCCCTGATCGTGAGATAAGATGGCCCATCCCAAAACAACTTCAAGACATATATATATATATATGAAATCCAAAATCCATCTCACATTCATGTTTAAACTAGATATATTAAAATGTTTTAAAATCATTAATGTACGTACCAAATGTGTAAAGTTAATCTATAAAACAAAAACGATTCAAATGCCTGATCAAGTAATGTCCATCATGATCGATGTAATTCTCATAGAAACCTTAACAACGAATATATAAATAGTGTTAAAATACAAGAATATATAGTTGGAAGATGCAACACCCCTTCATACACCGAGTCACCTATAACCATATCATTATCTACAAATCTCAAGATACCATCTCATGGAAGAAGGAGAAGGGAAGAGTGGTATTCCATTCCTAAATCATCACACCATAATGATTGAGAAATAAACCATCCCACATGAAAGTAGTATGTTCATCACATTGTGTGAAACTATGGAGGGGTTAATATTGAAATCAAAAAGGAAAAAAGAATATATATTAATAAACATAATAACAATCACTCTTTCCTGAATTATGTGTTCTCAAACAAACAACCATCTCACAATACCCCTATTACAACTACCTATAAATGTATAATAACATATGTAGCCTCAAAAACAAATCATACCCCCAAAAAAATCAATTAAAAAACCCATTATATATTAAACAATTCATCAATGCATCACATTACAACTCTGGAAGCTACTAGGCACGTCAGAAAAATGAAACACTATAAAATTCACATATCGGAATAAGATCCATGATAATTTAACCAAATTCACAATACTATCAGAATAACACCCACACCAACAACTATCATAATTGTTATTCAATATCATTTTTTCCAATCCAACTTCTTAAAAGAGAGAACCATCAAATAAAAATGGCACCCAACATCACATCACCATAAGACCTGATCAAATACATGTTGTACAACACTTCCCATCCAGTCCACAATCAATCAATTTATCAACCTAATATTCCATTAAAGCAAATAATCCAACCAATATAACATAGCCATTCCCACAAACCTACTATAGAACATGTCTTTATAAACCCTCTAACATCACACCACTATAGGAACCAAGGAAATATATATTATTATTTAACAAGGAATTCTTCAATCAATTTCCACATGTTAATTCAGGTGTTATCACTGAAACAATTTGACGACGGGGTATCAATTTATCATTCAAGGGTGTGTGTTTAATAGATTTTTCATAATAGTTATTCTTCAGGAAGAAAATATTATTTAACCCATAATCAAGAAAGTTAATAAAATAATCCCAGTGGGTATGATTTTCATTCAATTGTTTGCCTATAAAATTCACTATTTTTGTCAAAATATCAATAAAAGAGTACGAACAAATACAACATTCACCAACACTTTTTTACATTTTTAAAATAATTCATTTTTAATTAATAAATTTTTATTCAAATATAGTCTCAATGGGACATTAATACACCCAAACCACATGATAAATAATTAAGAGATATGAAAGAATCAAAAATTTATAGAAGAAGAGATCAACTCTTCTTTATTTTACAAATGTATGGGGGTGTGCATGTGGTAGGAATAACCACCATGGGAAAAAAAATCAAAAATCCAAAACACAAAAAGAAAAATCCTATGGTAGGAAATTTTCTTGGACTTCTAGTATCACGATAATATTGAAAGATTAAATCAAGGGAAGGGTTTCATCTATGAAAAATTAGATCCAAGACTTGCATGATTTGATACAGTTTTGAATATGCATTAATTATTGATCTCAAAAAAACCAAAAGGTTTGACCATTTTGAAGGTACCATGGATTTTATAAAATTAAATCCATTCTTTATTGAACATGAAATGGCTTCAAACCCACATAAATAATGTATTGACATATTTTAAGAAAATAAATAAACATTAAAGGGGAAATGGAAAAAAACCTGAAATTGAAAAATTGGTGAAGGTGAATCATTGTATGATGATTCACTGTTTTGAGTAACTACTGTGAGTCACCAGTGAGATTAAATGTCAGGAAAAACTATCACACCTCACCATCATGACAAACTGTCATGAATCAATGTCATGAGCCACTTTCATGACATAGTATCCCAAACTAACTTTGGGAGTCACCATCATGTCACCCTGTCACAAGCTACAAAAGTGAGTCTCCATTGTGACACTCAATTGTGAGCTATATTGTTAGTCACCTTTGTATGACCATAATGAGCTACCATATTAATTAACTATCATGACAAACCATCACGACTCACTGGTCCGATCTCTCCATTTAGAAACTCCATTCTGACTCATCATTAGAAAACTAGAAAAACTGGGAAATCCTTTAACATTTTGAATGATTTCACTATGACCTCCTAGAACACATCAAAAACCATATTTTACTATTGTAATGGCCCGAAGCCATTTAATTCATTAAATATGATACGGATCGAACAATTATCGCCCTCAATAATCCCAAACAAAGCCCAAATGAAGGAATAGTCTGAACAACAAACATGTTAGATGACTCTCAAGGATATCACAACACTTGAAACACCACTAAATCCCAATCAAATCACATGGAATACTAGAAAATCATGACATACCTCCCTGAAGACTTGATTTAATGAATTCTATCCACTATGTCATGATATTATCCCCTATGTGAGGAATTTACTCACTATCACATGTTTAATCTATTGATATTAATGTGTCTTGATTAGGAATTATCAACTCCCCTATACAGTTTTTTGAAATTAATCAGACATTATACCACACAAAATAATTCTAAGGGAATGTGGCCAATCACATAAAACAAAGATCATGCATTATATTGAAACAAAAATACAAGGAAAACTCAAAATAACTCTCGGTAATGGGAACACATATTTGTTTCTCATTCCCATGTACTGACATCCATTCCAACATTCATCCACAACATAAAATACAATGAAATGGTCTTCCCTTGAAGAAACTCCTATCGATGATCTTATTCTTCTTCAGGGCACTCCACATACATTGTGTCATAATCAATATTTGACTCTCCGTAGTCATGTTCATCAGATTAATCTAGAATATATAGATGAATTTGGGAGATGTAGAAGAAGTCAGGGAACCTCTATAATTGTAGTTCAAACACCCACCAGAATCCAATTTCTCCAACTCTTCCAAACACATATAAGGGTCTAACGAACATTAAAGAAATATTTCTCCCTCTACCGATATTTTTTGTCCACATTGAGGGGAAATCTTCAAGAACATGTCGTACCTAATATTTAACTCCATGGGCCTCCACCAATGATTGTAACACAAATTATACCCATCATGTTCCACATTAAATTTGTCACAAATATTTTAACCATCTCTATTATGCCCTACACTACCTTGGATAGGTGAATAACTATGTCAGCAACCTCTATCCAGCACAAAGGGGAACCACATGGTTTTCCAAACAAATCATTAAATGGATCCATGCCAATAGTTGATTGATATATATTATTGTAATAGAACTCTTCCAGTGGCACTTTTCTTACCCATGATTCATTAATTTCCTAGATTCATGATCACAACATATCCTACAACATATGGATTGTTAGTTGTTTCCCATCTATGTGGGGGTGGAAGGTAGTGATTAGGATTAACAAGGTACCAAAAGCATTATGCGATCCCCTATAGTATAATAAGGTAAAGCATGTTTCTAGATCGTTAATGATGATCATTGGAAATACATGAAACTATAGAACCTCATCCACATACCTCTTGGATAAGGCATCCAAACTCCCAGAACACGTAGAATAGAGATGATTTTATCACAGGATCCCCCACTACATAGATCACATCATAGCCTCCCTGTACCCAACATAACCATGGATTAAAATCCATTGAAATTTCATCCCACTTTCTCTGGTGGACATCCAATGGATTCCTCAAAACTCGGGGGAAATAGTGCTAAAAAATTTAATACTAGTAAACAATGAATCCTTCCAAAAATTCTTATACTAATAGTTTCATCCCAAGACAAAAAAACTATATCTTCATTCCATGGAACATTATAAAAATTTATCAATGTACCAATAAATGTGAATTATGAATCTCATGAAGAACTCCCTCATTATTTCATCTATAAAAATATCAAATGGAATAACTTTTGATTCTATCCATCCTCTGACAATCCCTCATGAGCTTCACTATTGCCAACACGGTCACACAACACATCTACCTCCGAGTATTTCTAGTAAGATTTCACCACTAGCCATTATAGAGAAAAATGGACTAATATCTAGAATATATACCCTCTACCACAATCCATTCATGCATCTAAATTAAAGTCTGCCAACTCCTCTATTGATTTCCAATCATTAAATGATTCCCCAAGAACACCCTTCCATTAATATCTACTCAATTAATTTTCTATTAACTTTAACTTTCAGAAGGTGCAGGACATCTTGAATTCATATTCCTCAAGAAATTAGATCAACCTCTGTAATTACATATTTTGACAGAACAATGAAAAGATATATCTTATGATCTTGTGGTATGTGAATACTATTACACACTCCAAAACGAGGTAATTCCTTCATATCATCAATTAAAAAACAACTATTGTGAACTCCAGATTGTGGGTAGCATAGTAATGTTCCTGGTTACGTAACCACATGGACCCATAATAGATCACTCGCCACTACTATGAGACCACATATTGTAAATTCACACTGGAATCATTATAAAATACATCAAATATCACCCTTTATATAAGATAATAAAGCATTGTGGCACTAACCAACTAATCCATTAAGTAACTGAACACTGCTTCCCTTGACTAACCCACAAAAAATAATGGTCTATTCAAGGTAGAGCCGTCAACTGTGAAACAAATAAATAAATAATAAGTATAATCCCCCAATAATAGCATGTGAGACCAAGAAAACTCTGAAATTTTTCAACACTCATAGGTGCATCCCATTAAATAACTACATCAACATTTATGGATCTACTCCTACACATTTCCAAGACACCACATGTTTGAGGAAATGTCACTCCGATGTGAAAAACATATTTGTGGAATACATACCATAGAGTTTCTAGTGTCAATGAACCAGCTGGATGGTTCCAAGATGATTGTCATGATTATCCAATGAATTCGAGTAAATCAAGACATCATTAATGAATACAATGATGAAATGATCAAGGAACTATGGGAAGATGATGTTCACGAGATTCATGTATATGGTTGTCGAGTTCATGACATCAAAAGGCATGGAAATGAGATTGAAGTTCCTATACCTACATCTGAAATTAATCATCATGACATCACTCTCCTTCACCATCAAATAGTGATATCCATACGACTTATTGATCATGGAAAACCAATTTTCCTCTCTCTGGTGGTTGAAATTATCATCTATCATCATGACTCAACTACAGTTAATTATGATTACATTATTAAAACCTCAGTAGTCTATAAAAAACTCAGACTAAAATTCACCTTCATTTCAAACAATACTAGAGAACCACATAGTGAAAGAATGTTCAAGATAAATCACTTCTTCATTAGATAATCAATTTGAATCTCCAATTCACGCAATATTGATGGTTCCATCTGATAAAAAGATATCATAATCGGAGAAGCACTAGACTACATGACTATCTTAAAAACAATATCACGTCAAGGGGGTACCATAACAATCAATATAGGGAAAATATCATGGAACTACCAAACAACTATATAATCCTCAAACATCCCAATATCTACTTATTCCATTATCATGTATGCAGAATAGTTATGAAGAGGATGTACACACTAGCATCCCACCTGACAACCTCAATCACGATATAAATCCACAGACTGGCCATCAAAATTTGAAAACAATATTATCCAATGAAATCATTTTATAACATAATGAAATAAATACCTCAATTTTTGTTGAGAATTTTATAATATGGTCTCATATGTAGCGAGAAGATATCCACAATGGACGAATACAATCCCATCATCAGTCTACATCCCCAACATACCTCAAAAAATTGTTCTGACCTCAAAATGGAATAATCAATGATGTGATGTGGGAATCATTATTATTTATAGTTCCAAATAATGGGATATTGAAATGTAAAAATTTAAGGGTGGGGATAATGTTTCAAATATAGAACAAAATATGGTACTAAATAAGTTGATCGTATGTCTCACGACTTCTAGACTTACCAAATCTCTTACCACTGTTGGGTGAAGCTTATAAATAAATTCACTACTTCCCCTCAGATAATGACAACATGAATGACCATGAACGGGTGAGGTCCCCAAAAAAACCCAGAGGATAGCCAATACTTTCTCAATATTCCCTCAGGGGAGCAGAAGTCTTTTGTCCATACTGTTTAATCTTCTTGTCTAGAAATACTACTGAGGCTAACACTGAACTAATCCACCTCCGAAAAACTATGCTCAATTAGCCATCAAGCAATGAATATAAAGATGGTCGTGGACCATAACATATATACACCATGACCCAATCCCAATGAAAGGGAATGAGAACCACTAACAATATGAGGCAGTAAGGAAACTACATTGGTTTACTCCTGGCCTTTCAATACCTCAATGGTCATGTAACCATAAATAGGGCGCATACAACCCCATCCATTATTGAACTTTTATAACCTAATCCATATAGTATATTTCCACACAAGTGAATCCATTCGATTACCTAGTCTATATTTTAAACAACTAGATTCATAGGCAAAGTAAATGGAGCATCAACATACTAGATTGAAGGGTGGAAGCCCTTCTCAAGCAGTCTCACAAGAGAATCATCATAAAAAAAGTTATCTAGTTGAAGATAATAATTTCCATGAACTTGATACCATGTCTCCTCACTAACATACTCCCATAATAATGGATGTGTATCTCCTAAATCTTCTTATCCTATACTATACTTTAATCTAAATCCACCGAAAACCCGATTATAAAATCAACCCACAACACAAATGTCTCCTTCCATTCCAGCAGATTAAGAATCCACCACTAACATGCAGCTCCCCACATAGAAAAAACTACTAGGGAACCTTGAACTCTATCTATATCTAGATAAAACTAATGGTGATATATTGATATTCAAGCCATATCTCTATCATCATTCCTAAAACATTTAACTAATTAATTTCTTAATCCTTCCACAAGAAATCATGTAACATTCTTCAAGAATTATATTCCCCATTCTCCTGACCAACCCTCCTCTTATCAATCAAATCGTTCATCTATGCCTGAGCTGCCCAACCCACACATGGATGATGATCATATTTTATATCTTAATTCTAAACAAGGAATCCATATGCCTGAGTACTATGTAATTTTATTTAATATTCATTTTTATTATTCATTCATCTTATCTATTTTATCAATCACAAATAAAACTAATCCAGTTAAGTACAAAAGAAATTATGATACATATAGAATTCCTAGGTCTCTACTCTACAAATAGTGTATCCACACAAGGTCATTCAGTAGGCTTATAAACCTTCAATCAGATTACGAGGGGACCTAAAATTCAATGACTTAAATGGTCTTCCTTGGACTATTCCATTCACCTTAATCACTTGACACTATTTCCTAACCATAACATGAAATCATCAATATGCCTAAATACAAATATCCATCCTATCTCTCAACCATCAACTATGATACCATTCATTAAGGACCCCTCTCTCCAAACATCCCCCTCATTTTATGGAAATGAATAATGGGAGATAATGACCATTGTGTCCCACCCCCATTTTTCCCCAGGGTGGAAATTGGCACCCAGGGTATATATTATCACAAAATATGAGGAATTTACCTTTATATTTTAAAAAACATGATCAATAGATAAGATTTCCTATCCCAAAATCACTCCAAGACATATATGTAAAAGGAATTGAAACTCTATCCCACGTGAATTTTTCAAACTAGAATTGTAAAAATGCCATAAAAACCACAATGAATGCCTAGAAAGTGTAATTCTAACCCATGAAACTACACGTTTAATATTATTTTAACTAATAATGTGCATCACGGTACATGTAATCATAATAGAATTATAAAATTATTTTACATATTTTGGGTGAATATTAATTTATTCTCAGTAGGAAGACAAAATTCTATCATGCATAAGACAGAGAAGCATACTAATTCACCCATGAGAAAACTACAAAACCAACAGCCCCTAACAATATATAATAACAAAACTAACGACACCAAATTATGATCACAGTTTAATCAATGTAATGTAAATTTATATAGTAAGAATGTAATATCCTGGTTCATAGTTTTGAGGTCTGTGCTTCTTCTTTTTCCTTTTCCTTATGTTTTCTTGAGAAAATATGGAAAATGGGAAAAAATTCTAAATTTTGGAAATACACGCCGTGTACTTATTTCACACGTCGTGTACTTCTTGCTGTGTTGGGATGAGTACACAGGGCATGTAGTCTTGTCGGTGACAAAGGGTGTAGGGGCCGACTACATGTCGTGTAGTGGTACCTTACATGCCGTGTAGTCAGTCGGTAGGCTTAAACAATAAGGCGGAGGAGTCGCCGCCAGCTGGGCGACAGTACACGCCGTGTACTCGGGAGAACATGTCGTGTACTCATGTTGATGGGTGAACTGTGTGGTGGTGCCGCCAAATGAACAGTTAAATGAAAGAAGTACATGTCGTGTACTAAGATGTACACGTCGTGTACTTTGTTTTTTCATCTCAAAACAGGTAGTAGCCTCCACATTTGGATGAGGAGGCGTTTGAGCCATTTTGGAGCCAAAGGAGGAGGCCGGATCTTTGAAGATCCGTCTGGAGTTCGTCTGGAATCTGATTCGGCTTCGGATGATGTCATTGCAACCGCACGGGTGAGACCTCTCTTCTCCTAGTATCGTTCTTTCCAATTCTTCTCCTAACTCTGGTTATTTATGTTTCAATGGGTTTTGTTCTTCGTCAGATCTATGCCATTTTTGGGCGTTTCTGGAGTCTGCGTTTGGGTATAACGTTCGTTGGCGTATAAGGTAGGTGGATTGGTGTTATTTTTCCAAATGTCTTGTGTTTTTGTTTGTTTTTGAGCTACGAACCCATATCGGGGTGTCATGAGGCTGAGGCCATGGCCAATTTAACTACCTAGAACTATATATGTAATTAAATAATGTTGTAAAAATGCTGTTTGGGATCGTTTCTTGGATCCAGAACCTCCCCCGGGGCGAGTTTCTCGGTTTAGCCATTTTTCCAGGATACCCGAGGGTATGCCTTTAACGTAGTAATTGTAGAATTTCCTTGATATGAATTGATTATTACTGCTTGTTTACCTATAGGGCATGGCCCGGTTACCTATAATAGCCTAAGGGAATGACTATATTAGCCTGAGGGAGTGACTGTTTTAGCCCGAGGGTTGTCGTATTTCGCCTGAGGAAAACCTTTCATGACTGAGGGTGTGACTTCTGTTCCAGAGGGCAACACTTCGTATCCCTGAGGGTGAGAATTCTGTTACAATGCCTGATGGTGAGATTCTGTATAGCCTGAGGGCGTGGTTCACTATATTAGCCTGAGGGCACGGTTCTGGTTAGCCTGGGGGCTTGGTGCTATTGACCACAAGAATGTTACAAATTAAATAAATTAAATGAATAATAAAATGGAAATTTATTTGTTATGTTAGTTAATTTTTAGTACTGCTTACTTTGCTGCATTTTAATATTGAAATGTTGTTGCATGCTTACACGTAGTTGGGCACGAGCCTTGGGTGGGTGCCTACTGAGATATATTTCTCACACCCTGTTTGGGTCACGCTTTTCAGCACAAACAAATTGCATTGCTACAGGTGTGGATAGGGGAAAGAGTCCCTATATAGGTACTTGACTTTTGGTGAAGAGTAGGAGTGCATGGAACCGAGCCTAGGCTCGCGATGCCGCTTCCAGCTGTTTTTCTTGTTTTGCTATGATTTTTATTTTGTTGTACTGTATTGATGTATAACATGTTCTGGATCTTTTCGTAGAACATGAAACATGTAGAATCATCATTTATATATTGTTGGTTATATCCACTACTATAGTTTATTTACGTTCTGTGTGGTTTAATTCTCCCGCTGTTCATTGTATGTTTTATTTTGCATTCCGATGCGCTTCAGTTTGAGAAATGAGGGCATAGTTTCCCCACTATCAAACCTAGGGCCTCTCTGCAAGTCGGCAGCCTATGGCGTTTGGGGAAATGTGCTTAAGGTCACGTGGAAAACTGGGTTTGGGGAACCCATTTAGTGGCACCCGGAACCAGGATGTTACAAAGTGGTATCAGAGGAGTTTCCTTTCTTTGAATTACTATTTGGAGCCGTGGTCAGGGATAAGACGGAATGGTAGTTGGTAATAAGCTATGTCCGGGCGTAGCTAACCCGTGTATTGGGAAAAGCCAGTCTACCTCGTATTTTGCATTCATTTGATTTTTCAATTTTATGGTTGATATGTTATCACCGTTGGGTGACGCACTTTGAGATTGTGCAGTTTATATTTTATCTATGGGTTTTATTTAGTTGCAACCCGATGAGATGAGGGTATTCCGTCTCATGCATCATATAGGCACATTCTAGAAATCACATGACATGCATAGTTTCGATGCCATGTAGGTGCATTAAAATTTGCATGTTGTTTTGATAGTTGTTGTGATAGTAAAGATTACTGTTGTGATAGCTGATTGATAAATATAGGCCTTGTGA
The DNA here is from genome assembly GCA_963277665.1 of Viscum album. Taxonomy (NCBI): domain Eukaryota; kingdom Viridiplantae; phylum Streptophyta; class Magnoliopsida; order Santalales; family Viscaceae; genus Viscum; species Viscum album. Next base: position 223,148,198 of record OY728143.1, read on the forward strand.
TATGGTATTTTTGTTTGAGCTTGTTTATAGAATGGACGCCAATGTTTGGTTTTTGGGGAGTATGGGCCCACATTGACCGGAATTTGGTGGATCATTGACTGGTTATTGGTTATAACATATATAAGATGTGAAACGTTGATTCATTGGGAGTATGGGCCCCCACAGGTCGGAATTTGACACTTAGGTGTTAGTTTCAGTATTTTCTAGGTTCCGGTGAAGTTTCTGAGGCATACTGTCTAGAAAACCAAGAATACAAGCTGTGTAGGACCTTATACATGCCGTGTGTGTTCTTCTGTTCGGGATGTAAAATGAAATTTTTGAGTACATTCCGTGTAGCTTGAATACACGTCGTGTAGTCTCATCCTGCGTCACAAACCGTGTGGGTGGTTACACGGGGTAGGTAATAGCTAGTGTAAAACACGCAATGTAGTTTTTGTGCACTCCGTGTAGTGTGACCCAGAGTCCGACCATGTAACTAACAACACAGGTCCGTGAACTCCTTGACTGAACATTCCGTGTCACTTATAGACACATCGTGTAGTGTGACCTGGGGACTCGGCCATGTAACTAACAACACAAGATGGTGTCACCTCTCTCTGACCACGCCGTGTACCTTTGGGGAAACGACATGTAGTATTGTCTGAGGAAAGATCGTGTAGAGTTAGCCGTATGGCTAGGAAATATGGTGATGTACACTTCGTGTGCGGGTGTAACACGCCGTGTAGGGTCAATCCGAGTAGTCGACCGTGTCACAGACGGCACAGGCAGTTGGAAAATAACACTGTACACGCCGTGTAGATATTATACACGCCGTGTAGTTTTGTTGAACAGAAGCCGTGTGGTTTATCCGTTTAGAAGGACCCGGGAATGGGATGGAAAGTCAAGTACACACCATGTAGTCATTGTACACACTGTGTATTCATGTTTTGAAAATTTTGAAATGTCTTCTTCCTCTTGTTTCTTTTTTGTTCCTTCACTTTTTTCCTTAATAACTTTGAATTTGAGGCGTGCTTTTGACCCTTTAGTGTCATGCCACCTAGACGCCTGTGAGGTGTTCGCCAGGAGAGCGGTGATGATTATATTCCGGAGATGGTGGGACATGGGCTACCAGTTGATCCTCCAGCAGAGCCATATGTGGCACCAGATGTTATACCAGACACAGGCGCGGAGGCGTAGTTCCGTGAAGGCTTATTGCAAATCATGCAAACTTTTCAGGGAGCACCGCAGGCTGCCACATCTATGGCCGAGCTGACGTGTATCTTCCAGTAGCAGTATCCGCCTACATTCTCAGGGGATGGCAGACCACAGGCTACAGAGTCTTGGTTGGGGTCGATGCAGACTATTTTTGAGCATCTTGAGACGCCTCTAGGGTGGAGGGTTAAGCTCGCGATAGACATGCTACTTGATTCCGCCAAGAGGTGGTGGGATGATACCACCTAGTCAAAGCATCACATGGAGATGGTGTGGGAAGACTATTAGGCAGTCTTCTATGACTTTTTCTTTCCCGATACGCTAAGGGAAGATAGATCTTGAGAGTTCATGAATCTGCAGTAGGGCGCTATGTTAGTGATGGACTATTCTGCTCATTTTACGGTACTTCAACGCTTTGCACCCGTGCTGGTGGGTGATGAGACACTGAGAGCCAGAGTTTTGAGGATGGTCTTCGGTATGGCATCCGTGCACTGGTGAATGTCTTCAGGTTGCCTACTGTACACACTATTGTAAATCAGGTGCTGATTTCAGAGAGGAACCTGCGGGAAGCTACTGGTGTGGGCCAAGGCGGTTCAACACCAGTTACCGGTACCATTTCTACTTGAAATAGGAAGAGACAGATGGAATTCTCTCAGGGTGGTAGTATCAGCCAGACAACTTCTTCATGTGGCCTGATCAGATGCTACCAGTGTGGCAGAGAGGGGCACAAGAGGTTGTAGTGTCCACGAGACCCAGTGGAGTGCCGAGCTTGCGGCAAGATGGGTCATCTACAACGCTTTTACCGGGTGTTTCTACCAGTGGATAGTGAGAGGGGTTTTGTATAGACTCCGTGTGTGGGAGAAGGACTAGTGGCTTCTTAGCAGTCAGGGAACTGGAATACGTCAGGTCATGCAGGCAGAGATGGTGGTCATGTTTGTGGTAGCCAGACACCAGGATCTCAGATGCAGCAGGGCGGGACAGGTCAGGGTAGCCAAGCTGTGTCGCAGGGCCGCAGCACTAGGCGGGCATATGCAGTGCAACAGACCCAGCAAGAGCAGGATCCCGGACATTCTATATTCAGAGGTACCATTCTAGTAGCTTCTGTCTTGTCTTCAGTACTTTTTGATACGGGTTCTACGCATAATTTTATATCTGTACCCATTGTGGAGAGCCATGGGCTTGGTGTTTCTTTTTCTTCGGATATCATAACGCTAGACACTCCATTGGGGACTAGGACGGCTGGTGTGCATCAGTGCAAGGAGTGCACCCTTGAGGTTGGTGGGTGTCACTTCTTTTGGGACCTCTATTTCTTGGAGATGACTAGCTATGACGACATTCTCGGGATGGACTGGTTGGCTCACTTTTGAGCCTTTGTATACTGATATCTTCACAGGGTGTGGTTCACATCACCAAAGGGTAGACAGTTTCTATACAAGGGAGGGTGGGATGTTCAGGCGAGTCGAGCTGGACTAGAGCAACATGGGCGAGGCGGAGTCACAGCCCAGATAGCGAGATTATATCTAGATGATCAGGGGACTTGTTAGATAGATTTTCCTCCGGTTGTCGATTGTTTTAGGGATGTCTTCCCGGATGACTTTTCAGGTCTACCTCCGGTGCGTGAGGTGGATTTTTTTATCGAGCTTGTTCCAGGAGAAGCACCTGTTTCCATTCCTCCTTATAGGATGGCCACACTTGAGTTGCAGGTGCTCAAGAGGTAGTTAGAGGCGCTGCAGGCGAAGGGTTTTATCTGACCCAGTACTTCTCCTTGGGGTTCTCCGGTCCTTTTCGGAAGAAGGCGGATGGTACCCTCCGATGTTGCATGGATTGTCAGAAGATTAACCAGTTGGCGTTTAAGAACCAACATCCCTTTCCGAGGATAGATGATCTATTTGATCATCTTCGTGGAGCACGAGTGTTCTCGAAGATTGACATGAGATCTAGATATCATAAGTTGCGCGTTAGACCATCTGATATACCTCTCATAACTTTCAGGAGTATGTATGGTCTATAGATTATACGGTTATGCAGTTCGGACTGACAAACGCGCCAGCAAATTTCATGGATCTGATGAATCGTGTCTTCCATCCATATCTTGATTAATTTGTGGTAGTATTCATGGATGACATCTTGGTGTACTCCCACACTTGACACGACCATGCCACCCAACTTGAGATCGTATTGAGTACACTGATCGAACATCAGCTATATGTTATGCTCTCAAAGTGCCACTTTTGGATGGACCAGATTCACTTCCTGGGTCACATTATCTCATAGGAAGGAGTTGTAGTAGACCCAGAGAAGGTGAGAGCATTAGTTTCCTGGGAGAAACCTAAGAACATGTTTGAGATACGGAGTTTCTTAGGGCTGGCGGGTTAGTACAAATGCTTCATACAGGACTTCTCCCGCTTATCAGCACTGTTGACAGGTCTGACTAAGAAGGGTGTGAAGTTTGTTTGGTCATAAGCTTGTGAGACATATTTTCAGGACCTAAAGAGAAGGTTGACATCAGCACTGATCCTGATACTTCCTTTGTAGGGGAAGATCTATACACTTTACTATGATGCATCAGGGATTGGGTTGGGAGCCGTTTTGATGCAGGGTGACCGAGTTGTTGCATACGTGTCTCAGTAGTTGAGGCCACATGAGAAGAATTAACCGACACATGATTTTGAGTTGGATGTAGTTTTGAATGCATTGCAATGTTGAAGACAATATCCGTTGGGAGAACATTTTGTTGTTTTTTCACCGATCACAAAATCCTCAGGTATATCTTCACCCAAAATGACCTGAATCTGAGGCAGAGGGGGTGGGTTCAGTACCTACAGTCCTTTGATTTTGAGATTTCCTACACACCTAGTAAAGGTAATGTAGTTGCTGATTCACTTAGCAGGAAGACTAATATACAGGTAGTGAAAGAGGCCAGTAGTGAGTGGGAGCTTATGGATTTGTTCTATGAGATGAATCTGGAGATGCATGACAGTCAGGGGAAGACTTCTCTTTCTTCGTTAGCTATGACTTCCACCCTCCAGGACAGAGTGAGGATGAGACAACTATCTGATTCAAAAGGCCTAGTTCTACGAGAGTCGGTGGCACGAGAGGACACTCCTCCTTGTTGGATGGTAGGTGATGATGAGGTATTGTGGTTCCATGTATCTGTATGGGTTCCAGGGGATATACGCGAGGAGCTGATGCGGGAGTTTCATGCTTTACCTTGGGAAGTTTATCCTGGGGTTATCAAGATGTACCTTGACTTGAGGCATCTGTACTGGTGGCCGGGAATGAAGAGAGAGATATCTAGTTTTATTATGAGGTGTTCCACCTATCAGCAGGTGAAGGCAGAGAACTAGAGGCCAGCTGGGCTATTACAGCATTTGCCCTTTCCAGAGTGGAAATGGGATGAAGTCACGTTGGATTTTGTGACGGGTTTTACGAGGTCACCACAAGGAAATGATTCTGTGTGGGTTTTCATGGACAGACTCACGAAGGTAGCTCACTTCTTGTCGATCAAGGAGACCTTTGGTGTGGACGACCTCGAAAGGCTTTATATCCGAGAGATCTTACGTCTTCATGGGGTCCCTCGTAATACCATTTCAGATAGGGACACCCGCTTTATGTCTCATTTATGGAAGAGTTTTCAGAGGGATCTGGGTACACAGGTGCTTCTGAGCACAACATACCACCCTCAACTGATGGCCATTCAGAGCGGATGATACAGGTGCTAGAGGACATGCTGTGCGGATGCGTCCTAGACATTGCGGGGTCTTGGGAGAAGCATATACCATTAGTCGAGTTTTCCAATAACAATAGTTTTCAGGAGACTATTGAGATGGAACAATACGAGGATTTATATGGTAGGCCATGCCGATCACCTTTGTGCTGGTTAGAGGTAGGTGACGCAGCTTTACTGGGGCCACAGCTCGTGCAGGAGACATCTGAGAATGTCCAGTTGATTCAGAAGTGTATGGCTACCACGCAATTTCGTCATAAGCCGTACGTTGATCGCCTTAGACGACCTTTGGAGTTCATGGTCAGGGATCAGTTTTTCTTGTGTGTTTCACCGAGGCTGGGACACAGGAGGATTAGGAGACCAGGTAATATTTCCCTGAGGTATGTGGGACCATTTGAGATTCTGGAGGGAGTCGGGCTGGTTACCTATCGGTTGTAGTTACCACAGCGGTACCACGCCATGCACGACGTCTTCCACTTGTCTCAGTTGCGTCGATACCATTCAGAATAGTCTCACACATTTCAGCCATAGGAGTTTGAGCTTCAGCATGATGCATCCTTTGAGGAGCATCTGATTCGTATCGTAGGCAGGAGCATAGAAGGTTCTCCGAGGTCAGTTATTTCCTCTCATACGGGTGGTATGGAAGCATGGCCGAGTGCAGGATGAGTCCTGGGAGAGGGAGGCCGATGTACGTGCTTAGTGGCTAGAGATGTTCTAAGCTTTATATTCTCCACCATGGGAAGGGAGATTCGGGGAAAAATTTCAATAAGGGGGAATGTTTGTAAGAACCTAGTTCTTAGTTTTGAGGTACGAGATTCTTCATTTTCCTTTTCCTTAAGTGTTTTTGAGAAAATATGTAAAATGGGGAAAACTCATAAATTTTGAAACTACCTGACGTGTACATTTTCCCCACATCTTGTACTTGTGGCCGTGTTGGGATGAGTACAGAGGGTGTGTAGCCTTGTCAGCAATGAAGGGTGTAGGAACCTACTACACACCGTGTAGTGGTACCTTACACACCGTGTAGTCAGTTGGTAGGCTTATACAGTTAGGCGGAGGATTCTCCACCAGATGGGTGTCAGTACACGCCGTGTACTTGGGAGTACATGCCGTGTACTCATGTCGACGGATGAACAGTGTGGTGGTGCCTCCAAATGAACATTTAAATGAAAGAAGTACATGCCGTGTACTCAGATATACACGTCGTGTAATTTGTTTTTTTTTTTGTCTTAAAATAGGCAGTAGCCTCCTCATTTGGCAGAGGAGGCATTTGATCCATTTTGGATCCAACGAAGGAGGCCAGATCTTTGATGATCTGCTGGGAGTTCGTCTGGAATCCGATTCTCCTTCGGACGATCTCGTTGGAACCGCACGGGTGAGCCCTCTCCTCTACTAGTATCGTTCTTACCGATTCTTTTCCAAACATAATTTATTTACATTTGAATGGGTTTTGTTCTTCGTCATATCTACGCCATTCTTGGGCGTTTTGGGAGTCGGCGTTCGGGTATAACGTTCATTGTGATATAGGGTTGGTGTCTTAGTGTTATTTTTCCAACTATCATGCTTTTTTTTTTGCGTTTTTTAGATATGAACCCATATCGGGGTGCCGTGAGGCTAAGGCCATGGATAATTTAACTACCTAGAACTGTATAGGTAATTAAATAATGATGTAAAAATGCTGTTTGGGATCGTTTTGTAGAGATGGAACCACCCTTGGGGTGAGTTTCACTGTTTAGCCATTTGGCCAGGATACCCGAGGGTATGCCTTTAAAGTAGTATTTGTAGAATTTCCTTGAGAGGAATTGCTTGTTACTTATTGTTTACCTGTTGGGAATGGCCATGTTACCTATATTATCCTGAGGGCGTGACTATATTAGCCTGAGGGAATGACTGTTTTAGACCGAGGGTTGTCGTATTTTTCCTGAGGGAATCATTTCGGGCCTTAGGGCTTGACCTCTATGCCTGAGGGCGACACTTCGTATGCCTGAGGGCGATAATTCTGTTACAATTCCTGAGGGAGAGATTCTGTATAGCATGAGGGCATGGTTCACTATATTAGCCCGAGGGCACGGTTCTGGTAGGCCTGAGAGCTTGGTGCTGTTGAGCACAAGAATGTTACTAAATTAATTAAATTAAATAAATAATAAAATGGAAATTTAGTTTTTAGGTTAGTTACTTTTTAGTACTGCTTTATTGCATTTTTCTATTGCACTATTGTTGCATGCTTACACGCAGTTGGGCACATGCCTTGGGTGGGTGCCTACTGAAACATATTTCTGACACCCTATTTGGGTCACGCTTTTCGTCCCTAATAGATTATGTTGCTATAGGTGTGGATAGGGGAAAGAGTCCTTATACAGATACTTGACTTTTGCTGAGGAGTAGGAGGGAATGGTACCAAGCCTAGGCTCCTGATGCCGCTGCCAGCTATTTTTCTTATTTTGCTGTGCATTGTATTTTGTTGTACTGTATTGATGTATAACATGTTCTGGCTATTTTATTAGAACATGAAACATGTATCATCATCATTTATATACAGTTGGTTATATCCACTACTGTAGTTTATTTTCGTTATGTATGGTTTACTGCTTCCGCTGTTTGCTGTATATATTATTTTACATTCCGCTGCACTACACTTTGAAAAATGGGGGCATTGTTTCCCCACTATCAAACCTGGACCCTTGCTACTAGTTGGTAGCCTCTAGCGTTTCGGGAAATGCGTTTGAGGTCATGTGGCGAACCAGGTTCGGGGCACCCGTTCACTGGCACCCGGAACAGGGACGTTACAAAGAATATAATTGATAGGGTATCCGGAACCACATCCCACTAGTTGACTCACTCTTTCCAAATAGAAAACATACTATAGCTCCCACAACATCCGAACACACTACATAAAAACAATCACACAAAGACCTAGGACTCTCAACCACACCCCATGCCATTAGTAGGTCTACGAGTCACATCACATGTCAACCGTTGACACTTGGAATACATACCACATCACATCCCACCCACAAACACCTGGGCCACATAACACATCATATACTGAAAACACATGGGAAATCACAACAAATATCATCCCAAATACACATGTGAATAAATAATTATCTTGAACACTCCAAGTATATAAAAACCACAACTTGAACAAATTTTTTTTGAGAAAGAGTCACATAGAAGATGGAGAATGGAAGAATAGGTGGACAAAGATACATCCACCCATTTTGATGATTGGGAAACACACGTACCCATGTGATGATGGAGGGTGTTTGGAAAATTTTTCTATACTAGGGTGGGTTTTGTATTGAAATCACAATGGAAAGTTCATGTATATATATTTAAATAACAATAAACATTTCATACCAACCTATGGGTTCTCAATCAATCATCCATCTCACAATAATGCCTTTGCGGCTACCTCTGAGTGCAAATCCACATCAACAACCACAAAATCAAATCATACCATAAGAAAATTCATTTACAAATCAACTTTAATTATTGAAAAATTAATATTTTCCTCCCATCACAAATTGATTAACTACTAAGAAAAATATAAAACAATCATTAAAGTAAATGAAACACAGAGGAAGAAGAACCATGGTAAATAAACCAACTACATATTCCTCTTCCATTAACACCCACACCAACCACTACAATTATCATTCTTCAAAATAATCATGAACAATTAATCATCTAAACATAGTAACCCCTAACACATAACCACACCAAGGAACACATCACCACACAACCCAATCAAAACCTTTATATTCAAAACATCTCATCCATTCCAAAACCATTCAATATCTTGCCCTGAGAATCTATAACACCACATGAACCACCCAACATGAAATATCCATTACAATAACCCTACCACATAATAATCCATAAACAATAAACAAATATAACACCACCACATGAACCAAGGAAATAAATATTTATATTTAACAATGCATTCCTCTCTCAATTTCAACTAGTTAATTAATGGGAATCAAAAAAATAGTATGATCATAAGGTGTCTATTTATTGGAAGAGTGAATGTGGTTAACAGATTTTTCATAATAGTAGTTCAATGGGAAACCAAACACCTATGGAAATAATTAAATCATCACACAAAAAGAGGCCCCCAATGAAAAAGATTTTCACTTGGTTGTTAACCTATAAATTTCATTATTTGGATCAAAATATCAATATAATAATATGATCGTACAACATTTCCCACCACAGGTTTATCGATTTAATGCTAATTATTTTTTGGATATTTAATATGGATTCAAATATAATAACATGGAGAAATTTGTACACCCACCATGCATGTTTAAAAATTGAGACAGAAAAAGGAAAACAATGATATAGAAGAAGTGATTGACACTTATTTATTGTGCAATAGAATAGGTAGTGAATGCCACATTAAAATACTAGATGGTAAATGTGATACAAAAACTACCACACAAACACATGAATCCTCAAGGAAGAATGGTTATATAGATTGTTGATTTTAATAGAAAGGGGAAGTAATGATTTAAGGTAAGGCCCTAGAATTAATAGTATTACATCTGAGACACATCAGATATGAAAATATTTTGAATTTCAATTAAAGCATGATCTCAACAAAAAAACATACTTTTACCATTAAAATGGATTCATGTTTTTTAAAAAATTAATGATATTTTTTATAGCCATTGAAAAGGATTAAAATAACATAAATACGGATTTAAACAAAATATGATTAATATAAAACATTAGAGGCGTGAATCTTGAATTATAGAAACTATTCTATAAAATCTAAAACTATTGGATGTGACTCATCATTAGAAGAGTAAACAGTATGAGTCACTGGTGTGATTCATCAGTGTGAGTAACCATCGTGAAAACCCGTCACAAAACACCATCACCACAATCCATCAAAAATCACCATCATTAGATATAAAAATTTCTCAATATAACGATGCACCATCATAAATAACCATTGAAATCTAAATTCAAGATTACCAAAACAAAATATTGTCGATAGATACCATCAGGGGTCACAAGGCGAGTCACAATCAAGTGATAACATTGTGAATCACCATCTTGATGTACTATCACAAGCTACTGTCATGAGTCACCATCATGACACACCATCACAACTAACTAGTTCTATATCAGGGTTATAAATACTAGTTTGAAAACTATTAAACCTATGAAATATTGATTTTTTTTAAAATATGTCGCATTGACCTCCCGTAAAATTTAAAACACTAGATTTTCAAAATGTAATGGACCCGAATGGACTGAGCCATTAAACATTCTTCATAGTAGGATTATCATTCAACTGTCATAATACAGAATGGAACATACTGAGTTAGTGGATCATCAATTTAAACATGAATATCTAGTTGCTAATGAATTCATTCATCATATCTTGTCTCCAATGGATTTTCATGTTATATATTCTATGAAAGACAATGTTTTCATAGGAATTTTTTAGATTATTAATGTGGAACAACATCCTAAATTTTATGTATGAGATAGTGTGATACACCATGGTGTTCCAACTATTGTTGTATAAGAAAGTGAAATAAGATTCACATCTAAATATTTTAATTGTATTATAGAAGTGATGGGTTCATTGTTGAAATTGAGCACAGAGTATCAATCATAGATGAATGGAATTTCAGATTAATATATCCTACTTCCTAAGGATGTTCATTATTTTTTGGGTCATAATTTTGAAGGGTATATGGAAATAAATATACATGGTTAAAATTTAATTATGATAAAACATAATTGGAATCAATAAATATGGATCCCAGTGAAGCATTGTATGTCTACCTTGTGATGGAATGATTATAGAGAGCGTTAATAGTTTTGGGGGAGTCTCATTCAGGGCAAAACATATAATGTTCAATTTAACTACAAGCGGATGGTCAACTTAAATATCCATTAGATATTATATGTTGTATTTCATCATTGGTACCTAGTATTTTATGTTGGTGATCTATTTTTACATAGTGTTTCACCACATATGGGAGATCATTGGTTGGGAAAGAATGGTATATTGGGACATTGGGGTTTTTGGCCCCTTTTAGATAATGGAATGGCATATAAAAGTTTAAAATTAGTTCTACATATCATATTATTTTTTAGTGATTCCTGATGCGTCTCATAATTCTTATCGGAGTATGAATCAACTAGATCCATCACATATGATGTGATTAGAGGATGTGGATATAGATCCCAATATCAACATTATTGAGTAGCATGTTCATATTATGGAAACCCATGATAAGGAACATGAAAGTAAAAGTATTCTATTATTTTTTGTATTATAGAAATCAAGATGGTATATCCATTATATGAGGAAGTAGGAACCATTGAAGATGTAGTAGTTCCCTTCTACCATTTCATATATTGTATCATAAGGAATTTCTGGGATATAAATTCTTTATGGTGGTAAAATTTTGATTCCATACTTGTTTCAAGTATTCCATTAATGAGCCATGGGTTTTCTATTACATATTCAAGGATGTTATGGGGGATCATAATTTTTATAATGGTGTGTTTGATAAAACTAGAAAAAAATATCATTAAATGACATGGTAATTAAAACCATGTTGTAACCATGCAGAATTACTCTATTATGTTATAGATTTATATTTCATAGTTAGTGAAAGGTTAAACTAAATATGAATCCAAATAGTGAAAAACATTAACCCTCAGATAGAATGGATACTATGGGATCATTATTAAGGTTCATAGTTATTTCATTCATGAAGCCACTGGTATGAAAAAATATTACCCTATTTAAAATAGATAAAAATGCTATTTTACCCTTTTTCTATTGGACGTTATTATGTCGAATGACTATATAATCACTTGTTAAATAATAATTACCCTTCCATTGTGATCTGGATGTTTCTTTCTTTTGTAATTTAGGTGGAAAACCATTACTAGTGATGGATATCATGGATGTATGTTGTGATTTTGATCCACTTTATCCACATATATGTTTATCCCTATTGTATATCTTCTCTTATAATCTAATTGAAAAATATGGTTCAAATAAGATTATATAATATGGGTTTGAACGAGTTTTTATATTTTATTCATGTATATATAGGATTGTGTGGACTAGTTATATCCCTATAAAATTGTCATTTTCAAGGGTAACATTTTATACCTCCTTTTGGAAGTTGGTTCTTCATTATAATGTTTTCTTTAAATTATTTTATTTTATTTATTTTAAATTTATTTATATTTTTGATGATAAAATAGATTATATTTATGGTTTTATGTGGTTTTGTAGAATTATAACTATTTTTAAATGGTGTTTTCATAAAAAAGTGTTTTTACACCCCAGTGTTAGATTAAATGATTGAATGGAGGATATCATTCATAAATGGTTTTATAAAAACGAAGTTGTACTGATATGGATTAAAAATTATTCTATAAAATAGTTATCATTATTTGAAAAACTAATTTTTTATAATTGTGTTATATCAAAGAGTGTATGCATCATTAAAATCGGTCTGGGTAATCATAGTGTCTATGGTTCTACTAGAAGTTACTTTATGATAATAATTTTCATGAAATTATATCTGTTAGTACAAAATTATTCATGTTTTATTATTTTTATTATCTATAATTTGTTTAGAGAATTTTTTCCCATATATATATATATTAAATTATCAATTTTGGTTATATATGGAATTATTTTTTTCATGGATAGTTGCTCAAGTGTCCCATTGGATTTTGTCACATAGCTTCATAAGATGTATTTTTTCTTGGTTATGTGTTCTCATTCTTATCAAATTGTGTTTGGGTATATGAATCCCAATTTTTCCATATCTAGTTATCATATATGTTATTTCCAATGTAGTATTAATTTTATAAAACCCAATGGAAATAAATATACAATTGTGTTTGGATTTATTAATATACTTTTAAAAAAATCAAATTAAAAGAACGAACAATTGTATTCTTGATATTAGATCGTGTATAAACACTATAGTGGAGTGAAACTAGGATTTATACATACACCAAAATTTTTATATTGTGCGGTTGTAGATATTTTATAGTAGGATTGTCTTAAAGATAATGGCAATCTTATAGAATAATAGGTTATCATGATTTCATTTAGTTTAGATACAGATATAGTATAGGTGACAATTGATCACAAGGAGACTTTTAAAATTGCTAAATTCATACCTTTCTAGATTATCATGATTGGATTATGTTGTATTAATCATTTATATAAATTTTTCTTCCCCCTAATACTATATTGGTATTTATTTTATTTCATTACTTGAGGCTTAATATGTGTTCATGTTTATCTCATTATAATATATCACAATGTGTTAGGCCATCCCGAGAACCTTTTCAAGATAAACTGGGGTGTTCAGTCAAATTCATGTTCACTATCATACATTAAAAATCCAAAACAAACTATCATGGAAAATCATTTATTATAATTATAATAATTCATATCCTACTGTCATATTTTTTTTTGAAAATTATACTCCAATATTTTATATTGAATCTGAATGATACATATAATTTTAATTTATCTATATTTTCCTTGTTTTATGGTTGTGAAAGTATCATAAATATTACCTCCATCCTAAGAGATGATGAAAAAATTAATTTTTTCCAGCATATTATTTATTATATTTCAACCAACACATATATTATTTATTATTACATGTGTTTTATATTTCTTTAATGTTTTAGTGTGAGCAACAAATATTTATATAAAGAACTATTAATATAAAATATCATTAAATTAATATCATAAAATAATTTTTTTTCTATAATACAACAAATAATATAATATAAAATTTATTTATAAAAGTTACATATCTAAATTAATAAATAATATTAATGTTAATAAAATTAATTTTAATTAAATTAATAAAAATATAAATTATTTGTATATTTTTTTCAATAATTAAAATAATTCATCATATTTATTTTTTATATTATTATTCAAAAGTAGATATATAATATAAAATATACTTTTCATTAAGTTATATTATCCATCCTTATCATTTAATCCAAATATATATTCATATAATTGTCCTTATTTGTAAATATGTAATGTTTTCATGGAGAGTGACCACTTTAAACCATACAATGGTGAAATATTTTATTTAAAAAAATATAACAGTTCGTTCCACATGATTTTAAAGATATTATTAAAATAATTGTTTTATTTTATTGAGGAATAATAGTTTTCAAAATAATGGATTTTCATCATCAATATCATACACAATGTAATTGGAATTGAATAATTATAATTTAAAATGATCAATAAAAGAAGGATAAGTTTGTACAATTTATAGATTTATTTAATAATTATTTAAAAATTTATATTCAATAATAGAATGTTTTATTATAATTTAATTTTTATTTTGGAATTACTTGAAAATAATTATTGAAGAGCAGAATGATGAAATAGTATTTTTATTAAATTTTCATTTATTATTTGATGAAATTTATAGTATTTAAAAGTTATTTTTTAATATTACAACCTTTTTAAGAGTAAAATATAAATTCATGTTTAAATATTGTTACAAAAATATATATCATCAATGTAATTTTTGGATATTTTCATGGGAAATAGAAAGATTATATGCTCACCGTCCTAGTTAAATTATAATATATATCATAGAAACAATTATTCATATTTATTATTTATAACAAATAAACCATCCAATAAAAAATGATATCAATGTTTGAATAAATAATAATTTTATTAGTATAAATATTTATGATAAATCAAATATTTATAAAACTCGTACAAACAAATGTAATTTTTGAAGGTTCTAAATGACGTTATTACTTTAATATTGGTTGTATGGATTGCAAAGATTTAAATAATAAAAATTCTCTAAATAAATCTTTATTTGGACAAGAATTCATTATTTTCTAAACATGGAGGTTGAGTTTCTAACAGATATTACTCACCTGTTGAATGATTTATCAATAAAATTATCCATTCATTGGATGTTTTCATATGACTATGATTATAATAAGATTAATTTATAAAAATATTTGTGTGGAACATATGTGATGACTCTTTGTTATGATGGATGTAAAAAAACTATAAAAAAGGAGAGTCGGCCAAATTTAATGACAGTTTTGGAAATATGGAATCCTCTATGGAGTGATAAATAATTTTATAAATATTTATGTGCTCATTAAATACATTTAGATTCATCATTATTATATTACATTTGTCAAATTTTCAATTTTTTTCATCATAATATGAATTTATCTAACCATAACCATGATTAGATAATACTACACATTTTTTTGTTTTATCATGAATTCCAAGACATTTTATTAATAAATAATCGTATATACTAATTGTTCTTCATAGTCTATCGTAAGTTTATCAATTTTAGAATTTTTGAATAAAAGAGTAATGTTAAAACAAATGGACTTAGTGATAATTATTAATCGTAAAAAAAACTATTATGAATTAATTTAATATTAATCACCCCTACAACTATTTTTTGGGAAATTATTTATAAACATAAAAATTGCACTATAAATTAATTTTATTTTATCTTGAGAACATACAAAAAATATAATAATATTAGTTTATAATTTATAATAGAAATATTTATGAAAGTAGAAGAAATATATAATGTATTAAAATATATTATGCACAGCTAAAAATATATATTTATTTATTAAATTAATATTAATCATATTAAAATCATTAGGATTAACAATATAAAAATTTGTAAAACAATAATATAATTTTGTTACAAATGATCTTAAAATTTTATTTTTTTATTTTCAAAACTAAAGGTCTATTATATATTTTTATTTTATTCTAATAATTAATAACTTTGAATACCCAAGACTATAATTTTATCATTTCACTCATTATATTACAAAAACATATAGTGTCAAATATCCTAGAATTTTAACATCATAATTAATAATATATATTTTATTTTATAGTCTTTATGTTGTTTCGTATTGGAATAATATAATTATATATTTGTTTTCAATAATTAATTCATTAAGGTCGTAGTGTTGTTTTATATCAAAAGAATTCTCATTAAAAATATTAATCGATCATAATACTCTAAAACCAATTTTATATAAATGAAATATGTAAAAATTACCCCAAAACTAATAAATATTATAATTTTAAAATATATCATCATCTTGAGAAAAAAATTTCATTATTAATAAATCTATATTGTAGATTTATCTATTAATGATATCTTATTTTTTTAATTGAAGACATATTTAGTAAAATTGTGTGTTGGAATAATATAAAGATAATATTTTTTATTTGTATGATGTTAAAATATATTAACAATCTTATATATTTATATAAAAACCAATTTTCATATATTCAAAGAAACACTAGATAAATGAATCAATTCCAAAATCATGTTTCTATATATCATGCTGCACATTAAAATTATCAACAAGAAATCAATAAATGATATGAGAAGAGAAAATAGATGCAGACAAAAAAATTAAACTATAATTAGTTTATAATTTAATAGGATATACCCTATGTCAAAATAAAATCATTTAAATAAACTAAATACAAAAGAGATGTAATCACATAATTTATATGTAACCTGAATAATCATTATCTAAAAAGATACATTTCACAAAATTATCTGTGAAATGATTTTATAATAAATGGGAAACAACTAATTCATCAAAAAAATATTACATATAGAACAAATATTTCATTATATTTAGTAATGAATCATCTCTTTACCTTATTATTTCTCTAATATAGATGTTAATGTTGATCATGTAACTCTACATGAAAACGATTCATATGATACAAATGATTATTAGAAATCGATAGAAACTAATAAATATAATTTTTATTTTCGTTTAAATTTTTAATTTTTTGATTTATTTATTAAAACATTATTTTATTTAAATAAATTTAATAATGAAATATAATAGTTGTTGTCTATGTAACAACATTGGAATAAAATATATATAATATTTAATAATGAAATCTATTTATAAATAAATGTAGTACTATAAAATTGAATTACACACATTTTATATTATACCCCCATACATGAACATACTATTATTTTATACCGTATAACCATGCACCACATGATATCACCAAAATCTCCCCTACAAAATAGACAATGACTCTATTATCTTGATTATCTACAATAGTGGAATGTTTTTACATATTCAATTAAACTATTATTTATAAGTGACTAAATTATTGAACTCTAGAACCTATATGATATCTCAATGTGTGTTAGTGTTATAATTATTTAATGTAAAATTATATTTATAATAGAAATCCAAATCAATGGGATGGGGAATAATTTTTTTGTGAAAAATGAATGTTAATGACTTAAAATTCTTATAAAATGAATTTTTTGGTAATATATTAATAATAATTCCATCACCAAACATTTTCAACATTCCATGTCAATTTAATTCTCTTTAAAAGTACAATAATGATTTGAATAAATTAATTTTTGATATTTATCATAAAATCTATTACAGAACACCACATTAAAATGATTGACATCGTCATGGAGCATAGTAAAACGTCATTTAAACAATATACACTTATAATGAATGGTTTCAGTAACAAAAAATAACATATTAATTTAATGATAATGTGATTAAAATTGAATTATATGTTATCAAATTGAGACAATATTCGTTTTCAACATATAATCACAATATTGATCATTTAAGATAATTTTTTAATGAATAATGATAATATAGATTGATGACAACTTACATAAATAAAGAACACATGAAATAAATTAAACCAAAAATGGAAAAACCATATAGTGGTTACATGTTAAAACATCACTGTTTAGTTTGAATCGACATAAAGGAAAGGATGACCATTAACCTCCCCATAATCTGGAGAAGATCCCTTGATTGATTTTAATTCTCCACTTATGTGATAATTATTTTGATAGGGATCTCTATTTCAAAATAAATTGTGGGAGAACATTTAAACCAAATTAAAATGATTTAAAAATACATTTTTTCACATTTTTTTAAAATGGGAAATTGAGGGAATGTATTTATATAGATTTGGAGGTAGTGGTTATCTCAGATATGTTATCCAATACCACATTAATATTACTTTTTGGTAAAATACATTAATCAATAGTAACAGTACTATATAGATTTATACTTTCATCATAAAATTAATCATTTAAAATTTTCACCAATCATCTATATCTCTTCGAAATCATTTCCTTAATACTATAATATAATAAATGAAAATACCGTTTTTATAATAAATAAATCATAGTATTTGGGCCAAAATATGGTGAAAATGGAATCAAATTAAATATAAAAAATTGAAACCCCATATTTTTTCAACAACACACCAAATATAAACCAAACTGTATTGGATATTTTTCACCATGTTAAAATCTATAAACATGTGTGTATTGACTTCATTACATCTATTCACATTTTTTATTAAATTTATCATTGGATCTAAAAATCACATTCAACTTAAATGAATGAATATAAAATAGAGACATTGTATACATTATTAGTTTTTAAAACTATTTTTAAAATAAAATCTGTTGTGAAATTTATTATTTATTTTTTAAATTAAAAAACTAGAAATAAAGTTGTGATATAAGCAGGAAAATAATTTATAATCGTGATGCACATAATAATTTACAATCTATGGAAATGTCACATTTTTAAATTAAATGAATGATAATATTCACTACAACATTATCATTTTACATTAAATATATATTAATATTATATTATAAATTTTATAATTTAATGAACCATGTTATAAAGTCAATATCAATACCAATAAAATTAAGTGTCTCATAAATACTATTATTAAAAAATTTAATGAATTGCGTGATTTTAATCATTGATATTAAATTAATGACTCCCCCATGTTAGAAAAACTAAAGGGATATTTATGAAAACCATATTATCTTTATATATTACATATTACTGTAATAAGTATATAGTAGACTATGATTTTATGTATTTCTTTTGTACATATGTAAAAAAATACAATATATCTAGTTAAATTAAATTTAATTACACATTGACATAAGAATTTCTAAAAGTTAAAAAGGTTTATGTTTCATCATATATTTTATTTTATAATAATAGAATTATTTTAATTGAATCCATGTTTAAAAAAAATTAAAAACCAGCCATCAGTAAATACACTAGAGTAATTAAAAATATCACATTAAAAATTAATGTACATAACAGTATAATTAAAATTATAATGAAATTTAACAAAATAAATAAATAACATTGTTTTTTCAAAAAGTATTAAAATATTATGTATGTGTGAAATTATATGTTGATAATATAAAATAGACAATTTCTATAAAATCTAACATATATAATATCATCATGTTAGTGTATTTATAAGGATATAAAAATTTATGTAAATAAAAAATAAATATTTAATTGTATTTTTAGCCATTTTGAAAATGAGAAATATTAGTCACATGTCGTATAAGTACTAAATTTCCTTCTAATGAAAAATTGATTTTAAATTACATGATTCAGAATATGTTTTAAAAAATTAAACGATGTGATTAGTATAAATTTTTTATTTTTTTGGAACATAATTTATAAAAATTAGAGTTAATAAAAGAAAAAAGACATAAAAATACCATTTAATTTTAGAAATTGAATTAATGTTATAATAAAAATTGAAACATTACAAAACATTGTAAAAAAGAAAACTGAATGTTATGAAATATTAAAAATTTAAATCTATTAAATTTAAATTTTTCGAAAAACATGTATAGAGATTATAGTCTCATCAATTTAATTAATGTAAAGGTGAAAATGGATCATTTCAATATGATGGTGGTATAAGTAGATGGATTATTGAAGTAATAGATCCACAATATGTGATTCCTGAATACCTTAGCTAATTATTATTCTAACTACCCATAAAAATGTTTTTTATTATTTTTATTAATTTATATACAACAACACATGAATTGTGAAAAAAAAATTATTTCATATCTGATATTAATGTTGGAATTAAAATTATCTAAGTGACAAAATAATTATTCATTATAATGATTGATATTCATATACATTTTCTTCTATAAATGATATATAATGTAATTATGGACTACTATGGTTCCCTTTATTTGGATTTACGATTTATCATATGAATCATATTATATTTTCCATAACTTCTATATTTCTATTTTTTGGGAAAATGAATTAGAAAAAATATAATTGAATATTATTTTGTTGAAAATTAAATAGTTCACTATATAAGTGGAGGTATATGAAATAATTCAACATATTAACAAATTTTATTAGATGATAATATGTTTTAAAAAATTTGGATGGTATGTTCCCCGTGATAATTTGTGTTCATGAATCAATTACATTCAACTAATTTGAACAAATTCTCATTGAAATATTTTCTCACTTTTATATGCACCATAGTGCTTACATTAGTTTGGTGTTTATAAGAATTATCAAAATGATTCTCAAAACAAAAATAAATAGTGAGTTATTAAGATTATCCTGTATACCAATTATAAACATATTAATTGTTTATTAACCGAGAAATCCAAAATCTGGAGAATATTATGTTAATCAAAAATTTGATAACTAATATTTATTCAACAATCTTTGTTGCATGCGATTCATATGTTATAGAAAAATAATAAAAATATAATCAAAATGAATAATTTCAAAATAAAATTTTAAATTTACATATATAGATATTTTCCAAAACATAATAAAATTCATTTAAAATAAATGGGTGTTATGGAATTTCACAAATATATATTAAATGAATTTCGCTTAGACAATGAAAAAAGGACTAAAAAAATAATCATCCTAATGAAATTATATTTTCATTATAAAACTGGTTTCATTAATATTATATAAAATTTATATTGGAAATGTTTTTTCCAACATGCAAGAGTGTTTATGAAATGGTATATAGACAAAAACACACTATCTAAAAAGAAACACCATAAGAATTGATCCCATCACGAGCCACAAATTTATGGTTAATCTAATAAAGAACAATGAGATTTACAAACAAAAAGTCTGAGGATATTTGTATCAATATAGGTAATATGAAAATATTTTACCAAAAAAATTATAATTTCGTGAAACAATATAACAATATATTTCACCAAAAAAAAATTATGAAACAATTATTTTTGTGGAATTTTTTTGGATGAGTCAACATCCATGGATTGATTTAAGCTACAGATATATTCATGCAACACATTAATCAATAATATTTTAAATCTAATTTTTTTATTCAATTTTTAATGGAGTATCATATAACGATTGAGACAAGGTAAAAAATTGAGCTTTATATAATGATACTATAAGAATGAAATCTAATAATATAAATTATGTTGGTCATGAAAAAATTTGAATTAATTTATGTCACGACTTGCCTTCACCATGATGAGGGAAGGGACATCAAACTGCCAGACATATCCTTATCCGTGTTGATGAATATATAATGACCCTTGATTATATCCATCAATAGGCCCCAGAGTGGCTACTAGAACCAAGGGTATAAATTCACACATAAAATGGATGACATTACACTTTTTATAGAAAACTATTGGAAGATAAGATTGTAAAAAACAAAAAATCCCAAAAATAAAAGAAAGGGCAATTCCACAATTCTAGTCCCACATTAATGTTCAATAAAAAGTGATACAAAATACAAGAAAATTACATATGAAAGTACCTACAGAAATATAAAATAGAATCAACCATGAAGCCTGAACATCTCCTACAACCCCATGCATGTACCTACCAGGATGATCTCCAACATTCTCCAGGTGACATTAAAATTAGTTTATAAGAATTAGGGAAAGTATACATGCATTGTCATGGGGTAAGGCCAAGATCTTTTGTGAACATTGGTAAAATAATGAGGGAAGACCATGATCTCTTGTGCACATGTGGGAAGAAAATATAATTCCCCATGAGAAAATAATGATAACAAAACACCTAGTAAGGAAACAATCCACACACACTCACTATAGAACACTCTATAAAAAAAATTGATGTAAAGTAATAGTAATGTCACATTTATTTTTGGGTACCCTAAGACACTTTCCCATTGGATTTTTGGTCATCATATGCATTAGACCCCCCCCAACAGATCCCAAAACAGTCCTACTACAGCCCCCAACAACAACCATGTGGGTCATCCCAACCATACATTCATCCTTCCTGCAAAGAGATGGTCCACTAGAAGCACACATAACCAAATAACAAATACATGGGCCATGAAAACCTCCACCATTACTGAAGACACATAGGCATTAATGACCACTTCCACGCCCAAAGACACCTTGTATTCAGCCCGAAGACACATATGAAATCAACCTGCTGACACACACCTAGGTCGAACACCACAACACCACCATGCCTGATGAGTCTTGGTCCATATTAATATTTATACCATCACAGCCTGCCCAAGGAATCTTGGGGTACTATGGAGATAGAGAAGATAATGATCAAATTACCAACCACTCATAGAAATGTTGGGAAAACACTCTCCCCCATGAAATGTGTGTGAATGGAACGAAGTTCTCAACAAGGGTGGGGTGTTTATGAGAAACATAAGAACTAAATTTATAAATATAGGTAGTTATGAACTCATCCCAACCCAAGAGTTCCAATGTAGACAATCATCACATACTCAACCACAATTTTTTTACCCTTAATTGATAATAAAAAACAACCATAATTAGAGAACAACACATTCCATGAAAATAGTTCCCCCACAACATCAGTTTTCATTTAATATGTTCTAGTAATTTTAACTTAATATAAATCTTCACTACAGGGAAACTAATTACAAAGAACTACATCATTAAAACAAAAATTGAAACAAAATAGTAAAACATGCTTTTAAGAATTCATACGTGATTCTCTTTTAGAGTCACAACATCAAAAGGGATCTGTGAGATCCCTTGAAATACTCGAACCAAACCAAACCCCAACATACAGCTTCACATACACTCAGATTCACAAATAACAACACTTTAAAAATAGGCTCCATTCCCATCCATATATCACCATCATGACATCAAGAAGGTCCGCTACACATATCACCAAAATAGAGAAATGATGTTTTTAATATTTTAACCACACCATTCAGTAAGTTACTTCTTTCTGTTTGGTTAACCAATGTGATCACACAAGGATAATTGTTTATTGGGAATACATTTAATCTACTTCATTTACAAGATTAACTGGTTTCCTTGATAAATCCATCCAATCATATGATTAAACTGAAAAATTTAGGATCATTATTTCCCAAATATGGACCACCAAATACCATGATTTAAAGTGAAAAAACCACATAATATTCACAAAATAAAAAAGAGGTATAACATAACGACAACCTTATCACTCCCACCACTTCATTATTTATTGTTTTATATGTTACATATATTAAATTTGGTTTCATCCACATCTTAATGGTACCTCATCGTACACAACCCACATAATGCACCGAATTGAGAGAGATGAAGGATGAATCAATACAAGGATAATAATTGATCAACATTTCCTCCTCATGCCAAAAATTGTGGTTGCACAAGCAGTAGGATAAACTCCATGAGGGATGAGTGGGATTGTATCGAGCATAGGCGCATGACTTTTCACCTATGTTATGACTTCAAGAGAATCCACAGGGAACCAAAGTAAAAAATGGAAGAATCTCTTGGTGGTAAAGGCATGATCCATGGGTTACATGATATGCCGTTTCAAAATTATTGGAAAATGGGTTGTTGATTGACCACATGGGTGAACATTTTCAGACAATATAAATTATTAAAATATAATTATTCTCCTTGGATATGGTGGAGATTATAGTTGGTATTTAAAAGACATCATTCACACTTGGAAGACACGTAATAGGGGTGTGACTGGAAAGCCCATAAGGCTTGAAAACATAACAAAGATTTGAAATTGATTAAGAAAGCCACAAATTTTGGAATGTAAAGGATATTCCAACCCTTATGGGATTAAAAAGATTATTTAACGGCCTAAAGTAGCCTTGAAAGACCTAAAAAGTTTAAAAAGTCTTAAAAGTGGCATTACTAGAAAAATGAGGAAAGAAACCCTGACTCCCCTCTAGGGCCGATCGGTGAGACTGATCAGTGAAACTGATCGGTGGAGCTAATCGGTTAAAGAAGATTAAGTGGGGATGATTTGGAGAACCTGATCAGGTGATCTGGATTAGTGAAACGAATTGGTTGAATCCAATTGGGGGAAAAATATTATTGAATCCGATTGGGTGAAGTCGATCGTGTTATGCTGATTAGTGAAACCAATCATGTGATGTTTATCAGGTGATGTAGATTGGGTGAAGTGGATTGGAGATACACCAATTGGTGATAATGATGGGTGAAACCGGTCAGTGATACCAATGGGTGAGACCGACCGGTGTGACTGATCGTTGAGACCGATGGGTGACACTGATCAGGGACACCTATGGGTGAAACCGAGCAGTGAAACCGAATGGTGAGACATTGATCAGTGAGACCGATTGGTGAATCAAATCGATGATACCAATGGGTGGAACTGATTGGTGAGACTTATGGATGATACTATTTGAGCAGATCTATGATGCTGACCAGTGTAGGTGATCTGTGAAGCTAATCAGTGAAGTTGATATGTGATTCTGATTCGTGAAGTAGATCACGTAGAGCAGATCAGTTAATCTAATACGTGATGTTTATCTGTGATGATGATTAGTGAAACTGATATGTGAAGCAGATAAGTGAAGATGATTAGTTAAGATGATGTATAAAGGTGATCAGTGAAGTTGATCTATGAGACCGATATGTGGAACTTGTCGGTGAGGCCGATCAAGGTACGTGATAGGTGACCCCACGTTGACACATTGCCACCGAATCAGACATCCTCCATGCTCACGAAAGTTGTCCTGGACACCCCAACACATATAATTTGGAAATTTAATGGAATAGGGGGGTTAAGACATTACATCATATACCTCTCAAACTGTTATCATCCTCATGAATTCTAGAGTTAGCCGAAAAACATAGTGGGGTCCAAACAACCACCCCAAAATATACCTCTCAGGGAAATCAACCACAAACATCCATATGAACCCCAAAGGTCACATTGTTATAAAACACGAATAAGGGAGTTATTTATTCTATGTCAGTATACTGTCCTCTTTGGGCAGCACTAACTCGACCACATGAGTTTAATCACATCTGGGCTGACGCAACTCTATTAGAAATAAGGTTCTCCCTTCACCACACACTGGTACTTCGCATAATCAATCAAAATGTAAAGGAAATATATTTTATAACCAAAAAATCCAGCATTACATCTCACCAAGTCACAAAAAACATGGGAATCATGGATTTCGTGGAATAAAAACTGAAAACAACTCTTAATACTGGGTTCACATGTGAGTTTGTTGCTCTCATGTACTCTCTTCAAAGCTATCTTACCTCTCCAAAAGGTGAACCAAATGGATGGTCTGTCCACAAAGAAACTTCACCTTTTGGTCCTTGATCCTCACTAAACTCTCCACAGATGTAGCATCATCCCCTATATCCAACTCTCCCCTATCAGTGATATGAGAGTAATGATGTTCATATCGATGAAACTTGGATATGTTGAAAACATCGTGGATCCATTCTAACTGAGGTAAAATTCCAGCAGATATAACACCTCAAGACTCACTCAAACCCTTTTAAGAGCCTAATAAACCTAGAAGATCAATTTATACTCTTACTAAAACATTCATACCCACGTTGAGGACTTACTATCAAGAACACATGATCTGCAACCATGAAAAGTAAGGGCCTCCTCCTATGATCGACATATTCCTTATACTTGTATTGGGTTTCCCTCATCCTCTCATGCATAAGATGAACCATCTCTGTTGGGTTCTGCAATACCGATGGTACATGAACACCTGCCTCCCCAACCTCGGTCTATCACATGGGTGAACGCCATGAACTCCCTTAAAATTAATCAAATAGTTCCATACCAATAGTAGATTTAATGATATTATTGTATGCAATCTCTAAAATGAGAAAATGTTTTACCCTTTATCCCTTGAAGTCCAAACCATATTCGTGTACCATATCCTCCAGTGTCTGGATGGTCTGCTCTATCTTCCCACCTATCTGGGCATGGAATGTAGTGAAAAAGCGTAGCTAGGTTACAAAAGCCTTTTGTAATCTCCTATAGATTCATGAGGTAATCTATGAATCCCAATCACAGATTATGGACTTCGGAACTCATTTCAACTGCACCACATCATCCATTTATCTTTTTTCTAATTCATCCACCGCACTCGACTCCTTGATTACACTAAAGTGGTCTAATTTCATCAACCAGCCTACCACTAACCAGATAGCATCATAGCCTCCTTGAACCCTGGGTAGTCCTATGATGAAATCCATCGCGATGTCATCCCACTTCCACTATGGAACATCAGAACTCTGCAACATTCCTCTTGGGACACGGTGTTCAGCCTTCACCTATAGACACACTAGGCATCTTTCCACAGAACCCACCACTGCTCGTTTCACCCCATGCCACCAAAAATTATCCTTCACCCCACTTTTTATCTTGTAAACTGCTAGGTGTACCCCCAGGGGTGAGTTATGGAACACATGGATAACTCCCTCGCACATCATCCCTAAGGAAAACAACTTCTCACATAAAAGTATCTGATTCTGACCATCCCCCAAAAACCCTTCCAGAGCATTGACTGGGTCAACATGGTCACACATCAATTAACCCTCTAGGTATTCCCACTAAGACTCCTCCACCTATAGCAATAGAGAGGAATACACTGTCATTTTAAATAGAGAACCTCTAACACCATAAACACTTCCATCCATGTTTAAGGAAACCAACTCCTCCATTTCCTTAAAAGCATCCATTGATTCCTGAAGAAATTCACTCCACGAAATCCTACACAAATCATCATCCAAAACGTTCAACTTACATCAGTTTAAGAGGTATCAATGTTATAGTATAGAATAAAATCCACCCTTCTTCGCTGTCAGATGTTCAATTCCCACGGGGTGATGATTTTTCTCAAACATAAATGATCTATGGAGACCACTATATGTTTTCCAATGAGATCATGTCGCCACAAATTCAAAGTGAACACTACTTCTCAAAACTCTAGATCAAGGGTGGCTTTGATACGTTCATGAGGAAATAACATCCTAGCCCCATAAGAGATCACTCCCAACTACTACACCTGTACACACCCTATGCTAGCAACATAACATCAAAAAACAACACAAACAACACCCCTATGTTTGGAAACCCAATAAGTGGAGAAATAACAAACCTTTATTTCAAATAGATGAATGATTCCCAATAATTCATACTCCAAATGAAGGCCTGGTAATTTTTGGTCATAGATGTCAAAGGAGCGACAACTATAGAGAAGATGGGTATGAACCCTTGAAAGTATCCTACCAGAACCATGAAACTATGAACCTCTATTATATTCTTGGGTGAATCCAAATAAATAAATACTTCAACAATTCAATGATCCATTTCTACCTCTTGCTATGAAAGCACATATCCATGAATGTGCACTTCTCATGTCAAGAACATTCACCTAGACAACTTCCCATAGTGCTGGTGTTTTCTAAGGATATACAAGATTATTATATGGTGATCAGTATGATCCTCCTCGGATCATGAGTATATCAAAACTTCATTGATGAACACAATGACATACCAGTCTATGAACTCCAAGAAAACAGACTTCATGGGACCCATGAACACAAAAGGTGCAGTCGTAACACCAAACACCATGAATATGAAATAGAAGTTCCCATACCTACAATACAAAGCAGTTTTCATGATATCAACATCTTTCACACTCTAATGGTGATACCCAGACCAAAGAATGATTATAGAGAACTAACCTTCTCCCCCAACTTGACAAAGATATTATTTATCCTGGGGAGAGGGTAACAGTTCTTGATCGTTACCTGATTCAGTCTCATTAAGTAAATTAATATCCGAAGACCCCCTTATTCATTCTTCGTGAATAAGAAAAGAGCACCCCAAGGAAGCACGCAGGTTTAGACAAACCCCTCCTTCATTAGATCGTCATTATAAATATACAACATGTTCAACTCAGAAAGAGCCATCTAATAATGAACCATAAATATCATATGGGCACTGCGTTGTATGTATATCCCAAACTCAATGTCATGTCGAGGGGGTAGAGTAACATCCTCCTCATGAAAAACGTCCATGGGATCTCTGGAAACTGCCACAACATACATCATCTTAGAATCCGTTGATTCTACTAAATGCTCGGCCACCTAATAAATAACAGGCCTCACATGGTGTCTCCCCACTTGACAACTCTATTTGCCAACAAAAACTCCAATATAGACATCCCCATTAGAAAAAATGAAACTTCTCTATAAATAGTTGATAACCGCGTTCTTGAAAAATAACCTTTTAATTCCTAGGATGACATTATATGGCTTCATTTTTAGTAGAGGGAGATCCCCACTAGGCTGATGTGTCCCCAATATTAGTCTGCTTCCCCAAAAAACATCATACAATTTGGTATGACTCCAACTATCACAATATGCACCATGAGCATAGAGATTCACTCTATGTCTTGGAACAAGGCATGTGATACACTAGGTTTATTCAAGGAGTTTGAATGTCTTGAATCAAACATGGAACAAATAAGATTACTAAAAATGATTATCATACCTCAAACAACCTCCATACATGTAAGAACTGCTACCTAGGAAGTGTGCATTTACCCAAGCCCATATCATTTACACCTCAACTTTCGACCGCCTCACTGACCATTCCCGGGTTGAGGTCCCTAAGGAGATCCCTCATGTCGGCCTCCTCCTGCAACACCTGCTCTAGCAGAAGTGTGAGCTCGATGTCCCTTCTACTACTGTTAAAAAGGCTTGGCTGCAAACTACTGTTGCTGAGGTTGGTGCTAAACCTAGCCGCCCCCATTGTACTACACTCATTCCAAGAACTGATTCTGAAGATTCCCACGACTACCAGAAATAATGCATCTCGGTCTTATGCCCACAGAGGAAGGGAGAGGATTAGGAGAACATAACTGGAACTGCTGAGGCCTTCCCTCCTTTTTCCAAAACGTATAAGGTCCTAATTCTAGTTTCCAAATGCAGAAGGACTTCCTCTTTGACATACACAACTTTCTCCCCTCTCATGGAACACCTCCAAAACATTTCATCCTCTCCACCACTATATCCTTATTTTGAATATCTAAGTACATAGGTAGAGTGAAGGGATTAATAGTGTACTGAAAAGAAGGTCTAAGCCCCTACTCTAAATGTCTCGCCCGAGACTCCTCATAAATAATGAGGTTCAGAGAAAAAAGAATGATATCCATGAACAAGATCCGCAAATCCCTAACTGACATAATACCCTACTGGAGGGATAGTAAATTCTACCTTATATTGCCATTCCTCGTAGAATATTGGAATTCCACCCAGAACAACTTTTCAAAGTCAGTCAAAAAAACCTCATTCTTTATCCTCTATCTGAGTTAGATAATTTACCATGGACACACCGATCACCTCATTTGACGATATTTCAATGGATCATAGTACCCTCTAGGAGCATAGATCATGGTAATGTTGTTCTCTATCCCCACAATACATCCCTCTATCTCTAATTCTGAAACAATGTCCTCATACATCCCGAAGGACTCCCTCTAGAAAAAAAAATAGACTTATTTCACTTTTATTCCTTGTCCCCTTGAGAAATCATTTGCTGATCGACTAGATCAGCCACCTGGGCCTCAATCTCCTACACTACTCATTGATTTCATCCTTGTTTTATAGCTTCAAGGTCAACATGGAATTATTAACCTCGAATAATGTATACGATTCCATTTAAAATTTTCATAACCTTTTAATTTATTTTATATTCCTAAAAGAACCAAGAAAAATAATAACCCAAGTCATTATCATGCATGTACCTTTCCTAGGGTCTCTACCCTGCAAATCAGTGTAGCCTCACTATAACATTTGAGAGAACTAGAGTCCTTGCCTTGGATAATGGGGGGTTCTACAATCTATTGTCCTAGCAAGTCTTACATAGATTATTTAACGCAACAAGATTGTCTGACACTATTTCGGAAACATCCAATTAAATCCTTACTATTCCTAACTCCGAACTCCATTCTATCTCTCAACCAAAACCATTGATACTATTCTACCATTACCCAACTTCACCAAGATGAGGGAAGGGACAACATACTGACATACCCTTCCTTCTTCATGTTGATGGATAGAAAATGAACCATCGAGTCCCTCCTTCAGTAGGCCCCAGAGTGGAAACTAGAACTAAGGGTATAAAATAAAACATAATAGAGAAGGGATTACCCTTTCTATATAAAAATACTGAGAGTTAAGATAGTAAAACTAAAATAACTCCATTACTAAAATTATGGATAAAGTAAAAAACTCAGTCCCACATGCATGTTCAAAGTAATATGATAAAAAATACAAGAATACTCCTTCTAAATGTACAAAAAAATGAAAAAAATAAGCAACCACAAATCCCAAATAGCTCAACCAACCCCAAGCTAGATATAACCAGCCTAATCTCTAACCTGATCCATGTGACCTGAAAAATATTTTTAAGACGTTTGGTGAGTATACAGGTATACTTAGTTGGGAAGACCAATAGCTCTCATGTATAAATGGGGAGACAATCTAATTCCCTATGTGAAAATATAGATGACCAATAAACTAGCAAGGAAACTATCCACCCTCCCCCACAAATGAACATTCTATAAACAATGGAAGTCAGGTGATGTAATAGTAATATCATATCAATATTTGTGTACCGTAAACCACATTCCCACTAGTTATTTAGACCATAATACACATCAGACCACACCCACCCCACATATCCCACTGTTTTCATACTATTTCCCCCAAAAACAACCATTTGGGCCATCAAAATCATACGTTCATCTGGCCCGCTAACACTTGGGCCACTATAACCACACATAACCACACCAACTAATACATGGGCCACAACAACCACCACCACGCTGGAAGACACCATTGTTAGAAATACTACTTCCATACAAGAAGACACTCGAGCCTCATCTATAAGTCACACTGGAAAACAACCTTCCCACCCACACATGGGCCAACCACCACAACAACTCCCTGCCCGAAGTGTGTTGGGTCATAATAATAATTTTTCCATCTTAGCCTACTTGAAGAATCTTGGGGTATATAGGAGAGGGAGCATAAAAGGACATAATAACCAGCCACTCATAGGAAGGTCAGAAAAGGCACCATCCACCATGAAATGGGGGATTTTAGCATTAAGTGTTAATCATGTGTGTGGTGCATATGAGAAACCTAATAACTTCAATTTATCCCAATAGGTAATCAATCACTCATACCAACCTCACAGTTCGGATGTAGACAACCAAACCATACACAATAACACTTACATCTACCCTTACCTGCATAAATACACAACAACCATAACTAGAGCACAACCCATTCCAAGAAAAAATTTCCCCAATTATACCAGTTCACAGTTAATATATTCTAGTGATTTTAATTTAATTTAATTCTTCACTGTCGAGAAACTAATAAGAAAAAAACAAAATCCAAAAAACAACAACTAAAAAACACACAAGCATGAATTTAAGTATTCACACCCTGTTCAATTATAGAGACACAATATCAAAAGGGAACTGAGTGATTCGTAAATTTACTAGAACCAAACCATGCCCCAAAATATAAATCCACATGGCCTCAAATTCACAAATAACAAATCTTTTATCAGAGGTACCATTCCCACCCACATCACCCCAACACGACATCTAGAAAACCCACCACACATATCACTAGAACTAATCAAGAATGATTATAGGATTTTAACAAAACCATTCATTTGGTTGGTTCTTTTATTTTTGTTAACATGGGTTATCACATAAGGATTCCGGTTCATTATTAATCCATATAATCAACAGAGTTTACGTGATTAACCAGTTTCCATGTTAGAACCATTAAATAATAATATTATCTTGGAAAAAAGATGATCAACAGTGGTAAAGGATGGACCACCAATGTCTATGATTTTCAGTTTCATAAAGACCATACAATTCACAACAAAACAAAAAGGTATAATGTAGAAATAACATTATCATTCCCACCCCCTAAATTTTGTAAAGGTTCATTTTTTATCATTCGTAAATTTAGTTTCATCTATGTTTTGAGGAAGCATCATCATACCCACCCCACATGAATAAATTAATAGAGTGAAATGAAGGAAGAATACATAATTGGTTGATCAAGGATCAATGTTTCCTCCACACGCCCAAAAATTTGGTTGTATGAGTAGTAGAAAAATATCCACGAAGGCTGAGAAAGAAGCCCTCGAACATGAGCACATGACTCTTTTTCTAAGGAAGGACATCAAGAATATACAGAGGAAACCAAAGAGATCGTGGAATATGGTCATGATGATAAAGTCCCAACCCATGAGTTATGAGATATGCCCTAGAAAAAATATTTAAAAACATGTTGTTCCTTGACAACATGGTTTTATGGGTTCACACATTAGAAATTATTAATATTAAATAATTTTCCCGGGACATATTGTAGATAACCGTTTTCAGTTATTAGACTTCCTTTAAACTATTAAAACACATAACATGGGTGAGAATAGAAAACAAAAGTGGCTGGAAAATGTTAAAAGTTTATGAA
Organism: Viscum album; assembly: GCA_963277665.1. Taxonomy (NCBI): domain Eukaryota; kingdom Viridiplantae; phylum Streptophyta; class Magnoliopsida; order Santalales; family Viscaceae; genus Viscum; species Viscum album. The sequence goes on from OY728143.1 coordinate 223,180,868, forward strand.
ATTGATTAAAAAAGCCACACATTTTGGAATGTCAAGGTTCTCCCCACTCTTAAGGGATTTTAAACATTATTTATGGGCATAAAAAAGTAATTGAACCATTTTAAAATTTTTAAGAGAAATAAAAGTTTTATTATAGGAATAATAGTTAAGGAAACCACGAAACCCCTCTATGGGTAATCGGTGGAGTTAGTCGAGTGAAGATGATCAGGTAAAGCTGATCAGGTGAAGCTAATTAGGTGAAGCAGATCTGTGAAACCGGTCAGGTGATGTTGATTGGGTGAAACTAATCAGTGAAATCGATCAGCTGAGGTTTAGAGGGAGAATATGATTAGTGAAAAAGATCGACTGAATCTAATAATGTGAAGATGATCGGTGATACAGATTGGGTGAAGCTAATCAGGTGAAGCTAATCAGTTAAACTAATTTAGTGAGGGCTATTAGGTGAAGATGATTAGGTGATGCTGATTGGTGAGAAAATGATCATAGAAGGCGATGGGTGAAACTGATCGGTGAGACCTATGGGTGAATCTAATTGGTGACACCGATGGGTGAAACAAATTAGTGAGACCGATCGATGTGGCCGACCAGTCAGACACTAATTAGTGAGACCGATGGGTGAAACTGATTAGTGACATAGATCGGTGAGACCAATGGGTGAAATATAATTGTGAGACACTGATCAGTGATACTGATGAGTGAAACCGATCAGTGAGACCAATCGGTGAGACACCGATCATTAAGATCCATGTATAAAACTAGTGGAGCCGATCTGCAAAGTTGATCACATGAAGTTGATTGGGGAAGCTGATCTGTGAAGCTATTCTGTGAAGCTGATCTGTGAAACTGATCAGTGAAGCAGCTCTATGAAGCTGATCTGTGAATAAGATCTATGATACCAATCAATGAAGTTGATCAGTAAAGCTGGTATATATATATGGATGGGTAGAACACATCAGTGACACCGATTTGTGGCACTGATAGGTGACACCACGATGACACGTTTTGACAGACTCAGACATCCTCCCAACTCACCAATGGTATCTAGGACACCCCAACACATAGAATTTGTAAAATTAATGTAAGATGAGTTTTCAAGCAATTAAAATTTATATAAAGATAAAATAGAAAAAACAAAATTTTGTTTAGTTTTATTTGGATTCGTCTCGGGTGTAAGGTCATATGAAACGAAAATTTGTGCTGAATTGTCATGTTTGGAAACGACTAGGAAAACTACAATGCTAAAAGAATCATAGTAGTGCCTTTATGGTAAATTCCACCTTTGAAATTATAATAGTGGGGGGTAATGATTGGCACCCCTATTATTTTTTGATAAATTCCTCATAGTTTTATATTAGAGTAATAATGAATAATAGGTAAAATATTAATAATGTTATGAATTAAACAATAATAAAATAATCTGTAATTAGATAATGAAAACACATTCAGTAAATATCAGTGGAATGGGTTGGATGATTTGAAATTCAAAATTGATTAAATTTTTCATCAAACAATACCAAAACTAATCATTACTTTTAGAATTCATAAAATCCGATTAATGAATGTTTTCATAATGCCTATAATATAATCATATCATTTATGAAATTTGTATGTTTAAATATTAGTTTGTTATAAACATGATGAATAAAACAAAAATGTGGATTTATATTATCCAATTACATCACACACAATCTGTAATTGTGACTACTTGATACAATTTAATAGTTATGTGACATTATAGTTAGAATACCCCACAATGAGTTGTAGAACAATATCAGATATATTTATTGAAATGGTTTCACTAATCATAATGTTCATTTAATAAATTTTTTTCAATAAATATCTACTATGAGGATGATATATATCATCTATTATAATCATTTCCACATATATTGATATGAAATGTTGCTAAGAAAAAATATAAAATTATGGATAAAATATTATATGTATAAGATGTTAGTATTTTATAATAGAGTTTTCTAATAGTAAATGTGAGTATATTTTTTAACATTCCAGAGTATGAATTCCCATCGTAATGATAAATTTTAGAGGTCCAACTAACCAAAGGTTCATACTATCCATGATTTGGTTTTTAATATAGTGTTTCCCATAAATGTAACAGTACTACTTAAATTTACACTAATTTTGGGAATGTGTAGACCTGTGGGCCATCATTTTTTATTAAATAAATATCATTAACATATAGAATACTATATTAATAATATTAAATTTAAATATTATAAAGTTCTGATAAAAATTGTTATGAATAGTTCATATTGATTAGATTTTTTCAATACTTTTTATTCAACTTGAGCACCATATAATTGGGGCTTTGACTACCTTATCACTAGACCACTTATGTGTCTTACCACATAGGAACCAATCACATGGGTGAAATTCGCTTGTGTGCTAGGTACCTTGATCAATAGTAAAATCTAGTGACATAATTCCATTGTTTCTAGATATTTTATCCCCCACATCAACTGGGTCAATTACTTTAGAATCTCATTTTCTTATTTCAATTGCATACGTTCTCTATTCATCGATTTCACCTAAATAAGTCACCCAAAAAAATACATATGAATGATACAATTTATTATTAATTTTTATCAAGAACCACACATCTGGTTATGTAGAGGTATGTCATAGAGACTTTTCCCAACATCTCATTTTATCTTCATGTTTCGTTGACTCATAAATATTTATGAGGAATTATAAATACATTTATGTCTATGCTAGTGACATTTTGTGGTCTAATTAAAATAACCCCACCATTCATCATAGATAATTCATTAATTCGGGATAATTAAATTATCAAAAAAAATTCTCTATTGTTATGATCCACCACATTGGTAAATAATATTCCATTTGTGGATATAGTGATCTAGTGTTTCTCAAATACATAGAGTAAATATTCTTATCTTGTATCCAAAAATATAATTTGTTAGGGCACCAATTTTTGAAACCTTATATATAATGAGTTGAGATAAAAATAATTAATCATAAAATTAATTTAATTGTGTATAATGTTTGGTTAATCAACAATGGGATACTAATGAGTAATTGTGACAAAACAAATATTTATTTATATAAGTCACCATGAAGTCCACCGAAACTTACATTTGATTCCTTTAAAATTATTTATATTGAATCGAAATAATGGGAATAATTATTCTACTTTTCACATGAATTAAAATTTAATAACATTTACTTTTAAGATATCTCTATCCATGTGAGTTTCGATTCCCCTTATTGGGATATATAGTAATCTACATTCATGGGATTCTTACTTAAATTAGCATGCCTAAATAATTTTTCATAGGGTTCCAAAATATTCTTCAATGGAAGTAAAATTTTGATCATATACCTATATGGAATTCAAATATAGTGTAATAAAATACATAGTTAAAATTAGAGATATTATAATTTAATTTTTTAGTTTATAAATATATTCTAGTTTCATGTAATTCAATTTCAATAATAGATTAATGGTTGTATTACTAGAAAGGGTTTTGGAACAAGAATAAAATATATAAGAGAATTTGAAACAAAAATATAAAACCCTATAATGGTTGAATAATACTCCCATCATTAAACCGTAATAAATATTCCAACTATATATCCCAATGTGAATATGATGTTGGAAACTTAAAAAAATAAGTGTTATACATTAGATGCATAATAAAAATGAAATTTCAATAATGATGTATCTAATTTGAAACATTTTCCTTGTACTAGAATGTCTTGTATCATGAATGGATATTTCACATAGTTTAATATTATATGTTATTGAAAAAAAAGATGAGGTTGAACAGAATTATACTGAAACACATATCCAATGCGAACCCATAAAAATTGAAATTTAAAGATAATATATCCATGAAAATTCTTGGATAATCCAGAAAATATTAAAATTTCAAAACTATATTATACATAGAGAGTATTAGAAACCAAATCCCACCCTATGATATATAAAATTTACAAATTGGAATGTCGTTTTTATCCAATGAACCTTTTAGAAATAAGAATATAAAAATTAAAAAATTAACCTTTTAGGAAATAGTGGTTTGACATACCTTTTAATATAACTAATAACATATAAATAATAAATAATGTGAAATTGACATTTTTGGATTAATAACGTATTATTGTTATAATATATATAGATAATAATTATAATCTATTCATGGGTTTGTACTAACTAATTATGTATATTTTTTTAAATATTCTACTTGTTTCGTTAGGTTATACCAGAAGAGAATGACCCATTTTCATACATAAAAATTACCATTAGTTAGAATATTTAATATTTTTTTACCAAATTTTATCATCCTCAAGGTGGAATGGTAATTGTCTACATTTTATCATCCAAAATATCCCCTCACATTCAATTTATAATATATTATATATAAATATTATAGTATTACACAAAAAATAGAATTTTGATTCTAGAATAAAATTCAATTATTCATCCTTAAATTCATATGAAACCGAAACATAGTCATTAAATTTGGTGATATAGTTTTATTGATTGGTATTTTTAATAAATTTTCCCCAAATGAATATTTTAATTATTGAGGATATGGATTAATGTCAAATTCATTTTCATTATGATTGAGATAATATAATTATAATGATATAGTTATATCAATTTATATTCCATATCAATATTAAAATCCTCATACGATTTATTAGCATTTTGCGGTTTATTAGAATCATCAATGGTCATTGATTATTCACTGTATAAGAAATAATAAATTAAGAAACATTTATTCAACATTCCCAAACCATTGAAAAGAACGTCACTTTATTCCCTTAATAATTACCTATATAGAATGATAAAATTAAAATGGTGGGAAATGTAATTAATAGATGGTTGTGTGGGTTTACAGAGTATGAAAAATAAATTAATTGACTATAATGAATGTATTTATATGAGGAGATTAATTACATTAATTATTTCATGGAGAACTATATCAACATAAAAATCCATTTAATGTGTTCAAATATTTACCTTAATTATAGATTAAATTATATTTTTTTAAATATACCCATATTATAATTTGTAATTTCCATTAAACCTATGATTTTAAATATTATCCATAAAAAAATAATAGGAAAAAATTTAATTAATACAACAAAAATGAAAATCCCCATTCAATAAATTGAGGAAAATGGTATTCCATTTTTTCAAGTGGAAAAAAATTCCAATATCCTTATACATTCCATTATTAAAAGATAATAAAATATAATAAACACATCAAATTTATAGTCTCCCCAAATCCGATCTTTGAATTAGAAATTAATAATCCTCTATATGAAATGTAATTAATAATATTCTATGTTATATTTATTTTGAATCGAGTGAGGAAAAGACCAATATTGACATGTTCCTTCATAATACAACCCATTCAAATTCTTTATGATATATCTATTTCAACAAATATCTATTATGATTTTTTATATCATGTAATATTCTTAAAATAAATAAAAATATATACTTCATGTAGATATATTTGAATGTTTTAAATACTCACATGTAATGTTCAATAACCTTTTGATTCTTATTTTGGGTGTGATGTTTTTTGGAATATAAGAGTAATATTTGGGATTATAAGGCCATCAATAGATACAATTATTCCATTACTATGGATTCACAAATGAAAAATCATTTTATAACATTTTTATTTAGATTTTGTTCTAATAGTTGTTTCCATAATATGGGAAAAATCTAATTAATCTGATTTTGAGAATAGAAATTCATCACTACATTAAAGGGTTATTAAACTATCATTTCCCATTTCTCCAATGCTAAAAAAATAATAAGACATATTTTTAACCAACACTAAGCATTGTGTATCCACCACTAATTTAATGAGATTCCAATTTTTTCGTTAATTTATGGCATCCTAAATGGTTTTAGGACCTAAAACTTGATTTAATCCTTTATTTCACTATTTTATTATCTAATATTAGTTCTTATGGGGATTATTGGAGAGGTTTTTTTCGGGTTTGGATGAAATTTGGGGTTCAGTGGAGGATTGCCACCCAACCCAATATTCATTATAGATTATTCAATTATGGTGGACTGTATCATATCCTAGTGTCTTGGTTATCATTCCATCAAATATTAAATGGGTATAATTTTAATTTCTTATTTGGAAGGTTCTATGGTTTTTTGGGAATTATTTAATCAATATTTGATTAAAATAGGTTAGAGATGATTGAATTTTTTAATATAATATGTGTCAATGAAAAAAACAACAATGATCTATAGGTGGTGGTTTAGATATCCCATGTAAATGTTATGGTTTTTTTATTTTTAATTACTTCATTAATTTTAATTTCCTCCATTTTATCAAAATTTGATAAATTCCTCGAATGAACACCATTAATTTTCAAATTGCCCCAAAAACCCAAAAAAATTGTTTTAATCACCATAATTTTAATATGATTAATTTCATTGAATGATGCCTATAAAAATAAGGAAATGTATGAATTTTACTTTATAAAACTAATATATATATATAATTCCATTAAAACAAGTATATATTACTTTTTGATCACATGTTTTATACTGATGGAATCATGAAAATATATTTTTTACCATTTTCAATTATTCATGAATTATATTCTCCTGAAAATATATTGTTACTGAAACTATTGAGACTCTCATGTTGATTTACATTTCATTAATGAAAACAATTAAATAAAACATATACAACAAAACATGATATTTACATTTATAATATTTTAAATAAGATGATATATATATATACAATATAAAATATTCAAATAAAAATATAACACAAATGGATATGCTCTACAGAATAATTTCTCATATTTTATTTTATAATCATAAAATTAAAAATTATTAATTATTTAGGTCATTATATGTAGTATATAGAAGAATATAAATCATCAATTCATGTGTAATGGAGGTTTAAAATAAAAATTATGAATTTATTATTACAAAATAAAACATATAAGAATGTGTTTTTTAAATTGGATGATGTTAAAACTGAATGAATTCAACTTATTTATTTAATATACTAATGTTTTTAAGATCCCATGTTTATTAGTGATCACCAACTTTGTTGTTTTAAATTATATAAATTTGTATGGATTCATTTTTTATTGAACCTTGTTATTTTTGTATCATTCATAGATAGAGATATTTTATAAGAATGAATAGTAATTTTTCATGGATATATGATTGTTTGAATTAATGGAATCATGGTATAAATGTGTTAAATTTGTTTTTGATTGTTTTATGTGAGTTTAGAAACAATCAAAGGTGGTTTATGATTTTATATTGAATGAGTTTTTAAAACGATCTATAGGAAAATTACCCACCATGTATATGTTTCACATGCTCTGTAAATATCACAAGGTAGATTCTATTTAAGGATGAAAGGTCATGAACTTTTTCATGGAATGAACATGTTGTGCAATGTGAATATACATGAAATTATGCGTAATTATTTTCCAGTGATAAATTCACCCGCGGTGATGAAAATTTTAGCATACTATTAAATTGAAAAATAAACTATGGAAAATGAATTTACACTCTGTGTTCATATCCGGATAATTTAATATATGTTTTTTATTGTTCTTATGTTTTCACAAGTAACCATCATTATCACTCATCTCCAATGCCAAAACTAAATTCCATCCATTTTAAGGGCTTTCCATTTTTTTAGACATCTCATTCATGCAATTGATGTTACGTTTGTTACATTTCATTGGATTTCACTTATATTTTGTTGATCACAATTTGTAGGGTAGGTTAAAATTTACAATGCTTGTTTGGGTGTTGATGTTTATATTTTATTGATATTGGTTCACTCTTAGATCTATCATGCTGACATTATGGATTGAATTTCTTATTTGTATCATTTTATTGATCAGTGGTTAAAGGTTTTTATTCTAAAATTTATCATTGTGGCCTTATATAATTATCACATTCTTGTGATATATGTTCGATCATGACTTAATGTAGCTCACATGAACAAATAAATTAGTGAAAATATATTCAATTAGCTTTATATATTTTACAACATCAGTTGGATGTGGATGGGTACATATATAAGAATATTGAGACCTACAAACACATAATTTTTGTGCCTATATTGGACCTTTTCATTACTTAGTAAATTTTATGCTAGATCCCTATAATATATTGGATTAAATGTGTTTTTTTAATTATTCTTATAAATTGGAATACCAAGAATATTTTGGGAAATCGTATTATAGAATCACTTCATAAAGGTTAGATTAAATAATATTTTATGGGAATTTGGGTAAAATTATAAATTAATCGGTCTTGATATTGTAATGATGAAAAATGTGAAACTATATTAAAAGAATTTGAATTTGTGGTTAAATAAATATTTTATAAATTATTTATTATGTCTTATGAGTATATATTTTGTATGTATGATTTTGGGATTGTGATTTCATGTAAAGATATGTGTGTTTGTGACATAGATGTCATTGAAACATGATTGTGTGATGCTTTGTGAATTGTAATGTTTTTTGGGTTAACACCCATGATTTATCTTGATGGATCGATGTAGGGAACATGTTATCGTACCCTCTGAGGGATTGGATCACCAGTTCTTGGTTCCCTATGTAAGAGTTTTTGATTATATCAGTTGCCTCAGGACTATATTAATGGTCACTAGTTGATGGACGGAGAAATTCATAATTCATGTAGTAGAGATTCTGAATGCACATGGGTAATATTCAAGTTATCTTGACAGAAGGGTAAATATGATTTTTATATATTATGAGAAATTTATAGCCAAAAGGATAATAATCCCCCATTTCTATGATCTTCCCTTATGTATTATGATGATTCCTTTTGATAGAAATATTTTGTAGGGAACTAATATTTGTTTTTGGTGGCTTCAGGTGAAATACATGAACATAATGATCGACATGTTTCATTCATTTGGATTATTAATTAATTAACCTAACACAATATTATTCATTTTAGTTCAGACAATATATTTATTAAAATTTATTTTTTTGGAATAAAGTGTTGACTTAATGATTTATACTAAAACAATAGAAGTACAATTTTTTGGTGCCCGTATAGATTTCGTGGATGAATTTTTAGACATTGGAAATGGTCCCTATTGTGGATTTCTATATTATGGATGGGAAAGAGTTGTATATAAGACAAACATTGAGTTATGGAATATAGAATTTTTATTATTTTTTGAGACATTATAGTCTTTTATTTATATGAATTTCACATTATAATTTAGTACATTTATCACATATTTACATTATTCATTTATTATTTAATTTATTCCATTATCCCTTTCACGTTTTTCATTGTTTTTCTATTTTTTCAAATTAATTCTACATTCATATCTCTTTTATTATTTCCCATTGTCATTGGAAGTCATTATAAGAGGGTAATTGATTCCCCAATATAATTACTTTAACATTGATAACAGTTAGTTGTTTAAGTCTTATAAGGATGATCACCTATCAAGAACCATGTTGTAGACATTTAAAAGTAGTATCATAGGGGTATATTTTATTTTAATTATATTTACTATTTAGCAATGGTATAAATTAAACTATGGTGTGTTAGGACATCGTAATGATATTTTTAATTATACTATCTAAACAATGTATGTGGGAAAATGAGAGTGCCCAAGGATGTGATTATTGTTCATTATGTTCCCTTGTAAAATGAATTTTTTCAATATGCCCTTTACTTGTTATGATAGTTTAATTAGTTAATTGTAATTATTATAATATTGTTTCATCTAATGCATTATTTTTTATCTTTGTTTAAAAATCATTTTCAGTGTGTATAATCAATATAATATTTTATTTAGTCCCTCATAGATATTTGGTAGCCTCTAGAATATAGGGAGGCATACCATAGTCAATGTAGCATAAATTAATGGCCCTTTGAGGGATAACTTAATTGAGGATGATACAATGTGATATAGCATATATAATGGAGATGGGGACAATTGTAATTTTACTGTAAAACATTCATTTTCATTTAATGTTGAATTTAAATAATGATTTATGTAACTAATTTCATGAGGATTACATGACTCCATTTTACCAATCATCATCATTAATTGATTAAAATATCAATATAATTTATATATTAATCATTAAATTTAATATTCCATTTAATTACACTTTTTAGATCATATAAATAACATAATAATAGAATTTCCAAGATATAGAAATGGAATAGTATTCTATCAATTGATAACATTGTTTATTTTGAATGTGTAGTGATAGTGAAATGTTTTTTAAGAAATGATTCATTTTTTGATTGAAACAAAATGTACTATTTTTTCAATAAATATATTGATATTTAAAAACATATAATTTTGTGAAAACATAATGTATAGAAAATTATGTTTTAAATTTTTTTCCATAATTTCATTTAAATATATATATAGAATCTGTGTTAAAATTTCCATCTAGAAATAACATCATAATAAGATTATGTGGCTTGATTAGAAATATTCTTAATTTCATAACTAAATATGTGGTTATGGGACTCTCGAGCTTAAAATATGATGAAAATATACCTATGAATATTAAAAAATAGTTTAACATTACCCCAGTAATAATATGTAAATGGAATACTGATGTTATTGAATAATATGAAAAGATATGTACTGGTTTTCATAAATTGATATTATAATATTTGTCTTAGTTTTTGTATGATTGTAAAAAGGACTATTCCTGAAGTTGAAAAATATATATATATATTTTATATTTATTAGGACCAAAAAATGTTTTTGAGATTTATGTTCAGTAACTATATATATTGTCAAAATGAAAACATGTGTCCACCACATTGATGTGTCCTGAATTTTTTTAATAGATAACATAAATAGTGATTCATGATAGATGAAAAATCCAGGTGTTTATTTTATATAATTGTAGAAACAATTGTTATATATCCTTTGAAATAATTATTTCCTAATAATATCGTTATATTATTTGAAATTCATATATCAATGCACATGCTTTCTTAATATTCCATGTAGTTTGACCATTTTTATCAATACAATCTCAGACTCCCAAAATTTACTCAACCAAATTTTGTAAAAAAAAATTTACATTTCTAACAGTGGTTGAATGAAATTTTATATAAAATGACCTATTTAAATTATAAATATTTAATGGAAATAAATTTAAATTTCATAGAATATATCTCATAAATAGTAGTTAATCATGATGAAATCACATAAATCCCAACAATATTTTATTTTACAATATGAACAAACATTGATAAATTTTTTTATGCATCTTACTCTATATGTATCATATAACTCTAACCCCTCTCAAATCAATTTAAACAAAATTATAGATGATCCAGAAAAAATATCGAGTAATGTTTATTTTGAAATTATTTTTAACATAAGTATATTTTTACATTTTTTATTATATACTTTGTTTTATAATTTTATTATTGAGTTAATTTGTAAAAATATATATTCAAATTCAAATTATGGTCGTTTTGTGCATGTAAATGGTTTTATGTTATCATTATGTAGTTTTTTGATAATATCATATCATTTTTATATATAATTATATTTATAATATAAATTTAAATAGGAAATGGGGAATTGTTGTATTTAATTTTTTTAGTTGTTTGGTTGATTTTTCAGAGATTTACGTATAATTGTTTTCATGCGTGTTTGTCATTTTGAACTAATTTTTATTATTTATACATATAGAAATTTTTAATGTATAATACATCGTTAATATAAATTTAATTATGTATAATATTTTTATAACATATTTAAATTTTAATACAATATGAAACAAATATATATATATATATATGGATAAATAATTCTTCCCCATATAACATCATATATACGTAAATAAAATTGAATTTAATAATAGTTGATTCAATAGTGAATCATTTTAAAATAAATTATATTATAAAATAAAAAATATTATTAATGAGAAATTTTATACAATTTTAAATTAATAATGATTCAAAAAATGAAGGACATGTAATTAATGCGTTGAAATTAAAATTTTCATTCTTAAGGATATATATCATATATATATATATAATTCTATATTAGTTATAAATGAAAATATAGATTTATAAGGAATAATTTTTTAATTAAGTCATTAATATGAGTTCAATTTTTTCATATATTTTATTTTAACTATGTCATATTTTATTAAATATTCATTTTATGAATGAAAATAATGTTTTGATAAACTATATAAATATTTTCATTGATTATATACTGTGGAGAGTATTAACAAAATTATATATGGATAATTTTTTTATTAATGTAACAAATAACCAACATCATTACAAACTAGTTCTCAAATAATTTTTAGATTTTTCCAACAAAATTATTTTCTTTAAATGATACTAAAAACACCATTCACAAATTGTTATACTAGAAATGATGTATAATATTAATTATTTTGCAGAAATTTCATACTCTTTAAATTCATATTTGTTTTCTCGGAGTGTGGGATTCTATGGAGCATAAAAGTATAATTTATTTTATCAATACAAATTGATGTGACAAAAATATTATAATTTCATTTAAAACATCATAGAGGATTCATTTTTAATTTCAATATCCAATAAAAAATTATATTAATAGATCAATAGAACCAATAATATATCCTATCAATTTCAATGAATCATTGAATTATAATGAGATGATAATTGAGTATACCATCATTACATAAAGAAGGAAATCAAAATATTTATTTAGGGTGTGAATTTTATTTAATAATTCATTTTAAATTACAAATTTTATCATATAAATATTCATTTTTGAATCATTGTTAATATAATTACAACTATGTTTTGATTTTTCCATAATGAATTTCCTGAAGATAATAACATTTTATTATTCATTCGTATGATTAAAACCATCATAAAATATATAATTTATTATAAAACTCAAAATTTGTGATCTAATAAGTGCTTTATGTTGGAACCACAGTAATTATATACTGTAAATGAATTATTATTTTCACACAAAATGTGCGTCAGAATCAGAAATCCAAAAAATTGAAAAGGCATTATATATGGCAAAAGACTACGGATGTGAGTGGAAATGGTTCTTGCCCATAAAATAATTGTGCGTAGAATGGTAGTTTCCCTACCATGTGGGGTTTCCACACAGGGGACACGATTATACTTAAACATGAGGTGACCCCCTTATACAAAATTGAGAAATAATTATAGATGATCCAAGATCTAATGCGCGTAAAATCAAATGTTTTGAGAAAAATCTAAGGTTTGTAGGTTAAATTGAATGTTGCACATAAAAATGAAGGTTTCACATATAATTTTGTTAAACTCATAAGAGTTAATTATTCTGTTTAAAATTTAAGGATGCACGCAAAATTGAAGGTTTCAATGAAAAATGATGTTGTACGTAAATGTTAAGGGTTTCCTGGAAAGTAGGGTTTCGACGAAATTCCCTCTTTCACATAAAATCCCAAAGCATGTGTGAATTTTCAGTTATGGCTCACAACAGTAGTGTTAACCTTCTGATAAGATGATAAATATCCAGTTTCTATGATTACTGATTTCATTTGCATCACATTATAAATCTGATTCATATAGTGTCTCCTGCTAGACTAAGACAAACACTTCAATACAAATTTATTGAAGGGACCCTCCAGTCAATAAACCGAGTAAGTCTTCTTCTAATGCAGTGATCAAGGTGGTGTTGACAGAAGTGTCATGATATATTTAGTGAGGTATCTATGAAATATTGTAAAGGTAGTCTGGCAGGCACAATTTTAAGTTGAAAAAACTCTTGTACTCCACAACCAGTGATGATTAGTGGATCTCGATATGACAGAAACACCTTCAGAAAATGATTTATTGATGTAGCCCGTTATGGTGAACCATGTAAAACTATTTTATGGTCTCTTTTTATTTGAGTTTATGTTTGTTGTTCATATCCATAAAATATTTTGAACATGTTCTTGTCAACATGGGAATAAAATTCGCCATATTAAAAGAAACAGTTCCCACCCAGATTCACCCCTCACCTCTCAGGGCTTCCCAGGGTTCTGCAATACATTGTTGAGATGTTATATATTTGTAAATAAGAATACACAAATATCATACAAATAACAGAACATTAATGAACAATTATGTGAATGTGGGTTAATATATGTCCATTAATTATGAAGGAATGAATAACTATGTGGAATAATTAGTTTAACTTCCTCTTAAACCACCCTTTTAGATATAATATTAAGTGGATTTAATTTCCAAATATCATCAATTAATACAATTTTTTTGTTTTATCGTATTCATAAATTCAAACATTTTATGTGGAGGTGGCCTTTCAATATTGCAGTGATTGTGTTTTCACAATGACCATAAAATAATAATGTGATGTCAATACATTGTTTTGAAAATAATCATTATCTCAATGTATCCGAAATTTACTAATTAAATGCATGAGATTAAAATTACTGATGACATGTATATTTGGAAAATTGTTAATTATATAAAATTTTCATCATATGGTGATTAACATCTATCGTAGGGATCAGTTTGTAAGGATGTGTTCATATTATTTGATATATTTTATATCTTCAAAAGGAAGATCCATGAGAGTAACAATGGTTTATTATAAATAATAAATTATCATAAACACCTACCTAAAATTATTGGTATCTCATATAAAATACCATGTTATTAAAATATTAGAACACTCTATTGACATAATGAATCCTAGGATGATCACATATGAAAACAATTGATTTTCATAAATGAAATATATCTTCATGACCTAGGGAAACATATTCTCAACACATAATGAATTTAATGTTTTTTTCATAAGGAAACTATCAATCATCACATATCCCATCCCATGTTCATTTAAATGTTAATGATATGATCCTCATATTGGTTTCATCGGATAATGACCCAATAATTCAAGGGGTTTGATGAAATAGTAATGGGGCTTCCTATGATTATTAAATTTTGAACCTAATGCTCATCAAAAATTAAATATATGAACTAAGGATCATCACCAAAGGAATAATATTTTCCAATCACATGGTATATCTCAATACTAATTATGTGATCAATAATTAAAGATATTTTCATCACACTGGTTTTAGTTGAGGCTTACATCCACAAGGGACATATCTATGTTTTTAATAATAATAGTTTCACCATATTTTTTAAATCATAGTATAGATAGTTAAAATCTAAATCATAGTGGCGGGAGATATACTCAATCTATTATCTTTTGAGTGATCACTTTTTAAAGCCTAATTTAGAAAATAATTTTTTATAATTTTTTTAGGTACATCATAAGTAATAGTATATTCTCGGATGATATTTGTCTTAAAGTCTATCAAAATAGAAAATTGATGTTAAAGTAATTATGGGGGTAATTATTAGATATTAAATATATGTGCAATATAACATGATGAAGATGTAATGAAATTCCTTATAGTATGAAATTCATAGTATATGGTTATGTGATTGGATCAATCAATTTAATTTAACATCCCACTATAATGATACACGTTCCCTGAAATAGATAATTTCAAGGGAAGGAGTGGGGATAAAATATATAGTATCACATGTAATGTATTCAATAGTGAATGAAATGTGGGAGGGGGGATATATTTATGTTTCATTTCCTGAATATGATTAGGTGAAATATTTAATGATTGTAGTAAATAATTTTGGTTTCAATAACATTACCGTATTCCGGAAAAACTATCATATAAGAATATAAAATCGTAGTACCTAAGTTTTTCATACATTGAGGTCACTAATTCTGTTCAAATTAGCATGTCAGTTTTTTATTTTTCCAATCAGTGACTAAAAAATATGTTTGAGTTGTGGAATACGTAAATATTATACCCGCATTTTTCAAAATAAATATTGAATATATTGGGGAAATAGAATGGATTTTTGAAACTATGTGTTAATGATTGTAAATGTATCAGGTGTTGAACCTTCAGAATCAACAATTACCTTTTTGAATAGTGATCATCTAAAAATTTTATATAAAAAAAACACAACAAAATCCACGTGAAAACCAATTTATTCCTAAATTGTATAACCATAAATTGATATTGTTTTGATTAATATAATATTTGTGATTTATATGATCAAATATTTATAAGATATATATCCTAAATAATCAAATTATAATCAATGTAAATATATTAGTATAGATGTTAAAAATGAGAGGACTGTTTTTTACACATATATATTTGTAAAAATTAATAAAAGTTTAATTTAAATATAAATTGGCATTGAAAATTTATCGTTTTAATTATAAAACATTGTTTTCAGAAAAATTCAATAATGAGATACTGAAAAATATATATATACAAGAGTTTTTCCTTGGACCCCATAGGAAAAACAACAATAGGAATTATAAAAGAATATCAAAATCATCAGCTATATTATCCTTCATAATACTAGTTGATTTTACAACACTAACACAAGAATAATCAATCATCCCACCATACAATCTAACCAATTAAATTCCTAAATTTTTTGCCTTTACAAGTTACATTAAGATGTGGAGGGAAATGTTTTCATAATTTTAATGACATTAATTGGTCATTGTCAGTATAAAAAATCATAATAGATCATTATAATGAATATAAATGTGGATGAAATATTGATTATTTATCTTCATGTGACTTCATGTATTAATATCATTTTATATTCATGTTCACCAAGTTTTAATCATATTTGAGTTATCTTATTAGAAATAACCTATGGTTTCTCACACAAAATGGGACCAATTTTTGACTAAAATTCATAATAATATATCTAATTTATAAATTTATTATATAATATTCTCTTATGAAATCTCAAAAATTATTAAAAAAATTCCTTGGAATTATAATTTTATATTCATAAAATCATTATAAGAGACTTATGTTATGCATATAAAGTGTGTATGTGAAAGAGTAACGATGAAATCACAGTTATATGGTTAAAATATAAAATATAAGAATTAGAATAAACTTATGGTAAAATGGAAATGTATTATGATGTGGGTAAAATATATATGTTCACCACAATGCCAAATTTTCCATTTTCTTGCACCAAAATCACACATTGCCAAAATTTTATATAAATAATAATAATAATGGATGTTTTACTGAAATGATTAAAAACATTAATATATGTAGTTAAAATCATAAAATAAAAAAATATTTATTCAAAGAATATTCATAAATATTAAAAACACATAAATATCAATCATAATTGTTATGTTCTATGGATTTATTCATTGATATACTCATATATGGTTATGTAAATATTATATTGGTAAATATCCCCACAATATATACAAGTGATATTGTTTTTTATGAAAACATTAAAGATACAAAAAAAATAAAAACATAAAACAAATATATCCAACAATTAAACTGTATCTAGTTCATAATTTTCATGAATAGATAAATTTTATTATAAAAAACTCTCCACATTGTTCATTTAGTCCAATTATACATCATTATTACACCCATTTCCAAAAAAATACTACCTCATATATATTATTCATATTTCTAGTGATTTCAACATTCTAATGAAACGTTCATATCCATTTAAATTCAATATTCAACATAAGTTCCTTGAATTCATACCCACTATTATAAATGAGTCCATTAATTATGTTCATGAAGTGGTATATTGTAATGATTTTTATATTCTTTTTGTTACTAAAAATGACATATTAAAAATTCTATATATAATGATGATGGTTTTTTTATTAATTTATATAATAAATACATGTCGATTTTAACTCATGTATTATTCCCATATATTCTCCATAGAAGAAATAATCTACAAAAACTGGAAAATTCAATTGGAAATTCCCCATAAAAATTATATAAAATATATGTCTTTTAATCCCCCTATAATGATTTTGTAATATTGTTTAATTATTTCAGTTTACATCATTATTTTATCACAATTTTAACACACTAAAAAGAAGTGATGAAACATTAAGATATATAATATTGCATTATCATCCAAAATATTGTCAATATTTAATTATAATACATCCAACTTTTTAAATCAATAAACATTTTTTTCAATAGATATATTTCATAAAATATAAAAAAAATTATTTATATATTTTATAAAAAAAATTATTTTAATAAATTATTAGAAACATTATAATACATAAATTGATTTTCTGTTCAATGAATATACAAATAATGTATTGAACTATAAGATAGTTTACCCACACACAAAATCAACTAGATCATGCAATTTTACTTCGTAAAGCATTTTGGATTGGAAATTTGTTTTCATTTATCTAATCATACATTCTATTGTGGGATTCTAAACGATTTAAATGGTTAAAAATATATAGTTAGGCCAATATAAATATGTTATATAGAAAATGGGCCATAAAATAACAATTTTTTTCCTGAATCAATTGTATCCGATGTTCGGGAAGCTATATATTTTCAATATATGTGAAAAAATAATTTACATAAAATACACTATTCCATTCTATAATGTATTAATATAAATTTTAATATGTTGATAAAAATATTTAGTGCACTCAGATGTAGGAGAATGTAAAATTTAGTCTATTGTATGTTAATTGGGATTGTAAATTTCAGTTGTTTTTTCATTAGATTATCATTGTATTAAATCTATATCAAAATTATTGCAATATTAATTAAATTATTTTATAAAATAATCTCTTTGAGAATTTTATTAATTATCAAAATTGGATGGTTGATTTTGAAGACCCAATCAAGTATAAAAAAATTCAATTTTGAATTATTAAATTTCCTATCATTTAATGTATTTTTATAATGGAAATATATTTTTTATAATATAGATAGTAACAAAATATAAAATTTGAGATGTATGCGAATATTAAGCATCATAGTAAATATTAATTTTCCTCTTATAGTGACCATTATGATAAATATATATATTTTTTGTAATAATATTTAATTATCATTTAATGAAGGAGAGAAGGCCTAAACTAGTATGATGGAATACTATGAATCTGAATTTTTTCCTCAATGGCACAAGGTATGTTCCCTTGACCATTCCAAATATGACATTCAAAATCATAAACATGATTTAAACCATTTATGAGATAACATAAATATTATAATAATCACATTATAAACCATATTCATTGTACAATACCAAGAAAATATACCATCACATATCATTCCCTTAGAGTGTGTTCCAATGTATTAAGAGGTAACTTATATATGCCTCAATATTCTATATTTTTATATTTTATTTTAAATATAATAGATGTTGCATTTATCAATTTTTTTATATCATTAATAACAGGATTATATAATGATGTTGAAAAAAATAAGGCATTGATATGAAAAAAAATCATAATATTATTTTTTAGAAATTATATATTTTTAGTAAAAAAGATATTCTAGATATAATCATGAATTTCAAAACAAATTATTTTTGTTAAATGGAAATTTTATATTATAATTACATATTTATAAATTGCATATTATTTAAATGTTGTCCATGGAAAATTTTATATAGATAAGAATTTTTTTTGGAAGATTATATTTTCAGTAAAGATAATAATTCATAAAAGTTATTAAATTCTATTATTTTTTAAAAAAAGGATAAAAAATATTAGTTTTAAAATTATTATTATCTAAATAGGCAATGGTGAATGAGACATTATGTTCTAAATTGTTCAATTTTTGGGTAAAAAATAAATAAAAAATAAATATAACTTATTATTTTTATAATAGTATAAAAAACCAATGATTATGTACTGATAATAATTAAATTTATCCCCCATAAAAATTAATTCTAAAATATAAATAATTTTTGTATTATTTAAAAATATTAAAAAACATTTAATTAATCATAAAAAAAATATTTTTTATTTTGTTATTGAAAAAATAGTTCATTATTCACATGACTAACGTTGACAATATATATTGAAATATATTAATTTTTTGTCAATATCCTATGTAAATATTAAATATAAGACAAATTTGGAATGCACCCTAGGGAAAATCCATTCTATTTTTTTTGTTTTGATTGTTTTCATACCTTTTGTAAAAAACCTATGTTTAAAAATCAATAAATTATTCATGCATATTTTCCTACATAGTCCTACACATCATCAAATTCATCATCACTCAAAACTAAATTGATAATATATACCACTTTCCCTACCAACCATGATGATTATATGATCTTCTTAATGTCCTCCCATGATTTTATAAGAAACGACTCAAAGAAAGATATTATATACTATTCCATTATATGTTATTAATTTTTTGTACTATTCCGTTCAATTTATTATTGATCATTTTTAACTTATTTAACACATTCATTTTATGTCATATTAATTCCATTGTAATTAATGAGAATAAAAAACTCCAATTAAACACATTGATTAATCATTTTGTGAACTAGTTCTATAAGTTATAAATATATCATGATGTTCCATAACAATAACTTGGGATGTGAATACCCATCACCATATCATCTAGTGAGTATTCACATTGTTGTACATAACTATCCTTTATTAGGATTATTGATTTATGAAACCCATAATCCATCATTTTGGGAATAAAATTTATTAATGTTATTCTTCTATTATATGGTATATGGGGCACAAAAATGCACATTCATGGCATGAATGTGATAGGTGGTCTTAAAATTTGAGAGCCTTGTAATTCATAGGCTATTGTTAATGAATAAAGATATACAATGTATGGTTCTTGGAAAAATTTCCTATGAACACAATGATATTCTGTCGATTAATTTTTTTTTCTTGACATATTCTTATGATATATAGATTTCTGATGTTTTTAAAATCCTAAGATGCATTTATAATATATTATTATACCCTATTTTGATGTTAATTACTATGATTCTCATATTACTATGTCTTATTTTATCCACATTAATCAGAGTTACTAAACTATATTATTATATTCTTTGAGTATTCACATAATTAAAATAATACCGAAAACCATACCTATGTAAATATCATGTTTATCACATGATGTATTAGAAAATAAATGTAATATATTAGAATGTAATAGTGTAACAAAATAATTTTGTCATATAAATGATATATGATATGGATATTTATACCTAATAATAAAAGTACCCAAGATATCATGATGTTTGATGGCTTTATTAATTTATCATTGACTATTCTTTCTTGACTGATTTATATAAAATATAAGTGTTGTCATAGTTGTTACTTTCAGAATAAATGATATGAATTAGATGTTAAAATGAAATAATAAATATAATTCATTTAAGGAATAATCAATGAAATTTTAATTTAATGACCCTTAAATGAAAATATAAAATATTATAGGATACCAAAATTTGAAAATGAAAGTTTTTTCAAATAAATTTTTTTTATTCAATGTCAATATAATGAAAATATTTATTAATGAGAGATGAAAATGGATGATTATTGATAAAAAAATCGACCGTGGAAACAAAATTGTATGTCCAGTTGTATTTATAATTCTCATGGGGTACCAAATATTTTTGTGGACGATGATAAAATTTATATAAATATATTTCACTTGTTTCGATTTATTGGGAATATTGATTCATTGTAGAGTTTCTAAATATCTACTATACTAAATTGAGAAATGTGAAAAACAATTCAAAATAAACACTATTTGGAATGCAATTTAACAGAATCCTACTACATTGAGTTGTATTCCATTATTTATATATCATGAAATAATTATTCCCAATCTCTTCTATTAAAAAACACATTCATGATACATTCTACAAAAAAAGAACAACGAATTTGATATATCAATATTCTTCTGATAGTATTTTCAATATATTAATTTATATTTTGAAAATAAGATTTGGTCATAACATTATTTCAATTTTCCCAAAGGGAATTATGTAATCTCAAGATCCAATCATCATTATTTGTTTGTAAACAAATTTAATTTTTTTATTTATTTAATTATGGGATAATTCATAATTATATTAATTTAATGCTAATTTGATAATAAAACCCTATTAGTTACCCCATATTTTTCAAAAATAGATAATAATATCCATTACTAATGTCAGGAATATGATCTGCAATAAAAAAAATAATAAAACAAAAGTTTAATATAATTTCTATTGATAGACATATCAACAAACTATTTATCTTCCATTATTATGGTAATATATTCAACTCACATCTATATATATTCTAGATCCATCCATATTGTAATGTTTGCAAAAGAGTTCTAAAATAATCCCATGAATTCCATCACTTGTATATAAATAAATCATAGAACATTAATTACTATAGGTGATTTTATATTCAATTTTAATTAAAATCCTTCAAATTTAGTAGTTTTAAATTTTTTCCCAAAATATATATCCATATTATAAAAGGAAATGATAATATAAAATAGTATCTTGAATTATTTTCACAATACAATTAAATCTGAATTAGAAACCATTGATATGTGTTTCAAAATATCATCTAACTCTTTAATAAAAAAACATAAGATATATCTACTAATAATTTAAACAATTCTAAAATTCAAAAATTAAAGGCCATCTAATGTGGAATTATTTAACAAAAAAATACAAACATTCTGTTTTTGAAAAAGATAATTAATTTCATTTCTATCATGATATTTATTTAGTTAGTGAAGATGTTTATTTTTCACTCTATTTAGCATTCGTTTATTTCTATATAATGTTTATCATGATTGGTAGACATGTATGAATTTCTTTCTATGAAATCATTGTGAAAGAGGTCTAAATAAATATCCCAAAGGTCATCAAATCCTTTATTTTCAATTATTTTTATAAATATATTCCTTAATATATATATATATATATATATATATCAGAAACCTTGTGTAATGGCTATGTTTTTGTTAAATATTCAAATATTTAATATATTATTTATGAAGTTCGCTGGAGGGTTATTATGTGATTCTAAGGACAGTATATCCATGATATAGATTAAATGTAAATGTTAAATATATAATATCACATGTTCAATGATTTAATAATTTGATGTAACATCATTATAATTGTGTTCTATATGATAAATCGTACAATATGGTTAAATCGATAAGGTTTGTTTTACCCTTTTCATGACAATATTTTTACACATCTAGTGATTTATTTTAGAGTAATCACTGTAAAACTAATAATAAATAATTATTTTAATAAAAAATTATATTAAATTCACAAAAATAAACACAATCCTATTAAATCTCATTTTAGACACAAAAAATTTCATTCACAATACTCTGTAATTTTCTCTCCATTGAGGAGTGCATTGTTGGACAATAATGATAACATTTACCGATAATCATATTTCCAAGTAATTCATCTTCAACCAAGGTATTAATGGATCTCTCAGCCAAATTTTTTGTTGGATATTAATTTGAATATGATACATCATGTTTAAGGTAGTATTTGTTGTATTTTTTAATCATTATATATTGTTCGCTTATCAAATCTGAATTATTCCTGCAAAAATAATTTTGTTTCATGTTTTATTTGTTGTTGATAATATCACTTAAAATTTTGAATTGATGTGTGGATTCTAAAATATTATTCTATATTGATCATAATTTTCTTTATAAAATTATTGAGGAAAACATTAAAATTGGGTGATGTTAGTTTTATCACCTTTTATTTAATTACTTTCACCACTTGTTCATTGAGTATTAATCATCGATGTCTAATTTTATCGACTGCTCACCAATTATGATGAATTGGTCACTACATAGCCAATATATGATGTCATAGATATGTTCCA
The DNA here is from genome assembly GCA_963277665.1 of Viscum album. NCBI lineage: Eukaryota > Viridiplantae > Streptophyta > Magnoliopsida > Santalales > Viscaceae > Viscum > Viscum album. Next base: position 223,204,657 of record OY728143.1, read on the forward strand.
TGGATTTATATTTAGGAACATATTACAAAATATGACGTGATTGTAGATGTATATTTTTTTGGACAACATCAAATGTTTCTATCTTTGGTTTGGTTATGTGGAAGTTCAATGCGATGGGTAGGGATTCCCAAGTGGATTGTTAGATACAATTCAGATACTAATTAATGCATAGGTGAGTTAAACCCCATATCATATATAAATGGGATATATTCATATAATAATCCATGGTGGTGTAACTATTGAAAAAATGTGTAGAAAAATCAATATATTCAGTAGAAAATTTAGTTACATGGATGGTATGTTTTTGAAAAAAAATTCTTGGTGACCCTTTTTTTAGAATTAAGGGTTATGTTTAGAGATAAACATTACACAAAATGTAATCATTTGTTTATGTATTTAATTTCAATCCTTTTATAAACATACATGTTTATATATAGTGGTGATTGAGACGAATGATATAGCTGTACAATGTCATTGTACTAAAAAACAACCAATGTACACAGGAACAAAAAGAGTTCATGAGAAAATATACTATACATGGTCATTTCTAGAGTATATAAGAACGTGATAAAGCTCACTGTCATGTGAAAAAACATTGGATTTTTTTTACTAGGTAGGTGGTCCCATGTATTATATATTCAAAGCATGTACTTCTCTAGTGAAAGGCTTGAATACCCATCAACGACAATCTATTTTTGTTTTAGCACATTACATCCATTTTTTCATCACATAAACGGTATACTAGGTAATTTGTTTAATAAATATTATTTTTTATCCCCTACATGGTTTATAATGGCATATAATAAGGAATCCCTCAATGTTTCCCAATGAGTGATTATCTATTATTCATCCCATTGTTTGGTGAAATATCCTAGAATCTATTGTGTATAATCCAAATTTTATTAGACTATTATTGGTATATATATACATCCAACATCAGGGATGGGTGTTTTTCTATATTATTGTATTAAAATATTTGTTTTCTAGCTTGTTAGTCTCTATATTTTTTCACAATTATCATGACATCTCATTTGATAATAATTTTTGTGATCCTAATATAAGGATTAGTTCAATAAGATGGATGTTACCTATAACTATCAAATGGAAACATGAGATTTAAGTAAGGATGTTACCATTATTGTTGTATTTCTATCTATTATAACCATATCTGGGGTGATGATTTCCTTTCAAATGAGACGACTCTCTTATTTTCTTCATGTTTATAGATTTTTGTATGTCCTACTAGGAATAATTATACTGACACATGTTTGTAATATACATGAATTTATACTATATTATTCTGATGAAATATTATTTGATAGATATCTAGGAGGACCATGAGAATATAGAGAATTGTTTTTCTCGAAGGACCATTGTTAGTTCTATGAGTTTCATTTCAAAATTGAAACCCTCCTTAATATAAATTTTAGACATTATTGATATTGTTCTTTATCATTCACATTTTTATTATTATAAATGTATTTGAATATAACCTTGTATTTATTTTTATGAATTATTCTTATTTTTTGTTTCATATTTCATTAAAAGAAGATTATTTTGTGTTGATATATGAGAATCTATACAAGTTCAATAGGATATAGATTATATTGTGTGTTATATGTCTACTCATCACCCCCTGACATCCCATAGAATTTCAGTGGATGGAAAGGGTTGTTATACACAACATAACATCATCCTTGTGTGCCTCCTTCTATCAATTCATCAAAAAATGTTTTTAGTTGTATCATCATCTGAACACCAATGTTTATAGGTTATCTTACTTTGTGTTTTGGACTAGTAAATAAGAAACTATAAAAAATTTCTTCTATTCATCCTACAGCTACATGAACCCAGTTATAATGTGACACCCAAAATATTCAATTAATATTACACAAATAACCTTATGGTTGATTATTACTTGCATGAACTTATTATAGTGAAAAAATTCACACATTCCAAACTTAATAATGGGTTGTGGTTACTATATACCTCATGATTAAACTCCAAATTTTAACAATTAATCAAAAGGGAATATTAAATTTTTATTGATTCCATCATGATACAATATATTATGTTCTCTTGATAAAGATCATGAGGATTATATTATTGGAAATAAGGATTCTGTTTATGCGAGGTGGTACCCATAATTAGGTTTCCTTTATACCTCCCCCATTAAGTAGAATGCTAATTTCAGAATATTAGAAAAGAAAATTTATAGGCTGAGGAACCTCCTGGAATTTTAGAAGTGGAGAGGCTGTATGATTCTGGTTGAGGTAGACCCCCAGGTAATAATGGACCAGATATATAATTTTTAGAGTGGTTCCAACATGATAAAACACCACTCGATCAGATGGAGGCAATAGTGGTGTACATTATATTTGTCGCCATGTGGTGATGGTGGAGTGTGGTTATTCAATCATATAAAAATGATAATCTAAAAATGATAGAGTTAATGTTACTATTCTGAGAGAATTTCAATCATAAACCATGTCAGTTCGTGATCCGACCTAAAACCAAACCCGATCCACAACAAGAAACGAAGGGAATACCATATCCCCACAGGATGCCATAAGTGCTCGAGTATCAGTACAAGAATGTGTGAATGATTTACCCAAAAATAAAAACATAAAACAATAGGCAATATAAAATAAATAAAATCTGTAAAACCAAACCAAAAAATCATTGACAAGGTTTCATATTTAAGTCTACAATATTATACAAACCAAAAGAGAGATTCTAAAAAAGTGGAACCAAAGACCATTTCCAAAACTGCCACATGGAACACAGAGCATCTCCCTCAAGCCATCACCACAACCCCACATGAAAGGATCACTTGAATCCCAAATGACCATCACCAAAAACAATACACATACAAGTATCGAACATGAACTACTCATTTAACTCCCAACCAGTTGAGCATGGTTTGAGCAATTACCTAGTAAGATTCCACCAAAAAAGGATTCCTTACTCTAAATGTTCAATGAAAATAAGTATGCAAGTTTTCATAAAAATTAAATCATAGTAACAATTATGAAAAGATGAAAATTAAAAAAAATCAAGTGGGAATAATTAAAGAATGGATGATGTTAATGAAAACACACATGCAATTAAATTTAAAAATCCAACACATTCCATGCCAGTGGTTTTTGAAATATAACCAACGAGATCTAGTCAATAGAAATACCATTATGAAAAAGATAATAGTGGGATGATAGGATCATCATATCCTAGTGAAATGTGGCATAGGAACCAAAACAAACAATGTTCTCATGTACAAGCTACTATTAGGGTTCACACCCATAACCTAGTGGTCTCATGTTAATCATAATTATTTAGTTAGTTTTTTCATCATCAATATAACTATGTTATACTCGGTCATGAAAACTTCTGAATCACTAGAATAATAGTCCTTATCCCCCCCACATAGATACCGAATCATTCCATTTGGTCTAAATCTAGTTCCACATGTTGTAAAATAAAGTTTTTATATCAATACATCATTTTAAAATCATGAACAGACAAAACAGTACACCAAAAACATTCTTCACCCAAAATGTAGTTCATTAAACCCAATTTTTTTAATAATAAAACTCCAACAGGTGTTATAAGGAATTGATAACCAAATACATTTACATATCCTATTTCATGGAAAAATTCCCAAAAACAAAATACCCGACAAGACTTCGAAACCGTAACATAATTTAAGGCATCAATTTAATGTATCAGAAAAAATCCACAAATGATAAAAAGAAAATTTATTTTATAAAAAACACTATTACATGTCAAAATACTACTTTTAAATTAATAAAAATATAAAATAATAGAAAAAATGGTATTCTCACCACCAATAATTGTAGAAAAACAAAGAATATAACAAAATAAAGGAAATAAAATTGATCATGAAATGATTATGAATAGAATCATATAACTTTGATATGTAATAACAAATATTATTGTGTAATATTTCCACTGCACCTCAACTACACCATGAGGAAGAAATATTGAGACCTAATCCCAGATATTAAACCCATAAGTCCATGATTTATCCCAAAAAATCAGAACCATTGTAAATGAGATGTGGAAGCCCCCAAAAGAAGTGTAAAATCCCTAGATTAGGAGAGAAGCAAGAAAAAGAGCAACGTAATTCAAAAACTGAGGTGTAATTTAAGCAAATCTAGCTCAAAAATAGTTCTCAAAGGTTGGATAAAGGATGGGGAGTGTAGAGACCCGAAGCTTGACGTACATGGACATTAAATTACTTTTGAGGAATACTTAGTACATAACAAAAACACACACACAAGGATCGTAATAGTTTAGTGTCTTTGGAAAATCGGAACGTAATCTTTTAATAGTGGTGAAAGATCTTCAATATCTCCCATAAAGAACTTCCTTTATTACCTAAAACCATTCTTTATATCCTGGGGAAAGGAAAACATAAAAGGGTGAGCTCAAATGCTCTGCAAGGGGAAATAAAGGAAATAAAAATCATATCATATCTTTTTAAAAATCATAACCTGCAAAAGAGATCATAATATCTTAACATGGAATAAATCATAGAAGTGAAAATGAGATCCCCATAATCATAACATGAAACTTGAAACATTGTGTCATGCACACATAATCATGGAAAATCATTTCTTGTTAGTCATGACTCATTGCCAAGACTATCTTAGCGGACAAAGTCCATTTCTGAACGGAGTTCACTCCTCGTTTCAGTCATGTTTCACTGAACCGAAATAACCTTCCGTTCCAGCCATGACTATCTCATGAGATATAAATCTTTACGCAATGAATTGGAGGGAGATATAGGTCCCAACCATCTTATAATGAATCCCTTCTTATGTGTGCCACATAATCATAAATCATACATCATCGCATAACACATGTAACAAAAATGGTATTCTTGAAACATCATGACATCATAAAATAAATCATATAAGGTAAATGACTTCATAAAAATAATTTCCCCAAATCATAATCAAATCAGTGTAATAATAGGGATAAAAACAGAACCCTATATTATATTAGATGGAAAATAATTTTGATAAAACATTTGAACTCCATTCTTGAGGAAAATATCCTTTCTACTTCAAAAAAACTTTTCCTTTCTTAACATGTCATACAATTTTAAACTAAAAGAAGCTGATTTAAAAAAAACATGAATACTTGTAAAGGAAACTTCTTGGAAATAATGTTTTAGAAATCCATTCATGCCGTATAAGTTAAAAAAACATTGTTCGTACTTTTGTCGAAAAAGTCAAAAAGTACCTCGTACGAAAAACGACAAAAGATTCCTTTCATTTCTTTTACTAAAAACTCACCGAAGGGTAAAAATGGATTAAAAAAATTGTAGGTGGATGGAAATAATATTATATATTTATGAAACATGGATGTGGATGATAAAATACACCCCAATAAATACTTACGAATAAACAATCTCGGATAAAAATGAGATTGTGATATTTCTCTTACCTTAGGTCCGATTTGCTTCGTATGTGTCCGAACCTCCTGTATAATGATTTAAATAATGTCATTGACTTATTACAGAATCATATTCATTGTTATGATATCATATATGGTTTACTTATGACTTTATATTACCCGTTCTTTTGTAAATTCCATGTTAAAGAAGCGTTTTGGGTAAAATCGTTTCATTTATCGTAGGTGTTTTGACTTGTTGTTCTTGACATTATTATTAATTATATCATGATTTACATACTTCCAGAATATAAAATATGATTTATATATCATATATATTCAGTATATATATATATAATAGATAGATAAATGAAATGAAAAACACCGTTCATGGAGACGGTAGTCCGTACGTACGCATGAACGCTGTTTTCCTTTCCTTATTGTCTTGAATGGAAGTAAGTAGATGACATACATATATATATATATATATACATAAATCCAGTAGCTTTATAATGTAATATATTTCATTATTATTTCTTATATATACTTTATAATAATTCTTAAATGGTTACCATGGAGAATGAATCTCATCGCGTCGTGGAGACGGTAGTCCGTACGTACGCACAAGCGATGATATCATTTCAATAAATATTGAATTGAATTGGAGTGTATTATATAATATATCAATATGATGTTGTACTAACTATGTATAGTTATTATTAACACCATTATACCCATCCATGTAAGGTGGTGGTGGAAAATAGATTACACCACGGCGTGGAGACGGTATTCCGTACGTACGCACGCGCGGTGTTCTTTTTCCGTAGGATGGATAGATGGTGAAATAGGGTTGTTTCATACTTATAATAACATATCAATATATTAGTGGTACTGATGTTATTACTTCATAATGAAACAACCTAAGAAGAAGAAGTGGAAGAAGAAATAAAGATGAAAGAATTGGTAACGGTAATTACCTCTTCTTTGAAGCGCCTCTTTGAGACCTCCACTTAGGGCACTAAAATTGGTCTTTGAGGAAGACCATAACCTCTAGGATGTTTCTAGGGAAGTGGAGAATAGATTTTGGCAGGGGTTGGCCGATCTTGAGTTCTCAAATTGGTGTGAGGAGGAGGGGGAGGAGGTGTCCTTTCATAAGGGAGGAGAGGGGCACCTTATGAATATCTCAAAATATTATTTTATATTAAAGTCAAAATCGGTTTATAATGGTTCCAAAGGGTCTTATTTAGAAGATAAAGTGGGGATGGGTCGAAATCCTATCATCCAATAGGATTTAGACATGTTTAGGGTATTATTTTAACATTATCAATTAGATTTAACTCTAAGTTAAATAATTTAACTTTTACCGTGTCTTTTTGTTTTCTTTCACTATATAGTTTATACACTTACTATAACATGCCAAACGAACCCCAAATTGTTTATTATTAATAAATATATCCTTATCTAAGTCATTTTGCCGAACCATATATTTTTAGGAATAAAATAACAATTAATATTATAATATTTGATTTAAAAACTATTTTGTGTCAATTTTGACACTATTTGATATATGATTTTTGTGAAAGTCATAACAGAATTATATGTTCGCAAAAAGTTTATTAACTCAACATTAATATATCATAGTAACTTATAAAATTAGTTTAATTCATAAAAAGTCTCAAATTACATTAATTTGGTGTTTATAACATCAATTATGTCAATATTTCATTAATAAGATAATTACTGCATCATCTTTGTGTCATAAATAAATTAAATTATTTAATGTCTAAAAATTACAAATAAACTACCATTATATAGGAAATCGTTTTAGCTTTCTAATGAATATTTATAGTCTAATTTATCTTATGTATAACCCCATATTAAAAATGATTTACTTATTAAACTTTGATTTTAACTATTTTAACTATCCATTAACTAAAATAATATTAAATGTCATAATCTAATCCAAGTGGACCTAAATGATAATATTTTACACTTAAGGTTGTTTTTGGTCGAGATACACTTGTCCAATAGGATTAAGACATGTGTTAGGGTAATATTAATATCATTTTTACCCTTAATTACCCTATTTACTTTTAACCGTGGTAAATAAAAGTAAAAAGTTACTATTCACCAAAAATTAATTTCATCTCATTGAACCACATTTTACTTACTAACATCAACCGTGTCTCTCGGAATTTTGAAATTCCATCCACAGAAGCGGTAAAATTACGTTTTATGAAAAATTCAGTTTTTTTAACTACCACATAGTAGTTTCACTATTCATCAAAAATTGACACTTGTTTATGTATGGTTTAAATGTGAGATTACATCCAATGACCAATATTGTATTAAATTGTAATAATATATTCTAAATATACTTGAAAACAACTCAAATTAATAATTTATCACTATTAATTATTTCGATTAAAAAAGTTTTTTTTTAGTAATTTTCACTATTCATCAAAATATGAAAGTTATCCGAAAATCACCAAAATTTCACCTTAGGCTAAATTCGATACTCCTAATCCATAAATGAAGTCCATTTTGAAAAATAAAATTTACAAAATTTCAAAAAGTGGTTATTACTATAACGGCTAGTTTTAATAATATCTTAATTGCATATCGTTGTTTAGCGAAACTTGCTGTTGCGTACAACACACGCTATCATGGAAGGTCGCGATTGCGTGTAATTCAAGGAAAGTCAAGGATGCATGTTGTGAAAGCTCCTTTTGGTGTAGCATACAACACAAGACATTAATAAAATTAAAAAGAATATTTTTCATAAAATCTCGGGCTGTTACATTCTACCCCCCTTAAAATGAATTTCTCCCTCGAAATTCGTCTGGGTTATAAATGGTTTACTATTCGAAAGATTCTTTAATAGAAACCCACATCGTAAAAAGGAATACCAAAACCAATCTTTAAAAACAAAGGTATGAAACTTAATGGTTACTCCAAATAAACTAATCACTGAGTTTCCACATAGGTGAAAATATGGATATGGAAGAGAAATCTAACCATCATGTTATGATGGAGAGTGGTAGAGAACATGGCTATGGAAAAGCTAGCAATCACAAAGCCATAAATTTGTGATGATCTAAGGTACCATCTGATTCATCAGATATAAGAGCACTAAGACAACATTTTTGGTTTTCAAGATCATTTCCCTAAAGTTGAAGATTTTGAATTAGAATAAATACTTACTTTATATTGGTACAATCTCACTATTGTTCGTGCCTTGAACAATTTCTACTTCATCTCTTAAATAAATGAAGTTGAATTTGTTATTCGTGAAGTGTTAGCAGATCATGTGATAGAATGACGGGTCATTACATCTGTCTCGAACAAAAGGTTAGAAAAATTATATACAAAAGTCGATCTATAGTGAGATTAATCATATATGGTTCCTAAAATGGACTTATACATCATATATCATACAAATTAATATAATAAAACTAGTTTCTACTAAACAGGGAATTCCTGTAGGCCAGTGGTATGCGATAAAGGCCAGTCGCACTTCGGTTGTGGGTTCGATTCCCACAGCCTTGTCCGAAGCGATGGGCTGTCGCCCGTCCTGCAGGTTGTCATTTTTCTAAAACTATATTACTATAGCATCCCATAATACTGCAGTCCACTCTCATAAAATAGTGAAAATGATTACCAGAGATTTAACACCATCGTCGATCCCCATATATCATAAGATATGACTTGTTGGTCACATTTCAAACATTCAAAGGCCTTAATCAAGTATTTTCTTGAATACCCATTGAACCTTAGTGAAAACATGATTGCAGTTAAAAGTTAACACCTTCCACATACCAAAATCCTCAAAATTCTATATACTCAAACCATGATATCACTTAGTCCTTATATCAATCATGAGCTCATGAATACTGTCAAACATTTCATTTCCTCCTTATCCCTTCATTATGCGCATATCATCTACTTTCCAAAATATTTGAATCACTTTTCATGGTTACCGGTACCTTAGAATTATTGATAACCACAATAGACCAATACATAAATATTTCAATACACCATAAAATTACCTCAACAACATTATTATTGAATACCAATACATTAACACTTCAGTCCATCCACTTCAATGATTGTCCTAGAATAAGTCCTTCCTTGATTTAGAAGTACCTTTTAGTTTCGGGCATTGAGTTGGTTAATGCCCATGTTCTCCACAAATAAGACATTGAACTCCATAACAGTCTGTCACTCTATGACCCTTTTCTCCACACAGATAACATCGGTCCCTCCATTTGAGGTATTCCTCCAGGTTCTTCTTCCCTTCTTTAGAAATCTCAATCTTCCTTTCTTTATGCTCCACAACATGAGAACATGAATAATAGTTTATCTTCCTCTTCTTTGATGAATTAGGCATACCACAAAATTTAACCTTTTTAATCATATATCGCGATGACTGATTCGGCATAATCACAATATCTTTCTCTCTAGGAATTACACAATCTTGTTGCTCATAGTCACCAATTTGTCCATTGGATTCAATGTTAACCGAATTCCTTCGGGTTCCCTTCATTAACTAAAACACAAAAAGAATATTGTGAGAGGAAAAAATCATGCTAGAGAAAACAACATAATAAAGGGGGAGTATCCCCAATATCTAACATCTTAAGTTAAATTCTAAGATCATTACCGTAGTTCTAGGACTATATCCTATACGTATACTTATCCTTAGGGACATCCCTAGACTTAGACATACCTTAGAAATATCTATAGGGATCTCACTAACGTTTTCGCATCCTAGTTTCCAAAGGTTGACTAAACCTATCCTCTGATACCAACTGTAGAGACCCGAAGCTTGACGTACATGGACATTACATTACTTTTGCGGAATACTTAGTACATAACAAAAACACACACACAAGGATCGTAATAGTTTAGTGTCTTTGGAAACTCGGAACGTAATCTTCTAATAGTGGTGAAAGATCTTCAATATCTCCCATAAAGATCTTCCTTTTTTTACCTAAAACCTTTCTTTATATCCTGGGGAAAAGAAAACATAAAAGGGTGAGCTCAAATGCTCAGCAAGGGCAAATAAAGGAAATAAAAATCATATCATATCTTTTTGAATATCATAACCTGCAAAAGAGATCATAATATATTAACATGGAATAAATCATAGAAGTGAAAATGAGATCCCCATAATCATAACTTGAAACATGAAACTTTGTGGCATGCACACATAATCATGGAAAATCATTTCTTGTTAGTCATGACTCATTGCCCAGACTATCTTAGTGGACAAAGTCCATTTCTGAACCGAGTTCACTCCTCGTTTCAGTCCTGTTTCACTGAACCGAAATAACCTTCTGTTCCAGCCATGTCTATCTCATGAGATATAAATCTTTACCCAATGCATTGGAGGGAGATATAGGTCCCACCCATCTTATAATGAATCCTTTCTTATGTGTTCCACATAATCATAAATCATACATCATCGCATAACACATGTAACAAAAATGGGTTCTTGAAACATCATGACATCATAAAATAAATCATATAAGGTAAATGACTTCATAAAAATAATTTCCTCAAAACATAATCAAATCAGTGTAATAATAGGGATAAAAACAGAACTCTATATTATCTTAGATGGAAAATAATTTTGATAAAACATTTGAACTCAATTCTTGAGGAAAATATCCTTTCTACTTCAAAAAAACTTTTCCTTTATTAACATGTCATACAATTTTAAACTAAAATAAGTTTATTAAAAATAAACGTGAATACTTGTAAAGGAAACTTCTTGGAAATAATGTTTTAGAAATCCATTCATGCCGTATAAGTTTATAAAACATTGTTTGTACTTTTGTCAGAAAAGTCAAAAAGTACCTCGTACGAAAAATGTCAAAAGATTCCTTTCATTTCTTTTACTAAAAACTCACCGATGGGTAAAAATGGATTTAAACAATTGTAGGTGGATGGAAATAATATTACATATTTATGAAACATGGATGTGGATGGTAAAATACACCCCAGTAAATACTTACGAATAAACAATCTCGGATAAAAATGAGATTGTGATATTTCCCTTACCTTAGGTCTGATTTGCTTCGTATATGTCCGAACCTCCTGTATAATGATTTAAATAATGTCATTTACTTATTATAGAATCATATTCATTGTTATGATATCATATATGGTTCACTTATGACTTTATATTACCCGTTCTTTTATAAATTCCATGTTAAAGAAGCGTTTTGGGTAAAATCGTTTCATTTAGCGTAGGTGTTTTGACTTGTTGTTATTGACATTATTATTACTTATATCATGATTTACATACTTCTAGAATATAAAATATGATTTATATATCATATATATTCAGTATATATATATATATATATATGATAGATAGATAAATGAAATGAAAAACACCGTTCATGGAGACGGTAGTCCGTACGTACGCATGAACACTGTTTTCCGTTCCTTATTGTCTTGAATGAAGTAAGTAGATGACATATATATATATATATATACATAAATCCAGTAGCTTTATAATTTCATATATTTCATTATTATTTCTTATATATACTTTATAATCATTCTTAAATGGTTAACATGGAGAATGAATCTCATCGCGTCGTGGAGACGGTAGTCCGTACGTACGCACGAGTGATGATATCATTTCCATAAATATTGAATTGAATTGGAGTGGATTATACAATATATCAATATGATGTTGTAATAACTATGTATAGTTATTCTTTACACCATTATACCCATCCATGTAAGGTGGTGGTGGAAAATAGATTACACCACGGCGTGGAGACGGTATTCCGTATGTACGCACGCGCGGTGATTTCTTTTTCCGTAGGATGGATAGATGGTGAAATAGGGTTGTTTCATACATATAATAACATATCAGTATATTAGTGGAACTGATGTTATTACTTCATAATGAAACAACCTAAGAAGAAGAAGTGGAATAAGAAATAAAGATGAAAGAATTGGTAACGGTAATTACCTCTTCTTTGAAGCGCCTCTTTGAGACCTCCTCTTAGGGCACTAAAATTGGTTTTTGAGGAAAACCAGAACCTCTAGGATGTTTCTAGGGAAGTGGAGAAGATATTTTGGCAGGGGTTGGCCGAGATTGAGTGCTCAAATTGGTGTGAGGAGGAGGGGGAGGAGGTGTCCTTTTATAAGGGGGGAGAGGGGCACCTTAGGAATATCTCAAAATATTATTTTATATTAAAGTCAAAATCGGTTTATAATGGTTCCAAAGGGTCTTATTTCGAAGCTAAAGTAGGGATGGGTCGAAATCCTATCATCCAATAGGATTTAGACAAGTTTAGGGTATTATTTTAACCTTATCAATTAGATTTAACTCTAAGTTAAATAATTTAACTTTTACCGTGTCTTTTTGTTTTCTTTCACTATATGGATAATACACTTACTATAAAATGCCAAAAGAACCCCAAATTGATTATTATTAATACATATATCCTTATCTAAGTCATTTGGCCGAACTTTAGATTTTTATGAATAAAATAACAGTTAATAATATAATATTTGATTTAAAAACTATTTTGTGTCAATTTTGACACTATTTGATATATGATTTTTGTGAAAGTAATAAAAGAATTATATGTTCTCAACATGTTGATTAAATAAACACTAATATATCATAGTAACCTAGAAAATTAGTGTAATTCATAAAAAGTCTCAAATTACATTTATTTTGGTGTTTATAACATCAATTATGTCAATATTTCATTAATAAGATAATTACTGCATCATCCTTGTGTCATAAATAAATTAAATTATATAATGATTAAAAATTAAAAATAATATACCATTATATAGTAAATCTTTTTAGCGTTCTAATGAATATTTATAGTCGAATTTATTTTATTTATATCCCTATATTAAAAATGATTTACTTATTAAACTTTGATTTTGACTATTTTAACTATTCATTAAATAAAATAATATTAAATGTCATAATCTAATCCAAGTGGACCTAAATGATAATATTTTACACTTAAGTTTGTTTTGGGTCAAGATACACTTGTCCAACAGGATTAGGACATGTGTTAGGATAATATTAATATCATTTTTACCCTTAATTACCCTATTATTTTTTAACCGTGGTAAATAAAAGAAAAAAGTTACTATTCACCAAAAATTATTTTCATCTCATTGAACCACATTTTACTTACTAACATCCACCGTGTCTCTCGGATTTTTGAAATTCCATCCACAGAAGTGGTAAAATTAAGTTTTATGAAAAGTTCAGTTTTTTTAACTACCACTTAGTAGTTTCACTATTCATCAAAAATTGATGTTTTTCAGAACAATGCCAAAATTTCATCCTAAGGTATATTTCATATTCCGAATTCAAAAATGAAGTATATTTTACCAAATTTATAACATAGAAGTTGCATTAATTAATTTTATAATTAAATCCCGCTGTTAAAACAAATAGCGTGTTTTTGAGAAACAATATCTACCAAAAGATTGACACTTGTTTATGTCTGGTTTTAATGTGAGATTACATCCAATGACCAACATTGTATTAAATTGTAAAAATATATTCTAAATATACTTGAAAACCACTAAAATTAATAATTTATCACTATTAATTATTTCGATTAAAAAAGTTGTTTTTTAGTAATTTTCACTATTCATCAAAATATGAAAGTTATCCGAAAATCACCAAAATTTCACCTTAGGCTAAATTCGATACTCCGAATCCATAAATGAAGTCCATTTTGAAAAATAAAATTTAAAAAATTTCAAAAACTGGTTATTACTATTCATAACGGCTAGTTTTAATAATATCTTAATAGCATATTGTTGTTTAGCGAAACTTGGTGTTGCGTACAACACACACTATCATGGAAGGTCGCGATTGCGTGTAATTCAATGAATGTAAAGGATGCGTGTTGTGCAAGATCCTTTTGGTGTAGCGTACAACACAAGACATTAATAAAATTAAATATAATATTTTTCATAAAATCTCGGGCTATTACAGGGAGGTTATCTTTGGTTGAAAAATCATGACAGTGGAATCAAATGGGGTGTTTTGAGGGTTTAAATCGAGAGGAGAGGTAAATATTAAAGTTCTAGAAGATCTTCATAGTTAGTCTACATGGTTTGGGAATCGTTATGGTATCCATGTGGACTATTCTGTGTGGATTGAGACCTCTATGTTGTTACAAGGGCCATGGTTCTTGGTCATTCATTTTCATGTGGTAGGTTCTTCCTCACACTGCACGATTTCCTCGGTTGGGGAATAGTAACAATGAACAATGCGCTAGCCTTGTGTATGGGAATGTCCATTGAAAAAGTATCCACATTTGATGAAAACTCAATGTGAATCAAAGAGAAAATATAGGACAAAAAAAAGGTTTGAATACCTAAAAATTTGTTCACGAATGGGAAGATTATCCCCACAATAAAAACCATCAGCCCTCGAAAATTCAACCAGATTCTTGATCAGAAAACCAAATTCCTCACTCTTTCTATATCCATGAAATCTTCTCCCAAAAATCATTTGCACAATTTTCATGCAACCAAAGGATGTGGACCGGTGGAATAGACATTTCCTAAATAACATTCTCTTGGGAATCTATTATTCACACTTGTCATTCAAACACTTCTAAATCTGGCTCTATTTCTATCTCTTCCCAACTCAACAAATTGGAAAAATTCGAGTTGTAATTATTCAATTACGATACATGTAATATGTTGTGAATATATGTCAACTATGAAGGAAAAGATAATATGTGTGGTAGAATTTCAATCCGCTCAATGATCTCAAATGGTCTAGAAAACCTCTGTGTTATTTGTCCATTCATTTTCAAATGATGATGGCCAAAATGAGGTTCCAAAATCATTAATACCTAATCACCATGAGAGAACATAGGATCTAGACACCTCTATATAGAATAATGTTATTTGAGACTTGAAGATGTCTATAATCACAGCCTGGCAAGCTTGACCATCATATATGCCGCATGCACTAGGCTCATCCCCATCATTGAGGTCTCACATACCTCTAACCAACATAGTGGGGACTAAAAAGGCCAACCATAGATAATCTCAAATAGAGACATTCAAATAGGTTATTGATAATTGCTATTATAATAAAATTCGACCAATCCTAAATATTGGGCACAAGATCCTCCAAAATCCAAAAAACATGTTTGAAGCATGCCCACTTGAATCTGTTTTTCTTGTGGTGTTTGACCATTCCATTGAGGCTGGTATGGTGTGCGAATCATAATTGGTGAGCCCAAACCACTTTTATGTCCTTACCAGAATTGAGAGGTAATGCAATGATCTCTATTAAAAATAATCACTTATGGAACACCATAAAGCCTGACCACCTACTAATAATTAAACCAACCTAGCTCATTCACATTGTTTGAATCGCTAACCATAATTAAATAGGATGATTTGGAAAAATTTCAATCAATATAAAAATATAATTCCAACCATGATTTGTATGAGGTAAGAAAATAAGGAAGTCTATGGAAACATCATACCACTTCGTGTTATGAATAGGTAATGGTTGGGAAAAATTAGAAGGCATTTCATGCTCAGATATTACCAACTGAAATGTATATAATCCTGACGTGAAATCATCAATGTCTCATAACCTAATTATCCCTCAGTACATCCAATGTTCATTATAATAAATTTTAGTATCCCAATGATTAATGAACACATGTGATTGGTGTCTATCCTGTATCCCCACCTTACTCAAAGTCCATGACATCACTAAACAGCCTACGAAAAAGAATATTCCCTCGAGAGATGAAGACCAATCAATAGTCATATACCTACCATTAATAAACTATATAGAACACTAACATAGAATCATCACTAGATGTATCCCACTAAACCATCATCAGAAGTTATAGTTCCAACTATACATTATCCTCAAAGGCACTTCCACTGCGCTATATGGCCTTCATGTGCATGTTGGAAAAGATCCACATCAAAGTCAAATAATAATTGGAATTCTTAAGGGTTTCCACTAGCACATTATTCTCATGCCATCATCCACCACATTTTACATTCCATGCTTGTAGAAGATATCAAATTCAACCACAATAGATATTCGATCCAACGATGCAATATTAGGCTGAGATCCTTATGAGAGAAGATGTCGGCTAAACTATTATGATCTGTGTAACCCACAATATTCTCTGATATAGGTAGTGATTCCATGTATTCAAATCATCCGTCCTTAATAATAACTCCAAATATTGGGCCAGGTAATTATTCTAATGTTGTTGGAGTTTGCGAGATCTATACACCACAATGTGGTCATCCTACATAACTACACACCTAAGGCTCATACCATAATCCTCAAAATTAACCACACACCCCATTAAAGATTATGGAAAATTCAACATTGGTGATGTGGTCAACAACTGCTTCATCTTCTAAAAAATTTCATATCACACTACGATCCATTAAAACATCACCCTTTTTTAGGTTATTTGGTCTTAAAGGAAGAATGTCATGATAAATCCCAAACAAACCACCTATAATACCCATCCAGGTTGAGGAAACTCCTTATCTCAAAAACGTTCCTCAGTGGTTCCCACAACATAACTGAAATGATATTCTCGTGGTCCACTAAAACCCATTTCTCCAAAATGACAAGTCCCCTAAACATTAACTCTCTATTCCATAAATTGCACATTTATAATTTTGTATAATGTTTATTATCTCGCAAGTTACCCAACAAAAAATTCAAATGCTTCTCATGTTCAACATCAGATCTAGTTTAAACTTGGATGTCATCCACAAATACCACAATAAAGGATTATAGATATTGTTTAATCACCTTAATAAGGTGTTCCAAAAAACCATTGGATCATTTTTAATTCCAAAATGCTTAAACAAATACTAAAATTTGTTGTATTTGATTCAGAACATAGTTTTCTAGATATCTTCCTCTCTCACCCTAACATGGTGGTAACCTTAATATTAATCTATTTTTTAATACCACTTTTCCCATTCGGTTGAGAAAACTAGTCATCAATTTAGGGAAAATGATACTTTTTTATGGATACCTTCTAATTATCTTAGTATTCAGTATACAAATGATGAGTTCCATTGACCATTTTCATGAAAAAATAGGGGGGGACCCATGGAGAGATGCTCAAGTGAATAAACCTGATGGATTTCAAATGATCTAGCTATAAAGTTAATTACCTCAAAATAGTGGGTGCCATGATATAAGAGGGATGAAATATCAGTTGTGTTTCTGGAATCAAATAATCTGAAACTCCACATCTTGATTTTGGGGTAACCCGAAGAAATCATCCAGTAATACCACCCAGAATAAATCCACCACCTGAGGCAATCATCTATCATGTGAAACCACCATCATCATACAACACAATCGATGATAATTAAAGATAATTATTACCCAATTCCTCGAGTTGTGGTCCATCATGACCATACTGAGGATCCCATTCTTCGAGAAAAACCAATGAACATCCATCTGGTGCCACGAACCATACACTCCATTTATACAATCAATGTGTACATTGATACATACCATCCAGTCTATGGCAAAGATCACATTAAACATGTCCATATACAGGACCATTAAATCTCATTCCATCATAACCACAGACTTGGAATGTGAACATGAAGGTAACCTATGAACATACACCATATGATTTGACAATGGAGTCACAAAATCCATTTCAAAATACAACAACTCGAATGGAAATTTACATTGGTTCACAGTACAAGAAGATATAAAAGGAATAGATGCACTAGTAACAAATAAAAATACATTTAAAGATCAATAATTTTGAATGTACCTTTAATATTGGAGGGCCCAACATATGGTCCCACTTGTTTCATCTCCATAACATGAAGGTTCATGATATCTACCTAGGACATACCATGAAAATCGGTCTAATAATATTTCCTTATTTGACTCTAACCTGTAGAATATTTCATTCTACATCCTCAACCACCAAACTGATATCCCACTATCTTAGATGGTTATGATTGTGGTGTTATTTATAGGGATACCACTAAAACATCACATCCCTGATAATAAGTTTTAGATCTGTATAATCTTTGTATTTTCACCAATGGTCCACATAGATGAATGGTTTTGAGAGGGGGTATACTTGAAATTATAGTGTGTCCAACATTCCCACATTGGTGGAACATGATAGACAATGAATTAGAAGCAATAGAGGAGATCTACATGGAAGTATGTCCAGGGATACCCCTTCCTTCTTACCTTTCTCAGCATGAATCTAATTCTTTTCTAATGAATATACACTTCCAATAACCAACATGGACCCAAAGTCACCTGGCCTTCCCTTATGGTTAATATGATCATTACAAGATCTATATACCACTTCAGTAAAAGTCATTAGCTAGAATATGACGACCAAGGATTAAATCTCTAGCTACCATCCCTTTTTGTACCTATGATAATTCAACTATTTATTATTGTCTAATTTAGGGGAACACTAAACTAGCTCAATAAAATAGTTGGAACACATGATCACATAGTGGTCCTGTTGAACATGTTCAGTGATCTCTGTGGATTTAGAATACACAAAGACACCAAAGTAGTTGTGATCATTAAACCAGCATTTAAACACTTACATCTCATTGGCACATGCTTCCCAGCCTTTATCACTATGTCACACCACTTTTGACTCGGATGTTCTTACTGAAATAAGGCACATCTCTTCCTGAACACTTGAGGTCTGTCTAATAACACTAACATATTCTCTATATTCTCAATATCATCTTCCACTTCATGAGTATCAGAACTACCTCCGAAACTACAAACTTTATACCAAATTAATTCGTTAAATTTATCCTTCTAATAGCTAGGGTAAACAACCTTGAGTAGAGAATAATCATGACCCCCTCATGAACCTACAACCTGATCATATCGAACCACATCTTCTTTATCCTCAGATAATGTGGTGAGTTAGAAATATCTAAGAAATAATCCCACTTTTGTAGGAGATCATTTCAGAGAGTAATGCTCCTAAATGAAGAAAAATTCACATAAAAACTTCATCAATACATAAAGTCTAAAAAATTTCTGTAGGAATAATAAACGTCAATAAACCAAACATGCTGAAGAAATATAATAACCACACCACTTCACCCCGACCCAATGTCAACATATATTCTGAAATATGCACATCCCACCTAGAGGAGATGTAAAGCATAAATCAAGACATACCAAGGTGACTCAAAGTCTATCATGATGTTTGATAACTGGGAACCTAAGTCGTAACTGGATCTCTATGCCCCAGCATCCCCAACCCATGTCTATCTGGAATCATCCCATATAACCTGACATAAAGAGTTAAACCTACAATGATAACATTTTCTCCCAAACCAGTTCGGGTCACCATCCAACTCAAAACTAAAAATAGTCACTGAGAAAACCCGAAGGAAATTCCTTATCCTCATGGGCTGGCATAAGATCATGTGCATCAATACAAGTAATTGTTAATGATTTAACCAAACATTAAAAAATTAAAAAAAAATTAAACAATGTAAAATAAACAAAATAATGAAACCGAAAACCAAAAAATCCAATATAAGGTTTCATGTTTTTGTTTACAAGTTTATTCAAACCAAAATGGTGATTAAAAACAAAGGGAAAAATAAACTATATCTCAAATCTACCAAAACGGACTTAGAGAATCTCCCAAAAGCCATCACCATAACACCGCTATAAAAAATAACAAACATCCCATACCAGCTTCACAAAAATCATTACTCTTACATGAATAAAAAATGACCATGTACACAAAAATATAATAGGGTATGATGGATGTGAGCTGTTTCCCAATAACAGTCCTACCAAAAAAATGATTTCATGTTAAAAATGTAAAATGGGTCAAATATTTTATGTTTTCATAAATAGTAAAGGCCTATAACAAATTTATATGGATGCCACTATACATAAAAATACATTTACAGATGGGGAATTTAAAAATTGATTGATTTTAGTGAAAATAAAAATTATGCTGAAATTACTAGACAAACACTCCCTATGTAGATTGTATGTATAATATAACTAGTGATAAATATCCAAAAAAGTACCCTTGGGAACAGGTTAATAGAGGGACAATAGGTGCATCATATATCAGTAAAATGTGGAATATGAACCATAGTGAACTACATTCTCACCCTCGAGCCACAAGTTGGTTATATACCCATAACATATTGTTCTCCAATATATCATAATTATTTATTTATTGTTTTCATCATCAGTATTTCTTGTGAATACATGACACAACCATGTTCTTTTCACTAGAATTATAGTCCTAGTCCACCCAACTTGATACCTGGGATTTCTCATTTCTGGTGAGAAATTTTCCACAAGTTTAAAGATATCATTTAAATATGAAAAATACATTTCAAAATAATATTCACACTAAACAGTAAGCGAAAAAAGATCTTCAACATCAATGTACGTCATTTATCCCCAAAAAAATATAAAACAACGTTTAGTGGCGTTACAGGGCTTCAAAATAAAAACATTAATTTAAAAATCATCTTTTATGTCCAAAAGCCCGTAAATACCATAACAAAACAAATTTGAATCCCTAAAAACATTTAATAAATAAATTTCAATTTTCATAAAATATACACAAATGATTCAACATGGAATTCACGTGAAAAAGGCCTAATTCAATGTCAAAATGAAATATTAAAATTAATCATTCAAATAATGATACCAAATTCGTTTCACACCATAAAATAATAATGAGAAACCGTCTAAATAACACATTTTTCCAACAACTAAATCATGCTTTTTTTAGTCACAAATTCACATACCTTTGACATGGGAACCACAATATAATGGTTGAAATTCCCACCACACATTATCTGCACCATGAAGAACAAATATAAAGAGCTATATAATGTGATCAAACCCCTAAATCAACATTAAAACCAAAAATTCGAACCCTGGGGGTTGAGAAATGAAAACCACCATTGAAGAAGAGGTAACACCCAAATTATGAAGTGAATCAAGATGAAGAGACACATATTTGATGAAATGAGGAAGAATCACCCTAAATTTGTCTCCAATGGATGTTGTAGGAAGGAGAGGTGGGAATAGAGTGAAAAATAATGATGGAGAGAGAAATGGGGGTGTTTCAATGGTTTATCCCTATATGAGAGAGATATTTTAATGTGTTGGAACATCCACAAGGTTTATCCACATGGTATGGGAAGCCCACTATTAAACATAAAGATGATTCAATCTATACAAAGACCTCTATACTTTTACCTAGTCCAAGGTGCATGATTCTGCGGAGGTCGTGCAGTAGGTAATGCCTCCTACCACATAATTTCTAGATTGGGTGACAGTTACTACTAATCCTTCACCAAATGTGCACAGAGGCATGTATACTAAAAAATCTCCATTCTCTACCTAAACATAATGGGAAACAAATGGAATATAATAGACTATAAATAAAAAGAATGAATACTAGAAAATGAGACCATAGATTTGAAATTTCCTAAAAAATAATGATTTTAGAAGTATACGTCAATTAGTCTGTGGATATATTTTAATATCGCTAGATTGTTTCTGAGTATGCATATTGATTTATAATACTATCCCAAATACCCATTAACATGGTTTTGGGTATATTCATTAGAGCACGAACCACAGATATTGTCAATTAGTCAGACATTTTTGATTATAGGGTATTCTATTAAAATCATTCTTATGATGGGATGTTAGATCATGTATGGTTGGACGATTGATTAAAATATTATAATACACAAAAGGTTGGTTCTAGTGGTGTGAAAAATCGAGCTGAGACATGAGATCAGGTAGTTAATAAATGACTTTAGGATCTAGGGGTGTGATTAATTTCTAGATATAGTTTCGAGATAATTGGGTTCTAGTATAGGTATTACATGGAGGAACATTTCATCCATGGGAGAAGAGATGTAACTATTATGGAATGTGATTACATATCATTTAGGATTACATGACCTATGATGATAAATACAATGATATAATTAATCCCCCTACTATAAATATGAATCTACTATAGTTGGGAGTTCCATATGGTAGATACATGGTTATGTATCATAGAGAAAAGTGAGATGTGGTATGTGATTTGATATGTTTAAAAACAAAACCCCTTGTCAATCAATACATGGTTTAGGGAGACTATCATTAGAGACGTGAAAGATACATGTGGTAGAAAAATATATCCCAAATACTCCAAGAATGTTTTGAGTTATGACATGAGTCTCCTATACCTTGGAAATGATTCTATTTACATAAGTTTAAGTAAATATATTTTTGTATCATCCTTCATATGAGATCAAAATATTATGTTGGTTCCATTGGTTTCTCCCCATCATTTAGAGACTCATAACTGTGCTAATTCCACCATAAAACACTTCTTTTAAATCTGTGACCATATACAATGAAAAGATAGATTTATAGTGGATATTATTGTTACTAAGATTAGTATGTATGATGTTTTTTTCTAAACATTGATATGATATCATATGTTCCATCATGTTAATATTTTTTTAGGTTGGTGATGTTGTTTTTTTATTTAATGATTATTTACTTCAAAAGAAAAAATTTACTCTATTAAGAGAAGGATGAGCTCATAGACTTGGTGATATATAATATTATACGTCCATTTGATTGTATTATCCTTAAATAATCTTATATTATGATATTATTTCTTCCAAAAAATATTCAATTATGAGGTTATCTTATCTATGTATATCTAAATAATACCAACCCATAGAGAGATCATCATGATAATAGAGATTCAACAATGTACTAAGCTAATAAATATACAATGTTATGAGATTAAACCCAAAAATCATTAATACATCAATGTCTTGATAGAGTGTTTCCATTGGAAGGGATTTTTTAGACCAATTGTGTCCCCTTAGGAAGAAAATTTGTTTTTCCAAAATAATAGACAGGATCATGAGTTTATCTCTATATTTATAAAAAAATTAATTAACCATTTATAATATGTATCCACTACTAAGGGTAGAAAAAATAATATTGTGGTTGAATGTAGTGACTTGGTTCTAACAAATTAAACATATGACGGTCTGTAACTAGCATCATGGTCTAGAGGATGATATACCAAAGTTGATGTTTTGAATTGTTATGGTATCTATGAATTATTGGTGATGTCATTCAACATAAAGACACTCAATTAGTTATTTTGGGACATTTGATATAGATCATTTATCCCATATTTGAACATTTTATTTTAAACTTCGTTGTAAAAATCCATATATACTTAATGTTAGAGGAGGGGAACCATATAATTTTTAGAATGGTAGTATAAATACAACAAGATAACCATCCATATTTCAATCCATCAATGAGTGAGTTCTTGGTCAAACATATCCACATCATATGACATTCCATTTCAGAAGATATGTAGTTATGAACCGAAAAATGGTTGAGGTGAATATAACTTGGAAGCCTGTTAAAAGAATGATTGATGATAAGAGATTACTTTGATTTGTAGTGAACAAATAGTTACACCTTTTACGTCTATGAACTAATTGGGAAACATTTTACGTGGATGGATATGATCTCATATTATTATCATGAATTACTCAGAGGATGACGAGTTCCCCCTTATTGAGATATGAGGAGGATGGAGTTGAATATATAGTATTATATTATTCCTCTATCACTACAAATGGACGTTTTTTTATGTATAGGTAAGTAGTGAATCTTTATAGTTTCCAAAATCTAATCCATAATGAGTATATTTACCCTTCACATGACTATCTTCTAACACCAGATCTTTTAGATTCATGATATGGGGAAACAAACTCAATGGATGGTGATTGATCATCTACACATTCCAAACTGTCTATGTTATACCTCTTATGCATGATATCATAACCTCTAATAGTGGGATGTACATATTTAATATAATAATATGAATTTGAGACAATAAATACTACTAAAAAAGTTGATGATATATTATATCATTATGAGAAATTATTTATAGTTTTTGGGTGAGGTGTTATCGATGGCTTCCCTATTTTTGTTTCACTTTGATTATGGGAATGGTTCATAATACCATTATATAATGGTTATATCATCTATTATTCAGCATCTTGTTATGTAGGATCGGATTTGAGATTTTTATATTTATTCCTTGCATATATTGACTTCCATATAATTTAGTCATATTATATTTTTTATGTATATAGAACTTCATCCAATTCCGAGGGAAGATGATTGGTTCTGTGTTTCTATAAGAGGATGTTCTGGGGGTGTTTTGCACACACCTATTATTATTATATATAAAAATAAAAATATAAACCAGGACCATAAACATTAGTTCTAGTGTATTGGGATTAAAATATTCCCAACTAGGTTTATCTCATGTTTCCTCACTTTCTAGCTTTTGAATGCCAAGTTGAAGGTTCCGGAAGGGTTGGTTAAAATTTATAAGGCATCAGAGTGGATGTGGGATTATATATCATTGAAATTAAATATAAAACTTATCCTTCTTATATATAATTTACAAAAAGATCTATTTCATTATTGAGTTACTCAGTAACTTGGATAAATTTCTCTCAATATTTGAGAAGCGTTCTATAATTACCGTATGAATCTATTACATTCATGATATTTTCTTGAAAAATGTTGTTTACTTGTATATCACATTAGATGATAATTATTATGTCTTGTCTTTCTTATTGAGTGGATTTTAGGAGGGTTTTGGGACTCAGTGGAGGTTGAACATGTTGTCCCCCTATAACACAGACCACCAGATTGAGTAGAGCATTAATGATGTGGATGATATTTATTGGGATTTAATGTTTGATGTTTTATTGAGTAAGTAGGATGAAAAACCTGTAGGGGTATTATTTTTTTAAAACATTTATAACTTCACCATATGTAACAACTATATATTTTAAAAAAAGAAAATAATTTCTACAGCATATTCGACATGCTCGACCGAAAATGAACTACACACGATATATAAAATTGTTATAACATAGTTGTTATATTTTATATAATAAACAATATTATATACATGATGGAATAAATAAATAAATTTATATATATATTATACTAATAATATATTATTAATAAATATTTATTAAATAATATATCAATTTTGTAGTAATGTAAATATATAGTTCCAAAATCCATTTTCCATACAAATGATATTTAATGATTTTCAATAAAAAATTACATTTAATTTTTGGAACATATAGAAACATTATGACATGAAATGAATTAATTTTTTAAATTCATATTGTATACATTTACATCATGTTAATGATTCTATTTTATTTAAAAATTTTATTTTTCATTGTATAGAGAAATATAACATTTTGTTGAACAAATACATTAATTCGAGATTATACAAGTATGTTAGAAGTACCTATTTTTATATATTATTTATTGCAATTTTTTTTTGATTATTTTAATTTAATATAGTAAATCAATTTTAAATCTACATTAAATGAGATTTTATTATATGTTTGGTTTTGGGCATAAAATATGGATATACTTATAAACTATTTTAATGGAATAATGATTATTATTTTTAATTGATTATGTTAAGATATAATGATAAATAATAAAATTTAAATTTGCATATAATATATTAGGAAATCTAAATTTAGATTCATAAAATTGTTGTAATTAAAAATAAACTTCAATTAAAATCATATTTTTCCATTAGAAAAATCCTATTGAATACATGTTTTCCTTGCATCAATGGGTGTTGTTTAAATTAATTTTTTTCAATCCTCCAAAAAAATTTATAGAAAAATGTATTATATGTTTCGTATAATAATAATTTATACATAATAGTAGTATCGACATTATTTTTTAGAATTTAATATATTGAAATTTGTAATAATTAAATATTATAGTTAATGATATTTTTTCGTTGGCTTTAAAAAAACTATAAGGGTTACAATAACTAAAAAACAATTATAACATATATTGTATAGACATGTTTTAACATTATAATTTCTATGTATCATTATGATATTATTATAGACTATTTTTTAAAGAAAATAATATTTTAAATTATAAAATCCTTCATTGATAGCGTATGTGACATGGAACACCATGCTTAAACCTCCAACAAAATATAGGATTCTATATTTTATCTATATAATAGCTTGTACAACGGGATCCTAAACTATAAATGAACTGTAATAAAATAATCCATTAAAACAAAGATATTAAATTTTATTTTATTAATATAAATAAATAATATTCTAAAAATATGTTTATCTATTTATTATGAATAAAATAATAATCTTTTCAAAAGAAAAAGAACCTTTTTCTCAGAAATTATGTTTTTCCTAAAAGGCGGTAATTTTTTAAAATGTCAATATTAACTAAAACTGAATTTCAACAAATTTTAGAAATTTTGTGTGATCAATATAAATAAATTTTTAATTTCATCCTAGAAAAAATAACTTTTGTGGAAATTAAAAAATTATTGAAAAGTTTCATATTTTGATGAATTAAAAAATAAAATATTTTAATTCCAATATGCCTTTTAGTAATACTTATATATAAGGATAAATTTTATGCCAATTTGTTTATGGAAAAATTATTTCAAATGAAAATAAATGATCTAATTTTTTTAATTGGAATAATTTTTAAATCAAAATTTTAAATAAAAAATATTGTAAAAATTATATCATTTTCACAGTTAAATCATCATTTCTTGTAGTTCGTGGATAATTATTTTATTTTAAATTATTCTACATATGGGAATTATATTTTGGACAAAGTGTTTAACATGTGAAATATGAATAATTTAGATTCTCTAATAATTACAATTGATTTTTTCAAAATAAAAATAGAAATAAAATAAAAAATTATTTACCTTGTTTAAGGTAAGAAATGATTAAACATCAGTTTATTAAATATATATTAGATAAGATGTCCTATATAATAATCTAAAATATATTTTATGGATATTTTTTAGACCCAAAGATGTGTATTGAAATATAATACACCATTTTTGATCATATGTCATGATAAAAAAACAAGGGTACACAATTTTCTTTAAAAAAATAACATATTTATCATAAACATAACATTTAAATAGCCACCTATAACATCCCTCCTTTACACTATCAATAAGATATGGGTCACAAAATAATTTCAAAAACAATTACAAAATCCCTCCTATAATCAAAGAATCTATTATTATTTCATCAAGAAAAAAATATTGACTTTATGTGCAAACCAAAGGATGTTACAAGAATAATAGGTAACAGTAATAAATGAAATATTTTAAAAAATTTATTCCCTGAACTCATTAAATTATAATTAAATTATTGTTATATATTAAAATTAGTATAATCTATATAAGGATATATTTTATATTTATCTAATCACCTAAAACAATCTCGACATCCATAAAATTAGTAATGAATTCTCGATTCATGTTTTTGGGAAAATACCACCATGAAAACCTATTTTCTTCATTATTCCATTAATAACTATAATAATATCATATGTTGATGTATATAATGTATTTATATATAATATTTATTCCATTATTATACCTCTTGGGAAATTATATCAGATATAATATTTTAATTTCCATTTTTATGGGGATACTATAATGTCACTATTGTACACGATAGACTACAGCCTCACAAAGGGAGGTTATAATTTTTTGAATAACTCTTTAAATGATAGATAGTAAGTATAATGTAAATTTAGAAATGTGATATAAATTAAATAATAATAATCTTATGTTATATTTTCAGTTACATAATAATGTAATTTAATAATATTTTGTAGCATTTCACTACCTGAAAGATGATAACCACATTCATGTTAGCATGTTTTATGATATTTAGAAAGTTACGTGATTATATTTTTATATCAACCACACATGGACAATATATATAAGATTATTTAATTAAATAATATGTTATTTCATATGACATTAATAATTTTTTAGTTAAAAGTTTTTCAGAAAATATTTTAATAATGATCATTGAAAATGGAAATGTTACTCATGCGTAATTTTGATATACCATATCCATGATCAAAACAAAATTTATTTTTCAAAACCATTTTTATGGATTGGTATTTAAATTATAATACAATTAGTAATGTTTTAATTATTATAGAAGTCTTATTCTAGATATGATATATCTATATAATATACCATTGAACTATAACATTAATAACAAAACTTGCTTGAGAAGAAAGGAAAGAAACACCCGAAACAATGAAAATATTTAATGATTACAAATTAAATCATGATAAGTTGTTATAAGTGAATCAAAAATGATATTTTGAATATGAATATTTTTTATTTTATAAACTAATAACATTATTAATAACAATTTACATGAATTCAAATATTGTCCGATCAAAAGGAAATATTATGTATGGTTTTTATTAACTAAATTTCATTTAAATAGGTTAAAATAATTCATAATTAATTATGGAATGATAATATTTTTTTCATAATTATATATTATTATTTTGTTATATATTTAAAAAATTTATATGGTTTTAAATTTTATAGACTTCGTCAATTCATTGATTACTCCTCTCTACAATACTATGATCATTGTGCGGGACTTCATCTCGATTTCTATACATTGAAGAATAGTGTATTGTAATATATATAATTTTCATTATATGTTTTATATAAATCCCCTTTTATATTTAATTTAATTATATCTTAATATGTAATTGTATTTTAATTTTTTTAAATTATTTTATCGATTGGTATTTGACATAGATGTTTCCATGTGGTAATGAATTTTATAACACAATTTATTTCCATTGGTACATATTAATTCGTTATTATATTTGATATTATATTGTTATTTTTGTATAAAATATTGACAAAAATATTTTTATATAAATATTTTATGGATTCTAATATGATACAAATAATTGCTTCATTGGTTAATTCTTATGTCACCTTTATAAACATTCCATGGGTTTTCTTTACTATAATATTTTAATGGGTATAGTTTATACATGGATTTCAAAAATATGAAATCATTTGATAATTTTTAATAAACCCTTTCATAATGGTATCCACTAGTTTTTAATGAACATATTCAAATAATAGTACAAAATTTCAACTTATTTTACCAAAATTAACTGAAAAAATGTTTTTATGAATAATATGTATCCAATTATATCTTTTATATTAAATCTATTTTACTATAAAAATATGATTCCTATTAATATTTTCAAATATACTTATTACTTTTTTGAAATGATTTTTATGAACTATTCACCGATATTGAAATTTTATAATATTTATTTACTGAAGATTGTTATAATATTCAAAACAAGGCTTACTTCTCTTTTAATGTAAAATTGAATAGAATAATTGTTTTAATGTACGAAGAAAATATGTAATTTACTGCAATTATGAACACTAAATTATTTAAAATCATATTTTATAAGTACCTAAGGTTATATTCATTGAAATTTATTTTAATAAAAATGAACTAGTAGTAAATTTTTTTTTTCAAAATGAAAATGATATTTTACTCAAATTGATTTAAAAGATAATTTATGGTATTTATATTAATAAATAACAAATACAATTTATTTTTACTCAAATGTAAATATATTATATTGATACTAACCATATTCTATCTATGGAAATTTAATGATCATTTTGATAGAGGAATTTATTTACATTCACATTCATGATATATTTTCATACACATTAACATTCCCTTGAAATATTAAGTTACATGTGATTATTTGACATTGAATTTACCATATATGTCCATATTATTATAATTTATAGTTTTATTATTTAATCCACATATCATTCCCACACAATATTTTTTATTAAGAATGTTATTTGTTAATCTATAAAAATATTTCCAAATTTGTAATCATTACTGAATATGCATACTCATGGACTGGGAACATTATTCATGAATTAAATTTATTATTTGATATATAAAGAATGGTTCAAACATACATTGGTTAGTGGGAACCAAAAATAAAATCCCTTAATGCATAAGTGGTCTCATGAGTTGAATAATAAATTTTTTTGAAATGCTTTTCTATCAATATTTTAAAATCCATATTATGAATAGTTTTGATGTTATATGCATCATCCTTCATAAGATACTAAAATTCAATAATTATGTATTTAATTCATTAGGAATACTATTATTATAATCAATGTGATTTTCACAAAGATATTGTCTCAAGAATCTATTTTTTACATTTATTGAAAAAATTGAAATGTGTTTTATTTAAATTAAAATTCAATATTGATTATAACATCTCTAATTATGATAGAAATATATTTGTTTTTATTGAATGACTCTATAATTATTTTACTTTCCATATTGACCAATGATATAATAATTTAGACAAAAAATGTCCCTAAACTTTTGGGATCTCCCCTATTTGTTCTATAAGATATGGCACAAAATTATTTTCTATTTTTCATTAATAGAATTTTTTTCCATCTATATGGCTTGAATTTTATAACTACATGTAAAATAGTTAACATTTATGTGTAAGGTTATCTAAAAAATTTAATTAATGGGACATTTGGTATATCTTCCGTAGTATTTATGTTAATGTATTAATGAGACAGTGGATTTAGGATACTGGGTTAAGGGTCTCAATAGTTTCTATATGAGGATGTTTATTAGAAAACATGTGAATGAGATTTTGGAAAAATTTAATAAGAATCATAACTATATTATATAATTTTAGGATATGCATAAGCGAATACTATAATATTATTCCTGATTATATATTATGTTTATTCCTTACAAAAAATCCATATCTATTAAATAAAATTTAAAGTCATTCTGTAACTGATGTACCTTTGTTTAATTAAAAAAAGGGTTCGTTATGATTGAACTATTCAGAAATTGTTGCATGAAAGTGAGCCTCATTTTGAACCAAGTTCAACACTCATGTTTTATATTCTTAATATAATTATCATTTTAATAACAAAATATTATAAAATATTGAACAGTAGGTTATAATGAATAACCTATAATAAAACTATTATTTCATTGATTAAAAAAATATTTCATGATATAAAAATATGATAAATAAATAAATGGTTATCCCACAAGGATTTTTTTTACCCAAAATATTATTTTATAATTTAATAAATGTATTGATCATGATGTAAATGTATTAACATTGAACATAAAGGAAAATGTGGTGACTATGAAAACCCAACTGGGGAAATGGAATGAGGGAAATATATCATAATTTTTTCAAATAAATTATCCCTATATATTATTTAACAACCGATTAATTAAACATCCAATAGAATCACTAATGATGAAAAGGCATATAATGACCAGAACATTTGAGTTATATTTGTTTCCTAATTTTGTGTGTTATTTTATTTTTTAATTTCGGAAAATATATTATTTTAAAAATGATATCAGTTTAATTAAAATGATCCCGTAGGGTTTCTACTATTAAATGAGTGTTGGTCAATATGACCATAGGATTGTATAGAATAAAAATTGTGATTATTTTTTATAAATTCAAAAGATCATTGTTAATTAATACAGAAACAGTATTCTATATCCTCATCTAGTATACTCGAGACATATGAAGCTCATATGTCACAGCTAGTGAAGGAGATATCATCAATGGGATTTACTCTAGACCAACCCCAAGCTGAGATTCAACATTCTAAGCTTCAACATAATCAACATCGGAGAAGTTCATTTTGATTGATATCTCTACTCAAGAAATTTTTCTTGAGCCTCACCAAGATTCAATCCCCATTTGACACCTTACACATAGGTCACATGCAAGTGTTATAAGGGGTTGTAAAATGAGGACTTAGATACTTTGTATAATCCTTTTTTATAAATAAAATTTTTATATCTTATTGTGGTGAAATTTTGGAATATTAAATATAATGATAAATCTAGAATAAATTTATGGAATTTCTATATAATTGATAAATATTGTAAAATTTTTATATTAAAATATTTTTTTATACTTAATATAATTAATAATGTTTAATGATCTTCAAAAAATATTCTTCTACAATTATAATCAGTATGAAATTTTGATTTTAAAAAGATGAACATTATTATTAGTGATTAGTAAATTCCGAATAGTAATTTTACCCTTGTGAATTGTAATGTAAAAAATGGAATAGTAACCTCACTTAAATAAGTATGTGTCTAATTTAGGAATCTTGAATGGTAATGTGATATAACATAATATGTAAACAAATTTTTCAAAAAAATTAGTCATGAATCCGTATTTTTTTAGGTAAATAGTGTTTTTACATATAAATTAAATATATCATAATTAGAATATTTTTTAATAAAATGTACTTCATTTTTTGAATTTATAACATCGATATTAGGATTGAGTTAATTTCAGAGATTTTAATAAAATATTTTGTTTTTTAGTGAATAGTAGAAATATAGTTTTGAGTTCTGGAGTGTTTAATGACGTAATTAATGATTAAATATTGATTTAATAATTCATATCGACCTGTGTGCAGAATAATATGTTAGGATATTTCTCATTTGGCCATCAAAATGGGAAAATACCATGGATAAGCCCATGGTTTTACAGATAACACTAAGGAGGTGTCCCATAAATGTTATTAAATATTCCCTCAATTTTGCTATAAATTCAATTCTATTACATTATTCCATTCATTAAAAATTCATTACCAATGAATATATGTTCATTCTACCTCCCAAGGAATCCTCTCAGGTTTCCCCCAAGCCCCCCTCCCCATGATCCCATCCTTCGAGTTATTGAAGTTACTCTACTAGGTAAGGGAACATTTCGCCCTCCTTTTTAGTCAACAGTCAATTTTTGTTATGTCTTTGAATGTCCATTTTTATATGTTTTGGTATGTTATTATGTATCACATAGACACTCTTTTTTATTTCCATATGATGAGATTCCCTTTTCCCTCTAATAAATTAGTTTTCTGAATTTTTATGTGAGGGAATTTGGCTATATAATGTTCATAAAAGAAAACTCATCTTTTCTTTTTTTAAAGTTTCATTTCTATGTGGTAGGTAATTATATTCTCTATAACATGATCTTATTTATTTTTTATTCATTACCTATTCTGTATTATATGTTATTTATGTGTGAGTGACCCTTGTACCCTATCTTTTTAATGTTTTCTAAAATAATGATATATAGTTGTTATGTTGTGGAATTTTCATCTCAAAGTCTGTCACTTTTTCTCAAAACATTTCTTCTCATTAATTTATGAAAATACTAAAAACTATTTCATTTCCAGGGGTATTCAACAATACAAAAAATTTATATATATTTTATTATGGAATTTCTATACATAAAACTGTCATTCTGATTCCAAGGGTTATAAATGACATATTGATCGTGATTTTGAGAAATTTTTAAAATGTCACATTTTTCATAAGAAACCAATTTCATTTATTCTATATGGGTTATTTATGAAATTATTTATTATTATCAATGTGGTACAAATTAAATTAAATAATTATTAATGGTCCTCCCGGATAGACCACCAATGCATTGGGTAATTAATTTATCTCTGGAGATGACATGTTTTATAATACCATATTAATATTTGTGATATATTAGGGATGAACCTTGGTTATATTCTAATGAATGTATAAATTAAATTTGGTATCCATATTTTCATTGTATCTTTCATGTTATTATTATTATTTTCCTATTTATTTCTAGGTTCATATTTTTATTACTCATGTTTATATTTAAAATATTACACATAGATTCATTTCAAGGCATTCTGATCACCCTTTCCTTTTATGTATTTCCCTAAATTATGATATGTAGTGATTGAAATTATAATGAACCTATTCTGAAGACTTAGAAGTGCATTAGAAGAAATTTTTAAGTTTTCATGTATTATGTTCATGATTTACATGACAGTAGACTTTAAAGATCCCCTATTTGTAAAATGCAATGAAAAGTTATGTAAAAAAAGGATGGATGCATTAGTTTTCATGAAACGATTGATTACATATTTGTGTTAATTATTATGTGAATACTTCAGGATTAACACAATACAGAAGTTTAAATATTGGAAAACATCATTGTATTTTGGTGATATATTAATTATTTGGTATCCGGACAAATAATTCCTTTTTTAGATACTGATATGTCGATGTGGCTAGAGAAATGATGTACCATGTTGTGAAAACTCTGAAAACGAGTTTCTAGATTCACCAAAGGTATCCTGGTACACAAAAATTGGCCATGATGCACTCCTTGTATGACAATCCTGGGGGTTATGTTTGGTCGATCAAATGATATTTATGAATCATATTGAAGGATTTGTAGAGAAATATATTGGTTTATGTGGGTTGTTTTATGAAATGAATTTATTTTTAGTTAAATGATTGGTAAATGAAATAAGATTCTCACTAAGGTTTTATTATTTTAAAAAATGGTGGGAAATAAGTGGAATCATAAAAATGGTGATCGCAAGGGAACATGTGTCGATGACCCTCCGATAGAAGCTAGAATGGAAACATTCATAAGAATGATGAACCAAATGACTCAAGATATGGAAAATAACATGATACAATATGAGAGACATATTTCACCATGATGTTACTAACATTTTCTGGAGTCGGTTATATAACAAAGACCACCGAACATAAGCGGGTATAATGACCCATTAATTGCTGAACAGTGGATCAGCTCAATTGAGATGATCTTTTTTATGCTCTGCTGCTCAGAACAAGAGATTGTCACCCTGGGTATTTACCACTTAGAGGAAGAAGCTGATCAGTAGTGGTATCTAATTAAAAACATGATTCCAATAGTTGAGGTCTATGCTATGGAGTGCGAATAGTTTAGAGGGGTCTACTTCAATAACTATTTCTCTCATTCAATTGAAAAAAATAGAGAAGGAGTTTCATGAGTAGAAGATAACGGTCAATGAATCTTTAGGAAGCTACGAGATGAAATTCACAAGGATTTCCCATTACTACTCATGATTTTCCTTCGATACAAATGATGTGGATGATAGATTCAATAATGGTTTAAGACCTAATCTGTGGAATAATATAGCCAACATAGAATATGATTTCTATGAGGTGATCGTGCGGAGTGGAAAGCATGTTAATCTAGAGATTAGTGAGATGCATTGGTCTCATATATCCATTGAAAATAAGTTATAAATGGATCCCAACATAGGGAGTATATTTCATCAAAGAATAGAATGAAATCAACTGTAACTCCCCACATGTAATAATTGTGCGAAGAAGAATTTGGTGAACTACCTTCTCGGTAGTGGGAAGTTCTACAATTGTGGACTATATTTCAATATCATGAGGAATTGTCATAG
The DNA here is from genome assembly GCA_963277665.1 of Viscum album. Taxonomy (NCBI): domain Eukaryota; kingdom Viridiplantae; phylum Streptophyta; class Magnoliopsida; order Santalales; family Viscaceae; genus Viscum; species Viscum album. Next base: position 223,240,425 of record OY728143.1, read on the forward strand.
TGAGGTTAAGACCTTACTTCCCAACACTAATGATAATGGGAATATGGTGAATTCACTACATTAAGTCCAATTTATCATGTGTGGATAGTTTATAATGTTTTCCAGTCAGTGTATAAATCCATGGATAGTGGAGAGGAATCACCAACATCATCAGTAGAGGCCAAGGGAGAATGGTTATTATTTTTCTATCTTGGTAGCTGATTTTGAATCTCTAAATGTTACGGTGGTAGGTAGTCTAGTTTTTTTCTCAAATATAGAAAATACATTGTTTGATTCTAGTTCTATGTATTCCTTTATTTCCTCCTTGTTTGCATCGAATTAATAATATCTCCTGGATTTATAAAATTAGAGTTATCATTCAAGACTATTGGGGGGATTATACAAGAATCATTAGTTTTTAGATACTCTAGTATTTACTCTAGTTTTATAAATCATATCTCCAATATTGTAGTCATTCCCACGATAGAATTTGAAAATATACTAGGGATCGACTGGCACTCAAAGTATAATTATAAGTTCAAATACAGAAGATATGATATCTCAGTAGTCCGGAATAGAAAACATATAGTTATCATCCAAGTTGATATATCTCAACATGATTGTTGTCTAGAATAACATCATATATCTTTACTTATGGAGTTGATTAATAAATAAGAAGAGGGAAATTCTATTATAATTAGTGAATATTTCTCAATAATCTAGGAATACATTGAATTCATTCCTGAAGTGTTACCCAAAAATACCATAGAAAGAGAGATATAGTTCTAAATTTAACTCTTACCTAGATCTCATTAGATATCAAATGCCTTGTATAGGTTGGATAATGTGGATCTGGATGAATTAATGAAACAAATCCAAGATCTTTTGGAAAAGGGGATTATCCATCCTAGTGTGTCTCCATGGGGACCACCTATTCTCTTTTTGATGAAGAAGGATATATGTATATAGATATGAATTGATTAGAGGGAACTGAACAGAATAATAGTGACGAACAAATACACTCTTCCAAGAATTATATAATTAAATGACAAACATCATGGTGAAAAACTCATGTAAAATATTGATCTTTGATCTTGTTATCTTCATTGAGGGGGCAGAATGAATAAATTCAAAAAACATCCATCTGATAGAGATATGGGAGTTCTGAGTATGTTATTTTCCCCTTTGGTTTGGCTAATGCACCTCCTAATTTTATGAATTTGAGTAAAACATCCATTTTGGAATAACATGATAACTATTTTTTAGTTTTTATTGATGATATTCAGCTATATTCCAAATTATTGAGGAGTATTAGGATCAACTAAGTGTTATTTCAAAAACTCTACGGAGGGAGATGCATTTTGGAATGTTTAGAAAATGTGAATTTTGGTTACAACATGTTTCTATATTGCGGAACATTGTAACCAATGAATGAATCATTGTTGACCCACAAAAGGAAATGGTTATTGGGGAGTGGCCTCATCCAAATACAATAACTGATATTCATATTTTCCTCAGAATATCAGGATAATATATGATGTTTTTGAAAAAAAATCCATCACATTATAATACATTAATAAATTTAACTATAAAATGGATCTAGTTGATCTGGAAAATAGATTGTGAGGAATGTTTCCAAGAGATGAATAAGATATTGGTTATTATACCTTTGTAAACTCTACCCTATGGTGGAGATGGATTCGTTATTTTTTAGGTACATCTCTAGAAGGTCTTGTGTTCATTCCCATGAAATATGAGGAAGTCATTTCTTTTGCATCTTGACCATTGAAGACTCATGATCAGAACTATCCTATGCATGATATTGAGATAACTGTGTTGGTTTTAGCTCTGATGATACAGAGACACTGTCAATATCGGGATAAAAGTGATATATACATAGACCATCAACATTTGATGTACATTTTCACAAATTAAGAACATAAAATGGGAAATTAGATATGGTTGGAACTTCTTGAAGAATGTGATTGTTCAATTCATTATCATCTCGGAAGAGAAAACAATTTTACACATGCATTTTTTAGGAATGACTGAGTTTCTTTTTCCATGATAAGGATTCAATCAGATCCCTTGATCCAAGACTTAGTGAAAATGGACATGGGAATTATAAGATAAGGGAAATCATCGACATTATCCAAATAATTTCTCAACCATAATTAATATAAAAGATCAAGAAGGCTCATAAATAATTTTTTTTCAGAAGAAGATTATGTCTGTAAAGGATGGGATTTTTTCAGAGTTCAATATTGATCAAGAACATGTAATAAAATATTTTAAAAGAATATGTGTTCCTTATAATCAAGAAATTATGAAGTGTAAGATCAATGAACCTCATATATCAACATTATCTATACATAATAGAATTACAGAAATGTATAACGAATTTTGAGATCAATTTTGGTCGGATAATTTGAATAGATAGATTTCTAACTACCCTATAAGGTGCCTAAAATATCAGAAAGTGTAGGCTGAGCAAAAAATTCATAATGGTGTATTACCACCACTACCCATAATATAATGGATTTGATAATATATCTATATGGACTAATTTATTGGTCCCCAGAGAACAAAAAATGAGACAATGTGATATGGGTGTCGTGAACCATCTCACTAAGAATTACCAATTTATCTATATTCCGGAAGATTTATCTCTTGATCAAATTTCCACGATTTATGTAAAGGATGTGTTAATGAAGTATGGAGTTCAATTTTCTATCATATCATATATTGATCCTTGGATCACATAAAATTTTTTGAGAATTATTCATTATGATCAGAGTAAATAATTGAATTTCATTATGGTCTATCACCCCAAAAAGATGAAAATTTTCAATTGACTAGTTAGGTACTTGAGGAAATGTTGAGAACCTTATAAATGGGATATAATGGTAGAAGGGATCAAAATAACCCCATAGTTGAGTTCTCTTCCAACAAAATCTTCAACTCGAGCATTCCAATGCACATTAGGAAGCACTATATGGGAAACAATGTATAAATCCTACATGTTGGGATGAAACAGGAGATAAAAAATTTCTTTTCCCTAATCTTGTGCAAGAGATGATTGAAAAGATTCATTCCATCCATCAACACATAAATGCTGTTCAGCGTCTGCCAAACAGATATGCTGACAAGATTCAAAGAGATTTAATGATGGAGGTTTGTAATAAAGTATTTATTTGAATTTTATAATGGATGATCGTCATGAGGTTTGTGATGAAAGGGAAGCTGACCCCTAAATGCATTTTATCCTAGGAAATCCTTGATCTCATAGGAGCAGTGCCATATCAGCTCGTACATCCTCCTAATCTATCACTAGGTCATGATGTCTTCCACATATTCATCTTGAGGAATTAGATACCTGACTGTTCACATGTACTATATCCATAGGTGTTACAACATAAACATGATATCTATTATGTGGTGTAGCCTATGGAGATCACAGATCGTAGGTACTATGTTATACGCATCAATATCACCAAACATGTTAAGGTGTTATAGAGGAACTGAAAATGGGAAGAAGCTTCTTGGGAACCTGAGGAGTCTATGAGGAAAAATTACCCACAACTTTTCTTCTCATAGGGTATGGGTTGAAATTTTGGGGATGAAATTTCTTATTTGAGAAGAATGTTACAGCCCAAATTTTTGAATAATATCTGTTTCCTGAATTTTTGTGTTATTTTATTTTGTACATAACCACAGTATATACTTTTATAAATGAAGTGATCATAATTAAAATGAGACCATAGGGTTTCAACTGTTAACTAACCATTGTGCAATATGACCATTGGAAATTATACTCTAAACGTTATGATTAATATTTATAAATACAAATGATCATGATTAATTAATACATAAAGGGGAGTCTATTGCCTCATACAGTAAACTCAAGCCATATAAATCCCATCTGTCCGAGCTTGGGAAGGAGGTGGAATCATTGGGATTTTCTCTGGATCAATCCCAAGATGAGCATCATCATTTTAATCATCATCGTAATCACCATCAAGAGATGTTCAAGCTGATATAAATCTCAAAATAGGAAATGTTGTATGATCCGCCCAATATTCTATCAGAATTACACACCTTATTCTTAGGTCATGTGAAAGTGTTATAAGGGGAATTGTAACGAGTCCATATTTACTTTGTGTAATCCTTTGGAATAAATAAAATTTCTATTTATAATTACAGTAAATATTTTTAATTTCAAATATCAAGATAAATATAGGATAAATGTATATGTGTTCAATATTATTGATGAATAATCGAATAATGGTATTTTAAAATATTTAATTTAGAGTTAAATTAATTAATAATCTGGAATGATTTTCATAAAATTTTCTTCTAAAATTGTTATTAGTATGAAATTTAGATTCTATGAATATCCACTTAATTTTTAGTGAATAGTTAATTTTGAATAGTCTTGTTACCCTTATAAATTGTAATGTTACCAATGGAATAGTATCCTCACATAATTAATTATAAATATAATATATGCATATTGATCAATAAAATTATATAATAGCATTAGTAAATAACTATTTTAGAAATTATTAATTAAATATTAGTATTTTTTGGGTAAATAAAGTTTATTACAGAAAATAAAAATGTATCATAGTTAGAAAATTATTTTCATAAAATTAAGATCAATTTTGAATATAGAACAATGATATTAGGATAAGGTAAATTTATGATATTTTTATAAAATGTTATATTTTTTATTGAATAGTAAAAAAATCTTTTTTGATTTTTGGTGTGTTTAATGAAATCATTAATGATTTAATAATGATGTAATAATTCAGAGAACTTATATAAAGTAAAATATGTTATGAGTTGTCCTATGTGTCAATTTACATGCAAAAATACCATGGTAAATCCCATGTTTTTTCAAATACCACTAATGAGGTGTCCCTTGGAAATTAATTAAATATTACCTCACTTTTACTATAGATACAAACCCACTCTATCATTCAATTCATTAAAAATTCATTTGGAACAAGGATTCAGCCTTTTTAACTTTTAATTAGTCCTCCCAAAGATCTCTCAATCCCCCCAATGTCCCAAAATTTAATTTATTGAAGTTACTCTTCACAGTAAGGGAACCTTTCACCCCCTTTTTAGTTAACACTTATTTTATGTTATATCATTGAATTTCCATTATCATATTTTGGTGTATGATATTATGTATCCCTTTTAAATTAATTTTTATTTACATATGATTTGATTCTATTTTTCCTCTCATATATTCATTTTCTGAATTTTTAACATATGCCATTTGGCTATCAAATTTTCATAAAAGAAGTCACATCTTGTCATTTAATTCATGTTTTCTTTTCATGAGGTATGTAATTCAAATATACATACCATGATATTATTTATTTTTTATTATATTCCTATAATTTATTATAAGTTATTTATGTTTGAGTGACCCTTTTCCCATCTCCTTTTAATATTTTATAAAACAATGTTCTATAGACATTATGCTGTAGAATTTTTGTTCCAAAATCCCTCTATTTTTCTCATGAAATTATATTATTTTATTTATGTGAATAAAAAACATATTTCATTTCATGGTGTATTAATAAAGAAATGATAATAATATATTGGATTATTTAACTTACATACCTCATCCCTTCATTCCGATTCCATGGGTTGTTAATGACATTAAGATATTGTTTTTATGCACTTTTTTAAACATCAAAATTTTGATATCAAACCCATTTATTTTATTATATTTGTTTTATTTATGAAATTTATTATTATGATTAATGTGGATATATTGAGAATTAATACATATTAACAGTTTATCTTGATATCACAACAATTAATTTGGAAAATAATAAATCCCTATAGATGACAATTTTTATGATACCTTGGTGAATAACCTTGGTAATGTTTATAACACCGTGGGGATGGATATTGTGATATGATTATGATGGTATAATTTTAATGTTATTGACATATTTTGATGTAATGATATATGTTAATATTATTATATTACTCTTTTTCCTCATGTTCTTATTGTTATCGCTCTAGTTCATGTGAAAAAAATTTCACTAGATTTTATTACTGTGCCTTTTGCTCACCCTTTCCATTGATATATGTATCTAGGTTATAAGATAGAATAATTCTACATATTATAAACCTATGATTAAACCTTAAAAGTTTATAATACAAATTATTTATGTTTCCATGTTATATGTTATTGATTTATAATACATCTGGCATTAATGATCCTCTATTTTTAAAATATAATGAAACATTATGAAATAAAAAGGTGGGATTCCAAAATGATGGAATTTTTGATATCTCAAGTGGTGGAGACCATGGGGGAAACAAGGATATCATCCCGTAATGTGAGAAATTTTTTATGTGACATCAAGGATTGTGACTAATTAGAAAAGGAAACTTATATATTGGGGGAAAATATTTGATTATAAAAATTAGAAGTGAAAAAATGAACAGTATTGTGGGAAAAATATATAGAATTCTAGTGATTATTTTATTGTTCTTCAAGTTCAATTTGGTGATCCATTGTAGTATCTGAGTCAGTTATATATTTAAAAGGATAATCCCAAAAACATAGAAATTCAATTGTGGAAATAAAATGGATGAATTGGTTATGTATTGGTATTCATCACTTAAATTATATAAATATTTTTACAATTTTGTTTTGTTTTTATGAATCATGAAACATCTAAGGATTGTGTTAGATAAAATAAGAATTCATGTCTTCATAAAAATCATAGTTATGAAAAACATAACTGGTTTAGGATTTTAATATTCATCAGATTATCAAAGTATTAAAAACCTCATTTTATGTATTATATGATGGGGTCTATAAAAGGAATGATGATTTCTTTGGTTAAATTTATGAAAAATATATTTTATTGAGGAAATTTTTTTGGATGAATATTTTTTTTATATTTGATATAAATTTGATTAAATTTATTAAAATCCAATGAATATTATATAGAAATTCAAATATCATGAACTCCAGGGAAACAAATTAATTAATTTGAAAATGTTAGAAAAAATGTAATTTAATGATAAATTATATTTAAAGGATTTGCATCATTTTTTGGGATCATTATCTCAATTATATTCATATATTTTTATAAAATGGAGAACTATCACGATATTTGAAAATATGTCACATTTGGAATGGCCATTGGGATTAAACACTAAACCAATGTATTAAAATGGTTTAATACATACCATTGGCCAAAAATATGTTGTTGTTAATATTTCAATAATTTTGTTCAAATTATTTGACAAATTAATATTAATGATGAGCCAGTGGTGATACGACTATGGTTTATAGAATAATGTATTATGTAGGATACAATGGGTTAACTATAATGTTTTTGGAAAATATTTAGAAACCTATTCAATCGTTTATAGATATTATAATATTTAAAAAATAAATTTTAGTGATTCGGTTAAAAAAATTGATTTTGGATATTCATTATTTGGAGTGAGTGATGAATTTAAAATTTGAGGATGTGAAATTGTATAATTAAATTATTGTTAAGAAGTCAAAACATGTGATGTATTAATATTTTCTTTTAATGTAAAATATTTCTTAATATATGATAAATGTTCTTGAAAAATAAATTTATCCTTATAGAATCATTTTTATGAATAAATGGGCCCATAAATAGTCCACGAAAATTTGCGGTCTTTAAACTTCTCTTGATCAGCCATGATATTATAAATATACCACTATAAAAAATTGTGAATTTGTATTCTCTTTCAGGTTCATGTTTTCATTTAAATCAAAATTTATGCTACATTGATACCATGTTATGTGTTATCATATATGAAATTTTTACTTCCCTTTATCTATTATAAAGTGGATGTTATATCAACTATTTTATAATGTGAAGTTCGAATAATATATTTTCCGAATATCCATCACTTTATTAGTTTTATCATGTTTAGATTGCAAGGATATAATTTATTAGTGGTGGGGAGAATGTAACACCCAAAAAATATAAAATAATAGAATTTTTATTTGATAGTGTATCTGACACACAACGCTGAGCTTGAATAATGAATCAAATATATTACGTTAAAGTTAATATGTTCAATTACATGATGAACACACAACCTCATGTATAAATGATCTTTGAATACCGTTATATACTTCTAATAATACATTATGGAAGGAAATTATACTAATTATTTCGGATTATTATGGTTATATCTTTACTAAAAATAAATAAAAAATAATTTAAAATAATAAATAAATGTTTTAAAGATAAATATTTTTTAACTACATTTTTTCCTCTTATTGCACATATAAATTTAAATATTTTTTAATATTTTTTTAAATTATTTTTGATAAAATTTTCTTCATTTATATAATTAAAATAAGAAATTTTTCATAGGGTGGTTATATTTAATTTTAAAAAGTAAATCATTTTTATGAATAAATAAATAGAATGAATTTTAATTGAATAATTGACACTACCTCCTCCCCCATGTGTACACCATAAAATGCCATAAATGATGGAAGGATGATTCTAACTACCCATGTCCAGCCTGTAGTTGGTCGGACAAGGTTCACCAGCATCATGATTTTAAGAAAATGCATATGAGAGACATTTTCATCTAAGTTAATATACTGAAGAGAAATATAAGAAATATAAACAAACCAAAACCAATATATTTATACACATATGTTGAAATACCATTTGAATCATGGTGTTTAATAATGTACTATAAAAACAAAAGGTAAATTACTTGTACGAACATGTAGAGATGGTAGTGACCACGTTTTCCAAAAAACTCGATCAATACCATGAGCTAGTAATATTTAGCCAGATCTTAATCCTCCTATAATTGAAAATAAAATACACTTTTTATAAATAGGATGAGGATTAATGTATACTTAGTGAGATCCTCCTTGTATACATTCTTGAAAACGATAATAATTATTCTAATTCATTGTGAGACCATTGAATGATAATTAATCACGTGTACAAGTATTCTAAGTTATCATCCTCATTATGGAAAACTGTAACAAATTATCTCATACAAGAGATCATTTAGAATTGTGGAGTTAAATCAAAGGAACCCTAACCTAACATCCCCACCAATATTTCTCTCTTCTCAAAATTCTTGTGTAATTCCCCATCACTCGTTAAATAGTAATTCATTTTAATGACAATTGTTTTGGGAAATGCAAAATGATCCTTGCGAATCACATAATCAAATCATATCATATCAAATAAACATTTATAGTAACCATTTTTTCAGGATCCACCACATCATGTATATCTTATATCATGCACTAGGTTTTATACCTCATACAACTATATTCTATAATCTAAAAAGGTTCAAAAAATCATACCATCCATTACATGTCATACAAATAATAACCATATGGATAATATATATTTAATTAAAAAATATTCAAATAAAAAAACCACCACTCCCATATAAATACATAATTATGGAAATAGACCAACATTAAAAACTATACAGTTAACATCCAATAATTGAGAATGAGGCTAGAGGGGGTTTTTATCCATCCATCGTCCCAATGAGATAGCGATAAGAAATCCCTACCAGGGTATAATGGGTTTCATTATCCCTAACCATGATGGTTGTGGAGGTGTATGAAATAAAAAAATATATAGTTTATAATATATCTCACAACCACACTATGGGGATATCTTAGTCTTCAAATCATCAACATCAAACGTCACTTAGACTGTTGATTACCCCTTTGTATACTATATATCCTATAAAAAATCAATAATTTTAACGAGAAACATTAATTAAATCATACCTTATAAACATTATATTTAGTTAGTAAAATTTATATCTAATAATTAAAAATTATCATAATTACACAATATATTATATTTAATCTCAGTGTTGAATCCAGGCCTCAGAGGAATAATCCAAACATGGTCCACGATTTATCATAAATAACATATTTTCATCATTTGAATAACTCAAAACCAAAACATTGTGTTATGAATTATTTAATGACTATTATAATCATTCCATATCTATATATATATAGATCCAATAATATGATACTATCTAAAGGAAAAATAGAATCATAAAACACCCATATGACTTAACAAATGGTGAATGAAATGTAAAAGAAAACTAAAATATGATCCATCAATCGATTAAATATAATCTAAGGATATAATATAATCTATTAGAACCAAATCATTGGGTAAAACCATCATCAATACATTCCATCTTACCAATGGTCTACCCTGACACCATCATGCATTTCTAAACGCATCTCGCAATTATAGATTTCTACTGCTGCCAAATCATATAGGCACCCCAACCCTATTTCACATTAATCATCATAGAATTAAAAACACTTGTCACCTTACTCAGTAAGGACTCCACACACCCATTTAATCTCAAATTGAAAATCACCTAAATATAACATCCCAAAAGTCGTCGGAAATAAGAAAGCATGGCCAATATGGAAAACTTGACCTAAAATCAAGGCATCCATCCTTCACACATTAATGAGTTATCACGACTCCAATATAAAATAAAATTGTTTTCATAATAAATCATAGGATCCAACTACAAGAAAAATATTGAATCATTCTATTATAATATATCAAAATATAAAAATAATTTTATAATTGAAAATTTCCTCAACATCATTCATCATATTTAGATTAAAATTTCTCAAAACAAATCAATGTTATTCACATTATATATCAATTCCATTATCAAGTGAGATCACATTTAATTAATCATATGAATTCACCAATTTAATTATCATCAAAATAAAAATCATATGCATTCAAAATACCAATATGTTAATTAGTCCTAATAAAATTCATTATTAATAAATAATAACACTATATTCCTTCCCAATATTAATCTATTAAATCTCAATAACTGATATCACAATAATAGATGCCATTTAAAATATAATATATAAAACATTATCTAGAGAGCCATGTGGAAAACATTTATTTAGTCAGAATTATTCAACATGTGATAAAAATAAATAATTTTTCAATAATACAATTAAAAAATTAGTATCTTTTAATATTTTAATCTAGTGGGAATGACCACGATATAATTAAGAATTCTCATATATAAAACAACAAACTAATCAAATGTGTACCTCGTGTATTTCACTATTCTCTACAATAAAACGGACCAAACTTGTTGATACAAATCACCACCCCCAACAAACCAGATACATCCATGGATTCCATGTCAGAAATATACTAATAAATAATTAAGACAACATCATTAGAATGATGGAGAGAAATTGTCATTCCATGGAAAGATGAAGCTGTAGAATTCATATTGATGGAAAATGAGAGAACATGAAAACTGTAAAATAGATCCATATGGATTAATGAAATAATCCCAAATATAAATCCCAAACTAAGGATTTCAACTACTCGAGAATGGAGGGTTATTTTCTCCCAATAAATTTTATAGGTCGACGGGTTTGATGAAAAATATGATGTTTGGTAGAATTTATTTTCCTATTACTATACAATTCATGGGAATTCATGAGTAGATTGTTGGATATAATCAATCCACCAGTAATTTATATGGTGTGGTGAAACCCTTATTAGATTTAAATGGGTTTGGTTTTCAATAGAATACATGTTGACTTTGTTTTGAAAAGATATGTTGGAAAATATATATATATTCTAAAAAATTGAGAAATATGGAGTGTAATTTGGATAAGAAAAATATCATGTGGATCCATTTTATGGTTTATATGGTTATATTCTATGATAAACATCACATCCAATGTATTCCATTGTTAATGGACCATTATGTACCACATGTATGCACATACCTGGGTATATTGAATTGTGATTGAACCAAAGAGTGTAAATAGACAAATTTGACGTACTAAGGCATGAAAAATGTACACAGGAATGAAAAGAGTGTATGCTAATGTATATTATACATGGTCATGTCAACATTACACAATAAAACACAAAGGAATAATTGCATGTGTCAAAATATAGTAATGTTTTTGCAGGCAAGGACATGTAATCTATTGCCAGTAAATACCATGTTATTCTCTAAAAATAGTTTAATAGAGACTTCATTTATAATATTGTTTATTATTATATGCATAAATAAATTTTTTATTTCTCAAATATGTTTTTTTGAGGAATCACATTCAATGAATATGATTTTTTATACCCTATATGTATCCAAACGATATATATCATGTCATACCTCTATATGTCCTATAATGTGATGCACTATGATTCATCTATTAGATGGGTCAAAAATCCCATTACAAAAATCAATGGTCATTCATCCCTATACTATTATATTACATTGGATTTGATTAGGTATCCTATGTAGGTCATGGTTGTGATCTCCTATTATTGTAATGAATTATACTGGGTTTTAGAATTTACTTCATCATGTTGTGTCTTAACGACCCTATCATCCTACAAGAAAAACATATGTGTAAGAATAAACAATGAAATGAGTTCACTCATATGGGTGTTTGGTTTAATTATTGAGGTGAACTATATTATTTGTGTAATGATTTATCGTTACTTATAGTATTGTTAGCTTTCTTAACTACATTTTTGGAGATGATATCCTTTTTTGATGAGATAAATCTCTTAGATATTTTTTCCATGGGTGATTCAATTATGTCTTATAAGGCATGATTATAATCACACATGTATGTAATCTGCCTAAATGTTTCATATATTATGAAGATGAAAGACCATTTGATATAGATCTTTGTTGACTAGAGGAATCTGGTGATTAGTTGTTCTAAATGGAATACTGCAAATTTTAGGAGTTTCATTTAAAAAGTAATACCCCCATTAATATAAGATTTTACATTATCGATTACATTCTTTATTTTACCATTTTCCATTCCCATACATATATTTAATTCTAATTTTTATTTATTTGTATGCATGATACACAGTTCAATTTTTATGTTTAATTTAAATACTTTTTTAGGGGTGGAAATATATAAAACTAACATGAGTAATGATATTTTTTTTGTGATATGACTTCTCTCTACTAATGTAAAACTAGATTAAATCAGAGAACAAATGTGTTGTTAGGATTTCCTTACAACTATTAATAATACCCTAATTATGATAGTTCAGGAAAAAACTGTATCTGATATTGCCACATATTAACAATGGTGTTTGTATGAATTCTTTATGCGAAAATTGGATTGGGAACAATGAATCTATCCTAAATAACTTATTTTATTTTAACATGACAAGCAATCAAGAGAATGTGAAACATCGAACATATGAATTCAATAGGAAAATAATAACTTCATGTTTGACTTAGTACATTTAGAAACATGTTACAAGAAAAAAATTGGTACCTTCATCATTTAAGAATGGTGTTTTGTTTCTATTTCCTCAATGTGTTATCTCCAATGTGTTACACATTTTTTTAGTTAATCATTAGTATTTATGAATTCCAATATGTTTCGAGATTTTCCATATCCCTTATAATAATCATTATGATGATCTTTCTTGTGATGATGCTTTTATTCATGATGGGTGGTATCCCAAATTGGTTTGTTGATACACATCCACCATTGAGTAGCATGTTTTTATAGTACCAACATAAGATGATATTCAATTTTTTAGTACCCTCCTTGAGATACCAAGGTATATTCCCAATATGTTTTCAATTGAGGTAAAACCCCGAGTTATTAAAGGAGAGTATCAATATAGTTTTGAGTCTTTTACATAATGACCATACCCCTATCGATCATATGGTAGTCAGATATGCATGCCTTCTCTATGGATATAGAGGGATATGTTGGATCTTGGTGAATAAATCATATTAATAGAAGACTATAACATAGATAAAGTTCATGTTACACTTCTATGCTAATTTTAACACAATAAATATTTGATAAATAAAAATCATGTAGCATCTAGAGGTCATGTATTGTTTTTTGATAGTTTCACAGTATACATCATGATTCGCTATCCTCACACAAAACTCTGTAGACATGGTCCATGAAACATTCATTGGAACCTGAACTATCAATTTTGGAATTCATAAAGATATTTGAGCATGTGTGGTATCTCTTTAAAATCATTGTTCATAAGGGGGGTTATATCATTTACTAGTGGTGGATTGTTTCATATGTGAGAGGTATATAATGAGTGTTTAAATTATTATGTAGAATGGATATGATACAAGTGAACTTTCAATAAAAAAATATGTTAGGGATCAATACATGTGATTAATTTCAATAGATAGCTTCCAGATATAGGTTTTATATTTTATCTCTTAAATAAAAAATCATGTTATCCATGGGAGAGTTGATGCAACTCATTTGGAATGTGAGGAAATATTGTTTGGGATTATGAAGGCTATAAAGATGTATATTGTGATATTTTTGATGGACCACTAAATAATATAAACATAATATAGTAGTTATTTACACAACATGGATACATTGTAAAATATTCAGTAGAGAAGATGGAGTCTGTATATGCTCTTATATTGTTCTAACACCACCCCTAATAAATCCATGATAGTCTTAAGGGGCTGGTCATTAGGGAATTGGGTGCTACATGTTGTGGAGAATTATAACATAAAGGCCCCAGTGCTGATTCAATGTATGATATGCTTCTCATATTCCCTAACTATAGTTTCTATTAACAAAAACAATATCCAATCATTAATTGAAACAACCCATGTTTGAGATTAAACATTATTGTTCAGGCCTTGGTATTGATCCATTCATAATGATACTCTTAATCTGGTAGATTAAATATCACATAGTTATTCCAATATTTTAACCACAAATATGATGTATAAAGACTAATAGTGGATCTCATTATGACTATGATGAAGCCATATGTTGATATTCCAGTCATGTAAATTGTATCCTTATTTCACGCATTGATTTAGTGATTTCTGTTGATGATGTGGTGTCTCTGAGATATTATTATGATTATTTACTTATTCAGAAAGTGAGTAGTCTAGGAAAGGAATGATTAGATCATATATATTGTTATATATGCAATTCTGTATCATCTAGAATTAATTTACCTTAGAGTTTAATATGTTTTAATATTTAATTTTCCTATATTTCAAGCTAATATTGATGATGTATTTGCTATGTAAATTTTAAAATTAGCATCCCAGAGAATGAACATCATCCATATAGAGTTTCTCAAATGTTATTCCCTAATTACTACACCAACTTATTGGATGTACACCATTTATCATTAAGAGTTTAATTTTTTGTTCGAGTATATTTATAGTAATTGATTTCACCAACCAATTGTGTACCCACAAGAAAATGCGACATTTTATTCAAATACCATTGATGATATATTCACCTTATGATTGGATGAATATATGAAAATTTTGGTCATAATTTACAATATATATCCATTATGAAGAATTTAAAAAAAATTAATCAGATAAAATATTTGAGATGGTTTATAAATATTAAAAACAAGTTGGGAAATCACATGCTCTTAGTTCTCGAGAATTATTTTCAAAAGATGATATTGATAATTTTCAATGGTTTGTATGATTTCGTGGTGAAATAATACAACATGAAAAATGATCCATTAGTGTTTTTGGGGATTCATGAACTAGATACCTTATCACATATTATAACGATTCTTTTTATTATTCATTGTTGGAATCCTTGTGTAATCGGTGTCAGAGGTTGGGAAAAAGAAACAATTTATTATGAAATTTGAAATAAAAGTAGAGAAAAACCCATATTTTTATCCATCTGGGTTTCAGTTCTATATTTCATATGTATATTACTTATTAAATTCTTTCTCAGCATGGAATTAGAGATGGAAACTTTAAATATTGATTTATTTCTAGCTTAGCAGACAATTAATTTAATGATTTAGGATGGAAAAATTCTTTGATCAATATAGAACTATGTGAGATTAAATCATGATTTCTCTAGTGTATTTATACCCATGAGTACATTGACTAAAATGTAAATCATTTTATGTTGATGGTTTCTTAAAACCCTATTTAATATTATCATAATATTATTTAAATCATGTTTAATATTGTTTTATCTTTTTACAAAAATGGATTGAAGAAACCATTTTTTTCATTTTCTAAATGAGGTATTTTGTTACTATTTTTAAAAAATAAAGAAGGAATTTCTTTAACATCTATCGAATAATAGAAATTTATTTCCATCATGTAAAAAAATTTCATTAAATTTCCATTATAAAACTAAATGGTTATTTTAAATTAAAATTATAAAATTTTTATAGGATTAGTTTAAATAGTTTAATAAAATATTCCCAATGTAAAAAAGTATATATTTCTAAATAATTCCTCCAATATTCATTTTAATATATTTTCCTCATTGTAAATTTTAATTTATGAATATTATTTTAGGGATGTAATATAATGGTATCAATCATCATATGTATTAAAATGGTGTATCATTGTTTATACATTGGATCCATTGATATTTTTTATGAATATTTCACACAATAAAGACAATTATTGATTTGTTTGTGTTTTATGATTATGTTTTTTATTAATTCATTTGGGTAATGAATTATACATACAACAAAATGTGAATGTATAACTATAGACCCATGATTCATTGGTTGAATCATGGCACAATCAATACATGGTTTTTTCAAAGGTCGTGCCCATTACTTTTCTGATATCACAGTGTGTGGCCTTGATGATATATTTTCATATGTCTTGTTTGATGCCTCGATGATTAGTTTATGAGGACATTCGTTTAAAATTGTACCATTATAGAATTAGATATTTATTTCCATGTGAATATATTGATTTTTAGAATAATAATTTACATGATTCACGGTCATTTTGTTTCTTTTTTTGGTATTACATGATCAAGAGTTATTCATTACATGTTATTTATTTCCATGATCATGGTATTTACTAAATATTAATAGTTTTCAGTAGTTGGCCTTACTTTGTTGATTATGAGTTATTATAGTCTCCTATAAGGATACCCATGTTGAACTTATGAGATCACCTCCTTCATTTTATTCTACTACTTAGGATTCATTGAATTTATTAGGACGAATATTCATGTAAAAGTAAGAGAATAATGGAGTCATCAAATGATTCAATTTATATATTTTATATTCTCTCATTTAATTAAATGTTTATGTATGAATATAGTATTCCAAAAAACTAATGAAATTTTGGGTCCTATGTGGTGTGATTACCTATATATAATGATAATCTAATAAATTATCCACCCTTTTAGGGATACTTGGGTTGAGGTCATTAAAATTATACATAGGTGTATGTTTCTACAATTGATCCTAGGTGTGATCTATAACATGTGTATCAAAATAATCATTGTTCTGGCATCCAATAATTCATTGAATGCCCTGACGAGGTGACTTATCATGTTTTCTGAATAAGTATTTTCATGACCCTAGCTATGAGTTCACTCAGAATTACATTATCTTAATTCCATTAATGTAACAATATTGTATATGTATGGTGGGGACCTTTATTAGAGTAATAATGACTATATATGTTATATATTGATTGATATGATACATGTTATGAGATGAATCTTTTTTATGAATGCTTTTTTGGGGTTTTCATGGTTTGGTACTCAGTTATTACTAACAAATATTCAACATGTTATCCTCCGGTGTTGTTTCTTATACTGGATAAATTCATTTTGGAGATGATCTAGGAGGGATGTGGAGTTGGAGGACTGTGGTTATAGACTAGCCACGTTCATTTATAAAAGATTCATTTAATTTCATTACCCTCTATACTAGATGGATGGACTATTATTTTGTTATGGATGGTTTTTATTTAGTCTTATTTCAATTCATTTCATGAATTTTAATTTTACTTCAAATGAATAAGTATTCCAGAATTTGTGTATTAATGAAAACATTAATTTAATCATTATTATGGGGTTTTAAGATGTGAAAATGGGTACAATTAATATATTATAAGGAATATAGTGACTGTTATAGACAAAGTCTGATTTTTTCATTTTCACTCGGCCCAATAGAAGTGGGGATGTGGTGCCATGATTGGATTTTCAATAGAAAAAATTGTCCTAGTTTTTATGGGTGTGAATCCATTGTTCACAATCATCCTTATTAATCAAATATCTAGTTTGTGAATGATCATTGGATTTAAATACATCATATCGTATGAAGTGGAATCTATATTTACTTGGGAAAACTTTATCAAATTAATCAATATTATAGTTAGTATAATTTTATATTCCTTAATATATATTTCAATAAAAAATCAATTTATATATCTGTCGTAATTTTTGATTTATGAAATCCACATAGAAAAATATATATGAATTGGACATTATTTCAAATGGAATGTCCCATGTTAGTGACTGGATAATTTGATGAATTATTAAATATATATTTTTAGGTTCATAAAATGATATTTATAATTATCATCATATATAAACATTAATTTTTTATGAACTAACATAGATAATGGTAAATATTTAATATTAATGCCTTTTATGGATTTTATATGTAATATAAAATCACTAATGAAACACCTCTTACATCATATCATTTTTATATAGAGTATCAAATAAATTACCTCAACTATAGATTTGGCAACATGAATTTCATCATGAGACACAATATTTTAAAGTATAATTCCTTTGACCAAAACAATATTATATTTTTCAATGCAATTAAAATTATTTTTATATCATATTTCTTAAAAATAGTATTTGTAAATTTACAATAATTAATAAATAATTAAAAAAAATATTGAAGTCATCCATGAATAAATATAAAATGATTATTATGAAAATAAAAATAATTGTCATCATAAATCATTAAATGCATCATATCCCATTAGACAACCCATATGAAGTTCCACTCTACCCAAATGTACCACATAAATATGTAATATTGTCATTAATGAATGTTTATTGATTTATATGAAAAATAATGTACCAATTAAATCAATTAAAATATTAATGGTATATCTAGTGAATCACTATATTAGTTAAATAATATATTTTAGTGGAAATAATATTACTTTATTTAGGAATATAGTTTTCTATAATAATTGAGAATATGAGTTTTCTTATAATTATTTGTAATATATTATTTTTATATTATTTTTTTAATATTTAAAAATGAAATTTATCTGGGACATGTTTAATTGGAAGGACCCATTTGATATAGAAGATGGAAATAGTTTTCTTACATCCAATAATGTAGATGCATTTTCTATAATACATTTATTTAGTATTATGATATGTATTCCTTGGAATTTAATAACCAATTTTTCATTTTCATTATATGAAAATGTTAAAATATATTTTGAAAAACTGATTCCGCTGATAATAATTTTGTCATGACCCGCCTTCGACAATACGATGGAAGGGGCGACAAAGATCCACGCCCTTCCATCCTCTAGTATAAGATGAGATAATGACCCCTGATTCCCGCCTCTAGTAGGCCCCAAAGTGGATACTAGCACCATGGGTAGAGAATATTCAAAATATGGGAGGCATTACCCTTTTTAGTTAACCATGATTTGGAGAAAGAATGAGTCAACACCAAACACCACCATTTATAGAAAACTCAATGTAAAAAAACCACACTACATGCATGTTTTAATAATTAAACTAAACAATGTAAGAGAAGTCCAAAGTACAAAACCAAATAGGAATGGAAAAGGCTAAGAAGGATCAAACTGCTACCCACAACAACTCCAAAGTACATACTAGAAAGGTCCCGCACGGCCTCCGAAGCCCTCCTGGAAACCTGAATGAAAACGTACGGTGAGAATAGAATGTATACTCAGTAGGAAAACTGAAATCTCTTGTGCACAAGTGGGGAGATGTCCTAGAGTCCTGTGAGAAGTAAAAGATAACACATCTATCAAGGAATCTATCCATTCCACCTCACCAGCCATGCTCACCAAATAACACATGAAGTAAGGTAATAGTAAAGAACAAAACATTTGGGTACACCGTACCACCATTTCCCCCACTAGCTAGCTGATGATCCTTAACAGAAATCGTCCTGACGCTACCATGATCTTCCAACGCACACACCTAGGCCTCATATCAATCCAAATCCATGCCCGCACACACCTGGGACTCAAAACCAGACATCCTTTCCCACACACACCTGGGCCCCATCCCGAAGACACATGGGAAAACAAACTGTAACCATAACTCCTTCCCGAAAACAAGTGGGCCACATCCTGAAGTGTTTTGGGAAAACAACATGCCCGAAGAGTCCTGGGCTAACAACACACCAATTGAAACCTACCCGAAGATCCTTGGGTGTAGGGTCCCCTCCAGCCATCACAGCCTATGGAAGAAGGAGAATGAAGGAGAGTAGCTTGGGGGAAACACCCTTCCCTATGAGATGGGGTGTCCGACACTAAGTTAACAATGTTGGTGGGGTGCGAATAAACAGAAAACATATAGTTACACATATATACCAACACACATACCAACCTATTTCACCTCAAACAGATACAAGCAGGTATGCAAGCACTACAACCTCATAAAACAGGCACACAAAAAATAGTTCCCAGTTTCCCTATTCAAGTTATCATATCATAACAGTTCAGTATGTGTTAATAACTTCACTAATGGGAAACTAATAGACACAATCACAGATGAAACAACAATAAAGTAGTAATGAAAAGCATCATGTAATTTAATAATTCACACTATGTTCAATTATAAATAATAACATCAAAGTGGGATCAGTGGAATCCCTCGAAAAACTAGAACCAAAGAAAAACCCAACAATCCATTGGTTTTCCCCATATTAATTCTTTACCATTACACCCAGTTAATTATTATCTTTCCACATTTATTCATGTTCACAAACCAACCTGCAGTCCTGCTGCCATACACCACCGCAGCCACACAATAACTCATCCCATTCCAACCACACCATTCATAGCCTCGCTATTCACACATCCATAGCAAAACAGATTCACCCCTTCACCCATTTCATAACTGAACCATACCAACGTTCATAACTCATTATTTTATATTATTTAGTTCAATTGGGGTTATCACACAAGGTTATGGGCATTCATATTCAATAGTCAGGTTTAAGTGTTTAACCGATTCATTGATGATTCCAATTTACAATACAATGTGTAAAACATAGCATAGCATTGGTGCGCAAAAAAAGGCCCCCAACATCCATGATTTTCAGTAGGCCTAACGCCATTCTAGTCATAACATCATAGGGAAAGAATGGGTGAAATCATGTAACAACATTAACAAACTTCCTTGTCGCCGTTCTTTAACCCGTTATTATCTTCAATACAGAATTGATTAACTTCCTAATTGAAACCATTGAACACCCACCCCACATGATAAACAAGGATGATAGACAAGGGTAATATCCCTAATTGATTGATCAAGGATTGACGTTTTTTCCTCGCATGGAAACTGAAAAAATAGGAGTAGCGGGAACTCCACGGAACGTGATCAAGGAAAACTTTGCGGGGGTACAACTCGTCGGGAGCAAGGGTACTCCGAGCACTGGGTGATAGAAAAAAATAAACTGAAGGATAATAGAATCCTTTAGGTTATATAGTCTGTGATAAAACATTCTTGTGACGGTTAAAATATAGAGAAAAACTCAAAACTGCAGCAGAAGCGGGATCGTGTGTTGATCACCCGGCTGGGCCACCCCACACGACCAATATAAAAGGGCGCCACCCTTAGGGGTGGTTCAAATCGACACACACCTCCTTGACTTGGAATTTCTGAAAACGAGGTTAACGTCATGACCATATGGAGGGCACCTCACCAAAAATTTAATAAAACACCATTAATGGGCTTTAAAACAAGCTTAAAGGGGTCAAAACACGGTTTAAAACTCAATTCGCGCAAAAAGGAGGTGCCACTGGAAAAAAATATTTTGAGAGGTCACCATTACACCGAGGAAACAGATAGGCTAGAGATGCTGGTACCCCAAGGTCACTGGTAGGATAGGTCTACCAGTAGGCTGAGGCTACCGGTAGGCTGAGGCTACCGGTAGGCCGAGCTACCAGAAGGCCAAGCTACAGGTTGGCCGAGGCTACCGATAGGCCGAGTCCACCAGTAGGCCGATGGGACTGGTAGGCCAGGCCACCGGTAGGATGAGGCCACTAGTAGGCCGATGCCACCTTTGGGATGAGCAATCGGTAGGTCGAGGCCACTGGAAGGCCGAGGCCACCGTTAGGAGTCTTTTCACTGAGAAGCTGGTATGGCCTTTTACACCACCCAGAACACCCCCACACATCATACTTTCACCATGTAATGGACCTCAAAACTCGGGCCATTAAATCAGATACTTCTCAATCTATTCTCAGCCCTGAGAATATAAGAACATACAGGAATGGAGAAAAAAGGGCTCCAAACAACAACTCTCTAAAGACACATATCAGGGGAAACCCCTGAGTTGTTCCAAAGCTAGAACAGAACACCCACTACATCCTTGAATTATCAACCACAAACATCCACAATAAGCACAAGGATCACACCGTCCAACACCTGAGTCAGGGATTCAAATCCTTATTGTCAGAATATTATCTACTTTGGGTGGCACTGACTCGCCCGCATGGGTTTAATCTCATCCACATTAATGCGCCTTGATTAGTAGTCATGTTTTCTCATAATCATGCATTCGTAATGAAAACAAGCAAAAAAAATTTTCATATATTAATACAAAAGGTAAAACATCTCAAAAAAACTAAGATAAAAAACAACAAGGATTCAAAATAGTTATGGGTACAGAATGCGTAACTAGGCCTCCGGCTCTCAAGTGCTCTCCTCGAGGCCACCATGCCTCCACAACACACCAACCAAGGCGATGGTTTGTCCACGAAGCACTTTCTCTTTAAGATCATAGATCTTTATCTGTCGTTCTATGAATGTCTCATCATTTTCGACATCTAACTCTCCCTAATCGATGACATGGGAGTCATTGTGTAGATATCAACAAAGTTGGGAGACATGATAGACGTTGTGATCTTTCTCTAACTAAGGTGGCAAAACCTGATGATACACCACCTCAACAAGTCGTCCCAGCACCTCGAAGGGTCTGACGAACCTAGGGGAGAGATTAATCCCCTTCCCAAACATTCGCTGCCCACATCGATGGTAAACCTTCAAGAACACGTGATTTCCAACCTTGAACTCCAAGGGCCTCCTCCTACGATTGGCATAATACTTCTGCCGGTCCTGGGCTGGCTCCATCCTCTCATGCACGAGATGAACCTTCTTAGTGTTTCCCTACACCACTTCTGGCCCATGAACAGCTGCTTCCCCAATCTCTGTCCAGCAAACGGGTTTACGACATGGCATTCCATACAATGCCTCAAATGGTGTCATGACGATAGTGGAGTGGAAGATATTGTTATAAGAAAACTCCTCCAGAGGCAATTGTCGTACCCAAGATCCCCCAAAATCTTGATCACATGCATGAAACATGTCTTCCAACGTCTAGATCATTCATTCTGTCTGCCCATCATTCTGAGGGCGGAAAGCAGTGATATGGCGTAGCTGGGTGCCAAAGGTATGCTGTAATCCCATCTAGAATCGTGAGGTAAACTGCGTGTCTCGATCAGAGAAAATAGTTCTTATAATTATGTGCAATCGCACCACCTCATCGTTGTACCTCTGGGCTAAATTACTCACTGGGCTCGACGCCTTAATCCCCAAGAAGTGAGCTAATTTTCTCAACCAATCCACCACAACACATATGGCATCATAGCTGTAGGATCGAAATAACAATGTAGACGCTCAATATACAATATGGGGGTGAATTGTATACCTTAAAATTCCTTTGGAGCCTTTTAAGTTGGTTATGGATAACTATGTTTTCCTTAGAAAAGGAAAATCTAGGTTTAACAAAGTTAAACTAATAAAATTCACAACACCTCTAATCACCAACTGATGAATTGAAACCAAGTCATACAATATAAGATTATACCTTAAATCATATAGAATCATAAACTAATCAGAGTAAAAGTGTAAGGAAATACAAGAAAGTTATATTTTCCTTAAAATACAATATGAAATGGAAAAACAAGTAGTAAAACAACAAGTAACAAGATAATAATATTTTAACCCAAAGAGAAGGGTATCCAACAACCTTGGATAAAGGTCCCTTGGATTACACTTTCAAGAATGTCTCTCTTACCAGCACCAGGGCAAGCCCTCGATACAAAGATCAGAATCTCTGTCTTGCTATCCCCGCAAGCCCTCAACTTCAAGGTAGTTGGAACCTATGTCTTCCTCAGCATGGAAGCCCTCTAACTTCAAGGTAGTCAGCACCTCTGTCTTCCTATCCCCATAAGTCCTTGAATGTAATCACCAACATTCGGAATCGCACGAAGAAAAAACTGAACGAGAGGTTTAGTACGCACAAAGAATGAAAATATTTCTCTCTCTAGAAATCACCTTAGCAGCGTGTGGTCTCTAGATTGATCAACTTCCTTGTGTCAGTCATTTTGAGCTCTTTCAAATGTGCTACTATTTATAGGAAATCTCCAACGGTTGGCTCCCTCCTCCAATGGTCATATTTTCCATGAAATTCGGAGGGACCGGTACATGTGTAACTCAACCAATAGTTAATTAGAAACAGAATAGACGACTTTGTTTTATTAAAAACTATGTATAACTTAATGCACGACATATTTTTGAAAAGAAGCATATGTAAGTAAAACTTAATCAATATTTTGGAGTGTAATCAAGTTAAAAGTTCATAGTCTAACCAAAAATGATGTTCGGAGTCTATGTTAAGAAATATTTAGATTCTTTTTTATAGGAATTAGGAATCTGGTTTCACCAGAGATCAGATTATGTACTTGAAAAATTCGTATTCGAACTACTTAAGAGTTCGGAGTCGAACTGCTTAAGAGTTCGCAGTCGAACTGCTTAAGAGTTCGGAGTCAGACTCCTTAAGAGTTCGGTGTCGAACTGCTTAAGAGTTCGGAGTCAAACTACTTAAGAGTTCAGAGTCGAACTGCCTAAGATTTCATAGTCGAACTTCTTCAGAGATCAGAGTTGAACTCCTTAACAGTTCAGAGTCTAACTTCATCAGAGTTCGGAGTCGAAATTATTTAGAGTTCAGAGTCTAACTGCTTATTAGTTTGGAGTCCAGAATTCGGATTAGAACTACATTACAGATCTGATCCAAAATTCGGATCCTAAAAACAGAATACTCCAAATATTTTCATTATATGGCTCCGAGATTTTGGGTATGAATCTGGTTTTTGATTTTAAGAATAATATTGCTATGTATAAGAAAATCTAGGTTAGGGTAAATTTCCTTTAAGAAGTAAATTTTCCAAATGGGGGTAAAAATAACATTTACTTAATTATAAGGTTTTTATGATTTTCAAAACAAGAAGGAATGGAAAAGTCATAAGAAAAACCTTATTGACTCAACAATCTCCCCCTTTTTGGAAAGCACAAACATCCTTTCGACAAAGCATATATGGATTTTGAAAAAATTCACGAGACAATGAAATTTAAAACATATATTCCTTTGTTCATAGATAGAAGTGAATACAACTAACTCCCCCTTAGGAATTGAAACTTTAAGGATTGTATTCTGAGTTTCCGGTGTAGAGTTTTCATTATTGTAAGAATGAAAAACTTCGTAGTGGGAAACCCCCCTTTCTTTAAGGAAATTTCACATAGAAATTTTTACTTTCTCATCCTTGGGATTAGTTCATTTTCCTTCTCCCCCTTTGTGATTTTCAAAAAGAATTAAAGGTAATGGAAAATAAAGTATGATAAATGAAACATTAGTATATAACAAGATACAACCAACCAGATAACCATTTCATTAAAGTTGGGAAATAAATTTACATGGAAAGACAACTACAAAAAAATATCGGAGTGGGTTCATTTGTCTTCCTTTTCCTTCGGAATGAGCTGATTTAACAAGGCTTTGATTTTATTAAAGACTCTTTGATCTTCCTCTAGTTGCCTCTCCAAGGCCTTTACCTATTCTTCTTGAGCTTTTAAAGACTCTTCCTGAGCCTCCAAGGATTATTTATACACCTTTATTATCTCATATTTCTGTTCCATATTCTGCTGAAACTCCTTCTAGAAATCTCTTTCAGTTTTCCAATTTTGAGATACTGAGTTAAGCTTCCCATTCATATCCCTGACCTGTTGATTCTGGAAATTTTTCTCCTGTGCGAACTTCTCACAAATCTCTTTAACCCTTTTATCCTCCATTTCATAAGCATTTTGAACTTCAGCCTGAAAATTCTCAAAGTGAACTAAATATTCATCAACACTCTTAGACCACTTGGTTACATTACTGCAGGACTTCCTATGCATGTCATAATCGATCAGAAAACTTTTTTGTTCATCTTCCAATGTCACAAACATATCCATTACCATGGATAAAGAATCCGATTTCTAATTCATAGATTGTTGCAGCATATGGAATCTGGAATCTATTGTTGGAATAATCGGAATGGTGTCCACCGATTTCCTAAGAGATTGAACCACAAAATCATGCCCGTGAGATGATGATTCTGAATCAGAAACTTTTCTTGGAGATTGATCTTCTTCAACTTGCACCAACATTATTCTAGAGGTACCACCAACCTCTTTTCTCCTGATGAGATCTTTTACAGGTACCTCCATGATCGTTTTCTTTCCCTTATCAGAATTCGTAATGGGTTCCACATTAGGAGATACTTCCACGGATTCAGAAAGCTGAACGATCTAGTCTTAATCTGGTTTCTGTTTTTCTTGACCTTCCTCAATAAAATTCATCTCATAGGACTCTTCTTCATCATACAACACATTTTCTTCTTCTTCTTCATGATTTTGCTTGCTAGCTTCCTCATCTCCCTTACATGAGGTAACTATCATTACAGATTCAGCCTTATATTTGTAGTTCTGTACTTGCTTGATCAAAGTATCCAGATCCTCACTCTCCTATTCTTCTTCTTCATCTTCAACTACTTCCTCTACTTATTCATCAACTTCCTTCTCAGCTTCTACAACTATTTCATTACCCTTTCCCTTTTCCGGAGTTACAAAGTTTTTAGCAGGAGTTTCTGGTAAAGACGGTTCAACACCAAAAGATTCCAGAACTGGAAGCATTTCGGAAGCCAACTATGTATCTTTCAACAAAGATTGCACAACATCAGCATTAGACATATTCGTTTTCAATTTCTTTTCCTTTGCTTGTCTCTCTAGCTCCTCAGCAGCTTTTTCCATTAAGGCTTTAGCCTCGACATGGTCTAGTCCGAATTGAGGATCCCCTTCCTTCCTCATTTCTTTAGCTTCCCTCCACTTTGCTGATACATCATCCGTATATGTTTTCTACTTATTTGGCTTGGGGGGAGTAGATTGAGTTTCCTTAGCCGGATGAATTTCTTCATCAGTAATCACTTCCTTAGCCTTCCCCTTCTTCCTTTGCTTCTTTAATGGTTCCAGAGATTGTGTTTCTTCTTCATCTGCTTCAAACTCCTCCACAGATAAGGGGTAAAATTCTCCGGATTCACTGGAAAATCCCATCTTCATCCTCTTAAGAGTATCATTACTGTCTAGCATGAGCTTGCAATTCTGGATCGTTGATTTGCAGGAAACTTTGAAAGATTCTAAGAATCGAACTATCATCTTAGATAACAAGGCAGGAAACATAATAATCTGAACTCTCAGATTTCCATCTTTGATATTCTTGATCGTAACCAAGACATGCCTCATCAGATTTATTTTTCTTATATTTAACAAGAAATCTAAGACATAGATATCACTCTCCTTCAGATTGTATTTATATCCTCTTCTCGGAACCAGAAAACTTGCACCAATAGTTGGAGAATTCTATTTTTCGAGTGAGCCGAGCAATTTTAGTTATTGAATCATCCTTATGCCCAAGACACTTCAGTGCCTTCTCCTAATTCAAACTCCCTTGTACATCCGAAAGTTTGTGAGAGTAGAACTCAGCTTCTCCTTCATATGATAAACCAACCAGAATCGCTACCTTAGTGTAAGAATGTTTATAAGTCTTCCAATAAGACTTGAAAGAAAACATCTCTCTTCCATCTTCCACCAGGAACGAAACAAACTCATAAAACTCTATTAACAAATTAGTATAAACCGGATCCTGTTTATCTGACTTTGCTATGCAGACATCTTCCCATCCATTCAGTCTGATATTCTTTGAAATAAGAGATTCAAGCTTATAAAAATCCGGGTGAACTATCCTTTCCCTTAAGACTAACCACTTTGAGATAGGTTTCACAGTTGACATATCTTGAGTAGTTTCATCAGCAGAAATTCGGAGTGAAGTAAACTATATGATTCATATCAAATTCACATGGTTTGGAACCGGTCTTAAGAAGATCAGCGGAGCTTAGAGACGCCGAAGCTTGAAAAACCGATGTGGGATGAGTCTCGGGGTCCCCTTTATATAGGCAAAGAATTTGACTGTTGGCCTTCCAAAAACCATCTAACGGTTGAAAAAACATTGATCTGATCTGACAGTTGAGAACAATCCCGCAAGGAAAAAATATGACTCCAATCATGGGATGTTTTTAAAGAAAACATTCAGATTTGAGGAAATATTAGAATTCACACTTTTATAAAAAACAAGGAAAATACCAGTAAGCAAAAAAATTTGATTACAAAACTATAAGTAAGAATATCATAACTTATGGATTAACAAGAAATATTGTTCGAAATTGGTAATATTCTTCTTGAAGGGAAAAACATTTTTACGAAAACACTAGTACGAAAACCTTGTTACGAATACTCCTGTACAAAAATCTCGTTATGAAAACTCCAGTATGAAAATCTCGTTACGAAAATTCTAGTACGAAAAATCTCTATTACGAAACTTATCAGTATGAAAATTACATTCCGGATGTGTTCAGTATGAAGACCTCTATTCTGGAAGTTCTAATTCTGAGAATTTCAGTCCTGAAAATTTCAGTTCCAGAAATTCCAATTCCAGAAATATTTGTTTCAAAAAATATCAGTCTAGAAGTTTAGTTCCGAATGTTTTTTTAAAGAAAAGTTACACTAACAATCAAATGTACTCCCCCTATAAAGAGGAGTTTATTACTGTTAGGATATTTGTTCAACAAGAAGTTAATGAAGAATGATTACCATAAAGTTATCATTCATAACTGTTTTATAATGTATTCAAATCTATCGGAGGGTAATGATTTTGTGAAAATATCAGCAAGTTGATCTTGCATTCTGATAAACTGAATAATGATATCTCTCTTTAGTGTGTGATCCCTAAGAAAGTGATGTCTAATATCTATGTTCTTTGCACGAGAGTGATGTGCAGGGTTCATACTTAGGGTAATAGAACTTGTGTTATCATACAATATTTGAGTCTTAGTGAAACTAAAGCCATAGTCTGTGAGTGTGTGTTGCATCCACAACACATGAGCACAACAAATTCCATCTGCTACATATTCGTCTTTAGCAGTGGAAAGTGCTACAAAATGTTACTTTTTGCAGGACCATGAAACTAATGAATCTCCTAAGAATTGAAAAGTTTAGGATGTACTTTTTATATCCATTCTACATCCACCAAAGTCAGCATCAGAAAAGCTTTTTAGAACAAAATCATTTCCAGAAGTATAAAATAATCCTAGTTCCATGGTTCCCTTTAAGTAGCGAAAAATTCTATTCACTGACTTTAAGTGAGATTCCTTAGGATTGGATTTATATCATGCACATAGGCACACTGAAAACATTATGTTTGGTCGACTAGCTGTTAAATAAAGTAGGCTTCCTATCATTCCTCTAAAAGACGTTTGATCTACTAGTTTCCCAGCTTCCTCAAGATATAAAGTGTTTGAGGTACCAATGGGAGTACTTATACTCTTAGTGTTTTCATAACCATACTTTTTGAGAATATCATTAATATACATATGTTGATATATATAGGTTCCTTTTAGTTTTTGAGAAATTTGAAATCCAAGGAAAAAAATTAACTCACCCATCATACTCATTTAAAACTCATACTTCATTAGACTTGCAAAAGAATCAGTTAATGATTGATGAGTTGAACCAAATATGATGTTATCAACATAAATTTAAACAATCAAAACAGTTTTCTGATCTTTATTTATAAAAAGGGTTGGATATTCATTTCGCATAACATAGTAATTTTGAAGCAAAAAACATGTGAGTCTATCATACCATGCTCGTGGGTCTTGTTTAAGACCATACAATGCTTTGGTAAGTCTAAAAACATGATCCAGATGTTTTGTATCTTCAAAACCAGGAGGTTGTTCAAAAAAACTTCATCTTGAACATAACCGTTAATAAAAGCACATTTCAAATCCATTTGAAAAAGTTTAAAATTGAATAATGCTGCAAACATATGTAGAATTCGAATAGATTCAAGTCTAGCTAATGGAGCATAGGTTTCTTCATAGTATATTCTCTCTTGCTGATTATATCCTTTAGCAATGAGTATAGCTTTATTTCTTACTATGACTCAATTTTCTTCACATTTGTTTCTGAAACCCCATTTTACTCTAGTAATAGAAGTTTCCTTAGGTCTTTCAACCAAGGTCCAGACTTTATTCCTCTCAAATTAATTTAGTTCATCTTGCATGGATTTGATCCAATCAACATCACCTAAAGCTTCATCAGTTCTTTTTTGTTATAATTTGGAAATAAATGCAAGATGTTCTACTTCATTTCTTAAGGAATTTCTAGTCATAACTGGTTGATTTACATCACCAATGATATTATCACTGGGATGATTTTTAAGAAACACATGATTTGGGTTTTGAAAAACCTATTCATCAACATAGGGTAGAAAGTCTTCTGGGGTAAATATTTCAGAAGTATCTTCTTGAAAATTTTCCTCATCAGAAGGATATTCTATCAAAGGTTGACAATCAGTTTTTGAAAACAGATCCAAAGATGTAGGTTGGGATAGTTTAAAAACAAAAGGATCAGACTCATCAAATTTTACATGAACAGTCTCTTCAACAGTACAAGTATTTTTATTAAAAACTCTATAAGCCTTAGAGGTTGTGGAATAACTTAAGAAAATTCCTTCATCCTATTTTGGTGTAAATTTATGTAAGTTATCTTTATTATTCAGAATGAATACCTTGAAACCAAAAACCATGATGTAGGATAATCATGGTTTTCTAACATTCGATAACTCCTTTGGCGTTTTATTAAGGAAATGTCTAATCAAAACTCGATTTATAGTATAACAAGAAGTACATACAGCTTCATCCCAGAAATGTCTAGCTATAGAATATTCACTCAACATGGTTCTAGTTATCTCTTGAATAATTCTATTTCATCTCTCAACTACACCATTTTGTTTAGGAGTTCTAGGTGCTGGAAAATTATGAGTAATACCTTTCATACTACAAAAAGCTTCAAAATAAGAATTTTGAAATTATCCTCCATGATCACTATGAATAGTTATTAGTGGAATATTTTTATCATTTTTAACTTGAGCTCTAAAACTTTTGAAATAAGAAAAATCATCAAACATTTTTTCCATAAAATAGACCCATTTAAATCTGGTGTAATCATCAACTAGAAAAAACACATAGTACTTGCCTCCAATACATCCAGTTGGTGTTGGACCGAAAAGAACCATGTGCATTAACTGTAATGCATCAGTCGTTGAGACTTCACCAATTGATTTAAAACTATATTTATGTTGCTTTCCATATTGAAAATGATCACAAACTTTAGAAGAATCAAATCTAAGCTCCGGTATATCCTAAACTGCTTTCTTCTTAGAGAGTTTATATGAGTTTTTAAGGTTATAGTGTCCTAGTATTCTATACCACAGCCAGGAATGATCTTCCATTGCACTTAGGCGAGGTGAATCTTGGATCATTAAGTCTTCTAAGTTCAAAGTGAAAACATTCTCTTGCCTAATGGCTGAGAGAATAAATTCTTACTTGGAATTGTGTACTAATCACTTATCATTCCTAAAATTTACAAGGTACCCTTCATCAAATAACTGACTTATTCTAATTAAGTTGTGCTT
This sequence comes from Viscum album, assembly GCA_963277665.1. Lineage (NCBI taxonomy): Eukaryota > Viridiplantae > Streptophyta > Magnoliopsida > Santalales > Viscaceae > Viscum > Viscum album. The sequence goes on from OY728143.1 coordinate 223,272,401, forward strand.
AAGACCCTTAACAAATAAAACATTTTAAATCAATGTTTTATCTAGAAGAACAATATTACCAATTCCAACAATTTCTCCCTGTTCATTATCTCTGAAAGTTACCTTTCCTCCTTTCGTTTTGATAATCATTTAAAAATAGATTTTGTTACCAGTCATGTTCCAGAAACATCCACTATCCATGTACCATGTATTGTTGTTGGTACATCCTCTATCTTCGTGAAAACAGGAAAGGAATTAGACTTTTGGAATCCAAACTTGCTTGTATCCATAATTTCCAGACAACAAAATTTTAGGAACCCACATTTTCATAGAAAAATATGCTTTATGAAAACCTAGAGATTGGGTTTTATTTAAAGAACAATTCTTTTCCTAGTGACCACCACATTGACACTTTGTACAAAATTGGGAACTTTTTGGAACAAAGTAGTTGTTACAAAAAATTGGTTTTGTATGAGTATAACAAAATCTGGACTTATTTCTTAAAGGGCGTATTTGAGAATACATTATATAAAAATTTTCCTTACCATGGGTAAAGTTTGATAAACACTTCTTTAAGGAAAAAATTTCGTACTTCAGTTTGATAACCAAGTTTTTTTATTCATAATCATTATATTTAGAACTTGATCTAGGCTCAAAAACACTTTTCTTAGAAATTACTTTTTCTGACTCTTTAGAAAGTTTTTTCCTCTCAAAAATTACTTCCTCATGATTTTTTGAAATATTTATAAAATCAACATTTTTCTTATCATGACATTTGGAACGATCTGATATCTCTTTTGTATGAATTGAATTCCTAGAGTTTGCCTTATCATGTTTATTATTGAGTTTAGAGTTCTCAATCTCTTGAAGTTCAGCAAACCTAGAAACTTCTTCATAGGTATGTGAAGTATTTTCTTCATCAAAGGAGGATTCTTTATCTGAGGAGTTATAATACTCACTATCATTAGGATTTAAAGATACATTGGTCAATGATTCAACATTTCATACCTTATCCATAATACAATGATTTTCAATAGGTAATCTGGCTATAAGAACAAGATTCTTCTTTCACGATGATCCATAATCAGAAGATTCATCTGAAGAGTCACCACCACTAGCACTTCAGGTGTAATTTGATTTTATAACCTTTTTAGCCTTGGTTTTGTAATACTTCTTCCAGCTCCTTTTATAATGCATTTCATTCCTTTATTTATTTTTGATTAGAGGGAAACCGGGTCTAATATGTCCAGCTCTCTTGCATTTGTAACAAGTAACTTCTCCATCTTTCCTTTCTTTCCATTCCTTTTTCTTATACATGGATTGGAAATTTCTATGGCCGGCTATCTTTTTCTCCTTTGTGCATGATTTGCAAAGTCATTTTCTGAGATCTCACTTTCACTAGAATCTGATTGAACAACAACATTCTTAGACTTGGATCTGGTTACTCTCTCAGGAGTCTTAGCTTTCATATGATTTGATGTAGCTGTAAAGGCAACAGTACCATTCACATTCTTCTTTTTGATGTTGTCAGCATCTCTCTTCATTCTGGTTTCATGTTGGAGAAGAGTTCTGAATAACTCATGAAGAGAAATTTGAGTGAGCTTCCTATTCTCATCTATATTTGTTCTCTTTGATTCCCACTAATTGGGCATAATATCAATTATCTTATCTACAAGGGCAACATCATCTAACCCTTTTTCTCACATAGACTCTAATCTATTGACTATAGTCATAAACCTCTGTTGAACATTGCATATTGGTTCACCATACGGAAAATTGAATCCATGGTATTCAGCTCTAAGCATAGCTCTCCTAGTTTAAATCACCTTAGAAGTTCCAAAGTGTGTAACCTCTATCTTCTTCCACATACAATTAGCTTCTTCAAAAGAAGAAATTTGGATATATATATTTCTTGTCATTGAACATAGTAATGAATTTCCTGCCTTATAATTGAGTTGATACTCTTGATTTTCCTGGTTAGTGAATGTTCTAACTTCCTTATCAGGAATTTTATAATCAACAGTAAGCATAACAAAATTGTCCACTCCTGTGTTGATAACAAATTTCTTCATTCGATCTCCTTATTATTCATAGTCATTACTATCAAATATTGGTGGTTTTGTACGATTTATATTATCTATAGAACCAACATTCATTCCTACCATACTAAAACAACTTTGTCACCCAAACTAGTTAGTAGAAAATGTTCGTAACCACAATGTTCGGAATGATAAAGTTCAGAATGACAATGATCAGAATAACAATGTTCGAAATGATAAATTTCGGAAAAAAACTTATATGTGAGTATGAGTAATTCAGAGGCCTCCTCTGATACCAATTGTAGGATCGAAATAACAATTTAGATGCTCAATATACAAGAGGGGGGTGAATTGTATAATTTAAAAATCCCATTGGAGCCCTTAAAGTTGGTTATGGATATCTATGTTTTCCTTAGACATGGAAAATCTAGGTTTAACAAAGTTAAACTAAGCAAATTCACAACACCTCTAATCACCAACTGAAAAATTGAAACCAAAGCATAAAATATAAGATTCTACCTTAATGTGTATAGAATCTTAAACTAATCAGAGTACAAGTGTAAGGAAATCAATAAGGTTATACCTTCCTTAAAATACAATATGAAGTGGAAAAACAAGTAGTAAAACATCAAGTAACAAGATATGAATATTTTTACCCAAAGATAAGGGTATCCAACAAACTTGGATAATGGTCCATTTATTTATACTTTTAAGCAATTCTGTCTTACCCACACCAGGGTAAGCCCTCGATATGATGATCGGAAACTCTATCTTGTTATCCCTACAAGCCCTCAACTTCAAGATAGTTGGAACCTCTGTCTTCCTCAGAAAGGAAGCCCTAGAACTTAAATATTTTCGGCACCTCTGTCTTACTATCCTCGGAAGTCCTCGAATGTAATCACTAATATTCGGAGTCGCATGAAGAAAAAACTGAACGAGCAGTTCAGTACGCACAAAGCATGAAAATCTTTCCCTCTCTAGAAATCACCTTAGCAGCGTGTGGTCTCTAGGTCGATCAACTTACTTGTGTCAGTCATTGTGATATCTTTCAAATGAGGTCCTATTTATAGGAAAATCTCCAATGGTCAGCTCCCTCCTCCAACGGTCAAATTTTCCATGAAATTTGGAGGGACCTGTACACGTGTAACTCAACCAACGGTTAATTAGATACAGAATAGACAACATCGTTTTATAACAAAATATGTATTACTGAATGCATGACATTGTTTTGAAACAAAGCATATGTAAGTAAAAGCTAATCAATATTTCAGAGTGTAAGAAAGTTAACAGTTCGGAGTCTATGTTAAGAACTATTCGGATTATGTTTTATAGGAATTCGAAATATGGTTTCACCAGAGATCGGATTCTGTACTTGCAGAATTCGGATTCGAACTACATAAGAGTTCGTAGTTGCACTGCTTAAGAGTTCGGAGTCAAACTTCTTAAAAGTTTGGAGTCAAACTGCATAAGAGTTCGTTGTCGAACTGCTTAAGAGTTCAGAGTCGAACTCCTTAAGAGTTCGGAGATGAACTACTTAAGAGTTTGGTGTCGAACTTCCTCAGAGTTCTGAGTCGAACTCCTTAAGAGTTCGGAGTCGAACTTCTTCATAGTTCGGAGTCAAACTTCTTCAGAGTTCGGAGTCGAACTACTTAAGAGTTCGGAGTCCAGAATTCAGATTAGAACTTCATTACAGGTCTCATCCAGAATTCGGATCCTAAAAGCAGAATACTCCAAATCATATCATTATATGGCTCCGAGATATTGGGTATGAATCCGGTTTTTGATTTTAAGAATAATATTGCTGTGTATAATAAAATCTAGGTTAGGGTAAATTTTCTTTAAGAATTAAGTTTTTCTAATGGTTGTAAAATTAAAATTTACTTAAGTATAAGGTGTTTGTGATTTTCATCCCACTTCCACTCGAGAACATCTAAAGGCTGTAACAACCCTCTAGTAAAATGGTGTTCAACCTTCACTTGCAGACACACTAGGCACTTAGCTACAAACTCTGCCACTGTCTTCTTTACCACGGGCCACCAAAACTATCCCCTCTGGCCTTGGTACATCATTGAGACCCCAGGATGTACTTCTAAAGCTGAGCCATGGAACTCATGGAGAACCCTTTTACACATCATCTCCGGAACAAAAATCCATCCACAGAAAATAATCTAATGATGACCATCCTCCGACCATCCCTCGGGAACAATTCCATGATAAAAATGATCTCGCATCACTTATACCTCTGAGTCCCCCCACTGAGACTCCTCTACCTGCATCATTAAAGAGGAAACTATAGTCATCTAAAACAGACAGCCTCTACGACCTTCCACCTTCCACCCATGCATCCAAATTCAAGGTCGCTAACTCTTCCATTTCTCTACAAGCATATACAGATCCCTGAACTGCTTCCTTCTACGATTTCCTGCTCAGGGAATCATCCAAAACATTACCCTTGAACTAAGTATAAGAGATCATGAAGTCATAGTGTTAGAGGAATTCAACGCATCTCTTCTTCCACATGTTCAGATCCCACTAGAAAAAAGGCATAACACATGATCTTGTGATCTGAGAAGACCACAAAGCGCTATATGATGAGATAATTCCACCACAATTCAATGAGAACACCACGGCTGGAAGCTCCAGATCATGGGTGGCATAGTTATATTCATGAGGACATAACATCCTAGACCCATAATATATCACTCCTCACTGCTGCATCAACAGACATCCCAACCCAAGGCTAGAAGCATTACAGAACACTTCAAAGTACACCCATTCCTCTTGTAATCTAAGAACTGGAGCACTAACTAGCATATCCTTTAGGTAGCCAATAGATGTCTGGTACTAGTCGCTCCACACGAAGGCCTGGTCCTTCCTAGTCAATGTTGTCAATGAAGATGAAACACGAGAGAAGTCAGGAACAAACCTCCGGTAATATCCTGCCAGACCCAGTAAACTACAAACATCCACATCATTCTTGGGTGCTTCCCATAAAATGACTTCCTCGACCTTGAAAGGTCTACTTCTATTCCCTTATGAGACACAATGTGTCCATGTACATGTACTTCTCGTGTTAAGAACATGCACTTAGATGGTTTCCCATTAAGATGGTTTTGTCGAAGGAATCCCAAAACTGCCCTAAGATGCTCAATGTGCTCTTCCTCTGATCTTGAGTAGATAAGGATGTCGTCGATGAACACGACAACAAACTGGTCCAGAAACCCTCGGAAGACAGAGTTAATGAGGTTCATGAATAAATCTGGTGTGTTCGTAATTCCAATCGACATAACCACGAACTCAATGTGTCCATATATGCACCTTAAATCAGTCTTCGAGAAATCACCTTCCTTCACTCTCAACTGGGGTATCCAGACCACAGATCGATCATAGAGAACCAAACTGCTCCCCTCATCTGGTCAAATAGATAGTATATCTTCGGGAGGGGGTAACGATTCATTACCATCACCTAATTCAACCTCCGGTAGTCTATAAGAGGTCGTAGACCACTATCTTCTTTCTTTACAAACAAAACTAGATCACAACACAAAGACACGCTGGGTCGAACAAAGCCCTTCTACATCAAATCATCAATCTGAATTTGCAACTCCTACAACTCAAAAGGTTCCATACAATAAGGATCTATCAATATTGGGTGGGCACCAGGCTACTAGTCTATCCCAAACTCAACGTCACGTCAAGGGGGTAGAGTCACAACCTCATCGAGAAAGACATCAAGGAATTCTCTTACGAATATTGGGACATCCATCATTCCTGGATCCACAAAGTCCATTGACACCCTATCCAGCATAGAAAGGAGTGGATCCGCAGGTCGACTCCCCACCTGATAACTCCGCTCACCAACAAAATCCACACGCCATCCATTCTCATTAGAGAATTCAATCCTTCTTAGATAGTAGTCGATGATGGAATGCACAGAGAATAACTAGTCAATGCCTATAGTTACATCGTATTGCTGCATCTACAAGGAAAGAAGGTCTCCACTGGACAGATGTTGTCCAATCATTATTCTACATCCCCAGAAAAAGAAAGATGCGTTGTTCTGACCCCCAACTAGTGTTCTCAACACTAAAGGCACAAACAGTCTCTCGACATCCAGAAACAGAGCATGGGATAATTCTGAAATAACAAAGGATTGTGAACCTCCTAAATTGAATAAGGTAGAATCAAGAGTGCTAAATAAATTGTTCGTACCTCTAACGACCTCTGGTCCTGCAGGAGATACTAACTTTGTGACGTTCAATTGTCTAAGCCCAGATCCTATGCCTCGCTGCTATCGACCACCTACCTGACCACACTCTTGTCGAGGTCCTTGAGGATCACCCTGGTGTTGGTCACCTCTAGCAATGTTGTCCCTCGGAGGGCCAGGGGCCTGCTACTGCTGCTGGAAAGGCCACACGGGCAACATATGCTGCTAATGTGGGTGCTGAAATTGCCCACCTGCACCATGTCGAGATTGAGTCGGACACCTGCTCTGGATGTGCCTGAAAACAACGCAAGACAAAAAATTTGGTCATGGACCTATGGAAAGGGGGAGAGGGACATAGGCTCAAAGCTTGAACTGATGAGGCCTACACCCTGCTTGTCAAATCCTCAAAGGCCCTCTCACTGGTGAACTACTACTGACTGCCTTCCCCTTTGATGAACCCAGCTGGTTCCTCTCTCATGGTGTGCCTCCCTTCGAGTGCATCCTATCTACTATCCCGGACTTCTTATGTACTTCTAGGTATGTCCAAAGTGTGAAGGGAGTGACCGCGTACTTAAGAGAAGGACAGAGTTCCTCCTCTAACCGTCTTGCCCGAGACTCCTCATCCTGAAATAGATCTACGGAAAAGCACAAGAGATCTTTGAACTTAATCCCTAACTCCCTCACTAACCTGATTCCCTGCTAAAGGGAGAGAAACTATTGTCTCTTCTCATACTTCACCGTAGAGGATAGGAACTTTAGATGAAATTCCTTCTTGAAACCCTCCCATAAAACCCATGCCTCTGTCTTCTCTCTTAGGAAAAGCTTCCACCACTCACGCACTCCTCCTCTCAACTGATTGGCGGCCAATGGAACCTAGTACTACCTCGAAGCATGGATCAAATAGAAGGTGATGGCTAAATTCTCGATCCATCCCTCTGTCACTGAGTCTAAAATGCTACCCTCATACTTCTCAAGGTCTTTTCGCTGGATGGAGTACAGAGTCCTCTGCCACAAGTTATCCTCCTCATCTTTGTCAACCCTCTACTAGTCAACTGCCTCAATCCGCTGGGCCACCACCACCTGAGTCACTCGTGGATAACATCTGGGTGCCATACCTTCAAGGTAAACAAAGGGTGTCTAATCCCGATTAGCATGGGAATTTTTTGTTTTTTTTTATTTTTTTTCTCCTTAGTAGTATTATTAAATTTTCTCACCATGATTCCCCAAATCAATTAAAAACACAATCAGTATGATGCATTCACCTTCCCTAGGGCATCTACCCTTCAATAAATCTAGTCTCACTTGGTTGTTTGGTAGGCTCAGAGTCCATACATCATATCACGGGGGACCCTAAAATCTCATGTCCTAGTCGGTCTTCCCTGATCCATTTCATGAACCAAAATCACCTAACATTATTGCCCAACCATTCCATGAAATCCTCATCGTGCCTAACTCTAGACAACATCCTATCACTCAACCACTCCTATGATACCATTCTGTCATGACACGCCTTCGGCAAGACGATGGATGGGGTGGCAAACATCCTCGCCCTTCATTCCACTAGTCGAAGTCGAGATAATGACCCCCAAGTCCCACCTCCAGTAGGCCCCCGAGTGGCGACTAGAACCAAGGGTATATCATTTTCACAATATTGGATGTATTACCCTTTTTATTTTCACAGGACTGGGAGAAAGAATGAGTCAACACCAAATACCACGATGTATAGAAAACTTGAATTAAAAAACCAAACTACATGCATGTTTTAATAATAAAATTGAACAAAGTATGATAACTATAAAATACAAAACCAAACAGGAAATGAATAGGAAAAGAAGGATCCAACTACTACCAATAGAAACTCCAACGTCCAGAATAGTAAGGTCTCGCACGGCCTCCGAAGCCCTCATGGAATCCTGAAAGTAAACGTAGGGTGAGCATACAAAGTATCCTCAGAAGGAAAACCTAAATCTCTCATGCACAACTGGGAAGATGCACTAAATACCCATGATAAGAAGAAGAAACAAAATCTATCAAGGAATCTATCCATCCCACATCACCGACCATGCTCCCCAATAACACAAGCTGTAATGTAATAGTAATGAACAAAACATTTGGGTACCCCGCACCACCATTTCCCCAACTAGCTAGCTGCTCCTCCCTAACGAAAAATGTCCTAACGCTAACATGATCTTCCTACCCACAAAAACATGGGCCTCATAACCATACACACCACATCCCACACACAAATGGGCCTCACAACCACACATCCATGCCCTGCACACACTTGGGCCTCATCCCGAAGACACCTGGGAAAACAAACCGTAACCAGAACCCCTGCCCGAAAACAGCTGGGCCTCATCCCAAAGATTCTTGGTAAAACAAACTACCCAAAGGATCCTGGGCTAACAACACACCAAACTAAACCTACCCAAAGAGCCTTGGATGTATGTTCTCCTCCAGCCATCACAATATAGGGAAGAGGGAGTAGGAAAGAGAGTAGTTAGGGGGAAACACCCTTCCCCATGAGATGGGGTTTCCGACACTAAGTGACCAACACAGGTGGGGTTATACTAAACAAAAAACATATAGTTACACATATATAACAACACACAGACAAACCTATGTCTCCTCAAACAGATACAAGCAGGTGCCCAAGCACTGATGACTTAGAAAACAGGCACAGAACAAATAGTTCCCAGTTTCCCAATTAAAGTTATCAGTTCATTACAGTTCAGTATGAGTTAATCACTTCACTACTGGGAAACTAATAGGCACAATCACAGATGAAACAACAATAAAGAAGGGAGGAAACCCACCATTTGATTTAAGCATTCACACCTGGTTCTCTTGTAAATAATAACATCAATGTGGGATCAGTTCAATCCCTCGAAAAACTGGATCCAAAGTATAACCCAACAAACCATTGGTTATCCCCACATTAATTCATTTCCATTCAAGACAGTTCATTATTAACATTCCAAATTTATTCTTGTTCAAAACCCAACCTGAATCCTTGCTGCCACACACCACCATAGCCACACAATAACTCATGCCATTCCAGCCACACCATTCATAGCCCTGCTGTTCACCGATCCATAACAAAACACATTCACCCATACAAACATTTCATAACATAACCATCCCAATGTTCATAATTGATTCTTTTATATTATTTAGTTTAAAATGGGTGATCACAAAAGGTTATGGGCATTTGTATTCAATAGCCTTGTTTAAGTGTTTAACTTATCCATATATGATTCCAATTTACCAGACAATGCATAAAAAAGAGCGTAGCATAGGTGCGCAATCAAATCCCCCCAATGGCCATGATTTTCAGTAGGCATAACCCCATTCAATTCATATAATCATAGGGAAAGCATGGGTAAAAACATGTAACAACATTAACAACCATCCTCGTCCACGTTCTTTAGCCTGTAATTATCATTATTAGAGAATTGATTAACTGCCTCGTGGAAACCATAGAACACCCACCCTGCATTATATACAAGTAGGAGAGACAAAGGTAAGATCCCTACATGATTGATCAAGGATTGATGTTATGTCCTCACATGGAAACTGGAAAAATAGGAGTATTAGGGACTCCATGGAATGCGATCAAGGAAAAATTCATAGGGGTACAACTCGTCGGGAGGAAGGGTACTCCGAGGGCAGGGTGATAGAAAAAAAAACTCAGGACGAATAGAAGCCTTTAGGTTATAAAGGGTGAGATACATCATTCATGGGATGGTTAAGATATGGAGAAAATCATGAAACTGTGGAAGAAGCGGGATCGTGGGCTGACCACGTATTTGGGCTACCCCACACGTCCAACATAAAATGTATGCGCCCTTCGGTGAGGTTAAAATTGAGGCTCACCTCCTTTACCAGGAGTTTATGAAAACGCGGTTAAAGGCATGATCATAAGGTGGTTACCTCACTAAAAAATTAATTAAAGACCGTTAATGGGATTTAAAAATGTCTTAAAGGGGTCAAAACACGGATTAAAACTAAATTCACACAAATAGGAGGAGCTACTGGAAAAAAATATGCGGAGAGGTTGCTGTTACCCCAAGGCCACCGATAGGAAAGAGCTACCAGTAGCCCAAGGTCACCAGTAGGTTATGGATACCGGTAGGTCGAGGCCACTGGTAGGCCGAGGCCACCGGTAGGTTGAGGCCACCGGTAGTCTGAGGCCTCCACTAGGATTCTTTTCACCAAGAAGATGGGATGGCCGTCTAGACCACCCAGAACACCCCAAACATTAGATTGTAACCATATAATGGACCCCAATACCCCAGGCCATTGAAAATTTGTTTGAGGACGATGTGTTCTTTCAATGATGTTATTTCCAGTACCTCCGCTTGAATAGTTCAGTTTACCTTCATATTACCCCACTAATCTCCATCTCTATCAATATCTCAGCTCATGTGGTTTGGTTCCTAATGATAGATCCATCAGTATTCCACTATTATATAGAAAATGATTCTAGAAGTAATTGTGCTAGGAAGAATATCTATGAAATGTCCATATATTATTATTATTTAGTAGGTGAACATTTTATGTACTTGTCTAGATGAAATCCATTTAGCTTGATATTTTGTTCAGTCATCTATGGATTCTGTTATAACATTAGAACTCAAAAATCCATCAATGTGTATGTGATTCATTACAAATTCATTATGTGTATGAGGATACCCAATAATGATTTCAAATTTTTTAGATTGAATTTTTTAAGAGTTTTACCTATTAAAACCATTTCCCTCTTATGTGATTATTTATGTGGGTGAGGAGTTCCCATTACAATAAACAATTTTTATCATGATCTTATGAAGAATTTGGGGTCTTTCTACATGTCAGTTCATTCGATGGATTTTTGTATAATTTTTCTCTATGAACCTATAATATAAAAGGTAGTGGATATTGGTGGTCTTGTTGAACCCTCCATGAATAATTGTTCTAGTGCGGGGTCCCAAATTGTCTCTATGTTTTGGGTCACTAGTAGTTATTTTGTAGCTATGTTGTAGAATGTGTAATGAGAATTCTATGATCCAATCCCAATCATTAGTATCCATATTATGAATCTTCATATATCAATAACAATTTTTCTAAGGAATCTCATTATTTTGATTATTTCTTGTGTAGAGAATGATTTTTCCAATTATGGAATTAATTGTGATGTAGACCTGAATCCTGATATGTGGTTAGTAGTTACATGCCCTTGACCTCGCACTTTTTATGATAATAGCATACCCAAAAAAAGCTAAATTATATATTGTGATTGGTTGTGCTATATTTTGGGAATATTCATTCACGGTGGATGATACTCTTGTATCATTACATGTATCCCATATTCCACATGAATATTCTGTTGTACCAAATTATATGGCGATTGAAATAATTCCATTATTTTTTATCATAAAAGAAGTAACATTTTCCACGGCGTTTTTTACTGGTGATCTCCATTATATGTTCATGTTTTCTACTTTATGCTACTGTATGTTCTGTACAAATTCTATTTCTCCACTTTGTTATCCATTGGATGAGGTGGACAACATTTATTTACAAATTAAAAGGATGGGAGGAATATTGAATTAGAGATAAATATATGTGGAAATAGAATGTATTACATGAGATAAATAAAATTCATTGTTAATAAATATCTTTTGGAATCGTAATTTAATGTATAGATAGGTAGAAATTCCATCATAAATATTTTTCTATGATTCCAATCTTTTTATTTAATTATAGGGTTTGAAGGTCAAGGGGGATATGTGAATTTATTTCTAAGGAAGAGGGTAGGAGTCAAATCAGAATTCCAACAATCATGGATCACAAACAAAAACATTTCACTATGGTTGAATTTAATATGTTTAATGGTTTCATTGAATGATTACATGGGATTAAAGGAACCACCTATGATTTTATTAATTTGAATTATAATGTTCGCATGGATCATAATGACCTATCATCAAATATTATTTACATTAATGTTTTCACTAGAGGTGTCAGTTTCATATTTTCCATTGATTAAAATATTTTTTATTTTGAAGAGATGCAGATATGAATGGGACATTATTCATTAAGGGTCAATTCAAAACATTCTTATGTGTGGTTGATAATAATAGTGGTGTCTCATATTCATATAGCTCCATTCCTGATATTGATTAGATATAAACTCAAGATTGTCTTATGTATTTCGGTATCATGGGGAACATGATTACAAGATGATATAATCAGATATGGAATAAGAATTTATTGAGTATATTGGATAAATTTATTGAAAACATGCATGATAATGACTACTTTTCCAAAGCCTTCCATTAATCCAATAAATGATCATTATCATACCATTATCCAATGTTGTGAATAAAATGATGGATAATACAAGATGCTACATGTTTATTGTCTCATTTTGTTTGATATATGATTAAAAAATCAACCAATATATGAGAAATTATTTGGGTCAGATTGGGAAATATTACTCATGGGTAGGGAAAATACGTTTTTCAAAATAATTAGAGCTGGATCATCAGTATTTTTAAATAGATGAAAAAATACCAGAATTAGGATATCAATGTTGATATTTTAAATATAGAAGAGTAATTTAGGAGCGAAGGTGTGATGATTGATAGGAGTTTATGGATAAAAATAACATTTTAATTGCTGAGAATGTGTAGGAAATATATACACCAATTATACAAAAATGAAATGTCCTTTTAATAATCATCATAATAAAAAACAATCCGATTTTTTGTATTCGTGAAGGAGAATAAGTATAAATGAAATTTTAATATAAAACTATAAAAAAACATATATTGGGGATGTTTATATAGTAGTGAGGCTTTCATTTAATTACATTAATGAACTCCATGAATGATCTCTAATCAAAGAGTGATTGCAGATACTATGATTGAACAGAATGGCCCAATTAATTAAAAAAATTACTCTGGTAGTTTATATGGGAGATAATTTAGACAATGTTATCATTATAGGACAAATAATATTGGGTATTACTTTTCAATAATTGACTTTGAAATACCACCTAGTTACAATCACATTACTTGGTAATTTCATATAGGTTCTGGGGATGTTATTAAGTAGCAAGTTTATATTGAGATGAAGGAATTAATTAGAGGTAGATCACTAAATAAAGTAGTATATACTCACTTTGTGGTATAATTACAAATGATAAATGATTCCATGGTTCATTCCCAATATTTTCCTATATACTAATAAAAGAAATATTATAAGTAAGTCTCATGTATTTCGAACACTTGATTGATTTTGGTTATTCCATGGATCGATTTATATGACCAATGTGGACTCATCTAAGGATGGACTATGAATGTGGAAATAGGAATTGATAACAAAATAATGGATTATGTTAATATTAATATTTTATGTTCTTATATTATTACCATGTTTGATATAGATAATTGTAATGTAAGTATGTATAGTGGATTTACGATCAGGTTTAGGAAAAAAATTCATTTAGGGAGTATTTTATTATATTATTTAAGGCTGTGTATCTACATGGAGTTATTTTTAATCGTGAGACTGTGTATTATAATATAATATACTATGAGTGCCCAAATTATCAGACACCCACTCTCACATATACTCTTCATCTTGTTACATCATACTCCCAATATGTATTTAAAATTCATCATCAACGAAGGGAGGATACTTCCCTATAGTGATATGTAATAGGCCAATTTCATGTTTCATCTCATATTTTCCAATCACATTATATTTTTTTACTAATATTTTTCTAAAATAAATAAATGGAATCATCATTACTATTAATTATTATAAAATGTAGTGCAGGAAATGGATCAATCTTTGAAAAAGTTTATTTTTCATTTCAGAATAATTCTTAGACCAGAAAACATAGAATTTTGGATATTGTTATATTGAAAATATATGGCCTATATATGGATAATCAGTGAGATCATTTTTCAAATGGAAGTAATGAAAAAATATTTTTAATGATATTAGTAGTATAATTAAAAGTTATATTTGTAATAGGAAAATCACCTCTTTTCAGTTTGGATAATAATTATTCTTATTAATAGTGTATTCATATCAATCCTCGTTAATGTTACATTGATCATAAATTTTTTAAATAGGACCATTAAAAATTTTATAAAATTATTATGGTGTTTTTTTAGATGAAAATGTTGAATTTAAACTACATTGGACCAATTAAGAGAGGGTGGCGATGATGATCAAATATGGAGGTATTAATTTGATATTTGTGTTGATTTCATAAAAGTATTGTGTGAATGGATTGATTGGGAGATAATTCGTTAGAATATTTTATGTGATAGGGTCATGATGATAGGGTATTGTAATGATTATAGCGGTTTCTATAATGAAGTTGATTAATATAATGACATGAACATTATATGATTTCTAATTAGACATTCTTAAGGAGAAGGTGTGGGGGAATGTGGGTAATTGAAATATTATATTTTAGATGCATAACTTGGTATGTGACATTAATATCATCACATTAATCCATTTCACAGATTTATCCTTCATAAAGGCAAAAATTGTCAAGGGAAAAAAATTGATGCTCAATGAGGATTGAAATAACATTTATCGGGATATCCCTATGATAGATGAACTAGAAATATATGGAATCTCATAGCCGATGTTTAGGTATCCATATTTTTTTAGAAAAAATGATCCCTGAAAACATGGATAGGATTATAGTGGAATGAATTATACAGTGAAATTATATACTAATAAAAAATATTTTTTTAGATTAGTGATTTACGAACATGTCTGAATCTAGTAATCAAATTTTAGAATTAATATGTTTCCCTCATCTATCATTTCATTTTAAATGAATCTATCTATTTTGAATTAGTATGGAATATATTCTTAAATAGTTATTGATAATATAGAATATTTTATATCATCACCTTCTGTTTTTGGATCATAGTGATTAATGATATTGGGTGTGTTTTTTATCGAATATATTCTAGTGGTTGGCAACCATTGAATAAGTAGAAACAAAATACAGCTTCTCCATTTATACAATGTGTGGGGGATAATAAGAGGATATGAAAAATGTAATAAAATACATATATTTCTCAAACATATTCAACTATAAAAATTGCAGTAATCTATTGGTTGATATTATCGATTTAATTTTGTAGGAGGGGCTTCTATTTCATCAAGGATTCTTCTCCTAAAGATGGTGTGTTCTTCAGAGGCTATAACTACTGACAACAATGTAATATGCATCAAGTAAAACCATAACACAAGAGTAATATTGTTTAAAATTGATATATAATGTCTTATTATTTATTTTTGAGTGGGTGTCCTAGATGGGATTTTAGGGGATCAATGGAATTTTTTCAACATTGATGGCATTGTGAATTCAGTTGGTCTAGAGATCAGGCTAGGATAAAGGGTCTCATGTAATGTATTATCATTGTAATTAAACACTTTATTATGGAATATGAATAAAAATTTATATATTCAATTCACCATGGTAAGACTAGAACACCATGATGTATGACCTACTTCATCAGGATATCTCGGATGATAATTGGCTGATGTATTGAGTTTAGTCATACATAGAGTGTAGGGAATACTACATCTAACAACGGGTTCTGTAAATGGAGATATAGTGATTGTAGTATTAAGTATAGATTTATTATACATTTACTGTATTATATTAACCTCATTGTTATGGGTGAGAAATTTTTCCATCATAATTTTCACCGACTTGAAACAAATACAATCTTTTTTTAAATAAAATTTATATTGAGGAAATATTCATTATGTATATTATGCTCTAACTATGGAAAAACATTTTAATTAGATGAGGTTGGTGTATATGACTTAAAAAATAAATTTGGACATATAATTCATCAAAAAAAGCTCATAAATGTTTTATTAATGAGCTGGATAGTGTATTTTAAATATATAATGAATAATTGTTATCATCTATACAAAATCTAAATTGAAATGAATATATAGGATCATAAATGCCTAAAATAGTTCTCAATTTAAAATTCAATATATTGTTTTCAAATTTCAATTTATTAATTTTATTTAATCAAAATAAACATTGTTCAATGCATTTTAAAATTTTAATATGCACTTGGTGAAATAGTACAACTAGATAAACATATTAACCACAAATATAAAAAACAATATTAAATAATCATTATAATAGAAAATAGATTATATATTGACACTTTACTCTATAATTATATATAATTAATATTTTAAAATAAAATTATTTGAAAAGATATAAATATATCTGTATGATAAATGAAATGAATCATTATTATAAAAAATGGTTATTCAATCATTTGAAAATCATAATAGAATTTGGTTAACACCAATTAATCATTTTAACATGTTATTTGGAATGATCATCATTTAGGTTTCATTTGAAATAATAAAAATATATTTATAATAATACTTTTAAAACATTTAACTGCCTTTATCATTTGTGGAAATAAATTATATATTTAGTAATTTTCAAAATACCTTTTTTATAAAGAGAGTTGTATGTGCATTAATTATATCATGTAACTATTATAAGTCAAAAAAAAGAAAATCATGATTTTTACATAATGTAAAACATAATTAGTTTCTCCAACATCGATGGTAGTACCTATACCATCACGTAAAATGAAAAGAGAATCCATATTCTATTCTATAAAATAAAAAATGCGTAAATAAATATTTATATAAAACTACTTGTTGATCTAATAAAAAATTAAATTCATTGAACTAAATTTAAATTATCATAATATGAAATATAATGGTTTCTTGTTTATTTATTATTTTCAAGTATATCTTGTCATATCATGGATGAATATTTTAAAATCATTTTCAATAAATCAACACATTTTGAAAAATTTATAACACATACCATTAAATTTATTTTCATTGTAAAAATCCTTAATACAACGTCTATTAAAGAAATATTTAACTTGTAATTACTAAATTCCTCTATGGAATATTTTTGCAATAAAATTACATAATTATTTTTCATTAGGGGACCACTCATAAGATAGGGATGTGGTGGATTTTAGTATTATTGAAATACTTGTGTATAGTTTTTTTTAATATTAGTTTGGTATAATCTATCCAAATGAAATATTATTTCATTTGAGATCATCCAGTTATAGTTTTATTGAATATGATTAAAAAAACATTTTTTCTTCATTAAAATATTCATGAATATTGTTGCATGTTATTTATATTATAGAACTTTTTATCTTGATATAATATATATTGATGGCCCCTGAAATTATTTTTAATCAGATTTATATTTATATCATAGATTAGGCATTCTTCAATCTAATCAACTATTATGTTCTATATTGGACACATTATTCATTCAGTTAATTTTTTGTAATAATTTGATGTTATGAACGATAATATATAATTATTAAATATTTTATTATATATATATATATAACAATAAATCATACATTTGTTAAATTAAATTTTATTTATTTATATTTTATAAAATTAAATTATCTGGGTATTAACTCGTAATGTTACATTATTTCATAATTGGACACTTAAATTTATTTTTATATTTTCAGCCTAATGATCTATTTAGAAATTAAATCATGTATTGGAATTGAAATGATCATTTTATAATATTATCTGATAATTTCTATAACAATAATAGAATAATAATTTTTTCTATTCATCTTCATACATTATTCATTATATTTTCTTTCTTAACCATGAATTTTTTCTTAATTTATGTTCTAAATGTTAGTTTGGTTAGATTGGTATCAAAATCCGTCAATGGATACATTAAAATTTTTACAAGGATATGACAGTAGAGGGAATCATTGACTAATGAAATTATTTAATGTAAAAATTCCACGGTTATCCTTCATTTTATTTTTTTCTCATATATTTATTTAATTTATCGACAATTGGATTCCATAAATCATCTAACCATTTTATTTAGATAAGAATGTTTTCTCATATTGATGATATATTTAAATTTTATTAAGAAATTTTATTGAGTAAATTAAACATATAAATGACACATTTTTTTATATTCTGTATCATTTTTTGAAATCATTTTAATTAACATCCTAGTAGCTACTTGTATTTTATAAATTCCAATCCCCATGATTTGTTATATTAATCATACTATAATATATAAGGCACCACAATTAATAAAAATTATTTAATTGATAATAATAATTGATTTAATTTTGTGAGATGATCAACCTATTCTTTTTAAATCCATCACATCATTCATGTAATGTTTCACATTTTTTATAAATTAAAAAAAATTGATTATAGAAATTTTAAATAAAAATAAAATTTATTCATCTAAAATAAATATCAAATCATTCCCATATCAAAAGAATTATTTTCTTAAATAACGTGACCATTTCTTTTTAACTCTTAATAAGGAAAAATGTAATGATATTAGTTCTTTGTCCCATCATTAAATCCTTTTATTTTCATGTAAATGAAAATATAATGGAAATATTGATGTGACATTCTTGATACTCCCCAATTAAAGAATTTAATTATTATTCTTATTGGAAAATAATGATTTTATTTGAAAATATATAATGTTTTCAGATATCATGAAGATATGTTGTGGGTTATTAATATTTACTATTTGTGTAACTAGAGACATTGTTGGATCCTTTAGATATAGACATGAACATATCTTAGTGTCCTGGAAATTTTTCATTTTCTATAAAACAATATTTTATAGTTTTAAATCTTATTAAATTTTTGTTGGTGGTGTTTTTTAGTGATGAATACCCTAAATAACTCTTTATATAATGTGGGAATATATTTATTAAATTCTATTGATAATAAACTGATTTTTTAAAATTATCTTCCCATTGAAAAAATCATTAGTTTATCTTCTACTTTAATAATTCACAGTTAATATAATTCTACACTATCACAACACCTTAATTGAAATATACAATGATCTGTATGTTTCTCAATATTTCATGAATTTCCTATATTATAAATAATTATATTTTAATATATACAGTCTTTAAAAACTAAAATTCTCAAAAAATACTCGTCATACTAGCTTCCAAGTTATAGGATCTATACAAAAGACATAAATTAGTTTGTCACTTTAAAAATAGATTATCTAATTCCATGTGAAAATTAGTTTTATGATACGTCATTTTTAAATACATAATAATAAAAATGATGGGTTTTGATGGTTATAAATGTGTTAGACAATATTTAGTTAATATAATATAATACAAATGGTTTTTATATGATACAAAAATTATAATATCTCATTCTATATATTATTGGCCTACTTATGGAGGTAATTTTGATATTAACTATTATCAATATGGATCACTTTCAGTGAATTCTATATTTTGGATGATATGTTGATCATAAATTGCAAAATATCTACTGTTATCCAATGCATTTTTTTATCTAAAATGAACTATAATTGAATGACAATTGACATATAAGGTGTCCACATGATAATTATAAATTATTAATTGTTTTATATTCAAAAAAAATTATGAAGAGTATAAATATTATGGTTGTTGGTACCATTTGAAAACATTTTTAGTGAATATAAAAAGGTATTATTGGTTTACTATGATTTCATGCAGTCATTGGACTTACAAATTATGTCAATTATAGGTGTTATTATTTTCATCACAGTTTCAAGTATATCCATATGAATATATTATACTAAATTATTATTGTTTATGGGTAATAAACCCCAAAAAATTAAATGCCTATCATTAAATTTTGGGAATGGTACAATATGTTTTTCAAAACATAGAATGGTCCCTCATCCATAGGTATATGTACATTTATAATAATTTTTTTTTGTATTTGTGGGAGTAAAAAATAAATCACATATTACTGGATGTGGTGAATTTGATGGTTTTGACTATTCCAAAAGTAATATAACAACTCATATAGATAAAAAATAATTTGAAGTCCTTATTTTAATTATTTTACGAAATACATGAATGATAAATATTAGGTGTGATAAAAAATATAGAAATCCATGCATAAGGGAATATATGATTAAATTATGTATTCGTCAAATAGGATTGATAAAAAAATGTGTGTATTCTAGGAAAATAATGGGGAATATGATGTTATTACAGTTTATGTGTTCACCAAGTCCTACATTCATGTTTAAATTCATCATATCTGGGATAATGAAATGAGATTGATTCTTGGAACATTTTTATGGAATCATTAATAATTATGTGGTATTGGATATACAATATTTTCAAATAAAAATATTCGGTATATTTTCAGTAAACACTCTCCCATTTTATTAGGTTGAATAATCCAACTCTTAAGAGGTGGGGTTCCATATTTATTATATAATACATGTATCCAAATCCAACCACATCTATGATCACATACATAAAAAATTAATTCATCAAATCATTAGAAATAAACATCTATTTTGGAATTAGAGTGGTTTGACACATATTATCGGTAACAAAAACATTTAAATTTCAATGTATTTACTGTTCCAACTAATGAGGTACTTAGTGATGGAAAGGTAATATTTGTGTATTGATCATTTTGAGTACCCTTGTGGTGAGGGGTGTTAGTTTCATGATATGATAATTACATTACAAGTATGATGTTTTTATTATATTAGTTTTCACAGTTTCAACACCACTAGTGTTGAAAATGATATTGTACACCATATTTCTATATATATGTACTCTTATAATTGTAAATAACATTACTGCATAGGTTCCTAGTAAGGATCTGATTAATGAATCGATATTTCGATAGTCGTATATTCAATAAGACTACTCATGGAGAATACCCAAGGATATATATTCATTAGTATCATGGTGTGTTTTTATCAACTAGTTATTTGGGATTCAATTTTTTTGTTGGTTAATGTTTTATGAGGATAATTATATAATACAACTAGAGTAGATCTAAAAATATAATAATTGTGTTGTAATGGTTTTAATGTTTTTGGGTGATCTTTTATGACCCCAATTAATTGTCATGGATAGTACTTACAAGCCGGGGAATTGGACAAAATGAAACATCCCAGAATACAGTTTTGGGAACCTATACAATCGTTTGGGTACTATAGATATATACTTAAAATAAATAATTGAAATCTATATGAGTGATCATATATGATCATAGGAATTTTCGGTTCACCATATTCCTTCATAAATACTACAACTATAGAATTTTCGACATTTGATGCAGTGTAGTGGATCAAATTGATGATGACTTCTAATGATATTCAATATAATATTTGGTCTTGTTCGTTGCAGTTGATACATTAATTGATAATAATTATTTAATAAATAATTATTGAAAAGGTAATTGTTAATCAATTTGATATAAATTCTTTCACAATGGGTCTATTATTAATTGAATAATTATTTTATTACATTGTGTAATATTAATCATGTGAGGTGTATATAGATGATACAACGGAGTGTGATCAATTGAAGGTTGATAATAAACCTTCATTATGTTGTGTGATATATGTAAAATCACCACATGTACATGTGATAAAATCCCAGAACACTGATGAAGGATAACTTCTAATAATGATGAGAATATACTTGTTATCGACATTATTATGTAAATTATAACTCAATAGTCTATATTTACCTTCTGAATTTATTTTTAATTTATTTTTATTCTTCTAATTTAATATTATTGCATAATAATATTAACCAATAGATTTACTGAATGTGAATTTTGGATTGCCTATTGGCTTAATGGTATCTTTGTTGATAAGTATGATCGTAGCATACTCAAATATTTTCCTATTTGTATGATGGATGAAAAGGCCATATGAAACAACTGGGAGACGTAACACAAAATAATGGTAATAATTTAAAAATTCATACTGAGTACTACATTTATTCATCCAGTGAACCCTAATTTAATTAATAATATCATAGTATAAAATAAATAAAAATCTAGTATTTGAATTCAATCCTACATTAGTACATCACCTATAAGAGAATATTAATGAGTCATTGCTGTGTTGCGCTTAAAATATCACTCATATGATGTTTTAGTGGTAGAGAGAGAAAAATATTAACAAATTTATTTTTTTGTTGAGAACCTAGGGTAATTGGTAAATGAAATTGATCAAGATTAATTAAATAACAACTGGGAACTATCACCCATGGGGGGACATCAATGTGTTTAGAAAGGTATCCAATAATGGAATTATTAATGGTATAAATAACATACATATAGGAAGGAAATGAAGAGTTAATCCATATAATCAACATAGATGATATATCATCATATATCATAATAAAATTGTGAAAAAAAATAAATAGATAATTTCTCTCCTTGAATATTATCATTCTTGAGAATATGTTTATGAATTTTTTATGTATATATCATAGAAGAACGTAGTTAAATTATTAAAGAAATTTAGATATGTATATGAAATTATCACACATAATGTGATAATAATGAATCAAATTAATTATATTTTTCATTAACTGGAATTCATTATGACCAAAAGAGTTTACTACTATTCCTTCAATTTTAAAATTTTACTAGATATTTAATCATTATAAATTAATGTATTGTCAGTTTAACATTTCTATGTAATCCTCCATTGTTTATTTTGTAATTCCTCATTAGGATGATGAATAAAAAATCACTCTTTTCGAAAAATAAGATCAACATTACTGTGACATCATTCATTTCTGGTAAGATAACATTAATCCTCTATTATAACATGTTTTATTGAAAAAAGAAATTTAAAATTATGTGACATCCTTTATAGATGAGTATTTGGGAAATCAATGTAGGATTATTTGATAGATGTTTGAGGAATATTTATAATAAGTGGGTGAGATGGTTGGTCATGATAGACTATAATAGTCCATTAAATAAACAAAACTGAGGTTGAAGGATATTCTTCATATAAGTGATTAGTCAGAAACATTAGAATACAATTTAATAATAGATTGGATATAATATAATTATGATCATTTTTATTTCATTATCCTAAATGATAAAAATATTACTTGTCTGGAATCATGTTTCCATAGTTATACAACATGATCATGTTAATCATGAAATAATTTAAATACATATATGCCTATTTTATTCATGAAATGTTTGAGAAACTATATCGAATGGAAGACCATGAAATAACATGATAGTTCTATATAGATATTGATGGTATAATGTTATAATGACATATTTTCCATAATGGGGATAAAAATAATGATGTAGAAAATGGTGGTGGTGTAAAGTGAAATTGTTAGTTAAACATTTCATTTCAATGAGGTATATGTTGGAAAAAATATGTGTATTAATTACCCATGGGAATGTGATATAGTAGAATGTCAAATTGTAAATTACCATGTCTTAACCCTTATATGATTTAGTGTTGAAATGTTTTGGATGACATGTGAATATATTGAAATTGAGATTTCTCATTTAAGATTATTGCATCACTATGATTGTGGGTTCAAATTAGTGTATCTTTTTATTTTTTATTCCATTTTATTTTATTAAAAAATAATAATATTAATGATTTGTCACTTCACTGAAAAAAACCATTACACATATACAAGAACACTTGAATTTACAAGGTTTACTACTCTACAAGAGGAGATATGTTATTGGTATGATTTGAAAACAATAAAACCCCACAAAATCCCCAAGAAGACAATATTTTTTTTCAATACATTCTTATATTATATCCCATTACACTTGTATATATCAATATTAATTCAAAAGTTCATGTGATATCCGTAGAAAGAAATGATGAAGTATAAGTTTTTGAAAAAATTTATGAAATATTTACCAGTTCCAACATAAAATGTTATTATTCGTCCTTGTCAATATTGAATAATATAAAAATACAAAAAAAAGAATCACAATACTATTCAATAGAAGATTATTCAATACCTTGATAGTATTATGATACTCATTTTAATACTCAAATATGATCATTAGTTCTATTTCTCAGTACAAAATAGAACTATGCCAGAATATCACCAAAAAATTCTGAACTACTTCAATCATAGTGCAGAAATTATCGTCCAATTGAAAAATCTAATCTAGATACTTTTGAATAGGATATTCCTTCTACTAATATTATACAGATATATTCCTCATGAAAACAAATATCAGAAACACCTTCTCATTAAAACTTTATACAATCTCTCTATTCATCAATATATGAATAGTGTTCTGAACCATTATAAATAGAAAGGTACTCCCTTCTTTTATAGATTCTCCGAAATTGGATTAAGTGGGATTATCAAATGTTTTCTAGCGTAAAAAAATTTCCTAAAACATAGATGTTCTCAATTTTTCTTACCAAATTGATTTATTTATAACATATCAAATAATATTGATTATTTTAAACCTTCTCAAATATTTTAATATATTCACATAAATCCAGACATTATCATCATTCTTCATTACTATTCATATTGAACAATAGAAGTTTTAATTATGCTAAAGGCATCTGGCCCCTTTTATTTTTCTGTGAAACACATGAAAATATGATCAAACTATGGATTTAACAATGTGATAGTCATTACAAATTTATAGAAAAACTACATTGAAAACATTATTTCATTAACATTTTTTCTACATCATTATTTTTTAATTTTTTAATTTTTCTACAAGCATGGTCACACAATCAAATGAAGCCAACACTAACAAGGTAATACAATATTATTGATTTAAAATTTTCATGATAAAACATTATACAAAATATTAATCTTCATCAATTCATTTCTCCTTTTACTCTTTTACTAAATCAGATGATCCTACATTTGATGACATGAAGATAATAATGAATTTTATCGGTGTAAACCTACACCTGATCAATAAATAACATTATTCCTCAAATGGATCAGTTTCAATTCCAGTCCCATATTCATAAACACATTTTTTCTGATTACCCCATACCCTTTTTCGATAACCCAATTATTAATTATTCCTTTCATCTCGACCAACTATTTATGGAATAAAATTGGAGTATTAATTTATTTTACCTCAGTTGGAAAAATAATTTTATCGGATAAAAATGTTTTTCAAAATTGTTGATCTTTATCTGGTTTATCAGGCTCTGAATTACATAGAGTCATTGGTTAAACAAAAATCCAATTAATTTCATTTTAATTTTCCCTAGAAAATGAATCATTACTTATATGTATCAACAAAATAATATGCCTCTATATTCCTTTCGCTACCTACCCTGAAATTAATGATTATATTATCGATTATATCAATGATCAATGGAGAAATTACTATGATGATGTTGTGTTGGTAGTAACTTATTTCCATTACAATAACTTCCTTTAAAGTTATTAATTTTTGTCTTATTAGAATGATTGAAAAAAATATCATCATCTTGTCTTGTTTTGATCATAACATCCAACAAAAAAATGAATTATTTTGTGGTGATCTCACAATGATTAGGTGAGTCTAGAAGACATTTTATTTAAAAATCATTCTTCCACATAAAATTTCTTGTTGGAGTACTACATCATCAAATTGAGAATTATAGGATCACAGTAACATCATATGATATAAATGGGATATTATTATAATATCCAATACATTCATTGACCTCTTTATTTTCACCCACTAAAGAATCTGTTTTTATTTAATTTCTAACAATGTTTTTTTTCATAGTGCTTTCATCAAATGTCTTCCAAATGACACATGACTTTTGATAAATCCATGTTCTATTAAGAGTCTTCATATTTTTATCAGAGGAATGTTGACAATAATTATTTTAACACTTCTGAATAAGATATTCTTTTAAGACCCATGGGTAGTCAAATTAACTATGTCCTCAAGAAAAATTCTTCCAAAATGATGTAATTTCTTTTAATTTTTTATGATCATTTTAATAAAATGGTGAGTCTGGCCACTATAATTTACAATGTTATGTTATTTTGATTCATTGACAAAAATATAAAACATAATCTTCTTCCATCCTACCAAAACATCTTTTTATCAACATGTTACCAAAAATATCGACATTTAAATTAGGTATTAAAATATGTTTCATAGATCACTAAACATTATAAACTAATTATATAGTTTACAAATCAACAATTATAATCCTACATGTTTTAAATAATTAATGGATACAGAAATCCTTATTAGAAAAACCATGCTATCCCAATGTAGTGACTCATGAAACATCCTAATCATTTATTTACGTCATTGTTCACTTCTCCCAGTTAACTATAAAAATGTATCCCACAGGCACAATAAAAAACATTTAAAATAGATTATAACCCTACTTGACGAAATCGCAAATATACCAACAACTCCCCTACATAATTTATTCTTAAATAAA
This sequence comes from Viscum album, assembly GCA_963277665.1. Classification (NCBI taxonomy): domain Eukaryota; kingdom Viridiplantae; phylum Streptophyta; class Magnoliopsida; order Santalales; family Viscaceae; genus Viscum; species Viscum album. The sequence goes on from OY728143.1 coordinate 223,298,958, forward strand.
TTAAAACATATAATTGGATATTTTTTTTAAAATTTTCACCTCCTTAACATCAAAACACTATCCAATTTGTTTGTGAGATAGGATAAAAATGAAATACCTCAACATTAGTGAGAATACATTTGGGAAAAGATGAATTTCATCTGTACAAAAAATGATTATTCTATAATATTTTTGGGAAAATTTTAGAAACATATTCTTCTGTAGTAAAATACTTTAGATTTAATACATTCATATCCAAATTATCATTGATGATGTAGTTTTTGGTATAAATTTAATTTTTAATGATAATTTTTTTAATTTGTTGTGTGGTTGATGACACTATGATTATCAAAACCAATGTGAGAGGAAAAATATATATCAACAAGTATGTTGTCCAATATATTATTCGTCCACATATAATTGGTTGCATCATGAGTGGCAGTAACATTGTCATATTCAAAGACTATAAGAATTACTAAACATTATTTCCTAGAGTGAAACATATATAAAATTATCTTAGATTAAAAAATACACTATAATTTGATCATTTATATTCAATATTACCTTCCCAATCGGAATCTGAATACCAAACCAACTCAATAATTTCTGTGATATTATACCTAATTCAAATATTTTTTAATCATTTTATATAGTAGCTAATTATTTATTTATACAATAGATGTTATTATTTTGGTGCACTATAAAATTGTCCACATGTGATAATATCATAAACAATTACTGGCAATGATGTAATCAAACATAACATACCACAAGTAAACATATGAAAATTTATAGAGTCAACTTTGATTCAATATGTGTCTTTAGTCATCATTATTCCAATTGAAATTAGTGTGGAAACAGATTTCAATTTTTCCAATGAAAAATCATTAGAACATCCTTGTTAAAATTTTCATGGGGAGGATATATATGTTTCAACATTTCAAATATTATAACCAATAAATAAATAAAAATTTTCTCATCATGAAGGTGTCAAATAAACATTTTCATAATTTCAGAATATCATTGACATATTTTTCCATAGTTCCTAGAAATAAAAATTTGGTCAAAGGAAATAATTAAAATGATGAAAAAACACATTATCTCATTGTGGTATAGATTAATATCAACCCTTCCACTCTAGAATATCATTATTATCAAGATGGTATCCAATTATAAAATCAATTACATAAGTTCTTAATTCATCCCATAAAATTATTTATTCAAACTGGACTCAAAACATTAATCTTTGCCAATAATAATGACACGTGAATGTTCAATGTAAACCTCCTCATAATGAACACTATCAAGAAAGAAGATTTCACTTCCATTTGAATCAATTTGAAACTTAATTGTATTGAAATATATTAAAATATATTATTTTATTCTAACCATTTCACAAATGAAAATCATAAAATAAAATGCCACCAGTATGTTAATAACCATTGTAGAATAAATATTTGTGGATTCATACTACTTCACCATATTAATTAAACATTCATTAGAAAAGCTGCATAGTAAAAAAAACATTCTTGAAATTAGTTTTATATAAGTGTTTCCGAATATCATTTTATCATATCTGATACAATTCTTCATTCATATATTTAAACTATTATAGATGCTAAAAATAATCATTCTCATATGTTAGATAAACTATTTTACTATAAGTAAATACGTCTAACAAATAGTTATTTCCATATTTTAACAATCTATGTTGTCCAAATATTATTCTATTTTCTTACATGTGTTTCCTCAACCAGTGATGTGATTTTTGAGATTATTCATCATCAATTCAAAAAGAATAATATAATTCTTCTCCTTCAGTAGATAATAATTGTTTTCCTTATTATTATAATTGTTATTTAAAATTAATTCATCATATTCATTTGTTTATATATACATGTTTCATAAAAGTCATCCTCATCTTTTTATCTAATATTCACATTAATAGAGTCAAATAAATTTAAACTCTCATTATGGAAATTTATATATTCTCTTCTTTCAAGTGGATAGAAAAGAAATTTTCCATCTTAACCAATCTCCTCCAAATTTACAAGGTTTCCACCATTATTCCTTATCATACATGGACTCCCATAAACTCATATATTTTAAAAACCTAGAGTTTTTTCTTAAATAATTTCATATGGAGTAATTTATGAAAATGAAATATTGAATAATCTATTTTGAATATAAATCAATTTTCACATGGATTTATTCTTAAATTAATGCATACGACCATAATGATGTAAAAGTGTTCTCCAAATTTCATCAAAACTTATAATTTTTCCTTTCAGCAATATATTATGTTATGTTTTTCATAGTTTACTAAATTAATTAATGATTCCATTATTACCAAGATAACATACACACTCTTCAATTTAGTTTTACCCACCATATTATATTATTATTTTATTCACTGAATACTCACACTTAATAACTGATTTCCTCCTAACGTTATTATATTTTTTATAGAACAAAAAATATGATTCATATACAAAACATATGTAATGTGATTAAAAAATAACAACAAATTGAATTGCGAAATTGTCCCTATGTTTATTTTGATATACAATTGGACAATAGATGCCATAATGAATATGATATATTGGTTGTTTTGAATAAATGTCAAATATATTTTTAAAAAAATTCGTAATTAATCCTATCTGATGAATTGTGCAATAAAAATATATTATTTTTGATATATCAGGAACTACTGACATATTCTCTCTATTTTAATATAGGCACATTTTTCTCTGACACATGTTTACCTTCCTATTATTCCAAATATAGATCTATTCATTCATGATTATATAATCGGTTTTTTGAAACACAACAACATGAAATAAGGGACATTTTTAAAATTTTCCATTTTTAACAATCATTCCATATTCTAATATTTTTAATGAAAATAGATAATTTCTGAAATATATATATATATATTTCATTCATCAAAGTATTCTAAAATAATTATAATACTTGATTTAAGGCGATAAAAAGTCCAATTTTCAATGGATATTATCTCTTCATCCCCAATAATGATGGATCCAACAACTTTGATTACGGGAGAGTCTTCATTTTCAAATGTCATCATTCCTTTGATGAAGACCTTTTCATTAATAAAAAATATTATCTATAATGTCATATTAAAATTATACCCACTATCCAATAGAAATGATAATTCTAATATTATAGATTTGATATATGTTTCTATAATAAGAGTTTCGTCTTTCTCATTATCATTCTTCACATATATCTTTTTATAGTTGTTGTCAATAATTTCTTATGTAAGAAATAGAACAAGAAATCCTTTTAAAAAATTTACATGTTGTTAACATCACCCACCTATTGTTTCTAGAGGATGGATCATAAAATCTAATTTACATTAGAGTTCCCATATTTCATCAAAACATTATTTTCGAATTCTTCATTTGAGAGGAATAACCATAATTCAAACATTACAGTTATAATGTTTTAAAATAGTAATAATTTTTATTGATTCAACAAAAAAATATTTTCATTCATTTAGAATCCACTATATAAATATAAGTATCCATAGAAATAATTTCATCCACTATATAATATATATTGTTCAGATATGTGATCATGTTTCTCAATAACCATATCTATTTTCTTACCAGAAAATTGTTGGTCACCATCCATTATGTAATCACCCTGAATATTTTTTTTAGATCAATTTTCATTTCACTATTATTAGAACCATATGGTATAGAACCTTTTTAGGTCATAGAATATTGTTAGCCTTTTTAATTGTCAACATCATTGGTTTTGGCCACATACATATCTTTTCCAGCTTTATTCACCTTAGATACAATTTCAAATTTCTTCTCAATATTTAAATGTCACATATGATAAATTTTAGGATTACTATTACCAGAAATTCAGTTGGATTCGGAGCTGATATTCATTATTAATTACACACTTCTCTCATCTATAATTCATTTATGGTCATACAAGTTATAACTATACTTTTATGTGATTCAAAATTACAACCACCAGATCATTCTTATTAATTTGTTTCTAAAAATATTTCATGAACTCATCAACCCCTTACAATAGATTACACTATAATCCAAAAAACATTCCTTATTTTATTTTTAGGAACATTACTGAATGAATATTTAAATTAATTTTTGAATACATAAAAAAATATCATACATTATTTCAGTTATTCTTTCAGATTAAATTTTAATCATGATACTAGTTATTCGGAATGGATAATTCTGAACTCTTCACGGTGAATTATTTCAATAAAGGTATTTAGTCCATCATGAGTAATACACATTTCACAGTCAACTTGACTTTCTTCTTCTTCATAATCTATGTATAAATAGATATTGATTTTTTATTTAGAAACCATTTTATCATTCCATTTTCATTATCATTATCATTGCCACACAATACTACCATGATCATCTCATCATTCAATCATCTTCATCACTATCATATTCCATTTTTTTCCATGAAAATTGGACATAAATTGAAAATTTTCTTTACAATCTAAAAATATAATGGGACGTTCCCCATAATATTTACCATTACATATTTTTATATATTTAGAAATAAAATGATATTAACATATGAATATTTTTATATAACATATTTTCATAATAAAAAATACAGCCCCTTCTTTTTCAATAATATATTTATTATTTTGTATATTAAGATCCTTGGATGATATTTCGAGATAATATTTTATATTTCGCTTCAAAATTTTCACTCTTATCAATTATTATTTAATGATAGTATTATTCACATTATCAATAGATAGTTTTTCATTATTAAAATCATCCAATGTGAAAAATATGGAACCAATATTATCAAAAAATATTCTCAATTTTATATTAAAAGTAATGGAGTAATCTAACTTTTCACAAAGACATAAAATAGTGTTACAAATTTTACTCAACATGGTATTTATGTCACAAACATATTCATAAACACCAATTTTGATATCATCTCGTCCTACCTCCATATTTTTAACATTATCATCATTTTTTGTTTATTACCATTATTAATATTCTTCAACATATCTTAGAATCATTTTTCATGGGAACGACTCAAACTCAATGAAACTCACTTTTAGAATGTTTTTATAATATTGAATTCTTATATCCTCCCTCATTATCTATATTTTTCCAATAAATATATACAAAAGGAAAATTTTTAATATTAAGTTGAAATACATATTTTACCGATTCATAAACATAGTAACAAATATAAAGTTGATAAAAAAATTATTTCATTATAGATTTGAAAATTATTATCATCAATTTCTTAAATCCACTAATTGTTAACAAAGTTCATCAAAACATAAAAAATAAATTTAAAAACATCTAAATATTTTAAATTAAAAGAACCTTTCATCTAAAAGAACTCAAAATTTCTCATACATGATAAATTTATAACAAAAACGGGAGGGATAAATCAGTGATATATTATTTTTTATGTTTTATTTATTAATATTCATACTTCCCATCGTTTTACATGTTATAACATTAAAGAAAATAAAAAACTCACAAATCCACAAGAACACATGAATCCAAAAAAATAACTAAATATCATGAGTTTCTACAACCAAATAATGGATTGAAGGCAATATAATAATAAAAAAACCATAAATTAATAATTTTATGTGTAAAAAAATAATGTTGGATATTTCATTACACTTCTGTATAAATACTTAAAAAACATGGGTACATGTGTATCCATTAGAATGAAATAATTTATTATTATTTCTTGTAATAATTTTAGAAACTATCACTTGTTGCATAAAAATATGCTACTATTCCTAGTTGTCAACATTCAAAAATATAATATCTATATCAATTCATCACAGTTCCACCTAGAAATAGGTAGAAACTTCTCTAGACATTGTATTAAAACTCATTTTGATTCCCCAATATGATCATCCATCTAATTGATCATCTTTGAATTATATCTCTGCCAGAATACAGTGGACATAATTCTAAATGGAATATTTATTTTTCATGGAAACTAAGTCAAACTACTTGGTCCAATCCAATAACCACAAAATATAATATTTCTTCTTCTTCTTTAGTCCATAAATCCTCCTCAAGAAAATCCATTTTGTATGAAACTAATAATTGAACTCAAGAGACCATATATCATTTTCCGCACATGAACAATATTTAGATATATCCTAATAAAAAAAGTAATCCCTACATTTTTTGGGTGAATCAATAGTGATTTAGGCCACAATATGAGTGGGATTACCACATAACCAAATTTTATGAATGTCGCATCCCTGATTTTATATTCATGTATTATTTCATTATTTTTATTCTTGAATTTTCAGTTTGGGATACATTTAGTTTTTACTAGAAATTGGATATTTAGGTCTGAAATGAATGTGGAATGATTTTGGTGAATAGTTAAGAAAAATATATGTCCTTTTCGTTGTATGCATGTGAGGAACTTCCAATTAAAACATTAGTGACAAGACGGTTGGCACACAGTTTTGAAAACCATGCAGGTTAACACTAAGACCTGCTCCTAGATAATGATGGATGCACTATCACCCCATGGTTATAAAAAAGAGATACCTTTCAAGGTTATTAAAAACTGTATAATTACATTTTCTCCCTCTTCAATATTAACCCTAACTCACCTTATATCCACCCAATTTGGAGTTTATAGACATTGGTGATTCCCCTATATCTTCTTGGATCACATGATCATGAATAACTGGGGGGATGTTGTATATGGGCATAATATAACAATCATTAATGTCATTTCTCAATGATTCTTACCTTATTTTAGGTTCTCCACCCTTCTTATTGAATTATTATTTTCAAACTGTTAGATTGACTAAAATGGGGTTTTGTATTCATTTTTTGGGGAAAATATTGATGATTTAAATTTGATATTGCCATTATATATTGTTGGGCTGGTGGAGTGGGGGTTTTACATCAATTTCCTGATGTTTGAATGTTGGAGGTGGGTGGTTCCAAGCATTTATATTTTTATGCGATTGTCTTTATTTTTCAGTGTATAAATGTGGGATGTGGTTTTTTATTTAATGAAAAAATATATTTGAAATAGATATAGACTCACAAGGAACAAAAAAGTGTTTTAAAAAATAAAATGGTGATTTCACATCTGTTTTTTGTCCTAGTGTATCTTGATTGTGTATATAGCTTGTGAGAAATGTTTATAATGTGTATTTAAAAAGATTTCATGGTGAATTGGATTTTAGGCATATCTTTTAAGAGTAATGGGTTTTTATGTATGTTGGAATCATGGGTTTTTCACCATAAATACTTATTTTAATTGTGAATGTGATATAACTCACATTATAAAATGTTTTTGATGTTAATATAATTTTGAAAGATGATTTTCCCATTGAAATAATTAGATTAAATATGGGTTGTTGTTGTGGAGTTTTTAAAAGGGTTTCATAAATTGGGAAAGTGGTGAGAAATGTATCTCCAAATTATTTTGGTGTGGTTAACATATAATTAGGTTGTTTATTTAAAATGGTGGTTTCCACATTTTCTTTTGATTACTGGATCAACATGAAAATGTGAAATTGTGAAATTGTTGATTTCCTTATATGAGTAAGATCATTTGAATTTGTCTGTGAAAATATTGAATTATTCAATATGTGAAATGGAATTAGGGAACATATAGAATCTTAGATATTCCAGGTGGGTGAACTAGATATAGCTCACTAGTTGATTTAGATATGGTTGATTCCTTAATACATCTACTATGAGTAATGATTGAAACACTAACTACACATATAATATGATAGGATATCACAATAATTTTGTGATATGATCTACTATATAGGCTTGTGAATGAGAACAACTTTGAAAATGGCATTTTAATTTTATACCACTATATCATTCAGATGGGATCCCTTGTAGTGGGTTATGCATGGGAATTATGTCTGTAGTTGAGTTGTATTATTTTTCTCACTGAGGTATGTGGTTCATAGGGTCCAATGGTTCTAGTTACAAATTTGGATTTTACCATTGTGATATGATGTTTAAATATTCTTATTTTATCTAGTTTTAAACAACAGGTTATTGTTATGTTTATGAACATTTTTATTTCATGATATAATATTTGTGAAAAATGGTATTTCTTAATAATTGTTTCTTAATAAAGTTTTACTTATATTTATTTTAATAGAAATGATTCAAATATTATTATGGAAATGAGAATTTTCATTTTTATTCCAATGTTCTAGCATGAAATTATTTCTATTGGGTGGCACAATTATGGAATTCGGCCCAGACCCTAGATACATGTTCAGGTCTATGTGGGAATAGTTATGTTTGATGTAAGTAAAGTTAATATACATCATGGTGTTGATGGAGTATCATGTAGGCAGTGTTCCAATCAGGTAAGAGATGATGGTGGAATATTTATGGTGATTCCCCTCTTTTATAATAGAGGTTTTTATAAACGATTTATAAATCCAATAGAAAATTAGTATATATTATATTGGTTAAAATTGAAAAGAATTGTGTCTTTATGTTGTTGTATATCTTTTGGTTGTGGTAATCAATTATTATTATTATTATTTTTTTGATCATAATTATGTAAATCAGTGAAATTATTCCCAAAGTGAATTAATGATATTTATGAACTAATTTTTACCAAAAGGTGACTGGGAAAAACCTTCATGACTTCCCTCACACTAGAAAAAATATCAGATTCAATGGCATCATGGATTAGTTTGAGAAAAAATTGTATCAGAACATTTTTCATTATTTTGGGGTAACTTTATTTGGGGAATGTGTGTGGATAGACTGAAACTAGGATTTTGAGGGATTGAGGTTATAGTTGAAAGTTGATTTTTTATCTTGAAATCCCATTGACGAGATTCGAGATTCAATGGGATGTTGGGATTTGGTTTATTATCTCCTCTAGGTGAGTCCTATAGGTTATAGAATATATATAATCCCAAGGATATGGAGGAGTGGTTTGGTTTACCTTGTTTTAGATATTTATATTGTTATTTTATGAATTATAAATGTATTGGTATGTTTTGTTGATGATGTAAAATGTTCTAGTTGTTTATTAATGGTTTTCCTTGTGGTTATTTCTTTTTATATAATGAGGCCTCCAGAAATAATTATTTTTATACAAGGATAAGAGGCATGAGAGGGACCACCATAATTAATATATTACCTTATTGTGGATTCAATGGTTTGTGATATCTATGATATCTATCACGTAGCGGTATCTGGTCTTTCTCAGGTTGGGAAATCCAAATCGGGTACTAGAAAGAAAAATTATTTGTAGTTCATGCATAATAAGACTTGTTCATTTGTTGGTAGAACAAAAGTCTAGGAAGAATTGGAATGTATTGAAATGTTGTATATTTTTTATTAGAATCATGATATGAATGAGGTAGTTAGATTGAAATAAAATTTATTATTGTTTGAATGTATCAGAATGCAGAATTGAGACACGGTGGTTAAATCTAGAAGGAATAAACCGACAATTTGTATTGATTTGTAGGATGTATTCAACAAAAAATATTGTCCACATTTTTTGGATCTCTCCAAATGTGTAGGTATTTTGGTGATCATCCAAGGAGATGAGACCTCGATGGAGAATTCATACTAATTTTTTGTGATATTTCATAAGACAATAGTGAAAATTTCAAATGAGAATATAAAGGATCAAAATAGTATGATGGGGTTGTGTCTAGATATCTGACCTCTAGTATTAATGATTTAGAGAAAAGTCTTATCCATTGGTGGTAGAGTATGTGATGATGGTTGTTATCAATCATAGTAGTAGGTCTGAAATCAATGAATTAGTATAAGAAATGGGTTATATTAGTGGAATCTCATCATTGATTTAATGGAAGCACAATTATAATGGGATGAATTGAGATATTAGTTAATTCCATAAATCTTGGTTCTTAGAAGCTGTAGCTTCTGATTCTGGGAATGTTTTGTTCCATTATTGTGGAATTTTTTTTCATGTAATATTTACATTCTTTTCTCCACCCATGATGTATCATATGTGTTGTACAATAGAAATCTTTTGGACTCTTTGTAGAGTAGAATGCCCAAATAAGAGTGGTGTAGGGTCTGTATCGTTCAATGGGATAACGCTCAATAAAATTCATAAAGGAGAAAGTGTTCTCTATACGGATGTGATGGTGGTAGGTATGGATCATCATTTATATAGATTCAGTTTTGGCACAAATACATCAGAGAGATCATTCTACGGTTTTGGCTGACATGAAGAAATCTCAACCGGTGGATCAAGCACTATTATAATTAGGTACATGTATTCTTACTGTTTGGGGTACCATTATTATTTCATCAACATTAAATGTTTTTCAATTTGATATCGGGGCATCTGTATCTTTCATTTCTTCATTTCTTGTGGATGTGTGAACGTTCCCATCCGATCATATGATGTTAGTGATTGATCTTGAAATGTCTCATGGTATAAAGCAAGAGAGGGATATATGTTTTTTATGTTGTGCACTCACCATGTAGGTTGTCAAGATAGAATGGTATTTTCCTGTTTTTGAAATGGTATATTTTGATGTAAACATTGGTAGGGATTTTATGGTGCTTTTATAGTGAAAATTGATTGCAATAGGAAGCTGTTGAGTTTTGTGGAACCTAATGAATGTAACCATATTTTTCTATTTAATTTGATTCATAGTTGGGATGTGTTGGACCTCCACTTATGAAATTGGGAATAACTATATTTAAGTTATATTTAATCATGTTGTCTGAAGAATATGATGATCTAGAGGGTGGATTAGCTCATATAGTAGTTGAGTTCCTTTATTTTATTCCATAATATTTATTAGGTTTTACCTCAGAGAGATATGTGCAGTTTTCCATTTATTCCGCACAAGTAACAGAGTTGATATATCATCTCTTTTAACAAAGATACCCCACCGATTTGTTGGAATTAGTGGAACATATGGAAAACATTCAATCATACAAATTCATTTTCTAGAGAATCTCACCATGGGCCGCCGCATTTCATTTTTCTAAAATGAATGATGGGTATCTCTAATTGTGAATTGATTATAGGAAAATTTTTGTGGTAATGATATGGAAAAAATACCCTTTCGCATATTGATGAACTTTTTAGTAATCTTTAGGGGTTGAGGTGGCTTCTAGGATTGATTGTATTTTTTGGTATCATCATTACTAGATAGAGAGGATTATGTTCTCAAAATATCCTTCTTAATAATATAAAACCATTTTGAGTATTTGGTCATTCCTTTTCGGTTGATGAATTTTTTAATAGTCTTTATCGATCATATGTATAGGGTGTTCCAATAGTATCTCAATTACATTGGTATGGTAATTGTGGATGAAATCTATGTCTATATTGGGGCTGGGAGGAAGTAAGATCACCAATTTAGAAATATGTAGAGCACAATTGGGATTATATTTTATGTTCTAGGTTTTCTAAATGGAACTTATCGATCGATTAGGTAAATATTTGGGGTATTGTTTTCTCAGAAAGAGGGGTTTCAAGGGACATCGATAAGTTGGTAGTAGTGTTGTCATGTGTGCAGTAGAATAAGTTTTTTAGGTCAAGCTCATTACGATACTAGAATGATATTACATTTGTTCTTTCTTATATTTCTCATGACATTCTTCTTCCATAATAGTGCATACCTTGAAATGGATAATGTTTTAGTAGAGCCTCGAGTGTGAGGTGTCTACTGAAAAGATAAATCAATTATTTATGAAGAGCACCCTTTTAATAATTTTGGAATTTCTAAATGAATATATAGTCTATTTTGAAGCCATTTGTATGGGTCTTGGGTGTGTGATAATGCCGGATGACCATGTGGTGGATTACAATTTGCACCAACTCTGATCAAATGAATGCAATTACCTTTCCCATGACATGGAATAAGATGCAGTGATGAATTTTTTAATTATGTTTCTCCATTATATTTTTGTGGAGATGTTTTTTTCATTATGATCATAATATATTAGTCTAAATTTTATCCAAGAATGATCTATATTTCACGATGATTTATTGGGATGATAATCTTTAGGGGATTATTTATTGAATAGTTTATACCCTAGTAATGGTGATGTAATAGTTGATGATTTGAGTGGGAATGTGATAGTGAACGATTGAATATTAAAATTGAGGAGTGGATGTTGATATGAAATTACACTAAGATTCATCTCAATAATGAGGAAAATAGTAAAGGTGTATTCTTGGATTGTGTGTAGATGAAATATTATCTTGTAGTGTTTATATGAAAATAGATGTTATGTGATGTGAAATTCCAGTGAACTATGTAGTTATATCATGGTGGGTTGGTTCCATGTGAATGGTATTTGCATCAAGATGTAATTTTATTATCAAATGCTATATTGTGGTGTCATTTTAGTTGTTTAAGGTGATGATTTAGGATATCCATCACTATCAGTGGTCTGTCAACCATGGGATACTAAGATGTTCTATGAAATGAATAAGGAGTCCTGGTGGATATGTGTGAGGAAGTATGTAGTTGACTTCATATCGAAATGTTATATCTTCTAGTAGCTTAATGAATAACATGAAAGGCCTGTTTGTTTTCTTAACCTCATACATATTCTTACCTAGAAGTGGGATGAGATCACCATGGATATTATTTCTGGATCACCTCATACACCTCGTGGGGAGGAATTCCATTTCACTAATGATTTACCATTTGACAAAATTAACTAATTTCCTTATAATTAGTGATTCATCCAATGTGGATGAGTTGGGTCAAATATATGTTATTGAGTTTTTTAGGATTCATTCTATTAAATTGAATATTGATTCTGATGAGAACCCAAATTATACATCATTTCATTCTGTAGGGCATCATAATATAATGGGGTTGTATTCCATGATGATGACAACATACCATCATGAAGAAGATGGTCAGGTTGTGTGGATGAATCTGATTTTGGTCTACTGTATATGTCTATGTGTGTTGGATTTTATAGGTTTGTGAAATATACAATGTTTATTGGTTGAGATTTAGTTTTACAATAGTTACCAATATTTTATTCAAATGGACCCTTTTAGGCTCTTTATGGTCATCCATGTCTATCACAAATGTGTTGGGATACGGTGGGAGTGATCTCATTATTAGGATCGTTCCTTGTACATGAGATTTATGACAACATAAACCATATCTGGGAGCTATTGTTAAAATTTTAATGTTTCAAAATCTCTTATTTTGATGAATGATTGTGTGATTTAGTTATTTCTATGGTTAAATTTGTTTCGCGAAAGTGGAACCTTTCATAGGACATCTTCCTTTTTTTAATCAAGTGAACCTGAATCTGAGGTATGTGAGACGTCTCGATATTATCTTGATAGTTGGAATTGTGGAATGAAGATTACATTTATTCTCTCAGTTGTTTTCAATTCATGATGTGAACCATGAATCTCACCAGAAAATTTTTCACCCTGATCTATATCATCTATATAATTGAGGGATGTTTGAGTTGGATCCATATATTTATATGTTTATTAGGTTAGTCATATTGTATATTCCTGAGACATATTTAGTCATTAGAAATATATAATATTATTAGAAGTTAATTATTAACAATAAAATGATTTTCAAAACATGATAGAGTTTCAATCTTTGGTTGATGAGGCATTTAAATTTTTTATTTGATGAATCTTTATGATTAAATTCTGTTTGTGGAATGTTTTCATTGTAGGGAGAATAGTTTAACATAAGATTTTATTTTTAGGTATTATTTTTTTTATTTTTCAAAATTCATTTATCCTTGTATTTACTATTTAGTTTTTATTTGAATATTGATATTTTTTGCATGAAGGCTGGTGAGGAACAGTTGGTTCATGGTTAGGGAAAACAATGGGCCCTTCTCCGGTTATGTTTGCAGAGAATTTCCATTTTATATAGTTGAGACCACTGGGTCAGGGAATAATTTTGGAAACCTTGTGGTCTGAGCATGTGGCATGCACTTGTTCTATAGTGATGGATGTTTGGTTACATAAAAATTTGTAAAATCATTCATGAAAATCAAGTGACTTGTTGAGGTCAATAAAAAGATGAAAAATGAATTTGTTCCTTCTTCGATTTAAACCCCAAACCACATCACATCCAATCCATTTGGTATTTTCATCCACCCAAGGATCCTCCATGCCTTATATGAAATATATATCTACAACCATTTGATGGTTTCTGTGTGTTATAATCAGGGAATCATAAACTATGTCATTTATTTCTCTGATTCATCTTTCGTTTGATGGTTTCTTCTCCATCCTTCTTGAGTTTATATTTTCCAACTGGTTCTTGGACATAATGTGGTTAAATCATGACTTATGGGGGGAATATTGATTTTTTTGTTTGATATTATATTTATAAGGATCCTTGGTGTATCAAAAGTGGTTTCACCCTAACTTCTATATCATTATTTGTGTGAGGTAGGTGTTACATAATTTTACATTATTAGATGAGTTTGGATTGTATTCATGATTATTTAAATATGTTTTAGAGATTATTTTTGTTGTTAAAAACCTTTTTTAAATGGAATGTGTTGTTAATGTGACATCCCGGTTCTGGAAGACATCCACATGCTACAGACAATAAGTGAGGGCCTTGGGTGTAATTGTGCGGAAACTATACCCCCATTGGTAGAGTAACACAGTAGAGGTAATATATATATATAATATGGGAAACTGTAAACACACCAATTGATAGTAATTAGCAGAACACAAGTGAAGAAACAATTGGAGACCATATACCTAAAATATTCATGATACATATGTCTAGGGATGTGTCCAAATAAGTTACAATTCTGAAATAGAGAAAAAACAATGTAAAAAAGAAACAGTAAACAACTCCTCAGTATTGCAAGCATCATCTTTGTCACATGCTCTCCAGCTCCAAAGCAGTCATGTGCTGAAGTAGAAGGGAACATGAACTTATCTATACCATCAATAATATAATCTATCTGGGTCCAAATGTATTTCCCAAACAGGATGTGAGACTAAATCCCCGTAGGCAACCACCACAATATCTATCCCTAATAGTCAGTGAATATATGATAGGCAATAAGTAAAAATGCGGTAAACAAGGAAGTACTCAACAATAAAACATCCACAGTTTCAATGCATTTAGTTTCATAAATAAAGAAATAGATAATAAAAAAAGGTATCCCTCTGGCTAGTATTCCCAACTTATCCCCCCTTGCTCGACCAAACATGTACATGCAAGCAACTTAAGAGAAACAGTAACCCTATGGGAAGTAATCATAACCTAACCCATAAGGTTTAAACAACAACTTCAAGAATGTAGATAAACACAAACGGTAACCATCTAGTAAGTACTGATATTATAACCTCTCTAGTTTAACCAAAAGAGACAAGAAACCCTCTAGGATGTTCACATAGTCTAACCTCTCTGGTTCAGCTTAATTATAGACTCTTTGAAAATTCACTCACAATCAATTCCTCCAATAATCTCATGTCACTAAATAAAGGTTCTATGGAGAAGCTATTACGTAAAATTCCCCCTATTACCAGCATCATTGAATGAAAGACACTCTGAGGAAGAACTTATGTTAATTCCCCATATGGTCCCGCATTGTAACAGTAAAACAGACACTCCGGGGAAGCCCTTACGTCCAATATTTCTATGGTATACTACACCAGTTCTCACGGCCCTGGGTAAGTCAAGAAAGCATAGTAGTGCATACTGGACAATGTAATCCTGAAGAACTACTTGGGTAATATTCTTCAACATAATATAATGTATGAACAATAGTCTCACCATCCAACAATACAAGGCATAGGAAAAACAAGACAGCTTAACAGGATAGGAAGAACCAAATATCCATAACCAACAAGCATCAATAAACATCTAGAAATCACAACAAGTAAACCTTTTCACAAAAAATTATCCAATACACAAGCATGAAAGCATGGAAGGCAATTGATAGGGCTAAAACAGTAAACATGCAATACCCCGAACAGCTGTATTGGACAAATTTTCACATATAACTCAAATACATTCTTTATAATGGAAAATCCACCTAAATTGATGATGGGAGATCACTATACCTCAACCTCAAGAAATGAATATCAGAAGAACACAATATATGTACAAAAACGCTCAAAACATTCATCCGAAGAAAACTAGAGAAATAAGAGGAATCAGTAAATGTAGGTCTAGATGAAGAAAGATCATAATGAGGTGATCGAAATGCAATAGACAATGGTCTATTTGGGGAACAAACGCTCTCTTGTGGGGCTTAGAGAAGATTTGTGGCAGTAAGGGTTCTCTCAGATAATCTAGGTCGAGTAGAAGGCCTTTTTTCGATTAGATGTGTCCCCGATACGTTTATCGAAAAAAAAGAAAATACACGACATATACTTTGTAAGTACACAATGGGTACATTCCATTTCCATACTCCACATTAAGAAGTCTTCATGTCATCCCCACACGACCATGTGGGTGTCCCTTACACGAATAACACACAACATCATGCGGAAATTGAATACATGACATGTACTCATAAAGTACATGGTGCGGACATCAAATATTTCCTCAAATTCATATTTTTCTATATAAAGATTAGAAAAGGAAAACATACATGAAAATAATATCCAGGTTGTTACAAACATCCCCCTTTAATGAATGTTTCCCCAAATTTCCCTATCAATGCAGTGTAGAAGAAAAACCATGAATAACTACGGCCATTGAGATCTTACATCGGCCTCCCTCTCCCAAGTCTCATCATGTAATCTCTCGGGCTTCCATAGGACTAGTACCAGATGAATAGAATAGCCACGAAGGACCATTGTATGGAAATCATCAATCCGGATAGTATTCTCCTCGAACGATGCATCAACTTCCAACTCATCCTCCTTGGGTAGGATGACATGTGATAGGTCTGAGAAGTAACGTCGATGTTGAGAGATGTGGATGACGTCGTGCATAGCCTTGTACATATGATGCAACTTCAACCGATTGGGAACAAGACCAACACTCTCAAACACCAGAAACGGCCAGACGTACCTCAGCAAAAGCATAAACTGTCTTCTAATCCTCTTTTGTCCCATTCTCATTATGACATGTAGAAAAACCTGATCCCCAACCATGAACTCCAGAGGTAATATCTGATGATCAGCATAACACTTCTATCGAGACTGTGCAATAGCTATCCTCTTCGAAATCAACTCTATCTACTCTATGGTTTCCTAAACAAGATTAGGACCCAGAAAAGCTGCCTATCCTTCCTCAAGCTAACATAATGGTGATCATTATGGCCTATTGTACAAATCCTTATATGGTACCATATGAATAGTTTCTATGAAAACAATTATTGTTGTAAAACTACACAATGATTTAGGCTTCTCCCACAAACCTCTAAAATCCAATATGCATGCCCAGAGCATTTCCTCGAGAACCTGAATCGTATCCTCAGACTTGAAATCATTTAGGGGATGAAATGTTTTACTCAAAAGTACCTATTTACCCAAAGCCTTTTGAAGCCCCTGCCAGACCTGGGAAATAAAACAACATCCCTATCTGAAAAAATAGAGTGTGGGACCCTATGTAGATGTACAATCTCATGAATGTACAGCAATCCGACCTGATCAAAACTAAATGCCTCCTTTATTAGAAATAAGTGGGAAACCATTGTGAGTCTGTCAATGACAACCCAAACTGCATCATTCCCTTGAGGTGACCTCGGAAAACCGGTCACAAAATCCATCGTGACAACATTTCGCTTCCACTCACAAATGGGTAACTACTGAAAATTCCCTTCTTGTCATTGATGTTTTGCCTTCACCTACAGACAAGTATAATAATTTATGAAAAAACAAAAAAAACCCTCTCCATACCTTTCCACCAATACTGGCGTTATAGATCACGATACATCATGGTGACATACGGATGAACTGCCCAAATTGTGGAATGAATGTCAAGCATCATCTCCTCATGAATGTATGATGACACCCATACACACCCCTGGAAATTAAATATATCATCCTCTCCTATGGTCCATCCCAGAATAGGGTCCTTTCCTTACATGATTTCCCATATGACAAGGCCTTCAGAATATGATACATGCCTCATCTGCACTCGATCAAAAAAAGAAGAGGTAAAAACTACTAAAGAAAGAAAAGTATGTACATGTATATCATGCACCTCGAAATCCATCTTAGAGAAAATATTCATAAGATACCACTCACTACTATCCTCATAAAATAACTATATTTATGTACTTCTTCTCAGTGCATCAGCCACTATTGTTCCTTTCCGATGCATATCAGAAAGCACAATGAAAAAAGACAGAAGGTACTCAACCAACCTTCACTGTCTCAAATTCAAGACTGGCTGAGTGAAAATGTACTTTAGAATATTGTGGTTTGTGAAAACCAAAAATCCTCTCTGATAAGATAGTATCTCCAACAGCCTAAGTCAATAACAACTGTAGAAAACTCGAGATAACATGACCCAAGAAGTGAATTTGTTCAATCAAAAAGTGTTATTTTGAAAGCATTGCATATAACTGATTCCCTCTCAATGTACTCAAGATGATATCAAGATGTGTGGAATGGTTATGTCGAGTGTGAGAGTACATCACAATATCTACCATGAAGAACACCACGAACAATTCCACGTATGGATTGAACACTCGGTTCCTCAGTTCCATGAAGACTGCAGGCACGGTTGTGAGACAAAATGGCATTAACACATATTCATGTAGATCATACTCACTTAGAAAAGTTATGGGAGATATATCAGATGTTATAATGCACAACTGAT
Organism: Viscum album; assembly: GCA_963277665.1. Lineage (NCBI taxonomy): Eukaryota > Viridiplantae > Streptophyta > Magnoliopsida > Santalales > Viscaceae > Viscum > Viscum album. Next base: position 223,317,730 of record OY728143.1, read on the forward strand.
TATAATCAGTCCTCATGTCAATATTTAAGAACACCTGGTCTCCTCGAAGAATATTAAAGAGACCATCAATCCCCCATCAAGGGATATATGTTCTTAACCGTTATTTGGTTCAACTTCTGATAATACACCCACAGTATAAGAGTATCATACCCCATCTTCGCAAACAAGATAGGTGAACCCCAAGGAGATTTATGGGGTTGGAAGAAACCATTTACATGAAACTCCTCCTACTGCTTCTTGATCTCATGAAACTCTAGTGTAGCTATCTTATAAGGACAAATGGACAATGGTGCCACTCCTGGCACAAGCTCAATCGATAATTCCACATCACGATCCAGAAGAAATCATGAAATTTCCTCTAGAATTACATCACTTAGAAGATCCTCTATTGGAGGAAAGTATAACAATGAAGTCCCATGGTCATCCATATAAAGACTAGAAATATGTGCTCTAACTCCACCCAACCCATGATGCTTGGGTCCCGCTATGATCTCATAGACATCTGATTTTCCCTAATGAAGTTAATATCTAACCTATAGTGATGTGAAACTTTCCCTACAACTATAGAAGTCGACAACATCATGAAATGGAACCAACCAGTCCATTCCATGAATGGAATCACGGTCGGTCATCTCTAGGACATAGATGTACCATAAAAAGTGACACCCACTAACCTCTAGATTGAACTCCATGAACTGATGTACAGAAGCCGTTTTTTCCCAAATGGAGTGTCCATAATCAAGATATCAGTTGAAGAAATGTTGCAGTGTCCAAAGCTCTCCAAAAAAGAAACATATATAACGATATGTAAATCCCATGTATCCAAAAGAGTAGAAGCTAAAACTCAGGCTACTATGTTCATACCTCAAACTGTAGAAGGTTCGGGATCCTTCTTCTACTGTGTCTGGTACACTTCAAATGTATAGCATACTCCATAGCCCTGTGACCCTGCCTGAACACACTAAGACGATCCACCATGATGTCACTGAATGCCTGGGAACTGACTACCACATACATGACCTCCAACTTGGCCTGAACAACCGGAAGAACACCAATTCCCAGACTGGTGAAAAACTGGTTGTACTGCTCCTGAATTGGGAGTCATAGAAGATCCCCAGTCACCTGCTAGTGGTGAAAATATTTGATATAAACGTAGAAGATGAGCCATATTTCTGAAATATCGACACTCTACTGGGTGTCTTGGGCAATGTGGCATGGTATTCCTGCTCTTCCAACACTGGCAGAACACCACCTGGATACCAGAAGATGTCTCCCACATCCTCTGATCTCTACGCATAGACTCTCTATAGAACTTCCTGCTTTCAGTAAGATGAATAATAACACTAGATGTCGAGCCTGCCTGGCTCACAACTCCATAATCTCTCATATTGTGCTATGTGATCAGTACCCAGTTGACTATAGAAGTGATAGAACACTACCTAAATATTTTAAACATTGATTGGATGTCGTTCCTCAGACCATCCTTGAAATTCCATTCCAGTAATAACTCCTCACCTCATGGAATTGGCATGAATCTTTGCATCTAGGTGAATCGAGAAGAATACATCATAATAGAAAGAGCACACTACTTCAAACTCATGAACTCTCAGGCTCGATTATCCCACAAAGACTTTGAATATAAGTAGTCATAGAAGGCACACTAAAACTCATCCCAGTCCATAACCTGCAAGCGTCCCACCTGTGAGATCACATCCCACCATTTCTTAGTAGAATCCTGAAGCATATACATAGTGATCTCGAATTTACACTCTGGAGGTGTCTCTATATTCTCGATGATAGAAATCGTGGAATCTGACCACATCTCTGCAGCCTGAGGTCCTCCATCCCAAGGGAAGGCGGGAGGATGATGCTATTGGAAAACCCATGTCAACTCCACCATAGATGGGGCAGGATGCGGTACTCCTCAGAAGGTCTACATGGACTTAATAAAGCTTTCCCTAAACTGTGCATCAACTCCTATATGTGGTATAATGGCTGGATCCAGAACTGGCACAACTAGAAGATATTATGGTAGTCCTTATTTATCCATTCCCGGTGTCAGATCACCACCTTGAAACTGGCGTACAACCGAAGGAAATCTCAGTGGCATGACTCTGTAAGGTCTAGTAAACCCCATAAATTATGGTTTACAAGTATTAAAAACTAGATGTGTATGGATGGAAAAGGAAGAAGTTAGCATTAAATATTTGAAAAACATGCACACATAGTGTGTATACTGCCTACACGGTGTGTACCCGTAATCCATTAACATGGGCATGTACTTCTTCCAAAATGGGACGTTTAACACCGGAAACACACAACATGTTTTCCTAACACACAGCATGTACATGAATCCACTTCCGCTACCCGAGTCCTTCTACACGGCTAAGCCACATAGTTCATCCTATAACAAAACTACACGACGTGTTCTTTCCAGAAAAAAAATTTACCAGACGAGCTTAAACAACCCTTATTATTAGGGACACAGCTGGTTACATGAATAACACTACATAGCATGCTCCGAATGGACACAGCGTGTACTTGAATAGAGTCAACAACCTGTTTTTTTAGCTACATGGCCAGATTCCTAGGTAACACTACATGGAATGTTCAAGAGTAACACAACATGTATCTCATATGTTTTATCCATCCGTGTAGTTAGTCACATGAGTGGGAAAAGGGAAAACACAATATGGAGTGTACAAACAGTATATGACGTATTCCCCTAATGATTTCTATATCTCATGCCTCTACCCACACAGTCAGTGACATGGTTAGAGATTACATGGTGTGTACCCACGATACACAACATGTAATTATTTTTAAAAAAAGTTCTTCATTAATAGAAGAACACAGGATGTGTACTCAAAACTCCACTATTTATATTCTGTTTTTTTCATACAGTAACCCTCCAAAACTACTCTGGAACCCAAAAAACACTAAAAAACCCCTCAAGTGCCAAATTTTGATCAATGAGTGTCCATACATCACATGAATAAAATCATGGAATCTTATATATGTCCTAAATAAAGATAACAGTGCAATGATTCCCCAAATTCTGGTCCATAAGGGCTCATAACATCTCAACACCCAAAGATTGGCATTCGTTCAAATAAAACCTTACACAATCAATACCCAATAAAACAGAAGGTATTCTATCATTTCAACTTTAAAAGCAACATGCATATCTAGAACAACATCTATCACAACAAATTGAAATCGCAAATTCACCCTAAATGGCATGGCAAGAATGCATGAAATGTGATTTCTAGTAAGTGACAACATAATGCATGAGATAGAATACCCTTATCTCATTGGGTTGCGATAGATATAAAACCTCATCAATATCCACAACAACATCACAATACATGTGAGTCACTCAATGGTGAAAATACAATCAATGATAAATTGCAAGACCATAAAAATTGCATTAACGTGATAGTTTTGATTTTCCCTGTACGCGGGTTAGCTACTCCCTGGAACAACTTATTTCCAACTACCTATTTTATCTTATCCTTGAATTATGGCTCCAAACAATAAGTCATGATGAAATGAATTCCTCAGATAAAACATTGTAGCAAACCAGTTCTAGAATCCACCTAGAGGCGCCCCATAACCGTTTGGTCACATGTCCTCAAGCGCATTTCCTAGAAAGCAAGAAGCTGATGACTAGAAGTGTGAGTCTTGTGCATGATAGTGGGGAATCAAAGCCTTCATTGGAAGAGTAATGCAGTGGAAGTAAAACATATATACAATAGCAGAAATAGTAAACATACCAAACTACATTAAATAGTGGAAGACTGAGGAAGAAAAAACTATAGAACATATATATAAATTATGTATGATAAATATGTCTAATAATGCATCCAAAAAAGTCACAAGGCTGAAATACAAAACTGAAAAAATTTACAAAAGAAAATAGAAAACTAATATTCAACATCGCAAGCCTCAGTATGGTCCCCTACTCTACAGCTCCAAAGTAGTCAAGTACTTGAAGTAGAAGGGAACATGCACTTATCTATACCTACGGCGATATAATCTGTTTGGTCTCAAAAGAATGGTCCAAACATGGTGTGAGACTAAATAGTAGTATTCAAGCACCATAAGATCTATGCCTAACAGTCAGTGAATATATGGCATGCAATATGTAAAGAAAGAAGTAAACATGGGTGTACTCATCAGTACACAATCCAAAATTTTAATGCATTCTGTTTCATACCTCAAGAATTAGATAATAAATATAGGTAACCCTCTAGGGAGTATTCACATCCTAACATACCTGGCTCATCTAAACAAGTACAAGAAAGAAGCTAAACACAATCAGTTATCCTTTGAGAAGTACTCACAACCTAACCCCTCTGATTCAACCAATAAGTACAATCATGCTGCTAAACACAAATAGTAACCCTCTGGGATGTACCCACAGCCTGACACATCTGGTATAACCAAAAAATACAATAATCCCTCTAGAATTTACACTCTATCCAACCCCTCTGGTTCAGCTTCAGAATATTCTCTATCAGGAAACTCTATTTGTCAATTCCTCCTATAGTCTCATGTCGTAACTAAAGGCGCTCTGGGGAAGCCCTTAATTCACATTCCCCCTTGTGGCTTGCATCAAATAACTATAGAAAATCTGAGTGAGAACATATTTCAATTCCCACTATGGTCTCACATCAATACAATAAAATAGACACTCTGGAGAATCACTTACGTCCTTTCTCCCTATTGTCTACGGCAGCAGGTTCCCACGACCCTTTGTAAGTCATTCTAGCATAGTAGTGTTTTTTGGCCAATGAAAACCTCATGAACATCTTGGATAACAGTCATCATCATAACTGCAAGTGAGAATAACTATCACACCATCCTATAATACTAGGCATGGGAAAAACAAGGAAACCATTAAAATTATGCAGAACCAAACAGTCATAAAAATCATTAATTGTTAAACACATCCAAAGCACAACAAATCACCTTATCCACAAACAATTAAGCTATACACATGCACACAAGAATGCAAGGAAATTTAAAGGGCTAAAACTGTAAACACGCAATAACACATTCAATCGTATTGGACAAATTTGAACATATAACTCACATATATTGAATCGAAACGCACAAACCACCTACATCGGTGTTGGGAGATCACTATACATGAACATCAGGCCTTGAAATGCCCCAAAACACCGTAGTTCTAGAAAAACACTCAAAACGTTCAACCAAAAGTAACATGATAAATATGAATAATCATGAAACAAAGCTCTAGAAGAAGAAAGATTATACCGGGACGATCCCAATGCAATAGACGAAAGTCGATTTGGAGAACAGACGCTCTCTTGGGGATTTCGATAAGATTCATGGTTGTACGAGTTCTATCAGATGAACTACATCGAGAAGAATGTATTTCGGGTGACTAGACGCAACCCCTGTATGTTTAGTAAAAAAATATTATCTACGGCGTATACATTGGAAGTAAACGGTGTGTGCTTTCTATTTCTATACTCCACATTAGGAACTCTCTGGGACACCCCCACATGGCCATGTGTGTGGCCATTACACGACCAGCACATGATGTCATTTGGAAACCGATTGCATGGCCTGTACTCATATGTTCACGACGTGTACTACAAAAATTTCCTGAAATTCCTCTTTTTATAAAAACCAACCAACAATGAAAAACATACATGAAATAAAGATCTGGGTTCTTACATGTAATGTGGTGAAAATTAGTTTTCTAAAATAATACTGTTTTGTATCATGTGGGATTTGTTGTGGGGGTTTGGGAATATGTTTATTCGTTATTTGAATTATTTAGAATGACTATTAAAAGATAATTAATGGTGAAACTATGATAATAGTGTATTTTCAAGAAAAATGTTTCTTCCATTCTATTCCCATTGTTATGCATCCTAAATGTTTATTTTAAATGTAAATTTTTTATAATTTATTTTATAAAATGATATTGATGTGAATATTATTCTAAAAATGGATTTTCCAAGGGAAATATTTGGATTCTATATTTGTTATACATGTGGTTTTAAGAAATGGGTTTCATAAAATGATCAAGGGGTCAGAAAATTATTTCCTGTTAATTTTGTTGTGTTTAAAATGGAAATTGGTTAGATTATGGAAAATTATTATTTCCATATAATATATTGATCGTTGAATCAATATGAAAATTTGAAAATATGAAAGTGGTAATTTTCTTTGTCTGATTATGATTCTTAGCATGTCAATGTAAAAGTTTTCATTTATGTGATATATTCAATGGAATTTGAAAATAAATGGAATATTGGGTAGTCTATGTGGCTGACCTAGAACTGGTATGACATTTGTTTTGGATGTTTACAAGGGCTTAATTTTTCATTAAGGATTTACAATTGAACTATAAGCAATACATGTGATACGATCATAGTTTACTATAATTTCTTGATGTGATCCCCTATAGTGGACCATTAATGGGAACACCTTTGTTTTTTTAACATTAATTAGAGTCTGTGATATAATTCATATCTCATCCCTTCTAGTGATTTAAGCATGATAATTATTTTTGTATATGTTTTGGTGGATTTTGATCACTGAAGTAAATGGTTGGGTACTGCTAGTTCTAGAAGCCTATACGTATTTTCCCATGATGATATCTTATAAAATTTTTCTTATGTTATTTGTTTCAAGAAATTTTTATTTTGGATCCCTTCTGTATAATTTCTTATCATTAATACATTTTTATTGATAAAGGGGTTTTCATACAAAATTTTTCCCTAAATTTTCTTCCTATAAATGATTTAAATATTTTTATGGAAATTTTCATGTTAATTATTCATCCTATATTATGTAATGGATTCTTTTATCTAGGGTATAATACTACTATTTTATCTCTCACACCCAATATATACCATTACTTTATAACACTAAAACATTGCCATTCCCATATATTTATGATATAAAATATTTTTATTCAGTAATTATCAAAACATCACGATTCTTCTCAATGCAGCTCTAATATTCTCACATTATTAGATCTATTAAAGATATATAATAATTCATTAGTTTGATTCTAATTTTGATGATAAATTCTACATTGTGATCATGAAATGTGGTCACCACAAGTTAGTTTACCCACATGAAAATATATGTAAACTGAGGACTACTCTATCTGATTCTCAGTAAAAACTAATGAAAAAAGTCATTTAAACCATTATATCATTAATGAAATCAATATCATTGTAATTTTATTTGTATTATTATTAAATAATAATAATAAAACATCTAATGATTCATTTAATTTCAGGAAAACACATCTAGTATTAGTTTTAAACATCCATGAAATCACATTTTTTTTACATTTTGAATTTTTTTCAAATAATATATCTTTTTTTATAATCCTAATTCCATTGGTTTGGTGGTTGATGAATTTAAACATATGATGACTTTTATCTATGTTAGGTGGTGCATGATGGGTCAATCTATGTCTTCCTCTGATAAATATGTGTAACCTATAGTTGGATAACCAACTCGGTATTTTGTCTGATGAACCACGACCCATTTGAAGTAAAAGGTTTATAGTTCAAAATTCTCTCCCAACATACCTATTAATGAATCAAGTAAAAAATTATCTTTTTTAACCATTTTAAATAATATCCAGAATAATGTAAATGATGGGATTCATGGTAAATCTTTATCTTTTTTCTGGGTCTCTAATTTTAGTAAATGGATAAATTTCAAAAAATTAAAAATATTTTTTATTGTTCCCAAAAACTTCTATATTCCTAATTACTATTAATAAATTATCTTGCCTCTGATTCTATTTTCTCCCATTACTACATATGATGATATGTCTCTAGATTATACCCATGATCTATGGAACACTATTTCCATTGAACTAGTGTTAATAATTACTTCACACTGTACAAATTTATTTCTTATAAGACATGTATCTTATATATTATTGTTTTGACTGAAAAATATTATCTTCTTTTTCTCATGTTCTGAACAAAACATCACACCTATACAAAATCATGTGTTCAGTTATCTCATACAGATAAAATAATACCATAAGATGTTGTCTACAAACATTATTCTTTGACAAAATCATTCTCGTATCATGGAATCATCACAAATGAGAGAATATTTTGATTGGTGTATCATCATTTGTCTTACATTAGAATTTATTATATCCTTAAATCTGTTCACATACTTCCTTCATTAAAACCTTATATAGAAAAGTTTCACTGAACATTTTCTCCACCATTCCTTTATATTGCTTACATCACCATATTTCTTAAATTTATGATTTATCAGAAATCCATTATTAATTTCACATCACAATATTTTCATCAGAGTCATTCATAATTGAATCAATTCCAATATCTAATTAAGACTTTTATTTCAGTAAAACATTTAGTTCTATGAATAGTTACATCTAGAAAATTTCATCACAAACTAAATTTTTATAGGATTTTATGACTGAGGGACATGTTACAGTGGTGATTTTGATCACCATATTTTTTATGTGAGATTATTTATTTTCATTGAAAAAAATACAATTGAATCATTATCCAACATACAAATAAAATCATGCTCAATTGGAATGGACATAAATCTTGGGAACCACTATCAAAATATTTTATGTTTATCCATGAAGAATTATACCTTTTATGGGAGAAATTTTAAGCGTGAGCATTTCATCCCTGTGGGGGTGTCAATTTTGAGATTATAAAATTGTATCCTCCATGGAGTGTTCAATTGATGGGAGTTGGGATCTAGGGAAATATTCCATGAACATAAGGGACATTGATTGAAATTTTTGTGTGGTGTTGATCATTATCTTGGTTAAAATGTGTGTGAACTAGGGAAATGGTATCACAAGATAATATTGAGAACATATTGGTTTATATAGTAAATTATTTAACATATCAATGATTTATATAATTAAAATATAATACAAGGAGTCTAGTGTGGTAACAACCCAAAAATTTTGTAATGAAAATTCTTCTAGATGAAATTAAATGTATTATTATGAAAAATTATTTATTACATATGAACATCCTTGGTTATATGTATTTTCATTTTAAAATACAGTTAATAATTTTTATCATTGATAATATGGCCATTGAACAGTGACCACATTATTTTTATATAAATAGTGAATTAAACAATCCATTTTACTCAGAAAAAGGGAGTGATGTCACCATCCAGTAGAATTGCTCCATAAGAAGGACAATTGTCAGAGCTTTGAAAATAGGTAGTGTCATTAGGATTATCTATTTTCCATGCCCAATATGAAAATAAACACATTATTCTTAAATGGAACTACCTACGGGGGAATTGGATGTTAATAGAGATTACCACCTGAGCGATGTTATCTGAGCTTCCGCAAATGTCTGTCACCACCGCACACCATACTCTTAGGAATTTTGAGGGTGTTATAAGGGGTAATTTTAGAATACCATAACACTATGATTATGTGCATTATTATTGTATAAATCAAATAATATATATTTATTCTATTATTTTGGATTTGTAAATAGTTTTTAAATAACAAATAGCATTTTGAGTCAATATTTTGTTACGAAATATATTTTTATGAATTAATGGATTTTTTAATAAAATATTATTTCTAAATTATTTTATTAAATATAAATTATTGTATCAATTTTAGGAATACAATTGTAATTTTTATCAAGGATTGAAAGAATGTTTTTTGTAAAAACCCATGAATTTTTTATAAATGTTAGTTTTTAATTTAAATGTAATGATTCAACTATATATAAAATTATATAGATAATATGAATATTATATTTGGAATCTGGATCTTGAAATTATTCCATGGTGATTTTTTCATAATTTTCTTTGGCTGTCAATTTTTAGTGTAAAAATTTAATATCATTTATATATATAATGTGTTTTATGACATAATAATGTCCCAATAAAGATGTAATAAAATAATATAAATTATATTTTTGGAAAATTTATTTTTTATCTTTCTAATAATTTGATTTTATTTATGTTTTATTTCTTTTAAAATGACTTGGGGGATCATCTAAGAGTTAAAACATATTTTAACTTTTTAAAATGATTTCCATGAGAGTGTGACTCACCTCTACATAACCAATCCAAATATTATAATTATATATCCCATTGGACATATAAAATAATGTTTTACACTCATCATTGGTAAACACCATGGGAAAAATCATCGGATGGTTTGTGATATTGATTTGTTTAATGTGTGGTGTCCAAAACCTAAATAATAATGAATTTTGTATCCTTCATATTATAAATCCTCTCAATATACAATTCCCCATCAAAAAACCATTTGTATCTCTAAAACACTTTAAATAATCTTTCTAGATTCCTCCCAACCACTTCAATCAATAATGAAAACACTCTCATGCCACCCCTTAAGCCTTTAGGAACACACTTCTATGTAATAGATTTATTTAATTCTCATTTTGTCCAAATTTATTTATGATTTTATACCCTCTTATTTTAAATTAAAAATATTGGTCAATAATTTCACACCTCCCCCATACTTCCCTACTTATTTTGGAATGATGAGATACCCTTTTCTCTCTCATTAATTTCTCTCTTGTACACCTATTACCATGCCAAAATTTTGTAAGGGATTTCTCTCTCTTAATTTACATTTATGAAATTAATTTATATTATGAATCTAAATTCCATTAAATATCGTGATAAAATTATCTATATTATCCCTTAATGACCAATTCATTTACATATTTTTAGATAACCCTTTCACTATCATCGATCATTTTTATGAATTCTTATCTCACAATACTATGTGGCCAAAATTGCTCTGCGATTTTTCAAGATAAAGTCATTGTGTAGTAAAACCATGCCCATTTGAATATCAATGGTATTAAACATTACACCCAAAAACATATTTAATATATAGTTTCATGTATGTATTCACCATTCCATTATTATATAATAAATGATGATGTTGAATGATTCCATGTTTTATTATCCATATGGCACTCTTATGTATGAAATTAAATGATTAAGAAGAGTGCACCCTGAATGTGATACAATGCATTGGGTACAAATTAATAAAGTTATATTCCATGTTAATTGAGGTTTTAGACATCAGAATTCATGTAATTTTAGGTTTTCATCATGATCCATTTGAAATAATCCTTGTCTCATGCTAATATTCTTGTTAAATGTTTTTTTTTCACATTTAAATCTTATGATAATCAGGCTTTATCCTAAATTTTTGTTCACTTTTCTCTTATGATCCATTGATATGACTATTTCATAACATATATCGTAATTTTTATGTTATTCCTTATTAACTCCCTTAATGGGCTTTATCTCTCACTGTTTACTTATGCATGTTCTCAAGTAATCCCTTGAAATTCTATGTATGAAGGAATTTAGAGGTCATGTAAAAGAATTTTTAAATAATGAAGTTTTTTTAATGTATTATGTTGACATGTAATGTTCCTAATCCCAAAATACACTAGAACTCTGAATCTTCTGGTTAATATTAAGTTAATTGTTATGTAATAAATAATCTTTATGTGTGTAATAAAGATAAGGTTTTTGATAGTTGGTATCCTAGGATGTGTTTATTTATTATTGGGATTAGAATTAGAAAAAACTATTGAAAGCCTTTGGGATAAGAAAAAGTATAATAATTACATGAAAAAATAATTATGAGTATATTATAAGGGATTTATCAATAAATACATCCCTCTCTTGAAGCGAGTAGGTAGAGGCGGCTTTAGAATATATATATCTAGGTGTAAAACTCGATAACAAAGAAATGAGCTAGTTTAAAATGAAAAATAGAGCATGACAATGGGCCTTGTTGCGCTCTTGGGTTAGACACTCCCTTGGGATATTCTTTGATAAATTCATAAGATTATTATGAACCATCATTAATATAATTTAAAAAAATAACTCTTTGAATATATGTTGCGAAGTAGGTCATGAATAAAAATGATAAGTTACATAAATAATTTTAATTTATTATTTATCAATTTTTGTCATTATATTCCCCTTTATGTGTTAACCATAACATTAATTTTATTCTAGATAATGTCTAGTAACAAGAGGACTTGGAAAAAATAGTAATGAAATGATCAATGTGATGGATGTTCTTATGAGATGACCAATCTGATGCGAGTGGGAATCAGAAACATTGTCGCCATAATCTCTACATTATCTGATGTTTTATATAGAAACATGGTTGGAGAGGAACATTTGACCCAAAAAATACCCAAGAAATAACATTCTACAATCGACATCATCACGGGGAATGGCCTCATACTTTTGATGGTTCATTTGATCCATAAATTACGAAAAAATGAACCAACTTTATTAAGAAGAATTTATCCATTATTTAATGTCTTGAACGTGAATGTTACTTCTGGAAGCTTTTCATATGGAGGGATAAGCTGACCAATGGTAAACGTTAATCAAAAATATGAATCCTCGTGAGAAGATCGAGGAGTTGGAATCGAACGATTTCCAGAAAAAAAATTCAGCAAATATTAGGGTTGCACCCTTCGATTTAATATGGAATGGGGCTTCTTTGAAACCATCCAAAAAAGTTATCAAATCCGTCATAGCGTATGAGTTAGACATCACAAGGCGTACAAAATATTCTTTTGGCTTTTTCATTACCACCAAATTTATGGTTGTTTGCTTCATTGGTGGGTTACAACCTACACTATTAAAATCCCTAGTGATCAATGAAATTGAGATCTATGAAGAAATTGTCCCATGTTCCCCCAAATTCAAAATGGATATCAGATAATCTAAGGTGTATCATGGGGATAAGGAGTGTAAGTTTAATTTTAATTCTGGAGGTCCGATGGATAAATCCAATAGTGCAATGAAATTAGAAAACCCCACATTCTAATGATGTTGAAAGAGTCACCATGGATATTTCATGAAGGGGATGAGAGAATTCATTTGGATTGGAAGAGATGGGAACCTGGAAATTAACTACCTATAAGAAAAATCTGCTGCTCTAAATGTGGAGACAAATTCTCCATTTGACGCTCAAAACGATTTTCATTGCTTCAACTAAAAATAAACATAGCACTTTGCAACCAGCTCCATATGTCAAGGGTTTTCATAGGAAACCAATATCCACATAGGCATCAAGGGAGAGCTTTTTCTATCACTACCTCTGAAATGAAAACCAACAATAAAGTTGTGATGTTGAATTTAGTTGTTCATTAAATAATATAGAACATACTTTTTGATTATGGGTCTACGCAATATTTAATATCCCGATATTTTAACAGAACTATCCAAACACCACCACAAGTCATGGATGTAATGATGTCAGAGAGAACAAGAAATAGGGAAATTATTGCATCCAATTAATATAACTCATCCCATATTATAATTTACGAATTGAACATCTCATTGAACCTCATCATACTATGTCTTCTGTAATTTGACTCACTTCATGGAATTGATGTGGTTTCCTTATATAGAGAGAACATAAATTGTCTTGAGAGGTAAATCACTCTCTCAATGGAATATCATCACCCAATTCTGTACAACTGCAAAGAGGAGGATTAATATTCATTATCACCGTCATCAAAAGTGTGAATATAACACCATTATGAGAACATGTATCTTACTCAGATGGTTGAGTCTATGTATGCCACATTCCTTGAACACGTACCTATTGTGAGGGAATTTTCAAAAGTGTCTCTTGAGAAATTGTATTATCTTCATACAAGAAGAGATGTTGATTTATCAATTGATCTTATTCATGGGTAAATTCAAATATCCAAGAATATTTATAGAATGGATGTTGTGGATCTTGTGAAGGAAAAGAAAAATCTATAGGATAATCTGGATAAAGGGTTTATACACCCATGTGATTATCCATTGGGTGCACCAGTCCACTTTGTCACGAAGAAGGGTGGGTAAACGTGCTTTTCAATTGATTATCGAGAACTCAAAAAAATCACGATAATGAACAAGTATCCTCTACAATGAATTGATTACTAGTTTAATCAGCTGTGTGGTGCACAATACTTCTCCAAGGTTGATCTTTGTTTTATATATAATCATCTAAGGGTGAATAAGGAGGATATCCCCAAGACTACTTTTCGTACAATATGCAGGCACTGTGAATTCAATGTAATGCCTTTCAGACTCACTAATGCTCAATCCATCATCATGTACATGAGGAATAGAGTGTTTAGAATTTACCACAACAATTTATTGGTAGTTATTAAATATGATATTCTAATATATTGAATAACCATAGAGAAACATGAGAAAAATCTATGAATTGTTCTAGAGACCTTGTGAAAGGAGAAGATCTATGAAAAGTACAACATGTGTGATTTCTGGTTTATGTAAGTCTCATCAATGGGATATATCATCAAAATCAATAGGATATCATTGGATACCTCCAAAGAATATGCAATTGGTGGGTGGATGAGACCAACATGAGGGAAAAATATCTGTAGTTGTATGGGGTTTGCTAGATATAATAACAAATTTTTGAGAAATTTGTCATGCTTTTCCAATCATATTACCATGATAACTCGGAAGGGAGTAAAGTCTAAATGGAGTGATTAATTTGAAGATAGCCTTATAGAGTTGAAAAAGAGTCATATCATAATGCTCATGATCACACTACATTCAATTAGAGATCATTTTATTGTATTTAGTGAACCTTTGAAGAAGATCATGGGATGCATGTTAATGAAATATGACTATGTAATTGCTTATGACTCACGGAAATTGAATGTTAATGAAAAAACTATGTAAAAAATAATCTAGAATTGGGTACTATAACCATTACATTGAAAAGTTTGTGGCATTACTTACTTTAGGAAAAGTGTGAAATATATACTAATCACAAAATCCTGATGTAAATATTCACACATAGAGAGAGGAATATTTTCCTATGAAGATGGTTGGAGAAGATCAAAGACTATAAAATATCAATCTATTACAACCATGGTAATGTGAACAAGGAGGGAGAATCTCTATGTACAATGGAAGAAGAAATTCAATCATTGAAGAGAATTGAAAAGGATCCAACAATCTTATATTTAATAAATATCATCATAGGAATCCTAAAGAAGGGATCATAATCAATATATTTATAAATGATAGTTCAACTGTTGCTTTTAAAAAGGTAAAATGATGCTCAATGTGATGATTTTGGAATTCAAGAGAATATGGTAGCTAACATAAAAGAGAAATCCTTGGATATAAATGTTAATGGAGAGGGAATTTTGATATTTTGGGGAAGGAAATGTTTTCCCTCAATTATATAGTTGATGATATAAATATTAGATGGTGCACTGGTTCAAATTTCTCTATTCCCCTAAGAAACAAAATGATGTATCGAGATACCCAAGAGCATAATTGGTGGGATAACATGAAGAAGGTGAAAACTGGGTATACATCAAATTTCCTGGTATATCAGTAAGTGATGTCTAAGAGGATGAATTCCTAGCTAATGATGCTACCATTACCCATAACAGCATAGAAATTAGATAACATCACCATCGACATTGTAACCGGTCATTCGAAGACATCCAATGTAAACTATGTTATATTGGGTTTTGTGGATAGTCTAACAAAGACTACACACTTCATTGCAATTGATGATTAATACTCATTGGAACAAATAGCACAAATATTCATCAACGAAGTGGTAAGGCTCTGTGGAGTACCACTATATATTATATCCAATGAAGATCAATGATTCAACTCTATATTCATGAGAGTCATCAACATGTTCTGAATAATGAGTTGAATGTCAGTACGACTTATCATCCTCAAAATGAAGGCCATATTGAGAGGACTATTCAATCACATGAGGTTATATTGAGTGCATTATAAAATGGACATCAAAGTTATATGAGATCAACATCTTCCTATGGTTGACTTCTCTAGCAATAAGAGTTTCAACTCAATAATTCAAATTGATCCTTATGAAGCCATTTATTATAAGTGGTGTAGAACAATGACATGTTGGGATGATTTTTGTGAGAGAAAACTCATAGGTCTAGAAATGGTCGATGAAATGGCCAAAAATGTAATAGCCATTGAGTAACACATTAATGTTGCTAAGATTCGACAGAAGGTTTTTTTGATAATTGATGATGAGGACTACAGTTTCATATTGGGGAAATAGTTTTGATATGCGTACCACTATGGATGTGAGTTATTATATTTTGATGTAAGGGAATGATTTTTCCAAGGTACATTGACTGTTTTGAGACCCTTGATCGCATTGGAGTAGTGGACTATCGACTAGCACTCCCACTGAACCTATCTCAATTGCACAATATATTGAATGTATCTATCTTGGTGATGTATATACATGGCCCATCAGATATACTCAATCCAGATGTGGTACCATTGGAGAGTGACCACTCCTATAAGGAGAACCCAATGAAGATAATAGATCATATGGAAAAAGGTCTACGAGATAAGAAATTTACCCTCATCAAGGAGTTGTGGTGAAATGATAAGATTGATGAAGAAAGTTTGAATCATAGGAAGTGAAAAAGAAACATTACCCTCGTCTATTTTAGAGTGGTAAAATGAAATTTTAAGGGCTAAATTTCTTTAGGGGGATGATTCTAACAACCCAAACACTTGTTAACGAAAATTGCCCTATATATAATTAAATGTACTTTTATGTAAAATTGATAAATAACATATTCCCTTCTTTGGTTTTATATTATTTATTTAAAAATAAAATTATGAATTGTCACCATTGTGAATATAGATTTTGAAATGTGACCACATGAGTTTATGTCTTTATCCTGTAGAATTGCTCCATAGGAAGACCATTTGATGGATACTAGAAAGGAGGTAGTGTCACTGGGCTTCACAATTGACCAAGCCAAAGACTATCTTTAACACATTCATCTTTAACTGAACAGCCTTTGGGATAAGTGGACGTTAATAGAGATTACAACCTTAGTGATGTTATATTATCCCCCACAAGAGTCTATCACGATCACACCCCTTGCCCTTAGGTTTTATGTAGTTGTTATAATGGGTTATGTAACAAGACCATATTAATATGGTTACTTCGATTAATATTGTATAGAATAAAAAATATATATTCAATTTGTTATTGTTACTTTGTAAGTAGTTTTTAATTTAATAATTGTATTTTTATTGAGTATTAAATTAAGAAATATATTTTTAATAATTCATATATTTTTTAATTAAATCCTATTTAATAAAATATTATTTCTAAATTAGTTTTTATTAAATAAAAATGATCTTATAAATTTTATCAATACAAATGTAATTTTTATTATGCTTTGAAAGCTATTTATGATAAAAATCGTGAATATATTATATCTACCGGTTATTATTTTAAAATTAAAATTTGAAATAATTATAAAATTATTTTGATAAAATTAATATTATTATTTGAATAACAATGTCAATATTATCCAATGGTGATTTTTTTCATTATTTTCCATGGATGTCAAATTTTTGGGTAAAAATTAAATTTTGTTAAAATATATATTTAGTTTAATGACATAATAATTACACAATTTTGATGTAATAAAATACAATAAATGGGATGTTCACCCAATATATGTTTTACCTTTAGGATAACGTGATTTTATGTTTGTTTGATTTATTTTACAAAACCATAGGGGACCATCCGAGAAATATAAAACATTTTGACATTTTAAAATGATTTCCTTGAGAGTGCGACTCATACCCACATAATAAATCATAATATATTAAAAAGATAGGCCATTTAACTTATAAAATAATATTTAAAACTCCCCATAAGCAAAAACCATTAGAAAAAACAATTGTATTGTTTGTGGGTTTTAGTAGTTTGATGTGCAGTGTCCAAAATAGAAATAATAAAACATTACATATCTGTTCCTATATAAACCCACTCAATATCCCATTACTCATATCTATAAACATTTTCAACTTGAAATAACCCTTCCATAATCATTATTTAACTCCAAAAAGGATTCCCATGCTCCCATGAATCCTCTATCAATCCACTCTTATGCTTTTGAGATAACACATCCTAATAAAAGATTTATTCGTTTCTCATTTTTGACCAAATTTAAATATACCATTATTCCCTATTATTATAAATGCATAATTATGGGGTATGAATTTTCACCTACCCTATAATACCCTCCTAATGTTTTAATTGTGAGAGATCCTTTTTTGTCTCATTAATTCATCCCATGTACACATGTTACCATGCTGAAATTTCATTTGGGATTTATCTCTCATCATTTACATTAAAGAAATTATTTTATATTATGAATATATGTTCCATTACATATCTAGAGACATGAATCTATATGACCCCACTACTGACTATTTCAAGTAAATATTATGATATACCCCTCTCTCTCTTATCAAACATTTTTTTCAATACATATTTCATGCAATTATACTACCGAAATTGCATTGTGATTTTCCATGCCACAGTCATTGTGTAGTGAATACCATTCCCATTTCTCGGTCAAGGTTATTGAACATTACACATATTTACTTATTGATTATATAGTATCATGTATGTATTACACATTCCATTATTATGTAATAAATGATTATATTGAATTATTTCATGTTGTATGATCCTTGTGTCACAATTATGCATGGAATGAAATGATTAAGAAGGGTTTTCCCCGATAACACTCCAATATAGTAGGTTAATATTAGTATCCAGATACATCATGTAAAATCAGGGTTTACTAATTATAATACAAGTTTACTATGGGTTTACTCCTTTTCAATGTGAAATGAGCCTTAGATCTTGCTAATATCATGTTAAATGTTGTTGAAATATTTTCATGTTATGATAATCGTGCTATATCATGTCACTATGTTCATGTCTTTCTTATGATAAATTTATATGATTATTGAATAACAAGTATTTTATTCTTATTATTCTTCTATTTTTATTCCCTAAATCAAATTTTTAACTCAACCATTTCTTATTGATGTCCTCAGTTTATCCCATGCAATGCTAAGTACGAAAGAATATTGTGGTCATGTAAAAGATTTTTTCAATAAAGATTTAGTGTTTTATGTATTAAGTCATGAAAAACTATACCTAATACACACTAAAACTATACCTCTCATTATTCTGTGTTATATTAATTTATATTTTATTTAATAAATCATCATTAATTGTGAAATAAAGAGAAGGGTTGTTATAAGTGTGATAAATGAAAATTTAAACCCATGAGATACACCATAAGGAGGTGTCATCATGATTAGTTTAGTAGAATAAATGGTCTCTTAAGAAAGTATCTATATTATTTCATATCATTAAAAAAATTACAATGGTTTTAGATAACATAGAATATTCAATATATTTTACTTGTATTTATGATTATATATATTATACAATAAAGGTTCTCATATTTATGATCATATACTCGGGACATGGGGTTATTCTTAGTTTTATGTAATAGAAAACGAAAAATTGATATTAATATATTAGATTCACATTTCTAAATCTATAGGAAACTATAATAGCTTAACTTCATGGGTTTTATTCTATTGATATTTTTTAAATATTTTAACTATAGAAAAATTAAACCACCCATGAATTGGAAGAGAATAGAAAATTAAAAAATTCCCCATAGATTAGTAGGTTCATTTTATATTAATGAAACAAGGAAAAATATGGGATTGTGAGTATATTTAATTAAATTCAAATGTAAAACCATTGTATAATTATAATAACACAAAATTTATATAATTTATCCAAAATTAATGCGCCATGTTATTAGTCGTGATTCATGTAACTGTTCCTTAGATAATTTATAGGTTTTGGTACAAATAAAGTGATGGGTTACAAATGATGGGAACACTGAATAAATAGAAGGGATTAGAATTAAAGAAGATTATATGAATAGTCCTAGGATAATTCATAGAAACATCACTATATATACCATGAGTTGGTAATAAATACATGTTTTTCTAATATAGTGGTTTGGTATTATATAAAAACCTATATTATTTAATAGTTTTATAATAACAGCATTTTGAAAGAGGCATAATTTCAACCAAGGATCATGCTTTCAATATTATTTTAATGAGAAATATTATGTTCCTTGAAATTTAACATAATATTACAATTATTATGGGGTTTTTTGGGTGTATCAACATACATAAATAGAAAAAAAGAATATATAACACATTAAGAATTAATAGAGGAAAAATCATACTCTAACATGAGTCATGAATAATGTATAAAATAGTGTTAAATGAATGATTTATCTTTTAAAATGACAATTCCTTATATATATCGTCATGTGTAAGTATAATAATGATATAGTAATCACTATGGAGATATTTGAAAGGGAATTGAACGTAAATTACCATTAATCATTGAGACTCTCAGGGTGTGATGTCACCATGTGGGAAGTTCATAATGGGGGTATACTTGGGAATTTATTATAGTGTGATTGATAAAATAATTATACTATATATTCTAATATTGGGTTCTTCCTAGCTTATGTGTCGCCTCCTCGAACCTCCACGTCCCCCATTTCACTAATTCCATTCCCATTTTACCCCCAAACCATCGTGTCCCCCCTCCAATGATTATCCCACTCCGCCCGTGAGTTGGCTTTCACCTCTCCATTGAACCCTCCTTCTCCTACCGCGATTATGGTTTTATCTCACCTATAATCCCGCCATATCCTCACATATACCATAGATGACCTCGATATCCTCATCACATTCTCGAATCTCCTCTCTAAACATGACTCCGTCTTCAGCTCCTCTGACTACAACTCCCCCACGCGTGCCTTCTCCACAACCGGCGGATCCTCCATCGGCTCTTGCACATCCGGGTGCTCCGCTCCACCTATGGTTCCCGTGCCCTATTGTACGCAGTGATTAACCCCAGGTATAAACACTGACAAAGTGTTGGTTTTCAAAGAGTATCCCGAATCATCATTTGGTACAATCCCCCATCAACATCTTCCCCATCTCGCTCGCTCTTACCCAGTCGATAATCTAGGGTTTCAAGTATGTTGCAGTATCTCCATCTTCACTTATGATCCCTTATTCATCTTTTCCCTCCTACCATTCCTCCATATACTATACCTAATTCAGATAATACAAATTGAGACCTCCAAATCAGGTATGTTTTCTTTATATCATCGATGTATTCATCCTACTGTCCTCTTTAATTAATTTGCAGTTAAACCTGATTTTATGAATCAGCAATACTATATATTTCTTATTATGGTTCCCCATTTAACAATTTGATTTGTGGTTGTATTATATGACTATAGTACAGTTCATTCTCTTATCCCTATCGATTTCTCTCCTTCAAACCATGTTTGTATCCTCAGTATTTTATTCATACTGTCAGTAGGTTGTTGATTTCGAAATATGATGTCTTATATCAGTTGTTTACTCCTTTCCATTCAGATTAATAACTGACTATTTCATTATTCCTCTATCTGATATAGTTGCATTTAATGATTTTTTATCCACCGTGATGGATGACACTGGACAACTTCTTCGTGAACCCCCTCCCATAAATGATACCTAATTCTGATACAGTACAAATTGAGACATCCACAGCAGGTATGTTTTCCTTATATTGTCTAACTATTCTATATACTGACCTATTTGATTTAATTTTAGTTAAACATGATTTACTGATGCAGTAATACTATACATATCCTATCATGGTGCCCCATTTAACCCTACCCCTAATATTCTTGGCTTCAACTATGATTCTCAGTAGGCATTATTTTTATTTCCTCATTGCATCAATGTCTGATGCATCTTCTGGTGTGTGTATCTTATTCTATTCATATTTCGTATTTCCAGAATGATTTTTATACATTTAATATATAAATAATTGGTGTCATTTTTTTCAGAAATTACATTCATGGTAGACATATTATTTGGGTTTCAAATATATAGTATCTGTACTCTTATATCATTACTATATAACTTTATTGTGTTTATTTACATGTATGTTGAATAAAAATATAAAAATTATAAACATGAAAGAACCATGTATATGTAAAGAGGAAGGCTTCAAAGAAGACTACTCAAACATCAACGACAAACAGGTTGTATTATTTCTATTTTGTTCACCATAAACAGTTCTATTATTTTTCATTCTACAACTATTAATAGGCACTATTTTTTAACTTTTATATGATCAATATGACTTGAAAATATTAATGCAACTGAACCTCTATCACCTACAAGAAGCATGAAAAGTGGATCACAAATGTCATTGTCACCTACAGTCAGTGATGGTAACTACAATTAACAATGCTGACTATTTTTTTTCTTTCATTATGAAAACCACATTATCATACCCTTGAAAAACTATCATATATCTGTAAAATGGTATATATTTTTATTATAATTTCACTATTACATGATCATCATCTATTGAAAACTATTCTATATACAGCTCAAACAATAACACCATTTAAACCGCTTTCAAAATCAGTGACATAGGAAGCAAAATCTTTGGTCACATGAACCCGGTAAAATTGAATTGGGACTCTACTTTGAACCTGGGAACCGGTTTGACTACGATGATCTTCATCAATTTCATTCCCATGGTTCATATTTCATTGACTCATCGTGTTGAAGATGCATCCTGTATAAGTTGTATTTTCATCTATATCTAATTTTTGTCGTACTTATCCACTTATGTTATTCATTTCACTCTATTCATACAATATTGCCACATATTTATTCAATACATATTCTTTTATGCTGTTTACATCATTCTTACATCCATCATTTCTATAAGTATATTGTTTCTTTATTATAATTAAAATTGGTGAATGTATAAAAATTATATGCATCTATTAAATGCTTATTTATTACCCACGCTAGCTTTGACAGATAATATAGATATTGTGAAGGAATCAACACTTGAATCATTGGCTCTGTATGTACAAACCATTTTAAAAAACAATGTATTTAATTTGTGTTCAATCTTATTACTTCTCGATTAATGTAAAGTTACTTATGTTTATAATGAGTTTTCGAATCAATCATATCTAATTTTATTTATTATTGTGTTATGAAATCACATTAATCAATTTTCTACTAACCCATTGTAGGTATTGCGTGTAAAATTTATTTAGGTCTCTACTTCAAACCTGGGAACTGGTTTGACTATGATGGCCTTCATCAAGTTCTTTTACATGGTTCATATTTTTTTGACTCTCATCCTATTGTAGGTGCATCCCATATAAGGTGTTTTTTGTTCATGTGTACATTGTGACATATTTTTACCTTTTATGTTATTCATTAAAATCTATTTAGAAAAAAAATTCCATATTAAAATACAATACATATGCTTTTATGAGGTTCACTTCATTTAGAAATCCATCATTTCCATATGTATAATGTCAAATTATTATAATGGGGCTTTGGTAGATTTATAAGACTTCTATCCACCCATTAAATTCTTCTTTATTACATACAACAGCTTTTAATAATGATGTAGATATTTGTGAAGGAATCAACACCTCAATTTTTTGCACCGTAACTACAACCCATTCTGGTAAACAAAGTATTCAATTTGTGTTCAATATTATTACAACACCATTAATCATTAGTTATTTATGTTTCCAAGGAGTTTTTGAAGCATTAATATCTAATTTTGTAAATTCATGTGTTATGAAATCTATTTTAACCATCTTTACTAAAATGTTATAGGTATGAACCTGGGTTAAGGGGTGTCAAATAAGAGTATAATATCAAGGTACTGTTTCAATTCTGAACACAATCGATGGTAAATTTATTAGCTATCCATGATGAATTGTGATTTATTCTTAATTTCTCAAATAACAACCATTTAATTTGTATGTACTATCAGTGATTATTTTTTTCATTATTCATCGTACATTTTTTCCTATAGTTTCATGAAGCTGAATCATATATTCCCAATGGATCAAGATATTTACATAAATTTCAGACATCCATGCATGATGTTTTTGGAGATAATGTCCCTGTATGACTAAAAATCTTAATTAGGTTCTTTATTCATGCCATTTTTTACAATTTTTATTTTATGACATATATTTAACACTTCATTTTAGAGTATTTTTAAATAACATGTGCAATCCTCATAATTAGTCTTGTAACACCTCAAGCTTCTATGGTACGCTTCTCTTTGAATAATGTGATAGCGTGTGTTGTACGCAACACCGAGTTCTAACACACCATAACTAATCAAACTAGCCGTTATGAATAGTAATACCTACTTTTTGAAATTATATATATTTTATATTTGAAAATGGACTTCATTTTTGGATTCGGAATATCGAATTTAGCCTAGGGTGAAATTTTGGTACATTTCGGATAACTTTCATATTTTGATGAATAGTGAAAATTACTAAATTTTAATTAAAAACAACTTTTTTAATCAAAACAATTAATAGTGATAAATTGTGAATTTGAGTGGTTTTAAAGTATATTTAGAATATATTTTTACCATTTAATATAATCTTGATCATTGGACATAATTTTACAATTAAACCGAACATAAACAAGTGTCAATCTTTTGATAGTTATTATCTCTTAAAAACACGCTTTTTGTTTTGACAGCGGGAATTAATTTTAAATTAATTTCTGCCACTTCTGTGTTTTGAATTTAGAAAAATGGATTCCATATTTGGAATCAGGATGTTCAAATTGTGTAAATAGGTAACTTTTATTTTTAGACATTTTAAATAATTACTGCGGTAAATATTTTATTTACCATGGTTAAAGGGTAAATCCGGTAAATAAGGGTTAAAAAATAATATTATAATAATACAAAATTACCCTAAAACGTGTCCTAACCTTATTGGTGGACACATACCCGACCATGGGCATCCTTGGGTCAATTTGGGGACCCCTTGGAGCCACTTGTATGTGGTAGGGACACTTTATATTAATAAAGTTAAAATAAAAATAAAAATGGCATAAGCTTACATCTTTTAGAAGAACAATTTTTACATAGGGTTATACATGTTGGATTTTCGATTATAAATATTAATTAGAAAGATAAAAAGATTTCCTACATAATGATATTTTATTTATAATTTTTAGACATTATATAATTTATTTTATTTATGACACAATGATGATGCAGTAATTACTAAAATAGTGAAAAATAAAAATAATTGATCTTATAAATACCCAAATAATTATAATATGAAACTTTTAATGAATTAAACTAATTTTCTAGGCTAATATGATATATTAGGATTGATTTAATGGACTTTTTTCGAAGTAATCAATCTGTTATGAGTTTCACAAAAATCAACTATTGAATAGTGTCAAAATTGACATAAAAGAGTTCTTAAAACAAATATTATATTATTAATTGATATTAAATTCCTAAAAATCTAAGGTTCGGCCAAGAGACTTATATTATGATAGGTTAATCATTAATGGACCACTTGGGGGTCTCTTGGATGTATATAGTAAGTTTATTAACCATATTATATAAAAATACAAAGAGACATTGTAAAAGTGAAACTAATTAACTTAGAGTTAATACTTAAAGATAAGGTTAATATAAGTACCCAAACCTGTCTAAATTCTATTGGATGAGTTGTTTTCGACCTATCCCCACCTCATCCTTTGAATAGTCAACTTTGAAGCCTTTTTAAACCGAATATGAATTTATTATAAATTAATATTTCTAACTTTTCCAAAGGTGCCCCTCACCCCTCTTATAAAAGGGCACTCCTCCTTCTCATTTCTTCACACCTTCAAAGCCTTTTGGTTCGGCCAAACTCTGCCCAAATACTCTCCCAACATCCCTCAATACAACCTAGAGGCCTTAGTTTGATCAGAAAGCCAACCTAAGGAGCCCTTTTGATCAAATCAAAAGGAAGAACCCGAAGTAGAGGTAATGATTTCACCACCCTTTTCTAAGTTCATTTCTTCTTCCACTTCTTCTTCCTTTGTTCTTACCATTATGAAATAATAACTCCAGTATCTCACATATACTGTGATGTTATTATAAATATGGTACAATCATATTCAGTATTCTATCCACCCTTTGAATAACATGTCACCATACGTGCGTACGTACGGCTTACCGTCTCCACGTCGTGGTGTAATTGTTATTCAATATAATATTATTTGGATGGGTATAATAATGATGTGTAACTCATGTAAATAATAAATATAACATGTTAATGATTCTTTATATATGATATACCATCCATTTATATATTATTTTAATATCAAAAGAATGATATTGTCGCTCGTGCGTACGTACGGACTACCGTCTCCACGAACGCGATGAGATTCATTCTCCATCGTAACCATTAAAGCGTAATTATCATTTTATGATTTAAAAATGATGTTTAAGGACTTGATATCATTCTGAATATGAATAATATACAACATATCTTTTACAAACATGTCTTACGTAACAATACATATGAAAGAAAACAAGTAAGTTAACACCCGAAACAACGATAATACTAAGATATTATTATCAAATCAATATTAAAAGATCATATATGATATCATATTAATGTATATGATTCTTGTATAATTTAATAACAATTATTTCACCATTATATAGGAGGTTAACCTACCACAACCAAAGAAAATTACAAGGTAAGGGGTTTTCATCTCACTCCTTATTCCCGTGAGATTCATGCCATATTGCCACCATCACCTTTTGTGTGGTGTATATACTGCCCATAATTATATTCTTTGTGTAATACACTCTAATTTATGTGTATTTACATATTCATTGTATGATACCTCTTTCATGGGTTGTATGATTCATAAGTTACCAAATTGGTAAGGGTTATTTCACAATCTCTTCATTATCCGAGGTTGTTTATATGTAATAATCTACTGGGATCTCTTTATCATCCACATCCATGTTTCTTAAAAATGTATTTCAAAACATTTTTACTATTTACAAGAATATGGGTTAAAGTCATTTATACCCTTTTTTGACTTTTTATAAGAGGTTTATAAAGGAATCTTTCCGTCGTTTTCAAAACAAGGTCCTTTTTAACCTTTTCGACAGAATTGAGGTAAGAATGTTTTTTTTAAATTATACGGCAGGTGCGGTTATTTTACGCCGTTATAAAATCTTCAAAGCTTTCCTTACAAGCTTATAAGAATATTTTCAAAGAAAATGTTTTATTTTATATGGATCTTAAATGATTTCAAAATAAAAGGAGATATTTCTTTAAAAAGAATTTTGATTTCATCTATGTCAACATCCTTTGATGGATTTTAAGATTATTTGAAGTTTATTTATTATGATACAAAACTTCTATATTGTATTGATGGTTTTGTGATATGTTTGACTGTGGATGTGCTATTTTTATACCATTCATAGTTTATTGTGAAAGTATTGACATTTCGTATGCTAGTTTTAATACGAATGTTTATGTTATGTTTAAACCTTTTCATATGGGAATGCATTGGACTTAATAAGTGACGGGTGGAGCCCGCTATAGCTCCTCGATGCATCGGTAGGTCTCATGAGACAAACTAGTGTCTTGGCACAAGGCCTTGACAAAATCTTATTTGTAGTCTTGGCACGAGGCCTTGGCTATGTGGTTATGATAGTCTGGCATTATGCATTCCAACATTATGAAAGTGGTTATTTATTTTTGCATGTGATTATTCGATTAGTGGAATATCCATGTGAATAAGTAAATGGCATTATTTCATTTTATTTATGCCATACCATGTTGAAAGTTCATGTTTAAAAGGCTTTTGTTTTAGTTATACATTGCCTTAAATGTTTATTCTTATTGATGAAAGTTTCCGCTATATTGTTATCCTTACTGGGCATTTGAGCTCACCCCTTTTCTATGTTATATTTTTCCCAGGAAGTGAAGATGTAAGTTATGAATGACCTGCAGGGATATTATGCGGGGATTGTAGTGTGGACTGTGGAAACATTATGTTGTTGTAGTAGTTTTTGATTTTATGATGTAATGTAAAACTTATGAATATATCTAGTGTTTCCAAGGCTACTAAACCAATCGGTCTTTCGAGATTTGATCTTTCTTGTGATCATGCCAATGTTACGAAGTAATTCACCGACTCTGGGCAGCTGGGGTCAGGGCGTTACAGTTGGTATCAGAGGAAGTTTAGTACAAACCTTGGAAGCTAGATTTAGATAAACTCTGATTGGAGCACGTAGACCTAAGATGAACTTTGAGGATTAGTATAGAAGAACTTCCTAGAATTTTGGTATTGTAGTGATTTTGTGAGTTTTCCGAGCAATACATCCCTGTCTGGATACGAGCAGGTAGAGGCGGCTCTGGCACAGATGTACCTAGGGGTAAAACCCGAAAACACCGCTTTGAGCTAGACTCGAACGGGAACTGGTGCACGACAACGGGCCTTGCTGCACTCTTGGTTACGACACTCCCGGGGGATATGCTTAGGATAACTCTCATTATCTTTACAAATCATTATGAAGGGTTTATGAGTATATACTTCCTCAAAGAAAAACATTTTTATGATTATGGATTATATCCATAAATAGTTCAATTTATGTTAAGTGTTTTATAAGTATGGGATTATGTATTTTGATGCATAAACTGATCTAGTTTATGCCATTTTTTTTAGAAATGGCGCCTAGTGGAAGAAATGGAAACCGTATCAATGCACGCACTCCATGTAGGTATTTCCCTCCTGCTCAAGATAATTATAGTGGGGCTGGTGATGCAACTGGTGCTGATCAGCTAATCACCATACTGGGACAACTTACTCAGGTTATGAATAATAACCATACCCGTATGGAGCACCCTGATCCGCAGCGTAGAGGATCAATGTTAGATCGATTCATGAGACAACAACCACCAACGTTCAATGGAAGTACAAATCCCTTAGTAGCTGAGCAATGGATATTTTCCCTAGAGAAAATATTTCAGGCTTTGGGGAGTAGTGAAAGGGAAAAAGTTACCATGGCAGTTTACCGCCTCACTGGAGATGCTGATCAATGGTGGTCATTGATTCAAAACATGAAGGAAGATGATGAAGTATCAAACATGGAATGGAGGGAGTTCAAAGATCTGTTTTTAGAAAAATACTTTCCTCGCGACCATCGAGCAGATATGGAAAGGCAATTTCTGAGTCTGAGACAAAAGGAGGATGATAATGTCACAAAGTATGAGGCTATCTTTACAAGGTTAGCGAGGTATGCTGGAGATTATATTCGCAACCCAAGAAGTAAGATTGATCGTTTCTTTGATGGGTTAAAACCATTTCTCCGTCGAGCATTAGTCTCACAATCCTTTTCGTCGTACGAAGACATTGTCTCATGTGCTATCAAGACCGAAAAAGAATTCTCTAAGTCTTATGACTTTAAAGCGAACCAAGAGAAGAAGAGACCTGCTGATCAATCTGGGAATGGAAATAAGGGGAAGAAGGGAAAGGTTGAATATCCATCTTGTGGTAAATGCGGGAAGAAACATCCTGGTACTTGCTTGAAGGGAATGGGAGTCTGTTACAAGTGTGGTGAAAAAGGCCACCAAGCTCATGATTGCAAGGGGAAGAAGGAAGCTGCCAATGTTCAGTGCTACAATTGCAGGGAGATGGGGCATTATGCAAATGCATGTCCTAAGCGTCAGGAGAACTTACCTCAGAAAAGGCCAAGGGATCAAGGCCAGGCTTATGCTATCACTACTGCTGAGGTAGAAACTCCGAAAGACGTGGTGGCAGGTAATTTAATGGTTTCCTCAAGTTTAGCAAATGCATTATTTGATTCTGGATCATCGCATTGTTTCATATCTTCCCAGTTTGCTAAGAAAATTAGATATTTCCAATTTGATTTAATAAGGGAGTTGTCAGTTAAAACTCCTAAGGGAAGTATCGTTGCAACAAAGTTTTGTGAATCAGTCCCCATTAGAGCACATAAATTTTCTTTATCTGCTGATTTCATCGTCATACCTATGATTGAGTTTGATATAATCCTCGGTATGGACTGGCTTTCGGACTATGATGCGAAGATTTATTGTAAGAAGAAAGAGGTTACGATTCATGATGATAATGATAAGGAGCACCTTATTTTTAGAGCAGAATCATCACCACCTAATTCTTATTTAGACCCACCCCCAGTAGCTCAACTTAATTCAATTATTGGGAAGGAAGAGAATGAAGTAACTATCGGTGAGGAAAGGAATGTTCAAATAGAGGATGTACCTGTTGTGAAAGAATTTGTAGATGTATTTCCGGAAGATTTACCTGGACATCCTCCAGAACGAGAAGTTGAGTTTTCTATTGATTTGATTCCTGGATCAAGGCCTATATCGAAGACCCCTTATAGAATGGCCACTGTAGAGTTAGTCGAACTAAAGAAACAACTAGAGGAATTGAGTAATAAGGGATTTATTCGCCCTAGTGTTTCTCCATGGGGAGCCCCTGTTCTTTTTGTTAAAAAGAAAGATGTATCTATGAGGTTATGTATCGATTACAGGGAGATCAATGCTATAACGATAAAGAACAAGTATCCCCTACCTCGTATTGATGATTTATTTGACCAACTGCATGGAGCTCAATACTTTTCAAAGATTGACCTTCGATCTGGATACCATCAGTTGTGTGTAAAGAAGGAAGACATTCCGAAAACAGCATTTCGAACCAGGTACGGGCATTACGAGTTTACTGTAATGCCGTTTGGATTGACTAATGCACCCTCTGTATTCATGGATCTGATGAATAGAGTTTTCAAGGAGTATCTCGATGAATTTGTGGTGGTATTTATTGATGATATCTTGGTATACTCCAAAACCTACAAAGATCATGAAAATCACTTGCGCATTATCTTGAAGACTCTGAGGAGGCATGAATTATATGGAAAGTTTAGCAAGTGTGAATTCTGGCTTCAGGAGATTTCTTTTCTTGGCCATATTGTCTCTAAAGATGGAATCTCTGTTGATCCTTCTAAGACCAAGGCAATCCAAGAATGGCCAGCACCTACGAATATAACTGAGGTACGTAGTTTTATTGGCTTGGCAGGTTATTATCGACGTTTCGTCCAGAATTTTGCCCGATTGGCTAACCCATTAACGAAGCTCACACGTAAAGGGGTTAAATTTGTTTGGACAAAAGAGTGTGAAGAATGTTTCGAAGAACTGAAGAGAAGATTAGTCAATGCTCCTATATTGACTCTACCATCGGGGAATGATGGGTTCGTTATTTATAGTGATGCATCAAAGAAAGGACTTGGCTGTGTCCTTATGCAGAATGATAGAGTTATTGCCTATGCATCACGACAGTTGAAAATTCATGAACAAAACTATCCTACTCATGATCTTGAGTTAGCAGCTGTGATCTTTGCTTTGAAGATATGGAGGCACTACCTCTATGGTGAAAAATGTGAGATTTATACTGATCACAAGAGTTTGAAGTATATTTTCTCACAAAAAGAACTCAACATGAGGCAAAGGAGATGGCTTGAATTACTCAAGGATTATGATTGCACGATACACTACCACTCGGGGAAAGCAAACAAAGTAGCAGATGCTTTGAGCAGAAAAGACCATGGAGTTCTGAACATGATGAGAATTGAAAGGGATCCAATTTTCATGGATCTAGAGAAGATGGACATGGGAATAACCAGGGAACGTGAAACATCAATGCTTTTTCAAATGGTTGCCAAACCATATTTACTAGAAAGGATTAAGAGTTCTCAGACCGATGATGAAGAATTTCAGAAGAAGATTAAAGCTGTGAATGATGGGAGATTGAGAGACTTTGAGTATGAAGATGGAATTTTGAAATTCGGGAAGAGACTTTGTGTTCCCAATATACCTGATCTAAAAAGGGAATTGCTGGATGACGCTCATAGTTCCAATTTCTCTATACACCCTGGGAGCACCAAAATGTATAGGGATTTGAAGGAACATTTTTGGTGGGACAACATGAAGAGGGAGATTGCTGATTTTGTGTCAAGATGTATGGTTTGTCAACAAGTGAAAGCTGGAAGGCAACAGCCTGGAGGAGTCATGCAACCTATTCCCATACCGGAGTGGAAATGGGACAATATTACGATGGACTTTGTCATGGGGCTACCAAAGACTCCTAGAAGGAACGATGCAATATGGGTTATTGTTGATCGTCTTACCAAGTCAGCACATTTTCTTGCTATATGAGAAGATCTACCCCTGGAACGTCTAGCAAGACTATACATTAATGAAGTTGTGAGACTTCATGGAGTACCCCTATCAATTGTTTCGGATCGTGATCCCCGTTTTACTTCAAGGTTTTGGAAAAGTCTTCAGAAATCCCTTGATACTGAACTTCATTTGAGCACTGCTTACCACCCTCAGACAGACGGACAATCAGAACGGACTATTCAGACCTTAGAAGACATGTTGAGATCTTGCTCACTTGATTTTCAGGGTATGTGGGATCAATATTTACCTCTGGTAGAATTTTCCTATAACAATAGCTTCCATTCGAGTATACAAATGGCACCATATGAAGCGTTATACGGAAAGAGATGTCGTACACCAACCTGTTGGGATGACGTTGGTGAAAGAAAACTTGTAGGCCCAGAACTGGTGGAGGAAACGGTGGAAAAGGTGAAGGTAATCCAAAATCACATCAAAGCAGCTCAAAGTAGGCAGAAGAGCTATGCCGATAATCGAAGGAAGGATTTGGAATTTCAAGTTGGTGATCATGTTTTTCTGAAGGTATCTCCGTGGAAGGGAGTCATACGTTTTGGTAAGAAAGGTAAATTGAGTCCCAGGTACATCGGACCTTTCGAAATTCTAGAACGAATTGGGGCTGTAGCTTACCGATTGGCAATGCCGCCAAGTCTCTCCAAAGTTCACGATGTGTTCCATGTATCTCTGTTGAGAAAATACATGCCTGACCCAACGCATGTACTCACCTATGAGGAATTAGAACTGGAACCCGATCTTTCCTATTGTGAAGAGCCCGTCAGGATTCTTGATACAAGAGAACAAGTACTGAGAAACCGGACGACGCGTCTGGTAAAAGTTTTGTGGAGAAATCATAAGATGGAAGAGGCAACGTGGGAACCCGAGGAACTTATGATGAAGAACCACCCGAGTCTTTTTATGCAGTAATACCTTAGAAATTGCGAGGACGCAATTATTTGAAGGAGGGGAGAATGTAACACCCCAAGCTTCTATGGTACGCTTCTCTTTGAATAATGTGATAGCGTGTGTTGTACGCAACACCGAGTTCTAACACACCATAACTAATCAAACTAGCCGTTATGAATAGTAATACCTACTTTTTGAAATTATATATATTTTATATTTGAAAATGGACTTCATTTTTGGATTCGGAATATCGAATATAGCCTAGGGTAAATTTTGGTACATTTCAGATAACTTTCATATTTTGATGAATAGTGAAAATTACTAAATTTTAATTAAAAACAACTTTTTTAATCAAAACAATTAATAGTGATAAATTGTGAATTTGAGTGGTTTTAAAGTATATTTAGAATATATTTTTACCATTTAATATAATCTTGATCATTGGACATAATTTTACAATTAAACCGAACATAAACAAGTGTCAATCTTTTGATAGTTATTATCTCTTAAAAACACGCTTTTTGTTTTGACAGCGGGAATTAATTTTAAATTAATTTCTGCCACTTCTATGTTTTGAATTTAGAAAAATGGATTCCATATTTGGAATCAGGATGTTCAAATTGTGTAAATAGGTAACTTTTATTTTTAGACATTTTAAATAATTACTGCGGTAATATTTTATTTACCATGGTTAAAGGGTAAATCCGGTAAATAAGGGTTAAAAAATAATATTATAATAATACAAAATTACCCTAAAACGTGTCCTAACCTTATTGGTGGACACATACCCGACCATGGGCATCCTTGGGTCAATTTGGGGACCCCTTGGAGCCACTTGTATGTGGTAGGGACACTTTATATTAATAAAGTTAAAATAAAAATAAAAATGGCATAAGCTTACATCTTTTAGAAGAACAATTTTTACATAGGGTTATACATGTTGGATTTTCTATTATAAATATTCATTAGAAATCTAAAAAGATTTCCTACATAATGATATTTTATTTATAATTTTTAGACATTATATAATTTATTTTATTTATGACACAATGATGATGCAGTAATTACTAAAATAGTGAAAAATAAAAATAATTGATCTTATAAATACCCAAATAATTATAATATGAAACTTTTAATGAATTAAACTAATTTTCTAGGCTAATATGATATATTAGAATTGATTTAATGGACTTTTTTCGAAGTAATCAATCTGTTATGAGTTTCACAAAAATCAACTATTGAATAGTGTCAAAATTGACATAAAAGAGTTCTTAAAACAAATATTATATTATTAATTGATATTAAATTCCTAAAAATCTAAGGTTCGGCCAAGAGACTTATATTATGATAGGTTAATAATTAATGGACCACTTGGGGGTCGCTTGGATGTATATAGTAAGTTTATTAACCATATTATATAAAAATACAAAGAGACATTGTAAAAGTGAAACTAATTAACTTAGAGTTAATACTTAAAGATAAGGTTAATATAAGTACCCAAACCTGTCTAAATTCTATTGGATGAGTTGTTTTCGACCTATCCCCACCTCAGCCTTTGAATAGTTAACTTTGGAGCCTTTTTAAACCGAATATGAATTTATTATAAATTAATATTTCTAACTTTTCCAAAGGTGCCCCTCACCCCTCTTATAAAAGGGCACTCCTCCTTCTCATTTCTTCACACCTTCAAAGCCTTTTGGTTCGGCCAAACTCTGCCCAAATACTCTCCCAACATCCCTCAATACAACCTAGAGGCCTTAGTTTGATCAGAAAGCCAACCTAAGGAGCCCTATTGATCAAATCAAAAGGAAGAACCCGAAGAAGAGGTAATGATTTCACCACCCTTTTCTAAGTTCATTTCTTCTTCCACTTCTTCTTCCTTTGTTCTTACCATTCTGAAATAATAACTCCAGTATCTCACATATACTGTGATGTTATTATAAATATGGTACAATCATATTCAGTATTCTATCCACCCTTTGAATAACATGTCACCATACGTGCGTACGTACGGCTTACCGTCTCCACGTCGTGGTGTAATTGTTATTCAATATAATATTATTTGGATGGGTATAATAATGATGTGTAACTCATGTAAATAATAAATATAACATGTTAATGATTCTGTATATATGATATACCATCCATTTATATATTATTTTAATATCAAAAGAATGATATTGTCGCTCGTGCGTACGTACGGACTACCGTCTCCACGAACGCGATGAGATTCATTCTCCATCGTAACCATTAAAGCGTAATTATCATTTTATGATTTAAAAATGATGTTTAAGGACTTGATATCATTCTGGATATGAATAATATACAACCTATCCATTACAAACATGTCTTACGTAACAAAACATATGAAAGAAAACAAGTAAGTTAACACCCGAAACAACGATAATACTAAGATATTATTATCAAATCAATATTAAAAGATCATATATGATATCATATTAATGTATATGATTCTTGTATAATTTAATAACAATTATTTCACCATTATACAGGAGGTTAACCTACCACAACCAAAGAAAAGTACAAGGTAAGGGGTTTTCATCTCACTCCTTATTCCCGTGAGATTCATGCCATATTGCAACCATCACCTTTTGTGTGGTGTATATACTGCCCATAATTATATTCTTTGTGTAATACACTCTAATTTATGTGTATTTACATATTCATTGTATGATACCTCGTTCATGGGTTGTATGATTCATAAGTTACCAAATTGGTAAGGGTTATTTCACAATCTCTTCATTATCCGAGGTTGTTTATATGTAATAATCTACTGAGATCTCTTTATCATCCACATCCATGTTTCTTAAAAATGTATTTCAAAACATTTTTACTATTTACAAGAATATGGGTTAAAGTCATTTATACCCTTTTTTGACTTTTTATAAGAGGTTTATAAAGGAATCTTTCCGTCGTTTTCAAAACAAGGTCCTTTTTAACCTTTTCGACAGAATTGAGGTAAGAATGTTTTTTTTAAATTATACGGCGGGTGCGGTTATTTTACGCCGTTATAAAATCTTCAAAGATTTCCTTACAAGCTTATAAGAATATTTTCAAAGAAAATGTTTTATTTTATATAGATCTTAAATGATTTCAAAATAAAAGGAGATATTTCTTTAAAAAGAATTTTGATTTCATCTATGTCAACATCCTTTGATGGATTTTAAGATTATTTGAAGTTGATTTATTATGATACAAAACTTCTATATTGTATTGAAGGTTTTGTGATATATTTGACTGTGGATGTGCTATTTTTATACCATTCATAGTTTATTGTGAAAGTATTGACATTTCGTATGCTAGTTTTAATACGAATGTTTATGTTATGTTTAAACCTTTTCATATGGGAATGCATTGGACTTAATAAGTGACGGGTGGAGCCCGCTATAGCTCCTCGATGCATCGGTAGGTCTCATGAGACAAACTAGTGTCTTGGCACAAGGCCTTGACAAAATCTTATTTGTAGTCTTGGCACGAGGCCTTGGCTATGTGGTTATGATAGTCTGGCATTATGCATTCCAACATTATGAAAGTGGTTATTTATTTTTGCATGTGATTATTCGATTAGTGGAATATCCATGTGAATAAGTAAATGGCATTATTTCATTTTATTTATGCCATACCATGTTGAAAGTTCATGTTTAAAAGGCTTTTGTTTTAGTTATACATTGCCTTAAATGTTTATTCTTATTGATGAAAGTTTCCGCTATATTGTTATCCTTACTGGGCATTTGAGCTCACCCCTTTTCTATGTTATATTTTTCCCAGGAAGTGAAGATGTAAGTTATGAATGACCTGCAGGGATATTATGAGGGGATTGTAGTGTGGACTGTGGAAACATTATGTTGTTGTAGTAGTTTTTGATTTTATGATGTAATGTAAAACATATGAATATATCTAGTGTTTCCAAGGCTACTAAACCAATCGGTCTTTCGAGATTTGATCTTTCTTGTGATCATGCCAATGTTACGAAGTAATGCACCGACTCTGGGCAGCTGGGGTCGGGGTGTTACAAGTCTTCAGGATATTATCTTGCCATGAACATCATGAACTGAACAAATATTTTCTTAAGAGGGGATTCGAGTTATTCTTGTAGGTTACTGCATCCCATCAGTAATATTTTTAATTACATCTATATTAAGCCATTTTAATTTTTCAAATATTCAAATAATGACGATCATGTTTAAAAATATCGATGGTCAAGTTTAAAATAAGGTGATTTTAGAATTCATTTCTTAGCCTTATTATCCACTATGTTCCGCATCATATTAACTTTCTTTTTGTTCAAAATTTTGATTATGGACAATGCATATTATTACATTGATCATCATCCATTTTATGCCATTTATTTGTAATTGAAACTTTTCTTTATTTGTTTTACATTAATGGTTCAGAAGATCACAGTTTAATGTCACAAGTACAGGTAATGAATTATGCTTTTGAAGGTAATATAAAAAAATATAATTCCAGACATGTTTTTAATTCTTTCAATTATATTAAAATTCTCATTTTATAACAAGAAATTTACCATTTTCTCTTATATTTAATGATCATTAGTGCATACATCATAATCATTATGCTAGATCTTTCCATCTCATTTTATCATGATTTTATTGAATCTGTTATTTAGAGTTGATTAATGTTAAAGTTGTAGGTTATTGTGGACAGTCATTTTGTGAAGATGAAAGACATTCTGATTGTGGGTTATATGACATCCTATTACAACTATGTCTATTAATTTTTTTTACCATCTACACTATATATAATTTAATGTAATCATCATAATTGAGATTTTCAATTATTAAAATTGTAGAAATGCTGAAGTCTCTTTCATTAAGATATTATTATGCTACCATGTTTTTTATGTACTGACTACCCACTCTGATCATTTTTAAAACTCATATTCCATTATATTGAGTTTTTACTACACACTCCCATCAAACATTTTATGGATCATTCATGCCGATATATTTTTTCTCTTTGATTTTATATTTATATTCTATAAAACATATATCTATATTTACTTAATTAACGATTTTTTAAATATTTTTAACTAATTTTTTTCTCACATTTCATTGAAATGGGATGCATGGATTAGTTTTATTTAGTCTCAATGCATGAGAATCAGTCAAGAACACGCAGTGACGATGGCAATGATATAGTATGGAAATATTTTATTTTAAGAAATTTTATGCACTAATATGTATTTTCATATTCTGTATGTACATAATATTTTTACATATTTGGATTAGTTTATATTGTCATAGGAATTGTTTTTAGTGAATCTTCATGATTTAGCATTATGATTGACCATAAAAATGTAATATTCATTCTATTTTTTCCATTTAAATTAATTATAAAACAAAGAAAACATTATTGTATTATTCATTTTATCCTTGTATGATAGGAACATGAAAGAACAAGATTATTAGGAGTCATTTTCAACACTAAAGATGGTTATGTTGCAATAAATGTAAATATTTCATCTACTTAGGCATGATTTTTATATTTTAATTCACTACTATTTTTATAAAATCCTTTAAACAAAAAATAATGATTTTTCTCATGTCATATGCATTTCCTCTGATTATCACATATCCTTTGTTTCTTCTTATCTATTGGAAACTGTTAGAATTTAGCTTAGATGAATTTATTAGTCAATATTATCTGCTACATTTTCATTAATGCT
Source organism: Viscum album (assembly GCA_963277665.1). Lineage (NCBI taxonomy): Eukaryota > Viridiplantae > Streptophyta > Magnoliopsida > Santalales > Viscaceae > Viscum > Viscum album. The sequence goes on from OY728143.1 coordinate 223,356,484, forward strand.
ATATCCACTTTTTATCTACTCATATAATAGTGTAATAATAAACTATAAAACACATCCAGTTTTATGTCCACTCATATTAGAGAGTACTAATACATTGTAAAACATATTTCCCATTTTCTAATATGACATGTTTGTTTCCGGTAAAAATGGATTCCAAATTACTGATATTAAATTTTTTAAAATCTACATTGGTGGACTATATTGAAAATTTTTCAATTTTTCTACTCGTAAAGTGGTGGTCTATATTTCAAAATTTTCAATTTTTTTACAGCAACTGTGGTGGACTATATTGCAAATTCAACATTTTTGTGTGGGGATCCTCTTTAGAAAAAACTACCAGATCTTTCACGCAATTAGTAACATGAGTATCCAAACATTATTGTATTGTGTCTACAACCATAAGACTAACAAAAAATAAATTCTACCATTTCATTTATCACCATTTTTTCATTGAAAGTCATCTATATGTACTTACTGTTATGTCTCAATTATTTAAATTTATCATTCCAATTTTCATGTTTCATATTTCATTATTATTTTCTATAACCTAAACTGTATGTTACATTACTACTATTGTATCAAAAACTACAAGTACTCCAAAAAAATGTTTTTCTATGCTTTTTCATTTTACCATAACATTTTTAAAACATTCATAAGTTTTTAATCTATTAGAGAATTGTAAAAAAAGATCATTTACAGTTTTGTGTGTATGAATAAGAGAGGTACTAGTTATTAATAATCATGAGTTATAAACCAATATGAATAATAATAATTGGAATTACATCATACAGACAAGTTACATTGATGAAATCTCCACATCGATATATAATAATGTCATCTATCCTAAAAAAATAGTTTTCCAAATTTTAAGGTTCAATTTTCTATCAATATTTTTAAATTTTTTCTATTTATAGTTATGAATGTAATATGATAAGGTATTTCCTAAATATTGTTAAAATTATATAATATCGATGAGCACACATTTTTATGAAATAATTCATGAACAATGTGGGAGTTTTTATTGAGGTAATATAGCCAGGAATAATGGTGATTCCATTTATGGTTATGAGACACAATTTAGGGGCTCACATATTTTATTTGGATGATATTCTATATAAGGTACAATGGAATATTTGGAATGGTGTTTTCCCTATGATTATTTTTTGGAATTTACATCTAATAATAAAAATCGTTATTTTATAATTGTCATATTGCAAACCTCATGATGGGTGACTAATTTTTATTTTTGTTTTATAGTTATCCCATGTCATGAATTGGATAACAAGTTAATTTGATGAGTTAAATTATCTTAGGTCACATTATCATGGTTAACTTCATAACCATACACTTTTCATCTAATATTTCATTATTTTATAACATGAATGATAGAAAAAATGATATATATTATAATGAAACTATATTAACCAATATATTAAAAAAAATCAAATATAATGATCTATGGATTTATATTATTATGTTCAGACATTTTCAATATATGATGAAATTACATATCCATTTTGAGTGTGGTGAAATACAATTATAAATATGCAGTCACTACATTAACTAAACATGACTTTATATGGTAATTGTCATTTATGGATAGTTTTCATATACTAAATATTATGGTTTTTGTACCATTAATGATTTTTATGGTAATGGATTCCCATTAGAGAGAATAAAATTCTAATATGTTATTTGATATATAAACAATTTATCAAATTATCAGGTAAAAATTATTTTGAAGTCATTATCTATCTTATTCTGATGAATAAAACCATATATATTTCCTAAAATTATTTTTATTTTTTATAACACACATTCAAATTGAAAATACTATATATTTTACCATGTCCTTGAACTAGGGGATCTGAATTTAATAAGTATGAAAATGATTTTTCAATATAGATAACAATAAGTAATTACTTCCAGTAAAAATCTAGATAATTTTTATTAGATCATAGAACATTGGAATCCTCCAATAATTGAATTTTTTTAAAAAAATAATATTATGGTCAATTAATGGATCCATGATAAAATGTGGTTAGATCAAATGATTTGGAAAACAATATGGAACCTATGAGTCACAGTGTATTCCATAACTGAATAATCAAACAAAATATTTTCACATTGTGAAGAAAAAATATATGGATATAAATAAGACCGGTTTCCAATAAATGGTGAACCTTGTATAATCAGACTATTTTTTATCATTATATTGGTATATTATTTTATACAATAATGTTGTGTTGATTGGAAATTGATCTAGTTGTTTAGGAATATACATTGAAGATGTATAAATTATATTTCATACATTTCCATTTATGTGGAACAATTACATTTGAAAACATTATCAATATCCCATTAGTCTATGTGGCTCATGGTAAATGTCAGAGTTTATACGAAATAGAATATCATACACACTACATTAGTGCACTTGAATGAGATGTTGGAATGAAGAAATATTTATTTTTTACCACTAAAGAAATATGTGATAATTCTAATCAAGATAATTTTTTATTTTCAAAAATTAGTTGTAACATCAAATTCATAGATATATAAAAACAATCTACACAATTATCTTATTCATAAACAATATTACAGTGTATTTAAGAAATTATATATTTTGAAATTAAGACTTCGATTTGAAAACATTACACAAAATTGGCCTTATAGATTTATTCACCATCTTTAAAACATGGATTTCACTACCTAATAACAAAAAATGGTGGGTTTAAAATTTGGATTGACCGTTTAACAAGTTAAAAATTGATTCATCATGATGTATAATGAACTTTTTCCATTCAATGTATTCCCTATATTTTATATTCTTAATGGGTGTCTCACTGTCATTACAGGGGAGTACATTTATAAGTGTTAAAATATTGAGGTCTCACACTAATATGACTGAAAATGTATGGGATGAGTGAGCAAAAAAATTACTTTTTTTGAAATTTACACCATTAACCAACAAAATAATGATTTTTTATGTTTATTTGGTTCTATTTGATTTTTATAGAACATAAAACATAAGAATAAATGGAATTGGTTTCCCATTTCCTTGGGATAAACATGATTTATCCTTGATACCATATATATTAGGGTGATAGAAAATATAATTTGTTGAGGGTGTACAACATTGGAGATGATGATAGAAAAATAAACAGTACTTGAGGAGAGATGATATTATAGAAAACCCCAAAATCAAAAAAACATAATTTATGGTTATCATTATTTGATCAAAAGTAAGTATTTTTATATATCAAATCAATGGTGAGATACACATTTCATAAATTGTAAATATCACCAGCTTAAATAAAGACCTATAAGGTGGATTTAAAAATACCTATTGTTATGGAACATTGACCAATGATTAAATTTTTTTGAGATATATCTCTTGACACCAATGTAAAAAATAAAATTCAATTGAATTTTAATGAGGTAATGATGTCCTAACATAGAGTTTATAGATTCATATACATGGAATAATAGAAATTTAACATGTTTTTAGGAATGTGATAATAGATATAAGTCTCACTATGTATCGCATAATGGAATATTAATAAACATAATGATAAATAAAATTAAGATCTATAAATTCCTACTCATGTACAAAATATGGTCATAAAATTGATAGATTCAATTATTTGAGAAGAGGTACATAATATAGATAAGTATTGGAAGAAGCCTTAACATTAATAGATGTCGGGAGAGTAGACCAAATGACTATGTCTAGGCACAATATATAATTTTTAAACTATATATTTATATATCTGATAATTTGATAATAAACACATGAATAGTTTTTAGATGTTGGTGTTGATGGTGACTTACAATATAATATGACTGGTGTCCCCTTGTAAAAGGATCCAAAAAATTATCTATAGTTAAGGTGTCCCATTAAAATATATTTTTTATATATTGTAAGATCATATAACAAGGGTCTATATCCGATGAATTTTTTTTCCATGTTATGCATTCCCATACATAATTGTTTGATTTCATTAATAATGGACTAAAAAGGCAATATAGTTAATAAATTTTCAACAAGGAAGTGATGATATAAATTTTAAAATCATTAATAATTGGATTATATCATGTTGTTTTATTATTTCTTATACATGATATATCTCTATGTCAATTTATTTTAAAATTTTCATTGGGAGCCTCATTTTTATAATATAATTGATGTTACCATCATCATAGTGTCCAAATATTATGAACTACTAAGTTAAATCATAAAAGATGTGAAGGGGAAATTTCACATGTTTGATATATCATATGGTTTCTTATAATGAATTAATAGTTACATTTAATATATATAACCATTACTTTGGAGACAAAACATTATCTATAAACTCTTATTGTATGTTCATGAAAATCATGGGAGTTTAATTGAGAATTTTATGATTCGTGACACTATTTTCATTTGTTCTTCTATTTTTTCCTTCTTTTATTCCAATTTGTTTATAAAACATTAAATGATTGTAGATTATAAACATTAAATTTTATGATAAATTTTTATAGGAATATTTTTATATGTTTGATATATTTGGTTGTATGTAATCACATAGATAGATGCCTCATATTTCTTTTAATTATCTCCATGTTCATTGGATATATAATAAATTCACATATTATTATTTTAATTCACTATTGTCTAAATAATTCAATAATGGAATTCAATGAATTCAATGATTATTTAACAAACTGTTTCTTGGTTGTATGAATTAGGATTAAAGTGGGTATTTTTTTATTTGTAAAAATTCTTCAAAAAAAGTTCCTCAAAAGCTAGTACCATTAATTATGATAATGGTTTAATGAATCATAATGGGAGTAATGAAATAGGAATTCACAACAATGATCATGAACTAGTTTTTGAATTCATTGATAAGAATGATTTCAGAAAATATTATATATAAACTATTTGATGTAAATATGAACCATAATTAATTAGTTTTCATTGTTATGTAGGCTCTAATGACAAAAATTCAACATGTGGTGAAGTCAGCAATGTATAAGGTGGTTTCATGGGGTATTGGTGGTTCATGCATGTGGTTGGAACTGAACATCATATTATGTCACATAATGGTAAATTTTAGATACAATGAACCACAATGTGAATAATTCTTACACTCATTCATATTTGGTGGGGGATATATAACCACTTTTAGTGATAGAAATATCCCATTGTTTCAACAACCTAATAAAATCGAGTTTTTTTTTATAATTTTACTATAGTGGGATTCTATCATTAATTTACTTATTTTGGACTGGCAGTTATTTTGGAATATCAAATTGGGAAATATTTCATACAATTTTTTGAATTCCATAATTACCATATATTTTCAAAAATAAATATCACTTATTTTTCCTTGAGTATTCAATAATTTTACAAAATAAATGCCCATTGACCCTAATGGATTATTTTTTATGGAGAATAGATACAAAATCAACTTATTAAATTATTGGTATTAAATGTTTCCCTCATTGAACTTATTTTTTTATAATTTACATTACTATACACTTTTAAATTCATTATTCATATGTTTCGGAAAGGCTGAATAAGAAACGGAGATCTAAGAGTCTTAGTTAAGGTAAAATGGAATATATAATTATATTATCATATGACTGTATAAGATAATATTTACTCTGTTAAACAATGTACATCACATAATAAATAAATACCCAACATCTCTAAGGTCATAAGCATGTGTCCTGGAATAAAAATATTCCATTCTAAATGACATGATTCATAAGAGTGTAAAATCATCATAATTCAAGAACCATAATCTCATGTCATAAAATTGTGCCACCAACCTGGGAATATAAATGAATTTATCCATCAATTATAATTACCAAGACCTTCAAACATAGTTGATTTTTCCTCATCATTTATTTACTAATTTGGATAACCCCCATAAAATTGTCCCCCATTATGGATGAATAATATCAGCTTATCTCCAATTGTAGATCAAGACCATATACACATTCTGAGTTATTATATAATGGGATATATATCATTATCCAATTCACTGGAGGTTAATAAATTCACACACCACAACATAATAAATATCATATATATATATATATATATATATATATATATGTTTTTCACATGATAATAATATACTCATCATATTAGAATCCATGAAAAGAATTGGATTAAATGAACAATTCATCATTCCATAAACCATGGTAATGAAATTAGTTTCATTAAAATATTGTCATGATAAAAATAGATAATCTTGGTAATTAATAAAAACTATATTTTACTAACATACACCCAATAAATATTTTGTATCATTATTGGTTTACATCTTATATATAATATTAATTTGATGTAAAATCACATGGAATATATCATGAGGAAAAATAAATGTTTTAAATGTGAATACAAAGATACCATTCACATTTATAGTAATATCCAAATGAAACATTTTTAAAATGTGATGAAGAATAAATTTGATAAAATATGAAATAATTAAAATATGGTTACCAATGATTTAAATTTACCAAATAGAAGATTATAAAATATTTATTTAGAAAAATGATTTTTAGTATATAATTTTTTCAACCAAATAGATAAATAATTATGATTTTTCTTGTAAAATTTCATCTATTCTATTTAATATATGAATATATGAAAATGATAGTAAAAAATACATCCTCTATAAATAACCATATAATAATATATGATATTATTTTCAAAATATTTGGTCATAATATTTTATCATCAGAAACATAATCAATAACAATCATGAAAAACATTTATATTGTAATATTAAACCATTAAAACTTTGGTATTCATTTATTTATTCACCCCTTAAAATAAAAAACAATTTATTATAATATATAATATAATAACTTTTATTCATTAAAAACATTTAAAATGATATTTAAAGAGACATACAAAAGTAAGATCGGGGAATAACATAATTTATGTCCCAAAGAAGTCAATTTGAGACAAAAACCACCATCCATGAATCATGACATGCATTATACACATAGGATATTCGAGAATAGTAAATATTTATTTATTATAATTCTATTATAAAACCACAACCATATTATTCAATAAATATAAGATTTACATAAGGTATTTTATTACAAATTTATTAACGATTTATTTTGTGAAATTCAATTTAATCCTAATAACTATTACATTTTACATGAATAATTTTGCATGTCGTCATTGGTCTATCCATTATGATAATAGTTCCATAATATAATTAATTAGAAACCTGATATTAATAATATATATAATAATTAAATATTTATTTTCCTTTATCCAATATTGATATAGATAAAAAAAGATTTAGACATTTTTTTTGGTAATTTGACATATATACACATGAATAGAGTTTTCTGTTTATTGATTGATGAAACTAAATAATGATAAATATTTTATTAACATTATTGAATAATATTTTATTATACATCACATATTATCATTAATAACATCCTCAGAAACATTCATTTAAATAATGAATGAATCACATCAGTTTGTCTTGAATTAATATTTTATTCACAATAGTGACATAATATTATCATAGTGTAAAATAATGTATGAAACTTTATGTGATACTATAATTTATAAATTATAACTATTTAAAAAATAAAATATAGATATTTAAAATCCATAATTACATCCAAGTATGAGTAATTTTTATAAAATAAAATCTAGAATTGATCCAGATTCATTAGTTTGTTGTACACACATAGGAATTTTTTCATTCCCATTTAATGGAATAGTATATGGATGAGTCATGAAATTAACATAATAAAATATATTTATATATTATATACATATGATATTATATCTTCATGTTTTAAAATGAGTTTAACTATAAGAATAAAAAGAATAAAAAATTGTTAATGATTATTATATCATATTAAGTTAACCACCATAGTATTTTAACTAAATCATTCATAAGAGTGTTACTAATAAATATAAGGTCTCTATAATGATTATAAAAATTTATTGATGTATCTTTGGGAGTTATTAAACATAAATAATGGGTTTCAAACTATAATTATTTTAAGTGAAGAGGTGGACATTATACGTGGGGGAGATGACACTACAAGAATTTGAGAGAAAACAATATTGTACGTATATTTTTAAAATGAAATATTATTTAGGAAAATGGATACTTATCAAACCATATAGGTGAAATTGTCAAAAAATGTCTGGAAAATATTCTATGGAATATTTTATTGAAAATTTCATCCATTGTTTTTTTAGTTCAAACCATAATAAACCTATTTTATCCTTAACTATGGTAATTATTTTTTAATATTGTTTGAAATTAATTTGACAAAAATAGAAGTTAAAATTTTTATATATTTTCAATAATGATTATTTAAATTATGGAATCTTTTTTCCAAATTTCATTCAAATAATATTAAAATATAATTTAAATTTAATCCCATAAACAGAACAAAAATAAGTTGTTCCTAAGAGAAAATTTAAATAAGTCATGAATTTTTTAAAATCATAATTAAAAATTAAATTGAAACCACTGATATAAATATTATTAAAAAATAATTTCATTAAATGTATTTAGTATTAAATTGATATGAAAATATAATTATAGTTGAAAATTCATTAAATTAAATGGTTATTATTTAGAAAAAACATCAGTATGTTTTTACTGTTCATTATAATGATAATATTTTCCAAAAAATATCATAAATTTACTGAAATATAAATTTAAGTATTATATATAAATATGTTTTTATTTTTGAGAATAATTTTATAAATGTGTTTGAAATTATTTTCATTATTTTTTCGAAAAATTAAATAAAATTTTATTTATGAAAATATTGTTTTTTCATGTTCATGACGACTTCACTAAAAATAAAATACATGTTTCAAAATATTTTTTTTTATGATATATTTTTAAATATAAATTTTTTTTTAAAAAAATTCCTATTAAATTAACAAAATTTTAATTATAGGTTTAAATATTATTTATTAACTGACAATATTTATATTTTGTTGTGGTTTGTTAGAAATCTATGTTTTTTGTATCAAATGGTAATATAGAAATTAAATTTACATGAAATAAATTTTAAAACATAATGTGTTTAAAATATTATCTTTCTTGACATAACATGATGGTAGGTATTCACATTTGATAGGTTATATTAGAGGACTCGTCAAATTATATTTTTCATCAAAAATGGGGGTATTGGAAGCCTCTGCCTAAAATGACCTAGAATGTGTTATATTAAATTATCCATCCGTCCCATTTCATGAAATTTTATGAATATAAATCGAATTTTCCACATTATTGAGTAGTACACCATTTTCAAATTTAATGGGAACATTGAAAAATTCATATATTAGAAGATTGAATTTTTTTGAATAACATAACATGAGACACCATCGTCAAGGAAATAAATATGTCAACATCTTATTTTTTACACAAGAGTATATAAAAAAATTAAAATATAATGACATTTTAGTTACCATTGATCAACTTGAATATAATTAAAAAACTCACTCTTTACATGAAACCTCATTACCTCAATCATATGTTCCAATTCAAAGAATAATAGGGGGGATGAGTTTATAGCCTATTTTTTGGTGAATAATATATAATGGTGAAATGAAAACTATATGTGGGTCTGTGACAGAGTGATGAAGGAATATCCATAGTTTCCCTATTGAACATTTAAATTTCCTCCACATATAAATAGCACAAATAGATGAACCATCATATAGATTATTCCATTATGATAGTAATTCACATATGGATATATTAGAGTCAATTTAAATGTTAACATCTTTGTCAAATTTTTCTTCGATGGTGTCTATATAATTGATATCATCTAATTAATCTCCCATAACTACTTCTACACAATGTACCTAATAATGATATTTTTAATTATCATTTTTTGTCATGAAATCATCATGATTTCATTGTGAAAATATAATACATTTATGAATAAAAAATTTTGTGATGATAAATAAAAATATTTATTTGGTATATATTAATGACCCTTTTAGATCCTTAATATTGTTACTTGGAATTTTCTATCAATGGGGATATATTTGAACTCATTTTATAGAATAAGATAAATTATGTAATAATGGAGGTTCCCTAGTAACTTATTATAATCCCTTGGAACATAGATTATATCATATAAATAATGTAATAATTGAAGTCCAAAATAATTTATTATGTATTGTATGATGTTTTTTAGATTACTATGAAATTCGTAATCCAACTATGAGGTCAATAAATTATTCCTTATTATTAAAAAAAAAATTATTCCATGTTTGTGAGAACATTTATAAATAATCCACATTCCTTATAAATTATCATATATCTCAAATATTTCACACTATATAAATTTAAAAAATATTGATTCATTTTTCTATAGGCTGATCGTGAAAATATATATTAGAACAATAAACATTGAATTTTTCGAATTTTAAATCAAATGAAAATCTCAATGGGTTTATCCTATAATTTTTATCATAAAGAATAAATAATATTTTGTTTAGTCATTGATATTGTTTTATCAATAGTATTATTTTACCAAAAAAATGATCCATCAAACACTCCAATATTATGTTAACAAGTCCATTGAACATGTTAAACATTGTCTAGTGAGAATATTATTTTTCAATATTAATGTTGAAAAAAATTAATCTATTGATTTCATTACACTATGATTCTTAGAAATCATTTTCCACATTATCTCTATGAAAAATCATGAATTACTTCTTATCAATGTACCCATAAGAGAATATATGTAATCAAAAATTCTAGATTTACAATAAATAATTCTCCATCTAGGAAGATAAAGTAATTATTTGAGTAATAGATGTTTGGGTCCAAGATGTTACTTTAGACTCACATTTTCCATTACTCAATTAGAAATGAACAACAGAAAATACCCATATGGGGTACTTTACATCTTTGATATCATTTTCTTATATTAATTAGTATTCATTTGAATTACCCATAAAAATCATGGTATGGTTCAATGATTTTAATTTATTTAATCCTGGATAGCTAGTTATAATTCAATTGTATATAATAGTTAGATATATATTTATAACCCCATCTAATATTAGATCATGATAGTCTACATTTTTAAGTTTCATGAATTAAATTTACCAAAACTGTTCATTGAGTGACATGATTACAAATATCAAATTAGGACCCAAATCATCCCTAGTACTGACATTCAATTTTAATTGATATTCATTATTGGAACAATATCATTATTTTAATAATGGGAGGGAATCATATATATCATACACAGAAGATGTGTGATAACTAATGAGAATAAATGTTTCATAAGGAATATGTGGTTTTGATATGAATTAATCTTCTTATGAGTGTGCTTGAAACTTTGGGATCGATTCCAATCTATCTATATTTCTAGAGATCTGTTTAATTAACATTGTGGTTATACTGGTTTTTCCTTTGATGTTTCAATCTAGAAAAATTTTCATTATATTTAATTATATATGACCAGTGGTGGGTCAATATTAATCTCCAGAATACATAGTGAATAATGTGATTGACTATTATAGTTGACATTTTTTATTGTAAAATGGGAGGGATTTTCACTAACTATAGTGGAACCAGCAATGTATATGATTGGAAATATATCTAAATGAACTCATTATTCCTCAACATGATGATTTGATTCTATGGGTATAAAGACATTACTTTGAAAAAGTTGATAGGACATAAATTATGTCTATTATATGGAACCATTGATGATTCTATAAAATCATTTTGATTATATAAATATTGATATCCTTTGACATGGAGTTTCATTATGTCACATGCGTAATAATTGTTCTCTATGTAGTGGAAATTATAGGTCTCAAAGGAAGCATAATCCATAATGAGTACCCGCTCATGACCATTGATGGAGTACATGAGTCACCACTAATACAAATAATGGAGAGGCATATGAATGATGGGGAAACACATTCCAGTTAACATTTCATATAAAATGTCATCATAGGAGATGAAAAATTTATTAGTGGACAAAAAATTATTAAATTTTATCATCTATGAGAGAATATAAAGTGTTTTATTCCAACCCTTGTATTAAATCAATCTTTTTACAGTATATCCTGATACAAAAAAAAAATTTAACCCAATTTTTTGAGATTATATCTTGAAATGATATGGATTATAGAGCCCATGTCAATATGAAACAAGTATAAATTAGTGTCATTAAGCATTCCAATGTTTTATTAATGATTAATTATTCTCCATTAGATGGTTTCCTCCCAATCCACAAATAATTTTAAGATAACTTAGTTGTATCCACTAGTAAATTCCTTTACACGGTATAATTTTAAGTATAATAGTTATTATCATATTCAATTAGGATGAACCATGTCTCAATGAGGTAATTTTCTTTCTCAATTATTAGGGAAATCATGTTCATGATTATTAACTTATCCAAGAATCTAGATAATTACTTTTGAAAATAATATTTTCAATATATGGGTTTATTTATTCACCATAGGGAATATTCATTACCATGAGTCAAATAGTACCCAACATGTTTAGTGGGAGGTTTGTATTTTCATTAGAATATATCAGTATTTGAATAGTTAATTATAAAACATATGTTTTTACTATTAATGAATTCACATATGAACCATTATAATTGATTATAGATAAGTATGTTTTGAAGCTACCATGGATTTATTTTCGATGTGTATTTTGAAAAATTCATATTTTTTTATATCAACATAGAAATATGATTTTTAGATATGGAACCCTTAAATATATGATATAAAGTTGGGTACATCCACTAAAAAAAGGGAATAAGGGAGAATTACAAAGAGTATGTGGATGGTGGGATCCATATTTATGATATTTTAGTCGTATAATATAATGATGGTATTAACTACTGATAAATGAGGTTATCCATTATATGATTAATTTATAGTCATATACGTAACTAATGTTTCTCCAAAAAATATGTGGTGTAATGAAATTGTGTGTGTACTCAGTCTTCATGGAGGACATAGGATCATCATCATTTTGGTGAAAACAAATGAGCTTTATTCCACAACAGGTTTGATATTCCAAGGGGAACTATTTTGGGAATTCACAAAATCATTATGAATGGTCATGAATGATTTAAATAAAAGTTCGCTAAGAATAATCTACAATAAAACCATTATATTATAGATTATGTATGGTTTCACAATTTAGACTTCATATAAGTTACTTTTCCAGTTTATGTGGTCTTTATAATGATAATTTTTTTAGTACTCTACTATTTCAATTAATGCCCAGAACCCGAAGAAACCATGTTACTCATGATTGCGCCAGAAAATAAAAAAAAAATATCTCCTAATGATCCAAATGATATGGGGAAATAATTAAAAACATCATTAATATACTCTCACATCATTCTAAATCTATGAACTCAACTAAGAACCCAAAAAATAAAAGGAGGGAACAACATTTTGTTGAGTCCTTCATGAGGTGACAATCACTGTCTTTCAACGGGTCTCCTGATCCAATTATTTATGAATAATAAATTGGTACCAATGAAAATATATTCTCTATACTTTTAAAATTGGTGAATCAGAATGTTATTGTGGTTGATTATTTAATATAATTTGAATCATATTAATTGTGTAATATAATCCTGATTATAAGGAATTTAGATGAAATTGAATATGTGGATTGTGATGAATTGAAGAACATGTCAATGGATAAGAACTTTATACATTTTATTTATACTAATATATTAAATTAGATCCTTGAAATGAAGAAAATGGATGATGATTCAATGTATACAAACTAGGATAATTTCTGAATACATGTGAGCTATGATTCTGGTAATATCATATAACCCGAGTGTAAGGTTGTTATGTTATTCAGTGGTTTAATCCCAAGTATCTGAATGGTGTTTTCCATAAGAGTATTTATTAGTTATAAAGAGACATTGGGTATTGAAATAATATTTAAAATGGATTTTCCAGTTTCATATCAATATCAATCTTTTAATAAGAAGAGCAATTGGGTTTCAATGGGGGATCTAATAACCATAAAGAGAAGAAAAAGTTTCAAACTCATACATTATAAAACATTGGTAATGAGAACATTGAAGAGTACCGGAACATAACAAGAAGGTGTTTCATTTATGGTATTATTAGACACTAAGAAAAATAATGTTTATTTAATGAGAATAGTAAATTCAATGAACTGAGGGGTGATAACTATCCACAAAATGAACCACCAGTAGATTTGTGTTTGAAGTTCATCTAGATTGGGAATAAAGAGAATAAGTGCAGAAATGAAAGTGCTAATACAGATGATATGAAAAAAAACACTATAGAAGATGGTAAATTTTAAATCTTATATAATCTCAATGGATGTTTTGAATAATGTAAATTATGGGAAAAAAATATCCCCCTTAGTTGGGATGTTCGAGTATGATATTATATGAATTTTCTATATAATAATTTTTTTGTTCATACATTTGAGAGGTTTCATGTTATTATATCTATATAAATGGATTATAGAATAATAAAATAACATTAAATGATCTATCAGTGCATGGATGAACCAAAGAATCCAATAACTATTTGTTGAATAAGAAAATATAAACATTAATGAAGAAAATATGATTTTTTTTAATGATTTTAATTTTAACAATTTAATGAATATTAAAGTAAAGTATAAAATAATTTTTTATAAATTAATGTAGTATCACACCATATAATGACTCATGCATAATATATAAACTCATTGTGTTGATGGTAAATGACGAAATATGGGATTAATTATAATGTATCTTATAAACAGTTTTTACTTGAGGAATGAAAAAAATACAGACTAATTTTATATGGTAAGATATGTAGTGGAAATCTAAAATGGAACAACCAAAAGTGTGAGATAGTAAAAACTGAAATGGAAAAAATATAAATTAATTATTAAATTTCATGAAAATTATTCAACACCTGGGAAATAAAAAAATTGAAAAGGTTATTGTAGTTCATTTATTTTAGATAAGTTAAATAGCCCCTTAATTCATCATAGATTAATGGCTTTGTGATTGTTAAAATTACCATAACCATGTTATTTATCACACTCCCTCAAAAACTGAATGAAATATTTATCTTCGACGTCCATGATTTCACGTTCATCCTATGTTCTCCTATGATAAATCCTATTTATATATGACATTGCGTAGCCATTATGTTTCATTATTTCCATATTCAAGGATGATTCTGTATTCATTTTTATGACTTGGGATTCGATGAATGAAACGTTAGGGTATTAATCTATTGATAAACTTGATTAATTCCCAGGGATAAATTAACATTATTGTTGGTAGAATGTAACACCCCATGATTTTTATAAATACATTATATTGAAATAATTTATTTTATTGATGTTTTTCATTTCAAGCAACATTATTTTTTTATTAAATCTATAAGTCAAAAAATCCATTCACATAGAACCAAATAGACATATATTGTAACACCCCAGGTAAATAAAGAATATGAAATTTTTATATTTATCCCTATTTGTGAATAAAATTTCAATATTAATTTAAAGGTAACACTATGCTCGATGGCTTACCCAATACCCAACAATGAGTTCCTTTGAAATCATACGTTGAACTCTAATAATAAAGTAATATTATTTTAAATGGTAGTTAACACATAGCCATTGTATTGTCAGTAATGAATATAAATAACTAAAATATGATTATGTATGTTTGCTAAATGTTTGTACTTTTATCCAATAAATTTTAGAGGCTTAAAATACAAATAAATCCCATCTTAAGCATTGAAAACACTAGTATTTTTAAAAGATTGTTTTACTACCTTTTGATGGTAAACAATTTTTTAAATCAAACTTTTGACAGTTTTATAAGATCTATTTTTAAAAATAAATATATTATTTATGATTGGGACATTGAAATTTACCTTGGGTTAATTTTTGGTATTTTTCTGACTATGTTCATTTTTCAATGAATAGTGAAAAATACTGCATTTTACATCAAAACTGATTTTTCATATAATTTAATTATATGGATATATTATCTTTTTAATTTGTTTTAAAGTGTAATTATAATATATTTTTACCATATAATTCAATTATGGTCATTGGGATTAATTTCACTTTGGAATTAGGCATAAACAAGTACCAAACTTTTCATAAATATAGTTTTAAAAAAACCCACAATTTGTTTTGACAACGAGATGATTTTTTTAAATTAATTATTGAAATTTATATGTTTGGAATTTGGTAAAATGGATTACATATTTGTAATCAGAAGGTCTGAATTATGTAATTAAGACTCTTTTGTTTTTGGACATTATGCATAGTAACGACGGTAATTATCTTTAATTATCTTGAATAATGAGTAATCAGGTAGTTAAAGATAATAAAATAACATCATAATAATGCAAAATTACAACAACATGTGTCCTAAGGCTACTGGTTGTCTCATGGCCGACCATGGGATTCCTTTTTCCAAACTTGCGGGCCCCATGGAATCACTTTTGGGAGGAAGTCGCTTTTTATCTTTTTATTTTTAAAGAATGTTAAATGTAACAAAGAAGGTATCACCTAAGTAAAATATTTTTAATTTTGTCTAAATAAATTATATTTTAGACTATAAATATTAATTGTAAATCTAAAATGATTTCCTACATCATAGTATTTTTTTTATAATTTTTTGAAATTAACTAAATTAAATTATTTATGACATCATGATGATGCATCGATGACCTATTTATTTAACGATTTAAATAAAATGGAAGGATAATGTAAAATCTAAGACCTAAACATTTCCAAAACCTATTGGATGGGTGGATTTAAAAACCTTATCACCTTATCCTCGAAAAACATCAATGTGGGACCACTAAAATGTGAAACTCATTTGAAAATAAAGTTACATTTTATACCTTTCCAAGAGTGCCCCTCTTCTTATAAAAGGCCCCCACCTCTACCTCCTTACCCACAATTCCAAAGCCTTTGGCTCGGCCAACCCCAGCCCATTTTGTCTCTCCACATCCCTCTATAACTCTTTGAAGCCTCACATTGGGTAGAAGTCTTCCCAAGGAAGGCTTTGAGCTCAAACCAAAGGGAGTTACCTGATTTTAAGGTAATGTCTTCACTTGTGTTATTTTGTTTTATTTTGTTTCTCCAACCCACTAAACTCTTTTTATTAATTTATTTTGTAACAAATACAGTATCTTAAATATACTATTATGTTTTTATAAGAATAATTAGAGATACACTTTCACACACCTACACCAAATGGTTAAATAACATACTGTTTCTGTGGATGGAGAATTTCTGCCTCACGAAACGATGATTGTTCAACACTCATATAACACCTTAAAAGGTGGCCATTAAAATTTAACAATATTTATATATGATATATAATATGTTTCTGTTTCTGTATTTTTCTTTTGTGGCATACCTTTATGGTTTTCATTGTTGGTAAACACGATAATTTCATTTTAGGAAGTGCGGACTACCGCCCCCTCAAACTGATTTGATTTGTTAATGCCATATGTGGGATGTATAAAGGATGGATTTAAAGTTATTATATATGATGTATGTTACATTTAAATTATGAATATAATTCTGTAATTATAATATACATAACTCTCATATAGTTTTAATTTCATTAATATGACATAGAAATGAAAGTAGCGTTCATGCGTACATACGGCCTACCGTCTCCAGGAACGGTGCATTTCATTTCTTTCCACTAAATTATTATGTGATATTATAAATACATGTATATACTAGATATATATTATATATATGATATAAAAATCAGGAATTTAGTTCTGGATATAAAGAACCTTTGACCCCACGAACAACATGTAATTGTAAGAAGTCCACTTTTGACTTAAGAACCAAATATCGAAAAAACAAGCATTATTAACTTAATGATTACATAATGTTTATAACATGGAAATAAGTTATATAAAAGGAATAATAATCTTTAAAAAGGTTATTAATAATTTAGAAATTAACTAAAGTTTATTATTCAGGAGATTAAAGAACGATCGAGTCAAGTCGGACCCGAGATAAGGGATACTACTCATCTCTTTCTTTTTAAGTACACTCTTTTATGTCATTCCTTCAAATCTCATATTTCTTGTTATTGGGATGTTATTATATATTACTCTTAATGTAATATTTATGTTCATATGATGAGATACCCTATTCTCTCTCATCAATCCATTTTGGAAGTTTTGAGTGGCGCCGTTAGGCTGCCGAATTTTCGTAAGAGATCTAACCTCTCTCTTTCTCTTTAAGTACTCTACATTATGTCACTTCTTTTAAGCTCCTATTTGTTATGATGGGGGTTGTTATTTTATATTCCCCTTTCTGTAAATTTTATTGTAATGTGATGAGATACCCTATTTGATCTCATCAATTTATTTTTGGATGTTTTAAGTGGCGCTGTTAGGCTGCAGAGTTTTCATAAGAGATTTTTCATCTAACTTATATTCCCGTGAGATTTATGCTACATTTTCCACAATTTCCTTTGAGTGGTGTATGTACTGACAATTATTTTACTGATTGTGTAATATAATTTCATTTATGAGTATTTACATCAATGTTGTATTGTCCTTCTTTCACGGGGCATATGTTTCGAAAGATACCTATGTCGGCAAGGGAACCTTTCACCATCCTATTTTTAAAAGACTTATGTTGTTATGTCTTTTAATTCACATAATATTATTTTGGGATATGTTCTTATATATCCTTATTGATTTAAATTTTATGTCCAAGTGATGAGATACCCTTTTTATCTCTCATCAACTCTTTTTCTGGATTTTGAAGTGACGCCGTTAGGCTGTCTAATTTTTGCAAGGGAACTTCTTAACCCAATTTCAATTATTTGGGATAAACTTGTACACCTTGAATATGTCGTTCTATGATTATGTGTGAATGTCCTCTGATTTTTTTACACTTAATACCCACTTATATTTCCGGTATTCGTTTGTCACACATAGTTATGTAACTGATTTATCCGTAATCCAAGAATACCGTCTTTGTATGGGACTTCGTCTCAATCTCCTTTCATTGAGGCATATTTTGTTTTATACACAACATGCATTTATACGGTTTATAAACCCCTTTTACTTTTATGTTTATCCAAAATGAATCTTTTTATACGAAGCGTTTTACTAAATGATAAAAGGGAATGTTTTTGTCGTACGTATGCGGCGACAACGACTTCTCCGGCGCCATGACCATTATTTGAGTTTCGGATTCCTCTACAAGTCATACCTTCTTTTTAAAATAAAAATAAATACCATGTTTTACTTATATTTTATTTTGGTATTAAAAATGGTTTTCATAATGTATTTATATCAATGTGTTGTATTGATATCTTGTTATTGAAAGGTGGAAATGTTTTGTTTCCTTTATGCATGTTTTATGTGATAAGATTATGTTAAGGTTCTTGGGCATTGTTATGAAGATGAGTGGTTCCGTGATAAAATAAGGGCGGGTGAGCCTGATATAGCTCTCCAATGCATTGGGTAACACGAAGGAGTGAAACCTTAAGGTTTCTCCGAAAAGATTTAGGAAATATACTGTTGTCTGTATTCCAAACGTAACCAAGAGGGTTACTCCTTACGTAAGAATGGTATGAATGCCTCTAGTTACCTTTATGTCTTATGATTTCTACGATTTATTCATGATTTTATGAGGTGTGTTAAAGTGCTTATGTTTTATGGGTAAATTATGATTTCATTCTTATTTATACATGTACTCATGTTTCCTTTCCAGATTATTATATCCCTTACTGAGATTTTTATGCTCATACCATGTTTTTGAAATGTTTTTCACAGGTCAGGGGAAGGGTACATAATATGATGATTTTGTCAAGGAAGTGTCAAGATAGAATCCATGTTATATTTAAAATATGTTTCCATTGATGGGAAAAATGAATACTATATTTTATGTAACCACTTTTTTAAATGTGGAATTTAATGCATGTTTTATGATCTAATTCTCTAAAACTCTAAAAATGAAAAGATCTTCAATGTGTAATCTTGTAGTAACTCACGATTATGTAAGTTTTAAGGCTGGGGCCTTATAGTTGGTATCAAAGGTCGGTTTAGATAACTTTAGAGGTTAGGGTATTCTTTAAGCATAAGTGACATTACCATAATGGTTTGGAATTCAGAAAGAGTACTAGTTTTAGCTAAAGTGAATGAGCAAGTATATCTTACTATTTATCTTCATCGTTAGTAAATGATGGTTTTGTTGATATATACACACTGACCTTTTTTGTTTTAGTAAATGGCTGGATCTAGCAGGCACCAAAGTAACATTGGATATGAAGGAAAATGTGACTGTTTTTTGAGCCAGCAACTGAATGATTTGGGAGCTGCATTGAGAACTCTTGTGATTATCCTCAACCAACTATCTAGAGTCATGATTGACCACCTAAACCATGGTTATTTCTCTAAGGCATCATATATGCGAGAAACAAATTCCTATGGATCTACACGTAAAAATCATAAGTTAAGTGTGTTAAAAAACCTATGTGTCCAATATGTGGAAAGAAACACCTTGGAAAATGTTTGAAAGGGACAGAAATATTCTATAGATGTGGAAATTAAGGTCATAAAGCAAGAACCATCCATGGAAAAAGGAAGCATCTAGTTGACTCGAGGAAAGTGAAAGAAGTTCTTTCTGTGGGATCAATTGAATGTTTTAAATGTGGTGTGCATGGTCATTATGCAAAATACATGTCCTATGAAGAAGTTTCGTGAATGGGATCACCAAGATCGTACAAATGTTCGTTTACCAATACCTAATTCCATTCCGATTGAGGATGAAGAAACTGACAATGACCAATAAAAGGTATGGATTATTTCATAACTATTGTTTTCCTATTTTGGAATCATAGGATATGATTCATGATTTTGTTTGTAGGAAATAAGTATTTCAGAATAAGATGGGAAGGAATGGTTAATGGATCATGAAGAATGTTTAATGAGTAAGAAGTCAACATATAAGGGATTCAAGAGTTATGGTGAAATTCTTAAGAGTATTAAGTCTCTTTTGATAATGAGGTTACATTAGAAGACATTTTATAGTATGTGTAACCATGATTTTTAATATATGAAAATTTTATTCAAGGAATAGTTATTTTTTCTTTTGTGTACATAGTTATAAAGAACCATTTGGGTTTATATGATCCTTAATTTTGAGGTAATTATGGGTTACTATATGTTATGATGGAAGTGAAAGGAATGAGATTAAATTTTGGTTAAATTATGTTATGGTTATTTTTTTAAGATTTTATCTCTTTTTGGGAATGATTTGAGAATTATATAGTTTTGGAAAAATGACAAAACACAGACCGTGTGACAACCCGTCGCATCGGACAAAGCTGCGGGAATCGAACCCACAACCAAAGTGAAACTGGTATTTATCGCCTACCACTAGACTACATGAAGTCCCTGGTTAGTTTGACTGATTCTTTTAAGTTCGATGATTTTATGAATTAAGAGTAAGTTGATTTTGAGTTATCTATGGATATTTATTAACCTATCATGGAGGATATGTGATTAGGTTAATTACTTTTCAATACGAGACATTAAGAGCAACTGATGTTGTTTGGAGATAAATGTTACGATTTAACTTGGAATACTATTTGACTAAATCCTTCAAATGTTTTGGTTCCAATCTTAGTTTGGTTTACTTTGAATAATTTTATGGACAAATTTTTTATCGAATGTTCCTCGTTGAACTTTGGGTTTTGTTGGAAAAATTTTGGAGATTAAGAATAGATTTTATTTTTATAAAGGGTTATCTTTTTCTGGATTATCTGATCTTGTACTAACCTTTTTGGTTTTGGTTTTGGTTAGTGTCTAAATACATGGGAATTATATAGTTCTCTATTGTGGATTAGGTGATTCTCTAAAAATTGATTATAGTACTCTTAATGTGAACAAGTCTTCCTAAATACTCGTCTTTTTGAGAAAATATGAGTTTGTGTAAAGAATCTAATAAAAGTTGAAAGTCAACATGATAAGTGATTATGTTTCCTTATGAATAAATTATTCAATAAAAAGTAACTTAAAACAAAAAATTTGTCTATTAACTTTTCCTACTGGGGAATAGAATACCCTTTAACCCATCACAAGTTTGTGATTTTCTTGTGGTTAACTTTCTCCTAAACATGTTTTCTATCACTATCCATCAGAACATGACCCTTTGTTTTTTCGTCCATGTCCATATTTTCATACTTGGAATCCTAGAATGGGTTAACTCGGGTGACCTCTGTACTTATCTTCCTTTATTTCAAATTGATTGTTTTACCGACTCTTGTTCCGATGTGGTACTTTCAAAGATGTTTTCAAGCTCAATTTTAAAATTGCGAGGACGCAATTTCCAAAAGGGGAGAAGGATGTAACACCCCAGGTAAATAAAGAATATGGAATTTTTATATTTATCCCTATTTGTGAATAAAATTTCAATATTAATTTAAAGGTAACACTATGCTCGATGGCTTACCCAATACCCAACAACGAGTTCCTTTGAAATCATACGTTGCACTCTAATAATAAAGTAATATTATTTTAAATGGTAGTTAACACATAGTCGTTGTGTTGTCAGTAATTAATAGAAATAACTAAAATATGATTATATATGTTTGATAAATTTTTTTACTTTTATCCAGTAAATTTTAGAGGCTTAAAATACAAATGAATCCCATCTTAAACATTGAATACAATAGTATTTTTAAAAGATTGTTTTACTACCTTTTGATGGAAAACCATTTTTTTAAATCAAACTTATGACAATTTTATAATCTCTATTTTTAAAAATATATATGGTTATGTTTTCTTATTAATTTGTTTTAAAATTTAATTAGAATTTATTTTTACCATGTAAATCAATTATGGTCATTGGGATTAATTTCACTTTGGAGTTAGGCATAAATAAGTACCAAACTTTTCATAAATATTGTTTCAAAAAAACCCTCTCTTTGTTTTGACAACGGGAAGTTTTTTTTAAATTAATTATTGAAATTTATGTGTTTGGAATTTGGTAAAATAGATTAAATATTTGGAATCATAAGGTCCAAATTATTTAATTATGACTCTTTTGTTTTTGGACATTATGAATAGTAACGACGGTAACTATCTTTAATTATCTTGATTAATGAGTAATCAGGTAGTTAAAATAATAAAATAATAACATAATAATGAAAAATGATCATAACATGTGTCCTAAGGCTACTGGTTGTCTCATGGACGACCATGGTATGCCTTGTGCCATACTTGGGTGCCCCATGGAATCACTTTTGTGAGGAAGTCACTTTTTATCTTTTTATTTTTAAAGAATGTTAAATGTAACAAAGAAGGTTTCACCTAAGTAAAATATTTTTAATTTTGTCTACATAAATGATATTTTGGACTATAAATATTCATTGGAAAGATAAAACTATTTCCTACATCATAGTAGTTTTTTTATAATTTATGGACATTAACAAATTAAATTATACTTATGACATCATGATGATGCAGCGATGACCACATTATTTAACGATTTAAATAAAATGTAAAGATAAGGTAAAATCTAAGACCTACACATGTCCAAAACCTATTGGATGGGTGGATTTAGAACCCATATCACCTTATCCTCGAAAAAAATTAACGTGGGACCACTAAAATCCGAAACTCATTTGAAAATAATGTTACATTTTATACCTTTCCAAGAGTGCCCCTCCTCTCCTCTTATAAAAGGCCCCCACCTCTACCTCCTTACCCACACTTCCAAAGCCTTTATCTAGGCCAAACTCTGCCCATTTTGTCTCTAAACATCCCTCTCTAACTCCTAGAAGACTCACATTAGGCAGAAGACTTTCCAAGGAAGCCTTTGAGCTCAAACCAAAGGGAGTTACCCGATTTTAAGGTAATGTCTTCATTTGTGTTCTTTTGTTTTATTTTGCTTCTCCAACCCCCTAAAGTCTTTTTATTTATTTATTTTGTAACAAATCCAGTATCTTAAATATACTAGGATGTTTTTATAAGAAGCATTCGAGCTATACTTACACACACCTACATCAAATGGTTAAAGAACATACTGTTTCTGTGGATGGTGAATTGCTGCCTCACGAAACGATGATTGTTCAACACTCATATAACACCTTAAAAGGTGGCCATTAAGATGTCACTATATTTATATATGATATATTATATGATTATGTTTTTGTATTTTTCTTTTGTGGCATACCTTTATGGTTTCCATTGTGGGTAAACATGATAATTTCATTTTAGGAAGTGCAGACTACCGCCCCCTCAAAGTGATTTGATTCGCTAATGCCATATGTGGGATGTATAACGGATGGATTTAAAGTTATTATATATTATGTATGTTTCATATAAATTATGAATATAATTCTGTAATTAAAATATAAATACCACTCATATAGTTCTAATTCCATTAATATGACATATAAATGAAAGTAGCGTTCATGCGTACGTACGGCTTACCATCTCCATGAACGGTGCATTTCATTTCTTTCCTCTAAATGATTATGTGATATTATAAATACATGTATATTCTTGATATATATGATATATATGATATCCAAATCAGGAATTTCATTCTGGATATAAAGAACCTCTAACCCCACGAACAACATGTAATTGTAAGAAGTCCACTTTCGACTTAAGAACCAAATATCGACAAAACAAACATTATTAACTTAATGATTACATAATGTTTATAAGATGGAAATAAGTTATATAAAAGGAATAATAAGATTGAAAATGTTTCTTAATCAATTTTAAATTAACTCAAGATTATTATTCAGGAGATTAAAGAACGATCGATTCAAGTCGGACCCGAGGTAAGGGATCCTACTCCTCTCTTTCTTTTTAAGTACACTCTTTTATGTCATTCCATATAAGCTCATCATTCTTGTCATTGGGATGTTATTTTATATTAATCTTATAGTAATTTTTATGGTCATATGATGATACACTCTATTATCTCTCATCAATCCATTTTGGATGTTTTGAGTGGCGCCGTTAGGCTGCCGAATATTCGTAAGAGATCTAACCTCTCTCTTTCTCTTTATGTACTCTCCTTTATGTCACTTCTTTTATGCTCCTCTTTGTTATGATGGGGGACGTTATTTTATATTAATATTGCTTTAAATTTTATTTTAATGTGATGATATAGACTATTTGATCTCATCAATTCATTTTTGGATGTTTTAAGTGGCGCTGTTAGGCTGCAGAGTTTTCGCAAGGGATTTTTCATCTCACTTTTATTCCCATGAGATTTATGCTACATTTTCCACAATTTTCAAGGAGTGGTGTATTTACTGACCATTATTTTACTCATTGTGAAATATTATTTCATTTATGATTATGTACATCAATGTTGTATTGTCCTTCTTTCGCGGGGTGTTTGTTTCGAAAGATACCCATGTCGGTAAGAGAACCATTCACCCGCCACTTTTTAAATGACTTATTTTTTTATGTCTTTTAATTCACATAATTTTATTTTTGGATATGTTCTTAAATATTCTTATTGATGTAAATTTTATGTCCAAGTGATGATATACCCTTTTAATCTCTCATCAACTCTTTTTTCGGAATTTTGAAGTGACGTCGTTAAGCTGTCTAATTTTTGCAAAGGAACTTCTTAACACAATTTCGATTCTTTTGGATAAACTTGTACACCTTGAATATGTCGTTCTATGATAATGTGTGAATGTCCTCTGATTTTTTTACAGTTAATACCCACTTATATTTCGTGTATTCTTTTGTCACACATAGTTATGTTACTGATTTGTCCTTAATCCAAGGATGCCATCTTTGTATGGGACTTCGTCTCAATCTCCTTTCATTGAGGAATATTTTGTTTTATACACAACTTTCTTTTATACGGTGTATAAACCCCATTGAATTTTACGTTTATCCAAAAGGAATATTTTTATACGAAGAGTTTTACTAAATGAAAAAAGGGAATGTTTTTGTCGTACGTATGCGGCGACAACGACTTCTCCGCCGTCGTGACCATTATTTGAGTTTCGGCTTCCTCTACAAGCCATACCTTCTTTTTAAAAGAAAACAAATACTATGTTTTACATTTCTTTTATTTTGGTATTAAAAATGGTTTTCATAATGTATTTATATCAATGTGTTGCATTGATATCTAGTTATTGAAAGGTGGAAATGTTATGTTCCCTTCATGCATGTTTTATGTGATGAGATTATGTTATGGTTCTTGGGCATTGTTATAAAGACGGGTGGTTCCGTGATAAACTAAGGACAGGTGAGCCCGATATATCTCGACAATGCATTGAGTAACGCGAAGGAGTGAAACTTTAAGGTTTCTCGAAAGAGATTTACGGAATATATTGTGGTGTGTATTCCAAACGTAACCAAGAGGGTTACTCCCTACGTAAGAATGTTATGAATGCCTCAATTTACCTTTATGTATTATGATTTCTATGATTTATTCATGACTTTATGAGGTATGTTAATGTGCTTATGTTTTAATGGTAAAGTATTATTTTATTCTTATGTATACATGTACTCACGTTTCCTTTCCAGATTTTTATATCCCTTACTGTGCTTTTTATGCTCATCCCATGTTTTTGAAATGTTTTTCACATGTCAAGGGAAGGGTACATGATTTGATGATAGTGTCAAGGAAGTGTCAAGAAAGAATCCATGTTTTATTTTAAATATGTTTCTATTTATGGGAAAAATTATTACTATCTTTTATGTAACCACTTTGTTTAAATGTGGAATGTAATGCAAGTTTTATGATCTAATTCTCTAAAACTCTAAACCTGAAAAGATCCTCAATGTGTAATCTTGTAGTAACTCAAGATTAAGTAAGGTTTAAGGCTGAGGCCTTATATATATTACATGTAACATAATGTTTTTTAATTAAACATGATACATTGATTTGTATTTCATTGCAATGATCACGAACATGGTTTATATCACACAACATTGAGTTACTACGAAACATCATTTTATTGTTATAAATAATTAAATGACATAATTATAAACTACAAATTTAACATATTAATTTGGATTGTTGTGAGTTGTTTTCAAAAAAAATTAGTATATTTAGTGATAATGATTGATATTTTTTTGTAAAGTCCATTAAGGTTTTAAAATATTAATTTATCAAATAAACCACTTTTTATGACATTCATTGAAAAATTATAAATTTTATTTTAGAAAAATATAACTTTATAATATTATAAAATTAACTTTATTTTTTAATTTTTAATTAATTTATTATTTTAAATAAAATATTTTTTACTTTTTTGAAAACAAATCATTTTTAGGATGAATAGTGAAAAATACCATATTTAAATTCAAAATGGCCTACAATGATAATTTATTTATATTAATAAATAATATAATACGTTTCGATTAAATTTTTAATTATATATTATTTTTAACAATTAATCAAATTTATTTCATTGTAAAAAAAATTTCTTTTATATTTATTATATCCACTTATACATTAGTAAGACATTTTTTCATTAAAAACATGATTTGTCATCCTGTCAGTGGTATTAATTCAAAAATTACTCCTAAACATGTGTGATTAGAATTTTGAAACATGGATTACATATTTTTATTTATTATTAAATAAATATGTAATAATTGAAACATATTTTTTGTCAATAAATAGTGAAATTGATTAAATTAATTATAATGAAAAAAGAGAATAATTAGCATACTAAATTACTAAACCAAACAATGTAAGGTCCAGAACGACCTAAAAGCGTTTAAATGTCCATTTTATATCATTTATTCATCCATTAACCATACAATAATATTTTTGGTTGTTTTGGTATTACATTTTTAGTTAATCACTATGGGACAATAACTTGTTTTTAAAAATTCCAAGTGTTTCCTATATATTCCTTATAAAAAACCACCACCTCTCCCACTTCTTTTCACATATCAAACCTCATATTATTATTCATGATCTAACCAATATAGTTCCCAACATATTTCCCTTACTACTTGTAGCTTCAACTTTGGAATAAAGCGATCCAATGAATCATTTTGGCATAATTGAAAAGGAGTTACCCGATTAATAGGTAACACATTAACTGGAGGTCCTTTTATTTTTTTCCCTTTCTCCACCCCAATCAAATTTATTTTTTAAATTATTTTTTAAAAAAAAATATTAAATATACAAGGCTGTTTTTAATCTATGGTTTTTATTTATAATTACACTTGCATCAAAATAATGGGTAACAAACATATTGTTAATGTGTAATGATAATTACCTCGTCACTAAATAACGATTTTTATTTTTTCTTTTTCCACCTCTCATGGTGGAAATTACGATTGAAAATAACTTTGTACTTGTCATGTATTATATTTATTATTTATTTGATATTATTTATTCATTTTACAATACATACCATTTCGACATTTCATTTTGTGTATATATGATTATTTCTTTCGAGGATGCAAGGACTATCGCCCCATCAAATCAATGAGATTTATTGACACAATACATGGAATGTATTAATGATATGATTAGTTATATTATATGATATATATGCTATAATAGATATATTTTAATATTGTTAAATATATATATATAGATACATATAGGTCATTTTATTTGATTCTTTCTATCCATATTCCAATATAAACTACAAACAATACATATGTAGAAACGACTTACTGTCTACAAGAATGGTGCATTCCATTTCATACATGTATATTATATTTATTATTATGAAAAAAATATACAGTAAATAAATGATATTTCTATGATGTGTTTGATTTTGTAAATCCTGATATAAATAAAAGGACCATATATATAATAATGTAAGACAAATGTGATAAACCAATTGAATTTTACATGAAGAGAAAAAATAACATATCATTGTTAATAACGAGGTAATATACGATTTTAATAAAAAAATATATGGTACTTGATATAATAATGTTTTTCTGAAAATTATGTATAATTATCTTACTTTAATTAAAAAGTAAACTTTTAAGAGTATGAAGATCGTTCAGAGACAAGGTAAAGGGATTTCATCTTACTTTTTCTTTTATGGATATACATGATTTATTCACTATCCATTCATGTTGTTCTATGTGTATACTTCACATGGATATATTATATTATTTTTATAATTAATATTATGTGTATTTTTATATCCATTCTGTAATAATTATTTCATGGGGGTTTTGTTTTAAAAAAACCAATATCGGTAAATTATTTTTCTCTCCAATTTTTATTTTTGAGACCCACGTTTTGTTATGAAACTACATTCTTTTTCGAGATATATATACCATAATTTTACATGTTATATCATGAATATAATACATTTAAATTTGTTTTAATATTCAATTAATTTCATTTTCTTACAAGGATAGTATAATCCAAATTTACAATGTTGTAATATATCATAGAAATTATCACACTTATTTTCAAGATTGTTAATTATTATGCTTCATTGAAATATTATGATCCATCTCTCAAGAACAATCATGTTTTCAATATACTATATTTATTCAATATATATAAATAAATTAGTACCAATTTTCTTTTCATTGGTACTTAATCTAAATAATAATGATAATTAATAAAATATGACCATATTTCTCAATTCTATTGGAAATATACTTTTTATTCAAAAACATGTTTGAAAAAAATTAAATTTTACATGAAATTATCCGTAAAGAACACATTCATGGATAAATTATATTAGTAATGATTTATTATTTTCAAGGATTCCTTTAAAATATTTAAAATATAATTATAATGAAAATGGTTTTCAATATTGTTTAATGTTTTCATAATGATATAATTTTTTACAAGAATTCATTATAAGGTTTCAATGAAAAATTATTCCAAAATAAATTCAATGATATATTTATATGTTTTCATCTATTGAAGGAAATTGTTTTCCGAAATATTTTTATGTTAAAATTTTATTTTTTCCAAAATGAATGGTATTTTTCCAGTTTTTATTAAAAAATATCATCCAACATTATTTCTTACTTAGTATTAAATCTATTAATGTTAATAAATCCATTATATGAAAT
This sequence comes from Viscum album, assembly GCA_963277665.1. Lineage (NCBI taxonomy): Eukaryota > Viridiplantae > Streptophyta > Magnoliopsida > Santalales > Viscaceae > Viscum > Viscum album. The sequence continues at coordinate 223,386,566 of OY728143.1, forward strand.
TATTCAATAGTTCCATTAATATTTTTTTTATAAATGTGTTTTCCATTTATTTTATTATTTTTTATGAAACCTTATTCGCATCAATGAGTTATATTCTATTTAAAATTGATTCATTTCATGTGTGATTCATTCATAATGTCACTGCAAAACATATATATATATATATATATTCATATGTTATGATTTTATGAAAGGTTAATGATACACATTTCAATTAATGGGTTATGATTTTATTTTTATAAAGAGTATTTATTTTTATGGTTCAAGATTTGATAAATTTCTTTTTGAACTTGAATAAATGATGTTATAATGAGATGGGGGGACCTATATCTCCTTCAAATGAATTGGGTAATGATGGAGGATTAACAGGTATATATGTTATGCATGAACCTGATTTAATATTCACAATGTTGTGAGTGATACTAAATACAAGTTTACAATATTATACATGAACCAGGATATGTTTCCATAAGATTATGTATGATCCTAATTAAATGTTCACAATGTTATTAGTGAACATTATTATCTGTTCAAAAAATTATGCAAGGAAATTTTTTCATTTCTATTTGATTATTTCTGAACAAGATTACATTCTCACAATGTCATTTGTGAACCAGATTACATGTTAAAAATGTTAATCAAGGATTAGGATTTTCATCTATAAGGTTATATTTAAACATGATAACGCTTTAAAGAATTTATTCATGGACTTGGACGATTTTCCATATGACGATGGATGGGGTATTTCAAATCCATAATGTAATGGGTGAACCTTATCCTACTTAAAAATGCTCACAACGTTATAAAATAATATTCATACCACAAATTCCATGTCATGTTCTTATGTTATGGTCTCATGACTTAGTCACTCAATTATACATTGATCTATGTATTATGTAATAGCATTCATTATTATGAACTCTAATATTTATAATATGATCTTCAAATGAAATTATAATGTTCCAAAATTATTTTTTCATGTTAGGAATTTACATTTTTTTATTTAGCCATACTATCGAACTAAACTCACATTTTTCATATGATTTCTTTCCCAATTTAATGAATAAACGAATGAAATTGAAATTTAAAAATAGAGATCATTAATGGTGTTTTATACAATATTTCACTTGGATCAATGATTTTTTTACTATGTTTCCAAATACACTAAAACATTATGGTCCTCAAACATGTATTTTTGTAATGTATGGAATATTCATCTAATATAAGGTAATATTAAGGTATGCTATACCTAGGTTTCTGACTTCTAGGGTTTCTGTTATAACATCAATTTCTCTTCTCCCATTCATTAACATGGTTTAAGGAAGCTGTTTGAGAAAAATCATCATAGATTACTCAATATCACCCATCAGGTTATATAATATATTTTTTTAAAACAACATAATATTCATAGATATTATATAGTGATGATCATTAAGACCACCTCATTGTGGATGTTCCCCATCTAAATCATAAACATATATTTAGTGGGTATTTGGACATAATTTGAGTGTTTCATTACATTTGACAATATATAGTTCAAATAGAATTTTTTCTCTTGCATCATATAATTTGAGTGTCTCTTAACTCTCATAACATGTTTTGAGGACATAAAATGGTGGGGAATTTATCAATAGAGGTACAAAAGAGCATGATGATGGATCCTAAATTTTACTTTGTTATATCAACAAAATAAATTTGCATCTAATATATGAAAAATTATAATAGTATTGAAACATAATTCCTATATTTGATTCATAGAATTATGTCATGATAAGATTGGAAATGGAATTTTTTTTACATCATTTCGTCTATACCATTAGATGAGGAAACCCACAGGTTGTGTGAAACATATTATTAGGGGAAATTTCCACCTATTTGAGGATTGGTATCCATTAAGACCACACCTAACATGACTATGTTTTAATAACATTTAATGTCTTTAAGAGTTAAAATAATTTTAGTATTTTTCATATCCCCACGTGAATTCTCTCTATCTAGTTTGATGACCTATGACATGGAGTAGTTGTAATACAGTGGTGGAAAATTAATGCCAATATATATATATTAAGAAACATTTTCTAAAATTATAATATACATTAATTCATTTATCTTTTTACCAATGAAGATAATTATTTATTAAATACTTTTAATAATCATTTTAATAAATAAATTATAAACAAATATGTTTGAAATCATAATTATATTGATGAGTTTAAAAAATGATTTTCTAAAGGTTTTTCTTTCTTCCACGCATGGAATATGTGTTATATAATGGTGAAATGTGTTTTTTGATCATAATTACGGATTTTATATTATATATATATATGGGTGAATTCCCATTGTATAGTGTAAATAAGGGTACTTGGACTACAACATGCACCATATAATGATATAGTGAAGAATGAAGTAGGGCGGCCCAGAGATTTCATATTATATATGAAGGTCACATTAGTTATAGTTTGGTATAGTTACCACTACCAAAATGTAATGTATGTATAGAATACATTTTTTAAATGTATAGAAAACATTTCACAATGGGTTTTATGTTATATGTAAGGGTACTCAAAGGTTCTGTGATGCTATATAATGTTTTAGAGGCTCATTGTAATGGTACAATGGTTGCCCCGAAATTGTAACCTAATATTTATAATTATTAATTCAAGATAATGTGAACATGTCAATTTATATGTAAAGGTAATAAAAATTTACAAAAATATAATAGGATCCATAAATAAGATAACTCATGGTGATAGATATTTATATAAGGGTATCTTTGCATTTTCTGAGTTATGTAATAGTATAGAATGTTTTTCATATTGGTACACCATCCATTAAATGAGAGATATATATATATACATGTAAATACATATTTATTAAATACACATATTGGAAATTTTTAGATTCAATGGGTAAAATAAATTTCCCATAATCCACTAGATAATTCCATTAATGATATTATCAGAGCCCAAATCAAACCAAAATGCCACAATAATGCCAAAAATAAACATTGACCACCAAAAAAATCATGGAAATTTCCATGAGTGAATGTGGATATATAGTAAAACGCAAAAGGGATTTATTTTCCAAATTTAATACCATGTTCCAAAAATAATCTCTGGTTTCCAAATAATTTCACAAATTAAGATTCAATTATTATGTATAGTGGTGTTTTGAAATTAGTAATGTGTTTACCATAGAATATACCAAACATATGCTATATAGGAATAAAATTTCTACGTTTCACATCAACAACATATATTTACTATATAAGAAAAATTAGATACACCAGTATCCATTTCATAGAATCACCTATATGAACCTTCACACCACAAATTTGGTTAATTGATATGGGATATTCTATGACTCCTAAAAACACATCAAAATAATCTAAGAGTAATATTTATTTCCAAATTTTAAATTTTTTAAAATTATATTTATAAAAAATTGAAGTATATAATTCATTGATAATGTTATATATATGGTGGTCTGAATATTATATAGATAATAAATGGAGGCTATCATTACATATACATAAATAGGGAATGATCCTCCAAATTTATGGTGTGAAAAATTTGAATATTTGTTAATGTATAGTAGGTATTAAAATATATCAGAACCCGTGGTTCCAATAACTATTATTAATGACAATAGAATTGACCAATTTTGAATTAAATCAGGGCATAGTAGAAGAGAAGTCTACTACTATAGATTGTAGTTTCCATTTATATATTTTTATTTATATGTCATATAACTATACATTTTTTGAATTATATATAAATGATGGTTATATATATTTTATTACTTGATAAGGGAGAATAAAACCTTAATGATTCATGAGTTTAAGTGGGTTAAACGAAATCAATTTTTAAAAATCAATGATAATTTATTTTAATATTTAATTTAAAATATTATTTTTATTTTTTCATTAACATATTTTTTCTATTATTTTATTATATAATCATTGATTAATAACATCTTTTAATTTGATAATAAATCTTCTCATTTGAATGATTATGAGAAAATATTTCAAATTTTTATTGTTTCTAATATTTCGGGATGGAAATGTTTTTAGTCATAGTTTCTTCAAACTAACGATGAGAAATTGGTTATTTATTATTATTATTAACGTTGATTAAATTTATATATCTCTAATAGGATGGTGAATGGTCTCAATAATGAAAATTGAAGAGATATTTGTCAATATATACAAACATAATCATTGTTGAAAATGGGAATGGATTGTGGAATCATCCATTTATCAATTTATAAGGAAAAAATATTTAATTTAGATTACCATGATTGAAAAATAAATTTAATGTAATAAAATATAATTTAACCACTCTATATTTATATATTATATACAAATTTTAATATTTTACTTATCCCAACATAATCATTAATTATTCTTTTTAATGAACATGTGTCAACATATTTTTTGAGAACTCTTATATATAGAAAAACTATTTTATAAAAAATAATACAATCAATAGAAAATAATTATATTTTTTCAATCGATATTAAAATTGTTTTAAAAAACATTGAATAATTTATAGTGTTGTTTTTTAAAATATGAATTTGGAATTTCATGCCTATGTCCTCAAATAGTGGATTATATAATTTTGATATGAAATAGCAGGGGAACATATATCAAGAACAATAAAAAAAGGTAAATAATATTTTCATTGAAATTATACATTTTGACATTATTGAATCTTTCAGTCTCCATTACGATGAAAGAATAATGGTATGTAACTAATGTCGATCCTCAAAAAAAATTCATACACTATATTTTTCAAATAAATTTAGCGAAATTTCCATTTGATTATATTAATTGATTTAGAATTAATTTTTAATATAAATCTAATGTTAAAATAATTCCATTTCTTTATAGGTGATGATTTTAACTACTGTATCCCAAAAGATATATTTTCATGTTAAATATTGAATCCATGAGATGTAGTGGGTGCTATTTTCAAATGGGGTTCATTATAATTTTAAAAGGATAGAGATGAGAATATTTAGTTTTATAGGGTTCAACATGGAGTTATAAATTTTTGAGATGACCTCAAATGTTGATTAATATAAATGTTCCGCTCCACCAGTTAGATATAAACAATAAAAATGTAAAACTTCAAATTCTGATATAAAACAATAGTATCAGTCTTTTATTATTGAGAATGATTTTATATAGTTTGAATGAGAATTAATATATATTCTATTATTGAAAATCAGATGCTATGATTATTATACTAGGGTCATCTAAACTAAAAAATGAACCAAATGGATTCACCCCCTTGGGATAATTGATTTTCACATCCCAAAAAATTCATAGGACCGAGATCAATTAGAGTACATAAAATATCAATCCAATCAAAATAAAAGTAATTTTTATGATATTGTTTTATATGTTATGTAAATATCAAAAATCACCTTTTCCTGAAACCAAATTACCATTATTAAATGACTGTTGAGACAAATGGATGTTAAAAAATTAATTGAGCAATAATACCCACCCTCATTACGCCTTTTTATCCATCAACCTTCCAATTTATAGATATATTTGTCAAAATTAATGGTATATATATTTTTAAGGTATTATTAGAACCTAAAATTTCCATACAATTCAATAATTAAAGGAACTCCCACTGTCCCAATAAATTATTAGAAACATAAACATGTCAAAAATGATAATTGTTTCTAAGAAAAAAAATCATAAATCACCCCTATGTGAAATATATTTCCAAACCATCCCTCATTTAATGAAATCAGACTATCATCCCAAGAAAACAAAAATTTAAAAACAATCCCATTTCCAAGTTAATCGTCTTAAAAACAGTAAATTCAAATGAGATTGATGATATGAAAAATAATCTAAGAAATAATTTCAAGTTCCATTGAATTTCAAGTAAAAAATTAAATCAATACCCAATAAGACTTCCATATAAAAAAATTAACATATCTGATGGAGTTTTTAAAGATGTGCATTACAATGATTCTCAAGGTGAATCGTCAACATAAAAACACTGATATTGACATATGTTATGATGTATGATAATCATAATAACTATCATATATCACTAAATTTTAACCTAGACAATCAATATAAAAAATGAGGTACTATACTTCAGCTCAATGATTATAATGGAAAGATTTGAAATAACCATTATTTTAAAAAAGCATAAATGATATGTTACATAACCATTCTACTGTAGGTTTAGTAACAAAAAATAATATCAAATATTAAAATATATGATTATATATTCATAAAATCATTCAAATTTCTTAAATCATAATCTTAATCCTGGAATACATCTGACAGTTTCTGAATAATTACAAATTTCTCAAAAAATCACTAAAATTTACATCATTTGGGAAAATATTAAATATTTTTTTTAATAGAGACATACATATTATCAAACCATAATTACCTAAAAATGTTAAGGCTTATAGAGTTTCTTTATTCCATACACCATTGGATCATTAAATTTTTATTACACCATATGTTATCATTATGGTTCCATTAATCACATGTATTATTATGTAGTATGATCGTTTGAATAATGAGAAATAAATCCCAGAAATGTGATCACCAAATTGGAAAATAAATAAACCATTTTCCATTAGTAAACTAGACGATATTGTTGTAGATTTTTTGGGATAGATGTTTCCATAATTATTTCTGGTCACATAGTAAAAGGAAAAAAAATTCATCTATACATATAATTTTTGGAATTCCATTAATGATGAGGGCCATGACCATAATTAACCATCATGAAAAAATTATAATAATGGATCATTTAATATGTGATTATACAAAATTCATGATATTTTAATTTCACATTAGAACAAGATTAAACATCTGATTACATTGATGATTTGTAATATGATGATATAATTCCTTGTAAACAATAAATAAAATACTAGGATATGGGGAACCTAAATTCAACCATATATCTTAAACAACCCCTACATCATGATTTAAAAAATACCTCTTGTGATTTTAAAATTTTATTACATATATAAGGTAATATATTTAATGTAATTATTAGAAACAAACTATTCCACCATATAACCTACACTATATTACCTTCTTAAAATAAATATTTTAGCAGGTGGGTCTTATGAGATATCCTAGAAATTAACCCCAACATATACTCACATGGAATATAGATATATTGGTGTTTTGTACTAATGAGAAATCCCCATCGGATCATAAATCCACAAATCATAGTGTATATACTGAATGGGGATCATAAGTAACAAAAAACTCGAATAAATATTGTTACATACCAACTTTGGTAAACCCGAAATTAGTCAACTAATCTAATTTATGACTAGGTTTAATGGGTGTTCCCTATCCCCCATGGGCTTGATACTAGTTTTGATAATCAATATTAATCAAGTCAGAATGATTAGACCCGCAAATAAATGATAAATAAATAGAAAACTACTAAACAATAAAAACAAAAACAAACAGAAGAATGAAAATAAAAATGAAAATTCCTCTATGTGACCTTGTGGGTCACCACCAACCTCATACCCATATCACACTATGGTTGTCGAATCCATGTAAGAAGTGGAACCAATTTTAAAACCAATAAAAAATTATAGTCAGGGGTATTAAAACATAGTTGGAGTTCCCAAATAATAAGTTCCCACATCCATTTCCATTAAATAAATGATTAATGAATTTCATGTTTGAAATTCACCAACTAAAAGTAAGTAATTCACTTGTTTTCCCTTTAAACAAGATCAAAATATATTTCCCCTTTCTAGTTAAAAATAATAATTCTGTTCAATGAGGCATGTTTAGCATTTTAAATATGGTGATGTGAAAAAATCAGAAGCGAGGAAGGAAATGTTAAACATTTTCAAAAATATTCCTTAAAAATATAGAATACCATTATTTCAGATATATAATGAAGCTAAACCACACCAGGGTGCATCATTAATAAACATTCAATAAGGACAATGGTAGACATCACTCAATAGTGACCATCTATCGCATGCATCTCAATCATCCACCGTAGATAACTAAGATTCAGATGACATAGGATAACCTAAAAGTCCATGAATAACCTAGAACGTTCTATAGATGTTACTCATCCTAATGGTATTAACATCATGATGATTTCATAATTCCAAAATGCATGATATTCGTTTTACCTGGCATGACCTAGTGGCCCAATACCATTTTTCGTAATATCAAAATATCCCACTCCTATGTGCCACTAGATTGTGGGTAATCTAATCTAGTGCTGCAATTATTCATTGAAAGACACTCACTATGCTAGTTACCCATCTTAGGAATAAAAGGGTGGTGAGGAAAAAAATATGAACCAAACATCCAATCATAATAACATACATTAATACCACACATTAGCAACTCACCCAACATGTCAGCCTCGAGTCAGCCTAAGTAAGAGTCCCTTGCCTTTCAACTACTTGATCATAATGGAGTCCTCCATTGCGGAACACCCACAACATGAAAATAACCAAGGAAAAAGTACCATCCATGCTGACTTTCCCAATTAAACCATTTTTAAATTTCCAACCAACCCTCACACAACCATCACATTCTAAACCATTTCATTAATGAACCACACAAACACCAAACCATATCTAAATAATAAAATAAACACCTCTTACCATTTCAATATAATATTGAACCCCATTAAACAAAAATATTTTAGAAACCCGCACACATTTATAACCGAAGACATTATATTAAAACCTCTATTTACTCACAAATGCCAATCCTGAAATTTGATAAACTCTTGGTAGGTACAATTAATAAAAAGTTTTATACAATTCAAATACTAAGGGGAAATCAATCCATCTCACAATATGTATTTTTCTAAAAACCATAAATTACTAAATAATCAAAAAATAATTGTTTTAATGACTTGAAATAAATTTATTCTTAAATTTAAAGACCATATAAAGGGAACATACCCTAAATATTCATCATTTTCACAATAACTACTCGAACAAAACCTTCATGCTTAAATGAATATGATGTTTTACATATATATATATATTTATATATTAACATATCTTTATTACTCATATTATTCTCACCATTATGAAATATGTAAAAATTGGTAATATATACTCCTTAATCAATTCATGTACATGTAGGAGTTATTGACACCAAAAACTCAGGATCAGGACAATGAGGTCCATTGTACTCTATAAACATTACTAACAACACAATAATCCCAAAACCCTAAAATAAAATTAATCCTATCACATTATCCAAATATTATTAAAAACCCAATGAAACACTTAAATAAGATTTTTAAATGGAGACATTATTTTTAATGTTACATCGTCGTTTGAATGCTCATCCATGTGTGCACTCCCTGCACCCATGGATGTGCCAACATCTAATTGAACATATCACAAATCCATAAAAACACCCCGAAAACAATATTAAAGAAACTTCTACATGTTTTCCAACCAAAAAACGACCATATAATTTACCAATTCACCCCATCAGTGCCCAAACAGCAATGCAACCATTTTAAATAAATACGACTAAGGGCCAAAACAAACCAAAACATCTATTTTCACTATCAAAACTCTATTAGAACTCTATAAATTTATTTTTTTCATTGATTCGAAAATTTATAAAGAAATAACCACCTCAAAACCTGTTATTAATAAATTCATCCAACACTAATAGACCATAATAATCAAATTATATGTATTATGAAGGTGAGAATCTTAATAAAAAAATTATTTGAAATCATTCAAATTTCACATTAACCCAAATCCATAATTTAATAACAAATTACCCAAATATTTCCAAGTCCAAATATGATATCAATGAATTTTTTCACCTTAGGTAAATAATATAAATCAAACCCAACCTTATAGGTTCACTAGTACATATGCATAATTGAAGCGTCACATCAAAATCTATTTCTAACATGTTATAAAAATAAATAAACAATACAATAAACAATTTAAGTTTAGGGTGAAGAAGTGTATAATATTTGAAATTTTATTGAAGCATTAAATAATCAACGATTTTCTTCGAACAAGAGAAAAACATGGAATCACCTACCTTAATGTGGTGTGATGGTGACGAATCTCTGAAATGATGATTTATTGGCCTCTATAATGAAATAGAAAACCCTGGATCTAGAAAAAACAAGACCAAAATTCAACCATAACATCTCGTGTTTGGGAAAAGTGAATAAAACCACACAAATTGATTTAAAAACACACTAGTGTAGGAGGGAGCCTATTAATGAGGTGTGGTTGGAGATTGCGCTAGTGAGGGAGGTATAGCAAGAGCAGACACTACTGGACAAATTCTGGCTAAAAAAGAGATGTCACATTGGGAATAGTCACATCGGAAGGGATGTCAGACTGAGGGAAGGAGCATGAACAAAATGGAGGGAAATTGAGGAGGAGTTTTGGTTGGATTTGGGTGGCACTATGAATGATATAGTATATGTGGTCATGTTAGAAGGATAATAAGTGGTAAGGCATTATGCACTGAGAAAGGGAAGGGGATGGAGGGGGACCCAATCAGGGTTCAAAAAATACAAAATAAAACATAAAACTAATAAAAATAATAATATTAATAATAATTATTAATATTATATTCATTTTCATGTAAATAATAATAATATTACTAAAAAATAATAATACTAATAATACTACTAATAATAATATTATTAATATTTTTTAAAAAATATTTATATATTATTTTCGTAATGTTTTCTTTACACTAAATATTTGGAAGTAGAATGATCGCTTGGGTTTACCACATGATTACTTCTATTTGTGCGATGCCCATGCATCAGCTGAGAACCAAAGAAATTATCAAAACTCAATTATTTTAAACTATCATTCAACCCGATCATTTATGAGAAAATCCAAATCCAAGAAATAATAAAATTAAATATTTTAAATTTTCATTTTGTGATGATTCTCCCAACAAAAAAACATTTAGCCTGCAGAAAGTCACCATGAAGAAGGTTAATAAAGAAATTCGGCCCATTCCAAAACAAAACTGGAAGAAACAAGTAATTCTGGTTTGACTATTTATTTCCCTTGTCACACGTGACCGATCTACATGTAACCACAACCCAATACAAAGGGGTAACATGTGAAGGATCTCCCATCTACCAAGACTATACTATCACAGAAATTAATACCAAATAATATAAACTTTTTGAGGGGATCCTACATGACAACTACCAACCAAAAATAAATCATCATAAGGATTAAACAAACAACAAAAAATAATAATTCAATAATCCATAATCAAATGGATATAAATACATAGATTACAATAGAACCTATAAATAATAAGTTAAAAATAAATCAATGAACTTATAAAAAGTGAAAAAAAACATAAAATATAAAATCAAAAAAAGAAAATAAATGTTCATATTACAACATGGAACACCAAAACAGGATCCCAAAATCATACCCCCAACAACTCCTTACTGTTTGTGAGATTCATCCAATGAAATGTGGTTTGGGATCTAATAGTTGAGGTCTCTCATACCGCATTTTCATGCACTACAACCCTCTAGTCACAATGTCTTCTTCATGATACACTTTTTTACAAGCATCTCCAGATGACCAAGATCGATGCAATGATGGCACATCTTCACAGGGATGCGGCATGATGTCTTCATGTTCCTGAACCGGCCTTAATGGATGCACAGATGAGAATGATCAGATGAAATGAAAAATTGGAACCATTGAAAAAGATTACATATAAGAATGTTCATCAATCATATGTTTTTCGAAATTGAGAACCAATAGGAGTTGTAAGAGATTCCAGATTTCAAACTTCTTGCACTCCAATGATCAACTCCGATATGAAGGCTTCATCTTATAGATTCTCAAAACAATAGTCCTTATAATAACGTACATTATCATTGATCACTATATGATGTCCCTCTGTGATGAGATAAGTCTTCATGAAATACTTCAATGCTACCTAAGAGGAAAAGGGAACTATATCCTTAATGTTTTCAATATAAGCCTTCATTTACCATTGGCTTCGCTGAATACCCATGAGCACTTCCCATTTTAAGGTGTTCACAAGATCATGTATGAAACATAGGTATAATACAGAAAAAAATACTAATTAATCCTGAATTTCAATTATAGATGTCTGAATAGATCCTATTCATCCAAATATCATCCTTTTAATATAACTAATATAGCACACACTCTGAATGATTATGTAGTTCCCATTGCCCTGATGTCATGCTCGACCTCTTCAAGTTAGTTTACAATCTATAATGATCCATGATCACTATGAATTATAAGTTACATTTGGGATGAATAAAATCTGGGTTTTGATCCTTAGAAACACTAGAAACCATTTTAGAGGATTTTTTTGAACATCACGGAAAACACAAACCAAAACAGACAACAATAAAAAGTACAATTTAAACCAACATATTGATCCAAAATACAAAGCACAAAATCCAAAAAAATACAAATAATGAAAAACAAAATATTTCATTCAAAAACCACCATTTTAATTTATTTTAAGAAAAATTAGAATATTTTCCAAATACTAAAACCCAAATTTTAAATGACATTAAATTTCCAAAATCATTTCCCCTTATGAATTAACATAGTAAAACCCAAGACACACATTTAGTTTCAAATAAATAACTGAGTAATCCCATTATCCATTGAACATGTGTTCATCATTTTCCATCCATTCGTGCCAATATGCACCTTCGACACACATACTCCTACATGTTAAAAAATTTATAAATAACACCGTGGGTTGCACCAATCCATTTACATACTAATTCGATGCTAGAACCCAAATTTCAAACAAAAGTGATTTTAATTTTAAAACACACATTACCAATTTAATTCCATTGGTATGAATCATTTCCATTTGAAAACAATTTTCTTCTTCAAAATCACACTAAAAATAACAAAACCAAAGAAAAACCACAATACACACCAAACTACCCGAATGAGGGACTACTTCATATGCATAAATTAGTGACATGGTAGTGGTCCATGACCCCATGTAGTTCATAATGATTATAAGGACTTGAACCATGATCATGGACACAACATGTGTCATTGCTCTATGTGATATCATAATGGGACACCATATCACCTCTGTTGTCAACCATAATTCCAAAATAATGAAAAAAGATAAAATTCTCATACTAAACCTAAAAACACATGGTATGGAACGATCAAGTGTTAATGATTCCCTTATCATTCCTACCTTGCGAGTCTCGAAAGTCCTAATCTTTATCTACCAAACACCCCAAATATCACGGGGCACCACTGTTACCATTTTGTCCTAATCCCACCCAGGTCAACCCAGAACTGGTCGCTTGAGTTGAGCTATGACAATGCTTGAGGGGAATTATTGATCTCCATGTTCTTATAGCAACATTTTGGCATTAGAAATCAGTAGGTCATAATGATTTAACCAATAAATTATTGAAAAAGAAATATACAAAAAGAAATAATGAAAACAAAAATAGGATGGGAATTGAATATTAAACTACATATAACTCTTTCTGACTATGTGATTCCACACCGACCTCAAACTATAATCACACTAAAAAAACAAATCTTTCCACGAAGAATCACCATTCTGAAAAAATAGTAAATTATATGCTACATTATTAAAACATAGTAGGCATTCCCCAAAATTGTATTAACATTTTTATTTGCATTAAATAAAATATTACACTATTTTATGTTTAACCTATGATATATAAAATAATGTTTTCCCACATTTTGTCATTTCCATAAACCATATAACATTGCCCCATTTTAATTAAAACCTAGAATTCAGTTTCAAGAGGTTGACATTTTAATTTTGATTGTGTTAATGTTTAAACATAAAAATTTGGAAAAGAAACGTAAAAAAATTTCAAATACCATTTTCAAAAACACATAAAACAATTCAATCACATTTATCATGAAGCTATACAAAACAAGGGATCATGATCAACAAACATAAGACACCAGAAATAGAGAGCATCACAAAAGAGTGACCAACCAGTACATGAATCTCAATCATCTGAAGGTGATAACTAATTTCCATAAAATTTGGCAGGACCAGGGAGACTATGAATAATCAAGAAAAAACTGGAAATGTGACTCATCTAGATGGAATGACCTTCCAAATGACTTCAAAATTCCCAAACACCTGATTTTCACCCAACCTATCGTTATCTAGGGGACCAATTCTTTTGTAATAACAACAAAATATACCTCTACTATGGGACACTACCCACTGCGTAATCTAAATAAGTGAAACAATAATTCATTGAATATCAGCTCACTATGCTATATTACCAAGTCATGAATAAAAAGGGGGTCATCCATACAATATCTACTAGGAATCCAGTCACAATATGTTATATAATTATTCCATATAATAAACTCATACAACTGGTCACCCATTAGTTACACCATGTAACATGTATCATTCCTTTCATCTATTTGGTCACAAGGGAGTCCTATATGGTGTTCCTCCCACAAAATACACATAAACAATCAAATAGGACAATACAATGATATTTTTCCAATGAAACCATATATAAATTTCTATCTTGGGCTCAGACAACCATTACATGCTGAACTATTTCTTATACAACAATATACACACCAACGGTTTTCGAAAGAATAAAATAAACACCAATTCCAATGTCAAAAACAATTTTAAATCCCATATGAGAAATATATTTCAAAAAATCATACACATTTACAATGTAATCCATTAATTAAAACCCACAATCAACTGAATGTGGTCAAATAAGAAATTTTATAATCATTAGGTAGGTACAATTAATAAAACAGATTTATGAAATTCATATTCATGGATATATAACTCCATTTTTCAACAAAAATTTATTCTAAAAACCATACATTACAATATAGACATTAAGTAATATATTTAAATACAATTAATCAATGTATTAATAAATTTAATGGCAATGAAAATGGAACCATCCTCATTCATGTCACTTTTGCTGATGACAACTCGAACATCCCTTTGTGTTAACAGACGAAAGAATTATATATATATATATATATATATATATATATATTCTTCTAGTTTTTTGAACATATCACCAATATAATGAAGGAATATTTAAAAAGAGGGTATATATATGTATAAAATCCATACCCTATACATGTACATGTAGTTGTTCTTGACACCTGCAGCCCAAAACCCCTTTAACGAGCTCCAATGCATCTATAAATATTAATAGAAACGCTAAATTAAAATAAACCCCTAAAATAAAATTCATTGAAAAAATGGAACCATGAGACAATTAAAAAACTAATAAAACACATAAAAAATAATTCTAATCGAAAAAAACTATTTATTTAACGATGTGTTGATTTTATCATCCATTCATGTGTGAACTCCTTGTACCCATGGAAGTTCCATAATCGAATGAAACTTCTCAAGAGTAAATGAAAACACACCCAAACAAATTTTAATGAAGCACCACATATTTTTAATTCAAACTAATATGGCAGAGAAATTACAAATTATCTAATAAATTCCCAAAAAGAAATCCAACCATTTTAAATAAATGTGATTATATTCCCAAACCTCCAAAAATATTAATACTCTCTCTCAAAACTCTACTGGCACATTATCACTCTCATTTCAAATGAATTCCCAAATGAATAATCTAATAACGACATCAAACAAATATTATAACTAAATTATATAAACACCTAAACACCATAATAAACTAATTACAAGGATTATAAAGGTTAAAAACAAATTTAAAAATTAATTTACAGCATCAAATTCCACATTAAAAAAACCAGAATTAAAAAATAAATTTTCAAAATAATTTAAAGTCTAAATATCACAATGAAGCGTCATATCGTCTTAAGAAAATAATATACATTAAATCAATCATATTATGTGCATTAATATATAGGAATAATTTATGAATCATGTCAAATGATATTATTAACATGTTCTAAAAATTTAAAAATAATATAATAAACTAAAAATGTTTACTTTGATGATGTGTCTCACGTTTAAAAATTCATTACAGGATTCAAGAAAAAGGATTTTCATTGAAAAAGACAAAATCATGGAATTAGCTACCACAAAGGGGTGAGATTGGGAGGAAAACCACAAAGTGGGGTAGATATGCCTCTATAAACAAATAGAAAACGCTAGATCCAATAATAACAGGGCATCATATCAAACCTATCTTATAGTGTTCAAGAAATGTTATGAATACCCAAAATAAGAATAAAACATAATAGGGGAGTAGGTGCTAGTGAGGAAGGTGCGACCAAATATGATTTCTATGAGGGAGACATGGTTGAAGCAGAGACTGCCATATGGATTCAGGCTGGAAGTGAGAGGTCAAACAAGATTGGGTTGCGCGTGTAGTAATTCCATCAAGTGGGTGTGTGAATATCTAAAGGGATGGCTGATGGGGGGATTTTTTTAACCTAAAGGGGGGCACAAATGAGGTGGTGGGCTACGAGATCATGCAAGAGGGAGTCTGTAGCGGGGTAGGGTATTGTGTGTTGTGTAAGGGAAGAGGGAGGAGGGAGAACACAAACATGGTTAAAAACCTAAAAATAATAAAAATAATGAAAATAAAATCATCATCATAATAATAATTAAAATTAAAAGATTCATATTATTTTAAATTATATTAATATAAATTAAAAAATGATATTAATAATTATAATACTAATAATAATAGGAATGGTAATATTAATACAACTAAAACAATATTTAAATTTTAGTTTTATAAAATATTATATATTTTGAATATGAGGAAATCACATCGTCACCATAGTCGACTACAAGATTACCACTAACCGTATGGCCCTCATGCACTGGCTCAAAAACCCACATGTTACAAAACATAAAATATTATAAACCATCACTCTACTTGAACCTTGAAAAGAATATGAAAATCCATGAAATAATAAAATAAAATAATTATAAAGGTTGAGGTGTGACAGAACCCCCATTTTAAAAATAACTATGGGGCAGCCCCATCCATGTTGTTCACATGAAAACTATTTTTCATATTATTGAAAATTCGAAATATAATATAATTGCAATTTTAAATAAATATAGATTGACTATGTATTGTTAAATGGAAGATATATCATGTCGCCATAAAGTATCACATTCCTATTACATTAAATGGCCAAGTGATATAATGGATAGTTAATAGAGTAAATTACTATTTTGATAATGATTCTCAAGATATATTAGGATAATAATGTTTCTTATAGTGCTGGATAATTCAACCATCACATGTATTTACGTTGACTTCTCTAAAAATGGATTCCTTTATTGTTATTCAATATCCCAGTTAGATTTTATATATGTATGGAATATATCTTTTTTAGATCACATTGGTGACATCCTACAATTTTTCTTTGATAACATCACAAAATTTTGTAATCATTTTTAAAATTTAATGATATATATATGTATATATATATGAAATGAATTTTTGACATGAATTTAAAAGAATAATATTTTGTGCTTTCAAATTTTTCACATCATATGAGAGAATGTGATATAATTTTGATTGGTCCTTTTATGAAATTTTATTAAAGTAATAAATAGTATGTTGAAGAGATAAATTCATTTCCATATAATACATTCTGAATTTTGATAGATCCCTCTTAGTAAAAGTGAATTTCTATGGAAGATTCATCATGGATTTTATTATAATTGATATTCTGATGATGATATTAATTCTAAAATATTTTTATTTTGAATTAAATTAATAATGTATGGTGTCAATTCATGAGTTGAAATAATGAGTAATTAAACAATTAATAATGAATCTACAAAATTGGGAACACTCGTCTGAGGTATTTTTTGAATCATCAATCTATGTTGTTTTGGAATTCCTCATAAAATGCAGTGTAGGACAAAATACTATTATAAAATTATACATTATTGAAATTGGATTATACTAATCATAATTACACAGTTATTGAAAATTTGTTCTATTATGTTTTATCTTTATTAATATAAATATAATATTTTAATATAGATATTGTATTTTCCATTACTATTCACATTATTCTTTGGGAAATTATGATGAAGTAAAATTCGAATAAAATTGTTATTTACTATTTACTAATTTTGTAATAGGTTAACTTACAGATCATGGACAAATAATGGAGCCCGAGATCAAATGGATGGTTACCTGAGAAGGAATCCAAACACCACTAAAGATGAAATTCTATTTCTTTTCCAAAAGAATTCTATCATTCCTTGATAAAAATGTATATTATAAATGAATAAATACCATAGTTGCATGATAGTTTGATTTAGTTTTTCACATCAAATGAACCTTATAATAATTACTCACACCAAAGACAATAAATATATCCAAAAATCAGTCATAATTTTTGAGGATCCAATCCATTAGAAAAATCATAATTACTAATATTTAAGAATATGTTTGTAAGCATGTTAAAAAAAGGTTTTGATCATTATTACACATAATCTTTTGGAGGCCACAATTAACATCAATGAACATATATATATTTCCTGGATTTTTATATTTATTTAACAAAATTATATAAATATAAACATCATTATTGAATGAAATTTTAGAAATGTAAATATTTTAGAAAAAATCAAATTAATATAAGATTTCTAATAGAATATATTTTAAAAAAATTTAATAATAGATTATTTATTTAATTAGAAGATTTTCAATGTATTATGGGAATTTATAAGTTCGTTTTATTATTGATTTTTTTTCGTAATATGTGAAAGTTCATGCCAAAAATAATGATCATGCAAGTATTTGTTTTGTTTGATTTTTTCAGGCCAAACATCTTTTGAGGGTTAAAAGTTTCGTGATATATCTTTAGCGACCAAGGGAATGAATTTTTCAAAAAATAATAATAGTGTTTTTACATAAAAATTATTGTTGAATAACACCACATTTCCACAATATAATCTATAAACAAATTTAAATACTAAGGATTACAACTTATAATGTAATGGATTCTTAGAGAAAAAAATGTAATCACAATAGGATGTATTTGATAGAAATACCTGACGTAAAAGTTTATAGAGACCATATAATCATCATGACAATAATATATATTGATATATATATTACCCTATAAGATGATTTATGAATGAGTTCTCATCTACCATTGGAGTTGGATGACGATGAATAATGGGACATAATGATGATTAAATTGTGCATGAAATATTCTAGGAAACATCATACAATCTATCTAAAATAGGATTTAGAAAAATAAATCATTGTTTTGAAAATTAATGAATGTATAAATATATTTTATAAGTGGCATGTGAATTTCTTTCGGCAGAATAATTTTCAACTTGGAGTCCATGTTATACTGTATAATTCTAGATTAATGTTAATGAATTCTATGTTTCATTCCATGTGTTATGATTAATTATATTTATTATATTATATATTTTAGGTTTTATTAAACCCTCTAAATACTAATATGAAAACTCATTCCTTATCAATGGGAAATTCAGAATATCTTCCATGGGTGTTTACCTCTAGAACAAGTAGAAGATAACATATTAATACAAATTATCCAATAATCTCTATTATTGATGATTAGTTTATACAAAAAAACAAATGTTATCCTATGTAGAAGCTCGTGATATAATATTTTTATTGTATTTTGTTGATTAGGATGTAGTCAGTTATCCCCTTTATCCCATAGATCATTAATAAAATTGTATATAATCATAATGGAGTTAATTTATTATTTATGGAACCTCATTAATGGGTTTCACCAAACTATCTATAAAAATAAAAATTTGGAGGGTAGAATAGATAATATCTTCATTAAAAATAGTAATTAACATTAAAATTCATCATCCTCTGTAACAACGAAATGTTTTTTGAATTATTTTCTCAAAATATTTTTAATTCTAAAATTCATTCAATTTCATGGAATAAATAGTTTAAGATAAATAGAATATGGCCTTAGTATACAATTTTCATTTTAACATAGCTATTAGGATATAAAGAATAAATATAACTAACTTAGGAAAAAATATGGTGAAGTAAATCACTACAAATTATTTATTTAAATTATTAATGAAGTGTATATTTATAAATTTTTAATAAATTGTGTGAATTAAAAATAGAAAATGAAATTATTAAATATATTTTTATACATTTAATAAAACATTTCTTCATCGAACATATATTTTTTTCATATGGTATGAATAAAACTTATTTGATGTATGAAAACATATATATATTTAAAACGGTAATTTTCCACCCTTTAATAGATAACCTCTATTAAATAAATATTTTGAAACAATACAAAATTTTATTTCAAATATTAATAATTTTATTTAGAATCATGATATAAAAATTTACATTGAATAAAATTTTAATATTTTTCTGATATCTTAAAAAACATTGATGAATAGTTATAATACACCACATTTTAATTGAAAACAACATTTAATATAAATAATTAATATAGTTAAATGATAATATTTAATGGGTTTTATGTATAAATAAAATATAATTATATTATTCAATATAATATATGAAATTATCATTTATTTTAAAAATTAATTCAGATGTAAAACATTTAAATCATATGCATTGTTTTAACTTTTAAAACCTATTACATCTTTCCAAAAATAAGATTAATTTTTAAAAAATTACAAAAAAAATAATTTTTTAAATTTTTAAATTTTTATGTCATATTAGTAATCAGTAGATACATATAATGTAAATATAATTATTTTAGTTCCTAGGCATTATGAATATAAACTTGGGTAAATTTTATTTATATGGTAAAAGTGAAAATTAGGTAATTTGGAGTTAGAATAATATTACCTACAACTTTTCTTAACATCATTGGATGTTTTTTAAACAATATAAATTATCCTTTGGTAAAAATATTGTCCTTTGGAAGCAATTTAGAGATATATGGGAATTTATTTTATTTTATTCAATAAAAAGTAAAATATACCTCACTCAAATTTTAATAACTAAATCCTTGTATATATAAGGTTATAGAGAATATAAATTAAATTATAAAGACTCACGTTGACGATATATTTATTTTGTTTATCAAGGTAATTGATTTTTAATTTTGATAACATAAATAATTACCATAAAAAATTGTACATTGATGACCTAAAAATTAAATAATTGATGAAAAATATATAATAAAATTTTTATTAAAATGAATTTAACAGTCATAAGACCCACAAACACATGACCAAATCATATTGGTCAATTATATCACGACTATAACTATCCAAGGGTCAATTTAGTGCCTATTAAAAGTGTTATTTTAATTATATTGACAATTATATTGTTTTAATTAATGTAATGTTAAAGTTGTCCCATTGATAATTTAATAAGTACAAAATTTTAATTTCTGGATTTTAAAAAGAATAAATTTGAATAAAAATTTATCTTTAAACATTGTTGATTTATCTTAATCATTGTATTTTATTTTTAATATTTATTTAACAAATATGTATATTAAATTATTATACAATATTGATGCAGTAATTATTTTTGTAATAGGGACAACAAATAAATTTTATTAGAATTGTTAAATAAATATAAAATGGGATAATTAATATGTATAAGTAATTTAATATATTACAATGTTTTATTAGGAAAACAATAAAATAGTTGGTCGATTTTTACTAATTATATAAATATTTTTATAAATCAATTAATTTGATTATTTCAAAAATTGATACTATTTATTATTTATCGAAATAATGTTATTTAAAATTGATTAAAAATCTGGAAACAAATTTTAAAAATATATATAAGAATATTTATCTGGGCTAAAATTTTATAATTTATCTATTTATGGTCTAATTGACATCAAATAAATAAATAATTATCCCTTTTAATATTGAAATAGTTTTACCCTATTTAATATTTAATTATAACAACTATTTGTTAATCAAAAAGATATGGTGTAAATTGATATTAAATGTTGTCTATAATATATTGGATGATGATGTTACAACCATGTATCATTTCATATTCAAAATCTGGACATTTTGGAGGTTTTTAGGGGGTTTTATTTTATTATAAATTAATATTTTTTGAGATCCTAAAAGTACCCCTCACATTAATTACAAATGGCAACATCCTCCCTCACCCATTCACTTCACATTAAGCCTTTAAGGTCAGCCAAAATATTCACTATTCCCTTATCAACTTTAAAATTTAAATTATTTATGATCTTTTCTTCTACAATGGCCATATACGTTCTCTAAGAAGATATTTAGATGATTCATGTTGAAGAATAAGTAACCACCTATACCAATTCATTGAAACTTAATTCATCTTCTACATCCTATTTCTAATTAGTCTCTTTATAAATGACAACTCCATTATTTATTATATGCATATATTTTATTATTATTATGGAAGAAAATATTACACTCTATATCCATCCTTGGAAAAACGAAATCACCACCAGTGCATACGTATGACTTACCGTCTCCACATAGTGGTGTAATCTGTTTTTCACCACAACCATACATGGATGGGTATAATGATTAAAAAAATAATATATTATTATGATGACATGATATTTATTTTGATACATTATACTCTATTCACATCAGTATTATTAACTAATTATTGGAATGATATCGTCCCTCGTGCGTACGTACGACATACCGTCCCCATGCTGTGATGCAAATAATTGTACACGCTTTTTATCAATTCATGATTATGTAAATATATATGATGAATAAATATAATATAAATAATGTTATTATAATTTTGGAATGATAAAACTATTTTCTATGAAGGACAAACATAACTTATTTTAGAAAACTAGCATAAGAAAAAATAGCAGTTAATAAATGTATAATAAATAATAGTGAATTCATATTTAAAAAATGATATTATTTTCATACATGAATTCATAAAATGATAATTATTATGACACAATTCAATTATATTATATATATATATTTATATAGGAGTTTTGGAAACTAACCAATGAAATCTGACTTAATGTAATGGAAAATTTTACAATGTTGTATTTATCTATGAGTGTTTGCATTAAAGGATTTACTGTGGTATATGTATCATACATGCCCATGATTCCAAAAATATGTAATATTATTTATATTATTCTATAATTTTTTTAAATTAAATCTTTACAATTGGAGAATTTATATTAAATGATGTGAAATGAATCTTTTTTCGTTATTCGATTCGAGGGACTTTATTAATTTTTCGGCACATGTTTAATGTAACTATTTTTCAACTTATAGAGCATGAAAATTTTTTTACACCATCATAACACCATTTTACATGATGAATCCTCTACTAGATTACATGTTTATTTTCAAATAATTTTTTTCATTACAAATTATTCTGCATTTTAAGAAATGAAAATATTTTTGAAGAAGAAAGGATATTTTCCTCAAGAATTAATCTCATTTGTTACATCAAAATTAATTTCCATCTAACATGGAATTAATTAATAGGGTTATATTTAAAGAATAATTTATTTAATGTCCATATGATTTTATTGTGTTTTTTATGTAATGATATTTATGATATCCTTATGTTTTTCATGGATTAGGTTATAAAGGAATGATTTTTAAAAATTCAATTTTATTCCTCAGGTAATGAAATTTTTTTTATTTCATTGTTGAAAATTTAAGAATGATTTAATTATGAGATTTGATGGACCAATATCTCTCTACAATTCATTGTGTAATGATTTATATCTCATGATACATACTTGGTTAGAATAAGAAATGATATCGGTTAAGTAATATAGGGATGGAAGGTGGAGTAAACTCATTTCAGAAATTGAATTTTTCTGGTATGATGGTCTTGGAAATTATCCTTGATTAATATGAAATTATTTTATATTATTTTTTATATGTCAAATAAACATCATGTATTATGTTATCACTTTTGGGATTACGTTAAATAATTATTATGAACATTCAAGAGTTATCCCATGCCATGATATCAAGATCATTCATATGAATGAACTGATTTAAAAATGATATGTTCTCATGTATTATGATTATGAAATGAATTATATATCAATTGTTTACCCTTACTAACCATTTGAGATCACCCTTTCATATGTTTCTATCCCCCATGTCTTGAAGAAATATATTGATTAAGATAAGTCAAAAGGTGGTTTTGTTATTACAAAATATGTGGGAGAAATTTATGATGACTTATAAACCAGTTGTATATGTTTTACAGTTTCTAATGACACTATAACTATTCTATACCATCATGGATTTGAAAAATTTGAAACGAATATTTTCTTCTTTGATGTAATTTCATTGTATGTAAAGTATGTTTTTTTATAGTTGGTGTTAGAAGAATATTAGGTTTATCCTTTGGAAATATGGATGAGAGAACCTTATTAAGAACCCAAAGGTTATGGAAAATCATATTTTATAGACTTATTATCTTAGAAATGATCACGAATAACCTATGATAAAACCTATTGTGTTCTAAATTTTAATTTTGTAATCAATTATATGGTTTCCCAATTATGATTATAGTTTCTCACAATATGTATCATAATTTTAGTCAATGGATAGAACCTAAAGGAACCAACGTTTTGTTGAATGTGATGGGAAATGAATTGATTTCCCTCATGAGCATGTACATTTTATGGTCGTAGGAATTAAAGATATTGTAGCTTTTCTCACCCAACCTTGTCAGGCTATGAATCATGAAAGACATCCAAATGGGAAACAGAGTGAACAATATTGTATTGATTACATCGTGAGGCATTGTCTACCTATTTGGGAAGGATTTATGATCCATTAGATTATGGACATCTGATTAGTACAACTAAAAATATATTTTTAGTTCTCCAATGTTGTGAACATGATTATTTTATCAATGTACTCTATCATTTGGAATATTATGTTGATCAATAGTAGTTCTTTATCAATAAAATGAGGCAATGAGATGAAATTGAATCGATATAATTAGAAGAGTTCAATAATATTTTTTCATTATGTACAAGTTTTATATTATTTGAACAAATTTAGAGAAGGTGTTTTTTGAACATATGGAAAATAATGATAAATCTTATTGTACCTAAGAAGAAAATTATTCATGAAAGTGGAGCTACTCCTTTTGAATTATTAAACAAAATGAGAGGAAAATTGATTGGTTCGTTATTGGATTGAAACCATGTATCTGATGGGAATTAGCTATAACATACATCAATTTCTACATAGAAATCATTCGATTTTCTAGAAAGGATGAGATAGACATTGGAGTAACCGAATAGTCATGTGCGTTTAATGAGATGTGAAAAAAATACTTCAAGGAAAAATATAAATACCACTCTGAAAAGAATATGTGTTTTGCCTTAAGCTCAATGGGTAGAAAAATTTAATGAGGATATTATCTTAATGTGGCTAGTAAATGTATTATGTGTGGAAATATTGTTATCATCACAGTTGAATGTTGAACTGATGGAAAAAATATATATAATGATGTGAATAGGGAAATGACTACATATAATTCTGATGGACCAAACCGTAGTGGTCTATTATATTTTCCAAATCCAGTGTATGGTGTATTCTAGGAGGAAACATTAGCTCATCTCCAGGGTTTTTCAAATATCTATTTTTCCATTTGTAGGTAAGGGCATCAGTGAGTTAGGGCATCAGTAGGTCATGGAATCTGTGAGTCAGGGAATTAGTGAGTCGAGGTGTTGGTAGGTTAGGGCTTCGTCGGGTTAGGGTGTCATTGAGTTTGTGAATTAGGGAGTCACAACATTGTTAGTTCTGGGAATTAGTGATTTGGGATATCAGTGAGCCAGGGAGCCAGGGAATCAATGAGTTAGGGTGTAGGCTGGTCAGGGAGTTGGTGTGTTATGGTGTCAGTAGGTTAGGGTGTTATTGAGTCAAGGATTCAATGGGTTAGGGTTTTACTGTGTAACGTGTTCGATGAGTTACAGTGTCAGTGAGTAAAGGAATCAGTGAGTAAGGAATATTTATGTTGTGTTAGTGGATCATTGTAGGTTTCTCAACATTAGTGAATCAATGTTAGTAGCTTAGTGTCAGTGACTCAAATTCTAGGGCTTGATGATGGTGACTCACCCGTCGTAGGCTCATTCCAGTTTTTCATTGTTTTTACAATTTTTCCCCTATGACATTTACATTATTGTTAAATGATTTAAATTTCATATTTAATGTTTCTAGGATATTTCAAATGGTATTAGTATTCTAAAAACAATATTCCTATTTGGACTCCAAAATCACATGGTTTGGTTGTGACCACCATTAATAGATTTTAAAATTATTCCCCAATAGATTTAGGTTCTTTAATTTATGTAGTATAATATTTTATTCCTTTGAAAACTTCCATGTTATCATGGTTCACCGAGATCCATTCATTCCCAAATGTGTTGTTCCACCATGTTGTAGCCCATGTGTTTGGTTTTCTATAGAGTCTCTTCCTAGTGCGACCCCTCTGTTTTGGTACAAAGAGGACTTTTTGTTGAATGGTGTTCCATGTAGGGATTTCTATATCCTCACATTTAATATTGTATCATGCAGAAGGGTGTATGTATGTCCTCATGTAAATACTTATAAATCTAATTTAATGAAGATAATAGAAAGGAATAAAAGTGGGCGGGGAATATATTGATGATTTCTCATTTTAATATGTTATATTTTCTCATTAATGTAAATTATATGGGTTGTAACCCTTTCAAAATATTTTTTGTTGGTGTTATTTGTTAAGTCACCCATGATGCATCATGCATATCATTGATTCTATCATGAAATAACTATAAACATGAAATCTGATTAGTCACCTGTAATAGGATTAATGAAAAGGATACACTAGGATCGAATCAAATTTTTGGTCACCCCATTTTATCATGTTTGTATTAACGTACCATTAATGGATAAATACAAATATATAGATCTATTTTACTATGTCTGTTTTCATTGAGGGCCATGCTGGATATGTGCATTTGAAAGGTTATATGGTGGTTTCAGTGGGATTTGTTTATGAGGTAGTATGTGAGATTTGATGGAATATCAGGTTGAGAGATTGACTGATTTTGGAATGGATGGACTTGTTATGATGTGGGATTGTATTTGTGTCATGGCCGGGTTGTAGGGCTTCATGAATGGGGTGTGTCATGATTTAATGTTTGATAGAGATTGAATGGGTTTTTCTTTACCTGTTTTACTAGGATAGTTTTTGGTATGGTTGCATCTCCCTTTAATGATTCCAGTGTCATGTAGTTTAGTGGGTAGGTATAGAAATAATTAAATTATTAATTTGATACAGTATAATCATAATTGGTTAAATGAATCAGCCAATGGTATTTTTTGAATTAGAGATTGCAGTGAAGCGACATTCAAGTGACCTTCACTCATGGTTCTTTGTGCATGTAGGGGATGTAGATAATGTTGTTTTGAGTGGGACGATCATATGTTTGGAATACTATAGGAATGAATGATAATATTTTACCTATATTTTTAAAAATATAGTTCCTAATGGTTTATTTATGCAACCCACCATGGTTGAGAACTATGTACAAAATAATCCATCGTTATTGGGGAGGGTGTCTTTCCCAACATCCCAGAGGTAGGATGGAAGGATGGTAACTGACATTACCTTACTCCCTCTTATATAAATTCTTCACCCAGGATTCGTCAGGAATGATGTAATGGCTTTAGGATTAATACTAGATTAATGGTATTAGATGTGTTAGAGGTTATTTGTTTCCCTATTATATTATGGAAGAGGATTATGAGTTTTCAGGTGAGACATGTGGGGTTTGTGGTCTAGTTGTCTATGGAAAGGATGTGATGTGGTTGTGGCCCACGAGTGGGTGGGAATGTTGTGATAGTGGGGCTTGTGGGAGATCATTATAGCATTCAGAGGTTCACCATTATGGATAAGAAGTAAAACAGGGGAAGTGGTGTGTGATACCCATATATTGAATTTCTTATACATTACTTTACATGATTTATTTTGTGAGCATGTATTAGTGAGGTTTTTGTGGATATTGAACCTTGTTAGGTACTTTTGAGTTTCTATTTTTTTTCTAATGGGGACATTATTATGGTTCTACCACATGCATAAGTGTGACTTTGTTTTTTACCTATTTAGTATTCATGTACTCTCAACCAATGTATATAAAACTATTTTCAGGTTTCCAAAGTGATTAAGATAAATGTATTGGACATTACTAGCTCAGACGCTAGGGAGAGTTACTATGTCACTGTTTAATTTTATTTTGGATGATACAATGGACTTCTCTTTGTATCTCAAGTAGTTTTACTTAAATGTGGATGTATGATAGAATTTTAAATCCTTAAATTTATTATTAATTGATTTGTTTCATGTTGATATGTCGTATCACCTGATCATTGTTACTATAAAGATGGTAATGACTCACACTTTTGTGAAATTTTCATACCCTTGGTGTTGGTCTCCACATAGAGGACTACTATAAGTGGGACTCGGGGTTCATTATATCTCCTTCATCTTAAAAATGTAGGACTTGAGATCTTCTGGTCCTTTCCCTCAAGTTGAAGAAGGTTGGTTGTAATAGAATATTATCAGAGTAGATGATTAATAGATAATATAGTGATTGGATTTAGGAACAATTAGGAATGGATGCCTTTCTATGGAAATAGTGTTACGTGATCTTGGTTCAAGACATTGGTTAGGAAAGAGTAGTTAGAAACCTGGATTTTAGAACCCAAAATTATCTGATGAATGGATTCTGATCGTACTGAATCACCATGAGAGGATACACTAATTGTGTTATAGATACACAAATAAATGTACATGATTCATAGTGACTAGTTTTTATATCTGTTTTATTGATTTTTAGGAATATAAAATAAAAAATGAGATAAAGTATATCCTAAATAAATTATATACTATCTAGGCTTAGGAGATCAGTGTTTCCCTTTCAGTTATGGATCTAGGACATCACCAATGTTTGGTATGAGAAGTGGTGGTTTTGTAAGCAGGCCTAGTTGACTAGAAAAGGGACAACCTATTTGTGGAGGATGGTTAGCGGAAGAAGATGCTTTGTGCTTTCAAGAAGAAGTCTCTATGAATGTATATCAGTATTGTCTCAATCATGGAGTCAGAGATATGGCCCCAGGAGTTGGTGATCACATTCATCTTGATATGGCCTCCGAAATATTACTTGGATCCCTAAAAGGTTATCTTGATGTGGGCAGTATCGCATCAGTGGTGAACAATTTACCTTAGGGATAAGAAAGATAACAAGGTTCTATGGGTCATCATTGAGGAGGATTTTTGGGTATAATTACAGCATTACATGATTAATACCATGATAAGGTAGTAGAAACTCTCCCTCCAATAGGAGAGTATGTTGGTGTTGGAATTGGGAATCTTGTTTCATTATTTCCTATGTATTTATCTGGATCTATTTCTCAATGTGGAGTAATGGGATAGGGGCATAGAAGAGGCACATGGTCCTTATTTTCAGTACACGGTTACTCCATTCACCATATTAACATACATTTAGGTTTAGAATATGGATAAGGTAGTTAAAAGGATGATATAATGAGGTGTTTTTCCATGGGTGGGGAGTTAGCTGATTTCTTCAAAGGGGAAAGGCATCAACAACAAGTCTCTGGTGTCTTGGCCTTGAAATTTTCTACCAGCAATGAGACGAGCCCAACTATTTTAGAAACAATCCTCTAGTACTATCCCTTTTTCCACTATCCTGGGGAGGAGGTGTTTATAATGAATGGGTTTTGGGAACCACTAGGGATAATTCATTACTCAAGCACAATTTGGTGGATATGGAACCATTCAACAATAACACCAGAAGTAGTTACCAACTAGAACATTCTAACAGTAGGGAAAGTAGGCACCGACTCCCCCAAGGGAGGATGGTGTGTGAGGGGGATAACCATTGGTGTATCCTCATGGAACTTCACACGGGAATGTTCAGGGAGGCATTCAAGATATATATAGAAGTGGATCTGGGTGTGAGACATTACATTCCATAGAGGAAGAAGTTACAGAAGGTTCGGATAATCGTTTGTGGTAAGATCAATTATTCTTATACACATGACTGGGACACAATTGATCTTGATATTCGCACTCAATAATTGAATGAATTATGTCTAATGTATTGTTACTAGACATAGTGATGCATTCTATTTCCCTACTTCCTAGTTCACTAATATAAGGTTAGACAATCTTGTTTTATGTTTTTTAAAAATGTAGACTAATGTTGGTGCCACATTATTCAAACTAGAATCTCTTTCTAATGTATATGGGTTCAAATGAATTCATCCATGACATAGACTAGTTTATTTAGATGCATGCTATTATCAAATATAATGTGACAAGATCTATATTTTCAAAAATTTAAGGCAAACATGTTACATTTATTAGAGAGTGAAACTCTCAGGTGGTCAGTCAGTACATGGAGCCTCTTCGTTCCTTTTTATCCAAAAATTTAGTGGGATGATTATAAATGAGATGGTATAGGTTCAAAGAGTTTATATATAATTAATTTATGTTTTCCATAAGGAGTTTGTGACTCTAAACCCTCTACATCATGTTGTGTTCTGAATAGACTTACACCCTAATGCTAGTCCTATTTTTGTGACTTTTTATCAGATGGTGCTTTATGAGTTGTGGGAGTTTCATATCCAAATTGGTGAACTGATGAATAATTGTTTCATCCAGCCCATTGTTTCCTTGTATGGTTTTCCAGTATTGTTTGTGAATAAGGCAAGGAATAGTCTGAGACTATATATATAATACTAGATACTGAAGTAGGTAATGGAATATAACTATTACCCTCTCGTGAGGATAGACAATATTTTTTCCAAATGAGGGAAGCAATTTGGTTTTCCAAGATTGATCTATAGTCCAGATATCACTGGTGGAGTGTGAAGGAGTGTGACATCTCGGACACTACATTAAGTTATAAGTATTTTCATTTTGAGTTCGTAGTTATGTTTTTTGGTCTTACAAACACAAAAACTTTGTTCATGGTGCCAGTGAACTTTATATATTATAATTTCCTAGAATGGATCATCTTTTTAATCATCCATGCCATCATAATCAACTAAAATTTAGAGGAGGATCATACCTTTCCTCTTAGGATTTTCATAGTGGTCTTTCGGAACTTCCAGTTATATGAAATTTTGTCCAAGTACATGTTTTGGACAAGGGAGTTACAATTCCTGGGGAATGTGGTCTCTCTGCGTGGATTAGTAGTGGACCTGTCAAATGTCTTGGTAGTTTTTTCATGGGATGCGTTGATGAATGGGACAATGAATTATTGTTTTATCGGTCTGGTGGGCTACTTCTAGATATTCAAACCAAATTTATCCCATGTAGCCACATAGTTGAAGACTCTGACAAAAAAAGTACAATATTTTGTATGGTGTGAGTAATGTAGTTTTCGAAAATTAGGAGGTGGTGTTGGTCAAAAATCTAGTCCTCATATTGTGAAAGGAAAGGTTGATTTTCAATGTGTTTTTCAATGATTCCAATCTTGGCGTGGCATCTGTGTTGATGCATCAATGGGGAGTTATTTCCTATGAGACTAGGTAGTTATGCCACCATGAATATAACTATTCCACCCATGATCTAAAACATGTATTAGTCTTTTTTTTTGTAAAAAAGTGGTTGATACACTACCTCATTAGGGAGCACATTTTGGTATTAAAGGAACACAAGAACATGAGGTACATATGTTCCTAGCAAGGCCTGAACTTGAAGCATCATTGGTGGATCTTGTTTCATAAGTAATATGATTTTGAGATATCCTAATCCTCAAGAAAGGGTAATGTTGTGGTTAAAACATTGCACATGAAGTCACAGATAGAATTGGTTTAAGAATATGCAGATTATTAGAGGGAGATTGAGTAGATGGAATCCATGTACATAGATGTTCTGATGGATGACCATAAAGGTTTCTAGTTTCAGATGATAGTACAATCATTTCGAAAGAATAAGGTTAAAGACTCTCAGTGGGGAGACTCAATAGTATAGGTGATGTGTTATCACATTTCTCAATAAAATGCTTCAGGTGGATGATCAAAGGATATTCAGAATTAGATGTTGTTCTATGAGAATATGTTTTTTCAAGTGAATATGCATGTGGATTTCCACTATATGTTATTAGTTCACCCCTACTGGTACACCAACGCATTTCCGAGATACACAGGGGCTTGAGAAAATAGTGTTCATGAAAGTTATGGTTGATAACCATGTTCTAGGTCAGTTTTTGCAGCCCCTAGATTTTTCTGAGTGGAAGTGGTGTGACATCTTGATTTATTTCATCACAATATTAACCTGGGATTATGAAGGATAAAATTATTTTTTGGTATTTGTAGATTTGTTGAGAAAATTTGATCACATATTAGCTATCATGAAGTAGACTATTGGGGATTCCATAGCACAAAGGTTTGTAGATGATATGGTGTGACTTTATGGGGTCCCAAGATCCATCATCTTGGATTAATATATGGGTTTTACCTTTTATGTATGGAAGCTATTAAGGAATGTTGATGGAACTTAGTTATGCCTCAACCCTTTATTTCCACCATAAAACATATGGTTTTATAATGAAGACCTTCTAGATGTTGGGGAAAATTTTGTAGGCAAGGTTTTAGTACATTGATGAAATGTGGGTATGAGTCATTCCCTCAGTAGATTCCTCTTAGAAAAATATTTATAAGTCATCCATTTTCATGGATCTAGATTATAGCCTACAAAAAAGTCCATGTTGTTCACCATTCTTGTTGATGAATGTTTGGGAGGAATCTATTCATAGTCTAGATCTAGTGGATAGTATGACATGGAAGGTGGAACTTGTTTTTGAGAGGGTGAAGGCAACACTTGATTGGTATAAGACCTTTGCCGATCATAGGATAAGGCCATTAGAGTTCAAGGTTGGGCACCATGTATTCGGAAAGGTTTCCCCTTGATGGGGTTATATGGGGATCAAATTTGGGAGTAGGCATTCTACCAAGTTCATCATATCACTATAGGTGTTGGGAAAAGATGATGAGGTGGCATATTAGATGTAATTTCAACTGCATTTAAAGGGGGTCCACAACATCATTAATTTATCCCATTTTATTTTAATCTTCAAGATGATATTACTGTAATTTATTAGGGAGATTTAGATATCATGATCTTTGAAAAAATCATAGAACGCCCATTGATGATTTAGTTTCTTCTGGAAAAGGTGTTTTGTGGAAGGAAATTTCCATTGGACCATGTGTTTTGGAGGCACGATGGAATAGAGGAGTGATCTTTGGAGCGAGAGACACATATGTGTTCCTAGTACCTAGAGTTATTTTTTGTTTTTCTCATTTAATATTCGTTGTGATGTAATGTTTTCCTTGTTTTCTAGGGAATTAGTTGTTTCATTTTTATGTGACGTATGATAATGTCAAGAAATATGATGAGGGGAGGACAAAATCATAATCAAGAAGCATTAATGCATATTTTATTAACCCCATGTAGCCTAGTCAGTGACTGAAAATGTGTATAATATCATTAAATGGGGCAAATAAATCACCTAATTTGTATGTTCAAATGTATGAATTTTTGTTCCAGTATGATATTTTTTGCAGTTGATGTGTTGCAGAATAATGTAGGAGGTGTTATAAGTTATTTATGTTTCACTCCAACATGGTTGAAAATATTTTGGAGGAAACATACAGGGTGGTTGTACAGATCCTTCTCTCTTTTGGATTTTTTTAAATCTTGAATGCAGTAATTGACTAATAAGTATCTAATGTGTGGGACCAGACCACTATGGGTCAATAAATTCTCAAAATACATATTATTTTGGGTGTTCTAGGTGGCAAAAATAGCTCATATCTAGCGTTTTTAAAATTTCTAGTTCTTCCATTTATAGGTTAGGGAATCGATGAGTAATGGAATCAGTGAGTAAAGGCATTGATATGTCAAGGCCTAAGTGAGTCTAGGCATCATTGGGTCATTTCATCAATACATTAGGGTGTGGGTGAGTCATGGAGTCTGTGATTCAGGGTGTCAGTATATCAGGTCGTCGGTGGGTCGGGGTGTTAGTGAGTCAGAGAATTGGTGATTCATGGAATTGGAGAGTCATGGTATTGGTGATTTATGGTGTCCATATGTCAGGGCATCAGTTATTCAATGTTTCAGTCAGTCATGGAATCAGTGAGTCATGTAATAAGTGAGTCATGGTGTCGGTGAGTCAGGGTGTTGGTGAGTCAGGGCGTCGATGATTCAAGGATTCCATAAGTTACGCATCCCTAGGTGACATTTTCGGATCAATGTTGGTATCTCAAGATCAGTGGATCCACATCAGTGAATATATTCTAGTGTATTATTTTCAGGACTCACCCATAATTTATTCATTCCAATTTTTCCTATTTTTCCAGTTTTTCAAATTTAAGGATTTCATTGACTTTGTAGGCTTTAAATTCCAGATTTAATGAGTTTTGGTCTGGTTATAATTTTATTTGTATTATAGTAACTAGAACCTTCTTTTGAATCCTAAAACATGTGGTATTGGTCGTGATTCACTTTTAATGGCCATTGAAAATTTTCCCCAATAGATTTAGGATCTAGCCTTTACAATGTAGAATATCGTATTTGTAACACCCCAGATAAATAAAGAATATGACATTTTCATATTTATCAGTATTTGTGAATAAAATATTAATATGACTTTAAAGGGGAATCTATGCTCTTGGCGTACCCAACACGCAAAAACGAGTTTCTTGGGAATCTTACGTTGCACTCTAATAATAAAATAATATTATTTTAAATGGTAGTTAACATGTAGCCGTTGTATTGGAGGGAATGGATAGAAATAAATAAAATATGATTATATATGTTTTTATATGTTTTTAAATTTATCCAATAAAAGATAATGGCTTAAAATACGGAAAGAATTCAATTTTAGGCTTTTATATCCTAATTTTCACTAAAGGTTCACTTATCACCTTTTGATGGCGATCTGTCATTAAATATAGTTTTGAACACTCTTATACATTATTTTGGACCAAATAAAACTCTTCTTTATAATTGGGACATCAAAATTTACTTTGTGTAAATTTTTGGTATCTTTCCGATAAAGTTCATTTTTTCAATGAATAGTGTAAAATGTTGTATTTTAATTCAAAACCTATTTTTAATCTAATTTATTTATATGATTAGATTATATTTTGAATTGGTTTTAAAGTTAAATTAGAATATATTTTTACCATTATATACAATAGCGGTCGTTGAAATTAATTTCACTTTGAAATCAGACTTAAACTAGTGTCAATCTTTTGATACTTATTGTTTCATAAAAGCACGTTTTTTGCTTTGACAACGGGAATTAATTATTAAATTAATTAATCTGACTTATATGTTTTGAATTTTGTAAAATATACTTCATTTTTGAATTTGGAATATCAAATATAGCTTATGGTGAATTTTTGGGATATTTCTGAAAAACATCAATTTTTGATGAATAGTGAAACCACTAAGTGGTACTTATAAAAACTGATTTTTCCATTTAAATGAAATTTTTCCATCTTTGTGTTTTGAATTTCAAAAATCCGACATACATGGTTGTCATTAAGAAGTAAAATGTGGTTCAATGGGATAAAAATAATTTTTTTTTGAATAGTAACTTATTAAGTTTTATTCGCGATTAGTGGTAATTAGTGTACTTTAAGGTAAAATTAATTCTTTAATAAACTGAGATGAGCTTGACACATGTCCTTCCCTAATTGGTTGTGTCATGGCCGACGAAGACAATCCATGGGTCAACTTGGGGTCCCCATGTATCCACTTTGGTTGGGAAATGACATAAATAACTTTTTATTTATGTAAAAGTAAAAATGACAGAAACATGATATGTTTTAATAAAACAATTTTTATGTGGGGTTATACAGGTCATATTTTTTGTTATAAATAGGCATTGTAAAGCTAAATATATTTCCTACATCATAGTAATTTTTTATAATTTTTAGACATTAAATAAATTAAATTATCTATGACATCATAATGATGCAGCTATGACATCATTATCTAACGATTTAAATAAAATGGAATGATAATGTAAAATTTATGAACTACACATGTCCAAAACATATTGGATGGGTGGATTTCGAACCCTTATCACCGTATCCATTATATATATTAATGTGGGACCTTTTAAAACTGAAACACGTTTTCAAATAAAGTAATATTTCTTACATTCCAAAAGTTCCCCTCCTCTCCTCTTATAAAAGGCCCCCACCTCTACCTCATTTCACACACTCCTAAAGCCTTTCTCTCGGCCAAACCCTTCCCATTTACTCTCTCCGCATCCCTCTCCTCAACATAGAGGATTCCCGTTGGGCATAATCTTTTCAAAGAAAGCCTTTAGGCTCAAATCAAAAGGAGTTACACTTTTAAAGGTAATTCATTCTCTCATATTCATTTGTTTTATTTTGCTTCTCCAACCCCCTAAACTCTTTTTATTTACTTATTTTGTAACAACACCAGTATCTTCAATATACTAGGATTTTGTTATAAGATTTATTCGAGCTACACTCTCACACAACTACATCAAATGGTTAAAGAACATGCAGTTTTCGTGGATGGAAAAATTCTGCCTCCCGAAACGATGATTGTTCAATACTCATTTAACACCTTCAAAGGTGGCCATTATGATGTCACTATTTTTATATATGATATATAATATGTTTATGTTTTCATTAAGCTTCTGTATTTTAATTTTTGGGCATACCTTTATGGTTTCCATTATGGGTAAACGCGTATCTTCATTTAAGGAAGTGCGGACTACCGCCCCCTCAAAGTGATTTGATTCGTTAATACCATATGTGGCACGTATAAAGGGTATATTTAATGATATTATATATGATAACATACTGGAATTAAAACACTATTATGTATCATTATGTTTTAATTCCATTAAATATGAAATAGAAATGGAAGTAGCGTTCATGCGTACGTACGTCTTACCGTCTCCATGAACGGAACATTTCATTTCTTATCTCAAAATATTATGTACTATTATAAGTACATATATATAATGGATATATATGATGTATGATACATCTAAATGATTAATATAATTCTTGAATTAAAATATACATACCTCTAATATAGTTTTAATTCCATTAATACGACATAGAAATGAAAGTAGCGTTCATGCGTACGTACAACTTACCGTCTCCATAAAGGGTGCATTTCATTTATTTCCTCTAAATGATTATGTGATATTATAAATACATGTATATTCTGGATATATATTATATATATGATATCCAAATCAGGAATGTCATTTTGGATATAAATAACCATTGACCATACGAACAACATGTAATTGTAAGAAGTTCACTTTCGACTTAAGAACCAAATATCGACAAAACAATCATTATTAACTTAATGATTACATAATTTTTATAACATAAAAATAAGTGATATAAAAGGAAGAATAAGCTTTAAAAAGGTTCTTAATCAATTATAAATTAACTCAAGTTTATTATTTAGGAGATTAAAGAACGATCGAGTCAAGTCGGGCCCGAGTTATGGGATCCTACTCCTCTCTTTCTTTTTAAGTACACTCTTTTATGTCATTCCTTCTAAACTCATATTTCTTGTGAGTGGTATGTTCTTTTATATTACTCATACTGTAATTTTTATGTTCATATGATGAGATACCCTATTCTATCTCATCAATCCATTTTGGAAGTTTTGAGTGGCGCTGTTAGGCTGCCGAATTTTCGTAAGAGATCTAACCTCTCTCTTTCTTTTACTCTCCTTTATGTCACTTCTTTTAAGCTCCTCTTTGTTATGTTGGGGGATGTTCTTTTATATTCCTATTTCTATAAACTCTATGTTAATATGATGAGATACCCTATTTGATCTCATAAATCCATTTTTTTAAGTTTTATGTGGCGCCGTTAGGCTATCGAGATTTCGTAAGGGATTTTTCATCTCACTTTTATTCCTGTGAGATTTATGCTGCATTTGCCACAATTTCCTTTGAGTGGTGTATGTACTTCCCATTATTCTAATATTTGTGTAATATACTTTATTTTATAAGTATTTACATCAATGATGTATTGTCCTTCTTTCATGGGGTGTATGTTTTGAAAGATACCCAAGTCAGTAAGGGACCTTTCACCCTCCTTTTTTTAAAAGACTTATTTTGTTGGGTCTTTTAATTTACATATTGTTATGTTGGGATATGTTCTCATATATACTTATTGATGTAAATTTTATGTCCAAGTGATGAGATACACTTTTTATCTCTCATCAACTCATTTTGAAGTGACGCTGTTTAGGCTGTCGAATTTTACCAAGGGAACGTTTTAACCCAATTTCGATTTCTTTGGGTTCAACATGTAGTCATTGAATATGTCATCCATTGAATATGTGTGAATGACCTTTTATTTTTTTACACTTAATATCCACTTATATTGGGTGTATTTATATTTGTCACACATATTTTTGAGATTGATTTGTCCTTAATTTAAGGATACCTTCTTTATAAGGGATTTCATCACATTTAACATTTCTATTGTTGGTTTATTGTTGTTATGCACCAATACACTCTTATATGGTGTATATACTATCCTTTGGAGTATTATATCATGAATGAATGTATTCTCATGATATTATAAAGATCTGACTAAATGTTATTCCTCAATTATTGTATTCAAGTGTCTCTAATTTTGATAAAACCCCTTTAACCAAAATATCGTTTTAAATGTTTTAATTATTTGTTCTTATTAATATCCATGTTTTCAAAATGGTTTTAAGGATTTATTTATATGGATATTAATGGTTTAAAATTTTAAGCTTCAAGGTGGTATGGGACACTATGATTCAAAAATCTCTTTATTAAATGTTTTAAATGGTTTTGGAAATGGTTTCTTTTTGTATGGATTCATTATTTCAATATACTAAAATGTTATATTGTGATTGAAATGTGGAAATGTTATTTTTCCATTATGCATGTATTATGTGATAAATTTATGTTATGGTTCTTGGGAATTGTTATGAAAACAGGTGGTTCCGTGATAAACTAAGGGTGGGTGAGCCCGATAGAGCTCTCCAATGCATTGGGTAACGCGAAGGAGTGAAACATTACGGTTTATCCGAAGTGATTTTAGGGAATATACTGTGATGGGTATTCCAAACGTAAAAAAGAGGGTTACTCCCTACGTAAGAATTTTATGAATGCCTCAAGTTAACTTTTATGTCTTATGATTTCTATGATTTATTCATAATTTGATATGCCTATGTTTTATGGATAAAGTATGATTTCATTCTTATGTATACATGTACTCATGTTTCCCTTCCATATTTTTATAACCCTTACTGAGCTTTTTATGCTCATCCCAAGTTTTTGAAATGTTTTTCACAGGTCAAGGGAAAGGTACATGATGTGATTATAGTGTCAAGTATGTGTCAAGAAAGAATCCATGTTTTATTTTAAATATGTTTCCGTTGATGGGAAGAATGAATACTGTCTTTTATGTAACCACTTTGTTTAAATGTGGAATGTAATTCAAGTTTCATGATCTAATTCTCTTAAACTCAAAACCTGAAAAGATCCTCAATGTGTAATCTTGTAATAACTTAAGATTAAGTAAGGATTAAGGTTGGGGCCTTATATTTGGTATCAAAGGTCGGTTTAGATAACTTTAGAGGCTACGGTATTCTCTAAGAACATGTGACATTACAATAATGGTTAGGATTTCATAAAGAGTCATAGTTTTAGATAAAGTGAATGAGTAAGTATATCTTAGTGTTTATCTTCCTCTACATGATGGTTATGTTGATATACTCACACTGATCTTTTTGGTTTTAGTAAATGGCTGGATCTAGCAGGCACCAAAGTGACAATGGGTTTGAAGGAAACTATGGTGGTTCTCTGATTAAGATACTGAATGAGATGGGGGATTCAATGATAAATCCCATAGTTGTTCTAAACCAACTATCAAGGATTCATGATCAACCACTTCAACCTTGGTGAGTTCTCTAATGCATCATGTACGAGATGGCCAACTCGATGTGGAAATTAAGGTAATAATTATTAAGGCAACCATTAGGGTTTATATGATCC
This sequence comes from Viscum album, assembly GCA_963277665.1. NCBI lineage: Eukaryota > Viridiplantae > Streptophyta > Magnoliopsida > Santalales > Viscaceae > Viscum > Viscum album. Next base: position 223,426,691 of record OY728143.1, read on the forward strand.
TTACTTTTGTGGTAATTATGGGCTATTTTATGATATGATGGAAAATAAAGGGCATGAGATAAACATGAGGTTAAAATATGTTATGATTATTCTTGATGATTTTTTCTCATTTTGTGGAATGTTTTAAGAATTATATAGTTTTGGAAAAAGGACAACACACAGACCATGTGACAACCCGTCGTGTCCGACAAAGCTGCGGGAATCGAACCCACAACCAAAGTGCGACTGGTATTTATCGCCTACCACTGGACTACGTGAAGTCCCTGGTTAGTTTTACCGATTCTTTTTAGATAGATGATTTTATGAATTAAGAGTAAGTTGATTTTGGGTTATTTATGAAATTGATTAACCTATCATGGAGGATATATGATTATGTTAATTAATTTTCAATACGAGACTTTAGGACAAACTGATATTGTTTGGAGATAAATGTTACAATTTAACATGGAAGAATATGTGACTAAATCCTTCAATTATTTTGGTTTCAATATTATATTGGTTTACTTTGAAAAATTTTATGGAAAAATTGGTTATCGAATGTTCATTGTTGAACTTTGGGTTTTGTTGGACAAATTTTGAGATTAAGAATAGATTTTCTTTTTATAAAGGGTTATCCTTTTTTGGATTATCTGACCTTGTACTAACCATTCTAGTTTTGGTTTTGGTTAAAGCCTAAAGACACGGGATGTATATAGTTCTCTTTTGTGGATTAGGTGATTCTCTAGAAGTTGATTATATTACTCTTAATGTTAACAAGTCTTCCTAAATACTCGTCTTTTGGATAAAATATGAGTTTGTGTAAGGAATCTTATAAAAGTTGAAAGTCAATATGATAAGTGATTATGTTTCCTTATGAATAAATTCCTCAATAAAAAGTAACTTAATACAAAAATGTTTTCTATTAACTTTTCCTACTGGGGAATCAAATACCGTTTAACCCATCACAAGTTTGTGATTTTCTCGTGGTTAACATTCTCCTAAACATGTTTTCTATCACTCTCCATCAGAACATGACCCTTTGTTTTTTCCTCCATGTCCATATTTTCATACTTGCAATCCTAGTATGGGTTTACTCGGGTGACCTCTGTAATTATCTTTCTTTATTTTAAAGTGATTGTTTTACCGACTCTTGTTCCGATGTGGGACTTTCAAGGATGTTTCCATGCTCAATTTTAAAATTGCGAGGACACAATTCCCAAAAGGGGGGAAGGATGTAACACCCCAGGTAAATAAAGAATATGACATTTTCATACTTATCAATATTTGCGAATAAAATATTAATATGACTTTAAAGGGGACGCTATGCTCTATGGCGTACCCAACACACAACAACGAGTTTCTTGGTAATCTTACGTTGCACTCAAATAATAAAATAATATTATTTTAAATGGTAGTTAATATGTAGCCGTTGTATTGGCGGGAATGGATAGAAATAAATAAAATATGATTATATATGTTTTTAAATGTTTTTACATTTATCCAATAAAAGAAAATGGCTTAAAATACGAAAAGAATTCAATTTTAGGCTTTTATACCCTATTTTTCACTAAAGGTTCATTTATCACCTTTTGATGGCGAACTGTTATTAAATATAGTTTTGATCACTCTTATACATTATTTTGGACAAAATAAAACTCTTCTTTAGAATTGGGACATTAAAATTTACTTTGTGTAATTTTTTGGTATCTTTCCGATAAAGTTCATTTTTTTCAATGAATTGTGTGAAATGTTGTATTTTAATTCAAAACCTCTTTTTAATCTAATTTATTTATATGATTATATTATCTTTTGAATTGGTTTTAAAGTTAAATTAGAATATATTTTTACTAATAAATCCAATAGTGGTCGTTGTAATTAATTGCACTTTGAAATCAGACTTAAACTAGTGTCAATCTTTTGATACTTATTATTTCATAAAAACATGCTTTTTGCTTTGACAGCAGAAATTAATTATTAAATTAATTAATCTGACTTATATGTTTATAATTTTTTAAAATAGACTTCATATTTGAATTCGGAAAATCAAATATAGCTTATGGTAAATTTTTGGGATTTTTCTGAAAAACTTCAATTTTTGATGAATAGTGAAACCACTAAGTGGTACTTATAAAAACTGATTTTTCCGTTTAAATGAAATTTTTCCATCTTTGTGTTTTGAATTTCAAAAATCTGACATAAATGGTTGTCATTAAGAAGTAAATTGTTGTTCAATGGGATAAAAATAATTTTTTGGTGAATAATAACTTATTAAGTTTTAATCGCGATTAGTGGTAATTAGTGTAGTTTAAGGTAAAAATAATGCTTTTATAAAATGAGATGAGCTTGAAACATGTACTACCCTCAATGTTTGTGTCATGGCCGACCAAGACAAGCCATGTGTCAACTTGGGGACCCCATGGATCCACTTTGGTTGGGAAATGACATAAATAACTTTTTATTTATGTAAAAGTAAAAATGACACAAACATGATATGTTTTAATAAAACAATTTTTAAGTGGGGTTATACAGGTCAGATTTTTTGTTATAAATAGTCATTGGAAAGATAAAACTATTTCATACATCATAGTAATTTTTTTATAATTTTTATACATTAAATAAATTAAATTATTTATGACATCATAATGATGCAGCGATGACATCATTATCTGACGATTTAAATAAAATGGAATGATAATATAAAATTTATGAACTAACATGTCCAAAACTTATTGTATGGGTGGATTTAGAACCCTTATCACCTTATACACGAATTATATCAATGTGGGACCTTTTAAAACCGAAACACATTTTCAAATAAAGTAATATTTCTTACTTTCCAAAAGTGCCCCTCCTCTCCTCTTATAAAAGCCCCCCACCTCTACCTCATTTCGCACACTCCTCAAGCCTTTGGCTCGGCCAACCCATGCCCATTTACTCTCTCCACATCCCTATACTAATCTTAGAGGATTCCATTTGGGCATAATCCTTTCAAAGTAAGCCTTTAGGCTCAAATCAAAAGGAGTTACACTTTTAAAGGTAATTCATTCTCTAATGTTCATTTGTTTTATTTTGCTTCTCCAACCCCATAAACTCTTTTTATTTACTTATTTTGTAACAAAACCAGTATATTCAATTTTCTAGGATGTTGTTATTAGATTTATTCGAGATACACTCTAACAAAACTACATCAAATGGTTAAAGAACATACGGTTTTCATGGATGGCGAAATTCTGCCTCCCGAAACGATGATTGTTCAATACTCATTTAACACCTTCAAAGGTGGCCATTATGATGTCACTATTTCTATATATGATATATAATATGTTTATGTTTTCTTTAAGCTTATGTATTTTACTTTTTGGGCATACCATTATGGTTTCCGTTATGGGTAAACGCGATATCTTCATTTTAGGAAGTGCGGACTACCGCCCCCTCAAAGTGATTTGATTCGTTATTACCATATGTGGCACGTATAAAGGGTATATTTAATGATATTATATATGATACCATACTGGAATTAAAATACTATTTTGTATCATTATTTTTTAATTCCATTAAATATGACATAGAAATGGAAGTAGCTTTCATACGTACGTACGACTTACCGTCTCCATGAACGGTACATTTCATTTCTTATCTCAAAATATTATGTACTATTATAATTACATATATATAATGGTTATATATGATTTATGATACATCTAAATGATTAATATAATTCTGGAATTAAAATATACATACCTCTCATATATATTTAATTCCATTAATACGACATAGAAATGAAAGTAGCGTTCATGCGTACGTACGGCTTACCGTCTCCATGAACAGTGCATTTCATTTCATTCCTCTAAATGATTATGTGATATTATAAATACATGTATATTCTGGATATATATGATATATATGATATTCAAATCAGGAATTTCATTTTGTATATAAAGAACCATTGACCACACGAACAACATGTAATTGTAAGAAGTCCACTTTCGACTTAAGATCAAAATATCGACAAAACAATAATTATTAACTTAATGATTACATAATGTTTATAACATGGAAATAAGTGATATAAAAGCAATAATAATATTGAAAAATGTTCTTAATCAAGTATAAATTAAATCAAGTTTATTATTCAGGATATTAAAGAACGATCGAGTCAAGTTGGACCCGAGGTAAGGGATCCTACTCCTCTCTTTCTTTTTAAGTACACTCTTTTATGTCATTCCTTCTAAGATCATATTTCTTGTGAGTGGGATGTTCTTTTATATTAATCATACTGTAAGTTTTATGTTTATATGATGATAGACCCTATTCTCTCTCATCAATCCATTTTGGATGTTTTGAGTGGCGCCGTTAGGCTGCCGAATTTTCGTAAGAGATCTAACCTCTCTATTTCTTTTACTCTCCTTTATGTCACTTCTTTTAAGATCCTCTTTGTTATGTTGAGGGATGTTGTTTTATATTCCTCTTTCTATAAACTCTAAGTTAATATTATGAGATACCCTATTTGATCTCATCAATCCATTTTTGTAAGTTTTATGTGGCGTCGTTAGGCTGTCGAGTTTTCGTAAGGGATTTTTCATCTCACTTTTATTCCTGTGAGATTCATGCTACATTTGCCAAAATTTCCTTTGAGTGGTGTATTTAATGCCAATTATTCTACTATTTTTGTAATATACTTTTGTTTATAAGTATTTACATCAATGATTTATTGTCCTTCTTTCATGGGGTGTATGTTTTGAAAGATACCCAAGTCGGTAAGGGACCTTTCACCCTCCTTTTTTTAAAAGACTTCTTTTGTTGGGTCTTTTAATTTACATATTGTTATGTTGGGAAATGTTCTCATATATCCTTATTGATGTAAATTTTATGTCCAAGTGATGAGATACACGTTTTATCTCTCATCAACTCATTTTTAAATGACGTTGTTTAGGCTGTGGAATTTTACCAAGGGAACGTTTTAACCCAATTTCGATTTCTTTGGGTTCAACATGTAGTCATTGAATATGTCATCCATTGAATATGTGTGAATAACCTTTCATTGTTTTACACATAATATCCACTTATATTGGGTTTATTTATATTTTGTCACACATATTTTTGAGATAGATTTGTTCTTAATTTAAGGATACCTTCTTTATAAGGGATTTCATCACATTTAACATTTCTATTGAGGGTTCATTGTTGTTATGAACCAATTCACTCTTATATGGTTTATATATTATCTTTTGGAGTATTATATCATGAATCCATTTATTCTCATGATATTATAATGCTCTGACTAAATGTTATTACTCAATTATTGTATTCAAGTGTCTCTAATTTTGGTAAAACCCCTTTAACCAAAATATCATTTTAAATGTTTTAATTATTTGTTCTTATTAATATACATGTTTTCAAAATGGTTTTAAGGATTTATTTATATGGATATTAATGGTTTAAAATTTTAAGCTTCAAGGTGGTATGGGACACTTTGATTCAAAAATCTCTTTATTAAATGTTTTAAATGGTTTTGGAAATGGTTTCTTTTTGAATGGATTCATTATTTCAATATACTAAAATGTTATATTTTGATTGAAATGTGGAAATGTTATGTTTCCTTTATTCATGTTTTATGTGATACATTTATGTTATGGTTCTTGGGCATTGTTATGAAATCGGGTGGTTCCGTGATAAACTAAGGGCGGGTGAGCCCGATATGGCTCTCCAATGCATTGTGTAACGCGAAGGAGTGAAACGTTAAGGTTTCTCCGAAGATAATTTAGGGAATATACTGTGATGGGTATTCCAAACGTAACCAAGAGGGTTACTCCCTACGTAATAATGTTATGAATGCCTCAAGTTACCTTTTATATCTTATGATTTCTATGATTTATTCATGATTTGATATGCCTATGTTTTATGAGTAAAGTATGATTTCATTATTATGTATACATGTACTCATGTTTCCTTTCCATATTTTTATAACCCTTACTGAGATTTTTATGCTCATACCAAGTTTTTTAAATGTTTTTCACATGTCAAGGGAAAGGTACATGATGTGATGATAGTGTCAAGGATGTGTCAGGAAATAATCCATGTTTTATTTTAAATATGTTTTCGTTGATGGGAAGAATGAATACCGTCTTTTATGTAACCAATTTGTTTAAATGTGGAATGTAATGCATGTTTCATGATCTAATTCTCTAAAACTCTAATCTTTAAAAGATCCACAATGTGTAATCTTGTAATAACTCAAGATTAAGTAAGGTTTAAGGCTGGGGCCTTATACTATTCTACTAAACCCTCCAATTTTCCAATGGTGCACCAGGACCATTTCTTCCCTACAACAGTAATCCTACCATGATTTTTCTCCCCCCCCCAATTTTTTTCCATAATTTCTTCTACTTGTGTGACCCCTCTATTTTGGAACAAGGTGGTGTTTTGGTCTCCAATTAATTAAATAAGGGATTTCCTTCATCTCTATTTTAATAGTATATCATGTGGAGTTGGTGTAATTATGAACACATTTAAATATGGATGAAACCAATTTAATGAAGATAATAACAATGAATAAATGGGTATGGGGAAAATTTTGATGATATATTTCTTATATCAATTATCTATAATATGTAATATGAATTTTAAGTGATGTATCCCTTTGAAAAATCATGGACCATGGTGGTTCATTCATTCACATCAGTGATGCTTCATGCTTATCATTGATTGTCTCTTGAAATGACTATAATCATGAAATATGAATAATCATGTATTCCCAATTAAAATAAAATGATTCCCTCGGATGAAATGGGATTTTTGATCACCCATGTCTTTCATAGTTGAATTAAAAAACCTTTTTAAGATAAAACCAAATATACACATCATGTATTGGTGAGGTTGTGTGTTTTTAGGGCCTTTCAGGATTTATTCTTTTTTGTGGGTTATATGGTGGTTGATGTTGTATTTTAAATGTGGTGGTGTAGGAGGTGTGATGGAATCTCAGGTTGAGATATTTATTGATTATGAAATGAATGGAACTATTATGCGGTGGAATATCATTTAGGTAGTGGTTGGGTACTAGGGATTCAGTAGTAGTTTGTGTCTCGATTTCATGTTTTTGAGTGTTAGAATGATTTACATCATTCATTATTTTATTAGAAAATGGTTGGTATTGTTTTTCACCATATAATGTATTAAATATTTGGTAGTTTTCCATGTATGTAAGGAAATATATAAATAAATTTTTTATAAATACATAATTATAATTTGTTAATTGAATCAGCTAGGGGTATTTTTGGAATTGAGGCTTGTTGAAAAGTAGTGTTCACATGACTGTTTTTCATGGTGGTAAGTTCATGCAATGGTAGAATCGAATGTGGTTTTTTGTGGTCTAATATTATGATTTGAATCATGTAGTATGTGATGCAAATTTGTTTAATATATCTATAAAATTATAGTTCCATAAGATTTATGTTCTCAACCACATGTGTTGATCACTCTACACTGAACACTGCATTGTTAAGGAATAGGTAGTCATTCCCAAAATGTTGGTTGGTGGATAGATGAATGGTTACTGGAAATATCCATCTACCTCTTCTAGGAATTCAACTCCCAATAATCAAGGGGATAATTGTAATAGTGTGAGGTTTAATACCAAGTTTATGGTATTGGTTTTGTGATATGTGTTTTTCTTCTAAAGTGTCTTCTGGATGAGGTCCATGTTTTTTCGATCGAGGATTCTTGTGGTGGCGGACCAGGTGTCTATATGAATGATGTTATGTGGTTGTAGACTATCATTGTGTGGGTAGGGTGTGATATTTGGGATTTTGGAAGATCATGTTATGTTCATGACTTTCACTATTAGGTATGAGTCATTATCTTTTGGGAGATAGTGTGGAGTACCAAATATCAATGTGCTTATACATTAAATTACATGACTTGCATTATTTGGTGAGACGCCCTGGATGAGGTGGGGTTGGAACCTATACCGATTTAGGTGTATTTTATATTCTAGTATTTTCTCATAGGGGCATTAGTATGCTTCTCCCACTTGGACATGGGTGAATTTGGGTTTTCCCAACTAATTATAGATGTATTATTAACCTATATAAATAAAACAATTTCTGGTTTCCAATTATATTACCTGATATATGATGGAACATACTATCATAGACATTTTGGGTGATTTTTTGTGTCACTGCATAATTTTATTTTTTTTACTTTGGATTTTTCTTTGTATTTCCAGATGTTTTACATAAAACATCATGTGGGATGGATTTTTTATTCATTATATTTATCTACCATGGTGTTCTTTTAGGTTGATAAATCTTATCACCCAATATTTGTCACTACAAAAAGGGTAATACCTCCCAATTTTGTGATATTTATATACCCTTTGTGATGTTTGCCACCCCGAGGAATATTGGAGGTGGAAATTGGGGTTCGTTGTCTCTCCATCATTTGGATAAATGAATGTATTTTCATATTGTTATCCCTTACCTCAGTTAGATGAATTTGGGTCAGGACAAGAATGTACGTTGTAAAAATTAATATCACATGTTCAAGAAAATGGGGCATTACGCCAATCAATTCCCGAATCCAAAAATTATTGATGATGATGGACAGTAGCAAACTCTTATGAAAAAAACACAATGGAAATTCACATGATATCACTATAGGATATGTGGAGTACAACAATGAAGTAGTGAATGGTACACATACCGTCAACTCCCAAGAAGAAATGGTTTTATTTGATTATGGACCAAAAATTATTTTATTTCTAATGAATTTTCAATGGGATTCATTGTATTGCCTCAACAATTAAATGTTGTCTTAGTTGTGACAACTCTTAATTGAATTACAATTGCATCAAATGTTTATAATTATTCTTAGATTAAAGATTGTGGGAATGTTCGTCATGAAAATTTTATGATCCTTCATATAGTGGAATTTTATGTTATTCATGGAATGTGTTTGCTTTATTAGTATTATTCGCATGTAAATTTCAAAAGTAGGGATTTCGCATTTCATAGTCCAAATGTAACGCCCTGATCACAGTTACCCATATTCGGTGCATTATTACGTAACATTGGAATGATCAAAAAAGATCATGTATCAAAAGAAATATGAGTTTAGTATCCTTGGAAACACTAGATACATTCATAAATGTTACATTACATCATAAAGTGAAAAACTACAACAACATAGTCTTCATAGTTCACACCCATATCCCTTTCAGACTATCCATGCAGGTCAGTCATAAAATATTTCTTCACATCCTGGGAAAAATAAAACATAGAAAGGCTTGAGCTTAGAAGCTCAGTAAGGATAAAAAATAGAGGAAGCTTTCATAAATGAACAAAAACATTTAAGGCAATAATCACTTTCATAATGATGTAATGCATAATTCCAGACTATCATAAACATGCAACCAAGGCCTCGTTCCAAGAAAACAAATAAGATGTTGTCAAGGCCTCGTGCCAAGACACATGTCTGTCTCATGAGACCTATTGATTCATTGAGGAGCTATAGAAAGCTTCACCTGTCACTTATTAATTCCAATTAATTCCTTATATGAAAATGTTTAATCATATCATAAACAATAACATAATCGTATCACATAAAACATACATAACAGAAATATAATATTTCTAAATTTCAATCACAAGATATCATTACAACACATTGATATAAAAAAAATATTATCAAACCATTTTCAATACCAAAATTAAACAAAAGTAAAACATGGTATTTATTTTTCATTTGAAAATCTTATGGATTGTAGAGGAAGTCGACACTCAAATAATGGTCATGGCGGTGGAGATATCATTGTCACCGCATACGTAAGACAAAACATTCCGTTTTTAATTTATAAATTGAGCTTCATATAAAATGATTACTTTTTAATATATGTAAAATTAAAAGGGTTTTATACAATGTATAAAGGGAAGTTGTGTATAAAACAAAATATTCCTCAATGAATGGAGATTGAGACGAAGTCCCTTACCTCATGTCCGACATGACTTTATCGTTCTTTAACCTCCTGAATAATAAACTAGAGTTAATTAATACCTACTTAAGAGCCTTTTTCAATTTCATAATTCCTTTTATATAACTTATTACCATGTTATGAACATTATGTAATTTTTTAAAATAACAACGGTCGTTTTGTCGATCTTTGGTACTTGAGTAAAAAATAAACTTCTTATAATTACAAGTTGTTCATGTTGTAAAATATCAATTATATCATGAATTAAATTAATTATGTAGATATCATATATATAATATATATCTATTATATATATACATTTATAATATTACATAACATTTAGAGGTAAGAAATGAAATGCATCGTTCATGGAAAAGGTAAGCCATACGTACGCATGAACGCTACTTTCATATCTATTTCGTATTGAATGGAATGAAATCATAATTATATAATGCTATATTATAATTCCAGTATAATATCAGATATAATATCATTAACTCAATCCTTTATACATCCCACAAATGGAATTAATGAATAAAATAACTTTGAATTGGTGTTAGTCTGCACTTCCTAAAATGAAGATATCGCGTTCACCCATAATAGAAACCATAAAACTATGACATAAATAAAAAATACATAATAATAAAGAAAACATAAAAATAATATATATCATATATAAATATTCTGTCATCTTAATTTCCACCATGAAAGGTCTTAAAAGAAGATTGAACAATCATCGTTTCGTGAGGAAGTAATTCGCTAACCAGAGAAACAGTATGTTCTTTAACCATTAGGCATAGGTATGTGCAAGTTTAAATCAAATCCTTACGATAAAAAATACTCGTATATTGAATATACTGTTGTTGCTACAAAATAATGTAATAAAAATATTTTAAGGGGTTGGATAATCAAAATAAAACAAAATAACATAAGATAAGACATTACTTTAAAATCTGGTAACTCTTTTTGATTTGAGCCAAAGGCATCCTTGGGAAAGCTTATGTCCAACGTGAGGATTCTAGGATTAAGATAAGGAAGTTTAAAGATTATTTGGGCAGTGGTTGGCCAATCCAAATGGCTTGATGGTGTGAATAAGGTGGTAGAGTTGGGGGCCTTTTATAAGTGGAGAGGAGGGGCACTCTTGGAATGTCATAAAATGTTACAATATTATGAAGTGATTTTCGGATTTAAAAGGTCCTGAAATTATATATTTAGAGGATAAGATGATAAGTGATCGAAATATACTCATCCAATAGGTTATTGACATGTTTAAGTCTTAGATTTTACATTATATTTTCAGTTTATTTAAATCGTTAATTAATGAGGTAATCGCTGCATCATCATGGTGTCATAATCAATTTAATTATTAAATGTCTATATTATATATAAAAAATACCACGAAGTAGGAAATATTTTTATCTTTCCAATGACTATTTATAGTCAAAAATATGACTTGAATAACCTCTGGTAAATATTGTTTTGGTAAAACAATACGTGTTTGTGACACTTCTATTATTACTTTAAATAAAAAGTTATTAATGTCATTTGCTTACCCTAGTGGCTCCATGGGGCCCCCAAGTTGAACCATGGATTTTCTTGGTCGTCCATGACTAATCCAATAAGTTTAGGACATGTGTAAAATTAATTTTATATTATTATGTCATTATATTTGCCATAGATTACACTAATTACCTTTAATCGCGATTAATAAAACATAAAAGTTATTATTCACCAAAAATTATATTAATCCCATTGAACTACATTTTACTTTATAATGAAAATTATTTATGTTGTATTTTTGAAATTCAACTCAAAGATGTGGTAAATTTTCATTTTAACAAAAAATCATTTTTTTAACTACCACTTAGTTGTAACAGCCCGAGATTTTATGAAAAATATTCTTTTTAATTTTATTAATGTCTTGTGTTGTACGCTACACCAAAAGGAGCTTGCAAAACACGCATCCTTGACTTGCCTTGAATTACACGCAATCGTGACCTTCCATGATAGCGTGTGTTGTACGCAACACCAAGTTTCGCTAAACAACGATATGCTATTAAGATATTATTAAAACTAGCCGTTATGAATAGTAATAACCACTTTTTGAAATTTTGTAAATTTTATTTTCCAAAATGGACTTCATTTATGGATTCGGAGTATCGAATTTAGCCTAAGGTGAAATTTTGGTGATTTTCAGATAACTTTCATATTTTGATGAATAGTGAAAATTACTAAAAAACAACTTTTTTAATCGAAATAAATAATAGTGATAAAATATTAATTTGAGTGGTTTTCAAGTATATTTAGAATATATTTTGACAATTTAATACAATGTTGGTCATTGGATGTAATATCACATTTAAACCAGACATAAACAAGTGTCAAACTTTTGATAGATATTGTTTCTTAAAAACAAGCTATTTGTTTTAACAGCGGGATTTAATTATAAAATTAATTAATGCAACTTCTATGTTATGAATTTGGTAAAATAGACTTCATTTTTGAATTCGGAAGATGAAATATAGCTTAGGATGAAATTTTGGCATTGTTCTGAAAAACATCAATTTTTGATGAATAGTGAAACTACTAAGTGGTAGTTAAAAAAACTGAATTTTTCATAAAACTGAATTTTACCTCTTCTGTGGATTGAATTTAAAAAATCCGAGAGACACGGTTGATGTTAGTAAGTAAAAGGTGGTTCAATGGGATGAAAATAATTTTTGGTGAATAGTAACTTTTTACTTTTATTTACCACGGTTAAAAGTAAATAGGGTAATTAAGGGTAAAAATGATATTAATATTACCCTAATAGATGTCCTAATCATATTGGACAAGTGTATCTCGACCAAAAACAACCTTAAGTGTAAAATATTATCATTTAGGTCCACTTGGATTAGATTATGACATTTAATATTATTTTATTTAATGAATAGTTAAAATAGTTAAAATCAAAGTTTAATAAGTAAATCATTTTTAATATGGGGTTATACATAAGATAAATTCGACTATAAATATTCATTAGAAAGCTAAAAAGATTTCCTATATAATGGTATTTTATTGGTAATTTTTAAACATTAGATAATTTAATTTATTTATGACACAAGGATGATGCAGTAATTATCTTATTAATGAAATATTGACATAATTGATGTTATAAACACCAAAATAAATGTAATTTGAGACTTTTTATGAATTACACTAATTTTCTAGGTTATTATGATATATTACTGATGATTTAATCAACTTTTGGAAAACATATAATTCTGTTATGACTTTCACAAAAATCATATATCAAATTGTGTCAAAATTGACACAAAATAGTTTTTAAATCAAATATTATATTATTAATTGTTATTTTATTCCTAAAAATCTATGGATCGGCAAAATGACTTAGATAAGGATATATGTATTAATAATAAACAATTTGGGGTTCGTTTGTCATGTTATAGTAAGTGTATTAACCATATAGTGAAAGAAAACAAAAAAACACGGTAAAAGTTAAATTATTTAACTTAGAGTTAAATCTAATTGATAAGGTTACAATAATACCCTAAACTTGTCTAAATCCTATTGGATGATAGTATTTCGACCCATCCCCACTTTAGCTTCGAAATAAGACCCTTTGGAACCATTATAAACCGATTTTGACTTTAATATAAAATAATATTTTGAGATATTCCTAAGGTGCCCCTCTCCTCCCTTATAAAAGGACACCTCCTCCCCCTCCTCCTCACACCAATTTGAGATCTCAATCTCGGCCAACCGCTGCCAAATTCTCTTTTCCACTTCCCTAGAAACATCCTAGAGGTTCTTGTCTTCCTCAAAGACCAATTTTAGTGCCCTATGAGGAGGTCTCAAAGAGGCGCTTCAAAGAAAAGGTAATTACCGTTGTCAATTCTTTCATCTTTATTTCTTCTTCCACTTCTTCTTCTTAGGTTGTTTCATTATGAAGTAATAACATCAGTATCACTAATATAAGGATATGTTATTATAAGTATGAAACAACCCTATTTCACCATCTATCCATCCTACGGAAAAAGAAATCATCGCGCGTGCGTACGTACGGAATACCGTCTCCACGCCGTGGTGTAATCTATTTTCCACCGCCACCTTACATGGATGGGTATAATGGTGTAAAGAATAACTATACATAGTTATTACAACATAATATTGATATATTGTATAATCCACTCCAATTCAATTCAATATTTATGGAAATGATATCATCGCTCATGCGTACGTACGGACTACCGTCTCCACGACGCGATGAGATTCATACTCCATGTTAACCATTTAAGAATGATTATAAAGTATATATAAGAAATAATAATGAAATATATGAAATTATAAATCTACTGGATTCATGTATATATATATATATGTATGTCATCTACTTAATTCCATTCAAGACAATAAGGAAAGGAAAACAGCGTTCACGCGTACGTACGGACTACCGTCTCCATGAACGGTGTTTTTCATTTCATTTATCTATCTATTATATATATATATACTGAATATATATGATATATAAATCATATTTTATATTCTGGAAGTAAGTAAATCATGATATAAGTAATAATAATGTCAAGAACAACAAGTCAAAACACCTATGATAAATGAAACGATTTTACCCAAAACGCTTCTTTAACATGGAATTTACAAAAGAACGGGTAATATAAAGTCATAAGTGAACCATATATGATATCATAACAATGAATATGATTCTGTAATAAGTCAATGACATTATTTAAATCCTTATACAGGAGGTTTGGACACATACGAAGCAAATCGGACCTAAGGTAAGGGAAAATGTCACAATCTCATTTTTATCCGAGATTGTTTTTACTTTGGTAATTACTGGGGTGTATTTTATCATCCAAATCCATGTTCCCTAAATATGTAATATTATTTCCATCCTTATACAATAGTTTATATCCAATTTTACCCTTCGATAAGTTTTTTGTAAAAGATATGAAAGGAATCTTTTGTCGTTTTTCGTATGAGGTACTTTTTGACTTTTCCGACAAAAGTACGAAGAATGTTTTTTTTAACTTATACGGCATGAATGGATTTTTAAAACATTATTTCCAAGAAACTTCCTTTACAAGTTTTAAAGTTTATTTTTAATCAACTTATTTTAGTTTATAATTGTATGACATGTTAAGAAAAGAAAAGTGTTTTTGAAGTAAAAAGGATATTTTCCTCAAGAATGGAGTTCAAATGTTTTATCAAAATTATTTTCCATCTAAGATAATATAGGGTTATGTTTTTATCCCTATTATTATATTGATTTGATTATGTTTTGATGAAATTACTTTTATGAAGTCATTTACCTTATATGATTTGTTTTATGATGTCATGATGTTTCAAGAACCCCATTTTTGTTACATGTGTTATGCGATGATGTATGATTTATGATTATGGGGCACACGTAAGAAAGGATTCATTATAAGATGGGTGGGACCTATATCTCCCTCCAATGCATTGGGTAAAGATTTTATATCTCATGAGATAGACATGGCTGAAATGTTAGGTTATACCGGTTCAGTGATACAGGACTGAAACGAGGGTTACTCGATTCAGAAAGGGACTTTGTCCACTAAGATAGTCTTGGAAATGAGTCTTGACTAACAAGAAATGATTCTCTATGATTATATGTGAATTTCACAAAGGATCATGTTTTAAGTTATGATTATTGTGATTACATTTCACTACCATGAATTATCCCATGTTATGAAATTATGCTCCCTTTTGCAGGTTATGATTTCCAAAATGTTATGTTCTTATGAATATGATGTGATTGATATTTCTTTTGTTTACCCTTACTGAGCATTTGAGCTCACCCTTTTATGTTTTCTTTTCCCTAGGATATAAAGAAATGTTTTAGGTAAAAAAAAGGAAGATCTTTATGGAAGATATTTAAGATCTTTCACCACTATTAGAAGATTACGTTCCGAGTTTCCAAAGCCAATAAACTATTGCGATCCTTGTGTGTGTGTTTTTCTTATGTACTAAGTATTCCGAAAAAGTAATGTAATGTTCATGTACCTCAAGCTTCAGGTCTCTACAGTTGGTATCAGAGGAAAGGTTTAGTCAACCTTTGGAAACTAGGATGCAAAAACGTTAGTGAGATCCCTAGAGATATTTCTAAGGTATGTCTAGGGATGTCCCTAAGGATAAGTATACGTATAGGATATAGTCCTAGAACTACAGTAACGATCGTAGAATTTAACCTAAGACGTTAGATATTGAGGATACTCCCCCTTTATTATGTTGTTTTCTCTATCATGATTTTTGCCTCTCACAATATTCTTTTTGTGTTTTAGTTAATGAAGGGAACCCGAAGGAATTTGGTTAACATTGAATCCAATGGACAAATTGGTGACTATGAGCAACAAGATTGTGTAATTCCTAGAGAGAAAGATATTGTGATTATGCCGAATCAGTCATCGCGATATATGATTAACAAGGTGAAATTTAGTGGTATGCCTAATTCATCAAAGAAGGGGAAGATAAACTATTATTCATGTTCTCATGTTGAGGAGCATAAAGAAAGGAAGATTGAGATTTCTAAAGAAGGGAAGAAGAACCATGAGGAATACCTCAAATGGACGGACCGATGTTATCTGTGTGGAGAAAAGGGTCATAGAGTGACAAACTGTTATGGAGTTCAATGTCTTATTTGTGGAGAACATGGGCATTACCCAACTCAATGCCCGGACCTAAAAAGGTACTTCTAAATCAAGGAAAGACTTATTCCAGGTCAATCATTGAAGTGGATGGACTGAAGTGTTTATGTATTGGTATTCAATAATAAGGTTGTTGAGGTACTTTTATGGTGTATTGAAATATTTATGTAGTGGTCTATTGTGGTTTTCAATAATTCTAATGTACCGGTAACCATGAAAAGTGATTCAAATATTTTGGAAAGTAGATGATATGCGCATAATGAAGGGATAAGGAGGAAATGAAATGTTTGACAGTATTCATGAGCTCATGATTGATATAAGGACTAAGTGATATCATGGTTTGAGTATATAGAATTTTCAGGATTTTGGTATGTGTAAGGTGTTAACTTTTAACTGCAATCATGTTTTCACTAAGGTTCAATGGGTATTCAAGAAAATACTTGATTAAGGCCTTTGAATGTTTGGAATGTGACCAACAAGACATATCTTATGATATATGGGGATCGACGATGGTGTTAAATCTCTGGTAATCATTTTCACTATGTTATGAGAGTGGACTGCAGTATTATGGATAAGCCTAAAGATTGGAATGGATTATGTTGGACATAAGTTAGTATTGTATAAGGATATAAGTTTTCTCGATATTATTGATGGGATGTTATAGTAATATAGTTTTAGAAAAAGGACAACCTGCAGGACGGGCGACAGCCCATCGCTTCGGACAAGGCTGTGGGAATCGAACCCACAACCGAAGTGCGACTGGCCTTTATCGCATACCACTGGCCTACAGGAAGTCCCTGTTTAGTAGAAACTAGTTTTATTATATTAAGTTGTATGATATATGATGTATAAGTCCATTTTAGGAACCATATATGATTAATCTCACTATAGATCGACTTATGTATATAATTTTTCTAACCTTTTGTTCGAGACAGATGGAATGACCCGTCATTCTATCACATGATCTGCTAACACTTCACGAATAACAAATTCAACTTCATTTATTTAAGAGATGATGTAGAAATTGTTCAAGGCACGAACAACAATGAGATAGTACCAAAATAAAGTAAGTATTTATTCTAATTCAAATTCTTCAACTTTAGGGAAATGATCATGAAAACCAAAATTGTTATCTTAGTGCTCTTATATCTGATGAATCATATGGTACCTTAGATAATCACAAATTTATGGCTTTTTGATTGCTAGCTTTTCCATAGCCATGTTCTCTACCACTCTCCATCAGAACATGATGGTCAGATTTCTCTTCCATATCCATATTTTCACCTATGTGGAAACTCAGTGATTAGTTTATTTGGGGTAACCATTAAGTTTCATACCATTGTTTTTAAAGATTGGTTTTGGTATTCCTTTTTACGATGTGGGTTTCTATTAAAGAAACTTTCGAATAGTAAACCATTTATAACCCAGACGAATTTTGAGGGCAAAATTCATTTTAAGGGGGGTAGAATGTAACAGCCCGAGATTTTATGAAAAATATTCTTTTTAATTTTATTAATGTCTTGTGTTGTACGCTACACAAAAAGGAGCTTGCACAACACGCATCCTTGACTTGCCTTGAATTACATTCAATCTCGACCTTCCATGATAGCGTGTGTTGTACGCAACATCAAGTTTCGCTAAACAACGATATACTATTAAGATATTATTAAAACTAGCCGTTATGAATAGTAATAACCGCTTTTTGAAATTTTGTAATTTTTTTTTTCAAAATGGACTTCATTTATGGATTCGGAGTATCGAATTTAGCCTAAGGTGAAATTTTGGTGATTTTCGGATAAATTTCATATTTTGATGAATAGTGAAAATTACTAAAAAACAACTTTTTTAATCGAAATAATTAATAGTGATAAATTATTATTTTGAGTGGTTTTCAAGTATATTTAGAATATATTTTTACAATTTAATACAATGTTGGTCATTGGATGTAATCTCACATTTAAACCAGACATAAACAAGTGTCAAACTTTTGATAGATATTGTTTCTTAAAAACACGCTATTTGTTTTAACAGCGGGATTTAATTATAAAATTAATTAATGAAACTTCTATGTTATTAATTTTGTAAAATAGACTTCATTTTTTAATTCGGAATATGAAATATAGCTTAGGATGAAATTTTGGCATTGTTCTGAAAGACAACAATTTTTGATGAATAGTGAAACTACTAAGTGGTAGTTAAAAAAACTGAATTTTTCATAAAACTTAATTTTACCGCTTCTGTGGATGGAATTTCAAAAATCTGAGAGGCACAGTTGATATTAGTATGTAAAATGTGGTTCAATGAGATGAAAATAATTTTTGGTGAATAGTATCTTTTTACTTTTATTTACCACGGTTAAAAGTAAATAGGGTAATTAAGGGTAAAAATGATATTAATATTACCCTAACACATGTCCTAATCCTATTGGACAAGTGTATCTCGACCAAAAACAACATTAAGTGTAAAATATTATCATTTAGGTCCACTTGGATTAGATTATGACATTTAATATTATTTTATTTAATGAATAGTTAAAATAGTTAAAATCAAATTTTAATAGTTAAATCATTTTTAATATGAGGTTATGCATAAGATAAATTAGACTATAAATATTCATTAGAAAGCTAAAACGATTTCCTATATAATGGTATTTTATTTGTAATTTTTAGACATTAAATAATTTAATTTATTTATGACACAAGGATGATGCATTAATTATCTTATTAATGAAATATTGACATAATTGATGTTATAAACACCAAAATAAATGTAATTTGAGACTTTTTATGAATTAAACTAACTTGATAGGTTACTATGATATATTATTGTTGATTTAATCAACTTTTGGAGAACATATAATTCTGTTATGACTTTCACAAAAATCATATATCAAATAGTGTCAAAATTGACACAAAATAGTTTTTAAATCAAATATTATATTATTAATTGTTATTTTATTCCTAAAAATCTAAGGTTCGGAAAAATTACATAGATAAGGATATATGTATTAATAATAAACAATTTGGGGTTCGTTTGGCATGTTATAGTAAGTGTATTAGCCATATAGTGAAAGAAAACAAAAAGACACGGTAAAAGTTAAATTATTTAACTTAGAGTTAAATCTAATTGATAAGGTTAAAATAATACCCTAAACTTGTCTAAATCCTATTTTATGATATGATTGCGACCCATCCCCACTTTATCTTCTAAATAAGACCCTTTTGAACCATTAATACCGATTTTGACTTTAATATAAAATAATATTTTGAGATATTCCTAAGGTGCCCCTATCCTCCCTTATAAAAGGACACCTACTCCCCCTCCTCCTCACACCACATTGAGCACTCAATCTCGGAAAACCCCTGCCAAAATCTCTTCTCCACTTCCCTAGCAACATCCTAGAGGTTCTGGGCTTCCTCACAGACCAATTTTAGTGCCCTAAGAGGAGGTCTCAAAGAGGCGCTTCAAAGAAGAGGTAATTACCGTTACCAATTCTTTCATCTTTATTTCTTCTTCCACTTCTTCTACTTAGGTTGGTTCATTATGAAGTAATAACATCAGTATCACTAATATACTGATATGTTATTATAATTATGAAACAACCCTATTTCACCATCTATCCATCCTACGGAAAAAGAAATCACCGCACGTGCGTACGTACGGAATACCGTCTCCGCGCCGTGGTGTAATATATTTTCCACCACCACCTTGCATGGATGGGTATAATGGTGTAAAGAATAACTATACATAGTTATTACAACATCATATTGATATATTGTATAATCCACTCCAATTAAATTCAATATTTATTGAAATGATATCATCGCTTGTGCGTACGTACGGACTACTGTCTCCACGACGCGATGAGATTCATTCTCCATGTGAACCATTTAAGAATGATTATAAAGTATATATAAGAAATAATAATGAAATATATGACTTTATAAAGCTACTGGATTTATGTATATATATATATATATATGTATGTCATCTAATTACTTCCATTTAAGACAATAAGGAAAGGAAAACAGCGTTCATGCGTACGTACGGACTACCATCTCCATGAACCGTGTTTTTCATTTCATTTATCTATCTATTTTATATATATATACTGAATATATATGATATATAAATAATATTTTATATTCTTAATGTAATTAAATCATTATATATGTAATAATAATGTCATGAACAACTAGTCAAAACATATACGATAAATGAAACGATTTTACCGAAAACGCTTCTTTAACTTGGAATTTACAAAAGAACGGGTAATATAAAGTCATAAGTGAACCATATATGATATCATAAAAATGAATATGATTCTTTAATAAGTCAATGACATTATTTAAATCATTATACAGGAGGTTCGGACACATACGAAGCAAATCGGACCTAAGGTAAGGGAAAATGTCTCAATCTCATTTTTATCCGAGATTGTTTTTACTTTGGTAATTATTGGGGTGTATTTTATCATCCACATCAATGTTCCCTCAATATGTAATATTATTTCCATCCTTCTACAATAGTTTATATCCAATTTTACCCTTCGGTAAGTTTTTTTGTAAAATATATGAAAGGAATCTTTTGTCATTTTTCGTACGAGGTACTTTTTGACTTTTCCGACAAAAGTACGAAGAATGTTTTTTAACTTATACGACATGAATGGATTTTTAAAACATTATTTCCAAGAAAATTCCTTTACAAGTTTTCAAGTTTATTTTTAATCAACTTCTTTTAGTTTATAATTGTATGACATGTTATGAAAAGAAAAGTGTTTTTGAAGTAAAAAGGATATTTTCCTCAAGAATGGAGTTCAAATGTTTTATCAAAATTATTTTCCATATAAGATAATATATGGTTCTGTTTTTATCCCTATTATTACATTGATTTGATTATGTTTTGAGGAAATTACTTTTATGAAGTCATTTACCTTATATGATTTGTTTTATGATGTCATGATGTTTCAAGAATCCCATTATTGTTACATGTGTTATGCGATGATGTATGATTTATGATTATGTGGCACACATAAGAAAGGATTCATTATAAGATGGGTGGGACCTATATCTCCCTCCAATGCATTGGGTAATGATTTTATATCTCATGAGATAGACATGGCTGAAATGGTAGGTTATACCGGTTTAGTGAAACAGGACTGAAACGAGGGTTACTCGATTCAGAAAGGGACTTTGTCCACTAAGATAGTCTTGGAAATTAGTCTTGACTAAAAAGAAATGATTCTCTATGATTATGTGTGAATTCCACAAAGTTTCATGTTTTAAGTTATGATTATTGTGATTACATTTCACTACCATGATTTATCCCATGTTATGAAATTATGCTCTCTTTTGCAGGTTATGATTTCCAAATTGTTATGTTCTTATGAATATGATGTGATTGATATTTCTTTTGTTTACCCTTACTGAGCATTTGATCTCACCCTTTTATGTTTTCTTTTCCCCAGGATATAAAGAAAGGTTTTAGGTAAAAAAAGGAAGATCATTATGGGAGATATTGAAGATCTTTCACCACTATTAGAAGATTACGTTCCGAGTTTCCAAAGACACTAAACTATTATGATCCTTGTGTGTGTGTTTTTGTTATGTACTAAGTATTTTGCAAAAGTAATGTAATGTTCATGTACGTCAAGCTTCAGGTCTCTACATTAGTGGTTTCACTATTCATCAAAAATCCATGTTTTTCAGAAAAATACCAAAAATTCACCCTAAGATATAATTGATATTCTGAATTCAAAAATGATGTCTATTTTAAAAAATTCCAAACATATATGTTACATTAATTAATTTTATTATTAACTCCCATTGTCAAAACAAATAGCATGTTTTTAAGAAACAATATACATCAAAAGATTGGCAATTGTTTATATCCAATTTTAATGTCAAATTAATTATAATGACCACCATTGGATAAAATGGTAAAATTATATATAAATTATACATTAAAACCACTAAATAGTATAATTTATCAGTATAAATTATTTTTATTAAAAATGTTGTTTTGAAGTATTTTTCACTATTCATCGAAAATTGGAAGTTCTCGGAAAAATACAAAAAATTCAACACAGGAAAATTTCTATATTCTGAATCCAAAAATTAAGTCTATTCGGAAATATAAAAGTTATATAATTTCAAAAAAGTCGGTATTACTATTCATAATAGATACTTTCATTGGTCGCGGTGTGATAGAATCTCTTACTTGCGTACAATGCAAGCAATTGCATTATTGAAAGAAAAGCATACCGTGGAAGCTGGGGGTGTTACATTATACCCTCCTTCAATAAATTGCGTCCTCGCAATTTGAAAATGTTCTTCAAAAATAAATGGATGAAAATAGAAAATACCATTGTGGAAAACCCACATCCGAAATAAGGCTAATAAAATTTATCCTTAATAAGAGGGAAAGGGAAATGAAAAAGTCACCACCAAATTATGATCTCGATAAGGAGAAAATTGGTGTAAAGTAGAAAAATATAATTAGAGGAAAAACTTAAAAATTCATAGGGAGTGATTGAGGTCATCAATCACAAACAAGTGTAAAATTGAGGGCCTCAAAGCCTTCAATCTATGTTGATTTAAAATATCATCAGTTCATCCAAACATACGGTATTAGGATAACACATTTTTTTAATATCCCTTTCCTAATGTTTGAGAATTAATTTATTCATGGAATAAGAGAGAGGTATATATATATATATATACACACACTTGACATGTAGAGTTTCATCCTTCTACTAATTTCTACAAACTAATCTTTCACTCAAATAGATTATAGAACTCACAAATATTATATTAATCCTAATTATACAAGGTTAAAAATTTTAACAGATACCATTTAGATTAGAAAAACTATTTTTTAATAACTAGGGACTTCTTGTAGGCTAGTGGTATGTAATAAATTCTTATTTCACTATGGTTGTGGGATCGATTCCTACAAATTCTTCCGACCCGACGAGTTATCCCCTGTCCTGCAGGTTGTCATTTTTCTAAAATTATAGTACTATAATATTACAAATATAATCTTTAGTAATGTTTTAACCTGAAACAATACTATCCAAAGTTCAACATAATCTATTTCAACATTTATAGATATCCAAAAATCACAATCCAAATTTTATAAGGAATGTAAACACAATGAAGATCCTTTTTTCCGCGTAATAACATGTGAATACATTCATCATGTATTCTTTTAAAACACTAAAACATCCTAAATTACCATAAATACTAATTTAGTATATTCATGATCCCTTATTCATTAGAGAATACTAGATATACTCCTTCTATCAAAAAATGTATACAAATCATTAATCATATTCGTGGAATTCAAGAATATCTAATATAATTAATCCAAATCAATAATGTCTTATTCCAAAATCACTATCTTGGGTATCAGAACCATATTATGGTTTATCATTCTCTCAACCATATATTTTCCAAAAATTTAACCTGCTATTGAGTCACTTTTCTTGGTTCCACACAATCTCAAGTCCTTAATGAAATTGTACTGCCATACAATCATTATATAATCAACAATTATTATAACCAATACATCATTGACACAACAATAAAATGATATAATTCTTTAATAACAACATAAGAACTCTAATCATTCCTCCTCATCTGTGGAAGTACCATAACTTTATTATTATCTAATAGAATCATTTGTGGAATACTCTAATGATTTTGACATTGGATTGCGTAGTGTCCACACTCCTTGTAGATGATGCATTGTACAGAAGAAACCTTTTTCTTACCCATGTAGTCACACACTTGGTGTCCTTTTTCTCCACATTTATTACAAACTCCCATTCCCTTCAGGCAAGTTCCAAGGTGTTTCTTCCCACAATTATCACATATTGGAAAATTATTCTTTTCCCTCTTCCCTTAATCCATATTTCTCCCATCCATCGTTTTCATCTCTTGCATCCCTTAAAAGCTATAGGACTCAGATAATTTTTTACTTATCTTATTAACAGGTGATACTATTTCTTCATATGTTGAGAATACAAGTGAGACTATTTCCCTTATAAATGTTTGCTTAATAACATGAAAGATATGATCCTTGTTACTCTTTGGATCATATGTATTGCTGGAGTTCACATTCCTTCTGCTGGGTGCCATTTCTATACAATGGCATAAACTAAGTCATTTTATGAATTGCAATGAATGATTCCAAACATGTAAAATAAATAACATAAATTGAACAGTTTATGGATATAATCCATAATCATTAAGATGTTTTCTTTGAGGAGGTACATACTCATAAACCCTTCATAATCGTTTTTAGGAAAATGAGAATTATCCTAAGAATATCCCCCAGGAGTCTCATAACCAAGAGTACATCATGGACAGTTGTCGTTCACCAGTTCTCGTTTGAGTCTACCTCAATGTAGTGTTTTGGGGTTTTACACCTATGTAAATCTAAGCCGGAGCCACCTGTACCTGCTCGTATCCATACAGGGAAGTATTGCTCGGAAAACTCACAAAATCTCTATAATACCAAATTTCAAGGAAGTTCTTCTATAATAATCCTCAAAGTCTATCATAGGGATATGTGCTCTAATCCGAATTTTTCTAAATCTATATTCCAAAGTTAGTACTAAACTACCACTGATACCAACTGCAACGCCCCGACCCTAGTTATCCAGAGTCAGTGCATTATTACGTAACATTGGCATGATCACAAAAGATCAATTCTCGAATGAACGATTAGTTTACTAGCCTTGGAAACATTGGATGAATTCAATAAATGTTACATTACATCATAATGTGAAAAACTACAACAACATAGTCTTCATAGTCCACACCCATATCCCCTTCAGACTATCCCTGCAGGTCAGTCAGAAAATGTTTTTTTTCACATCCTGCGAAAAATGAAACATAGAAAGGGGTGAACTCAGATGCTTAGTAAGGATAACAATATAGAGGAAGATTTCATAAATAAACATAATTATTTAAGGCAATTTATAACTAAAACAATATCCTTGTAAATATGGACTTCAACATAATATGGAAAAAATAAAATTAATTAATGCCATTTACTCATTTACATGGATATTCTACTAGTCGAATAATCACATGCAATATCAATAAACACTTTCATAATGATGGAATGCATAATGCCAGACTATCATTACCACGTAGTCAAGGCCTCGCACCAAAACTACAAAAAGATTTTGTCAAGGCCTCATTCCAAGACACAAGTTTATCTCATGAGACCTATTGATGCAACGAGGAGCTATAGCGGGCTCCACCCATCAATTATTAAGTCCAATGCATTCCTTATATGAAAATGTTTAAACATATCAAAACCCAGAACATAATCCTAACACATAAAACATGTATAAAGGACACAGAAAATTTCCACATTTCAATAAAAAGATATCAATACAACACATTAATATAATAAAAACATTATCAAACCATTTTCAATACAAAAATAAAATAAAAGTAAAACATGGTATTTATTTTTAATTTAAAAAATGTTATGGCTTGTAGAGGAAGCCGAAACTCAAATAATGGTCACGATGGAGGAGAAGTCGTTGTCGCGGCATACGTAAGACAAAAAAATATTTATGTCATTTAGTAAAAATTCTTCGTATAAAAATATTCCTTTTTAATAGAAGTAAAATTCAAAGGGGTTTATACAACGTATAAAGTAAAGCTGTGTATAAAACAAAATATGCCTCAATGAAAGGAGATTAAGACGAAGTCCCTAACCTCGTGTCCAACTTGACTCAATCGTTCTTTAACCTCCTGAATAATAAAATAGTTTTAATTTATATTTTCATAATAACCTTTTTCGAGTTCACTATTCATTTTATATCACTTATAACCATGTTATGAACATTATGTAATAATTTTAGTTAACAACAGTCATTTTGTCGATCTTTGGTACTTGTGTCAAAAATAAACTTCTTATAATTAAAAGTTGTTCATGTGGTATAATATCAATTATATCCAGAATTTTATTCATGATTTAGATAACATAAATATCATATATATCCATTATATATATGTATTTATAATATTACATAACATTTAGAGGTAAGAAATTAAATGCACCGTTCATGGAGACGGTAAGTCTTATGTACGCATGAACGCTACTTTCAATTATATTTCATATTTAATTAAATGAAATCAAAATGATATAAAGGTATATTATAATTCCAGTACAATATAATATATAATATCATTAACTCCATCCTTTATACATACCACATATGGCATTAACGAATCAAATAACTTTGAGGGGGTGGTAGTCTGCACTTCCTAAAATGAAAATATCATGTTTACCCATAATGGAAACCATAAATGTATGACATAAATGAAAAATACAGAATAATAAGTAAAAAATAAACATAATATATATCATATATATATATATAGTGACAACTTAATGGCCACCATGAAAGGTGTTAAAAGAAGATTGACCAATCATCGTTTTGTGAGGCAGTAATTCACCAACCACAGAAACAGTATGTTTTTTAACCATTAGACGAAGGTATGTGTAAGTGTAAATAAAATACATCTCATAAAAACATCCTAGTATAATTAAGATACTGGTTTTGTTACAAAATAAAATAATAAAAATAGTTTAAGGGGTTGTAGAAGCAAAATAAAACAAAAGAACAGAAGAGAAGACATTACCTTAAATTCGGCTAACTCTTTGATTTGAGCCAAAGGATTCCTTGGGAAGACTTCGGCCCAAATTCATGCTTCTAGGAGTAAGATAGTGAAGTTGGGAGAGTATTTGGGTAGATTTTGGCTGAGCCAAATGGATTGATTGTGTGAATATGGTGGTAGTGGCGGGGGCCTTTTCTAAGAGGAGAGGAGGGGAACTATTGGAAAGTCATGAAATGTTACATTATTATGAAGTGATTTTCGGAGTTCAAAGGTCCCACAGTTATATATTTCTAGGAAAAGGTGATATGGGTTCTAAATCTACTCATCCAATAGGTTTTTGACAAGTTTGAGTCTTATATTTTACATTGTCTTTTCATTTTATTTAAATCGTTAATTAATGAGGTAATCGATGCATTATCATGGTGTCATAAAAAAATTAATTTATTAATGAATAAAAAATATAAAAAAAATACCATGATGTAGGAAATATTTTTAGCCTTCCAATGACAATTTATAGTAAAAAATATGACTTTAATAACCGCATGTAAAAATTGTTTTAGTAAAATAATACATGTTTGTGACACTTTTATTTTCACTTTAAATAAAAAGTCATTGATGTCATTTTCTTACCCATGTGGCTCCATAGGGCCCCCAGGTTGACTCATGGATTGTCTTGGTCGGCCATGACTCATCCAATAAGTTGAAGACAAGTTTAAATGTAATTTCGTATTATTATATCATTATATTTACCATAAATTACACCAATTACCTTTAATCGAGATTACAAAACTTAAAAGCTACTATTCAGCAAAAAATAGTATAAGACCATTGAACCACAAGTTACTTCCTAATTACTATGATTTATATAGGATTTTTGAAATTCAAATCACAATGGTGGTAAATTTTCATTTAAACAAAAAATCAGTTTTTAACTACCACTTAGTGGTTTCACTATTCATCAAAAATCGAAGTTTTTCAAAAAAATACCAAAAATTCACCCTAAGATATATTTGATATTCTGAATTCAAAAATGATTTCTATTTTAAAAAATTCCAAAAATATAAGTTTCATTAATTAATTTTATAATTAACTACCGTTGTCAAAACAAATAGCATGTTTTTAAGAGACAATATCAATCAAAAGATTGGTAATTTTTTATATCCAATTTCAATGTGAAATTAATTTTAATGACCGCCATTGGATAAAATGGTAAAATTATATATTAATTATACATTAATTCCACAAAATATTATAATTTATCACTATAAATTATTTTGATTAACATGGTTGTTTTTAAGTATTTTTCTCTATTCATCGAAAATTGGAAGTTCTCAGAAAAATATCATAATCAACATAGGATAATTTTGATATTCAGAATAAAAAAATAAAGTATATTCTGAAATAGAAAATTTATATAATTTCAAAAGTGGGTATTAATATTCACAATGACTACTTTGATTGGTCACGGTTTGATAGAATCTCTAACTTGCATACAATTCAAGCTATTGCATTATAGAAAGAAAAGCGTACCGTTGAAGCTTGGGGTGTTACATTATACCATCCTTCAATAAATTGTGTCCTCACAATTTTAAAATGTTCTTCAAAAATAAAAGGTTGAAAATAGAAAATTCCTCTGTGGAAAACCCACTTCGGAAATAAGGTTAATAAAATTTAGCCTTAATAAGAGGGAAAGGGAAATGAAAAAGTCGCCACCAAATTATGATCTCTATTAGGAGAACATTGGTGTAAATTAGAGAAATATAATTGGAGGAAAAACTTAAATATTCATAGGGAGTGATTGAGGTCATCAATCACAAACAAATATAAAATTGAAGTCCTCAAATCCTTCAATCTATGTTGATTTAAAATTTCATCAGTTCAACAAAACATACTGTATTAGGATAACACATTTTTTTAATACCCCTTTTCTAATGTTTAAGAATTAATTTATTAATGGAATAAGAGAGAGGTATATATATATATATACTTGACATGTTGAGTTTCAACCTTCTACAAATTTCTACAAACTCGTCTTTCACTCAAAAAGATAATAGAACTTCAAGATATTGCATTTATCCTAATCGTACGAGGTTCAAAATATTATCACATACCATTTATATTAGAAAAAACTATTTTGTAACAACCAGGGACTTCATGTAGGCTCGTGGTAGGTAATAAAGTCGTGTCTCACTATGGTTGTGGGCTCGATTCCTACAGCTTTGTCCCACACGGTGGGTTATCCCCTAACCTGCAGGTTGTCTTTTTCATAAAACTATAGTATTATAGTATTCCGAAAATAATAATCAGAAATGTTTTAACCTTAAACAATACTATCCAATGTTCAAATTAATCCATTCCGACATTTATAGTTATCCAAAACACACAATCCAAATTTTATAAGGAAATTAAACACAATGATGTTCCTTTTTTCCGAGTAATAACATGTGATTACCTTCATCATTTATTCTTTTAAAACACAGCAATATCCTGAATTACCATAAATCCTTATTTATTATATTCATGATCCCTTATTCCTTAGAAAATACTCGATATACTCCTTCTATCAAATAATGTATACAAATCATTAATCAGCTTCATTGAAGTCAAGAATATCGAATATAATTTATCCAAATCAGTCATATATGATTTCAAAATCACTATCTTGGTATCAGAACCATATTATGGTTTATCGTTCTCTCAACCATATATTTTCCAAAAATTTAACCTGCTATTGAGTCACTTTTCTTGGTTCCACACAATCTCATGTCCATAATGAAATAGTACTGCCGTAAAATCCTTATATACTCCATAATTATTATATCCAATACATCGTTGATACAACACTCAAATGACATAATTCTTTAATAACAACATAATAACTCTAATCATTCCTCCTTATATATGGTAGTACCATAACATGATTATTATTCACTAGCATCATTTAGGGCATACTCTGATGATTTTGACATTGGTTTGCGTAGTGTCCCCACTCCTTGCAGATGAAGCATTCTATAGTAGAAACCTATTTCCTACCCTTGTAGTCACACACTTGGTGTCCTTTTTTACCAAATTTATGACAGACTCTCATTCTTTTCAGGCTAGTTCCAATGTGTTTCTTCCCACAACTATCACATTTGGAAAATTCTTCTTTTCCCTCATCCCTTTATACATATTTCTCTCTTCCATCCATTTATTCTCTTGCTTCCCTTCAAAGCCATATGATTCAGAGAATTCTTTAATTATTTTATTAACACATGATACTATTTCTTCATATGTTGAGAATACATGGGTGACTATTTCCTATATAAATTTTGGCTTAATACTATGAAAGATATGATCCTTCTTACTCTTTGGATCATACGTATTGCTGGAGTTCACATCCCCTCTACTGGACTCCATTTCTATACAATGGCATAAACTAGTTCAACTTATGAATTGAAATGAATGATTCAAAACGTGTAAAATACTTAACATAAATTTAACAGTTTATGGATATAATCC
The DNA here is from genome assembly GCA_963277665.1 of Viscum album. Classification (NCBI taxonomy): domain Eukaryota; kingdom Viridiplantae; phylum Streptophyta; class Magnoliopsida; order Santalales; family Viscaceae; genus Viscum; species Viscum album. The sequence continues at coordinate 223,457,473 of OY728143.1, forward strand.
ATAATCATAATGATGTTTTCTTTGAGGAAGTACATACTCATAAACTCTTCATAATGGTTTGTTAGAAAAATGATAATTATTCTAAGTATATCCCCCGAGAGTGTCGTAAGAAATAGTACAGCAAGGCCCGTTGTTGTGCACCAGTTCCTATTTGAGTCTAGCTCAAAGTGGTGTTTTCGGGTTTTACCCCTAGGTACTTCTGTTCTAGAGCCGCCTCTACCTGCTCGTATCTAGTCAGGGATATAATGCTCGGAAAACACACAAAATCACTATAATACCAAAATTCTAAGAAGTTATTCTAGATTAATCCTCAATGTCTAGCTTAGGGATATGTGCTCTAATAAGAATTTTTCTAAATCTATCTTCCAAGGTTAGTAAAAAACTGCCTATGATACCAACTGTAACGCCCCAACCCCAGTTACCTAGAGTCGGTGAATTATTACGTAACATTGGCATAATAAAAAATTATCAAGTCTTGAATGACCGATTAGATTAATATCCTTGAAAACACAGGATACATTCAATGAATGTTACATTACATCATAAAGTAAAAAACTACAACAACATAGTATTCATAGTCCACACCCATATCTACTTGAGACTATCCCTTCTAGTCAGTCACAAAATATTTCTTCACATCCTGTGAAAAATAAAACATATAATGGGGTGAACATAGATTCTCAGTAAGGATAAAAATCTAGCAGATGCTTTCAAAACTAAACATAAACATTTAAAGAAATTTATAACTAAAACAAAAGACTTTTAAACTTGACCTTAAGCATAATATGGAAAGAATAAAATGAATTAATGCCATTTAATTATTCACATGGATATTCTACTAGTCGAATAATCACATGTAATATCAATAAACACTTTCATAATGATGGAATGCATAATGTCAGACTATCATAAGCATGTAGCCAAGGCCTCGTGCCAAGGCTTAAAATAAGATTTTGTCAAGGCCTCGTTCCATGACAGATGTTTTTCTCATGATACCTAAGGATTCATCAATGAGCTCTAGCGGGCTCAACCCATCACTTATTAAGTCCAATGCATTCATTATAAGGAAATGTTTAAACATATCACAAACCAGAACATAATTGTGTCACATAAAACATCCATAAAGTAAACATAACATTTCCACATTTAAATCTAAAGATATCAATACAAAACATTGCTATAATAAAAACATTATCAAACCATTTACAATACCAAAATAAAATTAAAGTAAAATATGATATTTATTTTTCATTTAAAAAAAGGTATGTCTTGTAGAGGAAACCGAAACTCAAATAATAGTCACGACAGCGGAGAAGTCGTTGTCGCCGCATAAATAAGACAAAACATTCCTTTAGTAGTTTAGTAAAAATGTTACATATAAAAATATTCCTTTTGAATAGATGTAAAAGTCAAAAGGGGTTTATACACTGTATAAAGGAAATTTGAGCATAAAACAAAATATATCTCATTGAAAGGAGATTGTGACGAAGTCCCTTACCTCATGTCCGACTTGACTCAATCGTTTTTTAAACTCCTGAATAACAAACTAGAGTTAATTTCTACTTTCATAAGAACCTTTTTCAATTCATTATTCCTTTTATATAACTTATTACCATGTTATGAACATTAGTTAATTATTTTAGTTAACAACAGACGTTTTGTCGATCTTTGGTACTTGAGTCAAAAATAAACTTCCTATAATTACAAGTTCTTCATGTAGTAAAATATAAATTATATAAAGAATTATATTCATGTTGTAGATATCATATATAGAATATATATCAATTATATATATGCATTTATAATATTACATAACATTTAGAGGTAAGAAATGAAATGCACTGTTCTTGGAGAAGGTAAGTCATACGTACGCATGAACGCTACTTTCATTTCTATTTCATATTTAATGGAATGAAATCATAATGATATAAAGATATATAATAATTCTTGTATAATATCATATATAATATCATTAATTCCATGCTCTATATTTACCACATATGGCATTAACAAATCAAATCACTTTGAGGGGGTGGTAGTCTGAACTTCCTAAAATGAAGATATCGTGTTTACCCATAATGGAAACCATAAAGGTGTGCCATAATTGAAAAATAAATAATAAAAAAGAAAACATAAGCATAATATATATCATATATAAATAGAGTTACAACATAATGGCCACCATGAAAGGTGTTAAAAGAAGATTGAATAATCATCATTTAATGAGGCTGTAATTCACCAACCATAGAGACAGTTATTTCTTTAACCATTAGATGAAGGTATGTGTATGTGTAAATAAAATCCATCACATAAAAAAATCCTAGTATATTGAACATACTGGTGTTTTTACAAGAGAAAGGAATAAAAATATTTTAAGGTGATGGAGAAGCAAAATAAAACAAATGAACATTAGAGAAGACATTACCATAAAATCGAGTAACTCTTTTTAATTTGACCCAAAGGCTACCTTGGGAAGACTTCTGCCCAATGTGAGGATTCTAGGAGTAAGGGGGGAAGTTGAGAGAGTATTGTGGTAGTGTTTGGATGAGACAAATGGCTTGATGGTGTGAATAATGTGGTAGAGGTGGGGACATTTTATAAGAGGAGAGGAGGGGAACTCTTGAATTGTCATGAAATGTTACATTATTATGAAGTGATTTTCGGATTTAAAAGGACCCAAAATTATATAATTAAAGGATAAGGTGATAAGGGTTAGAAATACACTCATCCAATATGTTTTTGACAATTTTATGTCTTATATTTTACTATATCTTTTCATTTTATTTAAATCGTTAATTAATGATGTAATCGATGCATCTTCATGGTGTCATACAAAATTTAATTTACTTAATGAATATAAATTATATAAAAAAATACCATCATTTAGAAAATATTTTTAGATTTTAAATGACTATTTATAGTCAAAAATATGACTTGTATAACCCCATGTAAAAATTGTTTTAGTAAAATAATACATGTTTGTGACACATTTATTTTCACTTTAAATAAAAAGTAATTAATGACATTTTATTACTCAAGTGGCTCCATGGGGCCCCCAATTTGACCCATGGATTTTCATGGTCTTCCATGACTCATCCAATAATTTTAGGACATGTGTAAAAGTAATTTCATATTATTATATCATTATATTTACCTTAAATTACAATAATTACCTTTAATCGCGATTAATAAAACATAAAATTTACTATTAACCAAATATGATTTCAATCCCATTAAACCAAATTTTACTTACTAATGAAAATGATTTATGTCAAATTTTTTAAATTCAAATCACAGAGGTGGTAAATTTTCATTTAAAGGAAAAATCAGTTTTTTAACTACCACATAGTGGTTTCACTATTCATCAAAAATCGATGTTTTTCAGAAAAATACCAAAAACGCACCCGAAGATATAATTGACATTACCAATTCAACAATGATGTGTATTTTAAAAAATTCCAAACATATATGTTGCATTAATTAATTTTATAATTAACTCCCATTTTCAAAACAAATAGCGTGTTTTTAAGAAACAATATCAATCAAAATATTGACAATTGTTTATGTCCAATTTCAAAGTGAAATTAATTATAATGACCACAATTGGATAAAATGGTAAAATTATATTATAATTATACTATAAAACCACTAAATAATATAAATTATCAATATAAATTATTTTGATAAAAAAAGGTTGTTTTTAAGTATTTTTCACTATTCATAAAAAATTGGATGTTCTCAGAAAAATACCAAAAATTCAACATAGGCTAATTTCGATATTCCGAATACAAAAATGAAGTCCATTATGAAATATAAAATTTATATAATTTCAAAAAGTGGGTATTACTATTCATAACGGCTACTTTGATTGGTCGCGGTGTGATAGAATCTCAAACTTGCAAACAATGCAAGATATTGCAATATTGTAAGAAAAGATTACCATTGAATCTTGGGGTGTTACACCAAATCCATCTATGATTATCTATAGAATCAAGGATGAGTATGTCTATATAGTGAAAATTTATTCAACCTTATGGGTCTTGATTCCTCTAAATTTCACGATAGCATTATTATCAGACTCTGTTTATCCATAAGAATTTACTGGTGTATATTTATCATCCATGTATATATTTCGTAAATATGTAATATTTTTTCTATGATTATAAAATATTATACAAGAACATTTTACCCATTGGGAACTTTTTATTTTATATTAATAATGAAATCATTTTCTATTATTTTATACAAGGATATTTTTCGATTTTCAAGAAAAAGTATAATGAAAAAGTTTATAATCATATACAACATGAGGAGATTATTAAGTATTAAAAATGCCTTATTTCCATCGATATTATTCTATATGATTTAAAATTTATTTTAAAATATATTATTTTCTTTTAAATTTGATCAACATTTGGAGAAATGAATTTTTTTAGAAGAGATGATATTTTGATCATGATTTAATTTCATGTGTTATATCAAAATAATCTTCCATATAATATGGATTTAATTAATAGGGTTATGATTCAAGTATAAAATCCTTATTGTCTTATGTTTTTATTGTTTTATGAATCGAATTATTTTTATTAAATCCATTAGTTTTACATGAATTATAATATGGCGGAATGTTGTTCAATGAAACTCATTTTATTAATTGGGTCATGATTAATTATTAACATTATTATGTCAGATGTAAGAATGGTGTCATTATGATATTGGTGGGACCTATATATCACTCTAATTCATCATGTAATGATTTATATATCATTTTATCGACAAGGTTGGAACATGAAATGATCTAGGATCAATAATGCAGGGATTTAATGAGGTGTTTACACCGTCTAGGGGAAGACATTGTCTAGTATTTTGGACTTGGCATTTATCATTTATGAATAAGAAATCATTTTCTATATATATGTTACTTCCATAAAACAGATGTCTTATGTTTTGACTTTTTGGATAATTTTCATTGATTTTTTGAATGTTCATTATTTATCTCTTTGAATGAAACCATGATCTTTTATATTCATGATAAGATTTTCAAATGTCAGGTTTTTATATATTATCATTGTGATATGATTAATATCTCCAATTTTTAAACTTATTGTCAAACCGATATAAACCTTTCATATGATTATTTTACCTAGGTCACGAAGATGTTTATTTAATAAGATATGTCAATAAGTGTTCTAGTTATGATGCTATAGGTGGGATACAATGAAGATTTATTATGACCCATTTTTTTATGTTACCTAGTTTCTGAAAAACTATTCCTACAAGGTACATTCATGTATTAATTATATCTAATAATGAATATTCTTCAGCATTGATATAATATCAATATATATAAAGTATGGGTCATTTTGTACATGATTTAAAATATATGATTGATGATGTATTATCTATTTTGAAATGAAATTTTAAGGCCCACACTAAGAAATATGGAGTTACCCAACCAAAATAGATGACATATGATTCAATAGAAACCAAAAATACTATTTTTATAGTTTTATTAAATACGATTCATTATAAATGATGAATAATTGAATTTTAATAGTGGATAATAAGTATTAATTGAACTTTTAAATTTAGTGAATTAGTTGTTTTAGCCTAAATAAAATTTCAATAAAGTTTGATACATTGAATTTTTTAAAATCACTTTTGACGATTTATTATAAATATTCATTCCATCAGTGGTTTTAGAAATGATAATATATCATTCACAAAAGGATTAATAGAAACAATGTTTCATTTTATATTATTATAATAATTAATTTGTGAATATTTAAAATGAAATATACTTGAATATGTATTGTATATTGTCAAATCGATGATTACGAAACATAATATTTAATATAAATTTTTTTTTTCAAAAAGAACATATACTTAAGGAATACCTTTTTCGTAATATGTGTGTATACCATTGAAACATTTAAAGACCCAGATAATAATTAATCAAATTAAATTATTTTTAATTCAATTATTACGCTACTCTATTTATATTACATGATGTTATAATGATAAATTATGTGAGAGTGAGTGAATTAATGGAATAGGAGATGCAATAAATTTTATGGAAAACATGTGGGAGATCAATTATTTTTATGAGTAATTGGTTATGATTGAGTAATTTTGGTTTTATTTAATAATTGTTATAAAACAAAAAAACTGAAATAAGGAAAAAAATTAATTTTGACTTTGGTGAATAAATAATTACTATTACCATAATAATTACTTTTATTATATGGAGTTACTATTTTCATGAGATTTCAATAAAGTTAATAAATTATGAAAAATAAGAATATATGAAAATAAATTATTTTGAAAAAACTAAAACAATACTAAAAAACAAGTCATTTTAAAAAGGTAAAAATCATTCATTTTTTACACAATAGTTATGACCATAATATTCTTCATGTAATGTATATGTTTTTACTTTTAAGGGGATATTTTGATTAAAATATTATTTTGATATCATGGAATCAATATTTATTGATAATACACTTTTTTGTAAAATTAATATTTAATTAACCATTAAATGTCAAATGTATGTCTCATAGTAATCTAAACCTTTAATACAATGTCATAATTATTTAAATTAATTTTTATTTTAATTAAAAAGATGGGAATATTGATTATTTTGGAGCCTGTGGATAAAAGGATTTTTCATAGTTATGAGAAAAACACTACTCCAATATTAAACATGATTAATGAAAATAAAAAATTTAATGGGTGGAATATCATGAAATTAAATGATTAAAAATAATATGATAACTATATTATATGAATAAAAGTATAATCACATTATTTTTTTATGTGAAAATTTAAAACCCATGGGTGGATTTTTCATTAAAAAAAGACTTGTTTAATTTATATTTTTATTGTATGCTTGAATATTTTATTTTCCAATGATAATTTTTAGTATAATAGACATTATATTCAAATATTAGTAGAATATTTGTTCATCTATGATTTAATATTAATACCCCATAAATGTTTGAATCGAAAGTTCATTTTTTAGGGTTTTGATACATATAAATTAAAAAATGTTATTGTATAATTTTTATATTAATCAACGTTTATTAGTAATCATTTTTCACATTATATAATTTATTTAAATATATATGATTAATGTTAATTTGAGTAAATAATTTGTAACTAATATGTATGATATATTGTATTATAAATAATTATGTCTGAAATTGTGTTTTTTAGGGTTCTCCGTAGTGTTTCACATGGTAGGTGTTATTTTTAATACAAATATATTCATTAGCTTTTTCAAATAGAAATTTCTAGGAGATAAATGTGGGTAACATCCAATTAAATAATGATATATAATGGTATGTAGACTACATCATCCACTGAGTAATGGTGAAATTGATGTTTTTTATAGGAAACACATTTATTCGAATACATCTAAAAAGATAGAAGATATACATAAGGGTATACAAGAAGTGACATAATTGTATTCTAAGGCTCCCATTAATTGAATAAATATATTATAAGAACATTGTATTTTTTTTGTTATACACAATTTTAATCAACTATTCTAAGAAAATACATAAAAGTAATGAAATTATAGTTATTGGTATTGTGAAAACAAAGTAATGAAAACCCATTTTTTTTAATTTTTATTATAATATAAATTGAAATTCTCAATGAAATTATTATTTAATTTTAGATATGTTGAGTTTTATGAAGAAATTTAGTTAATGCTAACTCATGAATTTTAATAGTTAAACTTGGCATCCAATGAATTGATAAATTTTTGTAATGACAATGAATGTGTTTTATAAAGATACCATAACATTTCTTTGAAATATGAATGGAAAAAATATTTTATCACAATTATTGTAAGGGTATTTTTTATTTATATTAGTATCGTTAGGATCTAAAAACTGACGAGAGAAATCCATGGATGGAATTGATGGTTCCCAAATAATACATAAAATTACACAATGTGACCAAATATATCCATGGAGAATCACTAAAATATTAAATAACCCTGTTAATGAATGAAATGGATATTAACAAACATTTAATATACAATAATTATTGTGTTTAATATAATGATACACCAGAATCATAAGGTTTGAAAAAAGATATAATGAAGATGGTTACCTCACTATTGAAAGGGAACCATATGAATCTATTATGTGAGGAAACATTCCTATCTCACACATCCTATATGTGGTCATAAAATGATAATGTCACACAATAAATTTTATGAATTACTACAATGGGGAATCCATATATATGAACCATCATTTCACATAATCATATATGTGAATATAAGGACCAGACCATAAAAAATTACATAATCTTGAATTAAACGAATAATTCACAATGAGGATCTTTTCAGGTTTAGTGTTTTATATATTGAGGCCATAACTATTTTATTACAACATGAATATTACAGGAAGACACTACTACTCAGTATCCATTTTTTTCATAAAATAAAAACTCTTAAAAAGAAACATGTCTAGTTCCATGTTTTAGATAGCTTGACTTTTCCTTGATCCTATACTTGACCCTATTCATCTTTAAGTCATGTGGAAAGCATTTCAAAAACATGGGATGAGCATATAAATCTTAGTAAGGGTTATAAAATTAGGAAGGAAAAATTTATCCCATCATTAAATACAAATCAATGAAACCAATACTTTTTAATCATAACACACCCTTAAAAATTATAAGATTTATGAATTATACATAGAAATAAAAAATAATAAAGGTAACTTATAGCATTCATAACATACTAACATTGTAGCTATCACAACTACAGAGGGAGTCACATTTGGAATACCCATCATAGTATATTCCCTAAATATTTTAGTAGAAACATTCATGATTACCTCTGTCAAGTTACCCAATGTAACACCCCAAGCTTCCACGGTACGTTTCCCATCGAATAATGCGATAGCGTGTGTTGTACGCAACCTCGAGTTCTAACACACACCACAACTAATTAAACTAGCCGTTGTGAATAGTAATACCTAATTTTTGAAATCATATATATTTTATATTTCAAAATGGACATCATTTTTGGATTCAGAATATTGAAATTAGCCTAGGGTGAAATTTTGGTACTTTTCGGATAACTTTTATATTTTGATGAATAGTAAAAATTACTAAATTTTAATTAAAAACAACTTTTTTAATCAAAATAATTAATATTGATAAATTATGAATTTTAGTGGTTTTAAAGTATATTTAGAATATATTTTTACCATTTAATTTAATGTTTGTCATTGGACATAATTTCACAATTAAACCAGACATAAACAAGTGTCAATCTTTTGATAGTTATTATCTCTTAAAAACACGCTTTTTTATTTTAACAACAGGAATTAATTTTAAATTAATTTCTTCCACTTCTCTGTTTTGAATTTGGAAAAATGGATTACATATTTGGAATCAGGATGTCCAAATTAAGTAAATAGGTAACTTTTATTTTTACACATTTTGAATAATTACTGCGGTAAATATTTTATTTACCATGGTTAAAGGGTAAATCCGGTAAATAAGGGATAAAAAATAATATTATAATAATAAAACATTACCCTAAAACGTGTCCTAACCTTATTGGTGGACACATACCCGACCATGGGCATCCATGGGTCGATTTGGGGACCCCTTGGAGCCACTTTTATGTGGTAGGGACACATTATATTAATAAAGTTAAAATAAAAAAAATGGCATAAGCTTACATCTTTTAGAAGAAAAAATTTTACATAGGGTTATACATGTTGGATTTTAGATTATAAATATTAATTAGAAACCTAAAAAGATTTCCTACATAATGATATTTTATTTATAATTTTTAGACATCAAATAATTTAAATTATTAATGACACAATAATGATGCAATGTTTACCTCATTAATAAATCATTTAATAAATAAGATTATAATGATTAAATTATTATCTGAAACATGTCCAATGCTTATTGGTTGATGTTATTTAGAATATGAGTAATCGTATCTTCGACCTCAATTATTTTTGGACCATTATAAACCGAATTTAACTATATTATAAAGTAATACTTTCACTCTTTCATAAAGAGACCCTCCTCTCCCTTATAAAAGGAGACCACTTCTACTCATTCCTCACTCCTATCAAGCCACTTGGCTCGGCCAAACTCTGCCCACATACTCTCCCAACTTCCCTCACTACATCCTAGAGGCCTTAGTTTGATCAGAAAGCCAACCTATGGAGCCCTTTTGATCAAATCAAAAGGAAGAACCCGAAGAAGAGGTAATGTTTTCACCACCCCTTTTCAAGTTCCTTTCTTCTTCCACTTCTTCTTTCTTTGTTCTTACCATTCAAAAATAATAACTCCAGTATCTCACATATACTGTGATGTTATTATAAATATGGTACAACCATATTCAGTATTCTATCCACCCATTGAATAACATGTCACCATACGTGCATACGTACGGCTTACCGTCTCCAAGTCGTGGTGTAATTGTTATTCAATATATTATTATATAGGTGGGTATAATAATGATATTTAATTCATGTAAATAATAAATATAACATGATAATGATTCTGTATATATGATATAATATCCAATTATATATTATTTTAATATCAAAATAATGATATTGTCGCTCGTGCGTACGTATGGACTACCGTCTCCACGAACGCGATGAGATTCATTCTCCGTCGTATCCATCTAAGAATAATTATCATTTTATGATTTAAAAATAATGTTTAGGGACATGATATAATTCTGTATATGAATAAGATACAAACAATCCATGAAAAACACGACTTACGTAAAAAAACATATAAAAGAAAATGAGTAAGTTAACACCCGAAACAACGACAAATCTATGATATTGTTAACAAAGAAAAGTTAAAAGATCATATATGATATCATATGAATGTATATGATTATTGTATAATTTAATAACAATTATTTCACTATTATACAGGAGGTTAACCTACCCCAACCAAGGAAAAGTACAAGGTAAGGGTTTATTTCGCAATCTCTTCATTATCCGAGGTTGTTTATACATAATTATCTACTGGGACCTCGTTATCATCCACATCCATGTTTCTTCAAAATGTAATTCAAAACATTTTTAATATTTAAAAGAATATGGGTTAAAGTCATTTATACCCTTGTTTGACTTTTTATAAGAGGTTTATAAGGGAATCTTTCCGTCGTTTTCCAAACAAGGTGCTTTTTAACCTTTTCGACGGAATTAAGATAAGAATGTTTTTTTTAACTTATACGGCGGGTGCGGTTATTTTCCGCCGTTATAAAATAATCAAAGCTTCCCTTACAAGCTTATAAGAATATTTTAAAAGAAAATATTTTATTTTATATGGATCTTAAATTATTTCAAAATAAAAGGAGATATTTCTTTAAAAATAATTTTGATTTCATCTATGTCAACATCCTTTGATGGATTTTAAGATTATTTGAAGTTGATTTATTATGATACAAAACTTCTATATTGTATTGAAGGTTTTGTTATATGTTTGACTGTGGATGTGCTATTTTTATTCCATTCATAGTTTATGGTGAAAGTATTGACATTTCGTATGCTAGTTTTAATACGAATGTTTATGATATGTTTAAACCTTTTCATATGGGAATGCATTGGATTTAATATGTGACGGGTGGAGCCCGCTATAGCTCCTCGATGCATCGGTAGGTCTCATGAGACAAACTTGTGTCTTGGCACAAGGCCTTGACAAAATCTTATTTGTAGTCTTGGCACGAGGCCTTGACTATTTGGTTATGATAGTCTGGCATTATGCATTCCAACATTATGAAAGTGGTTTTGATTTTTGCATTTGATTATTCGATTAGTAGAATATCCATGTGAATAAGTAAATGGAATTATTTCATTTTACTTTTTACATACTATGTTGAAGTTCATGTTTAAAAGGCTTTTGTTTTAGTAATGCATTGCCTTAAATGTTTATGCTTATTTTGAATGTTATGCTATATTGTTATACTTACTGGGCATTTGAGCTCACCCCTTTTCTATGTTTTATTTTTTCCCAGGATGTGAAGAAGTAAGTTATGAATGACCTGCAGGGATATTATGAGGGGTTAATAGTGTGGATTGTGGAAATATTATGTTGTTGTATTAGTTTTTCATTTTATGATGTGATTTAAAACTTATGAATATATCTAGTGTTTCCAAGGCTACTAAACCAATCAGTCTTTCGAGATTTGATCTTTCTTGTGATCATGCCAATGTTTATGTAATTAATGCACCGACTCTGGGTAACTGGGGTCGGGGAATTACAGTTGGTATCAGAGAAAGTTTAGTACAAACCTTGGAAGCGAGATTTAGATAAACTCTGATTAGAGCACATAGACCTAAGATGAACTTTGAGGATTAGTATAGAAGAACTTCCTTGAATTTTGTTATTGTAGAGATTTTGTGAGTTTTCCGAGAAATACATCCATGTATGGATACGAGCAGGTAGAGGCGGCTCTGGCACAGATGTACCTAGGGGTAAAACCCGAAAACACCGCTTTGAGCTAGACTCGAATGGGAACTAGTGCACGACAACGGGCCTTGCTGCACTCTTGGTTACGATACTCCCGGGGGATATGCTTAGGATAACTCTCATTTTCTTTACAAATCATTATGAAGGGTTTATGAGTATATAATCCTCAAAAAAAAATTCTTATGATTATGGATTATATCCATAAATAGTTCAATTTATGTTAAGTGTTTTATAAGTATGGGATTATGTATTTTGATTCATAAACTGATCTAGTTTATGCCATTGTTTAGTAATGGCGCCTAGTGGAAGAAATGGATACTGTATCAATGCACGCACTCCATGTAGGGATTTCCCTCCTGTTCAAGATAATTATAGTGGGGCTGGTGATGCAACTGGTGTCGATCAGCTAATCACCATACTGGGACAACTTACTCAGGTTATGAATAATAACCTTACCCGTATGGAGCACCTTGATCCGCAGCGTGGAGGATCAATGTTAGATCGATTCATGAGGCAACAACCACCAACGTTCAATGGGAATACAAATCCCTTAGTAGCTGAGCAATGGATATTTTCCTTAGAGAAAATATTTCAGGCTTTGGGAGCTGTGAAAGGGAAAAAGTTATCATGGCAGTTTACTGCCTCACTGGAGATGCTGATCAATGGTGGTCATTGATTCAAAATATTAAGGAAGATGATGAAGTATCAAATATGGAATGGAGGGAGTTCAAAGATCTGTTTTTAGAAAAATAATTTCCTTGCGACCATCGAGCAGATATGGAAAGGCAATTTCTAAGTCTGAGACAAAAGGAGGATGAGAATGTCACAAAGTATGAAGCTAACTTTACAAGGTTAGCAAGGTACACTGGTGATTATATACGTAACCAAAGAAGTAAGATTGATCGTTTCTTTGATGGGTTAAAACCATTTTTCCGTCGAACATTAGTATCACAATCCTTTTCGTCGTACGAAGACATTGTCTCATGTGCTATCAAGACCGAAAAGGAATTCTCTAAGTCTCATGACTTTAAAGCAAAGCAAGAGAAGAAGAGACCTTCTGATCAATCTGGGAATGGAAATAAGGGGAAGAAGGGAAAGGTTGAATATCCATCATGTGGTAAATATGGGAAGAAACACCCCGGTGCTTGCTTGAAGGGAAAGGGAGTCTGTTACAAGTGTGGTGAAGAAGGCCACCAAGCTCGTGATTGCAAAGGGAAGAAGGAAGCCACCAACGTTCAATGCTACAATTGCAGGGAGATGGGACATTGTGTGAATGAATGTCCTAAGCGTCAGGAGAACTTACCTCAGAAAAGGCCAAGGGATCAAGGCCAGGCTTATACTATCACTACTGCTGAGGTAGAAGCTCCGAAAGATGTGGTGGCAGGTAATTTAATGGTTTCCTCAAGTTTAGAAAATGCATTATTTGACTCTGGATCGTCGCATTGTTTCATATCTTCCAAGTATTCTAAGAAAATTAGATATTTACAATTTGATTTAATAAGGGAGTTGTCAGTTAAAACTCATAAGGGAAGTATCATTGCAACAAAGTTTTGTGAATCAGTCCCCATTAGAGCACATAAATTTTCTTTATCTGCTGATCTCATCATCATACCTATGATTGAGTTTGATATAATCCTCGGTATGGACTGGCTTTCAGACTATGATGCGAAGATTTATTGTAATAAGAAAGTGTTTACGATTCTTGATAATAATGATAAGGAACACATTATTTTTAGAGCAGAATCGTCACCACCTAATTCTTATTTAGATCCACCCCTAGTAGCTCAACTTAATTCAATTATTGGGGAGGAAGAGAATGAAATAACTATCGATGAGGAAAGGAATGTTCAAATAGAGGATGTACCTGTTGTGAAAGAATTTGTAGATGTATTTCCGGAATATTTACCTGGACACCCTCCAGAACGAGAAGTTGAGTTTTCCATTGATTTGATTCCTTGATCAGGGCCTATATCGAAGACCCCTTATAGAATGGCCACTGAAGAATTTGTCGAACTAAAGAAACAACTAGAGGAATTGAGTAATAAGGGATTTATTCGCCCTTTTGTTTTTCCATGGGGAGCCCCTGTTCTTTTTGTTAAAAAGAAAGATGGATCTATGAGGTTATGTATTGAATACAGGGAGATCAATTCTATAATGATAAAGAAAAAGTATCCCCTACCTCGTATTGATGATTTATTTGACCAACTGCATAGAGCTCAATACTTTTCAAAGATTGACCTTCGATCTGGATACCATCAGTTGTGTGTGAAGAAGGAAGACATTCCGAAGACAGCATTTCGAACCAGGTATGGGCATTACGAGTTTACCGTAATGCTGTTTGGATTGACTAATGCACCCTCTGTATTCATGGATCTGATGAATAGAGTTTTCAAGGAGTATCTCGATGAATTTGTGGTGGTATTTATTGATGATATCTTCTTATACTCCAAAACCTACGAAGATAATGAAAATCACTTGCGCATTATCTTGAAGACTCTGAGGAGGCATGAATTATATGGGAAGTTTAGCAAGTGTGAAATCTGGCTTCAGGAGATTTCTTTTCTTGGCCATATTGTTTCTAAAGATGGAATCTCTATTGATCCTTCTAAGACCAAAGCAATCCATGAATGGCCAGCACCTACGAGTATAACTGAGGTACGTAGTTTTATTGGTTTGGCAGGTTATTATCGACGTTTCGTCCAGAATTTTGCCCGATTGGCTAACCCATTAACGAAGCTCACACGTAAAGGGGTTAAATTTTGTTTGGAAAAAAGAGTGTGAAGAATGTTTCGAAGAACTGAAGAGAAGATTAGTCAATGCTCCTATATTGACTCTACCATCGGGGAATGATGGGTTCGTTATCTATAGTGATGCATCAAAGAAAGGACTTGGTTGTGTCCTTATGCAGAATGATAGAGTTATTGCCTATGCATCACGACAGTTGAAAATTCATGAACAAAACTATCCTACTCACGATCTTGAGTTAGAAGCTGTGATCTTTGCTTTGAAGATATGGAGGCACTACCTCTATGGTGAAAAATGTGAGATTTATACTGATCACAAGAGTTTGAAGTATATTTTCTCACAAAAAGAACTCAACATGAGGTAAAGGAGATGGCTTGAATTACTCAAGGATTATGATTGCACGATACACTACCACCCGGGGAAAGCAAACAAGGTGGAAGATGCTTTGAGCAGAAAAGACCATGGTGTTTTGAACATGATGAGAATTGAAAGGGATCCAATTTTCATGGATCTAGTGAAGATGGACATGGGAATAACCAGGGAAGGTGAAACATCAATGCTTTTTCAAATGGTTTCCAAACCATCTTTACTAGAAAGGATTAAGAGTTCTCAGACCGATGATGAAGAATTTCAGAAGAAGATTAAAGCTGTGAATGATGGGAGATTGAGAGACTTTGTGTATGAAGATGGGATTTTGAAATTCGGGAAGATACTTTGTGTTCCCGATTTACCTGATCTAAAAAGGGAATTGCTGGATGATGCTCATAGTTCGAATTTCTCTATACACCCTTAGATCACCAAAATGTATAGATATTTGAAGGAACATTTTTGGTGGGACAACATGAAGAGAGAGATAGTTGATTTTGTGTCAAGATGTATGGTTTGTCAACAAGTGAAATCTGGAAGGCAACAGCCTGGAGGAGTCATGAAACCTCTTCCCATACCGGATTGGAAATGGGACAATATTACGATGGACTTTGTCATGGGGCTACCAAAGACTCCTAGAAGGAATAATGCAATATGGGTTATTGTTGATCGTCTTACCAAGTCAGCACATTTTCTTGCTATAATAGAAGATCTACCCCTGGAACGTATAGCAAGACTATATATTAATGAAGTTTTGAGACTTCATGGACTACCCTTATCGATGGTTTCTGATCGTGATCCCCGTTTTAGTTAACGATTTTGGAAAAGTCTTCAGAAATCCCTGGATACTGAACTTCTTTTGAGCACTTCTTACCACCCTCAAACAGATGGACAATCATAACGGACTATTCAGACCTTAGAAGACATGTTGAGATCTTGATCACTTTATTTTCAGGGTATGTGGGATCAATATTTACCACTGGTAGAATTTTCCTATAACAATAGCTTCCATTCGAGTATTCAGATGGCACCATATGAAGCGTTATACGGAAAGAGATGTCGTACACCAACCTGTTGGGATGACGTTGGTGAAAGAAAACTTGTAGGCCCAGAACTGGTGGAGGAAACGGTGGAAAAGGTGAATGTAATCCAAAATCACATCAAAGCAGCTCAAAGTAGGCAGAAGAGCTATGCCGATAATCGAATGAAGGATTTGGAATTTCAAGTCGGTGATCATGTTTTCCTGAAGGTATCTCCATGGAAGGGAGTCATACATTTTGGTATGAAAGGTAAATTGAGCCGCAGGTACATCGGACCTTTCGAAATTCTAGAACGAATTGGGGCTGTAGCTTACCGATTGGCAATGCCGCCAAGTCTATCCAAAGTTCACGATGTGTTCCACGTATCTCTATTGAGAAAATACATGCCTGACCCAACGCATGTACTCACCTATGAGGAATTAGAACTGGAACCCGATCTGTATTATTGTGAAGAGCCTGTCAGGATTCTTGATACAAGAGAACAAGTACTGAGAAACCGGACGACGCGTCTGGTAAAAGTTTTGTGGAGAAATCATAAGATGGAAGAGGCAACATGGGAACCTGAGGAACATATGATGAAGAACCACCCGAGTCTTTTTATGCAGTAATACCCAATAAATTGCGAGGACACAATTATTTGAAGTAGGGGAGAATGTAACACCCCAAGCTTCCACGGTACGTTTCCCTTCGAATAATGCGATAGCGTGTGTTGTACGCAACCTCGAGTTCTAATACACACCAGAACTAACTAAACTAGCCGTTGTGAATAGTAATACCTAATTTTTGAAATCATATATATTTTATATTTCAAAATGGACTTCATTTTTGGATTCGGAATATTGAAATTAGCCTAGGGTGAAATTTTGGTACTTTTCGGATAACTTTTATATTTTGATGAATAGTGAAAATTACTAAATTTTAATTAAAAACAACTTTTTTAATCAAAATAATTAATATTGATAAATTATGAATTTTAGTGGTTTTAAAGTATATTTAGAATATATTTTTACCATTTAATTTAATGTTTTTCGTTGGACATAATTTCACAATTAAACCAGACATAAACAAGTGTCAATCTTTTGATAGTTATTATCTCTTAAAAACACGCTTTTTTATTTTAACAACGGAATTAATTTTAAATTAATTTCTGCCACTTCTGTGTTTTGAATTTGGAAAAATGGATTACATATTTGGAATCAGGATGTCCAAATTATGTAAATAGTTAACTTTTATTTTTACACATTTTGAATAATTACTGCGGTAAATATTTTATTTACCATGGTTAAAGGGTAAATCCGGTAAATAAGGGTTCAAAAATAATATTATAATAATACAAAATTACCCTAAAACGTGTCCTAACCTTATTGGTGGACACATACCCGACCATGGGCATCCTTGGGTCGATTTGGGGACCCCTTGGAGCCACTTGTATGTGGTAGGGACACATTATATTAATAAAGTTAAAATAAAAATAAAAATGGCATAAGCTTACATCTTTTAGAAGAACAATTTTTACATAGGGTTATACATGTTGTATTTTCGATTATAGTTATTAATTAGAAATATAAAAAGATTTCCTACATAATTATATTTTATTTATAATTT
Source organism: Viscum album (assembly GCA_963277665.1). Classification (NCBI taxonomy): domain Eukaryota; kingdom Viridiplantae; phylum Streptophyta; class Magnoliopsida; order Santalales; family Viscaceae; genus Viscum; species Viscum album. The sequence continues at coordinate 223,475,712 of OY728143.1, forward strand.
TTAGACATCAAATAATTTAAATTATTAATGACACAATAATGATGCAATGTTTACCTCATTAATAAATCATTTAAATAAATAAGATTATAATGATTAAAATATTATCTAAAACCTGTCCAATTCTTATTGGTTGATGTTATTTAGAATATGAGTCATCTTATCTTCGACCTCAATTATTTTTGGGCCATTATAAGCCGAATTTAATTATATTATAAAGTAATACTTTCACTCTTTCCTAAAGAGCCCCTCCTCTCCCTTATAAAAGGAGACCAGTTCTACTCATTCCTCACACCTCTCAAACCACTTGGCTCGGCCAAACTCTGCCCAAATACTCTCCCAACATCCCTCACTACAACCTAGAGGCCTTAGTTCGATCAGAAAGCCAACCTAAGGAGCCCTTTTGATCAAATCAAAATAAAGAACCTGAAGAAGAGGTAATGTTTTCACCACCCCTTTTCAAGTTCCTTTCTTCTTCCACTTCTTCTTTCTTTGTTCTTACCATTCTAAAATAATAACTCTAGTATCTCACATATACTGCGATGTTATTATAAATATGGTACAACCATATTCAGTATTCTATCCACCCTTTGAATAACATTTCACCATACGTGCGTACGTACGGCTTACCGTCTCCACGTCGTGGTGTAATTGTTATTCAATATATTATTATTTAGGTGGGTATAATAATGATATGTAATTCATGTAAATAATAAATATAACATGATAATGATTCTGTATATATGATATACTATCCAATTATATATTATTTTAATATCAAAATAATGATATTGTCGCTCGTGCGTACGTACGGACTACCGTCTCCACGAACGCGATGAGATTCATTCTCCGTCGTATCCATCTAAGTATAATTATCATTTAATGATTTAAAAATAATGTTTAGAGACATGATATCATTCTGTATATGAATAAGATACAACCTATCTATTAAAAACACAACTTACGTAACAAAACATATAAAAGAAAACGAATAAGTTAACACCTGAAACAACGATAAATCTAAGATATTGTTAACAAAGCAATGTTAAAAGATTATATATGATATCATATGAATGTATATGATTCTTGTATAATTTAATAACAATTATTTCACCATTATACATGAGGTTAACCTACCCCAAACAAGTAAAAGTACAAGGTAAGGGTTTATTTCGCAATCTCTTCATTATCCGAGGTTGTTTATACATAATTATCTACTAGGACCTCATTATCATCCACATCCATTTTTCTTCAAAATGTATTTCAAAACATTTTTAATATTTAAAATAATATGGGTTAAAGTCATTTATACCCTTGTTTGACTTTTTATAAGAGGTTTATAAGGGAATCTTTCCGTCGTTTTCCAAACAAGGTGTTTTTTAACCTTTTCGACAGAATTAAGATAAGAATGTTTTTTTAACTTATACGGCGGGTGCGGTTATTTTCCGCCATTATAAAATCGTCAAAGCTTCCCTTACAAGCTTATAAGAATATTTTCAAAGAAAATGTTTTATTTTATATGGATCTTAAATTATTTCAAAATAAAAGGAGATATTTCTTTATAAATAATTTTGATTTCATCTATGTCAACATCCTTTGATTGATTTTAAGATTATTTGAAGTTGATTTATTATGATACAAAACTTCTATATTGTATTGAAGGTTTTGTGATATGTTTGACTATGGATGTGCTATTTTTATACCATTCATAGTTTATGGTGAAAGTATTGACATTTCGTATGCTAGTTTTAATACGAATGTTTATGTTATTTTTAAACCTTTTCATATGGGAATGCATTGGACTTAATATGTGACGGGTGGAGCCCGCTATAGCTCCTCGATGCATCGGTAGGTCTCATGAGACAAACTAGTGTCTTCACACAATGCCTTGAAAAAATCTTATTTGTAGTCTTGGCACGAGGCCTTGACTATGTGGTTATGATAGTCTGGCATTATGCATTCCAACATTATGAAAGTGGTTTTGATTTTTTCATGTGATTATTCGATTAGTAGAATATCCATGTGAATAAGTAAATGGAATTATTTCATTTTACTTTTTCCATACTATGTTGAAGTTCAAGTTTAAAAGGCTTTTGTTTTAGTACTGCATTGCCTTAAATGTTTATGCTTGTTTTGAATGTTCCCCTATATTGTTATCCTTACTGGGCATTTGAGATCACCCCTTTTCTATGTTTTATTTTTTCCCAGGATGTGAAGAAGTAAGTTATGAATGACCTGCAGGGATATTATGAGGGGATAATAGTGTGGATTGTGGAAAAATTATGTTGTTGTATTAGTTTTTCATTTTATGATGTAATGTAAAACTTATGAATATATCTAGTGTTTCCAAGGCTACTAAACCAATCGGTCTTTCGAGATTTGATCTTTCTTGTGATCATGCCAATGTTTATGTAATTAATGCACCGACTCTGGGTAACTGGGGTCGGGGAGTTACACCCAATGCATTGGAGAGATATCTCGGGCTCACCTGCCCTAGGTTTATCATGGAACCACCCGTATACGTAAATAATGCCCAAGAACCATAACATGATCATAACACATAATATAAGCATAAAGGAAATATGACATTCACATATTGAAATAATAAAATGTCATTTCAAGATATCGAAATAATAAATCAATTTTCAAAATAATTTTCAATACCAAATACGTAAAAAGAGTATTTGGTATTTGTTTTTCCTTTTAAAAACATTCTGGCTTGTTAAGGAATCCAAAGAACAAATAATTCTCACGACGGCAGAAAGGTCATTGTCACCGCTTACATTAAAAGAAAAATTCCTTTTCTTCATTTAGTAAAACTCTTCATAGAAAAATATTCCCTTTGAAAATACAAGGGTGTTTATACAGTGTATAAAATAAAGTCATGTATTAAAATAATGTATGCCTCAATGAACGGAGATTGAGACGAAGTCTCTTATAAAGAAGGCATCCTTATATTAAGGATAAATCAATGACATAATTTATGTGTGAAAAATAGAAATATAACCAATATATGTGGATATTATGTGTAAAAGAATCATAGGTCATTCACACATATTTATATCACGACATAATCAACAAGTAGAAGTTTAACCCAAAGAATTGAAATTGGGTTAAGAAGTCCCTTTACAAAAATTCGACAACCTAACAACGTCACTTTAAAATTCTTAAAATGATTATATGAGATAAAAAGGGTATCTCATCACATGTACATAAAATTTAAATCAATAAGGAAATAGAATAACATATCCCAAGACAATAATAAGTAAATTAAAAGACATACCAAAAAGAAATCGTTTAAAAAGAGGAGGGTGAAAGGTTCCCTTATCAATTTGGTAACTTTCGAAACATACACCGCATGAAAGAAGGATCATAAAATGAGGATGTAATTAACCATAAATTAAAGTGTATTATATAGGGAATACAATCATGGGTGATACATACACCACATGGAAGAAATAAGTTGCGATAAATGGAAATCTCACGGATTTGAAAGTGAGATAAGAAAACCACCAAAAAAAATTCGGCAACCTAACAGCGCCACTTAAAAATTCGTCAATTAATTGATGAGGGTATGAGTGGGTATCTAATCATATGAAAATAAAAATAAAAGTATGGTGAATATCAAAGAACATCCTCAAACCTAAGAACATGGAGCATAAATGGAATGACAAAACAGACAGTACTTGAAAAGAAAGAGAGAGGTCAGATCCCTTACCTCGTGTCCCACTTGGCACGATCATTCCTTAATCTCCTGAATAATAAACTAAAGTTAATTTATACATTATTAAGAACATTTTTTAAGTTTATTACTCCTTTTATAGCACTTATTACCATGTTATAAACATTATTTAATCATTTATGATAATAATGTTCGTTTTGTCTCTATTTGGTACTCGAGAGTCAAAAATGAACATCTTATAATTACATGTTGTTCATTTGGTCAAAGGTTCATTATATCCAGAATGATATTCATGATTTATATATCATATATATCATATATATTCAGAATATACTTTCATTTATAATAGTACATGTCATTTAGAGGTAAGAAACTAAATGCACCGTTCATGGAGACGGTAAGCTATACCTACGCATGAACGCTACATTCATTTATTTTTCTTATTTTAATGGAATGAATACATAATTATACATAGGTATATTATAATCCAATATAATATAATATATAATATCATTAACTCCATCTTTTATACATCCTACATAAGGCATTAATGAATCAAATCACTTTGAGTGGGCGGTAGTCCACATTTCCTCAAATGAGATTATCGTATTTACCCACAATGGAAACCATAAAGGCATACTATAAATTGGAAGTACAGAAGAATAAAGAAATAATAAACATAATATATAACATATATAAATACAGTTCCATCTTAATGGCCACCACGAGAGGTGGTAAGATGTAATTGAATAATCATCATTTTGTGAGGCGTTAGTTTTCCATCCACAGAAACATTATGGTCTTCATCCATTAGATAGAGGTGTGTGTAATTTTAGTTATAATCATTCTTATAACAAAATTCTAGTAGATTTAGGATACTGGATATGTTACAAAAGAACGAAATAAAAAGAGATTAGGGGTTGGAGAAGTAAAATAAAAGAAAACAATTTAAGAGAAATTGTTACCATTAATTTGGATAACTCTCTTTGATTTGAACCAAAGGACTTCTCGAAGTTCCTTCTGCCTATGTTAAGGATTCTAAGAGGAGGAGAGGGATGTTGAGATCTTAATTGGGTAGAGTTTGGATGAGCCAAATGGCTTGAGAGGTGTACGTAATTTGTTAGAAGTGGTCTCTTTTTATAAGGGGGAGGAGCGGCTATTTAGGAAAGTGTGAAACTATAATTTTATTATATAATGATATACAGTTCTAATGGTCCAAAAATAATTATGGTCGAAGATAAGATGAGTCATGGTAGAAATAAAATCATCCAATCAGAATTGGACATGTTTTGGACAATTTTTTAATCATTATAATCTTATTTATTTTAATCAATTATTAATGAGGTAAATACCGCATCATTATTGTGTCATAATTAAATTAATTTATTCGATGTCTAAAAATTATAAAAAAACAATACCTTGTAGGAAATTTTTTTAACTTCCCAATGAATATTTATTGTCTAAAATATGACTTATATAACACCATATAAAAATTAATTACAAAAAGAGTTTTGTTAATGTCAATTTGGTCTTTACATTTAATTAAATAATCTAAATTGTCATTTTCACTCCCAAGTGGATGAATGAGGTCCCAAAATCGACCCAAAGATGCCCATGGTCGTTAATGACTCAACCAATAAGGTTTGGACAAGTTTTAGGATAATTTTGAATTATTATAATATTTTTTTAACCTTGAATTACCTTATTTACCATTAACCGCGGTAAATAAAAGTCAAAAGTTACTATTCACCAAAAAATTATTATCATCTTAATGAAACACATTTTACTTCTTGATAACAACCTTGTATGTCAGATTATTGAAATTAAATTTACAGAAGTGGTAAAATTTCATTTAAATGAAAAAGTCATTTTTTAACTACCACTAAGTGGTTTCACTATTCAACATAAATTGAAGTTTTTCAGAAAAATACCAAAAACTCAACCTCAGAATTATTTGTTATTCCGAATTCAAAATTGAGGTCAATTTTTCCAAATTGAAAACATAAAAGTGGCATTAATTAATTTAAAAATTAATTCCCTTTGCTAAAACAAACACCTTGTTTTTACGATACAATAACTATCAAAAGATTGATAATTGTTTATGTCAAATTTCAAAGTGAAATTAATTTCAATGGCCAAAATTGGATTAAATGGTAAAAAAATATTTCAATTTCACATTAAAACCAATTAAAAAAAATCTAACAATATAAATAAATTAGATTAAAAGGCACTTTTAAATTAAAATACAATATTTTTCACTAGTCATTAAAAATTGAACTTTATCAGAAGAATACCAAAAAATAACCCAAAGTAATTTTTGATGTACCCATTCTAAAGAAGGATTTTATTTGTTCAATTCGAATTTATTAATGTTCCCAAAACTATATTTAAATAGGTTTCTCCATTAAAAGGTGGTAAATCGACATTTTAATGTAAAATATTCTCATAAATATATTTATTCACATTTTAGGCCTCTATCATTTATTGTATAAATGTAAATACATTTGAAAAACATGTATAATCATATTGTAGCCAGATTTTTTTCATTCCCACCAATACAATGGCTAGGAGTTAACTACCATATAAAATAATAATATTATATTATTAGTGTGCAATGTAAGATTTCAAAGGATCATGTTGTTGCGTATCGGGTACGCTATCGAACATAGAAACCCTTTCAAAGTAAAATTTATTTTTAATTCAAAAATATTAAGAAATATGTAAATTTTATATTCTTTATTTTCCTGGGATGTTACATCCTTCCCCCCTGTTGGGAATTTCATCCTCAAAATTTTAAAATTTGACTCAGAAACATCATTTAAAGTCCCACAACAGAAAAAGAATCAATAAAATAGTCACTTTAAAATAAAGAATCATATATATGAAGGTCAGTCGAGACAAATCATACAAGGATTACATGTATGAAAACATGGATATGGAAGAAAACCTAACTCTCATAGTTTAATAAAGTGTGATAGGGAAATTGATTAAAGAAATTCAACCACCACAATACCATGAATTTGTGGTTGGGTAAAAGTCTAATGATAAAAGAGAGGTTATAACACTTTTTTTAAGATCCTTTTCATAGAGTTGAATAATTTGTTTAATAATTAGACTATGATTGTAAGGAAATATACTTACTTGTCATGTACAGTTTCATTCACTAATAAAATTATACAACACACTCATCTTTTCTCCAATTGATGAATATTCAAGATGACTTGTTCACATTAAATGTGCTATAATAAATTTCTAGAGAATTACATAATCCAAAAAGATGAACTATAAATTTTCCTTGTATTTATACATTAACCAAAACAAGAATTGCAAGTAAAAGATCAGAAAATCCCCAAAAGGATAATCCTTTATAAAAAGAAATATTACTCTTAATCTCCAAAATTCAACAAAAAGAACCCAAAGTACAAGAAACACCATTAAATATAATATTATCCATAATATTCTCCAATGTAATCCAAACTAAGATTGAAACCCAAATATCTGAAGGATTTAATCACATTGTCTTCCAAGGTAAATCTTAACATTTACCGAAAAATAACATCAGTTACTCTAAAAGTCACATACTGAAAAGTAATTAACCTAATCACATATCCTCCATGATAGGTTAATCATTTCTATAGATACCCAAAAATTAACTTATGCCTAATTAATAATATCATCTAACTAAAAAGAATTAGTCATAATAACCATGGACTTCACGTAGTCTAGCAGTAGGTCATAAATACTAGTCACACTTTGGTTGTGGGTTCGATTCCCGTAGCTTCATCTGACGCGATGGGTTGTCACACAGTTTGTGGGTAGTCCCTTTTAAAAAACTACATAATTTTATAACTTTCCCAAAAAGAGATAAATTCATCAAAAATAACCATAACATATTCTTACCACAAAGGTTATCTAATAACATTCGTTTTGAATCCCACATTGTATTAACCAATAATGTCCTCAAATTCAAGGATCATATAAAACCAAATGGTTCTTTATTCCTTGAATAAAATTTTTATATATCAATCTTTAGGGTTACATAAACTATAAAGTGTTTTTTAATGTAATCCCATCATCAAAAGAGCCGTAATACTTTTAAGCATCTCACCATATTGAAATATACCATAACTATTGAATCCCTTATATGTTGACCACTTACTCATTAAATATTCTTCATGATCAATGACCATTCATTACCAACTTATTCTGAAATACTTCTTTCTTACATACAAAATCATGAATCTTATCCTATGATTTTAATAATAGGAAAACATATGTTAAGAAATAATCCATACCATTCATTGGTCATTGTCAATTTCTTCATCCTTAATTAGAATGGCATTAGGTATTGGTAAACAAATATTTGTACGATCCTGGTGATCCCATTCCCAAAACTTCTTCATAGGACATGTGTTTGCAAAATGACCATGCTCACCACATTTAAAACATTCAATTGTTCCCTCAAAAAGGACTTAATTCCCTTTCCTAGAGTCAACTAGATGCTTCCTTTTTCCATGGTAGGTTCTTGGTTTGTAATCTTCATTTCCACATCTATAGCGTCTTTCTGTCCCTTAGAAACATTTTCCTAGGTGTTTCTTTCGACATCTTTGACCCATATGTTTTTAAACACACTTACCATTATGAATATTAACAAAACTTATTTAGGGATTTGTTTCTCACATATATGATTCCTTATAATGATCACTAAGGATCATGGGGTAAATCATTACTCCAGATAGTTGGTTGAGAATAACCACAAGTGTGTTCACCTCTACTCCTATATCATTTAGTTGCTCGTTCTAAAAACCGTTACGGTTTTCTTCACATCCACATTACTTTGGTGACTGCTAGATCCAGCCATTTACTAAAACCAAAAAGGTCAGTGTGAGTATATAAGTAAAATCATCATATTATATCTTATGAGGAGGGTAAACAATAAGATATACTGATTCATGTTTTCTTAAACTCATTCACTTTGTCTAAAAAAACTACGACTCTTTCTAAATTCCTTACCATTATGGTAATGTCACTTATGCTTATAGAATTCCCTAAACTCTAAATTTATCTAAACAGACCTATGATACAAACTATAAGGACCTGGCCTTAAAACATTACGTAATCTTTAATTAAATGAATAATACACATTGAGGATCTTTTCAAGTATAGAGTTTTAGAGATATAGGCCATAACTATTACATTACAACCTGAATATTACAAGAAGACAATACTACTCAGTATCCATTATTTTCAAAAAATAAAAACTCTTAAAAAGAAACATGTCTAGTTCCATGTTTTAGTTAGATTTACTTTTCCTTGATCCCAACCTTTACCCTATTCATCATTATGTCCAATGGAAAACATTTCGAAAACTTCGGATGAGCATAAAAAGCTCAGTAAGGGTTATAATATGAGTAAGGAAAACATTATCCCATAAATAAATACAAAACAATGAAACCGATACTTTTTAATCATAACACACCTTACAAAATTATAAGATTTATGAATAACACATAGAAATCATAAATCATAAAGGTAACATATGGCATTCATAACATACTTACATTATAGCTAACACAGCTACATAGGGAGTCACATTTGGAATACCCATCACAGTATATTCCCTAAATCTCTTAGTAGAAACATTCACGTTTACCTCCTTTACATTATCCAAAACATTGGAGAGCTATCTCGGGCTCACCCACCCCAGGTTTATCACGGAACCACCCGTATACGTAAATAATGACCAACATCCATAACATGATCATAACACATAACATAAGCATAAAGAAAAGATAATATTTACACCTTGAAATAATAAAATATCATTTCAAGATGTTGAAATAATAAATACATTATCAAACTCATTTTCAATGCCAAATACGTAAAAAGAGTATTTGATATTTGTTTTTTCCTTTTACAAACATTCTGGCTTGTTAAGGAATCCATATATCAAATAATTCTCACGGCGGCGGAAAGGTCGTTGTCACCACATACCTTAAAAGAAAATTTCCTTTTTGTCATTTAGTAAAACTATTCATAGAAAAATATTCCCTTTGAAAAGTCAAGGGTGTTTATACAGTGTATAAAATAAAGTCGTGTATTAAAACAAAGTACGCCACTATGAAATGAGATTGAGACCAAGTCCCTTATAAAGAGTGTATCCTTAGATTAAGGATAAATTAATGACATAATTTATGTGTGAAAAATATAAATACACACAATATAAGTGGATATTAAGTGTAAAAAAATCATAGGTCATTCACACATATTTATGGAACGACATAATCAATAAGTAGAAGTTTAACCCAATGAATTGAAATTGGGTTAAGATGTCCCTTTACAAAAATTCGACAGCCTAACGACGTAACATTAAAATTAAGAAAATGAGTTTATGAGAGAAAAAGGGTATCTCATCACATGTACATAAAATTTACATAATTAAGGATATATAAGAACATATACCAACATAATAAATTGTAAATTAAAATACATAACAAAAATAAGTATTTTAAAAAGTGGAGGGTGAAAGGTTCCCTTATCGATTTGGTAACTTTCGAAACATCCACGACATGAAAAAAAGATCATAAAATGAGGATGTAATTACCCATAAATTAAAGAGTATTACACAGGTAATACAGTCATGGGAATTTAATACACCACATGCAATAAATAAGTGTCGAACAATGTAAATCTCACGGATTTGAAAGTGAGATAAGAAAATCCCTTACAAAAATTCCACAGTCTAACAGCGCCACTTAAAAATTCTTAAAATTAATTAATGAGAGTATGAGAGGGACTCTATTCATATGAAAATACAAATTACAGTATGATGTATATATAAAATAACATCCTCCAACATACAAACATGGAGCATAAATTAAATGACATAAAAGAGAGTACTTGAAAAGAAAGAGAGAGGTCAGATCCCTTACCTCGTGTTTGACTTGACTCGATCGTTCCTTAGTCTCCTGAATAATAAACTAAAGTTAATTTATACTGGATTAAGAACCTTTTTCATGTTTATTATTCCTTTTATATCACTTATTACAATGATATAAATATTATGTAATCATTTAAGGTAATAATGTTCATTTTGTCGATATTTGGTACTCGAGAGTAAAAAATGGATTTCTTATAATTACATGTTGTTCATGTGGTCAAAGGTTCATTATATCCAGAATGAAACTAATGATGTATATATCATATATATCATATATATATCCAGAATATACATTTATTTATAATAGTACATGACATTTAGAGGTAAGAAATGAAATGCACCGTTCATGGAGACGGTAAGCCGTACGTACACATGAACGATGTTTTCATTTCTATTTCTTATTTTAATGGAAATAAAACATAATTATACATAGTTATATTATAATTCCAATATAATATCATATATAATATCATTAAATACATCCTTTATACATCCCACATAAGTCATTAACGAATAAAATCACTTTGAGTGGGCGGTAGTCCGCACTTCCTCAAATGAGATTATCGTAATTATCCACTATGGAAACCATAAAGGCATAATATAAATGGGAAGTACAGAAGCATAATGAAATCATTAAAATAATATATATCATATATAAATATAGTTACATCATTATGGAGACCATGAGAGGCGGTAATATGTAATTGAACAATCATCATTTCGTGAGGCGTTAGTTTTCCATCCACAGAAACATTATTTTCTTCATCCATTAGATGGAGGTGAGTGTAATTATAGTTAGAATACATATTATAAAAACATTATATTATATTTATGATACTTAATTTTATAAAAAATAATGAAATAAAATGAGTTTAGGGGTTGGAGAAGTAAAATAAAAGAAAACAATTTAAGAGAAACGGTTACCTTTAATTTGGGTAACTCCCTTTGGTTTGAACGAAATGACTTCTGGAAGTGCCCTCTTCTTAAGGTAAGGCTTCTAATAGGAGGATAGAGATGTTGAGAGCTTAATATGGCAGAGTTTGGACGATCCAAATGCCTTGAGAGCTGTGAGGAATTTGTTAGAAGTGGACTCCTTTTATAAGGGGGAGGAGGGGCTCTTTAGGAAAGTGTGAAACTATTATTTTAATATATAATTATATTCGGTTTCTAATGGTCCAAAAATAATTAAGGTCTAATATAAGATTAGTCATGGTCGAAATAAAATCATCCAATAAGAATTGGACATGTTTTGGATAATATTTTAATCATTATAATCTTATTTATTTTAATCATTTATTAATGTGATAAATACTGTATCATTAATGTGTCATAAATAAATTAATTTATTAGATGTCTAAAAATTATAAATAAAATTATTACTTTTAGGAAATCTTTGTAGATTTTCAATTATTATTTATTGTCGAAAATATGACTTATGTAGCACCATATAAAAATTAATTACTAAAAGAGTTTTGTAAATGTCAATTTTGTCTTTATATTAAATTAATTAATCTAAATTGTCATTTTCACTCCCATGTGGATCAATAGGGTCCCAAAATAGACCCTAATATTCTCATGGTCCTTATTGACTCATCCAATAAGGTTTGGAGAAGTGTTAGGGTAATTTTGAATTATTATAATATTCTTTTAACCTTGAATTACCTTATTTACCTTTAACCGCGGTAAATAAAAGTCAAAAGTTACTATTCACCAAAATATTATATACTTCTTAATGAACCAAATTTTACTTCTTGATAACAACCATGTATGTAATATTTTTTAATTCAATTCACAGAAGTGTTAAAATTTTATTTAAATGAACAAGTCAGATTATTAACTACCACTAAGTGGTTTCACTATTCAACAAAAATTGATGTTTTTCAGAAAAATACCAAAAAATCAAACTAAGAATTATTATTTATTCCAAAGTCAAAATTGATGTCTATTTTACCAAATTAAAAACATATAAGTGGCATTAATTAATTTAAAAATTAATTCCTGCTGTTAAAACAAATAGAGTGTTTTTATGAAACAATAACTTTCAAAAGATTGATACTCATTTATGTCCAATTTCAATGTGAAATTAATTTCAATGACCAAAATTGGATTAAATGGTAAAAATATATTTCAATTTCACTTTAAAAAAATTTATAAAGATAATATAACCATATAAATAAATTATATTAGAAGGCACTTTTGAATTAAAATACAATATTTTTCACTATTCATTAAAAAATGATCGATATCAGAAATATACCAATAAATTACCCAAAGTTAATTTTGAAGTCCCCATTATAAAGAAGGATTTTATTTGGTCAATTAGAATTTATTAAAGTGACCAAAACTATATTTAATGAGGGTTCGCCATTAAAAGGTGGTAAATCGACCTTTTAATGTATATTACGCTTAAAAATAGATTTATTCAAATTTTAAGCCTCTAAAATTTATTTTAAAAATGTAAATAAATTTGAAAAACATGTATAATAATATTTTAGTTAGTTTTTTTCATTCCTACCAATGAAACTTCTATGAGTTAACTACCATATAAAATAATAATATTATATTATTAGTATGCAATGTAAGATTTCAAAGGAACCCGTTGTTGCGTATCGGGTACGCTATCGAACATAGAAACCCTTTCAATGTAAAATTTATATTTAATTAAAAAATATTAATAAATATGAAAATTTCATATTCTTTATTTTCTTGGGATGTTACATACGTCCCTCCTTTTGGGGTTTGTGTCCTCACAATTTTAAAATTTGACTCGGAAACAGTATTGAATGTCCCAAATCGGGAAAAGAGTCAATAAAACTATCACATTAAAATAAAGAAAGATATATATAAAGGTAACTCGAGACAAATCATACTGGGATTCCATGTATGAAAACATGGATATGGAAGGAAAACTAACTCTCATAGATTAATAGAGAGTGATAGAGAAATTTATAACAGAAAGTTAACCGCCACAATACCCTGAATTTGTGGTTGGATAAAAGACTGATGATAAAAGAGAGGTTAAAAAACATTTCATTTCAAGATCCTTTTCAAAGAGTTCAAGAATTTTTTTAATAAATAGACTAAGATTGTAATGAAATATACTAACTTGTCATGTATAGTTTCATCCTTTAATAAAATTATACCACAAACTCATCTTTTCTCGAATCGATGAATATTCAAGATGACTTGTTCAAATTAAAAGTGCTATAATAAATGTCTAGAGAATTACATAATCCACAAAAGGTGAACTATAAATTTACCTTGTCTTTAGACATTAACCAAAACCAAAATTTCTAGTACAATATCAAATAATCCCCAGAAGGATAATCCTTCATAAAAAGAAATATTACTCTTAATCTCCAAAATTCAAGAAAAAAACCCAATGTTCAAGAAACACAATTAAATAACCTACTATCCATAAAATTCTCCAAAGTAATTCAACCTTTGATTGAAACCCAAATCTCTGAAGGATTTAATCACATTGTCTGCCAAGGTAAATCTTAACATTTATCTCCAAATAACATCATTTACTATAAAAGTATCATACTAAAAAGTAATTAACCTAATCACATATCCTCTATGATAGGTTAATGATTTCCATATATTCCCCAAAATCAACTTATTCCTAATTCATAAGATCATCTAAATAAAAATAATTAGTCATACTAACCAACGACTTCGCGTAGTCCAGTGGTAGGTGATAAATACCAGTCGCACATTGGTTGTGGGTTCGATTCCCACAGCTTCATCCGACATGACAGGTTGTCACACAGTTTGCAAGTTGTCCATTTTCAAAAACTACATAATTTTATAACATTCCCAAAAAGATATAAAATCATCAAAAACAACCATAACATATTTTAACCACAAAGGTTATCTAATAACTATCGTTTTTCATCCCACATTGTATTAACCAGAAATTTCCTCAAATTCAAGGATCATATAAACCCAAATTGTTATTTATAAATATATATACAAAAAAATATTTATCCGATGAATAAAATTTTCATATATCTATCTTCAGGTTTACACATACTATAAAGAGTCTTCTAATGTATTCCCATCATCAAAAGAGCCTTAATACTTTTAAGAATTTCACCATCCTAAAATCTACCATAACTCTTGAAACACTTATATGTTGACCCCTTACTCATTAAACAATCTTCGTGATCCATTAACCATTCTTTACCAACTTATTCTGAAATACTTTTTTCCTACATACAAAATCATGAATCATATCCTAAGATTTCAATAATAGGAAAACATATGTTAAGAAATAATCCATACCATTCATTGGTCATTGTCAATTTCTTCATCCTCAATTAGAATGGGATTATGTATTATTAAACAAATATTTGTACGATCTTGGTGATCCCATTCCCGAAAATTCTTTGTAGGACATGTGTTTGCAAAATGACCATGCTCACCACATTTAAAACATTCACTTGATCCCTCGAAAAGGACTTCTTTCCCTTTACTAGAGTCAACTACATGCTTCCTTTTTCCATTACAGGTTCTTGCTGTGTGACCTTTATTTCCACATCTATAGCATCTTTCTATCCCTTTGAAACATTTTCCTAGGTGTTTCATTCCACATCATTGATAATCTTTGACACCAATCATAAATGTTGAATTTGTAGTTGATATCATACAATAGAAAATTATAATTCTACTCAGAACCTATAAATTCAATCAAATATAATATTTATAGATGAATTTCAAAATAGAATAAATTTATTAAAATTTATTAATTCAACCATGCTTGTAGGACAATCTATTTTAGTAATAAAGGTCGATGAAAAAAACATTTTATATTTTCCACTATTGTGAAATATGTATATAATTGTGTAGATGTTTTCAAATACTATTTTTAATTATAATCTTGTTAATATGGTCATTATATTTCTTTTATAATGTCTAATATATTCAATGTTATGAAATATTGTAATTTACAGAAATGGAAATATAGATATTCTGTACAAGGATATCACATATTAATTAATTTTTTTATCATATGAGGCTCGTGTGAAAAATTATATTTGACCCTTACCAAGGATAAGAGGATATTAAAAAATTAAATTAATTAAGATGCAATTTACATATAAAATTCAATATCATATAGATATCAACAGAAACCATATCTACTAAACCCAACAGGGAAATTACTATTATCACACACTTTGACCAAAGATAACACATGGGTTTAATAAGTGTTTATATTTGTATACCCTATTATAAGGAATTTATATATATTAATTTTAGTAAAATAATTAGTTTATTAAACATTTGTAATCATCAACCTACATATAAAGAGGTATAAATTTTGGAGGGAAGATTATATTATAATATGATGAAACAAAAAATATATTTTTTCATTAATATATTATTTATATTAAATAATTATTTTAGATAAATAAATTTTTCAAATATGTTTTATATAATTGATAGATAATTATAAAATGATATTAATATTCATATAAATGGAAAAAATTGATTATCATGGATAATGTAATTATAATAGTCAAATAAATTTCTATGTCAATTATATTATTAATTATAAATATATACAAAAATTATTTATATGATTAGTTTTTTTGTATATATAAAATAATTCTTTTCAGTATATATCAATTTTTATATCATCTTATTAAATATTTACAATCGGTGATGGAATTATATTTTATTTTCTATCAATTATTTTCGATTCGTTTTATAAATGTTATATAAAAATTATTTTATTTACATACATGTAATATAATCAATGATATAGTAATTTCATAACATGAATTTATTGATTAAAAATAAAATATTAAACTTTTCATATTGAACATCATATTATGAGTTTGTTTGAGTGTATGACTATATTAAAAACCATTTTTGTTAGTTGTAATATCATCCTCTTGGGTTTAGAATATGGGGACATCATTTCATTGATATGTAGTAAAATACACAATTTGGACTACATAATCATTTCTATGATAAAATATTCTCTAAAAATTGCGAAATATAATAATTTTATAATGAGGTAGATAGAATTCATTTATCTGATTTTTTAAAGATTTGTTGTGTTGATTATTTATATGGTAATTTGTAATATCTAAAAAATTTATCTTGTTATATAAATCAATCCCAATGGACATCATAGAAATCAACCACAATTTTATGTAGAATATATGGTATCACCTGAGACTCATTTTATCCAATAGTTTGTAAAAATATTTTATTTTATTCTCATTGAATAGAAATATAAATTATTATTAATAATCATTACCATGTGGACAATTGACTATATTTGAAAACTAATAATCTATTTATCTTTTTGGTGAATTTAGAGATAGAAAATAGGAGGTGAGGACGAATCAAAAGAACATATGTTTCTAATTCATGGAAACACTAGTTAAATGAATTTTTTTCCTCAAAACCAATACATTTTATAATCAACCATGAAAATGGTGGAATATAGATATTCATGACAAATTGGATCATGTAATTTCATTGTATGATTTTGCATATTTTTCTATTACTAAATCTTATCTTCAAAACATTTAGATTAGTAGAAATGATATTTTAATAGCCTAAATAATGATAATATCATGGTATAATATTATGCAGCTAAATTTGTGAATTTAGTCTATTTATATATAAAATATACCACATGTGAACCATCTAGGGAGTCATTTTTTAGTTTAGTTTACAATATGAATATTTTATCGAGGATTTCAGTTTTTTATTCATATACTACATAGATATGGTCAAAAGTGAATTTTTAGAAATAAGATATATCTCAAGAAATAAAATAGTAGGGATGATGTTTTTACCCTTTTGAATATGATGTAAAACCAATCCTAGAAATAATTTTAGGAGTGAAACATATTTCTATTGTTTTCGTATATCTCAAAATCAATATGCGGTTTCAAAAAGAATTCCACATTATCTAAAAAGTAATCCTAGTTGTTATAAACTTGGTTGTTTTGTGAATAATAATTTAGATATATATGAAAACACATATATCATGTCCCATCATAAAACAACTGGACATATATATATTTATTTTGTCAATTCTACATGTTCATGTGGTAGAGACACATTTCATATTTCGTGGACATCTAATGATTCGACTGGATAATCAATGTAGAAAAGATCACATCCTTAGAACTGAGTGTTCCATGGGGATTATAGGAACACCAGGTATCCTTAAACAATGTAATCTCAATAGTAAAGACAACATATTAGTGAATTGACTAAGAAAATATATGGTTCCCAGTGGGTAATCACATAATATCAATCCATCCCATTAATAGTGTGAGGTACTATTTACATAAATTCAGCAATTAGTCAAGACTAATTTTCTATAATCTCATCAGAAAAAATTATTATATATTATATAGTTGATAATAAGGATATTAATGTTGAGATGATGTATAATAATTTGAAACAACAATATTAACAATAGAAACTATTGTGTCAATCCATTAGGTTCCATGTTTGTTCTATAATATTCAATGTTGTGTAATTGTTTTGGGATTTCTCTATTCAAGATCTGAACTTCTAGAACATAATTTTGGGTTTTTATTGGTTGACATATTTCAATTCCAACATCATATAATATGATCGAAATGTTAGTTTCACATATCTGGATGGTTTGGAGGGTCTCTTTCATGGTTATTGGGATTTGATTTCATGTAGAACGTGCTAATAAGAACTAGTAGAGGGAACCAAATTATATATGTTCTTATTAATATCATGTAAATAATTCTATAATATTGTGATTAGTCATTTTATAATCATTTTATCTAGTTTCTTAATTATTTTATTGAAAATTTCTAATGGTTTCATAAAAAATTATATGATTATTTTATTATAGATATTATAAATTGAAGAAACCATATTTCAGTCTCATCCTATTTGGATTAATCCAACTAATTTTAGAGAGTTGAATTTTAAATTATAGGACATGTAAGTAAAAATTTTCATTCATCTAATCATGCCCATGTATGTAGCATAAAACATATTTATACTGAATGATGATGGATCTGTATGTATTTTTTTATTATTGTTACCACAATAATGTTATGATAAGTCATAAGAATCTTTTCCCATGAATCAATGTTTTATTTTATTAATTTACTGGATTATGATGGTTGATTAAATGTTACTTTTGTTTTTTATCACTAAATATGAATTTGGATGAAAGATATTCAATTATTTGACTTCTTGAGAAGATGTGGACATTATGTGTTCATGATTATTCTATATTGAATTATCAATGCATGTGCAGTTTTCATAATATTTATGAATTGGATCATTGATCATAATTTGAATTCCTTTTTAGGTGTAATCAATGGTGATTTATTGATATATTCTAAAATGAAATAATTTCAATAGTAATACATGTCTATAACATTGAATATTATTCAATAGAATCAATATGATGAAAAAAATATCAAAGTGTGATTTATATATAATTGAGATAAATTATTTTCAAATGATATTTCTAAAAATATATAAATGTATCCTAAATAAATGTAGTTACCCCTTTGAAGCCGAAGAATAATACCATTAATATATTTAATTACATTATCCAAAAATGATACTATTGAGGCTTTTTTCATTCATTTTAATGTCATTCAACATCGATGAAATATTTGAGAAGGAAAAGTAATACATTATATGGGAAAATGATTAACAGAAATATTTGGTGGAGCTCTTGGATTTAATTATTCCATCACATATCCTTATATATTAATAATCGTCACATAGGTATTTATATCATTGTGATACATCATGATTTTGGGTGGGTTATGATCCCATGAATTATGATCATATGATATGTTTTGAATCGTTAAACATATTTGTGAATGAGAAATATACCTACCACATGAGTTTTAATCAACTTATAATGTTTATTCATTGAAGTCATTGAATAATTATCGTTAATGTGAAAACTATATAGTGTTTAAATGTTATTTGAGTTTGAAATAAGTATTATGAAAATAATATTTGAACAAATTTAATTTAATAAGGGTAAAATATAATAAAATATTTCATTCTGAAATAACATGTTCAATAGTTAATGTGGAAACTATTTCAAATATATTATGTAGGAAGTCATCAAATTAACCATCTAATGATTTTTTAAATTATTTGTTTATAATGAAATTTATAGAATTTATTAATCTTGAGTGTGTTGAGATGTATAACATCATAACTTTCATCATAGATTTTTTTTGTGGATTTAGTTGGGACTGATTGAGAAGCTCTGATGTCTTATCCATAATTTCTGACACTGATTCCAAAATAAAATGGTGGGAATACCATTAATTGATGTAATCCACATTGACAATTAATTTTTTATGTATAGATATTAGATATATTTCATCCAAACAATAAAAAAAATATTCTCAAACACTACATACATTTGAGGAGGGTTGTTCATATAGGAATAAAATATGTTTTATATTGAAATGTGAACAACGTTTTTGAGTGATGAGATTAAAAAGAAATGTTGATGATTTTTAATAGATTACAAACCTTTCAAAAAGTCAATCTATAAATACAATGGACATTGTTTGTTTACAATCATTTATTTTACTAGTATGAAAAATGGATAAGATTGAAATTTATTTTTCAATAGGACTATCAATAATGGTTATAAATAATAATTTCATATGGTTCGACATGGATCATATAATAAAGTTATCTCACATAATAACTATACACATAACCAATATGGTGGATGAATTTTCAGAACACAACATTTACGAAATATTAATGATGGAAATTGTATTCTTCTGAAATTTATAAGTACAACAATCCAATTTTACATCATTTCCTAAAACACCTTATTTTAGTCCCTTTTAACTCGTCTGACTTTTAACATATCTAATCATCATAAAATATGTGGAAAATCCAAATTATTAATTCAAATGATGTACAAAGTTATTATGGTTCAATGATTGATTTTGGAGGCTCGTAGTAATTTAAATTTATTTTAGAGTAAATATCATTAAATATAAGTTATCAACCCATGAAACATATGTCTTATTTTGATTCATTTCATGGTCAATAATATCGTTATCTAGGTTTTTTGTGTAAAAAGTGATAGTTCTCTTTTCAGAAAAATTAAATTAAATGAAACAACATGATTGATTGATGTGATCATAAAGATAGTGGACAAACCTAAGGTCTTCATAAATTATATATAGATAAATGTTTTTTACCATTAATATCTGAGTAGAGTTATCTTATATTCTCGAGAGTCTCCAAATAATATTGGAATCATTATTTTCTAAAATAAAAGATGTTTTATCATTAGTATTATTTCCTTTTCAAGATAATAGATTGGGGTTATGGGGTGGATTAATAGTTAACATAACGTAACAGTTTATATAATATTAATAATGTTTTTTATATCACTCAATTAAAGAATCTCCATCTGGATAATGACCAAAGTATTTGGGGTCGAAATATTGATATTGAACTAGATTCCACAATGATTAATGTTCTATTATAGATTATTTATAATAAAAATAAACAAAATCATTGAAAAAGTATGATTTTTGGTTTTTTTACCATGGATTTTTTAAGAAGAAATGAGGTCGGGTGAAAAAATAATTATTGATGAATGTGCATAATATTTCAAAGGAAATAAAAATATGCACATTCTAAAGAAATAAGTACCAAGGGTGCAGAGGCCGTAGAACCCTAATATTCAAAACATGGAACTTCTCTTTTGGGCATTGATCAAACATAATATATATGTTATCATAGTGGGATTTCTTTATAGTTTCTGAATTTTTTGGGTGGTTAAAGTTGGATAGTTTGAGCAAGGATTGTAGAGCCAATGAATCTTTTATGAGAAAATGTGAACATTTCTTTAGGAGACACTGGGAAATGTTATCTTATGTCATGTCTTGTGTATACCTTGTGAGTTCCCTTGGGAAACCTCATAAATTATTAAAACAAAAAATATAGGTTCATCAAATGATTTGTTTGACTATATGTTGTGACATTTTATGACGATGCCTTTGGGATGTATCTCAGAATGTTTTGAAAATTTTTTGGAATGCCATGTAGCATAACTGTTTGATGGGTATTCATTATTTTTATCATTTTACCAATTTATTGTGTACAAAATTTATTATTCCAACAATATATCATTATTTTAACACCCCCCACCCACATCATAAGGATCCCGTTGTTTTCCACTTGATAAAAAATAATATTTGGTCTAATAGAAGTGTACGGATTAATCGGATTCAATGGTGCGTCATGGGTTATCCATATATCTCCCACTATATAGATCTTATCCATTTATTCCACCTAGATTATTAGATTTATTCATCAATGATTGGTCTATATTCATTTATTTTGATTCGGATAGGATCTTGTTAGATTAATTAAAGGGAATAATACTTAAGGATAGATATTGAATATCTTAGTTTCATTCATCAATTTCTCTAGTCGATAACAACTAGGTGGGTTCTCTTTATTAAACATATTTTTATTTGGAAAATTATGGAATATATTTTGATAAATGGATTTTATGAAATATATAAGATATCCATGATTGGATTTTAATTGAAATAATTTATATTATGTCATTTTTTTAATAAATTGGATTTATTTCCAAAAACCTATTTTTATAAAATATTAAAATGGAAATTTTTAAACTATTGAATGGAATTTATGCACACAATATATTTGATGAACATTTATAAATAATATTTTGTTACTATGATAAATTATGTTGCATGGAATTATGAATACGTATTTGGTGTTATTTCGTTGCATTCAATGTCGCCATTTAGAATGGAAATATACTATTGTGGTTCTAGTATGTGATGCATAATAAGGTGTCTGTTTCATTAGGGAGCATTGAGATGGGCCTCTAGAAGAATGAATGTGAGATATACTATATCTATATCATGATTATGGAACAATAACATAGAATTCATGGTTGTGTTTTAGTGTTTGTGTAATAATGGATATTCTAATGAAATGTGAAATTATTAATAGGTTTTTTTTTATGTTTATGTAAAATTATTCTGCTTTTGAAAAAAATATTTTATATTCTGTCTGATTAATTTAAATAAAATATTGTAACATGTTATGGTACTATTATTTTTTGTTATAATACACTATGGAAATATATTTGACTTTATTATTTCCGCATTCATTGGTACTTGAGTGCATTTATAGATGTCATTAATTGGGACACAATGAAGGGAATTGTATTGTACCTCTCTCGTAATTAATATTGATACCATGTTAATGGAATGAAATGATTGAGATTTGAGCTATATGGATGAGGTATTATTACTTTTAATATAGTTTTAACTTTGGTATATTATTTTATTAATTCTATTTTCCATTGTCACTATAATGGGGATTGGTGTTCAGTTTATTTTATTATATCACATTGTTTTAAATTAATCATCATTTAAATTGTAGAGAATATTTATTTTATGGTGTTAACATGTTTTTTTATCAATATGGGATAATTATTCAGAAATTATCTCACAATCCATTGTAGTTTATTCCTATAATTTACTGAATTTGGGTCGTAACCTACAGCTTATAAAACCACCTTCCCATTCAAAGGCTATGGGGGAGGGGTCATAGGTTACACAATATTTTTCATGTCATATATTTCTGAAATATTCCATTGATTCTCTTTTTTTATAAACACATATTATGAATTTTTTTCATGATTATGAATCTCAATGTTATATATTATCATGGTATGCCAATTTACTCACTTGTAGTAGTGTAATTTGGGATATTAATTTATTAATCCTTTACTATGATTTACAAAAAACTTTTTCATATATATATCTCATGGTTATCATTTACTCTTTTTTATGATAAAATGAAATTGATGGGCATTTTATAGAGTTTATAAAATTTATATATATATATATATTGTTATATTTATATATATATATATCATTCCATATTAATTAAAACGCTATATATTCTAAGATTATATTTTTTGTATTATAATGTATTAAAAAATTTAATAATTGATACAAAAACATTAGGTTTTCATAGTCTAAATATAATATTTATGTATACATTTTAAGGGATTTATATTTGTAATCTATAGAAGTATTCATATGTATAAGATTAAAAAATAAAAAAACCAATAAATTTTAAAAACATATATCTTTTTTTCTCTGGAAAATAAATCTCATTTGGTATACTATATATTTCTTATTGTTCTATAACAAACACAATTTTTTGAGATAACCAATACATGTGAAATTGGATAAAAACTGTATTTTATTTTTTCCAATATAAGGATTAAATACTAAAAATTATATGTGACCCTATATAGGGATATTATTATTTAATTTAACAATATATATATAATTTGTTAAAATATAATAAAAATGATAATAAAAATTAATTTTAGGAAACCGATTTAGTAAGATGTTGATTAACCATAGAAACTCATAGGTTATGAAATTTTTCTAATTTAAGAGTTCTACTAATAATTTTGGTAGTTTACCTTTTTTGTGTTATATTATTTTTATATTATAATATTTAATTTCACCATTATATTCCTCAAATGATGTAAATGAGAGGAATCATGTCAATAACAATTATGATTTAAAAATATATAACTACCCAAATGAGATTCGTAACCATATGGGAAATGATGTTTAGAAAATCCAGAAAATAAAATTCAAATAACTCATGATTTGAATATAATCCTGAATGAGGATGATCTCCCACATACCCCAATGGAAAATGAAGTTACAATAGAGGAAATTATTTGAAAATGGCCTTAAAAATTTTGTTTTTATTATGATCCCTTAATCATGGATCCATTTGAATGATCATTGATATCATTAAATGAGAGTAGGTGGGGATGTTCATTGTATATTTTTATCAATTGGATGGAAATACTAGTAAATGGAGGACAATGATGATGAATACAAATGAAATGGAAGAAAATATTTTGTTTTTGTATATATTAATTATGTAAAAAAATCAATAAATTTCACCC
The DNA here is from genome assembly GCA_963277665.1 of Viscum album. Classification (NCBI taxonomy): domain Eukaryota; kingdom Viridiplantae; phylum Streptophyta; class Magnoliopsida; order Santalales; family Viscaceae; genus Viscum; species Viscum album. The sequence continues at coordinate 223,500,345 of OY728143.1, forward strand.
TTTCTCTCTATAATGTAAAATAGATAGCGGCTTAATTGACATCATATAAAAGCTGGATGAGTCTGTCATGGCTTATGAGTCTTACATCACAAGAAATAATGATATGAGTTCATATTTATCATTGGATAAGAAATTTAAATTAAAAACATAATTAAAATGAAAATCCAAAATATATGAAATGATTTAGAGATTTGAATATTTAATATCTAAATGGATGTTGTCTCAAATACATTAGAAAAATTGATATATATTGATCCCATGTGTAACACAAGAATATAAATATGAATATGGTGACTATTGTAACTATTCTTTTTCATTCAAAATTTTTACCTCATTTTAAAAATAATCAACATTAAAGCATCACATAATCAAGATATAATAGTTTTTTTCCTCGTAAAATAAGAATCATACATTCATTTTACATAATAAAACATAATAATTAAAATATTTTCTTATTCTTTATATACTAAGTACACCTCGGGTTATCGTTAGATAAAGTATTCACTTGAGAATATATATCACCATATGTATTTAGCCAAAATATCCAATGGGAGGATTAATAAGAGACATGAAATTTAGGAGATAATAATAATTATTATTTTAATATAATAAAAGGATCATTTCCATAATTATGAGAGTAAAAATTAACTAAATTCACGGTATGTGACAATGAATACAAATGAAATTTATGTCTATGTTGTCTAATACAACACATGATTGTGAACAAAGTGAATAACATGGTAGAGAATATTTCACAGTATCTTATATGATTCATCACATTACAAAATGAATTGGAGAAATATATAATAATGGGATCACCAGTCACACCATTACATTTACATGTTAAATATATTTCTAGGCACACCCGTCATATCAGAACATTTACATTTTAAAGCATTCCACATAGAAAAAATCATAATATTTTATATAAAATTTCCCATGGAATGGATTGGTTGAGTTTCCTAAAAAAATAATTATATAAAAATTGTAATACAATGAAAATGTGGAAATATGATTATCTATATCAATCTTCATTGAGGATGAAACAACCTCATGTGATGTAAAAATGATTTTTTTTGAAAGAAGAGTTCTTTCAAAAATTTCATTGACTTTTTCTTAAAACCTATTGGAAACATGTATCTACCATAAAATAAGAGGAATGTATAAAATAAATGTTATATATATGAAAAACGAACATCCATAATAAAAATAGTGTAAAAGATAGAAAATTAAAAAAAGAGGTTTTGGTTCCAGAATTCCATTATTTGGTGTCCAAATACATTCCTAATTTTTAAATCCAATAAAATTAAATTAAAATAAATTATTTAAAAATAAATTCTATTTTATAAATTAATTTTATTCTTTATATACTTATTTTTTTTATTTATGTCTTTTTCATTGAGTTACATGTTCATTTTATAAATTCTAGAATCTTCATTTTCTATGTTTTTATGATTGAATTAGTATTATATGATTAATTAAGCTCAAATAATTTGGTAAAGATTCTCTATAATTGAAATAAAATGTTATCAATAAAATTATATATATTTAATAGGTCTTATATTTCAGTTGGTTATGTGGTAAGAACATGAACCATTAGATAAATAGTTAATGAAAATGATTTAATTTATTTAGCTGATTTTATTCCCTTTATGATCTTATATATTTATATAACATTATGATGACATATTTCATCAAAAATAGTATATAACATATTTTATTTATAATAAAATTTTATTTATATTATTATTGTTTTGTATTCATCCTTGTAGATTATAGTGAAAAATGAAAATACATCCCTTCAGTGGCGGTAAATCGACACACCACAAGTGATTATTTCATCGTTAGAATAAATGGAAAATAGAAGTGATTTTAAGATCAATTATTTCATTTACATAGTATAATACCATTATATGAATGACAATATAGTTTTCATTCCTCCTTGATAGTTTGAGGTGATGTGAGGATTAAAAAAGATATGAAATTCGAAATGAAATTAAATGTAAAAGAATGTAGGTTTTATCTATTAAATTTATTTTCCTATAGGAACTCCATGGGGAAATGAGTTTTTTATTTTTATAATACAAAGGGCTCATTGATGTGGGGGAGGGGATTGTGATGAGTTTTGGGAATAAATTGGAGTATGTTCAAAGCATGAAATGTGTGAGGAGAACATTTGGGGAGCAGTGGTATTTATAGTGGAGATGAATGGTGTTTTGTCAATATTTTATTGTAGAGATTATTTTTATACATCAAGAATAAGAATAGTTAGATCACGATCAATAAATATAATAAAATATTTACGTTTAGATTGTGATTATGATACATACACTATCCATAACTCAAATATTATGTATTTAATTTTTAATTTATATTTACAATAAATATCAGCATTTTACAATTAAAAATAATTATATATAAATATAAAAAAATTACCCAAACATATTTTTCAATTTCTTGATATAAATAATTTCAACCATTTTATGAAATTCATTTTTTAAAAATTAGAAATTTAATTTTTAATTAATATCAACATTTATGTTGAAAATTCTAAATTTAATATGTAACAGATTTTATAACATATTTGAAATTTATTTAACTTGTCATATAATTATATTATAATCACAATATAGAAAAATTTTATTTTATAAAAACATTTCATCACAAATGTTTTTCTTTTAAATAATTATAAAAATAATAAAATTTTAATCATATAATTCTGAGTAACAGAAATAGAAACTCTTAAATAATAAATTCTAAACAATTTTTTTACTTATACTATTATATAATTAAATAGTATAAAAAATTATAATTTTTATAATTATTATTTATTCTTTCATGGGTGATGTTACTATTCTACCGGCCGATTGACTATTCTTATGGTTTATATTACTATTCCACATATCAAGTCACTATTATATTGGTATAGGATCCTTAACTTCTAGAAACACATATTTAACCTTTCATTCATCATTTATAATGTTCATTTGGTGATCTATATATAATTTTATGTGATTTATACTACATGACCTTAACATAAGAATGTATCTTCCATTGATAATTTATGTTTTGGTTACATTCTTCTCCCCTTATGAAATTTCACCCTTGAAATATTATTTCACAATCTATGTTGAAAATAAGTGAGTGTGATTCTCCGTAATCACAAACATGAATTCAAATATAGACTCTTTATAATAATGATATCCACATTCCACATTATCTAGGTGAGTAGAATTTTTTCATTGAACATTTTCTATATGGTCCATGATCTTCACAATATTCTCTTCATAAGAGTGATCATTAACCAACTGTACCACCTATAGAATTTGTAAATTTAAGAGGCATGCCTGACCACAAAATTGGAATTTATCAGCCCAAAAAAGGCCTTTATCAGAAATAAAAAAGTCTTGTTAATCTCAGCGAAAATAAAGGGGATCCCCTTTTATCAATGAATTTTTAAAATCTCTGATAAAATTTACAAAATATTAAAAAATATGCATATCAGGTAGGGGCTTCAATAGTGCATGAACCCCCCATTAACAGCCCCCTCCACCCACCGTATCCCGTACTCTCCACCCACTTCCCACCCTATCCCACACACTCCATACACTCCCCACCACACCCTGCATGCCCCATCCTTTAAATGTGCCCCCAGAATTTAAAAACACTAACCCTTATTCCACCCTGGTGTGCGACTTGCCTCCCCAAGGATTCGAACTCGGGACCAGTTGCCTACGCACCTAAGCCTTTACCACTCCACCATATTTATTTTCTCTTCATTTATTTACATATTTTTTTATTTATAAATTTATAGTCATATTTAATAATATACAAATATATAATTATGTTAACATATATATATATATATTTATTTTAATATATATATATTTAGTTATATTTGTATTTATATATCTGTATATTAATATATATATAGTTATATGTATATATGAATAAAATTATTGATATATTATTTTATATTAATAGGAACAGTTTTATATAAATTTATAAAATATGTTATTTTGTGTGTTTTTATAAATATATATATAAACCCCCCATACATATATATAAATTATGTGTATCTATTAGTATAATTATACACATTTATATATATATTTAAAATTATTATATATTAAACTATCATTTATATGATAGGTTGTGGAGGCATAAAAAATGGCATATCATAAGTTACTACTATTTGAAAAAGCATCAGTCATGACAAAATTTCTAGAAATGGGGGTTTCAAAAACCTATGAACCCATAGAGTAACTTAAATGGGCATAACATCTGGTCTGGGAGTCCATTTCAACATTATGAATAGTAAAACTGAAGCTCATCAAATGAACTATGATATAATAGATGGAGACGACCAAAACAACACATGTATCTAGAGTTTTTAATAATAGAAGAATCATTTGATATGGAGCATGACACATAAATGGAGTTTAGGATGCCTTATGATGGGTTATTGGGTTTTTACTGTCTTGGAATAGACTGGAACTATGTTACAAGCGGCCTACTATGTAGTTCTCTTCTCTGCATTCTATTTGACATTTGTTATATCCCAAATAGATACCCAGATCGAATGTTATGGACATGTGAAGTTGGTTGTTTTTTAGAGTAGTATAACTAATATTTCTAATGTTTATTTTCTATAATCAATGTTTAGAGGAGACATGGTCCACAATTATCCCAAAATATTTGATTTTACTAGTCACAGTGCTCCAATAGACTCACTAATCGGATGTTATTTCTATTTTTGTGAGTCATGTGTTTCTTATGATTTTATGTGCAGGGACGGTTGATCTGTTTCAAATATTCATAACATCTGCTGCGGGGTTCTGTTTCCCTCTACCACATATCAAATCGAATATTGCGAAGAAATATACAGTATGGTGACAAATGTAATCCCTTCTCCCATTCTTCTAGGAAAAAGGCCCATAATTCCTACAAACTATAATAAGTTCTGCTCGAGTATATGTTTTTCCCTATCATCTTCTTTAGGTGTCTGTTGTTCCTCTACCATTATTCAAATCAATTATTGTGAATAAAACATCCCTCTATTGACCACTACAGGACCATTTCATATTCATCACAATCTAAAAAGGTCCATAATTTATCCAAAGGTAAATAAATTCTACTTCGGGTATCTGTTTCTCATCTACCACATATCAAATCAATATGAAACATATTTGAAAATTATATGTTATATTTATATAAATGTAAATATACATATATATCAAATATAATATCTTTTTATAAAATATTATTTTTTTTGAAATATACACATTTTCAGTGATTGGGGAAAAATTGAGGATTATTCCCCCTTGATATACCCTTCAAAAAATGTACTGATAAATGGGGACCTGTTAACAGTGCTAAAAAAGTGCATATAAAGGGGGTTCCTTTATCAGCACTAAACAATAAACTCATAAAAGGTAACATTTAAAATCGATATTTTTAGAGCTACTAAAATTAACCTTTATCAATTTTTTTTTCAGAACTATTAAAGAGTGGTTCTACAGAAACACAATTTTATGGTATTGTTGTTTTGTACATTATTATGTTGGATTCATTGAATACATCAGGTAATTTATATTGTGTTTCTGGATGTTTTAGTTGATGGGAAACATCTCTAATTCATTCAGTAATCTTGAAGGGGATGATGTACATGGGATTCATCATTCCCTCCTCCCCAAATCACATGATCTTCCTTCATATAGATATGCTTAAGAATACCATTTCTCCAACCATAATCTAATGATCTCAACCATGATTATCTTCAAATATCCTTTCTCATCATTGAGATTACTTGATGCTCTATTGAGTAGTTTTCATATTTTATGTACTATTTCCTATTATGGGATTCATATGGATCTATTTTTATTCTTGAGTGGAATCTATTGTTGAAATTGTACTCAACATGAGACAGATGGTGGTCCCATCTTCTTTTGATGTACATAAAATATTCCCTCAACAAGTATTCTAGTGTAATAATAATTTGTTTAAATTGGTCATCAATTTGAGGGTGATAATTCGAATTAATGTTCAAACCCATATTTATAGCATGTTATAGATATTTTCATTACTAAAGGTGAATCTCAAATCAGGATTAGATACAGAAAACAATGGTATTATATTTATCCATACTACTTCTATTACGTATATCCATGGATGTGGGTATATTAATAAGTCCTATCGAATTTTGATCATGTGATAATTATTCGTATGATGGTTTAGAATAAATAATAAATTACAGTATCCCCTGGATAACCATATATTTATTATAACAATGTCCAAAGATATGTTTTCCTATATCCTTTTTGGTACTACAAACGATTGAATTGTCTCCTTTAACATTTTTATTTCATCTTTTAAGGCTGACATTTCTAGAAAATTCATGTATATTCTGTGACCATCTACTTGATATTGTCCCACCAATAGTTATCTTGTATATATTAATACATCATTGTGTTCCCTTTGATAATATAGACGTTTGAGCTATGATCACAATTGAGAATAGAATTCATTACCTCTATATCAGCTAATACAAATACTCATTACCGAAATCATAGTTCTTCATTATTCGTAAACAATAAGGATTTCATCATTTTCATATATTCTAATTTCCTTTCAATTTCGACAACATTACATTGAAAATAATTTATTTTCTATTTATGTGGCTGTTGAGAAATCATTTGAGAAGGGATATATTTTGTTTATTCTATAATGAGTCCCATGTGAATACTTTTAATATCAATTATTATTGTATCCATATCAATTATCATCATTGATAATGTTACAAGATCCATTAATCATATATCTTCAAAATTTTATTCACCTAACCAATAGGTTAATTGATTGAGTAGTCATAATTGTCAATGAGATTTAAATATATTCACATGAGTATATTAGTATCCTTTTGATTGAATATATATCATATAGTATTTTTATTTATATATATTTCAAACATGTCCCTATATAGATAATTTGATAATATTTTAAACCCAAATATATTATCTTCTAACTCTTAATCATTCATAGTATAGTTTTCTCATTAATTTTAACCATCTTTGTGGCATATGGTTACACATTATCATTTTAAATCAGTTAAAAGCCTATAAATATCATTGAAGTATCACTGTATACTACAATGAGATCCCCACATGTAAAATTTGAGATTAGTAGCATGGTGATAGCCTATTTATTAACACATTAAAGTAGTCTCGAAATTCAGTGGTATGGAAAAATTTTCTCCCATCTGATTTATATTGGTTAGTAAGATGGAAAATTATGATTTGTTCTTCACAAATCCCCAGTAAGAACTATCTAGAACATGGTAACTATATATCTCCATTACATTTGTTTCCATGTGACACTATATGATTTCCTTTCTCGTAGAAAGGTCTAAAATTATTCATTTACTTATGATAATACGTAGAAACAATGATAAATTCACCTTCAAGAACAAAACGTTTCTATTCATTTCATAAATTTTATCCCATATCAAAGTCATTAGAAAAATATTCAAATGTCCCTCATGTTCCTCCTTTCTCGTGGAGTTCATCAAATACCATCAACACCATATACCCCAAATTTATTTATATATATCTAAAGGAAGTTCATTAATTCCATGAATATAACTTGATCATTATTGAGCCTGAAGGGAGTCACTATGAACTCAACGTGTATATTCATATTTCCTAATATAGTATTAGGACTGTTTTTCTCCTAACCATTACCTAATGTTATCACAACTGAAGGTCCACCATAGAAAATTAAATCTCCCCACATAGTTGAGTGACTATTTCTTCATCCAAGATAGAGAATAATAGTAAATTATCATAAATTTTATTTTTTCTTTGTATGGTAAATGAATAGGTACATTGGTCCATCCTTCTTCTTGAATGTAGAGGACTGGTGCACCCAATTTTGAATGATTCAAGTCTATAAAAACCTTGTCATGATTATAAAATAATTGGTTCTTATCTATTAAAAATCATTTCCAGTAAATATATACAGTTTTTATATATAGACGTTGATCCATGAATATGTTCAATTGAGAACTCAAACATTCAATCAAGAGGAAGTCCAACCCATTAATGAAGGAACACATATGTTTAGTACCTCACAATGTGTGTTTATTTGACCATAATCCTCTACTTTTCATATTAATTTCAGAAAGATATGATCTCTCATTGTAAATCAATTTCCCCAAATGAGATGATAGATTTGAAGTAGATTCATCGTCGTTCTTACATTTGTAATGAATTGGTGGATGATTCAGGGGGTGATGATTAATCATCCTTACTCGATAATTGAAGCTAGATTTGTATAATGGTAGCAAATCCATGACCATACTATCATCAAACTCTTCAAAAAAATTAAAACATGAATTTTTAAGAGGTTAGGTCCAAAAACATTAATATTGGAGGTGTTATATACTTTGGATGAAATCATTCCTCATTTATTATTCTCACGAAGAACTCATTGTATATATTTTGAGGTTTTCTTATATATTTATTCAAATATTGAATGATATTAAATAATTCCTAAAACCAGAATCGAATAGTTTGTTCTCTATTAATGAATGAATAACCAGTGTTCTTATAACTACGTATTTGTTAGGATCCACCTATGATATTCTGATTAAATAACCCTTAGATTTATACATTGAATTTGTGGGTTAATGAGGTTAATTACCCTTGAGGACTTGGGGTTTAGTGAAATAGTTTTAATTATTCAATTTCATCCCAAAAAAGAAGCACTATACAATGGGTGGAGGTATCCATTCCTCCCTTATATTAGATGTCATTTTAAATCCTGTCAACATTCATGTGCTTTGTGTCCATTTCTCCCATACTTATTACATTTCCCATCCCATTCCCATCCCATTGATGTAACTCTCGTTACGTTTCTTACAAGATTATTGACATGTTAGAGGGTGATATTTATTTTTTCCCTTCTCATTAAATCCCCCTCCTTGAAAATGTATTGTTGTTTCTTATCACCATGTCTAGGGGACTAATCATCAAACAGAATATCCACATTGAAAGAACATTATAAAAATTTTTCCCAACTCCCAACAAAAAGTATTTATATATGTTTTTGAATGGGAGGGGTATACCAACAAATAATCGATAAAATTTTCTATCAAAATTGATAAAAAATCATGATTCTTAGCTTATAGGCCTTGATAAATTTACTACATAGGACTTGAAAGATTCACCCTCCCATTGTGTCATTTCTATGATCTCTATATCCATATTTTAACAAGGAGTTATATGTAAATACATGTTAAGAAATATTATCTTAATATCTTCCCTCACATATTGTTAATTTCATCCTTTCACATTATGTTTTGACATATCTCCCATTATTAATAGAACTATCCAGTTTAATGATAAATATCCAATGTCTACATCATCATTTTATAATAAATATGCATAGAAAATATTTTTTCTATTGAGATGAACCACAATTAGATGATTATTTCATCAATCAATCCACTAAATGTCTAGTAGTCTAGCCGTGTAAAATAATCAAAATCTAGTTTCAACATCTTCTTTAAATGAGGGTGTTATTTTATTTTTAGGTTATTGTTCATATAGTGAGACATATTGTAAGAATAATCCATGAAGAATTAAAATCCACCTACCTAGGCATTGGGTATTTAATTTGGTTAATTTCTTCAGTATCACTATCACGGGTTATTGGCCCAACTTCTCCAGGTTCCCAACATTTTCTAAAATAGAACGCTTTGGAAACACATAAGCCGACAAGTAATGAATAAATAATGTATTCAATTTTGAAATTAAGTAAACTACCATATATTTTGGGATCTATATATTTCAATTAATTCTATAAAAATTATTACTTGGTGTTCAATTATATGTATCATACCACTATGTTTGTTCACTAGGGTTGTATAATCCCAATTCACAGATTAACTAAACCACTCTCTGATACCAATAATTGTTACCTCATTTTTTATAAAAAATGTATTTCATCATTTTAAATATTTAAATCTTAATTATTTATATAACCTGGATCCAAAAATATTTGTTTTAATGGATAATTATGACCATACATAAATTTTTCATATTTAAACATAAAAATTTACATAATTTCTTTTTATCATGCTTCCTAATGGACCTTGTTCTCTCTTTATTACAAGTATTCACATGAGGAAATACATCAACATATTGGAAAACATAAAATATAGGTGAGATAATGAATAATAGACAAGATACATTGGTGTGAATAATAATAATTTTCATTATTTATGAAAAGTATCATAACTATTATAATGAGAGGAATCATTGGATAAAGATATGGTGGGTGGTAATTTAGAATAAGGAATTATCATGTCATAATGGTCATATAACAGAAATACTTGTGAGCGAATCTAGAATCATTTTAAAGATTATTTGTCTTCATATCATGAGATTAACCACATTAAACAATCAAATAGAGTTATAAAAAACATAGAAAAACCTATCACATCATAACAATTACATGCCCTATAAAAATCTTGGAACACGAAAAACATTGTAATGTTTTCATTTTCATGCATGCCACCATGAATGCATATCTATAATAGAGATAAAATAAACCATGTAATGTAATTGATTTCAATTAATAAAAAAATTGATTAGCATTCGAGTTACCCTTATATAATGGTAGTAAGATTCATGGTATTAATATTTATTAATGAATAAACAAGGTCATAATAAGTAATTTTTTTAAAAATATGAATAGTTATTTTGAAAAAATCATAGCAATTGTCATAAAATATTATTGGAAATAAGAATATAACCTTAAAAAGATTAGGATAAAAATCGATATTAATATAAAATTAAAAGAATATATGTACATCGATTGGAATGAAATAAATAAAAAACCATGAAAGGGATTTGGGATCGAAATACCCCTATACCGAGAGTCTGAATGATTTATTCACATTAATATCATTGATTATTAATGTAATAGAATAATTTAAAATTTTATCCTATATATATATATATGATTAATTACTATTTAAATAAGATAATTTATGAGATTATGAGTTATAGAGTTCAATTTCATCATTCTGGAGTGATCATTTTCATGATTTTCATGATTGGATTTCTTGTATATGATTATGGAAGTTCATGTAAAATTTTAATGAATGTAAAAAATTTTAAATACATTTTATCAAAGAACATTGAAAAGTGTAATTTTTCTCTCAATACATTTATTTATATATTATGAGGAAGAATCATTAGATAAATAGATAATGAAATTATATAATTTATTTGGAAAATTTTACGTTCGTTATGAGATTCAATCATTTTATTTGACATCATTATTATTTATTTCTTAGAAATAAATATATAACATATTATAGGTATAAAAAATATTACATAACCATATTTATAGTATTATAATCTTTTATAATGGTTGTAGTACATAATGATAATGAATTTTCCATGATGGCGATAAAATGAAACTCCATAGATGATACTTTCATTTTTAGAATAAGATTAAAATGGAAGATATTACAATAATAATTATTCATTTATCATAATAAAAATAAAATTTATAAAATAAAATTATGTTTCCACTCCACTTCGATTGGCGTAGTTTAGAAGAGGATAAGAAAAGGAGTGAAATTTGAAAACAAATTGAAACGAAGAGGCAGAGAGTATATCCTCCAGGATTTCTCCTCCTTGAGGGCATCCATAGAAAAAATGGTATGATCCATTGATGAGACCAAGATCTCCAATAACATGGGGAGGATCTTGCAATGTGTATTTGAAAGAATGTGAAAGAATCTCAAATAATGATAGGTGTGAGGAGAAGAGGTTGTGGGTGGTATTTATAAGTGAGGACACATGGGTTTCTCATTTTTTGTATTCTATAGATTAGTAATTGGGATCAAGAGTGTGATTAGTTTGAGATTCATATCTACATATAGTTTAAAAATGAAGTGTATTTCTATATTTTTGTTATTAAATTAACTAGGATTCAAGGAATATTGTATTTAATATACAATGTATATATACCGCAAATTAACGTATTTCACTATTCACTAAAATTCATGTAAATCATAAAAATCCCATAGATATATTGAAAATATATTTAGATGTCCATAATTCAAAACTGACTGAAATATTAGTAAAATTATTTCATAAATATGAGAAATTATATATTTCAGTGAAATCAACATTTTGTGGGAAATATTACATTTAATGTTATATCTATTATAATAACACATTGAACTATTAATCAATGTCACGTTATATAATATTATAATCTTTGTAAAACATAATGTTAAATTATAATTATGTTTAGTGAAAACAAATTTTCATTTTATTCAATATTAAATTAAAAAAATTTATGTAAATATTTTCTGAGTTTAAATATTACAACAAACAAATTAATAATTTCTAAAACATTGATATTATTATATTTTTTTATAATAAAATAACATTACCTATTATATGATTATATAAATTATTTATACATTAATTGGTGTGGTTAATATTGTATTTTCTAGTTTAATAATAATAATGGTCATATTCCTACACAAAAGGAGAAGTTATGATTTAATTGGTATATGTTTTTTAACATTTTGAAATACCTTTTCATCCATTTATTCTTCATTTAGAATTTTTTTATTTTGTTATTTAATTTATTTTATTTGATTTATAGTTTAAGAAATTATAGTAATACAATAATTAATATTTATAAGATATTGGGTTGTTATAGTATTAGAGATTTATTATGGTGGAGTAGAAGGGAATTATCATGATTTAAAGAAAGAAAAACTTCCAAATTGTAAAGACTACTTGAAAAAGCATTCTATAAATAACCTAAAGTAATCGTAAATAACTTATGTGAGGTAATGGGGGCATAATTAGAGGGAAAACAAAATCAAGAAACCGATTAATTTGATGTAATAATGTAATACAGTAGTCAACTATCAACATATTGTCAAATTACTCTACTTTTATTAATGAGGGCAATGTTAATAAAATTATAACCTTTTAATTATCAATTAGAAAAAAGTGATATATTATTGTTGACATAAATATATTGAGAGACTGTATTCCTGCAAAAATATTGATGTGGATCTCAAACAATGTTGTTACATGTATTCTAGTTATTTATTAAATAATATTTAAAATTCAACTTCATTTTGGTTCTAGGAATTCATTAATATAAAAAATGTTTATTTGAAATATTCAAACACCAAAAATGTAACAATAGTTATTAGTGAAAACAAAAAGTGAGGAATTACTTCTTCACAATTATTTAACATCTAATATATAACAAAACTCTATATTTCCTTTAGATCCATTTTGAAATACATTTAGTGGATGTTGATGTTATTAAAATAATGGATTGAAATTCCCTGTATATATCCATCATAATTTTGTGAGTTATTGAAATCATCATTACTATCATCAATTATCCATTTATTCAATCATTGTATCTATAGGATCATGGATATTCCCTAGATACATCACCTCAAAAATGGATATTATTTATAATGAAAATGTGTATATATCAGAAATGGTCAAGACCATTCACAATATCATCATTTATATTATGATCATTATAAAATATTATGATTTTGTGTTCCCTATCGAATATTATACTCTTATTCATTATTGAGAGGATGACTTCTTAATGAATCATATACATGTATCATTACAATATCGATAAGAATATATATAATTTAAATTTTTGATCCTGAATAATAGATGATTTATCTATAAGATAATTTGAATAAAAGTTTTATACACCATAATTATTCACTAAAAGTTGAAATGGTAAATTTAATTAAGATGAAAGAATGTTCAATGTTCCATTAAATTGATTTACAATAGCTTAAAAATTTCCAAATTTTGAAAAACTATCTTTTCCTTAATTTTATATCTCATTGAATAGATATTTCTAGCCCACAAAATATCTATTTTGGTTATCTGTATTGATATTATTGAGTAAGGTTGGATAATGATGTTATACCCTCTAATTCATTTTTTGTAAATGTTAATACAAAAACTTGTATATTATAATTCCATTCATAATTAATAATATTGTCGGTATATTAATTGAAACATAAAATGTTGAATTTATATATTACATTGAATAAATTTTTTTTGGTCTTTATTATATATATTATATTCTACTCCAAAATCATTGAAGAGACCATAATGCAAATTAATGTTGTGTTAATGGCCATTTGAAAAAGAATTTATTTTTGTGTACAACAAATGTGAATTTTTGTTGGTTAAAGTTATATCCATTGAGAATTTTATCCTAGAAATGGGATATATATACAATGATTGGACATAGTGTTAATTTGATAATGGCACGTATAGAAATATGTGACAATAGTGTAAAGATTACCTTGACTTTCTTTCTAATAAATTTTATTTGGTAGAAACATCACATAATTCTTATCCATGTTAATAATACATATGTGGATGTGGGTAATGATTTATAAAAATCATTAGGAAAGGATAATAATAAATATATTAATAATAGAGACATAACGATAACATTTTCCACCTTATAGTCTACTGGGAAAGAATTTGTAAATTACAATAATGAATCATTAAAATTTTTGGGTTCCAAATATATGATAAAAGAAAACGTGTGTGGCCTATACCTTATCAATATTTAGTTAATATAAATACACCACGGAATATAACATCCAGTGAAATATCAAATTTGAAATGATTTACTTTTCTAAATGGAAAGAGGATCTTTTTGGAAGAATGGGGTATATATAGTAATTCTTCTCTATGATTTTCACACATGGGACATTCCAAGGAAAAATTTATAATATATGTTTTTATCATGTTATTAATATAGAAAGTATCAAAAAATTAATGTGTTTTTGACTGATATAAATATTATTAAAAAATATAGCGACGTTTATTTTTTTACTCATTACATGTCATGTATTATTCATAGATATTTAGATACATTTTCATTTTTTATTGTTGGTTACTATCAGATTTCCCTCATGTTCTCTTTTTTATTTGGAATTACATTAATTATAAATCTACATATGTGAACTAGAAGGTATGCTAATTGTGTTCTAGAAACCCAAAATGAAATTGTTTAGTGATAGGGACAAAATTATGACATATATGATATAGTTTATTATTTGATGCTATAGTTTGTAATACTATTCCTTAGAAATAATAATATATTCTATGTTTTCATCTAAATATATAGGAAATCTATGACCCCTTTTCCAAGGGTGAAAGGAATATAAAAATATTATAAAAATATTTTTTTAATCTTGTTTAAAATGAAGGTGATTATAACTATAAAAAAATATATTAATTGGTATATTCAGTATATCATCCTAATACATAAATAAGGAGGATTTATTTTTTAATTTTAAAAATTCCTAAATATAATATTATATACATATTATATTTTTTAATTGTTCTAGAAATATCATTTTGAATATAATCATATAAATACTAGGTATTTATTATATTATAAAATAATCATCTTTGTGATGGATTAATTTTTTGTTTATTATTATTTTACATAATTATTTTTTATATCACATTAATTTGATAAATATAATTTAATATTAATATTTATGTTATTCATCAAGGGAATATATAGTAGTTATGTAATTCCCATGGATTTGGGTTTAGTTCATAATGAATGTTTTTGTCTTATAGATCATCCATATGCTGTAAATGGGGAACTAAACCCCTCAATGATGTTAATAAATTTATAATGGATTAAAATTAATAATGAAATTATTTTCTTTTGTTACCTCTTCATATAGTTTTTTTTACAATATTGAAGATCTCTTGAAAATGATATTTTATTTTAATTATCACAATAAACTATAAATAATTTATCCTATGAAATTTCTTCTATTTGAGTGAATTTAATTTACTCTAATATAGTTTCATATTATTTTTATTATTATATTGTATCTTATTTACACACATAAAAAAGTGACTTAATTTTTATAACATATAATGGGATTTAATTTAAATTTTCCCCATGTAGAGTATGTGAGATGTTTTAGTATATTAGATTATGTTTTTTTGTAATAATATGTAAATTTATTTATAATAAAATAGGTGTTAATAATTTATAGTGTATTTAAATTTAGTATATTTATGACTCATTTCATGTATTCCTTATTTGAGAAGTCTGATATATGGTAAATGTTTTATACTATTTGATGTATTACATCATTAAATATGGATGTATTATAAAATATTATGACTCTTAGATAAATTAACGTCATAACATATAATTCAGGATGTTTTATAGTATTTTTTGGTATTGTTAAATCATTGGAATCAATTCTATGACAAATGTTTTTTATTTTTATTTTTTATAATGAATTCATTTGGGTTTTTAGTATAATATCCAAGATGAAATGATGATTGGATTCAACTTTTTATTTGATGGATATTGAATGTGTGGTGGTAGTAATGTATTAATGTTTATGGAATAGGGGATGTGATGGTTAATGGATGATTTTTATTGAACATATATATTTTTGAGAGACCAAAATGTGGGATGGTGTTTTTTTATAACTAAATTTTTTGAAGTCAATTCATGTATTCACTATATATATATAAATTTCTATGTTGTTAATGAATATTATGATGGTATTATCAAATGAAGTGTTGTTCTTTGACTTAATGTAGAATAAGTCTTATTCAGTAATATACCATCCCCCAATCTATGGATTCCTCAAATTATGGAAGATAGATCCATGTTTATATGGTTATATATATGTGATTAAAATGATTTTGTTATAATATAATTTATTTAGAATCATATATTGTTACTAAGTCCTTTTTCTACATTGATCATCAACGTTTATTATGAAATATTTTATGTTATACATTAAAAGTAATTTCAGTGGATAATTAAAATTCCATCACATCTGTAGAGTGGGAAGCCCTATTTTTTCATATAAATCGACAGGTTTATATTATGCTTGGTACGGAATGTTTTTTAATTATTTTGGTAATATTATAGTAATATAAATGGACATTCCACATATTTGGGGCCATACATTTTACCTTTTCATGTGAACGAATTCTTAATATTCTTCAAATATGATAATAATTTATATCTGAATGAATAAAATGATATTTTAATTGATCAAGAAATTCGTAATTGATTTGAAATATTTTCAATATATAATTTTTTAAATTTTTTATTATTATATTTTAAAATTTTCATTATTTAGAAAATATTTTAATAAACAGAATGAAAAAATTCAAATACAAAAAATTTTATCATCACTTTTAATAAAAATATATGAAAAATAAATGCACTGATATAAATAAATAAGATAGTTTATATATATTAAATTAAAAAATATATTAAATTCAACTAAATAAACATATTTTTTTTCGTAATTTTGGAAACGATATTTCATAAATCAAATCTGCAAAAAGGAATTGAATGATAATAAATAGTCAATAATGATTTACTAATATGTCAATATATTGACTAAATGTAGTTTGAATTACATTTATTCCCTGATACAATCATCACTATATATTTTTATTCATGTAGTGGAAAAACTCCACCAATATTATTATATACTCATAAATTTGATCCTCCACCATGTCAATCCAACATGATACCATTAATCTATGTGTTATAATATTTTGTTAATAAATAAATTCTCATGTTGTTATCATGTTTCTCATAATAAAAAAAATCAAATAATACATTAGTTTTTGAAATATGATTCATTCATTAATAGTTATTCTTCTGAATATTTCATTAATCTAGTTAACTCAAACATTTCAAGATAAAATTATCATCATGTAACTATTTTTAATACTATCATAAAATAACATTTTATAATTGATTACCCACATAAGAAAAATAAATCCATAACTATTCTCATAAAATTAACTATATTACAAGAAAAAATAGATTCTAAATCATTCCTACCATTTATAGTTCCACAAAATATTCCTACAAACTAATTTGTATGATTTCATTCTTTTTTAGAATGTAAATTACCCATAAATAAAAACATCATCATTTCAAAACTATATATTAAGTAACAAACCTACATTTTACTAATTCAATTTATATAATAAAAATATAATTTTATGTTATTTTTTAGTATAATATTTGATATTTTATTCACTACTTAATTATTATTTAATTAATTGAAAAATTAATATTATAGAATAATTATGAGAACAATAAATTAAATTAGAACAATGTGACATAGAAAATAAAATAAAATTAACATAATAGAAAAACATGGATTTGATAGATCCCATATAATAAAAACACTTTTGAGAAAATCAATATAAATGAAAAATATTAATATTACAAAAATAAGAATTTATATTAAATATATAAATACATAACATTAAGATAAAAAATTTGCTAATAATTAATTAATTAAAAATGATGTAGTTTTAGAAATTAGTGAACCCATATTATAACACAAACACAATTTCGTAGTCTATTTCTCTTAAATAAATTCTATTCATTAGATGTTATATAATGTATTAAGCACTATGTCTCTATAGAGATATTGATCTTTAATTTACCACTTCTTCATTTTGAAATTTGAAAAACGAACATACACGGTTGTGATAAAGGTGATTTTCTGATTCTAATAGAATCATGTTAATTTTCGGTTAATATTTGCATACCTTTATGATTTGTAACATTCACTTAAGAATAACATCCTACCCTTAGAAATAGCAATATGACCCTTATAAATGGAAACCTATCGAATTAACGTGTAATGTAAATTTAGGCACATTAAAAATGAAGATGAATATTTTCTATATCTATATTTTTTTGATTAAATTTTGATATTAAATAAAAGTAAAAATTTTCAAATTTTGAAAATTATTTTTGAAAAATGGAGTTCATTATTGGATTTTACATGTCAAAAAATAGTTAAGGTAATTTTTAGAGATATTTCTGAAATACTTCAACTTCTGTTAATAGTAAAATTCATTAATTTTACTTCTAAATACATTTTAATTTAAATCCACTATTACTAGAATTGTTAATGGATTAAGAACCCAAATCATGAACTCACATCCAATTATTACTATTCTATGTCCTGGAATCTGTGACCAACTAAACCCATAATGTATTTTGGAAGGAACGACAATCTTTAATATGAATTATAATTTTGGTTGCAATAATGAATGTCAAATAAAACAAAAATGGCAGAAAAATGTAAAAAGAATATTTTATTTGTCAATAAATTAAAACGTTCATTTTTATTAAGGATTTCGGGTGATCATTCATATTTTAATAAAAACATTTATATTGTCATTATGTATTTCAAATGTTTAAAAATTATATAAATTTTCTTAATGTTATATCAATGGTTAAATAATGAAATGG
Source organism: Viscum album (assembly GCA_963277665.1). Classification (NCBI taxonomy): domain Eukaryota; kingdom Viridiplantae; phylum Streptophyta; class Magnoliopsida; order Santalales; family Viscaceae; genus Viscum; species Viscum album. The sequence goes on from OY728143.1 coordinate 223,519,740, forward strand.
TTTTAATAGATTTTTTATTTTATATTTTGAAACTATACCATTTTAAAACTAAAAATTAAAACAATCATAAGTAAATAATTAAATATTTATTTTTCATTATCTATGAAACGAAATTTTTTTATAGAGAAATTAGTATTTAAGTTCTGTTATCTTAAATATATGTATTTAATAGATATTTGTATAAAAAAATTTGTGTGTACCCCATCTAACTGAGGATAGCCTTTTTGGAAAAGCCCTCAAGATTAGTAGGCATCTCAATTAAGAAACCAATGTCAGGCCTAACCAGAGAACATGCATTGTGCATGAAGAGCACACACAATACCTATGTATTGGGCCTGGTGATGTGAATGGAGGGAGAGAGCAAGGTCACATACCAATGCGGATAAGGGTTGGCCATGGACCAGGAGTGGAAGTCCCACGTATAAGGATCGCATTGTGTGTCTTAGTGTCATTGGAGAGAGGCAATGACATTGAGTTATTTAAGGTAGTCACGAAAACGTGAAGGTATCAATGTGGGATGAAAATATTTCTAGGAAACACAATCAGAGTTGTTTAATCTAGCTGTGTGAGTTCATCGTCATCTGAACCAGTAAAGCCTTCAAATGCAATTTTCATGGTTTCATCGCATTGTTTTTTTAAGATATTAGATTGGGAGGCGCTGGATTACAAACACTCAACCATTTTAAAAAACACGGATCCCACATGGATTTCTAATAAGAACCTGAAACAATATCATCTGTTCATCTATTTTAGAACCACAACAACCATAGTAGTTGTTTGATCAGACTCGATCTATTGTATTTTTCCATCTCTTTCCTCATCTTATTCCATTATTATTCTTATTCCATGCACTACAGTAGTTGATGTCACACTCTCCTCCATTATTTCTTCCTCATCCCCTGAGTCCTCCCATCACTCTTCCTGGACCCTGTTATTTCATTCTATCCACAAGGCTTCCATAGATGCATTATTTTAATTCAGACCCTCTAGTGTATCTTGAATTTTTTCCAAAATATATATATATATATTATCAATTACTGATTTATTCAGGCTCTAATATCATTATGGTTTTTGATCATGTTGGTAATAGTTATATTTGTGTTGTTTCTGGTTTTCATAAATTATTTTATAATTTAATCCATATTATATATATATTATATATCCCCACTTTTCACGCATAACTCTACAGGTTTTCCACATCCCAACTCTCAATAAATTTCTAATCGTCTCAACCTCACCCATGATGTCATGTAGGAGTTAATTTAGACTCATTTCTTTTATGCATAACACTTATATACACTTATGTTTATATACTGTTTTATATAATTTTAAAATTCTAATTTATTTTTGGTTTTTCATGTGATAATTATCAAAATTTAACTGATGTTTTAAATTTATATAATAGTTTTAATGGTTATCAAATATTTATTTTAGATTTCAAAAATCATACATAAATATATTTATATATAGATTTTAATCCTAATTTGATTTAGTTTTTGGTAAAATTTTTACTAGTTATTAAATAATGTTTTCGATGTATATAATATATTTAATAATACATCATATTTTGTTTTAGTTATGAAAATCCTATATATACATTTTGTGAATATACAGTTTTATAGAACATTCAACCATAAAACTACATTAGGTTTTCTAGATGTTGATTACTAGTATTTAATTAATGTTTATGATGCTTATAAAACATGAAACTGTTTTCTAAGTGATGGCGTTGAAATTTTTTAATCACATATATTTATATTTTTATATATGGATTTTTATAAATGGTAGTCTCAATATATTATAAGGATGAACATTTATTTTAAATATATTTTTTCCCTACCAACATATTTAATAAGACGAATCTATTGATTCTGTATGTGTTTATAAAGACCAAGATATATATATATATATGTGTGTGTGTGTGTGTGTATTTACAAGTTCATGAATATAATTCAATCACATTTTCATTGAAACTAGTTTTAACTGTATGAAATTTTCTATGATTTTATTTTAACTAATTTGTGCATTTTTTTAGATCAAAAATAAAATTTATGATTTTTCATAAATATATATGTATAATGAAAATTATAATCATCTTTTTAAAGGTTTTACATTTTCATGAAAATCCGTGAATTTAATGTTTTCAATTACATGGCCTAATTGTATGTGTTATCATGAATTCTAGTTTATGATGGAAATCAATAACAAATCCATGTAATGTTATTCTGTTCCCAAATAATTAAAATTGATCATCACCTTTTCTTATAATTACCATTTCATGCATCGATCAAAAATTATAATTTGAGGAATTTTTTTGGAATTACCAATGTTTAAAAGATATACATATACATGCATAAACACATATAGTGATGTTTGTTGTTTATTATTCTATAGATCATCAATATTCCACATGAAATAAATTTTTTACATTTACAAATATTGTAATATAATTCATAATGAATATTACACAATAAATAATATTAATTTTTACATTTTGTGATTCAATTTTTTGACACTCTTATTTATTTATGTATGGTTTAAATATGAATTGTAATAATTTTAAATTCAAAAACATGTATTTTTTTATATAAATTGTTTCATTCAAGAAACAAGGGTTTGGAATTTAAGGGTGGTTATTTGAATTGACATTCCTAAATAGTCTATTATTTTATGTGCACTAGTTATCATCACAAGTGTAAAATCATGTTTTCTTCTCAATACATGTCATTTATAAAATTGACATAGCCATATCCTAAAGTATAACTGACAAATAACACAATTATTTAATTGATGTTTATATTTATTGAATGATTCTCTTTATTTATGTATATCAATAGTAATTTCAAATAATAGAATTTATAACATATGATAACTTATGGATTATGAATTCAATTATTCATAGTGGTGTAGGTATCATTGAATAAAAGACATAAATTAATTCTTCATTGTGTTATGGGATACATTGAATAAAAGACATAATTTAATTATTCAAATTGGTATGGGACACATTGAATAAAAAAAATTATTTACTTATTCAATGTTGTGTGGGACTCTTTGAATAAAAGGAATTTTAGTCATATAAAGAATATCGAGGGCTTATTATGTGATTAGTGACGCCCTCTATAACCTCTCTATGCATTGGTAGGTCTAATGAAACAAACTTCGTCATGGAATGAGGCCTTGATAGTATGATTATGTATATTCTTAGCATGAGGCATTGATAGAATTTTATGATTGTCCTTCATTATGAATTCCCGCATTATGTGCTTTGAATTTAACACACCATTTGAATATTCAACTAATATTGTATCCTTGATTATGAATATTTTTCTAATAATTATTGTAATAAATTTAAATGGCATAATGATGTATGTACATAGAAAATAATTTATTAAGGATGTTCATCATCTATATCCAGAAAGTTAATATAAATGTTCTAAATTCAATAATCATTTCATGAATTTAATATTTTATGATAATTGATTTATAAAAATTTATCATGGTAAATTCTAATAATTAATAATTTCATTTGATAATTTATACCTTCACCCTTACATCTCACCCTTAATTTTGTTTGATTATGACCTATCTTATATGTATAATTCCATGCATTTATTTTCAAGTATGCATCTTCCAGAATGTGTTTTATTGGTTTCCTTCAAATAAATTTATAAATTCTTGTGATTGAGATGTCCCAATTATTTTTTTCTATTATCATTTTTTAATTGATGACGATGTGATAATATAAATGACGTTTTATTTTAAGAATAGGTTTTATGTATGCATAATTATTTTAAAGGGATGTTTTAATAAAGAATATTTTATTTATTATTTCTATATCCCCTTAGTGGCCATTCATGTGATCATCCTACATTTTTAATTAATTTTTAGAAGATTTGTAGATTTTAAAACTTCGAGATATTCTTTCTGGTGGAATCACTATAGTGTATATCTCATATAGTTTTGATTAAATGTATCTATTATATCTGGTTTTACAGAACACACACTAAAAAGATACTTTGGTATGAGATGTGATGTGTAATTTAATTAGACACTATTAAAAAGAAAATTACACACCATGTTTTATGCACTAGCTCTAGGACTATGGAATCAGAGTGTTGTAGTATGTATCAAGGTAATGGTGAAGACTATTCTAGAAAATTGGAACTTAACAAAAAATATATCTATGCTTTGTCGAGTATAAATTATCTTAAAATATTAATTAAAAAGATGATAGAACACCTACATATATTTTTCCTCTTCATACTAAGGAAAAATAAAATATATTTATAAAATCATATTTAGAAGAATTTTACCCCTTCAGACACATTTATTTGACCTAAAACCATTTTTAATACATATCTATCACTCCTTGTATATTACACCTTCATCAAAGATCTTACTTGTTTTATTTCTTCATGGTGCTTTCCCAACACCCATTCTCTGCATTTCGAGGAAAGTACATTGTGGGCCTCTTTAAATTATACACCCTAGGTGATAGTTTCTTATCCTGCTGGGATTTCAAACAAGCATCATGTGAGGGTGACCTCCATGTGTTATATTGATGTATAATCTTGTCTTACGGTCCATATTGTTGATTTAGAGACATTAAAATTCAAGGGTTCAAGCATTTTCATTCTTTTTTACATACATGAAGTCCATAATAATGTCTCCCAACATTATAACCCTCCAGACACTCTCTAAATATACTATATTTGGATACATGAGTTTGACCCTAGTTTCCCGTGAAACATTCATTCTAAAGAAATCATTGAATTTGAAACCATATTGAAAATTTATTTAATCGAAAAGAACATATAAAATCAATGACATTGATGGAACTGGTGAATGTATAAATAAAATTCGATTTTCATTCAATTATTTTAAGTAAATAAATATAAAAAAATGTTTTGTAGAGACATAAAAGGTGATTTATATGGATTGCAGTTGCGGAAGCCTAAGAGTACAATATAATTGCAAGGGCACAATTCCATTAAGAGGGATAATGTGAATCCACAAACCCATAATTTATTTTAAAATGAATGAAATTTTTCTTTTAATGTGAATTATTTTTCTTCCAATAATGAATCTCAAATCAAAAGAAATAAATACAAATGTTATGAAAAGATAAAATGTTATTTATTGAATCACTAAAACATTACTTTGTATAAACATTTTTAGGAAACTTTAGGTATTTTTAGAAAAACATTTATAATGTCAGCATGTATTTAAATTTTTTTAAATTACGTTAAAAATTTATAATCTTATATAATTGGTTAAATAATGGCATGTTTTTAATGGAGGTTGTATTTTATATATCCAATATATAATTTTTTAAAACAGAAAATGAAAAAAATATATGAAAAAATGTCATTTATGGTTTTGATTAACTAAGAGAAAGAATGTTTTTATATAGGGAAATTAGTATATTTGTCATTTTTTATTAAATATATGTATTTACTAAATTTATTTATATAATATTGGGTGAGTACCCCATCTGACTAGGGACAGTCTTCTAGTTTAAACCCTTATGATTAGTGGGCATCTCACATAGGTAATCAAAGTCAGTCCTAAGATATGTGCATGAATATTACATGATCACGACATGCATGACCCGTGTATAGGTCCTAGTCAGGTGTAAGAAAAGGGTCATCCAGCTTGCGCAGCAGCGCAAATGAGGGTGGGCCATGGCCTACAGGTGGAGACCATACATATAATGACCCATAATATGGGTGTTTTGTCATTTGAGAAAAGGCCGCAACATCGAGTTATTTAAGGCTCTCCACAAACCATGAAGGATTCAATGTGGGATGATAATGTTTTTGGGAAACATAATCAGAACCATCTGATCTCACTACACGAGATCCTCACCATCCAATGTAGTATATCCTTTGAAAACTTATCATCACGGTTTAATCTCCATGATTTTTAGATCCATTATATAGGTAGGTATAGGATCTCAACCTCTATGCCGTTTTAAAACATGAGGATCCTCGTGGATGTCTAATCAAAGACACAAAACAATTGGGTATGTTCATCTATTTTAAAACCACATTACCCACAATAGACATCCGATCTAACTCTGTCGATTATAGTCACCCATTTTTTTCCTCTTCCTATTCCCTTATACTTATTCTTCCTCAAGATACACCTATTGACAACGCACTCTCCTCCTTTTTTTCCCTGTTCCCATGAGTCCCCCCAACACTTTACAATGACCCAAATGTTTCACCTTTTCCAAAGGCTACCTTGGATGCATTGTTTAACTGAAACCCCAATATGTGTATCATGTATTTTTTCCTAATATATATATATATATATAATTAATGAATGATTATTTCATGGTCTACACTATTTACAGTTTTTTTTCTTATCAGTAATAGCAAGATTCAAGTTGATTCCATTTTTTGTTTATATTTTAAATTGAAATTGAACTATATAAATTTTGATATATACAGTTTATTATACCCACTTTGCACACATAACCCTATGGGTTTTCCTGCAACCAACTATCCTTTGACTTCTGCTCGGATCAGCCACACCATTGATGTCGATTATGGGATAATTAATCCTTGTTTATGATAAGGAAAACACTTATATACACTTTTGTGTATACAAATTTTTATGTAATATTTAAATACTAATCAGTTTTTTATTTTTTTCAAGTGACAATTAACAATATTGAACTAATTTTTATATTTATTATAAAACATTTAATGGTATTCTAGTAGTTGTGTCTGATATTTGTAAACTCATACACACAGATATATATATATATATATATATATGTATATTTTAATCTTAATCTGATTTACATTTTCTTATAATTATTTATAGTGATTGAATAATAATTTTAAATTATATGATACTTGTGATAATTTATCAAACATTGTTTTAGTTATGATAATACTATATATACTCATTGTGTATATACCGTTTCATACAACTTTTAATCCTAAACTACATTAATTTTTTTAAATGTTGATTACTAGTATTTAATTTCTATTAATGACATGTTTAAAAATTTCATTTTTATTATATGTGATGTTTTTAGAATTTTATAAACCCCTATAATTATCTATTAATTTACATTTTTGTATTAATTTTACAATCAACTTATTTTAAGGATTCACAATCATTTAAAAAAGAGTGTTCCAGAACAAAATTATTTTACATGAGAAATCTTTTGATTCTTTATGTGTTTAGGAAAAACCAATATATATATATATATATATTTGTGTCTATGTATGTACATAAGTATGTACAATTTCATTAATAGAAGTCAAACTTGTTTTAATTAAATGACGTTTTAATGGTAATTTCATTGCTATGATTTTTGGTATTGGAAGTTGTATAATTATTGGAATCGAAAATAAAATTTACTCTTTCGCATAAATACGTTTTTATAAACATATATTCACTCAAATTTTTACATTTTTTAAATACATATGTCAATACATGAATTTATATTTTTCATTTACATTGAATAATAGTATGTGTGATCATTAATACTATTTTATGATGGAAACCAATAACAAAACCATTTTTTGTTATTGTGTGACCTAATTTATAAATGGGATCATCCAATTGTTATTACAATTAACATTACATGCAGGCATCTCAATTTATAATTTTATGATAAATTGTTTTAATTATCATTGTTTAAAACATATACATATAAATGCATAAACACATATAGGGAAGTGTGTGGTTAATTGTTCACTTAAGTATCTATAACCCACATGAAAAGAATATTTGCATTAATAAATATTATATTTTAATTAATGATGAATCTTCCACAATAAATACAATTAATTATAAATGATAATTATTTTTTTACACTCTTCATTATTAGTGTATAATTTAGAATTTAAGAAAAAGTATATTAAATACAACAACTTTGATTTTTTTTATAAAAAATTATAACTTTCAATAAACAAGGGTTTTGAATTTAAGAGTCATTATTTAATTTGATATAACTAAAAAATATATTATTATATGTTCTCCACTTATCTTCATATGCTTAAATTAATGTTTCCTTGTCCAAGAATGTCATTAAAAAATATGATATAGCCATATCATAATGTATAATTGACAAACCATGAAATTCATGGATTGAATTTTATATGAATTGTATGATTCATATAATTTATCAATATGAAATGTCATTGAAAAAAATGTAATATAATTCTTATGATTACAAATGATTTTAGAATTTAATTGTTCGATGTAATGTGGGACAGTTTGAATAAGAGAAATAATTTATTTATTCAATGTGGAATGGGACAGATTGAATAAATGACATAATTTAGTTATTCGATGTTGTAAGAGACACTTTGAATACAAGGCATAATTTAATTATTCAATGTGGTATTGAAAACATTAAATAAATGACACATTTTTCATATATGGATTGAATATGACCTAGTAGGACACGGGTAAAGCCCTCTATATCATCTTGGTGCACCAGTGTGTCTCATGAGGAAAACTAGGTCTAGTCACGAGGCCTTGACATAATGATTATCTATGGTATTGGCATGAGGCCATGACATAATGTTATGATTTTCTTGAATTATCCATTCCTTAATTATTAACATAGTATTTAAGAAACCATGTGAATATTTGACTAGTAAAATATCCTTGGATAATATTAATTTAATTATTATTATGGTAATAAATTCACATTGAATAATGATGTATGTACATATCAAATCATTTATAATGGATGTTTAGCGTCTATTTTCATTAAATTAATACAAATGCTAGAAATTCGTCTATCATTTTATGAATTGAATTTTATATGATAAGTGACATATGATATTTATTATTGTGAAATTATGAGCATGTATTGTTTCATGGGAAAAAAGTTTCATACACCCGCGCATGTAACCCTTAATTTTGTTTGATGAACTCTTTAATTATATGTAGGATTCCATGCATTTAAGTTCATGATTTCATATTCTGAAATGTGTTTTATTGGTAGAAATTAAATAAATATATAAATTCTTATGTATGAGATATACATAAAACTGTTTGTAGTAACCTTTAAAAATTTATGCTGATGTTATAAAATAAATTATTTATTCTTTTTTAAAAATGTTCTATGGATTTATAATTATTTTAAAACGGTGTTTTAAAAATGTTTTTATTGATTATTTTTAAAAACCTTTACTACGAATTTATGTGCTCACCCAATGTTTTAGATTTATTTTTACCAGAGTAGTTGATTTTTCAGTTTTGATTTGTTATTTTTTGTGGAAAAACTATGGAGTTTATCTCGTACAATTTTGAAGAAATGTATTTGTCGTATACGGTTTTCTTGAACCAAGACAAAGAAGATCCTTTGTGATGAGATGTAATTTGTAATTTTATTAGAATATTTTTATTAAAAAATAGACCATGTTTTAGGAACCGAATCTATGTGTCTAGGGTCAGGGTATTACAGAATCCTACTATTAATTTTCTTGTAGAGAAATAATGAATTAATGAATTTAATATTATGAAAACCATCCTCCCATCCACTATATAAACCACCATCACCATGTTCCTCCCACACCTCCCATGCTTTGATCCATACATATGATATTTCAAATACAATTACCAATCCATTATCCCATATCCATGACCTTTTAGTCTCACCAAGAGGCCAAAAGTAAAGACCTTATTGTGATTCTTAAGGAGGAGTAATCATGAGGTGAACCTATCGCCCTTTTCATTCAACTTCTTCTCAAAGATCCATTATTTTGTTTATCGCTCCTCACTGATCCACATAGAAATAATATTTTATAATAGTACCATAAATGTAAAAGAATTTTAATATTCTGATGGAACATTTCATCATCATCTCTCTTTTCCTACTCTTCATACACTAAAATTGAAAATATCGTCTGATGTGTGTAAATATATCACATTCAAGGATGACATATTATAAATTTATATTACAATCATCATGATTGGTCATGAAACGTTTGTAATAGTTGAAAAATGTAATTATATATAAATATATTATCTTATTCAATGTTCTATATTCTTTACTAAATAAATATATAAAATAATAATACAATAGAAGTTCATTTCGCAAAAAACCGCCAAGTTATTCAAAGTTGATATCATTAAATTTTATCTAAAAATTCATCTTCATGGTATATAAAAAAAAATTATTAGATCTTGTATATTGATAATTTAATTAACAATGTATATCAACAATTCTGGATCTTAAAAAACATTTCAAATAAACATCGATTAATTAATAAAAGTAAACCGATTCTAAAAATTATGATAGAAATGATTCTCAAAAAATATTGTTGAACCTATTAAATCCATAAAAAAGTAAATGGTTAAACCTAATAAGGTTATAATAAATAAATTTCATTTATAATTTGATATGGAGTTATTAATTATTAAAGGTATATATGACTATTCAGGTCATTAAGATCAATCAAGAACACCTTCGGTCGTAATGTAAGGGGTTTCCCGTCTCACATTTATTTCCATGATGTTTACATTGTTCGCCAAATATTTCTTCTCTGTAGTGTATTTTTTATGGAATTTGATATATAATATCTTGATTCAATATATATTCCTGCAACTAATTTATATTAACTAGAATGATTTCAAATTTGTAATGGATTATTCATCATTTTCCATTGTATTGTGATTTACCTGGTATTTTGCACCAAATAATTCTTAGGTGGTGTAGATACATCCCATTTTAGATAATTTTTCATTTATAATTGTAAATATATTATATATACATGATCTGGATTTAGGGATATTATTATTTTCATATGTCGGGCACTGTTTTACATATGTTGTCTATTTGGAATGTTGTTTTAACTATGGAACTATTTATGAATTTGTATCCCCTACTCTAGAAGGATATTGAAAAGGAATATTGCATCATTATTAAATATATGTATGAATAAGTATTTGTATAAGTAGTGATGATTGGGGTAGCTATATCCCCTCAATGCATCACCAGGTCCCATGATACCAATCACATTACGACAAACCGTTCGAGTTTGCTTCCAAAACAAAATTATAAAGGTTTCAATGCTCATTCTAAAACTATCTTGACAGTATAGTGGTATCATCTTCATTATACATGATTTCCAATTTATAATCATTCTCCTTATTCACTATCAGTTATTACTATACTAGTGTTTTTAACTATTAAAAAATATATGGATGTAGTTTCATTCTTAGTTTGTTAATGGAGTGTGTTTTTCATTTATTCACCATACCACATTGAATATTCCAATTAAATTATTATTAAATTATTGTTGTTTAATTATTATAATATTTTTATCCTTTACTAATCATTTTAGATTACCACTTTCATTTTTTTACCTTTAACTGGTTATGATGAGGATATCGTTTGTTGGTTTTTCATGGATACAGTTTATTATTCATTGTAATGTATTGTATTTTTTTACCTTTACCAATGTAATATGTGTTATATGTATGTATCTAGATTCTTCAATACATATAATATGACTATTACTTCATGATTTCAATCCGTTTAATCATTATAATTTAATATGTAATGCACGAGATCATGGTTTCTAGTGTAGGGGAATTAACGTTAATATCAGTTGAAGTTTATTATAAAATAAGGAATCTAGCTTCGAATATTTTGATTAGGGAGAAAAGACCTAAGATATTCTATGAGGGAAAGAATACATGAACGTACACTAATTTTGGTAGGGAATATATTAGTTGTATTTTATAGAAAATATATCCTTGGGTAGATACAAAAAATTAGAGGTGGTTCATTCATAGATGTATCTAGGTGTAAAAACTGAAAATAGCTCTTTGAGAAAGAATCGAAAGGGAACTGGTTGACGAAAATGGGCATTGCTGCACTATTAGTTTAACACACATGGGGGACATTCTCTTTAGATTTATAATTTTCATTACTAGTCATTATGATGTATTTTAAAGAATATTTTTCCTTAGAGAAACCTTTTTTATGATATTCTCTATGAATTGAGTTTCAAATTACTCTATATAATGTCTTATTTGAGATTATAAATTATGATTCATAAAATATCTTTTTTCCATTGTTTAGAAATAGAGCCTAATGGAATAAGGGGAATCAATAGTAATGGATAATGTAGGGATTTCTCCACTGATCAAGGCAACACATTCAATGTTGGAGAAGATCAGATCATGAACTTATCGGAAAAACATACTCAGACATTGATGAATAACCATGCTACACCTGTGTTGGATTGTTTCATGAATCAAAATCCCCAATCATTCAGTGGGACTACTAATCAATTGGTAGCTAAGTAGTGTATCGTGTACCTTGAAATGATATTCATAGAATTATAATGAAATGAAAATGAGAATGTAGTGCTGGAAGTATGTTGTCTCAAGGGAGATGTTGATCAATAGTGGTCCTTAATCCAGAATAGGATAGAGGAAGACTAAATATAACATATGTAATGGTGGAATTTTAAGGAATATTATTTGATAAATTTTTCCCTTAAGATAAATTAACTATAATGAATAGAAATTATTATCTTAAACCAAATAGAAGAAGATAGAGTTTCATAGTATGATTATACCTCCACAAGACTAGCCAGGATTTCCATAGATTAAAAATTTGAATCTAAAGACATTAATAACCATTTGATTAAATTAATTAAGCCATGTCATCTAAGGGAACTATATTCTCAAACATTTTCATCATACGATTAAATTTTATTATATTATTTAAAAATAAAGAAGTAATTATCTAGATCTAATGTGTTCAAGGGAATCCAAGTTAAGAATAAATATTTTGAAAACCTTGGAAAAGGTAATGCGCCAAAAATAAAAATGGAATTAATCAATGTCTATTATGTGAGAATTGTGGGAAAAATATTCCTGGGAAATGCATGAAAGCCATGGGATATTGCATTAATTGTGGAGAAAAGGGTCAAAATATAATGAAATCTAGGGGAAGAGAAATTTCAATGATGTTCCGTGATACAATTGTAGATAGATTGGATTCTATGCAAATGGGTTCCCTACACATCATGGAAACATGACCCGAAAATGGTAATGAGGGAAATGAGAATAATATAAGATTACAACTATGGATGTTGAATTTCCAAATGATATGGTTTCTGGTACATTAATTGTTTCCTTATACACATCCAATTATTTATTTTATTTTGGATCATCACATTGATCTATATCTTCCAGGTTTTCTACAAAAATTAGATGTGTACAATTTATTTTATAAAAGTATAGATTTTCAAAAAACCTATTTGATGTATAATTGAAACTAATATGTGTCGATCAGTACCTCTCCTGAAACATAAATTTGAATTTCTTTCTAAACTTATCATCATAACAATTATTGACTATGTTATAATTCTCTGTATAAATTGGTGTTTAAATAATGATGATAATATCTATTTCAAGATGAAGAATGTTACAAATTTTTAGAGTGATGTGGAATCCCTTGTCTTTAGAGGAGAAAACTCCCCATAATTTTCTTATCTAGATCCAGACCTAGTTTCTCATTTATTAAATTTTTTGAAATAAAAAGAACACAATATATATGGGAGAAGAAATAAATAATCAAATTGATGAAGTACCTATTGTGAAAGAATACATTGATTTATATCCAATTTATTTCCATTTAAATCCTCCAATTTGAGATGTTGAGTTATCTATCGATTTATTTCATGGTGTATGACCTTTATCAAAGACTCTATATAGAATGGCCACTATGGAATTAGTTGAGATAAATAAACTATTTGAGGAATTTAGTGATAAAGTGTTTATTTTTCTTATTGTATCTCCTTGGGAAGCCCCTATATATTTTTTCAAATAGAAATATAGATCCATGAGGTGATGTATAAATTATAGGGAAATCAATGCTATTACAATAAATAGAAAGTATCATATTCCATGCATTGATGATTTATTTGACTAGAATCATGGAGGGAAATATTTTTTGAAGATTGACCATTTATATGGAAATCGTCATCTAGGTGTGTGTAAGGAAGATATCTGTAAGATGGCATTTCAATCTAGGTACGTGAAATATGAGTTAACATTAATTCCATTGGGACTAAATAATTCATACTCTATTTATTGGATCTAATGAATAGAGAATTTAAGGAATATCATGGTATCATTGTTGTGGAATTTATTAATGAAAATCTAGTATACTCGAATACCTACAAAGACCGTTATAATTACTTACACAAAATTATTGAAACACTTATAAGAAATTATTAAATATGAGAAGTTTATCAAGTGTGAATTTTGGCTTCAATAGGTTTCTTTTATTAGCCATATTTTCTATAAAGATGGAATCATGGTTGAACCTATGAAGAAAAATGCAAGCCAATAATTTCCCACATCAATGAATATAACTAATGTATATAGTGTTATTATATTAGCAGGTTACTGTTGGTATTTCGTTCAGAATTTCTCTATACTAGCTAGCTAGCTAAACAAGATCACATGAAAAGGGGTCATGTTTTTTTGATGAGTGAATGTAAAGTGTTATTTGGAGAATATAATATAATATTGGATAAATCTATATATTTTACTCTTCCATCAAGAATTTATGGATTTATAATATATATTGATTCATCAATTAATGGAATAGGTTTTTTCTATACTAAAAAATGATAAAGTTATTGCTTATGATTCAAAGAATTTTAAGACTCAAGATAAAAATTATCTAACTCCCAATTTTGAGTTCGCATCCAAAATCATTGATCCAAAAATATAGAGCCATTATCTATGTGGTGAAATGTGTGAGATATAAATGGATCACAAAAGAGTGAAATACATTTTTTACACAGAAAGAACACAACATGTTGAAAAGGAGATGGATAAATTTATTCAATGATTATTATTTTTCTATACAATACTACCCATGAATGTCAAATCTGGTGGAATAATCCTTAAGTAGGAATAATCATAGACTTTTGACCAAAATGAGGACTGACATAGATCCTATATTCATGGATATATTAATGATGGTTTGAGTTTTCTTATGTAATGGTAAACGTCATTACTCCTTAAAATGATTTCTAAACCATGCATCCCATAGAAGATAAAAAGAACACATTCTGAATATGAGATCCTTCAATAGAAAATTAATGCCATTATGGAATGATGTTTGGTAGACATTCTGTTTGATGATGGAGTTATGAAATTTGAAAAGTTGTTATGTGTTATTTCAATACCTAATCAAAAAAGGGAACTATTCGATGATTCTCATAGATCAAATTTATTTATACACTCTATTTGCACAAATATGTATATTGATCTGAAGGAATATTTTTGGTGGGATAATATGAAGCAATACATTGATGACTATCTATAAAGGTATCTAGTTTTTAAACAAGTGAAGGCTAAAAGACAATATACAAAATTATTCATACAACATCTTCCTATTCTTATGTGTATTTGGGTTGACATTATTATGGTTTTTATAACTGGACTACCGAGGACACTAGAACGAATGATGTAATATGGGTAATTGTTTGTTGTATGACACAGTCATAACATTTCTTTACTATAAGAGATGTCTTACCACTTGATAACTTGGAAATAATATATATTAATGATTTTTAAGATGTAATGGGGCAAATCTATCTGTTGTGTCTAATTGAGATCCCCAGTTCACTTCAAAATTATCGAAAAATCACCAGAAGGCATTCAATACTGAGCATTATATGATTACTTCTTATCACCCCAACACTTATTGGGACTCTTTAAGGATTATTCAAACACTATAAGACTTGTTGAGAACCTGATTTCAGGACTTTAAAGGTATGTGTGATAAATAAATGCTTTTAGTTGATTTTTCAAACAATATTAGTTTCCATTATAACATAATAATGGCTCAATATGAAGCATTATTTGGAAAAAGGTGTCGAACTAAAACTTCTTCGGATGTGGTTGGATAGAGGAAACATATGGGAAAAGAACATATCAAAGTGAAAATGAAAAATGTAAATAAAATTCATGCTCATGTTAATGATGACAAATACTAGAAAAAGTGTTATGATGAATACTAGTGAAAGGATTTTTTTTTTAATTTCAAGCAGGAGATCCAATCATTCTAAAATTATATCTATGGAAGTGTGTCTTATGGTTTGGTATGAAAGGGAAACTGATTCCCATGTACATCAAAAAGATTGAAATTTGGGAATTGATCGAAGTATCCACTTACCAGTTTTAAATGAAACCAATTCTCTCCAATGAACATGATCTGTTCCACATGTCATTGATATTGAAATACATGTTGGAACCAATGCATATACTCACCAATGAAGAAATAGTGTCAGAAACATATTTGTCTTACTATGAAGAGCATATCATTTTTCTTAACACACTAGAGAATTTATTTAAAAATCACCTGAATCATCTGTTAAAGTCACTTTTGATGAACTGTATGATGGAGGAAGAAACATAGGAACTGGAGGATATTAAGAATAAGAAAATACCCCATATTTTTATGGGGATATAAATGAAAAATTTCTCGGATGAATTTTTCAATTGAAGGAATAATAAAACACCCAAAACATTTAATGTTATGTTTCTCTTAAATAAATTTTATTCATTAGATACCCTATATTGAAGGACGATTTTCATCTTGGGGAAACAACACATGGTTAATTATTGGATGAAGACAAAAACTTGTCATTAAACATAAATTTTCCACTTCAGCATTTGGAATTTAAAAAACTAACATACACAATTGCGATTAGGGTGATATTTGGAGTTTGATAGAATCACGTTAATTTTTCATGAATAATAACTTATCGATATGTATAGTAACATACCCTTATAAATTGTAACCTAACATTATAAATATTAAAACAACCATTATGAATGGTAACCTTACTAATAAAAGTGTAAATAATATTATGACACCATAAAAATGGATATTAATATTTTAAGTATTTGTATTTTTCGATTAAATGATGATATTACTTAAAAAATAAAATTCTAATATTTGGGAAATAAATTCAATTTTTTTCATTATTGTATTTTAAACTTTATAAAATTGTTAGGGAGAAGTTTTTATATTTTTATGATTTATGTGAATATTTTAAATATTAAAATACATTAATTTACTATATAAATTCCTTATAATTTAAATCCAATATTCATTGAGTCATGAGTTATGTAAGAACAGAAATCTAAATTTCCCATGCACATATAACAATTTTAGTTTACATAACTCTCACTATTTATTATCCTGTAGAGTAATAATAAATTGGTGAATATAATATTTAGAAAACCCTCCTCCTCTCCACTATGTAAAACACACCTCACCCCCTCTTCCTCCCACACCAATCAATATTTGAGCCTTAAAAAAGATCTACTAAATACACATACCAATAACTCCTCCATTTCTAAGAGATAATAGTCTCACAAAAAGGGAAAAAAGGCCATAAAGATATTTCAAGGAGGAGTACTCAAGAGGTGAACCTCTCTTCCTTTTTCATTCAACCTTTTTTACAAGTTTCATTCATTTATTTATCTCTTCTCACCTCACAGCATAAAAATTATCCGATAATTATATTTCCCTAAATGAAATATAATTTTATAATTATAAAGGAATATTTCATCATCATCTCTCTTTCCCCCCTCCTCTTATACTAAATATGAACATACCACCCGATATGTGTTAATTTATCACATTCCAGGATTAATGTTATTCCATTTCTATTAATATCATCAAGAATTTTCATGTAACATTTTAAACGGTTGAATAAGATCATTATATATGTATTTTATCATATTAAATGTTATTATATGCATTCAAACTTAGGATATAATATTATAATATAAAAAAAGTTCATTTTTCATAAAACAACAATGTTAATCCAAGCATTTATCATTAACTATTACATAATGAGACATCCTCATGGTATATAACCAAAATCATTATAAATTCATTTATATATATATAAATTATTTTATAATATGTATTAATAATTTTGGATGTCTAACCAAATTCCAAACCATCTTCAATTCATGAATACAAGTTAACTGATCATTAAATCAATGGTAGAAAATGCTTCCAATTTAATAAAACTGAACCTCTTAAACCATTCATAAAGGTAATGAATTAACCTAATAATGTAATAGTAAATAAATTACAGGTAGGGTATGTCATTTAATTATTAATTAATGAATATTAATTACATTATTAATGTCATTAAGAACAATCGAGTACCCGTTCAGGCAATAGGTAAGGGGTTTCTCATATCACTTTAATTTCTGTGATATTTACATTATTCGCCAATTATTTCTTTTATGTGGGGTGTGTTTATTGAATTTTTTTATATAATATCATGAATCAATTTATATTCATGCAAATCAATGATTCACTTGAGGATTATTATCTCGATTTATTGCAATGTTTCAAGGGACATTTTCATAGTTTCCATTTCACTGTGACTTACTTGGAATTGTGCACAGAATCATTATTATGTGATGTAACTACATCTCCATTGATATGATTTTTATTTGAAATTGTAAAATTATTATATATATATATTTTAGTTTCATGGATATTATTATTTTTTATACCATATACCATATTGCATACGGTGTTTGTTTGGAATGTTGTTTTAACCATGAAAATATTGATGATTTTGTATCCTCTACACTATATAGATTTTGAAAAGTCGTAAATTAGATGTATTAAAACTATAAAAAAGATTTATATGTACATGAAGTAACAAGTGGGGCCAGTTATATCACATGTATGCATTGACATGTCTCATGAGACAAATCAGTTGGCGACAAACCCTTCGAGTTGGTTTCCAAAACAGAATTAGATGGCTTTATACCCTCATACTTAAACTGTTTCTATAGTATAGTTGTATCATGTTCCATATACATGATATCAAATTAATAATAATTTTCATTATTTACATTTAGTTATTACTATACATGTTGTTTTCACTATGAAAAAATATTTGGATGTTGTTTCATTCTATGTTTATTAATGGTGTCTGTTTTTCATTTTATCACCATGCATTATTGGCAATGCCAATTTTATTATGATTCAATTATGATTCATTTATTCTTGAAGTATTATTCCATTTACTAAAAATTTGATCTCAGCCCTTTCATTTGTTTATGTTCAATATGATATGAAGAGGACACCATTTATTACTTTATTTGGGAAGTAGTTTATTAGTTTTTTTTATGTATTATATTTTTTTAACATTTGCAATGTAATATGAGTTACATGTTTTATCTATTTTCTTCAAGGATACTAAACTGATCATTAATTTTTATTTCATTCCATGTAATCATGAAATTGTAATATTTAATGCAACGACTCTGGGATTCTGGGGTTAGGGCCTTACACATATGAAAAATACAAATCTGACAATTGGGATTGTAATATGACAATTAGAATAGATATACAACCTATATGATCCCAAAATAGATAGATAAAATAGTAATATTAGCCATATAAAATTTAATTTATAATAATGTATCTTATTTATTAATAATATGACATATTTATATATTGATAATATGTAAATAAATTATTCGAATAAAATAAAATTATTGTTTTTATTTTTCTAAAATATATATTTTTATTTTACATTTTATAAAAATAGTATTATTTAAACAAAATATTATTCTAATAAAATTGTCTTATTAACTTATAGTATATTTCATTATAATTATAATATATTTTTATAATGCCTTCGGTAAATTGTAATACGTTTGAAATATAATCATAATATTAAAATTATTATTTTATTAATTAATAAATATTTTACCATAAGTTAAAATATATCATTTGTAAAAATCTATATTATAAAATTGGATTTCATTTTGGGAATCTACATATAGAAGAATGGATTTTGTGAATTTGTTTACATTTTCTAAAACATGTGTGCTTTTTTAAATACTATAACATTGAAAAATAATATATTAAATATTATGAGAATAATACAAGAATTTTTGTGTAAATTAAAATGTAATAACGTTTTATATTTAATTCACATGTATATTAAATATATCAAGTAATAATAATTAACACTATTTGTAGTATTTACCTACAATAATGAACAATTTAATGTGACACGGGAAAAATCCCTCACAAAACCTAATAAATTATACCCATCACCAACCATTCTCCTTACGTCTTCAATGATTTCATATTTCTTTGATACTCATTCAATACAAAAGTGGTATCCTAAATTGAGACTACCAAATGAAGAGGTAGACTACAAAGTAAATTTATAAAAAAAAATCTTCTTCTCCCTCCGCCATGTGATCTCCATTAATCTGAATATAGTAACAACAATATTATTAAAATTATATAATGTTACTATTACAATGGATTATACATTATATATCATTCAATGATTAATTTATAAAATGAAAATGTAGTTCACAGTATCATTCGTTCACCACATCAACTATTATTTTATTCTGTTTGTCTCCAAAAAGTTCAAGAATGGTCATAAAATTATAATCATTATTACCAAACATAGTAATATGATTATTTAACATTATTTAATTTTATTTTATTATAATATTGGAATAAAATTATATAAAATTAACATTTTTTATGGTCATCCAAAACACCAAAAATATTTAACTGCATAACTCTTACATTATTACTAATTAAATCATCCCTATTTATAAAAAATGGATATTTATTGACATTAAAATTTTTATATACATTAATAAAATTAAATTTTACTTCTATATTTATTTAATTTTTTTAATATAACATGTATATATTTCCAAATCCGATATGACAATAGAAAAAATGAAACATAAACAAATTGAAAAAAAATAAATCACTATATATATTCGAAATGCTTATAAATGAACATTATAAGACTATAGAAAATAAATTATCAATGGAAATGATTTTTTATTTTTTAATTAATTATTTAAAATTTAATAATTCGGTCATTATATTCATTTTTATAAATATTCCATAATTTAACATATAATGTATCTAAAAACCACCCTATTTCATTAGATATTGACCTTTTTCTCTCTAACTCATTACAGAAAACTATTTTATGTAATGGAATGATTATTAAATATGAATACATGTATAATTAATATATACAATGATTTTTCTCTCATCTATTGATGTGGTAATGCATTTCATTTTTTTAAATATTTTTAAATTCCTTCTTCAAAATCAAACCTGATTAAGGGGAACATTTATGTTCATTAATTTATTAATTTTTAATTCATTTAATTTCATTATTCTCATTAATTTTTTTAATTATTTATTTTAATATATTAACAAATGTTCATATTGGTTTTATTTAAAATACTATATATAATTTTTCACTCATAATGTATTAGTGAATCCGTAAATAAAATTTATTGACATTTCTACATAGAGTCTGACATTTTCACATAATGATCATCAAATTAAACAAATTTTTTATAAATTTTACTTTCTTATATATTTTAACAATAGAAAATACATAATTTTTCTATTTTAATAAATTCATTATAAAATATCGATTGATTATTTTATAATTTATAATTATGCACCCCAATTCAGTCCATGTGTAATTTTGATGATTGTGTCTTGTGATTATTCTCCATTTGTGGAAAAAAAAGCATGTACATGTAATTATTAGATAATCAATAATGATATCTAATGTATTTGATAATGTATTTGAATCATTTGGAATTATGTATTGTGTTATGTAATAATTATAATTCATGAAGGTACTATATAGACCATGTGATGTTTACTTGTCATTTACCCAAATCATATCCAAATTAAAGAATAAATGATTCATCCAAATTATTTTCATACCATGCCCATATATGTTTCTTTCGTTATTTTATTCATCAATTTTATTATTCATGATCCATCCCTTATATTTCATCATTGTATGTAATTTTACTCATATGTTTTTCCATATTCTCGTGTTTATTACATTACAAGAATTTACTTTTCATTATATTTTATTATGTATTCAATAGGTTATACAATTTAGTATTGTGATATAAATTTGATTTAGGAACATATTAAGGAGAATAAAATAATGATATTTTTTATTTTGATTTGTTAAGAACCTATTTTTTCAAAGACAATATGCCTAATTATTTTTGTGTTTTGTTGTGTGGATGTTTAAATAATAAATCATTTAATTATATGGGTACACTGATTGCGTCTCAATATATAGTTTCAAAGTAAGATATTTTTATTTTTGGTAATTATGTTAGTAATACTTAATTGAAATCCTTATGTATAATAATTTTTATATGATACTATATTGAAATCCCGGTGAGCTATAGTGATACTAGTTTCTATGATATTACATCCTAGTCTAGATAAAAGAATTCAATATTTCTATAGAATAGTTGAATAAAGTATCAATAATTTAAAACAATAAATATTTTTTATTAACATGGTCTTCACATGGGGAATTACAAATAGTCCTCGACACATTGTTTTTTTACACACCTGATGGATATTAGTTAGCATATTCACAAACTAATAATGCATCATTATGATGGAGTTTAATAGTTTTTTAGTATTGAAATACTAAAAGGGGAGTTAAAGTGTATTACAACTAATGAATCCAAAAAATCATCTATTTTCAATATCATTTCATTTATATTTATTTCTTTCTTTTTTATTAGTTTCCCTTCTAAATTATTTTTTTATCGAGTATTCTTATTCATGATATTGTTTTAGACATCATTAATGAGAAAAAAAATTATAATATTCAATGTTTTTTTCAATATCTATTTATGAGATTATCATGTCCAATATTATTTCATTCAACAAAAGTTTTTCATAACATCAAAATTTTGTTGAACTTCCAAAAATAATCCACATAAGAAGTGGCTTGACAATCTATGAGGAATGGAATAAAAAACAATTCGGCCTTCTGTATAAATCCTAAAAAATATTTTTGTGTAGATAGGAACTCCTTGAAATTTTTTTCATACATCCATTAAGTATATTTATGATATATTATGCATGGTTTGGAAAATATTACATAAATAAAATATCATGTAATATCATTGAGATATTATTATTCGCATCCCATGGACTCATCCAATTATGTAGAAGTATAATGGGAATGATAAATATCATTTGGAATATTCCACACAATTATTGTTATTTATGCATTAAAATAAATAATATCATTAAAAATTGAATGCGACTATTGATAAAATATAAAATTTAGATATTCCCTTTTGGATGGAATATAATGAATCATTCAAAAATTAATTTATTGGTCCCCCTATATAATTAAATATTTAAATATTAATTTAACACATACATTGATGTATTTAAATATTAAAGTTCATTAAAAAAATTAAACCATTGATCTAGAAAACATTAATATGCTGTTACAAGTAAATATAGAATTGGGTTTTTATGTTCTAGTTCATAACCATGTGGTGTGACAGTCCTCTTAATGATGATCATTTATTGGTCAATGTAGTCTAGTTTGATTATAAAGAAAAAAATAAAATCATGATAATAAATATTTTTCTACTTATATTGAAATATGAATTTGTCGATTAACTGTGGATGGACATGTATTTTTCAGTTGAAAATCTGTTTTCCGGATATCTAATTAATGGTGAATAATGATCAAATTTCCAATACCACAATATGAATATTTATACGATATTTGTCTTCATTTTGATTCCCTTTGAATCACTCATGCTCTATAAATATTTTTTTTGTAAACAAAATAATAACTATAATTTACCATCATATATATATGCTTATTTATATAGATTATATTATGATATACAAATATAGAAATAATGGACCTATGAATTATTTCATGAAATTTCCAAAGAAGTTATTAAATTTTAATATATTTTATTAATATTGTGAATGTTATTTATAGATAACATATAAATCATGGGTCATGTAATCTCCAGAAATGTAATATATTATCTGAAAAAAATGAAAATTGAAATTGATGTGTGGCCTAGAACAACATATGTAATAGAGATCAATTTTTTCAATCACTATCTGTTTATTAATGATTATTCTTGAGAAACATATCATGATTTCCAAATGTACACATGTTTATTAAAACATGATTTATTATTTTGGTTTGAATAATGAAAATTTAAAACATTGGTTTTGAAAAATAATTTTTCTCCAAACACTGTTAATAACAATTTCCTCAATTGAATATATTTTCATAGTAATAAATCATGCATCCAGTAAGGGATTCGATCATGTGTAATGGATTAATGATGATATGATGGATTTTTTCACAAAGGAGATGTTTTTTATTAATAAAACATTCCTAAACATGAATTATAGTTGGTTTTAGTAATATCGATATTGATGATATTGTTCCATTATCTCTATGGGATAATTATGATATATATATGATCAAAATAGTCTAATTTTAACAATTTATTTTGATGTAAATATTATTAATTATAAGTGATGGTAAGAATTGATTATGGACTATGAATTCAGATCCCAAAACCAACATAGGAAGGAAAAATCATAAATTATAATAGATGATAAAATTATCTGGAATCCCTATTAATGTATTGAATTGAGAATTAATAATAATAATATTATAAAAAATAATGGACATGGGGAACATAATGGAAAGAACATTGTCACTCCATTACTAAATTATTACTCAACCCTATATTCTGAAGAATATTTTTGATAGAAAATAAGATTATATCGAAATTAATATTAATAAGTAATCCAAAATAAAAATGAAATATATTGGATATCAAAATTGAAGAAATGTACTTGAATGATTTGGTTACTATCTATGAATACAATCAAATACTGAGATAAATAAATACATTTATAGTGATTCAAATATCTAAATTATCAACATCTTCCTTGGAAGCATGATTATTTACTGAGATATATAAGAGAAATGTTTTTGGGACAATATTAGGTAATACATATAAATAATTAGATAAAAATTCAGGGTATGTCTTAATTTGATGGCGGTATGGGAAAATGATAATGAGATGATGAAACCATTACCCATATGATTGTTAAAGTGGAAAAATAATACTAGAGATATTATAACTGGTCATAAAATTCACCAAGAGTATATAATTATATACTATTTTATGTTTATCAACAAACATTGGTTGTTATTTTAATTGTAATTCCGCATGACTTCTCACTCGAACAACACACAAGAATATATGTTAGACTAGTGGTTATGCATCATGGAACACAACTATAATTTCAATCAGAATGAGATCCCAGAATTATAAATTTTTTATAGAAATTTATATATAATAATATAAACAATTAATTCTACTTCACTATGGAATATTCCTTCATATATGATTTCCATTCCAATTGTACTATCCAAAAAATTGAATTTAGAATGAGAGAATACTATATGAATATTTAATGAGTGTGGGATTAGTGATTTCCTTTAGTTGTGTTATTGTATAATAATATTTTCTATAGAAGTATCCATGTATCCAAATATTGATCAATATTAAGGATGTGTTGTAGAAAGGGTGCGTACTGATATGATGTTGTTTAATTAACGTTGTTGGACCATGAAATGGAAGAAGAAATGACAGAATATGTCCCCACATTTTACTATAATATCAAGTATCATTACAGTTTTTAAAATTCATATGGTGAAAATAATAATTGATATATATATATTTAGAGGCATGTGATATATTTCTTATCTATATATATATAATGAAGAGAGTCATGCAGTTTGAGAGATGAGAATTATAATTCATATGTACAATGTCCCATATAGATTCTCGTCTACATCAAAATAGTGCATTAATGTCTATGACACATAAAAATTATATACCAAATACATAATGTATTATATGTATCCTACATGAAGTAGTAAATAAGATAAAACTCAAAAATATTGATTAAATATGTGGTTCAACTATAAAATTATTTATTTTATGAGAAATTTATAGTGAATATTTTGGAATGTAGAGATAATGTCATGAGAAACCGTACAACTCACAAAGTAAACGTATTATGATGAATCCCAAAAAAAGAATTAGTTACATGGGAACCACATAATTAAATTAAGTATAATCACCTCACATTTCTTCACCTTAGTATATAATAAGAAATTTCTATGGTGATATTAAATAACAATAGTGAATAATTTAATCAATAGAAAATTTAAAAATGGAGTTTTCTATTGAATTTATAATAATACCATATTTAATAATATAATATATTATAATGAATATTAAAATTACATTTTCTTATTTTTAAATGTGAATTAAATTTCAATAATACATATTTTCATAATAAAGTATAGAGTTATAATGTGTCAAAAAAAATAATAAAAGTTAAATATAAATTGATTAATTGGATCTTCCTGATACCCTAGATTAATCACACTAATGAACAATAGTATAGGGAAATAGAGTAATATAAGTGTAAAATTATGATTTTTATGTTAATATATATATATAAAAAATGTTCTAAAAAAAGATGTGATAAAAAATTAATAATATATTTAATACTTATATATATTGTAGATCCAATATGATGATTCGAAACTGAATCATTAAAATTGTAATATGACCTTTTAAATAATAATGAGACAAAGAAAAATAGTAACTTAAAAATTCTAATGGTAACCTCACTAATGGAATTTCAAAATAATATTTAAATATCTAATAAAATTACAATATTACAGAGTTATATCATTGTACATATAAATTAATATTTTTCAAATGAAAAAATAAGTGTTAATATTTTTTTAAAGATATATGTTCTACATTAATATGTATAAAAAATTTAAGAATATTAAATAATATTAATTTTAGTTAAATTGTTTTATAAATTAATACTGTGTTTTAATATATTTTCAAAACTATCTTATTACACCTTGTGTAATTTTTTAATGGTCCAAAATTCGAAACCACTAATGAAGGTTATAGTTATCAAATATTTGTTGATTATATTTATAAAATTAAATTTCACATATTTATAAACTAATTTTTTTAAAATGAAATATAATTTTAAAACATATATAAATAAAATTGAATATGAATAAATTTTTTAATTTTTCAAAAATAAATAATTTTTTGGTAAATAATCAATTTTTTAAAATATTCTATTAGTCATTATCAGATAAATAAGTCTCTTTTTTATACGTAGATTATGTTATAGTTTACTAGTTAAAACTTACATGAACATCATATAATATATATTTTCAATAATGAAATAAATTGTAATCTAGATCCTAAATAATAATGTAAGGAATAAAATATTAAAGATAACACTATGTTACACTTATTAGTACAACACTTACCACCCTATATCATCAAAACAAATATAAATTGTATCATTCAATGTTTCTACATAATTACCATTTCAATAATCCCCTCAAATCATTTTTCTATAACAATCAACCAAATAAAATGAAATTTATCTTTCATGGGTATTGTAAATGGATAGAGACAAATGGAGAGGTAAACACTAAAGTAATTTCTTTTACTATTATTCTTATTCTTCCACCCATATATGGACTCAATAAATGAATAAATATTAATATTTTTATATATAATATATTTATCTACTACAATAATAGTTTAATATCTGCATTTTACCATCTATTCATTAATTTGTAAAATAATGATTTTTCTATCATTATGGTTGGTTCACCAACTAAATGATCAAATTCCATTTTTTATTCACTACCTTTATATATGGTATTGAAAATATTCAAATGGTTATATATGAATACAATTTTTATATTATATCTTATTTCATATTCTTTTTATGAATATATATAATTTTAAATAAAAAATAAATCTATTTTTATGGCATTTAAAATTGCAACAATGAAATATCTATATATAATAATCATTTTTAATAACATAATAATCTCTATGTTTGAAATAAATGATTTTTTGATCATTTAAATTTTTGGAAGGAATTCAATAAAATTAAATATCACTTATGGGGTTGTATTCTAATTTTTAAAGGTAAAATATTAACCACAAGTGATAAAAATATTGTACCATGAGTCAAATTCACTTTGAATAATGAAATATATCATTATATATATTTGAATTCATTATAAATTAAAAAAAAATTAAAATTACCTTAAAATGAATTAATTAGAAATATTAATTAATTAATTAATCAGTGAAATGATTTTTTATTTGGTAAATTTTGTTCACATATATAATTATTATGAAACATATGGTTTGGGATCTCCATGAACCTTATTTTTTCATTAGTTAAAGAATATTTTGTCTCAACCATAAATTATGCCTCTAATAGATGTAATGAAATGCTTAAATTTTCTATTAATATATCTACTCCATATATAAATATCTTATTACCATTCCTTAAATTGGGAAATAAATTACATAAGTTCACAACTCACATATCATTATTAAAATAAAACGCAACTATGAAAAAAATTTCTATAACCTAATCCTTTTACAAAATAATGTTTATAATAAATTATTTCATTTACTTATTTCATTAAATAAAGGAATAATTTTGGTATAATCATTATATATTAACCAATTTTTTTCAATGATTATGCAATTAATCCTTCTATAAAATAATTTATCTAGTTCCTTGTTCAGCCATTTTGAAATTTCATTTATATACCCACTAATTCATGCATTCCATTTATATTTTTTCAAGATTAAACCCTATTATTTATGACTTTTTTTTATATTATGATATTAACATATAAAATATTAAATCAAATATCCTCATTTGAATCATTATTTAAGATCCATTGCCTGTTATATCTCGATATTTTATGAAAATCATTCAATTATATTAGAATTTAATATATTTATTAATTAATCATTATTTATATTAATGGATCCTAAAATCAGGAACATATTATAATTGGTATACCTATATATATGTCCAATTATATATGTAATTTTATTTTCAAAGGAAATTTTATTAATCGAACTAGGCGTGAACCTAATTCGTTATTGAGTTCTGCAAAACATGTGATGTTTTCTTAGTAGTAAAAATTCATTAATGCTTCTATCTAGTTATTTACTTCACCCACATTATTATATTTATATGATTAAATTATTCAATGATATAAAAATTATTTGATTGTATGATAATTCATTATTCTTGTATTTATGATATCATGTTATGTTGCTTGAAACAAATGTTTTGAATTATTATCATTATTATTCATCCTATAGGTTTTATAGGTCACCATTAGTTTAATCTATTACTGAAGCCATATAATATAGTTTTAGGAGCTATTATCTATTTAAGAACTCATTATGTAGACAATATTGATTTTATGGTAATTATTATTTTTAATTAATTCATAATTGACTGCTAAATAGACATTACGATTAATGATATTTTTGTTGTATTTATTGGATATTTATATTACAAAAAATTTATTAATCATTGTATGATATTGCGAAATTTTAAAGTTCACCTTGAATATTATTTAATATAAGTTTTTAACCAATATTTAAAATGATTTATGTAACTCTATTTATTAATTATCCTTTTAATTATTTATTCAATCCACTCAAACTATATGAAATTGAAATAGCCCTCCATTCATTAAAAATTACATCATATAGATAATAAATCATGTAATCATTCATAAATACTATAATACATTGTAAATCGATTTTATAATCCCATGAAGTCATTTATGATAAATATAAGATCAATTTCACTCACTAAAAAACTAATTTTGATATTTAAATATCTTCAATATCATTAAAATTATTCACTTCTTCAACCATCATCATTACATTATTTATATTCAAAAAATATTTACTCAACCTTTGGGAAAACATGTTTAATATAGTAGTATTTTTAAACATGTTTAGAAATGCGTACTTCAATTCAATAATCATAGTTTTTTAAATTTATTAATAGGAAGATTATGAGAGAACAACCTTTGAAAAACACAAACATCCATTTATCATTGATAATTAATCACCATGAATTTGTCAGGATTCTTCAAAATATTTCAACAAGGTTTTAGTCAGATTTATAATTTCATGTTTTAAAAATTAATTAATAGATATTATCGATGTTATATTCTAATGTTGGTACAAAAATATCAAAAATATCAATTATCAATTAGTACTATTAATATAAGAATTTGAAAACACATGGAGGTTATGTGAGTTGCATAATGAAAAATAATTTAAATTTTAAAAATTTATATAGAAAATGATGAAAAGATGAAATGTATATCCACTAGACCCATATTTGACCCCTTCCTTACATTTTTTTCAAATTACCTTCTCATATATTTACTCCCTTATTTTACCCTATAAAATTTTAAACATTGTTAATTATATGAAATTTGTGTATTAAAAAATTTTAAGACAACCCATATATTCGCTTCCCCAACCATGATCATATACTAAGAGTAGAAGGAACCCCGATTCATTAAAATAGTGAATTATAATCATTGATTTTAAAAACCAACAGTCCATGTTTAAATTATATAACAATATAATAGGTTATGAAATAGAATATATGACTATAATGGATAGTGAAAATGATGTTAGTATATATATATATATATATATATTTCATTCACCTAACCAAACAACATAGGGCAATAAAATTATATTGGCTACAAATAAATAAAAAGACTATTTAGATAAAATATATCCAATTTGTTCATCTTGTGTGTCAAAATTACGTCTCCATTTCAATATAATTAGATTATGTGATATAATAGTTCGATGATATATGGAGAATATAAATTAAATATTAATATGAATTGGTGTAGAATATAAAATTATAAACAAAGATAATATATATAAACTAAATATTTAAAACTCTTATTATAGTGTATTCCCCATTATCTAAATCAACCCCAGTTCCTCCATCTATAAAAAGATTGGAAAAGGCATAATTTATTGCATATTATAATAATATTTCCCTACCTTAATGAGATCTCCCCATTTCATTATTATTTGGGAACCACATAAACTAATAATGAAATTGATACTCGGATTACATACTATAAATTAAATTAAGGTGTGATAGACACATTACATTAATTTTTCATCAATTAACATTTATAGTTTTAGATCCATCTCCCTTTGAAACAAAATGTTGATATTTTCATGGGAATTGTTGGAGATGAAATTTTTTCCTCAAAAAGTGGAATTTTTTTTATTATAAATACACATTTAGTGATATATTAATATAATTATTACCATTATGGAAATATTTATTTATGTAGGATGATGAGTTTAAAGGTAATGAATTGTTTTATGGTAATCCAAAAACTTATCTAGGCCAATGACTACTTCAATAAGGCATAAATGATGTGGTTCTATTAATGTTAATAATACAAATGAAATATTATGACATCATTGGTAAAGAATTCATGAAAATATTTTGAGTATAAAATAGATGTTATATAGGGAACTATAAGAGGTTTTAATAGAATGTGAGAGTATATTGAAATATGCACTAAAGATAGTGTTAAAGGTAGATACAATGTGGATATAATTGAATTTTTTACCCCTTTAAATATATCATGTCACATTGGAGGATATAGACTTAACACTCTCTATGAGGAATTATCCAATGTTTCATTCAAGGTAAAGGGTTTGTATAAAGTTTATTTTGGATAGTATCACATTTAGAAGATCAATTGAAAAAATGAACCAATGGAGATAATGAACTAGTGATACATTTTAGTCTAATTAGTATTATGGAATGATAAAATATAGATTCAAATAACTATTAAAATCCAATATTAAAAATGATTTATCCAATGAATTTATGACTCTTAATTAACATCATATAAAAACAAAACAATTTAAATAATAAATAGAAAAGAAAAATAATATTATTTATTATGGTAAATAACTAATATTTAAAATAATCAAATAAATCTTTAATATGTTTATATACACTAAAAATTAATATTCACCGAGATATTATGGAAAATAATTAGATAAAATCATTCAATTAGAGCTTAAAAGTAATAAAATTTTATGATGTGTCAATCACCACACTTTTTTCACATATTATAAATACATAATATAAAGAAACCTATTTATAAAATTCGGTATTAGTATTGAATTTTTTTTATTGGATAATTCATAACATATTATTTAATTTTTATTCCATTATCCTTTAATTATTATATCAGTTATATGAATTTCATATTCAACTGATTTGATTTTTCTCCAATCATCATTTAATAATATCCATCATCGTAATATTAAATATATCTCATAATTGATTTCATCAATATGAAAACCACGATTTATAGAAAACTAAAAAATGAAATACATTTTTTTTAAATTTAATGTGTTCAACATACATAACCATATTTAACAACATAGAAAATTAAAAAATTAAAAATTAAATAACTCTACAAATTATTTATAATATTTATCGGTTAATAATATAGTTAATATAATTATTAAATATATTCTAAATGAAAATTCTACATATTTATTTATAGTAAGGATTTGATATTATTCAATGATTATTGATAAATTTCTAATAATGTTAATTTATTATTTTAAAAGTTACTTTATTATAGTTATCATTTAAAAAATTACGATACTAAATATATTACAGATAATAGGTAATATTTACATTAATTATAATTTAACACCAGATTTTATGATCAATTTATAGGTAATATTCATAAGATTAGTTAATGTTTTCGTTTCAAATTTCCATTAAATTTTTTATATATGAAATATTTGTTTTTTAAATTGGATGGTAAAATTCAAATTTTTTTGTATTCTAAGTAGAAAAAAAAGTTCTAAAAAATTACAATATAGTATTAAATACATAATTTGTCTCCAATAATATAAATGATCAATAGAAAAATAAAAAACGGAAAATTATTTAATAAAATGGTGTTTTTTTATGACTACATGATGATTTAAATACACTATAAAATCATACAATTAAATATTAGTTATAATATATTTCAAAATATTATGGAAGGAGTCATTTTAAAATCATATTATAATATTATAAAATCTATCATATTTGTTTTATATACATATGTAATATTTCAGTCAATCAATTTATTATGTGATTAAATTAATAATATGTTTTCATAAGCTGAAAATATAATATTAAAAAAGGTTTTGAATAATTTATTACATCATATTCGTAATTTTTAATAAATTAATTATCATAGTTTTAGAAAATAAAAATAAACTGATTAATTATAATAACTATTATAAAAATGAAATGGTTT
Organism: Viscum album; assembly: GCA_963277665.1. Classification (NCBI taxonomy): domain Eukaryota; kingdom Viridiplantae; phylum Streptophyta; class Magnoliopsida; order Santalales; family Viscaceae; genus Viscum; species Viscum album. The sequence continues at coordinate 223,552,931 of OY728143.1, forward strand.
TTATGGTATATCTTTATAAACATAATAATCCCAAAATGGAACTCTCTGAACTAGTACAATAATAATTTTTGAGTAATATAGTTTTTGTTATTTTGGACATCACAATTTAAAACAAAATCATCATAATATATTTCTCAATTTATTGTTATTTAAAATAAAAGTGGAAGCATATAATGAAAGAATAAAAAATTATCATATTGGTTTGAAAATTATTATTTATTTAAAATTTAAAAATAATCACTATGGAACATCCTTTTTTAAGTGTTGTCAAAGTGACCCAATTGGAAAATACTGATAAACATTCCTTTCATACCCATTAAAAATATGGTCAAAATATAATTATTTTTATGTTATGGAAATCATTTATTTGTTTTAAATATAATTTATTAAAACATTTTATATTTCATTTAAAGGGTAGATAATGAAAGACAATCTAATGGAAAATAAAACTTCAGTATCAATTACGAATGACATTCTTAATATATCATTAATTAACAATGTGGGAAATGTATGTTGATAATGTGAAACCCATTAATAACTTGTGTATAATAATGAAATTTTTTGTTAATTGACTAAATCATATGATCACGTCATAAGGATCCATGACCATAAGCAATATTTAACGAAATTAAGTTAATACATAAAGAAATTACAATATTGGAAGCTATTCAGTTTTTATCCCTATAAAATATGAAATTAAAATAAAATATTAAATATCATTAACATGATGAGTTTCATGATATATCATCTCTATAGGTAAGTATATGAACAAAATAATATTTGTAATAGGGAATATCAAAAAATTTAAATCGAAGAAATACAATTTGAGATTAATACCACAAATAAAGGTCATATCATTTAATTAATAGTTAATGAATGAAGCAATGTTGATTAAAAAATTAAAATGAACATAAAAAATTATAAATACAACACAGGAACGTAAAAAATACTTGAATATATAATCAAGGAATATCAAATACAATGAAAAAGTAATATTACAATATGATAATTAAATTTATTAATTATATTACATTAAATATGGATAAAATCATGTCATATTCTCAAGGAATAAATATATTAAATTGAAACATAAAATAAATTGATATATGAATTATTCGTGATATGACATTTATAAGTGTTTCTATATGTCACATATAAATGAAATTAAGTTTATAACCTTAATATTATCCTCAATGTGATTGTTTCTATATAAAGACCCTTAATGATATGAAAATCTAGAGATATAATCCCCATTACATTGTTAAACACATATGGGTTAATAAGTCTTAGTATTTTTAATTAAAATAATCATAAAATACATTAATAGTGAATATATACAATAGAAGATAAATAAATTCACCAATATTGAATATGTATAATAGAAATAAAAAGTGAGATGAGAAAACATATATCTCAAATCTAAAAATTCATTATGAGCCACTAACTCCTACATTATATTATTATATAAAATATGTTATTAATTAATAATTTTTGAATGATAATTTATTAATAATGAAATCAATAATTTTTTTGTGGTTTTTAATAGAAAATTGAAATACATAATCAATTATGAACACATTTGGGGTTTTGACAATGTTCTATTCATTTTATAATACATCATTGGTTTGTTGGATATTCCCAAACTATTTATTATTTAAAAATTCACTTATTAATAATCATATTATATTTATCATACTTATACATCAATTATTGTTTTTACACTCATCAATAATCATTTTATTAAAAAGTATCCATGTTATGATCATCGAGAATTTTGTCCATACAGCCACATGATCTATGATTCCATTTCACATTTAGAATATGGAAATAAGCCCAGACTTATATTATTTTTTGATAATGATAATTATAACATAAATATAATATAATATATTTAAATACAATGATATATAAATATATCATTCATGTGATTTGGTGAAGAAAAAATAAATTACATCTCATCCTGGAAGATGTTGTCCACACATAAGCTTGAACGACGTTATTATTTTATAGTGTGACAAGAATGTTAACATATTATCAATTAATAATGATAATCATATCATTATTATAATAATTATTTCAGGTATATCAAATATATTCATTATCATTATCCTAACTACCTTTAATGTAATGTTTTATATGAAAAATTAATCACACTACTTCATGAGGCGGTATCCCATTATACAAACGGGAGACATTATCATATCCAAATGGAATTAATAATAAGAAGATATCTATGATATCATAAATAATAAATTATTATAATTTTTAAAAGAACTTTTATATACATATATATACATTATATAAAAAATTATAACAAATAAAGTGAGGTTATGAGGGAAAATTAATGGCAACAATTGGAAAAGATATAACCCACATAACATAAGAATAAAGATTTCATTCCCCAGATTATATAATAGGATTTTGATTTATGTTTTCACATTAACAACATAACATCTATTTATTGGTTTTCTATTTTTAAATATATATGAATATTTTATGAATATTTTATGTATTTCGAAGAAGAAATAAAATGGAAATTAGTGATTACGAACTATACAAGTTCATTGGTCATTCTACAAAGGTAAACACTAAAGGGATTCATCGTATTTATTTATCAATAAGAAAATTATTATATAATTTGAGAATGGAATAAAAAAATATTTCTTGGTTGGTATTTCGTGATACAATGGGATACTAAGGGGTGTGGAGGATTGGAGAGGAGAGGTTATGACATATTATAAGAGAGGTTAGATGTATAATTCTAATTTTTTAAAAGGAAAAGTTGCAAAATGGTTTATATCATTCTAATTTATATCATCATTCTATTGTAAAAGAAAATAATATGTTGGATATCACACACGACATGCCACATGAAGATTTAATTTACAAAAAAATATTATTTTCTAAATGTTATTATTAAAACATTATCGTTGGTGTGGGGGTATGAACTAGAATAATTGATTTATAAAATGATATTTTACAAATTTAGAGATAATAAATTACTTTTTGACCAAATTAGTTAACAAATATATTAACAATTCTTCAAAAATAAATGGAAATCATTTTTATGGAAACTATTTAAATGAACACAATTGTGCAATAAAACAATAAAATAAAAAATCACTATGATTGTATTATATTAATTAATTAAATATATAATTTATTGAAATTCATATTTAAAATTATCCTTTTGTTTTTATAGATATTATGGAAAATAAAATGAAATTTTTTTTTATAAAAAAAAATGTTTTTATATGAGGTAGTTTTGCCACCTTTTGATTATGCATGTGTTTTAAAACCATATTTTGAAATTATTAAATCCATTATTTGAAAAAAATAACAAAAAATTAAAAATATAATTTTCAAACATATATTATTGTGATATTTATTGATTTTTTTATATGTATTAATTTTTCTAAATAGTTAAAAATTTAACATTTAAACATAAAACTAACTTATCATATAGATAATTTATTATGAAAGAAAATATTATAAATTTTTAGTAATATAAAATTAGAACAAAATTATTAAAATTAATACAATTAAAATAATTATATTATTTTCAAATAAATTTGTAATAAAAAATATATTTAAAATTTTTAAGGTTTTCACATAAAAAACACACGTTTTACACTCTCTAAGAGGATAATTGAAAATTAATATTATAATTTTTTTTTGGAAATATCGATTTAAAATTTTGAATCATCTTTTTTAAAATTTATTAGAAGTTTATAAATTATATTTGGACAATGGGAATTTTAATCTTATTAGTTTTCTATACCATAGTAAATGGGAAATCAGTAATTAATAGTGAAGAAAATAATCACAAGTATTACAAAATGACCAACACCCTGGTATGAATTTTATTTGACGATTAATTTTAACAAAAATACATCCATGTGTGTAATTTATGACTTAATGGATCCACTTGTATGAAACTAATCCCCTTGTAAAATTTTATTTTATGAAAATTCAAACCATTCACACAATTGTTTTTCACAGGGGTCTCATTTATAATTTGTTTTGATTAAAAATATTACTTCAAACATAAGTAATGATTGAAAATATAAAATATTTTTTCATTATTGTTAATTTAGTATTAATTTTTGGGATTTTAAAATTACCATAATGGCTTTCGAAATGAAGATGTAGTAATTATATTATAAATTTAAATATCAAATAATTGATTATAAACATATTTAAAAAATAATAATATTATATAATTAATGTGATAAATCATTTTTAGATATTATTGTTCAATTAATTAATGTATTTTATTTTTTGTTGCTATATTTTCTTTTTTAATTGAAATTTTTAATTATCTATGTAATGAATTGTATAGAATCTAAAATTAATGATATTTTAAGATAAAAAATAATTTATAAAATGATATAAGATTAATAAAAAACTAAAATTAGTAATAAAATTGTAAAGTGGATAAAATGTCTTAAATAATTTATTTATTGTTTGTTTGGTATTTTATTATATATATATAAACCAATATCATGTAAAAATCCATGTTGTCATTCTAATAATTAAATAGGTTAAATTAGGGTTAAACACTGTGGCTAAGTATATCAAAAAAGTTACAATTTTAATAATATTCAATGGATGAATTTATTTTGACATTTAATAATCGTATATTCTATATAATTTTTTTTGGATCCATATAGTAATGAAAAAACATTTATATTAATTTAATATTTTGAAAATGTCAAGAGTGCCCCTCCACTATATTTTTAAACAGAACCCACTCATCTCATTTCATAACAATTAAAAACAATTTGGTTCATCTATTAACTCTATATATACCTTATTTGAAACCCTTATTTTATTTTTGAGATGTAGTGATAGCTATAAAACCATCCATACTGGTCTTAAGGTGTTAAACAATATAGAATTTATAATGTTGACATGAATTTTTTAGCAAGTATTTCCTTTTTATTTTTCTTCCACCTCCTTCGAATAGGATTTATACAATATAAAATAATAATATATATTATCAAAAAATGATGATATGTTATATTTTTCATTACCTATATCTATATCCACTTCTACATAATGGGAAAAATATTCGTTGTCCTTGTATATGACATACTATCATCTCATAAAACAATATAATTTATTTTCCATCATCATCTCTATGTAATTTTTATAATTATTGAATTAGAGTTCATTTATTAAATTTATTAAATAATTATTATTATTAAGTTATAATATAACATTTTCATTCATTATGTTATTTTAACATAAGAATTATAATGTTATTTTCCAGTACATGTAAATCATCCCCTCTATAGAGCAGAGTGAATCAATTTTCATCACCACATGACATTGAAAATGTACATATAAGTATATATAAATGAATAATATGATATTAATAACATAATTATTGTCATTAAATGATAAACTATTACATTCCTTCTTCCCCTAATAATCACTAAAAAAAGAAAACATAACACTTTTGAAAGTATGATATACCTTCTCTAGGATTGTTTCGTAGTTAATTTTTAATATCCATATTTAATGGATGGACATAGAAGTATATTATAAATATAATTCTAAAAATTATTTCATGAATATTATTATAGTGATGATGGTATAGTGGAAACATTAACTATATACATTATAAAAATTCATTTTGGACTCAAATATTGAATATCATTATAATGTTAGATATGAAGTTAAATAATTTACTAGTCCCAAAAAAATTAAAATATAATATTTATAAGAAATAATAAACATTAAAAATGTTTAAAAAATGTAAATAATTATTCAATTTATTTTATTCATTAATTGAAAGATTGTATGTGTGGAGTCGTACTCAATGTCACTGACCAAACTGGCTTGTTGCCTGAACTAACACTATGCCTGTATCATGGTATATCTTTAAGGGAATTCACATCCCACCGAGATGTATTATAGTATATGGTAATATAATCTGTGATTATTGGAATAGATTAAGCCTTAATAAATTAGAATAATCCACATTCAAAATGAATCATCATCCCATGATCAATATCCATATCCAAAAGTGAAACCAAAATTCGTTTTAAGCTATTTAAAATATTAACCAAAAACAAGAAGTAAAATAATATAGTGGGATTCCAAATACAAAAACAAAACCCCCAAGAAAACTATATTTTTTCTCTTTTAATCAACCACTGCCAATAATTTCAAAAAAGAACAACTAGTAACTAGATCCACCATGGAACCCACATTTCTAATTTCTATTACCTAGTTCATACATAACAATAACTATATACACCCAAAGGTGTATGAAGGGTATGTGAAAACCCATAGTAAGATACGCATGATTCCAATTAATCTCAACTTTCTAATAAGTTTTCTATATATATCACCACATCCACAAAAACACTTCTAGTATCATGGATACCCTAAAAACAACAATTTTGATAGGAAGTAACCAATTTAAAATTCATTTTAACATGAAAAACATATAGAAGCACACTTTCCAACACATACTCAATTCATAGACCGCATTTTGTATGCCCAACAAAGAGTTTGAGATAAATAAAAATAAAATTTATTTAAAAAAATTATTTAAACATTATACCCACCACAATTCTGTTTAAAATGCCTTTCACATCATCAACACAATCATTGAAAAAATTCATGATGTAACGAAATCTTACAGAAATAATCCAATTATTCTAAAATAATTAATCACCTACCTTACAGTTGGAAAATTTTGAAATCACATGGAAACCCAATAATACACCATAAATGAACCATATAAATTCATTATCCAATCACAAACATAAATATTTTACCAAAAGAACTCAATATAAAACCTATATAAGGTCTACTAACTCACTGCAAGAAATAGAACATGGGGTTATGGAATGGAAAAACATAGTGGAATGATGAAATTACGAAAGTAGTGACATACATGATTATTCTTGAAGTTATAATACCAAATCCTCCCAAAATTTAATGTTCATGGTGGGGAAGAGGGAGTGAGGGGAACTAAATAGGGAATTGAATACCAATAGGATTAAATTTGCATTTATTTGGGAATAAAATAGGATAGTTATGAAAAGTAAATTTTCAATTTTTAAGGACATAAAGATGATGCATGGTTTGTCTGTATGGTTTTCCAAATATTGTGGCCTCCACTATGTATGACTAAACTACCACGATAGATTCCTATGGGTGATCATGTATTTGTATTCACTGTATACTTCCACTGTCCTGGGTGTACTATTTTTTCTGAGATGGAATGCAATTTCCCATAACCTCGAACCAATCATGTTCCACCAGTTGTAGGGTATAAAATATATCTTTCCCAAAATACTCTAAAAGAATCCAATGAGTAATTATAAGAATAAATAAATAGAGGAATACCTAAAAATATAATCTTGTATTTTACAATTCTATAAAAATTGAACATTTTCAACAATTAAAAAGTCATTCTATTTTTGATCAAAGATCGAAAATCAAATACTACTCCTCAACATAAACAACAGGCTTCAATGATTCATGTCCATTATAATTATTCGACAAAATAACACAAACTAATAGATTTTATACACAAAACAACACGTATTTATAGGAATCCACATTCACTTTTTGCTGCAAAAATATTGAAAAATCTAGTGCAAACACCAATTCATCTGAATCCATGTTATGAGATGAATCTGTATTATAAATTTTCTATAATAATATATGGAAGTCATCATTGATTAAAATAAGTTGTGATGGCATGTATAACTAGTTTTCAACCATTACAACCCTCTCGGTAGTCTCAAAAAGTCTTGGATACCGTGTTGATAACATCTATATATGTTTTATCTGGAAATGGGGATGACCTTGTGTGTTTAAGGTTTAAAAATTCTAATAGATTTCAAACTGATTTATTCATAGAACCGCAAACACCCAATGATTCTATATCTGTTTAGACCAACTTTACAAAGGTAGGTGCTCATTAGTTGTGGACCGATGAGGCTTAATAATTTCCATTTCTCGTGAGGATGGTAGGTTATTCTCATCACACCTTTTGGGGGTAATTATTCCTACTTTAGGACTCTCTTATAGATTTATTTTACATTCACGAATCCTGTTTAAATAACAAATCATACAAATTATTTTTTCTTTAGTTTATGAAATTGAGGATTGATATTACTGAGATTTAGAGAATCTATTATATGTATTTGAGGTTCTTCATAAATGTAGAATCATCACTGTGTATTAGAGATTCTTAGTCAATGATATCCTTCAATAAATTATATAGAAATTTCTTGGTCATTATGATGACCATAAAGGTATTAATGCCACTCAATGGGGCACTGGATGATTATTTTCATTCAGAAAGACATGGATTATTTCATTGCTGGGATCGTACCTAGAGATGGGATGCCTATGTATCCGCGTTAAAAAGGAATCAGAACCCATGTAGTTAGATAAGAAAATTATGGTTTAACGTCATATGTGACATTAAATAATTAATGAATGATGGGATTGAACATTTGAAAGGCTTCCTTCATACTCTACAATTAATGAATAGATCAATGTCCACATCGTTCGGTTGAATAAATATGGTTCTTATGCATGGTTAATGGCCCATAAAGAGATGATGTGATTACATTTACACTCTAAGCTCACGCGAGTCATGCACGATGTGTGAAAAAAAGAGGTATTAGTAAACAAGACTATTGGGCCCCGAAATATGCAGTCACAATAAATGATATGTGGATTACATATGTATGACTTCCCAAGTAGATGAAGACCAGGACATACATCTGGAAAGAATCCCAAGAGAGGGGTCCATAATGGTATTTGTAATTTATGGAGATTTGGAGTTTTATCCTGGGGAATACTCCTATGAAGGAGGTGCAAATTAAAAAAGACATATGACTTGGGATTATTACTGAGATGGAGGCCCAAAAAAAAGAAATTAATATTGGGTCATACTTCTGAGGAGGATGCCCAATATGAAAGGAAACTATGACGGAGGCTTACTCTTGAGATGGTGGCCTAGGTTAAGGGGACTTATAACATGGGGATTACTCTTGATAAGGAGGCCTTAATTAAATAAACTATTATTGGTGCTTATTCATGAAAAGGAGAAACAAAATAAGGGAACTTGGGGGCTTACTCATGTGGAGGATACCATAAAACAAAAAATAATCTCATCTTAAAGGATGAGGTTACATGGAGAAAATCTCTAACAATTGTGACATAAATCTTGTAAGTCATTAGGATTTGGGAGAGGTTCCTATAGAATTACTTTCAGATAAAGAATCTATTAATGAAAGTACAGAATAAATGGATTTCAAATGGGTTTCGATTGAAAATATCATGAAGATGAGAGCTGAATGGGAGAGAGGCACACAAATGAAGTTGTTGTGCAAGTCATGGTCGCACAAGTGTACTTGTGCGGCATGGGTTCACCTGGAGAATGATGAATCTATAGGTTAATACATGGGTGAGACTAATATCAATCAATTATTATTATCCTAAGATGTTTCCAAAAGGGCGGCACACAAGTTTCATCGAAGGGGTAGGGTGGTGCAGAAGTGTTTCCATTTTTAAGAAGGTCTAGATTCTTAGGCATGCATATGTTGATGAATTATAAACACTTAGGCCTTATCCTACTCCATCAAGTCATCCATTCTAGGTAAAATTTTATCATTGAAGATTTTAGAAGAGTTGTGTTGAAGACATGGGCGTCCAGAGCTTGAATTTGACTTTTGGAAAAATCATTCCTTGAAATGGGGTCCCCCAGGGGATATTTATAGGCAACCATTCAACTTTGGGGAAAAATCAAATCGGGCACCAAAGATAGTTTCACGACCCCTAGGTGGCGTGCATGTAACTTGAATGACTCGTTCCAAATGGTCTCATAGTACACATATTCATAAATTTATTGGATGTTCTTCAAAGGGTTACAATCATTGTGCTTATGGTATTCCCCATTACAATTCATTAGACTCTACGACAGAAAGGAGAATCAACACAGGTCACCCTAAGAGTCGGATATGAAAAGGATAGAGGTTATGGATTTGTGGTAATGCTAGAGAAATCATGGGTCTATGGTCTGTAAGTTCGGCGCTTAGATACTTGGGTGCGCATGTATGGTGCGTAGGTGGTCGGGATCACCTATACATACTAGCTCACTCCTGCGCAAACTCACTTGGCTTCCCGTAACAAGAGATCTCATCGTGCAGGTTCTTCTGTCTTCTTCGATTCCTGATTGGTTTGACTCTGTTCGTAATGTTTGGTACTTGTGAACCTTAATTCCTTTTCCATTTTTTGATTTCCTTCCTCAAAATTTCACAAAAAAAAACTGACTTCAACGTATATTGTTTGATATTTGTGAAGATTCAATGTCTCCCAGACAAATTGGTTCAATTGATGAGTTGGACAACAAGAGAATAAATGACACGATGAACATCTTAATCCATGACTATTATGATATCTACGATATCACCCTCCTAGATTTGGATATGTATTTGAAGAAATATCATGCCAATTTCACATAGAGAATCTACATGCATTTGTATTTTTATGGTCATATAGAAGTAGACAACGTTCCAGAGGCAATGAATTATATCCCTCATTCTTGGTTTCAAACCAACACCATCTTATCTTTGGAAAATTTTTAGTTGCAGGATCATTTTTTAATGATGGTACAATGGATAAGGTATACATAATGCATCATAGCCCCTGTACTCTAGATCTAAATCCTAACACACCTGAGCTACAAACTCATTTTTATCCATTTATTTTCCAATATTCTCAGATGGACCAATATATGTAATGAAAGAAGAGTTGGTATTTCTGTCTTGGAGGAAGTGTGATGTCGACATCGATTTGGGAATATTGGGTGTGAGAAACCTATGAAGAGTTAGTCAATGATCTAATGGTAGCTGGGATAAATGAATTTGTCGGGGCTGGGCAGACATATGTCTACAGTAATGACAATTCTGTGACATATTTAATCAGATGTTGCATCCTGGAAATGAATTCATTCCATATGACTCATGGAGAAGTAGGCATATATTTTTTTGGACGTCTAGAAGATTTTAGGGCTCCAATGTTGGGAGTTATGTATGATAAATCAACCCCCCCCCCCCAAGTTGACCTGTAATGATTCGGAGAAGACTACAGCTTTGGCTCAAGATTTAATGAAAATTTTCCACAAAAATAAGAATACCACCACCATGAAAACCCACTCTATAAAATATATACATCGAGAGGACTGGATTGACATTTTTTTTATTGAGAAGATAGAATAGTGACCTTCTTGAACTAGTCCTACTATTTTCCCTAGAGCTATATAGAGGGGTCTTCCGGGCACAGTTTGGCCATCTTTGGAATCAAGAGAGTTTGATAGATGGGGGTATTAAGTTATCCCAAAAATTCCAGCGAAGACCTGTCTAGCAGGATTTTTGGAATTTTGAATCTGTGTTTAGATTTTACCATTTCTGGATTCGAATGGTGGTGTGAGGTCGGGGACATTTGTCGTTGCTGCCAAACTGGAGGAAAGGAAGAGGATTGGGTTGGCCACCCCAGTTTTGGAAAATATTCATAGGAGCTTATATCATGTTTTATGGGTAAGTCTCTTATAAGAATATTGGGACCATTCCACATTTTATGGGGATGGATCACCTCCCACTTCAGGACATAAGATTTATAAAGTGGGGTACATGATCCTTGAATTTCATTCTGGCCATCTGTTTAGGCCTTTTCTGTAATTTCTCCCTTATCCCTCAACGCATATGATATCTAAAAAAAGGATGAGAATGTTCAAGGAGTTTCACATATTTCCTTGTAGAAATCCACCGACATGGATATTTATTTATCATGAAACATCTAGAATGGATTTAAGGGAAAATATGCTGGCATGTAGAGATGGTGCACTGGCGACGAGGATTCACCGAGAACTTATATGTGTGGCGTATTCTACATAAATATTCGCACGTCAATTCAAATGTGTATAGAAAATTACCATATAAGGACATGACCGTAAAACTAACATAATATCGAATTAAATGAATAATTCAAATTGAGGATCTTGTCAGGTTTATAGATTTAGAGAATTAAGACATAATTATCACAACTCAAAAGATTAAAAAGTAGACACTTCTATATTGTTTCCATTTTTTTTACAAAACATGAACTCTTGAAAAAAAATCATGTCTAGATCCATTTTTAAGACAACATGACTCCTCCATAATCACATACTTGACCATATTCCACATTTTTTCCTGTGAAAATCATTTCTAAAACTTGGGATGAGCATAAAAAGTACAGTAAGGGATACACAAAGAAGGAAAACTATTAGCTTTTAAAAACAACAGGTAAACCATGAATACGTCATCATAAGTAATTTTCGTTAACCTTTACGAAGTAGTAAATACTCTTCACTGAATAAAAGATCATTACATACAATTTTTTTAACCTAACGATTACCATAAAACCCATATAAAGAACAAATAACATATAAAGGTCACTTTGAACATAAAAATACTTAAATGAAATAACTGTACGGTCGACTTCTACACATATCACTAAATTGAATAGCCATACGACCGACATCCATACACAATGCATTGAATGTTATATTTTGACCACCCATCGTAGTACTCACTAAACCACCTATCATTTGGTTTATCACGTAACCACCTATCAAATGTCCAAGAACCATCATAAAATCATAACACATAAAACAACTATAATGGAAAGAAACAATTTCCACATTTCGATCACAATATATAACTTAAAAATGTTGACATAAAAAATCCATTATCAAAACCATTTTCAATACCAAAATACATAAAATAGTATATGGTATTTATTTTCTTTTAAAAATATTACAGGTTTTTGAGGAACCCAAAGATCAAATAATACTCATGGTGGAGGAAAAGGTCGTTTCCACCGCTTATGTTAAAACAAACATTCTTTTTTGTCGTTTAGTGAAACGCTTCGTAGAAAAAGATTCTCATTGAAAAGTCAAGGGTTTTTATACAGCATATAAAATAAATTTGTGTATTAAAAAAATTTGCCTCAATGAATGAAATTTCAGACAAAGTATCTTACCTCGTGTCCAACTTGACTCGATCATTCTGTAATCTTATTTAATTTGTGAAACTCCCTTTGGTTTGAACCAATAAACTTCTTGAAGTTCCATCTGCCTATGGTATGGCTTCTAGAAAAAGGGAAGGGATGTAGGGAGCTTAATTAGGGAGAGTTTGTATGTGCCTAAATGCTTTAGAGGTGTGAGTATCTAGTTAGAAGTGGTATCCTTTTATAAGTTGGAGGAGGGGCTCTTTAGGAATGTGTGAAAATATTATTTTATTATATAATGATATTCGGTTTCAAAAGGTAAAAAAATAATTAGAGTCGAAGATAATATGACTTACGGTGGAAATAAAATCATCCAATAATAATTAGACTGTTTTTGGATGTTATTTTAATATTTATAATCTTACTTATTTAAATGATTTATTAATGATGTAAATTTTGCATCTTTATTGTGTCATGAATAATTTAATTTTTTTGATGTCTAAAAATTATAAAACAAATACCATGATGTATTAAATATTCATATCTTTCCAATTAAAATTTATAGTCGAAAATATAATATATATAACCCCTTTTAAAAATTAATTTACTAAAATATATTTTATTTTGTCAAATTTTCCTTTACTTTAAGTTAATTAATCTAAATTTTCATTATAACTCCCATGTGGCACAATGAGGTCCCATAATCGTCCCAAAGATTATCATGGTCGTTAATGACTCAACCAATAAGTTTTGGACAAGTGTTAAGGTAATTTTGAATTATTATAATACTCTTTTTACCTTGAATTTCCCTATTTACCTTTAAACGCGATAAATAAAAGTCAAAAGATAATATTCACCAAAAATTAGTTTTATTTTATTGACCCACATTTCACTTCTTGATAACAACCATGTATGTTAGATTCTCAAAATTGAATTCACAGAAGCAGTAAAATTTGATTTAAATGATAAAACGTCAGTTTTTTTAAATACTACTATCTGGTTTCACTATACATAAAAAATTGATGTTTTTCATAAAAATACCAAAAATTCATCCTAACCATTATTTAATATACTGAATTCAAAAATGATGTTTATTTTTTTGAATTAAAAACCTAGAAATGGCATTAATTAATTCAAAATTAATTCCCGTTGTTAGAACAAATAGCATGTTTTTAAGGAACTATAACTATCAAAAGATTGACACTTGTTTATGTACACTCTCAAAGTGAAATTAATTCCAATGACCAATATTGGATAAAATGGTAAAAATATATTCAAATTATACTTTAAAACAAAATAAAAAAATAATCTATCCATAAAAATAAAATATATTCAAACGAAGTTTTGAATTAAATTACAATATTTTCACTATTCATTAAAAATGTCCTTTATCGGAAAAATTCCCAAAATTTACACGGAGTAAATTTTGATGTCCCCATTTTATATAAGGGTATTATTTTCTCAATTATGAAAAATAAAAATAAACCAAAACTAGATTTGAAGAGGGTATTCCATTAAAAGGCAGTAAATCATCCTTTTAATGTAAAATATGCTTAAAATTAGATCCATTCACAATTTAAGAATCTAACATTTATTGGATATATGTAAAAACATTTAACAGACATGTATAATGATATTGTTGTTAATTTTGTTCATTTCTGCCAATACAATGGCTATATGTTAACTACCATTTAAAATTCTAATATTATATTATTAGTGTGCAACGTAAGATTTCAAAGTAACTCATTGTTCCATAGCAGGATCTCTGTCGAACACAACAACCCCTTTAAAGTAAAATTTAAATTTACTTCAAAAATATTAATAAATATGAAAAATGTCTTATTCATTATTTACCAGGGAAGCTACATCCTTCACCCTTTTGGAAATTGCATCTTCTCAATTTTATTCATTTATAAAATAAGTTGGGGTATTTATCCCTCATAGCATATTCATATTCCCACGTTCCCACTTCAAACAAATGGTTTTTCCACAAATCCATTACCTGGTAAATTACGTTATTCTGCAACACATGCTCTCTACGGTCAAGAATCTAGACTACTTCATCTTCATAAGAGATATTCTCTTCCAACTGAACTACCTATGGGCTTAAAACATGCGATTGATCTGGCATATACTTTCTCAACATCGAAACATGAAAAACATTGAGTACATTGGATAAAAATTGAGATAATTCCACTTTGTATTCAATTGATCCAACATTATCCAGAATTTCATAATGTCCAATGAACCTCAGGCTCAACTTTCTTTTCTTACCAAAACCCATCACACTTTTCCACAGAGAATCTTTGAGAAAGACATGATCACCTACCTCAAAAGAAAGGTCCTTCATCTGGTTATCTGTATAACTTTTCTGTCTGCTCTGACCTATTCTCATTTGCTTCTGAATCAACTGAACTTTCTCTGCCATCATTTCTACCAATTCTGGTCCCATCAGCCTTCTTCCACTTACTTCATCCCAAAAAGCCGGAATTCGATAGCGCTTTCCGTATAAGGCCTCAAATGGATCCATATGTATACTGGAATGAAAACTGTTATCATATGAAATTTCATCCAAAGAATGATGTTGGTCCCAACTTCCCTGTTATTCTAGTGAACAAGCGCGTAGCATATCCTCCAAGGTATGAATTGTTCATTTTGACTGTCCATCTGGTTGAGGATGAAATGCTTTACTAAAATTTAATTCAGAACCCAATGATTTCTGAATGCCTTTCCAAAAGTTAGAAGTAAACTTTGGATCACGATCAGATATAATGGATAGGAGAACTCCATGCAAACTGACTATCTCTTTATCATGAAACCAAGATAGTTGATCTAGAGATAAAGTATATCGAATAGGAAAAAAATGCGCAGATTTTGACAGCCGTTCAACAATAACCCAGATTGCATTATTACCTCGTGATGTCATCGGTAATCCCACACCGATGTCCCTGGATATATGTTACAATTTCCACTCTGGAACCAGTAAAGACTTAATAATCCCTTTAGGTAACTACGGCTCTACTTTAACCTGCAGACAAGTCAAACAAATCACAGTAAAATAAGCAATATCTCTTTTCATTCCATCCCACCAGTATTACTCACGAAGATCTTTGTACATCTTAGTACTTCCCGGATGAACTGAAAATAGGAAACTATGATCTTTACATAACAACTCATTCTTTAATTCTGAATCACAAAGCACACATAATCTCTTTCCTAACCTCAAAACACACTCCTTATCAATGCTAAATTCGGGAAACTTACCCTTCTGAACCAACTCTACCTTTTCTTATAACTGACTGTCTTCTTTCTACGCTTGATTTATTCTCTTTTATAGATATGATCTCACTAACACATGATACAAACAGAATAATTTCCTACACCATCAACATCTATTCAAAATTTCATCAAATAAAAATATAAATGATCTTGTTCCAAACATAACATACTTAATGAATCATTACTTTTTTGACTCAAAGCATCATCCACTTTATTTTATTTTCCCGGATGGTAATGAATCGTGCTATCATAATCCTTGATAAATACCAACCATATCCCTTGTCTCATGTTCAATTATTTTTTAATTATTATATACTTTAAACTATTTTTGGTCAATATATATTTCACATTTTACTCAAAACAAATGATGCATCCAAATATTTAAAGAAAAAATAGCAGTAGTTAATTCCAAATCATGTGCAGGGTAACTTAACTCTTGAGGATTCAACTGATGTGAAACATAAGCAATTACCTGATCATTCTGCATTAAGACACAACATATTCCTTCTAACAAAGAGTAATTTTAGATAAAAAACTCACCATTTTTGGATGGCAGTTCCAAAACTTGACCATTCACCAATATTCTTTTGAATTTCTGAAAACAATCATCACATTTTTTGTCCAAATGATCGTAATACATTTTCGAGTTAACATAGTCATTGGACTAGATAACTATGAAAAATTTTCAACAATCCTCTATTAATAACCTTCCAAACCATGAAAACTACAAATTTCAGTTATATTTGTTGTTCATGTCCATTGTTCAACAACTTTTGTTTTTGTAGGATCAATAATTATGCCATTTTTTGAAATAATGTGAACAAGAAAATAAATTTGTTGTATCCAAAACTCACACTTTCTAAATTTACCAAATAAAATCATTTATTTTACTGTTTTCAAGACAACCCTTAAATTAATTTCATGTTCCTCCTTTCTTTTTTAATAAACCAAAATATCATCAACGAACACAACCACAAACTTATCCAAGAACTCACGGAAAATTATATTCATAAGATCCATGAATACAGAAGGTGAATTGGTTAACCCAAAAGGCATAACTACAAATACATAATGGACATATCTAGTACAAAATGTGGTCTTCGGAATGTCTTCTTCCTTTAATTTCAACTGGCCATACCCCAACCTCAAATCAATCTTTGAATAATACTGAGCTCCCTGGATCTGATCAAACAAATCATCGATATGAGGTAAATGCTACTTATTCATAATAGTGATGTTATTCAATGCTCTATAATCCATGAAATGTCCCATTGAACCGTATTTCTTTTTAAAAAACAATACAGGGGAACCCCAAGGTGATGTGCTAGGTCAAATGAAACCTTTAGCTAAAAACTCCTTCAATTTCTTCTTTTTCTATAAAAGATCAATTTGATCCATTTGATAAAGGGGTTTTGAGATTGGATTAGCATCAGGAACTATGTCAATAGTAAATTCAACTTCTCGGTCATGTATTATACTAGGAAACTCATCAAGAAAAAAATCAAGGTACTCATTTACCACTAGCACATCATTAATCTAAAATGTTCCTTTATTTTCAACAATATGTTCAAGGTAACATTCATTGCCATATTTTACTAGTTTATCAGCTTCCAAATATGTTATCAAAATAAAGCGTTCATTCTTGTACAAAAACTCTAAATAATCCTAAAAAGAAACCTCTTCAGCTGTATAATCAATCATGGCATGATAAATGGAAATTTCATCCATGCCCAAAATAACATCAATCTCTACTAGAGGAAAAACTATTAGGTCTACAGGTAGATTCTTTCACACACAAGGAAAGGAAGGTTCATATTTTTTATTTTTGTCTCAACATTTCGTCCAGCTGTTTTTACCATAAGTTACATATGCATATCTTGAGATGCGAGTCCCAATTTACCAGAAAACTTCTCAGAAATGAAATAATGTGTAGACCCTGAATCAAACACCATATTGGAATAATATGAACAAACAAATAGTGTACCTGATAATACTTCATTCGATGGCCCAACATCTACTGATGTAGTTTTGAAGGATTTCACAAACCCTATATGCTTGTAGTCTGACTTCTTTCCCTCAGTTGAGTTCTTCGCTGGCCACTCATTTGCATAATGACTCATTTTGTTGCACTTAAAACATCTTACAGATGTCTTTTCATTACCATCTTGTTCATCTTCCTTAATGTTATGAAAAATATGACCAGACATACCACACCAGAATCACTATCCAGTCATTGATAATCATTCTACAAGATGATTTTTACCACACTTGTCGAAATATGGATATTTATTTTTCCTACCTCCAGGCTTCTTTGATGAATTCGTCCACATTTCCTGCCAAATGGACTTCTTACACTGTTGTGTTTCAATGAATATTTAATCATCGGCAAACTCTATTTACACCTTCTCCACATATCAAATAATTTTATCATAACTTTTTAACTCACGAGAGGATAATACTATTTGATCTAGTTGCATCAGTAATGAGTAAAATCGATTTATCTTACTATCAAGATCTTGGATGAAATATGGTGCATACCTTGCAGGTCGAGTGATATTTTCTTCATAAGCTGCCATGAAGTCATCGTCTTGCCTTAATTCTAGGAATTTTTTTTCTATCCTAAGACAAACCACCTTAGGAAACTAGTTTTCAAGAAACATACCTCTAAATTCATCCTAATAAAGAGCATCAATCTCCTCACTATCCCTGATATTTTTCACCATCGACCACCTCTAATCAGATTCACCTTAAAAACTGTAAACAAAAAGACTAAACTTTTTATGTTCTAAACAACCCATAACATCGAAAAAATTCTCATGTGCTTTAGTCCACCCTTCATCTAGAATAGGGTCAGACGATCCTCTGAATTATGGGGGACTTTGCCTCATGAAATGCTCCACTACTGACATGTTCTTCTCCAGTTGATCTGGCTGATATCATGGATGGATACCACCACCATTTATAGCCTAATTCAACTGAGCCATCACTGCAACAAACAATTCAGTTCTGATTCTGACCATCTCAGGTTGATGATTTGGAAGGTTGTCTTCCTCTTGATGTCGTCCTATCATAGGTGCACTATTTCCTCTGTGAAAAACCATTTTGAACACAGAAATGCCTTATGATAAGAAACATGGTAATATGTAAATGCTATATGATTTCAATATTATCTTAAATTAAATTATGGACATCTATTTAACAATACCCTAACTCTTAATGTTCTCTAAACCGACCTCCGATACCAACTATGAGGACTCGTCCTTAAACCATACATAATATTGAATTAAATGAATAATTTATATTGGGGATCTTTCTAGGTTTAGGGTTTTATAGAATTAGGACATAATAATTACATCTCAAAATATTACAAAGTAGAAACTTCTACAATTTTTCCAATTTTTTACAAAATAATTACACTTGAAAAAAAGTTTCATTTCTAGTTCCATGTTTAATACTCCAAGACTCATCCTCGATCACATCCTTGACCCTATTCAACATTATATCCTATGAAAAAAATTTCAAAAACAGAGGATGAGCATAAAAATATCATTAATGGATACAAAAAGAAGGAAAAATATTAGCTTTTCAAAACAACATGTAAACCATGAATACTTTTTCATAAGTAATAATTTTCCTGTTTTTGAAGTAGTAAATACACATCAGTGAATAAAAGATCATTACTTACCCATTTTGTAACCAAAATATTACCATAAAACCAATATAAAGAACACATAACATATAAATGTGACTTGGAACATAAACATACATAAATGGAAGAACCATACTGTTGACTTCCACACATATCACTAAATAGAATAGCCATACGGCCCACTTCCATTCCCAATGTAATACAGGTTGTAACGTAACCACCCATCTTGTTATTCATGAAACCACCCATCATTTGGTTTATCACATAACCACTAGTCAAATGTCCAAGAACCATTATAAAATCATAACACATTAAACAATTATAAGGAAAAGAAAATATTTCCATATTTCAATCACAATATATCACTTAAATACATTGACATTACAAATACCTTATCAAATCCTTTTTCAATAA
Organism: Viscum album; assembly: GCA_963277665.1. Classification (NCBI taxonomy): domain Eukaryota; kingdom Viridiplantae; phylum Streptophyta; class Magnoliopsida; order Santalales; family Viscaceae; genus Viscum; species Viscum album. Next base: position 223,573,305 of record OY728143.1, read on the forward strand.
CAATATATATAAATGTGTATATGGTATTTATTTTCTTTTAAAAACATTACAGCTTGTTGAGGATGCCAATGATCAAATAATACTTGCTATGGCGGAAAAGGTTGTGGTCATCGCGTACGTTAAAAGAAACATTCCTTTTTGTCATTTAGTAAAACGCTTCTTAGAAAAAGATTCCTTTTGAAGAGACAAGGTTGTTAATACATTGTATAAAATAAATTCGTGTATTAAAAATATATGCCTTAATGAAAGGAGATTGAGATTAAGTCCCTTACCTCATGTCCGACTTGAATCGATCGTTCTTTAATCTCCATTAATTTGGGTAACTCCCTTTTGTCTGAACCAATTGACTTATTGCAGTGCCTTATTCATAAGGTAAGGATTCTAGGAGGAGGGGAGAGATGTATGGAGCTTATTTTTTCAGATTTTGGATGAGCCTAAAGGCTTGAGAGATGTGAGTAATTGGTTAGAGGTGGTCTCCTTTTATAAGGGGTAGAGGGGCTCTTTAGGAATGTGTGATAATATTATTTTATTATATAAAGATATTTGGCATAGAAAGGTTCAAAAATCATTATAGTCGAAGATAAGATGACTCATGGTCGAAATAAAATCATCCAATAAAAATTGTACAGGTTTTTGATGTTATTTTAATATTTATAATCTTATTTATTTAAATGATTTATTAATGATGAAAATACTGCATCATTATTGTATCATAAATAATTTAATTTATTTTTTGTCTAAAAATTATAAAATAAGTACCATGATGTAGTAATTTGTTTTATATTTCCAATGAATATTTATAGTGGAAATGATAATATAAATAACCCCTTGTAAAAATTAGTTTTCTAAAAGATATTTGCTTTTGTCATTTTTGCCTTTACTTTAAGTTAATTAATATAAATTTTCATTATCACTCCCAAGTGGATGAATGGGGTCCTAAAATCGACAAAATGATGACAATAGTATTTAATAACTCAACCAATATGGTTTGGACAAGTTTTAATGTAATTTTGAATTATTATAATACTCTTTTTACATTGAACTATCCTATTTACCTCTAACCGTGGTAAATAAAAGTCAAAAGTTACTATTAAAAAAAACTTAATCTTATTGAACAAAATTTTTCTTCTTGATAACAACCATGTATATCGGATTTTAGAAATTCAATTCACAGAATCAGTAAAATTTCAATTAAATGAAAAAAGTCAGTTTTTTAACTACTACTATGTGGTTTCACTATTAATCAAAAATTGATGTTTTTCAAGAAAATACAAAAAAAATTAGCCTAAGAATTATTTGATATACCGAATTAAAAAATGATTTCTATTTTTCTAAATTCAAAACATAGAAATGGAATAAATTAATTAAAAAATAATTCCCATTGTAAAAACAAATATCGTGTTAATAGGAAACAATAACTATAAAAAGATTGACACTTGTTTATGTCCACTCTCAAAGTGAAATTAATTCCAATGACCAAAATTGGATTAAATGGTAAAAATATGTTATAATTATACTTTAAAACCAATTAAAATGATAATATAACCATATAAATAAATTATATTCTAATGAAATTTTGAATTAAAATAAAATATTTTTCAATATTCATTAAAAATGAACTTTATTGGAAAAATTCAAAAAATTTACACAAAGTAAATTTTGATGTCCCCATTCTAATGAAGGATTTTATTTGGACAATTAGAATATATAAAATTAACCAAAAATTTCTTTAAAGAGGGTTCACCATTAAATGGCAGCCAATAGACCTTTTAATGTAAATTATGCTTAAAATTAGATTCATTTACAATTTAAGCATCTAAATTTTATTGGATAAATGTAAAAACATTTAATAGACATGTATAATCATATTGTTTTTAGTTTTATTCATTCCCACCAATAATACTACTAAGAGTTAAATACCGTTTAAAATAATAATATTATATTATTAGTGTGCAACATACGATTCAAAGAAACCCATTTTTTCGTATCGGGTACGCTATCGAACATAGAAACCCCTTTAAAGAACAATTAATATTTAATTAAAAAATATTAGTAAATATGAAAAATGTATTAATATTTATTTACACGAGATGTTACAAACCATATCCCCTCCTGTGCATGTCAGGTTAGAGTAGCATCTGATGGATTCTCGTCAACTATAGTTGATGACATCTATGGAGAAAACTGGTGTGTTATTTGATATACCAGTTGTTGAATCGACAAAATGTGTGACTACATGGTATGTACAGTGATGTGTATCATCATATCGTGAAGTTATACTGAATCAGCCAGTCCCTCGGGTGGGGATAATGAAGAGAAACATTAGTAAAGACGATTTTTTATTCTCATGGTGATTCTTTCTCACCCGGAGCTGATTCACTAGATTCCTCACCCATAGCTGATTCAATGGATTCCCAGGATGGGGATGATGAGGCTCAAAATGCATCAAAGCATCCTTGTTCTATATATAATCTACCTGCCATAGTCAATAGACTAACTTCATCGACTCCTACTGAGTTACTTCATTGATTCAATTTAGTGGCCATTATTTTAAAGAGCAACAAGTTTAATTTTCTTATCATTTATCTGTGATTACAGGAGATGGGAAGAAGTTGATGTCTCAGATTATAGGTCCCTCCTTGTGGCCTTTTGGTGAAAATTCTTAATATTTATGACCAGAGGCTATCCAGAATGGTGGAGTTTATATTGTGATGCTGAAACTGCCTGGATGCATTTATATGAATGGTTGCATCTCCCAGGAGTGGGGAATCTCCGGGCATCCGCTATAATCTATTTTGAGGACAACCCCAATGAACTGAGGGTTTATATAAAAGAGCTAGAAATGGTCATATATTCCACTGATGAGTTAGTTCCTATGACCAAGAGGGTGAATGAAATTTTGGACCGTAGTACCACTGAGGGGATTGGTCCTTCATTAGACGAAAACATTCGTGATTATGTGGCTCTTGAAGATGTATGTTTCCATTTCCTAAAATTTCTATTTACAATAAAATTTGAATTTATTCAATGCCTAGTTATTCAAGGAAATAATCTTCTTTAACCTGCATCTTAAAAAAGAATATCCAATGATATCCCTTCGTCGTAGTGTGTCCCTAGTGGCACCACTCTTGGAGCCACTTAATCTCATCGTGATCATGGAGTAGTATCTCCAAGACAACAAGTCATGGATGAGTATTTAGAAATGCTGTTATTTTCTCTGATACCTATTTTTGGAGATCATTACGCCAGTCCACCCAAAATTTCCAACAAGGAAAGGCATCGATGAAAGAAGACCACATTCAAACACTTCAATAGTAGTGGTAAGTCATTACGGTAGTCATGAATATTAACATATGAAAAAGTGCTCAAAATAATCAGGATTGATGGGGATTCATCAGTTTCCCCTTTAAGGGAAAGAACTGACCATCCTTCGAGTACAACTAAGGGTGCAGTAGAACGGCTGCAAGTGCTTACTAAAATGATTGTTCCAGAATAAATACAAAGAGACGATGAGCCAATGTCTGTTCCCAACACCGCTCCTACTTCTGAAGCTAGGATAGAAAATACTTCTAGTAAAATAACAATACTTCATAGAACCTCAAATTAGACAATTAATGACTTCCATTCTGTGATTTTTTAGGTTCAACACATGAACCAGGAAATTTGAAAACCACGAAAGATGACCCCACAACTGTCTTTGAAGAAGTTATCCGGAGTAAGAGATTTCTAGAAAAAATTCTCGAAGAAGATATACTGAGTGCTCCCACTAGTGAGAGTAACCTAGGATCTTGGACATCATTGGAAAAGCTAAGGAATATTTTCATGTCCATTGAGGAAATTTTAGAACATGTTAAATTACCATGTGATTTAGAAGATTTTTGAGATCTAGTATTTGAATCAACTAGATGTTAGTTTCATAATTTGTCATGTTAATCATCACATGATTATACTTCTAACCATGTTTGGATAAACAATGTATAGTTCCATCTGAAGAAATTATTGAACCAACAATGCCTTAAAGGGGTGAAGACATTGATGTCAACCCAATTATTGTAGAAATACTGGATCAGGCGGAACTTAACACGATAGATCCTCCTAAAACCAATCCTGAAAATCCTGTGGAAGAAAGGAAAAATGGGGATGAGTCTTCATAAGTTTCTGATCTACTGTATGGTAAAATATGTTGATATTTTTGGTTTAGAAAACCTTAATAAAAATAAATCATCATTTACTATCCTTTGAAACTAACTATACATTCAATTGACCAAACAGGGCTGTCAACTTCTATGGCTAGATTTGAAGGTGAAGCCTCAGCCATAGACAAAACAATAGCTGAATGTGAACAAACAAGGTTCAGTGAAAGAGTAGAATGAGGCACTTATTTAAGTTCATTAATCACAGATTATGTTCCTCCCTGTGATAGCGATGCCGAATCAAACCTATATGAGAAAATTAATCTCTAATTATCATGTCATAAGTCATGGAAAAATATATGAAAGTTAATATTTGAGGTGCCTCTAGATGTGTGCCTTCAAAAAACCCAAGAATTTCATCCATGTTCACCAAGCTGGGACTTGGTTGTTTTGGATATCATGAAATCCATGTCGTACTGAAACAAGTCATTCGAAGGAGGGAGAAAGTGAAAAGGTGTTGTCAGGACCCGATTAGAGATAGATTTTTTACCAATAATATTGAATTTCAGGATTCAATATCCCATGTTGAGGCGGATCATAATTTAAATATAAAGGAGATGAAGTAAAATACCAAGGATAAGATCGTATTTTAGTACCACCTTCAGCAATAGATATATTTTATCATTGTAGAGCTTGAGTATCATCATAATTCGTTGGATGAAGTCCAAGTGGATGGTATAAAAGCCATCACAGACTCCAAAGAAGCACTTCGTCGAGTTAAAGAGATAGATGATGGTCGAGTAAATGATCATTAAGTGGTTGCTGATGAAGCTCAGGAAGTTGTGAAATAGATGAGAAATCATGTTGAAATTCTTCTGTAATATCATAAAAAATTAGAAGAGGCTCCAATATTTGGATGTTCTTCTAATCATGTTCGTCAATGAAAAACAGTTCATCATTAATCATCTATACCTGCATTTTATTGATAACTTCTCTTATTTTTACCTAATGGAATGGGCCTTGAGAACATAGTTATATTTTTACAAGGGTTTATAAAAAACCCCACAACAATTGCATCTTCTAATTGCTCAATATTACCTAAATCATAAAAAATGTACGTTTAGCGATTTGGGACTCGGCCCTTTTTTAGAGTATCCTTTATTGGTATCCAATATAATGAGTATCATGTCATTTGATATTGGTAGTTTAAATTCATGCATGTTGGACTATTAAAAGGCTAATATATAAGGTCGAATATCATAGATCGAATGGATGATATTGACTCAAAACATGATAATTTGATAGGAAACATATTTACATATTCAAGTATGGAGATGGATAATTGTAAACTGTGACATGAGAAATTATGAATCTGAGGAATGGCATGGGAAAAGAGATGAAAGGAATTGTAGGAAGTATTTTTAAGACTGAAATTACTAATAGATGACAAAACCATTATGGGGGAGGAATTATGCAGGGCCAACTAGGGAATAAGAAACATAGTCAATTATTTGTATCTTTTGGATGATAGGTCTATTATTTAGACAACATATGCAAGGACACTTAAGGGCACGTGGTGCATAGTCGGGAAAAAACTCTCAAACAATTAACTTCCAATTTCTAAAATCCAATGAATGTTTTATGGAGATTCAAAATTTCCAATGTATATAGTTTGTATTATGGATAAATGTACTTGAATACGGAGAGGAGATTTTTAATCATAATTTTCACATAATTATAGAAATGTGACTTCTACAAAGGTCTAACCCAAACATAGGAAAAAAAGAATCTTTGGTTTTAAATCATATGACTAAAACCAGAGATAGAAACATTATATGACATATGGTCAAGTAGTCCAAGGTTATTTCATATTTCTATGAGAATATGTAGAAGAAGTAGAATGTAAACCATAGACTTGAATACTTTCCATCATGAAAAAAAGTATGGAACAAATATGTTAAGGTTGGTTGTTTTTTGCAGATCCCGACATATCGCTGTTAGAACCAAATAGGGACAAAAGAGGCTTCTCCAACAACTAATGTTACCATTACAAAAGAAAACCATTATGGAGGTTGAATTATGCAGGGCCAACTGGGGCATAAACTGCATAGTCAAATTGTATCCTCATTTGGCTAATAGGTCCGTTATGTAGACAACATATACAAGGCCACCTAAGGGCATGTGCTACATAGTCATGGAAATGAACTCTCAGGTATCAGACATTTTGCGACCAGACGTCAAGAAAAGTGTTATGGAGACCATGAATATTATTTGTATAATGTTGCGGCTAGGTCCTGAATTGAGATTCTGGATGTCACTATGTATCTCGTTATGATGAGAATCATGCCAGACGTAGGTCTTGAAATATAGTTTAACATCATGTCGGACGAGATCATTGAGGATATCAGTTTAGGGTTGTAGAGCTTAGAACATAATGAGGGAGACACAACGAGCATTTTTTAAAAACCTGATGTGAATGAATAACAGGGTGTTCCATATCACACCATGTGCTCCCAGGGGGGATTTTCAGACAAGGGACCAAAAGTGGAGTTTGGGGTTCAGCCCAAAGGCTTGGGGTTGGACTCAAGGAATTCTCAAGCGTTCCTACGTATCCCATGAGGATGGGAATCAATCCACACATAGTTCATGAAATACCCTTTGTACAGAATTGGTTCATACATATGACGGGTAAAGAATAATTTATTGCAATTATGGTTGGACCCATGATGAAAGACTTGGGGTAACTATGTATCTCATAAGGATGTGAATCAAGCCATACATTGTTCTTGAAATATGGCATGGTTGGAGACCATGTCAATGATGATTCCTCTCGAGTGAGGGTATCAGTGGTTTCTTCCTTTTATTTTTAATACAGGACAAAAGTAAAAAATAGTTTAAGGTCATACACATGGACAAGTGCTATATAGTTTAATGTCTAGCATAAAGGAAAATGGGGGACTGTACAGTTTAACATCACATAGCTAGGACGATGGGACGTGCACAACATAACATCATATACGAATACTGTGAACAAATATGAATAATATGGTTGATGGGGGCATCACAGATCAATATTGTATGGGATAGAGGTGAATCAATGTGAATAATATGGATTCAGGCTTGAACACCTGGAGGTTGCCTACGTACCCAACCTAGGAGGCAAGGATTGAAGTCTGTGTAGTTCAATTGAGAGGTATTAGGTGATCGGGGTGTACATGAGGACAACATCCTGAAGATGACGTTGGATCATAATCATGGGTATCGGCCAAGATACGATGTCATGGACGAAGCATACTATAATCTCACGTGTGTCATGCTCGGTGTGAGGAACAAGATGAAGCAAAAGACCTGATGATCGTGTCGCGAAATATGTGACCATGAAGGATGGTGTTGAGATTATGCATGGTTAGCTGCTCGGGGCACGTATAAAAACAGAGTTTAAAAGAAAATTGTGAATGCGACGATCACAGTTTAATGTCATGTGTCACATACATGGGGTGCATTGTAGTTTAATGGCCTGCAGCTCGGACGATGCACAATTATCGTCATGTTGAACAATAGAAGGGACATAGTTTAACGTCATGTTGGATGATAGAGGAGTATATGTTTTTTAATGTCCTACAGTCGGTAAAATCGTTGTATTTGTCTTACACTAAATAGTTCATCAAGGATCTTACATTGGTTGGAGTTGTAATGAGTTCTCCATCCATTGATATTAATAAATAATATCCATTGGAGTATACCCTATCTATTGAGTAATGTCATTCCCACATTGTATCAAGATTTAGAGGCTTCTTTCTCGGTATCATTGTTTTCTGAGGACCAATACCAATTCTCCATGAATGAATAAATTAAGACAACCAATTTTATTAAAAGTGTATACTATTCAATTATGATAGACTTTTAAATAGTGTAGTGTGTGCAGTCTTTTTTCATCTTTTCATTCCAATTCATCCAATCACTTTTGGTATTATTCATCTTTCGATAACTAGTCACAAATGGAAACTCTATGTGAAGGTAATAGGATGTCACTAGGCATGACTTCATCCATTCAATATACCAATGAAAATGGTGTTGATTGTGTAGCAGTATGGGTGGTAGTCTGATAAGCCCATAGTGCATTAATATGTTTATGATGCCATTACTTCTTATCTTTATCCACCATATTTTCAAGAATGATTCAAAGAGTCTTATTGAAAGCCTCAACTTCTCCATTGGCCGCTGCATGATACTGTATGAATGGTTGGATCTGATATTGTATTCTTGATACAATTTTCTTACCTCAGATGAACAAAATTTGGTGTCATTATCTATCAATATGGTATGAGGAACACTGATGTTGGACTTGGTAAAGCTTTCAATGCATTTAGAACTGACTAAAATGAGAGGTATCTCCTCTGACCATTTGGAATAGAAGTCAGTAGCTGTAAGAATATTCTTAAACTGCATAGCTGTGGCTGGAGGATAATTTCCTACTACATCCATTTCCTATATAGCATACGTCGAGGTGTATTTATTCGTATGAAGAAACTCCAGGGGGTGATGAATGAAGTTGGAACATACATGGCAAGAATGACAATTCTTAGTGAAATCAATACAATCTTGCATCATTGAAGGCCAAAATTATTCATGCCTACAAATTTGACTAGAAAGTATATGTCCAGACTAGTGGGACCACAAACTCATGAAAGTACTTCATTTATGATAGCCAACGTCACTTCACCATCAATACATCCAAAAATAATTCCATTAAAACCTCTCTTGTAGATAATTTTTTGTTGATCTAGGTTATCATAAAGTGTAAAATTGACCACACATCGCCAGACTTGTTCTTTCTCAGCTCGATCAGGTGGGAGTCTTCAATTTTGAAGGTATTCCCTGATAAGTTTCATCCATCCTATAGTATGGCCATATGGTTCAGAAATGGGAATGATTTCATTGATTTCCTCTATTCTGATTTCAAAAAAAGGTGAAACTATACAATGGTGGGCAATAATGATGATTGTTTCATCCTGATTTGGACCACCCAGGGTAGTGGCTACATTAGCCAGTTCATCAGCATGTGAATTTTTTGATCATGAGGCATAAGAAAATGTCGGTTCCGAGGGAAATTCGGCCAATAACTCTCTAACATAATCCTTCAAAGGGATTAACTCTTCCTTTCTGATGGCATAATCCCCATTGAAATTTTTTATTACCAAAACTAAATCACCTTTTACCTTAATGTGATTCACCTGTTCCTAACGTGCCAATTCTAAGCCTGTGATGAGAGCTTGATATTCTACTTCATTGTTTGTACCACCATCCAACAATAAGAATTAATATTGTAGTGTTTTCGTATCTGGGGAATTAAGAATTTTTCTTAACCAAACATGGTTGAATTTATAATCTTCCATTTTCATCCCTGTTGGACTTCTGGAGGCACCATCAAAGTACATTTCCCATTTTTGAGGATTATCCTCAATAGAAAAGACTTTTTCATCAGGAAGTTCAATATTTAAAGTTGTTTCTTCTTCAGATGGGTGTTGAGCAAAGAAATTGGCCAGTTATTGGCCCTTTATTTCCTTTTGTGATACATATTGGATATCAAACAACTACAAAATTACTGCCCACCTTTCCAGATGTCCTATAAGTATAGGACGACTAAGGATAAATTTGAGCGGGTTATTGTGAGATGCCAATTGGACCTCATGATGTGGTAGGTAGTGTCTCATTTTTTCACTTGAAATAAATAATTCTAAGACGCACTTTTCAATACTATAATATCAATTTTCTACCTCATGGGTAGTCCAACTGAGATAGTAATGGCTTTTTTCATTCCCAGAACCATTTTTTGGTCAAGGAAAGCACCCAACGATCGCTCTAAAGCTATCACATAGTGAATAAGTGGTCTTACTTCAACATGTGGAATTAATACCGGTGGACTCAAGAGATATTTCATGAGGATATCAAATTATTCTTCACATTCTTCAGTCCAATGGTAGGTGACTCCCTTATTCATTAATATGGTGAAGGGTAAACACATGCCTGCAAAATTGGAAATGAAATGTCGAATATAAGAAAAGTGTCATTGAAGTCCTATTAATTCCATCAAATATCTAGGAGGTGACATGTAAAGGATTTATTTTGTCTTATCAAGATCAACTTCGATACCATGATGACATATAAAAAAGCATAGAAAATTTCCAGAGGTTACATCGAAAGCACATTTCATGGGATTCATCTTCAAATTGTGTTGTCAATGATTCTTGAATATGATTTCCAGATCGGAAAAATGATCAGAACATTGACTAAATTTAACCACCAAATCATCCACATAACATTCAACAAATTTCCCTAGAAGGGTTTGAAGATATGGTTCATGGAACGTTGATATGTTGAACTTATATTCTTGAGGCCAAATTGCATTACCTGATAGAAAAACACACCATAAGGAGATATAAAGGACATAAACTCCCTATCATCTAGGGCCATTTGTATTTTATTGTTCCCACAGTAACCATCAATGAAGGAATGATCTTTGTATCCAGCTCTTTCATCAATTAAGAGTTCTGTAATCGGGATTGGAAAATCATCCTTGGGACAATGCCGATTAAGATCTATGAAGTCAATTTAAACTCTATTTTTTCCATTCTACCTTTATAAATTGAAAATATTAGCCAGAAATTTGGGATATTTAACTTCTATGATGAATTTAGCCTTGATAATATTATAAACATTAGATTCAATTTTAGAGGCATAATTTGGGTTTTTTCTTCTTACTACTTGCTTGAATCCTCGATGTTCTTCTGGAAAACCCAAATGATGAGTGGAAACATCGAGATCGAGACCTGGAATTTCGGTATAATTCAATAAAAATAAATATCGATTTTTCTTTAGAAATGAAGCATAAATTTCTTTCTCTTCAAGATTCATGTTTTCACAATTTAATGTGGGGTGTGGATCTTCTTTTGTAACCTGATTTATTTCTCTGAGTTCAACCATAGTGATAGAGATACCCTCTTCAAATTCTAGAGGAGCATCACTGAGATCTTCCTTTTCTTCTACAATATGTGTTACTTATTTTGTTTCTACATTCATAGTAGAGGATGAAGCATTATTTCCATTGTAATGGGGGAAGATAAAATTTGAACATCTTGAGAAGAGGCTGCCATTTCTGAACCTAATGCTGATGATGGGTCTTCCCGGTGTAATAGAGAGGAGATTATGGGTTAAGAATCGACATCGTTGTTTTCCTCGAGTATTTCTATAAATTCTTCTAGCCTGGATCATGTTGTATATAATTGGTTAATTTAAGTTGATGAAATGAAGACATCTCCATTTAAGCTTTCATCACTTCTTGCCGAATCAACAATTTATCTCATTTTTTCTGGCTTGTTTTGTAGCACACCATGATTTTATGAAAAATATTCATTTTAATTTCATTGAATTCTTGTGTTGTATGATACACTAAAAGGATCATTCACTACATGCATCCCTGACATGGCTTGCATTACATGCAATCAAGGCCTTCTTCGAGAGCGTGTGTAGTACGCAATACCGGGTTTCACGAATCGAGATATTATTATAATATTACTTTGAATTAGCCATTATGAATAGTAATACCCACTTTTTGAAATTTTATAAATATAATCTTTCAAAATGGACTTCATTTTTGGATTCATAATATCAAAATTAGCTGATGGTGAAATTTTGGTATTTTTCTAAAAACTTTTAATTTTTGGATAAATAGTTAAAACAATGGGTTACTATTCAAAAACCGACTTTTTATTTAAATAAATATTTATTTTATTAAAATTTATTTTAGTTAAAATTGATACATAATACTTATATAAGTTCAAACTCATTCATTGAAGTCATTTTATAATAATTTCAGATATATAAAAATTTTATTGAACTTTTCACTGTCTTTTTCCCACCTCCTAGGAAAATTTCCTAATTCATATAAATCTTAATTTTTCCGCTTCTTTGAGTGGAATTTTGAAAATATTAGAAACACAGTTAATATCAAAGACTAAAATTTGGTTCAATAAGATGAAAATAATTTTTGGTGAATAGTAACTTTTTACTTTTTTTACCACGGTTAAAAGTAAATATTGTAATTAAGGTTAAAACTGATATTATTAATACCCTAAAACATGTCCTAATTCAATTTTTTAAGTGTAATTAGACCAAAAATAACCTTAGGAATAAAAGATGACCATTTACTCCCACTTGGATTATATTATGACATTTATTATTAAATTATTTACAGAAGGGTTAAATTAGTTACAATCAATGATTAATAACTAAATCATTTTTAATATAGGGTTATAAATAATATAAATTTGACTATAAATATTCATTAGAAAGATAAAAATATTTCCTATATATTGGTCTTTTATTTATAATTTTTTGACATTATATAATTTAATTTATTTATGACACAATGATGATGCAATAATTATCTTATCAATGAAATGATGACATTATTGATGTTATAGATACACAAATAAATGTAATTTAATAATTTTTATGAATTACATTAATTGTATAGGTTAATATGACCTGTTAGTATTGATTTAGTTTACTTTGTTCTAACTAATAATTCTGTTATGATTTTCACAAAAATCAATTTTCAAAGAGTGTCAGAATTGACATAAAATAGTTTTTAAAAGAAATATTATATTATTAATTGTTATTTTACGCCTAAAAATATAAGGGTCATCCAAGTTACATAGATAAGGTTATATATATTAATAATAAACATCTTGGGGTTCGTTTGTCTTGTTATATTACGTTTATTAACCTTACAGTGTAATGAAACAAGAAGACACGGTAAAAGTAAAATTATTTAACTTAAAAGTAAATCTAAATGATAAGGTTGAAATAGAAAACTAAACTAGTATAAATCCAATTGGATGAGATTATTTAGACCCATACCCACCATCGATTCTAAATAAATCAATTTGGAGCTATTAAAAACCAAATATGACTTTATAATAAAATCACATTTTTAGTCATTCCTATGGTGCCCCTCTCCTCCCTTGTAAAAGTCCACCTCCTCCCTCTATTCCTCACACCACATTGAGGCTTCAAGCACGGCCAAACCCTGCCAATTTATCTTCTCCACTTCCCTAGAAACATCATAGATCTTCTGGTCTTTTTAAAAGACCAATTTTAGTGCCCTAAGAGAAGGTCTCAAAGAGGCGCTTCAAAGAGGAGGTAATGTCCGTTACCGATTCTTTCAACTTTATTTCTTCTTCCACTTATTCTTTATTAGTTGTTTCATAATGAAGTAATAAAATCAGTATCACTAATATACTGTTATGTTATTATAAGTATGAAACAACCCTATTTCACCATATATCCATCCTACGGAAAAAGAAATCACCGCGCGTGCGTACGTACGGAATACCGTCTCCATGTCGTGGTGTAATCTGTTTTCGACCACCAACTTACATGGATGGGTATAATAGTGTAAATAATAACTATATATGATTATTTTAAAGATATATTGATTTTATAAATTTTATACATACCCTCCAATACAATTCCATGATCATGGGAACGATATCATCACTCGTGCGTACGTACGGAATACCGTCTCCACGAGGCGATGCGATTCATTCTCCATTTTAACCATACATGAATGATTTTAAGGATTATATAATGAATAATAATAAAATATATGAAATAATAATTTTACTGGGTTAATTTATATATATATATATATTTATTTCATCTATTTAGTTTCATTCAATTGAATAAGGAAACAAAAACAGCGTTCATGCGTACGTACGGCCTACCGTCTCCATGAACGGTGTATTTCATCCCTTTTATCGATCTATAATATATATGTATATGATGAATATATATTATATATAAATCATGATTTTCATTCTGGAATTATTTAAATCAGGATATAAGTAATAATATCAATAACGACATGTCGAAACACATACGATGAATGAAATGATTTTACCCAAAACGCTGCTTTAACATGGATCTTAAAAAAGAACCGGTATTATAATGTCATAAGTGAACCATATATGATATGATAACAACGAATATGATTCTATAATAATTCAATGATATTATTTAAATCATTATACTGATGGTTCAGATACTTACGAACCATATCGGACATAAGGAAAGGGATAACTATTACAATCTCGTTCTTATCCGAGATATTTATTCGTAAGTATTTACTGGGGTTATTGTTATCATCCATGTCCATGTTTCCTAAACATGGTTTCTTTATGTTTAAAGTCCTTTTTAACCATTTTTTCCTTTTAATACATGGTATGTAAGAAATCTTTCTTTTTTTAACGATATGAGGTACTTTTTGACATTTCCAGAAAAAGTACGAGAAAAATGTTTTTTAAATTATACGGCACAAAGAGATTTTTACGGTTTTATAAAGCATTATTTTAATGAAATTTCCTCCAAAATATTTCATCACTATTTTCAACAAAATCCATTTCATTTAAAATTTCATGACATTTTGTGAAAATAATATGATTTTGAAGAAGAAAGGATATTTTCCTTAAGAATTCATTTCAAGTGTTTTATCAAAACCATTTTTCCATCTAAGATGACATTATTTCATATGTGTATTTTTCAAGTAAAATGTCCCTATGATTTACATGGTTTCACTTTTCATATTATGAATTGATATCCATTTATTTTACTTGGATTATGTGATGATGTGATGATGTTTATGAAACCCATTTATTCTTTGGGTTATGAGGAATGTTTTAAGTTTATTTTGTGGCACCAGTAAAAATGATTTCATAATGAGATTGGTGGGACCTATATCTCCTCGAATGCATTGGGTAAAGATTTATATCTCATGATATAGACATGGATGAAATGGTAAGTTTATCTGGTTTAGTGTTACATGACTGAAACGAAGAGTGAACTCGATTCAGAAGGGGACATTTTCCACTAAGACAGTCTTGACAGCAATGCCTTGGATACTATGGAAATCATAACATGTGCTTAATGGTTTCCAAAATTACATGTTTTCTTCCCATTCTATTTTATCATGATTGATGTTCCCTTATGATATATGCCTTACGTACTTCCACGATTCATGTCTTTGCTCAAGATTTTGATGTTTAGATTTTATGTTCATGTTTTTGCATTCAAATGTTTAAGTATTGTTTTATGTTCTCTATGTTTACACTTACCGGTAATTTGAGCTAACCAATTTTATGTTTTATTTTCCACAGGATATAAATAATGGTTTTAGGTAAGAAAAAAACGGGGAAGATCTTTATGGGAGATGTTGAAGATCTTTCACCACGATTAGAAGATAATATTCCGAGTTTCCAAAGAGACTATACTATTACGGACCTTGTGTGTCTATTTTTTTTATGTATTAAGTATTCCGCAAAATTAATGTAATGTCCATGTATGTCATGCTTTGGGTCTCTACAGTTGGTATCAGAGGAATGGTTTAGTCATCCTATGGAAACTCAGATACGAGAACTTTAGTGAGATCCCTAGAGATATTTCTATGGTTGTCTAGGGATGTCCCTAAGGTTAAGTATAAGTATAGGTTATAGTCCTAGAATCACGGTAACGATATTAGAATGAAACCTAAGAAGTTAGATATTGAAGGTAGTCCCACTTCATTATGTTGTTTTCCCTAGCATTATTTTTTCTTCTCACACTATTCTTTTTGGGTTTTAGACGATGGCTGGAACCCGATGGAACCGTGTTGATCAATGTAATGGACAATGTAATGATTGTCCTACATAAAAAACAAATGTCATGGTATGTGGAGTGATAAATCTTATTTCTATACTTACACAAGCTATGAATCATTCTAAACTTCCTAATGAGCAGAGAAGGGAACAATATTCTATTGAGTCCTTCATGAGGCAATGCCCACCTTCATTTAGTGGGTCTTCTAATCCACTTGTTGCTGAACAATAGATCTGTACCAATGAAACAATATTTTCAGTTCTCTAATGTTCTGAACATGATAATGTCATCTTAGCATTATATCGTTTGTAAGGTGAAGCTGATCAATGGTGGAATATTATCAAGAATACGAGGCCAAGAGATAAAATTGAGTCCATGGAATGGGACGAGTTCAAGAACTTATTTTTCAATAAGTACTTCCCTCTTATTATTCGAACAAATATGAAGAAAGAATTTCTTGAACTAAAGAAAAAGGATGATGAATCTGTTGGTATATACGATGCAAATTTTACAAGGCTTTCAAGGTATGAATCTGGCTTTATCATCCAACCAAAAAGTAAAGTTGATCGATTCTTCAGTGTCTTAAACCCAAATCTTCGAAGGGAATTTTCTATAAGAGACTTCAGTAGCTATAAAGAAATTGTATGTTGTGCAATCAAGGTAGAAATGGAAGTTGGTGTTACATATCCATCTCATGGTTTTGACAAGAAATAAAAGATGGAGTTCAAGGAGAAATCTCAGAATAATGGTGAAAAGAAGATGAATGTTTCCTTATTCTCAAAGTGTGGAAAGAAGCATGATGGAGATTGTCTTAAAGGGAATAGAAAATATTCTATGTGTGGAAAAGAAGGTCATCGAGCAGCTGAGTTTTGAAGTAATGGTAAAAGGGTTGCTAATGATGTGAATAAAGAAAAGACTGCAGGGAACACACCACCAACACATCAATGCATCAAGTGCAATTAAATGGGGCATTATACTAATCAATGCCCATATCCAAGGGTTAATGATAATCAACATGAGAAACCACTTAAGGAAAAGGACAAAGGGAAGTCACATGCGATCATTATTGGTGATGTTGAATATGAAAACGATGTGGTGGAATGATTAAGTGTTTATGTAATGGGATTCCAAAATAATATTGTATATAGTATTGTGGTATATTGGAATATTTATGTCTTGGTCTATTTTGGTTTTCAATAATTTTATGGTACTGGTAACCATGGAAAGTGATTGAGATATTTTTGTAAAGAATATGATATGCGCATAATGAAGCGATAAATAGAAAATAAGATGTTTGATAGTATTCTTGAGCTCATGACTGATATAAGGAAATAGTTATATCATGGTTCGAGTATATAGAATTTTCAGGTTTTGGTATGTGGAAAGAGTTAACTTTTGACAGCACTCATTTTTTCACTACGATTCAATGGGTATTCATTTTTCAAGAGAATACATGATTAAGGCCTTCGAATGTTCAGAATGTTACCAACAAGACATATCTTATGATATATGGGGATCAACGATGGTATTAACATGCTTCTTATATGAAATCTATGGTAATGGTTTTCACTATAATATGAGAATGGACTACAATATTATGGATAAGCCTAACTATTGGAAAGCATTATGTTGGACATAGGTTAGTATTTTATTTTTAGAAAAAAAGGACAACCTGCAGAACTAGCGACAACTCGTCACGTCGGACAAGGATGTGGGAATCGAACCAAAAACCGAAGTGTGACATGCCTTTATTTCCTACCACTGGCTTACTAGAAGTCTTTGGATAGTAGAAACTAGCTTTATTTTATTATATAAGATGATAGATGAAGTATATTTCCTTTTTGGAAGCATATATGTTTAATCTCACCATAGATGAAATTATGTATATAACTTTTGCTAACTTATGTTTGAGATAGATGGAATGACCTATCATTCTATAGCATGATCTTCTAAAACTTAGAGAAAGGAAAATTCAACTTCATTTCATAAAGAGATGAAGTGGAAATTGTTTAAGGCACGAACAACGATGATATTATACCAAAATAAAGGAAGTATTTATTCTAATTCTAATTCTTCAATTTTAGGGAAATGATCATGAAAACCAAAAATGTTGTCCTAGTGACCGTATATCCGATGAATCAGATGGTACCCTAGATAAACACAAATATATAGCTTTGTGATTTTTGTATTTTTCATCACCATGTTCTCTACCACTCTCCATCCGAACATGACAGTTAGATTTCTCTTCCATATCCATATATTCACATATGTTCTCCTAGGTGTAAACCCAGTGATTAGTTAATTTGGTTAAATGTTATGTTTCATACATTAGTTTTTAAAGATATGTTTTGGTATTCCTTTTTACGATGTGGGATTCTATTAAAGAAACGTTCGTGTAGTAAACCATTTATAACCCCGAATAATTTCTAGGGCGAAATTCATTTTAAGGGGGGTAGAATGTAACACCCCGAAATTTTATGAAAAATATTCTTTTTAATTGTATTGAAGTATTGTGTTGTACACTACACCAAAAGGATCATGCACTACACGCATCACTGACTTTGCTTTCCTTACACGCAATCAAGACCTTTTTCGATAGTGTGTGTAGTACGCAATACTGAGTTTCACGAAACGAGATATTATTATAATATTTCTATGAACTAGCTGTTATGAATAGTAATACAAACTTTTTGAAATTTTATAAACTTTATCTTTCAAAATGGAGTTCATTTTTGGATTCAGAATATCGAAATTAGACTAGGGAAAAATATTGGTATTTTTCAAAAAACATTTAATTTTTGGATGAATAGTGAAAACACTGGTTCACTATTCAAAAACCGAATTTTTATTTAAATACTTATTTATTTTAATTAAATTTATTTTAGGTAAAAATTGATACATAATACCTATATAAGTTCAATTTAAGTCATTGGATTCATTTTATAATAATTTCATATATATAAAAATTTTATTTAACTTTTCACTGTCTTTTACCCACCTCCTAGGAGAATTTCTAAGTCCATATAAAACATAATTTTAACACTTCTGTGAGTGGAATTTAGAAAATCTGATAGACACGGTTAATATCAAGGACTAAAATTTGGTTCAATGAGATGAAAAATAATTTTTGATGAATAGTAACTTCTTACTTTTTTTACCACAGTTAAAAGTAAATAGGGTAATTATGAGTAAAAATGATATTATTAATACCCTAACCCATGTCCTAATTCTATCTGATAAGTGTAATTCGACCAAATAAAACCTTTGTAAAAAAACTAACCATTTAAGCCCACTTGGATTAGATTATGAAATTTATTATTAATTTATTTAAATAAGGGTTAAAATAGTTAAAATCAATGTTTAACAACTGAATCATTTTTACTATAGGGATATAGATGAGATAAATTCAATTATAAAAATTTACTAGAAAGATAAAAATATTTCCTACATAATGGTGTTTTATTTATAATTTTTATACATTAAATAATTTAATTTATTTATGACACAATGATGATGCAGTAATTATCTTATTAATGAAATATTGACATAATTGATGTTATAAATACCCAAATAAATGTAATTTGAGACTTTTTATGAATTAAATTAATTTTATAGGTTAATATGACATTTTATTATTTATTTAGTTAACTTTTTCTCAAGTAATAATTCTTTTATGATTTTCACAAAAATAAATTACCAAATAGTGTCAAAATTGACAGAAAATAGTTTTTAAAACAAATATTATAATATTAATTGTTATCTTATTCTTAAAAATCTGAGGATTGTCAAAATGTCTTATATAAGGTTATATATATTAATAATAAACATCTTGGGGTTCGTTTGTCTTGTTATAGTATGTTTATTAACATTATAGTGTAAAAAAAAAAGAAGACATGGTAAAAGTAAAATTATTTATCTTAAAGGTAAATCTAAATGGTATGGTTAGAATAGAAACCTAAACTTGTATAAATTAAATATGATGTGATGATTTCGACCCATCCCTACCTTATCCTAGAAATAAATCAATTTGGAGCTATTAAAAATCGAATATGACTTTATAATAAAATAATTTTTTTAGTTTTTCCTAAGGTTCCCCTCTCCTCCCTTATAAAAGGGCACCTCCCCCCTGTTTTCCTCACACCACTTTGAGCCTTAAATCTCAGACAACCCCTGAAAATTTCTCTTCTACACTTCCTTAGAAACATCTTATAGGTTCTGGTCTTCTTAAAAGACCAATTTTAGTGCCCTAAGAGGAGATCTCAAAGAGGAGCTTCAAAGAAGAGGTAATGTCCATTACCGATTCGTTCAACTTTA
The DNA here is from genome assembly GCA_963277665.1 of Viscum album. Classification (NCBI taxonomy): domain Eukaryota; kingdom Viridiplantae; phylum Streptophyta; class Magnoliopsida; order Santalales; family Viscaceae; genus Viscum; species Viscum album. The sequence continues at coordinate 223,593,446 of OY728143.1, forward strand.
TTTCATCTACCACTTCTTCTTCATTAGTTGTTTCATTATGAGTAATAAAATCAGTATCACTCATATACTGGTATGTTATTATAAGTATGAAACAACCCTATTTCACCATCTATCCATCCTATGGAAAACGAAATCACCGTGCGTGCGTACGTACAGAATACTGTCTCCACGCCGTGGTGTAATCTGTTTTCGACCACCACCTTACATGGATGGGTATAATGGTGTAAATAATAACTATATATGATTATTGTAAACTGATATTGATTCTCAAATAGTATACATACACTCCAATACAATTCCACGATCATGGGAATGATATCATCGCTTGTGCGTACGTACAGAATACCATCTCCACGACGCGATGAGATTCATTCTCCATGTTCACCATACATGAATGATTATAAAGTTTATATAATGAATAATAATGAAATATATGAAATAATAATTCTACTTGATTTACTTATATATATATATATATTTATGTCATCTATTTAGTTTCATTCAATTCAATAAGGAAACGAAAACATCGTTCATGCGTACGTACGGCCTACCGTCTCCATGAGTGGTGTATTTCATTCCTTTTATCGATCTATAATATATATTTATATGATGAATATATATTATATATAAATCCTGTTTTACATTATGTAATTATATAAATCAGGGTATATGTAATAATATCTTGAACGAAAAGTTGAAACACATACGATAAATGAAATGATTTTTCCCAAAACGCTACATGAACATGGATCTTACAAAAGAACGGGAAATATAAAGTCATAAGTGAAATATATATGATATAATAATAATGAATATGATTCTATAATAAGTCAATGAAATTATTTAATTCATTAAACATGAGGTTCAGATACGTACGAATCATATCGGACCTAGGTTAATGGATAATTATTCCAATCTTCTTATTATCCGAGAATGTTTATTCGTAAGTATTTACTGGGGTTATTGTTATGATCCATGTACATGTTTCCTAAAAATGGTTTCATGTATGTTTAAAGTCCTTTTAAACCATTTTTGACTTTTAATACATGTTATGTAAGCAATCTTTCTTTTTTAACCATACGAGCTACTTTTTGACTTTTCCGGCAAAAGTATGAAAAAAATGTTTTTTATCTTATACGACACGAACTGATTTTTACGCTTTTATAAAGCCTTGTTTTCATGATGTTTCCTCCAAAACATTTGATGAATATTTTCAACAAAATTATTTTCTTTTAAAATTGCATGACATTTTGTGTAAAGAAAATGATTTTGAAGAAGAAATGATATTTTCCTTACGAATTCATTTCAAGTGTTTTATCAAAACCACTTTTCAATCTAAGAGGAAATCACTTCATATTTGTATGTCACTTGTATAATGTTCCTATGATTTACATGGTTTCACTTTTCTTATTAAAAAATTATATACATTTATTTTATATGGATTATGTGATGATGGGATAATGTTTATGAAACCCATTATATTCTTTGGGTTATGATGAATGTTTTAAGTTTATTTTGTGGCACAAGTAAGAATGGTTTCATAATGAAATGGGTGGGACCTATATCTCCATCCAATGAATTGGGTAAAGATTTTTATCTCATGAGATAGACATGGCTGGAATGGTATGTTAATCTAGTTCAGTGTTACTTGATTGAAATGAGGAGTGAACTCGATTCAGAAAGGGACTTTGTCCACTAAGATAGTCTTGGCAGCAATGCCTTGGATACTATGGAAATCATAACATGTGCTTAATGGTTTCCACAATTACATGTTTTATTCCCATTCTATTCTATCATGATTGATGTTACCTTATGATATACTCCTTACGTACTTCCATGATTCATGTCTTTGCTCAAGATTTTGATGTTTAGATTTTATGTTCACATTTTTTCCTTTAAACGTTTATGGATTGTTTTATGTTCTCTATGTTTATCCTTACTGGGCATTTGAGAACACCCCTTTTATGTTTTCTTTTCACAATGATATAAAGAATGTTTTTAGGTAAGAAAAAATAAGGGAAGATCTTTATGGGAGATTTTGAAGATCTTTCATCACGATTAGAAGATTATATTCTGAGTTTCCAATGACACTAAACTATTACGGTCCTTGTGTGTCTGTTTTTGAAATGTACTAAGTATTCCGAAAAAGAAATGTAATTTCCATGTACTTCAAGCTTTGGGTCTCTACATGATTGCCCCAATTGCCATTATGAATATTTTCATAAGTGTGTTTGGATTTAGGTCTATACTGTCAACATTACTTATTGGCAACACTTAATCTATACACAGATGTATGAATGGTTTTACTATAATATTTTCCAAACCATTTGGAGAATTAATTTTGGTGACTTTATTTGTCATGGATTTTTCATTTCCGTCCATGTGATAAAATTCTCCGTCAATGTATTGAGAATCACAAATTTTGAATGAGGCCTTGTCACCGTACAATGTCCCAATTTGACCATTGAAACGATATTTGAGACATTGATGTTATAAAGAAGGTATGACCACATGTTGATGTAGCCATGGTCTTCCAACCAAAATGTGGAAGGTTATGTCCTGAAGAACAACCATGAAATATGAATTACACACAAGGTCTCCAAACAGAATTCAGAGTGTTATCTCTCCCATTGGTTCTTGTTCATTCTTATCGTATCCTTGCAAAATCAATGTAGAATGAGATAATTCAGATTCAGTGAGGCCCAATCGACAAAGTGTACGAATAGGAATGATGTTGACTCCTAATCAATTAACAATGAAAGCTTGTTGGATGTCTATGTCATTGAATATTCTAGATAGATATAATGGTCTGATATATACATGTACAACATCATCTTCATCTTCATCTGTAAAATATATCACTGCATGGAATTCTTTAGGATAATTCTTTATACGGTAGACCTCATCCACATCATTTTTAGTTTTGATTTCTTGAGGACTTGAAAAAGCCTCAATAAACTCCTCCCAAAGATCTTTTGATAGATTCAAGGCATCCAGAATTGATTAAAAATCCAGTACATGGACCAAATGTTCGAAGTAATAATAATTTTGGTCAAATGGTCTTCATTTCCCAACATAAAAATGTAATTTTGTAGGTGACATGGATGTTGATGCTTTGACAGTATATGCATCCCATATAGGAGAAGGAATTGGAAACACTCATATTTATGCTATATTAGACCGACTAGGTCTATCTATTTTTTGAGAAGAATAAGGTGTAACCTTTATCAGGTCCTCCAAAATGACGGTGTCAGGACAAAATTTTCCATGGGTGGAAGAACATTCTTATTCTTATTGAGCCCGCTGAAGGGATTTTCCATGTGTTTCTGCCTCATATATAGTTCTAGTTGGGGTTGGATTGAAGGCTTCTGGAATTTCCATGTCTTCTCTTATATCCTAGACCTCTGTCTCTTCCTCTAATTCCTCTATTAGATAGAGGGAACTTAGGGTCAACAAGACCGAAACTTTCATTGGCAGAGGGATCCGTCAAATGAATCATGTTAACAGAACCAATGATTAATTCTTAATATTATAATGATTCTTCTTGATGAACCAGTTCAGGCTGTTCCATTTGGTGGGGTGGTGCCCGTACTATTGAAGAATATGAAAAAATACGAGATTCAATGACAACTTATTCTTTGACACATGCTCAGTTTCTTCTGGCTGCTCTTCTTTCAATAAATTGTGTCGCTTCTTTGAGGATTTTCCTTCTAATGAATTGGGGTTTGTTGTGGAAAAATAGAAGAAGACACAATTGGTTTATTCAATTATGTTCATAAAATGGCATGAGTTCGGTTGATTGTTTTCCTAATTTTCCAATCAATATATTTCAGCCCATTTTTTACTCTTGACTTCGTGCCACCCGCCTTCTTCCTCTGGATTAGTAGAATTAACAAATTCTACCTAGGTTGAAGAACATTTCTTTTTTATTTTTCCATAGTCTTCCATCATTTTCCAGAGGTATTTGAATACAAAAAACTACTTAATGGGATTCCCAAACATATGATGAAACAGTCAAAAGTTCGGGAGGTATTCATCTCCTTCCTTGATCATACTACTGGGCCTTGGCAACTAAACCATTTTGTTTTCCAGAGCTGAAATAAAGTAACCAAGAAATTGTTCATTCCAGAAATAATAAACTTTATTCTTTAAATCCTCAAATTGTTTCCACCATTGAACACTTTGATCATATTTAAAGGTGTCCATTGTTTTTGACTCTTAGGAGGTGGATCCATTCAATATAATGATGGTTTTGAAGTGGAAGCAGGTACATGTGTTTGTTTACGTGTAAATATAGTAGTCTCTTATTTCACTATTCTCTATCCCGTAGCTGATGGAATTACACGATTTTTGTCCCATGTCTCTATAAAAGTGTCTTATTTCTGCTGAGTAATTGATGAAAGGTCGCAAAACCCTCCTGTGTATTTCACTGGGATTAATGGTGTGAATAATTCATCACACATCTTTTCCACACAGATTGGTTGTAACTCTTCTTGAGGGAGTGATAAACTTACCAAATTTGTTAATCCCTTCTAGTGAGCAATGAAATCTGAAACTCATTTATTTTTACATTTATTACAATTGTTAAGATAAAAAATTGTTGTCTTTTGTAGTGTTGATCTAAATTGGAGAAGGATTTTTTGACGGAGATCGTCCCACCCAGTTATTGAATGAGGTAGGAAAATTGTATACCTGAAAAAAGCAGTTCCTTGTAATGACTGCTCAAAACCCCTGAGCATAACTACTTCTTGTTGTTGTTGAGAAGTTCCCATCATAGTATCACAATTTAAAACAAAATGTGTTACGTGTAGTTATGGATCTCCCGAACCATTAAAAATTGGGAATGTTGTATTCACAAAATTTTATGGGGGAGGAATTGCATCCACCCATTCAGGGTATGCTCTCTTTTCCAGTTGAATTAGTTTATATCGCCCTTCTATAGCTACCAAACGAGCTGTTAATGACTCAATGGTAGTCATTAATGCTTGAGATACATCTAGTTGTGGTTGGACCTGAGGAGGTGCAATAACTAGAGTTTGGACGGGTGCGGCGACCGATACTACCACTGATGGTAGCATTTCTGGTTGTTTTCGTGTATGAACCATATGATTCGGCCTATGTGGGAGAACATTTAATGGGGTAAATTCTTGATCCATACCAATATCTGCATGAAATTCCCTTTTTTTATTAACTCCAACATGCTTAGGAGGAAGACTACCTTGAATTATTTTTGTATTTAACCTCCTTAACTCTTTCATTTATTTTTCTTACTGTTCGAACCATTCATCTAATGAGAGTGATTGGCATTTTCCAGAGGTAGGGTGCAATGTAACCTAACTATTACCCCATTCCTTTGATTTTTCCATTATGGGGTATGGATGGGTATTACCCGAAGGAATGTCTTGCCTCTGGGAAACCCTCGGGCTTCTATTACGCACAACTCCTTTATATGTTTCAGTGTGTACAACCTCTTTAACATGAATTTCTTCATCTAATTCCTTTGAGTGATCCTCATGTTCTGGGGGATCAGTGACAATGACATTGATGTCATTTATCAATGCATAACGCATTGCAGCCCTTCTAGAAGCGTTTCTGTGATACTTTATTTTCCCATTTCCTTTTTGAGACATTTTCCTTTGTTTGTTTGATCCCACAAGAACTTCATGATGTTCAATAAATTGGAGGGAATTTCCTGATAATTCGGATCTGCATTCCTCTTATGTCTTCTTCACTAATCGGGAGATGACTGAATTTCACCGAGGAAGAGATTGTGAATTTGAAAACAACCCCAGTCTGGTGGACTGCGGCGGTGCCTTTTTTTCATTCTCAACTCCTCGAATCCTGTATGTTGATCCTGAGGGATGGATTAAAAGAGTTCCCAGCCTGGTATGATGATGTGGATCTTGAGCTGCTACATGTGAAACATTCTTAAAGGATCACCTGATTTTCTGGATTTTAGTCTGGAAATTGTGCGGATGCATCATCCAACATCAATTAAAATCACTTGTCTCAGATGAATGTTGGATTATTTCTGACACCTCTTCCACCTGATGATATTCATGTTCTAAACGAGAAGCATGTTAGATATTCAAATTTTCTTGATGAAACAGTAATTCAACAACTTGTTCGTTATATTCCTGATTTTGAGAAGAACTAGTTCCGGAATGTTCATGAGAAAAGCTTTGATTACACTGAAATCCATTTAGTGGTGGCAAGCCATGGGCAATAAGATTGCATGAGACCACTTTTGGATAGGCTTATTGACTGGAGAGCACAGTGAAATGAAATGATACATGAACACCCCATCCCCTGATATGAATACTAGATGGGGCATTGGTATGTAACTAGCGCAACAATTTTAATGCGCAAAGGCATTTATGTTGAACATCTCTCTACTTCATTTCAAACATTGGATGTTTGGAAACCGAGAGAGATTCCATGTCAATTTCAAGTTTCAAAACATTTACTAACTTAACATAATTTTGATATTCATCATAAGATAATATTTTCTCCTTTAAATGACTAGGAGTTTTCAATATGGTGATATGAATTCGTGAATTCTATCATCTGTCAACATCTCTAGAATATCATACTAATAGTCATCCAAAGGCCAAAACATGACTGGTATTTAACCTTTCTCCAATATTTTTCTCATATTCATCACTTCCACTTTGTCATTTGATGAGGATTATTATACTTGATTGGACCAAATCTGGTGCTTCTGTGTTGCTTCATAAGATTCAACTATATTGGTAGAGAATTTATATGCCAAATTTAATGATTAATTACTCATGGGTGGATCAATGTATGAACTACAGCTCAGTATATGTTCTGATTGATAAAGTATTTCTCTTGCTATTGGTAAGGCATCATACATGATTGGATTCGCATTTTCATGTGCCTCAAGATAAGATGGTTTTATCATTACTGCAGAGTCCTTTGAAGAATTTTCCAAGGAATTCGAATTACTATTGCAGAGAAGACTATCAAAGCTAAATTCAACATCATGGGGAGGACCACCATGGTCGGTTACAGAAAATGACGAATCCTTTTAATCCTTGGTCTTCTGGCCATGTATAGGGTTATCGTGGCTTTAATCTAATGATTATTCTTTGAGATTGACCAGATTTTCATGAAGAGAGACTTCATGAGGAAGTGTGTAATGAAGACCTTTAGATTTTTTTTTATTTTTAGAATTTGGAAATGAGAGAGTAGAATATTGATTTGAAATAGATAATTGTCTAAGGGATTCAAGAACACCAGCATTAATCAAGGCCTTATTGTCGATTGGCTCTTGATTTGTTAACTGTATTGGATGGGACTTTTTCTTGGACCTCTTCTTACTCACTTTGGAACTCACTTGTTGATGAAATTTGTTATTATGGGTTGGCGTATGTGCCTGATCATGAGAAATGGTCATGTTAGGATGAAAATCTCCATTTAAATCGGGAGTATGTGCCCGACTTGATTGTTCATATGACATGGGAGTGTATGCCCCACGATCCACCTGGACTAGAACATAGGTTTGTATCTACTCCAGGGTGACATGTTGATGAGTCACTGCCCTGATAGGGATGATTTATATTTCATTCCATGTGATGTATTTGAAGTTGTTATAATCTTCTTATAGGTATCCATAATATGGGTAGTGATTTACTTCTACTCATTCACCATTGTCATTATGATATTGGTGAAATCAGCTGTTGGAATGATAATAATCATCTATTCCATGTTTGGATTTGGTTTGTGTTCCTACTCTTGTCCTCCTTTTCCTATTAATGAATTCTAACAATACTCATGTGTGGGGGAAGAAGGTTGTGTCTGCCTCCTATTTGTCATTGGAGCATTCTAATTGACATCTCCAAGTGCTACCAAATGAAACAGTTGGTATTCATGATAAATTGCAAGTGTATGTGCATTTTAATTGTTCTACAGTGAATATGATTGATGAAATTCCTTTAATACTCATAGAAAATACAATTGGCAGAATTGATGAGTGTAAGCTGGTTTATGTGCCTGTTTACAGGTGGTCACCACATTTGGTTGGCGGGCTTCTTTGGATATAGTCAGGCAAGCCTGCTGACTAGATGATGATTTATAAATAAGTGTATGTCCCTTCCTATTGTACTCCATCAAAAGTTCTTGGTGGTATTGGTGTGTTACTACCAAATGAACATTTTTTTAGTGAAATTAGTATGGACTAGTGTATAAGCCTTCTCATTGTTTTCCATCAATTTCGGTTGATGGACTTCTCCAGAGGGGGAAAAGGTAAGAACCTGCTTCATGTTGGTGGAATTTCATATCTGGTGGTTCATTTTATGAGATCTGGTCTGAGTAACCTGATCTGAACGCCTATAGGTGATACCCCCATCATGTTGAGGATGCACTACCAAACGAGTTTTGTGGTGATTGTTGGTGAGAGTCCTCTGGAAGGACTCATGTTTTCTTGAATTGAGGCCTTGAGTGACCTATTGATCCACCTCCCTATAATATGGGATGGAATGGTTGTTCTGTTCTAGGGATAAAGACATGATACGGTTGGAGACGGTGGTTGGCACAACCTGTTTCATGAAAACTGGTCGTCGTAGTCCGGACAACCATGGTGAGTTGTTAACATGGAGGGCTTTCCAAGTGGCCTCCAAAGTCCGGATGGTACCATCTTGAAGGTATTCAATCACCAATTCATTTGAGACCCAGCATTTAAGATGTTGATAAGGTGATGTTGTCCTCATATCGGACAAGGATCCAGCAGTAGTAGCGGTGAGGCATTCCTAGGTGTGAACCATAAAGAAACCATTTTTAGTTGAAGAGAGATCTTGGAAAAGAATTCATGTTTGATATAGAAGGGATAATCAAGATATGTTTGGACAGAGTACATCTTTTGGATGATCACATATGTTATTGATTTCTTTGTTGGCCCTCATATTGAGTTTAATAGGGGACTAAAAAATAAGCAATACATCATTTCACATGGTTAGGGATTCACGTCGGCTTCACCATTTTTTGTTTTTTATGAAAATTGGGATGACCCTGTTTGTTTAATGTTCAATCATTCCAATTGGTTTCAGATGGATTTATTTGTAGAACCTGAAACATCCAATGATTCTATATCCATTTGGACCTACTTTCCAATGGTATGTTCTCATTAGTTATGGATCGATGAGGATTGAAAATTTTCATCGGTCAAGTGGATGGAAGGTCAGGCTCATCACACCATATTGGGGGAAATTATTATCTACTCCAGGAATCTCTTATAGATTTATGTTATGTTTACGAATCCTTATTAATTCAATAAGAATAGAAATGAGATTTTCCATTTTTTATGCAATCGATGATTGATATATAGAAGGATTTAAGGAATCTTTTATATGTATTTGAGGTTCTTAATTGATGGAGAATCATATGTATGTATTACAGATTCTTAATCAATGGTATCCTTCAATACATTATATAGAATCCTCTTGGTCAATATGATAACCAAACTAGTTTTAATTCCATTTAGTGGGGCACCTGAAGTTTATTGTCATTCAAAAATACAGGGATTATTTTAGAGTTGGGAATGTACCCACAGATGGGATACCTACATATCCTCATTAAAATGGAATCAGAACCCACATAGTTCGATAAGAAGGATATGGTTTAACATCTTATGGGACAGAATATAATTAATTAATTATGTGATTTAACCTTATAAATGCTTCCTAAGTACTCTAATTTTATGGAAGAGATCAAAGTACATGTTGTTCGAGTGAACAAATATGGGGTTATGTGTGGTTAACTGACCAAAAAGATATGTTATGATTACTTTTATACTTGAAGCTCACATGAGTCATGCTCGGTGTGAGAAAAAATAGGTATCAGTAAACATGATGATTCTGCCACGAAATATGCAGTCAGAAGAAATGATATGGGGCTTATGTATATATGACTGCCCAAGTTGATGAAGACCAGGACTTACTTTAGGAAAGAAGCCCAGGAACATGGTCCATAAGGGTATTAGTAATTTATGGAGATTTAAATTTTTATCTAGGGGCTTACTCATGGTAAGGAAGCCCATATTAAAAGGGTATTATGATTGGTGATTCTTCCTCAGGAGGTGGCTAAGATCAAAAGAAATTAATTTTGGGGCTTACTTCTGAGGAGGATGCCCAATGTTAAAGGAAACTATGACTGGGGCCTACTCCTCAAGAAGTTGGCATAGGTTAAGGGGACATATAAATTGTGGATTACTCCTTAGAAAGAGGCCCGAATTAAAGAAATTATGATTGGGACTTATTCCTGATAAGGAATCCCAAATTAAGGGAACATGGGGCTTACTCTGGAGGAGGATTCCCTAAATCCAAAGATCTTCTCATCTTAAAGGAAGAGGATACCTAGAAGAAACCTCTAACCATGGTGACATAAAGCTTGTATGTCACGTGGTATTGGGAGAGGTTCTCACAGAATTTCTTTCAAATATGGAAGCCATCAAAGGAAGTAGGCCATAAATGGCATTAAAAAGGGGTTCCAGGGAAAATATCTTGAAGAGGATATGTGAATGGGAGAGAGGAACATAAATTAAGTTGGTGCGCAAGACTTTTCTGGACAACTATACTTGTGCAGCATGGGTTCACATGGGTGATGAAGAATCTGTAGGGTAATACATGGGTGAGACAGAACTCGAGCCTTTAGTATAATCCTAAGATGTTTCCAAAATGGCGGTGAGAAAGTTTCACTGAAACGGTTGGGAGGAACACAAGTGATTCCATTATTAAGGTGGTTTGGATACTTAGGTACACATGTGTTGATGAATTATAAACAATTATCCCTTATCCTACTCCTTCAAGTCTTCCATTCTTGGTAAAAAGTTATCGTAGAAGCTTTCAGAAGAGTTGAGTTGATTACTTGGGCGACCAGAGCATGAATTTTACTTTTGGAAAATTACGTCCTTGAAACGGGGTCCCACAAGGGCTATTTATATTCCACCATTCTCTTTTGGAAAAAAATCAAATCGGGTGTGCATATGAGTTGCGCAACCCATAGGCGGCGCGCTAGTAACTTGCACAACACGCATGTAACATCCGCGCCTCACTCAAAATGGGCTCCTAGTTCATGTCATCATCAGGTTTTTTTAATTTTATCCAATGGGTGACTCTCTTTTGGCTTAAGGTGTTTCCCTATTCCATTCTTTGGGATCTATGACGGAAAAGAGAATCAACACTGTATTATCCATGTTATGGTGACCCAAGTGAGAAGACACCATCAAAAAATAGTTGATCACCCAAAAAAAGACTAAATATAAGGAACTCTGATCGGTATGAGATATGCGGAATGTATGAAAGGTCATATAATACTTCCTGATCAATATAACAATGTAATATCTTTCATACACAAGGTTATGTCTAAAATAATGAGGTCACACTTGCCTTTTTACAACACAACTGGGAAAGAAACATTTGACTATAAATCTACACAATAAATTCCATTTATATAGAGGATTGTTAAATATTATAAAATGAAAATTCATCAAATCTAGTTTGACTATCTCAGGAGCCTCAAAATTAACACAAATTCCCATATCATGTATTACATAATATAATTATCCCACTCTATATAACCATCTATTTGAGGATGGTATGTCCTATTCCACTAGATCTAAAACCAACATACATGTGGAGGCCATCCGAAAATGGAAAGATAAAAGTGAATTACAAGTCTAAAATAATAGACAATATCACACCATGATTCGTCAATATTTCAAAAACATGCAATAACACAACTAAACTACATTGGTCAAATCTAAAATTGGAATGAAATGATATGATTTGGTCACATGATCATTCTTATACCATGATCCATTTCATCCATAGGGTATATGAGGTATGACAATGATTAAATCTGTAGAGACCCCATCAAACAACCATGTATTAATGGGTAATTGATGAAACCAATGTGAGTTCCTATGGTTATCTTATTTGAAACAACGACATGTGTAGCACTAAGATACAATGTGATATATGTCTTTTTACATCCCCATCCACTAGAATGAATCATTAACTTTGTAAAATATCTTACTAGTCTCATGTTGAATATCCCAATGAGATTGGTGGATATCCTACATAACCACCTTACACAATAAACTAGGACATTCAATGTGACCCATAAAACAAAAATATACCTTGGAATACAATGAAAATTCACATGGTACCTCAAGACCATTTTGTAACTTCATAAAACACGGTAAAAACTCATCACTTGTCTTTCGATGTTGAACCATCCCCAGAAGAGAAGTTATTTTCTAAACACACCCTAAGAACACACTTCTAATATACTATATGGTTTCTAGATGAATCCATTAAAAAATACCCATAAAATAATACACATCACTGGATTCCTTCAACACATGGTTGAGCACATTTCTAAAAAAGGAATATACAACCACATTACCTTTTCCAATGATATAGAGGATCCCAAAATTGAACCACTGGTGATAAAAAATACATAGAGGCTACATCATATGCATATCCTTCTATGAGAAAATGTATGTTAAACTCTTATACTCAGATTAAATTGAATATTATCCCCAAATAGATAGTGAGGCCACATCTTCAAGGAATGCATCATAGATTCCAATACCATTTCAGGATATTAGTAATTGTATTCATGTTTTAGGAGTTGAAAAGAACCCTTTCCACACGACATTCTCATCCTACATTAATAGAATCTCAGGACATATATATGATGCATCATATTACTAATACTAACTTTTCCATGATTTTGGAAATATCAAAATTGGGTAGTGGTCAACCAGTGAAAAAGATCATCAAATTATACTTGATAATATTAATTCCATTCAATCAAACCCCCCTTTTTGTGAGGGAAATAATATGTAAATTCATGAAAAGTGAACACAAAAACAATTAACATGTATTGAAAATTCATGAATGAGTATCATAGGATCGAAAATTAATTCTACAGGTGATCCCATGATATAATTTCACATGTCTTCTCATGGTCTGTTGAAACCCCACATTCCAACACCAAAAAACCTAGAATCATCACCTCCTTGATCTACTAGGTGAAAATAAAAAGCATCACATAGATATAATCATCCTATAGAGTTTCAAACAAAATTGTAATATTCTACCCATTTTTCTCCTCCATCCCAAGTAAGACCAGAATTCCATCCAAAAATACCATAGCAAATTTTCCCAAATTCTTATGGTACAATTTTTTACTACAATACATAAAGACTAATGTCACATTAATCAACCCGAAAGGCATGAACTAGTAATAAAATTTTATATACCTTATTCGAAATGTTATATTAAGAAAATATTCCTCCTTGATTCTGAATTACTGATAACAAAAAGGAAAATTGATCATGGATAACCTCTACTCCACCTTAATCTTGTCCAATAGGTAATAAGGATTAAGAAAATATTTATTATTAATAATCATCACCTTATTCAACTTCTAATAATCTACACATACATAGTGAGATCAATCATCATTATTCTAAATCAAAATGGATGAATCCAAAGGTGAGATGTAACGACACAAAGTTTCATTAATGGAAATCCATCTTGATCTAATTAAATGTCTCTTTATGTAAATTGTGTATATAAAATGTCAAATTATTTGGTTTTATGTTAGGAATTGTTAATTTTACTTTCAATGCTTTTGAAAATTGATCACATTATTAGTATAAATATTGGACTTTAACAAATCCAATTTACATAGACAAAGGAAACGATGGCCTCATCCAGTAGAATTTCTATATTTGAATCCCATTTGTCAGAGCTCAAAAAAGAGGTGGAATCTTTGGGCTTCTCTCTTGACCAAGCCCAAGCTGAGCTTCATCATGTCAAGATCGAATGAGACCGTCTACAGGAAAAGTGGATGTTGATAGAGAGTACATCTCAAGCGATGTTATCTGAGCCACCCCATGAGTCTGTCACCATCGCACACCTTACCCTTAGGTCTTATGCGTCTGTTTTAAGAGGTTATGTAACAAATCACTAGAACAATATTCATGTACATTATTTTTTTATATAATAAAGAATATACTTTCTTATCATCATTGATTCATTTTAAATATTTTTTAAAGTACAAATAGTTTTTTTAGTTACTATTTAATTAATAGTTATATTTTATTAAATGAAGGGATTTTTGAAATAAATAATATTTTAATGAAATATTATTATTATTATTAAATTAAATTTTTAGTAAATATAAATGATATTATTATTTTATGAATGCAATTGTAATTTTTATTAAGGTTTGAATGCCATTTTTGACAAAACCCGTGAATTTTTTATAAATGTCAGTTTTTATATTAAAAGTGAAATTCATCATATTTAGAAAAATATATAGATACAAAAAAATGTTTTTTTGGGAATCAGGACATCGAAATTATCTAATGGTGAATTTTTCATAATTTTCAGAGACAGTGAAATTTTTGGGTAAAAATTAAATACCGTTTAGATGTGTAAATTGTTTTATGACATCATAATAACCTAATAGTGATGTAATAAAAAAATATAAGTTTTATGTTCGTCAAATATATGATTTAACATTAAATTAATGTGATTTTGGGGTTTTTTGATTAATTTTAGAAAGCATTAATGGACCCCTCGAGACGTATTAAACATCTTGTCTTCTTAAAATTATTTTCCATGGGAGTGTGACTAATCTCCACATAAGAAACCATATTATTTTAAGAATTTCGGACAATGTCTTTATAAAATATTTTTTCCCACTAACCTTTTCCATAAACCATGGGAAAAAACATGAGCTGATTTGTGGTTTGGATTAGTTTAATGTAAGGGGTCCCAAACCTAAATAATAAAAAATTCACTCACCTTTCCTATATAAACCCACCCATGCCCCCACTTACTCCTCACTCAATGCCTTTGGAGTTAATCCAACCTCTGAACTACTCTCTATAGAATCCTCCCATTGTGCCCCAAGCTCCCAAGAAGAATATCACAAGCCTCTCTCAAGCCTTTTCAAGCACACATCCAAGTAAGGGTTTTTCTTCCTTTCACTTTTTGCCCAATTTTCTTAATATTGTTATGCCCTTTTAATTTCAATTATAAATTCTGGGGTATGTTTTCACACCTCCCCCATATTTCCCTCTTATTTTTTGGAATTATGGGATACCCCTTTCGATCTCATTAAATGTCTCCCTTGTACACCTGTTACAATGCCGAAATTCCGAAAGGAAGTTCTCTCTCCTCATTTACATTTAAGAAATACATTTGTATCATGAATCTAAATTCCATTACAATTTTTGGGACATGTATCTTTATGACCCCCTTCATGTCCATTTCATTTTGAAATGATTACACACCCATTTCTCTCTCATCAACCATTTTATTATAAATTATTATATCACGCCGTTACGCTGCTGAAATTCCACCGATTTTCTAAGCCAATGCCATTGTGTAGTGAATACCATGCACATTTCTCCATCAAGGGTATTCACCTTCATGTACATTTAATTATTGAATATAATGTTTCATTACACATTCCATTGCCTTGGAATAAATGATTACGATTTATGATTCCATGTTTTATGATCCATGTGGCACACTTATGCATGAAACGAAATGTTTAGCAAGGGTGCACCCTTATAGAGCTCCAATGCATTGGGTAATGTATAGTATCATGATACGTCATGTGCAGTGAGTGTTGAATCATGATAATTCAAGTGCAATGAGGGTTTACTCGTGATTTATGTGCAATGAGGATTTACTCATGCTCCATGTGCGATGAGCCTTGGCTCAGGCTAATTCTATTGTAATTGTTGTTGCCACATTTCCATGTTATGATTATCATGATTTATCATTCATTTATGTTCATGTTTATCTTGTGCTCTATTGATATTCCAATTGTATAGCATGTTTTTTACTCCTCATGTATTCCATGTTTATTTCCTTACGGGGCTTTATAGCTCACCCCTTTTCTTATGCATGTCCTTAGGTTATCCCATTCAATGCTAATTACGAGGGAATGCAGTGGTCATGTAATGGATGATTTCAATAAGGATGTTGTATTTCATGTTTTAAGATGTTATGTAATGATCCTAATCCCCATAACCATTAGACCTCTTTATCTTCCATGTTTTGTCATGTGAATTGTTTATGTAATAAATCATGTTTATATTTGTATTAAAAGCAGGGTTGTCATAGTTGGTATCAAAGGATATGTTTGGTTATTTTTGGATAAGGATTAGAAAACCCTAGTAAAGCCTTTGAGACAAGACTATGTATAATAAAAACATCCCTAAGTATTGGTAAGTACTGAGTGAGTGTTTTATCATGAAAATACATCCCTGTCCAGATACGAGCAGGTAGAGGCGGCTCTAGAACATATGTATCCTAGGGGTAAAACCTGAAAACACCTCTATGAGCTAGACTCGAATGGGATCTGGTGCACGACAATGGTCCTTTCTGCACACTTGGTTACGACACTCCCAGGGGATATGTTTTGATAAATTCACAACCGTAGTATGAACCCTTATTAAGGGAATTATAAAAATGCCCCTATTAATATATGTTAGAAAGTTGATCATGAAAAGCCTAGATTGAAGCCAATAGACTCATGAGTTGAGGAATAAAATGTTTATTTATAAGACATCAACTATTGTCTTTGGATAACCATTTATGTGTTACCCCCCTTAACTTTCCTTTTATTCTATCCAATTTCCAGTAATAGGTGGACTTGGGCTAACAACTGATGTAAAGATTAGTGTGATGACTGTACTAATGAAATTCCCAATACAATGGGAGCAGGAATCACGAACTTTGTCACACATCTCTCAGCTAACTCAAGCTTTGAATAGAAACACATGTCAAGAGGAACGTCCAAAACCCCCTAATAAGGGACATGTCTCTATCGAGAGATTCATGAGACAAAGTCCTCCTACTTATAGTGGATCATATGATCCCATGATCGCTGAACAATGGATAAACTCCATTGAAAAATCTTCTCTATCATTCAATGTTCTGAACAAGAGAAGGTTATCCTATAGGATTATCGTATGGAGGGTGAAGTTGATCAATGGTGGACGTTGATAAAAAATATGAAGCCTGAGGAGGAGATCGAGGCATTGGAATGGAAGGATTTCCAGAAGATGTTTTTTGATAGATATTTTCCGCGCACCATCCTACTTAAGATGGAAAGGGACTTCTTTTCCCTCAAATAAAAAGATGAAGAATCTATTAGAGATTACAAGGTATACTTCACGAGGATTTCATTATACGCTTCCGGATTTTTCATTACCCCCAAATGCAAGGTTTACCGCTTCTTTGGTGGGCTGAATCCTAGCCTACAAAAAGGATTACTGATCCATGACTTTGTCAGCAATGTGGAAATTGTCTGATGTGCCCTCAATGTCGAAATGGATATCGGGGAATCACAGGGGTATCATGGGGATAAGAATCATAAGAAGGACTTCAATGCTGGTGATCAGATGGATAAATCCAAAAATGCTAAGAAGATCCAGCACCCCACTTGCCAAAAGTGCGGAAAGAAGCACCCTGGAAATTACCTCAAGGGGACGAGAAAATGCATTAGGTGTGGAAGAGATGGGTACCTAGATGTTAACTGTCGGTATAAAAGACCCGTGGCTGCGATAAAGGAGAGGAACACACCATTCCACCCTCAACGTGATGTTCATTGCTAAAAATATAAATAATCATGGCATTTTTCAAATCAGTGCCCTAATCCAAGGGTTTTCGGAGGCAACCAACAACCTCCAAGGTAGCAAGGAAGATCTTTTTCTATCACTCATGCCGAAGTGAACTCCGACCATGAAGTGGTGACATGTAGGCTAGTTATTCATTCAATAATAGCGATCATAATTTTTGATTCAGGTTCTACGCATTCTTTTATATCTCAGATGTTTAGTAGAACAATCCCATCACCACCACAAATCATGGAAGTGAACATGTCGTTGAGTACCGAAAATGGGACAATCATTTCATCCCATGAATATAACTCCTACCCTGTCATTGTCTGTGGATTAAATTTCCTGGTGAACCTCGTCATACTTTCTCTAATGGAATTTGATTCAATTCTTGGAATGGATTGGCTTTCCTTAAATAGAGCCAACAGATATTTTTAGAAGAGGGAAATCACACTCTATAAGGATAATCGACCCCCAATTCTTTACAAGTGTAACTTTGAAGATGAATCTCTTTTAATTGCATCATCTCAAGCATGGATATTACATCCCTATGAGCACGTGTATCTAGCTTAGATTATTGAGTCCAAGGAAGAAACTATCCGTGAAGAGATGCCTATTGTGAGGGAATTTGCTGAAGTGTTCCCAAATGAACATCCTCGTCTTCTCGTAAAAGAGACATTGAATTCTCAATTGAACTTATACCAGGGGTACTCCAAATATCCTAGAATCCATATAGAATGGATGTCGTGGACCTTGATGTGATGAATAATAAATTACAGGAGAATATGGATAAAGGGTTTAAATGCCCATGTGCTTCACCATGGGGTGAACCAGTCCTATTTGTCGAGAAGAAGGATGGTTCAATGTGGCATTGCATCCATTATCTTGAACATGAAAAAATCATGACAAAAAACAATTATCCTCTACAATGGATTGATGACTTGTTCAATCAGCTTCATTGAGCACAATACTTCTCCAATGCTGATTTGTAGTCGGGATATTATCAAGTAAGGGTGAAGAAGAAAGATGTCCCCAAGACTGCTTTTCATACAAGATACGGGCACTATGAATACATTGTAATTCATTTAGAAGTCACTAATTCTCCAATAAATTTCGGGGACATGATTAATAGAGACTTTAGAGATTACCTTGTCAAATTTGTGGCAGTCTTTATAGATGATATTCTAATATACTTCATAACCAAGGAGGATCATGAGGTGAATTTAACAAATGTACTAGAGACCTTGCGCAAGGAGAAGCTCAATGAGAAGTACAACAAGGGTAAGTTCTTGTTGAAGGAGGTCACATTCATGGGTCATATCATCACAAGGAATGGGATATCGGTGGATCCCTCCAAAACAGATGCAATTGAGGGATGGATGAGGCCAACATCGTTAATGGATATTCATAGATTCTTGGGGTAGATAGATATTATCGATGATTTGTGAGAATTTTCTCAAGATTGTCCAACCCTTTTTCAAGCTAACCCGAAAGGGAGTAATGTTTTCTTAGAGTGATGAATACGATGAAAGCATCATGGAGTTGAAAAAGAGGCTTATCACTGCGCTCGTGCTCACTTTACCCAAATGTAGGGAACATTTTGTGACATTCAGTGATGTTTTGAAAAAGGGATTAGGATGTGTGCTGATGTAGAATGATAATGTGATATCCTATGCCTCAAGACTGTTGGAAATCCATGAGCAAAACGATCCAACGCATGAACTGGAGATGGCGGCGGCGATCTTTGCCTTGAAAATCTGGCGGCATTATCTATATGGGGAGAAATGTGAGATATATACTGGCCACAAGAGTCTTAAATATATATTCACATAGAATGAGATTAATATAGGTTACAAAAGATGGTTGGATCTCATCAAGGATTATGAATGTTCAATACATTACCATCCTTGGAAAGCGAACAAGGTGGAAGATGCCCTAAGTAGAAATGACCAAGTGATTCTATCAATTATGAGAATTGAGAAAGATCAATTATTCTTATACTTTATGAATATAGACATGGGAATCATAAAGAAGGGAACATAATCAATCCTTTCATAAATTATTTCCCAACTGTCTCTTTTGGAAAGATTAATGGATGCTCAAAAGGATGATGTGGGAAATCAAGAAAAAGTGGAAGCTATAAAAAAAGCTATATTCATGGAGTTTAATGTTAATGAAGAAGGAATTGTGCGATTTGGGAAAATAATATGTTTTCCATCATGTATGGAGCTGAAGAAGGATCATTTGGATGATGCACATTGTTCAAATTTCTCTATTCACCCAGGGAGCATATAGATGTATCGAGATCTCCGAGAAAACGTTTTCTGGGATAATATGAAGAAGTATATTTCTGAATAAACATCAAAGTGCCTAGTGTTCCAGCAAGTGAAGGTAGAGAGGAAGAAGTATAAGGGGATGATGCAACCATTTCCCATACGAGAATGGAAATGGATGAACATCACCATGGACTTTGTCACCAGACATATATGGAAATCCAAAGGAAACAATGAAATCTCGGTTGATGTGGATCGTCTTACAAAGACCTCACACTTCATTGATATTCAGAAGGATTTCTAATTGGATCAACTTGAACAGATATATATCAGGGAAGTGGTAAGGATGCATGAAGTTCCGCTATCTATTTTGTCTGACCGAGATACAAGATTCACCTCTATGTTTTGGAAGAGTCTTCAACATGCTTTTAATACTGAAATCAACTTCAGTACAACCTATCATCCTCTAATTGATTGCCAATCCGAGCGGACTATCCGAACACTTGAGGACATGTTGAGAGAATGCTCAATGGACTTTAAAAGAGGATTAGATAAACATATTCCTCTAGTTGAGTTCTATTATAATATCAGTTTCCACTTGAGCATCCAAATGGAAACATATGAAGCCCAGTATGGGAAAGTATGAAAAACACTGGCATGTTGGGATGAGGTTAGTGAATGTATGATTCATGGACTACAAATGGTTGAGGAAATGGTGGAGAAGGTGAAAACCATTCAAAAGCATATCAAGGCAGCATAGAGTCTACAGAAGTGTTATGCAGGTAATAGTCAACGAGTCCTTGAGTTTAATTTTGGAGACATTTTTTTTTCTACACATATCTCCATGGAAAAAGTTCATGAGGTTTGGAAAGAAAGGGACGTTAAATCCAAAGTACCTCAGGCCCTTCCAGATTCTTGATCGTGTCGGGGCTGTAGCCTATCAACTAGAACTTCCACCTACCATGGCCATAGTACATGATGTATTTCATGTATCCCTCTTAAGAATGTACAAACCAGACCCTTAAAATGTAATCTCTTCTGAGGTGGTACAGTTGGAGGATGATCTTTCATATGAGGAGCAACCAGTGAATATCGTAGATCATAGAGAAAAAGTTCTACGAAATAAGACAATGCCCCTTGTCACGGTGTTGTGGCGAAACCACACGTTTCGTTATTTGAAATCCATCTTGATGTAATTAAATGTCTCTTTATGTAAATTGTTTATATAAAATGCCGACTTCATTGGTTTTATTTAAATAATTGTGATCGTTGCTTTTATAGCCATTGAACAGTGATCACATTATTATTATAAATATAGGGCTTTACCAAATCCAATTTACTCAGATAATGGAAGTGATGTCGTCATCCAGTAGAATTGCTTCATACGAAGACCATTTTTCGGAGCTCAGAAAAGATGTGGTATATTTGGGATTCGGTCTTGACCGAGCCCAAGCTGAGTTTCATCTTGTCAAGCTTGAACGAGACCGTCTATGGGAAAAGTGGAAGTTGATAGAGATTACCACTCGAGAGATGTTATCTTAGCCTCCCCATGAGTCTGTCAAAATCACACACCTTACCATTAGGTCTTATGCGACTATTTTAAGGGGTTATGTAACAAATCACTAGTACTATGTTCATGTACATTTTTTTTAAAGAATACTGAATATACTTTTTTTCATTATTGATACATTGTAAATAGTTTTTAAATTACAAATTGTTTTATAGTTAATATTTAATTTGGAATTATATTTTATTAAATTTAGGGATTTTTGAATTACATAATATTTTAATGAAATATTTCGATTATTATTAAATTAAAATTTTATTAAATATAAATGATCATATAATTTTATGAATGCAATTGTAATTTTTATTAAGGTTTGAAATCCATTTTTCTCAAAACCCGTGAATTATCAATAAATGTTGGTTTTTATTTTAGAAGTGAAAATTAAAATATTTAGAAAATAATTTAGATAAAATAAATGTAATTTTGGGAATCAGGACATTGAAATTATCCAATGGTGGTTTTTTCAGAATTTTCTGAGACAGTAATATTTTTGGATAAAATTAAATACCGTTTAAATAAAAAATGTGTTTTATAACATCATAATGACCAATATTTATGTAATAAAATACTATAAGCTTTATTTTCGGACAATATTTGTTTTTCCATTAATATAAGGTGATTTTGGGTTTGTTTGAGTTATTTTACAATGCATTAATGGACCCCTCAAGTCTTATTAAACATCTTGTCTTTTTAAATTAATTTACATGGGAGTGTGACTCACCTCCACATAATCAATCCTATCATTTTAAGAATATTGGACTTTGTCCTTATAAAATATTATTTTTCTCTAACCTTTTCCAAAAAAATGGGCAAAAAACATGATCTGATTTGTGGTTTGTATTAGTTTAATGTAAAGGGTCCCAAACATAAAAAATAAAGAATTCACTCACCTTTCCAATATAAACCCACCCATGCTCCCACATCCTCCTCACAAAAAGCCTTTTTAGTTCGTCCAAAATCTACCCTACTCTCTATAGAATCCTCCCAATGTGCCCCAATCTCCCAAGAAGCCTCTCTTTATCCTCTCTCAATCCTTTGGAAGCACACTTCCTTGTAAGTATTTTTCTTCCTTTCAATTTTTGTCCAATTTTCATAATATTGTTATGTCCTTTTAATTTCAATATTAAATGTTGGGGTATGGTTTCTCACCTCCCCCATAATTCCCTCTGATTGTTTGAATGATGGGATACCCCTTTATATCTCATTAAATTCCTCCAATGTACACCTGTTTCTGGGTCGAAATTCTGAAAGAAACTTCTCTCTCCTCATTTACATTCAAGAAATTCATTTTTATCATGATTCTAAATTCCATTACAATTGTTGGGACATTTATCTATATGACCCCCCTTACTGCCCATTTCATGTAGATAAGATGAGACACCTATTTCTCTATCATCAACCATTTTTTATGAATTCTTATATCACGCAGTTATGTTGCCGAAATTGCACTGATTTTATAAGTCAATGCCATTGTGTAGTGAATACCATTCCCATTTCTCCATCAATGGTCTTCACCATCTTTCACATTCACTTAATGATTACAAGGTATCATTCCACATTCCTTTATCGTGGAATACATGATTATGTTTTATGAATCCATTTTTTATGATCAATGTGGCAAACTTATGCGTGAAATGAAATGATTAAGAAGGGTGCACCCTTATAGCCCTCTAATGCATTGGGTAAGGTATAGTATCATGATACGTCATGTGAAATGAGTGTTGACTCATGCTAATTAAAGTGCAATGAGGCTTTACTTGTGCTTCATGTGAAATTTGGATTTACTCATTGTACATGTGTGGTGATCCTTGGCTCATGCTAATTCCATGATAAGTGTTGTTGCCACATTTCCATGTTATGATTATCATGCTTTATCATAACTTTATGTTCATGTTTCTCTTGTTCTCTATTGATATTCCTATTGTATAAAATGGATTGTAATCATCATGTATTAAATGTTTAATCCCTTATTAGGCTTTATAGCTCACCCCATTTCTTATGCATGTCCTCAGTTTATCCCATGAAATTCTATGTATGAGAGAATGCAGTGGTCATGTAAAGGTAGTTTTCAATAAAGAAGTTGTATTTCATGTTTTAAGTTGTTATGTAATGATCCTAATCCCCAAAGGCAGTAGACCTCTCAATATTCCATGTTTTATCAAGTGAATATTTTATGTATTTAATTATGTTTATGTTTGTAATAATAGTAGGGTTTTCATATGAGATGCTTGGGAAAATAAATCATATGGAATAAAAATCACCTTCTTATACCATTAGATCCTTCAACAGGGTTGGGTCGTTTTGTTTGATGGTAGAGATATTAGATGTTCTCCCAATTTCAGATCTGTTATGAACTCCACATTCCACTATAGAGGAATACCCAAAAAGAAATATAAAAATAACTCAAGACACTAATCCACTGTATGAGGCAATCTATTATCAATAAAAACTTTATCGTCCTCCAATGTGAGAGATGTGATCTAAAAATGAGGCTATCCAATTCTAGATGTTGAGTTCTAGTACGTCACAACTAAGTATCCCATTCAACATGAAAAAAAGGGTACTCCCATAACCTAGCATGAAACACTTTCACCACTAATAATAATTTATGTGCATTATGATGTGACCCATAAAATCCATTTCGATGACTAGATCGAAGAGAACGATATCTAAAACTAGAAAATACCATTCTTTCTCAACCCATTTCACGGTGAGTATACAAGAGGGACACCTAAAACCATTCCCTATTTTAATACCAAACAACTAAACTGAATATATATAATAAAAAATAATATTGTATGAAAATATCAACACATTCTAATGATAATTTGATATAAATAAAATATATGGACTTGCATAAAACAACGGGAAAACTAAATATGATGTAATTAGAATAGTGCATCGATCTACCTTAGATAATTCATTAGATTCCAAAGGTGAATGATTCATGGAATAAAAATTCACAATATATACCTGATCTTGATAAATGGTACTGATCTATGGTTCTACCTTAGGCTAAATATTCACTGAAAAGTCCCAGCTCTACCTCCATGACAACCAAACCTGGAACACTCCTTCCATGATGGATGTGATTGGGCTGATAAGCCTCCAGATTATAAATAACTTGCTACACCCTGATAAATAATTGTTTCATAGAAAAAATACTATATTTTTTCAATAGTCCCACTAAAAAGAAAAAAACATGGTTCATTTAAGCATGAAAACTACACATTCCATACCTTTAAACATTTGTGTCACACATGTAATCAAACTCTTAATGACACAAATGAATGGGTAATGGATGAATGGCTTGAGCTACCACCTTCTTCATCTAATGCTCTTCCCTCTAGAACATCACTTCATAAGTATTAGAAATTTGTTTTCCCACTTATAAAATACTACAGAAATCAAAAATCTAATTTTCTATCCATAAAATACTCATTGGAAACAACCTCTAGTGAGAATTAATCTAATTAAACAAAATGATTGGAATACTCAATCACGGTCTGATCCACTGGTGAGGATCCAAAAAAAGTTATTTTTCTTGGAGGTAGAAAATTACTTTATGAAATATTTTTCAATCTAGACGAACTGAGAATCCTTCCAACCCATATGCTCATTCATCTAGTCTTGATTAATTGAGTATCACAGCCGCCAAATACGACCCTCCAAATAAAAGGAATTACACTTCAATTTTATCACCACCAGTGTGTCATGAAACTAAATAATATTATCAATATTTTTACCCCACTCATCTTCCTAATGTGGACATGATATATTCCATAATAAATGAGTCTTTTTCTTTAGTATCACTAGATAGTCATCCTTTTTTGGACCTGATATAGCATACCCAACTCGAATGTGTCCAGATCATGCTCCCAGATCAATGAAATTGACATCCTGATCCATAAAATCCACTAGTGTCTAGATAATACCTATGATATAAATCTCTCATACCCCATCCTGTGTCCATGAATAAGGTCAATAGGGATGAATACTTCTTCACTATGTACCTTATTCCAAGTGAATCCATTAATATCCCATTCATAATTTTTTCCATCAATAAAAAGGATCCCATGCATTTTTATATATAAGTGAAAACACAAATACATAACAAAAAAATCCAAAAAACTACATCAACCCGTATAGTTCTCATAAATATTCTATAGAACACATGTCACTCTTGATGGAAAATTCAATCAAAATTCCAATATTACTTAGTGAGTCATGTACTGTTATGAGGAATGTTGGTCAGAAACCCTTCTCCAAACCAAAGAATAATCCCAAAAAATCACATTTCTAGATTATCTAGACTCCCAAAAATATCATGACCCAATTAAAGGTGAAAAATATTCTATGATAACAGATTCTCACAATATAGATAGTTGTCCTGCCGACCTTACACCCATCCTAGTTCATTGAAAGGCCCAAAGAGAATTCATATTCTACAAGGGTTGGAAACAAGTTCATAGTGATCAAAAATGATTTCGTTTTGGAAATATTCCACACGATATAAATAGTAATTAACAATACTCAATTCGAAACATAATAAAATGATTATTATCCATAAAAAATTGTTATTTAAAAATTCAATATAAATAGTTTACTGGTTAAAAAACAAAAATCAACACAACATGGAGGGAGTCAAAATATGGATCCCACAATATCTATGATAGAATAGTTTCATTACCATCAAGACAACTCCCCCAAACCCTAAAACCATGGACCACTATTATCTATATTAACTATCATAGCCATGGATCATATTACTATTACCTTGGTTATAAAAATCAAATTATACAGACCCATAAGGTTGTATGTAGGGTGGGATCCAAAGACTAGTAGGAAAACACACAAATAAAAAATTTCCATTCCATAACATTGGATGATGAATAAAAATGAATGTTTTTAGATAAATAATGTAAAAGAATTCACAAAATTATTTTATTAAAAATATGAATGGAAATTATTTTCAATGGAGCCATGATTTGAATTTATTTGAAAAAGGGATCATTGAATGCTAATAGTTAGAACAACATCACAATAATGCACCATGTCATGGGTAAACCCTATAGGTACTATGACTAGTTTCACACTATGAGCCTCATTTATTTTTAAAACATGATATAAAAAGGAATAAAACATAGTTTCCTCGTGAATGAGTCAGTATGGAGTCATCCAGAAAAAATTTAATGCCTTCGAATTTTCAAAAGGATTTGTTTGTGATGTATCATCATTATAGAAATAATAAAACAATCATAAACCTGACTGATCCAACTAGAATAGTAGTCCATGTTTACCCCTAGATACCTAGTATTCCCTCTGTGATCAACATTACACATTATATGACTTATTAATCACCACTTTCATATATTCACATCAACTATCCTGAATACGCATGAAAATACAAAATATTTCAAATAAAAATACTATTAATGAATTGATACTCAAACAAAAAAAATTTAAATAAACTTCATAGAACATAAATTAATATAGAATAAATTTGAAAATAAAAACCCTAAGCACACATAAATCATAGTCAATTTTATTGAGAAAACCAAATTTGAACATATACACCCACACATCCATTTGAGTGATCATTTTGAACCATTAACAGAATCCATACAGCACATTCATGAATGAAATAATGAATTTAAAAAACATCCAATAATTCTAAAACATGTTATCAACTTCCACACACTAGGAAACATCTATAAATGTGTGGAAAACCACAATTGTACCACCAAGGATCACTATAAAAGTATGATCCAACAATTAACAAAAATGTTTTACCAAATAAATAGTGATGAAAAATTTATTAATTTATCCCAATATCTATAATAATGAAAACGCAATAAAAATGAAATGACAACCCTCAGATAGTTATGAAACTGAGAAAATAGGGACTTTTTGATGAAAGTTGATGTTTCTAGACAAACTCCAACCAAATATTATTGATCAAGGTGGAATAGATTGAGTGGAGAAAAAAAATAAGGGTGGAAATATCAAAATGTTATAATTAGGGGCGTTTTGGTGTTAAGACATGGTGGAAAAAAACGAATACAATTTAATTTTTATTGACCTCCATTGGACACTTGTTTATCCCACACAGTTTTACAAACAATGTAGAAATCCAGAGATCTCCTAAAACCACATGGAAATAATGATGTATCCTATATCTAATAAAAACATTGTCATATAGTTTCCTTTCGTAGGGTGTATACATATGCAGCATGCCATGTGTCATGGATATTAACATCATCCTGGTCATGTGGCTTCTCCTTGTGTGATGCCTGGATTCCCCTAACCATTCTCAAAACATGGGTAACATGCTGAAGGGTCAAAATATTTATTTTTTCTAAAAATCCTATGTCAACAAAATGAATAAATATATAAAAATAAAACAAAATAATACATCAATATAAAACAGTGGATGTGACACTTAAGGTAGGGGACATAGTCTAATTTTTCATTCATTGAGGTATATTTTTTATTTTATGAATCGATAATATTCTTATAGTTGTATATAACTACCCATTGACATGTTATATAACGAATTTAATTATAATAATTATATTTAATGTTTTCTGAAATATTACTCATTCATGTGGAATACAATTTGAATATATAGAACCAACCCTTTCTTACATTACTATTACATTTTTATAAAGACAATCAACATAAAAGTATTACACCATGAGGATCCAGAGCGTCAGTGTACTGTGAAAACTAGGACCAAACATTATATTTAAAACATCAACCATAAATATTTATTTTATTCCCTCCTCTCTAGATTATTATTAGAACATGACCTCTCCATAGTACATGTATTCACCTAAGGATATGAATCAAAGAGTGGTGATCAAATATCTTAGTAAGAGGTTAGATAAGAACAATATATCATGGTGTGAGAATAATCATAACATCATTATCGAAACCATGAGAAGAAAAATTAATAAATGTCATTAAATTTGGAATTGCATAAAAATAAAACATCAGGTATTAGTGGTTATCTACAGTACATAAATGTGAACAAATATTGCAACTTGTTCACTCATAATTTCATATTAACTCGGGATATATATCACTTTACCCAATGCAATGGAGGAATGTCTAATTCTACGCGCACCCATCACATTATAACATTACTATTATCGTTCTCTCCACAAAAATCATATATACAAAGTTAACATGTTTAACCCATGATGTTGAATGGGTTTCATGTCATAAGAATACATTCATAAACATTGGGTTACCAAACGATTGTGGGGATATCATACTTGACAAAATAACCCTCAACCTTGAGTGAGAAATAAAAGGTGTGTTTTTGAAAGAATAGTTCGTTTGGAAAACAATTTCACATATTATATAGGGTAAGAAATTCATATCCAAGAAAATGTATGATAATACTGAAAAAATTTATTTTTATGTTGAAACAATACAAAAAATGGAGAGAAATAGGGAGATCCAAAAAAAATAAAGTTGTGTTCGATAATTTTCCCTTACCTAATATCTGAACATTTTCTTTACATTAATCTTCCTTATAATCACATTAGATTCAATAATTAAAAATATCAGAAAATATTTCTACATGAATATGGATTATTTGGGATTCATTATGTTATTTTATGGGCCTTTTGAAGAGTTATAAGTTTTAAATCCATAGTTTGTGAATGTTCGTTTTTATGGTTTTCATTAATAGTTCACCTGTTGTCATAAATAAACGTTCGTTTAGAAGATGCGTAAACATTCAGAATAGAAATTAAATGTTATTAATGATAGTAAATGAGTTTAAATTATTATATAAAGATTTATGTTATATACTATGTGGATGAATCATTAGATAGTAATTTAATGATGATACTTTTGGTTAATTCTGGTGGTTTTTCGTCCATAACAAACTTGTTTCCTTTAATCATTTATTAATATGTACATAAGATAGATAAATAACATTAAATAGTATATAATAAATATAACATAATCTGGTACAACCATAAAAACTATTTCATGTCCTTATCTGAAGACGGAAAAGAAAATTGAAAACAGGGCATTAATGAAGGTGATAAATTAACACCGCATGAACAAAATTTTTTCCTAAAATAAATGAATTTTCTTAAGGGGTTATATGATATATTATGTAACACCCCGACCTTCCACGATACTCTTATCATTGAATAGTATAGTAGCATGTGTTGTACGCAACTCCGAGATTCTAACACGCCGTAACCAATCAAAGTAGTTGTTATGAATAGTAATACACCCTTTTTGACATATTATAGATTTTATCATTAAAAATGGACTTCATTTTAGGATTTGGAATATCGAAATTATACTAGGACAAAATTCTGGCACTTTTTGGATAACTTTTATATTTTGATGAATAGTGAAAATTACTAAATTTTAATTAATAACAACTTTTTTAATCAAAATAATAAATAGTGATAAGTTATTAATTTGAGAGGTTTTAAAGTATATTTATAATATATTTTTACCATTTAATACAATGTTCAACATTGGACATAATTTCACAATTAAACCGGACATAAACAAGTATTAATCATTGGATAATTATTATATCTTAAAAACACCCTTTTTGTTTTGACAACGGGAATTAATTTTAAATTAATTTCTACCACTTATTTGTTTTGAATTTGGAAAAATTGATTCTATATTTGGAATCAAGATTTCCTAAATGTGTAAATAGGTAACTTTTATTTTTAGGCATTTTGAATAATTACTTCAGTAAATATTTTATTTACCATTGTTAAAGGGTAAAATCTGGTAAATAAATGAAAAACAATAATATTATAATAATAATAAATTACCCTAAAACGTGTCCAAACCTTATTGGTGGATACATATCTGACCATGGGAATCTTTGGGTCGATTTTGGGACCCCATGGATCCACTTTTTGGTGATAAGGACACTTTATATTATTTAAGTTAAAATAAATACAAAAATGGCATAAGTATATAACTTTTAGAAAAACAATTTTTACATAAGGGTATATATGTTGGATTTTAGATTATAAATATTAATTAGAAATATAAATCGTATTTCTATATAATTGTATTTTATTTATAATTTTTAGACATTTAAAAAGTAAAAATATATATGACATAATAATGATGTCGTATTTTCGGTATTAATGAATGAATAAAATAATTGATATTATAAATGTTACAATAAATATAATTTGAAGGTTTTGATGACATAAAAGAATTTTATTGGTTAATATTACATGTTAGAATTGCTCAAATAAATTTGTTTTGAATTAATAAAGCTGTTAATACTTTAACAAAAATCAATCGTTGAGTAGTGTCAAAATTGACATAAATGAGTATTTAAAACAAATATTATATTATTAATTTATATTATATTCCTAATAATCAATGTTTCTACCAAATTACTTATATAATTATGGGTATATCAATAATGGACCACTTTGGGGCCCCTTGGATTTATATAGTATGTTTTTTAACTATATAATATAAAAATACAATGTGACATAGTAAGTGTCAAACTAATTACCTAAAAGTTAAAACTAAGAGATAAGGTTAATATAATGACCCAAACCTATATGAATTCTATTTGTTTAGTGGTTTTCGACCCATCCTCACCTTATCCTTTAAATAATCCACTTTGTAGCCATTAGAAGCCGAATATTAATTTATTATAAAATAATATTTTTTGATTTTCATAAGTTGCCCCTCCTCCCCCTTATAAAAGGACACCACTTCTATCCTATTTATAACACCTTCAAAATCCTTTTGGTTCGGCCAACCCCTACCCAAATACTCTCTCAACATCACTAAATTAATCATATAGGCCTTAGTTTGATCAGAAATCCAACCTATGGATCCCTTTTGATCAAATCAAAAGGAAGAACACAAAGAAGAGGTAACGTCTTCACCACCCTCTTTAAAGTTCCTTTCTTCTTAAACATCTTATTTCCTTGTTATTTACATTTTAAAATAATAACTCTAGTAACTTCTATATACTGTGATGTTATTATAATTATGGAACAGAAAAATTCATTTTTGTATCCATCCCATGAATGACATGTTACCATACGTGCGTAAGTACGACCTACCGTCTCCACGTTGTGCTGTAATTGTTATTCAATATAATATTATTTAAATGGGTATAATAATTATGTATAATTAGTGTAAATAATAAATATATCATGATAATGATTTTTTCTATATGATATACCATCCAATTATATATTATTTTAATATCAGATAATGATATTGTCCCTCGTGCGTACGTACGGATTACCGTCTCCACGAACGCAAAGAGATCCTTCCCCATCTTATCCATTAAATACTAATTTTTAGTCAATGATTAAAGAAATATTTAAGTATTAAATATCATTCGTGACATGATTATGACACGACCTATCCATATCGAACACATCTTATATAAAAGAAAGCGAGTAAGTTAACACCCAAAACGACGATAATAATAAGATTTTATTAACAAAGAGATGTTAAAAGATCACATATGATATCATATTTCTATATATGAATATTGAATAATTAAATAACAATTATCTCACCATTATACATGGTTTTAAACTACCATCAACCAAGGAAAAGTACAAGGTAAGGGTTTATTTCACAATCTCTTCATTATCTAAGGTTGTTTATACGTAATTATTTACTGGGACCTATTTATCATCCACATCCATGTATCTTAAAAATGTATTTAAAAACATTCTTAAGATTTTACAGAATATGGTTTAAAGTCATTTATACCCTTGTTTTACTATTTATAAAAAATTTATAAATGAATATTCCCGTCGTTTTCCAAACAAGGTCATGTTGAAACCTTTTCGACAGAAATAAGGTAAGAATGTCTTTTTTTAACATAACGACATATGCGGCTATTTTATGCCATTATAAAATATTCAAAGCATCCCATAAAAACTTATAAGAATATTTTCAAATTAAATGTTTTATTTTATAATTATGTGACTTCTAAATGATTTAAAAAGAAGATATATGACTCTCAATTTGATTTGATTTCATCTATGTCAACATCCATTGATGGATTAAAAGATTATTTGAAGTTGATTTATTATGATACAAAACTTCTATATTGTATTGAAGGTTTTGGGATAAGTTTTACTGTGGATGTGTTATTTTAATACCATTCATGGTTTATGTAGAAAGTATTGACATTTCATATGCTAGTTATAACACGAATGTTTATGTTATGATTAAACCTGTTCAAATGAGAAATGTATTGGTCTAAATAAGTAATGGGTGGAGCCCGCTATATCACCCTAATGCATCGGTAGGTCTCATGAGACAAACTAGTGACTTTGTATGAGATGTGACAAAATCATATTTGTCGTATTCACACGAGGACTTGGAAACGTGGTGATGACAGTCTGGAATTATCCATTCCATCATTATGAATGTTGTTATTGATATTTCATGTGATTATTCGACTAGTAGAATATCCATGTGAATATGTAAATGGAATTATTTCATTTAATCTATTCCATATTATTCTTAAGTTGATGTTTACAAGGCTTTTGATTTAGTTATACATTGCCCTGAATGTTTATGTTTATTTATTAAAGTTTCAGGTATATTGTTATCCTTACTGAGCATCTGAGTTCACCGCTTTCAGTGTATTATTTTTCCCAGTATGTGAAGAAGTAATTTATGAATGACCTATAGGGATAATATGAGCGGTTAGTAAGACATGATGTTATTGTAGTAGTTTTCATTTTTATGATGTAATATAAACTTATGAATATATCTAGTGTTTCCAATGCTAATAAACCAATCGGCCTTTTGAGATTTCATCTTTCTTTTGATCATACCAATGTTATGAAATAATGCACCGACTCTAGGTAACTCTGGTCAGGGCATTGTAGTTGGTATCATAGGAAGTTTAGTACAATCCTAGGAAGTTGGATTAAGATAAACTATGATTAGAGCACATAGACCTAAGATGAACATTGATGATTAGTGTAGAAGAACATCCTAGAAATTTGGTATTTTAGAGATTTTGTGAGTTATCCAAGAAATACATCCATGTCTAGATACGAGAAGGAATAGGCGGCTCTGGCACATATGTACCTAGGGGTAAAACCGGAAAACACCTCTTTGAGCTAGACTCCAACGGGAACTTGTGCACAACAACGGTCATTGCTTCACTCTTGGTTACGATACTCCTGGTGGATATGCTTATGATAATTATCATATTCTTTACAAACCATTATGAAGGTTTTATGAGTATATACTTCCTCAAATAATTTTTTTTTATGATCATGGATTATATCCATAAACTGTTCAATTTATGTTAAGTGCTTTACAAGTATTGAATTATGCATTTTGATTCATAAACTGGTCAAGTTTATTCCATTGTTTAGAAATGGAACCTAGTTGAAGAAATGGAAACTGTATCAATGCACGCACTCCATGTAGGGATTTCACTCCTGGTCAAGATAATTATAGTAGAGTTGGTGATGTAACTGGTGCTGATCACCTTATCACAATACTGGGACAACTCACTCAGGATATGAATAATAACTTTACCCATATAGAGCACCTTGTTCCGCAGCGTGGATGATCAATGTTAGATCACTTCATTAGGAAACTAACACCAACATTCAGTGGGAGTACAAATCCATTGGTAGCTGATTAAAGGATAAATTCATCAGATAAAATATTACATGACTTGGGGATTAGTGAAAGGGGAAAAGTTATCATTTTAGTTTACCACCTCACTGGAGATGCTGATCAATGGTGGTCATTAGTAAAAAACACGAAGGAAGATGATGAAGTATAAGATATGGAATGGTGGGAGTTCAAAGAGTTGTTCTTAGAAAAATACATTCCACGAGACCATCGAGCTGATATCGAAAGACAATTTCTTAGTCTGAGGTAAAAATAGGATGATAATGTCTCAAAGTATGAGGCTAACTTTACAAGGTTATATAAGTATGTTCCAGATTATATATGTAACCCAAGAAGTTAGATTGATTGTTTATTTGATGGGATAAAACCATTTCTACGTCGAGCATTAGTCTCACCAAACTTTTCATCGTATGAATATATAGTCTCATGTGCTATTAAGACAGAAAAACAATTCTCTATGTCTTAAGAATTTATAGAAAAGAAAGAGAAGAAGAGATCTGCTGATCAATCTAGAAATGGAAATAAGGGGAAGAAGGGAAAAGTTTAAAATTCATCTTGCAGTATAGGTGGGAAGAACACCCCGGTACTTGCTTAAAAGTAATGGGAGACTGTTACAAGTGTGGTGAAAAGGCCACCAAGCTCATGATTGCATGGGAAAGAGGGTTTCAGTCAATGTGGAATGTTATAATTGTAAAAATATAGGACTTTATGCAAATGAGTTTCCTAAGCATCATGGGAACTTACCTAAGAAAAGGCAAAGGGATGAAGGCCATGTTTATGTTATCACTACTGCAGAGGTAGAAGCTCTGAAAGATGTGGTGGCAGGTAATTTAATGGTTTCCTGATGTTTAGAAAATTCATTATTCGATTATGGATCATCGCATTGTTTCATATCTTCTAGTTTGCTAAGAAAATTAAATATTTTAAATTTGATTTAATATGAGATTTTTCTGTCAAAACCCCTAAGGAAAGTATCATTGCTACATAGTTCTGTCGATCTGTTCCCATTAGGGCATATAAATGTTCTTTATTAGCTAATATTATTGTCATAAACATGACTGAATCTGATATAATTCTTGGTATGCATTGGTTTTCGGACCATGATGAAAATATTTATTGTAAGAAGAAGGATGTTACGAGTTTTTATTATGATGATAAGGAACATCGTATCTTTAGAGAAAAACCATCACTACACAATTCTTATCTAGACCCACCCCTAGTAGCTCAACTAAATTCAATTATTGTGGAAGAAGAGAATGAAATGATTGTGGGAAATGAATGTAATGTTCAAATAGAGGATGCACCTATTTTGAATGAATATGTAGATGTGTTTCCGGAAGATTTAAATGGACTTCCTCTTGAAGGAGAAGTTCAATTTTCCATTTTTTTAATTCCTGGATCATGCCCTATATCGAAGACCCCTTATAGAATGGCCACTGTGGAATTAGTTGAACTAAAGAAACAACTAGAGGAATTGAGTAATAATGGATTTATTCACCCTACTGTTTCTCCATGCGGAGCCCCTGTTCCTTTTGTTAAAAAGAAAGATGGAGCTATGAGGTTATGTATCAACTATAGGGAGATCAATGCTATAAAAATAATGAACAAGTATCCCCTACCTCGCATTGATTATTTATCTAACCAACTGCATGGAGCTCAATACCTTTTAAAGAGTGACCTTTGATCAGGATGCCTTCAGTTGTGTGTGAAGAAGGAAGATATTCCGAAGACATCATTTCGAACAAGGTATGGGCATTACAAGTTTAATGTAATGCCTTTTGGGATGAATAATGCATACTCTATATTAATTGATCTAATGAATAGTGTTTTCAAGTAATATCTCGATGATTTCATGGTGGTTTTTATTGATGATATCTTGGTATACTCCAAAATCTACGATGATCATGAAAATCACTTTCACATTATCTTGTAGACTCTGAGAAGACATAAATTATATGGGATGTTTAGAAAGTGTGAATTATGGATTCAAGAGATTTCTTTTCATGGCCATATTTTCTCAAAGGATGGAATTTTCGTTGATCCTTCTAAGACCAAGGAAATTCAAGGATGGCATGAACTGATGAATATTACTGAGGTATGCAGTTTTATTTGTTTAGCCGGATATTATCGTTGTTTCGTCCAGAACTTTGCCTGGTTGGCTAACCCATTAAAAAATCTCACACGTAAAGGGGTTAAATATGTTTGGACAAAAGAGTGTGAATAAGTTTTCAATGAACTGAAGAGAAGATTAATCAATGCTCCTATATTGACTCTACCTTCATAAAATGATGGGTTCGTTATTTATAGTGATGCATCAATGAAAGGACTTGGTAGTGTCCTTATTACTAATGATAGAGTTATTTCTTATGCATCATGAACTCTAAAAATTCACGAGCAAAACTATCCTACTCATGATCTGGAGTTTTCTGTTGTAATATTTTCTTTGAAGATATGGAGGCATTATCTCTATGGTGAGAAATGTTAGATTTATACTAATCACAAGAGTTTGAAGTATATTTTCTCATAGAAATAACTCAACATAAGGAAAAGGAGATGGCTTGAACTACTCAAGGATTTTGATTGCATGATACACTACCACCCATGGAAGGAAAATAAGGTGGAAGATGGTTTGATTAGAAAAGATCATGGAGATTTGAATGTGATGCGAATTGAAAGGGATACTATTTTCATGGATCTAGTTAAGATGGAAATGGGAATCACCATGGATGGTGAAACATCAATGCTTTTTCAAATGGTTTTCAAACCATCATTACTAGAAAGGATAAAGAGTTCCCAGACCGATGATGAAGAGTTAAAAACGTTGATTAAAGATGTGAATGATGGGAAATTGAGTGACTTTGTGTATGAAGATGGAATTTTTATGTTTGGGATGAGACTTTGTGTTCCTGATATACCTGATCTAAAAAGAGAATTTTTAGATGATGCTCATAGTTCGAATTTCACTATACACCCTGGGAGAACCAAAATGTATAGAGATTTGAAGGAGCATTTTAGGTGGGACAACATAAAGAGGGATATTTCTTATTTTGTGTCAAGATGTATGGTTTCTAAAAAGTAAATAATGGAAGGCAACATCCAGGTGGAGTTTTGAAACCTCTTCACATACCTGAGTGGGAATGGGATAATATCATGATGGACAATGTCATGGGACTACCGAAGAATCCCAGATGGAACGATGCAATATGGGTCATTGTTGATTTTCTTACCAAGTCAGCACATTTTCTTGGTATAAGAAAGGATTTACCACTTGAATGTCTAGCGAGAATATATATTAATGAGGTTGTGAGACGTCATGGAGTACCCCCATCGATTTCCTCGAATCATGATCCCGGTTTTACATCAAGATTCTTGAAAAGTCTTCATAAGGCCTTGGATACTGAACATTGATTGAGTACTGATTACCACCATCAAAGAGATGGAAAATCAGAACGAACTATTCAAACCTTAGAAGACATGTTGAAATCATGATCACTTGACTTTCAGGGTATGTGGGGTCAATATTTACCATTGGTAGAATTTTCCTATGACAATAACTTCCATTCAAGCATTCATATGGCACCATAGGAAGCATTATACGAAAAGAGATGTCGCACACCAACCTGTTGGGATGATGTTGGTGAAAGAAAACGTATTGCCCCAGAACTAGTGGAGGAAAGGATGAAAAAGGTAAAGGTAATCCAAAACCACATCAAAGAAGCTCAAAGTTGGCAGAATAGCTATGCTGACAACCGAAGAATGGATTTGGAATTTCATGTGAGAGGTCATGTTTTCATGAAGGTATCTCCATGGAAGGGAGTTATATGTTTTGGAAAGAAAGGTAAATTGAGTCCGAGGTACATCAGACCTTTCAAAATTCTAGAATGAATTGGGTCTGTAGCTTACAATTTGTCAATGCCACCAGGTCTTTCCAAATTTCACGATGTGTTCTACGTATCACTGTTGAGAAAATACATGCCTAACCCAACGCATGTAATCACCTATGAGGAATTAGAACTATAACCTGTTATGTCTTATTGAAAAGAGCAAATCAGGATTCTTGATATTAGAGAACACGTGCTGAGAAACCGGATGACTCGTCTGGTAAATGTTTTATTGAGAAACCATAAGATGGAAGAGGCAACATGGGAACCCGAGTAACTTATGATGAAGAACCACCCATGTTTTCTTATGCAGTAATATTAATGAAATTTCTGTGATGAAATTATTTGAAGGATGAGAGAATTTAACACCCCAAGCTTAAACGGTACGCTTCTCTATGAGTAGTATAGTAGCTTGTGTTGTACGGAACTCCGAGATTCTAACACGCCGCAACCAATCAATGTAGAAGTTATGAATAGTAATACACACTTTTTGAAATTTTATACATTTTATCATTCAAAATGGACTTCCTTTTTGGATTCAAAAAATCGAAATTATCTAAGGATGAAATTTTGGTACTTTTTGGATAACTTTTATATTTTGATGAATAGTTAAAATTGCTAAATTTTAATTAAAAAGAAAATTTTTAATCAAAATAATTAATAGTGATAAATTATTAATTTCAGTGGTTTTAATGTATATGATGAATATATTTTAGCCATTTAATATAATTTTGGTCATTGGACATAATTTCACAACTAAACCGGTAATAAACAAGTATCAATCTTTTGATAGTTCTTATATCATATAAACACGCTTTTTGTTTTACAGTAGAAATTAATTTTAAATTAATTTCTGCAACTTCTGTGTTTTGACTTTGGAAACATGGATTCCATATTTGGAATCAGGATGTCTAAATTTTGTAAATAGATAACTTTTATTTTTAGACATTATGAATAATTACTTCGGTAAATATTTTATTTACCATGGTTAAAGGGTAAACCCGCTAAATAAGGGTAAAAAAAATATATTATAATAATAATAAATTACCCTAAAACGTGTCCTAACCTTTTTGGAGGATACAAGTCCGACGATTGCATATTTGGGTCGATTTTGGGACCCCATGGAGCCGCTTTTTGGTGACAAGGACACTTTATATTAATTAAGTTAAAATAAATACAGAAATTAAATAAGTATATATCTATTAGAAAAACAATTTTTATATAGGGTTATATATGTTGGATTTTGGATTATAAATATTCATTAGAAATTTAAAAATATTTCCTACATAATTGTATTTTATATATAATTTGTAGACATTGAAAATGTAAAAATATATATGAAACAATAATGATGCAGTATTTTCCTTATTAATGAAAGAATCAAATAATTTATATTATAAATGTTAGAATAAATATAATTTGAAGGTTTTGATGACATAAAATAATTTTATTGGTTAATATGACATTTTAGTATTTCTTAAATGAATTTGATTAGAATTAATAAATCTTTTATGACTTTAAAAAAATTCAATCATTCAGTAGTGTCAAAATTGACATAAATGAGTTTTTAAAATAAATATTATATTATTAATTTATATTCTATTACTAAAAATTTAAGGTTAGGTCAAATGACTCATATACATATTGGTATATAATTAATGGACCACTTTTGGGTCTCATGGATGTATATAGTACGTTTATTAACTATATAATATAAAAATACAAAGTGACATGGTAAGTGTCAAACTAATTACTTAAGAGGTAAAACTAAAAGGTAAGTTTAATATAATTACCCAAACCTGTATAAATTTTATTGGTAGTGTTTTTTTCGATCCATCCCCACCATACCCTTTAAATAATCTACTTTGGAGCCATTATAAGCCGAATATTAATTTACTATAAAATAATATTTCTAGATTTTCCTAAGGTGCCCCTCCTCCCCCTTATAGAACGACACAACTTCTAACCTATTATTCACACCATAAAATCCTTTTGGTTTGGCTAAACCGTTCCCAAATACACACATAACTTCCCTCACATCTTCATATATGCCTTAGGTTTATCATGAAGTCATCCTACGAATCTTTTTTCATCAAATCAAAAGGAAGAACCCGAAGAAGAGGTAACGTCTTCACCACCCTCTTAAAAGTTCCTTTCTTTTTCAACATATTCTTTCCTTGCTATTTCCATTATAAAATAATAACTCCAGTAACTTATATATAAAATTATGTTATTATAATTATGTAACAAACACATTCATTATTCTATCCATCCGTTGAATGACATGTCACCATACATGCGTACGTATGACCTACCGTCTCCACGTTGTTGTGTAATTGTTATTCAATATACTATTATTTAAATGGGTATAAAAATGATGTATAATTCATTTAAATAATAAATATAACATGATAATGATTCTTTCTATACTATATACCATCAAATTATATATTATTTTAATATCAAAAGAATTATATTGTCGCTCGTGCGTACGTACGGATTACCGTCTCCACGAACGCGATGAGATTCATTCCCCATCATATACGTTCACGACTAATTTTTATTGGATGATTAAAAATAATATTTAAGGACATAATATAATTCTGGATATGAGTTGTATAAAACCTATCCATAACAAACATGGCATATATAAAAGAAAACGAGTATGTTAACACCAAAAATGACAATAATACTAAGATTTTATTAACAAAGAGCTCTTAAAAGATCATATATGATATCATTTTAATATATATGATTATTTTTTAATTAAATAACAATACTTTCACCATTATATAGGAGGTTAACCAACCATAAACCCAGGAATGTACAATGTAAGGGTTAATTTCACAATCTCTTCATTATCCGAGGTTGTTTATACGTAATTATTTACTGGGACCTCTTTATCATCCACATCCATGTTTCTTAAAAATGTATTTCAAATTTTTTTTAATATTTTATAGAATATGGGTTAAAGTAATTTATACCCTTGTTTGAATTTTTATAAGAAGTTTATAAAGGAATATTTCTGTCATTTTCCAAACAAGGTCTATTTTAACCTTTTCGACAGAATTAAGGTAAGAATGTATTTTTTTAACTTATACGGCGTATGCGGCTATTTTATGCCGTTATAAAATCATCAAAGCTTTTCTTACAAACTTATAAGAATATTTTAAAAGTAAATGATTTATTTTATAATTATGTGACTTTAAATTATTTCAAAAAAAAGAGATATTTCTCTCAAATAGTATTGATTTCATCTATGTCAACATCCTATGATGGATTTTTAGCTTATTTGAAGATGATTTATTATGATACAAAACTTCCATATTGTATATAAGGTTTCAGGATATGATTGACTATGGATATGTTATTTTTATACCATTCATGGTTTATGGAGAAAGTATTGACATTTCCTATTCTAGTTTTAATACGAATGTTTATGTTATGTTTAAACCTGTTCATATGAGGAATTCACTGGACTTAATAGGTGACGAGTGGAGCTCACTATAGCTCCTTGATTCATCAGTAGTTCTCATGAGACAAACTAATGTCTTGTCATGAGGCCTTGAAAAAATCATATTTTTAGTCTTGGCACGAGGCCTTGGCTACGTGGTGATGACAATCTGGCATTATGAATTCTGTCATTATGAAAGTGGTTGTTGATATTACATGTGATTATTCGACTAGTAGAATTTCCATGTGAATAAGTAATTGGAATTATTTCATTTTATCTATTCCATATTATGATGAAGTTCATGTTTAAAAGTATTTTGTTTTATTTATACATTTCCTTGAATTTTTATATTTAATTATGAAAGTTTCCGTGATATTTTTATCCTTACTGAGCATCTGAGCACACCCCTTTCAATGTTCTATTTTTCCCAGGATGTAAAGAAGTAAATATTGAATGACCTAGAGGGATAATCTTAGGGGATATGAAGACAAGATTTTGTTGTAGTAGTTTTCATTTTTATGATGTAATGTAAGACTTCTGAATATATCTAGTGTATCCGGGGCAACTAAAACAATCGGTCTTTCGAGAGTTGATTTTTCTTGAGATCATACCAATGTTATGCAATAATGCACCGACTCTAGGTTACTAGGGTCAGGGCATTACATATTATCCCATAAGTGTCATAAAATTCCATTATTTGTGATATAATTATGTTACCATACCCTGTGGATGGGTATTGGTGTGGTGATATTAATAAATAAACATGATGTTGAAAGAATACTAAAGGAAAAGATAGAGAGGAATTACCTCTTGAGTTATCCTCTTGAGAACCTCCTTAATGATGGTAGGATTGGTCTTTTGATGAGAACAGAAGAACTTGGACGTCGGGAAGGGGCTATAAAATATGTTTCAGATGATTTTCGTCAATTATTGATGCTTGAGAGGTGTGAGAAAATGTGGTGGTGAATAGTGGTATTTATAGTGGAGGGGATAGGGGTTTCCTTAATATTTTATTCAATAGTTCATTAATTCACTTATGATAAGACATAATGATGATTTCCTGACTACGAATAGTAAATAGGGAATTTGGGTTAGAGATTTGGGTTCTTACATCACTTTTGATGTTTTGAATAGTTGGTTTAAATTATAATGTATTTATACAGTAAATTAATGTATTTTACTATTCACAAAAAAATTCTTTTATTTTATAAAAATCACAAAAATTTACCCTAACCATTTTTTAATGTGTAGAATCCAAAAATTATGTCCATTTCTCAAAAATAATTTTCTCAATATGATTATTTTAAATTTCAATTAAAAACATAGTTTACTTGTAAAATAAAATTTTTAATATTAATACTGATTTTATAATGCATTAAATAATTAGGTAAAGTCTTATAAAATTATCTTAAAACTAGAATAAAAATAATATATAATTTATGAACACATTTTATGGAAGTAATTTTTCTTTTAAATTAATTAATTAATTAATTATTACATTAAAAAATACAAATTCTTTAACAGTGGTCATATTATCACATATGGGATTCCTAAATTTTATTTAATCATTCATGTGTAAGGATACTATTATTTTAAATGATTTATTATTCAAAATTTTCATATTACTATTCATAAGGGTGTACTACTATTCATAAGTGTATGTTACTATTCACCAATAATTTGGTTGGTTTTATTAGACTCCAAAAGTCAACCTGAACAAAACCGTGTATATCTGATTCGTGAAATTCAATACATAGAAGTATAAATTTTATGTTTAGTGGTTACGTAGTACTTAGTATCATACTATGCCATTTTTCATCTAAATGTTATTATAAGAAATATTTCCAACAAAGTAATTTCATTGACAAAACATTTCACTGTTACATTCATCCCTCTTATGAATTTTCACCATCAAAATT
Source organism: Viscum album (assembly GCA_963277665.1). Lineage (NCBI taxonomy): Eukaryota > Viridiplantae > Streptophyta > Magnoliopsida > Santalales > Viscaceae > Viscum > Viscum album. The sequence goes on from OY728143.1 coordinate 223,636,874, forward strand.
TCGTTTTATAGAAACAGATGATGATACGTTTCCTTTAACGTCTCCCCTGGTTCCCACGTAGCTTATTCAATCATATGGTTCTTCCATAAAACTTATACAAGGTCGGTTGTGTTGTTGCGTAGAACCATATCTCTCTAGTCTAGAATATCTATTGGAATCTCCTCATAGGGGAGACCGACTTCTAGCTGCACCACCTCAAAGTTCCGTACTTGTGTGGGATCATATATATACTTTATTAGGATTGATATTTGAAACACATCATGAAATTGAGCCATATTCAGTGAATGTACAAGAAGATTGGCACAGATCCTATGTGGTCAAGGATCTAAAAGGGGCCAATATTCCTTGGTCATAGCTTCCGTTTCTTTAAAAAACACATGAATCTATTCCACAGTGATATTTGAGGAAATAATTTTTCTCCAATGTCTTACTAAAGGTACCTTTGTCATTTTTCAGCAATGATATTTTTCTAACTCTCTGTATCTATGACGTGTTTCATGATGACCTGATCCTTTTCTAATATCTCTTGCACATGATGTAAGAACCCAAATCTTCATTTCATGTATGTTTTTCCGTTTTCTAAAGTATTTGAGAAAAATGAAGTTTCTGGAACTTTTTGAAGTGCACGCTATGTAATTTCTGAGTACACATCATGTACTCTTATCCAGCTCGATGTCGTGTACTGGCCATGTCCGAGCCACAAACACGGTGTGTAGGGGTAATGTGGAGGCTGATTTTGGCGGAGTACGGAATGACCTAGTACACACCATCTACTCTAAAAGTACATGCCATGTACTTTCTTTTTTTCATTAAATGGACCAGGGTCTCGCCTGATCACCATATACGTCTTCTTCTAGGTTTGGTTCGACCGAGAGACGTCGTACGACCGCGAAACTTCTCCGGATTCCCGATCCTCCATCTGTTGGCCGATTCGAGCTCTGTCGATTGTGTTGGAACCACAGTAGTGAGTTCTTCCTCATTCTTGTGCCTTGTTTTTCAATTCCTCCTCCATCTCAAGATATCGTGGGTTGATCATTTTGGGTGTTTTCTCATATCTTCGACGCTCTAAGGAGAATCATCCATCATGTTTCAAGTATATCTATCTCCTAGGATCGAGGTAGGAGTTTTGTGTCTTGCCATTCAAAGTCATTGAGTTTTATGTGCAAATTCCACCAATACCTGTGAATGAGGTATTGCGTGTTTACTATCTTTCCCTTGTTGTTTTTATGCATTGCTTGTATGCTTACGTAGAGGTATGTTAATCATGTAAGAGGATACTTTGTTGTGATTGGATGTTTTTCCCATGCTTTTTTCTATTTATGACCTTTGGGGTCTCATTTTCCACTGGCTGTTACACATGTTTCCATGCCTTATGATAATAGGTTTGAGTGAAATTCCTAACATGTTTTTTCCCTGTAGGTTTTTAGCCATGTAGCACTGTAGGTGTACTTTGGTTAGCCAATTTTCTCTATAGGTGTACTTTGGCCTTATATAATTATTATGCATTGGCTGGCACAGGACTGAGAGAACCTAGTTCTATAGACAATAAGTGATAGACCGAGTGAGCTTCCCAGAGAGTCTTAGATTTTATAGACTATGTGAGGGTAGATCAATAGAGCTTCCTTAGAGAGTCTTGGACATTATAGACTATATGGGATGTTCCGAGTGAGCTACAAGAGAGTCTTGGATATTATAGATTACAAGAGGGTATACCGAGTGAGCTTCCTCTGAGAGTATTAACTTGTTTTAATATCTTTATGAACCTTCCCAGGATTGATGAGGAATTGACAGAGTGAGCTTCCTCAGAGAGTATGTGGTATAACTGAGGCTATAAGAGAAATCGACCGAGATAGCTTCCTTAGAGAGTCTCTAGACCTTAGGGATAAGAGGGTTAGACCATGTGATCTTCCTCAGATAGTCCCTGACTACCCTATACTATAAGTTGAATTGACTGAGTGTGCTTCCCCAGAGAGTCTCATAATTTATTATGACCAAACCAGAGGGGTTAGGCTGAGTGCACTGTCATGATGGTTGTGGTACTTCTTGGATATGACCAGAGGGTATGGGTGTGAGTACTTCCCAGAGGGTTTTCTTCTTGTTAGCTATTTTTTTCACTATTTTTGTTGGTTGTGGTTTGATCACAGTTATGTATCACCCTACTTTACTTAATACTGTTTTCTTCATACTTATTATTGTTGTTGATTACTGCTTATTGTACCTTTACATTCCATATACTCAATAACTGTTAGGCACAGATCTTTGGGTGGTTGCCTACTGGGATTTAGTCTCACACCCTGTTTGGGAAATGCTTTTGGGCACAAGAAGACTATGTTGTTGCAAGTATAGACAAGGGCATGCACCCATCTACATCTGGTACTTGAACTCTTGGAGCAGGAGAGCATGGGACCAAGCTATGGCTTGCGATGCTGAGGTGTTTGTCTGTTTATCCTTCTTTTGTACATGTTTGGAACTGTGGTTTTTTATAGCATTGTGACTTGTTTGGATTCTTTCTTAGATATGTATATTTCATCATTATATATATATATATATACATTTGTGCTCCAGTTAGTTCATTTAGTCTTCCGCTGTTTATTATTGTTGGTTATTTACTGCATTTGTTATTTCATGTTTATTTTTCTTTCGTTGTGTACTCTTCCAATGAAGGCATAGTATCCCCACTATCACACCCAATTCCCTCACTAGTAGTCGGCCACCTCTGGCGTTTTGGGAAATGAACATGAGGCCATGTGACCAACCGGGTACGGGGTGCCTCAGTGTGGCTTCCAGAACCATGACGTTACAAAGTGGTATCAGAGGAGTTCCTTTCTCTTGATTTACTGTTTGGAGACTTTATCCATGGATAGGATGGATTTGGTACATAGTGTTAAGCTGTGCCCGAGAGTAGCTAACCTGTGTATATGGAAAAGCCATAATCCCTCGTTTATTTCAGTTTTTGTTTTTGATATTTTACGATTGATCTGATTTCACATAGTGTGATTCACATGCTTTGTGTTGTTATTGTTTGGACTATTGCGGTTCTATTTCTATCACAACCTGATGAGATGAGGGTATACCATCTCATGCATCATATAGGCACTTGTAGAAATCACATACCATGAATTATTTCCATGCAATCTAGGGTGAATTAGAGATTTCATGCTGTTGTGATAGACCTTGTATATAATATGCATGTTGTTGTGATAGATTCTTGATAGAATCTCTGCTGCTTTGTTAGAGAAATTGAATGTGCTGTAATTTTCATAAATGAAAGAAAAATTTTGATTCTTGAGGTGTTATGGGCCCTCTTGAATTGGAAGTTGGTGGATTATGATCCTATTTTCTCTTGTCTAGGACTGTAAGAGATGCCAATCATTGACTCGCAGGGAGTATGGGCCCTCACGGATCAGAATTTGGCATCTCTTTTCCTTTTTTCTGTGTTTTTTGGGCTTATGTGTAGTTTTTGAGCTATGACCCAAAAAAACCCAGAATACACGGTGTGTACTTTTGACTACATGTCGTGTAGTTTTTAGACCGTGTCACAGACCGTGTGAGCATGGAAACGTTGATGTAGAAATTCCTTCAGGAACACACCGTGTAGGGTAGGTACACACCATGTAGCTTAGAGGTGTGTACTCGGCCCTGTCACTAACAACACGGGCCGGGGAAGCTCAAGTAGAACATACCGTGTTGGTAAAGACACACCATGTAGTTTTTTCCCAGGTACCCAGCCGTGTCACGAACAACATGGGTCAGTGTTATCTTCCCATATAGACGCCATGTTTGTTAGGAACACTCCGTGTAAGGGAATATGTGTAGACGGTTTTGAAACTAACAACACGGACCGTCGAGACATTGTCTAATACCCACACTATCCCCAGGGAACATGCATTGTAGTCTTGGGTTATTTTGTAACATGTGGGTTAGTCGTGTAAGGGGACTCGGGCAGGGGTTTGGAGTTCAAGTACAAGTCGTGTGGGGGAACAACATGTCGTGTAGTTTGGGGTGTTACACGACCAGTAGTGGTAGGGGTACACGCCCATGTTAATGGCTTTAACGGACACTCTGTGTAGTTTTTATACACGTCGTGTAGTCATTATTTGTGAAACATGAATTTTTCTTCCCCCTATTCCAGTTTTTTACTCTTGTGTTTTCTGTCCAGGTTAATTTTGATGTAAGGTGTGATTTTGATCTTTCAGAGCTATTCCTCTGAGACGTCCTCCGGTCATACGTCAGTTTCCAGACGGTGATCATACACTGGATATGGCTGATCAGGGACCTCCTGTTGATCCTCATGCAGATCCTCCTGCTGTTCCAACCTTGGAACAAGCATTTATACCCGTCGTAGGTGTCGATGCGCAGTTCTGGGAGGATTTCTTGAGGGTGATGCATACATTTTAGGGAGCGCCGCCTCCTGCCCTGTTGATGGCTGAGTCAATGAGGGTATTTCAATAGTAGAACCCTCCTACTTTCTTAGGGTATGGAGGACCCCAAGCTACATATTCATGGTTTGAGGCCACCCTCACTTTCATTGAGCACCTAGAGATACCTCCGGAGAAAAGTGTAAAGCTGGATACTTATATGCTCTGGGACACCACCAAGAGGTGGTGGGAGATGATCTCATAGTCAGGGTGCCAGCAGGGTATGTCATGGAATGAGATTCTACGTATATTCTATGACTACTTCTATCCGGAGACCCTGAGGGCCGACCGAGCCTGATTGTTTATGAGCCTGCAGCAGGGTACTCTTTCGGTCATGGAGTACTCATCCCGTTTAACTAAGCTGCAACATTTCACACCGATACCAGCAGGTGATGAGTTGTTCATTGCATGGAAGATTGAGGATGTTCTCCGGTAGGAGATCTGTTCCCAGGTGAATATCTTTCAGTTGACTTCTATATCCTCCATAGTCAACTAGGCGCTGATCACTAAGTTCAATCTGAGAGATTCTGAAGCAGTGACCTAGGGCGGTTCGACATCCAGAGATGGTGTTCCTCCTACAGACAATATGATGAGTTGCAGAGAGTCTTCTCGAGGTAATCGGGGTTTGTGGTATGGCATCCCAACTTTTTATAACATATACTTTCATTACATTATACAAAACTGAGGAACTTTAAGGTTTAGTGTCTTGGAATCCAGGAACATAATACATGAAAACATAAAACATTATTCATAAACACTTGAAAGGCTTATTCATTGTTAATCGTACGTTTGTTACAGTATCTCATAACCTATAAGCATACATCAAAGGAAATGGTGAGCAGAAGGCCCAGTAAGGGAAACAAGGGAAACATGTTACATATCACCTTGATATATATCAAAAAGTCCTGAAAAATAACTTTAAGACATGAGAAAGAGATCATGAGGCTTATCATAATAAAAATAATGCGTTTCAAAACTTGAATATGTGGCTAAAAGATTTATCATAGACAATCATTTCCATTTCACCAAGGTCCATCCCAAAGGTGTCATTAAAAATCACCAAGGTTATTCACCAAGACGTCGTTAAAAAATGTCATCTCTAGAGATTAAGACTTTACCCAATGCATTGGAATTCTACACCCTTAAATTTTACTTTATTATCATGTGATCCACATATATCATCATCATTCATTTCATAAAAAACCCATATAGCATAAAAGAAATGTGTTTCATTTCATAATCATAACATTTTAAAAACTGCTTTAAAGGCATGATCATTATGTCACTTTAAACCCAAAAAAAGGAAAGAGGGTCTCATGTATGTAAATCACAGAAATTAAAATAGAACATTTTGATATATATGTGAATACCCATGTAGAATAAATATTTTTTATTATTCACATAATAAAATATAAATATTTGAGAAAAAGAGAGAGACATTTTGAGAGGAAAATTCTGCAGAATAACAGCTATGATACAGGGTTTTAAAAAACTTTAAAAAGAACGGGGAAATGGGTCACCAACTCATAAAAAATCCATAAAACAGTAGAGGGACTGAATATAATGGATATAATAATATATTAATTATATTTGAATGACATACCATATAAAATTAAAATCATGAAAGGAAGACAAAAGTAAGATTTTTCTTATGAAAATTCAGCAGCCTTACGGCGTCACTTAAAACATCAAAAAATGATTTGATGAGATCGAATAGGGTATCTAATCATATTAACATAAGAGGTAAGTATTATGGATATAGATATCATACCCCACATAAGAATAGGTATCTTGAAAGACTTTCCATGAATGTTGACCATTGAAAATTGGAAGAGTGGAATAATCGCTTACAAAAATTCAGCAGCCTAACGATGCCACATAAAACATCAAAAAAATGAATTGAAGAGATAAAATATGGTATCTCATCATATGAACATAAAATATCGGTATTATAGATATAGATATCATACCCCAACATAATTAAAGGAACTTAAAATACGTTACATGAAAATAGAACTTGAACATGAGAAGGGTGAATGAATCCCTTAAAATTTCGGCAGCCTAATGGTGTCACTTAAAACATAAAAAAATAGAATTGATGATATCAAATAGGGTCTCTGATAATATGAACATAAAAGATCAGTATGATAGATATAGATATTATACTCCAAAATAATAAAAAAAGAACTTGAAAGACTTGACATGAAAATAGAACTTGGAAATGAGAAGGGTGAAAGAATCCCTCAAAAATTCAGCAGCCTAACGGTGCCACTTAAACATTCTTAAAATGAATTGATGAGAGAAATAGGGGGTATCTCAATATATGAAGATAAAAACTAAAGTATAATGAATATAAAATAACATCCCTAATATAATAACATGGAACATAAAATAAATGACATGAAAGATAGTACTTGGAAAGAAAGAGAGAGGTATGATCCCTTACCTTAACACGTAACTCTTAAAACTCGAAGGTTGGGACCTTGAGGGGATTCACGCACCATGGGAGGACTCATTGGGAGGTAATGTAACAAGAGAATCATCGGGGTAGAGTTTTAAGTGAAAACAAAAGGAGTAAAGGGTGGGTATTTATAGGGAAGGGGAGGTGATACTTTAATAATTTCAAGGGACACCTCAAAAGTGGTTTTCTCTAAACCATGGGCTCTCACATTGTATTTCCCATGGAGTTACGCCTCATGGGGCCCCCATACAATAAATCATCACCTTTGGTGGTCCAAACCTTAAAATATCTCATGAAAGCATCATGACATAGTTATGATGTCAGTAAACATACTGAAACACTAAAACTGTATTTTTACTATTCACTGAAAATTCAACTTTCTCTAAAAAATCCCAAATTCCCACCTTTACCAAATATCGATCCTATGAATAAAAAACTGACCTCCTATTTTTAAAAATAATTTTCTATATATTTTTAATTTAATTTTTAAATAAATACACTATTCACCAAAAATTCATTTTTTTCAGAAAAATCCCCAAAAAATTACCTTAACATAATATCAATGCTCTAAGTTCAAAAATGAACTCCATTTTATAAAAATAATTTTTTAAATATTTTTTATTTAATTTTTAATTAAAAAACACTATTCACCTAAAAAAACTAATACTTGACTAATAATTTCTGAAATAGTTATTTAACTATTTTATTGAATCACATTAATTAATCAGGGTGCCAAGATTATATTAATACTTTCTTTAAGTGATATTACTAATCCATTTGGTCACATTACAAATCCTAAGCGTAAAATCACTATTCATAAATTACTATTCACAAAAAATTTAGTTGATCTTATTAGAATCCAAATTTCTTTCTGAACACATTTGTAGAAGTCCGTTTTGAAAATCATTACACATCAGTAAATATTTAAGGTTTAAAAAAAATCTAAATTTCCTTTTTTTCAAATTCATCAAAAATAGACATCCTACATTTATCTAGACATTTGAAAATTTACAAACCTCACCACAAGAAGAAAACACAGTTTTTTTTCTCAAAGGATTACACAGAGCAGTTACGGTCTCCTTACATAGCACCTTGTAACCCCAGCATAGGATATAAGTGATAAAGTGAGAGAATCTGGGGGCGGATCGGCCAACATTGCACGAATAGTAATTACTATCAGCTCTAACTTCTCGTGAAGGAGATTTTGTTCTAGCATCACACGATGAAGTTCGGCTTAGGATTGGTCCACTGTAAAGACCAGAGGTGCTACCTCCTTCCCATGTTTTGTTAGATGGGCCTCGATCGGCCCGATATCAAAACATCATTCTTTATTAATTAACCAAAGATCAATTGTATTTAGAGACAATAATTGTAACATTAAGTTTCCGACGGTCATATAACATAGTCAAAACCCAACGGTCTTATTTTAATTATACTCATGTTATCAAATGAAATAGTTTTGTTGAGTATAAAATTAAATAACACAAAAAATTAGGAATTACGATTTATTCAAAAATTCGGGTCGTTACAATATTCCCTTCTTCAGAAATGGATTCCTCGCAATTTTTAAATTTGGGATTTGAATTTTCATTGATAGTCCCGCGTTGGAAAAAGAGTCAGTAATACTATTACTTTAAAAGAAAGAAAGGGAAGTACAATGGTCACCCGAGTTAACCCATACTAGCAATCCATGTAGGAATACATGGATATGGAAGAGAAAACAAAGGATCATGTTCTGATGGAGAGTGATAGAAAACGTGATTACGAGAAATTTAACCACATGAAAATCACAAACTTATGATGCGTGTAAATGGTCGTTGAATACCTTATAGGAAACGTAAACCGACAACGTTTTTTTACATTCTTTTTAATAATTTTGAGAAATTCATTTACTACATAGAATAAGAACATAAGGAAATATACCTACCTTCAAGTAGAGTTTCATCCATTAATAAGTTTCAACCAAAACTAATCTATTCACCAAATTATTATCATTCAAAAACATTTGGTATCATCAAAAGAACAAGAATCATTTTCTAGAGAATCACAGAATACAAAAACGATTATCTATCTATTTATTCTATCATTAAACATTATCACAAAAACAAAAAGGGTAAGATAAAACAACTCTTCAAAAAGAAAGAACCTCATAGGATAGGAAACTACTTTTAAATCTTCAAAATTCTACGGTACTACCCAAAGTTCATTATAGACTATTCCATAAATAAATGTTCTTAAAATTCCTCAAAATAAACCATTATAAGATTAAAACCCAAATACATGAAGGATTTGATAACATATTCTTCAATGATAAACATTATCATTCATGTACAAAAAACATCTACCACTCCTAACATCTTAAAACCAAATTAACTAACCTAAACATATTTTCCCCAAGATAGGTTAATCATTTTCATAAGTAACCTAAATTACTCTAAGTTTACCTTAAATTCATCAATTTCTCAAAATATAATTCAACATTTACTCCTCGAATAAAATACCGTAGTAATCTATTATCTCAATGATATATTATTATGTGAACCATTAATTTATATTATCTTTGATCCTTTTAAAATGGTTCATACTAAACATATGAATTTACCAAAGAATATACCCTGAGAATTTAGTAACCCAAAGTGCAGCAACGCCCGTTGTCGTTTAACAGTTCCCGTATGAGTCTAGCTCAAAGTGGTGTTTTCAGGTTTTACCCCTATCTATTTCTTTTCCAAATCCACCTATACCGGCTTGTGTCCAGACATGGATGTATTTATTTTATAAACAACTTACTAAATCCTCACCAAAACACTAGGAAGATTTCCAATATTTAAACTTTTCTATAGGGTTCTTCCTAAAGTTTTCATATCCAAATTTCCACAAATAACTAAACATCCCTTTGATACCAACTATAGCAACCCACATTTTTGTCACATAAACATTCATTACATTATAAAAAACTGAGGATCTTTAAGGTTTAGTGTCTTGGAAACCAGGAACTTAATACATGACAACATAAAAAAATTTCTTAATCACATTAAAGGCTTCTTAATTTCTCATCCTAGGTTTGTCACAACATATCATATCCTGGGAGCATACATTAAAGGAAAGGGTGAGGAGAAGGCCCAGTAAGGGAAACAGGGGAAACATTTTACATGTGAACTTGAAATATATCAAAAAGTCATGAAAAATATCATTAAGGCATGAGAAAGAGATCATAAGGCATATCATAATAAAAATAATTTGTTTCATAACATGAAGATGTGGATACAAAATTTAAAATAGACAATCATTTCCGTTTCACCATGGCCCATCTTGAAGGTGTCATTAAAAATTACCAAGGTTATTCACCAAAGCGTCGTTACAATATGTCATCTCTAGAGATTAAGTCTTTACCCAATGCGTTGGAGCACTATCACAGCACACCCATAAAAATGCCTTTATTATCATGTGAGCCACATATATAATCTTCAATCATTTAATAAAAAACCCATATAGAATAAAATAAATGGGTTTCATTTTCTAATAATAACATTTTAAAAACTTCTTTAAAGGCATGATCTTTATGTCATTTTTAACCCACGAAAAAGGAAAGCGGGTATCATGTATGTAAATCCTAGAATTTAAAATAGATAATTTTTTATATATGTGAATACCCCTTTATAATAAATATTTTTGAGTATTAACTTTATAAAATATTTGGATTTGATAAAAAGAGAGATACATTTTGAGACGGAAATTCTGTAGCATAACGGCTATGTTACAGGGTTTTAAAAAACATTGAAAAGAGAGGGGAAAAGGATCACCCACTAATAAATGATCCATCAAATAGTATAGGGAAGAAATATAATGGATATAAGAATATGGTAATGAAATTTTAAATACATACCATATGATATGAAAATATTGAATGGATGAAAAATATAGGATTTCTGTTATGAAAATTCAGCAGCCTTACAGCGTCACTTAAAACATCAAAAAATAAATTGATGAGATTGAATAGGGTATCTATTCATATGAAAATAAGAGGTAAGTATGATTTATATAGATATAATACCCTATTATATGAAAAGGTAACTTGAAATACTTTCCATGAATGTTGAACTTTGAAAATGGGAAGAGTGAATGAATCGCTTACAAAAATTCAGCAGCCTAACGGCGCCACTTAAAAATTCAAAAATAATGAATTGAAGAGATCAAATAGGTTATCTCATCATATGAACATAAAATATCAATATGATAGATATATAGATCATACCCCAACATAATAAATTCAACTTAAAAGACTTGACATGAAAATAATACTTGAAAATAAGAAGGGTGAAAAAATCCCTTAAAATTTCGGCAGCCTAACGGCGTCACTTAAAACGTAAAAAAAATTGAATTGATGAGATAAAGTAGGGTATCTCATCATATAAACATAAAATATAAGTATCATATATATAGAGATCATACACCAACATATTAAAAAAATTACTTGAAATATATGACATGAAAATAGAACTTGGAATTGAGAAAGGTGAAAGAATCCCTTAAAAATTCGGCAATCTAACGACGCCACTTAGAAATTCATAAAATGAATTGATAAGAGAAATAGGTGGTCTATCATAATATGAACATAAAATGGACAGTAATGATTAATATAAAATAACATCCCCAATATAAGAACATGGCGCATAAATGAAATGACATAAAAGAGAGTACTTGGAAAGAAAAAGAGAGGTAGGTTCTCTTACCTTAAAACGTAACTGTTAAAACTCAATGGTTGGGACCATGGGGGGATTGACGCACCATGGGAGGTCTCCTTGGGAGGTAATAGGACCATAGCTTCGTTGGGGGAGAGTTGGGAGTGAAAAATAAATGAGGAAAGGGTGGTAATTTATATTGAAGGGGAGGTGATACATTAATAATTTCAAGGGACACCTCAGAAGTGGTTATCTCAAAACCCTGGTCTCACCCATGGTATTTCCCATGGAGTTAGGCCACATGGGCCCCAACATACAATAATTCACCACATTTGGTTGGCCAAACCGTAAAATATCCCATGACATCATCAGGACACAATTATGATAAAAATAATTTTCTAAATAATTTTAATTTATTTTTTAAATAAATAAACTATTCACCGAAAAATTCAATTTTCTTCAGAAAAATCCCCAAAAATTACATTAACATAATATCGATGCTAGATGTTCAAAAATGAACTCCATTTTATAAAAATATTTTTTTAAATATTTTTTATTTAATTTGTAATTAAAAAACACTATTCACCCAAAAAACTAATACTTGACTAATAATTTATTAAATAGTTATTTACATATTTTATTGAATCACATTACTTAATCAAGGTTCCTAGATTATATTAATACTTTCTTTAAGTAATATTACTAATCCATTTGGTCACATTACTAATCTTAAGTCTAAAATCACTATTCATAAATTACTATTCACCAAATATTATGTTGATCTTATTAGACTCCCAATTTCTTATTGAACACATTTGCAGAAGACCATTTTTGGAAAATCATTACACATCATTAATTATTTACGGTTTACAAAAATATTTTAAAATATCATTTTATTTTCAAATTCATCACAAATATACATCCTATATTTATCCGGACATTTAAAAATTTACAAACATCACCACAAGAAGAAAACACCATTTTATTTATCTCAAAGGATTACACAAAGCAGTCAGGGTTTCCTTACATAGCCCCTTATAACCCCAGCATATGACCTAAGTGATGTGATGAGATAATCCGAGGTCGGCTCGGACAACATTGCACGAGTAGTAATTTCTATTAGCTTGAACATCTCGTGAAGGAGATTCCGTTCTAGCTTCACAAGATGAAGTTCGGCTTGGGTTTGGTCTAGAGTAAATCCCAGTGGTGCTACCTCTTTCCCAAGTTCTGTTAGATGGGCCTCGATTATCCCGAGACTACTAGATGAGGCCATCAAAACTTCTATCTATATAAATTAACCCAGATCACTAGTATTTAGAGACAATAATTGTAACATTTAGTTTCCAACTTTCATAGTGACCAACAGTCATATAATAGTTGAAACCCAACAATATTATTTTAATTATACACATGTTATAAAATGAAATAGATTTGTTGAGTATAAAATAAAATAACACGTGAAATTAGGAATCAAGATTTATTCAAAACATTGTGTCATTAAACATGGGATGTATCTTCTGGTAGCCAGATTGTATGCTACCAGTGCGGTAGGAGTGGAAATACTTGGCCTCAGTTCCAGAGGGATCATATGGAGTGTCGGTCTATCATCAAGATGGGCCATCTTCGGCGCTTTTGTCGTATCTTCTCACCTACTGCTGGTGGTAGTGGATCCTCTACGACCCCATGTTCTGGAGATTCTTCGCCGATTTCCAACCATTCTGGGAACTAGAGTTCTTCTGGCCGTTCGAGAAGAGGTGGAGGTCGCGGCCATGGTGGTCAGTCACCAGGTCATCAACGACAGCAGAGTGGATCATCTCAGAGTAGTCATCCCGGGGCACAGGGCCACTGTGTAGGCCAGTCATTCACCATGGAGCAGACCTATTAAGAGCAAGATCTCGGCCCTTCTACAGTTTGAGGTATGATTTGAGTATCCTCAGTTTTATCTTCAGCTCTATTTGATATTGGTTCTTCCCATATCATTATCATTGTTGCTATTGTATAGAGCCTTGGGCTCTGTATATTTTCATCTACTGACTTTTTGACTCTTGAAACACATTTGGGAACAAGGAAATCTAGCGTACGTCAGTGTAGAGAGTGCCCTCTTGAGGATGCAGGGTGTCTTTTCATATGGGGCCTCTATGTCCTAGAGATTTTGGGATATGATGTCATTCTCAGGATGGACTAGTTAGATCCTTTCTAGGTAGTCGTCGATTTCTATCGTTGTAGGGTAAATTTCGTATCACCAGAGGGAAGATCATTCCTTCATATAGGAGAGTGGGATGTCCAGGTGGGTAGAGCTGGACCAGAGCATCATGGAGTAGGGGAAGTTACAGCCCAGATTTCCAGTATTTATCTGGATGTCCAGGGGACTTCACAATTAGACATTCTCCCAGTTGTGGATCATTTCATGGATGTCTTTCCAAGGGACTTTTCATGTTTGCCTCTAGAGTGTGAGGTAGACTTCTCGATTGAGCTCGTTCCAGGAGCGGCACCGATGTCTATTTCTCCTTATAGGATGGGTACACCTGAGATGTAGGAGAACAAGAAGCAGTTGGAGGAGTTGCAGACAAAGGGTTCCATCCGAGCAAGTACTTATCCTTGGGGTTCGCCTATCCAATTTGCGAAAAAGGTAGATGGTACCCTTCGGCTTTGTGTGGATTATTGGAAGATGAACCAGTTGACATTCAAGAACTGATATACCTTGTCTATGATTGATGACCTTTTTGACCAGCTTCGAGGAGTTGGGTGTTCTCATAGATCAACATGAGGTCCGGTTATCATCAGTTGTGTGTTAGACCATCTGATATACCTCTTACAGCCTTCACAAGCAGGTATGGCCTATTCGAGTATACAGTCATGCCATTCGGTCTCACGAATGCGCCTGCATTTTTCATGGCACTGATGAACCGAGTATTCTATCTGTACATAGACTCAATTTTGGTGGTTTTTGTGGACGAAATCTTGGTGTACTCTCACACTTGACATGACCTTACCACATATCTTATAATCATTCTAGGTACGCTGAGAGAGCATCAATTATATGTTAACCTCACGAAATGACACTTTTGGATGGATCAGATTCACTTCTTGGGTTACGTTTTCTTAGAGATAGGAGTTTTAGTGAACCTAGGTAAAGTGAGAGATGTAGTTTCCTAGGATCATCCGAAGAATGACTTTGAAGTATGGAGTTTTCTAGGGCTGTCTGGATACTACAAGAATTTCATTCAGGACTTCGCGCGCCTAGCAGCACCATTGACAGGTCTGACCAATAAAGGGGAGATGTTTTTATGGTCATATTCTTGTGTGTCAGCCTTTCAGGAGCTGAAGGGGAGGATGGCGTCAACACCGATATTGGTCTCTCTGGAGCTGGGCAAGGGATATACCATGTACTGTGATGCTTCAGGTACTGGGATAGGAGCTGTGATTATGAAGGTAGATGGAGTCATTGCTTACGGGTCACGGTAGTTGAGGCCACAAGAGAGGAACTACCCGACGCACTATTTGGATTTGGTAGCAGTTGATCATGCCTTACGCTGTTGGAGACACTACATTCTATAAGAGCACTTTTTGGTCGTCACCGACCATAAGAGTTTCAAATATATCTTCACTCAGTGTGATATAAATATGAGACAATGGAGGTGGGTTGAGTATCATCAGTCTTTTGACATCGAGCTCACCTATATGTCGGGAAAGGGAAATGTAGTGGAAGATGTGTTGAGTAGAAGAACATAGATTCAGGATGTTCAGGACGCTAGTAGTGAGTGGCAGCTTATGGTTCTATTCTCTGAGATGCACTTGGAGGTGCATGACAGACATGGATATACCTTTCTTTCTTCTGTAGTTGTTACCTCTACATTTCTTGATTGGGTGCGGATGAGGCAGCTATCAGATTTAGAGGTCGTAGTCCAGCGGAAGAGTGTGTTATGAGGGGACCCTCTTCATGGATGGATAGTGGGAAAGGATGAGATATTGTGTTTCCAGGGACACGTATGGGTGCCAGAAGACAAACACGAGGAGCTCTTGTGGGATTTTCATTCCTCAGTTTGGGCAGTTCATCCTAGTGTCAACAAGATGTGTCATGATCTACAACGCCAGTACTGGTGTCTAGGTATGATGTGAGATATTTCTGGGTTTTTCATGAGATATTCTACTTGTCAGTAAGTTAAATGAGAGCATCATCGACCATCATGGATTTTACAACAGTTATCCATTACCGAGTGTAAGTGGAACAATGTCGCGATGGACTTCGTGACCGGGTTGTCGAGGTCTCCTCGGGAAATGATGTTGTTTGGGTTTGTCAGCGAAAGACTCACGAAGTTTTGACAATTATTTCCGATCAACGATACCTTTAATGTTGATGATCTGGGATGACTGTACATCCGAGATATTGTATTTCTACATGGAGTTACACACTCTATTGTTATAGATATGGATGTGCACATTACTTCACGGTTCTGGAAGGGACTTCAAAAGGCTTTGGGTACATGGGTACTTTTGAGTACAACAGACCATCCCCATAGTGATGGAGAGTCCAAGCGCCCGATCCAAGTTCTTTAGGAGATTCTCTAAGATTGAATTTTATATTTTGGAGGTTCTTGGGATAAGCATATTCCTCTGGTGGAGTTTTCCAACAACAACAGTTTTCAGGAAACCATTCAGATGGCACCTTATGTGGCTTTGTACGGTAGGCCATCCCGATCACCCTTATGCTGGATGGAGGTAGGAGAGGCAGCTTTGATGGGACCTCATCTTGTTCAGGAGACCTCTGAGCAGTTAGAGTTGCTTCGGAAGAGGATGGGTACAACACTGACTTGACAGAAGTCTTCTGCTGATCAGTGGAGACGGCCTCAAGAGTTCAATGTCGGAGATCAGTTTTTCCTACATGTCGCAGCGAGGTTGGGACAAAAGAGGTTTCAAAGACAGGGTAATCATTCACAGTGGTATGTTGGGCCGTTTGAGGATTTGGAGGGAGTTGGGCCAGTTGCCTATCTATTGAAACTACCTCAGAGATACAAGGCCATGCACGAAGTCTTCCACGTCTCTCAGCTCCAGCATTACATTTTAGACCTGTCTCATGTCTTTCTGCCCGAGGAGGTTGAGCTCTAAGCAGATTCCTAGTTTGAGGAGCATCTTATCTGGATTGTCGATCACATTACGATGGTTCTCCGAGGTTGATCTGTTCCTTTAGTACGGGTGCATTGTCATCACGAGCGAGTACAGGACGAGACTTGGTAGAGGGAGGTCAATGTACGATCGTAGTGGCCAGAGATGTTCAAGGTTTCTTCTTATATGCCTCTCTAGGGGAATTTGGGGACATATTTTTTTAAGGGGGGATGTTTTTAAGAACCCCGATATTCGTTTCAGATATATTTTTCCTTTTTCTGGAGTTTTTCAGAAAAATGATGTATCTGGAAATTTTTGAGGTACACATCGTGTACTTTTTGAGTACATGACATGTACTCTTTTCCCACTCGAAGCCATGTACTGGCCATGTCCGGGCCACAAATATGGTTTGTAGGGGTGACATGGAGGCCAATTTTGGCGGATTACAGAATGACATAGTACACGCCGTGTACTCTAAAAGTATACGCCTTGTACTTTTTTTCATTAAATGGACTGGGGTCACGCCTGATCACCAAAAACGTCTTCTTCTAGGTCTGGTTTGAGCGAGAGATGTCGTACGGACATGAAACATCTCTGGATTCCAGAGCCTCCATCTGTTGGAAGATTCAATCTCTATAGATTGTGTTGGAACCGAAGTGGTGAGTTATCCCTTCTTCTTGAGCCTTGTTTTCCAATTCCTCCCCCTTCTCAAGATAACATGGGTTGAGCGTTTTGGGAATTTTCTCATATATTCTACGTTCTAACTAGAATCAGTCATTTTGGTTCAAGTATATTGATCTCTTAGGATCGAGGTACATTGTTTGTGCCTTACCATTAAATGTCGTTGAGTTTTATGCAAAAATTCCACCAATACCCGTGAACGGGGTATTGTGTGTTTACTATCATGCCATTGTGGTTTTCATGCCTTTCTTGTATGTTTGAGTAGAGGTAAATTGATCATGTTAGAGGATACTTTGTTGGGTATGGATGTTTTTCCCATGATTTTTTCTGTTTAAAACCTTTGGGGTAATGTTTTCCTTTGGATATTACACCTGTTTCAATGCCTTATGATTATAGGATGGAGTGAATTTAAAAACATGTTTGTTTCCATGTAGACTGTTTATCCATGTAGTTTTATAGGTGTACATTGGTTAGCCAAGTATATCTAAAGGTGTACTTTGGCCTTATAGAATTATTATGCACTGACTGGCTTGGGACTGAGAGAACCTGGTGCTATAGAATATAAGGGATAGACTGAGTGAGCTTCCCAGAGAGTCTTAGATATTATAGACAATAGGAGGGTAGACTGAGAGAGCTTCCTCAAAAAGTCTTGGAAATTATATATTATAGGTGATGGATCGAGTGAACTCCCAGAGAGTCTTGGATATTATAGACTACATGAGGGTAGACCGAGTAAGCATCCTCTGAGAGTCTTACCTTGTTGAATCTCTATAAGAACCCTCCAAGACTAGAAGAGGAATTGACCGAGTGAGCATCCATAGAGAGTATGTGGTATACCTGAGATTATCGGAGAAAGTAATTGAGATAGCTTTCTTAGAGAGTCTCTAGATGTTGGGGCTTAGAGGGTTAGACCACGTGATCTCTCTCAGAGAGTCTCTGACTACCATAGACTATAAGGGGAATTGACCGAGTGTGCTTCCCCAGAGAGTCTCAAAATTTCAAATGACCAAACCAGAGGGGTTAGGCTGAGTACAATGCCCAAAGGGTTTTGGTACATTTTGGACAGGACCAGAGGGGATGTCTGTGAGTACTTCCCAGAGGGTTTCCTACTTGTTAGTTATTTGCTTCACTGCAGTTGTTGGTTGTGGTTTGATCACTGTTATGTATCACCCTGTTTTACTGCTTACTGTTTACTAACTATTTCTTGTTGTTGCTGTTTACTGCTTATTTTACCTTAACCTACCATATTATCACTAACTGTTAGGCACATATGTTCATGTGGTTTCCTACTAGGATTTAGTATCACGCCATATTTGGGCCATTCTTTTTGGCCCTAGCAGACTATGTTGTTGTAGGTATAGACATGGTATGTGCCCTTTGACTAATGGTACTTGATCGCTTGGAGTACGAGAGCATGGGACAAAGTTATGGCTTGCGATGCTGAAAAGTTTATCTATTTATTTTTCTTTCGTACTTGTTTGGTACTCTGGTGTTTTTTTACAATTGTGACTTTTTTAGATGCTTTCCTAGATATGTATCTTGTGTCAATCTATATATTTACATATGTGCTCCTGTTTGTTGATTTAGTCTTCCACTATATATTATTTTTGGTTATTTACTACTTCCGTTATTGCATTTTATTTTTCTTCCATTGTGTACTCTGCCAATGAGGGCATAGTTTCCCCACTATCACACCCAAGGACCTTGCTGCTAGTCAGCAGCCTCTGCCGTTTGTGGAAATGCGCTTGAGGACATGTGACCTACCATGTACAGGTTTCCTCTGGGTGGCTTCCGAAACCTAGACGTTACACACGATGAGGTCCAATTAGGTTTCTTTATCCAACATCACCCCAACATGTCGGAGTTATATAATGCATTCCATATAGAGCTTCATATGGAGAAATCTAAATACTCTATTAGAATCTATTATTGTATTATAACTCAACCAATGGGAGATACAGATCCGAACCACATTTGAGTTATAGAGAGAATTCTCTCATCATATCTTCATGAGTCTGAATAGTACGTTTAGATTGTCCATCATTTGGGGGTGAATGGTGGTGGTGAAATGTAATTGAGTTTTCAAAACATGTTTATGACATCTCCATAATTTAGATATCCACCAAGGATCATGATCAAAGACAATTAAGAGTGGAACACCATGTAGACTCACAACGTCATTCAAATATATCATTTCATGTTTTTAAGAGATATGACTTCCCAAATAGCGATAAAATGGGATGTCCTGATGACTCAGTCAACCAAAACCCAAATCACATTATTTCTCTTCTACCTATTTGGGGGACCAATGAAAAATTCCATATTGACATTCTCCCATTTCTTCATCATTAAAGGAAATGTCTACATCCACACATTTGAGTTTTGTTATTCTACTTTAACATGCTGACAAATGGAGAACCCTGAAATATATTCCACAATCTCCATCTTTATGTTATCCCACCAGAAGCGTTCTTGTAGATCTCGGTACATCATGGTGCTTCAAGGATGGATAGAGAATGTTGAGCTATATTCAATTTACAATAGCTCGTTCTTTATCCCATGTGATTAAGGCACACACATTTGTGGTCCAAACTAAATCAATCCATCATTTTCGATATGAAACACTTACAATTTTCCTTACTTTACTACATGCAACTTCATTTTTTTACTCTAGATAATACATTTATGCCTCCTTAATCTTATCTTGGATAGATGGTTGTGTAGTCATTTGAGAAAGTGTAAGATATATCCCCTATCCTTATGATTTTGAAATCTACCCTCTGTATATCCCAGATGATAGGGTCATTCTCAATACATAACATGGAGAGAGTAGCTGGTTATTTTCAGCATAGATATTTCGAAATCTTGTTCACCTTATAAGGATGATAGTGAATAAGGAAATCATAATCCTTGATTATATCTATACATATTCTTTGACACATGGTTAGATCCTTTTTTTGAATATATACTTTAAGATCATGTGGTCGGTGTATATATTACACTTCTAACCATAAAGGTAGTGCTTCCAAATTTTCAAAGAAACAATCAAGGTTTCCATATCTAGATCATCCATTGTGTGGTTATTCTCATTGATCTTCAACCACCATGAGGTTTAGGCTATCCATTATTATTTTACATTATTACACAACCCAATCCATTCTTAATAATCATTGTATATCACAACACATTATACAATTTTTGGTAGTGTGAGTACAAATGCGGTGATCATCCTTCTCTTTAGCTCCTTGAAGCTTCCCTCTCATTCTTCTGACTAGTCATACATTACCCCTTTCCTTTTAAACAATGCTAGTGGTCTTTTCAACCATGATAAATTTCTCAAAAAACATCAGTAGATCTAGACAAACTACGAAAACATTGTATTTTTGTAACACTAGAGGGAATGTGCCATTCCTCGACTGTGATTGTTCTGGTAGGGTCTACAGAAATTCATTCACTTGTTATCACATGTCCCAACAACGTGACTTTCTTCATCATATAAACACACATTTTATACATGGTGGACAACTTCCCTTTTCCGAGTGTCACCAACAGAAGTATTATATGTTCTTCATGTTCCTATTTACTCTTGGAGAATATGACAATATCATCAATAAACATTTCCACAAATTTTCTTAGGAAATGTATAAAGAATGTATTCATCAAATACATGAATATTTCAGGGGCATTAGTAAGTCCGAAGGGCATCACCAGAAACACATAGTTCCCATACCTTGTACAGAAAGCAGTCTTCAGAATATATCCCTTCATAAAATTTAGCTGATGATATTATGAACCATGATTCACCTTTGATAAGTATATATATCTCATTAACTAATAAAACAAGTAATAAATACATGGAAGAGAATTCTTGTTTATTAGGGTTATCTTTGTGTGTTCCAGATAATCAATACTCAACCGCATTGTTCCACCCTTCTTGTTTACAAAGAGCAATGGAACACCCCAAGGTGATGCACAAGGGTGTATGAGTCCTTTGCCTAGATGCTATTGTTGCTACTTAATTATCTCCTCCTATTCGATATGATCCATTATATAGGGTCACATTGATATATTAGAAGCTCTTTGTATGCGATATTTGAAGAAACTATACCTCACGATGTGGGGGAATTACGGTAACTCTTCAGGAAATACATCACCATATTCACTCATGATGAGCATTCCCACAAGGTTGATAATATTATTTAACTCAACCATTTGGGTGAGTTATTCTTTTTCATCTAAAATAAACAACCACAACATGAAAGGAATTTTTCAAAAGAGATTCAAGATCTTCCTTTCATTTCTATTTGATCATGGGATGGTTTGGATTATTAAAATACATTTTTTTCATTACAATTGATACATGATCTATGTAATGAGTGCCAATCAATTTCCATTATAGCATCTAAATCCACCAAGGGAATTATTACATGATTTTTGGGAAGACTCTTCCCACATACGCCAACATAAGAATAGTCAAACTCTTGGGTTACAATGATTTTTCTACTTGCTTTATTTACATATATCTCTACGTCAAGGTTTCGGGGCTTCGATTCTTTAGTTCTAGATGACTTGAAAGATATAAAGGAATGCCTAAAACCAGAATAAAGTGTGACATATTCCATTCATGAGTTAATAGGTATTTACATTTTATAACTTCATTATATTTCTCCACCAAAGAAGTAGTGATGGAAATGTGCTTCCCTTATTCCTTTGGCTCTGGTGGATATTGACACTGACTACCCTTAGGGACTCAAGGTTTAGTTCACTTTCTTCCATAGTGCCCTTTAATTGTACAACTGTATTATTGAACCATTAGTGGTTCTATCCGTTCTTCTACAGCATTATCATTCTATATCATTTTTTTCGATACGCTTTAGCATGGTGTCCTTATTTACCACTCTTGAAGCACATACCCATCCTCTTGTGGAATTTCCCAAGATGAAAAATCCCATATTTTTGGCATGTGGGTCATTGATTTTTCTTCCATCATTTATCATTAGATCCTCTGGCTTGAAACTCCATCAATCACATCTTATCACCATAGTTGTGGATCCATTCATCAATCTCCATCACCACATTGAGAGAATGTTGAAAAACATCTTCCTATCTCCCAAATTTTTGAATTGGAAGATCCTTTCCATGGTGTGAATTTAATCCGCTACATACTTTATCAATTTTTCTATCATTATTGTTAACAAAAATCTAAGCTTTCCTTACAATCCTTGTGAAATTAGAATCATCGGTTGTGACAGATTCTCCATCATTTTTCTAGATCTATATGAATTCTCTCTCCATGTTTGTATGAAGATTTATTTGGAAATAATTATTATGAAACATGATCATAAAGTCTTCTCATTCCATCTCTTCAATTTACACTCTTGGCTTGGTGTTCCTAATCAAATCTCACCATTGATCGACCTCTCCAACTAGATGATAATCACCTAGAGTCGGCTTCTCTGTCTCAAAATAGTGATGTACATAAAATTTCTACTCAATGTAGTGGACCAACTATTAAAAAACTAGTGGATCTGAAGATCACCTAAATGATGGTGGTAGATTCCATATAAAATCGAAGATAGCTAGTTTCTCCCTATTTCATGAAAGAGGATGTTTCTCATTATTCTGGTTATTATTCATAACATAAGATATTTGATTAAGCATTGCCATAATGTTTGGAACTCCACCTCCCTAAACATGGGGTATTTTTTTAGGGAAACATTTCATTGGCCCCCACACGAGTTATAGACGTAGTTTCTCATAGTTACCACCATTTTATAAAATAGAAAATATTAGAAAAAAAAATATGTAAACCAGTCATGCATAAATTATTTATTTTTAAAATTTTCACTAAAAGAAAACTTATGGGATCTGTATGTAATGATTTTTGTGTGCATATTTTTTTCTTAGTCTCATGATAGTGGCTATTTATATAGTTCACTGATCATAATCCCCATATTAACTTAACCTTGACTACGATACCAACTATAGAAACCCATAATTTTCATAAATTACTATTAAATCATTATAAAGATAAAAAAATAATAGTATTACACCAGTAATATCCGGATGTTTATTATCTTGTGAAAAATAGAGCCAAACATTACATTTAAAACGTCACAAAATATCATTTATTTAATGCCTTCTTCTCAATCTTTTTATTAGCACATGAACTCTCCTTAGTAGATATTGTCATGTTAGGATATGAATCAATGAAGAGTGAACTAGAAGCCTAGTTGGATGGTATATAAGATCAAAATATCATGGGGTGAGCATAATCATAACATCATTATTAATATCATTAGAAGAATCCTTAATAAATGACCTGAAATGTGGAAATGCATAAAAAAGAAAAATCATGTCTTAATGGTTAACTACCAGAAATACTTCTGAACATAGTTAGAATCGTGATCACTCATAATTTCACATTATATCATGAGATTAAACACTTTACCCATTGCTTTGGAGCACTGTATAATTTCGGGTGCACCTGTCACATTCAAACACTCATATTGCACTATATAATTTCGGGCACACCTGTCAAATCATAACATTATCATTATCATGCATGCCACATAGAACATATATAAAAATGAACAAGTATAATTCACGTATAGTAATGGATTTTATATCCTAATAACACATTCATAAACATTGGTTTCTCAAATGAAAGTCAGGATATAAAACATTATACAATAACCATCAACCTTGAGTAAGAAATAAAAGGTGTGTTTTTTTAAAGAAGACTTAATTTAGAAAATTTTATATTATATAAACCATAGGAGAAAAAATTTATACCATAGAAAACGTATGATAATGATGAAAAAATTATTTTTAATGAGTAACCAAAAAAATAATGTGAATGTGGGAGAACCAGAAGATAGAATGTTTGCTTCGATATTTTCCCCATAACTTATATATGAACAATTTCTTCTCATTAATTTTGAGTATAATGATAATAGATTCATTAAATAAGAATTAATGGACCTTTTTCACATGAATATGGTTTATTAGGTTTTCATTAAGTTGTTTTAGGGGCCATTGGATGAGTTACAAGGATTAAATCCAAGGTTCGAGAATGTTTGTTTTTGTGGTCTTCATGAATGGTTCATTTGTATTCACAAATGGAGGTTCACGTAGAATGTGGGTAAACATACTGAACTGAGATTACATGTTATATAGGATATTACAAGAGTTTAAATAATATTATAATGAATTATGTTATATACCATGTGGATGAATCATTATATAGGAAATTAATGATGAACATTTGGGTTAATTCGGGTAGTTTTTCATCCAAAATGAACGTGTTTCTTTTAATAATTTTTTAATTTTTAGATAATTTAGTTCCATAAAATTAAATATGATATAATAAATATAACATAATCTTCTTCAATGAAAAAAATTGTTTCATGAAAATACATGAAAGTAGAAATGAAATTTTAAAACATGCCATTAATCAAAGTTATAAATTAACACCACACGAACAACATTTTGTTTTCAAAAATAAATATAAGGGGAAAGGTTTTAGATGATATATTATCCCATTAGTATAATAAAAATATAGTATATGTGACATAATGGAGTTACCATACGATTTTTTTGTTATAAGTGGGGATATATTAAGAAATGAACATGAAGTTGAAATGAATTTAATGGAAAAGAGAGAGGTGAATTACCTCTTGGTTTATCCTATTGAGATCCTACTAAAAAAAGCTAGTATTGGTATTATGATAAGAATGACATCTCTTGAACGTGGGGGAGGGGCTAGGGAATAATTTTTCCCAGAGTTTTAATATATCTTGAATCTTGAGAGGTGTGAGGAAATGAGGGTGTGAAGGGTGGTATTCATCGTGGTGGGAAGGCAATTTTTCTTTATATACAATTCCTTAGTTTCTTAATATTACCTATTTCAAATAATAGTGATGATTTCATGTCCAAGAATAGTAAAAAGGTCATGTGAGTTTGATATTTCGTTTCTTACATCACTTGTGATGTCCAGAATAGTGGGTTTAAATTATAATGTTTTTATATGGTAAATTAATATATTTTACTATTCAAAAAAAATATCATCTGTTTCGGAAAAATCCCAAAAATTCACCCAAACCATTTATTGATGTTTACAATCTGAAAAGGAATACCATTTTTCAAAAATAATTTTCTAATTACGATTAATTTAATTTATAATTATAATTGTAATTTACATGAATAATACAGTTTTTAAAATTAAAACTGATTTTAAAATGCTTTCAAAAATTACATATGGATATAAAAAATATTCTTAAAACAAGAAGATATATATTTTTTAATCTATGAACACATTTTAGTAAAATAAATTTTCATTTAAATTAAATAATTATTTAACTATGACTTCCAAAAAATATAAATACTTTTACTATGGTCAAATTGTTTCTAATAAGATGCATCAATTTTATTTAATCTTTCATGGTTGAGGATAAACATATTTTGGATGCTTTAATATTCACAAGGTACATATTACTATTCATATGGTTAGGTTACTGTTAATATTGGTATGTTACTATTAACAAAAAATTATATTTGTTCTATTAGAATCATAAAATCATCAAGAACAAAACAGTGTATGTCAGTTTTTTTTAATTCAAACGTAGAAGTGGAAAATTTATGTTTAATGGTTACATAGTATTTAGTATCAACATATGTCATTTTTCATCTTAATGTGACTATAAGTAATAATTACGAGAAGGGAATTTCATTGATAAATTGTTGTCTCGATACAATGAATTTTTACAATGTTGAATGGAATTTCATAACTCGATTTCCATTTATTGGGATAAACATATTCTTTACAGATTATTTAATGATAATATTGTTATATATAAAAAATACAATTATCCCTTTCTGTATTTACACTTTTTATGTTGATTTATATAGATTAAATGAAATATATTAATATGATTAATTATCTCTTTAATGATATGGAATTTGTATGGTACTATTTATCTTATAAATTATTTTAAATATTTTAAAGATTTATTAATCATAAAAAATATATTTTTTGTCAAAATTTGGAATATTTTATTAATGAATTTATTTTTATTTAAATGAAGGTTATAAAAAAATAATTCATTAATTTCACCATTTTTTTAAAAAGTGATGTTTCAAATTTTTTAGGTAATATAAATTATTTTAAAAAATACCTTTTAATGGTATTATACAAACATTTATATAAATTCAGAGGAAAATTAAATCTAATATGACATGAATGGATATTCAATATTTAATTATTCTTTAATGTTTTGATGATTCAATTAATATCTTAAAATTAAATTTTCTATTAAGTTTTTTTCATTTATGAGTGACCATAATTTTTAAAATGAAAAGGTATTCGATAATTAAATATTCATTATCCCTGTGAATGTATAAATTTGAATGATATATGTGTCACATTAATGATATTGTTAATGTGAAATTTTTATGAGGATGTATGGATACATTATTTTCCGAAAAAAGTTGATCCCATTATATCACTTTGATGCATTGTGTAGTGGGATGACGTTAACTGATTAAGATTCCCCTAAGTGATTATATGAATAAATCGTTATAGATGTTTCAAATGTAACTATGTTGGTAATTCTACTTGTATCTAAGAGTGATTGATTTTATGTCATAGTGATATTAATGAGAATCCGCATGTAGTATTTATTATTTATTGTTTCTATAGATTCTAATTCACTTCTGAGAGGAAAATTTATGTAATTATCTAGTGAAGGTGACTTGTTTTATTATCCCAAAAACATTAGTTAATTTTTCATGTTTTTCATAAAAAATTTATTTTCATTATTTTTATGTTCCTTACTGAGATATTTCTTCACATCCAAAATCATAATTTTTTTTAAATGTATTTTTATTGAAAATGATGAAGTCATGTTGAGTGTATTTTAATTTTTAAATGAAGGAAATAATTATTCTAATAGTATTTATAGTGTATAAAAAATAGATAATTATTATTAATGTACATAACTAATGCATTGTTTAACATTGTAATATTCAATGAAAATTCTCTGAAACTATAAAACAAGATGATCCTAAAATTTTAATTAATTTAAAAAACCATAACGTCTATTTTTTATGTTTGGGGTCCAACTATTGGTATCATTGGAGGGTTTATATATGTTTGAAGAATCAGACGTTTTTTTGGGGAATTCCAAAAAACAAACGATATTATCAGGGGTTTGTAATTTTAAAGTTGATCACAATTTCATTTTATTAGGAATACATTTTTTTCATTATGTAATGAAATTTTTAGGTGATTAATTTTATTATTGGAGACGATTACTTTTGTGTAAATATTGGGTCACATGATTTGGGAATAAAAAACTAATTCATGACATAACTTTTATGCTTAAAAAATATGATTGTTATATTTTAGGATAATTATTACATTTCTACGTATGTTAAAAATATTAAATTTATATTAATATCAGACATGTTTCCAATCCCGATACACAATTTCATGTATAGAAATGCCGTGTGAACTGAACCCACAACCATAGGGTGATATAGCTGTGTCACAAATCACTGGCATACATGATTTACATATTTGTAAATATATAATTATCATTATATATAATATCTGATAGATAATGATGCTGTTTTTTTAGGAAATTTATTTTATATCTAATAAATATCTATGGGATTAGAATCGAATTTGATGATTAAGTGATTAATGTTATTTAAGAAGACGATAACTATTTTTAGAACCCTATATGATTATGGTGAAGATATTATCAGGGAATTTATTTTATTATGGATGGATTAATTTTATTTTTGTGAATATATTATATTATTTTGGATTTATAGGGATTCTAGTTATTTATTGAAATTGTAATTTTATCTCTATGATTATTATGGAAATTAAATTTTGGTATGATACATTATGGTTGTTTAATTATATTTGGAGATAGATGTTAAAATTTATCTTGGGTGTAGATTTAATAAAATACATTTGATGTTAGGTTTTGAATCATTGGGAATATATTTTTGATGAATCTTACATATATTTATTTGTTCAATGATCCATGATGATCATTGGGTTTTAGTTTTTAATTTTATATATTTTTTTATTTTTTCAACATATAAAGATGTGTTGATTTTATGAATTATATTTTAATTTAAAAACGCTTTTTTTGGTTAATATACAATTATAAGAGGATTATTTTGTTTTGATATTTTTTGGATTTTGTGAACCATATATGTTGATTATAATGGTTCGTGCATAAGTTATATTTACATCTTGAATACTCATTGTTTATTGAAATTTTTGAGTTGTGCTGGAAGAGGATTTGTGGATGAAATTAATCATATCATATAAGTGTATCTCAATATGTTAATACAATTGAAAATAAATAATATAATTATATACTGGTAAATAATAATTAAATAAAAATTACATGTACAAGTGTTATTTATTTAGTTGTCTTACCAATAAACCAATGACCTTTATTCACAACATAGATTTACAGTTTTGGGATTTATGTATTTATAATATCCATGTTCAATGTCACTATATATCAAAAAATTATATTTATTTTTACCTTTCACTCCCATTTTTTTTTACATTGAATACTTGTATGATTTATCTCATTTGACATTCATACATTAATTTTTGCTTATTTGAAATGGGGGTTTTGATATTACTTTTTATGATGCGGGCATTCAAAAAATGTATTTGGAAAATTAATAGACAAGTTAGAAAACAAAAATTTAATATTGGAATGATGATTTTTCAGGAAGGGTGGTGAATTGAACATCATATTATTTTAAATGTAATGATTTTGGTTGATATCATATGTGGTACGCCACATTGACCAAAAAATGAAAAGATAAATATTGTATTTTTAATGTTACCATATTAACTTAATAGAAAGAATTGTTGGTGTGAGTATGATTAATTGATTTGTGTAAACTTATTTTACACATTATTTTTTAATGAATTGTTTTATAACTAAATTAAGGATAAACAAAAAAACATTTAAAAATGAAATGAAATGTTTTTATACAATAGTATTTAGTTGCACACATGTGTTTTTCATACAATTAAAATAAAAATATCAATCATGTTGATTTATATGAATTAAATCCATATATAATATATTAGATTCAATTTTTAATTTTAATCCTATTTTTTTATTCACCATAGAAAAATAAATACTATTTTATGTAAAAAATTTGTATTTTAATAAATGGATATTTCAACCATCGGATAGAAAAAATAATTTATATCTAAATTTGGATAATTCTATTAATATTATTATACAATATAAATATTATTTTTAAAATATTTAATTTGAAAATTATATTATGGTCATTTTTTATAAATTTTGTGATATGTATCATCTTAAATGAATATTGGAAAATAAAACATTTGAATTGAAAATTGAATATTAATATATGTTATTTTTATTATAAATTATGTTCTAAATAGTCATTAATGTTTCATTAAAACTATAAAAACTGTATTAATCAAATTTTTGTCATTATAAAAATTATCATATTGATATTTTATATAAACAATTTATTCTATTGAACAATTTCCATTTAAAAACACTTTTTTTGGCCTTGTCTATAAGAATAATTTTTAAATTATTTTAGTCAAATTTTTAATTTTAGTTGCGAATTTTTTTTTTATATTAGGAATAAAATGGTCTATAATTATTAAATATTTTTAATTTTTTAGTGACATGACCATTGAATTCATAGATTTAGTGATTGTTATCAATTACATTAGTATAATTACTAAAAATCAAAACATAAAGGATCACGTGTTTTGTAGTCTTTGTAAACCAGATATATAAATGAGACTTGTATTAAAAATATATACAATAATTAAAACCATATTTTATCTAAATAGTAACTTTGAGGATAAAAACATCCATATACAATATCTTGATATATATATCATAATACGTATATTTGATTGATGTGGAAATGAAACATAATAGGGTTTGTTCAAATGCATTGTAGGGGTAAAATATAGTATAATTAATTATCAATTAATGAGCTTTCACAATATTAAATTTAAAATGAAAATTGATTCCATAAAATTAAATAAAAATGGAAACCAAAATATGGAAAAGTGAGAAATAGAAATGCATGCCCTTTAATTAATGAACTAAAAATTAAATATATTCATTAAAATGTTGACACATAATCTAATGGATTTATAAGTACTGAAACTATGGGACATAAATTATTAATTATTGGAATCCATGATTCCAAAGTACATAGAACCCTTAATGTTAAGACTGTTCGCTAGATGGGTTAATACATATTTCGTAAAAACCCATATATGGTGGCTAGCGAAATAACCCATCCCAATAAACTCCCAATGCATTGAAGGGATATGTATTATCAGGCCCCATTTGTGTGTTTACAAAGAAACAATTTCAAATAAATCAAATAATCAATTTAATGATGCTTCTCATTGTATACCAAGTTTGAGTAAGAGATATAGAATTACCATTATTTAGAAAATAAACAATTTAAATTCATTATAAACACCGTATTAAAATGTTAAATATATCTGGAAATGAACATATCCATGATAAATGTATAAATAATTAGAGAAAAATCAATGTTCAATGATTATCAGAAATTTAATATTTCAAGGTGATTAAATGATATCAAGGAGTATAATATATATAAATATCTTAGATAATTGAGTCAATAAAAATCTAGATTAATAATAAGTATTTTATCAATACAACATACCCCATGTGGAGTTAAATAAAAGGATGATTCCATGGATTAATGAAAATATAATAAAAAAATTATTTAAAAACAATCTTGAAGAAGATATCGTTTTTTATGAAAAAAATTTATATAAAATTTCCATTGAAAGTAAATTTAAGAAAACATTTTTTTTAAAATTTTTATTTTATACAAGAAAGGTAATATTATATGGATTGATGGTGGTAAAATTCATAAACTTCGTAAAAGTTAAATAGGGAATTATTTTTTTCTTGTTAAAAGAATTAAAAATTCTTTTTTTGGAATGAGATAAGATAATTCCATTTAAAATACTGGTAAAAGTAAAAATCGGAAAAAAAAATATTTACGAAATGAATTTAATGGATTTTTTGATTTTTTAATAAAATTTGATTTTTAGTATAAAACATGTTCTTCGGCTAAAGGGATAAATAATGTCTGGTATTTTTTAAACATTTTCTAAAACACCTTGAGTAAAAATGACCAGAAATTGGAACTAAAACTTGGAAATTGTCATGAATAACTAGTGGCGAAGAAAAAATATATATATATAAAAACGGTCATATAATTTCCTTGAATAGAAATTGATGATCATTGAAATTTTATTTGACAAAAATAATATCTTAACATTCCAATGTTTCCCATGACGTTTGGAAATATTTAATATATTAAGCCTCATGAATGAATAAAATTATATTACAATAATAATATCCTAAAATTAATGAGATTCATCATATAAAATGTAAAAGTCATTTATATACAACATATAAAATAAACTAGGTGTATAACAAAAAAAATGTCTTAATTGATTGTAAAGCGTAATATGATTTCTTACATTTTTTTATCTGGTTAGACATCCATCAACAACCAGTATAATAAATATATGTTATTTATGAACAGTATTGAGAACCTTGTTTATCTTCATAATTACTTTTATTTCAAATATTTCAATAGTGTATACAACTACATAGACAATTGTGTTTATGTGGGATGTTTAGACCAAATTCAGATAATGTGTCAAAAAAATATCATTGTCAAAAATGGTCAATTTGGTGATTATAATACATATAGGTAATATTAATGAGTACAATATAATCATATTTCTAAATAAATTAAATTTTTAAATATAATAATTTTATTTTTTATGAAAAATGATTCAATATTATAATCATAGAGATGGTAGTGCGTGCATACAAATGAGAAATGTTCAAATTTTTCAATGATTTTTTGGGAAATGGGGATCATAAACCCATATAATTCAATATTGGTCATCATATATTAAATAATGATATTTAATAATATATTTATATTTAATTAATTTGTGTGATGAAAAAGGTATCACATCATGTTAAGAATGTGTATTCCACACATCCAGCAAAGACATAATGGCTTATTATGTATGTGAATGAAAAAAATATAATATATTACTATAAAGTAAATTTCATGAACCAAACTAGGGCCACCTTAAACCAAGAACCCGATACGGTCCCCGAAAAGGCCCAAGAGGTGTTCTAAACCCTCCTGGGCTGGAATCAAGAAACAAGGTCTTCACTAGAGGCGATGGAAATGAATTCTCCACATAAAATAAAAATGGAATGCAGAATAAAAATTTGAGAAGAAAATTTTGAAAATGAATTACATTTTTTAAAACATTTAATATATAACAAATATACAAAAATTCTGAACAATAACTTAATTCATAACATCCACGGTGAACCTCACACCAATCTACACCACTATTATATCCCGAGAGCCACATTCATACCAAAGATCAACCATTTCCCATCGTGACTAATCGAAAATAAGAACCTCAAAGGGAATATAAAAATGTGAAAACACTATAGAAATTACTTTTAAAACTGGGTAAGTATTCCATACTGATTCTATACCCAATTCATACTCCTTTAATAAATAATAATTGATTTCTGGTTAAAAATAAAATCTATAAAAAATGTTTTCAATAATTTTAATTAAAAAACCCATCCATTACTCTAACAATTAAAAACAGTGTTCATCCAAAACAAATAAGATACGTTTGGTTTATAAGGAAGATGAAATGAATGAAAGGTCAAATATAAAACTATAATTTTCGATTAAAATGGAATGAAATTATTTTTTTCACGATGACATTCTGGAAATATTTATAAAAAATTACTGTATCAAATTTTTCCAAAATAATGACCAAAACAATGAACTAGAGAGTATAGTTACACAAATAAGGGAAATGGATAATGATACTAGAGTCGGACCAACATAATAACACAATGGGACTTAGGGGATAACAAAAACATATTATACATGGGACACATTCCAAAGACATTCCAAACCCGATGACGTTAGGACACCCTAACTATCGATTGTTTTCCTTCTTATCTTGAACGTGGGGCCCAATCCCATAGAAATAAACCAAAATAACCACCTTATATGGGATAATATCTAGTACTATAACGTATGACATGGTAGAAAAAATTCTAAAAAATCCAAATTTCTTTTCTAGGTTCCCATGATTTGTTCGAAATGTGTTGTGCAAAACATTTCATGAAACGAGTCATGTATATATATATACATACTATCATAAAATACCACAACAGAACCAACTTAGTTGAACACAAGAATAATTCCATGCCTTATTCATGAATCAGATAGACATAATCCCCATATAATGGCTTTCCGACCCATTAATCATCGAATGAGGCAACAAATATATCCTAGATGGGTTTTCCAAATGAAAAACATTAACGATTCCAAACAGTCCTTAGGATGTTTTCACAAAACAAAAAATTTATAAATTAACATAAAAACCAATATTGCAACCAAATACACCATTGAAAATCCATTTCATCTATCCAACACTCAATTAAAATCAAAGAAACACATACACAGACAAAAAAGGAATATATCATTGCCCACATAATTTCACAATTCCTTTTTAAAATTTAAATCATCACATTGAGTATCAATGACTTATTTATGAAAACCAAAACATTCCATTATAAAACAATAGAAAATTTAAATAGGAAATCAGGCCATTTTCAAAACTGAAGGCATGCTAAATCATTTCCAAAAATTCCAAATAATCAAACAACAAGGGGAAAAACACATTTGTCATGGTAAAATTAATTTGAAAAAATAAATACCTATTTAATAACAAATATATGTGATAAAATTATGAAATTCAATTAAACATAAATCTAATAGTAATATGAAATGGGTTCTAACCTCATGATTTGATAAACTTACAGAATCTAGTGAAAAACACTGATCAAACCTTAATCCCACCCACGATATATATATTTCCACCCTACGAATCAACATTGGAACTAATATTTAATGATTAAACCGTAAAAAGGAGATACTGATGGAGATAAAACTAAAATTAACTATCCAATCGAAGGGGGTCAGTAGTGGTGAAATGTATGCAAGAGAAGGGGTGTCAGAGGTAGTTGGTCCGCTAGAAAGGGTGCAAGCCACATGTCGTTGGTCATCCTAGAAGAGGGAGGCCATTAGTGAAGGCACATTGCATTAAAAAAAGTTAGTAACGAGGATTATGGTCGCCCCAAGAGGGAGATGGTGTATGAACAGAAGAGGTAGGGGAGGTTGTGAGCAAGTTGGAGGCACAATAGGGTGATCTGTGCAGACTAAGAGAGCATGTCACACAAAAAAGGGGTTGGCATGCCAAGATAGTGAAACGAGGATGGAGGGAGAGCATGATGAAAACATAAAAAACATTAAAATTAAAAATAACTAAAACAAATATTTTAACAATTGAAAATATAATAACATAATAATAGTAGTTTTTAATCTAGATCAATAATAAAAATAACTTTAATAATAATATCCTTAAAATATTTTGTAATGTTAATAAATAAAACTAATAAATAAGTATATCAATTATGAAAACAATAATAATAATTTTTACGACAACATAAAGAAAAAGTTATTTATAAAACATTATTCACTATTAATAATGAAATCATTTAAAACATTTTTAATTGTAACAATAATAATAGTATTAATTCTAGAATTTTCAATAATATTGACAATATTTTCAATAATAGTCATATTATTATACACAAAATTAAATATAATTATTATGATTAAATTATTTATTTATCTCAATTTATATTTGTTTCAAATAACAAACATTATATTACTTGATTGATTACAAAACCATAACTGAGAGGTCCGTACAGAGATCGAACAACCATACGTAGATCGTATTATATCTTCCATCTAATCATAATGTAACTGCATGTGTACCCAGGAAGAGCGCATGGTTTCTACAACATGTATGGTGCCCATAGACAAGCCAAAATCATAAAAATAATAATTTATCTATTTATTTTAATATAATTATAAAAATAATAATGTTTCCCATTTCAATTTTCATAATATTTTTGTTAATGATAATTCTTCGGATAATAATGATAATAAAAATATTAATAATATAATTCATAATATTAATAATGAAATTAATAATAATCCCAATGATAATGTTATCAATAATTTTAGTAATAATTTACTTATTTATTTAGTTTTTTATTTTATTTCAACAGTCGGTTTTTTATTTATATGACTTTTTAATTCATAATACATATGGGGCATGCCAATCCGTGACTAGGGCCTAGTCACATAGTCTACCAACTCTGATCTCTCTATGAGCTAGTCCCCTCCAAACAAAAAGGCTCATTTTTCTCAATAAAATCCAAAAAGCTAAATAGGAAATCACTTGATCACTGATCTGAGACCGAACCAAGGAAAAATTAATACTCTGGTGTGAAAATTTTCCCCCGCATAATGATTTTGGCCCTAGGAAATCTATAACATGGCCAAACCCATTAATATAAATAGATGATCCTTTAAAGATCAATGACACCCCAAAGGAACAACACACTAAAAGATTACATGAACAACACCAATGAGAGAATGACTAATAAGGTGAGCTCTGGAGACCGAAGCGGACTCCCCTCTATGTTCCACCGACCTCCAAAAGCATAAACACATCCCTTTCATCGATCTAGAAAGGCACATAAAACTAACAATTCAAAATCTAACCTTAACAGATGCACACCATAATCACCATCAAATATAAATCAAATATTAACATAAAACAACCTAGAGACATCCAACCACATCTCAATAAATTTTTTATAACCATACTCCAACCAATACTCAAACCCTCGCAAAAAAAACATTTACTCAAATGGTGAATATATTGTTGGGTGGTTCCACACAATAATAACCATTTACAACCAAGAACTAGGAATGGAATCATGAAACTGATACAAGGAGGCCCCAACGGGATCTCTACCATAAGATATTGGCTTATACTTCTTTACATCCTGGGAAGATCTCAACAAGTCCCTTGATGGGTCTCCCCACCATAAGAACCAATGAAGTCAAAAAAACATTGAGACATTTTATGTGGACTAAAAACCGCCACCACATGGGTTAGTAAAGAAGGGATCAACTAATGGGGAATCAAAACCACAAAATGTATCCCCAACAACTCCACACCATCTAAGGAACATGAAACATTCCACAATAAGGTAAACAATTAAACTAGAGACTTTTTACTTGATTGGTATTCTATTGACTATGCTAAAACATCACTCTAGAACCTATGGATAGAACATTGATGTTTAAAACATGTACATCCTCATATTTAGGCTCTCGAAACCCCCAAATAAAAATCTTAGATCCAAATTTCACAAGACCCATTTATATTGAGATAAAATATTTAAAGGGTTTAACACTAACCCTTATTACAATCAAAGGGGAAAAAAGCACAAAATGTCAGTAGACGTGATTATTAAATCAAATGAAAAGTACAAAGAGAAACCCTCAAAATTGTTCCCAAACATCACCTACTCCCACATAAGGGATGAGGTGACCATTGACGATTTGTTTCTGACTTCACAGTACTTCTTGTAAACTCCCCTAAAACCCCATATTAGTTTACCCAAGCGTCCATAGATATGGATGGTTCTTGAATCACTCAAGCACTTCATATTTGTTTGACCCTTCCTACCAAACTAATGAATGGTCATGTCATTAAATTATAATTAACTGGACTAGATGTTTAAAGGCCTTTCAATTACTCTAACAGTAACACCAGCATCAGGCCACTTCCAATTCTTCATACTGGCATCCCCTACACCGCTTTTAATGGACATTAGAGGATTATCTATCACAAGGCCTACTGATAACTCTTTCTTAGTGTGAAAGGATATTATTAACATGTTATATAAGGTGGTTAGGTTGAATTCACCCACATTCAATTGTAGATTTGGAGAGTGACCAAACTCAAAATGTCGAGCATTAATGGGACCGCTCACAATATGACCAGGTTCATACAAAACTGTGTACAAGAATTGATTGAAGAATACTAATACATATCCAAAAAACTTTTTAAGACCAAAAGATCCAACCCCTTTCTCAGATTTATCATCTCAGAGAAATAAATTAGGATGAATGATTACTTGAAGAACACCTATGTAAGTTCTTCCCGATACTTGTTTTGAGACACTATCTTATATCATTTACTAGTTAGACCTTCATGAATGAAGGTAGAAAACGTTAACATAAATTTTTAAATCATCAAAAGGAAATGTCATTCACTATAAATCACATATATTCATTCTTATGCCTCGTTAATATCAAATTAAACATAAAAGAGTGGAGGATTCAACATCTAAAACAAGAGGACGTAGTCTATGGGTTGATCTAATAAAGAGTTTGATAACGATGAACCTCCCTAAGAAGCGCCTTGGTGGTTCCATAGAATCATAATAGATATAGAAAGTAATAAATAATGATACTTGGAATATGATAAAAATAAGTTCATTATCATTTTAAATTTAAAATTATCATAATTAAAAAAAACATTTCCATGATATTTTTAAATATATAAAGATCCAAAAAAATTAACAAGGGGAAACTAGTGTTCATGTGTGACTCAATTACATTATTCGTAGCCATATTCCAGTCACACCACCATCATTATGGTAATTCTAAGGAAATTTACCCTGCTTCACATGGTTTCACAGGCCCTACGGGCTCATGAAGGACAATGTTCCAACTCCATTTTCATTTCCGAATATATTACTATTCAAATATATCATTATCACTAATAGTCATTTACAATCCATTGTGACCCAAGATCCAAAATGAGCAATGGTTCATGATGCCCCTTTCGTTCCTACAACTTGATTCCCGACAATCCTACTCCATCTAACATGACACCCCAAATAATGATGGGTGTTATAAGAGAAAGGACCTAAAATTAGTAGACCTACTCTAATTAAAATTTTTAACAAAGAATCCAAGGTAATCCCTTAACCCTTTACTC
The DNA here is from genome assembly GCA_963277665.1 of Viscum album. NCBI lineage: Eukaryota > Viridiplantae > Streptophyta > Magnoliopsida > Santalales > Viscaceae > Viscum > Viscum album. The sequence continues at coordinate 223,675,313 of OY728143.1, forward strand.
GATCCAGCCCACGATAAGGCCTGAGAGGCATTACTAATCCTTTTATTCTAGATATAAGAACCAAGGTCATTAATATTCATAATGATTAGCATTTCACCCAATTAAATAACCCTCGACTATATAATAAAAAAAGATCAACCTGAATTAAAAATTAATTACATATTTTATATCATTAAATTTAAAACAAGGAGACAAAAAATTAACAATAAATAAAATAAAAATATCCATGCTGAATCAAACATGAACGTACACCACTATGTCACCATAAGGGTAACTCACCATCCAAAAATCGATCGTCTACCATGGTGACTGAACGAAAACATGATCCAACATGTTAAAAAAAACATGAAAACACTTTGACTGTGAGTATTAAAATTTAAGAGGATGTCCAGTCTAATTATATACCCAATTCATATACCTTTAATAAAGAATCAATGATCTCATATATTAAACACATTCTATAGACATTTATTTTTTATAGTATTCATTAAACATAACAAACAAGATCCATTTCAAAAAAATTTGAAAACATGAATCAACCATAAGAATAATTAAATTGTAGTTTATGAGGGAGATGAAAATAATGATGTCTCAAATATGAATATTATATTTTTTATAAAAATGGAATTCATTTCGTTGATAAAAAAGTCATTATAGTAATCTAAAAAAATTTATACCCTTTATGAAATTTTGAAAACTATTCCAAAAAATTAGAATAGTGGCTTATACTTACACAAAAATGTAATGGATAAAGACTTGTGAGTCAGAGAAACATGAGAACACCTAGGATGTGAGAGGAGAACTAGAAAATACTATATATCTAAATCGTGTCAAATTCATTCCCTAACCGAGGACATCATAACACCTTAATGACCAATAATCTCCCGACCGGGCCTGACTGAGGGCCCAATACAATAGATATAAAAACAAGTATCCACAAAATATAGGACACTGTCTAGTATGATATTATAGAATATTACGTTAAAAATTCCCATAAATTCACATTATTATGACAGTTTCACATGATATGTTTATAAGGGGGTTGTCAAAACATTCATCCATGGAGTCAAAAAATATATATACTATCACACACAACATCAACAACTAGCACAACCCCAACAACCTAAAGGATAAAAACATGACTTAAACAAGAATCACACTGGTCAAGTCCCAGTGAGAGGTAATTCACACCAATTTATCATCAAACTAAAAATGGATCCCTCCTAGAGCGGTTTTCCCAAAGAAACCATTTCATGACACCAAAATGGGCCTTACAATTGTTTTAAAAAAAACATTTCTAAATAACCATACAGAATGAACTTTTGCAATGAAACAAACATTTTAAATCCATTTCATCGATCCAACCCACCATTCAAATCAAAAATACACATATAAATGACAAATGGGCATATATAATTATGTATTTATGTGAAAATATAATTTTTAGAATTATATCATCACGTTTAACATCACCAAAATGTTTATAAAACCCCAACCATCCCATTATAAATGACAGGTCAATTTAAAGATCCATTAAATCCATTTCTAAAATACAAGTCATGGAAAATCTTTTCCAAAGATTCCAAAAAATCACACAACAAGAAGAAAGAAACCAATTTGACCTGGTATAATTCATTTAACAATAATAAATACATATTTAACAAATTAAGGACACAAGAACATAAATAAATCATGGTAAACATAAATTTAAAGGGCATATGTAATGAGTTCCTACCTCATGTCTAGAAAAGATTCCAGAATCTGATGAAAAACACCAATCGCACCATAATCACACCCGCAGTAAGCTAATCATCTCTATGCATCATGATTTTATCTAATGAGTTATGATTCAACCCTAAAATGGATAGAATGATATAGATAAATTTTACCACTACAAACTGAAGGATGGTCAGTCATCAAAGGGGATATGTGCACTGGAAAGGGGGGCTAGATGTAGGGGGAGAAAACAAAAAGTCGTTGGTTGGCCAGAGATGAGGGAAGCCATATGTAGAGGCACAACTTGATTAGTAGAGATACATGGAGGAGGGGTTAGGATCACACCACAAGGGAGAAGGAGGTCGACCAGTGGATTTTTTTTTTCCGAGATGGGGGTGGCCATAGGAGGGAGGGGAGGTCACTAATTAGGTGGAGGCACAAGAGGGTTCACTGCACAGGCCAAGGGAGATGGTTTAAAAATTAGTGGAGTCACACCGAGAGGATGAAAAGAGGGGGAAATATAAACCTGAGGAAGACCGTAAAATTTTAAAAGTAAAAGTGACTAACGAAAAAAAGTAATTCCAATAACATAATAATAATTATATTTCAACATATAATAATAATAATAATTCTCAATAATAATAATAACATTTATAATAATGGTTTTAAAATTTTAGGTAACATTAATAAATAACACTCACAAATAATTATTTCATTTTAAAAAATAATAATAATAATAACAATAACATATTGATAAAATTATTTATAACACATTCTTCATTATTAAAAATGATAACATTAATAAAATTAAAAATAGTAACAATAATAATAATAATATGAATACTTAAATTATGAATAATAATAATAATTTTATTACTAATCATATTATTATCAACAATATAATATTATCATTATTACAATTAAAAACTTTATTTAACTAAATTTTAAATTTTTTCAACTCATTCACCTTATTTTATTTCATCGATTTAAATTCCATAAGTGTGTGGTATATGCATAGCTCACACGATTATACGTGAATCGTGTGGTAGAATTTTTCCATTCAAAATGAAATTACTAGGGTAATTGGGCTGACTGCATTATTTCAGTTATCGAGGCAACATAATGACGAAAACATTTATTAATGAAAATACCACTTGATCTAAATAAATGTATTATAATGTAAAATGGTTATAGAAACATATAAACATCCTTTTTTGTTTTTGGATTTTAAAATATAGTTAATAATTGTTACCATTATTAATATATCCATTGAGGAGTGATAACATGATTCGTATAAAAATTGGGCTTTAATAAATACAATATACTCAGACAAAGGATGTGATGGCCTCATCCAGAATAATTTATCAACATGAAGCCCATTATTGGAGATCCTAAATGAGTTAGAATCACTAGGCTTTACATTATACCATGCACAATCCTAGCTTCCACATGTTAATCTTGAAAGAAACCACCTATGGGATAAGTAGTAAATAATAGAGGTTACCACTCGAGCGATGTTGTCTGAGCCTTTCCAAGAGTCTTTCACCATCATGCACCTTACCCTTAGGACTTATTATAGTATTTCAAGGGGTTATGTTACAAGACCTTATCAATTTTATTATAAGTAATATTTTTTCATACAAAAAAGGAATATAAATTCATTTTATTACTCTTGCATTGTAAATAGCTTTTAAAAAAATTGTATTTTTATTTAATATTAAATTAATAAATATATTATGATGTATTAATAGATTTATTAATTAAACAATACATTAATGAAATATTATTACTAAAATACATTAAATTTAATATCAATGATCATATAATTTATATGAATACAGTTTTTATTTTTATTAAGGATTTAAATATATTTTTGTAAAAACCCATGAATTTTTTATAAATTTATTGTTTTCGTAAAAGTAAAAATTCAAATTGTTAAAAAATTATTAATAAAAGATGAATATTATTTTTCTATTTAGAACATAGAAATTATCCAATAATAAATTTTTCAATATTTTCCAAGACAATCAATCTTTTGGTAATAAATAAATTATTGTTGAAATATATAATGTGCATTATGAAATAATAATGACACATTAGTGATTCAATAAAATACTATAAAAGTTATTTTCGGAAAATATATGTTCTACCATTAATATAATATATTTTTATATTTTTTTTGATTAATTTTATGGTTCCTTAGTTCACCCTCCATTAAGTATAAAAAAAATTATATTTTTAAAATGATTTCTTTCAGAGTGTGACTCACCTCCACATAAGAACAATTAATAATTTAATAATTTCAATGACTTACCATTCAAATTACTTATTTTAACTCCTCTTTGGAAAAAAACATGGGAAAAATAGTGGGTTGGTATGTGGTTTTGATTAGTTAAATGTGGGGTGTCCAAAACATAAATAATAAATAATTCCCTTTCTCTTCATATATAAATTAACTCAATCTCCCACTCATCATCAATTCAAACACATAGAGAATGTCCCTATTCTTCCCTACTCTCTCAAAAATCCTCCCAAACCACCCCAAGATACCTGGAATGCCTTCTCAAGCCTCTCCAAATCCAGTTGGATCACACTTCCATGTAAGGGATTCCATCGACTATCTTTTTATGTACAAATTATTTTATGTTTTTATACCCATTTATTTTAATTTAGAAATGTTGGGGTATGATTTTTCACCACCCCTATTCCACCGTCATCATGATTAATGTTGATTGACCCATTTCTATCTCATTAATTCCTCCCATGTACACCCGTTACCATGCCAATTTATTGTAATGAATTTCACACTCCTAATTTACATTAAAGAAATTATTTTATTTTATGCCTGTAAATTCTATTAAAAATTTTGGGATATTATGTTCCATGAACCAATTACTGTCCACATCTGGTATAAATGATGAGAGACCCATTTCATTTTCATCAAACCATTTTATAATTTCTATTTTACGTCGTTACCGTGTCAATGTTTCAACAAATTTTCTTTTCCAAAATCACTGTGTAAGTGAATTCAATACCCATTTATCTATCATGGATATTATCCTTTATAAACAATTACATGTTGATTGAGGACATACAATTCTGTATTCCACATCTCGTATTAATGGATGAAAATTATGATCTTTAAAGAATACATGTTATAAGATCCCTGTGCTATACTTATGCAAGAAAATAAATGTTTATAAAGGGTTAGTCATGATAGTGATTCAATGAATTGTGTGAGGAATAGTATCGTGAAATGTCATGTGCAATGAGGGTTTACTAATTCCAATTTAGGTGTAGTGAGTTATTACTCATTATCCATGTGTAATGGCCATCAGATCAAGCTAAAATTATGTTAAATGTTTATTCCACATTTCCATGTTGTGATAATCATGTTCTATTATTCCTTTATGTTCATGTTTCTCATGCTCTCCATTAGTATTACTGTTTTATAACATATACTGTATTCATCATTTTATGCCTTTCCTACTCCATTACCGAGATTTATAGGTCACACTTTTTAATGAATGTACCTAGGTAATGTAACGACCCAGACCTCTCTTATCCATTACATTGGTAAAAATTTTTGTATGAGGTGTTTTGGGAGGTCATGGTGACATTTACCCAAAAAATTTTCAAATTTACAACTATATGAATAGTGTTTCCAATTCTGTGAACAATGTTTCCAATTTTGTGAACTGCTTCAACATTATCCTTATGTGAATTGTGTCATCAATAGGTTTATCTATAAAGTTCCAACGGTAGCTTTAGTGGATGATTTTCATTGGTGGGTTTATGTAAACAGTTCCAACAGTAACCTAATATGAATAGTGTCATCAGTAGGCTTATGTAAAAAGTTCCAATGGTAGCAATATATAAACAGTCCAACGATAGGATTATGCATACAGTGCAACGATAGCCTTATCTGAATAGTCCAATGATAGGTTTATATAAATAGTGTTATAGTAGGTTTATGGGAACTCTGCAATAGTAGCCTTTTGTGAACAGTGAAATAATTTCCTTATGTGAACATTCCAATGGTAGGCTTATGTAAACAGTGAAATGGTATCGTTATGTGCATAGTACAAAGGTTGGATTTTATGAACAATGAAATAGTAGGCATAAGTGAATAGTTCTATTGGTAGACTCTATTTATATTTCCAAATTTCAATTTTATGAACAATGTTTCCAAAACTGTGAGGTTCAAATGATAGGCTCTATTTTCTTTGCCAAATTTTGTGTTCAAGATTTGTTTTTCTAGAACGGTTGGGTGTATAGTGTTTCGAGATTGGTATGGTGTAAATTGATTCTAGAAATGGTTGGTCTACAGTGTTTCCAGCATCCTCCAATTTCGCCCCTTTTGTGATTTCCTTTTATGTAAAATTCATAAAAATCCTCATTTTAAGGAATCTGTGTACAATTCAAAATCCATTGATATTATATTATTTTTTCTAAGGAATATGATGCTTTTACATGGACAAACCGCATGTTAAAATGGGATCTTATTTCAATGGAATATCCAGTCTATCCTAAATCGCTACTCCATCATATATTTTAAAGGGATGAGATACGTTCCTCCATAGTTATTATTATTTGTTCTCGGTTGTGAGATTCTAGAACCTTTAATTCATTCTCATTTGAATTTTTCAATCAATATTTCCTCCATTTATTGCTCCACATCAATTTTTGACGCTACCAAGAAGTATCAATCAATCCTCGACACAAGAAGTCATAGGTGGGAGGAGATCGCAACCCGTTGTGTGGCTTATTCTCATATAAATAACCTTAAGAACCATTTGAGGTAGGTTATTTATTTTTCTATTTTATTTTACATGCAAGCATAGAGTTAGAAAATTTTACCCCACTTGACCACAATAGAAATGAAATATTTAATATTTTAATTGGATAGATTAATTGATATTTTTCATATGTTATTTCCTTTTTTTCTAGATATTGTGATATATATGATTGCTTTGTTAGATTTTAATTCATGATAGAAATTTTTAATGAATGTAAAGCTATAATTAATTGATAATTGTTTAGATTAAAATAATGTGGCACGTAAATGATTCTGGTTTTTTTGTTGTATGTTGATTTTCATCAAATTAATGCAGAAATCATGGTTAATCAAAATGTGATATCTTACTGTTTAGGTTTCCCTAAGATAGAACCTTCGTATAATAAATATGTTAATTCATGATGGATTATAGATCTTGTTTTTTGATACTAGATAATTGATATTAGAATTTTATGTTACCCTCTTTCTTGATTAAGGGATAAGATCCATGTTGATATGATGTTTTTATTTTAGCAGCTAGTTATATCCTAGAAGGATGTTGTGATATGTGGGACATGGAGGCCAATTGATTGTGGAAGGAAAATAAATGCATAGGTTTATGCATGCTGTTATTAGGGAGGACACTGGAGATATTGGAACGGGTTGGATCTGAATGTATTAATGCTTGATGTTTCATGTTGGTTTATTATCTCCATTACATTCCCCACATATCAAGGAAACTAGTTTTCCTACACTCCTTCTAAAAGGGGTGAAAACGAAAGGGGTATTTCACCTGCATTACATGTTTAGCTTCCTGTGAGAGGATGAGTTTTCACTCTTTCTATTGGTGGAAAAGACATGACATGTATTTCACTGACTCACCATGTTGATCCCCATATTTTTAGCGGCTTAGAATGTTTTTATAGAATGTCTATGAAAATTTTATTGTAATAATACATATAATAAATTAGTGAATAATTGATTTTATCCTATGGGGTTTGTGCTTGATGGGATGCAATGATGGGGTTTCGATTTTAAGTAATAATGGACATTGGATGTGATGCTAATAAAATATATTGTGGTTTCATTAACGGTTAATTAATATTATAATTTTTAATTACCTTAAAGTGAAACAGATATAAATTGAATGAGTTAATGTAATATAACTCTTTAAATGGTTGTGTGCTTATAGGTAACCTAGTCGTAGATGTGGAATTTGGGTGTCTGAGATATGTTTGGTGCACTTGAGTATAAGACAAGGTTATTCCAATAATGTGGTTGTGAGCTATAGTATATTTTGTAAATTTTTTTCTATGCACTAATCCACCCCATTAGTTAGGGAAATTGACACCTCAGGGCATTCTGAACCTTTGGAGTGTTTACCCAAACAATCTGGCGGGAGGATGGTTGGTTGACTAAACTCGTTGTCCCCGCTCTCTTCTCTTAGTAGTTGCTTGTGTTGGGAGGAACCATGGTTAGTTTTACCCATATATAGGTGTAAATGGATGTAATGGATTGTGTATATTCTAACACATATATTCTGGGTATAGTTTTCTATGGACTGCTATAGCTATAACATTTATAGGTTGGGATAGATAGAGGATCCTTACCCAGTTTATGGGCAGTAATGGCTTGAGCTATAATTCCCGAATTATGATACATATTATGTGTGTTGTGGTGGCTCCTGGAAACAACTCGGTTAAAATTTTTACATAGCCAATGTGGTTTTGTTACATGAGGTGCATATTGTGTTGCTTCTCCCAAGTGTCTGCAGGCCAACCTTTTTGGAGAGAGATTATTATAACGTGCGACGATGGGGAAAAGTGGAAATGTAGTGTCGATATTTTAGGATGGTACAGATGATATTATTTATTATATAATATAATCATGCATGATATACATGGTGAGAATAGCCACGGTGGGGATGATAACATAGTACACCTGTTTAGGTGACGAGTTAGTTTCACTTGTTTTTCACTGTGCTTTAGAAAGAATTCTATACTTTTTCCTGAGTGGCTCTAGGGATGTTTGTACTGATTATACTTTTATACTATTCCTATGTATATATAAACTAGTTTTTATGTCACTTGGAGTGGGTTGGTGATCCAGTAATTTTCTACTTGTTTTGGATTGGAGGCGCTATTCGGGAATATGGTTGCTACTGTTTTTAATTTTTTTCCGTACTTTCATTTTTCCCAATTACATTGCAGTAGTTTTTCATGACATTAAATTTTTTCACTTGGGGTTTCATTTATACTTCAGTTTGAGTTTAGTTTGGTTTGTTTCTATCTTATCTTTCTCTTTCTCTGGTGTTCTCTTAGTGTGTAATGCCTCCCATTTGGGTGTTTTTTATACCCCTAGTTCTAGTCACCATCCTGATTCCTACTGGAGGTGGGATGCGGGGGTCATTACCTCCCTTCTCACATTTTCATCCCAAGAGTGGAACACCCAATGGGGAGGGGGTCGTGACAGGTTATAACATGAAATTATAAGAATAAAAGAATTTTGTGATCATGTAAATGATGTTTTCAAAAAATATGTAGTTTTTTATTTTCTAAGTTATTATGTAATGTTCTTAATTTTCCAAGACACAAGACCCATCGATCCTCAGATTTGTTTTTAGTGCATGTTTATGTAATGAACCATGTCTATGTGTGTAATAATGAGCCATATTGTTATTGTTTTTATTTGTGGATAGGTTTAGTTTTTTTGGGATTTGGATTATAAAACCCTAATGAATGCCTTAAGGTTAATATATAGTACAATAAAAACTACCCTAAATTGTAGTGAGTATTGAGTAAGTGTTTTTTCAATAAATGACATCCTTGCATTGATAAGAGTTTGTAGAGGCTTCTCTGGAAAAATGTATCTATGGGTAAACTAGAAAACAACACATTGAGCTAGACTCAAACATGATCTACTGCACGACAATGGGTCTTGATGAACTCTTTGTTAAGAAACTCCCATAAGATATTATTTGGTAATTTCATAGGATTAGTATGATCCATTATCAAGGGAATTAAAAAAATTCCACTATGAATAAATATTTATAAGTATATCTTGGATAACATATATAAGTTACTAAAATATGGTTACTATAAATTTACCAGTTTTTTTCATTGGATTCCCCTTAATTTGATACCCTTAACATTCATTTTATTACATCCAATATCCTGTGGTAGGAGGACTCAAGATGAAAACTGATGTGAATATCAATGCGATTGCTATTCTAATGAGATATCCTATCTGATGGGAGTGGGAATCACAAATATTGTCACATTAATCATTCATTTGACTAATTTTTTTAATAGAAACTTGGGATGAGAGGAACGTTAACCCCCCCATGAAATATCACGATGCAATATTGATATTCAAGAGGCAATGTCCTTATACTTTTAGTGGATCATCTAATCCATCAATTGATTATGAATTGATCTAGTCCATCATGAATATTTTCACCATCAATCAATGTTATGAACAAGAAAAGCTACTTCTGGTGGATTATCTTATGGAGGGTGAAGTTGTTCCATGTTGGAAATTTATGAAAAGTATGAAGACTAAGGAGGATATTGAGGCATTGTAATGGAAATATTTTCATATTTTTTTGAAAAATAGTTTCCTCGAACAATCTATCCTAGCAAGGAATGAGACTTCATTTCCATCAAGAAACAATACTATAGATCCATTGGAGCATATGGTTAAAACATCAAAATGTTTTCACTATATGACTCCACCTTTTTCATTACCCAAAATGTAATTTTGAATAATTATTTGATTGGAAAAAACCTCCCATAAAAAAAAACTCATCCAATTCAGGACATTGAGAGCTATGATGAAATTGTATGATGTGACCTACCAGTCAAAATGGAGATTGGAGAATCTTAGGAGTATCAAGGGGATAAGAAGCATAAGGTGGACATTATTTTTGGTTGTCCTATGGATAAATAAAAATGTGATATGAAAATTTATCACCCCACTTTCCAATGCTGTAAAAAGAAGAAACTCTGAAATTTCTAGATGGGTACAAGGAATTGATTTATCAATGGAAGAGAAGGGAACCTGGACATTAACTGACGACATGAAAATAACACTAATGAAAAATAAAAGAGGTTCACTCCATTCAAAACTAAATAAACTTTTATTGCATCAACTGTAATGAACTATGGCATGTTTCAAACTAGTGCCCAATGAAAAGGGTTTTTGTAGGAAACCAACAACCTCTATAGCAGAAAAGGGGATATTTTTCCATCACTTCTTCCAAAGTGATCCCCGACAATGAAATGTTGATAGGTACACTAGTTATTCATTCATTAATAGTGAACAAACTTTTTTATTATAGTTCTATTCATTTTTTATATACCAATATTTAGTGGAACAATCTCAACCCTACCATAATTAATCGATGTAAATATGTGAGTGAGAATTGAAATTTATACAATCATTACATCCCAGGAATATAACTCCACCACTATAATAATTGTTGGATTTAATGTACCAGTGAACATCTTCATACTCTATCTGGTGAAATTTGATGCAATTCTTAGAATGATTTGGATTTAATTATATGGAGATTACATAAATTGATGTATGAGTGAAAGAACTCTCTATATGGTCAATCGACCACTGATTATGTACCAGTACAAGGAGGATGATGAATCTTATTTATCACCATCATCTCAATCATAAATATTACTACCCCATGATCATGCTTATCTTACTCATGTGATTGAATCTACGGATGAAACCATCCTTTAATATATTCATACTGTGGGGGAATTCACAAAAACTATTCTTGAGAAATTGTCTGGGATTCCTCTTATAAGGGATGTTATAATCACAATTGATCTTAAACCTAAGGCATTGAAAATATTAAAGACACCATATATAAGGGTTGTTATAGAGATTGAGGAGATGATGAAATAACTCCAGGAGAATATGGAAAAGTTTTTATATTCCCAAGAGTTTCACCATGGGGTGCACCGGTCCTCTTCATCGAGAATAAGGATAACTCAATGCAAATTTTCATTAATTATCATGAGCTCAACAAAATCATAATAAATAACATGTATCATATTCCATGAATTGATGACTTGTTTGATTAGATTTTTAGAGTACAATAATTCTATAAGGTTGTTCTATGGTTGGAATATTATCATGTATGGGTGAAGAATGAGGATATCCCCAAGACTTATTTTCCTAAAAAATAAGGGCACTATGAGTTCATAGTAATGCCGTTGGGACACACTTATTCACTAGAAATCTTCATGGAAATTATGAATAGTGTCTTTATTGATTACATAAACAAATTTGTGGTTGTATTTATAGAAGATATTATAATATACTCCTAAATCAAGTAGGATCTCAAGGAGAATATATGCAATTTACTATAGACCTTACAAAATGAGAATCTCTATTAATTGTAAAACAAGCGTGAGTTCTTGTTGAAGGAGGTCTCACTATTGGGTAATGTCATAAAAAAATGGGATATCTATGAATCCCTCCATGACAGTTTCCATTGAGGGATGGCCAAGACCAACATCAATAACATATAACTGTAGATTCGTAGGGTTTTCTAGATATTATCCACGATTTTTGAGAAATTTTTCATGAATTTCCAACTCTCGTACCAAGATAACACGGATGGGAGTAATGTTTTCATGGAGTGATAAATGTAAAGATAGATTTATGATGTTCAAAAAGACGTTTATCTATGCACCCATGCTCACAATAACCATAAGTGCATAACATTTTCTGTTATTCAGTCATCCTATAAAGAAGTACATGGGTTGTGTGTTGATGTAAAATGACAAATTCATTGCCTATGCTTCAAGGAAAGTAAAAATTCATTAGAAAATATATCCAACAGATGATTTGGAGTTCACTATAGTAATATTTGCTTTAAAAATTTGGTGACAATTCTTATTTGTGGGAGAATTGTAAAATAGATACAGATCACAAAATCCACAAGAATATATTAACACATAAAGAGTTGAACATGTGCCAATGAAGATGGTAAGAGCTAATAAAAGACTATGACTGCTCAATCCATTAAAACCCATGGATAAAGGGCTAGGCGGGAGATGATCGACGAAGAAAGGACTTAGAGATTCTCACATTGGTGATAATTAAAAAGGATCCAATCATCTCCAATTTAATGAATATGTAAATGGAATCATAAAAAATATATTATCATCAATCCATTAAATAATGCTTAATCAACTGTCTCATTTTGAAACGATAAAAGATTCTCCAAAGGATGATGTTGGGATTCAAAAGAAATAAGAAACTGTCAGAAATGGGAAATCCCTGATGTTCAATGTTAATAAAGAAGGAATTGTTATTTTTTGGACAAGACTCTATGTTTGATCAAATAAAATGTTAAGGAATAAAATTTTGGATGATGGAAATAGTTCTAATTTATCCATTCACCCATGAAACAAAAAGATGTATTGAGATAATCGAGAGCATTATTGGTGGGATAACATGATTATGTAGACGAATGATTATACATCAAAGTGCCTGGTTTGCCTGAATGTGAAGTTTGAGAGGGCAAAGTCTAAAGGGATATGCATCCATTACACATAATAGCATAGAAATGGGTGAACATCATCATTGAAATTGTCACTAGACTTCTAAAGACATCCAGAGGAAATAACGCAATCTGGGTTGTTGTGGATCATTTTACAAAAATTGCACACTTCATTGTTATTCGAGAGGATTTCCCATTAAATAAACTTCCACAAATAAATATCAGAGATGTGGTAAGGCTGCATGGAGTACCAATATCTATTATATCCAATAAAGATCAATGATTCACCTCTATGTTATAGTAGATATTCCAACACACTCTGAATACCTAGCTAAAACTCAGTATGCCTTATCATCCTCAAACTGATGGCCAATCTGTTCAGAATATTTAAACACATGAGAACATGTTGAGATCATGCTCAATGGACATGAAAAAAGGATGGGATTGACATATTCCTCTATTTTGGTTCTCTTACAATAGCAGTTTCCACTCAAGCATCCAATTGGGTCCTTATAAATCCCATTATGGGATGTGGTGGAAAACATCGACATGTTGGGATGGTGTTGGAGAGCTTAAACTCCTAGGTCCAGAAATGGTAGATGAAATGGTGGAAAAGGATAAGACAATCAATCGGCATGTTAAAGCTGCTCATTGTCGAGAAAATATCTATGATAATAATTGATGATGAGTACTAGAGTATGATGTTAGAGACATGGTATTCCTCTTCAAATCACTGTCGAAGAGAGTTATGATATTTAGGATGAAGGAAAATCTTAGTCAAAAGTATATCGACCATTTTTATCTTTGAACGTATTTTAATAGTGGCATATCAACTAGGACACCCACTGAACCTATCTCTTATACATGTTCTATTCCATGTATCACTATTGATGAATTACAATCCCGGCACATTGCATATACTCAATCAAGAGGTGTTACCATAGGAGAATGGCCTCCATAGGATGAAAAGTCAGTCAAGATCATAGATCATAGGGAAATAGTTCTATGAAATAAGATAAAGTCATGTTTCAAGGTATTGTAATGAAACAACTAGATTGAAGAAGAAATAAGGGAATCATTGGAAGTGATAAAATAGAGTTACCCTTATATGTTTTAGTGTGTGAAAATGAAATTTTTATGGTGATATTTCTTATAGTTGGAAGATTATAATGACCTATAATTTTACTAATGAAATTTCCTCTTAATCTAATTAAACATATTATTATGATACATGGATATAAAATACACATGAAAATCCTTAGTTTCATGTTTTTGGATTTTAAAATATAGGTAAAAATTGTTACCATTGCTAATATTACTCTTGAATAGTGATCCCATGCATAGTATAAATATAGATATTTAACAAATCCAATAAACCCAGAAAAAGGAAGCGATGTCCTCATCCAGTTGAATTGAAATATATGAAGACCATTTCCTAGAGCTATTAAAGGATTTAGCATCACATGGTGCCTCTCTTGACCAAGAACAAGTTGAGCTTCAATATGCTCAACATTAATTAAACTACATACAAGAGAAGTTGAATATAATAGAGGTTACCACCCAAGCGATGTTATTGGAGCCTCCCCATGAGTCTGTCACAATCGAACAGGTTACCCTTGCGTCTAATTTGGGTGTTAAAGGGGGTTTTGTAATATGACCCCTTTTCTATGATTAATTGAATTATTTTTTTATAGATTAAATATTATATATTCATTAAATTATTGATATTTTGTAAATATAATTTAAATCATAAATGGTATTTTTAGTTAATATCCAATTAGAAAATATATTTTGTTGAATTAATGAATTTTTAATTATCTAATATTTTAAGTAAATATGATTACCGAATTACTTTTTATTAAATATATATTATCATATATATTTTTAATACATTAAAAAATTTATTATGGTTTGAATGATATTCTTGTCAAACCCCATAAATTTTGGATAAATATCAATTTTTTAAATAAAAATCACATATAGAGAAAATTTTATATATATAATTAAAATTATATTCAGAATCATGATGTTGAAATTTTTTAATGGTGAATGTTTCATAGTTTTATAAGAAAGACTTTTTTTAGAGAAAGAATAATTACCATTTAAATATATTATGTGTTTTATGACATCATAATGTCCCATTAGTGATTTAATAATATAATATAAAATGTGTTTTAGGAAAATATCTGATTTACCTTTATAATATTTTTATTTTATAATTATTTGATTAAATTTAGTACCCCTTAGTGAACCCTCTAAGACTTATAAAACATTGTAACTTTTTAATAATATTTCCTTGAGAGTGTGACTCAAATCCGCATAAACAAGCCTGATATTTTGATAATTTCGACCATTGACCATATAATAAAATTTTTTACACTTTCATTTTGAAAAACACCATTGGAAAACCCATGGGTTTGTTTTTCCTTTTCATTAGTCTAATGTGTGGTGTCCAAAACCTAAATAATAAAAATTTTATTCCATTTTCCTATATAAAACCTCCCAAACTCCCACTTCTCATCACTAAAAACCCATGGAGAACGTCCCTACTCCACCCTTATCTCTGAGGAATCATCCCAAGGATCCATATGGTCCCATGAATCCCCTACGAATCCTCTATTAGGCCGTTGGGATCACACTACCAAGTAATGGATTTCTTCCTTTCCCTTTTTTGTATAAATTTATTTATGTTTTAATACCCTTTTATTTTTAATTAAAAATGTTGCAGTATAATTTAAAACCTCTCATATAATGTCTTATTTGCTTTTTAATGATGATAGACCCCATTCTATCTTATTAATATCTCCCATGTACACTTGTTACAATGCCAATATTGGGTAACAAATTTCTCAGTCCTCATTTACATTAATGATATTTGTTTTATATAATGCATCTAAATTCAATTACATATTGTGGGATACTATTTTACATGTCCCCATTACATAAAATTTCAAGTATAAATGTTGATATACCTAATTCTCTCTCATCAACTAAATTTACAATCTCTATTTGATGTCATTATGCTGTCGAATAATCACTAAAATTTCATGCCAAAATACTTGTTTATGTGAATAAAATACTCATCTGTCTATCAAGTATATTCACCTTTATAAACATGTGCTTGTGGATTTTGGTATTACATCTTTGTATTCCACATCTCTTTTTATTATAATAAATTATTATTTTTAATCATTCATTTTCCATTGACACATGTGGCACAATAATGAATAAATAACAATGTTTATAAATGGTGCAACATGATAGTGCTTCAATGCATTGGGTAAATATTATTATCATGATACGTCAAGTGTACATAGGGTTTACTAATTATAATTAAAGTGCAATTAGGGTTTACTCATGACCCATGTAAAATGATCCCCATATCATGCTAATATAATCTTAAATTTTGTTTCCACATTTCCATGTTATGATTATCATGTTGCATCTTTTTTTTATGTTCATGATTCTTTTGTGCTACATTTTATGCATATTTCCTAACATGTACAATATTTATCATGTTAATACGTGCTTACACCCTTACATTGATTTATAGATCACATTTTTCTTACTCATTTCCAACGGTTATCCAATGCAATGGAATGTACGAAGGAATTTTTTCATCATGTAATAGAAGTTTTCTTTAATGATGTTATTTTCTATGTTGTTATGTAATGTTCATATTTTCCCAAGACACTAGAACTCCAGATCCTCAATGTTGTCTTATGTTAATGTTTATGTAATGAATCATGTTTATGTGTGTAATAAATTCTAGGTCTATTATAGGTAGTTCCAACACAAATACCTGGACAATAATAATTAACTAGTTAATTATAACTTAATTATAAAAAAAATTATTCTCCTTCGATTTTTAATAATGAATATGATAACCATAAATTTGATGATAATAATGAAAAAAACTTTATCTTATAATTTATAAAATTAATAATGATAATAATAATAATCCCATTGGTAATATTATCAATACCTATTGGTAAACTTTATTATTTTATTTTAACAGTCATTTTAAGGTAATTTTATTATTGTTTTAACTCCTAATTCATCCAAAATAATGGTTAGGCCACATATTAATCATTAAATAGCTTCCTGGTCTTCCGACCATGTTATTCATGAGTTCCATATGCCTTGTAACACCATAAGATTTTATAGCATGTTATCTCTTTAAAGTAATTCAATAGCCTGTACTACACATATTACGCAGTCCATGCACATCACGACATATCAAACTAGCAGTTTAAAAAGTGTTTATGAAAAATATTAACCATATTTTGAATTATATATTTATATTATTCAATTTTAACATTGATATTTTGCGTTTCTTAGATATAATATGAGGGAAAAAATCAATTTTTCAGATAAAAGAAGTATTCTTCCAAAAAATGAAGTTTTCCACCTTTGAATGGAGAAACCTTTTTAATTCAATATATGAAAATTATATATATTAAATTTAATGATAATAAATTCTTTATTAGAAGAGGGACATAAAAAAAATTGGATAAATTTTTGGTACATTTATGAGAACTTTTATATTTTGATGAATAGTTGAAATTGCCAAATTTTTATTAAATGTTTTTTTAATCAAAATAATTTACTATGTTAAATTATGCATATTAGTTGTTTTAAATAATAGTTGGATAATATTTTTTCATTTAATATTATATAGGTCATTGGATGTAATTTCAAATTCAAATCGTACATAAACACATGTCAATCTTTAGATAGTTTTTACTTCATAAAACCATAGATTCTAGTTTTGTCAATGAGAATTAATTTTAAATTAATTAATAAAAAATATACATTTTGAATTTGATAAAATTGAAATGATTTCCGAATTTGGAATATCATTATTATGTTTTGGTTATTTTTTTATTATTCAGGAAAAATTAAATTTCTGATAAATAGTAGAAAACACTACGTTGTAGAAAAAAAATACTTCATCATTTAAATAATTTTTGTAAATAATTTTTTTTAAGTCAAAATATATTCATAATACATATTTTAGTCTACTGTAATTCATTGTATTTATTTTATAATATTAATATATATATATAATTATATTGGACTTTTTTAAACTATTTTACCCACATTTTATGTTCACTTGAAAATTTGCATAAAATGCAATTTTACTACTTTTGTGAATTGAAATTCCAAAATCAGGCAGGAAAAATTGAAATAAGTAAGTTAAATTTGATTCAATGTAATGAAAATAATTATTTTGTGATTTTTAACATTTCATTTTTATTAACAACAGCTAAAAATAAATATAGCAATTAAAGAAAAAAATTGTATTATAATTACCCCAAAACATGTTATAATTTTATTGGATAAGTTTATTTTGACAAATATCAACCATCGGGTAAAAATATTATCCTTTTTGATCCACTAGTATTAGATTATGACATTTATTATATTTTATTTAAAGAAGTGTTAAAAGTGTTAAATTTATATTTTATTCACTAAACCATTTTAATATAGAGTTATACATAAGCAAAATCTGACAATAAATATACATTAGAAAGATAAATATATTTCCCACATCATGGTATTTGTTTATATATTTTATACTTTTAATATTAAAATTTATTAATGATACAATGATGATGTTGTAAATACCTTATTAATGAAATATTAAAATAATTGATATTATAAATATAAAAATAAATTTAAATTGAGACTTTGGATTCGATCCAATAATTTTATAAGTTATTATGACAAGTGGTGTTGATTAAGATATATTTTTTATTTTATTTAATTTATGATGACTATAACAAAAAACAAATACTAAATAGAGTTAAAATTGATGAAAATGAGTTTAAAAAAATTTCAATTTTATTAAATGATATAATTTTCATAAAAATATATGATTATTAAAAAAGACTTATAAAATGATATATATTTCATTAATGAAACATTTCTGTTTCTATTATAATTTCATACTATTTTTATTAACTATATAATATAAAAATACAAGAAGAAAAGGTAAAATATAAACTATTTCACTAAGAGTTAAATCTAGAAGATAAGGTTAATATGGTGAGCTAAAATTGTCTAAAACCTATTAGGTTATAGGATTTAGATCCATAATAACTTTATCCTATAAATATATTTATTGGGTTATATTATAAACCAGAAATCATTTTATAATAAATTAATTTTTCAAGCATCTCCAAAAGTGCCTCTCACCACTTTTATAAAATAGCACTTCCACTTCTTTTAATCTCACACCTCGAAAAAAATTTGGCTCGGCCAAACCCTGCTAAAAAATGTTACCAAAAACCATAATTTCATCATATAGTTCTTACATTTATCATAAATCCAACCAATGGTTCCCTTTTTTTGAAATCCAAATGAAGCTCAAAAAGAAGATGTAATTATTTCATCACCTCTTTCAAATTTCATTTCTTCTAAATCAACTTACTATTCCATTATTATTTGCATACTAAAATAAAAAAACGTGTACCTTCACCATATTTTAAGATTATTACAAATATGTAAAAAAAAATTCATTATTCAACCCATCTTATGAATGAAAGGGTCACTGTATGTGTGTACGTACAACTTACCATCTCCACGTTGTGGTAATGTTTGATATAAAAAAATATATTATTTGGATGGTTATAATAACAAGTATAAGTAATTTAAATAATTAATATAACATATTTATTATTCATTATATATTATATAACATACAAATAAATATATTTTCACTATCATCCAAATGATATTTCCGCTCATGAGTACGTACGACTTACCAACCCCACGATGCGATGAGATTCATCTTGAACGATCACCATTCAAGATTTTTTATAATAATATATATATTTATTATGTAGGAGATATATGAAATAATATTTATTCTGTAATAATATATATTTATTTAGAAAAATATATTTCGTTTAGTTAATTTCACACTATACGATAAGAAAACAGAAACAATGTTCATTCTTACGTACGTACTACCATCTCCATGAATGTTGAATCCATTTCAAATATCGTTCTATTATAAATATTTATATTATGAATATATATGATATATAAATTATTTTTTATATTTTTGATTTATATAAATCATTATATATGTGATACGATCAAGAATAACATGTTAAAAAATGTACGATATATAAAGTGATTATTACATGAAATGTTACTTTAAAATGAAAATTATTATTAAATAGGTATTATAAAGTAATAAATGAATCATATATGATATCATAAATATTAACATGGATCTGTTATAATTTAATAACATAATATGGTCATTATACATAAGGTTAAATGTAACGTAGACTAAAGGAAAGTACATGGTAAAGGTTAATTCCTCAATCATATTATTATTCAAGATTTTTTAGGTGTATGTATTTACTGGGACATATTTATCAACCAGGTCCATTTTTTAGAAATATTATTTCTAAGTGAATCATATATGTTATTATGTAAGGTACTCTTTAACTAGATCATCATTTTTAATGTTTTAAGCTTAATTTTCCTAAAACAATTTAATTAATGTATATATTTTCAAAATGATTTTAAGGTTTTATTTATATGGTATTAATTATTTTAAAATTATAAGTACTTTGAAAATATTTTACATGGTATGAGACAATTTGATTCAAAAATAACATTAAAATTACTGCCTTTAAAAATTATAAGACTTTTAAATGATTTCAAGAAAATTGTAATTTCTATCAAATATTTTTACTGATAATATTTATCTCTGTCAACATCCATTACTGTATATTATTCATGATTGAAGTTGATTTATTGTAAAAAAATCATTCATATTATATTTAATGAGTTATGATATGTTTGGCATTGTTTGTTATATTTTTTATAACCGTCATATTTATTATTAATGTATGGACAATTCATATGAATGTTTTAATATAAATGTTTATGAAATGTTTCACCCTATTAATATGAGGAATGCATTGGACTTACTATGTGACGGGTAGAGCCCTCTATACCTCCTCGATGCATAGGTGGGTCTAATGAGAAAAAATAGAGTCTTTACACAAGTCCTTGACAAAAATTTTATTTTTTTTCTTGGAATGAGGCCTTAACATTGTGGTTATGATGTCTGGCATTATTCATTTCTTCGTTATGAAATTAGTTATTACAAGCGATTATTTTTCTAGAAGAAAATCCATGTACATGTTTATATGGTAATGTTTGACTTATTTCATGAATATTATGTTGATTTGTAATTTTTAAAAGGAATTTGTTTTTATTATACACTTGGCCTTAAATATTTATAGCTTCCACAAAATATTTTACACTTACTAAGAATCTGAGCTCACAAAATTTTTGTGTTTTATTTTCCATGTATTTAAAGAAGTATTTTATGATTGATATGTAGCACTATGCTAATGGAATAATGGGGTTCTCAAATAATTATATTTTTTTTTGTATGTTAGTAATTGTAATGTAACGTTTATGTATGAAATCTATTTTCCAAGACTACTAAAATGATCGGTTCATCGGGATATGGTTCCTTTTAATCATTCTAATTTATTAAAATAATGGACCATAACTAGGATTCCTGGGGTCGGGGCATTGTAGTTTGTATCAGAGGAAGTTTAGTACAATCCATAGAAACCTAATTAAGAAACAATCTCTGATGAGAGAACAATAGCATAAGATAATCCTTGAGTGTTAGTATAGATGATCTTACCAGAAATTTAGTAATGTAGATATTTGGTGAATTTTCTAAAAAAATACATCCCTATTTAAATACGAGCAGGTATAGGCGGCTCTAACATTGATGTATCTAGGGGTAGTACCCAAAATCACCACATTGTGCTAGACTCAAATAAGAACATGTTCATGACAATAGACATTACAACACTCTTGGATAAGAAACTCTAGGGGGATATGCTTAGGATAATTGTCATTTTCATAAAAAAATTATGATGGATTTATTAGTAAATATATCAGTAAATAAACTATTCTTTTTATTATGAAATTAGATGTGTGAAAATCATAAATTAATGTAGATAATTAATCTAGTTTTTTAATTATACATTATTTATGTGATCTAACCTTGTATAATTATCCATTTAGAAATATCTCTCAGTAGATATAATGAAAACTATAGAAATACAAATGATCCAAAAAGTAAAAAGGATCAACTATTTCATGGTCTCAATCCAACATTTATAAAGGAAATAGTCTCCCATATATTCTCATCATATGAAAAAATATTATCATGTGTTCATAATATTACTAAATATTTCCCTAAGTAATATGTCTGTAAAGGTATGCTAGAGAATAAGAGGATGGTAGAGAGAATGATGGATAAAGGGATGAAGGGAATATAGGTTTTCCCATATTTTATAAATATGGAAAGAATCAACAAGGGAATTCATTGAATTGAATGAGTGTTTTCTGTAAGTGTGGATATAACTGTCACCAATCTAGTGATTTAAAATTTAATAAAATGGTTTTAAATGTACAATGCATCATCTGAAAGGAGTTCAGACTCTACATAAATCAATTTCCCAATAATCAGAGTATAAAAAAATGGTTCTATTGGATAAAAATCTAGTTATGATACGACTATAGATGAAGATGACTGACTAGTGAGCGTAGGTCATTATTAATGAGTTTTTCAATTTGAGTGTTGTATTATTGATATAAAAGTTATAATAATTGTATAGTATATAAGGATTGTACTGAATTACTATTTCACTAATGATTTGTGATTTTATGGTACCAATTAAAGTGACTTAGTTTCATGTTAATAATTTTGGAAAATATAAGGTTTGGAGAAATAAAACATTTTACATGATTTTGAAATGGAGGAAATGATTTCAGAATAAATTATGATTGATTTTGATAAATTATATTTGATATTCTTTACTGCCGTGAAACTAATTAAATGTTTGATAATTCCATCATTAATAGTATTTCAAACATTTTTGGATATATGGAATATATCCAGTATTCTATAAGGAATAAGAATGCTTGAATGTAATCGATATAATTTTATTGTAATTGAGGATGTTAACATGTTTTAATAGAATTCATGATGATTTTATTCACATGTTATTATGTGTAAAAAGGGATCTTAATTATGTGAACCTACTTTAAATTTTATTAAGGTTAGTTTGGAAAAAAGTATTTTTGATATGTCTAAACTATGGAATGAATTAAGTTGAAAATTTTATACTATCATTTAATGGTAAACCATTTCAAAATATTATTTTTGGATTGTTATATAAAGGACAACCCGGAGGTCTGGTGAGAAATCGTCATGTCCAGAAAGGCTACAACACTTGCACCCACAACCAAAGGGCGACACAGTTGATTCACCAAGCACCAGACTTTGTGATGCCCTGGTTTTTATAATGTAGTTTTTTAAAATGGTCTGAGAATTGAATTATAAATTAATTATTTTTGTAAAACTATATGGTTGGGTTTAATAGAATATTTTTTAGTTCTATTTCCTTTTGGAGAAAATGATGATTTTATGGTAGAAATTAGTTAATGGATGAAACTTTACTTGTCATGTATTTACTTCTTATTCTATTAATAAAATAATTCATAGAAATTTGGTAAAAGATCTCCAAAAAAAATTTGTTATCCTAAAATATTATGTTTTGTTCAACTAATGATATTTTAAATCATCATAGATATATGGATTTGAGTACCTCAATTTTTCATTTATTGTTTATATGTTTTTGATTAGTGAACTAAATCACTCCAAAAAAATATTTACTTTTTTCTGCAATTTATGTGACTATACATACCACCAATGTTCTCCTGTTTGAAACCCTAATTTTTTGGGGACAATTTCATTTCCCTTTCCCTCTTATTAAGACTTTTATTTTTTAACCCTATTTGAGATGTCGGTTTTCCAAAAAGTTATTTTATATTTTAATCCCTTTATTTTCAAAGAACAGTTTCAAATTATGAGTACACAATTTACTAATGTATAGGGAGAATGTAACACCCCATGATTTCATAGTGCATTATATCTTTAAATAAATTCAATGGATTGTGCTACACAAAACAACGAGTCCAGGAACATCAGTACCTATCAGACATGTTGTTTAAAAAGTGGTTATTAATAGAATTAACCAAATTTTGAATTTTATGTATATACTATATAATTTTAACATTTATCTTTTATGTTTCTTAGGGATAATATATAAACAAATACAAATGTTCAGATAAAAGATGTATTTTAAAAAAAATGCAGTTTCTCCACCTTATATTTGCGAACCATTTTTAATTCCAATATTTGACAGTTTTATATATTTAAATTAACGAATTTAAATTATTTTCTTGATGCGGGAAACAAAAATATGGTTTGGATTTATTTTTTCTACTTTTTTTATAACATTCGTATTTATATGAGTATTCAAAAATACAAAATTTTAAATAAAAAATTTATTTATAAACAATTATTTATGTTTTTATATTTTACCTATGAGTGGTTTTAATGTCTGATTTGATTATATTTTTATAATTTATTATAAAATTGGTCATTGGATGTAATATCACATTTAAATTCTACATAAACATATGGTAATATTTTGATAATTTTTATTTCTTAAGAACCCACTTTCTGCTTTTGACAACGAGAATTAATTTCAAATTAATTAATGAAACATATACTATTTGAATTTGGTAAAATTGAAATATTTTCTAAATTTTTAATATCAAAATTATCTATCAGTGGATAGTTATTATTTTTATAAATGCATTCAATTTTTGAAGAATACTAAAAAACACTCTCTTGTAGATAGAAATGGGCTTTTTCATTTAAATAATTATTTTAATAAAAAATTTATCTTAAAGTAAAAATAAACAAATAATACATATATATGTCCTATGTAATTTATTTGAGTCATTAAATAATTATATTAGACATATAAAATATTATTGAATTTTTTTACATCTTTTACCCACCTTCTAGGTATATTTGAAAGCTTGCATAAAAATTAATTTTACCGCTTCATTGATTTGAATTTCAAAAATAAAATAGGAACAGTTTTAATCATTATGTAAAATGTGATTCGATGGTATGATAATAATTTTTATTGAATGGTTACTTTTAATTTTTATTTATCACGGTTAAATGTATTTATGGAAATTAAAGTTAAAAATGATATTACAATTATACAATCAAATGTTATAATTCATTGGGATATGTTTATTTAGACCATATTCAACAAATTGAAAAAGATATATGATAATATTTTATCCACATGTATTAGATTATGACATTTATTATATTTTATTTGAAGAAGGGTTACAAGTGTTAAATTCATATTTATTAGGTAAAACATTTTTCATATAGAGTTATTAATAAGATAAATTTGAGTATAAATATTCATTAGATTGATTAAATTATTTAATACGTCATTTATTTTTATTTATAATTTGAATACATTTAATAATTAAATATATTTATGACACAATGATGATGGAGTAATTACTCTATTAATGAATGATTCAAATAATTAATTTTATAAATATAAAAATAAATGTAAATTGAATCTTTTGATGTCATCCATGAATTTTCATGGTGAATATGACATGTTTTGGTTGATTAAATGTATTTTTATCAGTTTATTTATTTAGTGATGACTTTAAAAAAAAATACTAAATAGTGTCAAAATTGAAATAAATGTGTTTTTAAAACACATACATTTTTATTAAATGATATTATTTTAAAAAAATCATAGATTCTATCAAAAGACATATATAACTATTTATATGTTATTAATGAACCAATTTATGATCTTTTGACATTTTATAGTACGTTTTTTAATAATGTAATATAAAAATGCAAGAATACAAGGTAAAAGGTAAACTATTTAACTAAGAGTTAAATCAAAAAGGTAAGGATAATATAGTGACCTACACTTGTATAAAAACTATTTGATCAAATGATTTTGAACCATCCCCACCTTATACCTGAAAATATATATTTTGAGATATTGGAAATAGAAAAATGATTTTATTATAAATTATTATTTTAAACTGTTCCTAAAGTGCCCCTCACCTCTCTTCTAAAAGAGAACTTCCCCTTCTCTTAAATTAACACTTCCAATGCCATTGGTATTGGATAAAACTTTCTCAAAAATCCTCCCAAATACCTTAACATAATCTTAGATGCCTTACCTTGATCAAAAACTGACCGGTAGAGCCATTTTGTTCAAATCAAAAGGAAGCTCCCAACGAAGAGATAATTATTTCATCACATGTTTCAATGATCTTCTCTTCTTCTTCCACTTACACATTCTTTGTTATTTCCACACTGAAATAATAACTATAGTACCATTTTAATAATTAGAGTTTATTATAAATATAGTAAAAACATATTAATTATTCTATCAATCCTATGAATGAAAATGTCACCATACGTGCGTACGTAGGGCTAACCATTTCCACGTCGTGGTGTAATTTGTTATTCAACACTACATTATTTTGATTGGTATAGTAATGAATATAATTAATTAAAATAATAAATATAAATTATTAATTATTCTTTATATATAATATAACATCCTATTAAATTTTTTTTACAATCGATCGCATGATATTGTCGCTCGTGCATACATATGGCATACCGTCTCAACGACTTGATGAGATTCATATTCAACGATCACCATTCAAGAATTTCAATAAAAATATATAAATTGATTATGTATGATATATATGAAATTATATTTCTACTAGAATAATATATATTTTTTTAGATTAATATATTTCATTTACATACTTACATACTATAAGATATGAAAATAGAATAATCGTTTATGCTTACGTATGGACTACCATCTCCAGGAATGGTGTTTCCATTCCATATATCGATCTATTATAAATATTTATATTCTAGATATTTATTATATATAAATAAAATTTCATATTCTTTATTTATATAAATAATAATATAAATGATACCATAAAAAATAACAGGTTAAAACACGTCCGATAAAGAATGTGATTATTACCCAAAATGATACTTTAAGATGAAAATTACTATGAAATAAGTAGTATAAATTAATAAATGAATCATATATGGTATCATTAATATTAATATGGTTCTTGTATAATTTAATAACATAATATGTCCATTATACAAGAGGTTAATTGTACCCTCAACTAAAGGAAAGTACATGTTATGTTTAATTTCTCAGTCTCATTATTATCTTAGTTGTTTTATGTGTAATAGTTTACTGGGGAACAATTATCATCCATGTACATGTTTAAAAAAATGGTTTTCAAAATGAACGATATATTGTTTTATGTATTTTAATATTTAAATAGATCATCATTTTAGTTATTTTAATGATTCATTTTTTTAAATGTATTTAATTAATGTCCATGTTTTCAAAATATTTTATGAATCTATTTATATGGACATGATTATATAGAAATCTTAATTCCATTCAAACATTTCAATGTTTTATATTACACTTTGATTCAAAAATAACTTTTAATTTGCTTATATAATAAATATTGAGACTTTTAAATGATTTCATGGGAAATGTGTATTTATATCAAAGAGTTTTAATAATCATTTTTAACTATTTTATTATCCTTTCCTGGATATTATTCTTGATTGAGGATGATTTATTATGTTAAAATATTCCATAATTTATAGAATGAGTTATGATATGTTGGATTCTAGATGTGCTATTTTTATACATTTCGTGGTTTATGGATAAAGTATCAACATTTCGTTTTCTAGTTTTAAAAAAAAATTATGTTATGATTCACACTTTTCATATGAGGAATGTATTGGGCATAATAATTGACGGTTGGAGCCTACTATAACTCATAAATTCATTGGTAGGTTTTATAAGAAATATTATTTTCTTGGAACATGGCCTTGAGATTTTTTTTTTGTAGTCTTGGCCAATGACTTCACTTTTTGGTTGTGAAGACTGACATTTTGCATTTCAGGGTTATGAAATTAGTTATTACATATTATTATTCATCTAGTATAATATCCATGTCCATTTTTATATAGTAATTCTTGACTTATTTCTATCATATTATGTTCGTGTTATTTGTTTAAAATGATTCTTTTCTTATTATACATCTACCTTAAAAGTTTATAACTTCCACTAACTTGTTTACAATTACATAGAATTTGATCTCACCCCTTTCTTATCTTTATTTTCCCAAGATTACATGAAGTGTTTTATGATATATATTTATGCTTATGTTATGGGAATAATTTCATTCTCAATGGATTATTTATGATGTGTTGTTTATTAGATAGGGTAATGTAATGTATATGTAAGTAATATATTTTGAAAAACAGAAAAAACGATCGGTCCATGGAGAAATGATTCCTATAATTTTAATATACTATAGAATTTAAATAAAATATAATTGTTCAGAGAATATATGTCCTCAAAAAAACTCATGCTGTTGAAAAACTAATTGTTGGAGGAAACATATGAAAACTCTGTGTCATGTGCATTCTAAGCTGTATAATATATTTAATTTTATTAATAGTTAATTTATGATAAATTATAAGGATATTATGTTCCCTTAATTTATTGGTTTTTCATGGTATAAATGTTATAGAATAAAATATTCATACATTAGATTTTCAAGGCTTTAAATTCTCCCCACCACAATTAAATAGTATCCTTGCAATTAAAGCAAGATCATGGTTATATGTATTTGAATAATTCCTATGATATAAAACCCAACTCATAAGATGGTATCATTAAACATCTTCCCTGAAAGAGATAATTGGAACTACAAAAGGTGGCTTGGACTAACTTATGACTAGGTATGTAAGTAGGATAACAGTGGTGGAATGTAAGGACTCCCATGTAGAGTAAAAATAATAATATTTATAAGGATATATTGAGTTCATCAATCAAAAAAAAAGTGAATATATAATGGATTGTATAGTTACTCAATCCTACATATCATTAATGATTTAAAAAATATCGATTTAACATAAAATATGTTATTAGGAAAAAAATTTATTTCTAAGTCATTATTTATAATAAGTAGTAATACTTCTACAGACAACGTATATTTACAAATACACATACTTTATATTTTTATTCAAAATAATTTGACATGATTGTTGTTCTTAGAGAAATTTACAATTCATCCTAAATACAAATTTTATTCACTAATAATTAAAATAAATTTAAAAAACTATTTTATGCCCATAAAAGTGAAACAATTGTAACTATTTTTCAAAAACTATTCGATAATGAAAATATGGTCAATACACTAATCTATAACCATACATGAAACAATACTAGTTCATGATTAATATTTATTCATGAAACTGATCAACTATTAAACAATGTCATTTTAACTAGGACATTGAGTTTGTCAATGGTTGTCCTAAAAAATTTATCATCCTTCGATCACGTGTTCAAGTCCCGGTGCCTTCGATGAGTTGTTGTTTGGAAAAGAAGATATAATTTTGAAAATCCATGTTATGATAACATATAAAATTACTATGATAGACATCCTTGAATATTTGGTGAATCAATGAATATCCATTTAAGAACTATTTATAATAAAAACTCAAAACATAAATACTTCATCTCTTTCATTTACAAGTAGGTCCTTCCATGTTATAAGTTTAATCATAGGTCATTTATTTTCATTGTATATTAAAATAACTTATAATGGTTTATAACAAAAATTTTAATTATCCCATAACATTTCCATTGGTGTATCAAAACAAGTTCATAGTAAGGCCCATTTTCATCTACCAAGTCAAATAATGTAAGGCCTGACACACCTTATTGGATTTATTTCTCATAGGTACAACTATTCTAGAACCACTTCCTCTTGTAATATCCAAGCATGGTTGTATTTTTCAAAAAAACTAGATAACCTCCCTTTAACTAAAATATTTGGATGTTTTTATATATAATTATCCTAAAATTATACAATAGTGATATGTTCTATTATATATGTTTTCCTAAATCTAGTTCCCATGGTTGTTACTAATAATTATCTCATAAAAACACTACTGGTAAAAATCCATAAATAGTTTAGCCGAAGTCTGTTATCAAATAAATGCTCCTGATTAAATAAAATTAAATCCACAATGACTGATAGATTATTAGTCTTGATAAAATACATACATACATTAATTTTTATTTAAAAATAATACAAGAATTACGACATAATTAATTTTTTAATGAATAATATCGAGGATAATATAATCTATCTAGAACATCCCATCATATCCTTTATAGAATGATTCTTATATTTCAGGAGAAAGGATACGTAATAATGTTTACCTCAAATTTACAATAATGTGAAATTATTGATGAAGAAGTAAAAAATAAATAATACTAGACAATTGGGAATTTTAAATGATAAAACATTCCATTCAAATAACTAGATTGGGTAAAATAAATATGGAACTATTAAAAAATTAAACAAATTCTATTTAATTAATGAACTCCAAATGAAAAATATAGATTGATATAACCACTCAAATTCTCATGGATGAATAATAACTGAATATAAATAGGGAAAATTATTAAGTATTGGATGACATGTTTCCTAGGTAGGTGGCTCCTTTACACTCTATGACTTTCACAAGATGGATATATATATTTTTGGTAAAAACCATATAATGAAGCTTGCAAAATGACTAACCCCGTAATAATATCAATGAATATTGGCGCTATAGATAACTTTCTCCTCCCATGTCATACCAGTCCAAAATATTCACCATATATCAAATAATTAACTTTACAATGCACCTTATCAAATATCCATATAAAGTAAGATATATATATTTATCAAAATTTACACAAATAATCAATAAATAGACAACCTAAACAGCATATTGAATTTATATATAGTTTATTCGTTGATAATATCTATGAAAAATGATATGGTAAATTAGGATAAATTAAATGTTTAATGATCATATGAATTAGAACACTTCAAGTTGACTAAAAGAAATAAAGGATGTAAATTTGAATACCATCCTTGTATAAATCAATCATAAACCCATTAGTGTAATATTATGGATTGTATCAATACAAGATCACATATAGAGAAAAATGAAAGGTTGTTGACATTGAGTAATAAAAATATTATAAAATGGACTTTAAAAATCACTCGTAATGAAAATATACATTTTGTGGAATACATTTTGAAATTTATTTTTCTTTTAAAATTGTTTATAAAAAACAACTTCATTGAGAATTAAACATTTAAAATGAAATTGATTCCTTGAAGGAATAAATTTTGGTAAATTTGTTCATGTTGTACAATGAAACAAAAAACATTCATTTTTCCCTATAAATGGTTAAAAATGGGACTGTCATAATGCGACGAGAATATTCTAGAAGGAGATTTGTAAATGACGTAATAGGGTAAAAAAGTATTTACCAAATTATTTTAAAAATCATTTTTGAATAATTTTTATTAAAAAATGTTTTCTAGTGTAAAATTTGTTATTCGGCTAATGTGATAAATAATGTTAGGTTTTCTTAAAAACATTTTCTACAACACATTTTTCACTAAAGATTGATAAAATGTTAATAATACTTGAAACTATTTATTAATATATGTGGGATATAAAAATTAATAGTTTTGTCAAATATTTGGCATATAATCTCCTTGAACAGAAATGAATGTTAATAAAAATTATTCTTGAGTTAAATATTAATAAAAAATTCCATACTGTCCAATTCCTCTTTAAAACATTTGAAATCACAATTCATAGATTTATGGGTTTGTGGCCTTTATATTTCAATTTATTGTTTAATTTTTTTTTATTTATGACCTCAATCACACACATTAAATATTTAAATTTTCCTCAAATTATGGGTCTATAATTTCCACTATTTTTCTTCTACTTTAAACCCTAATTTGGTGGGAAATTTTTCATTTTCCTTTCCCTCTTATTGATACTATATTTTATTAATCATTTTTCGGATGTGGCTTTTCCACAAAGGTATTTTTTATTTTCAATCATATATTTTTAAAGAATAATTTAAATTTTTGAGGACCCAAATTATCGATGGATGGGTAGAATGGAACACACCAATATTTCATAGTACGTTATCTCTTTAATTTAATTCAATAGATTGCACTACACAGAACACCGAGTCCATGTCCATCACTACCTATAAATCCATTGGTTTAAAAAAAGTTATGAATATTATTAACCACATTTCCAATTTTATTTATCCTATATAATTTCAAAATTCATATTTTTTTGTTTCATATACATAATATAAGGAAAAATTCAATATTTAGGATAAAAGAAGTATTTTTTAAAAAAAGAATTTTTTCTGACTTATAATTGCGAACCCTTTTTAAAACCTATCTTTGGAAGTTTTATATATTAACATAAATGAAATAAAATTTTTATAAAATAGGTTCATATAAATAATATTTGGATAGACTTTGTGTAATTTTATGATAACTTTCATACATTGATGAATAGTGAAAATTACTTATTTTTAATTAAAAACAAATTTTTTAATCATAATAATTTATAGTGTTATATTGTACATTGTATTGGTTTTAATGTATCATCTGATTATATTTTTATCATTTAATATAATATAGGTAATTGGATGTAATTTCACATTTAAATTTTACATAAACACCTGTCAATCGTTTGATATTTTTTACTTCTTAAAAACCAATTTTCTTGTTTTGAAAATGGGAATTAATTTTATATTAATTAATTCAACTTCTAAATTTTAAAAGTTGGTAAAATTGAAATAATTTCTAAATTTTTAATTTCAAAAATATATGTGGAAGAATATTTAGTATTTTTCTGAAAACATTCAATTTTTGATAATTAGTGAAAAACATTGCATTGTATATAATAACTGATTTTTTTCATTTAAATAATTATTTTAATTAAAATTTTATGTTAAGGTCAAAATAGATACATAATAAATATATTAGTCCAATGTAATTAATTGGAGTTATTTTATAATAAGATCAACCATATAAAATTTGTTGAACTTTTTTAACATCTTTTACCCAACTTTTTGGAATATTTACAAATTTCCATAAAACTTAATTTTAGGGATTTTTTGAATTGAATTTTAAAAATCAAGAAAACATGGATTTCATTAGTCTGTAAAATGTGATTCAATAGGAGTAATATAATTTTTTTTGGAATTGTATCTTTTTGTTTTTATTCATCACGGTTAAATATAAATAACGTAATTAATGATAAAAATGATATTATAATTATCCCAACACATGTTATAAATATTTTGTATAATTTTAATTCAAACAAAATCAACCATATGAAAAAATACGATCCTTTTCTTATCCACTTTTAATAGATTAAAATATTTATTTTATTTTATTTAAAGAATTGTTAAAAGTGTTAAATAAAATTTCTATTGAGTAAAATATTTCTAATATTGTGTTACTCATTATAAAAATTTGACTATAAATATTCATTATAATGATAAATAGATTTAATAAATCATCTTATTTTATTTAAATTTTTTATACATTTAATAATTTAATTTATTTATAACACAATGATGATGGAATAATTAACCTATTAATGAAATATTAACATAATATATTTTATAAATATAAAAATAAATGTAATTTGAGACTTCTGATGTCATATATGAATCTTATAGGTGAATATGACATGTTAGGATTTATTAAATGTATTTTTTTCAATTTAATTTTTTTTTTGACTTTTAAGAAATACTATATATTGTAAATATTAAAAAAATGAGTTTTTAAACAAATACTATTTTATTTAATGATATAATATTTCTAAAAATATAATATTAGACAAAAGAAATTATATAATTATTTATATGTCATTAATGAATAACGTTAATTTCTCTAGTCATTTTATTTTATGTTATTTAACCATATAATATAAAAATACAAGAACAGTTGTTAAAAGTTAAACTATTTAACAAAGAGAAAAATCTAAAAGATAAGGTTAATATGGTGACCTAAACTTGTCTAAAAAATATTTTGTGAGAATTTATTGACTCATCCCCAACTTTTACTAGAAAACATATGTTTGAATCTATTAGAAACCAAAAAATGATTTTATTATAAATTAATATTTCAATAATTCCTAAAGTGCCCCCCACCCCTCCTCTAAAAGGGAACTTCCCCTTTTCTTAAATTAACTCTTCCAAAGACATTTGGTTTAGAAAAACCATGATTAAATATCTTCCAAAATACCATAGCTTCATCCTATTGGCCTTACATGGATCATAAATCTGACCTATGTATCCCTTTTGTTCAAATCAAAAGGAAGCACACAACGAAGATGTAATTATTTCATCACCTCTTTCAAAGTTTTTTTTCTTCTTCCACTTTATATTTCATTGTTATTTACATACTGAATTCATAACACCAAATCCTTTATAATAATGATAGTTTATTATAAATATGTTAAAAACCTATTCATTATTTTATCCATCTTATTAGTGAAAAAATCATCATATGTGCGTATATGCGGCTTACCATCTCCTCGTCGTGGTGTTGTTTGTCAATCAATAATAAATTGTTTGAATGGGTATAATAATGCGTATAATTAATTTAAATAATTATTATAAAATTTGAATTATTCTCTATATATAATATAACATCTAATGAACCACTATGTCACCAACGATATAATGATATTGTCGGCCTTGCGTACGTACGACATACCCTCTACACGACGCGATCAAGATTCTTCTTTAATGATCAACATTAATGAATTTTTATAAAAATATATTTATTGATTAAGTTTTAGATATATGAAATAATATTTCTACTGGAATAATATATATTTATGTAGATAAATATATAAGTTTTACTTACGTACATACTATAAGATATGAAAACAGTAACAACGTTCATGCGTACTTACGGACTACTCTATCCATGAACTTTGTTTCCATTTTAGATATCTATATATTATAAATATTTATATTCTCAATATATAAGATATATAAATTATATTTTATATTCTTAATTAATTTAAATGATGAATTAAGTGAAACAATATAAAAATAACAAGTTAAAACACGTACGATAAAGAAAACGATTATTACCTGAATTGTTACTTTAACATGGAAATTATCATTAAAAAAGTAAAATAAACTAATAAATGAATAAAATAATAAATTATAAATATTAATAATGTTCTTGTATAATTTAATAACATAATATAGTAATTATAAAAGTGGTTAATTGTACCATATATTAAAGGAAAGTACACAGTAATTTTAATTTCTCAATATCATTATTATATGAGATTGTTTATGGGTAAGAATTTACTGGGAAATATTTATCATTCACGTCCATGTTTCATTAAAATGAGTCTAAAGGGAGTATTATATGTTTTTATGTAAGTACTCATAAAATAGATTTTCATTTCAAATATTATAAAGATTTATTTTTCTAAATCTATTTAAATAATGTCTTTGTTTTCAAAATGATTTTAAGGATTTATTAACAAGTACATGATTGTAATAAAATTTTAATTTCATTAAAATGATTCAAATTTTTATGGTACACATAGATATATAAATCACTATTAAATGAATTCTTTAATAAAATTTGATAATATTAAATTATTTCATGAAAAATGTGTATTTCTATCAAGGAGTTTTAATGGTCCTTTTTAAGTATTTCAACATGATTTACTAGATATTATTGTTTTTTTAGGTTTATTTAATATATAACAATCTAAAATAAATTACTAAATGATTTATGATATGTTTGACAGTGGATGAGCTATTTTTAATCCCATCATGGATTATGGTTAAATTATGAAATTTCCACTCCTAGTATTAATATGAATGATTATGATTTGATTCACCCTTTTTATATGAGGAATTCATTGGACATATTCCTTAATGGATGGATCCCACTATAGATCCTCAATGCCTCAGTAGGTCATATGATTCAAATTAGTTTCATGGAAAAAAGGCCTTGACCATTTTTTTAGACTAGCACGAGGCCTTGACTATGTGGTAATGATGTATGACATTATAGATTTCCTGGTTATGAAATTAGTTAGGAAATTTGATTATTTGACGAGTAGAATATCCATGTGCATGTTTATATGTTAGTTTTTTACCTAATTCTAGAATATTATTTTCATGTTTTATGTTTAAAAGGTCGGTGTTTTTGTTATACATCTTTCTATAAAAGTTAATATCTTCTGATAAATTATTTACCCTTACTAAGCATCTAAGATCTACCATTTCTTATGTTTTATTTTCTCATGATTCCATGGAGTTTATTCTGAATGATATGATTGGTTATATAAATGGAATAATGGCATTATCAATGGATTATTAGTATGTGTTGTTTGTTAGAAATTGTAATGTAATGTTTATGTATGTAATATATATTAAAATATTGGTAATGTGATCGGTGATTCAGGACATGATTCATTATAATCATGAAAATGTATTAAATTAATGCTCCATATCTGTGATTTTGGGGTCGAGGAATTTCATTCATCCAATCCCTAAATGGGCATTTTTCTCAATAAAATAGTAAAATTTACTCAGGGAATCACATGAACCCTAACCCGAGTAGAAACCAAGGAAAAATAAAAACCAATGTATGACATGAAATTATTACCTTAATATCATATGTAATTATTGAATTTCACATTTATTTAGTTAAACTACCCTTTATACATTCCATGTATAGTACGATAGAGTCAAATCACTTTGAGGGTGTAGTAGTCCACACTTCCACAAACATTGTTATCAAAATTACGAAAGTATAATGTATTAGGTTATCTGTTATAAAATAATTATATAAGAATAAAAACATAATAAATATCATAAAAATAATATATCATGATAGTTTCTATATTAATTTCCACCGTTATAGGTAGTAAAGGAAAAATGAAAAATCATTATTTTTTGATGTGGTATTTCATTATACTCGTAAATTGTATGTTCGTTACCCATTATATGGATGTGTGTATATTTTTATGAAAAAATATTTTAATAAAAAATAATTAAATATTTTTAAATATTATTATAACTTTTTTAAATAAGATGATATTAGTGGGTGTAGAATGGAAATAAAACTAATGGGAATAAGGAAGTATGTTACATCTTATTCAGGTAACACCATTTTGTTTTAACTAATGGGCATCATTGGATTTCATTATTCCTAATGTGTGGCATCTAAAATGAGCTGAAGGATGTTGAATAGATACAATAGAAAATATTGTTCTAGAAAATTATTCATGATACGGGTGAGGATGTGCAAGGACGTGAGGCCTTCTTGTATGGAATATCATTGAATCCCTTAAATATTTGTGGAAATTGATTTCGACAAACATTTTTCCCATTTAAGGTGGATCCAATAAAGTACCAAACACTAGAAAATGTATTATTGGGTCTATATAAGACTATACAGTGGATTTTGGACATGTTTCTAGGGGAAATGGACCCTTCTGATTAAGGTTTAGCCCTTTATTATTTTTTATTTTACCATAATGGTTGTAAATAATTTTAATTACATTATATAATTTTTTTTGGAAGAAACCTACATTGCCCATATTATATATTATAAATTTTATGATTTAAAAATATTAAATCTAGTTTTCAAAATAAAAATCATTAATTTGTCATAATTTAATTTAAATTTAATATCATATATTGGAAGACAAGCATGTTTTTAAGGTAAAATCATCCAAATGATTATTATGATTTTACAACAAATTTAAAATTGAGATTGATTAAAAATACCTAAAATAAATAATTGATAATATTTTTGTAATTTAAAATTTAAAAAATATCATTTATGATTTAACTTTATAAATAAATTAGATGAAAAAATAGTTTTGAATTTAATTTATATAATTTT
This sequence comes from Viscum album, assembly GCA_963277665.1. NCBI lineage: Eukaryota > Viridiplantae > Streptophyta > Magnoliopsida > Santalales > Viscaceae > Viscum > Viscum album. Next base: position 223,713,166 of record OY728143.1, read on the forward strand.
CACTAGTAATTATGAAATTGAACATCGCAGGAAAATAAAAAAAATCACCGTATCCTATTTTTATTATATTCAATAGATTATTATTATTATGACGTATTAAATATTTAATGTGGTAAAAAATTCTATTTCAAATTAGTTCTGCATTAAATGGTTATAAAAGTGCCTTAAAATATAGGATTCTTTGTATAAAATTATGTTTGTTCATATCATATGACTATCAAATCTATTGGATGATTATCGAAAATATTTTATCAGATATATAATATATATATTAAATTAATATCCTTCAATAATTTTAATCAATTTAATATATTATATTAATGAACTTTTGGAGAATAAAAATAGATCTTGACCAATGAATTCACATAATATTCAATTTGTTCATGTATTCATATCTAATTAATTTCTGATCCATTAATTCTGTTTTATTTTTTGTAAAACTAAATTGTAATAATTGATGTATTAGAATAAATAACAACTAATTTACATTCAATGTAATTTTAATAATATATTAGTTTTTGGCGAATCTATGTCCATATTGTTACACAAGCAATTGAAAAAATTCATTGTTGGATAAAACATATGATAACTCGGTGTCATGTGCATAGGAAGCTATATAATATTTTTAATTATTTAAAATATTAAATATATTATAAATTATAAAGATAATATGTTCCATTTACAGTCTTGGTGTTGTGTGTCAAACTTGTAATAGACTACAATATTCAATGTTTTTATTTTCAAGGTGTTACATTCTCCCCACCATAATTAAATTCTATCCACGCAATGAAATCCAGATCATGGTAATAAATATTTTTATATATTATGTGATTTAAATACAACATCATGAGAAGGGTTAATTGAACATCCTCTATAAAAGAGATAAATTTAAGTACAAAGGTCACATGGACTAACTTATGACACGGTCTCTAAGTTGGATAAAAATAGTAGAATGTAGAGAGACACAAATGGAGTAAAAACATAAATAATTTTATGGATATATTGATGTAATCAATCACAAAACAGTTAATGTTCAATGGATTGTATAGTTCCTCAAATATACAAATCTGTGGTTATTTTGAAGATATCAATTTCACATAAAATTTTTATTTGAAAACATTTTATTTCTAAGTCATTATTCATAATGAGTAGTAATTTTTCTATAGAAAATGTATATCTGGAAATACCCATACATTATATTTTTATTAAAATATAATTTCATAAATTGGTTGTTCTTAGATCAATTTCTAATATATACTAAATATAATTTTAATTCCTTATGATCTAAAATAAATTTCAGAAAATATTTTATGCCAATAAAATTGAAAAAATTCCAAATATATGTCTAAAACTATTTTCCAATGAAATATGGTAAATACATTAACCTATAACCCTTTATGAAACACTTCTAGTTCATGATTAATATTTTATCATCAAATTCATCAACTAAGAAACAATGACATATTAACCTAGACATTGTGCATGTGAATGGTTGCCATTAAAACCCTATCATCCTTTGATAATGTTTTCAAGTCCTTGAGAATTCAATCGGTTGTTATCTTCCAAACAAGATACCCTTTTCTAAATACATTTTATGATATCTTCTAATATAATTATGATAGACAACTTTGAATATTTCTTTAGTCACTAAATATCCTTTTAACAAATTTTTAAATTACAAACTAAATACATATTTACTTTATCTGTTTCATTTTAAAATAGGCCCTTCAATGGTATATGTTTAATCATAGGTGAATCATATTCATTGTCTATTCAAATACATCATAATATTTTGTAATAAAAATGTTAATTATCCTATGAATGTACCATTGGAGTGTCAAACAACGTTCACAGTAAGGCCCATTGTCATCTACCAAGTCAAATACTGTCAGGGCCAAAACACTTTATTGGATTTATTACTATTGGGTACATATATTCTATAACCACTTCCACATGAATTATCAAAACATGAATGTAATTCTCGAAATACTACATAACCAATCTCTAAATATAATATTTATATGTTCTTATATTCTTGCCCTAATATTATACAATAAGGATTTTTTCAATAATATATGTTTTCCAAAATCTAGTTCCCATGGTTGCTTCTAAACATCATCTCAAAAAAACACTAGTGATGAAAACCAAGAAATCATTGAGCCTATGTCTATTATCAATTAAATGAGCATAATAATAATAATTTAAATTTCCAAGGACTGGGTTTTTATTATTCTTGGTAAACTAGATATATACATTAGTCTTGTATTACAAATTAATACAATAATTATGGAATAATTTGTTTTCTAATTAATAATATCGATGATAATGTCATCTATCTAGAACATTCTATCATATACTTCATATAATGATTCTTATATTTTTTGGTAAATGAAACATAATAATAGTGATATCAAATTTACAATAATGGTAAAGTATTGAAAAAGAACTAATAAATCAATAATAATATACAAATAGGAACAGCAAATGATAAAACATTCTATTCAAAAATTTTGATATGGAAAAAAATATGGAATGAACAAATAATTAAACACATGCCATTTAATTAATAAACTGTAAAGGAAATGTATTTATAGATAGGTTGTAATAAATTCTCCTTGACTAATAATAACTGAACGTAAATGGGAAAAATTATTGAATATTGGATGTCATGTTTCCTAGGTACATGGATCCTTTATAGTCTAGAACATTCACAAGATGGTTTTATATATTTTTGATAAAAAAACATAAAAGAAACTATAAAAATGACTCTTACCATAATAATATCGATGAATCTAGGGGATATATCTGACCTTCTCACCCCATGTCATACCAGTTTGAAACATTAATCATATATCAAATAATTGATTTAACAGTACTCATTATCAAATATCCATATGGAGTAAGATTTATATATTTATAAATATATATAAAAATAATAAAACAACAGTAAATGTAAACACCATATAAATATTATATATTGTTTTTTTCATTGATCATATCTATGAAATATTGTATGGTAAATTAGGTTAAATTCAATGATTTCAGGTCATAAGTAATAAAACATTTCAAGGTGAATTAATTAATTAACGATAGGAATTGGATAACTATCCTTATATAATAAAATTATAAACCATCCAATGTATTATTAATGATTGTATCAATACAAAACCACATGTAGAGTAAAATTAATGGTTGTTGACATTGAGAAATAAAATTATTATAAAAATGTATTCTAAAAACATTGTTAATGAAAATATAATTCTGTTGGGAAATAAATTTTGAAATACATTTTCCATTATGAAAATTGATAAAATACATATTAATTGAGAATTAAAACTTTAAATATGAAATTGATTCCATTAAATAATTATAGTTGGTAAAATTTTACATGTTGTAAAAGACAAAAAATAACATTCTTTTTTCACTATAAATAGTTGAAATTTGGGAAGTTCATAAAGAAACAAGAATATTATACTGAAAAAATTTGTAAAAGACATAATAGGGTAAACATTTTTTTACCAAATAATTTAAAAATCATCTATGATTACTTTTTAATAAAACATTTTTTATGATAAAATTTGTTATTTGGGTAATGAGATAAATTATGTACTATTTTCTAAAAAATATTTTCAAAAAAACCAAGTGCACGGAAGTGTAAATAATTGTACTAATACTTGAAAAATTTCATTATTTTACAGGGAATATAAAAATTAATTGTTATTTCAAATAATTCTCATATAATATATTTGAATGTAAATGAATGATCAAAAATATATTCTTGAGTAAAATAATAATAAAAAACACCAAACTGTTTCATACCACATTGAAGCATTTTAAATAATTATTGAAATGATGTAATAAAATTAAATGAAATTAATATTATCTTGAGAGTAGGATGATTCATGATATATCACATAAAATTTTAGTATATACACCATAAAAAAGAAACTATGTGAATAACAAAAAAATTCTAGATGGAAAGTAAATTTAGACGAAATCGGTGACGTTGTTTTTCATTCAGGTGAACATCATTTAATAAGTAGTTTAATATATATATGTTAATTATGTACATAATGTTGGACCTTTTTCTTGTTTATCCGTAATTTTATTTCACTTATTACTATGTTTTATACAAGTACTTAAACAATTATGTATATGTCTGTTCTTTTGATGAAATTCATTTTATGTGTCGGGAACTACTTTTCTAGGGCAACTAGGGAAAAAGATAACATATTATTACGTCTAATGATTAATTATACTTTGAAAAATTTCTATTTTTGTACATCAATTATACATTTAAAAAAATTATAAAATAACATTTTGAAAAATTAATCAACGTAACAATAATGGTGAAAGTGGGTCGTATGTACATGTGAGTAACGTTCCTATTATTCAATGATCATTGTGGAAGGAATGTACATAACCCCATATAATTCCATAATTACCTATATATAATTAATAACCAGTTTTTTTATAATATATTTATATATATATAATTATTATTACTTAAATGAAATAAAATTGTATAGGGGAGGTGGTAGCCCACATGTCCACGAACAAAGTTATATGTTTCCTATAGTGTGAAAGGGTAACTAATAAAATATTATATTAATTTTCAATAATGTTATTTTTTCTAGTAATATCAAATATATTTCATTTAATTCACATTTTCTGTTAAAACAACCCTTTATATATTTCATGTGTTCTGTGAACAAGTCACACCCCTTTGAGGGGGCGACTGTCTGCACATCCCAAAATGATTTTTACATATTTACACAAAATTGATTGTATAAGGTTACTTGTTATAAAGCAATTAAGGAATAAAAAATAAAAAATAAATTTCATATATATATATATATCATATATTGACACATTTACATCATAATTTCCTCCATGATTGGTGGTAATGTAAAATAACAAATCATCATTTTGTGAGGCGGTAGATCGATGTACACATAAAAAATATGTTCATTTCCCATTAGATGGAAGTGTGTGTATGTGTAGGTAAAAATATTTGAATAATAAAATAATTGGATTTTTTGGATATTTTTTATTTTAAAATCATTATATAATATAATTTAATTGGAGGATAATGGAAATATAACTATAGATTTGAAGGAATGATATTACCTCTTATTCGGGTTAATTCTTTTGGATTGCACCAAATGGTGTCCCTGGATTTATTTTGGGCAATGGTATAGATTATAGGATCATGGGAGGGATGTAAAGGATATATTTGTGCATAGATTTTTTGTTACAATGTTTCCTTAGAGGTTTAATGGAGTTGGAGGATAGGAGGACTTTTTATAGTGGGGGAGGACTATAACTCCAAATTTTTGGAATTGGCATTCAAACCGTGTTTTTTCCATTAAAACTAGATTCAATAATAGAAAACATAGATCCAAGTTTCTTTGGGAAAAATATTTATCATAAAATATCTATTCTACATGTTTTTAGGTCATTTGGGCACTAAAGAGTTAGGTTTAGTCAAATATTATGATTAATTTTATCTCAAACATTGTAATTAATTTTAATTTCATTCACTTATCGTTTTGGTCAAAAACTAAGCTGAACATATTAGAAATTATAAATAATTATGATCCATATTTGGAATCTATTTTTCCAAATTCCAATCACATTATTGGAATATATTAATTTAAATTTAATCTCCTCTATGGGACAACAATGTGGGATTTTAATATAAAATCATCTAAATGATTCTTGTGTTTTAACAATTAATTTGAAATTAGAATTTATTCTAATTACATTGATTGGATTAATTGATTAAATATTTATCTAATTAAACTTCTAAATAAATTTCAAAATTTATTTATCCTTATAAATATATTAGATAAAACGTTGTTTTGAATTTAAATTTAGTAACTTCTACTACACATTAGAAATGACATCATTACGAAAATATTCCAAAAATTATCCTATCATATTTTTTATATTTTTCATTAAATTAGGAAGGTTTTATGAAATATTAAATTTATAAGAGGTTAAAATCTTGGATTTAAATTGTTATTACCATTATTATGTGTTAAAATTCCTTAAAATAATATTGTTTATGTGCAAAATTGGGTTTGTTCTTTACTTAGGACTTTAAAATCTATTTGATGAATATCCAAAAACAATTATTGAATATATATTATAAAAATACTTTACATTAATATTGATTAATATTTTTAATAATTTAATCAATTAGAGTAAAACAAATTTTTTATCATAAACATACTTTTCTATAATGAAATTCAGTTAATATTAGATTTGATATAACATTCATTTATAATTAATTTGATAAAATATTAATTAATTTTATATATTATTAAACCATAGTTTTTAAATGATTTCTATTAATATTTCTAACTACTAATTTAATATATATATTTTATGCAATTATATTTTAATAATATATTATTTTAATGTTAATCTCAATCTTGGGGGTAATGAAAGTCATTGATAGAACACATTTCTGCGTGCAATATAATCTATCACAATTTCTAATTCATTGAAACTAATAAAATATATTTAATATATTTAATGTAGTATATATATTATAAATTAATAGGATATTATGTTCCAATAAATTCATTTTGTTTTGTGTCACACACCCTATCAAATAATATATTTATACATTAGATGTTAGTGGAATTATAGTTATATTTTATAGTTATATGATGAGTATACATAGTAATTATTATTACCATGGTTAAGGGTAAATCAGGTAATTAGTGGTATGAATAATTATAAAATGTATTATAAAATTACCCTAAAACATTTCATCATTAAATTTGATTAAAAATTTTCAAACAAAATCATCATTAGGTCAAAATTAAGAACTAAGTTGCGATGTGGAAAACATTAATCCACTTATATTAAATTATTATAAAAAATGTCAATCTATTCACATTAATGTTTATAATAATATATCATTTTCAGTATTTGGTAATAAAAATGATATATTAAACCATAAATATTATTTTAAAATAAATAATATTAATATTAATGGTGAATTTTTTTTTAATGTTTTAGTAAATAAGTTTTTACCATAAAGGATTTCACAGTAATGAAGTAGTATTTATTTTATAAATGAAATATCAAATTACTGTTATTAAAAATATTTAATGAATTATATTTGATATAATCGATTTGGTAAATAAAATTAAAATATGAATTTTATTTTTTTCATGTATTGGGATATTTTTTCGATGTTATCTTAATTTAATGATATTTTTAGACATTATTGTATTGAATAGTGTCATAATTTACATTATTGATATTTTAAAAATAAATAATATCTTTTTAAAATATATACTTTTTATAGAAATAAAAATAATTTTAAAAAAATTGATATAATGATGAAAATGACACAAATGATTCATTCATCTATCTTTTTTTATATTATAGTAATTATATTTACCCTCAACTTGTAAAAATCCATGATGTTTGGTAAAAATTAATTTGCGCAAAGAAGGTATAAAACCAAATGAAGATGACTTGAAAAATAGTAAACATATTACTACTATTTATTTGATGAATTTATTTCAACAATTTATAATACTATCTTCAAAATAAATTAGTTTCATGTTATATTTAATATAAATATAATTTAAATTATTATATTTTTTTTAAAATTTCAAAGAGTGGCCCTCACTTTTCTTTTAAAATGGAACATCTTCATAAAATTTCATCATAGTTAAAATAAAATATTGTATGGAAAATAAATTTAAAAATATATTATTTTAATCCAAACACTCATTATAAATGATATAGGATATGAATTTAATAAAAAATAATTGTATTTTGTTGTTATGAAATAGTGTATATCTAATAATGATTTATCATTTTTAATCATGTATTTGTGTTTTTATTCTTCTTCCACCAACTTCGTAACTTTTTTAAAACCTGATAAAATAATATCTCAAATATTATAAATATACATATGTGTTATTATGTTTTTTATGACTAAAAATATTCTCATTTCTATTAGAAGATACATTAATTCATCATCCTTGTTTATATAATACTAATTCCTTGAGAAAAAAATTTCAAATCGTTGTCCACAATAAACTATCAATAATAGTTATAGCTATGGAATTATTTATTATATAAGATAATCATGATATTTTTATTATTTATATAACATAATATATCATTTAAATTCTTATGGTGTCATATACAAAATAATAATAATGTTGTTCATGAATATGTGTGAATTATCACCACCATGAAGTGATGTTATTTAATATTCATCTACCCCTAACATGGATGATAAATATAACTATACTTAAATGTTTAATATGATATTAATTTCATTATTTTCATTTATTAAATAAAAAAATAACACTAACGTTCTTTACATAATGTTTTTTGAAAAATAAAAACATTACTCATGCGTATGTATATCCATCTGACTTCAAGACTGTAACATGGTTAATTTTTCATATCCATAATTATTTAATGGCATTAAATGTATATTTTAATTATAAAAACAATATTTATTTATTTAAAATTAATCTCTATATTCTGTTCTGATTTCCATATAGAAAATAGGTATCATTCAAAATTCATTTTTGACTCAAGTACCAAATAACATTATAATGAATTCCATGGACATGGATAATTAATAACTTTTATAATTTGATGGTCATTTATATAAATTTGATAATGAACTTGATAAATTTTGTCACCAAAATAAATAATTAAACTATTTTTACTCTTTAGGTATATGAATAATGTACATGACCAGTCAAACTGATGGTATTGGCCTTCATCAAATTTTCAATCATTGATTAATACAGTAATGGCCCAGAGCAGATCAGACAATTATTGGAATATGATGTTCAAAGTGTATTTGGAGATAATGGTGTTACTTTCCAAAACATTTTCAAATTATTATTTTGTAAAATTCTCAATTCGTGCCTCATGCCAATAGTGCCTCACCCTAGTTGTGTCACCCTGGCAGTAGTAACCACATTGGTGGCTTGTTGTGGTGTCTCACCCTTGATTAATCTCATTGTAGAGTGTCTCTCAAATGGTGCTTATCATGGGGTTGACTCATTGATGAAATCAGGCGGTTCATCATCGTGGTCTCTCATCTAGTGGTAAATCGTCCAATGGTGTCGTGTCTAGAAGTCAGTCATCTTATGGTCGCTCATCTAGAAGTTCCTCATATAGCGGTCAATCTTCGGATGGCACATAGATTAATGGTGTATCATGATTGGTGACTACTCAAATGGTAGTTCACATCATGGTGTATCGTCAGTTAAGAACCACATAACAATGGCTTACGAGCGGTTACTCACATAATGATGCCTCTTATACATTGTTTCCGTCATCTTATAGTTTTTTCATTATGATTTATTTATTTACATAAAATTATTTTATAAGATTATTTCAATAATTCATGAATTTTTAATTGGAATAAACACTCTATTAATTCTTCTTAATGGTCTGAGGGATTTCATTTCATCAAAATAGGTAAGCTTGACTAGATATTCCATTAATTCAAATTCAAAAATATATCTATACTTTTGAATCTATATCAATATTCCAAATAATAATAATCTTCTTCCTTGTAAATCCTTCTTTATTTTTCTTGGTAAAATACTCCTTAATCCATTATTCCTATAGGAGTCATGTAACATAATGTAGTAGTAGTTTCATGATTTGTTAGATATTTTTCTACATAATGTATTCCACTATTTTGGGGTAGCCATGATATATAGATTATCTTCATTCAAAGTATTTTTTCATTCATATTCATGAATTTTTCATCATTATGTATGATTATATGGATTATATCATTTGTGAAGATAGTTTATTTTGGATTAAAAATCTCAAATTAACAAGTTTAAAATTAATATTCTAAGAGTTATAAAATGTTTATTATATCCTAGAATTGTTATTCGAATCAATTTGATATTTTCAATATTATGGGTTATCAATGAACTAAAAATAATGGTTGTGGGAAGCCCTAGTTTTCATGTGGAGTGATTTATGGGTTGAATATTTCTTTCACATGGCTTAACACTTATATAGGAAAAACATTTAACCACTGATATTCTCTCTATTAATGGATTCCCCAATATCATACAATACATATGACAACCCAAATAATAATTAGTATAATTAATGAATGATTGATTTCATAAATATAAATTATTTTTCCGTGGTTCTTGTGGTGATGTGGTTTTCAACACAATTGTTCAAAATTGTTTTTTGATATGTTGCCATGGGATTATTATTCTTGTATTGGTTATGTGTTGGGGGTTTTTTTGGTTGGAATATTAGATTGGGAAGGATATCATCGAAGATGGATAGTAGTGGTTGGTACTGTTATCTTGCAATTGATAACTTGTAGAAAGCTACACCCCATATCTAGATGTCGTGGTGTGACGTGAAATTAATGTGAAGTCTTTTAATTTACCAAATCCCTTTATCCCCTTGATGAATGTAACAATGATTAGTGTTGTGTGTGGTTCATAGATTACTATGTAGGTATGTAATTATTAAATAATTGTTTAACAATATTTGTATGTTCATTGGTTGGTTTAGTTAATGTAGTGTAAACAATTTAATGAACTAGTTGGTAATATATAGTGGGATTTATGGTTTGATGTGTGGTGTCGTGCATTTAGAGGTTTCTATAAAAAGTGATTTATTTATGAATACGTTTTTTCGATAACCCATTGGAGGGTCTGGAGTATTTGGTATTATTTATATATACTTCTATTTATTTTTTTTATATAAAACCCCACTAAATTTTATAACAATGCGATGAACACACCTAATGTCACAGAGGAGGGTGTATTTCCCAAAATCCCAATGGAATGATGGATGGATGGCTAACCACATTTCCCTACTCCCACATCTAGATGATGGTGGCCCATGTGTTGATGTGTAACATGTGATGAGATAAGGTTCCCCATTATTCTTCATGTTGAGTTGATGAATTATTTTCCTATGATTCATAGAGATAACATGTTATGTGTTTTACCAGGTTTGTTTGAAATGAGGTGAGATCTTGTTGGGATCCCTAGGTGTTTGCATGTGGTATGTGTTGTGTGTAACATGCGTGTTGAGGAGGGATGTGCTGTGATAACCATTTTTGTATATAGAAGAATTGTTGAGTCCTAGGTATGTGTGGGTGAGATGTGATGTTTTAGATTTAGAAGAGGTGTGAGCAACAAGACATTTTCTGTTAGGGTGTGAGAGTAACAATACTAGTGGAAAATTATTTGGAGTACCCTATTATTAATTTTTTTTGTATTATGTTACATTTCAAGAATTATTTTTATAGTGTACTGTGGGGAGGTGGGGATTGTTAGTATACCTGTATATGTGCGGTTTTGTTTTTCATTTTCCTTACAAGGGTAGAAGAATGAATCATTCACATGTGAATGAGAGACCAATTTATTCATGTTATATATAATTGTATTCTCACACTACCTGTATAATTTGTTTTTGGATTCTTGGTGAATTTTTTAGACTGATCTGAATATTTCAAGCATAGATAATAACATTTGATATGTCACTTCTTAACTTTTCTTTTGGTATTTACTTTTGAGATATTTCCTTTCTATAAAATCTATTTTACACATACATTTGGGATTTTTATGGATGTCATTATATTATATATTATATTTTCATTGTTTGGGATTCATATGTTTTCAACTTGTTTCTTTATAAAGTGAAATGCATCTATTATTTTTAGTTTTGTACACCCTTTGTGCTAGCTGCAAACTCAGGGCCGACTAAAGGTAGAACATGGTGGTTATTATCTCTCTTAAGTCACTTACATCCATGGGGGAATATTTGGAGGGAGGGTTGTGATAGATTTGAATTATAGGTTGATGGTTGTGTTATTGGATGGATTCTGGAGTTAGGAACACTGAGTATTTCATGGGTTGGTATGGGAACTGGTCCAGTTTAAATTGGTGTGTGACATAGGCCATGTAGACTGGCTAGGACATGAGATTTTTAGGACAACCAAGATATAGTGCATGAAATCTAGGTTTATTAGATGTCCAAGTGAGATATATCATATTGTAGTGTAGAGATTTATAAAATTTATATTCACTATAGTGAATTGTTTTATTTTTTGAATTGAGTAATTTTGGGATGGTAATAATGGAAAAATTGTATGAATTGAATTAAAATAATTATTAATAAATTTCATTGCTAAATAGGGTTAAGAAATCCTTATTTACTATTTAGATATTTCTATAGGCCATCATCCTCATGTGATTTAGGATGTGGAGGTTCAACAGGTTGATTTGCTTAATCACCTTAGGGTTGATCCAGTTTAGAAAGATGATAAGAGTTAGAGTACATTGAATGATTTCAAGGAATATGATTGGGGAAGGTACTGAGGAAATGTATATGATTTTGTGGGAGATGGTTTTCTAGAGGAGCAGAAGATTTTTTTCGGTCTGATATAGGACTCGATAGAATACATGGTTACTTTGTCCACTAGTAAAATGTTTGTGATCCATGTCTGTGGATGACACTCTTAATTTGAGAAAAGAAGGTTGTAGATGTTTTGTGGTGTTAGATCTTGAAGTATTTTCAGAAATAGATCATTTCATTGTCCATGAAGGCCGATAAGAGGTTAGAGATAATCTCTACTCTCATGGGATTAATATAAATTCAGGATCATGGAATAAAGATCAAGGACCATATACACATTATAACAAATATTTTTCAATTGATTATTCTCTTGCGAGACATATAAAGGATGAACTCAACCCTTATATATTCCATGAATATATGAATTTTAAATTCTAATGTATCTGGATGTTCATAAGAAAGAATCAGTGATCAAGAAGATCCACTCACCAGGAGGTCTAATGAGAGAGGGAAGCCAAATTAATTCTTCAACAGGCACATGTGTTACTATTAGATACATGGTGCCAAGACTGTTGAGGTTTTGACCTATAGGGAGACTTCCTCAGTATATTTCTTTACATAATTTGGGGGATAGTGGTATATGTTCCATTTATGTAGGATTTTTGATGATTATTTTCATCTTTGGGGTTCATGGAAATATTCTGAATTAGTGTCATGTAGTTATCGGGCTACATTTTGGTGGATTTTGATAGGGCCAATGTCATCCTCAACAACTATTTCTAAAGATACCTTTTCAGGAGAAGGGGCCTTATAAATTTTTTCCACTGAGAATAGATGGAGAACGTTATGTTCATCCCTAGGATGTATGTAATATTTAATGACAGTTACATGAGTGTGGCCTAGATGTGGTCATCAGTAGAGATGTAGAGGAGTATGGCATGCTCAGTTGTACACGGTAGAGGTAGAAGTCCTAGGGTGGAGGACATTGTCATATTTATGAACATTTATTCTACAACCATTGTTTTCCTTGATTGATTTAGGATCATCACAACCCATTGTTTCACATACTCTACCAATGCTCTAGGATAATTTATAGAAAGGAATCAGGTTCACCTACTATTTATTATTCTAATAAGATAGAGGACCAGTTTTTCGATGTTTACTAGGGGTGTAGCCTAATAATACGATGAAATCATTATATTTGGTTCCTTTTAACACTATAGGTGAAGCCATTGGATATCATCCATGAAATCAACTGGTCGTATTCTGTAAGTGTTTTTATCAATTGATTCCACATGAGTGTCATATTTTTTTTGTCGATGATTATTATTTTGATTTAATCAAATAACATAGTCTCTATGTGGGAATCTAATAGGTGGAGCCCCTTCATTCCTTATTTGAACTAAATTCTGTGAAATATGTATATGATAAAATAGAGGAGGTTTCTAAAGTAATTGGGGTGTTTCTATACATTGTCATTATGGGTGCTATGATGAAACCTCTAGGATGTTATGTTGAGTTTTGGATATACTTGAAGACCGATTCTTCATGGGTTTAGATGTATCCTTATTAGATGACACCTTCCGAGTTTTAGGATTTGTGATTTAGATCAATGATTTGATGTAAAATGAAAATTTTCGGACCACTATGTCATCATCAGGTGCTTCGTTGTTGATCTCCAAGAAGTAGTATTGTTGTTTCAGGCAATGTATAGACTATTAGAGGATTAATCAAGCGATGGTCAAAACAGGTTACCCTAATTCGAAGATAGTTTATATTTTCATCCGTCTAGGTGGGGCGAGTTTGTTTTCTATGATCGATCTATGGTCTGGATATCACCAGTAGATGTTGAAGGAGGGTCATTCTCAGAAGACTTCCAATAGATGTAGGTATGGGAACATTGATTTTGTAGTCATGTTGATCAGTATTAAGAACTTATCATATGTGTTCATGGGGATTATGAACTCCATGTTTTGTGAATTCATATATCAGTTCTTCATTGTAGCTGTCGATTATATCTAATTATACTCGAAGTAAGAGGATGACAATGTTGTGCATATTAGAACTATCTTGTAGCTTCTTAAACACCATAACATATAAGTAATGGATTACAAGTATTTGTTTTTTGACATGGGAGGTGCATTTCCTTAGGCATGTGGTGTCTCATATTGCTGTTCTAGTAGGCCCATTAACGGTTGATGAAGTTGATTCTTCTGCAGTACCTATGAACGCGGTAGAGGTGTACAATTTCCTGGGTATCACAAGCTATTATTGTATAATTGCTCTGGATATCTTTTGAGTTTAATCCACATACATAAAAATTTCTATGAAATTCTGATGTTTTTAGTGGAGCGGTCATTTCCATAATTTTTCCAATTTCATAATGTGGAAGTTGGTTTCTTCCATAATGCTCTAGTTTCCCATTGAATGAGTGATGTTTCTAGTGTTCGTTGATTATTACCATATATGTTTTGATGAATTTTGATTCAGCACCAATCATCGATATCTTATAGCTATATAATATATCATACCCATGTGCATAACTATGACACCCGTGATTTAGTATTAGAAATAGCGGTGTTCATGTTGTTTTTTAGTGGAATTACGTCATTAGGGATCAATTTTTGGTCTTCACATATCAAATGCATTTTAGGATCATATTTCTCGAATGTGACATAAACTTATGAAGTAATAGTTGGATGGAGTTTCTATAGGATTAAAATTATGAGATACCCTACACCTTATGAATGGGAAATGTGGTGGAATATGATTCGAAAAAATTTTTCACATAATGTGGTACTTAAATATCAGAATATACATGGAGAAAAATAGAGGGGTCCACATCATAACACATCAATGAAAGAGTAGATGGTGGTCATGGATATATTTTTTTGAGGATGGTGAAGTCTTCTATATTTTAGTAGGTGTAAGAGTATGAGTGGGGAAACTCATAAGCATAGGTGATGTCAAATCATGTTGTCTATAGTGATGCTGTAGAGGGATGGTCAGAGGATGATCAGAATAAAATGTGGTTTTATGTAATGTTATTTTTTCTATTGTGAATGTATGGGGTATTTCATTGTGAGTTTTGAATACCACCATTATTTGAAACTTGAGGAGTCTCCATGATGTACTATGGTTTGAGGATTTAGTTTTGGTATTATGGGATAAAATCCAATGTGGTAGAGTTTGTGGAATGTGATTGTGCTTCCAGATGTTAATGGATATAAACTGTGTTCCTCGTGATTTGTTCCTTCCTTTGGATATCCCCATGTAGAAATTGGATTAATGTTCATTGGTCTTCATCGTATAGTTACCCAGAACATAGGAAGATTATTAATTTACTTTATATATAGAGGATGAGTTGAAAAAATTGGCCCTCTTCATAGTGATCAAGGAATCATGTGAAATTGATGACATGGCCAAACTTATGTGGATGAGGTAGTGTGGTAGATTTCATCCCAGAACCCTTGATTTGTATTGTGACACATGGTTTACCTCATGAGTCTAGAGAGTATTTTTAAATTCTTTTGGAACATAGATATGCTTCATTAATGCATTCCACCAATTGAAAAATAGAAATATATAATAGACTATGCATACATTAGAAGAGTGTTCATATTGATCATTGGAAGATCATGGGTATGAAACATTGCATTGGTAGAGTGTTATTATAATAATAGATATCAATATTATTTTTCATGTCCCCATAAATGTATTTTTATTAGAAATATTTTTGTTCTCCATTGTGTTTTATGTAGGTTGCAGAGAATGTTGGTCTTGGTCCTGATATGTTTCAATGCATGATCAAAAAGTATCATCTTGTTCTTGAGAGGACATAAGTAGTGCATGACCAGTAGAAGTCATATGTCAATTAAAGTAGGTGTCCCATGTATACTGTGGATGGGGACCACCTGTTATTGATTGTTTCCCCTCGATGTGGGATGTGGAGGTTCAACATAGGGAGAAAACATTATCCACTTTTTGTTGGACTCTTTAAAGTGATAGGGAAAGTTGAGAGGGTGTTGTATTGATGGGTGTTTCCACCAATATTAACAATGATAAAAAACATATTTCATGTCTTTCAACTTCATATATCTTTATAATTACTCCAATGCCACTGACTAAGGAGGGTTAGATATCAAGGATGACATGATGATTGTGTAATGGGTAGTAGATATCTCGGATCATCAAGATAATTTGATACATTGATATACCATTTCATTACGTCTGACATTGTGGAGGCAAGGTGGAAAAGGGGAGAGTACATGGAAGAGATAATCCTATATGTTTTCCTTGTTCCAAGAGTTGTTTTATGTTTCACTTTCTAGTTTTACTTTAAATATGATTGTTGAACCTTATTTAATATGAGATAAGTTGTTTTCATTTGTTTTGGATGTGTCTGTTTTGATTTATGAGAGTGTGTTGACTTATGAAAATGGTTGAAAGAGATTTCTAATCAAGAATTATTAACTGTGATGTGATTAAACCAATGCATGATATACAGTTCTGCCAAAGTTGGATTGTATAATGAAAAGGAATATGGAATTCCATGATTTGTGTGGTCAAGAGTGGTGAATCGTTGTGATTTATAGTGTATTTTTTCTCCATTACAGTTGGAATTACAACACCAATGCAGATAATGTATTGAATTGCATAAGTAATTTGAGGTGTTCATGGATGTGAAGTTTTAACTCCATCATTCAAACATCCCATGGTGGTTAAATAATGGTTTGTTTAGTCGATATAAGTGTCTCATGTTTGGAGATATCATATATTGGTATCTGAAGTGTTGTTTTTTAGTCCCTTCCACTCTATTTTTTGTGGGTCCTGATTTCACATGGGAGAGAATACTTTATTAATCTTGAAAATAGTTTCTCACACTGGTGGTGTCACAATGATAGTGTCACCCTTTCAGTTTCATCATTGGGGTGTAACCCTAGTATGTTAACATGGTGGTAGATCACCACGATGCTGGCTTGCATGCGATATCTCAACATGGAAGTATCTCACCCTGGTGAAGGACCACATATGTTGTCATGAACGGTTGTGACTCACTGATGGTGGCATGCGATTCATCATAGTGTCTTCATATCTATCAATATATCATCTAATGGTTCTACATCTAATGATTGATCATCCAACAATCATTATTCAAGTGGTTTCTCACCAGGTTGTAGGATGTCTAACTGTGCCTCAATTAATGGAAGAACATCAGTTGTGCTTCATTGAGAAGTGAATCACCTAATTGTGGTTAACAAGTGGCTCCTCACATAATGGTGGATAACTCATGTTGCCTCATTGAGCGGTGCCTCAATTAATGGTGGCTCATGAGTGGGGACTCTTTATGTCATGCCTTATATTATGGTGCCACATGTTCAATATTTCCATCTTGTTCTAGTTTTCTCATTATAATAATTTATGGATGTAAAATTATTTTAATTCAATATGTAAAAATAAATTGTAACTGATTCAAATAATATAATTTCTATCAATATTTTTTCTACATTTTTATGTATTTTAAATTGTTCAAAACATGAATTCTTGAACATATCAATATTTAATTGAAAATAAATGAAACTTCTAAACCCATGAATCATTTTATTTCATCCAAAAAATAGAGATACCCTTCCACAAATTATTACTTATTAATTTTTATTGGTACATGATTCCATGAAACCATAATCCCATAAGATTTGTTTAAAATTATATAGTTGTTGGTTCATGATTCCCAGTAGTTTTTTCTACCACATGTGTGCCCCAGTTTTAGTGCAATGATGACATATAGTCTTATATCTTTCATTTAATATATCATTCGTCTTTCTTAAATTTAAATCATATATGATGTCAATATAGATTTTTTATTTTCCAAAGATAGTTTATTGTGGATTATTAATGAAAATTAAACATATTTCAAATCAATGTTCACGGGGATATGAAAAGTGGTCTATGTGCCTACATTAGTAAAATTTTATAGTTGAAAATTTAAATTTAATGGGTTAATAACTCACTAATAATCATGCTCGTTGGGGTTCCTTATTAGCACACTTATTGATTAATGGGTATATATTGTTTTACTTTGTATGAATTTTTATATATAAATAGTTTTAAACCACTGCTGTGCGGATAATAAATGGATTTCATGGGATTATAATGTTTATATGTTATCCTCTGGATTAATAGGTAGAATTAAACATTTAATGAATTGTTAGATATGAACATGTTTTTCTCTGGCTAATATGGGGATGTGGTTGTAGGAATAGTTGAGAACAGGGGGTTGATTACGTTAATATGTTTACCTATGCATGTGTTTCATGTTGTGGTATTTTTTTGGGATTTTTTTATTAGAATGTTATATTTGGTATGATGTATATGATTAATTATAGTAGTGATTGTATGTGTTCTTTTCTATTAATAAAATTTATAATTATTCACCATATGTCTATATGTAATGGTTTTAGGTTTCTTTAATGTGACGATTGTTAATTTACCAAAGGCATTTATCCATAGGTTGAATGTGAATGAGTTTCCTATTTTGTGTGGTGCCTAATTACCCATGTTGTGATTTAAGGAATAAATAACTCTTTAATAACATTTGTATTATTTGGGATTGTATTGTTAATGGAGTGGAAAGAGAAAATGAATTTGTTGGGAATGTGGAATTGGCTTTATGGCCTGATGAGTAGTGCCTTTCCTTTACAAGTATTAGAATAAGGTGAAAGTTTTGTATGTTGGATGTATGTCTGTGAACCCATTGGTGGGGATTCAATGTATGGTATTATTTATATATACTTTTATTTCATTATGTTTTCTAATTGAATGTTACCTAATTTAGTACTATGTGTTGAACACCCACTGAGTCATAGGGGAAGGTTCTTTTCCCAACATTCTGGTGGCAGGATGGATGGATGGCTACCCGCTCTTCCCTACCCCCTCTATTATGCGGTGATGGATCCAGTTACATTGGGAAGGATTTGATGAGATATGATGTCCCATGTGTTTTCTTTATGAGTTTAGGTATGTATTGCTGGGTGTCTTTAGGATTAGTTGTGTTTTTATTTTCTAGGTTTCATCTAGATGAGATTAGATGTGTTGTGAGGCCAAGGTTTTTGTGGGAGAGATGTGTTGTAAAGCCCAGGTGTGTGTGGGAATGATGTGTTGTGAGGCCCATGTGTGTACTGGGGGAATGTGATGTGGTAGATTCAAAAGAGATAGAATCTCTATAATTTATTCTGTGAGAGTTTAGGTGCAGATAATCTATGTGAATGATATTTGGAGAACCAGGTTATCAATGTTCATTATATTTATTTTCTTATGTTGTGTTTTATCATGAGTGTTCCTTGATGATGTTATGAGGGTTATTATACCTATTTAGTTTCAGGTTCATTCTATTATTTTTTCAAACCGGAATTAGTATGATTTTTCCACATGTGAACAAGTTACATTGGTCTTCCTATTAAGTATACTGTATGATCACTCTATGAATATAAAGTTATTTTCAGGTTTCCAAGAGAAATATGTATACTATTTTGGTCTATAATAACTCGGATCATGATTATTTCCTGGTTTCTTCTTCGAATTCATTTTATTATTTAGTTTAGAGACATTTTTATTTTTGTCGTCCTATTTTAGACATTCATGTGGGATAGTTTTTTATTTCATTATATTATGTCTTGCTGTGTCAATGTAGATGTTTCAACTTATCTCCTGATAATGTTTTATTATTAATTGAAATGCCTCTAATAATATTATATTTGTATACCCTTGGTTCTTGTTTCCAACCCATGGACTACTGTTGGTGGGAATCAGAGGTCATTATCACACTTTGATCATTACCAACCCCAGAGTGGGGTCTTTGTAATTAAGGGTCATGAAAAAATATTTTTTATATTATACACTGATATTACATTATGAAATGTATAAAATTCAACATTGATTTTTTTAATAAATATTTTTATTTTGATGTTATTTCATTTTTAAGATGTTTCTCTTTCATATGGAATCTAATACAACTGATTGCATAATAGTGATGGATTTGATGACTCAATTTTAATTTAACAAGTTTAAAATCTATTTCATTGAAATTATCATGATAATTTTCTGTCTTAAAAGATATTTTAATTATATCATTAAAAATTTATACATTATTTCTCTAGATTAGAATAAAATTCCTATAATCAACTCATTTGATTAATAATCACTTCAATGATAATATATTTGTAATGGACTCTATAACTAATTAATTATTTTAAATGATACAAATATTTATTCAACTAATAATTTCTCATTCAGGTCCATTTTCTCAACGTGGGTTTTATTAATATTTTAATGTAGACATGAATATTTTAAAATGATAAATATTAATATTTTATAAAACATTTTCAAAATTTAAATTTTTTGAGTTCTTTTTATAGTATTTTATATTAAAAAACATCTTTTATATTTATTTTATAACATATTTTTAAAAAATTAATTCTTAATTATTAATAACGTATATAGATTAAATATATTTTCCAGATTTCATGGTGCCATAGCTTTTGAGTCATCTTTTATAGGATTAAAATTTTATTTAAAAAAATGTTTTCATTTATGACTATATAAATTTCTAAAAATGGGATGTGATTTCAAAAAATTAAACATTATTTTCCTAAAGAATTTTTATTTATGAATGTTTTACATTGATTATTATGTTATATTTCTTGTGAATTTCATATATGGATCATTGGTTCCAGAAAATACATGGGCGGGTGAGCCCCTTGTAGTTATCTAATTCCTTGAGTAATGGGGTGATGTTAAACTATTAAGAATATCCTATGATGCTATTCTAATATACAAAAGTCATTCTTCAAAATGTAACTATGATGGTTAATCCCTATATAATCACGATTGTAACAAAATTTGTAACAGTGATATGAAAATGATTACATAAAATAAATCTATTATTTATTCTCTATATGGATATAAATTCATTTCATTATGAGTAATGTTTGCGCATTTTTCATGTGAAAATGATTCATTTTATTTTTTAATTGAAAATAAAATTTTCATTCAATATTTTCACTGGAATGAAATTTTTAATTATATTAATCTTAATTATTTTTCTTTTTGTGATCATTCTATGAATCAAAATGATTTTCAATGGTTGTGTAAGGTAAGGGATGAACTCGAGTTTTTAGTAATGATGAGTTTTCGTGAATGAAATAATGGTTTGTTTTATAGATTTTAATATGGTGTAAAATGTATTCTGAGTACAAGTGTCCCCTTGTATTGTATGGGATTACATTCTCATAATTCTTAAAAATTATCTAAAACTCTAAATTGAAATGATTCTCAATTGAGAATTATAGTTCAAAAATTGTAAAATATTTATAGTTTAATGCTATTTACTAAAAATGTTTTCTCCAAAATGTAAAATATACAATTACTAGATAAGATAATTTCAACATATGTATATACAAATGATTTTATTGAGGTTTATATTTCATTTCAACCCTTATCTTTTATTTTTATACCTTTATTAAAACCCTTTTCACTAAAAAAATATTAGTTAATATTCACTTTTATTCACTGTTCATTATGGAGAAAAATAATTTTGACCAAAATATTTAATATTAATTATTATATATAAAAATTTAATATCTAATTTATCAATTAAATATATAAAATTTAAAATTTAAAATTTATATTTATTTTCAAAGACATGAAAAAATAACTGGTATCGAAGATTTATATGTGTCATGAAATATGTGATTTTATATTTTTAATATTTATTTTAATAATTATTTTAAAATAAGAATTAATAATTATGGATATATAATATGAAAAGACTATTTATTTCATTCCTCAGTAGTGATTGATTTAATTAACTATAAAGGGGATATATTCTTCAGATTTATACAATTTTCATAAAAATCGAGGTTTCAAAACCAAAATTAGAGTAATATTAAAATCCAATATAGAAAAATGATAGAAAATTATATTTTATAAATATATATAATAAATAAATACGCTACATTAAATAATATTAAACACATAATAGGACCATTAAATTACATAATTTACACAAATAAAATGTCATATTTAAATAATATTGGGTTGTTTCACTATTTAATGAAAAAATATTTATCTGGAAAATAAAAAAATTATCATAATATTATTTTGATATTATGATTTAAATAAATAATTTATTTTTGTATCATATATTTACTAATGATTAAAAATATTTATTGAAATATTCTCTCATAAATAGAAAAATTTAATGAAATGATAATTTCAAAAAATTGAAATTACTTTTATAAATATTGATTTATTACGTAGTTAAAATTTATCAATAATTTTATTTATTAGAATATATATATATCATAAATTATTTTATAATATTTATAACCAATAGTTTAACAAAATGGTTATAATCGTAATAAATTTTGTGGCTCATTTACATGTTGTGTTGTATGTCGAATACACATATTTATAAAATTTTCTTTTATTAAAATATTAGGATTAAACATCCCCCGCCATATAAAATGTTCTTCTACATTTTTTAATTTTAACTTATTAAGGAATGGTCGAACATATGAAATGATAATTTCTGTAAATTTAAACATAAATTTCCTAATAAAACATATTCATTACATGCGAGAACGTCATTATTGAATGTCATCACATAAACAAGACTTCGCCTAGGGGAACCAAGATTGTATGTGAAGAATTGTACATGGGAGAAAATAATATTTTCTCAATAGTGATATAGAATTATAGTGATATTTTATATTATGATTCACAATGATCAATATAAAGTCATCAACCAAAAAATAAAAAACCAAATACATTTCAAAAAGATCAATGTTTTCATAAGAAATGGTAGTAATATGAAAAAAATTTGTTCCACGGTGTTTTTTATAGGCTTGGGGAATTATGATCTATCTATACTAAATAAAGAATTACATATTCTTTCTTAGTCAGTATAATTGCATCATTTTATCAATTTACTCCAGAAATAATTTTTTTCCAAATGATGAGTATTCATGATTATTTTATTTGAAATAAATTACAATAATAAAATTTTAATAGAACACGTAACCATATAAAGGATTATCATTCTATTCTATTTGTCATTAACCATTTAACAATGCCAATATATTTTTCAATAGTTAAGATAATTAACAATAGAATCCAACATTCATATGAATAAATAATATATTAATCTCAAAAATATATTTGTAAAACCGATTTTTAAATCAAAATATTTGAATATATATTTCCTTTAGTAGAAAATAAACATTGTAACGTCAATGATGAAGATTTTTTTAACATATATTGTTATATAAGACCTTTTATATTTTATAATGAATCTGGAAACATATATTAAAAAAATACCAATTTATTTTTATATATAATAATGGTGGAAATGTATAATATAATATTGAAAAGAAATAATTTTAAGGATAGTGGTATAATATATTCAGGATGTAAATGTTTTAAATAAAAATTTTTATAAATCATTTTGTAAAGGGATACAATGATACTGATTAAGAATATTTTAATAAATTTCATTCTCAATTAATTTTAAAATAATATAGATGTATTATAAAAAATATATTTAGGAATTAATTTATTTGTTGATAACAAATGAGTTCATAATATTATAGAAAACACTTATAGAGAAGAGAAATATTTTTAAAGTAAATGAAAATACAAGTTTGATGTCACAAAAGAAAAAAATTTAGTAGGTTTTTTAAATAGTATGTAATGAAATAGAAATCAAACTTTTTTACCACAATCCTAATCAGATTATAAAAATGTTATGTGGTTCATTTTTTCAAGATCGTATAGTTTCCTCAAAAGGAATTGATAATATAAACAATCCTCAGAGAAATGAGATTTTAACTTGAAGCATTTTCAACCTTTGTAATGATTAAATCATATGTGAAATGAAAGAATATGTTATAATTAAATATTACATATCATGTACATAATATTTTTCGGGATATTAAAATTTTAAATATAAGAAAATACACATCAAAAAAAATATAGGTTCATAACATTAACGTACATCTCAATAAAGGATAATTAGAGGTGAATAACACTTGAAAAAGATGAAAACATTAAATTTGGAGTTAATAAATTATTTAAATATTTGTTTATATTTAAATCAACATTATATGGATTAAATATTAGATTTTATATTACAATTTCTATAAACACATAATATTATAATATTAAATTATGTGATGAATTAATTTAACATAATAAAAATAAACCGAGTAATGAAATAATTTAACACTTGTTATTGTTAAATTCTAAATAAATATGATGTTATAATTATAATTGACATATTAAAATACCTTGATTGTGAATTCTTCATTAAATTACATGGAAATGTGGATGTATAAATATTTAATACAATATAATAGGTTCATATCATTTAAATTTGACTCAACTAAGGAAATTTGATATGAAGTCCATCACTGCATTGGTATTTTGTTGATAAAACACTCATGAATGATTATAGAAAACATGGATTCATAACTAATAATATTTATAATAAAATTAATCTTTAAAAATAATTTAATATATATAAACTAAAAATATAATATAATTTTTGTATATGTAATATGCACAACAGAAATAAATAGTTAGATGAGAAGAGCCTTACTATGAGTCTAGAACATCAATGCATGTAATTTAAATCATGTATTGTAATAATATATTTATTGTTTTATATCATATGATATTTTTCAAGGATTAATAAAAAATAAATAAATTTTTCGATTATTTTCAATTATATAATATAATATTTAGTCATATAATTCCATAGTTGGTGTTTTGAGGACATTCAGTTAATTATTTCAAAAAAGATTTTGTGTGTTGACAATGGTTAGTGAGGTAAATATTAAAAATTATATAAATGATAATTATTTTAATTTTTATCATTTTTATAAATAAATTATTCTTTTAAACCATACATGAATATTTTTTATGAAAAAATAATTGCGTTAAAATTTGGGATACGGATGGACACTCATCCACATGAGTAATATTACCGTTTTCAAATAACATTTTTTAAAATTGGTATGTGTTATAATATCATTAAATACTGATAATTATATAATACATATCATAAAATTATATTATATAGACATTTATATATCAACCACTTTATGTACTGATGAATAAATGAATCACATCAGCTCGTGGAGCCAGTAGTCTATAAATACTCAAAAATGGATTTTTCATTTTTTCATAGTAAGAAACAAAATGATATATTATCCATTAATACTAATAAAAATAATCATTAATATCATAATTATTTCTTTTTTTAACCCATTGTTTCTTTATATTTATCCTCAATTCCATATTTGCAAATAGTTAGTGAGAAATGAAATGAATCACATCATGAGGCTACAATCCAACGTATATAGGAGAAGAATTATCATATCCCACATATAATGTAATCAAAGATAATATGTGTCATAAAATAAATCAGAAAGTATAAATATGATAATAAAATAATATATATATATATATATCATATATATACTTATTTTTAGGTAATTATTGAGAATGAATGACACATTCTAACAAGTTGGTATTTCTGTTTATAATTGATTGATTCATTCATAACTCATTTAATGGGAGATTATATCAACTAATGACATGTAATTAAGATCATTACATATAATTATAATATATATACTAGTTTTATTAAAACGCAATAATTTAGTAATTGTTTATGTAGGTGGGTGAAGAAAAAAATAATGAGTGTCAATTAAGAATGATTCCTCTTCATCTGAAAACACCCTTACGTTATTTCCAAAATACATAATAGGACAGATTTATGACAAATAATATTCTATTTTTTGGGGTTGAATTTAAATAAAATATAAAAGTATGTTAATTATGATAAAATATTCCTTGAAGGTGTGATGTGAAGAAGATTGGGGGTGAACTTATATATGTGTGTTGAGTGGAACAGTTTTAATTTTTTAGATTAAATTGGAGTGGCTAATTTTTTCACCATCAAGAAGAAACAAGAATGGACCATTTTGGATTTTTATTCATTATATGTTCAAAATATTTACATAAAATATATTTTTGACTATTTTTAGGTTATTTAACTCTTATAAATTTATATTAACCATGGGTAAACATGTTTTCACCTTATTCAAGATTATTTATTTAAATTTATTAATTATTACGGTTTAAAAATAAATTTTTATGTATAATAATAAAATTATGAATAAATATATAAAAACCATTTTATAAAATTTAATTCAATTTTTTAAGAAAAAATAAATTCAATATTAAATCTGCATCAGTGAAATAAATTAAGTGTTTTGTGTGGTTATATTTCCGACAAAAAGTGAGTTTATATTTACCTGATGAGAAATAATAATAATTTTTTTAAAAAAATTAATATATTTTGGTCTATAATATATAAATTCAATTAAGACAATTCATCATGGTAGGTTTTTTTTAATTATATAAATATGATAATCATTATGGAATTAAATATTGTTTTGAAAATAATCACAAATTTTTTAACCATAAAAAAGTATACGAATATCCTATATAAATTTGATTATAAATTAATAAAGTGTATTATATGTAGAAAAATAATATTTCTACTAATGTTATTTATATTGAACATATAATTATACTATTTAATTATATATTTTATTGGGAAAACTGACATTTTTATAAAAATTTATAATTTCACATATTCTCTAAAAAGTAAATATGTTTCTACAAAACAATACATATTACTAACAAATAATATTTATATGAATAACTGATGAACATTTCATATCATAAAAAAATAGATTTTATAATATTTGAAATACTATTTATAATTTTTTTAGAAAAAAAAAATCATTTTTCAACAAAACATAATTATGAAGAATTTCATTACGTTTATAAAAATATAATGAACAATAACTATTATTATTAAAAATTTTTATAATACATAGGAAATATATAAATATATATCACAAATTAATTAATAATATTTAAACTCAGCATTATAATGGCTAGGTCATAACAAATAAATATTTCATGGGTTGTTTAAGATTCGTGTCATGTAATGAATACATAACACAACCTAATGTTTTTAAAATAAAATATTTGGTTGTTATAATCATTTTTGGGTAATTATTCTCTAGATAAATATTCAATCTATGTCATATAAATATTTTTATATAATATTAATAAAGTAATACAAACAAATATACTAAAAAAATTCAATTTTAAATTATTTTTAAATACGATTATGAACAAATAATTGTATAAAAATATTCCCATAAAACACTTTTATATTTATAAATGTATTAATATTAGAGAAATTGTCCATTTTTTATAAACTAAAAAAGAATATATGGATCTATATTTTAGTTTATAACATCATAATATTGTATGATGGTAATAAATATAGTTCTAATAAATTTTAATTTTTTGTAAAAAATAATAGTTACCAAAGAAAACAATATCAAACATAAAAATATACTAGTAATAAAATTGGAATGTTTTTAAATTTTTTTAATGTATGATAGCTACTTTAAAGAGAATATTTCCAAAAACACATTTTTTCACTTTTGTGATGATAAATACGACTTGTGTTTTTCCATCATCGAAATATTAATGTGTATTTACATGTGTTCCATTGTTTTCACTTATAATATGAGATCATTTCCCCCAAATTTATCAACATTGTTTAAAGAATTCAGAGAAAATGAAACATTCAATAATCTATCATAAAACATAAAAACTCATTATTGATTCCTCAATCTTCCAAAAATATAAATCTATGGAGACTTATGTTGTTACATAACGGATAACATCTTGAGGAATAAATGATATTACCAAACTAAATTTGTTAGTTCATTATTTATTCACTTCCAAATATCATCATATTAAATGAATGAATGATAACATTAGTTTTTATAATTATATTATATGTTATTATACTAAAATATCATCCATTTTTTAGTCCCGTAAACACATTTTCATGTTTATACATCACTATGGGTCTTTTTAGACTATCAACATACTGAACGATATGTTCAATTATTCTATTACCCAATAACATGTCTTCCATAAAAAATTTAATTATTATATAAAAAATATATTCATGTAGATATTAATATTATTGATATATAATATTAGACATTATAATAGTAAGGTTAACATAATATGGTCATAGTAATCATCTCCACTATAAGAAAACATATCAATTTTCAATTCAATATTGGAGGTTATTGTGTGAAAAGTTATGAAATTAAATGAAATTTTGAAATTGAATATTTAAAGTTATAAATAGATATAAAATGGATATTATGACCCTATATTAATAAAATTTAGGCTATTAAAATTAACAAGAAAGCTCCATACTAATCGACCGATCAACCTCAAGTAACTTCAATATAGAAAAAAGTATTTACGAAATCAAAAATATGAGATCTTAAATAGACTATATAAAATGAAATATAAAAGAATTTTCTTTTTTAAAGGGTTTTAATGAGATTATTTTTTTTATTTATGATGTTATGAACAAAGAAATAAAGAACCAATACTCTTGTTATTAGGTATTGGTATCTGTTTTCAATTCCATGAGACATGATAGATATTACAAACTGAAATATATTTATATAGTGTATTCACTTATATAATGGAATTAATTATAATAAATTTTATTAATTCAATTCTTTTTATTTTATATTATATTTTATCCAAAATTATTGTTTTTTTATTCCTACAATACCAATTTTGTAAGGTGATTGTCAAATCAATTTGGTTTTATTACTATATGATTTGTATTAACCGATTGTTTCTAATTGATGTGTATATATTCATAATGTATTTATTTATTTCATCACTTATTACAATTTATATGATTGAGAAACTATTATCTCACAGATTCAGTCAATGGTTATTGATTTAAAATATATTCATGTTTCAATGGTCATTGTAAACTGAACTCCATACTATATATGAAATTCATTATATAAATGTTACTCAAAATATTTGAATTATAATATAGTTAAATTTAATTTTTTGAATATATACCTCCGGTTATTATGATATGCGTATCTCACAATGGTTTTACTAACATAGTAATTTAATAAAAACATTATTTCAAATCCAACCCCAATTATCTCATTTTCTTGGGTAGGATAATTATATTCTTGATGTTGTAACCAACACGAATCATAGGTTATAAAATATTTCTACTAAATTAAAATAGATACATAAAATTTGTATAATTTTTTGAAATATACATCAATAAAAATACCATAAACTAGAAAAAATGAATCAATCATAAATATCATTCAAAAAATAAAAAGTAGTATGATACAGATAAGGGAACACAGAGTGATATTCCTTCCTTGTATTGTGTATTAGAGTAGTGAAAATCATATAGAAGATTGTTGTGATTGTCAAGTAATTATATAAATTTAATATTAAACATTATTCCATCAGATAATTATATTTGGAGAACCATGAAATAACAACATAAACAATTATGGGATCATTGTATACTCTACACCGCGGACAAAAAAAACAATAGTAATAGATCAGAGAGGACATGAACATGTGAACTGAATGTGACCATATATAAATAAAATCAGTTATGATAATGATTTCCACATGGAATCTTTTAAATGAAATCCCTTTAGAATAAATAATTTATATTGATAAACAAAATAATTAGAAAATTAAATAATTAATGATATAATATATGAAATGTTGATGTAGATATCCATAGAAAAGAATATGTGTCGATAGTGGAATATGCCTCCTGGAAAAAATTGAGGAATGAATATCTGACCTTGAATTTACTTTTTAATGATACAAATTTAAAATCATATATATTTTTTAGTAATATCAATTATTTATTATATAACGATAACAATACAAATAATTTCATATATACTCTTCTTATGATAAATTATAACTCGTTTTAATAACCATTCATTATTTAAACTATATTAGAATATAATTGAATTTTTTTCAACTACGTTAAAACTTATTATTTGTGTTCATATTAAATTGAAAATGATTATCTAAGAAATATGATCCATGATTTAATTATAATATATTATTATTATATATGTTATTATTATAATAAATAATATTTTAAGATTATAAATGAAATTCACAATTAATTGAGACAGTAGGTTGTACGTACACATGGACTCTATATTTATTTCATTCTCATATTTGAATAATTTAAAATTAAATGATGTATTGGTA
Organism: Viscum album; assembly: GCA_963277665.1. Taxonomy (NCBI): domain Eukaryota; kingdom Viridiplantae; phylum Streptophyta; class Magnoliopsida; order Santalales; family Viscaceae; genus Viscum; species Viscum album. The sequence continues at coordinate 223,743,769 of OY728143.1, forward strand.
TATTTTAATTCATGTAAAAAATTATTTCATATATTTATGAAATTAAAGAACGCGTAGGAAAGAATCACAAAAATCGAACAAGAGGGACGAACCTCGATCGTTGTTCATGGCGATCCGGGTTCGTCCCCGTTAGATAAAAACCAAACCAACAACAAGAATCAAAACCTCAAAATCCCCGCAAAAAAATTCTGTCCAGCAAGAATGATTGAACCACAAGATAATCTATTCGTGGATTAGTCCGTGTTCATCGTGGAAATAAAAAACGGGGATGGAAATCAAAAACAAACATCCTACTTGGATTCACGGCGTTTGATGGTGAAGATCTGGTTGCAGCATCGTCGTCACCGGTGAAACTCGTCAAGAACAACATCTCCGCGTTGGGAGGTTTTCTTCAGAGCTCTCCAGGGAGATTTAGGGTTATCATAAAAGTAACCCTTACCCACTTGAAAAATCAATATTTCAAAGAAAAAAATTCAGTTTCAACAAGGATTTAATAAAATATTTTAATAAAATATTTTAATAAAATATTTTAATAAAATATTTTTAGAAAATATTTTTTTACCGTTACGTCCAAAAACTGGATTTCACCACCGAACTACGCTGGCCGATGATTGGCCTTGCCTAAGGTAAAATAGTTGTTCCGAATGCAATGGTGCCCTATGGTTTCTGACATGAGAACTCGTTTAGAGGTTTTTACACTTTTTCATGAAAATTGCACGTGCGAGTAATTTAATTATTAAATTAAATTCAAGCATTTGTTCTGGGCTCACCGGGCCTTGGAACAACACACCATCTCAGATCCTGGTCTCGAAATAATTCCCATATAATATTAAAATAACAAATGGAATAAATCTGGGACATTACATCACAACCACCTTAGGGATTTTACGTCCTTGAAAATCCAAAACAAGGGATACTCAAAAAGATGTGGGTACTGCACGTGAATCTGAGCCTCCCGCTCCCACAAGCTCTCTTGGAGATTTTTGTGCTACCACCAGAAACGCACCAACGGAATAGCTAGCCAAAGAAGGATCTTCTCCTGCCGATCCTCCATCTCCACTGGGTACTCAACAAAGGATGCTCCATCATCGACGTCCAGCTTTCCCCAGTCGATAACGTGCGATGGATCATGCACGTACCTCTGTAGCTGTGACACGTGGAAGATGTTGTGTAGCCGGTCTATCTAAGGAGGTAGAGCCAAGCGGTATGCCCCCTCGCCAACTCTACTATGAATATGAAAAGGGCCAAATAACCCCAGAGATAACTTTCTTCCTAGGCCAAATCTTTGTAATCCCTGTCGAGGTGAGACCCGAAGGAACACATGGTCTCCCTCCTCGAACTCCAAGGACCTCCGCCTCTTGTCGGCATATGACTACTGACGACACTGTGCAGTCATCCTCCACTCTTTGATGACATGCACCTTCTCTGTATTATCTCTCACCATCTATGGGCCCATGAGTTCTTACTCTCCTGGATCATTCCAATAATGTGGTGACCTACATGGTCGCCCGTATAGAGCCTCGAATGGTGCCATACCAATAGTGGAATGAGAACTATTGTTAAAAACAAATTCCACCAGTGGTAGGTGATCCTCCCAGCTACAACCGATGACAAGTATAGAACCTTGTAGCATATCCTCCAGGACCTGAATGGTCTGCTCTGTCTGACCATCAGTCTGGGGATGAAACGTTGTGCTCAAGCGTAACTGAGTCCCAAAATCTTCTTGCAATCCCTTCCACAACCAGGATGTGAAACGAGAATCACGATCTGACACAATCGTGGATGGCACTCCATGATGTCAAACTATTTCATGCACGTAGAGGCATCCGAATCTATCTATCGAACTCTTATCTCGTATGACTAGGAAGTGGGCTGACTTAGTGAGTCGATCAACGATCACCTTGATGGGATCGTGTCCTGTGGAAATACGTGGAAAAACCGTCCCGAAGTCCATGGATATCCCGTCCAACTTCAACTCTGGAACCTCAAGCGGCTGAGTCAAACCAACTGGCACCTGGTGCTCTGCCTTTACATGCTGACAAGGCACCGAGAAACATACTATTACATGCTATTTTTCATTCCTGGCCACAGGAACTGACGTTGGAGGTCCTAATACATCTTTCCCGCGCCTGGATGCACCACCAATGGGGATGTATGGAACTCCATCAGAACCTCCTTGTTGATGCTCCTTTCTGTCACATAGTCTATATGAATGAAAAGAGAAATACCTTGAAACCAAAGTGATTCATCATTTGAAGAAACATACAAAATTGACAGAGGAATGAACAAAGGATCAAATGCACTTGGGTCGCGCATGTCACACCAAGGTCCCTCATGTATACATGCGTGCCACAAAATGGTCCCACAGTTGACTTGCACGCCCTCTTTGAATTTCACCCAGGATCTTCTCTAGTCTATAAATACCCATGTGGGGCCCCCATTTGGGGGAAAAAATTATAGAAACTTAGATTTGAGCTCCCATCTCCCATGTATCTTCTCAAAACTTCCAAACACTTCTACGACAATTTCTTACATAGAACGGAAGATATAAAGAGGGGGGAAAGGACTAAGTGTTGAAACTCATCAATAATAGTGTGCCTAGGTGGCCAGACTTTATGGGAAATGACAACACTTGAGCAGTTCGTTTCCCCTTCAATAGAACATGTGCACCTCTTTTCTGGATTCCTCTAGGGATAGTACTAAGGGCCTGAGGCAGGACTCCCCCAAGTATTACCTTATGGATTGACCATCGCGCAAGTACCCTTGTGTCACGCAAGTATACTTGCGCGACAAGGACTTAAGTTCCCATCAAGGACTTGCACACCCATGTAGGACTTGCGCGCCACCCTCGTTTTGGGTGCCCCTCTTACCCATTTCACCTCTCCAATGCCTATCCACATATCATCTTCATGATTATGTCTTCTGAACTCTCTCCAAAGCCATCCATGGCATGATTTCCTTATTGGATTCCTTATTTAAAAAGAATTCTGTGAAACATCACATAAAATCTAGTGATATACATATCTTTCTGTCACTAAGGTCAGATATTTCATTCATTCAACCACATTCATTAAGATTAGAGAATCAAAAATCCAGGAATCCTCCTAAAAAATATGCCCCATGTTCCCAAATATGGGCATCCTCCTTAGGAGTAATACCCAAACATGGTTCTCTTATCCTGAGCTTCCATTTCATGAGTAATCCCCAGTCTCAAAGACTACCAATATGTGCATCCTACTTAGGAGTAAGCACCAAGTCCCTTAACCTGGGCCTCCTCCTTAGGAGTATGCCCCAGTTCGCAAAACCTTTTATCCAAGGCTTTCTTCTTCAGGAGTAAGCCCCAGTCGTAAGTTCCTAAATCTGGGGATCCTCTTTCGGAGTAAACCCCAGTTCTCAAATCCATTAACCTGAGCATCCTCTTTAGGAGTAATCCCCAGTTCTCAAATCCATTAACCTGGGCATCCTACTCAGTAATAAGCCCCATGTTCCTAAATCTGGGCATCCTCCTCAAGAGTAATCCCTAGTGATAACTTCCTAAATCTGGGCATCCTCTTAATGTGTAAGTCCCAGTTCTTAAATCCATTAACCTGGGCATCCTCCTTAAGAGTTAGCCCCAGTTTCAAATCCATTAACATGGGAATCCTCCTCAGGAATAAGCCCCAAGTTCCTCAATCTGGGCATCCTCCTCAGGAGTAATCCCCGGTCATATGTTCCTAAATCTGGGCATCCTCCTTAGGAGTAATCCCCAGTTCTCAAATCCATTAACCTGGGATTCCTTTTTACGAATAATCCTCAGTCATAATTTCTCTTAACCAGTCTTAATTTTACTTTTGATTTTGGATTCCTTCTCAGAAGTAAAACCCAATCAGAAGTCCCCTCATAATTTGAGCATCTTCCTCGGTAGAAATCCTCAAGTAAGAGTATCCAAAACATCTATAAAGCACATATACCTTTATGGACCTTGTTCATGGGTTTCTTCCCTGAAGTAAAACCCATTATTCATCTATTTTTCGCAGCCATACATACATAAGCCCTTCATCATTGCATCTTTCATGGAACAATTGTCTAGTTTCACCAATACCTCTTGTTTCTCATACCGAAAATGACTCACGTGAGGTTAGAGTGTAAATGTAATCATGACATCTTTCATCGAGAAATCAATCATGCATAATAATCATACTCCCTAAACTCGAACTATGTGGATTCTGATTCCTTTTATAAAAAAACTGATACCTCGGTAGCCCATCTGTGCGTACGATCCCAAATCTGAAATAATCCATGTACTTCTGAATGACAATAAACTTCAAGTTCCCCACTGAGTGGCTGTAAAACCAGTATGGTCATCATAATGAAAAAGAGACTATTATATAATGTATTGAAGGATACCATTGACTAAGAATATCTAAACACATACAGATGATTTTCTATCGATGAAGAGCCTCAAATACATATAACATATTCTCTAAATCCCATATATGGTAATCATTGATTGTCAGATATAAAGTAAAGATCATTTTCATACATGGTAATGTAATAAGGATTCATGAACATAACATAAATCTATAAAGAGAATCACTGATTAGAAAATAATTCCCCCCAAATGTGTGTGATGAGTCCAACCTCCCATCCACTCGACCAATGAAAATTTGTAACCCTCATCAGTTCATAACTACTGAGCACCTACTTTTTGAATGTAGGTCCAAATAGATATGGAATCATTGGATGTTTCCTGTTCTATGAACAAACCCATTATAAACCGCTTGGAATGTTTGAATCTTAAATTAATGAGTTATATACCAAATTCTAGGGGAAACAAAAAAATGGTGAACCCAATTTAATTCTTTAACCAAGTTAAAATGATGTTTTACTTATTTGTTAAGACCATATTTAAACACAATGAGAGGTCCAACAAAGAAATCAATAATATATGTGCTCATCCAAATGATGTAGTGGATGGACTTATCTTGATTACGTTTTTTATATCAAACATGAACTCTATTCCAAGATCTTATACATTATAGAAATGGATTCCCTTATGTTCACACATGTGAATACTTCTACTGTGATTGCCTCTACTGTGAAGGCATCTGCTGCTACTCCTGATAGATCGTCGTTTTCTCTAAGGATGAAATCACCTACTCAGCGTCTTCAACGCTGGGTATCAAATGTATTGGTTAAGGAGTATCGTCAAAACAGTACTATTATGACTCTAGAGGCCTCTCGACATGCCCTCCAGGTCAATAATTCCCCTTGGTCGTCCGGACAGCGATGACCAGCGATTAAGAAGTATGTGGTGCCAACAACTGTCTCCAACCGTTTTGGGTTGTTATCCCTAGAACAAGATCACCATTCACTCCCGTATTCTGGGGAGGTGAATGAGCAGGTCCCCTAGGGCATTAATTCAAGGGGACATGAGTCCTTCTCGAGGGCTCCAATCAACAGTTACTGCCAGACACGTGCGGTAGTGCTTCCTCAACATTATGAGAGTATCGTCTCCAAGTGTTTTTCTAAGGTTCCATGAACGCGAACAGGCAAGAAGAACCGCCAGAGGCGAAATCCAGTCAATAGAGAGCAGGTTATCATCTCTGCCATCTCTAGAGAAGTCCACCAACCGAACATGGTGGTAATCAATGATCGGGCACACACACCCGTCCATTTTAATTCCGCTGTCTAGTCGACTCGTCTGAAAGCAGCACGCCAATCCTGCTAGGTAATTCCAGCGGAGTACTCTAAACAAGAACATACACCTATTTATAAATTATCAGTTAGTCATCAGGGTCGTCTGACTACATACAATGGAGCCCGGAAACCTGATGTGTTGACAACTGGTAAACAGGCACATATACCTTCTTACACTCATCAATCATGCCAGCAAACTCATTTGTAAGTATTGATGGAAGTTCATTAACCATGTTCGGTGGAGTGTAATCAGCATGCACATAATCCTACTAGTATGGATCAAGCCTACCAACAGTATCATTTAGTAGCAATCGGAGAAGTCAGTCGGATAGCTCCGGTGACCAACATGAGGCAGACTCAACTCTCTTCCTCCACACAAGAGTACTTTCAGAATTCACTGGAAGGAAAAGGAGAGGAGAGGAGAAGGAACACACACCAACTCCAAGCACAGAATGGACATATATTCCTGTTCTGGTAGCTGAATTCACCAAACATATTTTATCAATGGTGACAGAGTAGAAGAAAAACCCTGCTCATATTCGGGATGCCTACCAGGATATTATAACAACATTAGCAGCATCTCAGGGAAATACACATAAATCTATCCCTACTAGTGGAGTGACACATTGACAATTCACTTCGGAACAGACACACACATGTGTTCCTATCCAAGATGTTTGTGGGGCGTACTCCCCCATATCATACAGACAGCCTAGTCAGGCACATACACCTGAATTGAGTGGAGATAATCAGGAAAACCTGATCATTTCTCTTGATCAGGCATATAAACCTGCACATAATGACCACTTTTAGCAACAAGTGGTTCCCAAAAAGAATAATAGGGTGTCTAAAAAGAAGACCCATCCAGCACAGTCACGAAATCATGGGCCAATCTCTAACAAGGCCTTACTCGATGCTGGAGTTCTTGATGCACTTATACAATTATCTATTTCAAATCAAGATTCTTCTCTCTCAGTTCCCAATAGTGGGAACATTAATTCCAATGGTCTGCATCAGATACATCCTCATGAAGGCTTGCTTCATGAAAATGTGGTAGATCTCAAAGTATCATCTTCATATTAGAGCCATAGGAACCCTCTGTGTGGTCAGAAGACCACAAAGCAAAATGTTTCATCTTTTGTTGTATCCCACCATGGTGGTCCTCTCGATGATGATGAATTTAGCTGTGAATTTCCTCTCCAATGTAATAATGCATGTTGCCTAGAAAATTCTCTAATGGAAAATGTAGTGACGAGAAAACCCTCTTATCATGTGGCACATGAAAATGTGATTCCATTCAGGTATGATTCTTTACCATTAATAGGTGAAACACTTTCTCAATCAGAAGATAGCCCGGGGTGTAGGTCATTATCCGAACCACCCCTGGGTCGTTCATCTTCTAGTTTAATCAGTGAATTCTCTAACTATCTTGTTGAATCCGATGAACCAACAAGGAAGTACCAGCTATGGACTAATCAAGTAGAATAATCTTCATTGAATGATAAAGAATAAGTACTGAATATGAGAAAACAAACGGCGAAACGTGAAGTGACAGTCATGTTTTTTCCTTTGGCGGACTCTCAGTATGAAATTCCAGAGATGTTGATGGAAGATTGAATTCATGATATTCGTCTCAACATATAGAAAACACTTTGTCAATTGAAAAAAAATATTATCTTATGATGAATATGAAAATAATTTCAAGAAAATAGAAGGGTTACAATGCCAAGTTGACTTGGAATCTCTCTCAGTTTCTCGATATTCGAAGGCTGAAAAGCATCAGAGGGCCCTTCAACATTCATTCCTTGGCGCAATAAGAATATTGTGCCAGTTAATTTCCAATGCCCCAACTGGTATTCATATCAGGGGATGGAGTGTTCATGAAGAACTATATTCCACTGTTCTCTCCAATCAGAAAATCCCACCGAAAACGGTCTCATGCAATGTTATTTCCCATGGCCAGCCACAGTCAATGTGTTTTGTTTGAAATCAAAATCTAGCCCAAGAACAAGATTCAACTGGTTTCTCTCAAAATAAAGCATACATATAACAATTTGTTGATTTACTCATGCATCAAGAAAATGAGAATATTTAACAGGCCTCTCATTTTGAGAAAGCACATTATCAAGTGATAGAAGTGTCAGAAATCATCCAACGGTCTTTTGAGACGGGTGATAAGAGTGGATGTAGGATGATGCATCCAACCATTTTTTGGACTAAAATCAGAAAGATCAAACAAGATTTCAATAAAGGCTCAAATATAGCATGTCAAGAACCACTGCAGCTTTCCAAACTGGGGACTCTTTTAACCCAACCCTCAGAATCAGCAAATATGATTCAAGGAGTTGAGCAGGAACAACAGGAACAACCCCAGTCCACCGGATTGGGGACATTGTCAAATCCTCGATCTCTCCATCAGAAAAAGTTAGTCTTCTCTCGATTATGGAATAATACTCAAGTGGAACTAAGAGCCAAACTATAATGAGATTCCCTTCAAATTATGGATTGTCAAGATGTTCATAAGGGATCAAATCTAAAAAAGGAATTGTCTCATCAGGGACATGGAATAAGGCATTATCACAGAAATGCCGATATATGGGATGCAATGCATTATGCATCAATTAATGTCATTATGGCCATTTTTACCGATCCACCAGATGATGCTCATTAGAGGGATCGAATGAAGAGGTTCCTACTCAAGAAGTTTTACACACAGGAAGAAATGAAGAAGGCGTGCGTACATGAAATCAAAGGCTTACCCAGAATCAGGGTAATCCTTCAGAAACCCACTTCCCCCTCTCCAAAAGGGAGCCAAAAAGGGGAATTGAAATAATCAGGTTACATGCCCTTCCTCTGGGGAAGGCTAATCGCTCTCACAAGAGAAAATATTTACACAACAAGAGGAGGAAATGAAGGAATTAAGGAGGTTGAATGCATAATTACTTCAAGGTAGTCATCCTTTTAATCATGTTGTAGTTAGTCACCAAAGGGAATTTTTTGCATCTACTAAGATGGATCATTAATATCCTCCTCTACCAGTACACCCTCATATGTCAAATCCAACTGGTCATTTGTAAAATCAATTGGCGGTGCTACCATCAGTTGCAGCACTATACACCACAACTTTCCAAGCTCCAGTTATTGCACCGGCTTAGGTCCATGATGAACTGGATGTTTCTCAAAAGTTAATAACTACTATTGAGTCATTAACAGCTCAATTAGAAGCTATGGAGGGAAAACGAGCTCAAATTCAACCAGAAAAGAGATATTATCCTGAATGGGTTGAAGAAATTCCTCCCCCAATAAAATTTTTCTAGTACCACATTCCCAATAATAAATGGTTTGGGAGACCCAGAGCAACACATAACACATTTTGTTTCTCATTTCAATCCTATGATGGGAAACCCTCAGAAACAAGAATCATTTAAGTTCAGGTGTTTTGTATAGTCATTAAAAGTGCCTTCCATTGTATGGTACACAAACTTGCAATCCCAATCAATTACTGAATGGGAGGATCTCTGCCAAAGATTCATTCTTCAATTCAGCTCAACATTTCCAAAGACAACAATTTTCTATCTCACAAATTGGAAGAAAAGTGAAAATCAAAGGGTTTTGGATTTCCTTGCTCGTTGGAAGGGATTAACATATTCCATGTGACTAGCACTCCCCCAAGAAAAATTGTTACCAATCTATGTGGAAAATCTACATGATGAATTACAAAGGCCATTAATCCTTGTTAAATACATAGAAGGGTTTTGAGACCTTACTTCAATCGCTCAAAATATTGAAGATTCTATTATAATGTATAAGGTTAAAGCTCATGTAATTCCATCATCTCCAGGAAGGAGAATGGGTAAAGCTGAGACTGCTACAATTATGCTTAAAAAAGCACCTGTACCTGCTTCTACTTCAAAACATTAATATTTTCGAAGAGATCCTCCTCCTAAGTGCCAACATCAGAGGCCGTTTCAGTATGATGATCAAATATATCAAAGAAGAAAATAATTTGAGGATTTGAAGTGAAAATTTTACTCTTTCTGAAATGAACATGTTCCTGGATACTTCATTTCGGATATGGAAAATAATTTGGTTCAATTTACAAGGCCCAAAAGGCCAAAAAATAAGGAGATGAAGACCATCCCGATAATTTACCCTTTCATCAGATGTTGGGGCATTCCGTTTAGGAGTGTTTTGTCTTCAAGGACCTCCTGCAAAAAATGGTCAACTCGGGACAAGTCAAATTAAAAATTTCTTCAGCTCAGGTAGCATGTGTTACTGTTATATATCTAGAGGAGGAAGGTGAGTGGAAAGAAGTCAAGAATAAAAAATGAGCAAAAATATTATGATTGGATGGTCAGAAAAATGATCAACCGAACTCATGCCATTTTACGAACACAATTGAAGAAACCCATTATGTCTTCTTCTATGAATTCCATAGTAAACCCTCTTCATCAATGGGAAAATCCTAAAAGAAATGAGTTAATTCAAAGAAAGAATAAGAATCATAAGAAGATGAGTATGTGACAAAGCCCAAGTTTTCTTTGACTCTGGCAGATTTTATGCCATCTACTTCGAATCAATGGGCACCGCCCCAACAAACGGCACAACCTAAATTGGCTTGTCAGGAAGAGTGTTCATCGGATGAAGAGTTGATCTTTGGTTCTGTTAATATGATTCATTTAACAGATCCTTATGCCAGTCGCGGTTCTGATCTCAATGAACATGGGTTCCTAGTATCAAGAAGGGGAATCAGAAGAAGTTCCAGAGGATCAGGGTATAGGGGATGACGTGGATCTCTCAGAGGCCACTATTCCAATTCTACCACTGCTAGAATTGTGTGTGCGGTAGAAACTCGTGCCAGAGCCCTTCAACATGTTCAACACGAACAAGCAAGTTCTTCCACACAAGGCAGATTCAGTCCTGGAACAGTTATTCTGGAAGATCGGTTGGAGGATCCACCTTCTTCATCTAAGAATGTAAATAGACCTATTCGGTATAATATTCCAAATCCATGAGTATTACCAACTCCAACCCCGATACAAGATGCATCAACTTCCAAAGAATAATCTTCCAAGGAACATGATAAAACAAATTTTTCTTGTTGGGAAATGCATACCTTTGGATCAAAAGTATGATGTATTGAAACACATGGCCCATGTAACGACCATGTTATCTGTTCTGGATGCCTTGAATTTATCAAAGGATCTTCGGGAGGCACTCATTGAGGCTTTGTCAAGTCCTCAAGAGTTTGAAACTGAAATTGCTACAGATGATGCCTACCATGTAGAGAATAATCTTACAGAATTCCATGTAGTGATATCTTTCACTGAAAAAGATGAAGAAGATGTCATTCATGGACATAATAGACCTTTGTACTTATTTGGAAATGTCAATAGTATAGACGTCCAAATAGAATTCATTGATAATGGTTCAAGATTCAACGTCATCCCAATTCGTACACTTCATCGATAGGTCCTCACACAATCTGATTTATCTCCTTCTACTATAATGTTACAAGGATATGATAAAAATGAACAAGATAAACTGGGAGAGAATACACTCAGAACTCAGTTTGGAGATCTTGTATGCAATTCAGATTTTATGGTTGTTGATCAAGACTCATCCTTCAACATCTTGCTTGGAAGACCCTGGCTACATCAACCTACGACCTTCCCTTCATCATATCATCAATGCCTCAAATATTGTTTCCATGGTCTATTTGGGACATTTTGTGGCGATAAGGCCACATTCAAGACATTTGAATCTCAATACATTGAGGTGTAATTATACCATATGAAGGATAATGAGAAATCCACAAGGGATATTACCAATGATAATGCTCTATATGCTTTGGAAATAACTCAATAATATAATTTTCACATGTGAGTATAGGTTATGTATTCCTTATCAGTCAAATTGACAGGATAGACCCACATCCGAATACTCTTATGGAATCTTCCATAATTTCAATTACTACAATCATGCCAAACAGCATGGGAGAAATTGGTGATTCACCAAGCAATGATGAAAGCCCAAATGGGGATGACTTCATTTCATCCACTGAAATTAAGAAAGTCTATAATTCTCCAACCAGGCCATAAGAAGTTATTGAAATTTCAGAGGTGAGCAATGATGTCGATTCTCAATACATCTTCTACTGCTTATTACCCACGAATGACCCCTCATCATCAATGGGGTCAGAAATGGAATCTTCTGCTTCAATATGTTCAAATTTTTAACATCTCTTATGATCATGAAAATTATACTTCATCATCTAATATTTAAGTAGAAATAGAAGAAATAACACATGTTGTAGAAGAAGAAGATCTCAGGGATGCTCCTCTAGCATTTGAAGAGGGTATCTCTACCAACATGGATGAACTCAGAGAAATAAATCTAGGTACAAAAGAACATCCACACCACACTTTAATTAGTTCTTCTATGACTCTTGAAGAGAATGAGATGTATATTTATTTATTTTTTAAAAAATCAAGATATATTTTCTTGGAATTATATAGAGATGCCAAGGCATGATCTAGATGTATCCACTCATTATTTGGGTTTGCCAGAATAACATTGGGGATTCAAACAAGCCTCTAGAAGAACACACCCAACCCATGCTTCCATAATTGAGGCTGAAGTGGATAAGTTTATCAAAGATAACATTGTCAGAGAAGTTCAATATCCCAAAATTTTGGCTAATATTGTCCCTGTGAAGAAGAATAACGGAAAATTTAGAGTTTTCATTTATTTCATAGATCTTAATCGGCATTGTCCTAAGGATGAGTTTCCAGATCCGATTACAGAACTCTTAATTGATGCATCAGCTGGCTATGAATCGCTTTACTTCATGGATGGATATTCAGGATATAATAAAATCCGAATGGCTCCATAAGTTGAGGAATCTACATCCCTCAGATCCCCTTACGGTGTGTTTTGATATCAGGTGATGCCCTTTGTCCTGAAGAATGCAGGCGCAACTTATCAGTGTTCCATGCATCGTATCCTCAAACCCTTTTTATTTAAGTTTGTTGAATGTTATGTGGATGATTTGGTGGTTAAATCTAGGAAACGTTCTATTCACATGGGTGATTTTTAAGTCATATTCCACAAACTTCAGTAACATAATTTCAAGATGAACCCCTTAAAATGTGCTTTTGGGGTAACCTCAAGAAAAATTTCTAGGCTTTGTTGTACGCCATCGTGTTATGGAATTCGATCCTGAGAAGACAAATTCAATCATTGGTATGCCACCTACACGAAATTTAAATTAATTGCGAGGAATTCAAGGAAACATAGCCTATATTCAGCATTTAATTGCCAATTTTGTAGGAAAAAGTTAACCCTTCACCAAATTGATGAAGACGGGAGTCACTTACCAGTGGATAGAAGAATGTCAAGAAGCATTCAATGTTCTCAAGAAGAATATGTTGAGTCCACCAGTATTAATGCCACGTATTTAAGGAAGGAAACATATTTTTTATGTGACAGCTTTAGAGCAATCATTGGGTGCCAATATTTCTCAGAAGAATGATGTTGGGAATGAAAACATCCTCTACTATCACAGTCGGACTCTGCTTGAAGTAAAAACCTAATATTCAAGTATTGAGAAGTGCTTCCTAGCCTTAATATTTGTACATCATAGGTTGAGACACTACCCACAACATCACTAGGTCCAATTGGTATCTCACAATAACCCGTTGAAATTAATCATTATTTGTCTAATGCTTACAGGACATTTGGCAAGTTGGGCAGTGATTTGGCAGAAATTTTATAATCAGTATGTGTCTCAATAGGAAATAAAGGGCCACGCTCTAGATGATTTCTATGCTGAACATCCTTCAGTAGAATATGCATCTTCAGATATTGAACTTCATGATGAGGAAGTATTCTTTATTCAAGATATTCTTCAAACATGTGAAATGTACATTGATGGTGCTTCCAGAAATCCAACAGGGAGGAAAATGGAAAATCCTAAATTCAATAATGTTGGGTTAGGAGTTGTACTCATTTCCCTGGGAAATGAAGTGATACCTTATTCATTCCAATTGTTGGGAGGCGGTACAAATAATGAAGTAGAATACCAAGCTCTCATCGCAGGTTTGGAATTAGCGCTTTAAGCACATGTGAATCACATAAAGGTGAAATGTGATTTAGACCTAGTAATCAAACAAGTCAATGGGGATTATGCAATCAGAAAAGAAGAACTAATCCCTTTGTATGATTACATCAGATAGTTAATGGATGAATTTCCTTCGGAATCAATATTTTTTTATGTCCCGAGATCACAAAATTCCCAAGATGATGCACTCGATAATATAGCCAAAGCTCTGGAAGATACAAATCAAGACGGGATAAGCATCATTATCTCCCACCGTCATACAATTTCACCTTATTTTCAAACCAGAATAAAGGAAATCAATGAAATTAGTCCCATTACTGAACCATATGGTCATACTATAGGATGGATGACACCTATCAGGGAATACCTTCAAAATGGAACAATTCCACCTGATAGTTCTGGGAAAGAACAAGTTTGGAGATGTGTGGTCAATTTAACTCTATGAAATCCCAGGTCTCCTAGATAAAATTATCTACAGGTGTGATTTTTATGGAATTTTCTTCAGATGCATTGATGGTGAAGAGACAATGGTTTTCATGAATGAAGTGAATGCAGGAGTCTGTGATGCCCACCAGTCTGGACATAGAATATATGATCAAATTAGAAGGCTTGGATACTTTTGGCCTTCAATGATACAAGATTGGGTTGATTTTATAAAGTGTCATTCTTTCAAAGTATTTTCCAACTTCATTCATCAACCCCTAGATTTTCTTCATACAGCTAAATACTCATGGCCATTAGCTGAAAGGGGAATGGATGTAGTGGGACCTTATCCTTTAGCTACAGCCAAGCATTTTAAGTATAATCTTACTCCAACTGACTTCTTTTACAAATGGTCAGAGGAAATAACTCTCAACAAATTCAGTTCTAAATGCATTGTTAGCTTCATCAAGTCTAACATCATTACCAGATTAGGTGTCCCTCGTACCATATTTTCGGACAATGGCACCAACTTTTTTTCATCTGAGGTGAGGATGTTGTGTCAAAAAGGCAACATCAAATCCATTCATTCATCTCAGTATCATGCAGCGACCAATGGACAAATAGAAGAATTCAACAATACTCTTTCAAATATATTTCAAAAGATGGTGGATAAAGATAAGAAATCATGGCATGATAAACTCTTTCATGATTTGTGGGCTTATCGGACCACCACTCGAACTGCAATGCCGTCAACTCCATATTAATTAGTATATAGAATAGAAGAAGTCTTTCCCATTGAGGTTCAATTACCCTCGCTCGGAATAGCAATTTGTCAACAATCATCTACAGATGAACAATCTAAAATGTGATTGGATGAATTGGAACGGTTTGATGGGAAAATATTGTGCACCCTGCACCACTTGGAAGTCTATTAGAATCGAATATCACGAGCTTTCAATAAAAAAGTTCATCTTCGTTCATTCGTTCAGGGAGAATTGGTATTAGTTCTCAGAAATACAATGATACCAGGAACGAGTCCTCCCAAGCCTTAGCCAAAATGGGAAGGGCCTTATTCAATACAAAATGTTTACTCCAATGGAGTGTATTCATTAATCTTAATGGATGAAGAACTCATCACTATTCCAAATAGTTCTAGATTTCTGAAGTATTTTGTGTAACACAAATACTATATCGTCCAGAAAAACGTTAAAATGCACCATCATGGGTCCATTCATATTACCTTAAACTATTTTCATACCTTTTTCATCCAGAAATATGTAAAAATGCACCATCATTGGTCCATGCATATGACCATAAACTATATCCATCCCTTTCGTCCAACAGAATGCTAAACTCTATCATCACTTTTCATCCAAAAAGATGTTAAACTAAAACTTCTATGGTCTATGCATATAAACTTAAACTATTCACACCATTATTTTCAACCATCATGACGTTAAACAGTGATGTCCTAGCTACATGATGCAATACTGTACAGAAGTCCCTTACGTCCAGCAAGATGTTAAATTGCATCATTAGTTGCGGTCCATGCATATGACTGTAAACTTTTTTCATTATTTTCGTCCCACATGAAGTTAAACCATGAAAAAAAATTCCTAATATGTTCAACATGACGTTAAACTGTTTCCTCTTTGTCCTTACTGCAAAACATTAAGCTACAGAGTCCCACATTCATCCAACATGACATTAAACTGTATTGTCCCCATCGTCTTAGCTACCGGATGCTAAACTGTACAACACCCTTATTGTCTAACATGACACAAAATTGTGTTCACGTCCAATATGACGTTAAACTATGTCCCTATATTTAACCTACTTCACATTAAACAGTATTTTGTTCTTGTTACATGATATTAATCTATGCAGCACCAATAGTCCTCACTGCAATACTTTAAACTACATAGTCCACTCATATGTCCTACATGACATTAAATTGTACATCGTTAAGGTTGTTGTAACCTCTTGTTTCTCACTCCGAGTATGACTCACGTGAGCTTAGAGAAAAATTCAACCATAACACCCACTCTGGACTGCTAACCACGCATAAGTCCCAACACCATTTTTTAGGTTGTTGTCCCCAAGAACAACTTGATCACTAATTCATTCTTTGATTGAACTACGCGGACTTTGATCCTTGCCTTCGAGGCTAGGTATGTATGCAACCTCCTAAGGATCAATCCCAAAACAAATATATTTACATCAGTTCACCTCCATCTCATACGATGTTGATTTGTAAAACTGCCCTCAGAATCAATATCTTTACATTGGTTCACCTTCATCCATGTTGTATGATATTAAACTGTATAAAAAATTTGTCTTGTACAAAAACAAAGTAAAAAATTCATTGATATCCTCACCTGAGAGGGAATCATTATATATATTGATCTCCAATTATGTTAAATTTTAAAGACTATGTTAATACATGGCAATGCCTGAACGTTTTATCTTGGTTCAAACCATCATTGCACTAAAGTCCCTTTCACCCTTCAGTTGTACAAACCACATCTGAACAGAGGGTATTTCTAGAACTACGTGGGCTTGATTCCCATCCTTATGGGATACGTAGGAACATTCGAGTGTCCCTCGAATCCAGCCCCATGTCTTTTGTTCCTAACCCCAAATTCCACTTTCAGTCCCATGGCTGAAAAGTCCCTATGAAAAAACACACTGTGTATTTCTTATAATGGTCCGAGTTCTATGTCCCTAAACAATTATCTCGTACACTTTCATCCCACACGATGTTAAACTATATTTTGAGAACTATATATGGATTTATTCCCATCCTTATGGGATACATAGTGAATTCCAACATTTCAATTAAGGACCCAGCCACAACATGATTACGGTTACCATTTATTTCTGTATCTCTACAAACAGTGGACAATACCCATATTTATGTGTCATAATCCTATCCAATAATATTTTCAGATCTCCATACCTTTTTTCTCATCTTGTGGTCACAAAATGTCCAATTTCTGGGAGTTCTTTTGCTTGACTATGTAGCATGTTCCCTTAGGCGGCCTTGCATAAACAGTCTACATAATGGACCTGTCAGCCAAAAGATGCAATTATTTGACTATATAGCCAATTCCCTTAGGTGGCCCAACATAATTCAACCCCCTAATGGGTTTGTTAAATATTGTTAACTTCATTCTAGGGAAGAAGACCACTTTTGTCCTTATTGGTCTTATCAACAATATGTAAGGATCTGCAGACAATAGCCATCCCAAACATATTTGTCTCATATTCTTTTTCATGATATGAATGTATTCAAGTCTATGGATTGTATTAACCTTCCCTAAGTTTGGGTAAATCCTTCATAGGAGTGACAATCATCCAGTTCTTTGACAATCTTGTTTGATTATATCTTCTCCATATTCACATACCTCTCTCCATACAGCAAACTCTATGCTTTAGGAAATTTGAATCCCCATAAACATTCAATGGATTTTTAGCAGTAGAAAAGTAAATTTCTAAGAGTTATTTTGCATGACTATGCAGCACGTTCCCTTAGGTGGCCTTGCATAAGTAGTCTACATAACATACCTGTTAGCCAAAAGATAATATTATTTGACTATGAAGTCAATGCCCTTAGGTGGCCCTGCATAATTCAACCCCCTAAAGGGTTTGTTAAATAATGGTAACTTCATTCTTGGGAACTACTTCTTCTAATCCCTATTACCCTTTTTTCATGTCATTCCTCGGATTCAGTATTTCATAAGTCATAGTTTACATATTTTCCCTCATACATGAGTGTGGTAATATGTTTTCAGATAAATTTTCAAATAATTGAGTGAATTTTAATCCATTTTGTCCAAGATATTTAGTCCTTAAACATTAACATTTTTATGTCTGATATGGATGAATTTAGACTGCCAGATTTGTTGTTTTTCTTTTCACCTCAGAGTCAAATCCTATTTTCCCTCGGGATCCAACTCTGAGGGGGGGGGCTTTTTTTTATGGTCCTTTCCATCACAGAGTCTAAATGAATGAAAATTGAAATACCTTGAACCCAAAGTGGTTCATCCTTTGAAGAAACATAAAAAATTGACAAACTCTTGAACAAAATGTTCAAATGCACCTAGGTCGGGCAAGTTCCACCAACGTCGTGCATGTATATATGTCTGCCACACATTGGTCATGCAGGTGACTTGCGTGCCCTCTTTGAATTTCGCCCAGGGTCTTCTCCAGCCTATAAATACACCTTGTGGGCCCCCCATTTCAGGGGCGAAAAATTCCAGAAACTCATATTTGAGCTCTCAGTGCCCTATTCTCTTCTCAAATCTTCAGAACCCTTCTAATGTAATTTCATCCCTAGAAAGGAAGATATAAAGAGAGGGGTAAAGTCTTAAGTGTTGAAACTCATCATCACTTGCCTGCCTTGGTGGCCATCCCTTAATGGAAATGGCCACACTTGTGCGATGCCTTTCCCCTTCAATAGAACTAGCACGCCACTCTTCTTGAAGCCTCCAGGGATGGTACTAAGGTCTTGATCGAAGTCTTTCCCAAGTATCACCTTAAGGATTGACCATCGTGCAAGTACCCCTATTTCATGCAAGTATACTTCCACGACCAGAACATGCGCACCCATCTAGGACTTGCATGCCCATGCAGGACTTGCGCGCCACCCTTTTTTTGGGTGCCCCTCCTGCCCATTTCACCTCTCTTATGCCTATCCACCTATCCTATTCAAGAATAAGTCTACATAACTCTCTCCAAATCCATCTGTGGCATTATTTCCTTGTTGGCTTTCTTATTTGAAAGTAATTCAGTGAAACATCTCTTAAAATCTAGTGATTTACATATCTTTATGTCACTAAGGTTAAAGATTTCATTCATTCAAAATCATCCTTTAATATGAGAATATCTCAAATCTTGGCATCCTTCTCAGGTATAAGCCCAAAGTTCCAAAATATAGGTATCCTCCTCAGAAGTAAGCCCCAACCATGGTTCTCTTAACATGGGCTTCCTTTTCAAGAATTAGCCCCAGACTCATAGTCTAAAAATATGGGCATCCTCCTTTAGAGTAATCCCCTTGTCCCTTAACCTAGGCATCCTCCATAGGAGTAAGACCCATTTCTCAAATCCTTTTAACCATGGATTTCTTATTCATGAGTAATCCCCAGTTATAAGTTCCTAAATCTTGGCATCCTCCTTAGGAGTAAGCCCCAGTTCTCAAATCCATTAACCTAGGCATCCACTTTAGGAGTAAGCCCCAGTTCTCAAATCCATTAACCTGGGTATCCTCCTCAGGAATAGGCCTCATGTTCCTAAATCTGGGCATCCTCCTCATGAGTAAGCCCCAGTAATAAATTCCTTAATCTGGGTATCCTCCTTAAGAGTAATCCTCAATTCTCAAATCCATTAAACTGGGAATCCTCCTTAGGAGTAATCCCCAGTTCTCAATTCCATTAACTTTGGAATCCTCCTCAAGAATAAGCCCCAAGAACCTAAATCTGGGCATCCTCCTTAAGAGTAAGCCCCAGTTATCAAATCCATTAACCTCTGTCTCCTTCTTAGGAATAATCCACAGTCATAATTTCTCATAACCAGTCTTAATATACTTTTGATTTGGACTTCCTTCTCAGGAGTAAAACCCAATCACAAGTCCCCTCCTAATTTGGGAATCATCCTCAGGAGTAAGCCCCATGTTAGAGTATCCAAATCTCTATAAAGCACATATAACTTTATGTACCTTGTTCCTAGGTATCTTCCCTGATGTAAACCCCAATCTTCATCTATTTTGGGCAATCATGCATACATAATCACCACAACATTGCATCGTTTGTGGCACAACTGTCTGGTTTCACGAATACCTCTTTTTTCTCATACCGGGCATGACTCATGTGAGCTCTGAGTGTAAAATTATTCATGAAATATTTCTATGATCCATAAATCATGAAAAAATATAATACTCCCTTACTCGAGCTACGTGGTTTCTAATTCATTTTCAAAAACAAAGGATTCTTATGTAGCCCATCTGTAGGTACGATCTCAACTCTGAAATTGTCCATGTCTTTCTAAATGAAAATAAACATCAAGTTCCCCACTGAGTGGCTTTAAATCTAGTATGGTCATCATAATGACCAAGAGACTTGTATATAATTTATTCAAGGATACCATTCACTAAGAATCTATAAACAAACATAGATGATTCTCTATCTATGATGAACCTCGAATACATATAAAACATTCTCTAAATATCACATATATTAATCATTGATTGTCAGATATAAAGGAATTCTCATTTTCATACTTTGTAATGTAATAAGGATTCACGAACATAACTTAAATCTATAGAGAGAGTACCGGAATAGAAAATAATTCCCACTAAAAGGGTATTATGTGTCCGACCTCCCATCCTCTCTACTAATTCAAATTCTTAAGCCTCATTATTTCATAACTAGTGAGCACATACCTTTGGATTGTAGGTCCAAATTAATATGGAATCATTGGATGTTTCTAGTTCTGTGAACAAACCCATTAGAAACCGCTTGTAATTTTTGAACCTTAATTCAATGAGGTATATCCATTATTCTAGAGGAAACACTACTCTTTTAATGTCACTGGTACTACAATACTCCCCCTAAAAAGAAAAACATGCTCCCTACCTTCTGAATATCCATCAGCCGCCAAACCTGTGGATATCTGAGCATTTAGAGTCATATAGCTAGAATCCCCGCGATGTGCTTCCCTAAATAATTGTAAGAGTAGAGGGATAACAACCATCGATTGAAGCTAATACCCCTCAACTTCATCCATGATTGATAACTATAAGGAGGCCAACTGCCTCGTCGCCTCATCCAACAACTTCGAACTGGATTTCCTGATGAGAGTGTTTGCCACAACGTTCCCCTTCCCATGTGTGTAAAAAATATCAAAGTCATAATTCTGGAGGAACTCAAGAAATCATATTTGTCTCAAATTCAGATCATTCTGAGAAAAGATATATCTGAGACTCTTCTGATCAGAGTAGATTGTAAACCGCTCACCCATCAGGTAATACCGCCACATCTTCAATGCGAATACTACTGATGCCAACTCAAGATATTGTGTCGTGTATTTCTGCATGTGTTCCCTCAACTGACATGAGCCATAGGCAATCACCACATGCCTCTACATCCAGACACAACCAAGCCCATTTCATGATGCATCGCAGAACACTACGTACTCAACACCCTCCTCTGGTAATCTCAAGATCGGGGCGCTCGTCAAACTCTATCTCAACTGCTGGAAAGCCTAATGGAATCTCTCGGTCCACAAGAAATGCTTCCCCTTTTGGGTCAAAGATATCATGGGTGATGAAATCCTGGAGAAATCAAGAATGAATCACCGATAGTAGCCTGCCAAACCAAGGAAACTCTGCACCCCCCGTCACGCTCTGGGGTGGCTCCCATGCTAGCAATGACTCCACCTTGGCTGGGTCCACTACTACACCATCTACCGAGATAATGTGTCTCAGAAAGTGGACCTCCTATATCCAGAACTGTCACATTGATAGTTTCCAATACAACTGGGGCTCTTGGAGTGTGTCTAGAACCATCCTTAGGTGTCATGCATGCTCCTCCTCAGACGCAGAGTACACAAGGATATCATCGATTAAGACCACTATGAACTGATCTAGATAAGGCTGAAAGATCTGGTTCATATGTCCCATGAACATTGTCGGGGTGTTCATCATGCCGAAGGGCATCAGCAAGTACTCATAGTGATGTAGCGACATCTGAAAGTTGTCTTCGGTAAATTATCATCCTGTAATTGCAACTGATGATAACCTGATCATATATCAGCTGTCGAGAACCATCGTGCCCCTCTCAACTAGTTGATGAGGTCATAGATCCTTGGTAGTAGATACGAGTTCTTCGCGGTCACCAGATTCAAATGCTGGTAATCCACACATTTCCCCAAGCTCACTTCTGCCGTCTTGGAAAACAACACTGGAGTCACCCAGGGTGAAAAACTAGGTCATAGAAATCCCTTCTTCTACAAGTCTCCAACCTATACCCCTAGCTAATGAATCTCTACAGGAGCCATCCGATTTGAGGAAGATAATATCGGAGTCTTTTTGGGTTGCAACTCAATGCAGAAATCTATCTTCTGACGGGGAGGTAGTTTGGGGACATCCTCCGAAAAGTCTTCCTTGTACTCAGCCACAACTGATGGAAACTAGAAACTTGTAATGTCTTCTTCTCTAAGGGTTAGACTAGACAACTGATGTGAAATCGGTTGCGCCTTCCTACACACGAGTCCATCATGTGCTTCCTGGGTCTCTCTTTCACCGACAAAAGAGAACCTCATTCCATCACTACATACACACCACACCCTTCGCCTAAAACAGTCAATCTCGGCATGAACTGTGGATAGCCAATCCATACCATGAATGACATCATAAGGCCTCGACGCTACTACCAAGATGTTCCAACCGAAACTCTCAACTCCAAGGGTCAGATCACATTGTCTACAGAGGTGTTTGATCTCTGGATCTTATCAGTCGGTGTTTCTAAGTGTAAGGTTCAAGTCAACAGCTCAACTGGAATCTCAAGGACTCGAACAAGATAATAAACTCGAATGGAATAACTAGAACCATTGTCTATCAGTAGGGAATCCAATGTAGATAAGACATAGATTGTATCTATAATAATTTCTGGAGTACCTGGGTCATAAGCCTCTACCGCCTGCAGCTGTCCCTACCTCTGTCCACCAGCTCCCTGATCCTGGGGTGGACCTCCTAGGGGTGGTGGAGGTAAAGGGTCAAAACGCCAACCACCTCCAGCTGCTCTTCCAGCACATCTATTACATCCGCTACCTCACAGATCTGTCTGCTCCACATGTTGGCTCTACCTCGGTGGTCCATCCTCTACTCGAGTGTTAGTAGTACAGTGGGTAGGAAAATCTTGAATGAGAATGTCGCCTTCCATCAAATGAATAGCATCGACTATCTTGAGGCTGGCTGGATGCACACAACAAAGCCTATATGGAATATCCACTATCCTGGGATCTCCTCTGGAAACGTCTCCCACGCCAGGCTCCCTGACGTTGGCTCCCAACTATCGATGTCTCTGCTCCTGCTCGCCCACTACTGACAAATACCAGATTCTCTACTCTTTCAAGAATCTCTCGATCACCAAAACCAGCTTGAGCACTCCAGCATAAGTAAGAATGCTCATAGTGATGATGCTAGCTCAGATATCTCTACGCAAGACTCGCTCAAAAGTTTGATATTTGAAGTACTGGTCTCTGACCATATCCATCGAGTACCACGGGAGGTCGGTAAACCTCGATGAATAGTCAGACACCATCATGGTTCCCTAATGGAGCTGAAGAAGCTCTTTTATATGTACTGCTCTATGGATAACTATTGAAAACACCTCTTGGAAGAGACACTAAAAATCCGACCATGAAAGATTTGACTCGTCGTGAGACTGGATAACCAAACTCTACCATCACCGTGCCGATCCCTGTAGAAGACTCACTGCTAGGATCACCATCTGGTCCGCTGGTGTCCTGAACAAATGGAATAATCTTGACACTGCCTCAAGCCAGTCCTCAGCTGCCTGAGGGTCAGGCTTGCCTTGAAACTTGAGGTGTATCTGTCTCTGAAACTCGTTTAGTGCGCTTAGCCTATGCTTCTCCTCCACTAGTATAGTCGGCACTAAACACTGGTCCACTGGTTGCGGGATAACTGGTACACCACCCAATGGTAAAATTGGCGAATCTGGTCCATGTATTAAGCTTCATCACTGAGGGGGGCATCCTCATGATCGAGCTACGAGATCCTAGAGGGTGCGCGTCACAGAGGCATCCGATAAAGGAAGAAGATGTATCTCAATCATTGAGTATATCTAGAGAGATGACTTAAGGACATGGAAACCACAACACATTCCTATATGATGCATGTACCATTATTTCCCCACATGAAACTAGAGTTATCATGCTCCGAGTCGAAATGAAATTTATCAGTGTCCTGTTGTATGGATACGTCGGCTGCCCACACAAACACTGGGGTCCCTGGCCTGAATGTCGATCTGGAAACACTAAACACTGTTTCCACTAACCAACTCACAGACTCTCGGTTAAGGTAGAACTGACCACCTCTAATAGCACTATGTCACGACCTGTCGTGGTGGGGCCCGATCCACAACACCCCAATCCCACCTCCAATATCCCAACAGCTGATGACTAGCACCGAGTAGGCATGCTTCTATCATAGGAGGAATTTCTAATAAACATGTACGCACACACACACACATCTCCATGCCCCCAAAGATGAAAAGTAAGAACTACTAAAAGGGAAAGATGCATGCATATTCTAAAACCCAACCGACAGAGTACAACAAGAATGTAATGTACCAGAAAGTAAAACCCTGGGCCAAAAGTACATGCCCACCAAAAGAGGGTCCGTAAAAAAGTCCAACATGTTAAGAAAGTTGTTGGGACTACTGTCTATAGCCGTAGGAACACACCTCGGCCTGCCTAGTCTCACTGAGTACCGTCCGGTCCTGGTCCGCCTAGAATCCTATCAAAGGCTCGCTCATCTACACAAGACATGACACGTGCGGGCAAAGCGCATGAATGGGTGAGTATAACAATACCCAGTAGGACACCCAAAAACCACAAACGAATACAACAAGGGAAAATACCACAAAAGAAATATATAGTCATATCTACACAATATATGTCTACCGAGGATATAACAAGAATTTCTAGATATACTCATGCAAGATCGACTATCACGAATACCACCACTAAGATCCAGCTCGAAGATTTTAACTAAGCACATAACCGAGAGGACATAATCCTAAGTTTGAAGAGTGAGATACGAAGTTCTCATTCCGAGAGAACACACTGCAAAAGTACTTTGTGAACATGATGCTCAAGTGAGGATCACATCTAAGTCATGGGGTGATTCTAAAAACCCAATCTGAGCTAATATGCTAAGAAGAGGATCAGCGCCCGACTAAAGTTGGTCATGTCAGTAACAAGAACTCTACATAGGGTTCTAGGAATGAATAGAGGATCCGGATCTAGTCTCACAGAGGGGATTCCAATAACTATATTCAGGAAGTCTTGTTGAATGGATCAGACACTTTTATGTAGGAAAAGATACCGAACATCCTTCAGGAGAATGACTATGCAGACGAACCCTAAGGAAACTAGCCTAAGTCACAGAATGAAACTATATCATGCCATTTATGATTGGTTACAAGACATGTAGTATGGTTACATGATGTGTTCCTTGACTCTAGGTACTTCCGCTGTAAACGGACTGTGTCATCCGTTAAATCCGTGTTCAAATCAACTACCAGTGTACCAGTACACGGGGTATCCCGTGTATCTAGCCGGGTCTGGATGGGGAGGGGTATACACAGCGTGTCCTTGGCCGTGTACCCTTCTCGTGTCCGTGAAATCCTAGAGTACACTCAAGGTAATCCCGCCGACAAACACATGCCGTGTAGCCCATACTACATGGTGTGTTGTCGAGATTTTTCCAGAAGCGTCGTCTTCCTCCTCATGCCTCGGCCGAATCTTCAGTTCTTGATCCAACCATCCGATCATCATGAAACTCCGGATTTGTGGTCATAACGCCCCTAAAAACTGATTATGTCAGTTTCGGGATTTAGATTGGCCTTGATAGAGTGTCCCGATCAACCCGCACGAAAACCCTCGAAGAACAGGAATTTTTGAACCATATCGATTTGTCTGCTGCCATCGTTGTTTCACCTCTGATAAGTCATCTTGATGTTGGATCATTGATGGTAGAATATTGCGCCAACAAACGAATGTGAAACGATAAATTTCCTCCAATAACTCATAGGAAAGAATCACAAAAATCGAGCAAGATGGACTATCCTCGATCGTTGTTCATGACAATCTGGTTTTTTTGCTGTTAGATCAAAACCATAAAAACCTCAAGAATCATAATCTGAAAATCCCCGCAAAAAAATATGTCCCACAAGAACGATAGATCCATGGGTAATCTGTTCGTGGATTTTTCTGTGTTCTTCATGGAAATCAAAAAAGGGGAAGTAAATAAAAAACAAACATCCTACATGGATTAAATTGGTTTGATGGAGAAGATCTGGTCAGCGCGTTGTCATCGCCGACAAAGCTCTTCAAGAACATCGTTACCACATTGGGAGGATTTCTTCAGATAAATCCAGGGTGATTCACAGTTATGAGAAAATTAACCCTTACCCCATTGTGAAATCTCTATTTAAAAGGAACAAATATTCCACCACAACCAGGATTTAATAAAATATTTTAATTAAATATTTTATTATGGTTACGTCCAAAAACTAGATTTCACCACCAACCATCACTGGCCGATGTTAGGCCTCGCCTAAGTTAAAATCGCTATTTTGAACGCAATGATGCCCTCAGATTTCATATCCGAGCAAATTTTCATGGTTTATTCCTCTTTTTTATGAAAATCGCATGTGCGCATAATTTAATTATTAAATTAAATTCATACATTTGTTTCGGGCTCACCGGGACTTGGAAATACACGCCGTCTCAGATCCTGGTCTCGATATAATTCCCATATAAAAAAATAATAAATGGAAAAAATCTGGAACATTACAATTATTTATATTGATAAGGATTTCTTTTAATATTCCAAATTCAATATTAACATCCAAAGTTCCACAATGACTATTAAATAAAAAAATCCATAAAATATCTCAAAAAAATTTAAAAAAATATTGAAACCCATAATTGAGAATGACTAGATCACATAGACATCCGTGATAAAATTTATCATTTATCACCAAATGACAATAATAACTATTAATGGATCATAAGAAAAATTATTTTCCCAATCATATATTCTATATTATATGTTAATAATTTCGATAAGTAACCCAAACCACCATATGAACGTAATTAAATAATAGACTAATCCATAATTAATTGAATCTTTATTCCTCAAATAAATTTCCATTGTATTATATTTACCTTATCGTATAAAGTTCCCAAAATAGGGAATGCATTCCGAAAATATCACTTTATCCCAAAATCATTTTGTCAGTCTCATGTATATCTATTTTATATAATATATGTCTTAAAAATAAACTTATTCATATTTAATAAACTTGTTTAACTAAAAAGATAAATTCATTTTAACTTGGGACTTAACGTAGTCCAATGGTAAAAGATTCTCACATGTCGCCTTATTGTTGTGGGTTTGATAACTACGGCCTTGCTTGACATGATGGGTTGTCACCCATTAATCAGGTTTTCGTTTTTCCAAATCTATATATTTATTATAATATCCCAAAAATATTGTAATGAACTAAAAAATAACTATAAGATGTTTTTGAATCCAATGTTTTTTCATACCACACATTTTTCATTCTGAAAACAAATAAACCATAATTTCCTCTAAGGTGAGTCTCTCCAAAAATAACATTATTCACCTTAATAATTAAGAAGATAAATCCACAAAGGGGGTTTTTAAGGATTTTATATTTTAATAAAAATTAAAATTATAAAGCATGATGATATCCTAACTCATAAGAATACATAATAATCTATAAATATGTCAAAATCATCATCTGATACCAACAATAGGGACGCATCCATAAATGTTCCAAAATACCGAGTAAGGTTAAGAATTAACATTGAGGATCTCATTAGGATTGAACTATTATAGAATTAGGCCAATAATATTATATGAAAAACATATTAATACAAATTGGAGATATCTTATGGTATCTTTTTCATTCATTACATAATAATATTTAAAAAAAACATTGTTTTTTTCAGGTTTGATCATAATATCTATTCATTGAATCCATCCTTGGCTTTATTCTCCCTTAGATCCTATAAAAACATTTAGTAACATGGGGATGAGCAGAAAAATATCATTAATGGACTTAAAAATAAAGAAAAACTGTTAGTCTAGGTAATATGTGGTAACCCATTAAATTTTCAATGAGAGGATGAGACAAATCATTTTTAACTGAACAAAAATCATGTTCTTTTCTCAATGATAAACACAAAAAATAAAAATAAAAAATAAAAATTCTTTTAGGTGACTTAGATAATCATATATAAAAATTCCATTCAAACATCTTCCAATTAGAATAACTGTATGATTTACTTCTAAATTTTTGATCTATAATGTGCATCACTATTCGTATAAGCTATATCGGGCTCACCTCTAATCTATAATGTGGAGCAACCCTTCATATAAGATATGATGGGCTCAAAAATGATCTATAATGGTCAACAATAAATCTTATAAGATATAATAAGCTCACCTGTTATCTATAATGCGGCGTAAACTACCGTATAAGTTATATTCAGCTCACCCATTTCATATAATTCTGTTGTAAAATTTCATGAATAAAACAATTTCATCACAAAACCTTATTATTTAAGATATTTTTCTAATCAAATATAGAAATCATTTTATTATAAAAATGCCATTTTTATTTAATAATCTATTTTCAATACCATCGTAACAAAACAATTTATTAAGGAATTTATTTACATTTCAATATACATTAATGAATATAGAATAATCCAAATATTAAATAATTATTATGGTGGTGGAGAAGTCATTGTCATTATTATTGTAATAGAAATTCATATTTTTTTTTCAAAATAATTTGAAAATACTTGTATAAAAAGATACCTTGGGAAATATTTTAATGAAATTCAAGAGTGACATAAAATTTAATTTATATTTGTTTTCTACGAATATAAATAAATATATAATTTAATTTCAGTAAGAAAATTATTTGATAATTATATCATTAAATTTTCAAGGTGTACCATGATACATTAAACATTCAAATATTAATCTCCATGATTTAGTAAAAAAATAGTATAGATAAAATACAGTTATAAAATGTTATAGTGGATTTATATACACCTTATAAAAGAATAATGGTTAATATTATAAATAAATGGATCAAAAAGGGTGATTGAGACAAATTCCGTTACCTTGAGTCTGACTTGTCTCACTAGTTATTTAATTGCCTAAATAATGATCAATTTTTAATTTATAAATGATTGATAACATTTTAAAAAATTATTATTTTTATATCACTTATTATAAGTCCCCGACCTTAAACCTTACTTAATATTGAGTTAAATCAATAATTCATATAGAGGATCATTTCAGGATTAGAGTTTTAGAGAATTAGGACATTACTATTACATCTCAAAAGATTACAAATTTGAAACTTCTACTAAGTTTCCACAAAATAAAAACTCTTACAAAGAAACACGTCTAGTTCCATGTTTTATTTAGAATGGAATTCCCATCATCCCATCCTTGACCCTATTCCACGTTAAGTCCTGTGAAAAACATTTCAAAAACTTGGGGTGAGTATAAAAAGCTCAGTAAGGGATACACAATGAATGAAAACTGTTAGTTTTTCAAAACAACAAGTAAACCATGTATACATTATCAATGTAATACTTTTCACCTTTATGAAATATTAAAAACGCTTCACTGAATAAATGTTCATTACTTACCCTTTTGTAACCAAAATATTACCATAAAACCCATATAAAGATCACATAACATATAAAGGTAACTTGGGATATAAACATACTTAAATGGAATAACCATACGATCAACTTCCACACTAATCACATAATGGAATAGCCATACGGCCGACTTCCATACCCAATGCATTAGAGGTTATAACATAAACACCCGTCCTGGTATTCACGGCACCACTCATCATATGGTTTATCACCTAACCACCCATCAAATATCCAAGTACCATTATAAAATCATAAGACATAAAACAAATATAATGGAAAGAAAACATTTCCACACATTGATCGCAATATATGGCTTAAAAATATTGACATAAAAAATATATTATAAACACCATTTTCAATACCCAAATACATAAAAGAGTATATGGTATTTATTTTATTTAAAAAAACATTACGGCTTATTGAGGAATCCAAACACAAAATAATACTCACGGCGGCAGAAAAGTTTGTTGTCATCGCATACGTTAAAAGAAAAATTCCTTTTTATTGTTTTGTAAAATGCTTCATGGGAAAATATTCCTTTTGTATTAAAGTAAAATTCAAAGGGGTCTATACACAGTATAAAAGAACGAAATATGCCTCAATGAAAGGAGATTGAGATGAAGTCCCTTAAAAAGACGGTATCGTCGAATTACAGATAAATCAATTATGTAATTATGTGTGACAATAAATACACCAAATATAAGTGGATATTGAGTGTAACAAAATTAGTGATCATTCACACATATTTATAGAATAATATATTCAATGGGTACAAGTTTATCCCAAAGAATGAAAATTGGGTTATGAAGTTCCTTTGCAAAAATTTGATAGCCTAACGGCGTCACTTAAAAATTTAGAAAATGAGTTGATGAAAGATAACAAGAGTATCTCATCACTTGGACCTAAAATTTACATCAATAAGGATATATAAGAACACATACCAACATTAAAATATGTAAATTAAAATACCCAACAATATAAGTCTTTTAAAAATATGAGGGTGAAAGGTTCCCTTACCGACTTGGGTATCTTACGAAACATACACGCCAGGAAAGAAGGACAATACAACATCGATGTAAATACTCATAAATGATATTATATTTCACAAAGAGTATAATAATGGGCAGTACATATACCACTCAAAGGAAATTTTGGAAAATGTAGCATAATTCTCACTAGAATAAAAGTGTGATGAAAAATCCCTTATGAAAACTCATCAGCCTCACCGCGCCAATTAAAACATCCAAAAAATGGATTGATGAGATAAAATAGTGTATCTCATCATATTAAAATAAAATTTACAGAAATAGGAATATAAAAGAAAATCCCCCAACCTAACAAAGTGGAGTTTGAAGGAAGTGACATAAAGGGGAGTACTTAAAAATAAAGAGAGAGGTTGGGCCTCTTACGAAAATTCAGCAGCCTAACGGCGCCACTCAAAACATCCAAAATTTGATTGATTAGAGAAAATAGGGTCACTCATCATATGAACATAAAAAGTACAGTAATTTTAATGTAAATGAAAATCCCAATCTTAATAAATATGAGCTTAAAAGGAATGACATACAAGAGTGTATTTAAAAAGAAAGAGAGGGGTAGTATCCTTTACCTCGTGTCCGACATGACTCGATCGTTCTTTAATCACATGAATAATAAAATTTGGTCAATTTATTATTTCCTAAGGACCTAATTTAAAGATTATTACTATGTTAATATCACATATTATAAGGTTATAATAACTTTTTAATAAAGTGAGTTCATATCTGACGTTTGTGTCGATGTTCGGTACATGAGTAAAAATCAAACTTGTTGGAAAAAAACTTTCCATGTAGTTATAGGTAAATAATATCCAGAATAGTATTGATGTTTTAAATATAATATATATATATATTATATTCATTTTATAATATTACATAGCATTTGGATATAAAAAATTAAAAGCATCGTTCATGGAGATGGTAGGCCGTACGTACGCATGAACGCTACTTTCATTTTTTATCAGAGTCATGGAAATAAAACAATATGAGATATATATATATTATAATTCCAGAATTATATTGATCATTAATATGTAATATATTAAATATATATCCATTATATATATGTACTTATAATAGTACATAACATTTGGAGATAATAAATGAAATGTACAGGTCATGGAGACGGTAAGCCGTACGTACGCATGAACGCTACATTCAATTTTTTTTTGTATTCAATGGAATTAAATAATTATGATATAAAGTTATATTATAATTCCAGTAGGATTTAATATGTAATACAATTAATTACATCATTTATATGTCCCACATATGGCATTAACGAATCAAATCACTTTGAAGGGGCGGTAGTCCGCACTTCCTAAAATGAAGATATCGCATTTACCCATAATGGAAACCATTAAGGTATGCCATAAATGAAAAATACAGAAGAATAAGGAAAACATAAACATATTATATATCATATATAAATATAGTTACATCTTAATTGAAACCTTTTAATGTGTTAAATGAATATTGAACAATCGACGTTTCGTGAGGCAGTAATTCGCAATCCACAGAAACAGTATGTTCTTTAACTATTACACGAAGGTGTGTGTAGGTGTAGCTCAAATACTTCACATAACAACATCCTAGTATATTGAGGATTCAGTTTTTGTAACAAAATAAAGTAATAAATAGAGTTTAGAGGGTTGGAGAAGCAAAATAAAACATAAGAACACAAGAGATGACACTACCTTTAAATCGGGTAACTCACTTTGATTTGAGCTCAAAGGCTTCCATGGAAAGGATTCTGCCCAAATTGAGGTTTCTATGATGAAGAGAGAGATGTGGAGAGATGAAATGGTCAGGGTTTGGACGAGCCAAGGGTTTGAGAGGTGTGGGTAAGGTGGTAGAGGTGGGGGCATTTTATAAGAGGAGAGGAGGGGAACTCTTGGAAAGTTATAAAATATGACATTATAATATAATGATTTTCGGATTTTAATGGTCCCAAAAGGATATATTTCGAGGATAAGGTGACAAGGTTTCGAAATCCACCAATAGATTAGGTTTGTGACAAGTTAAGGTCTTATATTTTACATTATCTTTCCATTTTATTTAAATCGTTAAATAATGAGGTAACCGCTGCATCATCATGGTGTCATAAATAATTTAATTTATTTAGTATCTAAAAATTATAAAAAATATATCATGATGTAGGAAATTGTTTTATCTTTCTATGTAATATTTAGAGTCAAAAATATGACTTTTATTACACCGTGTATAAATTGTTTTAGTAAAACAACACATGTTTGTGACATTTTAATTTTTACTTTAAATAAAAAGTTATTTATGTCATTTTCCCAAAAAAGTGGCTCTATGGGGTCCCCATGTTGACCCATAGATTGTCTTGGTCTGCCCTATGACATAAAATGAGGTTAGGACATGTTTATAGGTCATTTCATATTATTAAAACATTATTTTTACCATAAATTACACTAATTAACTTTAATCGTGATTAATACAACATAAAAATTACTATTCATCAAAAATTATTTTAATCTCATTGAACCACATATTACTTCCTAATGACAACCATGTATGTCTGATTTTTTGAAAATCAAATCACAGAAGTGGCAAGGTTTCATTTAAACGAAAAATCAGTTTCTTTAACTACCACTTAGTGGTTTCACTATTCATAAGAAATTAATGCTTTACAAAAAATACCAAAAATTCACCCTAAGATATATTTGATATAATGAATTCAAAAATGATTTAAATTTTAAAAAATTCAAAACATATAATGTTCATTAATTAATTTAATAATTAATTTCCGCTGTCAAAACAAATTGCGTGTTTTTAAGAAACAATATATATTAAAATATTGACACTTATTAAAGACCAATTTTAAAGTGAAATTAATTTCAATGACCACTATTGGATTAAATGGTAAAAATATATTATAATTGGACTTGAAAACCAATTCAAAATATAATCTTATAATATAAATAAATTAGATTAAAAAGAGGTTTTTAATTAAAATACAACATTTTTCACTATTCATTAAAAAATGAACTTTATCGGAAAAATACCAAAAAATTTACACAATGTAAATTTTGATGTCCCGATTCTAATGAAGAATTTTATTTGGTCCAATATAACATATGAAAATATCAAAAAGTGGATTTAAAAAGTGTTCGCCATCAAAAGGTGGTTAATCGACCTTTTAAAGAATATTAGAATGTTTTACGATTAAAATTGGATTTATTAGTATTTTTAATCCTCTAACATTTATTATAAAAAGTAAAAATATTTAACAAACATATATAATAATTTTGTAGTTAGTTATGTTCATTCCCACCATTTCAATAGCTTCGTGTTAACTACCATTTAAAATAATATTATTTTATTGTTAGAGTGCAACGTAAGATTTCAAAGGAACTCGTTGTTGCGTATTGGGTACGCCATAGAGCATAGTGTCCCCTTTAATGTTATATTAATATTTTATTCACAAATAAGGATAAATGTGAAAATTTCATATTCTTTATTTACCTGGGGTGTTACATCCTTCCCCCCTTTTGGGAATTGCGTCCTCGCAATTTTAATATTGGGCTTGGAAACTTCAATGAAAATCCCACATCAGAACAAGAGTCATTAAAAAAATCACATTAAAATAATGAAAGTGAAGTACAGTGGTCAGCCGAGTTAACCCATACCAGGATTCCATATATGAAAACATGTATATGGAGGAAAAAACCAAGGGTCATATTCTGAGGGAGAGTGATAGTAAACATGTCTATGAAAAAGTTAACCATAAGAAAATCACAAACTTGTGATGGGTTAAACGGTATTTGATTCCCCAGTAGGAAAGGTTAACAGAATTTTTTTTTGTTTTAAGTTACTCTTCATTGAGGAATTTATTTTTTATCTTAAGGAAACATACTTACTTGTCGTGTAGACACTCATCTCCTACTATATTTCTTTCACAAAATCATATTTTCTCCAAAATACGAGTATTTAGGGTGACTTGCTAATATTAAGAGAGCTATAATCAAATTCAATAGAATCACCTAATCCACAAAAGAGAACTATATATTTCCCATTTCTTTTGACCTCAACCAAATCCAAAATTGATAGAACCAGATCAGATAATCCACAAATGTATAATCCTTTATAAAAAAGAAAATCTATTCTTAATCTCTAAAATTTTCCCAACAAAACCCAAAGTTCAACGAAGACCATTCAACAAACAATTTGTACATAAAATTATTCAAAGTACACCAAACTATGATTGAAACCCAAATATTCGAAGGATTTAATCACATAGTCTTCCAAGGTACAAATTAACATTTATCTCTAAATAACATCAGCCGCTCTTAAAGTATCATATTGAAAATTAATTTACCTAATCATATATCATCCATGATAGGTTAATAATTCCAATAGATAACCCAAAATCAACTTACTCTTAATTCATAAAATCATCTAACAAAAAATAATAAGTCATAATAAGTAGGGACTTCACGTAGTCCAGTGGTAGGCAATAAATACTAGTCGCACTTTGGTCATGGGTTCGATTCTCGCATCTTTGTTCGACGCGACGGGTTGTCACACGGTCTGTGTGTTGTACTTTTTCCAAAACTATATAATTCTTAAAACATTCCCCAAAATGAGGTAAAATCTTCAAAAATAATCATAATATATTTTAACCTCAAGTTTATCTCATGCCTTTCATTTTCAATCATATCATAGAGTAACCAATATTTTATTGAAAAGTAAGGATCATATAAACCTTAATGGGTACCTTTATAATTATTACCTGAACCTCCACATCGATTGGTCATCTCGTACATGATGTATTACAGAACATACCAAGGTTCAAGTGGTTGATCATGACTCCTTGATAGTTGGTTTAGAACAACCACGAGATTCCACATTGAATCCCCCATTTCTTCCAGTCTCTTAATCATAGAACCACCATAGTTTCTTTCAAACCCATTGTCACTTTGGTGCCTTATAGATCCATCCATTTACTAAAAACAAAAATGTCAGTGTGAGTATATCCACAAACCATCATGTACTAATGAGGAAGATAAACAATAAGATATACTTACTCATTCACATTATCTAAAAATAGGACTCTTTCTGAAATCCTAGCCATTATGGTAATGTCACTTATTCTTAGAGAATACACTAATGTCTAAAGTTATCTAAACTGACCTATGATACCAACTATAAGGCCATGAACTTAAACCTTACTTAATATTGAATTAAATGAATAACTTACATTGAGGATATTTTCAGTTTTAGAGTTTTAGAGAATTAGGACATAACAATTACATTTCAAAAGATTACAAATTAGAAACTTCTACCAAGTTTCTATAAAATAAAAACTCTTAAAAAGAAACACCTCTAGTTCGAGGTATTAGTTAGCAGGACATTCCCTTGACCACATCCTTGAACCAATTCAACGTTATGTCCTGTGAAAAACATTTCAAAAACTTTGGGTGAGCATAAAAAGCTCAGTAAGGGATACACAATGAATGAAAACTGTTAGTTTTTCAAAACAACAAGTAAACCATGTATTCTTTATCAAAGTAATACTTTCCACCTTTATAAAGAAGTAAAAACTCTTCACTAAATCAAAGTTCATTACATACCCTTTTGTAATGAAAATATTACCATAAAACCCATATAAAGATCACATAACATATAAAGGTAACTTGGGACATAAATATACTTAAATGGAATAACCATACGATCTACTTCCACACATATCACTTAATGGAATATCCATACGACCGACTTCCATACCCAATGCATTGGAGGTTATAACATAACCAACCATCCTAGTATTCATGGAACCACCTATCATATGGTTTATCACGTAACCACCCGTCAAATATCCAAGTACCATTATAAACTCATAAGAAATAAAACAAATATAATGGAAAGAAAAAATTTCCACACTTTGATCGCAATATATCGCTTAGAAATATTGACATAACAAATCCATTATAAAAACCATTTTCAATACCAAAATACATAAAAGTGTATATGGTATTTATTTCATTTAAAAAAAACATTACAGCTTATTGAGGAAGGCAAAGTCCAAATAATACTCGTGGTGGCGGAAAAGGTCTTTGTAACCACGTACGTTAAAAGAAACATTCATTTTTGTTGTTTTCTAAAATGCTTCATAGAAAAATATTCCTTTTGTATTAATGTAAATGTCAAAGGGGTTTATACAAAATTTAAATGAATCAAATATGCCTCAATGAAAGGAGATTGAGACAAATTCCCTTATAAAGTCGGTATCCTCGGATTAAGGATAATTCAATTACGTAATTATGTGTGACAAATGAATACACCAAATATAAGTGGATATTGAGTGTAAAACAATCATAGATCATTAACACATATTCATATAATGACATATTCAAGGGGTATAAGTTTATCCCAAAGAATAAAAATTGGGTTAAGAAGTTCCCTTGCAAAAATTTGACAGCCTAACAGCGTCACATCAAAAATTAGAAAATGAGTTGATGAGAGATAACAAGGGTATCTCATCACATGGACATAAAATTTAAATCAATAAGGATATATAAGAACAGATTCCAGTATTACAATATGTAAATTGAAAGACCTAACAAAAGATTTATTTTAAAAAGTGGAGGGTGAAAGGTTCCCTTACTGACTTGGGTATCTTTCGAGACAAACACCCCATGAAATAAGGACAATACAACATTGATGTAAATAATCATAAATGGTAGTATATTACACAAATAGTAGAATAATTGGCAGTAAATATACCACTGAAAGGAAATTTTGGCCAATTTAGCATAAATATCATGGGAATTAAAGTGAGATGAAAAATCCCTTACGAAAACTCAGCAGCCTAACGACGCCACATAAAACATCCCAAAAATGGATTGATGAGATCAAATAGGGTATCTCATTATATTAAAATAAAATTTACAGAAAGAGGAATATAAAATAACATCCCCCAACCTAAAAAAGTGGAGCTTGAAAGAAGTGACATAAAGGGGAGTACTTAAAAAGAAAGAGAGAGGTTGTATCTCTTACGAAAATTCGGCACCCTAACAGCGCCACTCAAAACTTCCAAAAATGGATTGATAAGAGAAAATAGGGTCTCTCATCATACGAACATAAAAAGTAAAGTAAGAGTAATATAAATGAACATTCCAATCATAAGAAAGATTAGCCTAAAAGTAATGACATAAAAGAGTGTACTTAAAAATAAAGAGAGGGGTAGGATCCCTTACCTCGTGTCTGACATGACTCTATCATTTTTTAATATCCTGAATAATAAAATATGGTCAATTTATTATTTCTTATGGACCTAATTTAAATATTATTATTATGTTAATATCACATATTATAAGGTTATAATAATTTATTAATAATGTTTGTTCATATCAGACGTTTTGGTCGATGTTCGGTACATGAGTAAAAATCAAACTTGTTGGAAAATAATTTTCCATGTAGTTATAGGTACATCATATCCGGAATATTATTGAGGTTTTCAATATAATATATATCCAGTATATATTCATTTAATAATATTCCATAACATTTGGAGATAAGAAATTAAAAGCACCACTAATGGAGACGGTAGGTTGTACGTATGCATGAACACAACATTCATTTTCTGTCATAGTAATGAAATTAAAACAATATGAGATATATAAATATTATAATTACTGAATGATATCCATCATTTATATGTAATATATTAAATATTTATACATTATATATATGTAATTATAATAGTACATAACATTTGGAGATAAGATATGAAATGTACCGTTCCTGGAGACGGTAAGCCGTACATAGGCATGAACGCTATGTTCATTTCTTTTTTTTTGTATTCAATGGAATTAAATAAAAATGATATAAAAGTATATTATAATTCCAGTAGGATTTCATATGTAATACCATTAATTACATCCTTTATACGTCCCACATATGGCATTAACGAATCAAATCACTTTGAGGGGGCGGTAGTCCAAACATCCTAAAATGAAGATATCACATTTACCCATAATGGAAACCATAAAGGTATGCCATAAATTAAAAATCATTAATCTTCAGGAAAACATAAACATATTATATATAATATATAAATATAGTGACATCTTAATGGCCACCTTTGAATGTGTTAAAAGAATATTTAATAATCATCGTTTCGTGAGGCAGTAATTCGCCATCCACAGAAACAGTATATTCTTTGATTATTAGATGAAGGTGTGTGTATGTGTAGGTCAAATAATTCACATAAAAACATCATAGTATATTTAAGATACGGGTGTTGTTACATAATAATGGAATAAAAATATTTTAGAGGGCTGGAGAAGTAAAATAACACATAAGAACATAAGAGAGGACACTACCTTTAAATCAGGTAACTATCTTTGATTTGAGCTCAAAGGATTCCTTGGAAAGGATTATGCCCAAAGTGAGGCTTCAATGATGAAGATAGGGATGTATAGATATGAAATGGGCAGGGTTTGGCCGAGCCCAATGATTGAGAGGTGTGCATAAGGTGGTAGAGGTGGGCGCCTTTTATAAGAGGAGAGGAGGGGCACTCTTGGAATGTTAGAAAATATTACTTCATAATATAATGATTTTCGGATATTAAAGGTCCCAATAGGATATATTTCGAGAATAAGGTGATAAGGATTCGAAATCCACCCATCCAATAGTTTTTTTAAATGTTTAGGTCTTATATTTTACATTATGTTTCCATTTTAATTAAATCATTAAATAAAGATGTAACCGTTGCATCATCTTGATGTCATAAATAATTTAATTTATTTAGTGTCTAAAAATTATAAAAAATATATCATGATTTAGGAAATCTTTTTATATTTCTATGGAATATTTATAGTCAAATATAAGACTTGTATAACACCATGTAAAAATTGTTTTAGTAAAACAACAAATGTTTGTGCCATTTTAATTTTAACTTTAAATAAAAAGTAATTTATGTAATTTTCCTGGCAAAGTGGCTCTATGGGGTCCCCAAGTTGACCCATGGACTGTCTTGATCGGCCATGACACAAAACATTAGGGTGGGACATGTTTCTATGTCATTTCATATTATTAAAACATTATTTTTACCTTAAATTACACTAATTACCTTTAATCGTGATTAATAAAACATAAAAATTACTATTCACCAAAAAATATTATAATCTCATTGAACCACATTTTACATCATAATGAAAACCATGTATGTCGGATTTTTTGAAAATCAAATCACAGAAGTGGTAAACTTTCATTTAAATGAAAAATCAGTTTTTTAACTACCACATCGTGGTTTCACTATTAATCAAAATTTGATGTTTTTCAAAAAAATACCAAAAATTCACCCTAAGCAATATTTGATATTCCGAATTGAAAAATGATGCCTATTTTAAAAAAATTAAAAATATATATGTTTGATTAATTAATTTAATAATTAATTCCTGTTGTCAAAACAAATAGCGTGTTTTTAAGAAACAATATATATTAAAAGATTGACACTAGTTTAAGTCCAATTTCAAAGTGAAATTAATTCCAATGACCACTATTGGATTAAATGGTAAAAATATATTATAATTAGACTTTAAAACAAATTCAAAAGATAATCTAATAATATAAATAAAATATATTAAAAAGAGGTTTTGAATTAAAATACAACATTTTTCAGTATTCTTTAAAAAATTGAACTTTCTCGGAAAAATACCAAAAATTTACACAATGTAAATTTTGATGTCCCAATTCTAATGAAGAATTTTATATAGTCCAATATAACATATGAAAATTTCAAAAAGCGGATTTAAAAAGTGTTCGCCACCAAAAGGTGGTTAATCAACCTTTTAAAGAATATTAGAATGTTTTTCGCTTAAAATTGGATTCATTCGCATTTTTAATCCTCTAAAATTTATTGTAAAAAGAAAAAATATTTGAAAAACATATATAATCAATTTTTAGTTAGTTATGTTCATTCCCGCCATTACAACATTTAGGCGTTAACTACTATTTAAAATGATATTATTTTATTATTTGAGTGCAACGTAATATTTCCAAGGAACTCGTTGTTGCGTATTGGGTACGCCATCGAGCATTGTGTCCCCTTTAAAGTTATATTAATATATTATTCACAAATATGGATAAATGTGAAAATGTCATATTCCTTATTTACCTGGGGTGTTACACTTATTATTATGTTATAGCTGTTTTTTTATTATATGAGACTATATTATACATTTTTTCGATGTTCGGTATTTGATTTAAAAATAAAATGGTTTTGGTTCAAACTACCCATGTGGTCTTAATTAAATTATCTAAAAAACATTATTAATGAATTTAATATCATTTATATGTTGAATATATGAATTTAGAAAAGTGAATAACATTTGGATATAAGAAATAAATTGCACCATTCCTGGAGATGGTAAGTCGTACGCACACATGAACACAACATTCATTTCTATGACATATAAATTGAATGAAAAATTGATACATAGATATATTATAAATATATTATAATATATATTTTATATATGTTAAATATTTTCATAAACTCCATCCTTTTTACCATCCATGTATGTCTTAAACGAGTCATATCATTTTGAGGGGTTGGTAGTCCACACTCCCTCAAATGATATTATCGTATTTGCAAATTATGGGATGAAAAAAGGAATATTGTAGATAAAAATTATAGAACATAGTCAATATAAATATACTATATATCATATATATATAAAAATAATTCCATCATAATTTTCACAATGATAGGTGGTAGGGTAAAATTGAATCGTCGTCATTTCAAGAGGAAGTATCTCTCCAAACTCATAAACAATATGTTCTATATCCATTATATAGAGTATTGTGTAATTTTATGTTGAAATAATAGAATAACTAGATCTTAATATACATAGTATTCTTATGTTCTTATAAAATAATGGAATAATGAGTGGTTATGGGAATTGAGAAGGAAAATAAATTAAAGGATCTTGAGCAAAGATGTTACCTCTATATCTAGTAAAATCGTTTGATTTTGCCCTAATGGCATTATTAAACTGTATAATGCCGATTTTAATTCTTCTAGGATGATGGGAGGGATTTTGAGATTTTTTTAGATGAATTTTGATGATCCATGGGACTTAATAGGTGTGTATAAGTGGGTATAGGTGGTGGCCTTTTATTAGTGGGTGGAGTGGAATTTCAGGAATGTCTTGAAATATTATTTTATTATAAATTTATTATTGATTTATATTATTCTAAAAGTGATTTAGATTATGTAAAATATGAGTATGGGTATATATAATCTCCAATAATATGTTTTATACCCGTTAATCTCACAAAATAAATCTTATCTTATATATTTATCTCTTAGCTTAAAACATTAACTTTTACCATGTCATCCTGTATATTCATAATATATGATTACTATAGTTACTATAAAATGAAAATAAGACCAAAAGTGTATTATTACTGAAATTTTAATAATTATATAAGTCATTTGGATGAATATTTTTTTTATTACTGTTATATCATTTAATAATTTGCTATTTGTTTTAATAACTAATTTACGTCAATTTTGACACTATTAAGAAATTAATTTCTATTAAAGTCATAACAACTAGATTACATTGACAAAAAGGGGGCAAATAATCCCTCACATGCTAATGGAATCCAAAATAATCGTTTATGACATTAAAATGTTCATATTACATTTATTTCTATACTTATAATATCATTTATTTGAATATATAACTATCAAGGTAATCACAAAATCATCATTGTGTCATTAATATATAAATTTAATAACTTCTAAAAATTTTAAACAAAATAAAATGATGTAGTAAATAATTTTATATTTATAATTAATATTTAGAGTTGAAGATATCATTCATAAAAACCATATTATTATTTTTAATTAAGAGATTCATGATTATGATATATTTTACTTTTATTTAAAATAAATATTATAAAAGATCATTATCACACCCAATTAGCTTTATGGTGTCCTAAATTCGACCCAAGGATGTTCATGGTTAGAAATATCTCATCAAATATTATAACGACATGTGTTACAGTAGTTTGATATTATTATAATATTATTTCTTTACACTAATATT
The DNA here is from genome assembly GCA_963277665.1 of Viscum album. NCBI lineage: Eukaryota > Viridiplantae > Streptophyta > Magnoliopsida > Santalales > Viscaceae > Viscum > Viscum album. Next base: position 223,786,644 of record OY728143.1, read on the forward strand.
CTAGATTACCCTTTAATAATATTAAAAAAAATAACTAAAAAAATTACTATTTATAATGTCATAAAATATAAGCTTCCTATTTACATAATTTAGACCCTATAACTAAAAATATGTTATCTTATTTTCCATATTCAAAAAACATAATTATAATAAATAAATTTAAAATTTTGTTTCTTTGTTAAAACATGAGAATGGGTTTTTCAAAAAGTAAAACTATCGAACGATTAACATGAGTTTATGTAAAAATTAAATGTGAATACACATCCAGGGACCAAAAATAGATAAAATGATATAAAGTAATCGAATTAAAGTTTAAAAAAATTAAAAAGTTGTTCAATCTATATAAATAAATCAGAAGAAAAGAAATGTTGTATTTGAAATGCATTATTTTTTATTATTGATTAAAAATGTATTTTATCATGAAAATACCAAAACACCATCCAATGTAAATTTTGATGCTCAACTCCAATGTAAATGTTTTTTCATCCAAATTCAAAATATAAATCTGAAAATAACTCGATTATATATGGGATCTCATTCAGAAGGCAGTAAAACTTGATTTTTATAAAAATTGTTATTTTATCCAAAAAAAAATTAATTATTTTAATTGAATTTCTAGAAAACAAATAAGTTGAATTTAAAAAATTTCATTGACTATATTAAATATATGTTTCTTCAATAATATACACAAATAGGTATTTATCTTTTTCATTAACTCACTAATTATTCATTTAACGAGTTTTTATGAAAAACATTTTCTTCAAATTAAAAAGGGTTTTATTTTATTTTATAAATAATTGTTTTCAAACGAATTCTTTAAATGCATGTGAAAACAAAAAAATTTATAAATCAATATGTAATATTAATTCCCACAATTGTAATGGATATGTTATATGGTAGCATAATATTTCTTATGTTCAATGTTTTATATTATAGACGCTATCAAACATATTTTCTCATACAAAAACTCAGGATGCTACATTTTCCCCCCATATGGAAAATTTATCCTCGGAATTTCAATTTTGGTACAGAAACTAAGGTATGCATCCTGAAATTATTTTCATTTCCTTCCCACATCAGAATATAAATAACAAAACAACAAAGTTAAAAGGATGAAATATAAGTATTAAGGTGACTCGAGATAAGACATTTTAGGATTCCATATAGGTAAACATTTATATTGAACTGAAAATAACCATAATGTTTTTTGGGAGAGTGACAGAGAACATGATCAAGAGTGATTTAACAAAATGTAAACCATAAAATTTTAATGGGTAAAAATTCATTAATATTGTAGTAAGAAAAGTAAATGAAATTTTTTTCTGTTTTAATATCCTTTTCATAATGTTAAGTAATTTTTTTGCGATCATGACTAAGAACATTTTAAAAATAAATATTTTTCATCTAGAGTTTAATTCATTAAAAAAAATTTATCAAAAACTAATTTTTTTCTCCAAATTATAATTATTCAAGATGACAGTGTCACAATAAAAGCACTATAATTAACATTTATAGAATCACACACTTAATAAAATATTAACTATATTTTCATCATTTCATGAACCATTAAACAAATTCAAGAATGTTTGTACAAGATCAGATAATCCCGCAAAATAGTAATCCTATATAATGAGAAATAATAATTTTAATCTAAAAAAAATTCAAATGTAATATCAAAATTTCAATAATTAATATTTCATAGGTAACCTTCTTAAAAATTCATCAAAATTATCAAAATTATGATTCAACTCAAAAATTGAGATGTATTAGATCACATAGGCTTCCATGATAAATTTGAACATTTATATGAAACTAAAATCAACCACTATTAATGGCTCATCTCAAAAAGTAATTTTCTAATCATATATTCTCTAAGAAACATTAGTCACTTTCTCACATAACTGAAGTCCCTATAAGTCCCAAATAAATTCACTGATTTCCCCAGAAATAATTCATCCTTTAATCATTAAATAAAATCTAATATTATTCTATTTACCATGACCATATTATTTTCCCAAAATAGGGAACCTCTTTTAAAATATCACATCATACCAAAATCATTTTCCAATATCATGTTTATATATTTCCTAAAATATATGTCTCTCAAATTAAATTATTTTTTTTTCATCAACTTGTTTTACTAAAAATGATAAATTCCTACTAATCAAGGACTTAACATAGGCTAGTGGTAGGAGATACAACCTTGATGCCCTTTGATTATGAGTTTGATTCCAACGGCCTTACAAGACATGAGGGGTTGTCAACCCATCTGGCAGGTTTCCCTTTTTCTAAAACTATATAATTCATATAATATTAGTAAAATATTATTATGAACTAGAAAATAATAATAAAATTTTTCAAAAAAATGTTATTTCATACCACATATTTTTCATTACAAATACTAAAATTGTATAAATTTTTCAAATGTGAGGGTCTCAAAAAATAACTTTAGTCTCCATAATATTTCAGAACATAATGCCTCAAAATGGGTTTCTAATACATTTATCTTATGATCAACATTAAAATTATAAACCAATGAGGATAGTCCTTACTCTTAGAAAAAAATCCTAATGTCCAGGGTTTTTTAAACCATTCTCTAATACCAAAAATAATGTCATATACTTAAACATTACAAAAACATGACTTAAGTATAGAGTTTACATAGAAGATCATTTTGCGTTTAGATTAATAGAGAATTACGCCATATATATTACATAAAAACAATGAAATACAAATCGAACACCTCTAAAATTATTTTTTTCATAACATATTTTCTTTAAAAGAAACATGGTTTATTTTCATGTTTAATAACCATAATAATTTTTTGATTACATCCTTGACATTATTCTTCCATAAATCCTGTGAAAACATTTACAAAATTCGGATGAGAAAATAAATGTCTGAGGAGGGGACATTACAAGAAATAAAAAGAATATTTAATGTTAAAAATTGATAATCCATTCAATGCTTATTGAGAAGATGAATCAAAACATTTTAACATGAATAACACACACTTTTTGATAAATGAAAAAATAAATCCATTCTAATGAAATTAAAACTCCATTAGGTGGAACATATCTTTATATAAATAAAAAAATGTAAAATTTTTCTAATTGGAATAACAATATTACTGACATCTAAATTAGAGTTCATTAATGGGGTCACATTTTATTTAAGCTATATCTAGATCACCTGTGAGATATAATGGAGCTTAACCCTCCGTATATGAAGTGTCAGGCCCACCCATGAGCTATAATGGAGATCAACCCTGCTTATAATCTATATCAGTCTCAAACATGATATATAATTGGACTTATAAAATTGTATAAGATCTATAATTTTATCCTATTTCTTTAAATGATCAGTTTACATTTCAGTAATGACACACATTCACCACCAAAACCCTTTTTATAAATCTCCATCTAATCCCATGTTAAAAACATTTTCTTAGAAAAATACCATTTTCATTAACGAACCTATTTTCAATACGATTATTCCCAAATAAAAAAAATGTGATTTATTTTCATTTTAAAATACATTATGTCTGATAGAATAATTAAAATATTAATTAAAGGTTACATCGGCCGATAAGTTGATGTATCCATAAAAATTAATGAAAATTCATCATATCGTTTCTTAAAGATATTAGAAAAAAATTTATAAAAATATTTATTTTGAAACCCTTTAATTAAATTCGAGAGTGACATAAAATTTCCTTTGTACTACATTTATACACATAAAAATAAATATTTAATTTAATATAAGGAAGAAAAATGTGTCATTAATAAACCATTAAATGATCAAGGTGACCCATACCACAATGAACATTTAAATATTAATAAACATGATTTATTAGATAACATTATTATAAATTAAATTATGTTATGAAATTTAATAGTGGTAGTATATACAACTTATGAATGAATAATGTTGAATATTATCAAGAAATTACTCAATAAAAGGAGATTGAGATGATGTCCCTTACCTTTAGTATGACATCACTCCTCGTTTATTAATTTCAAAAAAATAATAATCATATGATAATTTATAAATGAATTATAAATAGATTAAATATTATTATTCATTATATATCACATATTACTATCTTAGAGAAATTAGTTAATTATTTGGGTTTATATCATACATTTTTGCAATGTTATGTATTTGAGTAAAAGATGATTTTCATTCGATTCAAATTACCTATGGTGTCATAAGTACATTATCTCAAGAATATTATTAATGATTTAAATTTCATATATATCCAGTATAGATGTATTTATAATAGTTTTTAACATTTGTTTATATGAAACGAAATGCACTATTCATGGAGACGGTAGGTTGTACATACAATGAACGCTACCTTCATTTTATTTGTCATATTAATTAAATTTAAACGAAATAATAAATCGGTGTATTATAATTAAATTATAATATATAATTTATATTTGTTACTTATGTTTGTTAACTCTATCTGTTTTACATTCTATGCATGGCATGAACGATACATATAACTTTGAATGGCTGGTAGCCCACACTTCATCAACTATAATAGTCATATTTACACATTATGGAATAAAAAAATGTAATGTTCTAAATAAAAATTATCAATTCAATGAGTAAATATAAATATAATATATATCACATAAAAACATGAATCCACAAAAAATTGCCACTATTATAGGTGGTAGGATGAAATTGACCAATGATCGTTTCGCGAGGCATTAGTTCATTGAACACAGAAACTATATTGTATATATCCATGAGATGAAGGTGTGCATAATATTATGTTTAAAATTTATCATTAAAAAATCCTAGTATATTGAATATAATTAGTTTTTTTAATAATTTAATGTAATGTGGGTTGGGAGTTGTAGTAGGAAAATAAAAAAAAGTATCTATTGAGAAAACATTTCCTCTAAATTTTTGTAACACCTTTTGAATTGAGCCAAATGTATTTCAAGACATTCCTTCTTTCCATGTTAAGGCTTATAAGAAGAAGGGATGGATTATAGAAGACAATTTGAATATAATATTTTATAATAATGAAGCTTTAGAGGTGTGAGTTAGTGGGTAGAGGTGGTGTCCATCTACAAAATGGAAGAGGGGAATTTTTGAAATGTCTTGAAATATTATTTTATTATAAAATTATATTCGAAATATAATAGTTCCATAGTGATATATTTAGATTATATGTTGACAGTGTGTCTATTTACATCCAACCAATAGATTTTAGAGGAGTTTTGGAAACATAATTAACCATATATTTTAGCTTTAACCATTACATAAAAATATTAAATCTTATCATGTCTTCTTGTATTTTCATAATATATAGTTACTATAGTTACTATAAAACACCACTATAAGAATAAATAGATTATTGATTACATATTATACATTATATAATGTAATTTATTAATATTAAATTTTTATAACTGATTTATCATTTAATAAAATGGTATTAGTTTTAAAAACACGTTTATATCAACATTGACAGTATTTAGAAATTGAATTTTTTTACAGTCACAAAAACATCATTCAATCAATTAAAACACATTAAATCATACGTTACATGTCATTGAAATCCACAAATAATACTGGATAGAATAAATATTTTAAAATTTATTTTATTTTAATATTTATATTATAATTTATTTGAATATTTTATTAATAACGTAATCATTGCATCATCAATATGTCATTAATTTATATGTTTATTTAAGGTGAAACTTTTATAAATAAGTTTAATTTATATAGGAAATATTTTTAGGTATATAATGGATATTTATAGTTTAAGAGTGCATTCAAATATTACAATTTTAAATTTTTTTAGTCAGGAGAAATATGTTTATAGTATATTTCAATTTCCATAAATTAAATATCATAAAATGTCATTATCACAACCATGTTTCTCCATGGGGTCCTAAATTTTTCTCAATGATTATCATGTTTGGAAATATATCATCCAATAGTATTGTGACATGTCTTGGGGTATATATATATTATTATAATAATATTTTTAACCTCTATTTAACTAATTTACACTTTAACAATGGTAAATAAAAATAACTACTGATGTAATTATTCTTAATGTCAAACATTTAAAGGTGTATATGTAAATAATTTTTAAATTTTGATTCAAAATATGAAATCACGTTTTCGAAATTCTAATCATAAAATAGGATGAAATTAATTGAAAAATATTTCTTATTGTCAAAACTAGAATACATGTTTTTTAGAAGTAAACACTATCAAGAGATTGACATGTGTTTCTGTCCAATTTCAATTTAAAATAAACAATAATGAACAAAATTTTATAAAATACTAAAAATATAATCCAATTAAAATTAAAACAAATATAAAATATAATACAAATTCATAAATAAATCATATGAACAAGTAGTTTTGAATTAAAATGTAGTATTTTTCAATTTCATTTAAAATAACATTTATCATGAAAACAAAAAAACATAAACCAAAGTAAATATTCATGACTATGTTACAAAACATCGGTTAATTTTTTCATATAGAATATAAAAATTTAAAAAAAACTCGATTGAAAAAAAGTTCACCATCAAAAGGCTTTAAAACTGCATTTTTTAAAAACACTCATTATTTCCCTAAAATTGAATTTGATCATGTATCATATCTAAAAATCATATATTATTATTTTTAAACTTTAAATTTAATATATTAAATATATATTTAATTAATAAAATTCATAAAGACTAATTTTACTATTTTATAAACGCACTAATTTGCATTTAAATTAATTTATCAAAAAACAATCCATTTAAATTATGAAATGTTTTATTCTCATTTATAAAAATTTGTTCGTTAAAAAAATAATTAAATGAATTTGAAAAAAAATATTCATAAATCAATTAATAAAATTTATTCAATCCATTTTAACAGATATGTTATAAGGTATCATATTAATGCTTATGTTTGATGTGGCATATAATATAAGCTATTGAACATATTGTCTCTTTCAAAAAGTCAGGATTTTACATGAAATAATTTACATGGACATCCTTATCGCTCCATAACATCTATAAATAACATCTTGATCATTCCAAATATACTTTATATTTCAACATGTGTATCCAAATTCTCATTCGTCATCAAAGTTATAATAAACATGGAAAATTTGAACTATTCCTTTGATCCATGTCATCATTGGATGCCATGGATGGCCCATGGAAGTATTACGTGGAGCGGTTGATTAAAATATTCTCTACCAACTATATTTAATAACATTGATATAATTTTTGATCTAGTGGTAATATAACAAGGATCTTGATAGAAGACATTACCTCTATATCAAGATACTTTTTTTATTTGAGACAAATGGATTTCTTGAAATGCCTTCTTCCTATGTAAAGTGTTCTCGGAGGAAGGAATAAATGTTGTGAGATTTTTTGAGATGAATATGGATGTTAAAAAGGGCATAAAAGGGGTGATTATATAGATATATGTGGTGTCCTTTTATAAGAGGGTGGAGGGGAACTTTAAGAAAGTCATGAAATAATATTTTATTATAAAATTATAGTCGAATTAATATAGTTCCAATTGATATATTTTTAAGAAAATATGTGGTTGGTTCTAAATCCTACAATTCAATATGTTTTAGTCAAATTTAGCTCACAAAATTAAACTTATCTTTTAACTTTTACCCTAAGATAAAAACAGTAACTCACAAAATTTCATATTTTATTTTCATAATATACGGTTACTATAATTATTATAAAATTACCAAATTAACACTAGTTGATAATTAGATACATTTATAACATTATATAATTTATTTTGAGGAATAATATATTTTTTGGACTATTAAATCATTTATTAAAATAGTATTTGTTTTAAAAACTCATTTTTGACAATTTTAACACTATATGTAAATTAATTTTAGTTAAATTCATAAATTCTAGATTACATCGATCTAAAGGAATTTAAGAATACCTCACATTTAAATGTAATCCAAAAAAATTATGCATGATATAAAAATGTTCATATAAAATTTATTTCAATATTTTTAATATCATTTACTTAAATAATTCAATAATAAGGTAATCAATAAATAATCATTTTTTCATTAATATATATATATTTTAAATTTTTAAAAATTATTTTTAAAATATAATTATCTAGGAAATATTTTTATATTTACAATTACTATTTATAGATTATTTAATCATTTAAATAAATTATATTATAAAACTTTTAGTTGGGAGATACATATTTGGAATATATTTCCCTTTTTGTAAATTAGATATTATAAATTGTCATTATCACACCCAAGTGGAGCCATGGGATCCTAAACTATACTAAAGGACGCTCATGGTCATAAATATCTTACCAAATACGATTAAGACACAAGTTAGTGTAGTTTTATGTTATTATAATATTTATTTTTAACACTTATATACAAAATTTACCCTTTAACCATAGTAAATATATATAATTAGTAATATTACTATTCTTAATGTCAAAATATATAAGTATGATATTTACATAAATTGAATTTTATGATTCCAAATATGGAATCCAATTTTACAAAATAATCACACATAATTCGCCGAAATAAATTTAAAATTAATTTTCATTGTCAAAAACCAAAATCATATTTTTAAGAAAAAAACTAACAAAATATTTTTATTTGTTTATGTCCAATTTAAATTTGAATTCACTTAAAAAACCAAAATTGGATTGAATGATAAAAATTAATCCAACATCATAATAAAAAAATAATTAACATAATATAACAATCTAAATAAATCAAAATAAATAGATGTTTCGGATTAAAATGTAGTATTGTTTTCTATTCATTTTAATTGAATTTATTATTGAAAATAAATAACATTATCCAACATAAATTTTGATGCCCCATGTCAAATTTAGAAGTTTTTTTGGTAAAATATAACATATGAATGTGAAAAAAACACAATTTAAACATTACATATAATATAATATATATATATATATATTACTATTATAACGAATAAAGACTGATTTATCTATTTTATTATCTCGATTATTATTCATTTGAATATTGTTTTCTGAAATAATGTTCCTTTAAATTAAAAATGGTTTTATTTTCATTTATTAAAAAAATTTCACAAAATATTTAATTAAATAACAGTGTTAACAAAATATTGATAATTCAATTTACAATGTTTATTAACACAATTTTAATAGATATGTTCTAAGGTTGAATAATAATTCTTCAGTTTGTGTTGGGATATTATTTATGCCATCGAACATATTTTCTTGTTTAAAAAGTCAAGATATTACAAGAAATAAAGTCCATGGACATGCTTATCTCTTCATGACACCTATAATTATCTACCTAACCATTCAAAATATACAATATAATTCAACAAGGTTATCCAAATTACTTTTGGTCATCCATGGTATACCAAATATGGAATATATGAATCATTCATATGATCCATGTCACCAGTCAATTCCATGGTTGACATATGGAAGAATTAGTCAAAGCTCGTCATTCAATGATCCTCTACTGACTCTATATAATAACATTGAGATACTTGTTGATCAAGGTGGAATATAAATAGGAAAAAATATTAGAAATCACTCACCCCACATATAAAATAAAAAAACAATATTTTTTATATCTAATTCAATATATGGTTTCATTAAAACTTTATATTACTCATCTGTCAAACATCACTATTTCAATGTTATGTTTCTGTTCTCATCTTCTTCTTTTTCCTATATTTTTGGATTGATATAATTGATACTCTTACTTGGATCATAATTTATTTATTTAGAAAATGTAATTCATGATACAAATATCATATATAATAATAATAAATCTATTTATCAAAATATATATTATATAAATATGACATCAAATGCACCATTCATGGAGATGGACTAACGTACGAATAAAAGAACATTTTTTCTGCTTAATTGTCATATCAAATAATAGAATATAAATAACATTTTTATATTATAATATAGTTAAATTATATTTATTATTTCATATATATCATATAACATTAGTATACTTATCCTTAATAAATTCCATATAGAGTGTGAATGAATCACATTGATTTAAGGTGGAGGTAGTCCACACATTCTCAAACAAAATTATCATTTTTACAAAAAAAAATTAAATTTTGAATATATGAGTTTTGTAATTTTTAATGATGTAAAAAATATAATTAATATATTATATATCATAACAAAAGTGTTTCCACCATAATTCTCAACTAGTATTTCTATTATAGAAAAAACAAAAATAAACATCATTCATTAAGGTGGTATATCATCATGCACAAGAAAATTAATTTCATTATCCATTAATGGGAAATGTCTTTCTGGCCCCTAAAATAAAAAAAATATCAAAATATTGAGGATATTAAAGATATTATATAATAATTTAATAATAAGTGTTGTGATAGATGATGAAAATAAAACATATGATCTGGAGGATGAATACTACCTATTATGTGAGTTACAACTTTCGGTTTGAATCAAAGGTATTACATGGATGGATTTATTTAGAAATAATTGATTTCAAGAATAATTGAAGTGTTTTTGGATCATACTTTTATATATTTTTTGTGAGAGGAAGGGTTGGATATGTGTGAATAAGATAGAGGATGAATACTTTTACATAATAAATTAGTATAATTCATTTAAGTATTCAAAAGGTAATTTAATTCACATATTCTTATGAAAATTTGGTTTAATATTAATTTTTTTTGATAAAAGGTATTTTAGGGTATAAATAAAGAAATTAAATTAATTTTTTTCGTGTTTATAGGTAATTTTTCCCATATATTAATATTTCTTTAATTTTTTAAGGTTATTTTATTCTCAACAGATGTAATTGATTTTTGATAAATTTTAATATTATATATATTAAATATGATATTGAATATATTATTCATTATAGATTATGATTATTATAAATATTAAAAACAAATTTTCAAAATTATATTTACATAGTCGAATGATATTAATGAAAATTTATTATCGTAGATGGGAATAAAAATCATGATTTTAAGAAAAAAATGTTCAAAGGACTGAAATGTTTTTATATCAAGGTTAAATGTAATTTTTATTAAAATGACCTAAATTCAGTTTATTAAGTTATAGTTGATCTAATTAAACTGTAAAACTAAAATAAAATATAATTTAACGATAGAAATAAATCAGCATTTAATTTAGTATTTAATTAAAATTAAATGTTATTCAATGGTCATAAAAAAATAAAAATAAAAAATCACCTTAATCTATTTTTTAAATTATAATTCCTAAAAAATGTTATATTGAAGTAAAAAATTATTTTTTTACATATTAATATTTAATATGTTTTCTTCATTAAAATGAGGTAAAACTACCTTTTAGAAAAATACATCATTTTATTTATAAACATAGATTTACTCTTAACTTTTTAATATCTAATATATTGGTGAGTATAAGTTTTTTTATTGAATTAAATAAATAAATAAATATAATTATTTATTTAAAAAACATTATTCAAATATGGGTTATTTAATTAATTGAGATAGAATTGTGTTGGAACATAGAATAATAATTTTATTGAATTTATTTTTTTAAAAAATAGTTATTATATTCACTACAAATAAATAATAGAAAGTATATTTATTTTGTAAATATGTTTAAATATTAATTTCCAAATTTATTTAATATTATTCTTATATTCAATTTCTACAACATGGTGGTCGCTATAATTATATTTTAATGAACATGTTAATTGTAAATTGTTGTTCGGTACAAAAATTGTCATGAGTGTACCACATGTTATCAAAGTGGCTCTTCATTGTGATAATATGTGATAGGAATAATTTTTGGTGTAACACAATATAATACAAGTTTTTTATTTTTGTATTACTAACATGGTAGTGTGAAAAATTCACGTCTAACATAGTGATTCAAAATAAAAATACATATTCAATGTTTCCTAATATGAAAAATATCAAAATGAATAAATTAATTCTAAAAAGATTTGAAAAAATATTATTGGGCCACATTCATCCCAAATTGAAATGAATTTTACACATAATATTAATCTAATTAATATAATGATTAATAAATGAACCTTGAATTCATAGAAACCCACATTATAAAACAGAATACTATAAAATAATTTTAAACAATATGTATGATAGATGAATTTTACCCAAAGCTAATCTTAACAGGGCTTCCACATTGGATAACAGTAATAGAATGTTAAAACATGAAAATGGAAGTGAAATATAACAATCAGGAACTAATGGATAATGATATAAAATATGGTCATGAGATTCTTAACAATCAAAATAAATATATATTAAATGATTTAAGGGGACAATTTCTTCATAAGAAAAGAAAGGAAAAGGATAAAAATTTATATATTAAGACCCATTCCCTATAGAAAAATAATTTTCATGCTAATATATAATTATACGAATAAATAAAATATTACCCTTTTCGTGACTTGATCAATATTCATTTCACATCTTCCTCCTAAAATAAAGGTGATTTTTTTTCATAAAGTACTGAAAAATAATGAGATCCATGATAATCTATCCCATTTATCATTGTCAACCTCTGAAAATATATTTTTAGATAAGGTTGTCTGATATTTATAAATCCTCATGTGGTGATATTATACATTAATGTCAAAAACATCATCAGATGTTTGATGTCAAATTTTAGTAAACAGTTTTCCTAATAACCCATCAAAAAGATGATAATCAATATTTTTAGAAATAATTTCATGATATCATATTAACATTTATCCCCCATATATAATAATTTTTCTCTATGTTTTCACATTCCTAGTTTTTGGATACCCTCATTGAATATTCTCTTAAAACATGATAATAAACTAAATCACCATAAATCTGTCTATAAAACACACCAGATTCCATATTCAATTAATTACTAGATTTAATACCTAGATGAAAACATCATCCATGATAATATAAGCTAATCCATCCAAAAATTCCAAATCAGTTATAAGGTCATGTATACTATCCAATTTACAATATCATTATAATCATCTATTTATCTCCAAAAAATAACATTTTCTCTTCCTCAAGAACATGAATTGTTTTATTATCCCTTAATAAAAATATCACCACTATATTAAAAAGTATTTATTTATAATTTAAACCATTTAATATATAATTTATAATATATAATGAAAAACTTATTAAAGAATAATTTTATATTTCATAATTCATTTTAGAAAACTATTTAATTCAAACACTTAAATACACCATTCATCCAACATTCTTATTAAACCATTACTCAATCATCATAATCATATTATTTAATACCACATTACTATAATATTAAATATGAATAAATTCATAATGTTCCACAACCTCAATATAAACATGATTCTTATATTTCATGTAATCAATACTGTTAGAACATCACATTAAATTTTGATGTTATTTGTGGTGTTTTCCTCTTCATAAGTATAAAACATTCTCAGAACACCAATCATATTCACTTCATTTGATATTCTTAAAATGAATTATTTATTTCTCATACTAACAATATAGGAATCATTAAATGTTAAATTGGTTAATTGTAGTCCCTATCATTGACTAAAACTAGATTCCATTCTTTGTGCAACACAAATCATGGTGAAAAAACACACAATGATGAAAATTATTTCTTATAGGATATCCAATTCATGGATCCTAATAAATTAATATATGAAACATATGGAAAGTCCTATTTTATTCACATTCATATTCTTATTAACTACTTTGTTTTAGTTCATTGAATTTTTTTGAATTTCCATATCATATACTTCTATAGTATCAAACTAAGCCTGAGAAAAGGAGCATTATCATGTAATAAGATACACTTGTGTAAGACCCGACTCATATTATTCAAATTTCTACACCAAGGTGAATATATAACAAAGCTAAATCGACTAGTATTATCCAAGAATGGATCTAGTGTATAAGAAACCATCTTCACATTCCTTTATCAGCATTCTTGTTCAATTTCCTATACATTTCCTCATCCAAATACTTATCCTAAAAAACATACATATAAATGTCATTAGTAAAATTCTATATGATATCAGTAATATTTTTATCATCAATGTTTCCAATTTATTAAAATTAATTTTCCCTGATACAAAATTTAAATACCCAAGATAATAATATATTAAAAATTCATTATTTTTTCAGAATAGATAATCCATTAAACAAACGAAAACTAGAATCCCATTTTATTTTAGTCGGTTTGGATACCTGGAACGATAAAAACATTCAAATATTTGAGATGAATTATCTATAATTTGGATTATAATGACAATCCCCCTTCTTATACACTTCACAAAAAGTGTATAACATCATAACCTGGGAATGTAATCATAAAAATGGGTGATCTTATATGATCAGAAAAGGTAACAATGAAGATATGTAAGCATAATCAAGAAAATAACTGTGTCAGAATGTGAGGGAATATTTATAATAACATAACATTCATATTAATGATAATATTCATGAGTAATTTCATGAATATTGGTAGTTTATAAGATAATAATAATGGAATCATGAAAATAATCCATGAAATCATAACTGTTGATTACGAAATAGAATTTGTTGTACATACATAATCCATCAAAATTTTGTATCAATGAGACCAACCAATACCATCATAAAAAGTTAGAATTGTGCTCCATCCAATGTATGTACCTTAGGATTGGGATAAAAACCCATCTACTATCTTATTTATGAGATTGGGCTATAGTCTATGTACTGTCTTACTTTTGTGATTGGGTTATGACATGTACACCCTTTTTTTAGGTATAGGAATTACCCTATTGTCTCTTTTGTTTATGGTCTTGGCATACAAACCATGTATCCAATAGTTTTTTCCTTGTATAATGCCCATGTACACATAGATATAGTATACCAACTATAATTACCATATTCATTGGAGGGAGATATAGGTCTCATTCTTAAACATTATAAAATAAAACATATAAGATATGCAGTATAATAAAACATTCCACATATCATGACCCATAAAAAATTATGGGTTTTATAAAAATTATATTGTAACCGAAGACATAAAATTGGTATCAAAGTCAATATTCATATCATATCCAATGGAATATATGTAGGTTTAATAATCATTATGTCGCATAATATTCTTTGAACTGAAGGGGGGATTATAAGATATTATTATTCTATAACCCATTAAAAAGAAAAATGTTTCATAAATATCAGTGAATAAAAAAATTAACTTATATAAATAACATGATTTGTTTTGATGGATCACATACTTAGTAATGAAGAAAATACAAACAAGGATGTCAACTTATATAAATATGGATTTTGAAATATCACATGGAAAATAACATTTCATTGAAAATAAGTTCTAAAAACATATAAAAATATCAAAATACATTGAACCCAAATACACATTGAAAAAAAATAATTTAATATTTTAAATCATTTTAAAGTAATTATTGATGAAAATATAATTTAATTTTTGGAAATAATATTTTAAATCACTAAATATTTTCGAGACCATTTTCAATGAAAATAACCTTGAAAAACATTAATGAATATTGAATAGCAGAAAAACCATCAGAGGATAACCCCCTGACCATTTATTAAAAAAATTAACAGGACACTAAAAAACTACCACAAGTAGAAATAAATGACTACATATCAAAGAAACTATACACGTCACCACATCCATGATGAGAAGCCTCCTCCACATTAGCTGATTCCCATTCTGAACATTAATTCAGTTTGAGAACCATTGCATATTTTCATCACAGGTTAATTTGTTCAATGTATAGAAAATCTGTGTTCCCAAC
The DNA here is from genome assembly GCA_963277665.1 of Viscum album. Lineage (NCBI taxonomy): Eukaryota > Viridiplantae > Streptophyta > Magnoliopsida > Santalales > Viscaceae > Viscum > Viscum album. The sequence continues at coordinate 223,802,485 of OY728143.1, forward strand.
CGATGACCTGGTTGGCATCGTCTTTGGAAATTTGGAGTGGTACTTCCTCAGTCTTCATCATGATTGAGTATTCAGGCTTCCCAGATTCCTAATCATCTTTCGCACCACCCTAAAAACTCTCAATAAAAGAGGGCATACTCAAGCCTCTGTCTTTTTCCTTGCCGCTATCCAAGTAGTCTCCACATTTTCTAGAAATATGGACCTCATGGAAGCCGTAATCCCTTACTCAGCCTTCCTAAGATTGAAAATTAGGGTCAATCTGGGCCAAACACTTAGGTTTATCCAATACTTCATGAGTGTCCATAGTCCCCTACCATAATACATCCTTCCCAATTCCATCCTCTGGAAAAGAGATCCGCAGCAGTACACTACCACCTTAATCCATTTGAACAGCCTCCTTCGCATTCTTATGTTCCACTACTTGTAACCTGATTATAGTCTCAATTGTATCCATCATAACAGCATCACTCACCTCCTGTCTTTGAGACCTATCAGCAACATCCAACACCTCCACAGGACAACTCTCATAAGTTGCACCATGAGGCTCAATCACAAGCGCCAGCTCCTTTTGTCACCTACATCCTTCCCCCTAACATCCACTAATGGACGAACTTCTTTTTGTTAGTTCTTGATTACACCTAATGGCTCCCACATGTCACTAGTCCCATGGCCAAAAGTAGATTGCATCTACCCACTCCTTGAAACTAGGTCACTGCTATGTCAACTTTACACCGAAGAATCCAACATATTAGGGAGTGCTTCCCCCCACTCAATGCAATTCGTTTTACCATGCCATTAATGGGATCCACTATAGATCTCTGAACAAAAGACATACCTAAATTCCCCTTCAGACCAGACATCCTCCCAATCATGGCTTCACCCAAGCAATGAAAACAACATTTTGAATTATTATAACGGAAACATTGAAAATAATTCAAAACACTTTTTCAAAATAAAACAGCATTACAAAACCCTAATTCTTTTTAATCATTTTAAAATGAATTATTTTCAGAATATTAGGTAAATAATTTTCATCAATAAATTCATTTCATAAATTGACAATGGAAGAATCATGGATATGTCAACCATAATGGAGAGTAAGTGTTCCCATTCCAAACTTTCATTTCACATTCAAATTATACAAAATATTCTTGACATGAAAAAGAAAAAAACCTTATTTTTTAATTAATTTTTTAAAAATTTAATACATTATTTAAAATATTAAATAATGATAATAGGAGAATATTTAAAAAAATTAAATAACATTTTGTAGAATTACATTTGGAAGGAACATTTAATTTTTAATAAAATCAGAAAGAGAGTCTTATTTTAATAAAAAGCTGAAAATTATATTAATTACCAATGAGAAATTGGTACCATTAATTTTTTATTATATTAAAAATTATAAGTAATAATAATTATTATATTCATTGAGATATGGTGAAAATATTTATTCAACAGCAGAAGTATCATTAATAATCCCTATAAACATTGTGATTGTAGCAATATAATGTTACATTTTTATAACTTTTAATCATACCAAAATGGAATAAATAAAATAAAATTAAAAATATGATATCATTTAGACATTGGGATTCCAGATATAAAATCTAAATTTTTATATATACACTACATAGAAATATATTGGTGCAAAACATAGAATGTGTCTCAATAATGGAAAACTGATACAAAACATACTTTTTGAGTTTTATAACATGTGAATCATAAATATGATTAATGAAATATCATATAAATTTATATGTAAAGAACCATAAATTTTGTTATTAGAATCATAAATTACATCCATGAGATGTATACACCCCATATAAATGAAACTACTGGATAATGAGGCATGTATCTCATAGAAATAAAAAGTGATATGAAATTCTTGTTCCTCAAGTCTTGAATTTTTCAAATAATTTAAAATATACTATATAATAAATAAAAATGATTTATACATGTAACACATAAATTACGTGTTATTTCTAAAACATATATGAATTTTTATGAATTTTTATTAATCATTTATTAACAATACCATGTAAATGTTATGTTTTGGGTAATATATGCATTGTTTTTCATGTATGTTCTTTCTTATTATTCTCGACCCTATTATAAAGATTAGGATTTAATTATATAAATTACATATATAAGGATATGTATATCATATATATTCAGAATATAAATACTTATAATAATATATAATATATAGAAATATGAATTATAATACACAGATCGTGGAGACGGTAGGTCATACGTATGAATGAACATTGTATCTGTATTTTTTTCATTTTAAATGAATGAAACTAAAAGATATATAGATATATATGTTAAGATCATTAATTTATAATTATTATGTCATATATATCACATACTTTCACTAACCTCATACATAAAACATTTCATGTAGAGTGTGAACGAACCACCTCATTTTGAGGAGGTTGTAGTATATACATCCCTAAAAAAATTACCATATTTACATAAAATGGAATGAATCGTGTAATTTGATATATAATAATTATAGATGAAAAAATATATCATATGTATAAGACTTATAATTTAAATATAGAGGTCCATTATAATTCTGAATCATGATCGATGGTAAAAGTAAAAGAAAACACCTCATTTAATGAGGCTGTAGTTCACCGTAGAAAGTAATCATTTTTAATTTTCCAATTAAGTAAAAATGATGGTAGTTTTTTATAGAAAAAATAAATTAATAACTTCTCATTATATATTTTATATTGATATATTTATATAATGATGTAATAATAATTATGGAGGTGAATGAAAGTAAAACAACGGATCCTTATAAATGATGTGAATTCTTTTTTAGGTAACTTTTTTTTCACCAGTGGGATTCCATGGTTTAATGTTTTTCCCCCATAATTTATTCTTATGAAATTAACATAGGTATGTATGGATATTATTTTAAAATGTTATGATGTACCCAATAAACATTATATGTTATCAAAAACAGTATGTGTCACTGCATTTTAATAGTGGAGGAGGATTGACTGTCGTGTTCATATTTTCCAATTGAATTAGACACACATTCTCTCATTTCTATATGGCAGACAAAATGAAAAAAATTATATATAAGTATTTATAGTGTATAAATGTCGCCATAAAATGTATTTTCTATAAATTTTAATTCATTTTTACCGTTATGTTTAATGATTTGTCCTTTTTTATGAAATGTTTATATTAAAAAATGTAATTAATTTTAATCTCTTTCACTAAAATATTTTCTAAAAAAATAATTTTACCTTATTATACAATTTTAAATTATATTATTACAAATATGGAATCCATTATTAATAAAAGAATAAATTTTTATAAATAAATTATTTTAAATTTAATCACGTAGGCTCGACAATAAACTATGTTTGTAATGAAAAATGTTCCGAAGTATGAAATGTTTTTATATCAAATTTCAATTTTAAATATACTAAAACTACCAAATTTGGGTTTATTGACGTATAGTTGATCTAATTTATTTCTAAAACCAAAAAAATTCTATTTTTACTATTTATAAATTTGATGAAAACTATGTTCTAAATTAAAATTCAGTGGCATTCACTACTCATTAAAATAATAAAAATCCATATAAAAAAACCAAAAATATTACAAAATATTATAATTAAGTTCCAAATTAGAAAATTATATATTTTGACGTAATTTATAAATGATTCAAAAATCACATTTGAAATGTGTTCTCCCTTAAAATGTTTTAAAATTACATTCTAGAATATTAAATATTTTTATCATAAATTTAGAGTTATTATTAACTTATAAATATCAAATAGATTTGATGAGTATAAAAAATAATGATTTAATTTTTAGTATAATTTTTATTTGAAAACATTACTCCTCGTATATTTGAATAATATAAAATAATAAAAAGCATGTTTACAAAAAATTTTCTTCTTCAAATAATTGTTTTTATTTTTATTTTGTTCTCAGTTTCACTTATTTTAATTGAAAACAAATATAATCATTTTATATTCATATGTAACAAATAATTTCACGGTTTATCTAATCTTATTTATAATTGCAATTCTAATGTCTTGGTGGTAGATTTAATAATATTATAATAATCATATTATTTTTCTATTATAATTGTGTAAAAACACAACCATCCATTAAACTAAAGGTATCAATGAAAGTTGATATTTTCTTAAATTCGATTCAAACCTAATTTTGTGTGTAAAAAATGATATTTTATTTTTCCATTTAGTGCATGATTAACATGGTGTTACCTATAACGCATGCCAAACATAGTGATTTAATTCAACAAAACAGTTATTTAGTAAAGCCTGAAATGGAAAATATCAAAACAATTAATTTATGTTTAATAAAATTACATAATATATCATTGTTTTACAAATGAGACTCATGGTAAATAACACTAAATAGATAAATAGATACATAGAAGTATAAAATAACCCAAAAATGTTGATATGTTATATGTCATCTTATAGAACCATCTGGTAGGGTTTTGATTGTCAGATAAGCCAAGACATTGTGGGAGGCCAGTGTATCATATGCCACTTGCAGCTGATGCTCACATGAACTCTCTACATATATAATTATTATAGACATATAATTACATATGTACTGAACAAAATAATATTTATAATATATATCTTTTCAATAATGATATTGTGATCCATACTTATGACTTTATTAAACAGTTGGCTTCTTTACCCACAAAAATCACATTCCTGGATGAACTCTATATTTTGAAAGAAATATTATGGGAACATATTAAATACCACCATATCACCCATAGTTTGGGATATATTTATCTACATATTTTGTCTATCGAGTGGTGTTGATTCTGTCCAAATTCCATCGGGACATCTAATTCATAGAACTAGATGATGAAAATGTCACCTGGGGCCACATCATACACGTATGTGTTTTAGGAATACTCGATGATGACGAAATAAGAAGTTTTTTTATTTAAAAAAATTCTTGTAATACCCTCTCCAATACTATTCAACTGCTATATTTTTTATATATTGATTTATATTTTATTCCAACAAAGATAGCCCTTAATGGGTATGATAAGAGTCAACTAATACCTCTCATGAAGATCAATCACAAATAATTGTCTGGGGATCTCAAATAAGACATTAAAATAATTTTAATATATTAAGATACCATATAAAATATTCATATAAAATATCACTGGATTCACAGCTACATAGCAATACATTCAACATCCCATCATTTCCTGATATACCCAAATGAAGTTAAGTAAACATGTAGATGATATCCTTATGAATCTAGAACCTAGAATGGTAGAAATTTTACCAAAATATTTTATGAATATAATTTATTTTTTAGGTGGCTATAATTGGTAATGGTATCTATTCATGATGTTAGCTATACTAACGAACTATAAATTGGTATGTGGAGGCGAATTTTAAAATGTATCACCCCTTAATATTTAGTCAATCATCTGGCCATGTTGTAGGTGAAATATTATTTAAATCCCATGATTTTTTTCATGGGGTATATAGAACATAAAAAATTTAACCATTATATATAAAAATTTAATAGTGAAGTTGACTGGTGGTTTTCAATGGTAATGAATATCATGGATTGTGAAGATATTATTGAATTGGAATTGGATACATTATAAAATATTTTATTTTGAAAAATATTTTCCTAATTTTATTTGGAATATGAAGGAAAACAAATTATTGTAATATATATTACAGTATAAATCCAAGCCTACATAAGAAAAAATAATTACTCGATTGGAAATGCATGACCTAAATTTTATCCATTGTCTTGATAGTAAAATCAATTATTTTTACAAAGGATTGATGACAAAATAACATGTGTCATTTTCTTATCATGATTTAAAATATTACGATTTTTTTGATGCTCATATAAGGAATAAATGGATTTTTCAAATGACAAAGTTATATTTTAAAACTATTAGAAAAAGTGGTCGAGGCGGATAAAATATGTGCGATTTTGTCACTGAATTTTGATGATAATAATTGTTTTTTTCAGTTTTTAAAATTGTTGTAAAATAATTATGCAAAATGACATTGGAATTTTGAAATTAAATTATAAAGTGGAATGTTGGATAATATGAATCATAATAAAAATGAAAATTATCGCAATAGTGGTATGAAAAATTATGATATACAAGTTGAAGGATGGTTTAAACGTAATGATATGGGTAATTACGTATGAATGTGTCCAAAGAAGAATGCGAATGATATAATACCGCCATACTCTATGTAGCATGGTGTAGGGTTAGGAAAATTTAAAAACAATTATAGGATATTGGTTAATCTAATAAATTAGTGTTAACACTATATAGATTGGTTTTTTTTCATGATTTACCATAGATCTACATACTATCTATTGTTGTTTAAGGATGATGACATAAACAAAACTACATTCCTTTGTAGAAATGGGTATTAGGGGTTTTTTATTCCCATGGGTTTAAATAATTTTGATATTTATTTATGCATCATATGAATAAGATTTTACAAGAATATTTAGATTTGATTTTTTAATGATGATATTTTGGTATTCTTATAAATTAATGTTGATCATGAAAATTATATGGATTTTCATGAAAACAAAAAAAATTATATGAAAAAATTATAAAATATAAATTTTGGTTAAATAATATTTTATTTCGTGGGAACATTGTACATAATGATGGAATAATGGTAAATCACACAAGAAATTTAGGTGATGAATGGACCTGAAATATAAATGTTATTTATATTCATGTATTTATTTGATTTCATTGAAATTATATATATATTTAAAAAAACATTTCATAATTATCTAGCCCTTATTGAAGTTAACAGGATAATGGGATAAATTTATTTAGACAGAATAAAGTGATTTTGTATTTCATAATTGAAAGGTAGATCAGTAAAAGATCCAAATTTGTTACATCCTTCTGGAAATGCATATGTTTTCATCTATAATGATACATATTTAAAGGTACATGTTTTCATTATAATATTTAATGATAAGGTATTTGATTATACTTCACAGTTTGTGAGTCCATATGAGTTAAATTTTTCAACACATGATTTGGAATTAGCAAATATAGTTATTCAGTTTAATAATTACAAAACATCATTTTTGTGTATCTAAATTTGAAATATATCATGATTATAAATTCAAAAAATATATATTAAATATGAATTAATTGATAATAAAGTAGTGAAGATAGTTAAAAAATGTAAAGGGTTATGATTTCACAACCAATAACCATCCTAGAAAATAAAACTGGATAATTCAATAATCCAATAAAATCAAGCAATAATAATAATGGCACATTTAGATCATTACCCCTTGTTTAATTATTTCATGAACATTTTATTTAATACTATATAATCAGGATATCCCCCAATTTATTTATGTTATTCTGTAATAGTCTTTGTTAAATAGAATTATGATATCACAGAATGATACTCATGAGTTATAGAAAAAAGGCATATTTTTTAAAAACTGTATGTTTCAAGAATCTATCATTGATAGTAATTTTATTTAGATACTTTTTAAGAGACAAAGTGTTAATTGTGATTCACATGTTGAAGAAGTAGTTATTAAATTTAGATTATATTACTTTGTTATCAGATTATCCTAGAAGAACAATGTTGTACAAATACCATCATAAATATTACTGGTGGAATAAAATGAGAGGAGATAATTATAAATTTACAATTATATGTTGGAATTGTTCATATGAAAAAGAAAAATTAAAATTAACACAGGGTATTCTTCATCTTTACCAGTTGTAGAGTTTAAATTTGGGAATATATATGAGGATTGGAAATTGTGATTTCTAAAAACAACTTGATGAATCAAAGTGATATGGTTATTTGTTAACAGAGTAAATAAAAATTCACATTTTATAACTATTCATGATAATATATATTTATATCTTCTTTATCCAATGTAACTCAAAGTGATTTTTAGGTTATGTGGAGCTTTTCCCTCTATCATATATAATTTTGATTCAATGCTCACTTAGAAAATTTTGAATAGTGATTAGAAGTCATTGGATAGTAAGTCGAATTTGATTAATGTTTTCAATAAGAAATATAATGATAATTAATAGAGAAAAATACATTCATTAAAGGATATACTTTTTACATATGCAATTGAATAACATGGAAGTTGGGACCATTAACATAGTATAATTTTTTTTTATAATAAAATATTTAATTTCAGTTTAATGATTTTTACTTTGGATTAAATATATATAATTATTTCGTCAAACTCCAGTAGTGTTTTATGAATTAATATAATGAAATATGTTGGGACTATAATTGGTAGAGGAAATTGAATATAATTTTTAGATGATTCCGTGACACATTAGTATGCCTTAAATAAGGTAGAAATGTTATAATGATAATTGGTGGATGGATTTTTCATTCAAGTTAGGTGAAAATTAATTTCTCAATGCTTCAACATTGAAAATTGTGATATGTTTTTCCAAGAAGAGGAATATATGACTTCCTATTATTAATACTTATGTAATCAATGTGATAGTCAGATTAGATTCATACGAATTGTTTTTTTAATTGAGTTTGTCCTACTATAAAATGAATTTCATGTTTCAATGTTATGAAATTATGTGAATGATTTATCTCTTTTTTTGATCTCAAATATTATTAATTTGGAAATATAAGTTTCATATAAAGAAATGAAATTTTTGATTCTTGAAAATAGACAGAGTGTATTCCGAATTTAGAAATTTCACCATGTTATGGTATATTGTAGAAATGAATTAGTTGAAGAAGAATCCTAAGAATCAAAAAAAGGTTTCAGTTGAAGTTATCCTTACATTTTTTATAAATGAATTAATTTATAGGATTACATTTCTAGATGGTGTGGGGTTCATTTTGCAACCTTTGTACTCATAGAATACTTTTTCATAAATTTGATATTATGTAATTAAATTAATTATAAATGAATAATGAAAATTTTCTATTTATATATGTATGAAATATATATTAATAAAATATTAACCTCTCCTACGAAACTATTCAAATTATTTCGGTTTCTTATACATGAATATATTATATATTTATATCTCTTCAGAAGAATATATCAATTTTAATAATAGTAAATTAAGAGTTTTGTGTTTTTTATGAAACTTATATACTTATTTAAAATTCTATTTAAAATAATACGACGTAATAAAAATAATATCGTCATAAGATAGATTAAAAATTTTAATTTTTTAATTTTAATTAAAATTTAATTTTATGGGTAATTATTTAAGTTTTCAATGTTTTATAAATACCTTTATAAAATTAAAATCAATATTTTATGAATACATGATTATTTAATCTAGAAACTACAAATATAATAATTATGAAATTATATTTATGAAATGGAGTCTAGTTTTCAGTTTTTTAGATTAAAATAGTGGTTAGGATTATTTTTTATATATTTTTGAAATAGTTTATTTTTTTGTGAGCAGTGACATATGTTATGTTAATGAATAATTAAATAAATGAATTTTTGAGCCATTCATAATTTATAGATGATGTAAGAACTCATTAAATTAAACAAAAATATAATATTTATTGTTCATAGTCACAATATTATACCATATATATTGTCTCAATCCAAAATAAATAATAAATTAAGAAAAAAATAATGTCTAATACACCTTCTAATACCTCTGCTCAACTCATATTTTTATCACACCTTATAAACAATGATTAATAACAATATTATACTCAATTCCATTCCCATATCACTTCACCACATCTATGAACTACAGGTCTCACCAAAATACCAACACCATCTTCCATAAATAGTTTCTCAAGGGGAAAACATTTGAGAGGTAAAATAATCCATTGATTCGCTATTAAACTAATTATTATTTCTTTTATTCAAATTATCCTTAACTACATACTAAAAACTAACAATATAACTCATGTATCATAAATATACATGAATTCTGTTGTGATAATGAAATATCCATCATCCAACCTCTTCCCTTATTTTAATATTCTAAAAATTAAATACAACATCTGTGACATGTTGACTCAACACCTTCATGGATGATGAGTATTTTTGTACTTTTATTGTATTGATGGATGGTCATAAACACATTATTATGGTTCATTAAAATATTAATATGTATATGATATAATATTTAATATATTGAAAACAAGACTAGACCTCCCTTTTATCCTATTCACATTAAACATTTCAATAGATATACATTATGGAAAACATGCCCACCTTCTCGGAATTTATGGTCTTTCCTTTAGTTATCCTCATGGTTATAACTAATATTTTGTATGGACCAAATAAATTTTGGAATCTCATTCATCATCACAACAATTTTTTACACCAACTCGTTTGCTAATATCATTGTTTCATTTGTACCTTCCAAAAAAAATTTATATATAATGCCTCAAAATGTTCAATATAAATACAGAGGAATTAAAAATGTCATTGTAAAAAATCAATAATAATGTTTTTCATGGAGAAAAATTCCCAACTATTACATTTAAGAATAAATAACCATGAAATTAAATATTTTAAATTTATCACATGTACTATAAAACAAATATATAATGAATATTTGAACATAAATTTAATTGAGTACACTATAAAATAGAAAATAGATTCTGAAAAGAATATTTAAATATGTGGTCATCTTCATATTTAATGTAGTGAGGATCACAAGTCAACCTTATTATCTCCATATGTTATTATTGGTATGTTTTATCAAATAACATAATATCATTAATGTGAACGAAATGTGCATGAATATTTATAGATACAGAATAAAAAATATTAAATTATTTCCATGAGGTTTCATTAAGAATCCATGAATTAAATACACCAAAAAGTTTTCCCATTCCCACTCTAGTATGGGATATAGCTACTGTATCACCTTTGATAATTTCCATTTTTCTTTAATCAATTGAAAAGAAAATCATTTCATGGTATTGTTTAAAATAATTTTTTATTCCATTCCACATAAAATTCACTGGATCATCTCCTTATAGCATAGTTAGTCTAGGATTTCTAGAATGAATGTAACTATGAAATCCACTCATAAATTCTCTAATATATTATAAATCCCAAGGAATGTATAATATTTTTCCAATTCTAAGAATGTGTTATTCAAAAAAATAAAAAATTTATTAATTACATTCATAATATATTCTACATATTACAATCAAACGTATTATTCCTTATATTAAATCATAACCCATTCTAATAGTTTTGATTCTATTGAAAAGTTAATCAAAACGTTTGATGATCTTACATAAAAATTAGTTATCATAAATTAGACAAATAAATAATGAATGGGTACCAATATAAAATTTACTTGTTTAATGAACTATCATATTTCCCTCTCAATTTAGTTGATATAGTATTATAATTATCATAATTACAATGTACCATGAAGTCATATTCTTCAATATGTTCCCACCAACATTATTTTTTCATCTTAAATAAAATTTTAGTAAATAAATATTTAAAAAATTAATAATATATATATATATATATATATATATTTAACACATTACCCCATATAAATGATGAATCCAAAATTTCAAATCAAAAATTACTTTATTAAATTTCTTACCATGTTTACAATAATTTAACTCATGAGGTTCTATTTTACATGATGTATGTGATATTACAAGATCATATTGTTAAAGATGAAAACTATATACCATAAATTATCAATTTATGTTGATGATAAATTATCCTTTTCCTGATGGAAGGTCAAAAAATGGATCATTCCCAAATATTCATTTCAGCTCATTTAAAAAATATTCATAATATTTAATACAAATTTATTTATCACATTTATGAGTTGAAATAATTCGTCTTCCAAATAAATAAACTTTTTATTTAATAAACCTAATACTTTCTTCAAAAAATACAAAAAATCTAAAACAACAAAGAGAATTTATTGTTGTTTTCCATTATTAATAAAATGATATTTTAAAAGGATAAATATTTTTTTCATCTTTAGATACAATATTTTGGATTATAGATATTTATCTCTGTAAAAATCATAATATTTTAAAATATAAATAAATAAAATTTTTATTCAAAATATTCATTTGGAGTTGATGAGGTTACTAAATGATATTAAAAATTAATAAATAGTGATAAATTAAATTAGAATTTATCAAAATAAACCATAAAATACTATTAATAGTATCTATAAATATAGTTTTTTATTTAATAAAACAAATTGGAATTAACCCAATATCATATTTATACTTCCAATTGGGAAACATCATTCGTAAAATATCATACTATTTAACAATAAATCAATGGTTTCTTGTCATGAGAATAAAGTTCCCCATAGACATTATCAAATAAATCATCTATATGAGGATAACAATACTGGGTATTAACAATGATATTACTAATCAAAATAAAATCATTGAAATGGCTAATTTAACAAAATTTCAATTTATCAAACAATATAAGATAAATTCATAGTGAAGTGTTCAGATTAATGACACTATAATATAGACACTATGTAAACTAATTTTTAATAATATAATTTACACATGAGAAAATTAATTATGGTTTTTTAAATATTCATTGAATTGAGTTATATGTCATTAGTAGAAACAACATCTCAATTCAAAATAACACAATTACAATCATCAAGAAATTCATCCAAAAAATTTTCACTATGGTTACAACATTAATCTTAAAAATTTCATTCTTTTCAACAAAATGTGCTACGTAAGAAAATCTACCATGTATAAATATGCATTTATCATCCTTATTTGTTATCAAATTAATGAAACCATTGAAGAAAAATTTATAATCACAAAAATATATCATATCATGGAATTCATAATGAGAATCTAATCCGTAAAAGATCAAACTACTTTTTGTGTATTTTAACAAGATTTTCAGGAAAGACCAGCCCAATTTTGACAATATAAAAATTCAAAAGAATGAAAACTTCTTGTATACATGTACCATAATTTTCAACAATAATAAAATATTTATTTTTTGTGGTAATATTTAATTTTAAAATATAAATATTTCAAATCACATCGACTATGAAAATATATACTGTTATAATGAATTGGCCTAATTTGAAAAGTAATATAAGAAAACAGTTAAGACATCAAAGGATATCACAACAATATCCTTATTAATACCAATTTATTTTCTCACTCATTTATCCATTAAGTCATGATGAATTTTATATTGCATAACTATCATTGAAAACAATGTAAAATAATGTCTCAAGTCGTTGAAATCAAACAATATCACTTTTGGTTGGATTTCTATTACCATTTTCAGGTATTTTTCAGGATAATTTTCATTTCATTAATGTAGTACATGTCCAAAATTACTAAAAAGATAAAAAATTCTAGATACATTCAAACATTACATAATTTTCATAATCACATCTTGAAATTGATTAGATTTTAACGTTAGATTTATTACATGATATTATTTCTGTCAGTTTCCAACAAGATGAATCATGCTCTTATCTTCTCAAGGAACTTATGTTCTAGAAAACTTCAACACAACATTATTACAAAAATTAAAAATAATATCATAAAATATGACTCTTCATGAAGTATTTATTCTTTTTAAACATGGACTCAATCTAATATAAAATACATTAATTATACAAATAATGTCCTAAAAAATTTCGTATATATGTTACAAATACTATAAAAAATTCTTCATACGTGGATACTAAATAATCAATTACGATGAATTACAAGAATTGAATCTCTATATAGATTCAAAAAAAACCTTATGGAAAAATTGTGTCCACATATAAATTCATAATATATTTCCATTTCATGACATCAGTCTTTTCTCATGCCACATATTATTCCATAACCAATGACCGTCAAATATCATTTTCACCGTAAGATTAAAAATAGAAATAATAATCTTTTATTATTATTAATATCATGATAACAAATATATTTTCTTAACATATTTATACATCCATAGACTAAAATGGGTATCCTGATACACCAAAATCCCCAGGGTTAAATTTACATAAATTAAATACTATATACATGATCCGCTAATATATATACATTTTTGATATCATGTTGTTGCGAAAAAATTTATATACTAAATAAACTAATCATTCATGGTAAAAAGATTAATGGTACAATTACAGTCATTACATGATGACTATTTATAATTATAATTTCACCTTGATATATTTATACTTCATCTATTGGGTTTATGTGGTGGATTTTTTCATTAAACAATATATTTTTTATAATTCCAAATGGAAATAGTCAAATAAAATACCATGATAACACATAATTTGAAGCACATAAGGGTTTTAACATTTAATAGCATACCTTATAAAATTATATAACAACTTTTTCTGATGAAATATATAAGAGCCTATCATATAAAATTAAATAATATTCTTTACATAGACTAAATATCAATTCTATAAAATCGGATCTATCATTTAGGTATAAGTTAAATATAACTCTAACATAAATATTATATAAAAATAATATATATTACAAAGTATAAATGTATACTACGCGTCCTCATTTATTTTATGAATGGTATGTTCTTATCATTGTCTTTGACTTAGATTTTTTGTTGAGATAGTATTTTCATGAATGAATTAGGAATATACCTATAATGTCGAAGTCCCTAATTTGATTGAAATTTTTATTTTCCCTGTGATTTTCATCTATTTTCTAGTTAGGTACCCAACATATAGTAGTGATTATCAAATTTTAATGCTATCAAGACTCATCTAGTGACATGATTTGTCATTGTGAGTTTTTACACATCATATAATCGTTGCACATTTGACAATGTAAAAACCCTTTGTTAATAAAAATGGTGACATGATTTTCAATGAAACTATATTTAAAAATGATTCATAATATTTAATATACTACACATAATTTAATTATCTGATTTCTTGTTTTCACGATATTAGGTGGGGTATTAGGAGCCAGTTTATTTTGGATTCCCCATCAACTCCAACAAAACTCTTACGAAAGGTGTTATTGGGTGTCTAACCTCCATCTAAATCAACTACTTCAATGATTGATCAATAGGGTAACATGATTTTACATTTTTGGATATCCTTCATTCTTACATTAATTCTCGTTAGTGGTTTTGAGACATTATTATAGTAATTTTTGATAGGATGATGATTTCAATCAGTCATTACTATTCATTAGTAATTCTATTTCATCTAGAAAATGTTATTGAGTGTTCAAATTTCTCATTGTCAAAGGCGCTCAAGGTTTTTATGCTCATGATATAGCTATATTTTTTAAAATTTCATAATTTATTTAATTAAATAAATTTATTATTACTTTTCCTTTATATTTCAAATGTCATTGCATGTGTTGGTAGTGAAAAGGATATGTCATCATGTATAAAATGGATTTTTACATTTTAATATTTTCTCATGATATAGAATGGAAAATGGTTTTTGAAATAATGAATTTGTTTTTCCATCCATCGATGATAGTATTTTTAATTGTGAGAAATGTTTTTAGAATATAATTTACCAAGCATTACATAGTGGGAACCTTGGGTATATCTAGATTGTGACACGAGTAGACTTAGCATTTGTGAAACATCTTTATAGAGACCTATTTTATAATGATGATTTGTGTTATCGATTGATGTTAGTTTAGATATAACTTTGTACCTCATTTGTTTCTGTGTGTTTTTATTATGTATTGTCCCATAGGCTAGATCATGACTTGTAGATTCATTTTTTAATTTGATTAATTATTTATTATAAAATTCATGAATGGTGGATCACATGTATATTTATATTTAAATATCATTACAATATTTTCCATTGATATAGAAGACACAACATTAAATTTGGGAAAATCATGAAGATTATTTGAAAAATGATTCCAAATTGATTTATCTAAAAACATCTTAATATGAAACTTTCTAATTCTTCTACCATTGAATTATCATTATTATGTCATGTATATATTGAATTAGTGGTATAATTTTGGACCATCTTTATCACATCATACAACAACATTTGAGATGATGTAGAGTATAGTTTGAAGGAAATTTTTTATGTAATGTTCATAATGTGGAGGTGAATGTTTTCTCTTAATTTCACTATTCATTTTAGGATAATTGTGAGGTTACACATATACACATGTATTTTGTTATATAATTGTGTTGTTAATTTGATAAAACTAGTTTGGATCAGTAGTATAATTATTTTTTTATCACATTATACTCTCGTTTTATGTATTTTTTTTCTAATAAAGACTTGTTATTTTTTCTCTGTTTTAGCCATCCCCATAAAAGGAAAACTCTTGTGACTGGTCTAGTTATACTAGGTTGGTTTGTTGGAATTTGGTGACAAAAAATTACAGATCTTAAAGTGTGTTTGATGATCCTAATTTTTTTAGTTTATTGGGTATAGATGAGTATGGTCATCCACTTTCTAGTAGTAGGATAAGAAATTATGTATGTCAAGATTACTCCAATTATAGAATACAAGATTCCATGGGTTGATGGAAAAACAATACTATTTCCAACAACATGTATTTAGGTAAATCTGAATAATTTACTGGGATAATTATTCATATTATACTATTTGTAATGTATGGGGACTTGGTGTGTGTAATGTCATTTAAATTACCGAAGTGGGGTGTTTATTTATATTGATGTGTTACTTATAAAAATTTCCCTTTTAATGATTAAATTCATAAAAAAATATAAAGTAATACTATTCAAAATATTTGTTTTCGATTTTGAATTTCTGGATTAATGGAATTAGATTTGATTATAAGTGGTTGGTTTTTATCATTTGTTTGAAAGATAATTCCTCCAAGATGAGATCATACAAATACAAGAGGAGATGTTACAATGAAATTTTTTAAGGAGGATCCCCTAGTGGAACTATGTTTGGTTGAAGTAGTGACTCAAACCATTACGACTCTAGGGTTAATGTTCTTAGGGAAAACTATATGAGAAATTTATAATAGTATGTAATTTACAAAGCAACATCCACATGTCATCCATGTTGAAAACAAACATGATTAGTCAAAGGAGTGGATTCAATGGATTTATATGATGTTAAAATTCTTTAACACTCAGGAGGATTCACATTGGGGTTTTCCACATAAATACATGGTGGATTGGGGAGAAGATGTTTGGATACTAGAGTGAAATATATTTTTCATGAATGTTTACCTGGTTCCATTTGAAGACAAACATCAATAATATGATACATCCTAATACATTAAATGAATAAAATATCTAGGAGTTTCTAATGTTGGAATATGTGAAGAATAACATTTTGAAATACTGCAACAAATTTTTTGATTTGGGAATGATAGAAAAGAATCACACAACAAATTTCAAACTAAAGGTTCACAAGTTTGAAATTGGTTTGTGGGAAGTTTTTAGTAAATTATTTCCCCCTATTTACGTCTAAAATTATTTAGGGTGTTGTTTAAATCATAATTATATAAGGATAAAATAACAGGTAGTACAAAAATTTGAAGACGATCATTAAGTGCACCAGTAAGCCACATTGATTATAATCGTCAAAAAAGAAATCACAAGAGTGATTATTCGTCTAAAAGAATGGGTTTATGGGATTCTATAGTTCATCAAAAGGTAATGTTTAACATGTGTGTGAAGTGTTGTAATAATATGAATCAGTGTTTATACGCTCATTGATAATTCAATAATTTGGGGCAATCAAGTCATATAAATCAAAATTCTGAAAATATGTCCCATGTTAGTAATGTGTGGTCCACTATATCTAATGGCGTGAATTTTGAATTTTCTTCTTAAATGGATGTTTGATATCATTATTAGGATAAGGGGATAACTACAAGTATATTTATAGACAGTATTATATATCTAAAACTGCACCTATATAATTTAATGTTGGTTCATCCACTACTAGATGTAAAATATATATTTATACTTTTATGGTTCAAGTTTTTTTATACAGTTTATACTCATTACATTATATCATAAATGATGTTGTAATGTTTTCTGTTCTATTAGGAACTTTTTTATTTCTTATAGATCTTTCGAAAACATAGTGAATATGTTTGAACAAGGATTCAAATGTCAAACGTTTCAGGTAGAGATATAAGACTTTGAAGTGGTTTGGGATTTCATAGTACTGGATTTTTACCTATTTGACAAGATAATTGGTATGTAATGTATGATTACAGTTAAAATCTTGATAGACTATTATCACAATCATGTATAGCTTTCATCTACCAAAGTAGAGATTCATGTTATTCAGGGTGAGTGGGACTCCCTATTGAGATGGGAAGGCCTGATTGGTGTGTATGACAATTTAATCTCATTCCCCTTGTTCAAAATGATACATAATGAAAATGAAAAGTTTTTGGATGTCACCATCCTATAATTGTGTTTTCTTTCCCTAAGAGAATTTCTGAATGATTTTTCTATTTTATGTCCACATTGAGTAGTCATGTTTACTATCAGCAAGTACCTTGATTTATTCTCATATATATGAAATCCTATGGAATGGAACATTCAATGTTGGTGGACTATATTATCAATTACTATGACCTATTGGTGAAAGGATTTATTCATACAAAAAATTTCACAACGGATCTTTATTTTACTATTTTCTAAAAATCCATATATATGTATTATACTTTGTATTAACTAATGGATGTTGAATTGGGTGACAACTATGAATATGTATCCATTATCTATAATTGATTATCTCATTTAAATTACATTAGGGGATTTTTGGTTTTATATATTTGAATCGTGGTTGAGGTACAAATAGTTGCATGTCCATGTATAGGATATACCCAGGATAGTGTTTCAGATACGATATTGGAATTTCGAGTTACATGTTATGTTATTAATACACACTAGAAATCCTATGTTGATTATTACACTAATAAATAAAATACTTTTTATGTTCATGTAATATATTATTGATGTTAAAATGGATGATTCAATTATTAAACAAAAGAGATAGGATGAGAACACACCATATTTTATTATCATTATTAAAACATTTATGGATCATCGTCTCTATGGTATGATATAGAAGTGTGTGTTTTGTATATGAGTGGTGATGTTTTTGTGTTATTTAAAAAAATGATAGGGGACTCTTACATACTCATTGAAAGGTTCATGGTTTTTGTATCTTAGGAGTATCCAAGAAAAATGTTAATATCTAAATCATCGTGGGATTAATATGTTACTTTTAGTGGTTTGTTTTGTACATATTTAAGCTTGTATCATTGAAGATATCTTTCACCAGTAAGTTTGTATTGTTTTATGTAAATAAATGTGTTAGATATCATTTGAGGAGATATAAATGAGGTTATCATCAATGCTAGTTTTTATTCTTACTAAACTAGGTTCGAGTAATCATGTATTTTGTGATAATTATTGATTAAGTTCTGGAAGTGTCTTGATGCTGGGTATACAAGATGGGGACTATGGCTCACTCCAAATAAAATCTCATGAAGAGAAATATTATAACCTTGTTCATGAGTTGTAATATATTATAAATGATCTAAAAATTTACTTTCATAACCTCTTTGGATTGAGGATTAAGTTATTTTGTAACTCATCAAAGATTCAAACCGAGTAAATTCTATTCGATAGCATGCATGAAACCCAAAAAGAAACACATATACGAGGATATAAAATCCATACTTTATAGTAAAATTAATATATTAATTGTTTTTAAAATGTTATAAATTTTCTTAATGAACACAATATGATTTTAAAGCTTCTTAATAAACCCTACCCTAATAATATGCTCTTTTATTCTATAGTTACGATTAATTTAAAATAATAACATTCACATATGTGGTATAATTTTTTAAAAATTGAATCCAAATTTTGAATTTGTATAATTTATAATTTATAATATTTTCAAAATATGTTTTAACCAAAAAAATCATGTTTAATTTTTGTAAAGCTAATCATCACAATTAAGAGAAAAATAAGAATAACGAGGAACTAAACAAAAATCATATTGTAAAAAATGATGGGAAAAAGTTTAAAATACATTTTATGGTCATATTTTAAAACAAAAATTCCATTTTCCTGAATTTTTACATTTATGTTACAACTATAGAATGGTAAAATCATGGGGGAATTCTCTTTTTCACGAAATCAAAATAATTCCACTACACACCGACAATTAAACAGTACTAAACAGTCCTAACAATTCAAAAATATCAAACCCAATATATATTAAAAAACATAGAAAAATAATCAACCGTAATCACTCCCTTCCTTCTATAATCCTCAACAAAGGCATAATGAAAAACCATAGTTTCATTTTTGTATAATCTAATGAGTTTAAATGAATAAGTGGGAACACTTTCCAATGATAATGTTTTTTTGAAATATAAACCATTAAATTATTTGTATATAATTTATATAAAATAAAAAAATTATCTTAAAAATAATTAGATTTTATTCTACGTCACTGACTTTAAATATTTCACAAATCCATCAAATGGATCACACAATCATCGTACATGTGAGCGATGGACTACTGCATCGTGAATGGATGTCATCTTTTGTAATATTTACCTTATTAAGTAGATGTAGATAAATATTTATTTATTAGTTATATATGTAAAATTATTATATATATTATGTATTTATTCTCGGGGAATTTTTTAAATAACACATAACATCATGATATAATTTTTATTAGGAATATGATAACATTGTTTATAGATGTATAGACAATATAATCTTCAATGTGGAGTGATTCATTAATAATTTGAATAGAACTTTTAAAAGATTATTTTAATATAACATTGTGAAATTTATGACATAAATATGATAATATAATTATAATATAAAAAAATTAAATCATTCACTTATAATTTATTTAAATGAGATATGAAAATGGAAGAAGTTTTCTTTCATAGAACAGACTACCATCTCCCAAAATAGTTCATTTCACTTTAAAAATAAAAACATAATGTATTTTTATAATTACAAATATAAAAAATTATTATATTTATATCATGGTATAAATAAAAATATATTTTTAATGTGTCATCTATGTATGAGGAACTACAAATAACCAGTCATATCATACTCGAGAATCATGGCAACTAAAACCCGAAATAATTAAAATAATAAATGAATGCTAATGAAAAAGTAATAATATACTACAAGAAGATAATATGTGATACTATAAATATGTTTTTTTGTTATTTAATATGTTATTTATATTATTGAAACAAATATATATGAGGTTAAAATATGTTCACCCAAAATGAAACAAATGTTAAGGGATTTTCATCTCACTTATTGCATTTCTGAGATACATGTTATATTAAACACTATCATAATTTGTGTAGTGTCTCTACTACCCCATTTTACCATTAATATCATTAATAAATACTAATTCATGGTATTTTTATTATGAAATATAATTATATTATATTATAGAATTTGAATAAAAATGACAAAGTTGTAATCAAAATTCATAACTCAATTCCATTTCAAATTAGATATATTACCTTCTTGTTGCCATTTATATTTTATAAATATATCTATTATTAGTTTTATTATATATTAATTCATTTAAATGTATTATAAATTAATTAAAATTTGATACAAATAATCATATCAGTGATCAATTCTCACATCACAGTATGATAATTTCATGTGTTTATTTAGAAATATCATGCTACTTAATATTTTTTATTCATGACATTAAATTAATGGAAAGTATAAGATCATTTTAATATTAAAACCTTTAAATTTTTACCATAAGGTTATTCCAAAAAATATTTATGCCATATAACAATTATCAACTATTTTGTACTTAAAATATTACCGAAATCATTTTTAGTAAAACATGATGCCTTTTATCTCTTTAGCTGGAGGACCGGTTTTTTAGTAAAAAAATATTTTATAAAAAAAATCAAAATTTATTTTAAAATATAAAAATCCATTTTCTCCCATTTTAGTTTTTAAAATTATTTTAAATAATTGTTCATACTGATTTCTGAATAAGAAATTTTCTAACCTTTGTACCTTAAGAAAATTCTTCCTAGAATGTAATGGATGTAAAAATTACATACAACCATTTATTTTTCGGTTAAATTTCTTGTTAAAAAGTTAATTTCTCAATTTTCATAAATTAAATTTTCATTGAAAAATATATGTAAATATTTTTCAAAATGAAAAGGATATAAAGTTTAATTCTTGGAATTTGTTTAAAGTATGTACCTAATAAGTATTTCTAATGTATTGTTATTTATTTTTCTATTTACCATTGTAATTTTGGTATCACATATGTAATCTAATTTTAGAATATTGATAACATGTTTTGGAACTTAGTATTTAAACAATATATGAATTCCAATATAATAAAGTAATGCATCATTTCTAGGCATCTATAGTTGGGGGGGTTATAGTTGACATTAGATCATATATAGTAGAATCCTTGTGAAATTGATTTTTGAAAACATAGATTAAGGATCATAACCATATGATTGAATTTGATATAGATTATTGAATAACATACACTAATATTGGTAAGGCCAAAATTATGTGGGTATTTATTGAAATACATCTTTGTTAGGATATTATATGATTTTATAGTTTTCAATCATATATACCTACGTGTAACAACTCCAAAAAGATGTATTGGCCATATGTCGAGCATATCCATTCACACAAAAATGGGACATACTACAAACTTATTTTGGAACTCCCTAGGATACGTTTAGGATAATTCACATTCTCTTTACAAACCATTATAATGGATTTTAATAGATTATGATAATTAATTAACTAGGTTAACTATGAGTTGTAATAGATTGAAATTAATGTGTAAATATTTAGACTTTATTTAAAATATAATATCGTTTTCCCATAGTGATAATTATTTCTCACTATATGATTTTTGTATTAGTCAATGCTTTGACCGATAAGGAATCATGTAATCATTAAACATGAATGATGAGGTTGTCATAATGTTAAACTAAATGGGATATTGATATGAGTGAAATGTGACAATCTTATACTTATTCAGTTCCTAGAAAATATTATTATAAAAAATATACCTCATCCAACTCCCAAAATCACCACACAAATTGAAAATATTGTTTTATAGGAGTTTAACTATTGTACGCTTTGAAGAAAAGCGATCTTGATAACCCTTGTTAATGAAATGCAGATGAAGACACCCATTAATGTATCATAGTGGATTGAGAAATGATTTTTGTGTTGTAAAAAAGGACATATACTAAATAATTCCATGGAAGAAATGAATATTATAGTGGAGGTAAATAATTCTGATCATGGGAATCCATTTATAGATTGATTACATAATAATAGGGAGCCTTGGATTTACAAAAGTAAATTCCCTCTTCCATAGCATAAAATCAATATCATGTAGGGATATAGATAGAAATAAATGAATGAAGTATTTATTTATTTATGATGTGTTGAAAATATTTGTAAAATAGTTATTTAATTATTTAATATAAATTAAGTTTATAATATATATTTTTGTGATTATATTAATATAATTTTGAAAAAAGAAAAAAATAGATGTTTTGTGATAAACCATAAATCATGAAATGTGGTGGGGATCAATTCCATGATATGATTATGATTAGGGATTCACCGTTTCCACTGTCCTTCCAGATGACATTTTCAATGTGTAATTTTTATTATTTAATCAATTTGAAGAATGTATGATAATGGAGAATTAATTGTATCCCATTTAGTGATTAATGAAATAACTGTACTATTTTGGTAAATTTTTTAGAGAAAATGTAATTGCGTTTTAAGGGTCTTATGATCTGTAAAAAATAAATTTTATTTATTTAATAAGAAAAAAGGTTAATTTTAGGTTTTCAATTTCTTGTAGAAAATGAGGACATGGAATTGGGTCCCATCCCAATGAAAGGATGAAATAATGCTTAATATTATTTTTATATAATTTAGGGTGTAAAATATTCCCTAAAATTAAGATAAAGATATTAAAACAAAAATGATACCATAATACCTGATTTTTTGTTGAGCGATATATTTCTAAATCATCATAGATTTATGTCTTTGAGGCCCTCACCATTCCATGGATCATTAATATTTTTTGATCGATTATCATAACCAGTCCATATAAAAATTTAATATTTACATGCATGTATCTATATGAACATGCCACAAATGTTATCAAAAATAGTGAACTATTTACATGTTAGTCAGTGTTTCATTTGTACTTCCCATTATCTATTTCGACATGTCATTTTCTGAAATATTCTCTTGATTTGGGATTTAAAATAGGGGATATAAAAAAATTATTAAGATATATTTTAAATAGCGAGGATGAAATATATTTTAGGTGGGGAGAATGTAACACACATTAAATATTAATAGACTATCTCTTATTTTATAGCATGTATGACACACAACACCAACAGTAGAAATGAATATTACCACAAAAGACATTTTGTTATTTTTATTTATATATTTATAGTATATTAAATATATTTTGATTAAGTAAATAATGATTTATCATTCATCACACACATAAAATATATTCATAGATAGCTAATATAACATATATGACCTAGTTTTACCAAAAAACAATTTAGTTTTAACATATTTTTAGTTATAAAAATAATATATAAGCTACAAATTAAAATTATTGGTAATAAATATGTTTAATTAAAATATTATATTCTATATATTATATATCTAAATAATTATTTTACATTAATCCATTATATTATAATTTTATAAGATAAAAATGCACCTAATATTATACATCAAAACCTATATATTTCTAATAGTAGTTTTCGAACATTTTAATAGTTCAACAATTTTAAAACAATGACTTTTCCAAATTTAAAATATTATATTTAATAATAAAAATTGATTTTAAAATGGTAATTTCAAAATTTCCTTTGGTATATTCTAGATATTTATCTGAGATGATTCGTTTTTTAGTAGAATAGTAAAAGATACTAAATTTTAATTGAATTTTTATTTTATAATTTACCGATAAGGAATATATATATATATAATTGTTATGGAGTCACATTAAATCAATTATACATCAATTAATCCATTTTAGGTTATTGTAATGTATTTTATATTGAGTTAATATCGTAAAATATTTCAAAATTCTTATCATTTTTTCTATGAAAACATGTTTTATCATCCTTCTTGTAGTATTAATTTTATAAACATTTCATACACTATAGTGATTACATCATTTAAAAAATGTATCCAAAATTCGGAATAATATTTATTTATAATTTTTAATAGATACACCTTATTTTCCTTACCATAAATATTAGTGAATGAAATTAAAATTTAATACGGTGAATAAGTGAAATATTAGTTTAAAATGTTACTAAACCGTAATCATAAGGAACAATATTTCCTAGAAACTTCTCCAAAAAACAATTTATAAACATATATTTGCAAAAACATCAATTTGATAAAATTTGAGACATTATAGGAGATACATGAAAAGGAAAATAAAAAGGTGGAATTCAATTTTTTAAAAATTTACAAGAATTCCACTGCTCCTCCAACATTAAAATGAACACACCCTTCCAACTTATTAAAAAATAATTAGTGATTTGGATCATCATTAATATAACATATAATCTTCCTTAATCCATACCATAAAAATATAATCATCGCCTTGAGAATATGTCATTCCAAATATGTCATTTGGTATAATAAAAAATGAGTTACCTGAATAAAAGGTAACACTCTTCAGCAATCACATTTTTACTTATTTACTTCAACACTATTAATATTTATTTTTTATATAATGATAACATAATAATCTTAATATATTTAATATATTGATTTATTTTCTTCTAAGAGTTATTACTACACTATCACACAGAATGATCAAATGGTATATGTAATCACCATTCATGTCTATGAAGGAGTACCACCTTCCGAGCTGATAATGTTTGTTCTTCCATTTACCATATTTCAAAAATGGAATTAAAAATGAATGTATAGTTTAGAGATGATATATATTATATTTATAATGTATTTATGTTTATTTAATTTTTTACATAACACATACCTTCATGAATTCCATATTGTGGGAGTAATATAATAATGTTTATGGTGTGGGGACTGTTGTCTCCTTAATGTGATGTGATGTGTTCATTTTATATATTCAATGTATAGAAAATGGCTTCAAAAGTAATATTTCACAAAAATAAAAAAAATTGATACTGGAGTTACAATTTACATGTAAATATAATAATTTAATTACATTTTATTATTTTAAATAAAAAAATTAAATAGAAGTAAATTTCATGCCTATGTATGACCTAACATCTCCAAGAATGTTGAATTTCATTTTCAATCCCCAATTATTAGGGATTATTCTCATTATATATATAATAAATATATATGATATATATAAAAAAATTTAAATTAATATATGACAATATCATTATCTATGTAATAGGAACAACATATTAAAATCCAAAACATACTAGAGAAACAAAACAATTAAATCCTAAAATTTTGAAAATAATCAATGGTTACTAACACACATTCAATGATAACTTAATAGTATCATATATGATGTTAAAAATATGATTTTAGTTAAGTTATAAGTTATTCAAATTCATAAATCCATTATATGGGAGGTTAATGGATTTTCACCAAAAGGGATATGTAAGGTAAGTGGTTTTCATCTCACTTTTTAAATCCGTGATATATATTACATTTTAACCTCATTTATATTTTATGTGGTATATCTATAGGACCATTTTATATATAATATCATCAATATGTCAATAATAATGATATTTTGTTTTATTCTTTAAATTATCTCATATAATGTTCTATAACATAAAAACTACGTAGAGGTAAATGTATTATTCACAATATCACTTTCTTTTGTGATTATAAACATTCTATTGAATAGTTCACATCATTATAACCAAAAAACAGTGAAAATAAAAATTATTTTAGATGAAAATACAATAATGTGATGCTTTTAATTATATCTTTAATATTTTATCATATTTACATATGGTTCGTACGAGACCGTTATTTGAATAATAGTCAAGATATGGGTATGTCTGTATCTATCACTCAATACATATTGATGGAAGGGTACCCTATTGGAAATTAAATCAATTATTAAACATATTTTTAATTATATAGATAGTTATGACAAGGGTGGGTTCGGTTTATCGATATCCCAAACTATTGAGATAAATTAGTTATCAAAAATAGATGTGTTTCTACCCAATATTCAAAATCACCTTTCAATAGGTCTCAACAGTAATGATACCATGTAACTAAGAAACATCTAATCCAATAATTATGCATTTCCATTATTGAGCATATATTTATTAAAATATTATTAATGGTATTGTTTCCATTGACATTATCTATGTATGCATTTCATTCTCAACTAATTAATTAAATGGAATGTTTATCATTAATTTACATTTACCTATTTATTATGACCTATCTAGCTATTTGAACGGAATGTGTTCTATGTTATTTGGTCATCCATATAAATTATTCCTTATATAGTAATTTTTAATTTCTTGTGATTTCATTTATTTTTTGTCCCATATTATTTATGAAATTAAATCTGTGATTATTGATTACATTTAATTCCTGTTCAGTAATATTCTATTCCTTAATAAGTATTGTCATTAATTCAATGTTAAATCCAATATACATATAACTTTTAGATTATTGTGTCGTTCCATTATTTTTTTTCATTCTATTATTCATTGAAGAGTTTTATGAAAGATATTCAACGATATAGTAGATGTAATACTTGTATAATCTAAAAAACATAATGTTATAATTAGTGAAATAATTTATAAACAAATAATCATGTACCTATACGGTCTAAAAATACCACAATACTCATTTTTTCTTTGATATGTTATTTACATTTCTCTTTTTCCAATGTTTTAGCAATAGGAACTGTCTCCAGGATTTTTATGGTTGGGTCATTATAATATTCTTATAAAAAATATGGAATTTTATTTTCCATCAATGATAACTTCACATAAGATAGGCATGATAGTATTAGTATCAATAGAAATATATTTTTGAAATCATATATACCCCTGATAATGAGAATGCGGTGGTCGATACATTTAGCCGAACATTTATGATAATGACAATGAATGAATCTATTAAAAAATGTTCTTGGATTAATTTATTTCTTTTATTATCATGGGAGTAGAAGAAATTAGTTGACTAGTAATAATTGATTTAAAAAAAATTACATCTCTATTGTGATCATGTGTGACTAAAGTAGTTTACAAAAACACAGTGTTGATACTTATGAGAAATCGTAAATAGTGGTGAGATAACACTCATGTTTTCTTGATCACCCAATGGAGATTTGTTCGTGTGTAACAATATAGTTATTCCATTTTTTATTAAGGTAGGTGTTTCTAGACAACATACACCATACATGTTGGTATGTACACCCAAGGGTTATAATTATGTATGTATATTTGATACCTAGATATTATCATATGGGGATGAGGTGGTTGGTTGCTGATTTTGCCTCACGGTGTCATTATTTTGAATGAGTTATATTGGGTCGTGAGAGACCTGAAGTTATGTTAGATACTATTACATTTCCATTATGGATATTGGATAATATATTTAGGGATTTAATCAATGGTTTAACCTGTAATTTTAGTGTCAAGGATGAGATTTTGGTGAACAATGATAGACTCATTGAATAAGTGAATTTCATGCAAATAAATGAGAGGAAAAATATTAAAAATGTTCGGGAATTCAATATCTATGGGAGTGAGTTGGTTCATCGAGTTCTATTTGTAGTTTTTTATAGGGTCTAACTTTTCAAAAACATGTTATGGAAATGTTTGCAGAAGCCAATGGTGATGTAGTTGAAACTAAGAACATATTATCATTCATAGATGGATATGAAAACAAATAGGGAAATCAAAAATCATTTTCATATGATCATGGTTTGTGTTCAGGATTTAGGTGGATCATGGGAAAGTAATTTTCATTTGGTTGTGTATTTTTAACAAAAATAATTATGATTATTTGATCAGTACAATGTCATTTTAGGCTTTGTTAGAGAGACTGTGTCTTTCTCCCTTGTTTTGGGAAATGTTGTACGACATGACCAATGTTGGAATTTGTGTTGTTAATGAGATGATATATGTATTTTAATTAATCCCTAGGTTTCTTCTCATGTAATAATGTCATCAAAATTCTTATTTGGAATGTCATTACTATCCACCCGAGTTTGTGGTCAGTTATTAGTTCATTCACACAGATTTTCCTATCTTGGGACATATTTGGTGGGGTATGATGTGTAAGGTTGAACCATGTAATTCCAGAAAATTTAGTTCTTTTATGAACTAGTGAGGGTTGGATATAGATTTCTATTACTATATTTATTATCTTATATACTGGGCATGTTTCTGGTTTCTCATTTTCAATGGAATATACCAGATCCGTCCATGCCATTATATGATAGGATGTAGTTTGTGAGCCCAATATAATTTTGGATAAGAATGAGGTTTGTATAATGGGTCACAAGAATAAGGTATTGTGTATCAAAATGTCTCCCAGGGTTCAAATATGATTTTAGTGCAAATAGTACCACCACAATATGTGAGAGCATGTGTTTTTGAATAGTCAAAAGTGTCCAACTCCTTTTCAAGATCAAGGAAACGAGTCCCTCTATAAGGAAAAAAATAATTTATAGTGGGGAGTTGTTAATTACCTATAAATATTTCAACATGTATATTCTAATCATTCAAATTTTCATTCTTTTTTAGTTGGGTTATTTTTTTTTAATAGATGCAGAATGACAACTATAATGGTGATTTCAAAGATTTTATTATATTTTTAAATTTTTTTGTTGGATTTTATGTATTTTTCTCAGATGTTACAAAATGTGTAATTCCGTTCATACACATCAAGTGGTTTGATTTGATATCATTAGTTCTTACATATTTTGTAATGTAAAATAAATATTTTATTTAAAAAATATATTTTTTTTGGTTGAATTCAATTTTAAATGGATTCACAACATAAAAAAGAATAAACACGATAGGATTACCATTGTTCTAGTTAATTGGGTGACATGTAGGCATATTAGTGGTCAATTATTTTTTCAATCACCCTCCACTCGTCCAAATTACAAACCATGTGATTATTTATTTATTTATTTCTTATCGATAGATTTATTCCACTATCTATTTGCATGGTTTGGTGTTCCAACATTCGATCTGATAAATTCCTCATGGTTTAATTCTATTTAGTTCATGTAACATAATGTTTTTGTAGAGATTGTTAGTCATATGGGATTTTCAATCAATGTGAATAATTCTTTAGTCATTCCTTGTGATATGGTGGTAGATCATGTTCATTACAATTCCAATAGTGAAAATAAATTTTGTTTTTTACACTCTTGTGGTACGTGGAACTATTTAATTAATTTAGATTCTTGAATTTATTTTAGTTATTATTATTTTCCAATATATTTCAAATGGAATTCCTAAACTCTAATGTACATTGGAATGACATTAATGTATTTTATAAAATTGTGATCATGGTTTTAAAAAAAAATTAAAAACATTGGAATGTGGAAACCATGGGTATTCCAAGATTGAGTTAATAGTTGGCTAATTGTGTCTAACACCACTTGGAGGTAACATATTGAATGTCGATGGTCTATTGAAGGCCTCAATGTTAGTATATATCGAACATTATGCCTTGTTTAGGATTGGGAGTGTCTATTACGTATTATACATTATTCAATATCATTGATGGTTGGATAATTATTTTTTTCATAGTTGTTTATTTTAAGACAACTTATTTCATGGATATTGGCTCACAAGTATATTAACATATTGTTATATATTATTTTTAAATAATGATTTAGAAAATTAAACACGCATTTTTTGAAAAATAAAAATAATATTTTATAATTTATTTCATATTGATTTATTTATAAAAAAACATGTTTAACTTTTTTTACTGAATCATGTAAAATTTAATTACTATTATTAGAAAATATATACATTTTCATGGTGGTATCATATTGGGACGTGTTTCTCACATCCAATAACATTATTTGGGAGGATATAGACCTTATATTCAGGCCTCGAGTAAGTGATTGTGCATACAGTAGAGATGATTGATTTATCCATATGTATTTTTCAGTTTACAACAGTTTGGAGGAGGTTCTTGATCACATTGAAGCTTGTTGTTGAGACCTGTAATTTTTTTCCAATTTAGCAAGTTTGGATGATTTTTATATTTCTTTTCATTAAAAATATTACTCTGTTTTTATGTGTTTAATCTGATATTAAATAATTGATTTGTTTTCTCTAGTTTGGATCATCACATAGTGGGTTGGATCAGGTGACATGATTTATTATCCCAGTTTAGTTGTTTACATTGACTAAATATAATATTCCATAAAATAAAAAGTATTCCATACAGGTTTTTTCATTTCATAAAAAAAGAAAACAACCTTAATATATTTTTATCATTTAATATTATATATTCAGAATCCCAATTAATTACATTTAATAACAAGTGATGTGAATAAAAAACATTGTAACATACATAAAAGTAGAAAATCCGCTATTCTAGTAAAAAGAATAAAAACTATAATGGTTTATATTTAACCAAATATTTTTCAAGGGTATGTATTAAGTCTTAACTATATGAATGAAACACATTTTTTTCAATGAAAATATCAAAAACCAATAACCTGAATATAGAATAAATTTTGTGAAAATTAGTTCATTATTTTCCTAATTGTATCCTATATAATGGTAAAATAGTTAAATTGAGAAGATAAATATATATGATAAACACTATCTTGATTTTCATTTGGTATATGGAAAATTTTACCCTGAATTTGAGTGATATATGGGTCATAACCATTGTAGATCATATATCATTCTCACTCAGCATATAATTATTATTAGGTTTAATCATCATATAATTTTAATCTTAATTAACCACTCTTGATTTTGTATCCATACCACTGATAATATAATATGTATTGGGATCTGTGGATATCTATTATAATATACATGTTCCACACCATAAAAATCCATTTTATGCATTTAATTAATAATAATAAAATCCATTAAACTCATTTTTTAATACAAATTAAAAAAAATGGATATCAAAATGATATATTATTTAAATAACCTTTAAAAAAATTAAAATACCCATAACATTGAGAACCAAGGTTTTCCATCACAAAAATGTGTAATATTTTAATAGAAAAAGACATAAAATAATACATAGAGTGGATGGAAAATTCATTGATTTGGTATAATATATAATATAATAATCAATTTTAATTCTATTAAATATATTAAAACCTTTCAATATTAATCACATTAAAAGATTCCTTGTAGAAACCATTGAAGTAAATTCACAGAGGCATAAAATTCTCTTTATTATTTTTTCATTTGAATATAATGATATCCAAGATTTAAATTTAAAATGAAAGGGATAGATGAATGAATTTTAAAAATATTATATTTCAATCATTTTTAATTTTAGTTCTATGTTATAGTGTCTTGTATAGTGAGAATAACTCATCAGGCTTATTCACTATCTTCTTAAAAAGTAAAAGTATGTTAAAATTTTAATTAAATAAGAAAAATGAATTTTATTATTCTATTTATTAAATTTATTTTTAATCTTTAGTAATATAATTAATTAATTAATTTAGTTTGATATGTTTTGATGATATTCATCTTAATTTTCAAAAATGACATCAGTTGTTTGAATATGGTCAATTATGTAATTATTCCATCATCAAAATATTTATAATCATGAAATTATTTTTAGTTTTTATAAAAAAAATATTTTATTAGAAACGACAAATGATTTTTAGGAAAAATGTATTACCTTACATCCATAGAGACATTATATTGTATGTACGTATGAGATATGTTTTAAATTTTCAATGAGCATGAGGGAAATTATTTAATAATTATTTTATCTTTACAAAATTATTGTATATAATAGATTTTGAATTTTTCCTTTAAAAACAAATATATATATATATATATATCATCTATGTGACATGATTATGAAAAAAAATTCAGATCAATTCATGAATGTTGTAATATATAGATATTCTAAAACAACATTTTTATTTTTATAATCGATTGATAGGAATGAAAATAGATGCTATATTCTCATTCAATTACAGTAATTAATTTAGGAATATAATGTATGTTATTCAAATATTTCACCTGAAATAGCCATGTGATGTATTTATGGAATCATATTATATCGGTTTATGAGGTGTTAGTCTTCCATAAATGTGAATGACATTTTCATTTTCCATATAAAGGATGAGTAATTAGATATATTTTATTCAATTAATAAATAATCATCTATGTATATTCTATTTATTGGTGAAAATATATTAACCTCTAAATTAACTAAATGCATATAAAAATATCCATATTATAATATTATACATTATAAGGACAATATATTGTAGAAAAATATAATTTTTTTTATTTCATATTAACATCATATATATTGATTAACGCTTTGTAATCAGGTTTTATCATTACAATGGGTAATAGATTCTAATTGATTCTAATAATAATTTTGAAAGTATATTATGTTTACCATATTAAATAATATTACCTATTCTGATTCAAGATATATAATCCATTTTATATAATTAAATTAAAATAATAATAAAATTATAAATAAAATGCATTCCGATTGTATGAGATGAAAAACAGATTCCTGAGAACTAACAATAGATGTTTAAAGCATTTTTAACACAAAAATAGTCTATAAATTTAAATTCAGTAAATGTTTTACATGAATATTAATATAAGATAAGTTATTTTTCATTTTATATGTTTTAAAATAAAATATAAATTGATGAATTCTTGTGAAAAATGTCTTTTTTCGATTAAAATTTATATTTTTCACAGTCCATTAAAATATAGGGATTTTAATAAATCATAATCATCCCAATTAAATTTATTAATGAAAAAACGAAAAATTATGTTCCTTTATTCACAATCAATTACATCAACTTATAATAATGGATTTTAAATGAAATAATAAAACCCATGAAAACCAAATAGGATTATAAATAAATATCAATCCTATTGAGTGATTTAATACTTCAAAAACATATAATTAATATAAAAATTTAAATAATAAATTTGTAAGTATTAATATGGAATGAAAAATACATTTCATTAAATTAACAAGGATGTTTAAGATACATAACACCTTATAAATCCAACACACTCCCTAAGGTTAAGATGTGAAACAACAGTGCTTTCATGGAAGAATATAACATATATTTATTAAATTGTTGTCCAAATAACATGGTCTCGACCATAAATGGTTTTTATTTTTTTTACATGTTTATTCTAAATTATATGGTCATGGTAAAATACCAATGAAGCCATATCCCTCATAATGATCAATAATTGGGCTTTATAAGGAATGATATTCTACATTATGGATATCACTCATTCCTTCTGTATCCATTAGATAACATTATAAAACTCTAACTATTATAATATAAATGTTATCTATTGAATGATTATATTTTAAATATTTATGATTGTGAACATCCTTTTATGTCTTAAATTTTATATTTTTTCGTAGTGAAAAATATGTTATTTATTGGATGTGTTTTATATTACGACATTATATTAAAGATAATTTACTCATTTAAATGGGACAATTTGTTATTAAATTTTGGGTTTTTATATTACCCAAATTATGATATTTTATAAATTTAAATTTATGTTTTTGGGCCTATTATATGGGGGAACTATAAATTCATAACACCTTATGGTTTCCCTATTACCTCTTCAAACCAATGGTTCTTCAATGGTACATTAAGAAGGTGATTTTTTTTGGTGTTATAGAATAATGACTCTGTCATCTATGATCATCATTAGTTGTTACTCACATGGAATATCATTCATTTAATATACCACTTATGGATTTGTAATCATTCAGGAGTCTAGTATAAACATCGTTAGGAGGGATAACTGAAACAAATCATGTACATGTGATATATTAGGAATGATTGATTTTTCATTGGCCCCAACATCGATGTGATCAATTATCCCTCAGGGGATGACTTCTTTGAGGACAATAATTTTTTTATTACAAAAATCAATATATTTCTTCCATGGGGTTATATAAAGGAACACCATCTCTCTAATTGAAAACTCTTAGTCCCATCATCAATTTTATTCACATAATTTCTATTTTCATTTAATTCATTTCTTATGGTGTTGAATTTTTTGAATAAAATTTATAATATATTGTAAATGGTCTTGTCCCATCAGCTTCCATTAACTAACTACAACCCAACATATTGATATATGGGACCTATTCTCATACATAGCCTCGTAATATTTAATTTTAACACTTCAATCTATTAAATTGTGGTGTGGGAACTCCACTAGGGGTGTTTATTATCCCAAAATCCTTTAAAATCAATTGATCATGATCTCAGTATATCATATTGATTTTTAGTGTTGCTCATTGTAAGACCTTCCATTTACGGATGATAAGTAGTATTGAATCTCAATCATGTATCCATCTTATGTTGAACACTTCTCTTGAACCCCTAGGAATATGTATGATATATATTCGATACAACATTATAGAAGCCGATATATTAATACCAATTCTCATTTAATTTTCCTAGAGGGTTGTGAAAGAGTGAAATAATTCATTATATAAGAGAAATATAATTAAATTTTAATGTATCCATATGCTATTAACGTTATAAAATTTCCATTAATAGTCTAAGGTTGCCTAATATGATATCAACATGTTTTTCTCCAAATTTCCATTCAAGTTTGGGTAGTTGTAGAATCATACCCTTTTAATTCTATCATTAATCCTTGAATTTTTAGCTTACATAACTCTAATATAATAATCATTTAATTAACCTTTTTATTTTATCTTACTAAAAAAATTTATTCATATAAATATATATATTTTTATTCATCATAGTTCAATTGATAAGGATGAGTTAATCATATCATCTAGATGATCCCTCTTAAATTCACAATTTTATGGGACACATATCCATGTGTGAAACCTTATAAAAACATATTTTTGATTGATTGAATCAATAATGTTCATTTTAGTTATCTAATTCACATTATAATCTATTTGGGATTCATTTAACCTCCATGTAATGGTGTATTGATTTGTTATATTAGAAATAGATGATAAAATAACATTTTTGATTTATCTTTCCTTGATATTAATTTCTATGAATATTTGATTCCATTAAATCCTTATCAAACATTGAATTAGAATATTATTTCTAATCAACGAATCCATATCCAAAAATTACCATTACAGGATTTTAACGGATGTAATTTATATAGTCCTCGATTATGTCATACGAAACTCATTAGCACAAATTGAGATATATTTTCATGAATATATACATGGATATTTCTTATTCATATATATATATATCGTACTTCTCCTTGTAGAGATAATTTAACCCAATCCAAAATGAAGAGATCACTAATATAATGATAATATAATTATTGGTTTGCTCTACTCTTTTATATTAAATGTTCATGAGGCATAGTCAATGATGATATAATTTCCCATGACCACACATCCTAGTATATTTTTTTGGATGAGTTTATGTTGTTGAAATAAACATCCCCACTAACTGGTAATGTGATTAGTGGTGTACTAATTAGAATAATTATTATATATATAATTCTCTCATAACACCCATTAGTTATGAAAATAATTTATATCGTCATAGTTTTTATGGATTTTGGGTATTTTTTCTAGGGTGTGATTCATTGAAAATTTATTATAGTGTTGATGAAATCATAGGAAACAATGGATATCAATTATAAATAAGGATATGGGGAATTTTTAAATTACCTTTATCAATTTGTGATCATTATTTATCAAATTACAAGTGATAACCTGACATCATATTGTTAATATCATCATAAAGAACACTCAATTGATATATTATGAGTACAATTTATCATTTCTGTTTTTCTTTTATACATCATTATAATTGTCCTCATGTTCCTACTAACATTTCCATTAGATCATCATTTCAAATATAAGGAAAAAATATCCTAGTAAAATATACAGAGTATATTTATTATGACAGTGAATATATCGATTGAAATTTTGAGTCAAAATTGCAACACCTTGAACACATAATAAACATCCATCATATAGAAATAATATTTAGGAATATAATCATTCAACACAAATATATGATTGTATCTAAAATAAATAACCTCCCAAAGTATGTACTAGGCTTAATGTTGTAGAATCATTAAGACATTAATCTTTTGGATGTGATACTGTATATTTACCATGATCATGTTGAGATCACAAAAACCAATTCATGTGACCATTCGTTGAAATATATTCTTGATGAAATGTACTACTATACTCCATGATGAATAACATGGGTATATATATCATTTACCTAGATTACCATATAGTTACTTATGTAGTTGTTCAATATATATAGTTTCAATTTTGTATATATATATATTCACACGCACATTAATATTATGAATGATCTAAATTTACGTTATATTGATTACCCAATTCCTGAATTGGTGGGTATACAAAAAAATCCTTATGAAACAAATCATGATAATCCCATACTAAATACATCTCATCGGTGATGATTATTTAAATAATCACATTTCATTATTGTAGATATTTTTACCTAGAAGGCAATCACATATATCCTTGAAATGACTATTCAATAAAAGAATTAGCCTTCTCCTTTCCCATTTATATAGTTTGATGGTGACAGGTTGTCTATATGTGGATTTAGATCTCATATTAATTTATGTTTCCCTCATACTATTAAATCTAACCCATACACATAATTTCATTAAAAATATACTAAATGGGAGTATCAAAAGGATCATAGATAAAGTATTACCCAAACAATTTCTATGGATATTATATATTCTAGCGATGTAATAATTGATCTATTTTTTTCTCCCCTGGTAATTAGACTTCCATGTTCTAAAGTTCATTTCGAATAGTTTTTGTAATGATACTAACTATATCAACTTAATATATAACCCATATTAGCCCTCCAATATATATATGAATGATGAAATACTCTGAATTTTTAACATTATTAAATAAAATTGGACAATCCAATAGAGTATAGTGAATGAAAATGTAAATGTGTTTGATACATACTACATTAGGACTACATAATTATAATTTATAGCTAGATATGACTAAATGAAGGTAAAATGTGAACATCAATCACAACCAAACCCAATATCAAATAAGGACATTTGAACATTATTCTACATTGGAACTATATG
This sequence comes from Viscum album, assembly GCA_963277665.1. Lineage (NCBI taxonomy): Eukaryota > Viridiplantae > Streptophyta > Magnoliopsida > Santalales > Viscaceae > Viscum > Viscum album. The sequence continues at coordinate 223,840,872 of OY728143.1, forward strand.
AATCCCTATAATTTAATAATTTATACTAAAAAACATATACCAACACTCAATGAACAATATAGTTTTTTAGTAAAAAATATAGTAGGATTTCACCAAAGAATCAATAAAATATCTAATATCATTTAGGTGGTAGATTTATCATTACAAAAAACCAGCGTATAAACCCATTTAAAAGGTGAATAATTTTGTACTACAAAACTTTTTTTTAAAAAATTTCATTGATTTTGACATAGGAAATTAATGTGAAATGTTAATGTAAGAATGAATTAGAGCATTGAAAATCACATACATCTATAAAATATATTGAAAATATTTATTCCAAAATCAATTAATTAAACCCCATATTACAAAACTAAAAATATAGGATATAGACTATGGGGAATGTAGTCTATCATTAAATCAATAAAAAAAATTGGCATCATGTGAATCCAACAAATATTGAGTCATGTGAATGTCTATCCAAATTAAACCAAACATTTGTTAACAAAATAAAGGTACATACTTCCTACACCATATTCAACCATGGATCCCAAATACATTGTTTTTTAAATTCAATTTTGATTCAATGATCACTATAAAATAGAATTTTGTATCATAACATTATGAATTATTTCCATAAAAAACAAATTTTAAATATATTATATAATTGATTAATTTCATCGACCCATGATATTCCAACATTGTTTTAAAAATCATGTTAAACAAACATTCATCTCTTCCAATAATTAATCATTTATACTAATTCTACTAATTTTAACTAATAACCCATATGATTATTCATCAAAACCTATTAATTCAATTGTTTGAACAATTTTATATAGACGCCTTCCAAGGAAATAGATTAAAACCATATTAAATTGATCTCCCATATACCATGATTAAAATGAAATCAAAAATATTCATATACCTTTGTGGTAGGAAATCAGGTATCCTGTGAAATGAGAATAAATTTAGGACATGTATATTGATTCAAAAATATTTGGTTATAATTGATATTATATATTTATGATTTCCAAAAAGAAATTTTATAATAATGGTTAAAATATACTAATAATTGGACCATACTTAATGAAGTGTAAGTGATCATGAAACACATTTCATGGTCAATAATTAACTAATAATAATGGATTGGTCAATTCTATATATCCAAGAAAAATATTAAATTTTGAATGGAAACCCACATCACATGACCCAATTTATAAGAATGAATCTAGAAAACAGCAATGGATCCATGAAATTTTCATTTTAAAAAATTTTAAACTACTAATATATGCAATTTAAAAATTTACTTTTTAGAATTGACCTCTATAAATCAATCTCCAACTAATTTTGAAGTAAAATTTCATCTATATCAAATAAAAATGAATGTATACACCACAACCTCTTCTATACCACACCACACTCTCAATGAAAAGAAGAATCCCCGACATTACACTTGATGATCCACGTTGTAGACACCATTTTAATGATATGTTCTAGCACTCCAAACCATAATCTCTATGTCTGTATTGATGTACAAAATAGATGATTACATAATATCATGTACCCCACCCCCCAAAAAAAACATGTTATAACCCTTAAAAAATCCCATAACCTATAGGGAAACATAATTATCACCACTATAAAATTATATTTTTAGTCAATGTTGTACATATTATAAACTAAAAAATGGGAAGTCTGTTACAACAATATTATGAAATCGTGTATCCTTGCCTCATATAAATCATATCCACACCTTCATATAACCTATTAAAATTGTATTTTTTTAATATGAAAAAAACATATCATTAGGATCCATAATTTGGACTAGTTTTTAAAACCACAGTGGAGTTAGGGTAAAAATTAACATAATCCCATTAAATCAAATGGGATGGATTTGCTAAACCCCTACGAATCATGAAATAAAACATCACATCATGAATAAATTTCAATACATATGATATGCTGTTGACGCTACTATTCATCACAGAGTCTAGACGAATGGAAAGGGAAATGCCTTAACATAATGTGATTCATCCTTTGAAGAAAACATCAAAAATAAACAATGGAATGAACAAAGAGTCATTTACACATGGGTCACGCTAGTTACAGCAACGTTGTGCAAGTGTACGTGTGTGCCGCCCAGTGGTCACACAGGTGACTTGCGCCCCTCATTGAAATTCGCCCAGGGTCTCTCCAGCCTATAAATACCCATATGGGCCCCCCATTGAGGGGACGAAAAATTCCAGAACCCCAAATTTGAGCCCCTGGTGCCCTAGTCTCTTATCAAAGCTTCCGAATACATATAAGGTAATTTCAAACCTAGAACGGAAAATATAATGAGGATGAGGAAGTCCTAAGTGTTGAATCTCATCAACACTTATGCCCCTGGGTGGCCAGCCCTTAAGGGAAATGGCCACACTTGCGCGCTGCCTTACCCTTTCCACATTACATGTGTGCCTCTCTACTGGAAGACTCTAGGGGTAGTATTAAATACTTGAGCCAAGCCTCTCCCAAGTTATACCCTAAGGATTGGCCGACACATAAGTACCCATGTGTCGCGTAAGTATACTTGCGCGACCAGTACTTGCACGCCCATGCAGTACTTGCACGCCCAAGCAGTACTTGTGCAACCCTCTATTTTTGGGTGCCCTTCCTGCTCATTTCACTCCTCTTACACCTATCCACCTCTCCTCTTCAGTATTAAGCCTTCAATAACTCTCTCCAAAGCCATTTATGGCATGATTTCCTTGTTTTCTTCCTTATCTTCATGGAATTCTGTGAAACATCTCTCAAAACCTAGTGATTTTAACATCTTTACATCAGTAATGATAGAGAGTTCATTCATTCAACCTCATCCTTTAAGATGAGAGAATCCTTAACCTAGGCGTCATTTTCAAGAGTAATCCCCAGTTCAAATTTTTCAAATTTGTGAATCCTCCTTAGGATTAATCCCCAAGTCCTCATTAATTTGGGCCTCCTTTTCAAGTTTAATCCCCAAGTCCCCTAATTTGTGAATCCTCCTTAGGAGTAAGCCCCAAGCCATAATTCCCTTAACCTGGGCTTCCATTTCAAGAGTAAGCCCCAATCTCAAAGTTCCTAAAAATCTGGGCATCCTCCTTAGGAGTAATCCTCAACCATAATTATCTTAACTAGGGATTCCTTTTCAAGAGTAATCCCCAGTCTCAAATATGGGAATCCTCTTTAGGAGTAATCCCCATGTGCTTTAATTTCTCAAATCCATTTATCCTGGGCCTTCTTCTTAGGAGTAAGCCCCAGTATAAATTTCCCTTAACCAGTCTTTATTTACTTTTGATTTGGGATTCCTTCTCATGAATAAAAACCAATCATAAGTCCCCTCCTAATGTGGACTTCTTCCTCAGGAGTAAGCCCGAAGATAAAGAATCCAAATCTGCATGAAGTACATATACCTTTATCGACCTTGTTCCTGGGTTTATTCCCTGATGTAAAGCCCAATATTCATCTATTTTTGGCAGTCATACATATATAATCCCCACATCACTGCATCATTCGTGGAACAATTGTCTGGTTTCACCAATACTTCATGTTTTTCACACCGAGCATGACTCACATGAGCATAGAGTGTAAAAGTAATCATGACATCTTTCTTTGAGCCATCAATCATGCATAAACATCATACTCCCTTACTCGAACTGCATGGGTTTGGATTCCTATTCTAAATAAAGGATACATTGGTATCCCATCTACAGGTACGATCCCAACTCTGAAATAATACATGTCCTTCTGAATGAAAATAAACGTCAAGTGCCCCACTTAGTGTATTTAAAACCAATATGGTCATCATAATGGCCAAGGGACTTTTATGTATTTATGGATACCATTGAATAAGAATCTATAACAAATAAAGATGATTCTTTATCGATGAATAACATCAAATACATATAAAATATTCTTTAAATTTCCTACATATCAATCATTGATTGTCAGATCTAAAGGAATGTTCATTTTATACTTGGTAATGTAATAAGATTCAAGAACATAACTTAAATATTTAAAGAGAGTCCCAGAGTAGACAATAATTCCCCTCATAAAATGTGTGATGATTATGACCTCCCATACTCTCATCCAATGAAACTTCCTAAGCCTCATTAGTCCACAAATAATGAGCGCCTACCTTTGGAAAGAATGTCCAAATGGATATGGAATCATTGGATGTTTCTGGTTCTACGAACAAACCAGTTAGAAACTGATTGGAATGTTTGAACCCTCAATCAAAGAGGTCATCCTCAATTCCATAGGAATCAAAAAATGGTGAACCCGACGTGAATACTTAACCAAAGTTAAAATGATGTTTTACTTATTTGTTAGGCCCCTATTTAAACTAAATGAGAGGGCCAACAAAAAAATCAATAACATATGTGCTTATCCAAATGATGTAGTGGTCGGACTTATCTTGATTACGTATGTTATATCAAACAGAAACTCTTTTCCAAGATCTTATACATTATGAGAATGGATTTTCATAAGCTCACATCTGTGAATACCTATGCTGTGAATACCTCTGCTGTGAATGCATCTGATGCTGCTCTTACTGGATAATCTTCCGCTCTGAGGGCGAAATCACCTACTTAGCATCTTCAATACTGGGTATCAAATGTGCTGGTTAAGGAGTACCATCAACATGGTACTATTCCAACTTTGGAGGCTGCTCTACAAGCCCTCCAAGTGAACAACTCACCCTAGTCGTCCGGACAGCGACGACCAGTGATCAATAAGCAGGGGGTTCCAACCAATGTTACCAACTGTTTCAGGTCTTTTTCCCCGGAACACAATCACCATTCACTCACATATTCTGATGAAGTGAATAACCAGGTCCCTTAGGGCCTTAATTCAAGGAGACCGTAGTCCTTTTCGAGAGCTCCCATCAACAATCGCCGCCGGACTCATGCGGCAGTGTGCCCTGTGCATGATGAGGGTATTGACTCTAGGGGTGCGGCTTAGGTTCCTCGAACCCGAGCAAGAAAGACGAATCTCCAAAGGAAAAATCCGATCAACGGTGAGTAGGTTCTCATGTCTTCCATCTCCGGAGAAGTCCACCAACCTAACTTGGTTCCATGCAATGAATGGGCACATACAACCATCCTTTTTAATTTTGTTGTCGAATTGACTCATCTAGAAACATCACGCCAATCCCGCTAGGAAATTCCAGCGTAGTACTATAGACATGAACATAAACCTATTTATAATTCATCAACTAGTTAGAATCCTCATCTGACTACATACGATGAAGCCTGCCAACCCAACGTGTTGGCAACTGGTAAACAGGCACATACACCTTCTTACACTCATCAATCCTGCCAGCAACCTCATCTATCGATGTTGAAGGAGTCTAGTCAACCACGTTCGGCAGAGTGCAATCAGCAGGCTCATACACCTTCTAATATTGATTAAGCCTACCAATATTCTCATTTGGTAGTATTCGTATAAGTCAGTCGGAAACCTCCAGCGATGAACAGGATGCAGACTCAACTCGCTGCCCCCACACTTGAGTTCTGTCAGGATTCACTAACAGGAAAAGGAGGACAAGATCAGGAACACACACCTACTCCAAGCACAGAATGGATGTATATCCCTCTTCCGGAATTTGAAGTCACCAAGCATTTTCTATCTATGGTGAAAGAGAAGAAGTAAATCCCAGCTCATATTCTAGATGCCGTCCAGGATATTATAACAGCTTCAGTAGCATCTCAAGGAAAGACACATAAATCTATCCATGTCAGTGGAGTGACACATCAACAGTTCAATCCGGATCAGACACACAGCTCAATTCAAGTCCAAGAGGTTTGTGGGGGCATACTCCCCCATATCATACGGACAACCAAGACAGGAACATACACCTGGTTTGAGCGGAGATAATCAGCCTAACCTGATCATTTCTCTGGAGCATGCCCATACACCTTCCAAATTGAGTAAGAAGGCATCTAATAAGAAGAACCACCAATCACAGTCAAGAAATCAAGGGACAATCTGTAATAAAGCCTTACTCGATGCTGGAGTTCTTGAATCCCTTAAACAATTATCTGTTGGAATTCAAGATTCTACTCTCTCAGTTCCCAGTAGTTAGAACATTAATTATAAAGTTCTGCATCAGATACTTTTTCATGAATGCTTGCATCATGACGATTCAGTCGATCTAGAAGTCTCATCTTCATATGAGGGCCACAAGAACCCTTTCTGTGGTCAGAAGACCAAGGAGTAGAATGTTTCATCTTTTTCAGTAACCCACCATGGTGGTCCTCCCCATGATGATGAATTTATCTACAAAAGTCCTCTCCTTAGTAGTAATTCACATTGTCTAGAAAATTCTTCAGAAGACAACGTAGTGATGATAAAGCTCTCTTATCTTGAGGCACATGAAAATGTGAAGAAAGTCATGTCTGATGCTTTACCACTTACAAGTGAAGCACTTTCTCATTCAGAAGATATCCTGGGGTGTAGGTCATTCTCCGAACCACCCCTGGGTCGTTCATCTTCTAGTTTGATCAGGGAATTCTCTACCGATCTTGTTGAATATGATGAAGCAACAAGGAAACACCAGATCGGGTCTAATAAAGTAGAATATTTATCATTGAATGATAAAGACAATGTACTGAATATGAGAAAACAACTGAAAAAAGTTGAAGTTCCAGTCATGTATTGGCCTTCGGCCAAGTCTCAGTATGATATTCCAGAGATGTTGATGGAAGACGGAGTTCATGATATTCGTCACAACATATGAAAAAATCTTTGTCATTTGACAAAGAAAATATTATCTTCTTATGAATATTAAAATCATATCAAGATAATAGAATGTTTACAATTCCAAATTGACTTAGAATCTCTATCAGTTTCTCAATATCTGAAGGGTGAAAAGCAGTAGAGATCCCTTCAGTCTTCATGCCTTGGCGCACTAAGAAAAATGCGCCAGTTAATTTCCAATTCCACATCTTGTATTCATATATGGGGATGGGGTGTTCATGGAGCACTACACATCACTGTGCTCTCCAGTCAGCATAGCCCGCTGAAATTGGTTTCATGCAAAGTTATTGCCCATGTCCGGCCACAATCAATGGATTTTGTTTGTAATCAAAAGCATTCCCAAGAACATGCTTCAACTAGTTATTCACAAAATAATTCATACAATGAACAAGTTGTTGAATTACGCATTTATCAAGATAACATGAATATTGTACATTCCTCTCATTTAGAGAAAGAACATCACAAAGTGGCAGAAGTGTCAGAAATCATCCAACAGTATTTTGAGCTGAGTGATAAAAGTGGATGCAGGTTGATGCATCCAGCTAATTTCAGGACTAAAGTATGCATGATTAGGAGAGCATTCAAGAATTTCGTAGATATAGAATCCCACGAGATGCCCCATTTTGCCAGACTGGGGACTCTTTTAACTCATCCCACATAATCAACAAACAGAATTCGAGGAGTTGAGCAGGAATAGCCCCAGTTCACTAGACCGGGGACTTTTTCAAATCATCAATCTCTTCCTCAGAGAAACTCAGTCTTCTCTTGATTAGGGAAGAATCTTCGTGATGAATGAAAATCCAAATTATCAAGTAATTCCATCCAAATTACGGTTCACCAAGAAGTTCTTGAGGGCTCGAATCAACAAAAGTAAATGTCTCATCAAAGACATGGAAGAAGACAATATCATATAAATTCCGATAGATGGGATGCAATGCATTATGCATCAATTAATGTCATAAATGTCATTGTTGCTGATCCACTGGATGAGGTTCACTCGGAGGGATCAGATGAAGAGGTTCCTGCTCAAGAAGTCGTACGCACAGAAACAATCGAAGAAGGTCTGCGTACACGAAATCAAAAGAATTACTCAGAACATAGATAATCCTTCAAGTAACACACTTCCCCCTCTCTGAAAGGGATCCAAAAAGGGGAAATGAAAATATTAGGTTATATTACCTTCCTCTATAGGAGGCCAAACGCTCTCACTAGAACAATGATTTGCACAACAAGAGGAAGAAATGAAGAATTGAGGAGGATGAATGCAAAACTACATTAGGGTAGTCTTCCTCCTAAGCATGCTGGAGTGAGTCAGTCAAAAGAATTTGTTGTGACTAATGAGATGGATCATGAATATCATCCTTTATCAGTATGCCCTCACAGGTCGAATCCTACGGGTCAAGTGCAGCAACAATTGTCGGTGTTACCATCAGTTTCAGTATCAGCCACCACATTTGTACCATCTCCAGTCATTGCACCTGTTCAGGTCCAAACTCAAAAGGATTTTTCTCAAAAGTTAACAACTACTGTTGAGTCATTAAAATCTCGATTGGAAGATATGGAGGTAAATAGTGATAAAATTCTACCATAAATGATAGCATATCCAGAATGGGTTGATGCAATTCCCCCCCCCCCCATTAAATTTTTCAAGTACCACAATCCCAATCATTAATTGTTCGAGAGACCCAGAGCAACACATAACACTTTTTGTTTCTCTTTGCGATCCTATGATGGGAACTCTTCATCAACAACATGAAGTTAAGCTCATGTGTTTTGTACAATCATTACAAGGACCTTCTTTTGTTCGGTACACAAGATTGCAATCCCGGTCAATTACCAGATGGGAGGATCTTTGTCAAAAATTCCTTCTTAGTTTCAACAAAACGATTCCAAAGACAACAGTTTTCGATCTGACAAACTATATACAAAGGGAGAATGAAAGGGTCTCATATTTCATTACTCGCTGGAAGTGATTAAAATATTCCCTAATATTACAACTCCCATAAGAGGAATTTTTTCAAACTTATGTGGAAAATTTACATGATGAGTTGTGTGCACCACTGATCCCTGAAAAATACACAGGAGGGTTTCGAGTCCTTACGTCAATATCTCAACAGATTGAAGATTCTCTTATAAAGAGTAAGGATAATGATCGTGTAATTCCATCAGCTCCCGAAAGCAGAATGGGTAAAGCAGAGACTGCTACAGTTATGCTTAAACAATAACATGTACCTTCTTCTACCTCAAAACCTTCATCCTCTCGAAGGGCTCCACCTCCTGAGCACCAACAACAGAGGACGTTTCATTAAGATTACCAAATATATCAAAGACAGAAACAATATGAGGATCTAAAAAGCATAGATTACTCTTTACGAAATAAACAAGTTCCTAGTTACATCATTTCATCTCTGGAAAATAATTTGGTTCAATTGCTAAAGCCCAAGAAGCCAAAAAAGGAAGGAGATTAAGACCATCCCAACTATTTCCTGTTTCATCAAATGTTGGGGCATCCCATTCAAGAGTGTTTTGTTTTCAAGGGCCACCTACAAAAAATGACTGAATTAGGACAAGTCCTACTGAATGTTTTTTCAGCTGAGGTAGCATGTGTTACTGCTATAGATCCAGAGGAGGAAGGTGAGTGGCAAGATTTCAAGAACCAAAATGATCAAAAACATGATGATTGGATGGTCAACAAGACAATCAAACGAACTCATTATATTTTGTGAACACAATTGAAAAAACCAATTGTGTCTTATTCCATGAATACCGTAGCAAAACCCTCTTCATCAGAGGGAAAATCCTAAATGAAATGGCATAACTCAAAGAAAAGTAAAGAATCAGAAGAAGATGAGTATGAGCCAAAGCCCATGTTTTCTTTGACTCTGGCAAATTTTATGCCATCTACTTTGAAGCAATGGGCACCGCCCCACAAAACAGCACAACCTAAACAGGATAATCATGCAGTGTCTTCATCAAGTGAAGAATTTATATTCATTTCTGTTAATATGATTCACTTAACAGAACCTTATTCCAATCACAGTTTTGAATTCGATGAGCCTAAATTCCCTATATCAAACTGAGGAATCAATGGAAGTTCCAGAGTTTCAGGGTACATGGGAAGATGTGGATATTTCAGAGGCCACTATTCCAATTCTACCACTTCTAGAACTGTGTATTTGGAAGAAACAAGTGGTAGATCTCTTCAACGAGATCAATAAGAACAAGAAACTTCTTCTACAGAAGGCAGATTCAGTCCTGGCACAGTTATTATGGAAGATCGGGTAGAGGTTCCACCTTCTTCTTCTCAGCAATTAAATAGACCGAATCGGTCGAATCCTCCAATGCCAGGAGTATTACCAACTACTATCTCAGTACAAGATGCATCAACTTCCAAGGCACCTTGTAAACCACATATCCCTGTTTGGAAACGTAGACCTTTGGATCAAAATTATGATGTATTGAAACACCTGGCCCAAGTACCGACCATGTTATCAATTCTGGAAGCCTTTAATTTATAAAAGGATCTTCGGGAGGCACTCATTGGGGCTTTGTCATGTCCTCAGGAGTTTGAAGCTGAAATTGCTGTAGCTGATGTCTTCCATGTAGAGAATAATCTTGCAGAATGTCATGGAGTGATATCTTTCACAGATTAAGATGAAGATGATTTTGTGCATGGACATATTAGAACATTGAAATTATAAGGAAATGTCAATGGTGTAGACATCTGGATATCGTTCATTGATAAAGGTTTAGGAGTCAACCTCATGACCATTCGTACACTTCGTTGATTGGGCCTCATGAAATCAGATTTATCTCTTTCTACTATAATGTTACAAGGATATGATAAAAATGAACAGGAACCACTGGGTGAGATTACACTAAGAACTCAGTTTGGAGATCTTGTATCCAATTCAGATTTCATTTTTGATGATCAAGACTCAGCCATCAACATCTTTCTTGGATGACCCTGGCTACATCAACATGTGGCTATCCCTTCATTAAACCATAAATGTCTCAAATATTGTTTCGATGGTCAAGTTGGGATATTTATGTTGATATGGCCCCATTCAAGACATGTGAATCTCAATACATTGAGGCAGATTTCTACCACATGAGGGGAAATGAGGAATCCAAAACAAAGGTGATTACCAGAGTTAATGGTCCATATGGATTGGAAAGGATTCCAATAAACCCATTAGCACATGTGGGTACAGATTATGTATTTCCTATCAGTCAAATTGATAGGATATATCCAAATCAAAAGACTCTAATGGAAACCTCCATAATGATAGTAACGACAATAATGCCAGACAACATGGGAGAAAATGGTGATCCAACATGTAATAATGAAATCTCAAATGAAGATGTCTTCATTTCATCCACTGAGATCCAGAAAGTCTATACATCGCCAATCAGGCCAGAGCAAGTTATTGAAATGTCATAGGTAAATGATGATGTTGATTTTCAATTGATCATCTCCACATTATTACCCAAAGAAGACCCTTCATCATCAATCGGGTAGGAAATTGAAGCTTCTTCTTCATGATGTGAAAATTTTACTGTCTCTTATGATCATGAAAATTCTAATTTAACATCTACTATGCACGTAGAAATAGAAGAAATAACACATGTAGAATAATAAGTGGAAGATCTCAGGGATGATCCTCCAGCATTTAAAGAAGGCATCTCTACCCCCGTTGATGAACTCAGAGAAATAAATTTGGGTACAAAAACAAGATCCACTCCCCTTATAGCATCCCAAAAATTTCTTACATTACTATTACATAATTTTAATGATATAAAATATATAATTATTACACATGGAGGATCCAAAGGTTTAGTGTCTTGGGAAAACTAGGACCACACATAACAAATACAACATCAAGCATAAACATTCATTTAATTTCATCTTTTATAGATTCTTATTGGAACCTTTACTATCCTTAGTACATGTAGCCACCTGAGGATATACATTAAAAGGGGTGAGATAAAAGCCCAGGGAGAGGATAGATAAGAACAGTATATCTTTGGGTGAGTTTAATCATAACATAGTCAAAAGATCATGAACTTGAGTGGAGCATAAATAGAAGACTTGAAATTTGACAATGCATAAAATGAAACATCATGTCTCTGTTGTTAACATCCACATATAATTGTGAACCAAGCTAGAATCTCTTTCACACATCATTTTACATTTACTCAATAGATTCATCACGTTACCCAATGCATTGGAGCGCTGTATAATTCCAGGTGCACCCGTCACATTTAAACATTCATATTGCGCTATATAATTCCTGGCGCACTCGTCACATCATAACATTATCATTTATCATGCATGCCACAATGAAAATATAACAAAAATAAACATTATGAACCCATGAGAAATAATGGTTTTCATCTCATAATAACACATTAATAAGATTTGGGTTCCCAAAAGAAAGAGGGAATAACACACATGTTACAAGAACCGTCCACCTTGAGTGAGAAGTAAAAGGGGTGTTCTTAAAAGAAGATTTCTTTTGGAAAACGTTTTGTTGGAGATAAAAACCAGTTAAAAACATGTATATCACATAAAAGTTAAGTAAATGATGAAAAAATTCTATTTGAGGAGTAACCATATAAAAAATGGAGTGATAGAGGGAGAACCCGAAGGAAGAAAATTTGGTTCGAGATTTCCCCTTACCTTGTACCTGAATGCTTCCTTATACTTAATGTCTTGTATAATGACATTATATTCATTAATTATAAATCTAGAACCATGTTTACATTAATAGGGTTCATTCTGGTTTATTATGTCATATTATGTTCCTTTGGATGACTTATAGAGTTTAAAAACATTGTTCGGGGATGTTCGTTTTTATGGTTTTTCTTGGGTGGTTCACTTGTATTCTTAAATTGATGTTTGGGTAGAACATTAGTGAACAACCATAAATGATATTACATGTTATTAATGATATTAATAGATTTTTAATGATCTTATAATGAATCACATTATATCTTTGTGGATGAATCATTCGATAAGAATCAAACGATGATTGTGTGGGTCAATTTGAGCGGTTTTTCGATCACAATGAACTTGTTTTAATTTATCCCTAAGTAATATGTTCATAAGTCAGTTACAGAACATTAAGTAGGACATAATACATATAAAATATTCTGGTTCAACCATAAAAATGTTTTCATGTCCAGATCTGATTTTAGAAATGTAAGAAGAGAGCATGTCGTTTTGGAAGGTGATAGATTAACACCTCATGAACATCATTCTCTTTAATAAAATAAAAGGAAGAGGGAAATGGTTTGTGGTGATATAATATCCCATTAGAATCATAAAATTACAGTATATTGATAATAATGGATTTAAAAAATAATTTGGATGAATATAGGTGGGGAGAGATTAAGAAAGGAACATGAACTTGAATGGGAATTAAAGGAGAAGAGGGGAGGAAATTATCTCTTAAATCATTCTCCTGAGATCCTCCTTAAAGAAGCTAGTCATGGTATTTTAATGAGACCAGAAGCTTTTGGACGTGGGGGAGGGGATAGGTAAGGTGTTTGGGAAGAGTTTAGAGAAGTATTAGAGCTTGATAGGTGTGAGGAAAAGAGGGAGTGAAGGGTGGCTTTTATAGTGGTTGGGAGAGGGGTTTCCTTAATATAAAATTCATTATTTTATTATTTCACCACAATACATGGAATAGTGAGTATTGAACGACCATGAATAGTAATTTAATAATTTAATCCATAACCAAGTGGGATTACATCAGAAAAAAATCATCGATGTCTCAATTAATACATTATTTAGCATTTAATTTGAATTATTGGAATCTATTATGCATCAAAAATTCAAGTATCTCAGAAAAATCCCAAAATTTTACCCCAAACATTTATTGAAATGTAGAATCCAAAAATGAATTAAATTTTTCAAAAATAATTTTATAAATATTATTAATTGAATATTTAATTAAAATCATAATTTAATTAGAAAAACATTTTTAATATTAAAGCTGATTTTATAGTTCTTTCAAAAATTATGTAGGGTCTTATCAAATTATCTAAATACTATTAGACATTGATTCAATATATTTTAGGGAAATAATTATTTTTTAAAATTAATTAATTAATTATAATTATTTATTTATGACTTAAAAAATACCTAAACCTTTACTAAGGTCAAATTGTAACTTTCTAAGATGTATAAATTTTTTTTAATTATTCAGAGGTAATGTTACTCTTATGTTGGATGATTTACTATTCATAAAAGTCATATTACTATTCATAAGGGTATGTTAATATTCTTAAGGGTAGGTCACTATTCAACACAAATTAATTTTGTTTCATTAGACCCCAAAAATCATCTTGAACAAAACCGTGTATGTCAGATTTTCATAATTCCAAACATAGGATTGAAAAACTTATGTTTAAAGGTCACTTATCACATAGTAGTTCATTATTTTGTGTTTTCATGTTATTTTATAACATAAATATAGGAAGTTAATTTTCCATTGAAAAACTTTGGGTGATTACATTCTTCTCCCCTTAAGGAATTTCACCCCCGAAATTTCACTTTACACAAACAGGTGAGGGTGCTTCTCCTTCATTGCCTCTTCTGGTTCCCAAGTTGCTTCCTAAAACATATAGTTACTCCACAACACTTTGACATGATGGGTTGTCTTGTTGCATATAACCTTATCACTTTAGTCCCGAATCTTTACTGGATGCTTCTCATAAGAGAGGTCATCTTCCAGCTGCACCACCTCTGAGTTTAGTACATGTGAGGGGTCTGGTATGTACTTCCACAGTACTGATACATGATACACATCATGAGCTTGATCCATATTCAGTGTCAGTGCAAGACAATAGTCCACGGCTCTTATGCAGTCAAGGATCTCAAAGGGGACAATATACCATGGGATTAACATCCCATTTTTCCCAAATCGCATGACTCTCTTCCATGGAGATATTCGAAGGAAGACATTATCTCGAACGTTGAACTCCAAGTCCCTTCGACGGTTGTCAGCATAGCTATTTTCCGACTTTAAGCAGCTTTGATGTGTTTCTGGATGGCTTTAACCTTCTCTATAATCTCTTCAACAAGATCAGACCCAAGTAGCTTTCTTTCTCCAACTTAATCCTAACAGTTTGGACTTCTAAATATCTTCCCATAAATATCTTCATATGGAGCCATCTAGATACTCGAGTGGAAGAAATTGTTGTACGGGAACTCAACCAATGGTAGATGTTGATCCCAACCACCATTGAAATCAAGAGAGGAGGATCATAGCATATCTGCAAGTGTCTGAATATTCTTTTCAGACTGGCCATCAGTTTGGGGGTGATAGGCCATGCTAAAATTTAATTCAGTACTCAAAGCATGTTGAAGGCTCCTCCAGAATTTAGATGTGAACATTGGATCATGATCATAGAGAATTAAGAGTGGAACATCGTGCAGTCTCACCACTTCCTTCACATATATCATTGCAAATTGATCAAGCGAGAGATCTTCCCAAATAGAGATAAAATGGTCGGTGTTGGTGACTCGATCAACCACATCTCATATCGCATTATTTCCCTTTGACAACTTTGGGAGACCTGTGACAAAGTCCATAGTAACATTTTCCCATTACCACATGGGTATAGGAAATGGTTGTATCATACCTATGGACTTTTTTCACTCATATTTAACATGATGACATACCAATCACCTTGGTAAATATTCCACAATGTCATTCTTCATTTTATCCTACCAGAAGTGTTCTCAGAGATCACAGTATATCTTGGTAATCCCAGGATGGATAGAGAAAGTTAAGCTATGTTCACTATGCAATATCTACTTATTAATCCCGGGTGATGAAGTCACGAAAATCCACGTTCTAAACTGAATCACAACATCATCGTCGATATGGATCTCTTGAAGCTTCCATTCCTTTACTGCATCCACCCTCTTTTGTATCTACACATCATCCCATTGTGCTTCCTTAATCTTATCTTGGATGGATGGTTGCGAAATCATTTGGGAAAGGTAGGATGTATCCCCTGCACATATGATTTCTAAATCCATTCAATGCATATCCAATAAGATAGGTTCTTTCTCAATCAACAACATGGATAGATTATCATGTTCTTTTCTGCTTAGAGCATCAGCTACCTTGTTGGCCATTCCAGGATGATATTGAATAGAGCAATCATAATCCTTGATTATCTCTAACCATCACCTTTGACGCACGTTGAGATCATTTTGGGAGAATATATACATTAGGCTCTTGTGGTATGTGTATATGTCACACTTCACACAATAATTGTAGTGTCGCCATATTTTCAAGGAAAAACCCATAGCTGCCAGCTCTAGATCATGCGTCGGGTAGTTCTGCTCATGGATTTTCAACTACCGTGAGGCATAGGCTATCACATTATCATTTTTCATGATTACACAACCCAAGCCTTTCATTGAAGCATAACTGTATATCACAAAACTTTCTCCAGTTTTTGGTAGTGTGAGTACAGGTGTAGGGAATATCCTTATCTTTAGCTCCATGAAGATTCCCTCACATTCTTCCCTCCAGACATACTTTACCCCTTTCCTTGTTAACTTAGTTAGCGGGCTTGAAAATCGTGAGAATTTTCTCAGAAAACGTCGGTAGTGCCCAGCTAATCCATGAAAACTAAGGATTTCTGTGACACTAGAGGGCTTGTGCCATTCCTCAATCGCCTTTGTGTTTGAAGGATCCACATAAATTCCCTCACTTGTGATAACATGTCTAAAGAATGTGACTTGATTCATCCAAAAGTCACACTTGCTGAACATTGCGTACAACTTATACTTTTTCAATGTCGCCATCACAAGTCTTAGATGTTCTTCATGTTCCTCCTTTCTCTTGGAGTAGATAATAATATCATAGATAAACACTACCACAAATTGGTTGAGGTAATGTCTAAATACTCTATTCATCAAATCCATGAAGATTGCAGGGGCATTAGTAAGTCCAAAGGGCATCACCAAAAACTCATAGTTCCCATACAATTTTCGGAAGGCAGCCTTCTGAATATCTTTTTTATTCATCTTTACATGCTGATATCAAGAGCGTAGATCCACCATTGAAAAGTATTGAGCTCCTCTTAACTGGTCGAATAGGTCATTAATCCTTTGTATATGATACTTTTTCATTATGATTATCTTGTCGACTTCCTGATAATCGATACACAGTCGCATGGTTCCATCTTTAATGAGCATTGGTGCACCCCAGGGTGATGCACTAGGGAGTATGAACCCTTTGTCCAGATTCTCTTGCAGCTACTTCTTTAACTCATCCAGTTCGATAGGATCCAGCCTTTAGGGGCACTTCGAGATATGAGTATCTCTTGGTATGAGTTCAATTGAGAACACTACCTCACGATCCGGAGGAATTCCGGGCAACTATTCGGGCAATACATCACTATATTCCCTTACGATGGGCATTTCTTCAAGGTTGGAACTTTCCTTCGACTCAACCATTGTGGTAAGGTATGATTCTACATAGGGAATCAACATCCACACCATTGAAGGATTTTTCGAAGGAGATTCATGATCTTCCTTGCATTTTTAGAGGAGCATGGGATGGTTCAGAATATGAAAATATATTTCTTTTTCCCGATAGATGATATGTGCTATATATAACGAGATCCAATCCATTCCCATTATAGCATCGAATTCCACTAAGGGTTGTATTATGTGATTTTCTTGAAGAATCTTCCCACATAAGCCAACGGGAGAAGAGTCCAACACTTGGGTTGCAATGATTTCACCACTTGGTTTTTTTTACAAATATCTATACTTTAATGTTTCGGGGCTTCGATTCTATAGTTCTAGCAATCTTGCAAGATATAAAGATTTGCGCAGAACCAGAATCAAATAAGACTTTCGCCATTCTTGAGTGAACAGGAAGTGTACCTTGTACGACATCATTATCATGCTCCACCTCCGTAGTAGTGATGTAATAAACCTTCCCTTTTTCCTTTGGATTTGGTGGTTGCTGACGCTGATTACCCTTGAGAGCTCGAGGTTTAGTGAACTAGTTTTCATCGTGCCCCAGCTCCCTACAGTTGTAGAATTGTACCACGAGTGGTTCTCTCCTTTAATCAGCTACATTCTCCTTCCTTTTAATTTTTTTTGACACTCTTGAGCATGGTGCCCTTCATTCCCACACTTGAAGCATTTACCCTTCCATTTTAGGCATCTCCCATTGTGAAACTTCCCACATTTTTGAATGTTGGTCATTGATTTTTCTTCCCACCTTTATCATTAGATCCACCAGCATGAAACTCCATCTTTATTTTCTTATCGCCATAACCATGGGACGATTCTATAGACTACATCTCCACATTGAGAGCACACCGAACAACTTCTTCATAACACCCAAAGTCTCGAATTGCAAGAGCCTTTAGAAGGTGTGGTTTTAATCCACTAAATAATCTATCAATTTTTCTATCATTGTTGATAAAAAAACCTGAAGCATACCTTGTGAGCCTTGTGATGTTTGGTTCATAGGTTGTGACAGATTCTCTTTCCTTTTGCTTGAGCTCTATGAATTCTCTCTACATCTTCATGTGAAGAGTTAGTGGGAAGTACTTATTAAGTAACATTATTTTAAAGTCTTCCCATTCCATCTCTCCAATTTCCTCACTTGGTTTGGTGTTCTTAATCAAAGCCCAACATTGATCGACTTATCCATATAGACGACAAACGGCTAGATTCGCCTTCTCTGTCTCATAACAGAGAAGAACAGAAATGATTTTCTCCATGGATTTGACCCACTATTCCGCAACTAGTGGATCAGAAGATCCACTAAAAATCGGTGGTCATTGCCGCATAAAACATTCGATAGCCAGTTTCTCCCTCTTTGGTGAAGGAGGAAATTCCCCATTATTTTGGTTATTATTCATAAACTAAGATAATTGTGTAAGAATAGCCATGATGTTTTGAACTCCACCTCCCAAATCATTGGGGATGTCGTTTGGGAAATCACTGCATTGGCCCTCGCATTAGTCGTTGGCCTGATTTCTCCTGGTTCCCACCATTTTATAAAATACAAAAGTTTAGAAAAAAACATAAGTAAACAAGTCATTAATAACTTATTTATTTATACAATTTATACTGAAAACATATCATATTGGATCCCTAGGTAAAATTCTTGTGTACATATTTTTACTTAGTCTCATACTATAGGATTTCTCTAGGGTTTACTAATCTTAATTCCCAAATTAACTAAAACTTGCCTCTCATACCAACTATAGCATCCCAGACATTTCTTACATTACTATTACATCATTTTAATGATATACAGCATAATATTATTACACATGGAGGATCCAAAGCTTTACTGTCTTTGGAAAACTAGGACCACACATAACAAATACAACATCAAGCATAAAAATTCATTTAATTTCATATTCTATAGATTCTTATTGGCACTTATCCTCTCTCAAGTACATGTAGCCACCTGCGGATATACATATAAATGGGTGATCTAAAATCCCAGTAAGAGGATAGATAACAACAATATATATTGGGGTGACCATAATCATAACATAGGCACAAGATCATGAACTTGAGTGGAGCATAAATAGAAGACTTGAAATGTGGCAATATATAAAATGAAACATCATGTCTTAGTGGTTAACTACCACATGTACTTGTGAACCAAGCTAGCATCTTGTTCACACATAATTTTAAATTTACTCATGAGATTCATCACTTTACCTAATGAATTGGAGCTCTGTATAATTCCGGGCTCACCCGTCACATTTAAACATTCATATTGCGCTATATAATTCTGGGCGCGCCCATCACATAATAACATTATCATTTATCATGCATGAGTCAATGAACATATAAAATAAATCAACATAATGAACCGATGAAAAGGAATGTGTTTCATCTCATAATAACACATTTATAAGCTCTGGGTTCCCAAATGAAAGAGGGAATAACACACATGATACAAGAACCGTCCACCTTGAGTGAGATGTAAAAGGGGTGTTCTTAAAAGAAGTGTTATTCTGGAAAAATTTTGGTTGGACATAAAAACCAGTGAAAAATATGTATATCCCATAAAGGTAAATTAAATGATGAAAAATTTATCTTTGAGGAGTAACCATATCAAAAATGGAGTGAAATAGGGAGAACCCGGTGGAAGAAAATTTTGTTCGAGATTTCCCCTTACCTTGTACATGAATGCTTCCTTCTCATTAATGTCCTCTACAATGGCATTATATTAATTAATTAAAAATCCAGAACAATGAGTAAATTAATACGGTTCTTTATTGTTTCATTATGTCATATTATGTTCCTTTGGATGACATATACAGTTTAAATACATTGTTTGGGGATGTTCGTTTTTATGGTTTTTCTTGGGTGGTTCACTTGTATTCTTAAATTGATGTTTGGGTAGAACATGAGTAAACATCCAGAAAAGATATTACATGTTATTAATGATATTACAGGATTTTAAATGATATTATAATGAATCACATTATATCCTTGTGTATTAATCATTTGATAATAATCAAACGAAGATTGTGTGGGTTAATTTGAGCGGTTTTTAGATCACAAAGAGCTTATTTTAATTTATCCCTAAGTAATATGTTCATAAGTCAGTTACAGAACATTAAATAGGACAAATACATATAAAATATTGTGGTTCAACCAGAAAAATGGTTTCATTACCAGATCTGATGTTGTAAATGGAAGAAGATAGCATGTTGTTTTTTATGGTGATTAATTAACACCTCATGAACAACGTTCTCCTTAATAAAATAAAAATAAGAGGGAAAGGGTGTGGGTGATATAATATCCCATTAGAATTATAAAATTATAGTATATGTATAATAATGGAGTTAAAAATATTTTGGATGAATAGAGGTGGGGATAGATCAAGAAAGGAACTTGAACTTGAAAGGGAATTAAAGGAGAAGAGGGAAGAAAATTACCTCTTAAATCATCCTCTTGAGATCCTCCTTAATGAAGCTAGTCTTGATCTTTTGATGAGACAAGAAGATTTTGGATGTGGGGGAGGGGCTAGTATAGGTTTTTGGGCAGAGTTTAGAGAAGTCTTGGAGCTTGAGAGTTGTGAGGAAAAGAGGGAGTGAAGGGAGGCTTTTATAGTGGAAGGGAGAGGGGTTTCCTTAATATAAAATTCATTAGTTTATTATTTCCCCAAAAGACCAGGAATAGTGAGTCTTGGACGACCAATAATAGTAATTTTATAATTTAATCCCGAACCAAGTGGGATTACATCAGAAGAACATAATCGATGACTCAATTAATCCTTTATTTAGCATTTATTGTGAATTATCAGATTCTACTATGCATCAAAAATTCAAGTATCGTAGAAAAATCCCAAAAATTTACCCCACCCATTTATTGATGTGTAGAATCCAAAAATGAATTCCATTTTTCAAAAATAATTTTCTAAATATTATTAATTTAATATTTAATTAAAATCATAATTTACATAAAAAAAATAGTATTTAAGATTAAAGCTAATTTTATAGTTCTTTCAAAAATTACGTAGGGTCTTATAAAATTATCTAAAAACTATTACACATTAATTCAATACATTTTATGGAAATAAATATTTTTTAATATTAATTAATTAATAATAAATAATTATTTATGACTTACAAAATACCAAAACGTTTGCTAAGGTCGAAATGTAACTTACTAAGATGTCTAAAATTAATTTAATTATTCATAGGTAATGTTACACTTATGATGGATGATTTACTATTCATAAGGGGAATATTACTATTCATAAGTTTATGTTACTATTCATAAGGGTAGGTCACTATTCACCAAAAATTATTTTTATTTCATTACACCCCAAAAATCATCTTGAACACAACCGTGTATGTCGAATTTTCAAAATTCCAAACATAGGATTGAAAAACTTATGTTTAAAGGTCACTTATCACTTTGTAGTTCATTATTTTGTGTTTTCATGTTATTTTATGACATAAATATAATAAGTGAATTATCCATTGAAAAACATTGGGTCGTTACACCCCACCTTAATCAGTGCGGCTATGTCTCTTGAAGAGCAAGAGATGTATATTTCCATTATAAAGAAAAATCGAGATATATTTGCTTGGAACTATATAGAGATTCCAGGACTTGATCCTGATGTTGCCACTAATTGTTTGGGTTTTCCAGAAGAACATCGAGGAATCAAACAAGCTACTAGCAGAACACACCCAACCTATGCTTCCAAAATTGAGCCTCAGGTTGAAAATCTCATCAAAGCTAACTTCGTCAGAGAAGTTCAATATCCCAAGTGGTTGGAAAATATTGTCCCAGTGAAAAAGAAGAATGGGAAAATTAGAGTTTTCATTGATTTCAGAGATCTTAATCAGTATTCTCCTAAGGATAATTTTCTAGTTCCGATTACAAGAATTTTAATTGATATAATAGATAGCTATGAAGCACTCTCCTTCATGGATGGATATTTTGGGTATAATGAAATCCGAATGGCTCCAAAATATGAGGAATCTACAGCCTTCAGATCCCCTTAGGGTGTGTTTTGCTATCGGGTAAAACCCTTTTGGCCTAAAGAATGCAGGCGCAACATATCAGCGTGTCATGCGTTGTATCTTCAAAACCTTTTTAGGGAAGTTCATTGAATGTTATTTGGACGATTTGGTGGTCAAATCCCGGCAACGTCCTAATCACTTGGCGGATTTAGAAATCATATTCCACAAACATTGGCAATATAATTTGAAGATGAACCCCTTAAAATGTTATTTTGGGGTAACTTCAGGGATATTTCTCAGCTTTGTTGTACGCTATCGTGGTATCGAAATCGATCGTAAGAAGAAAAAGTCAATATGTGGTATGTCACCTCCTCGAAATTTGAAATAATTGAGAGTACTTCAAGGAAACTTAGCCTATATTCGGTGTTTCATCGCCAATTTGGCCGGAAAAAGTTTACCCTTCACCAAATTAATACAGAAGGGAGTCACTTACAAGTGGACTGAACAATGTCAAGAATCATTCGATATTCTCAAAAAGTATCTATTGATTCCACCGGTATTAATGCCACATGTTGAAGGAATACCACTTATCCTCTCTGTGACTTCTCTAGAGAGTTCATTGGGTGCCTTTCTTGCACAGAAGAATGATGCAGGGAATGAAAACAACCTCTACTATCCTAGTCAGACAATGCATGAAAGAGAAACCCAATATTCAAGTATTTAGAAGTTCTTCCTAGAATTAATCTTTGCAGTTCAAAAGATGAGACACAACCTACAACATCATGAGGTAAAATTGGTATCCCGCAATAACCCGCTCAAATTCATCCTTAGTCATCCAATGCTTACAGGACGTCTGGAAAAGTGGGCAGTTATCTTGCAGCAATTTGATATTCAATATGTGTCTCAGAAGGCAATAAAGGGACATGCTCTGGCTGATTTCCTAAATGAACACCCTTCAGTGGAAGACACATCTTTAGATATTGAACACCCTGATGAGGAAGTCTTCTTTATTCGAAATAGTATTCAAACATTGGAAATGTACATTAATGGTGCTTCCAGAAGTCCAATAGGGAGGGAAATAGAAAATCATAAATTCAAAAATGTTGGATTAGGAATTGTGGTCATTTCTCCAGAAAAGGCAGTGTTATCTTATTCCTTCTCATTGTTGGGAGGAGGTACAAATAATGAAGCATAATATCATGCTCTCATCGCAGGCATGGAGTTGGCGCTTCAAGCACAAGTTAATCACTTATATTTGGAAGGTGATTCAGACCTGGTGATCAAATAAGTCAATGGGGATTATGCCATCAGAAAAGAAGAACTAATCCATTTGTATGATTACATCAGATAGTTAATGGAAGAATTCCCTTCGGAACCGACATTTTATTACGTCATGCGGTAACAAAATACTCAATCTGATGCACTGGATAATATATCCATAGATCTGGAAAATCCAAATCGGGATTAAATAACCATCAGTATTTCCCACTGTTGTACAATTTCACCTTATGTTCAAATCAGAATAGAGGAAATCAATGAAATTAGTCCCATTACTGAACCATATGGTCATACTACATGATGGATGACACCTCTCAGGGAATACCTTCAAAATGGAATACTTCCACCAGATAGAGCTGAGAAAAGAACAAATCCAGAGACGTGTGGTCAATATTATTCTTTATGATAGCCCAGATCACCTAGAGAAAATTATCTACAAATGTGGTTTTGATGGAGTTCTCTTCAGATGAATTGATGGTGAAGAGACAATGGCTTTCATGAATGATGTGCATGCAGGAGTTTGTGGTGCCCACTAGTCTGGACATAGACTGTCTGATAAAATTTGAAGACTTGGATTTTTTTGGCCATCAATGATACAAGATTTTGTGGATTTCCTAAAGAAGTGTCATTCATGTAAAGTACATTCCAACTTCATTCATCATCCCCAAGAGTTGATTCATACAACTGAATACTCGTTTCCATTTTCCACATGGGGAATAGATTTGGTGGGACCTTATCCATTAGCTATAGCCAAGAAGTTTAAGTATATTCATACTAATACTGACTTCTTTTCCAAATGGACAGAGGAAATACCTCCGAAATGGTTAGTTATAAAAGAATTGTTATCTTCATCAATTATAACATCATTATCAGATTTAGTTTCCCTCATACCATATTGACGAACAATGGCACCAACTTCTATTCATCCGAGATGAAGAAGTTTTATCAAGAAGAAAACATCAAATCAAACCATTCATCTCAGTATCATGCAGCAGCCAATGGTTAGATAGAATCCTTCAACAAAAATCTTTCAAACATACTGCAAAAGATGGTGTATAAAGATAAGTGGTCATGTCCTGATAAAATATTTCATGCTTTATGGGATTATCAAAACACCACCCGCACTACAACGCAGTCAACTCCATATTCACTGGTATATGGAACGGAAGCAGTCATTCCAATTGAGGTTCTATTACCTTCGCTCAGAGTAGCCATTTTTGATCATTAATCTACAAATGAACAATCTAAAAAGAGAAAAAATGAGTTCGAACGGTTAGATGAGAATATATTTTGCACCCTGCACCACTTGGAAGTCTATCAGAATCGAATGGCATGAGCTTTCAACATAAAAGTTTGTCTTTGTTCATTTCTTCAGTGCGAATTGGTATTAGTTCTTAGAAATCCAATGATACCTAGAAAGAAACCTCCCAAGCTTGATCCAAAATGGGAAGGACCTTTTTCAATACATAAGTCCTACTCCAATGGAGCTTATTCTTTAATCTCAATGGATGGAGAACTCATCACTACTCCAACTAATTCAATATTTCTGAAGAACTTTTTTATATAAACACAAAATACATCTACAGTGAATGCATACGACCATAAACTATTTTCATGTCCCATACATCCAGCAAGACATTAAACTTCACAAGCAAGGGTCCATGCATAATACCTTAAAATATTCGCACTTTCATCCAACATTATGCTAAACTGTATCATCTTTTTTCCGCCCAACATGATGTTAAACTGTGAAAAAGTCCCTAATACGTCCAACATGACGTTAATATATGTCCACTTTTGTCTTTACTTCATGACATTAAACTGCACAGTCCTCTTTTTTTTCAACATGACATTAAACGGTATTGTCCCCATCATCCTAACTACATGATGATAAACTTTACAGAAATCCCTTAATATGTCCTACATGGCGTTAAAATGTAGTTTGACCCTGTTACATGACACTAAACTTTGCCGCACTAATAGTCCTAACTGTGAGACTTTAAACTGTATAGTCCCTTCATATGTCCTACATGACATTAAACTGTGCATCATTAATGTTGTTTCTACCTCTTGTTTCTCACACCGAGTATGACTCACGTGAGCTTAGGGAAAACATCAACCATAACACATTCATTGGGCTGCTAACCACGCGTATGTCCCAACACAATTATTAGGTCATTTTCCCCATGAACAACTTGATCTATAATTCATTCTTTAATTGAACTATGCGGACTTTGATCCTCTCCTTCTAGCTGGGTACGTAGGAAACCATCCAAGGTTCAATCCCAAAACAAATTTCTTCACATCGGTTCACCTCCATCTCATACGATGTTGATTTATGAAACAACCCCCAGAATCAATATCTTTACATTGGTTCACCTTCGTCCTTGCTATACGATGTTAAACTGTACAACACATTTGTTCAGTATGACAATAAACTTAAATATTCATTGATACCTTCACTTGATAGGGAATCATTATTTATATTGATTTCCAATAATGTTACATTTCAAAGACTATGTGCATACATGGCAATGCCTGAACCTTTTATCTTGGGTCAAACAATCATTGCACTAAAGTCCCCTTTCACCCTTCACATGTACGAACCAAATGTGTCCCGAAGGTATTTCTAGAACAACGTGTGCTTGATTCCCATCCTTATGGGATACATAGGAACATTCGAGTGTCCCTCGAATCTAGCCCCATGTCTTTGGGCCTAACACCAATTTCCACTTTCAGTCCCCTGGCTGAAAAGTCCCCATAAAAACATTGACTGTGTATTTATTATAATTGTCCAAGTTCTATGACCCTAAACTAAGATCTCCCATACCTTTATCCCAAAAGATGTTAAACTGTATTTCAAGAAATATGTATGGAATGATTCCCATCCTTATGGTATACGTAGTGAAGTCCAATATTTCAATTCAGGACTAAGTCACAACGTGATTATGGTTATCATTGATCTATGTATGTTTACATACATGGAACAATACCCATTTTTTATGTGTCATAATCATAACCTTAAATATTTAAAGATCTTCCAAACCCTTTCCTGACTTCTAATCAGAAAATGTCCAAATTTATATGAATTCTTTTGCCTGACCATGCAGTATGTTCCCTCGGGCGGCCTTGCATAAACAGTCTACATAACAGAACTGTCAGCGAAAAGATGATATTATTTCACTATGCATCCAATTCCCTTAGGTGGCCCTACAAAATTCAACCCCCTAACTGGTTTGTTAAATAGTGGTAACTTCATTCATGGTCGGAAAAAATTTTTTTTCCTAATTGGTCTTAATGAAAATTTGTAGGGATCCACAAAAAATAGCCATCCTTAGCATATTTGTTCCATGTTATTTTTCATGATCATAAAGTAATCAATTCTATGGTTTATATTTACCTTCCATATGCTTGGATCAGACCATCGTAGGTGTAAGAATCATCCAGTTCTTGTACAATCTAGTTTGGAAATATCTTCTCCATATTCAAGTACCTCTTTCCGAACAGCAAACACTATACTTTGGAAAATTTGAATCTCCATAAACATTCACTGGATTTTTTAGCACTATGAAAGTAAATTTCTGAGAGTTCCTTTACCTGACTATGCAACATGTACCCTTAGGTGGCCTTGCATAAACACTCTACATAACAGACCTGTTATCCAAAAGACGCTATATTATCTGACTATGCAGCCAATGCCCTTAGGTGGCCCTTCATTATTAAACCCCCTAACGGGTTTGTTAAATAATGGTAACTTCATTCATGGGAACTACCTTTTCTATTTCCTTTTAGACCTTTTTCAAATCATTCCTCAGAATCAAAATTGCTTATGTCATGATTTACATTTTTTCCCTCATACTTGAATGTAGTGATATGTTTTCAGATAAATTTTTAAGGAATTGAGTCAATTTTAATCCATTCGGTCAAAGCTATTTCAACCTTAAACATTATCCTTTTTATGTTTGACATTCATGACTTCAAAATTCCCACAAAATACAAGGTAACTCTAAATAAAAGTCATGGTCTAGCTCACTAAACATACATTTTGTATGATTTAGGTAATATTGAGAAATTAAAAGATTGAATGTTTGTAGGGTTATTTGTAATAATCCTAGTAAAAATCAAACTATGCTTACTAGGCCCATTAGATTACGTAAAAATCTAAAGCAGGTAGAAACGTAAAATGACTGCAAAGATGATTGAAAAAGAAAGCGTTATTTACATTTGATGAACAAGAATTACAAGGACGTCCACAGATTTGAGTCTCTTCTCTTTTCTAAGAAATTAAAATAGACTATTAACATAATTCTTAACTTGATGAACAACATCCTGAGCTTCATCAGTAGCCACATGAAGCTCATGCACTCTACCAAATTCACTCTTTTCATCCTGATGGAGTGCTTTCTTGGCATCTATAGTGGCTTTCATACCACTCGTTTGAGCTCCCTCCAGTGAATTATTGAGTTGGTCATGTTTTCTAGTAACTGCATCTAACTGTTGCTGAAGGTGCATCTGCTGGACGACTTTATCATTGATCTTATGATTTAGTTCCTTCATCTTGGACACATAGTGAGCTTCAGCTCGGGATACTGTAGCCTTAAATTTTCTAATTTTTGATGATAGTTTCTCCCTGGTCAGATCTTCGCAGCACTTTTCCTCCTACTCCCTCTTTAAGATGACCAATTTCACCGCAGCATGGATCTTTTCATATCCAAAACTGCCAAGTCCCAATATTAAAAATAGGGATGACAGCCGGGGAATCTTCTATGACAGCTCCTCTAGAGGCACATCAGATAAAATTTTCCATTTGTTCTACCATACTATAAGTCATGAAAATTGGAACACCTTTTGATCTTCTGGGTCTGACTCAGCATCACTGTCACAGGGGGGAATGTAATCTGGGATTAATGCACTTATGGAACTGCCCAGTTCAGCTCCTCCCCCCCTGACATGTGCTTATTCACTTTCAGTTCCCAATGGGGAAGAGGCTGAAGCTTCACCTCCAGATCTAACTGCTAAAATTGATGGTCATGCATAGTCAATTGAAAGCTTTGGTTAGTTTCAATGGATAACAAATGTTACTTGGATATCTTGAAAATTACGTGTAGTCGCAAATATTGTTATCCCTTACCCAATGGTAGATCAGTAACTTGAGAAGGCTCCTCCCTGTCTTTCCTAGCTTCAACAGGATTTTCAGGGTGAGTTTGAGGAAGCTCTACGGCGTACAACTCCACTTGTGCTAATTCCTCTACAATAGTTGGGTTTTCTATACCCCCATCAGGCATTGGTAGTTCAGTAGTTTACCCATATAGAACTGCATATTTGAACTGATCATGATTAGACATGTAATAAGAAGTTATTTTTAACAGGATGATGGATAACACTCACATCCATAATCTTCTAAATAACATATAAATTTAACATGATTTATAAAATCTTCTAAGGATGCACCATGTTCCTTCATTTCGTCTAATTTCATATCAGAATCCTGGTTAATATCACCGGTGGGAGCATTTGATGTGTCTTCTTGGAGACCTTCATCCTGTGGTCCCTGACCCTGGACAACATCTTCAGATAAAGTCGCTGCATCAGTTGAAATAGCCTCAAAAAACTCTAATACAGGGGCTGAACAAGAAGTATCATAGAATGTAAGTCAGTTGGTGTTTTATTCAACAATTTATGAAGCATTGTTAACTTACCAGAAGCAGGTTCTTCTCTTCTTTCAATACTAGAAGGAGGGATACTGGGAACAGATGATGGCTCATCTCCAGGAGTAGCCAAGTCTGCCTGAATTTGTGATTGTTCCACAACAGCCTTCGTGGTCCTCCAAGGAGGATCAGTCCTCTCCCTTAGAAAGGAAATTGAAGAATCCCCTACAATCACAAAAAAAATGAGAAATATTTCTCATGTTTTAAGACACATTAATACCCGAAGGACATTCCGCTACTAATGAATTGTTTAGCTATGGACATCCTCCTTCGTTGCCTTTACTTCTTAAGTTTTTTGGGAGTATCGACAGTCTCCCTTACAGGAACGTGAATTGGAGAATGGAAAGCCATTTCAAGCTCCTCATCCAAGGCCTTCTATCCTGGAGATATCTCGCTGGACTCGCAAGGAGATTCAGCCGCAGCCCCGGTGGCAGTACCAGCAGTGCTATACTTTGGCGAAGGAACATCTGTAGTTCCTTTCTTTGCAAGGTGGAGGATGAAGAAAATAATTTCCTGAGTAATAAATCTTTGACTGTAATCATGTTTCAAATAAAATAAGGAAACAAAGTTTACATATTTAGGAGACACATAATCATGCCACTCCTCATCTCCAGAAGCATTAGTCCCCTCAGTGGCACGACAATCTATAATTTACTTCACCTTATTGGTGATAGGAATGGAATCTTCAATGGAATATTTGATCATTTACAGCTATCTAATATAATCTTGCACATCATTGGGTTTATCCTCATAATGGATATCGGTAGAAGACACAAGATTCCCTATTCCAGGGAGGTGTATCTCCTTGCACAAATCCAGCCAGGCAGTCTCAATACCACAATATAGACTCCACCATGTCTGGACAGCCTCTAGTCGTAGATATTCAGTATGTATACCAGAAGGATGTGAGGGAGGTCTTATAATCTTGGACATAAATTTATTCCCAGATCCGGTAACAACTGATAGAGAATAAAAAAATAATACTTGTTAATCTATAAAGAAATGATGATTAAATTTCCACAATGAGGTAACATGCCAGGAGTTGATGGAGTGGGTCTTTTGATTCTAACTGGAGGATTATATCAAGAACGAGTCCGCTTTGATTCTTGTTGTTCCTCATCATCCCCATCTTGGGAATCTGGTGAGCCAGTCCTAGATGAGGAATCTGGCGAATTGGTTTTAGGTGGATAAGCACCACCTTCACGAGGAAGGGTTTCTTTCTCTATAGTCATCTTCCTTTTCCCCACCTGATAAACCATATGATTTAGCACCCCTTTAGGGTATGATGCTATCCAGTGATCGGGATACCATGTATTCAAGTTATATGCTGCTTTTTCAACTGGAAGATCAAATATGTCCCTAGTCTTCTCCCTAGATGTCAGAAACCATAGTTTCTGGGAAACCATCAGATGTTGATCTAACCTGACATGCACAGGGGGAGATACAACAGTCTGCTGCAAACACTCGAATTGATGTGTAAATCTATATGGAGCATAGGCCTCGTGTATAATCTCTCTGTCAATCCTGGCGACCAGCACACCATCCTTGCAGGCCAGCATATATGCCCTTAAATCCAGACTGGTTGTTCCATCATCAACAAACCTCCCAGTGGGCGGATTTCCATAAATAAAGAAATTTAATTCATTGTACATGTTCAGACTTACTTTCATGTCATAAGAATTGATAGATAGTGGAGTAATTCTAGATAATTCCTGCACCGATGGCCTGAAAAAACATCCAGGAATCTATACTCCATTTTGTACATTATACTTCCTAAAGTGAGTGGCGATCCATCCCCATTAAACTTGGAATGGTCCCATTATTCTCAAAGGAGACTTACCCATGAAGACATGGATTAACATCCTGTGAATATTTGATAAAATTGGGGTAGCCAACCCAACCATTTTCCCTCAGCCAACATGGCCGCAATAATGAAGGTCCCTGTCCTGACGTCTCCCTTCGAGTCCATGACTGGAAGAAGATAAACGCTAAGCCACAAGGAAAAAAAACACACCAGATGAGTCTTCTTTGGGATCCCCATATTCACCTCATATCCCCACTTCTCAAATTATCCTGCTTCCAGAGTCATCCAGAATGTGCCAGGAGCACCCCTCTTCTCTGTTATGGGGTAGGTGATAGGATGAGTGGGCTTCATCTTCTTCTTGGATCCCTTATCCTACGATCACTTCTCCTTTGGCTCCTTCTCCTACTTCTCGATAAGAAACATATTCATCCATTCATCTAGATGAATATCCTTTCTAGAATGATTTAAGGAGGTCTATGAACTCTTGAGATTATGGATGATTTTAAATAATTCTCGAGCTAAATCCAGAGTCTTCTCTGAATCATTACAAGTCACCTTGGGAGGGTTGAATTCATCATACATATCACCCAAAATTGGAGACCATGAGATTTGGTGGACATCCCACATACTGATGCCTACTTGTCCATGAGTCAGATGGAATGAATTGGTTTCTGGGCTCCAATGGCTGAGTATATCCGGCAAGAAGTTATCATGCCTATAAGCATATGTTTTCCCAGCCCAGACGACTTCGTATATCACAAATCCTTTCAAATCCCCGACAAACTCTACACAGGTTTTTCGTACCCAGTATTCCCATATACATGTTGGCTTCACACCTCCTCCAGGATGAAATTCCCATCTTCTCTTCCAACCTTTGGATTGATCCATAAGATAGTTTCAGAAAATTGAGGAATAACAATGTGGTTGCTTCTCAGGCTTATGAGGTTTCAGATCTGGTGTACAAGGGCTATGATGCATCATATGGGCCTTCTCCACTATTCAACAACATATAAATACTCCTCCAAATGATATATTTGCTGATGAAAAATTAGGGTAGTTCTGAAACCATGAAAGTTGGAGATAATTCTTTTCCTCTTGAATGGTAACTTCTCGCAGATGAACATAGCCATACAAAGGTACATAAATGCTCTGGGGGAAGTCATAATGATACTTCTTCAAATACATAGCCAAATTATGGAGAGTGCAGTCGCAGACGGTACAGTAATCGTGGCCAATGATGCTCATCATATCATCATTCCGTTATCTAGCTAATTCGTCAGCCGTTCCAATTCTCTTGGGAGCCATTTAATCTGCACAAAAGTTGAACAATTAACTCTTAATTAAGTTGTTTTTCATAAAATTTTTGAAGTAATTCGAAAAAATGTCCAAGGCATTAAAGCGTGGAAGTCTCATTTTAGCACGCAAGTGTTGATTTTTCGCGCATGTTTTTGGCACGCAAGGATCACCGCGTAAGTCCTATTACCTCTACAGTAGCGCGATAGTAGTGAATTAGTGGAAAAAAGAGAAACTTGCGCGGCGAAGATATCTTGCGTGATGAGTGCTCGAAAATTCAAAATCCGGGTGCTTTGCATGAGAATGGACACCTATATATAGGCCATGCCACAACCCTGTGTGCCTAAAGCCAGCGCGCTCAATACTTGCGCGGCGACCTCTGCGTGCTCAGAACTTGCGCGACGACTATCCATTGGTTTTCTTCTTTTCCTCAGAGTAACACCCTCATTTCGTTCGGATCCATCTCTAAGGGGGGACTTTTGTTGATTTTCCTATTCGTCAAAGAGTCTAAAATAATGGAATGGGAACTACCTTAGCATAAAGTGATTCATCCTTTGAAGAAAACATAAAAAATCGACAAAGGTAAGAACAAAGCGGCATTTACACATTGGTCATGCAAGTTACATCAAGGTCAAACAAGTGTTCTTGTGCTCCGCCCAGTGGTCACGTAGGAGACTTGCGCGCCCTCCTTGAAATTTCGCCCAGGGTCTCTCTAGCCTATAAATAACCATGTGGGCCCCCCAAATTGAGAGGAAAAAAAATTCAAGAACCTAAAATTTGAGCTCCTGGTGCCCTAGTCTCTTCTCAAAGCATCTGAATACTTCTAAGGTAATTTCATACCTAGAACAGAAGATCTAAAGAGGGTGAGGAAGGCCTAAATGTTGAAACTCAACAACACTAGCGCGTCTTGGTGGCAGCCCTTAAGGGGAATGTCCACACATGCGCACTGCCTTACCCTTTCCATATAACATTCGCGCCTCTATATTGGAAGTATCTAGGGGTAGAATTAAAGGCTTGAGCCAAGCCTCTCCCATGTTCTACCCTAAGTATTGGTTGGCGCGCAATTACCCTTGTGTCGCGCAAGTATACTTGCATGACCAGTACTTGCGCGCCCACGCAGTACCTACGCGCCCAAGCAGTACATGCGCACCCTTCTCTTATTGGGTGCCCTTCCTGCTCATTTCACCCCTCTTACACCTATCCAACTCTCCTCTTCAGGATTAAGCCTTCAGAACACTCTCCAAAGCCATTTCTGGAATGATTTCCTTGTTGCTTCATTATCTGAAAGGAATTCTGTGAAACATCTCTCAAAACCTAGTGATTTAAACATATTTACATCACTAAAGCTTGAGAGATCATTCATTAAACCACATCCTTTAAGATGAAAGAATCCTTAACCTGGCCCTCCTTTTCAGGAGTAAGCCCAAGTCCAAATTTTCCTAATTTGGGCATCCTCTTTAGGAGTAATCCCCAAGTCCTCATTAATTTGGGCCACCTTTTCAAGAGTAAGCCCCATGTCCCCTAATTTGGGAATACTCCTTAGGAGTACGCCCCAAGTCATAATTCCCTTTACCAGGGCTTCCTTTTCAGGAATAATCCCAAGTCTCAAAGTTCATAAAAATCTGGGCATCCTCCTTAGGAGTAAGGCCCAAGTCCCTTACTTTTTCAAAACCATTTAACATGGGCCTTCTTCTAAGGAGTAAGACCTTGTATTAATTTCCCTTAACCAGTGTTAATTTACTTTTTAATTGGGATTCCATATCAGGAATAAAACCCAATCATAAGTCCCCTCCTATTTTGGGCATCTTCCTCAAGAGTAATCCCCAAGTTAGAGTATCCAAATCTCCATCAAGTACATATACCTTTATGGACCTTGTTCCTGGGATTCTTACCTGAAGTAAAACCCAATATTCATCTATTTTGGGTAGTCATACCAACATAATCCCCATATCATTTCATCTCTCATGGCACAATTGTCTGGTTTCACCAATACCTCTTATTTATCACACCGAGCTGACTCACGTGAGCTTAGAGTTTAAAGGCCATCATGAAATATTTATTTGAGCCATGAATCATGCATAAAAATAATACTCCCTTACTCAAACAACGTGGGTTCTGATTCATTTTCAAAAAAATGGATACATAGGTAGCCCATGGGCGGGTATGATCCCAACTCTGAAAGAATCCACGTCCTTCTGAATGACAATACACTTCACATTCCCCAATAAGTGGTGTTAAAACATGTATGGTCATCATAATGGGCAATTGACTTTTATATATTGAAGGATACCATTGACTAAGAATCTCTAACAAATACAGATGATTATCTATCGATGAAGAACATCGAATACATATAAAAGATTTTATAATTTTCTTACATATCATCCATTGATTGTCAGATCTAAAGGAAGACTCAGTTTATACTTGGTAATGTAATAAGGATTCACGAACATAACATAAATCTATAAAGAGAGTCAGAGATTAGAAAATAATTTCACTCAAAAAATATGTGAGGAGTCCGACCTCCCATCCTCTCGACCAATGAAAATTCCTAAGCCTCATCATTCCACAACTAATGAGCACCTACCTATGGAAAGAAGGTCCAAATGGATATGGAATAATTGGATGTTTCCAGTTCTACGAACAAACCCATTAGAAAACCGATTGGAATGTTTGAAACTTCAATCAAAGAGGTCATCCCCAATTCCACAGGAAACATATTTACAATAAATACACCATCTTTCCAATTTTTTCAATGTTTTCAAGGGGTTAAACAGTCCCCACGTCCAAATTTCACGGTTTACCTAAGAAATTATTTCCACTGAATGGTGAAAGAATAATAAAAACCAAATCACCAACATCATATTTTAGAGACCCATGATTAAAATATTTTTATATTACATCATTTTATAAAAATATTTATTACATTACAAAAAATAAATTCTTAAGGATCATAATATTTTTGTGTCTTTTGATTATTGAGGGAAAATATTTTATCCTTGTAAAAGATCACCAATATCACCAATAATGATATCCACAATTTTTCATATTCCAAAACCATTTTTTATAACATTGAGGAAGAATAAATAAGAAATGGATGGTCTCTGATTGTCAGTAAGGGATAAAATGGAAATGCTTAAGAATAACATGAATAAAAGGCAATAGAACATGATCATGACATTTAGAAATTATACCCACATATTATAGATCATAATGAATATTTCAATTTAATGAGACATCGATCATAATGAAATAATGGACACAATACATGAAAGCATAAGATATGAATAATACATGGATTTTTGGTAGAAAAAAAGTTTATATAATTATTTCTATAGTAGGGAATGAATTACTGACAAGGCCATCAATGGGGAAAAAGTCATTTAGAGATCTGTGATCACACCCCATTCTAATCATGTATTATAGAACCGAGTTTCCCACTTGTTCCATCCTTGTATTACTGAACCATGTTCATTTCTCATTCAGGTCTGTAATCATTTATCAATTTCATTTATAGTCCCAACCAAGTCAATATCATGAGTTATAAATCATTACACAATTCATTTTATAAGGATATAGGTCCCACCCATATCACAATGAAACCATTAAAACATGTTCCACATGATCAAAATGAATATAATATCATTACCCTTGAAATTAAATGGGTATTATAAACATGTAATAATATCATAGATTGTTGAAAATGTCAGTTTTAATAATCATTTCACCAAATGAATAAACCATGAATGATACGTGGAATTCATAAGCATATATATTTTGAACAAGAAATGGGATTTATAAACATATAAACTGTGATGGAGAAATAGGTTTCATAAATATATAACCCATGAAAGAGAAATGAGTTTCATAATCATATAAATTATTAATGAGAAACATGTTTTATAAATACAATGGGATTAATAATTACACATTCATATAAATATTATGGATGAAACGTTTAAATAATTCTCTAAAATGGAATGAGTAATATCATTAGATGTCATCTTAGAAGGAAAATAATTTTGAAATATCCGTAAAAATATTTCATGAGGATAATATAATTTATTCATTTAAAAAGTATTTTTAATACATATATCCATTTGAAAAAAACATTCTTATAACATACCTTGAAAGCATTAAAATTCGACATGAAATATTTTTAAAAACACTTATAAATAAAAAGATATAAAATAATCATAAAAGAACTCCAAAATCCATTTTCATTGAAATATCATTTAGTATATATAAATATTATATTATAATTTTATGAAATCCTTTTTACATGAAAACATTAGAATGCATCATGAATATGTTTTGAAACAAATTTCATTGAAAATATGTTGAAAAAATTTATACAAAGCAAGAACACATTATGAAAACAATTATACATAAAATTTTATAAAATAATATTGCAAACATGTTAGAAACAATTTACATTTAAATAACTTCTAAAAACATTTTCATTAAAAATTTACATTAAATTAACGAAATATAATATTCATTGAAATGATTTCGGGTTGATCAATACATGTTGTATGAGTTAAAAGAACATTCCTTTTGTGTTTTAAAAGATATAGGAAGATAAGTTATTCAAAATGAGACAATAATATTTCATTAATGAAATTGTTAAAATAAAAAATGGATAAAAAATAACATAATTTAATGATAAAATATTTGTTGATTTTTTTTAGAAAACATCATTATGAAGGAACACTGATTTATGGGTGATGGAAGGGTAATGTTGGGATATCATTAAAACATATTCTAAACTATCTTAAGTAGAATAGAAAATACAATTTTTACCAAGACATTAACATATAATTAATAAAAAATAAACAATAAATGTCAGGAATTTAATTTAGGTATTGATTAAAACATTTTATCCATGAAGCTTAATCAATAACAATCTCAAAATGCGATGAGGTTGTTTTAAAAAACTCTTACCACCTAATTACATCAGATAATACTATACATGAAATAATATAAATTAAAAATTATCTAAAAATATAGTTAATGAAAAAACTTCATGACATGACGTGCAAAATAGAAATATATACGCCTCAAAATAGAATTCAGGTGCATAACAAAGCATGAGTCTCAATGAATGTAAGTTGAGAATCAAACTATTTTACTAATTTAGTATCTTTTGAATATAAATATACATGATTAAAATACCCTATAATTGATATGTGAATTCTCATAAATATTTTCATATTAAACATAAAATAAAATCAAGGGTTTCACATTCACAACACAAAATGAATGAGTGGAGAACGTATAATGTATCTCAATGGAATAAAATGTAAGATAAAACCCCTTACCATGTGTCTTGAATAACATTGTACACATTCAATACATTGGTATAATAAATATAACTTTATTATAAATTTTTTATTGTACCATATTATTTTAACTATCACAATTTATTGTTTTCTTATAGCCTTATATTACCAAATTGTTAACAATCATGTCTTAAGGTTTCACTTCGGGTAAAATCCTCATTATTCTTCACATGTGTCTTAACATGTTATATATTTAGTACATATACTCATTTCATGATTTAGAAAATAAAAATAATAATATATTTTTCATGTATTACTAGAATATGTATATTATTATTGTGTATGTAATATAGATAAATGAAATTTAATGCACCATTTGTGGAGACTGTAATATGAAAGTATGCATTAACATTGTCTCTTTTTTTTGATGTATTGAAAGATGTAAGTTAATGAAATATGTATATATATATATATTTATTTATTTAAATATATATTTATTCTAGTAAAATTATTATATCTTATATCATATATTTTCACTAACCACATCCTTAATACATTTCATATATTGTGTTAACAAATCATAACTCTTTGGTGGGGATGTGGTCCACCCGTTCCGAAATAAAATTATCGTATTTACAACAAATGGGTTTTAAAAACAAATCTATTGTAAAATAAAAAATAAAAAATTAATAATCAATTAATATAATGTATAAAATATATGATAATAGTTTATATTACAGATCCTACAATGAGATGTGGTAATGAAAATTTATCAATCAATGTTTAGTGAGGTGGTCGTTTGTTGTACACATAAAAAATATATATTTATCCAATTAGACAATGATGGGTGTAACTGTAGGACTGACCATCAGAATAAAAAAATTATATTATATTTTGGATCAATTTCATTGTTCATATTTTGGAATAATGATAGTGGAGTGGTGGAGAAGGAAAATAAAAAAAAGGACATAAGAGAATACATTACCACATAACTGGGTAACTCCATTAAGTTTGTGCAAAAACCTTCCTTGGAACTCATTCTTATCAAGGAAATTATTATAGAAGAAATGGAGGTTTTCTATGAAGTGTATTGGGTAGAGAATTACGAAGATCAATATCTTTTAGAGTTGTGAATATGTATGATAGGGGGAGTCCGTTAATAGGAATGGAATATGAATCGCTTGGTATTTTTAAAAACATGTTATGTGTGCACCTGTTCTTATAAGAAAATTAGAAAAACCGAAACAATAATGGATGGTTTGTGGATAAATTCTATCATTTAATTTTTTTTCATGTATATTTGTCCTTTGGCCCCATAATATTAATGTTTAGTTTTTAATTATGCATTATTTGACCTTAATTGTTCTGATTAATTTAAATCACTTTGAAAAATCACCCTTGTGAAAAATTAATAGGATATAATTATAAATTGATTATTATATTAAATTTGGTGATGTATTTATGTTTTTCAAAATTTTATTCACCGAAGCATAATTTTTTTGATTATTTCAAATCTCGCAGATTGGATGAAATTGTGTGGTTTTAAATTTGAAAGAATTTACATTGTATAATATGTTTCAATATGAAATTATAAAGATAAATTGAATATAATTAACTAAATTTGTTTAATATAAATATAATTTACGTACTGTGACCTTATAAAAATATAATGTATAATTTAGTACTAATAATTTTTTAAAAAATGCATTAATAAAAAAATTATTATTTTTCAATTTTCATTAGAAAAATGGTGTTTCTCATAAAAACCCAAAAAACACACCCGAAGATAATTTATGGATTTTAAACTCCAAAATGAATATTATTTTATAATATAATGTATATAAATAATTCTAAAATTAATTTTAATATTATTTATAGATAGACATGAATTGTGCTTTATAGTTTTTTAATCATATTAGTACATTACTGAAAAAATTATATCATTCACCATCAATATGAATTATTTCTATAAAAACATTAAAAATATATTTTAGAAGGAGTTATTAATATTCATATCACTACATTTATTTAATATTTTATAATAATAATATTTATAAAAATATAATAAAATAAAATTTCACACAAACATGGTGTTGCTTGTAATATATTCCTAGCCAGTGTTACAGGTTGCACAGGGCATTTAGGTATTTCATGTAGCACAATATGACTCAGTTCTGAGTAAAATATGTTTTTGAAATAGCTTTTTAATATATATATATATATATAACTTTTGAAACATACATGTTAAATGAAAAATATCAAAAATATATATTAATTCAAAAAAATTATTCACAAAATCACGTGCTGCCACATTATACCCAATAAATATAAATTCCACCCTTGAAATTCATCAGAGATATCAAAGGATCAATAAATGAATATTTTTTCAATTAAACCCTCTTCATATAAATTAATACTAAAATTATCATCTAAAATTGGAATTTGGAACAATATCTGCTTCCAAAAGTAAAATGTAAAAAGGATTTAACATAAGAGATCATATATTCTAATTGACTATTTTACAATGAATAAAATCATAAATATTTATTAGAAATTATTCACATCATCAATAAGAAATAGATAATCAATGAATATTTGTGGGTCTGAAATTCGTTAATTACTTATTATTGAAAATGACATCGGTTCAACAAAATCAATGTATTAGGAAAACCCACTTTCTTTTGATCATTTTCCTAATGTTTATTAATCATTTTATTGACCATTAATAAAAGGAAATATATGTACATTGTCAGGAATCATCCCCAGGGGCCCATATTGTGACTACCCCAAGCCCGCCTTCCAAAGGCCAGAGGCTGGCGACTAGCACCAAAGGCGTAATTCTCTAAAAACTAGGAAGACATTGCCTTTATAAAACGTAACACACACTACTAGAGTATAATAGGATGCAAACACTAATAAAAGCTATATAACAAGTGTGTTGAAAGTAAAAAGGGGATGGAAATACAATCCCAAAAAAAGTTACAACTACAACTGTAACATCCCATGAAAGTAATGATTAATAGATATTTTTATCTATGTCTATTAATGAATTATATAGTGTTTTAGAAGCTTAAAATGAAAATAAATCCAATCTTAAGCATGGAATGCACTAATATTTTTAAAAGATTGTTTTACTGCCTTTTGATGGAAAACCTTTTTTAAATCTAGATTTTGAAAATTTTATAGGCTATCTTTGTCAAAATAAACTTATTCTTTATTATTGGGACATCAAAATTTACTTTGTGTTAATTTTTTGTATTTTTTAGACAATGTTCATTTTTTAATGAATAGTGAAAAATACTGCACTTTACATCAAAACTGCTTTTTAATCTAATTTATTTATATGATTATATTATCTTTTGATTTGGTTTTCAATTGAAATTATAATATATTTTTACCATTTAATCCAATGGTGGTCATTGGAATCAATTTCACTTTCAAATTGGACTTAAAATGCTGTCAATCTTTTGATAATTACTGTTTCATAAAAACACGCTATTTGTCACGACAACGGGAATTAATTATTAAATTAATTAATGTGACTTATATGTTTTGAATTTTTTAAAATAGAATTCATTTTTGAATTCGGAATATCAAATATAGCTTAGGGTGAATTTTTGGTATTTTTCTGAAAAACGTCAATTTTTGATGAATAGTGAAACCACTAAGTGGTACTTATAAATACTGATTTTTCATTTAAATGAAATTTTACCACTTTTGTGTTTTGAATTTCAAAAATATGACATACATGGTTTTAATTAAGAAGAAAAATGTGGTTCAATGAGATTAAAATAATTTTTTGGTGAATAGTAACTCTTAAGTTCTTAATCGCGATTAGAGGTAATTAGTGTAGTTTAAGGTAAATATAATGTTTTATTAAAATGAGATGAGCTTGAAACATGTCCTACCCTCATTTTCTGTGTCATGGATGACCAAGACAATCCATGGGTCAACTTGGGGACCCCATGAAGCCGCTTTGTTTTGTAAATGACATAAATAACTTTTTATTTAATGTAAAAGTAAAAATGACACAAACATGAGATGTTTTACTAAAATAATTTTTACATGGGGTTATAAAGATAAGATTTTTGATTATAAATAGTAATTGGAAAGATAAAAAGATTTCATACATAATAGTATTTTATTTATAATTTTTAGACTTTAAATAAATTAAATTATTTACGACATCATAATGATTTAGCGATGACCTCATTTTTTAACGATTTAAATAAAATGGATTTATAATGTAATATCAAAGACCTAAACATGTCCAAAACCTATTTTATGGGTGGATTTAGAACCCTTATCACCTTATCTTAGAAACACATCAATGTCGGACCTCTTAAATCTGAATACCATTTTAAAATAAAGTGACTTTTCTTTACCTTCCAAGAGTGCCCCTCCTCTCCTCTTATAAAAGGCCCCCACCTCTACCTCCTTACCCACACTCCCAAAGTCTTTGGCTCGGCAAACCTCTGCCCATTTTGTCTCCACACATCCCTCTCTTACTCCTTAAAGCCTAACTTTTGGCAGAAGTCTTCCTAAGGAAGCCTTTGAGATCAAATCTAAGAGAGTTACCTGATTTTAAGGTAATGTCTTCTTTTGAGTCCTTTTGTCTGATTTTGCTTCTCCAACCCCCTAAACTCTTTTTATTATTTTCTTTTGAAACAACTCCAGTATCCTCAATATACTAGGATGTTTTTATAAGAAGGATTAGAGCTACACTTACACACACCTACATCTAATGGTTAAAGGACATATTGTTTCCGTGGATGGTGAATTTATGCCTCCCGAAACGATGATTGTTCAACATTCTTTTAACACCTTAAAAGGTGAACATTAAGATGTCACTATATTTATATATGATATATAATATGTTTATGTTTTCCTTAATCATCTATATTTTTAATTCTGGGAATACCTTTATGGTTTCCATTATGGGTAAACACGATATCTTCATTTAAGGAAGTACGGACTACCACCCCCACAAAGTGATTTGATTCGTTAAATACCAT
Source organism: Viscum album (assembly GCA_963277665.1). Taxonomy (NCBI): domain Eukaryota; kingdom Viridiplantae; phylum Streptophyta; class Magnoliopsida; order Santalales; family Viscaceae; genus Viscum; species Viscum album. The sequence continues at coordinate 223,883,509 of OY728143.1, forward strand.
ATGTGGGATGTATAAAGTATGGAACTATGATATAATATATTATATTATACTGGAATTATAATATACCTTTATATCATTATGATTCCATTCTATAATATAGGAAATAGAAATGAAAGTGGTGTTAATGCGTACGTACGGCTTACCGTCTCCATGAACGGTGAATTTAATTTCTTACCTCTAAATGATTATGTAATATTATAAATGCATGTATATACTAGATATATATGATATATACATCATGATTATAATTCTGTATATAATGGATACATGAACAACGTGTAATTATAAAGGGTTTATTTTTGACTCAAGTACCAATGATCGTTAAAACGACCGTTATTAACTTAAATAATTACATAGTCTTCATGACATGGTAATAAGTGATATAAAAGGAATAATGAACATGAAAAAGGTTCTTAAGAAAGTAGAAATTAACTAAATTTTATTATTCAGGACATTAATGAATGACCGAGTCATGTTGGACCCGAGGTATTGGACTTCGTCTCAATCTCCTTTCATTGAGGCATATTTTGTTTTATACATAACCTTATTTTATACGGTGTATAAACCCCTTTTACTTTTACGTTTATCCAAAAGGAATATTTTTTATATAAACCATTTTACTAAATGACAAAAGGGAATATTTTTGTCATACGTATGCGGCGACAATGACTTCTCCGCCGCCGTGACCATTATTTGAGTTTCGGCTTCCTCTACAAGCCATAACATTTTTTTAAAAGAAAAATGAATACCATGATTTAATTTTCTTTTATTTTGGAATTGGAAATGGTTTTCATAATGTTTTTATATCAATGTGTTGTACTGATATCTTGTGATTGAAAGGTGAAAATGTTATGTTTCCTTTATGCATGTTTTATGTGATACGATTATGTTGAGGTTCTTGGGAATTATTATGAAGACTGGTGGTTCCGTGATAGACTAAGGGCGGGTGAGCCCGATACAGCTCTCCAATGCATTGGGTAACGCGAAGGAGTGAAAAGTTAAGGTTTCTCCAAAAATAATTTGGGAATATACTGTGATTGGTATTCCAAACTTAACCAAGAGGGTTACTCCCTACGTAAGAATGTTATGAATGCCTCATGTTACCATTATGTCTTATGATTTCTATGATTTATTCATGATTTTATGAGCTATGTTAACGTGCTTATGTTTTATGGGTAAATTATGATTTCATTCTTATGTATATATGTACCCATGTTTCCTTTTCATATTTTTATACCCCTTACTGAGCTTTTTATGCTCATCCCATGTTTTCTTGAAATGTTTTTCACTGGTCAAGGGAAAGGTAAATGATATGATGATATTATAAAGGAAGTGTCAAGAAAGAATCCATGTATTTTTTAAATATGTTTCCTTTGATGGGAAAGAAGAATACTATCTTTCTGTAACCACATTGTCTATATTTGGAATTTAATGCAAGTTTTATGATCTAATTCTCTAAAACTCTAAACTCGAAAAGATCCCCAATGTGTAATCTTGTAATAACTCAAGATTAAGTAAGGTTTAAGGCTGGGGCCTTATAGTTGGTATCAGAGGTCGGTTTAGATAACTTTAGGAGTTATAATTCTATTAAATTATTATCCGAAAATATTTTTTTTATGGTCAAATTGAAGTGATATAGTATTTGATGATTACCATGTTGATTCATCTAAGATATGTTTGATCAGAATGGTTTTCCGCAGAGGAAACAGGGAAGCAGTTCTAGGAAGGCATGAAGAAGGAAATAACCTTCAGAATCAGCATCCTGAGATGGTCAAAATTGGAACTGAATAGTTTGTTGCAGTAATGACGTATTTTAATCAAGAGATAAATGGTGGTGGTATCCATACACGAGATTAGCCAGATCAACTGCATAGGAACATGTCAGTGGTGGAACATTTCATGAGGCAACATCCCCCATCATTCAGAGGATCATCTGGCCCTGTGTTAGCTGATGGTTGGATTAAAGCACTGGAGAAAATTTTTGATGTCATGGGGTGTTCAGACAATCAAAAGGTTAGACTTACTATTTACTGTTTGGAGGGTGAAGCAGATCAGTGGTGGTCGATGGTTAAAAAAATCAGGGACGCTGATGAGATTGATGCTCTCGATTGGGATGAATTCAAAGGTATGTTTCTTGAGAAGTATTTTCCTAAGGCTGTTCGACTTAGGATGGAAAAACAATTCTTGGAATTGAGGCAAGAGAAAGACTCAGTGGCTACCTATGAAGAAAGATTCACTCGATTGGAAAGGTATGCTCCAAATTTTATCCGAGACCATGATAGTAAAATCAATCGTTTTTACTCAGGATTAAAGCCAAAATATCGAAGGGCATTAGCTTATCGTGAGTTTAAAAGTTATGAAAATCCTGTTCGATGTGCTGAGAAGGTGAAAATGGAGTTTTCCGATGATCAAGTGTTCTATAATAACCAATGGAAGAAGAGACCGAGGTGACAGGAGAAAGGTATGAATTATTCAAAAAAGTCTGATGTTAATAAAACTAAGTTTACAGTTTGTGATAAATGTGGAAAAAGGCATCCTGGGGAATGTCTTCTGAATTCTGGAAAGTGATACTGATGTGGTAAGATGGGATATAAGGCTCGTGATTGCACTGAAAAGGATCAAGGTGAAGGTAAGACCAAATTTGATTTACAGTTAGTGAAATGTTATAAGTGCAATGAGATGGGTCACTATGCAAACGAGTGTCCGACAAAGATCTTGAGTGATGGGAAGCAGTTAGACTACAAGTAGAAAGGGGAGGTGAAATCCTTTACAACAACATCAGTAGATGTCAGGCCATCAACTGAAGTTGTATCAGGTACATTGTTTGTTTTTTCAGATTATGCCAGTGTTTTGTTTGATTCAGGGTCTACACATTCTTTTCTCTCTGAATCTCATTCTAGTAAAATAGGAATACCATCTCAAGAAATGACTCCTGAACTTTTGGTAAAAACACTTGGGGGAAATGATGAGGCAAAAATAATTTATAAGAATCTCCCTATCCTTATATGTGGAATGATCCTACTTTCAAACCTTATTGTTCTACCTCTAGTAGAGTTTTATGTTATCCTGGGTATGGATTGGATCTCTATTTACCATGCTAAGATTGACTGTAGAGCTAAAGAAGTTTCTTTTCAGAAAGACATTAAGTCTGTGTACAGGAATGAACCCTTACTGTTGATAACTTATCAAGAGGCCAAGAAACATGTAAAAGATGGAAATTAATGTTACCTTGCACAAATCGTTGAAAAAAAGGAACTGTTCATATTAATGATGTGCCAGTGGTAAATGAGTATCTTGATGTTTTTCCTGATGAGTTTCCTAGAATAATACCAGATCGGGAAGTTGAGTTTACTATTGACTTAGTTCCTGATGCTAAGCCAATTTCAAAAACTCCTTATCGAATGGCTCAAATTGAACTTTTAGAGTTGAAGGAGCAATTGCAAGATTTATTAGAGAAAGGTTTCATTCGACCTAGCACATCACGATAGGGTTCTCCTGTTTTATTTGTTAAAATGAAATATGGTTCAATGAGACTTTTCATTGATTATAGAGCCTTGAATAACATCACTGTTAAGAACAAATATCCTTTGCCTCATATCGATGATTTGTTTGATCAGCTCCAGGGAGCTCATTATTTTTCAAATATTGACTTGAGATCAGGGTACCATCAGCTGAAGGTAAAGGAAGAAAATGTTCCGAAGACTGTGTTCCGTACAAGATATGTCCATTATGAATTTGTAGTAATGCCTTTTGGGCTAACCAATGTACCTTCTGTATTCATGGACTTAATGAATAGAATTTTCCATGAGTTCTTGGATAAGTTTGTGGTGGTTTTCATTGATTATATTTTGGTGTTTTCTAAAAGTAAAGAGGAGCATTAAAGACATTTAAGTGTTATCTTGCAAACCTTAAAACGAAAGAAAATGTATGAAAAATTCAGAAAGTGTGAGTATTGGATGCATCAAATTTCTTTCCTTGGTCATATTGTTTCTAAAGATGGGATAACTGTTGATCCTACAAAAAAAGGTTGTTGAAGAATGGCCAAGACCCACAAATGTAACTGAGATTCGTAGCTTCCTTGGTTTGGCAGGATATTAACGAAGGTTTGTTAGAAATTTTTCAAAGTTATCTAGTCCAATGACTAAGCTAACTCAGAAGGGTGTTAAGTTTATCTGGTCAAAAGAATGTGATGATTGTTTTAAGGAATTGAATAGAAGATTGGTGAATGCTCCAGTTTTGGCACTACCTTTCAGGAATGGTGAGTTTGTTATATACAGCAATGCTTCATTGAAAGGAAATGGTTGCGTCCTAATGCAGAATGATCAGGTAATTTCTTATGCTTCACGACAGTTGAAAACTCATGAGGTAAATTACCCTACACGCGATTTGGAATTAGCGGCTGTTGTTTTCGCTTTAAAAATTCAGAGGCATCATTTGTATGGAGTAAAGTGTGAAATATATACTGATCACAAAATTTTAAAGTATATATTCACTTAGAAAGAGTTAAACATGAGACAGAGGAGATGGCTGGAATTAATCAAGGATTATGATTGTACAATTCATTACCATCTAGGAAAAGCAAATAAAGTGGCTTATGCTTTGAGTCGAAAAAGTAATGTTTCATTAGAAATGTTGTGTTTGGAACATGATCCTTTGGTTAAAGATTTTATGAACTTTGGAATAGAAGTTGTTGGTGTAGGAAGTTCTTCTGTTTTGTTTTAGGTATCAGTGAGATCATCTCTATCAGATAGAATGAAGCAAGCACAGAAGCAAGACAGTGAGTTGCAGAAAAAGGTAGAGCTAGTTCAGAAAGGTAAGTTGCCTGAATTCAACATTGATAATAATTGCATTTTGAGATTTGGGAAGAGATTGTGTGTGCCGTGTGATTCAAAGATGAAGAGAGAGTTGTTATGTGAAGCTCATAGTTCTCCGTTTTCAGTTCATCCTGGCAGTACTAATATGTACAGAGATCTGCGGGAGTATTACTGGTGGGATGGAATGAAAAGAGATATTGCTTATTTTACTATGAAGTGTTTGACTTGTCAACAGGTTAAAGCAGAGCGGCAGTTACCAAAAGAGATGCTTCAGCCTTTACCAGTGCCAGAGTGGAAATGGGATATTATATCCATGGACTTTTTTGTGGGATTACCGAATGCATCTCATGGTAATAATGCAATCTGGGTTATTGTTGATCGCTTGACTAAATCTACTCATTTCTTTGCTATACGAGATACTTTTTCCCTAGATCAACTTTACTGTTTGTATCTTAAAGAGATGGTCAGGTTACATGGAGTTCCCCTCTCCATTGTATCTGATCGTGATCCCAGGTTCACTTCTAACTTTTTGAAAGGCCTTCGGAAGTTGTTGGGTACTGAATTAAATTTTAGTACAGATTTTTATCCTCAATCAGATGGGCAGTCAGAATGAAAAATTCTGACATTGGAGGATATGCTACGTTCTTGCTCTATGGATTATAAGGGAAGTTTGGACGAACATCATTCTTTGGTTTATTTTTTCATATAATAACAGTTTTCATTCCAGTATACAGATGGTACCATTTGAGGCGTTATATGGGAAGCGGTGTCGAACTCCAGCTTTCTGGGATGAAGTGGGTGAAAGGAAGTTGATGGGACCATAATTGGTAGAAGATTTGGCAGAAAAAGGTCAGCTGATACAGAAACACATGAAAACAGCTCAGAGTAGGCAGAAGAGTTATGCGGACAACAGGAGGAAGGATCTTTCTTTTTAGGTAGGTGATCATTTTTTTCTCAAAGTATCACCATGGAAAAGTGTGATGCGATTTGGTAAGAAAGGAAAGAGGATTCCAAGGTTTATTTGACCATACGAAATTATTGAGAGAGTTGGATTAATTTCATACCGGGCGGCTTTACCTCCGAGTTTATCTCAGGTACATAATGTTTTTCATGTTTCGATGTTGAAAATTTATATTCCAGATCAATCTCATGTTTTGAGTCCAGAGGTAGTTCAGCTGAAAGAGAACCTATCTTATGAGGAACAACCGGTCCAGATTCTTGACCACATGAAGCAAGTGTTACGGAATAAGGTGATTAATCAGGTAAAGGTTTTTTTTGGAAAAACCACATGATGGAAGAGGCAACATGGAAATCTAAAAATGCAATGAGGGATAAGTACCCCCATTTATTCAATAAGTAAATAAATTACGGGGACACAATTTTCTAAAGGTGGGAAGGATTTAACATCCCAAGTATGTAATGAGTAATATATATTTTTATCTATGTCTATTAATTAATTATATAGTGTTTTAGAGGCTTAAAATGAAAATAAATCCAATCTTAAGCATTTAATACACTAATATTTATAAAATATTGTTTTACTGCCTTTTGATGGAAAATCATTTTTCAATCAATATTTAGACAATTTTATAAGCTATGTTTGTCAAAATAATCTTATTCTTTATTATTGGGACATCAAAATTTACTTTTTGTGAATTTTTGGTATTTTTCTGACAATGTTCATTTTTTAATAAATAGTGAAAAATACTGCATTTTACATCAAAACTACTTTTTAATCTAATTTATTTATATGATTATATTTTCTATTGAATTGGGTTTGAAGTAAAATTAGAATATATTTTTACCATTTTATCCAATGGTGGTCATTGGAATCAATTTCACTTTGAAATTGGACTTAAATTGGTGTCAATCTTTTGATACTTATTGTTTTATAAAAACACGCTATTTGTCACGACATCGGGAATTAATTATTCAATTAATTAATGTGACTTATATGTTTTGAATTTTTTAAAATAGACTTAATTTTTGAATTCGGAATATCAAATATATCTTAGGGTGAATTTTTGGTATTTTTCTAAAAAACGTCAATTTTTGATGAATAGTGAAACCACTATGTGGTACTTATAAAAATTGATTTTTCGTTTAAATGAAAATTTACCACTTCTGTGTTTTGAATTTCAAAAATCCGACATACATGGTTGTCATTAAGAAGTAAAATGTGGTTCAATGAGATTAAAATAATTTTTTGGTGAATAGTAACTCTTAAGTTCTTAATCGCGATTAGAGGTAATTAGTGTAGTTTAAGGTAAAAATAATGTTTTAATAAAATGTGATGAGCTTGAAACATGTCCTACCATCATTGGATGTGTCATGGCCTACCAAGACAATCCATGGGTCAACTTGGGGACCACATGGAGCCACTTTGGTTGGGAAATGACATAAATAACATTTTATTTAATGTAAAAGTAAAAATGACACAAACATGAAATGTTTTACTCAATCAATTTTTACATTGGGTTATAAAGATAAGAATTTTTATTATAAATAGTCATTATAAAGATAAAAATCTTTCCTACACCATTGTATTTGTTTTATAATTTTTAGTCATTAAATAAAGTAAATTATTTATGACATCATGATGATGCATCGATGACCTCATTATTTAACAATTTAAATAAAATGGAATGATAATGTAAAATATAAGACCTAAACATGTCCAAAACCTATTGTATGGGTGGATTTAGAACCCTTATCACCTTATCCTCGAAACACATCAATGTCAGACCTCTTAAATCTGAATATCATTTTAAACTAAAGTGACTTTTCTTTACCTTCCATGAGCGTCCCTCCTCTCCTCTTATAAAAGGCCCCCAACTCTACCTCCTTACCCACACTGCCAAAGCCTTTGGATCCGACAAACCATGCCCATTTTGTCTCTCCACTTTCCTCTATTACTCCTTAAAGCCTCACTTTGGGCATAAGTCTTCCCAAGGAAGCCTTTGAGCTCAATTCTAAGAGAGTTACCCGATTTTAAGGTAATGTCTTCTTTTGAGTCCTTTTGTTTAATTTTGCTTCTCCAACCCCCTAAACCCTTTTTATTCTTTTCTTTTGTTACAACTCCAGTATCCTCAATATACTATGATGTTGTTATAAGAAGGATTCGAGCTACACTTACACACACCTACATCTAATGGTTAAAGGACATATTGTTTCCGTGGATGTTAAATTTATGCCTCCCGAAATGATGATTGTTCAAACTTATTTTAACACCATCAAAGGTGTCCATAAAGATGTCACTATATTTATATATGATGTATAATATGTTTATGTTTTGGTTAACCTTCTGTATTTTTCATTTTGGTCATACCTTTATGGTTTCCATTATGGGTAAACGTGATATCTTCATTTAAGGAAGTGCGGACTACCGCCCCTCTCAAAGTGATTTGATTCGTTAAATACCATATGTGGGATTTATAAAGGATGGAACTATGATATTATATATGATATTATACTATAATAATAATATACCTTTATATCATTATGATTCCAATCTATAAAATACGAAATAGAAATGAAAGTAGCATTCATGCGTACGTATGGCTTACCGTCTCCATGAACGTTGCATTTCATTTCTTACCTATAAATGATTATGTAATATTATAAATGCATGTATATACTGGATATATATGATATATACATCATGATTATAATTCTGGATATAATGGATACATGAACAACTTGTAATCATAAAGGGATTATTTTTTACTCAAGTACAAATGATTGTTAAAACGACCGTTATTAACTTAAATAATTACATAGTGTTCATGACATTGAATTAAGTGATGTAAAAGGAATAATGAACTTGAAAAATGTTTTTAAGAAATTAGAAATTAACAAAATTTTATTATTCAGGACATTAAAGAACGATCGAGTCAAGTCGGACCCGAGGTATGGGACTCCGTCTCAATCTCCGTTCATTGAGGGATATTTTGTTTTATACACAACCCTTTTTTATACTTTGTATAAACCCCTTTGACTTTTACGTGTATCCAAAAGGAATATTTTTTTTACGAAGTGTTTTACTAAATGACAAAAGGGAATGTTTTTGTCGTACGTATGCGGTGACAATGACTTCTCCGCCGCCGTGACTATTATTTGAGTTTCGGCTTCCTCTACAAGCCATACCTTTTTTAAAAAGAAAAATAAATACCATGTTTTACTTTTATTTTATTTTGGTATTGGAAATGGTTTTCATAATGTTTTTATATCAATGTTTTGTATTGAAATCTTGTGATTGAATGGTGGAAATGTTATGTTTCCTTTATGCATGTTTTATGTTATACGATTATGTTGAGGTTCTTGGGAATTATTATGAAGATGGGTGGTTCTGTGATAGACTATGGGCGGGTGAGCCCGATATAGCTCTCCAATGCATTGGGTAACGCAAAGGAGTGAAACGTTAAGGTTTCTCCGAAGAGATTTAGGGAATATACTGTGATGGGTATTCCAAACGTAACCAAGAGGGTTACTCCCTACGTAAGAATTTTATTAATGCCTCAAGTTCCTTTATGCCTTATGATTTCTATGATTTATTCATGATTTTATGAGGTATGTTAAAGTGCTTATGTTTTATGGGTGAAGTAATATTTAATTCTTATGTATATATGTACCCATGTTTCCTTTCCATATTTTTATATCCCTTAATGATATTTTTATTCTCATTCCATGTTTTTTTGAAATTTTTTTCACATGTCAATGGAAATGTACATTATATGATGATAGTGTCAAGGAAGTGTCAACAAAGAATCCATGTTTTATTTTAAATATATTTCCATTGATGGGAAAGAAGAATACTATCTTTATGTAACCACTTTGTTTATATGTGGAATGAAATGCATGTTTTATGATCTAATTCTCTAAAACTCTAAACCCGAAAAGATCCTCAATGTGTAATCTTGTAATAACTCAAGATTAACTAAGGTTTAAGGCTGGGGCCTTATAACAACTGAACTAAATACAACTAAGAAAGACAAACAACTGATAGGTGGAATCAGCTCCTGGATCGTCCCTCGGGATCGTCCTCTATGTTCATACCTGAAGGGTAGGTACAGCTGTCCTACTCGGCACATCGTGTCTATCGGTATGCTCTTTGATCCGTCTCTCCATGTGTCCACCTCTAGTTACCATATAGTCCTGGCGCTCTCAGCCTTTGTCAGAGTTGTCCGTCGTCTGCATCCACCACAATGACTTGCAGGCATAGCCCATTTAGGGGTGAGTATAACGATACTCAGTAGTGACCCTCGAGACCCTCATGGTCTCACAAAATCCAACAAGGATAAACCACGCATTTTGATTTCAACAGATAACCATTACTTAGGTCTATTCTCATACATATACATAATATATCAAGTAACCCATCTCAATCATGAGGAAAACAAAAAGGCCATTGACTCAGCTCAAACCAATATTTTTGTTATCGAAGTAAAAAACACGGATGCTGCTGAAATCCTCCTCTATCGAGTATAGTGGGAATGCCGCTACAACAAAGCGCTTACCACTAACCTTGGACTGTTGAAGTACTCCACATGTCGTGTACTATGGGCCTGCTGCTACAACCACGCGCTTCCCACCATGGGTCAGCCGCTACAACCAAGCGCTCCCCCTCATAGCCTGCAGAGGTACTCATTCTTTCGAGTACCGTGGGTCTGCCGCTACAACCATGTGCTCCTCCACCGTGGGTCTGCCGATACAAAAATGTGCACCCCACTGGGCCATCCGAATCACTCTGAGTCGATCGATCAACAGTCTTCAAGTCTCAGCCAGCTACTAGGTCTCTGCAATCTGATCGCTCGTTAGTGGGAGGGTCGTCTCCATGAGCCTCAAGCCGATACTCCACATTTTAGAAAATCTCACATAGAAATATCACAAAGTATCTCCTTGTCATAGGGGTCTCAATGCAATAGATGGTGCATCAATCGGACGCTCGGTCTGTGAGTTATTGGATTTTCCATTCCAGGGCCCCGGTTGGTTTTTAAGATAAAACCAACCTGACCATACTCCAATATCATCCGAATCCCATGTGGAGTATTCCAAAAGAACCGTCTCAGCAAAAGGAATAGAACATAGTTGACAGGATGTCAATTAGACGTCTGGTCATTATGTTATAAGTGTTTCTGCTCTAAGGGCCCAGTTGGTTTTGGTTTCGAACAAAACCGACCGTTTTTTCCAAAGTCATCCAAAACTCACTTATATCATCACATAAGGGCCTCCTCATCGTAAGGGTCCCAGTTCTGCAGATGGAACGTCAATCATACATGCATTCTTAAATTTATTCATGTTTAAGTGAAAATGGGCGTGGTCCGTCAAGCCTAGTGAGCTGGCAGGTCAGGTCAAACCAGTTTTGGCGGGTCCGACCGAGAAGAGGGTTGGAATGGCCTGTTGAATAACACGACCTAGCCCGAGGTGCATAGTCTGGCCTGAAGGGGCGCGACATGACCAGACTAGCCGAGTGGTCCGGGGGGGGGGGGGGTGTGGCCCCCTGCTTTCACAAACTGGTAGCTCCAAACGACTCCCCCTCCTACCAGGACGGCCGAAGCCGACCGTCTTCTCCAGCGCGAGCGGCCGGCATGGATGGGCCGCTGTCTTCCACGAACGGTTCCAAGAGGAACCGCTCCCTCCTCCAACCCGGCCTTCCGACAAGCCGTCTGGTTCACCTGCCGATGTGGCCCGTGTAGTGCGGGCCTCAGTCCTCCGCAGTGTGGTGCCCTGATGGTGTCGCGGTTCCTTCGGGCGGGCCATCTATGTCTGGCCAGTTCTTCATTGGCCATGAATCCCGCGGTTGTGGGCCATGGTTCATCCGCATGTGGTCGGCGCGCAACCACCGCCTTCTCTCATCACTGTGTCTTCCAACACGCCTTTATGGTGAACAAAAATAGGAAACATTGGAGGGTATTCGGGCCGTGTTCATTCGGCCCACGCCCTCCCTGTTAGGCAGTATCACAAATCCAAAGATAAACTATGATTCTCAACACAGAATGAGGTCCAAAATATTCACATCAAATTGTACAAACCCCTACCTCGAAATATGGTGCATTCAATGATGGAGTCGTGTTGACATCGGGAAAAAGGAGTTGAGGATGGCGTGTTGCCGGTATTCCTTGTGGGTGGCTCCATCTCCATTTTCTTGGCCAAAGTTCAAAGAAGATGATCGCCGTTCTTCGGCGGTTCTTCATCAAAAGAAGAACCCCATTCTTTTATTTGTCAAGAGTTCTCCCCAAAATATTTTCCATCCAAAATAATAATAAGGCCCTCCCAAAATATAACATTACCATGTATTTTTAAATTAATTAAAAATGAGAATTGAAATATTTAAGGAATTAGAGTTTTCAAGATTAATGGATGGGAGATTGAGAGGCTCCACATATAATTGGAAGTCCAATGGTTTAAAGTGGGTTGTCAAATATTATATAAAAGGGGGTGTTAAATGGAAGTTAAAGGAAGATGAAAGGATTAGGGTTCATGTGGGCCCCACCACACTAATTCCTCTCGTGGAAGGATATGTGGGTGTGGGCCCCACCCCAAAGTCCCCATTGTAGAAATTAACCAACATCTTTATAAAAAATTGTGTGCTACAATTTTATTTATTTTATTCTAAATCCCCTAAAATTAACTCCCAATCCGCATAAAACACAACTACGGTAATGGTCCCCTTAAGCGAATATTGGCGCTGTGAGTTCATCGGTGTCCTCATATTTCAATTCCGAGCACCAGTTCAAAAGATAGAAAAACCTGCATGTACGTTTACTAAACGTACCCGATCAAAACTTCAAAAATTGATTCCGGGCACCCCGGGCCTCGGAATCAAGTGTCGTTAGATACCGCAGATTGGTACAATTCTAACGAATTATGAAAAAAAAATCATGAAAATTTTGGGGTCTTTAAATTACTCCCACATCATGACTTTTCATCCCCATAAAGTTACAACACACACTAGGGAAACAAATGGGGGGTATTGAGCTCACATATGAGCCTCCCGCTCACAAGTTCTCTCTTGGAGGTTCCTGTGATGCTGGCAAATGCGCACCAGAGGAATCGAATTCCCACATAGGACCCACTTCTGTTGATCCTCGATCTCCACTGGAAAATCTGTGAATGTCGCCCCGCCCTCGATGTCCAACTCCCCGTGATCGATGATGTGGGTCGGGTTGTACAGATATCTCATCAGCTAAGATATGGGGAAGATGTCATGCACCCAGTGAAATTGAGGTGGAAAGGCCAGGTTGTAAGATGCCTCACCTACTCTACTAAAGAATTAGTGGAGTGACAATAGATAGGTTGTACCATCCCTATCTTCAAAGGAAAACAGCAACACAGCCAACTGCTCGGTTGCCTCTCCTAGCAGCTGAATGCCTGAACTCCTACTGAGAGCATCCGCTACTACGTTCCCCTTCCTAGGAGTATAGACTATCTCAAATTCATAGTCATGGAGGAACTCAAGCCATCTTCAGTGTCTCTAGTTCAGGTCTTTTTGAGTGAAGATACACATGAGACTATTGATATTAGAGTAAACCGTAAACCATTCGCTCGATGAACTATGGATGAGACTAACCAATTTAGAATATCTCGTCTACAATCTTATTTTTCTACAATTTACAAGAGCTTCTATGATTTCTCGTCTGCAGAAAAGTGAAATCTGGTCTCATCCCCCGGGTAAACCACTTCCTTTGCCTAATATAGTCGATCCAGAAATAAATGATACTATTTAATTCCACAGATGACATCGAAAGGCCTTGACGCTACTACTAAGAGATCCAACTATTAATCTCTCCTCCAAGGGCTGAGTCACACTGTCAGCATTAGTGTGTGGTCATTGGGTCTCCTCTAGTAGAAATTTAGAATGTTACAGTCAAGTCAATAGTTTTAACCGGAAACTGTTAGTATTAACCACATAAAAAGAAGGAAAAAATTTTCATAAAGAAAAGTGTCTTTTATTACTGTAGCTCAAAGTATGAGGACACATAACAGCCACAACCAACAATAAAAAAAATCTAGAAGGAGAAAGAAAAATGGCATCCATGCCTGGAACTAGTACTAATCACGTCCTCCTACTTTCAGATCTCCATAGTCGCATGCTTCAGCTGCCTGAAGCTGTGCTCTCCCATGTCCACCTATTCCATGCGGTCGGGGTGGACCCGCTGGTGGTGGTGGTGGAAACACCTCGAAGCATTATCTACCAACAGCTACACGACCAGCCCCTCTGCCTCGATCTCCTGCTCCTTGCGGTCCGCCTCGTTTGAACCTCTTCCTCTTCCTGGGAAGTCCTTCATCTATCAGTTGAATGTTTGTATGGAGGGTTGGGTAGTCACATGCCATGTGACCAATACCTCCACTGGAATAACATTGTCCTCTCAAGGTAATTCATTTTCCTCCCTGGTTGCCTCACACACACTAGTATTAGTCATGCGTTCGACCACCCATGGGTCTGGGCCTCTTGGACCCTTGCGTCATATGTCTACTTCCAGCTGTAGAAGACTCCTCTGCATTTCGACCAGTGGTGGGTTCCACTGCTGGAGATTGCTATGCCAGGAAACTCTCCACTAGGAGGGCTCGCTCTAACACCCAGTCTAAGTCAGGATGTTGTGAGAAACAAATGAAGCTCTAATATTTCTCCTAAGCCACTGCTCGAAGTTTTGGGCCCTGGAGAAAGGGTCTCATACCATATTTATAGTGTAGAGCGAGAGGGATGTGAACCTTGTTGAGTACTTTTCTACTGTCATGCTGCCTTGCTACAAATGAAATAGCTCTTGTATATGCACCACTCGATGGGCGGCTGGTACAAACTCCGCCCGGAATAGGATCTCTATGTCTACCAATAGAGGTGTCGCCTCATCATGCATCTGGAGAATCAGGCTCCACCATTTTCCTACTGCTGCCTGAAGGAGGCTAGAACCAAGGATCACCATAATGTCTTCTGGTGTCCCATCCAGTCTGAAGACTCTCTCCACAACCTCTAGGCAATCCTCAATCGCATGTGGGTTCGTCTCTCCCTGGAACATGGGTAGCCTCTAGCGCTGTAACTCGTGAAGTGCGCTCAAGCGGTGTGCATCACCTACTGTTGGGGATGGTTGTATCGGTGGCCCAACGGGAACTGGTACTACTGGTGCCTCCACTAATACCTCAACTGGAATAGGGCCCTATACTGAGGCCTTATTGCTCGGCAGCCTGTTAGTATGTACAAATCTAGGGGCCCTAGCTGGTCATCTGTGGGGAGGCATCCTGAAAGAAATAGATCCAACACGACCAAAGATTATACTTAGTGAGATGACCTAGCTTTGAACTGACTTAATGATTCTTTTGAAAACACACTCACAATCAGTGTCTTTGTGTACTGAGTCGGGAATCAGAAGTCAGGGTCCTAGTGTATGGATACGTCGGCCACCCACACCAACACTGGACTCCCTGAACTGAAAGCCACACTTAGTACCCTTAACAAATATTTCTTCACAAAAAGAAAATTTCAGATTACTAGTTCTGCGGTAGAATCAACTTCCTCTGATACCCATTTTTCATGACCCGTCCCCCGGGGCCCGTAATGTGACTACCCCAAGACCGCCATCCATAGGCGTGGGGCCGATGACAAGCACCAAAGGCATAATTCTCTAACAACTATGAAGGTATTTCATTTATAATACATAACACACACTACCAGAGTTCAAGAGGAAGAAAACACTAAGAAAATATGTATAACATGTTTGATGAAATTATAAAGTGTCCGGAAATACAAGCCCAAAAAGGTACAACTACAACTGAAGAAAGTACAACTGAAAAAGACAAATAACTGAAAGGTGGAAGCAGCTCTTAGATCTTCCACCGAGATCGTCCTTTGTGTTCCTACCTATAGGGTAGGTACAGATGTCCTCCTCATCACTCCGCATCTATCTGTCTGCTCCGTGTGTCATCACGCCGAGTGTCCACCTCCAGGTACCATCCAGTCCTGGCGCTCTCGGCCTTCGTCAGAGTTGACCGTCGTCTGCGTCTAACACAACGAGGTGTGAGGATAACCCGTGTAGGGGTGAGTATAACGATACTCAGTAGGGACCCCGAGAGCCTCAAGGTCATACAAAATCCAATAATGATAAACCAAAAAGTATTATTTCAACAGATAACCATTACATAGGTATATTCCAATACATATACCTAAGTTATCAAGTAGCTCATCTCATTCATGAGGAAAACAAAAAGTTCATTGACCCATCTCAAACCAGTATTTTCAGTATCAAAGTCGAAACCACAACTCCTAGATAACTCCTCCTCTATCGAGTACAGTGGGCCTTCTGCTGAAACCAAGCGCTTCCCACTAACCATGTACTGATGATGTACTCCATCTGTCGATTACTGTGGGACTAATACTACAACCAAGTGCTTCCCACCATGGGTTTTCCACTACAACCAAGTGCTCTCCCTCATAGCCTATAGAGGTTCTTCTTCTGTTGAGTACTCCGGGTCTGCAGCTACAACCAAGTGCTCCTCCCCCGTGGGTCTGCTAAAACAACCATGCGCTCCCCACTGGGCCATCCGAATCATAGGGAGTCGATCGACCAGCAGTCGTCAAGTCTGAGCCACATACTATGTCTCTGCAATCTGCTCGCTCGTAACTGGGAGGGTCCACTCCACAAGCCTCAATCCAATACTCCACGTTTCACTAATTCTCACATAGATGTATCAAAAAGTACTGCATTGTCGTAGGGGTCTCAACGCAACAGACGGCGCGTTAATCGGATGCCCAGTCTGTGAGTTATTGGCTTTTCCGATCCAAGGGCCCGGTTGGTTTTTAAGCTAAAACCAACCTGATCATAAACCAATTTCATCCGAATCCCACGTGGAGTATACCAAAATAACCATCTCAAAAAAATTAATCCAACGTAGTTGACGACACTTCAATCGGACATCCATTCCTTATGTTATAAGAATTTCTGCTCAGAGGGCCCCGTTGGTTTTGGTTTCAAACCAACCCGACTGTTTTTTCATATTCTCCCAAAACTCACATAGAGCATCGTAAAAGGGCCGCCTCGTCGTATGTATACTAGTGCTAGAGACGGCACGTCGATCAGACACGCGATCTTAAAGTTATTCATGATTAAGTGAAAACGGGCCTGATCCGTCAAGCCGAGGGGGCTTGTGGGTATGGCCAACCCTGTTTTGGAGGGTATGACCTGGAAGATGGGCAGACCGGATGGTGAATCGCGTGGCCCGTCCCGAAGGGGCACGGCCCGACCCAGCACGGCATGGCTCAGCACAACACGGTAGGGGGGGTGCTTTCCAGAACTGGCGGCGCCGCCCAACCCCCCCCCCCCCCTACTTGGTCTGCCAAAGCTATCCGGTCTCTCCAGCACGAGCGGCCCGCTTAGGCGGGCTGCTGTCTTCCTTGCGCGGTGCCAAGCGGCACTGTGACCTCCTCCAACCCAACCGGTCGACGACCAGGCTGGTTCACCCACCGAAGTGGCCCACGTAGCTCGGGCTGCGGTCCTCCATAGTGCGGACCCCTTGTGGCGCTGTGTTTCCTTGGACATGGCTGGCTAGGTACTGCAAGATCTTCCATGGCTGAGCAGCCCGCTGTTGCGGGCCGCGGTTCTTCCGCATGTGGCAGGCGCACGACCGCCACCTTCTCCTGTCATTGCCTCTTCCAACACACCTTTTGGGAGAACCAAAACAAGAAACATCAGAGGGTCGTCGGGCCGTGTTCATTCGGACCACGCCCTCCACATTAGGCAGTATCCTAAAGCCAAATACATACTATGATTCTCAACAAAGAATTGGGTACAAAATATTCACTTCAAATTGTAAAAACTCCTACCTAGAAATAAGGTGTGTTCTTAGACGGAGTCAAGGGGAGGCAGTGTGAACTCATTGACGTCGGAAAAAAGGAGAGGAGGATGGTGTGTCGTCGGCATTTCTTGCGGGTGGCTTCTTCTCCTCTGGCTTGGACGAAGTTTGAAGGTGATGATCGTCATTCTTCGGTGGTATTTTGTCGAAATAAGAAGCCTATTCTATTATTTCTCAAGAGTTCTTCCCAAAATATTTTCCAACCAATATAATAATATGGCCCTACCATAATATAACATTTCCATGTATTTTCAAATTTATTCAAAATGTGAAATGAATTAATTAAGGCATTCGAGTTGTCAACATTAATAGATGGGAGATGGAGAGGCTCCACATTTAAGTATAATTCCAATGGTTTAAAGTGTGTTGTAAAAAATTTAATAAACGGGAGTGTTAATGGGGAGTTAAAGGAAGCTGAAAGGATTAGTGCTTGTGTGGTCCCCACCACACTAATTCCTCTCATGGGAGGTTATGTGGGTGTAGTCCCCACCCCTAAATCCCCATTTTAGAAATTAACCAGCTTATTTAAATAAAATTGTGAGCTATAATTTTATTTATCCTATACTAAATCCCTTATAATTAACTCTCAACTCGCATAAAACCTAACTACGATAATGGTCCCCTTATGCGAATACCGATGCTATGAGTTTATCGGTGTCCTCAGATTTCAATTCTGAGCACCAGTTCAAAAGATAGAAAAACGTGAACGTATGTTTTCTAAAGGTACATGATCAAAACTTCAGAAATTGATTCCGGGCACACCGGGCCTCAGAATCAAGTTCCGTCAGATACCGCAGACTCGTAAAATTACAATGAATTAAAAAAATTCTTTGAAATTTCGAGGTCTTTAAAATACTCCCACATCAGGGTTTTACGTCCCCATAAAGATACAACACACACCAAGGAAACAAATGGGGGTACTGATCCGCATCTGAGCATCCCGCTCCCAAGTGCTCTCCTGGAGGTTCCCATGCTGCTAGCGAATGCGAATCAGAGGAATCACCCATCCACATAGGACCTGCTTTTATCAATCCTCGATCTCCACCAGAACCTCCGTGAATGTATCCCCTTCATCGATGTCTGCCCATCTTGATCGATGATGTGGGCCGGGTCATGCAAATATCCCCGCAGCTGAGATACGTGGAAGTCGTCCTGCACCCGGTTCAATTGAGGTGAAGGGCCAGGCAGTAAGACAGCTCGCCTACTCTGTTGATGAATTGGAGGAGTGACTGCAGATAGGTTGTACTATCCCTATCTACAATGGATATCTTCAACACGGCTAGCTGCTTCATCACCTAGCCTAGCAACTGAATGCCTGAACTCCTACTGAGAGAATCAACTACTATGTTCCGCTTCCATGGAGTATAGAACATCTCGAAGTCAGAATCCTAGATGAACTCAATTCATCACCGCTGTCTTAGGTTCAGTTCATTATGAGAGAAGATACTACTGAGACTATTTAGATTAGTGTAAACCGTAAACTATTCGCTCGACAAACTATGGGTGAGACTAGCGAATTTAAAATATCTCCTATACACTCTTCATTGTCTATGATTTACAAGAGATGCTATGATTTATCCTCTACTGAAAAGTGAAATCTGGTCTCATCCCCTAGATGAAGCACGTCCTTTACCTAATACAGTCGATCCTGACATGAAATGTACAAATTCACTCCATGGACGACGTCGTAAGGCCTCGATGCTACTCCTAAGATATCCAACCGTTACTCTCACATCCAAGGGTTGAGTCACACTATCGGCATCAGTGTGTAGTCATTGGGTCTCCTCAAGTAGAAATCTTGAAAGTGTGGATCGAGTCAACATTTTTAATTGAACCTCTTAGTATAGACCACACAAAAGGATGGAAATAAATTGTCGCAAACAAAAATGTCTTTTATTTATGTAGCTCAATGTACAAGGAAACATAACAACCTCAAGAAACAACAACAAGGAAGGTAGAAGCACCAGAAACAAAGGCCTCCATGCCTGGAACTAGTCTCGCTCCTGTCAACCTAATTTCGGAGCTCTATATTCATATGCTTCAGCTGCCTTAAGTTATGCTATCCCATGTCTGCATATTCCATGCAATCGTGGTGGACCTCCTAGTGGTGGTGGTGGAAACACCTAGAAGCATCATCCACCACCAGCTGTATGGCTAACTCCTCTTCCTCGGTCTCCCACTCCTTGTGATCTACCTCGTTCGAAACTCTCCCTCCACCTGGGAGGTCCATCCTCTATCATTTGATCATCTGTATGGCGGGTCAGACAGTCACGTGCCATGTCACCAAGCCCACCATAGGAGTAACACTGTCTGCTCTAGGTAAGTTGTTAACCGCTCCAGGTGCTTCTCACACATGATCCTGTGTCATGTGGTTGGCCACCCATGGGTCTGGGTCCTCTTGGAAACATGCGTCATCTTTTTACTGCCATCTGCAAAAGACTCCGCTGCATGTCGACTAGTGGTGGGTTCCACTACGGGAGATTGCTCAGCAAGGAGACTCTCTAATAGGAGGGCTCGCTCCAACACCTTTGTCTACGTCGGGATGTTGTGAGAAAAAACTGAATCTTTTATCTCTCACCTAAGCCCCTGCTCGAAGGTCCGGGCCCTGAACAATGGGTCCCGTACCATATCTGTAGAGTAGCGTGAGAGGTTTGTGAACCTCGCTGAGTGTTGTACTACTGTCATGCTGCCCTGCTGCAAATGCAGTAGCTCCTGTATATGCACCACTCGAAGGTTGGCCGGAACAAGCTCCACCGGGATCATGCTCTCGAATTCTACAAATAGATGTGTTGCCTCATCGTTCATCTAGAGAATCAGTCTCCACCATCTTCCTGCTGTTTCCTGAATAATGTTGGATGAAATGATCACCATAAAATCTGCTGGTGTCTCTACCAGTCTGAAGACTCTCGCCACATCCTCCAGCCAATCCTCAACCGCCTGTGGGTCTATCTCTCCCCGGAACCTGGGTGGCCTTTGGTACTGGTACTCATGCAGCGTGCTCAAGTGGCATGCATCGCCTGCTGCTGGGGCTGGTGGCATCAGTTCTAGTCGTCCGCAGGGAGGTATCTTGAATGAAACAAATGAGACACTATCAAATATTATACCTGGTGAGCTGACCTGGCTTTGAGATGACTTAATGAAACTTCTTAAGTCACACACACAATCAGTGTTTTTGTGCACTGAGTCAAAAATCATACGTCAGGGTCCTGGTGTATGGATACGTCGGCCGCCCGCACTAACACTGGACTCCCTGAACTAAAAACCACACTTAGTAACCTCAACACTATTTCATCACAATAATAAACTATTATATTCCTACTTCTGTGGAAGAACCGATTTCCTAAGATACCAATTTGTCTTGACCCGTCCTCCGGGGCCCGTATCGTGACTACCCCATGCCCACCTTCTAGAGTCCAATGGGCCGGCGACTAGATCCAAAGGCGTAATTTGCTAAAAACTGGGAAGGAATTTCCTTTATAAAACGTAACACATACTATCAGAGTACAAGACGATGTGAACAATATGAAAAGCTATATATCAAGTGTGCTTAAATTAAAAAGGGGCCGTAAATACAAGCCCACCAAAAAGGTAAAGCTACAACTGATGAAAGTACAACTGAAAAATACAAATAGCTGAAAGGTGGAAGCAACTCCGGGATCGTCCACCAGGATTGTCCTCTAGGTTCCTACCTGATGGGAAGGTACATATGTCCTGCTCGGCACTCCGCGTGTATCGGTCCGCTCCATGTGCAGTCACACCGATTGTCCACCTCCAGGTACCGTCTAGTCCTTGTGCTCTCTTCCTTCGTCAGCGATGTCTGTCATCTGCATCCAACACAACGAGATGCGGCCATAGCCTATGCAGGGGTGAGTGTAACGATACTCAGTAAGGACCCCGAGACCCTCAAGGTCTCACAAAATACAACAAGGATAAACCAAAATGTATGATTTTGATAGATAACCATTATGTTAGAATATTGTCATACATATACCTAAGTTATCATGTAACCCATCTCAATCATGAGGAAAACACAAAGGTCATTGACTCAGCTCAAACCATGATTTTCATTATCGAAGTCAAAACAATGGCTGCTAGAGAACCCCTCCTCTGAAGAGTACAGTGGGTATGCCTCTAAAACCAATTACATCCCAGTATCCTTTTACTGCTGAAGTACTCCACCTATTCAGTATTATGGCCTACTGCAACAACCAAGCGCTTCCCACCATAGGTCTACTGCTATAACGAAGCACTCCCCCTCAGAGCCTACAGAGGAACTCCTTCTGTCGAGTTCTGGGTGTCTTCCACTACAAACATGTGCTCCTCTGCCGTGGGTCTACTACAACAACCAAGAGATCCCAACTTGGCCATCCGAATCACTCTGATCCGATCAACCAGAAGTCGTCAAGTCTCAACAAGCTACTAGGTCTCTCCAATCTTCTCACTCGTAACCAAGAGGATCCACTCCACGCAACTCAATATGATACTCTAAGTGTCACGAAGACTCACATATAAGTATCACAAAGGACCGCCTCGTCATAGGGGTCTGAACGCAACCGACAGCGCATCAATCAGACACCCGGTCTGTGAGTTATTGGGTTTTCCGTTCTAGGGGCCCGGTTGGTTTTTAAGCTAAAACCAATCCGACCATACTCCTATCTCATATGAATCCCACATGAAGTATGCCAATATAACCATCTCAACAAAATGAAACCAACTTAGTTGACTTCATGCCAATCGGACGTCTGGTACTTATGTTATAATTGTTTCCGCTTCGAGGGCCCGGTTGGTTTCGGTTTCGAACCAACCCGACCCATTTTCCCAAATTCATCCAAAAATCACTTAGAAAATCGCATAAGGCCCACCTCTTCATAAGGGTCCCAGTGCCACAGACAACGCGTCGATCAGACACATGGTCTTAATGTTATTCACGTTTAAGTGTAAACGGGCCTGGTCCGTCAAGCCCAGGGGGCTGGCGGGTCGGGTGAACCCGGTTTTGGCGGGTCTGACCTGACAGAGGGTCGAACCGGCCCGGGGATTCACACGGCCAGGCTCGGCTGGCCGCGGCTCATCCTAGCTGGCTGAGCAATCTGAGGGGGGGGGGGGGGGTCGGCCCCTGATTTCTCGAACCGGTAGCACCGAGTAGCGCACCCTACTACATGGCCGGCCGAAGCCGGCCAGATTCTCCAGCGCGAGCGGCCCGCTTGGGGGCCGCAGTCTACGGCGCGTGGTGCTGAGCAGCGCAGCGGTCTCCTCCAACCTATCCGAAAAACGAGCCTACCGGGTCACAACTCGTAGCGGCCTGTGGAGCGTGGGTCATGGTCGTCCCAAGTGGGGCGCCCACATGGGTTCGCGGTTCCTTCGGCCCAATAAGCTATGGTAGATCAGTTCTTCCATGGCCGAGCGGCCCGCTATTGCGCGTCATGGTTCTTCCGCATTTGTCCGCCGCCTTCTCCAGTCACTGCCTCATCCAACACGCCTTTATGGCAAAAAAAACCTGGAAACATCAGAGGTTCGTCAGGCTGTGTTCGTTCTTCACATTCCCTCCTTTTTAGACGGTATCATAAAGATAAAGACATAATATTATTTTCAATGAATAACGGGGTACAAAATATTCACATAAAATTGTACAAACCCGTACATCGAAGAAGGTGTGTTCGTAGACAGAGTCCTGGGGAGACGGTGTCAACTCGTTAACGTCAGGAAAAAGGAACCGAGGATGGCGCATCGTCGGAATTCTTTTCGGGTGGCTCCTTCTCCATTGGCATAGCTGAAGTTCGAAGGAGACGATCGTCATTCTTCGGTGGTTCTTCTTCGAAAGAAGAACCCTATTCTTTTATTTCTCAAGTGTTCTCCCCAAAATATTTTCCAACCAAAATAATAATATGTACCTCCCATAATATTACATTACCATGTATTTTCATATTTTTTTAAAATGTAAATTGAATTAATTAAGGCATTAGAGTTGAAAAGATTAATGGATGGGAGATATAGAGGCTCCACATTTAAGTTGATGTCCAAAGGTTTAATGTGGGTTTCAAAAAATTAAATAAAGGTTAGTGTTAATGGGGATTTAAAGGAATGTGAATGTATTAGGGCTCGTGTGGGCCCCACCACAGTACTTCCTCTCATGGGAGGTCATGTGGGTGTGGGCCCCACCCCTAACTCCCCATTGTAGAAATTAACCAACATCCTCAAATAAAATTGTGTGCAACAATTTTATTTATTTTATTCTAAATCCACTAAAATTAAATCTCAACCCGCATAAAACGCAACTGCAGTAAAGGTCCCCTTAAGCGAATACGGGCGCTGTGAGTTCATCGGTGTACTTGGATTTTAATTCCGAGCACCAGTTCAAAAGATAGAAAATCCCACACGTATGTTTACTGAAGGTACCTGATCATAACAATAGAAATATAGTCCGGGCACACCGAGTCTCAGAATCAAGTGTCTTTAGATACCGAATACTCATAAAATTTCAAAGAATTAAGAAAAAAATTCCTCGAAATTTTGGGGTCTTTACATAGATGATATAATTATTTAAAAAAATCACTTGTTAGTTGTTCATTAATCGATTTCTCATTCACACATTACATCATGTAATGGATTTAAATAAATTACCATTGATACATAAAGTGAAAAATACACTTTTAAAAGATCATAAGGCCCATAAAAGAGAAAAATTAAATAGTCTTCTCTCACCATTATAAAAAATCAATATTGTCAACACATTAATCTATAGAGATAAACAGTGACTCTACTAGTTATTAATTAATAATTATTTAAAACTAAAAATTACACAATATATATGATATCAGGAACACTATTTGTAGGCATGAAACCATTATCATTCTTCAATCAAGAGTTCAAGACCCAAGATGTTTCCTGAGATGATTAATTACCTAAATACATATAATATGTACTTGTCAGAAAACATACTAATTTAATTTCCAAAATATAAATGAAAACATTGAAATTATTCTAATCAATAAATATTCTACTAATCATGGTTTCCAATATAATACATATACCTAAATATGACATCCATATTTTATCATAGAAATTTCATGATTGGTATCCTTATAACCCTAATAAATGATGGAAAATAAATTACAATATAAAATGGGTCATAAAAGTTTCTTAAGATTGTTCCAACATATTTAAAAAACGTCTTCTTATTTCAATCTCCAAACAAATTAATACCCTTATCTTATATTCACAAGAAACATGGTAATAACCATAATTGAGATAAAACCGTTGGGAAAACAATCATGCTTCTTTATTCCAACGTAACTAGACCTATTCTCTAAATCACAAAAATGTTGTAAATTTATTCAATGTTAACATAACTCACCTATAAAAATGTCCTTACATTATTTCCAATTAATAAATACCATCTAAAGTACTTATTCATAACTGTATTTTCCTAAAATAGAGAACATATTAAGTATTACCTTTTCTTAGTTAAAATATCACCTTGTCATTAAATTTCATCACTATCCAATATTTATCATCCCACATAAAATTATAAATACTTAGATAAATACTTTATAGAACAATAATTCTAAATTTCATCATTCATATAACATATATTTTGATTACAAACACATACAAACATTCATTGTTCCTTTTCATTCTTATTTCTATAACAATTACACTTCATCATATTACACAATTCCACATTCCATTAATTTTTTTTTCTATTCCCTTCATCATCCGTAATTTATTAATCGCTCAGATCTCGTTAATGGTTACAATAATTAGATTTAATCTTTGGACAAGGACTTTCATAATTCTCATTTACTACACACAAATAAATAACTATTATTTATTTCTAAGGGAGGAAAACATTCACATCCATTTCGTTAACTAAAATCAGTATTTTTACGTTACGTTATATTCCCTTGTGTCATTATTTTACGTAGTCAAAATATCTTCTTGTTCTTATAAGACATCAATTATAGTGATTCTTTCCAACTTCATCACACAAATGAATCCATATATTCTATCTTCTATGGTCCCCATTACCCTAACACTCAATTAACTCCTTCGTTATCATCCTTAGTGGGTATGATAGTCAGTTAAGGGTGAAATTGGTAATCATGTTTCTTGAAAACAAAATATTATTGATCAAAACATCATTCACTCTAATGATCATCCCACATGAAATCTCATTAGTAAATAACCTATCACATTCTACATTAATCCAATCATTCCTATACCTGACATTGACTAAAACCTTAATGATATTTTGTGCATTACTTATAATAATTGAAAACCCTATGGTAATGAAAATATTTAATTATTCGATGTATAAGTAATATACGTTCCATAATATATTACATCATATGTTCATTTAGGTTCATCATTTCCAACTTATATTTAAATAATTAATAATATTTTTTGATATATTTGTGACGTCCTAAATCATAACCCATAGTTGTGTCAAACTAGGTTTGGAGTAAGGCCCACTATCATGTATATGATTACCCTTATTTGGTATCAGATCATCTTTTCAATTTTTTTATTCCCAGTTACATCTAAACAAAGCAACATCCACCTGTAGTATCCATACAAGGATGTAATACTAGGAAACCACAAACTCTCTTATTTACAAAATTTCTTGGAATTTTCCTCAAAATTAACTCTTATTTATACATATACATAGATACATCCCAAGAAATATCCTTCGAAATGTAACCAGGGACCTCAATAATGTGTTATCATCTATGATTTCAAGCATTGACTAAACGTTACCTTTAGTAACAACTATTGTAACTCAGTATTAATATACATGTATAGTACATTAGTTTTAAGAAATATTCATTACATTTAAAAAATACATGACTGCAGACTATAATAGTTTTCTGTATTTTGAAAATTTAAAATAGAATCTTCTATATTGATGAAAAATATTAAATATATTTCATAATTATCATCATTATTAGTACTTCTACCGAAATCAATTCGTCATAACCTATAGAATGGAAACAAAATAAAGTGGTTATCTCAAATTATTAGTATGTTAAATAAATGTAGTGCATAATCATAACATGAAAAAGGGTATAGAAAAAAAAGCATTGTAATATCATAACCAACATATTGGATATAATATTGAACAATGGATTTTAATGACACATCAATCATAAGAAAATAAATTACACAAGTCCTGAAAAAATTACAAGGAATAAATCATGGAAATAGGAAGACACATAAGAATATAGAATGATTTAAATAGTAGTTAATGAATTGAAAATGAGACCATCATAGTGTATATAGAACCTTAATAAATCATGATTTCACCCTATTTATCCTTGTATTTCTGAACTGAGTTCACCCCTCATTCCAACCATGTATTCATAATCTCTAATCATTTCTTATTCCAGCTATACAATACAGAACCAATTTGATTTCTCGTTACATCCTTGTATATAACATGAAATATAGATCATTCACCAATACGTATAATGAATATATTGGTCCCATGAATCATATAATGAATTCATAAAAACATGTACCAAAAGTTAAATAATAATTATATGATTACCCATGAAATTAAATTGGTATAAAATTGTAATCATATAATATCTTGTCGAAAACTATTGGTTTAATTATCATTTTTTGAAATTCATAAACCATAAAATGGAATTTAATTTCAAAAGAATATAACCTATAAAATAGAAATAGGTTACATAGACATTTAACTTTTAAAAATGTAATGGGGTTCGTAGGAATATAACCTATAAAGGAGAAATAGGTTTCATAAACAAGTAAACTGTTAAAAAGATATAGATTTCATAAATACTATGTCATTAATCATAAAAAATTCATAAAAATAATATTAGTGGATCATTTAGAACATTTCCTATAAGGGATCAAGTAACATCAACTTATATATTTTGAGATGGAAATAATTTTGAAAAATCTTAAAAAAAAATTATTGAGGGAAATATCATTTTTCATTTAAATAATATTTTTAAATAAATAAAACAATTTGAAAATATTTTTCATAGAAAATACCTTAAAACTAAATCATAAATTAAATCATTTTGAAAACATTTATTCCTAATAATTTAAAAAAATAATCAAAAATTTTTCTTACCATTATTATTTAAAACAAATAAATAAATATTAAACATTTTCAGAAACACATTTTAATTTAGATCCTATGATTATGGATTGAAATGTTTTAAAATAAAAATCAATTTATATAGTTTGAAAAATTCTATATAATGATTTAAGAAATATTGATGAAAAATGACCATGAGAACATGTAAAATAACATTGAAAACTTTTTGAAAACATTTTTAATTGAAAATATGTTTCAAAAAATATCATCAAAATTAACTTTTTATAAATTCACAGATTAGGTTAATGAAATAACAATAGGTAAATCCATAAATATTATTTCTGAAAAAAAGAATATCACATTTATATGGTAACATGGATATAAAAATGCCTTTTTTTAATGTAAAAAAATGATTTCTTTGAAGTGATTTATAAATGAAGAAAGGTTAAAAATGTATTTTAAATATTTTATGAGAATGTTAAAATATTTATTAAAATATATTTTAGAAAACATTGTTTTGTTGGAACAAATATTTTAGACTGAAGAAAGGGTAAATCTTGGATTTCATAAAAAAATTCGTTAAAAAAAATAAAAAAAATATATTAATATCATGAAAGAAATTAAATTCATGATTTTAAATTTAAAATGGATTTCTATACTCCAAAAATGATAAATTTGGTGCCTAACAATAAATGAGTCCCAAAGAAGGAAAATTGAGGAAAAATTATTTTACCAAATTGTTTACTTCAAAGACATAAACCCCATGAATGAATGATTATGTAATGGATATCTGAATTCCAAAAAAATTAAATTATAAGATATATAGAATAAAATAATGAGACATACATAAACCCCAAAAAAGGAAATTGTAGAGAACCTATAATGTATCTCAAAGAAATAAAAAGTTTGATAAAATAACCTTACATCGGGTCTTAACCCTCGTTGTACTCATTCGAACCACCAGTATAATAATTATAAATTTATTATAAATTTTTTTCTAGAAACATTTCAGTATATATTATAGAATATATTTTTTATTACTTCATTATATATCCCTCATGTTAATAATCCACTGTAAAGTATTTACTTTCGGTAACATTTTCTTTATTCTTCGCATGTTCCATAATTGTTAATATGTTTGTTCCGTATACATATATCATGATTTGAAAATGTAAAACATGATATAAATGTAATTTATATAAAATAATGTTTTATTACTATAGTCTAAATAATATATAATTATTAAATGGAATACCCCATTAATAGAGATGATAAGTTGTACCGATGCATAAAAAATGTTTCCTTTTATTATTTCTATATTGAAAGACTAAAGGTAAATGCCATATATATTTATATTTATATATATCATGGTTCAAATGAGATTATTATATCTTATATATCATATGATTTCATGGAATCCATCGTTAATAAATTCAATGTACTGTGTGAGTGAATAACATCGTTTTGAGGGGGTGGTAAGGCACAAATCCTCAAAAACAATTATCATATTAACACCAAATAGAATTTAAAAAGAAATATTTTGTACAAGAAATGAATAAGATTAATTAAATAATAAATACACTATATGTCATATATAAATAGAGTGACCATAATAATTTCTACCATGAGTGGAGTTAATGAAAATTGAACAATCATCATTCATTGAGGCTGGATTTCACTTTAAAGGTAAATAATATGTTTGTTTACAATTATATGGAGGTGTGTGTATGTATAGGTCAAGAAAAGAGAATTAGAATATACAATAATATTTATGATACTGTTTTTATTATAAATAATTCAATCAAGATAGTGGGGAAGAGTTAAAATAAAAGAATGAACTTGAGATTAGATGTTACCTCTTAATCGGGTAACCATTTATGGATTGTGCCAAAAGGCTTCATTAGATATCCTTTTGGAAATGGGAAGAGTTATAAGAGGATGTTAGAATTTCTAGGTTTTTGATTGGTCTGATCATTAGAAAAAATAAAAGACTCTTGAGGTGTTAGGAATTGTTAGATGTAGTTTTTTTTATTAGGAAGGTAAAGGAATCAGTGGGCTTAAAACATTTTAGTTTCACATATGTTCTTACATAAAAAAATTCATTCCAAACCATCATAAATCAATAATGAAAAGGTTAAGTCTATAATATCGAAATATAATGGGGTTTTTACAAGTGGATAGGTCATTTCTACTACTATGATTATGGTGTATTCCCTAACGAAACTTGGTTTGACCTTAATCGTTGTGATTAATTTTATCTACCTTTGCAAAATACATTGGTCAAAAAAGAAAATGATCTAATTAGAAACTAAATTTTATACTTAATACAATGTTTTATAGTGGTTCTTTAACATTTATTCAAATAAAAAAAACTATGATTTGTATAAATCTCATTGATGGGACGAAATGAATCACTTTTTAAAGTAGAAATAATTTCACAAGTCTTTTTATGATTTATATTAAATTTCCATGTGAAATTGATTATAATGACCTAAATTGTATTAACAGATCTATAATTGATCTAATGAAAATTGAAAAAATTATTAATGTATAATTTATCATTATTAATTATTTTAAAAATATTCCAGTAATTTACTAAAATCAATATTTGTCATTAGTCATCAAAAACCACTATTCATTATATAATGATAATAATTCAGCCTAAGTTAATTTTGGAAATTTATTTAATAAAATTCTGTTTATTTAGTTGATTTAATTTTCTAAATGTTAATAAAATTAATTTTTTTTATTTTTTATATGGGGACATAAATTGTAGATCACATTATTTTTAAATATACAAGGAATTTACAATAAATTATATCTCTCTCTACCATTTTATTTAATTTCAATAAAAACATTATATAAAATATTTCAAAAATAGGTATTAATATTAATTTCACTATTTTTAAGGGTAAGGTTCTAATTATATCAATTATAAAATTATAATAATATGATGTTTCATCGAAACATGATGTTTCTTGTAGCGTAGCCCACGTCGGGGTATCATGTTTTGAAAGACAAGCCAGTATTTCCTATAGTGAAAGAATACTCAATTCCAATTAAACAGAATGATTGAAATACTACTTTAAAATATATATTTAATGAACTATTAACAATGTCATATGAAATAAAAAATATTTAAAAGTTAAATTAATTCGAAAAAAATATTTCACAACATATTGGAGTGTGAAATTTTATTCAGACAATGATTGTTCTTATATTATTAATAATAAATCATAGAAATTATTTACAACTTCAAATTAGATTATATTTCACCAGCATACCTCGATGCATACATAATCCAACAATTTAATGCTCACAAACTATATCTATAATAATGTACATCAATATATCCTCTCATAATATTTTTTAATGTAATCAATAAAAATTTATTTTTGATGACTATTTTTATACAAATATTTTATCTATGCAATTTAATCTCCCATAAAATAGAAAAAATTAAGAATATATACATATATAATCAACTAAAGGTTCAACAAATATTATACATTATATTCATATCTATGTGGATGATATGGCCTGATTAATTTCATCTTGACTCACTTCTACTATTGAAATCGATTCCAAATCAGAGATGTACATCAATAGACCTTGTCTGACACAACTAAAAAGGCAACATATAATGCATCAAAACATATCAAATATAACAGTTTTTTGTTTATACACCATCAACATATATATGATATGAATATGTTGATATGTTTTCATAAGATAATCTGTTTTGAAAAAAAAATTCACCCATTAGACAATAAGGACATTGTCACTCATGGTTGATTTAAAGGCAGTTCTCATCCCACATCAATCCTGAAGTGGTAGTGGATTCTAAAATATCCATCAACTATTTTGTTCAGTACATAACAATTATGAAAATCATGGAAATGTTAAAAACCTCTGCAATCATCCTCTTTTTCCAAAAAAATATTAGTAGAATCACATAATTATATATTAATGTTATATCATAACTGATTATTTTTTGACATACAATATGTAAATGATGATGATACTATAAATTTATTAGTCAAAGTTGTTGAAGATTCTAAAATAAAAAAATGTATTATAATGATAGAATTATTGGCGATATTAGTGTAATGCTAACTTTATTCGGCTAAAAGAAAATTTTGGATAACAAAAAAAAATTAACAAGGGAACTTATTATTATTAAAGGTTTATAAGATAAATAAAATTAAAATGTTGGTGATGTATTTAAAGAATTGAGAAATTCACTGTTGTAATTAATTCCCTTTATAGAGAAGTGTTTATTTATCTTTAAATGGACAAGAAGTAATCCATTCTAGTAGCTTAAATAAATAATAGAATAATTTTAAATATTTAAATTTAATAATATAGAATATGAGTGGTATGGGAGGGATAGATCAGTAGTCACATTAGAGAATATTTTGAGTTGAATTCATCATTTTATAGTAACATATTATTATTTGAATGTAATTTTAAACATAGAAATGTACCATATATTTTGAAATAAAATAGAATAATTTAGAATCCCTCAATTACCCTCATGAAATTTATTATCTTATTTTTTAAAAATATTTTTTATCATATTTTGGACATTACATTCATTGTTAATTACAAACATTATAAACTAGTCCCTCTATTTTATTATTTCATTCATAACTATCAATTTACAACACTTAAAAAATATAAATTATCTATTCTAGGAAATAAAACCTATTATATAAAATAAATTATCAATGTTTTAAACAAAATTTAACATATAAATAATAAACAATAAATGATGGAAATTTTTTTATCAACACAAATAGTTGCTTCTATTTGGATATATTATATTATAATTTATATTATTCCTTATTTAGGTTGTTTATTTTAACTAACCATTATAAATGATTAAAATATTATATAAATTATAATATTTATTTCAATAAAATGGAATAAATAATCATGTCAGTAAAGTCATTTATAATATTTGTTATCAATTATCATATATATTTCTGACTATAATATGTATTTATAGTAGTCACATTATTTTCATATTACCAATTTTAACTCCCTTATGTAGTGAAAAAACTAAATATATATCATCTTTTAACAAATTTAATTTAAATTTTAATATGATAATAATAATATGATCATTTTCAATTTATTAAATTATTTTCATTATTACTATAATACTAATAGTGGTTGAAGTGGATGAATATTTTAATCATTTTGTGCTTTTACTAATATTTCAATTTGTTAAACATTAAAAATCTAGTTTTTATTCAACTTTTTATCTTGTAACATATTTCAACTTAGATGTCATTATTTTAATCTAATAAATGGATAAATTTCTCATTTGATTATGGTGTTTTCCATATCACAAGCCAGCAAAAAATAATTATTTTTCTAAATAGAAATTATATTGACCAAATATTTTCATACAATGATATGACATCATTTTAATAGAAATTGATTATATTAATTACCACACACATGTGTATTTTGATGGTATAATTTTTTGGAAACATCGATACTCAAAAAATGGGTTCACAAGTGTACTACATTGCATCCCACATAGATCCTCGTTGTTATAAACCATTAAGATATATCAAAAATAATACTAAAATCCTTATCATGAGGAAATGAAAAATAAGAATCATTAGATTATAAGCTCAATAAGGGTAACAAAGTGAAATAAATAAAAATAATGTGAGAATACGTGTATAAGAAAATGACCATAACATTTTATGACCCTATCCTATATATGAATGATCAAAATAAATAGTAATGACATATATATATATATATATATATGTTTTATAAAAAATTAATCATAGTGATATAATTGAATATAATCCACGATACCATATCTTTGACATAGGAACATTAATTTTGGAATGCACATATGCATAAGAAATCATTTATACATAAGTCAAGGATCATTTGGATGTCCAGCACAATGGAATAGTTTCACTTCCTAGACCATCGTAGTAGTCAGGGTCCACTCAAAAGACAATTATAGTGAAAAAGATCATAATTACTTGTGATAAATACAAATTCCATTAATGATTAAATCATGATATTACACTATTTACCCTATTCCTTATAGTTATATATATATCCCACCCATCACATAATAAAAAAAATTGATATCTGTGGAATGACATATATAAACGTATAATTAAATTATAAATGTTAAACTAAAATTTAAAAATACATAAAACTCAAGATTCCAATAAATATATAGTATTTAGAAATCTCATGTGTTTTACTAATAGGGTCCATCCATATGTTCTAAAATATTATGAGAAATCAAAAATAACAATTTTTTTCTATTTTGGCATAGGGATAGAACATTCAACAATGTCTGGGTTTGATAACAGGATATGATATATTCTATCTTAACTTATTAAAAGGTTCTTTCAATTGTGATTAAATAAATAGTTGGTTCATTAAAATATTGTGTCATAATTGTGTCAGCAATGATCCGTAGTCTATACAACATGAACTAATCATGTGACATCACCATTTCGATGGTCATATAATTATTTAAATCAATGATTTAGTAGACTCAATACGTTATTTAAAAATAGTTATCCTAGAATTTTTAACACTCATACTCAAAATAGGGAAATAAATTGATAAAGTAAAATGAAATTAATCATTTCACACAAAATTTCCAGGTAGTCAGAAATATTAAAGAGTCCGAATTGATAAATTATGTTGCTATATTCCGAAAAATTAATATAAAAATTAGTCTAATTCAGAATAACACTTTCCCAAAATTATACATTTCCCAACAACATGAAAACTACTCAGACATTCTATGTATTATGGTAATAAGTAGGATATGTAACCTAGAAATTATTGTTATAAAGAAAGAAAATAAACCAAGTCTCTGATGGTTAACATGTTGCATATAAATTATCTTGGTTTTTTCGACATGGTTATATATTCTTATATTGTGAGGATTCTGGTTGGAATATATAGGGCTTTTCATCAAACCCATGTCCTCTAGCATCATTATTTTTATATTTTCCAATGGATTCAAAATTGGTATGTCTACATGCTACGTAATTAATGATAGTATGTAATTAATAACATCAAATATCTATCTCAAAATTTCACATAATTTACTGATTATATGACTTATAATATTTATTCATATCATTTAAATGTTGATCTCTAAATAAGAAGTTTTCTCTATCAACAAAATTACACTGTCATAGTGAGATATGATATTCACCACATTACTATCCTTAAATAAATTTCTAACATCTCCAACCATACAATAAATTTTTTAAAAATATTCAAATACTAGTAACAATATAATTTAAATTAAAAAAATGAATAAAATAATGTAAGCTAAAATAAATGCATGAAATGCAGATATCAAATACAGTAAACATGAATTAATACTTCTCCTCATCGATGAAATATCAACAAACTAAAAATGGTGATAACATACCATGACATGAATTCAATATCCAAAATTGTAATTGACCAAATGTAAAACAAAATTTCAAGAATCATATAACATAATTCATTAACCCCTTAATTTTCAATGATACATGGAAAAGAATTATCTATTTTTATCTTTTTAAAACACTAAACTTATTTATCTATTTACATTAATTCTTCAATTAATTATTAAAATGTAGGCCATTTTAAATTTACCTCACTTATAATGTTTCTTCTGATAATCAGTGTTCAATTTTAATGAGATCAACAGAAACCTCACCCACATGTAACATTCCATAGGATTTCAATCCATCTTGCACACACATCTCTAAGAATCAATGTTCACAATTTACCATCTGTGCATCACCTTTATAGTTCATAAAATATGTGTGTTTGGGTGGGGGGGTAAATTACATAGTAAATAAAGAAAAATATTTTGGGATGACTCTATATTTTAATGTGTGATATCAAAAAAAATCAGAAACAATATCCCTCTACAGATACAATCACTCCCTTCCCAAAACAAATATAAAAGTGTTATCATTATACATGTATTCATAATAAAAAAATGAACTAAACTTGACCTTATTTTTTATTTTATTATTTATTAAATTTAATAAATAAGTTTAATCTCACATTAGCCTCAT
Organism: Viscum album; assembly: GCA_963277665.1. Classification (NCBI taxonomy): domain Eukaryota; kingdom Viridiplantae; phylum Streptophyta; class Magnoliopsida; order Santalales; family Viscaceae; genus Viscum; species Viscum album. The sequence goes on from OY728143.1 coordinate 223,919,316, forward strand.
ATCCCCATTCGATCAAAGCAAAGTCTATCTAAAAAATGTTTATTTTCATTATTCCTAATAGACAACATTTTTTTCAATTTTTTAAAATTTATTGAAAAAATATATATAAATATATGAAAAATAGTTTATTTGTGAATTACATTGAAAAACAATTCCTCACTCTAGAATAATATGGATAATCCACAAAAAATATCCCCAAATACATATATCCAAATGCATCCTCAATAATCCTTTCAGCACAGTTACAACCTAGTACATCCCATATGGAATAATTAATCTTTCTATGTGGATAAATAATCATAAATACATACAACAGATAAAATATCTAACTTAAAATATAGTACATATTTTGTAGAAGTATCAAACCCACATAAGAGTTCTCTATGTTCAGAATTAGTTAATGAAATTGAAAGTATAATATTTTGATATAATTAAAAATGAAAATGATGTGATGTGTGTATTTGTTGAAATAAAAAGAGGAGACATGATAGGAAATCTAATTGTTATGGTCATGTACAAGGGATTCAATATATAATAATTTCATGCATTTTTTGTGATAAAAAATTGTCACCAGTAGTCCTTGTTAGGGTAAACCGAAACTAATATTCTTATTGGAGCATTCAAATGTTCATCTAATATATGGAATCCCAAAACTAGTCAAACTAAAATATTATATAAATATAACTAACCTAGAATTAATAATGTTAAAAAATATATTAGGTAAATAAACAGATTTCTTAAAATGAAAAAATATTAATTGTAAACAATGGTCATGAAATAAACAAAAAGATAAATTGGAATTGATAAATGGAGTTTCAGCAATACAAAAACAAAAATATAAAAATAGAAATAATTTGTAATAGAAAAACTCTAGAAAATCACATAAATTGAAATTATGAATACTAATAAAAAATTCTAGAAATTATGAGAATGAGAAGTATACTTACAACAGAATGAATGTTAGTAATGAACAAAAACGAAACAAGGCTCTAATGGTGTGGTATTTACAATGTATTCACATGGAAATCTCACTCTTAGTCATTTTTTCATCTACTAGGTGTCCAAGGGTGTCTTGTAATAGACTTCTCATCCCACGTAATTTAGTATGTATATTTTATAGTTTCCAACAATGTTCATTATTTGTAATTTTACAGAAATTTTAATATTGTTTTATATTGGGTGATGACATCTTCACGTATCTTGAGCAAAAAAATATTTTAAAGAATTATGCATGTTACAATGAAGTGCAAGACAAGTAAATGCAATTTTCATAGTTATTTTATAGTTTTCTTATTCATGTGTTTTTTATTTTTACTATAAAATTATGGGATATGTTGTTTCATTATGCTCTAGGAGTGAAGTGTCCTTAATATCATTTGTATTATTTTTTTCTCTTTATCTTAATATATTATGTTCCAACAAAAAAATAAAACAAGTATTATAATTATCTAAAATTTGAAAATAATAATAAAATTAATAAATAAATTATTATTATAAAATGCCTAAAAATATATTCATTAAATACATATATAAAATACCAACAATTGTGAAGTCAGACTTATCCCTAAAGATCGAATGTCAATATACTAAAATGAACACTGAACATATAATTCATCAACTTAAACATCAAAGGATAAATTTGTCAAATGGAAAATTAAATATTCATGAAAAACACGATATAATTCATCAACCACTAGCTTTTAAATTAATTATGGAAATAATATATTTTCAATTTTTTCTATAGAAGTTTTAACTTCTTTCTAATCATCAATTATTATTTTTCAAAACAAATTTTATAAGCATTTAAATTTTAATTTACATCACATGAATTTTTCTTCTCATCATCTTTGTAAAATGTTAAAAACAATTATTAAAATTCATCAAAAACATGTAACAGGAAATACACTTGGATGGAATCTTACATATTCACCATGAAAAGGTAGAGATCAATGTAATTCATAAGGAATTAATCATTATTGATTAGTAGACACATAATCATTAGGGTATATTGGTAAATGATATAAAAATTAAGGATTAAATGTGGAAAAAATATAATGTATAATTCCTGATATCATTAAATAATCATAATACAAATATTCCTATATTAATTCCATATCCCTCTCCCACTGAAAAATATCATTGTCAGTATTTGGTACATGTATGAACAATTAATGAATCACTATAACATTATTTTCACTTTTAATTAAATTATTTAATTTTCATCTTACTTTTATTATTGTATTGCTAAAGATATGATTTTTTTGATGATCACATACTCCGCCAACCCACATACGGGAATACTCATTGATCTAGAAATAGTGATTTATTGAATATCCCATGACATTACCCAATTATTTTTGTACCAAGATATGTAGATAGTGAAGTGAAATGAGATATAAATTTCCTCTCCCCAAATGAAAATGGATAATCCCATAAAAGTATTCCACATTTATGTATACCCTTTAACACCCTATAACCCCCAACATATTCTTTTAAATATCATTCAATAAATTTACATAAATTTAGTAAGGGATATGATAGATTTGTCACAATTACCAGTTAGTTAGAATTCTATTCATAGATTCTATAGTATTAAAATGGATTAATGTAATGTGGTTCTATGGATGGATTCCTAAGAAAAAGAATCCCTCAATAATTTTAAATATTATAGTTTTTAGTCATATATTTGATATGATAAAAATCAGGTTCTGTTAGAAAACATGCCTGAGATTCAAAATTACTATACTATAGAAGGAATAGAAAATCATATTATATGATTTATGGACAATGTAAAAAATGGTTGGGACAACTACAAATGGAAATTAATACAAACATTAAAATAAAAAATATAAAATACCATGAATTCAATTAATGTCCAGAACATACAAAATGTAATTTACATAAATCAATATGTGACCCCTAATCACGACTTTCAGTATTCTAATCCATATGTTCATATATAAAAATTTTCAATCTTATTATTCTCTTTAAAATATATTAACAATGAAATTTATTATTCATTGCATGGTAATTATCTATGGTAATTTATGTCAACTACAATTGATGAGTAAGTTAATTATCTACTATGTGCATGAAATTAAAAATTAATTATCGTAAAATATTAAATGTCGGGAATACTTAAAAATATTAAATAATTTTATTTATCACTCATCTTTTTTATGATTCATCAATCATGGAATTATAGGTTCAACCTACTCCTGATATTTGATGTATTATGGCCATGTATCATATTTTCATGAATCATGCTACTTTTGCCTACCTGTTGAGGACTTCATAGTGATAACATTAAAAAATAGATTTATAACATTCCATATTAGTAAAATTTAAATAATTTAGTCGAATAATTTAGTTATTAAAAAATTTATATAACTAAAAATTTTAGTAAATTATGTTACCTTTATGTTAAACATATTTTCACCATTGTTGGTGTGACCATACCTCTTTTAGTTGAGGTAGTTGAAAATAGGAATGATGTGTCACAGAAGGTATCTAGAAAATTTTTATTTTTTGATTCCTGCATATATAACAGTCCTTTAGTTTTTTCTGAAACTAATTTTAGTATCTCATTGATTAGTTACATTTTAATCTTACATAGGTCTAATATATTAGTTATTGGACCTTATTGAAAAAAATGGAATCTCATTGATACACCCAACCTATTCTCGTTATTTGAATTATTATTGGATGAATGTTACTCCACTATCTCTATATATTTATAGAAATTTCTAACATTTATTCATCTTTTGAATACATTATTCATTTCATTAAACAACATATAATATAGATAGTCTTCCCTAGACCCGAATATCTTATGAAATAAATAGATGATCATTTGAAAATCCATCAAAACATATTGCAATTTTCTATATTATATAGTGGAAATTATTATTCACTTCTGATCCTATTACTCTTGAACATAGTTTAATATTTTGATGGTCAAAAAATTACAATCCCATAGTTTGGAATTTTATTTCTACGATTATTGGGTCATTCTCTTCACCCAATTTCATTACAAAAAATTCATCATAAAAAATGAAATTGTTTATCTTATAAATTAAATCATCAAGTTGTCCTTTACAAAACAACCCAATTGTATTTGTTCATGGAGTATAATCTCAATTTCTTTACATTTCTCTCATTACTGTTAATTTTAGTGCTATAAATAAAATTATGTTCCCAATGTAACCTAAATCACATAAATAAAGGAAAAACTAATTATAATAAATATGTATTTGAATTGATAAACCAAATGTATCAATTTTATTATTTGGTAGGTTTATTGATACTCTTTATAAAAAAACTACACAATTACTGGATTTACGGATAATGCACCATTCACATATATTAATAACCTACTCCTTCCTAAAATTATCATAGATGGGAATGTCTTAGAGTTCCTAAGAATATGGAATGTCAATCTTTATATTTATAAACATATATTTGAAATTTTCTCATTCATCAATATTTACTTCCTTAAACTGATCTGTAAATGGATGATGTTGTTAATAATATGTTGGAGATTCTTCATCGTTGTGTTTCTCAAAATAATGTTGATTTTCTTTCCATTATTCTATTGGTCATTGTAAATTATTTTACAAAAAATATATATAACATTTTATTATATTCCTCCCACCTGGATATAATAATAAATTCATATCTCAATGAGGATGATGGTCTGGGAACCACAAATGTAATCTTATATATTTTTCTACTTATTTCTCATAAGTATGAAAAAGTTGACATTCCACGTTTCTTAGTGGAACATATTGGGTTTTTTACTCATAATGGAATTCTATGATTGTAGATCCATTATCATCTAAATATGATATCAAATCATTAATTTTATCTAATGTGCTAGAAATGAATGTCACATTTCTCTTTTCTAGTTAATGAACATAAATGGTCACTGTTGTACCTATATGTTTTGGTTAAAAACCTTACCATTTTTTGGAAAATACATAGCCTTGAATTTGGATCGGATTTTTCAGTTTTTGTGGACATCATTCCTATGCATATTTATGAAAATTGTAGTCCAAATAAAATACATCTACACATTGTGTACCTTGGGGATATTTGGTGGACATCATCACATTCAACATAGTGATAGAATCTATTTGAGTAGTCATCTAGTTTTATTATTCTATCTATACTCCATTTTCCATCCCATCATCAGGCTTCTAATGAAGACTATTATTGCAATTCTCAGAAAAAAACTCATAGTTATCTATGAGTACATTTTTTATAAGATAACCTCTTGCGGTTTAATAAAGGATGTTATTATTTAATGAAGTTATTATCTTTCCATAGATTGAATTATTTGTCCCATTTGTATTACAAGGTGGTGAAATAAAATTATAAATATTTTAAATCCTTCACTTGAAATATATAAATTTTATTCATTTAGTTGTCACAATGTAAAAATATGTACAAATAGATCTATAAATTTTTAGGGTAGGGAAACCATAATAAAAGTTTTCTTACTAGATACATTCTAGGTCCTGGTTGAATGTAGAGGCGTAATTTGGATCCACTATCATACAGTATCCTTCAATGATAATCTAAATAGACATACTATAATTACATCCTTTATTATAATATGAATGTTGAATATGTTATATATTTACAGGGAACCCCCAAGTCACGAGTTGCGGTCTTCATGATATAGAATGAAAAGATGGAATGAATGTGTGATCATTTGTATGACCACATGCTTGATCTAGAAATGTTGTTAATTGATTGGTGTTATATTTATACTCATTTTGTCCTCCATGTTTGAGGGTCTTCTATAATTTATCAGTGCGCTCCCATTGGATTTATTTTTTGGATTTAGGTTTCTACTCTCTGGCCCATATCATGACTAGAACTACATAATTGAACCCCTCTGTCATTGGTTACTTATTTTTGTAGAGTGTCATCCATTTCCATTAGATGCCTGATTAAATTCAACTCCCTATAAAGATAAAATTAACCATAATCCTATTTTTTCATATCATTAGTGTATTCATACAATGGATTATTACTAGACACTACATCAAGAAAATTATATGATTTATATAAGGAAATAAAAAAATAATTATTTCTAATTAACAAAATGGTTGCAGAATCATTCAATTCAAAAGGATCCAAAAATATTATATCTCTTGGAGGAATTAAATTCCTAGAGGGATACACAAAAATAATAATTTATAAAACACATTCAACATAAATAAAATTATAGTTTTTTAAATCTAACATGTTTAATGCACAGATAAATTCTGTATGATCTAAATAAACTATGTAAATCAAAATAATAATTGGTTTGTTGTTGAGAGAAATGGAATAAATTTTTATAAAATTCTCATCTTGATGATAATGTTTTTGACATTCTTGGTTAATTTTTTTAAATTTATGAATAGGGTATTATATTTATTATCAGTTCATTCATATTTGGTTTTAATATTGGCTCTGCATGGATCATTGGCCTAGGTACCATGACCTAATACGATGAATACACCATTTAATTTTTCATATAATTTTTTAAATAAAAAAACTAGGCAACTTAAAACCTTAGTTGACACTTACTATCATTGACCATTTATTTTCATACAAAAAAATGGAAATAAATTGGTGAAAAAAAGAAACACCTCAAATAACACAATGGTCATGAAATAAAAAAAATATTTATTTGAATTGATATGAAACTCTTCCGAAATAAAAAATAAAAAATAAAAATAATAAAAATAAAATAAAATATCCCTATATAATATCAACCATTAGAATGAATAAAACATCAATATTGTGTTATGAATTAGTAGAATGAGTACATAGAGAACCAAGAATGATTATTGGTGAAGAAAAGAAGAAAAGCATTTCATTTGTGGTGCCTATGTCTCTTATTAATCATCTAGGAATGACATACTCTATCGTATTATCAATTACATTGTGGACGATTGAGTTAATAAAGATGGTTTTTTAGAAACCCACAACCGACCAGAACTTTGTTTTTTAGATTCCCAAATGATCATTGATATGTAAGTATATAACGCTTGTAATCCATGATAATATGGAATTATTAAAATCATTCTCTATATCAATCATTCACATTATGTATAGTATAAATGGTATGTAATGTATTTTCAAAACATATAAAATTTCCAGTCATTCTATAGAGGATAAGGAGACTCATCCAAATGAACTCATCCTATTTAAGGAGACACATATACTATAAATTTAGTACTCCAGTTATGTAATTGTCTTGGTCCAAACAATATTATGTCACCATACATAACTTATATCATGACATGGAGTATATTTCACCTCCAATGTTATCTTCTTTTTTTCCATTTAAAAATATAGATTGTATCATGACATAAACATGAAAATAAGTCAGACTCCTCAAATATTGGAACAATTATCATTTAAATTACACAAATAGATACATAAAACGTATTCTATAATCCATTCATGAAATAAATATATCATGCATTACTATCTTAATAAATTCAACACAAAAATCCTCGGAGAGTTAATTTGATGCCTAAAATAATAACCATATCATAACGCAAAAAAAGAAATTTTCTTAATTAAATTTCTTCGTAGAAAAAAATATTTAAAATTAACGTGTTTCATAATAATTTCATAATATTATTAAATGTTTAAAAATAATTTGTGCCATAAAAATGTAATCATGGTATGAATTTTATCAAACTGGCTAAAATTACCACTTTATCTAGTACATATACAAAAGCATAATATAATTTAAGGATTTTCCTGATCTCTAAGGGAGATATGTTAGCTCCAAGACAACAGGAAATAATTATAGGGAATAGTTTCTACAAACAATTAGAATCAAAATGGAACATATATGAATCATGTAGAATAGAATATATGGAAAGTAAATGATGCAACAGAATATGAAGTGTAGAGAACATAAAACCCATGAGTTGAAAAAAATATCCAATTATAGTTTTTAACATAAAGGACTACCAAAATAGGAGAATTCATGTAATCGATGTGATAATGTGGTAAAACTCACACTATCTCTAACCAGCTACCCAAATCCGATGATATAAAACCTCACCACCTCAAAACTGCACATTTCCTTACCACACAATGATTGAAAAAACATGTTCTATGTACCAATGAATTGGTATAAAACATATGAACTATTATGATCGACAAGGTCTCGCCATTGTATTTTATGTCACTTATGATAAAATTAAACCATAAAACCGAAAATTCAAAACTATATAGTAAAAGATAATATCTTAAGAGTTTTTTATATCAATAAAATGGAAACCAATTTATTTTCCCCTTATTACACCCCTAAAAATATAATTGGTACATAAGTTTCAAATAATTTCATATCCATATATTAAAATAGTTAAAATAATTCAAAAAAATCATGCCTCAAATATCATATCAAATCATTGGTAGTAAAACAAAACTATACATACTAAAAAAATCTTAACTAACATCATGTCCAAGATCAGACTACATCAGGATATATACCAAAATAATAACTAAAAACAAAACCACAATCACATCAATACACTAAAAATATTCATCATGTCTATAATATAAAGGGAATTCCACATTAAGTGAACCCCAAACCGTTCTAACATCTCCACAGAATAATAAGACAAGGAAGCGGAGTAAATCCCCATAAAAAATCTCCGAAAATGATTATGATATTTATTAATATATATTAAAATATTTATAGAAAAAACTCCCTTATTATATATTTTCAATACAAAATCATCAAACCATTTCCATAAATATTTATTTCAAAACCATTTTACAAGCCCATTAAAAAATGTTTTGAAAACACATTCCATTAAAAAATAGAATGCCAGATTTAATAAAAACCAACGTTAGATAGACCCAGAAAAATTATTCATATCATTCCATTTAATTTAATAAAATAATTTATAAAAAATAATAGAAAATTATATCATAAAGGCATAATAGAGACAGAACAAGCTACGAAAAAAATTCTTTGGATTTTCGCTATGTATCCCACCCCAAGAAAGTACTCAATAAAAACATCGAGACACTGGAATTTATTGACACATATCAAAATGGATTAAATTTATCATATGGATTAATTAGAATGATGAAGAAACCAGAACCTCAAAAATGAACACCCACTACACCACAACTAGTGAAGAAAACTTCCCAAGGAACAAGATAACACAATAGATCAGAAGAGAGAAAATAAGATACATTACCATAGATCAAATGTTCGGATAAATTATCACATTAATGATATTGTGATCAATTCATTAAATAATTAGAAATGATATCTTTCTTGGAGATAGGAAATTCGACCACCAATGGTGACAAATAATGAAAATAATCATTAGGATCGAAATAAGAATCCCAAAATAAAAGGGAAATATATCATGTTTGGGTTAAATTCATGATATTGTTAAATTAATGAAAATTAATCCAATTAAACACCATATAAGTTGAAATCATGATAATTACATCACATGTAATAGTACTAAAAATTCATTTATCCTACAATATAAAATATATTGAGAAACTCATATTTTTTTATTAAGAAATGATTTTTTATAATTTTTGGTTTTTAACAATTATATATTTTTTACCCCATTCATTTTATGTACAAAATATATGGATTATTTCTAAATAACAGCTAATATGTTTTGAAACACATTTTAAACTCTTGTAAACTCCTACAACATTGAAGAACCATCCCAATTATTATAAAAATCCCAATCCAAGTAGAGAATTCACTAAACTCAAGGAGAAGCACACAAAGCCATTAACACATTAATTAATTAACTAGATTAATTAAAACAATAATAATTCGTTGAACTATGGTTTTTTTTTTCTCATCAAATGTTTCCAATTTATGGGAGTGCCAAATCAAACACAATTTAAGAGGTAAAATGAAAAGAATATGGAAAATACAAGAAATCATATTACAAGATATTTGAAACACTCCACCATAATACATTTTATACAAATAAAGTCATTTATAAGAAAGTTGTATTTTATAGAGGTGAAGAAAAAATCCCTCATAAAGGACTACTTCTCTTAAGACTAATGATAACACTTTTCATTTTTCCATAAAACATTAACCAATATAAATGACTTAGTACAGAAAAAATGCACATCCATCTCAATGATCTATACTTGATATTCCAAAACAAAACATCTATCTCTAAATCAACCTCATATCAAACAAAAAAATCGATGGGCTCATGATGGTATGTTAGAAGATGTGAAATGTGGAAAAAATCTTGAATTTCAATCAAAATATCTTTAAATGAAGAAAAATAGGAGAACACCCTAACCTGATCAGTTACCTAATAGAATACCACATATATCATATCCAACATTCCATGCATTCTTAGCCAATAATGGCCCATCTATGGAGTAAATTTCAAGGAATCTATTCCCCCTATAGAATATTGAAATATATGATTCCATAATTCTCTAAAATATTTCATTGAACAAGTTAATATATCTAGATGATGAAATATATCTTGATTTCTTGATGACTACTCCTAAACAAGACTCTATCAAATAATAGTGTCATCATCTTCTATTTCCCCAAAAAAGTTGATGTTCAAAGGAAACCAAAAAAAAGACTATAATGTATCCATTATGATTGATGTCTAATTACCATCATTATAATAATTCATAGTCATTACTAGATGTTTATCCAATGATGCAAAAAATCCATGACATGTTCATGATGAATATCCAGTAAAATATCAATATCATTCTTGATTTGGAAATATTTATATGGTTGATAAGATGTACCGAATCATACCTATCTCTAGAACAACTTATAATGACTCTTACAAATCCTCGAAGTAAAACTATAATCCATGTATGAAACTATTTCATATGTAACCCCACGTAACATCACAATTTATGAAACATAAGATTTAAAAGATCTAAAACAATAGAAATGGTCTTTGATCATTATAAAATAAGTTGAATTTGTCAAACTACCAATATACAACCATATATCATTCCTCACACTACAATTAAAAGGTAAACCAAAAAAATAAAAGTATATGTCCTCACATTTTCAATCCAATACCATAAGATGCTCGAGAAAACCTGAAGGATTCATATATGATGCCTTAATCTGTTGGTAAGAGTAATTGAGGGACACATAATCATAAATGTCATGCATCACACAAAACATCATTAATTAGTGTATCATGTCATAATATATATTCAAAGTTACCTTATGAATATCCAATGAAGATCTAGTATAATAATTGGTCTTTCCTCCTCACTAATTTTGAGATGAAGTGTTGATCCCTAAAGATGATAATAACATTTGAATGAGAGACCATCCCAAAATGGTGTCCACATCATATAGGGTTTCTCAAATTCTTCCAACTTCTCCATCTTATAGCCAAATATACAGATTAGAGTCAAGGGGAGATGATGATCATTTAAAACCGGCCAAAATTATGCCTCCATAATCCACTAAAGCATCACATTACAGCGAATAAAAAAGCCAGATAAGGGTCCACACATCCTTTGATTCCAAAATAGCCTATCATGAAATAGTCTAAATAGGTGTTTCTATGATGAAATTCCCATATCGTAGGGTGTATGTGATTACAATGATGAATATATGATTCTTTTCTACCAAAAACCCTAGTCTATGATTTATTAATTTCTGAAGAAAAATGTTAACTCAAACACTTTTATTCAGAAATAAATTTGATCCTTTCACTAAAATACTGATACATACAAAACATTATCACATGAATAACAGTTAAATGATAAAAATCATTAGTGGGTTAAAAATTCTCATTACGTCAAAGAAGACGAGAGAATTAACCTACCAAAGGGCTTTCTTACCTGTTTTCATAATGAAAATAATCCCCATAATCTTTATAAAATGCCACATAACTAAAATTGGATCACGTAACCAAAGACTTGTACTTTTTTTTATAGAATATGTTTTGAATATTTAAAATGAGACATTAATATTACATTCAATCTTAATTTCACATTTCGATTATTAGAGTAGCCAAAATGGATTCTACATTTGTTATATCATTGAAATTCTATTGATTGTATCTAGAAATTACATTAGTTCTCTAAATATCAAATACTTTTCTTTGTTGTTACCATGAAAAATATAAATCATTTACCTTCTTTGGAACATCTGATATTCCTTTTTCATAAATAATGTTCTCGCACAACATCAATTTTTGGATCCCCATGTTTTATTTTAAAATTTATAAATAAAATGTTGGGTTCAAAAGATTTTAAATCCAAACACAGATAGTGATTCTTCTCATGATCATATCTAGAATAAATTAAAATGTTACCCACATAAGCCACCACAAATGTTTCATGCTATAAATAAATTATTTTATTCAACAAATCCATGAAAAATGGGGGAGTGTTAGTCATGTAAAATAGTTTTAAAATATATTCCAATTTTTTGTACCTTCCCATGAAAATAAAACATAAATATATCATATTTTTGATACTTGAGTAGATGATAACACCACTAAATGTCAAAATAGAAAAACCACATTGCCCCAATTAACTAAAAAGGAAAATATTATGGATGAGGTAAAAGATACTTTTTTTTAAAATGTTATATATTTCAATTTTTGATAGTCCACAAATAATAATATGGAAACATATGCCATATTTGGAATGAGAAATGGGGATACTATAGGATAAAACCAAGGGAGAACAAAACCTTTATTCCCCAAAAAATACAACTACATATTTATATCATTTTTCTATAATTATTCAATATGATATGATAGTTTCAATATTGGATATTTAATTGAAACTATGTAAAACATAATTTATACCTCCTTGTATATTGGCTTCCAAGAGTAAAATTATATTTAATCATTAAGAGCACCTCAAACATTATATGGAAGATATAAAAAATCCAATACATCATGATAATGACATCAAACATATTTAAATTGAGCACAAAAAAAATCCTAGACTATCGCTACATAAGTTAAAAATATTACAACAGAATAACACTAAAATAAATACTATTTCATTTTCTAATGTGGTGTAATATTATTCATTTAATGGGACATTAATTTTTTATAAGGATTTGTCATTTCAAAAAAATTATCATATTTAAGATAGTCTTAAGAACCAATATCAAATAAAGAAATATCTAAGAGGATGTTCCATGTATAGTAACAATCACGAACACTGGACCCACATATACCTATGCTGGAAACTCATATATTTTATGAAGGTGATTCACTCTAAATACCTATGGATGGATCTATATAGTATTTCTGGAATCTATCTACATCATACTAGAATTTGGTTGTAATGATCCCTGCCCATATTCATGGGTATACATAGTAGATAAATAAACACTTTAGATGACAATAGTATCAAAAAATGATACTCACATTTTTAGATGAAGGCTATAAGAGTTGTGTGTTTCTGACCATGAAATAATCGATAGAAATTTATAGGCACAACACTAGTTCATAATCGAGGTTCCAAAAAAGAAGGCTATTTATAACCACCGCCACCAATTATGTGATAACCTTGGCACTACCATTTTCTCCCTAGAATGCCACTAAATCTTTCACAATATCGAAGAGAAGTGTAATAATATCAAATCATTCATTCAATATTAATTTCCACGATAAATGAATTGTATAGTATCCCTACATAGTATGAATGTTTTTTGTGAAATAAATGTGATCTATTATTTGTTTAGAATCCCTACATGTACTATTAATGAGTCATTCTGCCATTCTTTATAACCTCTACTGTAAAAAATACTATATCTTCAAATATATTGATTAACATTTACATTGACATCTCTCCATACATAAAAAGTGGAAATATATTTAATTCTATATCATCATTTTTTTACAAAACGTCAAGAAGAATATATTATACCATCTTATCTAGTCCATGTTTAAATCCACATCATTCTATAGAGTAAAATCCCACCAATGCTTACTAGACACATCATGCATAAGCATTACGAAATTCACCATGATATGTTTATGTTTATCTAGTAGTTCAATGATCTGATTGATCATTTCATGACAATACACCGTATCTTATGGATAATTCATTTTATTAAATGATTTTTATTTCTCATTAAATATAATCATGATATATCTATTAGAAAACACCTCTCTTATCTAACTCAATGATTGGGTTATGAACATGTAGAAAATTTGGGACAACAACATTAATTTATAACATAGTATAATAAATAATGTATTAATCAATAGGTGCCTTCTCATGAGGATCATCTAAATGACAGTACTAAGGATCTAGAAAAATACATCGTTGAGGCATAATAATCTACTCTAAAAAAATATGATCAGACAATTTAAAAATATCAATTAATTATAGAAAAAATAAAGGTAAAATATTATATTATCATCAAAAACCTAATGTAGTATACAAAATCCCAACATCCAATGGTTTTATTTTTCCCATCAGGGAGAGGTATTTCTTGTAACTTTCCAGCATATACCTCTCATGTCCCCAAAATCTTATATACTGTTGATAAAAATAAAAAATGAAAAGGAATCAAGAGGATCTACCACTTTTGATTACAAATAATAAATTGCCCAACCAACTAGCCTCTAAATATGGTATCCAATTATATCTTTGAAAAGCCTAAATGGAGGTACCAATACTCATAATATAGAAAATAGAAAGCAGGATTTAAACAAAAATCTGTGGGAAAACCTTTTCCCATCCATATGTAATAGATTGAGACATATATATGATTGATTTAATAGTGGAAAGGTAAATATAATCCATATCTGAAAGGAAATTTCTAAAAATATCAAGAGTAGAAATAATTTACAATTATAGTTCCAACCAAAATAGAATACCAAATTAGCATAAAAGCCACTACCTGGGATAGCATAGACATACTCCTAATGTCTCGCCACCAGTAACCGGACTCATCTAATAGAGATCATTTCTGCATCCCAACAATTCTTATATTTTTCTCAACATCATAATAAAAATCTAGATCTACTTACCACTAATGGGTTATAATGAGTATGAGAAAATACACCTAATTTAATCTCAATTATGTGATCCATGTATTGTATGGGAACATTAATCCATACATTCTCAACATCTTGGTAAAACTAACCATGATAATAATATATCGGTATTTATGTCTAAATGATGAAAATTAAGTTTATTTTTAATTTTTCTACATTTGAAAATAAAATAAGTAAATTAGTTTTGATCCTTTTAAATATATATATTTATATCAATGTATATATATCATTCCAAGAGACAGAAATCATCACAAATTAGTTAAAAATTGTAGTAGCCCAGAAAAATAGTATGATCCAAAAGGATAACAATAGGATAACATCATATCATATGTAATGATAGCACATAATCTAAAATATGAAAGAGACAATCACATACACTTCATTACACTAGAGATATGATTCATTTTTGAATAGAATAGAAACACCATATAAATTGAACCCCTAAAAATCTGTAACAAGACAGTAAAACATTGGGCATATAGAATCGAGGAAAGTCCCATGGGAAACCCCCTAACAGTCGATGAGACATGTTACTAGACCACAAACCAGGGAATGAATGTATTACCATGTGATATATTATTAAAAAATATCATTATTAGAATTCAATTAATACATTATTTGAAATCCATTTCTTTAAACCATATTATTTTTATATTGAAAAACATTTTACATTTACCAAAACAAGGGGGATAAAACATTTATAAAAAACATTGTTCCATATTGAAAAAAATCATAATTATCCTTCATTTTGGATTAATAAAAAAATCAAAAACATAGGAAAAATATTCCACCAACACATGCTAGTGATTAAAAAACATACCTAAAAACTAAGGTCACACACATTCACAAACAATCCCACCTAGGAATGGATATTGAAAATGATAATGGAATCCAATGAATGAATTAAAACAGATTCTAATTGATTATTTTTATCAAAAATTATTTAGGATATTATAATAAAAAATTTACCTCTATAACACACACCCATTGCACCATAACAAATAAATGAAAGGTCCCGAAAAAAAAAATCACAATGTGGATTGAGAGAGAAACAAAAATGAATATCACCATTATATCAATTGATCTAATAACATAATGAAATGATGCTAAATCAATCAATGAATCTAAGACCAATTGATGATTTATTACACATAGAATTTTAATCCATCCTCAATGGTGATTAATCATCCAATGTATAAATCTGTATCAAATCATGTCCCCAAAAATATATAGAGGAGTGAAATATCTCAATATATAGAAGTGTTATGGTGAAAATAATTATTAATCAACCAAGTCATCACCCTAACGGTTGAACTCCCTATAGTTACATGAAGTGAAATAAATTTAATAATCATTTAATCCCTATGGGTTGCATCAGATGAAAACATATCGCCATTTTATTGAAAAAAGATTTTTTAACAATACATATCATGTAACCGTTACTTGAATTTTACACCGTTCATTCTATGAAAATAATTAAACATTTTGTATGGAGACAACAACCATTTCATGTAACCCCATTTCACAGCTTGTAATTTCCCAACATAATATATATAATTAAAATGTATTCCCCAATCCAAAATTATAAAATAGATATTGTCCAAATCTAAGAGAAATCTATAATGACATTAATAAATTCATACCTATACTACAATAATTCAATGAAAATTTCATACTAATAAAATTGTTTCAATTTCTTGAGAAATTTTTATCAGTCAATGCAAGTCCCAATATACACCCAATTCAATTGGAAAATAGAAAAATGGAGGAAATACCAGAATGAGGGTGGTAGGATGTTACATAACCCATACAAGATTATGATGTTTCATAAATATTTTTTTTTTCAAAAAACATAAACAATGCTTATAAAAAAATAAAAAAGGTATTCATGGATAATATACCTAGTTAATCATAAATATAACAATATTATTTATTTTTTTATATAATATTATTTTGAAGACAATTTTGAACATTTTGTACGGAAAATAACATTTTCACATTAAAAATAAAAAAAATTAAAACTAAAAATGCATTAAATATATTTAAAAAAATATCTACAAAATAATAATGGATTCATTAATGAATTATATATAACCTTTTGATGTTATTACCATATCAGATTATTCTCATTTCATATATGTTAAAATAATAGTTCCTATAATATCTATTTCTCTAATCAAAATAGGCCTTTTTAGAATATGGTAATGAGATTTATTTTATGTATTTTAAATTAAAACAAGATAATAAATTACTTCAAAAATTATTATTACATTTATTGGGAAATAATTAATTTATTTTTTTTGAAAACATGGTTATCGACAAGAAATAATTCTTTGGGGAATATAGGAAGAAGAAGAAATTTTTTAAAATATATTTCATTATAACGTGAGAACATAAAATGAGGAATATGAAAATAAAAACATGAATTAAAAAGAGATAAATAGTTTTAAATAAAATAATTGAGTTTTATGGGTGATATATTATAAGGATGTATCATCGGTTGTTGAATCACAAGTAATTTTGATAAATACTGTGATTTTATAATAAAATTATTACCACAATAGATCATTTTCTACAAGAAGGAAAAACAATAGATAAAATAAACTTCTATATTAAATATAATTAAATTAACAATATTAAAAATATTACATTTAAATGGGATTAATAAACACAGAATATATTAATTTATTTGTATAACATATCTTATCTCCAAAAGATGGGGGTTTGCGTTAAAAATAATTTTCCTTAATTACATGATTCCTTCATACATATCCAAAACTATTGTATAATATATATATATATATATTAATATATTAAATAATTATTTTCATAATTATCAAACCATATATGAGTTTCATATGACTTTTATTACCAATTTTCCAATAATTCATTTTTAAAATCACATTTGTTTTTAAAACAACGTCATTTTTTTCAATGATTTGGATTTTTATTTTTGATACTATTAAATTGATAATGGTTCCATCATCATTATAATATTTTAATGTATATAAACATATTATTTATTTATTATATATTTATATTGTGAATACCATTCTTGTTATATTAATAGAAAGAGAATATATATTTCATGGAAAATTTAATATATATGTTCACATGAACGCAATTTTCATTTTCACAATAGATAAATAATATGACATATAAATAATATATTACATTTATAGAATATCTTAATCTGATTTTTATAACATATATTCATTAATTTTATTTTTATTCTATTCATTCAGTGTGGTAGTAAAAAACGAATCACAACACATCCTGAAGTAGTAGTTCACAGTACACATGACTGGTGTTATTGTATCATTCAATTGGATGTCAAATATTATGTTCTATGATAATTCATAATTAAAAAATAATAATAATTTAACAAATATATAATATTTTAATTTAGTCAATAATTATTCCTATCTTTGTAAACCAACAATGAAATGATCATCGCATCGGTTCGTGAGGTGACATACTCTATAATGATGGTCAATTTTTCAATTATCATTTGATGGAATATGGGATGGATATAGGATTTTCCATTAAAAAATTAAAAAATAACTATATTTTAGATATATTTTTTATTGAATCATCCTATTTTAATATTAATAACTCATGTGGAATGAGAAATAAAAAATCATATTATAGATTTTAGTATCTTCTTTTGAATGAATTTTTATTAATACATAGAATTCCATAATATATATTTTAATAAAAAATATCATCTCTAATTAGGTAAATGAATTTAAAATTATCTTTGGGCTGATCTTGGAGGAAAAATTGATCTAGAATTTGGATATTGAATGGAATGGTATGGCATTTTAAATGTGCTAGAGATAACACTTGAAATTTTAGAAAATATTAAATTTTACACAATTTTTCACATGAAAATTTATCCATAATGTGTCATTATAGAGATATAGGGGTCAATAGGTTGATATATGTTCCTAAATTGGTAGTAGGAAGTAGTTCTTGGTCATTTTACCCGTTATAATTTTTGTTTAACCACATCATAATATAGTTTTAACCATAATAGTGGTAATTATTATTATTTTTGTTTATAATATTCATTATCATTAAAAACTACGTTGGACATATTATATATAGAGAGTATTCATATTATAAACATCTAATAAATCCTAAATAATTTAATTCATGGTAGTGGAAAAATATAACTTCATATGGATTTCACCCACAATAGAAAAATATGGTATTCTAAATAAAAAATATTTAAATGATTAGAAATGTTTATACATGGAAATTAAAAAAAAAATAAATTAAAATTTATTATATTATATTAAAAATAATATAATGGATCTAATTTACCTTAAAACACATTTCAAAAATTAATTTGGTCCTTTATATTATTTTAATGAAAATTTTGTTTTAAATAAGAACCATTAAGTTTGACATTTAACAAAATATTTAATCTTCCACAGAAGTCACATATATTTACTTGATGATAATTTTTAAAATATAAATTCAAAATCGATGTTAATATTTTTAATAAATTTCTATATGGTGGTAATTTTTTTACATAAATTCAAAAAGGGTAAAACAAATTCATTTTATAAAATTGTTGTTAATATGTGGAAATTTTGATTTAATCTTATATAATATATGAAAAAATTGATGATATATTTTATAAATATAAATTATGTTATAATATATTATATTCATTAAAATAATTCAAATAAAAGTGAATTATTTTATATATTTTGATAAAATGAGTTCTCCCACATAAAATATAGTTTTTTAAAACATTATTTTCTTTAACATTCAATTGTTTTTTAAATATTGATTTATAATAACATGTTTAATAAAAATAAATTTTGTATATATATGTAATGAATATATTCTAAAAAACATCTAATATTGTTCCCAAAATCCCTTATAATGGATACTAGATTACTACCATATTAAATTTAAATATTTATCATCTATATCGTGTTTTGTTAAAACATGATGTTGTGTGAATTGAAATCTATTGATGAATATTATATTTAATAGAATAAAATTTATTAAAATAATGTGGTCATTCATTTTTCCCTCTTAAATAAATTCTATATACAAAATTTAAAATTTTCATGATAATCAATTAATTATCATATGAATATCTCAATGTAGAGAACATACATAAAAATTATTAATAATAAATTTTCTCCAAAAGTTATAGAGAGATATATGATTTTCACCTTTAATAAGTGAGAACTATTTTTTATATTTTTTTAACATTGGTTGGATGTAATAAAATGGGCATTAATGTGAAAAATAATTAAAAATATAGATAGAGTGATATAGAATATGGCTAGGATAATGTTACTTACCAAAAGTTCATACTTTTAGTGTAGCTAAAATGAAAATTTGTTCATCATAATTTATGTAACATTTGTAACATTTTATTTTATGTTCATTTTACTAAATTTGAATATTTTTCATGTGAATGTATATTCACATGATTTCATAACATTTCATAAGAACAATCACATCTTAGGTTGTGAAATAATCATATTCTACAACATATCTTACTCAATGGGGTGATTTATTCATGTTTATATAACTGGTTGATAATACGGTTCTATATAGTAATGATATGTCATTACATGTATCTTTAGTCATTATAAAAAATAGAAATGGTTACCCAATATTCATAATTCATTATACGGTGAAAATATAAAGTAAAATCTATAATTTCATCTAAATTATTTGTTAAACCATTCCATTAATGGCTAATATTATGACCCTTCCATAATGATTCATTTATAAAATTATCACTATATAGATCCCTAAAACTATATAACATTAGTCCCCCATAAAATCTTTGTATCTCCCTATTATAAAATTATAATTATGATATTTCCATTTTCATATATTATAATATATCAGGGTCATAACAATAATTACCATGTAACAAAAATTAAACAATGTATTCTTATTTAGTAAATAAACAAAACCCATGATTATTTAATGAATTATATAAATATTAAAAAAAATTAAACTCCATAAATGACATCATAAAACACTATTTAATCAAATCATTAATCTGTTCCAAGTAAATCAATAAATTCAAATATATTTTGCCACATTTATCATCTCAATACCCATACTAAAAACTATTAGGTTAACATCATGAACATATTGTGGGTTATCGTCCCGTAGTCTCACGTTTTTCATATCACATCATTGTTCTATTGAATAGTCTTTCTTTGTCAACATTATTATTCCTCATAATCTTGACTATCCATAATAAAAACTACTAAGGAAAAATACATTGATGTTTAATGACTCTAATAAAACAATCCACTGATATAAATTCATTAACAACATAATTCAACGATTCTATATTCATAAACTCACCAATCATTCGGACATATTGATATAAAATTAACCAGAATTCATTATCTTTTTCTTAATCACTTATTACATATTATTTTCAATTCATAGTCTATCCATCATAAAAAATATAACTAGTACTCAAACAACCATTGTTATTACATTCATGACCTCCCCTGTATGAAATTGATTTTTCTAATTCCAATAATTTACACATTTAAAACATTCAACTGTTGAAAACACAATAGGGAGAAAATTATTCTCATCCATTTCATTTAGTAAAATTCTATTTTTTCCTCTCAAAATACAAAGATTTATACCTTGTTTTACACACTCAAATCATATAATAATTCCTACAATATTGAAAATTATATGGTTCATCCAAAATTATAGTCAAATAGAAAACGAAATCATTATTATTCTATGTCTTCTACAAACCATACTCTTAGAGAATTAATTCCTTATCATCACTATTTAGACCAAGATATGGTTATTTTGAATGTATTTAATAATATATTATTATAAAATATTAGGAATATTAAAAATATCCTTCACTCATATCCCCACCCCATTGGGATTCCCATCAACACATGGTTTGTGACAATCAATGTTATCGTAGTTCCTTCTAGTTCACACTATTATCTAAATCCAAAAAATATATCTTAGAACATTAGTCAATGGGTAAAACAAAATAGTAGTGAAAATGGATTATAAAATATACTAATCATGATAAATTCATTTTAATATATGTCTCATTAGGATTAATATAGGTACTGTGTAATGTTCATCTATTCAAAACCATTATGATGGTTCATAATGATTTTGTGAGATCCCAAAGGATATCCCCTAGTACTGTCATTTATATTTCCATGTTTGACTTAAATTAATGTTTTTGATAATGTTGAATTCATGTCGAAAAAAAACTTCAGATTTATTACACCTAGGTATGCCTATTCCAAAACTACACCCACTTATAGTATATAGACAATGATTTTCTTCTATGAAACCAATCACTTTGTCTTTCTACAATATATGATAAAATATTCATATATGTAAAATTATCCTAACACATATCCTTAGTCATGTAAATATTTATATCTATAGAGACCATCCAATAGATGTCACCAATGACTTCAAAGCATATGTTCCAAAATGGAAAATAAACCTATAATCTGATGCAAACTATAACACCACTGGTTTTTCATACACATATGTTACATAAATTTTTTATGAAAATTCATTACATCACACAAACACAAATATGATGACTATGAAGGATTGGTTTATTTGGAAATTTTTAAAAATAAACAACAACTACATAAGTAAGATACATAATCTACCATATAGTTTCTCTTATTTAGTAGCCATTATTGAATTATAAACATAATAAATATCATCATGATTGGGGGAAAACATTTAATTGTGTGAGATATGATGATATGTAATGGTAAATAATTTAATTGTGGAAATAATGTCAGAGTAACTGTATATATACCTGAGGATAACACATAAATGTCATACCATAAATATGAATATTAATTTATAAAGTCTTATAATAGATATAAGATGCTTATAATACACGAATCAAAAGGAATTACAATAAAATTAGAAATGTGTGAATAAAATTGACATAAGAATTAAAATTATGTCAAAAACATAAGAATAGAAAATAATTTCAATTACAGTAATGGTCCATAACCAATTTTATCATAGTGGAATGTGTATACTCTCCAGACAATCATATAAGTAAAGGTACACAACCCAAACTAACGTAGTATCAAAAGGCCAATAAGTGGTTTCACGCTCTATTCTACTATTTTTTCTCTCATAGGAACTAAATCATTACCCAATTCCTTAGAGTAAGATGTAGGTCTCAATAACCACATAAAATATATAGAAAAATTTGTTTACAGTAGATAATAAAACATTCATTACATTGTAAGACAAGAAAATAAATTTTAATCATAAAATATTCATCATATATTAACCCATGAAATGAAATAAAATTAATAAAATATCCATTATTAAATAACCTATTGAAAAAAACCATTTCTATGGTAATTTCATCATTAAATCATAAGATATCCCATTGAAAATCAAATTGTTTTTATAATAATTTCTTTTCTATATCACCAATGTATGAAAAATAAGGGTTATTAATATAATTTTCATCCAAAAATAAACCATCCAATGAAAGAATAATAATAATTTCCTTAGTTAATATATCATGTAATGAATATGTGACATCAAAATATGTCAATGTAGATGAAAAAGTATTTTGAAATATAAATCCGAACACCTCATGAGGAAAATAAAATTTTTCATTGAAAATTAATTTTTTTTAAAAAAATTATTAAACAATATAAAAATTATTATAATTACTGATAAGTGAAATTTTTTATGGATTTTCTAAATCATACCACAGTCTTCATGGTGGGGACTAATATTCATTTATAACATTTTAAAATAATTATTCCCTTAACATCAACATTAAAATAAAAATGTTCCTTAATTGAAAATAAAAAAAATGAATAATGTAAATTAAATTTAAAATATTCATTAAAATGTAAAGATTTACTGAAACAAGAATTTTAAATTTATTAATAAACTAATTGAAACATTTCTTGAATACATTTATGTAAAAAAACATTTTCGAATAACGATATAAATGAAATGAGTTTTTATTTAAAAAATTTCATTTAATTCCATTATTATTTAAGTATAATGAAATTAATGGAGTTAATAAATTATTATTAAATAACAAGATTTCTATAAAAAAATTATTGAGATATAGATCATGAAGATTATTTAATTTAAAATAATTATACAAAAATAATGATAAATGATTTGATGGAAACACAAAGTCATTACAACATGGGTATCATTAGATCTATAAGAACCAATAAATATCAATATAAAATGAATAATTTTATATTATGAAAATAAGTATTTTCATGATATTACATTTCTATGGGATACATGGACTCTTAATAAAAAAAATATAGGTGTTTAATATATCTTATTTCCCAATGAAGGTAATATTATATAAAATAACCATCATTACATCTCAACAACCAACAAACATGTTATAACAAAATATCTAATTAATATACCATTATTATTAATCTAATATATAACTGTTAATATATTTAATATTTATATTTGATTTAATTATAACTTTTCATAACCCAATCAAAAATTATTTATTGTTAAAATCGTGTTTTGGGTAATAACTACGTTTTTAATATATAATTTTGTTTTCTGTGTTTGATCCTTTTATTTTCATCATGGTTACAACATATCAATATTTTTAAACATGATATAAAAATTATATTTATTAATTATATATATATATTAATCTACTAAAGATAGGTATATAAACTGAGATACACATTTCATAGTTAGTTTATGTCTTACGTACACATGAACGTTGTTTCATTTGTATCAAAAATTGAAATGAAAGAAATTTATATATTATAATAAATATCATTATTAATTATATTTATATATCAGATATTCTCATAAATGTTTCTCTTATTATCTTCTAGTAAATTCGTTAGTGAAGAATTAATTTCATCGCTTCACAATGTGGTAGTCCACGCTTCAAATAGAAGACGTTATAATATATTGTATACAAAGGATTGTTAGAATTTATATATGATATAATAATTAATTATTAGTAATTATGTTACAAATGTTACATATATTCATTTAAATAAACCTTATTACCATTAATTTAAAACAAAAACTAAATTCATGCTACAACGGTTTATGGGGTGGTTTTCCATCGTACACATGATCATTTGTTTCATTTACCCATTCATTGATCTCATATGTATATAGGTTGTTTAGTTAATATAGAATCATAAAATATTATTTTAAAACACGTATATTATAATATATTAATTATTTTATAATAATTAATAAATTGGTTGATGAGAAAAAATAAAAACACAATTTTTAGTTGTTTAATTATTATTTGGAGATACCATTCATGATTTCCACAAATAATTTTAATGAGGACATTAGAAAATATAAAATTCTTCATGGATTATGTAATGTATGTATTGAATGGTTTTGTATAGTTCATGGTATATTCAAATGTTTTGATGTTATGAATTTGTTAGGAGAATGGGTGTCCTTTAATAAATGCGGGAGAAGGAACAAATATACTAAAAGAAAACAATAACGTGTTGCCAAAATTTTCACATGAAACATGGAAAAAACATAGTATATTTGTTATTATTATATGGTTTGATGTTGAAAAATTACATTAAACATTTTTAATAATTTATATTATTGAGATATAGTTTGGAAACAATCCCTTATGGTATCATTTTATTGTTTATGGATAAATTGTGATTGATGACAATGAAGGTTCCAACGATATTTATTGTGTTCCCAAGAGATTATTGAAATTGTATGTTGAAAAAGTTACAAGAATAATGAATGGTCTCCCTTTATTTGTTATAGAAATATGAATATAAATATTTTTATTTCCATGGAATCCTCATAAAAATAAAAATGAGGCATGTGTTTTATGAATACTGGGTTTCATGATAGGATTTTCTTGAAGGTGTGGATCATCATGAATAATTATAATTAAATCATGAATGGGTGATGGAAAATGTACATGTCTATGAGATTCTTTGTAACTTGGTTATTTCCCTAGGAATCGTTGAAATAAGGATCCTCACAAATGAGTTTGGAGAGATTTTAAAAAATGTAGTGGATATTTTGGACGCTTCTGTAATTTGGTAAACACTAAGAAATTGTCACATATGACCAACATTTGAATGAGATATTTACATAATGAACATCCAAAGGATATTAATTTATTAAGGTGATTTTAAAAGTGTGTTCATGATAAAATATTTTTAAGAAAGGAAGCCATGTAATTCTATGAAATTTTTTAAAATGTTGTAATAATCAATAATTTTTAGATGTTTATGAATTCTATAAAACTGTTACTTAAATTTGTTATCATTGTGGTGTCTATGTGAAATTTGTGAAAAAAATTATAATGAAAAAAGGAGTTTTCATTATATTCAATATTGGATTTTTGTGAAATAGGTGGAATTAAATAATGTAGTTTGGTTTGTGAAGAAATTATATAATTGTTATGAAATAGAACGTTTCTCAATGTATTTTTTAGCTTCAAAAATGAATCAATGATCCTGAAAGTATTCAAAATGGATTATAAATTATATTTGTGGTAATGTATTGTTTTTCAACTGGATAAAAGATAAACATAATGTTACACCAAATGAAGTGAAAAATTATTGATTCATGTGATCAAAATGAAAATCATAATACAGAGTAGTAACAAAACACAACTTTATAGATAAATGAGCTTTTACATATTAATGGATACAAACCATTTGGGATAGTGAGTTTTCCTAGATCATTATTATGGTAGTGAGCCTTTAAATGTAAGTGATCCTGCTCGAATCATATTTGAAAGTGAGACATAGTGGATTTAATACATTGCCAAATTTCTATTTTATTCACCATGAAAGAGTACGAGTGATGGTGGGCCATGTATGATTAATGTTTCTCATGCATAAATTAATTTCTATTCATAAAATTCTATAGGGAAGAGAGATAAATGTGTTTGGTTTATTGATGAAACAAGATTTATATATAATGTTTTCTTAATCTTTCATATTGTGATTCACCCCTATATTCATGTTATTTAACATAGTTGGGATAAATGTATAAAATATTTAATTATTTTCTAAAAACATCTCAAAGAAGTGGAAGAATCCAATTTAAAATTAATCTTACAATCAAAATTAAAAGGGAAATTTATAATGAGAAACAATTCAATTTTTTTAATTTTTTTATATGATAATTCAATGTTAAATAGATTCACATGACATTAAAATGATATATATATATATATATATTATTGCAATCAATTACCAATGACAATCATATTACAATGGTATGTATATTTTAAATGATTATAATGACAAAATAATTTAAATAAAAAATTGAATTTTTCATTACATGATAAAAAATTTAAAAATCTAGTTATATGTCGCAATTTTAAAACTAGATAATTTTATAAAAATGATTTAAAAATAGTTTATTTATTCCATATATATTTTCTATAAGAATATGAAATTACCAAAATGTATATCTACAAACGGTGAAAAAAATACTTTTCAAAAAATATTAAATTTCGAACATACAGTTGGATTTATTGTTTACCCGCACATAGAAAACAATTAAAATTAATTTAATACATATAAAAGAAAAAAAATATATATTAATTTAAATAAAATATTTCCCTAATTTTATTTATTGAATTTATTATTTTAAATAAACTTTGTGGGAATATTAAATAGAAAAATATAAAAATATTTCTTTTATCTTTAAATGTTTTGTTTAATTTTAATTTATAATTACTTGGAAAATAAATAATTTATATTATATTCGTGTTTAATATAAATATTTTATGAATTCATTTAATCCTACACTATCCATCCATTTTCATTGGTTGGTGGAAACATTCTTGTTAAATATTAGTATTTCGTCAGTGTGTCACATTTAATTAAACTTATGTTCTATGGGAATCAAATGTTATTGATGAATATAAATTTTTTATGAAATCCACCTAATAAAATATTTTTGTGTTATATATTTCATAATATGAAATCATGTTATCATATTATAGTCCTAAAAAGGAAATTATACCCTCAATATTTTACTAATAGGATGAAAATTTATTGATAATTTTATATCCATATGTGGTCATTTTTAATGGATCATCATAATAAAAATCATATCTAGAAAGAACTTTGACACTATAGTGGTTTTGAATCATAACACATTGTCAACGGAAAAATTGATAGTTACATATTATTAGTTCAGATAGATAGTTTGTTTAAAATGTATATACTCATAATTAAGTGCATAATATTGATAGGGAAGATACAAACTCAAATGTTTCACATAGAACTGAAAATAAACTCGTGATATTTTTTATTAATATAAAAGGTGACACACTATAATATTTATATTGTTAAGGACATTTAATGGGTCATTGTATATATGGAATAAATCTCATTTCATCTAAAATCATAAAACATCATCCATGTATATATTTTATGTAATAAATTTTCACTAAATTATAGTTCCAAATATAATTTTAGATTTCATTATTGATCATCAATTCATTTCGTAAAAAATTGAAATATCATGTTATCTTTTTAAATTTTACATTCTTTCTTCGTGAATGATATGGTCCCAATAACATCAACCATCTTCCATCATTCTAAAATATTGATGTTTTTCACCACATCCCATATGGACCAATATATTGAGCCATTTTTTTCTATTAAATGAATATTTAATGAATGGAAAATTATTTAATGGAACATATTAGTCCCAAACACAATTGAAATTATTTTTAAATGATTTAAAAATAACACATATATTTTTAATCATCCTATAATATTAATTCAATTTTTATGGAGGATATATTGTACTCAATTTCATATTATTATCCCATACATAATAATAATCTCTCGATATAATTTTTTTAACCTAAAACATCAGTAAATTATAATTAAAATATGTATACCATGATACATTAACACTTCAACTATTTTTGTTATTGAATATTGGTCTAGAATTGTATCCTAATGAATATATATAATTTTTTATTACATCTTATGGTAGTCATAAAAGGATAAACAGTATAGTAGAACATATTAATCATGAGAACAAGTAAATTAATAATATAATGTTTTCAAAAATTTTATATTGTTATGTGAAATGGTATAATCAAACAAAAAGAAAACACTAAATTTAAATTTACATAAAAAATGGATAAACAACGTTAAAAATACTGTACAACTTTTTTTTATAATGTTACTGTATAATAAATTCAGATGCTTATAAATATAAAACAAGTTATGTTGTAGTATTTTTATAGATTGATGATAAATAAAATTCCTTACTGACCCCCTAAATTATTTATGGAATTGAAAGGAAAATATTATTGCCTTGAATCATATTTTTCATTATTTTTTAACATAGATGTAATTAATATTGTTTCTTCTTACATATATTAGAATCATACTTATATAAAACATCATTCATCACATAGATGCATGGAATAGTAATAATAAAAATTGGATTATTTTACCTCATACTTTATAACATAAAAGTCCATAAAATGGAAAATAATAATTTATTCTCATATTTTAAATCCTTATCAATGAAAATATAATACGATTATCCATCCTAAAATAATCAAACCGATTAATAACAAACTTATAGAAAAAATGTATAGTGTATTCATAGTTTATTTTCAACTACAACCTTCAAATTTCATTCGTGTCCAACACCATATGTTTCATTATATATATATTATTATATTTTTTCTTAATATATAAAAAACTATTTATTATTAAGATAATTACTCCATATATTTAATGAAAATATTATTGTTTAATGAAGGAATCCATTGGCAAATTAATTATTATAATAGTACATTAATTGACATGATGAAAAAGAGGCCTCATAGTCATTTGTTTTAAATATTATACCTAAATACATATTTTATGAATATATATATATATATAAACCATATATAATTAATTTTAATGTGTGTTTTGATGATTTGAAAATAAGTATATTAAGGTAATGAACACTTTATTCATATTAATCATTTTAATGTAACCCGATAGAATTATTAGGAGAAATGGTTAACAAATTTAGCAATGGTGAGGAATATCTAATTTATATTGAAATGTATCCAAATAATCCACGAAATATAAAAATATCAGTAATTATGGACAATGAGATATATTATTCAATTACATTTACCATTTATGTCTCTATATATATCATATATTTTGAATATATTACCCTAAAAGGATTCATTATATCACATAAATTCACATTTAATGATTTTTTAATATAGTTTCCCTATTATTATTTACATCAGAACAATAATCAAATTGTTATAATATTCCTTTCTACACAAAGAATATATTAAAATATCATTGATAAAGACTAAAAAATATTTTGTTAAAATTTAATGACCATGTTTTTCAAAAATATGATTTTTTATGGAAAAATTATACTTCAAATTTATTAACTAAGATTTCATAGTGTACATTTGATTTATCAAATGAATTTTTTTATATCCCCCATTTAACAAATAATTAATTAAATCCAAATTGAAGGTGAATATATTATAAGAATTGATATACTCATTGGTGAAAAATATTGTAAGCAATATAAGGAATATGGTACCTATTATTGATCTTGATCTCAAGGAATTGTAATAACATTTTTAAAGGACCATTATACAATCCTTATATTTATTATATAGGGGTTCTCCTTCTATTTGAAAATTTTATAGTCATATAAAATCCTTTCCCATTTTCAATTATAGATATTAATTCAATTTAATCAGTTTAATAGTTTTTATTCTATAAGTGAACTATTATATTCTCAAATCATTTAGATAGGTTTTAATAGAAAAAAATAAAATTTTAAGGAGAACCATGAAAATATATAGGATATAAATCAACAAATGTTTTTGGAAACTGTAAAAACACCAAATTAGTAATTTCAAAAATCACGTTAGAGAAAAACAATAAAATATTTGGTATTTTGAACAAAGTAAGTGATGTAAAATGAATTTAATGTCTATAATAATCCTGTAAATGATATTGTATAAAAATACCATTTTGAATATGAAAATTTATTTATATATCATTAAAATTATAAAATTATTTGTGTAGAGATATCTATTTCACTCCAAAAAATAGATTCAAATTTGAAAAATGATATAAATACATTATTAAAAACATGAAAATTCATATAAAACCATATATGTGATGAGGTTTATATAGTGGTTGTGATCATCATAAGAAAATGTGTAATAAAAAACAATGAAATATTTAGTTTTTCTAATGGAGAATATATTGAATTGAAAACATTCCAAATTTGATGGAATGTTGGAATCGTTATCTAAATATATCAAATCCTTATTTATTAGATGTTGTGTATCATTTCAAAAAAAATCATTTTCATCACCCACATTATTAGTTATTAAAAAATATTCATGATATATCTCTCTAGGATGTTATGGTTTTTGATATCTACACTAATTATTAACCCTTAAATTGTGAATTAGTTGGAATAATATTTATATTTTTCTATTGAATTATTAATTTTTTGGTAAAATTTTATATTATGAAAGTTTCAACAATTTCCTCAGTTTCATTTTTCACATCTAATTGAAAAATATCTTCTTAATGGACCATGATTCCATTATTACGGAATTCCCCCACAACACTGATGAAAATTACCCAACAATATTTTCCCAATTTAAGAATTTTGTAGGTGGATTTTCATTTATCCATGGAGTTTATTTTTTGAGTTTCCTATAAATTATAAACACCCCCTCCAATAACAAAAACCATGATATCATTTAAATTCCACTTCTAATAGATTTATTAATAATGACTATTGAATAATTTTTAAATATATAAAAATGTCCCCTATAGATAATTATTTGATAAGAGAAATTTTTATGTGAAAAAGATATTATATATTACATTATTGTACATTTATAAAAATGTGGAGTAACATTTATGTTTTTTAATGCTATCTTGATATGTAAAAATTGTTTTTTCATATTCATACATAATCTCAAGAAGTTAACTCTCTATTATACTATAAAGAGTTTGTGGAATGTATTATTTAAAAATGAGAATCCAAAAATATTCATCCAATGTATTTTATCTCAAATTTATTCACTATTTTGGAGTATAATTAATAAAAAATTATATTCATCAACATGATTATAAAATAATTAAATAAATATTTTATTCATTCAGTAATGATAAATGAGAATATGTTTTTCATTGTTTTGATCTGCTCAATAGTAAATTACAGATAAATGTCCCACTAAACTATGGTGTTAATTATAACATCGAATGATATATTATTGTTTATTCAGTCATTTCTGAATTTTTTAGTTTAATAGGGTAAAAATCATGTTTCTCAATAATATATATTTGGTTCATCATATGATTAATTATATTTTCTCTATCACTTGTCTAATTTGGTTTTAGTAACACCGTAAAAAATTATCAAATATTTTTTATATTAAATTTAATTTCATTAGTAATTCTTGTTTAATGAAACATTGAGTTTTAAAAACTCATAAAATAGTATAATATTAGAACCATGAAAATAAATTTTAATGTATTAATAGGTAAAAATAATTCAACAGAATGATTTGTTTTATATATGTAAAAAATAAATTCATATTTTTTTTAATTTATTAGAAATTAATATAAAAATATTCTCTATGTACATGAAATCCATTTTTCTAAATCATTATTTTTATAGACAATGAGTTTTTGTCTTACCAAATTAAAATCACTAAACTTGTTGAATAATTTAAATTATATTAATTATTTATATAATTAAAAAACGTTTTATCATCTAGGTAATATTTTTTATCATAAAATATATAATTTATCTATAAAAGTTTTCATTCTGTTTTAAAAAAATAGATTTAATTTAATTATTCCCCATTAATTTTTTTAGAAATTATATACATTAATAAAATAAATATGTCAAAATAATATTAGTTTTAATTTTTTATATTTTTCAGAATAATTATTTTTCGATGAGTATTTAAATGTAATTATTTTTACATAAACTTAATTTCGTGTAAGTATATACAATTTATATATTTGTATTATTTAATTATAATTAATCTTATTAAATTATAATATTGTTAATAAAACATTTCTCCGTTTAAATAACTTTTAGTTTTAGTTTTTATATTGAATTTTTAATACTTTTATGATATTTTTTATTAGAAAACTAATTTTTCATTATAAATGTGAATTTATTTTCAAGTTAAAGTTTTTGATTTGGTGAATTGAATTTGGAAAAAATATTAAATATTGTAATATAGGATAATAAAAAAATATAATTCTTCCCAAAAAATTTTGATCATAATGATGACTAAAATAGTGACATTTTTTTCATACGAATTATATTAAGATATAATACCTAGGTTCAAAACAATTGGTTAAAATATCCAAAAAAAAATTGGTCCAGTTATTATTTTTTGAAGCTATATCTAACTTATCTAATATAAGTATATATTATTATATATTTTGGATCTTTTTGGTTAGTAAAAAATGTGGTTATATATTTTTCTATTAAAAATTTACAAGTTTGTCCTTTGCTCTACTTATAAAAGGACTCCCCCATTCCTGTCATCATAACTCTTACAAATAATTTTGGGTCTACAAATACCTACCATAAAATTCTTATATCCTTATACAGTTACTATAGAACATTTTTTATTATGAAGAACTCATATGAAGGAAAAATTTGTAAAACTCAAAAATATTTATGATGAATATGTATGTCCTATAAAATGAATTTTTTATTTATTCTACCAGCACCATCAATTAAATCTATAAAATAATCATATAAAAACAATCATTGTATCCAATTAAAATATATGTTATAATTATAGTAATGTAAAATATAAAATCACTTCTTAAATAAAATGGGAAATGAAACCATCGAATCTATGGATGGTAGAATACAACCTCTAAAACAGATGTTATTTATCATCTATAATTTCCTCTCATGACTAGATATAATTATGGATTAAAAATAAATATAATAAATTATTGAAATGATAAAAAATATTTATTTATTACATAAATTCTAACATCTTACCTTATATTCACTTTCAAAATATATAATGACGGTTGATAATATATGTGGACTACATCACCCACAATGCGATTTGATATGTTTTCCATTATATTTTTACATGGATAGTAATAAAGATATATTTGACCAATATATTTGATATATATGGTAAAAATATTATTTGTTAAATTTTATATAATATTTACCATTAATTAAATTCATCAATTATGAAAATGGAAAAATCATTCTTGTGTACGTTCAGCATATCATCGCCATGAATGGTGTAACATACCATATTTTAAAAATATTTTTTCTAAAATAAGATAAATAATATTTAGGGAATTATTTGAGTTATAAAAAAATTTAATCCATATTTACATGAAACCCCATGTTAATAATGTTCGAAATTCATCACTGTCATATCATTCATTACACAAAACGTTTTGTTTTTACAAAACATTATATTATTAATATAATTATTATATAAACAAGACTGTTATAGCTGATCTCATAAACATCGTGATATAAATAGTAATAAATAGTTTATAAATACTATTATCAATATTTTTATATAATTAATATATAATTATAACTATATATATATAATTTCTGATAATTTTTTTATATTTTTTGAAAATACCATTATATCAAAAAACATTTTTTAGGTCTATCTGTAAATGATAATAATATTTAGTTTTAACATTATAAAAAATTGAAAATGATCTGATAAAAAACTATTTCCATTATGTATCTAAAATTAATATTTCAGTTTATTTTCTAGGGTTTTTCATTTTTTATAAATATTTCTTTTGTGGATGTATTGTGAATATAGTAATTTTAAGGGAAAACTATCTTTCCATAAAACCAATTAATGATGTTAAACAATATTTATGTTGGTATTAAAGTTAATTTTTAACAATTATTCATTAATTATTACAATTTTGTGGATTTATATTTGTTCCATATTGATATTGGATATAACGACATTTTAGTGCTTCAAATATTATCCACATAAGAAGTTTTTGTTTTATCACATTTATGAGATTTATTTAAAATTAAATTACACCTATTCTATAAATTTAATTATATAATATATATTAAATAATTTTAGAAAAAAATATTTATATTTTAGAATATCTTAAAATTGTTTTTTGGGAAGATTAAATAGTGAAATTATTTAAAACTAATCAACGATATTAAGTTAAAATCGTTTTAAAAAATAGAAAAAACTTTTAAAATAAAGGGAAAATGACCTACAAAATTTTCAAACACCCATTATCTTGAAATATAATGAAAATAAAAAAAACATGTATCATATTTTTTCTATAATTAGAGACTAAATAAATTGAGAAAACTTGGATATAATTCACTCTTTCAAAAAATTATATGTTTTCCACTCACATACCATTTAAAAGGCCACCCCACTCCCCAATATTCACATATCTCCATAATTTGTTTTAATAAAACTACCTATAAATATGTATTCCCAACATCCCTAAAATAATCATAAAATAATAAATTTTTGTTGGAATCCTACCAATGGATTCCATTGCCACCATCAATAACTAGAAACCTGAAGATTATATCACATTCATCCACGAACATTTTTGATTAATTTAATCCTCAAACTAATTTAATTTTTAAAAA
Source organism: Viscum album (assembly GCA_963277665.1). Lineage (NCBI taxonomy): Eukaryota > Viridiplantae > Streptophyta > Magnoliopsida > Santalales > Viscaceae > Viscum > Viscum album. Next base: position 223,955,072 of record OY728143.1, read on the forward strand.
AAATAATATTTAATAATGTTGGTATATTCCATAATAATACATATTTATATGTTATATTTTATTCCTACATCCATAAATGATTAAATAAAATGGTTTATGAAATAATCATTTGGGTGTATAACATAATACTGCCTCATGAACCAATGTTTTTGGGTTTTCCCAAACCACCATTACAGATTGAGAATGATGATGGAAATGATGTTTTAATTTTATATTTAGGATTTTTATGATTTGATTATTAGTTTTTAATTTTTATATCACACATACCAATACTCATTACATTTTTTTGGGAATATCATAACATCATTCAAGTGTACAGTGTACTTTCGCCTTGCAAAGTAATGAGATTCGTTTACACATTAAATGGAATCTATTTTGGATGAATAAATGATAATATGTGATATATGGGACACTAAAAGGATCATGGAATTAGAATATATCATATTCATTTAATTATTCCAATCTAACTAGAAAATGTAAAATATCATCTTGTGTACGTGTAGGATACTGTCTCCATAAACAATGTATAACATTCGGTGTTTCAATATTTTATAGATTAATATAAATAAATATATATAATAAATATATATACAATGTTTATATCATATTTATATTTATATATATATTAGAATAATTAATAATGTACGAGTAAAAAAATATTTCAATTCATATCGTTTTGAAAAAAAAAGTTAATATTAACTAAAATGAATCATGAACATGAAATTTTTAATAAAATTACTATTAAAGGAAAAATAAATTCCCATATGGTTTTGTACAGACTAATTTTTTTATTTAATATATTTATAATAATCTTATTTTATTTATCTAGTATTATTGAATTCTTATGATAGATTTCAAAACATAATGTATGGGATTTCTATGTCACAATTTACTTTTGTGGGACACATGATAAACTCATTATCCCAATATTCTTGGTATATTATATACTAAAAATAAATACTATTACTTATTATTATAACAAATTTTAATGTTATTTACATATATATTTGATGATCTATCATGAATGTGGTTTATGGATAAAACCTTACCAAATTGTTACTATAAAGGTTTCTCAATTTTCCTTCTTTGAGTCACATGTTTTGTTATAAACTATTGTTATATTATGATATCTATATACTACCCCTTTTTCATGATATATAATTAATAATACGCTTTTTTATAATATTTTATTGTTCATTATATGTTATTATTTCATGGGGATTATGATTCACTATTTACAAATTCACATGTGTTTATTTTTAAACTCCTATCATTTATGTAGATTGTTGGTGATTTTGATTCCATAGAAGAAAATTTATGATCAATATCAACCTGGACAATGCTCTCGGGCCTAATATTTTCCCAGGGTCCTTTTATAGAGGGTAATGGGCAGTAGTTAAAGATGATATAATTGGCGCAATCCACGATTATTTCCGGTGGGAAGCATCCTAAGGGTGGCTAGTGCGACTACTTTGGTACTCATACCCAAGGTAAATAACCCTTCCTCTTTGTCTTGTTTCAGGCCGATGAGCTTTTGCAATTTCCCTTATAAGACTCTGGCGACCATCATTAATCAAAGGCTGGCCAATTTTCTTCCGGCTTGGATTAGTCCTGAGAAACATGGGTTTGTGAAACGGCGTTCGATCCAAGGAGAGATAGAGTTGGATCATGAGTTGATTCATGATATTGAGATGAAAACAAATCGGTCGAATCTGGTAATCAAGTTGCATATGAACAAGGCGTATGATAGGTTGGAATGGAGCTTTATTAACAAAGCCCTCTCTTGTATTGGTCTATCAGCCAAGGTGGTGGATCTCATTTTTAGGTGTATTAGATCTCCATGTATGGCGGTGGCTTTCATGGTGAAGGTTCTTGGATTTGTTAAATCTACTAGAGGCCTGCGGCAAAGAGACCCCGTATCTCCTATAATCTTCATTCTAGCACAAGATTCCCTCAGCATGCTCATAAACATCGGCTTAAACCATGGGAGGATACTTCATTTCAAAAGGACAATGAAGGCCCACTCGTTTTCTCACATTATGTTTGCTGACAACGCCATTGTTTTTGTTAATGGTGGGAGGGCTTCGGTGAGAGGTATCATAATGATTGTGATGTTGTATTGTCACTAGAGTGGTCAGATCTTAAGCTCCTCCAAGAGAAATTTCTTCATCAAAAAACAATGCCATGTCAGTCGGGTGGACTCTATAGGTAGGTGGCTGGGCATGCATCGTGGGGTTCTGCCTATGGAGTACCTGGGCATGCCGCATTCCTCTGGGAGAGTTTGGGTACGTGAATTTGATTATATTTTGTGAAAAATATCGAACAGAATATGTAACTGTAAAAACAAGTATCTATCTTTTGGATGTCTGATAGCGCTAGTTAATAGCATCCTTTACTCCATCCCCATGTATTCTATGGTGGCCTCCAATGTCCCTCAAGGAGTTATGAAAGCTATGGATAGGATCCTGTCTAACTTTGTTTGGGATGCTAGGGCGGAAGGTAAGAGGCACTGGGTATCCTGGGATAAAATGGTGAGGTCAGTGGACGAAGGAGGTGTTGGTGTTCGAAGCATTCACTACTCCATTATATGCATGCATGCAAAGGTGGCGTGGGAGGCGGTGGAGGAGCGCTCGCTTTGGGGGAAGTCTATGTCTACGTTTGGTGGAGAGCATAAGGTGGATGTCAATGGTTACAAGTCTCCTTTCTGGGAGAATATCTATCCACCGGTCCAACAGCTACTCCCGTATGCCTGCTGGATTGTGTGGAAAGGGGATTTGCTTTTCTGGCATAAGAACTGGGCTGGCGTTTCGTTGGCCTTACCAAGGTGCCCTACCACTCTAATCTCGGTGAAAGAGGATATGATGCATCCAAGGTTTACTGAGGCGGTTATGAGCCCGGAACAACAGGGTCTCCTGGGTTCCATTAACCTAGTTTCTGGTCCTGACCTGTGTATGTTTTCTCCTTAGACCACAGGTGTCTTCTCCATCAGGGAGTTTAGAATGTGGGATGCGGTGCAGAGGCCCCATGAGGAGTGGAATAATGAGGTGTAGTGTCGGTATGTTCCAACAAAATATATCTTTCTCCTCTGGCGTATTAGGATGAATGTGGTCGCTATGGATGACAATATCAGAAATCTTGGCATGAGTTTTCCTTTACCTTTTCACTGTTGCTACAGTAATAAGGAGGAAAGTCAGTGTCACTTGTTCTTGGAAGGGGACTCGGCTCTTGAGGTGTGGAGGTATTTCGGAGGCTCGGATTTTAGCGTTTCTCGGTGGTGTGATGTCTCCTTCTTTTTGCAGGAATGGTTTAAGGGATCTAATGGCCTAGCGAAGGAGAGCAGTGCTAGAGTGGAGATTCTGAGTGCATGCTTCTGGTGCTTGTGGAATGCTAGGAATCAGGCGATGTTTGAAGGTGTAGGGGTGTCAGTCAGAGGAATTATTGCAAAGATTAGGCTTTTGATCCTGGACTGGTTTTCTGTGCATAAGGAATGGAGGGATGCTGAGGTGTTTGGCAGGGTGCAGGTTATAGGACCTCAACTCCCTTCTTTCTCTATGGAGGCGCAGGGGAGGTAGGTGGCATAGATTCCCCCTGGTTCTGGACTAAATCTTAACATCGATGGCTCGTGCAAGGATGGGGTTATGAAAGGAGGTGTAGTGGTTTAGGATTCTCATGTGGTTGTAAGGCTGGCCTTACTTGCTTGTCTGGGCATGGGTAATCCTATTATGGCGGAGGCACTGGCCATGCTCTTGGGGCTTGGTTTGTCTGCTCAGGAGGGTGTTCTTTTATCTCAGGTCGAGACTAATTCAATCATCCTTCATGATTCATTGTTGAGTAAGTGTGGTCTGCTGTGGTCCATAATATACACTGTGAGGCAGTGTTGAAATCTGATCTGGGATTCCATAATTATTTACCACTCCCGATGGGAGGGAAAAAAAGTGGCGGATCATTTGGCTTCCTTAGCGGCTCAGCCGGTGGGCGGCTCCGACCACATTCCTACTAGTAGTTTGAAACCAGATATGGTGAACTTAATTTGAATGGATTCCCTCAGATTACATTATTTTAGACCCCTATAGTTTGGGGGGTTTGCGTTTTTGTTTTTTTGCAATTTCTCTTAATAAAAAATTTATGTTGGATGGATATCACCAATTTTATACTTGTTTTACTTAAAGTAATTTTTAATTTGTTTAAAAACATTATGAAATATATCACTTTAAAATCCAAAATATGTTTCCAATAGAAAATTATTCTATGAATGTGTTTTATTTTTTATTATTTTTAACATATAATTTATAATATAAATTCATATAATTCTTTATATTTAGAAGAATATAATGGAATCATCATGTTCTTTCCCATTACAATGCACAATTGGAATTCTCAATAAATGTGAAAGGATTCAATTTTTTCCACATATAGTATGAATATAATTTTATAACATCATAAAATATAAATATATATAATATTCATTTTTATGTTTCCAAATAAATTTTCAATTAATAAATTTTTAAAAAAAATTCATTCATCAAAAATTATTTTTTCCAAAATTAAATAATATTTTCATCATTAAATTTTTAAAATGATAATTTATGTTTTTTTCCATTTAAGATGAAATATATTATTGTTACACATTCATTATTAGGGATATTATCCCTATATAATAATATTATTATTTATCTAAATAGTTTATTTGTTAATTGAATGATATTAATTAATCATATTCCTTTCAAGAATTCATATATGATGAAATTATGTTTGAAAATATATCTTTTCTAAAGATTATAATATAATGAAATTTTTTTAGAAGATTTTGATTTCTTGGGTTATGTTATGATTAAATTTTATAATATTTGGGAAAAAATAAATCTGATTTTATAATTTCATTGGTGGGACATGTATATCTCTAAAATTTAAGAGGTAATTATTTATATCTCAAGATATAGAAATGGCTAAAATGGGGATAGAAACTAATTCAGAAAAGAAATTTGTATGTTGTGATTACCTTGGATGTGAACTGCGATTACCACGATTGGTTTTTAAGTGAATACATTAATCTAAAATATCATAGACATAAATCTTGGTCAACTGTAGATATAAACTATATATGTTGGTTTTTTTCTACAATTTCATGTATTATGTAAATGTTATCATCTGATTTATCATATTTTTTTATTAAACATTTATAATTACATTATTAATATACAATATTAATTCCATGAACCAATAATATGATCTCTAATATAACGGTTATCAAATTTTACAGTACTGATAATTTTCTCATAAACTTATTCTCTTGAGTATGCAAACATATTTCCCTTTGGATCACTTACTGATCATTGGAGATCACACATTCCTATATGTTCTTTTCCCCATTTTATGAAGACATTTATCATGTATAATGTGTTTATAAATGTTTTTTTTATTAATGTAGTGGCATATGATGTATTTATATTATGTTATATTTTTTATGAATCGTTATTCTTAATGGACTAAACTAAAATGGTATTTGGGAATATATTTGACAATCATGGGTGATATGCTGGGGGAATTCATGAACTCATTACGAAACATAAAAATGGTTTAAAATAGATGATGTCAATCAATTACCAAAGATAAATCTATTTTGTTGTAGATTAATGAATACTGTTTCATAATTTCGATCATTGATAATAAATATCTTCAAGATTATGTGGTTCCCATTTTTCATTATTTCTTTAACCAGGTTTTGTTTTTCACATTTATTCGAGTTCAAATTTGGGTCATAATTTTCCCATGAGTTATGTGTGTGAAATATTTCAATTTAGAGGTATTAACATTGATTAATTTTCATCTACTTGTTTCCCATCAGTTCCAACTTTAAATTTTCTAAAAAAATGAATGCTTTTGGGTATACAGATTGATGTGCATGGCTAGCGTACAATTAAACCAAACATGTTCCATTGTTCATGTAACAATGTGGTATGTATATATTTCCCTAATGTATAATCCACGTGCATTTTCTTTTTTCTTTTTTTCCATATATTTGTTTATTCATTAACGATCTCTTATGAAATCCCCTTTCATTATGGTTTTATGTTTTGAAAATCACAAACACATTATAATATGTTTTGTTTTACATTCAGATTTTTTATTCTATTATAAATATAGATTTTTCAATACAATTTACTACATGTTTGTTAATCCATTTCTAATACATATTTGTCAATATATTTTAATTACAGATTTTCCAATTATTTTTACTTAAAATTTTTTCATTCTATTTTACATTAAGATTTTTCATTCTGTTTGACATACATATTTTTCATTTTCATTTACATATAGATTTTTCATTCAGTTTTACATATTTATTTTTTATTATGGTTAAATTATAAATTTTTTCATTACATTTTACTTATATATTTTCCATTATGTTTTAATTACATCATTTACAATATAGTATACATTTGATTCTAACGTACTAAATTTCTTAAGACTGTGTCATACTGATTCAGTGATATTGGCTAATCTGTGATGCTATTTTTATAATTATATTTTCACATAAAAGTCTATGACATTATTTTCATTATTATTATAATATTTTCAAGATACTGATTCTGTTATAAATTTCATATCAAATTTATGATACTGGTACCCAAAATTAGAAATACTATATTCTTAATATGATTTAGGTTTTCATAAGAATTTACTTTCATGATAATGTTAGATATGTTTAATGTATCATTCCAATGTTATCTAATTATAATTTTTTTCTTATAATAAACCTTTATCTTAATCACAACATTATTTATTTTACATGAAATGATGTTGTACAATCTCTTATGAACTATCCATTTTTTGTTTGACACGTGTTGAGGTCCCTCCAAAATTTAAGGAAGATATGACTGTTAGAGTGGATCTGACTATTGAGAAGTTTTTACTATAGATAATAGTTCACTTGAATGAGCAATAAAGTACTATTAGACATAGTGAAAAGAAAAGCGATCAATGTTTTTGATTTAATTTCTAGAGAGAGGATCATACAACTCGCAGTGCTTCCTACGGATGTCTTGAACAACTAGTTCATGCATGAACAACATGTTCATACTTTCATTGTGTAGTATCTGATTATGCTAATCATGGTCTTCAAGGTTTATAAAATAGTGATTTTGATTTCCTTATTAATCGAGGTCTTATGGGGATAGAAAGAGAGATACTAATCTATAGATGGATGGCTTACCAAGGTTTGCGTAAGATAAAAATTCTTAATATATAAATCATGGAACCATTATTCATGGTTCTTGGAAACCGTTCTCTTTGGGTTAAAATAATCTTACTGTTAGTTATTTTCTATTTTATGTTTTATTTTATTCCACTACAATTTTATCTTTGTTAAAGATATAAAGTATAACAATATTATACTTTCAAATTTATTTACTCAGTGCATGAAAAAACTAATTGTGTGGGTCGTGAAATGTTTTTCTTATGATTTCATTGAATCAGCCAACCAGGTATAACATATTTAACATGGTAAATTGATTTCCATTAAAGATTCTTCCACATATATTGCTATCGAGGATTCTTTTGAGGGTATACAATGATGGCCCACTGATCTATGAGGCATCAGTGTAGGTCCCTCTTATGTTGTTATAAACATTGGGTGGTATACCAACAACACCAATATTTGTTGGGCATCTGTTTCAACCAAACCGACCAACCAATGGTGAACGCTGAATGATAGTGTTTCACTAGTTTCGGCAGCATAGGACTCTGAGGTTTTGATTTGAAATGGAACCACTGGATGTTGGGGACTTGATAAAGGTTGTGGAGAGAGTTTTTCACTTAGTTGGGACACCATCTAATCTGATAGTGATCCTAGCAATCGGTCTCTTCCAGGGAGCAGATGGGAGACGGTGGAATCAGACACTCTTGTTATACAATGAGGCAAACCTCACCTAAGTGTAATTCAAGAGACTATACATGGCTGAGTTTGTCCCAGTGACCCTTTACTTAGTTCATATATAGTAGGTTTTACATAGTCATTAGGGCTGCATGACTATGGCCCAGTACTAGGTGAGATTCACCGATCTTCCCATTATTTCACTGACATGGTACAAGACCATTTTTTCAGGTCCCAAAACGTTGAAGAGTGTCTCTGATGTGAGATCAGATCATCGATGATATTTTTATGCATACAGACATAGGATGGGGAGCTATAGAGAGTGTGCTGGTGGGAAGCTTCCTAACTAATGAGGCACCGACAGCGAGATCCACCATCAGGCATCTGGTAGAAGAGTCATCTACATCAGGTAGTATACGGATAATGTAGGGGACCTAGTGGTCCAAAACATCATTTGGATGACCTCGAGATACAAGGTCACTGGTGCGGGTCTGAAAGGACATAGGAGGACAAATGAGGAGCATGTATTGTTACTCGTGCGGTGGGCAGGGTCACAATGCTCGCGATTGCCCGACCCACTATACGGAAAACTAGCAGACGATTGAGGGATTGCCGATGTAGATGCAGTTTTTTGAGTGAGGAGTTCCTCAGGGCATCAGATGCGACAGAGGATCTAATAATGCGACCGGTGATGGGCAGCTATTTGAGTTTCTACCACCAAATATTCTAGGTGGTCAACACCAACCACAAGGAGTAGTTGGTCAAGGATGATCTTAGGTCAAGGAAGCAATGGCCTATGACCACTGTGCTCCAGAGATATATAGAGGTATGATATATGTCTACTCCACCCAATCTATAGTACTTATAGAAACAGTTTATAGTTACTCATTTATTTTCGAGGAACTCATTCGGGGCTCGGATAAAAAGATAGAGTCGTTGGCATGATACTTACGACTAGAGGATCTTATGGGAGATTATTGGAAGATTACACTCTAATTTCGGTAGTGTGGTATTACTCTAAGAAGCGATATCTTCATCTTCGATCCTCTAGAAGTGGCGTTAAGGCCTTATGATGTCATCCTGATTATAGAATGATTATCCACAGTCCATTCTTAGATTGACTATATTAGGTGCAATGTGTGGAGTGTCCGTGAGGATGGGTCCATGTTTTTCTTCACTAGTGTGAATAGATCCTTTTCAGCACATGATGTACTTTCCCGGGAGAGGGTTCAGCCAATCAGACATATGTTGTATAACCTTACCCTCACGTAATTGATTTTTAGTGTCCATGATATCTTGTAGTGATAAACTAGATGTTGATGTCTTTCTTGAGATGTTCTGGGACTACCTCTATGCAAATAGCTAGACTATTTCATTGACATGTACCCTGATATGTCACAGATGTATACACTAGCATATCTAATGGCTCCCATGAAGCTTCATGAGTAACGTGTATATATAGAGGACTTGCAGAGGATGTGGATCATAAGGCCTAGTGTTTCTCCACAAGCATCCCCAATTTTGTTCTCCAAGAAGGCATATTACAGTTTTATACTGTGTGTGGACTATCATCTCCTGATCCAGGTGATTGTGAAGAACAAGTATAAACATTCATGGATTGATCATCTCTTTGACCAGTTAAATGGATCTCAATGGTTTTCCAAGATAGAACTTAGATCAGGCTATCATCAGCTCAGGGTATGAGAAGAGGATACTCAGAATATTGCATTCAGATATCACTATGGCCACTATGAGTTTCTGGTTATGCCATTCCTCATTTCGAACTCCCCAGCATTTTCCATGGGACTCATGAACAATATCTTTCAGCCATACCTCGATTGCATTGATGTGGTCTTCATAGAAGACATCTCGATATCCACGGCATTAGAGGAGGACCATGCCTATCATCTGCAGATAGTTCTGGATACACTCCAAGAGCACCATCATTATGGTTAGAACATGAAGTGATAGTTCAGGATATGGGAGGTACACATTCTGGGACAGGTTATCATAGAGGCAGGTGTTGTGATAGATCATGTGATGATAACGGCAATGCTTTTTGCGGATCCACACAGTAGTGTGACCAAGGTGCGGAGTTTCCTTTTATTGGCTGGGAAATATCGAAGATTCAAACTTGACTTTTCCAGAGTTTCGGCACCCCTGTCAGTATTGACAAAGAAGGTACAAACCTTTGTATGGAAAAATAAATGAAAGAAGATATTTTAGGATATGAGAAAGTGAATAAAAAGTTCTCCATATTAATTCTATCAGAAGTGGGTGTTGGGTATGTAGTATTCTATGAAGCATCAGGGGTCAGACATTGATGTGTCCTGATGCAAGAGCGAGTAGTGATCACTTATGGTTCATGATAGCTGAGATGAGATATAAAAAACTAAGCCACCCATGAACTGTAGTCAGCAGTAGTGGTCTTATTCGTGAAAAATTTGAGGCACTACTTGATTAGTGAACATTTTACTATTTACTCTAATCACAAGAGTCTCATGTAAATATTCTCGTTGAATGAACTGAACCAGGGAAAATGATTTTGGCTAGAGTTCCTCCAGGACTATGCCTTTGATAATGTCAACACTCCATTGAAGGGAAACGTAGTGGTAGAAGCATTCAGTAGGAGGTCTGGTTTACAACTACTCAATGTGGTGTTAGGGGATCTAGATGCATTTCATATATCCTTTGTAGATAGAAAAGGATCATCTTACCTCTAGTATATGACTGTCACTCCCCCAGTTCATCAATGAGTTCGGGAGGCACATCTTGGGGATATTGACCATGAGGTTTGACATGCTCAAATATCCTCAGGACAGTCACCTGATAGATTTTATGACGTTAGGGAGCACATTATTCTCATCAGATGATGCACCATGGTAATGGTGGTTCTACGTGACGATGTATAGAAGGAGTTCCATACGTCCCCTCTGGCGGTACATCCTTTTGTGGTGAAGATGTTCCATGACCACCCATGTCAGCACTATTGTCCAAGGATGAAGAAGGCAGTGGTAGTTTATGTTTCACAATGCCTCACATGTTAGTAGGTGATGGCTGAGCGTAAGGTTTCATCAGGCATAGCAAAACCACTAGAAGAACCAGATTGGAAGTGGGGTGGTATATCCATGGACTTTTTGATAGGGTGTCCACATACATCGAGGGGACTTGATTCCATATAGGTGATCGTTGACCGACTCACCAACTTTGCCCAATTAAAACCATTTAAGAGAGAGGATTAGTAGAAGGCTTGGTATGACCTTACATACAAGAGATTGTATGAATTCATGGGGTGAAATCTATTATTATCTCTGACTATGACACTAGTTTTTTTACCAGTTGTCGAAGGGATTACATGAGGCGTTCGAGGATAAGCAATGATTGAGAACTGCCTTTTACCCTCAGATGGAAGGTCTGACAGAGCAGACCATGCAGACACTCGAGGACATGCTTTATGCTTGCGTCCTTGATTGTGGCCGTAGTTAGGAGGATTACATGCTCTTGGTAGTGTTCCCATAAAACAACAGTTATCACTCCACAATCAGTATGGCAGTATTTGAAGTCATTTAAGATAGACCATACCAATAACCTGTATGCGGGATAGACCTAGGGGAGTAAGCACTTATGGGTCTATATTTGGTACGAGATACCACTGAAAAGGTGCATATCATCAGGGAGAGAATGAAGACTGCACATAGAAGACATAAGTCTTATGATTATAAGAGACGAATACCGTTGGAGATCAAGTAGGCGCACCAGGTATTCCTATGGGTCTCACCTCGACGAGGTTTGCAGAGACTTGTCTAGGGAGGAAAGTTATCTATAAGGTTCATCAGACGTTTTAGATTATCTATAGAGTTGGTGAAGTGGCGTGTCACCTTGATCTTACCCCACAAATTCATCAGGGTGCATGATGATTTCCACGTGACATAGCTGAGGAGGTATGTGAATCATTCAATAAATGTAATCAACAGGGGCGAGCTGGACATCGATGATGGGGTGATGTTTATGGAGGTTCCAATGGAGATTGAAGATCGATAGGAGATGATACATCATGGATGATAGATCCCTCTAATGTGTGTTCATTTTCAGCACGTGAACCTCTAAGAAAGTACATGGGATTAAGAGTTCAAATTCGTTCTCAGTACCGACATTTGCTTCCATAGCCTATGTTGTGGATTTCAGGGATAAATAGCCCTAACGTGGGGATAATGTAAAAACCTAGACTTTACATTTAATATTTTTAATAATATGTATTTATTACGAGCTTAGAAAAATTTATTCCGCATGATTCTGGGGCCCGGTGTGCCCTTAATGAATTTCTGAAAATTTTTACCGAATGTTCTATTCACGCACGAGCAGTGTTTTTTAACTTTTGAACCAGTGCTCATATTAAAAATCTGAGAGCACCATTGAATCCATTGTGTCAGGATTCGCTTTATGATGGATTCACTAGGATTTCCATAGGTTAGCTGAAAAATATAGATTTTGGTCAATTAAAATAATAATAAAATAAAAATGTAATTTTAATTTTATTTTTATTTTTCCTTGAACAAACAAGCAGCAGCGGCAGGACCAATGACATGTCTAGACATTAATTTGATGTACTCCTCAATCATGGTAACAACACCACTGGAATTTGGAAGTTTAATTCTTTAATTGAACCTCATAATTTTCCAATGACTTATCTCACCCCCCCCCCCCAACTCTCATATTTATATGGAGCATAGGGAGGAGTTTTGGTACAACATTACCAAATCACAAAGCCCTAAAAAAGTACTACGAAGCTGACCACATAGAGAATAGTACTTGTTCGAGTGAGCGGGGACCAGCACCACATAATCAAAAACAACAAACATTGATTCATCCTCAAACATGGTCAATTTACAATGATCATGAGGAAGGATTTATTTATTTTTAAAATTCAAGAGATGTTGAATCTGTATACTACCCTATGGATATCAAGAAAAAAATAGAGGGTGTGTGAAAAAACATTCAATTCTCAGACCCTCCTCCTTTTTCTGAAAATTGATGTGTTCCTCTTGAGTGATTTATTTAGGTTGGAAGAAACCATAAATAGTGGGTTCAGCGATGATGAGGGTGTTTTGGGGTGTCTGTTGGCACCTTCAGATTGAGATACGTGCAACCAAATCTCACCCTGTGACTCATGGAAGACCTTTGGAAACCGTTTCTGGTGGAATGGACAATGATGGCCCACTACGGAAGAGATGATGGTGATCCATTGCAAATTTCCAGTAGAGAAGGTCGCGACTGAAGCCGCATCTGGTAGTGGCTGTTGAAATCTTCAGTTGGCCGCGTAAGAAGGTGTGGCCTACGTACGCCGCTGGAGAGGGTTTCCATGTCTCATAATCCACGGTGGACATAGGGAGTAGCTGACAATAGCCATATTCAAGATATGTGGTGGCATTCAACAGCGCACCACTGGAGAAGCTAGTCATGGATCTGACACTGAACCACCAGGAACCCACTCCATATGGGCCCCCGGGAAACTAGGCGGTTCCACTGCACAAACCAAATGGTTATGGCCGTTCGGGAAAACTGGGGGGCCGCTCCCCCCGTTTCAGCTAGGGGGGACCTACTCTAGCTATCCATGCCTCTAGAGGGATATTCCTCTACAAGAGAAGGGCTGCACTGGTCTAGCAGGTTGGGCCCTCCAAGGGTAGGCAGCGCCCCTCCGTGGGTCAGGCTGCACGAGCCCAGTGGGCCGCACCACCCAGGTCAGCTGGGCCGATCCGCGGCCCAACCCAATCCGGCCTACTGAGGCTGCATCCTTCTAGGCAAGTGTAGACCCAGACTCGGTTGGGTTGAACCAAACCAGGTCTGGTATTCCAAGACCAGGTCGGGCCGGGCTGGGTCAGAATGGACTCGGACCACTCCAGGCCCAGTTTCTTTATAAAAGCCAAATCATGTGAACCAGGCGTCCATTCCATGAAACGTCCATGGAGTTGGGATCCGTGGAGTGATTAATATATTTTGATACGCTACAATTGTGTTTTGGAGAATGTTGAAGCATGTTTGGGTTGGATAAAACCCAAATCTAACAGGTCCCTCAGCATAAAAATGTCTACAAGACATAGACCAGGCATCTGATTATTGCACCGTTTGTCTCATTGGAACCCTGACGCCATGGCTGTCGATTGGGATACTTATTAATGGAACTTAATGGAGGTTGAGGTATAACTTTTTTCTATAGAGGTGGATCCTCTCAGAATCAAGCGTTCTTTCTGCAAGAATCTCGTGGATGGTTGTAACGTGAAGAATGGTAACTGATCTTATGTGGGTCAGCATCTATCGATCATGTGTGGGTTAGTACTTAGTGAACCAGTGTAGGATAGTATCATTCAATCTTATTGGGGTTATTTCTTATAGATCTTGTGTGGGTCAGTATCTATCGATCATATATGGGTCAGCACCTAGTGATCTAGTGTGGGTCAGCAACTATCAATCTTGTGTGGGTCAATAGCCGAGCGACTTAACAGAATAAGTTGATCTAGTTTTATGACTAATCTTATGTAATATTGTACTTGAGTTATATATTAGTGTGATATGAATCATTAACTTCATGGTACATTTATGTTCATGGTATAGCCATTATTATGTGTCCATTATTGTTCTTCAACCTTCAGGGTGTTACCTTTGTGATGTTTCATTTGTTGAACTATTACCATCGTGGTATTAACGTCGTAGTATTTCCTATGTGGTGTTCTTAACTCATGTATCAGATGTGAAAAAGGCTTAAATCGTAGATCCTTATGTTTCCTCATGTATGAGATGAGTATATCTTGATAACTTGGGTATATGAATGTTAATATACCTATGTATAGTTGATGAATACTTTGTTATTTGTGTTTGAGGTCTTACTATGTGTTTTTTCCTTTCTGTAACTATGGGAGACCTTTGGGGGTCTTGGGGTACATACAACGAATTGTTATACTCGCCCCTTCATGGGCAACACCTACACCTTGATATGTCTTGTGCAGATGACATACAACGTTAATCGAGGCTCAGGGAGGCAGGACAGGATGGTGCTCAGAGGTGGACCATTTGACATAACATGAAATAGTGAATACTAATTTCATGTTGTAAATAACCTTCAGTTAGGATAGTCGGTGGATGATCGAGGAGTTGTTTTCTCTTTTTAGTTCTTCTTATACTCTTCAGTTGGGCTTTTATTCATCACCATTTACATTAAGTACAATTTTTTACTACAATAGATAACTTTGTGGTTTCTTCTTGGTGTGTTCTTGGATTTTGTGTTTGTATAGATTTTAAGGCAATGTCTTCTCATCATAAGGATACGCCATTCCGGTGCGAGTGGCATGCATATGGCCTATGAAATGCGGGTAAGTAGTAGTCACGACATGGGCCAAATGGGATGGGTCATGGAAATTGTGATCAATTAATGACAATGAAATGTTTCAATAATGTTTTAAAATGGGATCATATCCATGAATTTCATTATATATCAATAATTATTTATATGATTGTTTAAGAACAATATAATTTCCAATAGAATGTATATATTCATTATACACCATTTTTTGACAATTTAATTTTGTATCATTATTTATATTTATTACTTTTTTCACAACATATTACTTATTCTTATATTATATAAGTTCTAGTGGTTTTGATTGTAGATCAATAGGGATTTTTAGATTATGATAGTATTAATAAATAATTCTCTTACAATTTGAAGATAATGAATTTATTTTTGAAAATTTTATAATGATATCATCCTTTCAATTTTTTAATTTTACATATTTATTTCATTTATTTGTCTATATTATGATTCTGAAAAACACTTTCAACTTGTATTTTTATGGTTTAAATTTTTCACATATTGTAAAATCATTATCACAAATAGATTATAATTATTTATTTGTAAAAATTTATCCTCAGTTTTTTCTAAATTATATTTTTATCTATATATGGTGAAGATTTATATTAATAAATAAAATTTTATAATAAATTTTAAACATGTATTTAATTTCTACATTGTATGACACACTATTTAATTTTCAAACACTCATTCTATTTTTCATAAGTACACATTCTTAATTTATTATTCAATGAGGAAATTATTATTGAAAATTTAAAATGAATGTGGCCACATAGTTATATGAAATATTTATATAACATCATCAAATAATTTAACAAAAATGATACCTTAATTGAAAAATATCATGATATTTGGTAGCAACCTCTAATTTATCTTTTTGATTCATAGAAATGTGGTGTTACTATAAATTATAGGAAGGGAATAGAGTAATTTTTCTATTAATAAATATATCATCAATAAAAAACAATTACATATTTATTTTCTATTTAGAAGTCATTCTAATAAAAATTGTAACGCCCCGACCCCAGTTACCCAGAGTCGGTGCATTAATTACATAAACATTGGCATGATCACAAGAAAGATCAAATCTCGAAAGACCGATTGGTTTAGTAGCCTTGGAAACACTAGATATATTCATAAGTTTTACATTACATCATAAAATGAAAAACTAATACAACAACATAATGTTTCCACAATCCACACTATTATCCCCTCATAATATCCCTGCAGGTCATTCATAACTTACTTCTTCACATCCTGGGAAAAAATAAAACATAGAAAAGGGGTGATCTCTAATGCCCAGTAAGGATAACAATATAGCGGAACATTCAAAATAAGCATAAACATTTAAGGCAATGCATTACTAAAACAAAAGCCTTTTAAACTTGAACTTCAACATAGTATGGAAAAAGTAAAATGAAATAATGCCATTTACTTATTCACATGGATATTCTACTAATCGAATAATCACATGAAAAAATCAAAACCACTTTCATAATGTTGGAATGCATAATTCCAGACTATCATAACCACATAGTCAAGGCCTCGTGCCAAGACTACAAATAAGATTTTGTCAAGGCCTTGTGCCAAGACACTAGTTTGTCTCATGAGACCTACCGATGCATCGAGGAGCTATAGCGGGCTCCACCCGTCACATATTAAGTCCAATGCATTCCTATATGAAAAGGTTTAAACATAACATAAACATTCGTATTAAAACTAGCATACGAAATGTCAATAATTTCACCATAAACTATGAATGGTATAAAAATAGCACATCCACAGTCAAACATATCACAAAAACTTCAATACAATATAGAAGTTTTGTATCATAATAAATTAACTTCAAATAATCTTAAAATCTATCAAAGGATGTTGACATAGATGAAATCAAAATTCTTTTTAAGGAAATATATCCTTTTATTTTGAAATCATTTAAGATCCATATAAAATAAAACATTTTCTCTGAAAATATTCTTATAATCTTGTAAGCAAAGCTTTGAATATTTTATAACAGCGGAAAATAACCGCACCCACCGTATAAGTTTAAAAAAAACATTCTTATCTTAATTATGTCGAAAAGGTTAAAAAGCACATTGTTTGGAAAACGACGGAAATATTTCCTTATAAACCTCTTATAAAAAGTCAAACAAGGGTATAAATGACTTTAACCCATATTCTTTTAAATATTAAAAATCTTTTTAAATACATTTTGAAGAAACATGGATGTGGATGATAACGAGATCCCAGTAGATTATTACGTATAAACAACCTCGGATAATGAAGAGATTGTGAAATAACCCTTACCTTGTACTTTTCCTTGGTTGGGGTAGGTTAACCTCCTGTATAATGGTGAAATAATTGTTATTAAATTATACAAGAATAATATACATTCATATGATATCATATATGATCTTTTAACATTTCTTTGTTAACAATATCTTAGATTTATCGTTGTTTCGGGTGTTAACTTACTCGTTTTCTTTTATATGTTTTGTTACGTAAGTCGTGTTTTTCATGGATAGGTTGTATCTTATTCATATAAAGAATGATATCATGTTATATTTATTATTTACATGAATTACATATCATTATTATACCCACCTAAATAATAATATATTGAATAACAATTACACCACGACGTGGAGACGGTAAGCCCTACGTACACACGTATGGTGACATGTTATTCAAAGGGTGGATATAATACTGAATATGGTTTTACCATATTTATAATAACATCACAGTATATGTGAGATACTGGATTTATTATTTTAGAATGGTAAGAACAAAGAAAGAAGAAGTGGAAGAAGAAAGGAACTTGAAAAGGGGTGGAGAAAACATTACCTCTTCTTCGGGTTCTTCCTTTTGATTTGATCAAAAGGGCTCATTAGGGTGGCTTTCAGATCAAACTATGGCCTCTAGGTTGTAGTGAAGAAAGTTGGGAGAGTATGTGGGCAGAGTTTGGCCGAGCCAAGTGGCTTGCGAGGTGTGAGAAATGAGTAGAAGTGGTCTCCTTTTATAAGGGAGAGGAGGGGCTCTTTAGGAAAGAGTGAAAGTATTACTTTATAATATAATTAAATTCGGTTTATAATGGTCCAAAAATAATTGAGGTCGAAGATAGGATGACTCATATTCTAAATAACATCAACCAATAATAATTGGACAGTTTTTTGATAATATTTTAATCATTATAATCTTATTTATTTAAATGATTTATTAATGAGGTAAACATTGTATCATTATTGTGTCATTAATAATTTAAATTATTTGATATCTAAAAATTATAAATAAAATATAATTATGTAGGAAATCTTTTTAGCTTTCTAATTAATATTTATAATCGAAAATCCAACATGTATAACCCTATGTAAAAATTATTCTTCTAAAAGATGTAAGCTTATGCCATTTTTATTTTTATTTTAACTTTATTAATATAATGTGTTCCTACCACATACAAGTGGCTCCATGGGGTCCCCAAATCGACCCTAGGATGCCCATTGTCGGTTATGTGTCCACCAATAAGGTTAGGACACGTTTTAGGGTAATTTTGTATTATTATAATATTATTTTTTAACCCTTATTTACCAGATTTACCCTTTAACCATGGTAAATAAATTATTTACCGCAGTAATTATTCAAAATGTGTAAAAATAAAAGATACCTATTTACATAATTTGGAAATCCTGATTCCAAATATGTAATCCATTTTTCCAAATTCAAAACACAGAAGTGGCAGAAATTAATTTAAAATTAATTCCCGTTGTTAAAATAAAAAAAGCGTGTTTTTAAGAGATAATAACTATCAAAAGATTGACACTTTTTTATGTTCGGTTTAATTGTAAATTTATGTCCAATGACAAACATTAAATTAAATGGTAATAATATATTCTAAATATACTCTAAAACCACTCAAATTCATAATTTATCAATATTAATTATTTTGATTAAAAAAGTTGTTCTTAATTAAAATTTAGTAATTTTCACTATTCATCAAAATATAAAAGTTATCCGAAAAATACCAAACTTTCACCCTAGTCTAATTTCAATATTCCGAATCCAAAAATGAAGTCCATTTTGAAATATAAAATATATATGATTTCAAAAAGTATGTATTACTATTCACAACGGCTAGTTTAATTAGTTGTGGTGTGTGTTAGAACTCGAGGTTGCGTACAACACACGCTATCGCATTATTCGAAGGGAAACATACCGTGGATGCTTGGGGTATTACATTCTCCCCTCCTTAAAATAATTGCATCCTCGCAATTACTAGCATATTACTGCATAAAAAGACTCGGGTGGTTCTTCATCATAAGTTCCTCGGGTTCCCATGTTGCCTCTTCCATCTTATGATTTCTCCACAAAACTTTTACCAGACGCGTCGTCCGGTTTCTCAATACTTGTTCTCTTGTATCAAGAATCCTGACAGTCTCTTCACAATAAGACAGATCGGCTTCCAGTTCTAATTCCTCATAGGTGAGTACATGCGTTGGGTTAGGCATGTATTTTCACAACAGAGATACGTGGAACACATCGTGAACTTTGGAGAGACTTAGCGGCATTGCCAATCGGTAAGCTACAGCCCCAATTCGTTCTAGAATTTCGAAAGGTATGATGTACCTGGGACTCAATATACCTTTCTTACCAAAACGTATGACTCCCTTCCATGGAGATACCTTCAGGAAAACATGATCACTGACTTGAAATTCCAAATCCTTCCTTCGATTATCGGCATAGCTCTTCTGCCTACTTTGAGCTGCTTTGATGTGATTTTGGATTACTTTCACCTTTTCCACCGTTTCCTCCACCAGTTCTGGGCCTACAAGTTTTCTTTCACCAACGTTATCCCAAAAGGTTGGTGTACGAAATCTCTTTCCGTATAACGCTTCATATGGTGCCATCTGAATACTCGAATGGAAGCTATTGTTATAGGAAAATTCTACCAGTGGTAAATATTGATCCCACATACCCTGAAAATAAAATGAGCAAGATCTCAACATGTCTTCTAAGGTCTGAATAGTCCGTTCTGATTGTCCATCTGTCTGAGGGTGGTAAGCAGTGCTCAAATGAAGTTCAGTATCCAGGGACTTCTGAAGACTTTTCCAAAATCTTGAAGTAAAACGGGGATCACGATCAGAAACAATCGATAAGGGTACTCCATAAAGTCTCACAACTTCATTAATATATAGTCTTGCTAGACGTTCCAGGGGTAGATCTTCTCTTATAGCAAGAAAATGTGCTGACTTGGTAAGACGATCAACAATAACCCATATTACATCGTTCCTTCTAGGAGTCTTTGGTAGCCCCATGACAAAGTCCATCGTAATATTGTCCCATTTCCACTCCGTTATGGGAAGAGGTTGCATGACTCCTCCAGGCTGTTGCCTTCCAGCTTTCACTTGCTGACAAACCATACATCTTGACACAAAGTCCGCAATCTCCCTCTTCATGTTGTCCCACCAATAATGTTCCTTCAAATCTCTATACATTTTGGTGCTCCCAGGGTGTATAGAGAAATTGGAACTATGAGCATCATCCAGCAATTCCCTTTTTAGATCAGGTAAATCGGGAACACAAATTCTCTTCCCGAATTTCAAAATCACATCTTCATACACAAAGTCTCTCAATCTCCCATCATTCACAGCTTTAATCTTCTTCTGAAATTCTTCATCATCGGTCTGAGAACTCTTAATCCTTTCTAGTAAAGATGGTTTGGCAACCATTTGAAAAAGCATTGATGTTTCACCTTCCCTGGTTATTCCCATGTCCATCTTCACTAGATCCATGAAAATTGGATCCCTTTCAATTCTTATCATGTTCAAAACTCCATGGTCATTTCTGCTCAAGGCATCTTCCACCTTGTTTGCTTTCCCCGGGTGGTAGTGTATCATGCAATCATAATCCTTGAGTAATTCAAGCCATCTCCTTTGCCTCATGTTGAGTTCTTTTTTGAGAAAATATACTTCAAACTCTTGTGATCAGTATAAATCTCACATTTTTCACCATAGAGGTAGTGTCTCCATATCTTCAAAGAAAAGTTCACAGCTGCTAACTCAAGATCATGAGTAGGATAGTTTTGTTCATGAATTTTCAACTGTCGTGATGCATAGGCAATAACTCTATCATTCTGCATAAGGACACAGCCAAGTCCTTTCTTTGATGCATCACTATAAATAACGAACCCATCATTCCCTGATGGTAGAGTCAATATAGTAGCATTGACTAATCTTCTCTTCAGTTCTTCGAAACATTCTTCACACTCTTTTGTCTAAACAAATTTAACCCATTTACGTGTGAGCTTCGTTATTGGGTTAGCCAATCGGGCAAAATTCTGGATGAAACGTCGATAATAACCTTCCAAATCAATAAAACTGTGTACCTCAGTTATACTCGTAGGTGCTGGCCATTCTTGGATTGCCTTGGTCTTAGAAGGATCAACAGAGATTCCATCTTTAGAGACAATATGGCCAAGAAAAGAAATCTCCTGAAGCCAGAATTCACACTTGCTAAACTTCCCATATAATTCATGCCTCCTCAGAGTCTTCAAGATAATGCGCAAGTGATTTTCATGATCTTCGTAGGTTTTGGAGTATACCAATATATCATCAATAAATACCACCACAAATTAATCGAGATACACCTTGAAAACTCTATTCATCAGATCCATGAATACAGAGGGTGCATTAGTCAATCCAAACGGCATTACGGTAAACTCGTAATGCCCGTACCTGGTTCGAAATGCTGTATTCGGAATGTCTTCCTTCTTCACACACAACTGATGGTATCCAGATCGAAGGTCAATCTTTGAAAAGTATTGAGCTCCATGCAGTTGGTCAAATAAATCATCAATACGAGGTAGGGGATACTTGTTCTTTATCGTTATAGCATTGATCTCCCTGTAGTCGATACATAACCTCATAGATCCATCTTTCTTTTTAACAAAAAGAACAGGGGCTCCCCATGGAGAAACGCTAGGGCGAATAAATCCCTTATTACTCAATTCCTCAAGTTGTTTCTTTAGTTCGACTAATTATATAGTGGACATTCTATAAGGGGTCTTCGATATAGGCCTTGATCCAGGAATCAAATCAATGGAAAACTCAACTTCCCGTTCTTGAGGATGTCCGGGTGAATCTTCCGGAAATACATCTACAAATTCTTTCACAACAGGTACATCCTCCATTTGAACATTCCTTTCCTCACTGACAGTTTTTTCATTCTCTTCCTCCCCAATAATTGAATTAAGTTGAGCTATTGGGGGTGGATCTAAATAAGAATTAGGTGGTGACGATTCTGCTCTAAAAATAAGGTGTTCCTTATCATTATCATTAAGAATCGTAACCTCTTTCTTCTTACGATAAATCTTCGCATCATAATCCGAAAGCCAGTCCATACTGAGGATTATATCAAACTCAATCATAGGTATGACGATGAGATCAGCAGATAAAGAAAATTTATGTGCTCTAATGGGGACTGATTCACAAAACTTTGTTGCAATGATACTTCCATTAGGAGTTTTAACTGACAACTCCCTTATTAAATCAAATTGGAAATATATAATTTTCTTAGCAAACTGGGAAGATATGAAACAATGCGACGATCCAGAGTCAAATAATGCATTTTCTAAACTTGAGGAAACCATTAAATTACCTCCCACCACGTCTTTCGGAGCTTCTACCTCGGCAGTAGTGATAGCATAAGCCTGGCCTTGATCCCTTGGCCTTTTCTGAGGTAAGTTCTCCTGACGCTTAGGACATTAATTCGCATAATGTCCCATCTCCCTGCAATTGTAGCACTGAACGTTGGTGGCTTCCTTCTTCCCATTGCAATCACGAGCTTGGTGGCCATTTTCACCACACTTGTAACAGACTCCCATTCCCTTCAAGAAAGCACCGGGGTGTTTCTTCCCACATTTACCACATGATGGATATTCAACCTTTCCCTTCTTCCCCTTATTTCCATTCCCAGATTGATCATCAGGTCTCTTCTTCTCTTGCTTTGCTTTAAAGTCATTAGACTTAGAGAATTCTTTTTCGGTCTTGATAGCACATGAGAAAATGCCTTCGTACTACGAAAAGGATTGTGAGACTAATGCTCGACGGAGAAATGGTTTTAACCCATCAAAGAAACGATCAATAATACTTCTTTGGTTACGTATATAATCACCAGCGTACCTTGCTAACCTTGTAAAGTTAGCCTCATACTTTGTGACATTCTCATCCTCCTTTTCTCTCAGACTTCGAAATTGCCTTTCCATATCTGCTCGATGGTCGCGAGGAAAGTATTTTTCTAAAAACAGATCTTTGAACTCCTCCCATTCCATATTTGATACTTCATCACCTTCCTTCGTATTTTGAATCAATGACCACCATTGATCAGCATCTCCAGTGAGGCAGTAAACTGCCATGATAACTTTTTCCCTTTCACTGCTCCCCAAAGCCTGAAATATTTTCTCTAGGGAAAATATCCATTGCTCAGCTACTAAGGGATTTGTATTCCCATTGAACGTTGGTGGTTGTTGCCTCATGAATCTATCTAACATTGATCCTCCACACTGCGGATCAGGGTGCTCCATACGGGTAAGGTTATTATTCATAACCTGAGTAAGTTGCCCCAGTATGGTGATTAGCTGATCGGTACCAGTTGCATCACCAGCCCCACTATAATTATCTTGAGCAGGAGGGCAATCCCTACATGGAGTGCGTGCATTGATACGGTTTCCATTTCTTCCACTAGGCGCCATTTCTAAACAATTGCATAAACTATATCATTTTATGATTCAAAATACATAATCCCATACTTATAAAACACTCAACATAAATTGAACTATTTATGGATATAATCCATAATAATAAAAATGTTTTCTTTGAGGAATTATATACTCATAACCCCTTCATAATGATTTGTAAAGAAAATGAGAGTTATCCTAAGCATATCCCCCGGGAGTGTCGTAACCAAAAGTGCAGCAAGGCCCGTTGTCGTGCACCAGTTCCCGTTCAATTCTAGCTCAAAGCGGTGTTTTCGGGTTTTACCCCTAGGTACATCTGTGCCAGAGCCGCCTCTACCTGCTCGTATCCAGACAGGGATGTATTGCTCGGAAAACTCACAAAATCTCTACAATACCTAAATTCTAGGTAGTTCTTCTATACTAATCCTCAAAGTTCATCTTAGGTCTACGTGCTCTAATCAGAGTTTATCTAAATCTAGCTTCCAAGGTTTATACTAAACTTCCTCTGATACCAACTGTAACGCCCCGACCCCAGTTACCCAGAGTCGGTGCATTAATTACATAAACATTGGCATGATCACAAGAAAGATCAAATCTCGAAAGACCGATTGGTTTAGTAGCCTTGGAAACACTAGATATATTCATAAGTTTTATATTACATCATAAAATGAAAAACTAATACAACAACATAATGTTTCCACAATCCACACTATTATCCCCTCATAATATCCCTGCAGGTCATTCATAACTTACTTATTCACATCCTGGGAAAAAATAATACTTAGAAAAGGGGTGAGCTCAAATGCCCAGTAAGGATAACAATATAACGGAACATTCAAAATAAGCATAAACATTTAAGGCAATGCATTACTAAAACAAAAGCCTTTTAAACTTGAACATCAACATAGTATGGCAAAAGTAAAATGAAATAATGCCATTTACTTATTCACATGGATATTCTACTAATCGAAAAATCACATGCAAAAATCAAAACCACTTTCATAATTTTGGAATTCATAATGCCAGACTATCATAACCACATAGTCAAGGCCTCGTGCCAAGACTACAAATAAGATTTTGTCAAGGCCTTGTGCCAAGACACTAGATTGTCTCATTAGACCTACCGATGCATCGAGGAGCTATAGCAGGCTCCACCCGTCACATATTAAGTCCAATGCATTCCCATATGAAAAGGTTTAAACATAACATAAACATTCGTATTAAAACTAGCATACGAAATGTCAATACTTTAACCATAAACTATGAATGGTATAAAAATAGCACATCCAGAGTCAAACATATCACAAAAACTTCAGTACAATATAGAAGTTTTGTATCATAATAAATCAACTTCAAATAATCTTAAAATCCATCAAAGGATGTTGACATAGATGAAATCAAAATTCTTTTTAAGGAAATATCTCCTTTTATTTTGAAATCATTTAAGATCCATATAAAATAAAACATTTTCTTTGAAAATATTCATATAAGCTTGTAAGGAAAGCTTTGAATATTTTATAACGGCGGAAAATAACCGCACCCGCCGTATAAGTTTAAAAAAACATTCTTATCTTAATTATGTCGAAAAGGTTAAAAAGCACCTTGTTTGGAAAATGACGGAAAGATTCCCTTATAAACCTCTTATAAAAAGTAAAACAAGGGTATAAATGACTTTAACCCATATTCTTTTAAATAATAAAAATGTTTTGAAATACATTTTGAAGAAACATGGATGTGGATGATAATGAGATCCCAGTAGATTATTATGTATAAACAACCTCGGATAATGAAGAGATTGTGAAATAACCCTTACCTTGTACTTTTCCTTGGTTGGGGTAGGTTAAACTCCTGTATAATGGTGAAATAATTGTTATTAAATTTTACAAGAATCATATACATTCATATGATATCATATATGATATTTTAACATTGCTTTGTTAACAATATCTTAGATTTATCGTTGTTTCGGGTGTTAACTTACTCGTTTTCTTTTATATGTTTTGTTACGTAAGTCGTGTTTTTCATGGATATGTTGTATCTTATTCATATACAGAATGATATCATGTTATATTTATTATTTACATGAATTACATATCATTATTATACCCACCTAAATAATAATATATTGAATAACAATTACACCACGACGTGGAGACGGTAAGCTGTACATACGCACGTATGGTGAAATGTTATTAAAAGGGTGGATAGAATACTGAATATGGTTGTACCATATTTATAATAACATCACAGTATATGTGAGATACTGGATTTATTATTTTATAATGGTAATAACAAAGAAATAAGAAGTGGAAGAAGAAAGGAACTTGAAAAGGGGTGGTGAAAACATTACCTCTTCTTCGGGTTCTTCCTTTTGATTTGATCAAAAGGGATCCTTAGGTTGGCTTTCTGATCAAACTAAGGCCTCTAGGTTGTAGTGAGAGAAGTTGGGAGAGTATGTGGGCAGAGTTTGGCCGAGTCAAGTGGCTTGAGATGTGTGAGGAATGAGTAGAAGTGGTCTCCTTTTATAAGGGAGAGGAGGGGCTCTTTAGGAAAGAGTGAAAGTATTACTTTATAATATAATTAAATTCGGTTTATAATGGTCCAAAAATAATTTAGGTCTAAGATAAGATGACTCATATTCTAAATAACATCAACCAATAAGAATTGGACAGGTTTTAGATAATATTTTAATCATTAAAATCTTATTTATTTAAATGATTTATTAATGAGGTAAACATTGCATCATTATTGTGTCATTAATAATTTAAATTATTTGATGTCTAAAAATTATAAATAAAATATAATTATGTATGAAATCTCTTTATCTTTCTAATGAATATTTATAATCGAAAATCAAACATGTATAACCCTATGTAAAAATTGTTCTTCTAAAGGATGTAAGCTTATGCCATTTTTATTTTTATTTTAACTTTATTAATATAATGTGTCCCTACCACATACAAGTGGCTCCAAGGGGTCCCCAAATCGACCCAAGGATACCCATGGTCGGGTATGTGTCCACCAATAAGGTTAGGACACGTTTTAGGGTAATTTGGTATTCTTATAATATTATTTTTTAACCCTTATTTACCGGATTTACCCTCTAACCATGGTAAATAAAATATTTACCGCAGTAATTATTCAAAATGTGTAAAAATAAAAGTTACCTATTTACATAATTTGGACATCCTGATTCCAAATATGTAATCCATTTTTCCAAATTCAAAACACAGAAGTGGCAGAAACTAATTTAAAATTGATTCCCGTTGTTACAATAAAAAAAGTGTGTTTTTAAAAGATAATAACTATCAAAAGACTGACACTTGTTTATGTTCGGTTTAATTGTAAAATTATGTCCAATTACAAACATTAAATTAAATGGTAAAAATATATTCTAAATATACTTTAAAACCACTCAAATTCATAATTTATCAATATTAATTACTTTGATTAAAAAAGTTGTTTGTAATTAAAATTTAGTAATTTTCACTATTCATCAAAATATAAAAGTTATCCGAAAAATACCAAAATTTCACCTTAGGATAATTTCAATATTCCGAATCCAAAAATGAAGTCCATTTTGAAATATAAAATATATATGATTTCAAAAAGTAGTTAGTACTATTCACAACGGCTAGTTTAATTAGTTGTGGTGTGTGTTAGAACTCGAAGTTGCGTACAACACATGCTATCGCATTATTCGAAGGGAAACATACCGTGGAAGCTTGGGGTGTTACAAAAATTATAATATATAAAGGGTTAAAATGTTGTATCACCCATTCTAGTGTATAAAATAATTTATCCTATATATTTAATCAAAATGAAAAAACACTATTACTCCTTAAATACAAATTGATGGAATGATGAATAATAAAATTGTAATACTCTTTATTGATTTGTATGTGTGATATCTGAAAAATGAAATTAAATACAATATATTATAATATGAGGTATAATAATTTTGAAAAAAAATTCCATTTATTATCTATATCAATTATTTGTGTATCATTATATCTGGGTATATTCTTCAACATCTAAATAAACAAATATCTACAAAAACTCATTAAAACCAATGTTATGTTTATTCATTTGTTATGAACCATGAAATAATTTCAAGACATAGGATATAGTAAATTGAATACTCAATATGGTTCATTACATTTACACAGGAGGTCCTCCTAATATCCGATCAGAATCCTACTTACAACGATGGAATAATGGTGGTGTCAGGGGAATACAATAACCTCATTAATCGAGTAGCATAATTGTATATAAAATAAATAAATGGATTATGAAATTGAATATCTTTGAGTTTAAAATTAATAATAACCTAAAATAAAAAATAAATTAGAAATGACTATAAATAGATAACCACACTACAACCATATATATCACATTATTTGAGAATTTTATAAAATAAAAAACATTATACATAGAATATATCTCTAATTAAAAGAAAAAAAGGCACAAGGGATATATCAATGAGAATACTATGAAATATTTGTATCATTTTATCCTCTTATTTCATTGTTAAGTATGACATCACATAGATCAATGCATAACCTAACATGGAACCAAGAGCTCTGTTCTGGCACCAAAATGTGGCTTGAATGGGGTCAGACATATAATTAAGATCCTAGAACCAATATTTTATAATTAAATATAATCCATGAATATAAAATAAATAATTTTTAGTTGTAATAATTTATTATAATTTAATAAATTTAACTATATCAGCCTAGTATCCTCGATATCACCTATCTAACAATACCTGCTTCGACGTAAGATGGAATATCTATGATCATTCTAGAATTTATATACAATTATATGTATAATAATTTTCATTAATTGATATACATGAACCATAAAAGACATAATACCTATGAATATGGAATCAACATGTAATTATAATAAAAATAAAAATAATAATATATGTATAACTATTTAAAAATGGGTACAATCCCACTCATCTTAATAAAATATAAAAAGCACCATGCCTAATAATCGAACTAATGGATGTGATATTTCATATCATATATCATTCCACCCATGTATTATAAGAATAATTCTATGTAGTACTTCCAAGAAATTTGTTCCGGATATAGATGATAAAAAATATGATATGTTGAATCCCATGTAGTACCTCTTAGAAATCAATAAATGATGTGAAATTCCATGTTGAACATCCAAAAAAATTGTTAATGTGATAAATAAAGTGGAACAAATATAAATGAGGCCACTCAATGATTCTTGTGTATAATGAAATCCCACCTTTCCGTTGATCCCTTAATAAAGGATTCCCAAAAGGTGGAACTCTATATTACTCATAGCAATGTGTATTCACATTATCATATTACATTTAACATTATAAGAACCATCCAAGTTATAATTCATTACCATATAATTCCAAATCATGATATTTGACTATTTTATTTATTACAAATATTATGTACATAGGAATAAACATTACATAACAAAAGTAATAATATATTAGTTAATCATTACATTATATGTTTCTGATGTCATACATTCATTAGTTATAATCAAAATTGTTTTATTATTCAATAGTGTATATTTAATAGTGTTATAATGAAAAAAAATTGGAGGGTGTATGGGTAACTTGAAATGGAATGATCATTGTATTTATATTATATTATTCTCATATTAAATTTTTACCTCTTTTTTCAAAGTATTTCGCAGTAACCAAATATGGGAAATGTGAATATACATGTAAAATTTTAGACTAAAGAAATAAATGAACCAAATTCTCCTAATTAAACAATTGTAAATCAAAGGACACGTTGTATAGGGTTTCCTAGAAATGATTCCCCATTCATGTAACCAGTTTGATGTGTCTTAAGAACATCAAATTTATGATATTGTAATTTAATTTTTTTGTAAATAATAATTTAGGTGCAATTCAAGGAAACAATGTTATTATTCGCAAATAAAATAGATTATCAATTAAAAATTTAGGGACAAATAAAAAAACAATATACATTATACTAATGTTTCGTCAATAATTAATTTCCATTATTTGATTCATTTAAAAATGATCCTAATCATAATAATAATCAAATTATTTATTTGTACAGTCTATGCGATCAGACAATGATATAAAATAAAGTGACCAAGAAATCATTTTAAATAGAAAATAAGAGTCCGAGAATCACAATTAGTAATCTAATTCACTACATGACACATTTCTGATATTTAGAAATATGTATAATATCTATTGAAGAGTAGTGGGATATGTGGTTGCATATGATGGATCATTCAAGCCAAATGAGAATGAAAATGGAGTGAAATAACATTTTTGTTTGTTGGGGGGGTTGTTAATTCCCCTTTTGGTGAATGACATTATTAGGCCTTACTATATAACTATATTTTGATAACCATCAATTGCATAATTTATAATTGAAAAAACTCACATATCTAAGAGTGTAATTATTTAATCCATGCAAACACCAAGAAGGGTCACGACCAAAGTTCTCTTTCCCCTTTCATTATTATAGTGTAATATCAATCAATATATGAACCAACCATGTGACATTTCAGTATTATATTTTTGACCCTCTAATAGTTTCTATGAAACATATAGTTGGATTCAATAAATTTTATCTCCTTAAATGTGGGATCATTTTTGTGATACAATGTTATTACTAACAATTTCCTAACTAGGCATCATTGGTAGAATCATTACAAAATACATCATTTGGGCACAAAAACCCAAGGATGCACTGCAATCCTCTGAGATATAATCCAATATTCATTCCAAATCTCTAAAAATCATTTAAAGTCGATTATTCCATTAAATTATCATCTGATACTCCAAAACCATGTTGGTATTGTCATTCGAATGGAAAAAAAAAATCCTATTTTAGGGATATAAAATTATTCAAAATATGAAACACACTACATCATGACATCAAAAATGTCAATATTATAATCCCAAAGAAGACTTTTTGATTAATTGAAACATCACCCAACCTAATCTGTTCATGAATTCCTTCTCAAATAATGATGATGTGTTTCCCATGTATAATTCACCTGAAATTACTACATTTAACAAGTGGTAATTAATAAACTAAATTTCTATCTAAAAAAATAAAAAATACAAATATCTAGAAAGAAGACACAAAAGACCATATAACCTACTACATGATATAATATTAACCATTATCCCTATCTAGTAAGTAGAAATAGCCAATATAGGCTCAATGTTTCGACAAAAATTTCCAAGAATTTGTATTAATTATTATTTGAATGGCCTTATTCAAAATAGTCCTAGAATCCTATGGATACATATGAAATGATTCCTAACTCATGAAACCTATTCATGCATGATTAATTTGAGTGTTGTTCGTTACATTATTTAAAGGGTAAATCACAAAATAATAACCATCAGCATATCATTCCATTTATTCAATTTATTCCTTGAAATTATAAAGCTTAATTTTTCATACCATTTTTCACATTTAATGTTTTTTAAGGTGTTTCCATGAAAATTTCATTCATATACGAAAAATGGAGTATGTAGAGCCATATTTGGATTAAAAATTTTAAAATTTTTCATCATTAACAGTCCAAATATTAAAAAATATATTTTAATGCATTAATACTATGAATAAAATTTTTATTTAGATATTTCTAACAAATGATCATAACTATCATTCTATAGTGAGTCATGATTTAACCATATGAGGTTCAAATATTATATTAAAACAAAAAAGAGAATATGAACACCAAATGACAATAATAAAGATCCCATTATCATTATCACTTGAGGATCATCATCCAAAACATAACATGATATGATTATCACGATGTAATGATGATGTTGTCTCAACATACTTAGGATGTTACCAATATAGTGGATATGATTCTTTCTGAACCAATAAAACACCTTGATATTAATGTTAATTACCAGAAGTATTTATGTATACCTCTCATGTTCCATTATTAAATAAAAAATCAATAATCTCATTGAATCAACCCCTATAACCATTTATCCCCAAAAATATTAAACCTTTATAAACTATGAGTAATCTACCAAAAAGACAATTGATTTATATTATAAATGATATTAATTCAACAAAAAAATTATTTACGATGTTTCTGTATTAATATATGTGATAAAATTTAATGGATTGATCACTTGAAAATGCATTCATGTTCCTTATTATCATTATTAATAAATTACAATCTCCAAATATAACTCAAAATGTACATAAAGATATAGTTACTAATCCAACCACCTAGCTTTCATAATGAGTTTCATGCATGGATGTACTACTAACCCATTGAAAAATTTAATTTCTTACACTTCATTAGCCAACATATCAAGTATATACTAATTTTAAAATCACAAATGGTTATATATCAATCATTAATTATTTTACTAGAAAAAACATAAATATGATCTTTATAGGATACAAAAATCCATGTCATGACTTTAAAACATGTTTTTTACCGGTGTGTTCCTTTTACATTAAAAGACACTCTCTTTACAACCAACATAATACTCCATGCTTTAGGAGTGTCTTAGTTTTCTTTTTATGGGATCCATAACTCACTCTATGTTACATAGTCGACCCTCTACCCATAAAAGGAGTAATATATGCCTAAATAAGACATATCATAATCTATAATGAAGATACATGAATAAAAATTTACATTAAACCATCTTATATTGAACATATAATCCAAATCCAACTAAAATTATCTTTGTTACAATACCATATCATTTATACAACCAAAATCCATAGTAGTAGGATAACTAAATGTTAATGAATAATAGGTTAGTCAAACCCATAGATGACCCATTAATATACCTTTCACATACTCATGACTGATTCCAACTAGTGATGAAACATTTTTATTTAGAGTATTAATTGACCATGTCACAATAGTAACACTTTATATAATGAATAAAACCATAAATAAATGAAAAATTAAGAAAATTAATGATATTGTGATATAAATATAATGTAATATGGGTTATTTAATCCTGTTATGTGTTCGTGTAAACCTAGAACATCATTTTATCGTGATATCCATATGTGTTTTAAAAGATTGAAAAATATTTTTTGTGCATAAATGGAAAATAATAATGGTCATATGACTGAAACAATAGCTGACAATACTTATAGATTTTTTATCCTTCTATAGTTGTTCACAATTCTGTTAACTTATGATAAAATCATTTTACTGATAAAGATTAATTGGAATCTAAAAATTATTGGAAGATAAAATATCCATAACTATATACATAAGGGATAAATTCATGTAAATGAATCTTCAAAAAGGAAATAAAATTTTAATAAACTAGTTAATTATAGAATTTATAATTTTAATATCATATTTATATCAATTTATTATATTTTATATTGTTATATTCTTTATTTCAATATTAGTTAATTTTTCATTCCAATGAAAAATTATATATTTCTAAAAAAATTGGGGTTTTATACATTATATTGTTTTATTTAATAACATAATTTTTATATTAGAAAATTTTAATTCTAATATATATATATAAATTTTTAAATCTTCATGAACACATTATCATAGGATGATTTTTTCATAATCTTCAAACATGCACTTTTTTTAATGAATTGGGGGTCATATTTATTTTTATTGAAAACAATATTTTCATTTCAATAATATAATATTTAGCATACTATGTATGATATACTGTAAATTTTATTATTTTAAATTAGATTCAAATTACTCAAATATATTTCATTTGAATCAAAATTTTACATTATCTAGGTATTGAAACATATTTATGCATGGAAATGATTTTTTTAGAAAACCAATTTCTGTCACGTTTTCCTTATATATATATAATCTATAATATTACATATTCAATTATTGTATTTTTTTAAAATTGATTAAATATTTAGAAATATAATAATTAATATAAATGGATATATTCAACAAAATTTTTTATCACAATAAATAGTAAATTTAGTAAAATATTTTATCATAGTAAAGAATATTATAACTTTACTAGTGATTAATTTAAAGTGATAAGGGGTAAAATTACATAATCATAATATTATTGAATTAGGAAAAAAATTTAAACATAAAACATGTATTTTAAGAGATATAAAATATATTTGAAAATATTATATTGATTTTTTGAATACTTTCGTCACTTTTTGTTGATAATTTAAATGTTATTCAAATGAAATATTATTTTTTGGTAATTCAAGTAAATGGAATGTTTGAAAGATAGAATTATTGTCCAATATATATTTAATATACTAAAGTACTTCATATATATATTAATTTTAAAAATTAATTAATGTAAATTATTTTATATCTTGATTTATACCTAAAATTATTTTTACACGCCAATCAATAATTTACCAAAAATTTATTTTTCTTGTAATTTGGGTTATTTTTTTAAAATTAATTTCCAATAAGTAAAGAATTTTAACCTAGTGATAATAATTATATATTATCAGTGATAATCTTTAAATTTTTTGACGAATTTTTTTTTTGTTTTGTTATATTATTATCTTAACGTTGTAAAAATTGATCTTAAAAATATTTATCTTAAAATGAGTTTACCATTGTGAAAAGTGATAAAATATATCAAACTAATATTTAAATGTTTAAGAGATATCTTCTTTCTATCATATATCATATTATTATATAAATCTAGTTTTGACATTACAATTTTTTATGA
The DNA here is from genome assembly GCA_963277665.1 of Viscum album. NCBI lineage: Eukaryota > Viridiplantae > Streptophyta > Magnoliopsida > Santalales > Viscaceae > Viscum > Viscum album. Next base: position 223,989,735 of record OY728143.1, read on the forward strand.
GAATTAATTTATAGTAATTTAATATTTTATAAAATTCGAAAACTGTTACTCCCCACATTTATAAAAGGGAACCACCTCTCATATCTTCCTCATCCCTTTATAGAATATTTTCATATATATCTCCATAAAAATTGTATAAATAAACCCCTTACCACTTCTTAGTTTCTCTATTTTAATATTAAAAACATCATATGGGTGACTTCATTAAATATTCAATTAGGTTGTGAAAAGTATAGTTATAGTTCTTATCTAAAAATATTCATTTTATTTTTTCTTATACATCCATAAATTATTATTCATATTTTATGAAATTGTAAAATAATTATATTTCATATTTTTATATGTTTTTATTTTAAAAGAATAACCTATATCCGTATTTCAGTCCACCATATGGGTAATTAAACCATCATTCATTGTACAATAGACTACAAATATTCAAACATATATAATTTGATTCTGGTCACCATATCACACACACAAACACAGATATATACATAAATATATATATATATATATATATTCATGGATTTATTTTATGTATATGATATTCATAAAATATTTTCTATTTTATAAATTTATTTTATAATTTATTTTCATACACTTCAATCCATAAAAAATGACGACCTTATTCATTCATACATGTGGATTACCACCACAAAAAAAATCGTTGTGATTAATGTATTATGAAAAAATCACATTGATTCATTATATAAGTATATTTTAAAAATTATGATGTAATTTTTTATATAATAAAAATATATAACAATAAAATTATACATAACATCTTTTAATCATGTTCATTGAAAAATTTAAACATTACTAATGAATATCATTGACCAACGACCTCTATAGTTATTACATAGTTCATTTTAATGACCATCAATTAGTGATGGATTCATTACTATAATTAATACCAAGAAATTAAAATTAATTAAACACTAATAATAATACCCTCTTGTACAATATTAACCATTTCTACGAAATTGTAGACATATTATTATAATATCATATTATAAACATATGTGAAATTTATTTTTTATGTTATTGAAAATAAAATTCAAATTAAATAATATATGTTAAATTATTATTAAAAAATTATATTGATGAAGTAAAAAAGAAAAAATATTATTTAATAATACATTGAAAAACTTTTTGATTTGTATTTTTGGTTGGGGATATTTTACATTTTAAACAATTATTTAAATTTTTTCCTGATTTTTTTTTATTTCTATTACGTGTACATATTCATATAAATTATGTATTGAAATGGAATTAAAAAAATTAAAAGAGATTTTTCATTTTTTATTTATATTAACCTTAAACCTAAGGTATATTTCTACATTTTTTAATAATTTTTTAGATTTTTTTACAAATGGTGTATTGACTTTTGAGTTTTTACATATATTGTGTCACAAAAATTTTATCCAGATCATCAAATATTCTTTTGATTTCATATATATTATTACATTTTATATTCAATGAATTAAAAATATTTCCCCTTGTTCTATGTATTTTTCATTTTAAAATTGGTTTCAATGGAATGAGATGTATCAATATTTAAAAATGTATTACTTTGGTAATTTATTTATGATTTTGAAGATCAAAATAATTATTTTATTTCATACATTCATTTTATATTGCATCAATGTTTTTAAGGATAGATAAATTATCACGATATAACTCAAATGAAAGATGATACTGGTGTCATTTTCTATTGTTCTTTGTAATGATTTTTTCTCCCGAATAATTAATTTAGTAGTTGATCGTATTTGTTTTTCAGCATGTAAGGGTTCGTGTAAGGTGTAAATGAATACAGATAAATAGTTAATCAACATCAATTTATATTGGTTTATATTAATTTTTATTGTAATTATTTTATTTTAAAACTTATGAAAATGATCTCTTATTTTTAATGAAGATTATTTTATTTTAAAATCATTACTATTAACTTTTGATTTCTTATTATGTTTTTATGAAATTATTTTTACAGTAATTATGATTACATGTGTACAGAAATGATTTTTTGAGATTATAGTTCATTTTATTTTAGTAAATTCTCTATAATTACTTCATTATAATAAATTATCATAACAAGTGTCATTATGCTTTTTTATTTACATTCCATCTTTTTTTATTTTTTATTTTAAGGAAAATTATGAACAATGATAAAGTCACATTGAAAATATTAATTATCTTTCATGAAATAAAAACATGGGATAATTTAATAATCCTGAAATTTTTAATAAATAAATACAATGAGTAAGTATCCCATATATAATGTTTTTGTTATTATGTATGAATTATGCACTAATTCTCTTAGAAACAAGACATGGTCGACCAGAAACCAGACACTCGATCTGAACTGTGGAAGGCACTATGAGTGTTCCTGATCCCCATGGGATGGAAATGTGTGTTGGGAATCATAAGAGTACAACTAGGGAGAATTTTATCCCAATTGATTACCAATAAAAAAACTATTGAATAAAATGGACAACCCAATATATAGAGATAAAATTGAACTGAAAATCATTTATAAAATAAACTGAAAAATGAAACATAAAAACTAACCAAACCAGAATACTACACCAACTCCATGTGAACCTATGTCAACTTAAAAGAAACTATGATCATCATCACCCATGTCGATCTACATCAAGCTAAACCTGCACTAGGACTAGATAAGGTGATACAGTCATGAATATAAAAACTCAGTAGGATATTCTAATAATCTATTCCCAATGAACATCTATTAAAATAGAAGAATCAACATTTTAATGTTTTAACTGCAATATATAAATGTATTATTTCATAAAAATTTCACTTAAAAATGTATGATCCATTTACCTTATTCATTTCAAATACTAAATACATTTCATTAGTTTGTCATTATCATTTTTAATGGGAAGGGGTTGTCTATTTTTTCATCATTCACAACAATGGAAAAACACTTTACTAAAAAACATTTCTTATAAAAATAAATAAAATCATCCCATGACATTCTATGAAAAAATACACATGAAGGAACAATAATAATCACATAACAAAGGCAATGTAGATATACGTACAAGCATCAAATACATCACGACAAGGAATTGAAAGCCTATGGAAATTGGTAAACATTAGAGATCAATAAAAATCCAAAAGACACCAATAAATTATGCCCGAAACCCATTAACATGTCACACTTAATGAAATAAAAATGATCAATATGCCCTTCCATCCTGTCCCATGGAAAGCTTGGGGAAAATAACATAGCAATAAACCCAATATGTACACCTACTATGGGTGAATGGTAAATATCATGACCCACCAGTGCAATAATAATTTTTATACTATTCTCCCAATATGTAATGATCCCATGTCTCATATATTTAATGTGGGTGATCAAACTGATTCCAGTCGACCATCTAATCACAATATATATACTAATAATAATCAATAACAGACCTCACACCGAGTTTCCCAATGGACTTCTCCCATGCCATAAGATTAATAGATTACAAAGTGTCCCAACTAATGGAACCATATAACTGAACCTAACGATTCCACAATGAGGAAATAATAACCATTCCCTGTCAACCAGGAATGAGAAACATCCACGGTGGGTTTTTTATAACAAATACTTTTCAAATTTACACAAGGATGCCAAATTTGACTTCAATAGTTTTACCAATCCAACGATTATCAAAGACACAAATCCCAAATTTCTTAAAGTTGATTAAACACACCATTTTCAAAATCCAAACATTCATAAATTCCATTAAAATTTTCATATTACACATTCAATGTATAACCATTTCTATAAAAATTCCAGACATGTAATATTTTGGCTACTCGTGACATAACATATTATGATAAAACACCAATTTATTTATAAATCCAAAACCACATTTTATAGGAATATTCAGACCTCAAAATACCATTCTCATTCTACCATTGTATTTATAAATCCAAAAAAATCATCTTAAATCATTCATAACATAAAATTTCAACCGATAACTTAAACAAACAACAGACATGCACAATTTAACAAAACAATTCTCATATAGAAAAAAATGTATAAACACAAATATTCAATCCATAAACATATTTAAGTTGATATAATATGATCAAAATATTGAAAAATAGGAGTGAAAACTAATAAAAATATTTAATATAAAAAATTGTGTGCAAAATGATAACAAAGTAGCAAGAAATTTTACAAAACAAGCCTTACACTGCCAACTATGAAACCAAAATATATTATGCAATGGTTAAAAACAATAATTTTAATATTTTTGAGGTTTTAAAAACATGAAAATGATTAAACACAAATTATAAATGCATGTGAAATGGAAAACCAACCTCAAAACCATTGAATAATGGAAACACACACCTGATATCACCAATTGAGTGATTATAAACCCTAAAATTATGAATACCAGCCCTAAACTAACCAAACCCCCATCAAAATCAGGCCAAAATAGAACCATAGGTCATGCATGACCGGGGGAGAAGATATAACTATAAAAAAAATTAGTGTGTAAGGAAGAGGGAAGAATAATGGAATATGAATGAAAATGAATTCATTATGAATCACTAACCTTTGGTGAGAAATCACCCAAAATATGACCACAAACGATGGAGAGAAAAGGGGGAGGAACATACAGTCTATATCCAATAGTTATAGATCTATTTGTGATTAATAAGATTAATTATACTATTAGGTCAAAATTTAATAATCTCATAATAGGTTATAAGGTTTTGCTACATTGTTTTTCCATATTATTTTGTAAACCATGCAAATGCTTCTAGAAAAATTTTGCAACATTGATGGTGTATTTTCAACAGTTTGAGAAAAATCTTCCCAACTATAAAACAACAAAAAAATATATTCCAATACCTAAAAGGAAACCCAAAACACTAGGTATTCCCACCAAATTTACCTTGAATTATTCCAAAATAATATAGTGACAACGTTGGTGTCCCAAACACTCCACCATGAACACTTATCCCAACAAAAACAATGGGAAAACTATGTGAATAATGTGAAAAATTAAGCAGTTCAAAACTAAAGACCCATCACCCCAAAATCCTATGAAAATGTCCAGGGTTCCCAACAAAAATGATCGAGAAAAAAAAACATAAAAACCTATATTTGAAAATTCTCCACACCATTAATGTCTTTCAGACCCTGTAATCCATAACACTTTTTTGATGAATGATCAATTCCTGTGTATGTCATATCAACACCATAAAACCTCTTAATCCATAAAAAATTCACCCACCATTTACCGAGCATGAGTATTTTCCCTGAAACAAATCAACAACTTAAATATACTTCACATGAATCAACGGAAAAGGTCATTCCACTCCCACAACCACACCAAGGATCAGATTATGGGGAATTTACTGAATGAACCAAAACGTCACATGAACTGAATATAACTCATGAAAGGAAATGATTCAAGGGAAGGCCAGAACAGAATCCTCACAAATATAAAACTACTATCACTAGACAAACCAATTGATGAAAGTTCTACAAGACCCGTAGTTAGTCTCCCCACCATTAAAAACCATATTGTAATGACCAAATGAGAATTCAAAATGATCTAGAATATGTCATCTCCACCCAATGACCACCAAACCTCTCCCACAATAACATATTACCCCAAGACAAGATGAAAATGACATGAAAATTTAAACAGCCCATGCACAAATGTTGTGGACCAGACAAACCCAACAGATTCTAAACAGATAAAAAACCTTGCCACAAGTGGTGGATTAAGAAGGTTCCCAATGATTAGAACACCATATACACATAAGACAACCTCCCAACACTCTTCACCTATGAATGTTTAAAACCATGACCTCACTATATTCATATGGGTGGTCCACAAAAGGACCGTGATCAGAAAACCACATTATAGATACTGAAATAACATAAATTGAATGAGGGTTAAGTCCAATACACACATTGAAGATAAAATTAATTTACAATAATGAGATATTAGAATCGAAATACTGAAACAACCTCACTGAAAATGTGGATGTATAAATTTAACTTGACTTCCCACACCACAGGGATTCCATATTACATGTAAAATTCACTCTGATACCTATGGTGATAGCTCTAATATGTGAAGAATCTTTTTCCATAGAAATAACAGCTTGTAATCCCAAACTAGAATTGCATCATCTAGTGCCACATTAATCCACATAAACGTCCTAAGTAGAAACTAAGGAAAAATAACACTGTGAATCTCACATCATCAAACAACACACATTTACATATAATGGGGATATGGTTAGACACCACCATTCTCCCTCACTTTGAACGAGGTGTATAATGAATAGGTAACATGGTGACACACACCAAACATAACCGAAGACAATCGATAAAATCGATAGAACTATCAGAATGTAGAAACACTATAAATCGAACCATAAATGCTCATCACTTCAAAGAACCGGATGATGAATCATTCTAAGAGGTTGATTTAACATCTTAAATAAATTATTTGGTTGATTAACTAGAAAGAATTCAAATAAAAAACAATTCATAACTACATAAAAACATCCAAAAAATATTTTGAAACCCGCTAAACATTGCACCAAATCCAAACCATGAATGATATCTCATGTAAAGACACCATAACAAGATCAATTATAGATAACGAGGAAGTATACATAAAAAAACTTATAGAAAATAGAAAAAAGATTCTAAAAAGAATCATTTTACAAAAACACCACAAGTTTTTATTCTTAAAGTACTGCTGATAAAAACATACGCGATGGCATTTCACAGTCTCCAATTTCATTTCATAATGTCCCCCTTATGTACACATTTCTATGCCACCCCAGGAACACAACCACTATTCCATATCATCCATCCATCCAGATATCCATATAAAATCACACATTTGAGAACCTGAGAAAATATCACTGTTTTAATCAAAGAAAATCATTTTCCAAAATTAATCATTAAACTCAATTAAAAATAAAGAACCTTCCCAAAAGCACAATCACAACCAACATAATTTTTTTTTCAGATTTCATTAAATAATCCTTCATAAATTCAATAAATCAATTATTTAGAATCTCAAAAATCAATGTTTGATCAATACTTTTTAATATAATCTCACCCCTCGTTACATAAAACCAAATTTGGAAAACTGATAAATGATTTCCATAAACCCAACATTTTTCTTAATAAATCCAAATTTTGGTAAACAATGTCAATTTTACCCCAATGATGTTACAACATAAATACCCATTTTGTTATGTACATACTCAAAATTATCACTAAATATTTTTTTATCCCATTTCCCTAAATATGTCCATTTCAATAAAAACAACAATTTCACAAATCCAATAAAATGGTTACAACATAATTTTCAAAATTAAACGAAGAATAAATATAACTCATAAATGGGAAATGATGTATATGGGTGACTTGACCGTATGGTTAGAGACCATATTCCATACACAATAGAAACATGGATAGCCTTCGGGGAACATGATTCAGCTCCACATGGATTTCCAAGCCCTACAAGCTTACATATATCATTATACCAACTCCCCTTATCACATCCAAAGGTCCAAACAATCTCTACGGACCAAGAAAGTAATGACACTAGGCATCCCATGGAAACATGAGGATAAGAATGAGCAAGAGTTTGTGATGCTTATCCCAATCCCACCCATCAAGTCCTAAAAATATTACTACATCTACCCAGGCATCCCCAAGTAATAAACGGTATCTGTAAAAAGTATGTTCTACTAAGGTACGACCCCCCATTATACAATTTTTCATGAAACATCTCGGTTTTACCTTGAACCACACACCCAATCCGATCATTGGCAAGGTCTATAGGGCATTCCTAATCCCTAATTAATGGAAACTATTTGCTGGGAATCATCAAAGTACAAAAAAGTGACGTTTTCTCCTAATAGATAAACAATAAACAATAAATTGAATGACAACCCAATACACATAGATTAAATTTAACTGAATATCATTTATACCATAAACTGATTAAATGAAATTATACATCAAATAACACTAGAAGGAAACCCAATATCAATGTGACCCCAAGTCCACCCTTCAAAACTTTGATCGACTTCTCTTAAGGTGATCCTAATCATGTTAAACCCGCATAAGGAATAAAAAAATAAAAAAACTATTGGTGTGAGTATTAAAAAATAGTAGGATATCCAAATAATCTATTCCCAATGCACATCCTCTAAATTAAAAGAAAAAAATTCATTAAATAACTGATATATATAAACATATTATTTCATAAGTAATTTATTGAAAAAATTATGAACAATTTCACTAATTAATTTCAAAAACTATATTGATTTCATTAGTGTGGAATTAGCATTTTCAAGGGGAAATAGATGTCTATATTTTTCAGATTGAACAATAAGTCTAAAACATTTTACATGTAAATAAAATTCATAAACCATACTAATATCATCCCATCACATTCCAATAAAAACAAACTCATGAAGGCATAATATTAATCAGACAACAAGGTAAATGTATATATGCATACAAGAATAATGTCCATCACTGAAATCAACTAAAATCCAATAGACATGGGTGAACATTAACGATCAAGAACAATCCAAAAGACAACAATACAACACACCTCATCCTCACTGATATCTCATATACAATGAAATCAAAAATCTTATTATGCTCTTCCATCCACTCTCAAGGAATGTCGCAGGAAAATCCATTAGTAATAATCCCAATATATCCACCTATTATGGGCCACTATTCAGTACCACATCCTACAAGTGGAAAAATCATTTATAGACCATTCAATAATTATTCCTGTTTCTCATACCTCATTATATAGTGGGGGTGATCCAAATAATTCTAAATGAGAATCCAATAACAATATATATAAAATAAGAATCCCTAACTAGACACACCTAGAGTTGCCTCATGGACTACTCTTGTGCATTTTGATTAATAGATCACAAAGTGTCCCAACCAAGGGAACTATAAAATGGAACACATGGATATACAATGAGTACATGCCAAAAATTCCATATCGATAAGAAATGAGAAATATTACACAATTTTTTTTAAAACCATCACTTTTATGATCTAAAAAAGGATCCCAAACAAGCACATAATCATTTTACCAAAACAATGTTTATCAAATCCAAAAATCAAACATTTCATAAAAATGTGTAAACACACAATTTTTAGTATCAGGATATTTGTAAACACTATTAAAATATTCAAATAACACATTCAAGGTATAACTATTTTTATAATAATGCCAAACATGTATTCTTTTGGAAACCCATGCTAAAACATGTTAAAACCCAACTCCTTTTTTTATAAAACCCATAACATTTTGGAAAACCATAAAAAGATGGAAAAATAAAATTCATAATGCTTTTATTGTATTTATAAAACCAATAAAATCATTTTAAATCATAATAAACTCTTAAAAACCACTTGGAACAAAAAAACACAATGAGCTGGCACTATTTCAAAAAGCATTGCTTACATTACCAAATTTCACACTAAATAAATTATAATATTGTTGAAAAACAATAATTTGAATATGTATGAGGTGAGAATAGTAATTTAATTATGAATCTCATACTATAAAAGAAAATAAAATTGGGAAACCAACCACAAAACCGTGGTAGAATGGAAACACACACTTGATATCACCCGCCGAGGATTTATAAACCCTAAATCTATGAAGGCCAACCCTCGAGGAACAAAACCCCTATAAAAATCATTGTAAAAAACCCCCAAGGCCAAGAATTAATAAGGGGGAAGAGCGAACTATGAAAAAAAGTGTGAGGAAGGAGGAAGAAAAAAGAAGGTAAGAGGAAAGGGAGGGAATTGTAGAAGGATCACTAACCATTGTTAAGAAATTACCCAAAGACAAACTGAAAATGGAGGAGAAAGGTGGAAGCAACTTGGGTCGATAACCAAAAGATATGGCTCCTCATGGGAGGTGTAATCACAACAATTTGACTTTTATGAAAAATTTTATTATGCCCATAATGGGATTCAATGTTTTTTAAGTATTCTGAAAACCATGTGAATACTATGGAAATCATTTGGAAATATTGATGGATTATGTTACAGGATTTGGGAAACCTATGGTCAAACTGTGAAACACGAAATATTTCCCAAATAGCCTCAAGTGACACCTCAAATATTAGGGAATCGAACCCAATGATCCATGAATAATTTATACATAATATAATTACAATGTTGGTGTCTTTAACTCTATACTATGGAACATTAACCCAACATGAACCAACGTAAAAAATGAAAATATCAGAAAAATAATTCACTTAAAAACCACACTACCACCACTCACAGAACATAGAAAATGGCCCGGATTTCCAAATAATTAGATCATAAACAAATACTGGAAAAATATGTGTGAAAAAAATTCCAATGATATTGATCATGTATATCACATTGGTATTTATTTAAATTGAATTATTTTTTAAAAAATGACACTATTTGTTGAATAATTATGTATTACTTATAAAATAATTAGTATCATCATATATTAAATATATCAATTTTTGGTACTATTTATAGATAATATATGTATACAATCTATGAATATGAAAAATAATATTTTTCAATTAAGAAGTTTTTTATTACCCTTGATGAAAAAGAACTTATTAAAAAAAAGATGTGAGAATTCTAAATATATAATGTATCAATTATTTATAAAATTATTAATTGGATAGAAGTAACCCATCTAGTATAATGAAAAATCACCTTTATATTATGTACAATGATGATATATAATGTTTTTGTTTTGTTTTAAGTGATTATATATATATTTTAATTGTTATTGATGTGTCTTAATGTTTGAAAAAGTTGATAATAGTTAGGTGAAGTTGTGTTATTTTTCGTGGTAACTAGGAAGAATATTATTTTATATAATTGGATTTTGTATGGTTGAGAAATTATATCATGAAAATTCAAGAGAAATAATAAAAATAGTAAAATTTTATGATAGAGTTATTTATCCTGATTAGAATATGGTTTTATAATATGTTCCTTGAATAATGTGTGACTAACATGTTGTTGTGATGTTGAATTAACATTGATGGGTGTTATTTTTCAAAAAGTGTTTTGTAATTGTGAAATTATAATTAATAATTTGAATTATTTTAACTATTTTCAGTTTTTGATTACTCTTTTTTCTATCTCATTGGAATATTATATCTAACCTAAGATTTCTATTTTTCACACATGGATTATCCTCCCTCTATGAAACCCAATATCAACATAAAAAAATTTTTTGGTTTTTTATATGAAATGTAACTTCCATTTTATCTCCCGGATTCATCCATGAATATATATCAACTAATTTAATTTGAAAAAAATATTTGATATGATCTGTAATAGATATATCAATTAATTATTATATTTTAATAATATCCTAATTTAATATTTTTATGTAATGAATATAATTTATGGATACAGGGTTGTCATTATTTTATTCATATTTTTAGGTTGGTCGCTTCTCCAAACTCAACACATGTGACATCTAAATCTATAGAATCACATATTAGGTTTTCAAATAACATTATTAGTATAAAATAGAAAATTATCATCATGATATAACTTCTTATATTATTAGAATTAAAGATATATAATTATATTATATTTGAAATAATATAATACATAATACACACATCAAGATACCATCATTCCCCTTATCATAATGTCCCTAAATATTAATGAATATTATCCTTTAGGATATTTATCATTTGAAATAAAAGTAACTCTGAGATTTGATGATCAATAAGGAACAAGAAAAATTAGAAGTTATTATAACAGAAACACATCACATGTGATATGATAAAATAATTAACAATATTATATATAAAAATATATATAATATTATATACATCGATATAAATAAAGAGGCCCCACATATATGTAAAATTAATTTGGGAGTGAATAAATTCTTATTGATGGAAATATAATTCTATATAATAAGTTTAGACATCATGATATTTGACATCGCGATCTTACCATGAATAAAGCATTGTTTTATAATATGGAACACACCAAAATAAAAAATAATGCCTATATCATGATATATTATAGTTCATCGAAATTCAATATAATATCAATACACACATATTTTTTTTATTTTGAAGAATTTATTATAAGGGAAGATAAATAAATATTTCCTTATCAACCTTTACAGTGATCTTGTTTATTAGAATACAAACATAAGATATTCCAAGACTAATACACATGTCGACAAACGAGTAAAATTATCATAACTCATCCTCTAAATGACGGTGTATGGAAATTTCATATATAGTAATCTAGCCAATTTTCCATTAAATTTTAAATAGTGACTTACAAAAAAAATAACTTACCCCGAATAAAAAAAATGATAATATGATCATAACCCATCATGTTAAAGAATAGGTTTAGTCATATATTATGTAGTCAACATGGAAAAATTCATTAAACAGGAATGGTAAACCAAACACATCCAACATTCCTATACCCATCCATGTTTTAAAAAAACAATATAGAACGACAGTACTTTTCACCATGAAAATAAGATTTATAACAGGATTGTAACCCATCATGTTAAATAACATGTATAGGTAAGCAAACACAACACACATTCCTATAATATTCTACATTTAAAAAAAATATATAAAAAATAAATACATATCAAAATTTTTAAAATGGATAAAATTTCTATAAACTGTACAGATAGTGATGTTTTAAGGTTATAAAATAAATAAACTAGTTTCTAATAATAATCCTTTTTATAATAAAGAAATACATTTCTTCTAATTTTCCACATGTCAAAAAAAATAATTAAATTATAATTAATCGTATTGGTAGGGATGAAGGAATTTTCAAAAATGTATATTAAACATACAATTATTTGGAATATTTTAATTTAAATAGTTTACCATTGTTAATGAAATAGTAATAAGGTTGTTTTAATGTCAGCATTCATAGTGTTGGATTATCAATAGAGGATTGTAAATGAGTTTAATTGTTCAGGTTGGTTATTTTAAATAATTTTCATATTTCATAAATAGTATGTGAATATCACATAACATATAATAATGTAATATCTAAAAATGTGTATAGATATAGGCTCTCTATTCTATAACTAATCTGATTGTCGTTTGAAGTATTTATTTACCCCTTTTATGGATGATTTACAAAATCAACAATTGTTCCATAGATGAATCAATTTTATATTATCATTAGAAGGATTTCAGTTCTATGAAAAATTTCAATTAAACATATTCAGAAAATGTTTTTTATCTGGGATATTTGATGGATTTTTTAAATGATTTAATTGGAAGAAATTTTATTTTCAATAAAATAATTTTTTGATAATTTCATAGTATTAATATCATGATAACATTAAAATAATGGTTTTTAATTTATAAATCTTTTATTTTAATGAGATACATTATGTTGATATTTTAATAGAATAGGAAAAAATAAATAATGAGATCGGATAAACGGATAAAAATAATAGCAATTAAATTTGTGGATAAATCATGAAATTATAATAAATAAAATCGGTTAAAATGAAATTATATATAAATATTAAATTAAAAAGGAATGAAATGGATAAGAATAACATAAATTTCATAGTATATTTTAATATAAGGGTTTAATCAATTGATCAACAAGTACTCACTTTGAGTGATTCTAGTGGGAAATGGAATGAAATTTTTTGATCAGTGCTATTAGGGTGGTATTGAATTAGAGAATGTGTGGGACTGATCTAAAATTTTATGTGAAATAGAGGGTCTCTTATTTTAATTATGTGTTATGTAATGGATATTAATAGAATTGTATATGTGTGAGGTGGGATAGGTTATATAGGTTTATTGGGGGGAGAAATAAAATATATGATATATGGGTAGGACATTAATTACAAAATGTTTTTTTATAATTTTAAAACGACCAGTTAGTTATTTAAAATTTATGATAATTTATTTTAATAAATAATTTTTATTTTTTTTTAAAAAATTTCTAACAGCAATTATATAATAATATAAAATATATGTTATAAAATCATAATATATTTTGATGTTCTCAATAAAAATAATGACATATAATATTTGAAAACATATTTTTATATAATAATATATTTATATATATAACGTAATATATATTAATATTTCAAATTATTTATTTTATTGATAGTTGGGTAAATGTTTTGAAAACAATATAATTAAATATATAAAAATAATATAAAACATATTTTTAAAAACTATTTTATTAAATTTTAAAAAACAATTATAACATTAATACATTAAAAGAAACTTTTTACATTCAGTATAACTAATATCATTTATTCTATGAAATTTATTTTAAGTTTTTGATATATACTTTTCACGTGTAAAAAAATAAATTATTTGAAATTTCTATTTTATGAAATAATATAACATTATGTTGGAAATTTATATTTTGATTTTACCAAAATTAATCATACAACCAAAAATATATATAAATAATGTTTTTAATTTAGTTAATATATATGATAAATTTAGAATTCATGTGGATTATGTTGAAATAATTTATTTGTATTGAGTAAAATATTTGTTCTGTAGATTTCATTGTCAATCAAACTAAATGTCTCTTTGAAATAAAATATTTAGAATAGGTTGAAAATCAATTTTATATATTAATCTAAAAAATTATTTATTTCTCAAATTTTTTTACCATGGATTTATTAGTTCAATTATAATATTACAAGTATTATTTTTAATTCATTAATTATCATATGATTACAAAATAATTTTTTGAAAAATATCGTCCATTGTTATAGAATGATAAGGTAATAAAAATGTTATCTTCCCTAGAAATTGTATTTTCTGGAAAAAAATATCCATTTCTGAAAAAAATCATACTAAGACAAAATTTATATGATAATTTAATATATGAAAAAAAAATTGTTACATTGAAATAATAGTTGATATGTTTTATGTAACTTCATGGGTAACAGATATTTCAGATAGTTCAAGATGTTTTTGTTATGTTCTATTTTTAGATATTGGGTATTACATTCTATCACAAAAAAATTTAACATCTAATTTGGTTATATTTAAATTATTTCAAATTTTAACATTTTCATCATCATTGAATCTTCAACCACCCTTTTTCTCGGTTCTAGTTTATGAAATCCTCATTTTACTTTCACAAATTCATTTCTTCTATTACACTTCATTGTCTTCATAGCTTAAAAAACGTGAACCAGTTATTTTCTCTATGATATTTTGGGCTCTATTTCTTTCTTCTTTAGTGTGATAAAATTTATTCTAATATCCATCTATTTCATTATTAATGAAAATTTATGATTTTATTAAATTTAAAATGGTTGATAATCTTTTTAATAAGTAAGCTATAACTCAAATTATATTTTTTATTTTTAAAGGCCCAATATACATAGAAAATATCATCCCCTTTTAAAAATATCTTAAAACTCTTATGCATGTTGAATCATTCAATTATACATGATCCACATCTTGAAATTCCATGTATTTCATTGTATTATAATCATATATCATTTATTATATATTTATATTTTAATAAATTCATTAATAGGATATATAATAACTCTCACCTCATTAATTAGCTCTCATGAAACTGGTTTTCCGTCTCCAAATTCACCTAAATATTGTTTAGTATTACACATTTTCACATACTATTCCTAATATGGTCTAATTTACATTCTTGAAGGGAAAATAGTTTATTATGAAAACTCCATAAAAGTATGATATTGATCCCACATACACTTTATTCCATGAGAACACCATGTCACTTTTTTAACTTTGTAAATATTTTCAAGTTCATCGTACAATAAATATTGTGATCTGTATATGTTCATTAATTTATGATAACTCCAAAATCCATTTGGAAACATCTTCAAAAACATTAATGTCAAAAAAGGGTCATGATAATATATAATTGATAATAGTTCCCCAAGAATCCTTTTGATAACACTGATAATTGTTTAGAGAATTTCTTCAATACATAAATATTATATTATTATAATGAAATAAGATGTCATGGTATGCTGGGTAATGATGACAGTTATAACATCATTCCACTTTATTAATTTTTGGGATACATTGGAAAACTGGTTATATGTTTTCTTCAATTCCATATAACTTTGTGGAAAGGTTTCATTACTCCATTTTGATGTTTTAATTTATCCTTTAACCAATGGAATACTATATTTCATGACATATAGTATTAAATTACCCACATTATTTCATGCAATAATAAATTTTTATTTAATCAAAATACAGAAAAGTACTAGAAGATCATGTAGGGAAATTGGAGCTCTAGGATTCATCAAGAAGTTACCCCTCAACAATAGTATCGAAAGAGATAAGAAACACTATCAAACATTAACACCTTATCACTGTAGTTGATATCAATAAATTTTCAATAACATACTTCTTTAATCGTCTATTGAGATTCCCCATTTAAATTCTTGGACATCTCTACGTTGTCTGTTATAGATTTTTTAGAACTAAGAGGAGTTAAATGTTTTGGATCCCCATTCATAAGAATAACTATATAAATACACTCTATAACATGGTATATATGACTGTTGTTAATCCTTTTCATGATTTTAAAAACATGTTCTATCATACTCAATTTTCCATAAAATATCACATATATAACTATATTGAAATTATATCAATATTTTCAATGAAATGATTATAGATACTAGCTCAATGTAAATATTTGTATATATATTTTAATTTTAATTCAATTTTCTTGATTTATTGGTAGTTACTGAAAAATTATATAAAAGAATCAAAAAATCCCTTTAATTAGTGTATAACACTATATTAAAAATAATACCTTACATAAGGTAGAATTAATAATATTGATATATTTATATCTACCATTTTCATTTAAAAATTCACAAATATCAATATAGCATGTAAATTTAACACAATTTCTTTTTATAATGATATATAGGATTGAAAATATAGCGACATTTAGATTGAACCATATGTAGTCACCTTCTAAAATTTAAACATTAAATCCTAAGGTGGTTTGTTAGTACAAAAATATTTATGGCTTAACTCTTTATTTGAATTGTAAAATTATATTTTATGCTTAAAGAAAAATTTCCTATAATGGGAAACATCAATGAAAAATTATTTAGAAAATAAATTTCTAATATATAAACTTTTATTTTAAGGTCCCCATAATTATTTGATGATAAAAATCAGGATCTTTGTTGATAAAAGTATAAACCACGATACGATCGATGAATAGAATGAAAATATTATGAATGTTTTCCTTAAATACTCTATTTATATGATGGATATAAAAAAATGGTTCATTGAAATAATTATAAGTAATGATTAAAATGATATAACTTCCACAAATTTCTAGAAATTAAATCATTTATCAAACTTATATGATAATAACACATATTGAAATACATATTGAGATGGTATTTGTCTCATTGAATTTTATAAATTAATTCAACAGGGAATGGTAAATTATACTGATTCATCATTGTGATTCAATTAATGTATATATAATTATTTTAGAATCTAATTTTCCAATCCATTTAAGGGATAATAAAGTAGGGGCACTTGATGATGAAACAATATGGTGTATAAAAACATAATATCGATTTCCATATACTGGTTTCTTCAACTCCACCAACTCCATTGATTCCATCATATAATTAGTTTTAGAAATAATCCTTACATGAATATTTAGTTTAATGAATAACTTGTTTTCTATCTTAATTGGTTTTCATTCTATATACTCATATAAACAATTGGTTATTTTATTCCAACACTCCATGATGGATCAACATTATTGAATTAGTAAAATGACTAGTCTGATATTTCAATCAACATAGACGGCATGTAACATGTCCATATAACATCATAATGTCATCCAAGTAGTCCTCATTATTTTAGTTATAATTTTTTATATGATTAGCATATGTCCATTTCATTTCAACTGATTGATCATGTAGAATTTTTTTCATAGAGTATCTCTTTAATTGTTCCAAATTGCATGTACATTATATCATCTTCATCAATCATATTTTGAACTAGAAACTTCCATTGGTATGCACATGTATTCAGAAAAAAGACCAAGATGGTGACTTGTAAATTCTCATTACATTCTAATGAGATAAATATATCATATTGGGTATAAATATAATATTAAACAACTCATGGATTAGTAGAACCACTAAATATTTGATATTATTGTCACATGATGAATTAAAACAAAATTACCATGTGTTGTTGATCATCAAGTAACTATATGATTGGAATATTCTCATTCACAACATAGGTAAAATTCTATAATATTTGTAGTGATCTAATTTTCCAAAAAACATGTTTAATTAATATTATATATGGAATTTTCCATCATTAAATGTGGGAATTGATAAAGATAACATTAATTATATTATTCATTAACATTCTACATTATATATAATTAGACCATGATATTGAATAGTAAAATGAAATTTCTATTATGTTATCCAGAGTGTTATGTATAAATAATGATTCAGGATCAATGTAAATCATCTATAAAATGGGGTTCCTCAAAATTTATTCCCCAATGTTCCATATAATATTTATCTTATACTAATATTATCCATCTAAAAATCTTGAATCCAAAAACATGTAGTTATATTTTAGTATTAGTAGAAGGACCCATAATTTCTTCAAAATTAAAAAATTAGTCTTTAAATATTATGATATTTTTCAAGAATTCATATAAAATTATATTCTAATTTACCTATATTTTATCATTTGTGGAACACACTTGGGCCAATCGTATGGAGCATGCTAACAAAAAAACTTTTTTTATTATCACTTTTTATAATCTAACTAATATTAAATTAAATTATCTAAATGTGGGGTCTAAATGATTCAGAATATGTTGAATCATATTATAGTGATATAATTAAACATGTTACAATTTAGATTGAATGAAATAAAAAATTTATTCTCTAGAGTTTTCAGGGATTGAAATCATTGAAAAAATCAGTTATCAATATTCAAAATAAAATAGTGATCAATACCTATCTATCTACACCATATTGTTTGATATGTGATTACCCCATACTGAGAGCTGTATATGTAGGCATGTAATCTTCCGAACATAATCAATGATACCTATAATCCATCAATCACTACCAATTCCTTACTCCACAGTTTGCATGCCTAAAATAGTGATTGGAATAATGATTAATAATTGAGAATAAAAAATTAATATAAGAGAAAATGGGGAAACCACTCTCCATAATCAAATTAATAGCCAATCAAACACATAAAAATGATTACAGAGTTATAAAATGAAGCTCACTAATGCTTAATAAAAATCCAATTCCCTTATTTATACAAACAATGAGGGTATATCAATATTTTTACTAGAGTTCTTAATGGATTTATAGTGGAAGAACATATAAAATAAAGGAATTAGAGAAGAATATAAGAAGTTGAATGGAAAACTGATATATATAAAAACATGATCAATTACATCAATAAAAATAAAACTCTCCAAATTTAAAAATCTATCCATTGGTATTGGTGGTGATACATATATTTATATGAAAATTGATGTAGATTGTCTACAAAATATTTCCTCTAAATGTGGATGTGTGTTAGCCCCATGAAATGGATTTACATTAAAAATTTATATCCATACAAGTTGTTATATTCTATCACAAATATTCATCATCAGTATATCACTGTTATTTGACAATATATGAAAGGGGTATTGAAATTTAATTATGAATCATTTATTCTTGTCCATTATACAATTAATATTCTATTTCTCAAACATCCCATAAATTCAATTCCTTGATTCATGTCGAATCATATGGGTCCACAATTACAAAAGATTTTGTACATATCTATATATATCTCTTTTTATATTATAATCTCTTTTAGGCCAGACCTAATAATGATATTATCTAATCCTTAATGGTTTCTTGAAATGTGCACATTTTTCAAGGAATAGTTTGTGAGCTGATTTTGGGTCTTGAAATAATGGATTTGGAATTTCAACCAAAATGATGAAATATAGTTGAAGAAGTTTATAATCTAAAAAAATGGTATTTCACAATTTAACATCTAATAGAATGTGTTACGGATGAAAATTTAGTATAAACTAATACATTTAAATTCCAATAATTTTCCACTTTTTCATTTTAGTTAAACATTATTCTAAAGAAAAAAACGTTGTGATTTCCGTTTAAATAACACGATAATGTGAATAAAAACATTGAATTATAGTATAAATATTTAATCATGTTTGTTTTACCACTACCCCATACATAAAAATAAAATCCCAGAAAATCACATATAATCAAATCAGAATCCATACAATAATTATAAATTTAATAAAATAAATTATTTTTATTAAAATAGGATTCAATTATATATCATATATTAAAAAATTACCCATCATTGACAATCCCCACATTTAATTATTTTCAACCATAGAAATTAATCCATGGCCCAATCACACCATAACCCACCTTGTATTTTATGTCACACTTGTCTTACAAAAAATTAAATAATTATTTATTCTCAAACATTAAAATTTTATGTATCGGTATAGGCTGCTGAAAATTATGATTTTTTCACAGCATGAAACATGTAAATATTATCCATAATGAGGACTTTTTACTTGTTATTATTGTTGATTAGTGATGACAACTAAATTATTAAAAAATTTATGTTTAGAATGGGTTGGTTTGACTCTTGATTACAATGCATGAATATTCAATTGAAAAGACATAATGGACCTCACAAAATTTAATTTTACACTATGAATAAAAAACCACAAAAATTTTCTAATGACATGTGTCATAATTCAAAAAAATATTAAAACTAATTTT
Organism: Viscum album; assembly: GCA_963277665.1. Lineage (NCBI taxonomy): Eukaryota > Viridiplantae > Streptophyta > Magnoliopsida > Santalales > Viscaceae > Viscum > Viscum album. Next base: position 224,010,647 of record OY728143.1, read on the forward strand.
TTCAACCACGATCTCAACCATTTTTTCTTTTATTAATTTTATGTATAAAAATGGAAAAGCAATAATTTTTTTCATTGTTTTTTTATTTTTTTAGGGAAGATGAGCTTCAACTTGAATATAGTGAAGGAATAAAACATAGTTCTAATAATTTTATAAAGATACATGAGTCATAAAATAACATACATTGATAAATTAATTCTTCTATACATGTTTTTATTTTTATTTTTTTCTTCTCATTTTCTAATTATTTGTACAAATGAATTAAAAAAATAAAAAAATTGAAGGTTTCATACCCAATTCTCACATTATATACTATCCAAATTGTTGAAACACTTAAAATCACACAAAAATTAATTTCACTATAACTATATCACATGAAGGGATATTCTACCGCACTAAAACATTAAATGTCAATAAAGAATAAAAAAATTGTCTGTAGGTAAGAAAAAATCAGTTTGTACGTACTCTGAAATCTATAAGGAAATTCAAGTAATATATTGTCATAAAAAGGATATATATAAGGATGGGTCAGATGTTAAAATTTGGATATCCAAATAAATTCCTCAATCATGATAATAATCTTCCATTACGTACAATGCTTCTAAATGAACAAATCATATGTTTTAGTTCTCTTAAAAAACATGTTTCTCTCAAGAAAGTGTGGGAATTTGGTAGAATCTGATCAAATGGATGACAATAAATCATAGTATTATTTAAAATATATTAATTCATTGTTAAATTTTATTTGATTTCAAAAATTCATTCAATCTCATAAAAATGATTTCTTATCCTAAGCCATTGAAACAAATTCATATGAACAATAATTTTTAATCCATTATTCAAAAATTATTTCAATTCCCCCAAAATAAATTAATATGTAACAATTGATGATATAATTTGATGAATCTCTCAATTAATATCAAAAATTGAAAAGGAACTCAAATCAACAAAGAATTATCACACAATCCTCATCCTTAGTATTTAATAAACTTAATTTCTTCTCTACCAAAAATATAAAATAGGGAATACAAATGAAGTGAAAGGGAAGTACGACATGTGTTTATTTTTTGTGACATCCTTATTAAAATCACTAATATATTTCTGTGAAACCTATAAATCAAGATATAAGGAAATGGATAAGAAAATCATGGAAATATAATGAAGATATAATAAGATTATAGAACACGATTGGACCCCCATGTAGGTTCTATGATTTTACTTCCCTTAGTCAAGAGTAGAAGTTGTTTAAGACAATATGAAGGTGGGTATGATTTATTTTAAAAATACCCCAAAATTTTATTTCTCTCAAAAGATAGTAGTATATTATTAGACTGATAACCCACCACACTCCCCAATGGATGTAATAACCCCAAACACCATTATGTTGAAAGATAAAATATGAGATATAGAGGGGGATGAATATATGGGTTCTCTCTATTATTAATTTGATGGAGGTGTGAAGAAAACTAGATATGAAATTTGTAAAATAAATAGTGGTTTATATTCTATTATATGTATATAAACAAATTCATTATGGATTTTCTTTTTTTTGTCATGCTCATAATTTTCACTATTATACAACTTGAATGGATCCTCCATGTTCTATTTAACACAATTTGATTTTAAATAATTATCTATCAAAACATTCATCATTAGACTATTTTTCATTAAGTTGTGAAAAATGGAAAATCATTTATTTAGAGGAGGAATTGTATCTCTATGTTTTGATTTGATCTGACAAATGACTTAATGAAAATTATGTGGAATAGGTACTTTATTCTTCTAACATTTCAATAGATTACATTCCATATATAAGGATTTGACACTATTATCATCAGAGGTAAGAAATTTAATAAGAATCATTGTTTTCTAATGAAATTTGAAATTTTAATGATGCATCAATGATTTTTTTTCCAATTGAATGTTATTTTTTTTCATTTCTATGTTCACCATAAATTATTTCAATTTGAATATAATTATAATAATCACCATAAAAATTAAATATGGTTAATGAAATGAATGATATGCATTAATGCTCTTTTTTTTATTTTATTATTCATAATTGTTTAGTTTATTATAAAAAACAGTGTGTGTAAGATATTTTACACCTTTTAAATAGATCAATTTTTATGACAGTGTATTTTCATGATATATTATTTAATTATATTATTATTTACCTAATACTTCAATGTACTGGAATAATAATGGTCGATCACAAAGAGGGAATCGATACACAAATATTATTCGGTTTTAACAATTTTTAATCTAACAAAAATAAAACGAAATTATCTAATAGTGACCTAAAAAGGAGAATATAATATTAAATAATATTATAATTAAGAAATAAAATCGTGAATGAAGTTAGATATAAATAATGAAGGGAATTTTTCTCAAGAGGTTATTGTTATTGAAATTGTGATTCAAAATTAGTACTTTATATTCTATTTTGTATAGTGATCTATACATGTCACCCTACAACCATTATTTTTAAATTTTATTACCACATACCAATGAATCTAAGTCCAATTCAATCCTCTTCTAATTTTCATCTATGATATCTATTCTCCAAACATCACTTCTCATACCAAACTCCACCAAATTCACTACACAAAAAATGAAGGAAATGTTTATTAATAAATGATAACAACAATCCAATTGTGGAGAAAACAAGGAAAATTATCACCATAATAAATTTTACATAAAACAAAATTAAAATCATTTAATTAATACAAGGAAAATGAAGTGAAATAATATTCTATCAAAAACCCATTCCCTCCTTCAAACAATCACATAAGGTACTTGTCCTTTTTAATGGAGATAATAAGGGAAATATGATTGGAGAACACATAAAAATGGTAATATTAGAATAATATTTTAAAAATAACGATAAAATATTATATATTATAAAATAAATATTAATTAAAACATAAAAACACCACCTTGAACACCTGTAATATCTATTATTGGTTGTGTGAGGTGATATACGTATTTATTGGAAACTATTCTGAATGTTTTGCACCAAAATATTTCAACTGAACATGGATTATTTTTAACCTCATTAATTTTTCAGAAATATCAATGTGTTATTCATGAATATTGTTCCATTTTTCATCAGTCATTAACCATATTAATTTATTCATGATTTTACATCAAATGAGTGAATTGTGAGTATTTTAATCTATAAAATTAATATTTTTTGTGACTCTCATTAGTCTTTTTCATAATTTTCTCGTGAATTAATGTCCAAGAATTAGGATATTATATTTCAGGAAAAATTTATGAAAGTTATTACACAAGTCCTTATTTATAAATTTCTCAACATTGAGATTATTTGGTAAAGATCACATATATAAATAATATTATATATTAATTTTTCTTTATCACTACAAATCTACCATCCCTAGTCCTTGGTTAATTATGGGGAACATCAATGAAATTATGAATCCATATGAAAAAATGGGAATGGCAACAACTCATTCTCTTCCAGGGAATTCCGATTATATATTGAGAAAAATGATTTGATTGAGATTAATCTGGCAGGTGCCAAATATAACTGGTATAAGAGGCACTCGAACATCTTTGTGGCTAGTAAAATTGATAGGCCCTTTGTTAATGGGGCCTGTCTGGACACTTGGGGTACCATATCATGCTCAACACTATCCAGAATCAATTTTTATCATCATCACGTCTTGGTGTATCTTAATGAGAAGGAACACATACCCTCTTTTCCTTTTACATTCAACAAATCTTGGGTCCCTCATCCAGAATGTCAGGCCATTGTTCATAGAACCTGGAGCTCTGTGAATTGTAGGGATTAGGCATTTTCCTATAACACTAAAATCAAAATCATATAGAGAAACATCTGAATGTGGAGAAAAGACCTATTTTTCTCTCTTGACCCGGATATCCGTGATATTGAAGATTCATTTCAAATGGTTCAACAACTTTACACCAATAGTGATTTCTCTAATCGAACTGAAATGGAAGACGAGTTGTCTCTTAATAGGAACAATCTTCATGATATGTAGGATGCATTTCAAAGGGACTCTTTTAGAGCCATGTGGTTAAAGGATGGTGATAGAAACACAAAATTATTCAATTCTCTTGAAAAAATCAGGAAAGTCGCTAAGCCTCTTTCATTGAATAATAATGAGGATTGCCTCATCGATAACAGAGTGGATCTAGAAGAGCAAGTCACATACTATTTTCATGATCACTTCAATGGCCCTCAATCCATGATTGATCATATAGATGGGGTGATACCAAGAATGGTGAATCAATAGGAAAATTACACTCTCACTACTGTACCTATTTACCTGGAGGTTAAGGAGACTGTCTTTAGCCTCAAACCTCATAGATCACCTACCCTGGATGGTTTTGGTATCTTCTTCTTTCAAACATTTTGGGCTCTCATTAGTGCTGATGTTTGTAGGTTAATTATTCTCTTTTTAAGAGGGGGATCTCTTCTTAGAGGTTTCAATTATCAGTTCCTCAATCCTATTCAAAAAGAGGATAATGCTAATGAAATTCATCCCTTCAGGATAGTTTCTCTAAATAACACTGTTTATAAAATCATTGGCGAAATCCTTAATAATATGTTTTCCTTCATTTCCTTCAAAATTGTTTCTCCAAATCAATTTGGCATCATCAATGGAAGATCAAACCTGGATTGTCTTATCACCCCCTCGGAGTGTCTTAATCGTTATAATAATACCATAATAGGTGGAAATAATTCTTTAAAATTGGATATTAAGATGTATTTAAATATAATGGATTATGGTTTCATCTGCATGATCCTTTTCATGTATGGGTTGGATGATGTTTTCATTACGTGGGTCAAAAACATATTATGTTATGCTCATTATTCAATCCTTATAAATGGATCTCATGAAGTATATTTTGATTGTTATAGGGGTGTTAGGCATGGTGATCCCTTATCAGCCATCCTTTATTCTATTGTTGTGGATTATCTCCGCAAGATTCTTTCTGTAATGTCTAGTAATGATAAAAAAGGAGTCTATTCATGGTCGATGGGTGGATATTTCTCCCTCTCATCTTCTATTTGCATATGATATATTTCTTTTCACAAAAGGTAATAAGGTTAATATCAAGAATATAACGTGAGCCCTTTTACACTATGAATTGGGTTTAGGACACGTGATTAGGTGGATCATGTCCTTTTTTTACCTTGGAAGTGGATTCTCATCGAACAAGGAAAATGAAATAAATAGTGAATTGGGAATTCTTGAGGGAAATTTCCCCTTCACCAATTTGGGAGTTCCCATGTTCTAGAGGAGACCAGAGATTTTTCATTTCCCTATCATTGTTAGCATGATTAAAAGGAAACTTTCCACATGGAAGAGAAAAGTTTATCAATGGATGGTAGGGTTTTCCATTTGAAATCATCCATCATCACCAAATTTGTGTAATCTATTATGGTGTATAAATTGCAGATTAATATAATCAATAGAATCAATATTTTTTATGAATTTTGTTTGTAGTGGTATTATTTTGGATTGGAGGTTGTCAACAGTTCCTTATAATGATGTTTTCAAGTCACATGATGAGGGTGGTTTGGGAATCAATAATCTATTGGGTTTCAATGACACTTTGCAAGCCAGGTTTATATGGACGCTTATGATCATAAAATCTGAGGCTACTATTTTTATTCTGGATAGGATTATTCATAGGTTTAAGACATGAAATTTAAATTATTTCCACTCTTCGGTGTGTCCTTCCTTCAAGAATATTTTCTCAAAAACTGATATGGACTCTCTGTGGCTCGTTTCCAAAGATTTCTCTCTTAATTTTTTGAAACCCAATGTGACTAGGAATCATCTGATTGACATAGTCATGGAGGATTATTCAATCATGGATTTTTATTTTTCAATCAATGAACATCTTGGAAACATGGATAATATTCCTGATTATATAACTTCGATGGTGGATGAATATTTTTGGTCCCCTAGGGGTGATTTTTGGTAATAGGATCCAACTGTTAATGGAATTATCACCTCCAATGATTTTTTAATCACTTTATTGGTAGCTCAATTTACTTGAGAAGGATAGGAAACCTACAGTTAATGTTTTTAAGTCCATATAGTTCTATTCATTCATGGAGTTTATCTCACAAAAAAATTCCAGCTGATGAATTTATGCAGGTATGTGGTATTTCTCTATGTTCTATTTTTGCTATATTGTTTCAACATAGGTAGGATGTGGACCACCTTTTCCTCAGTGGTGTTGTAACTTTGGAAATTTGGATGGTGATTTATGACATATTTGATGTTCATATTACTTTTTTCAATTGAATTGGTAATCTCATAAATAGATGGAGCTCTTTGCACCATTCAACTCAGCTCTAGAATCTTTTCCATGATGCAGCAGGGGAGGTTGTTCATCTAATATTTACAAAAAGAAATAATTTCAGACATGACAGGTAGAATTTTCGATTCTGTGGTTCCCTTTCAGGGAATCTCGCAGCTACCCAAGAGGTGGAAATATTGAAAGTTGTGTTTTTTTCATACTCAATTCATGATTTTTATGTGCATAATTAGGTTGGGGTGGAAGGAATTTTTTTCCCCTACTTGGTTAATTGAAAGTCCTTTGGCGGGCTCCATTTCATCGGTGGATTAAACTCAACTCTGAAGTGGCTTCAAGAGGCAATCCTGGTCCCTCTTGAATTTTGATGTCCATAGGGACTATCAGGTAAATGTTCTTTGGTGCATCTATGGATCAAGTGGTATTGGTTCTTCTCGTGAAGCAGAAATGTTTGGTGTCATAATTTTTGTTCAGATATCCGGATGTCGGGGTTTGAAAAAACATTGTATTGAATGTGACTCCACTATTGCAGTCTCTTCTATTAAAACTGGGGTTTTATAGCTTTCTTGGAAGCTCACTAATCGATGTACTAGATGTTTGGAATCTCTCTACTCAAGAGACTACTTTTTGACTCATGCTTATATAAGGTAAAATGAATTGGTGCATGGGCTTGCGAACAATGGACTTAATGGTAATGATTTGTATTTTGTTGATCATGTGCTAGATGATCTCCTTCCTTTTTTCGGAATTACTTTTGTTAAATCTTCTTCTTTCAATATCACGTATTTGTTTTCTAGTAAAGGGATATTTTTTTCTGGGAAAGCTCTTAGTCTGACATAAAAAAAAATCCAAATAAACACCATGAGATATTTTATTATTATGCAATTCTTCATATAACTAAAATTTACAAAAAAAAATCTAATTTTTTTCTATTATAACAAAAAACAAACAATATTTTCATATAATTATTATTATGTATAGCATTAAGAAAATTATTTTGTATCATATACCATGAAGAAGATAAATATAAGGAATAAATAAAATATATTAAAATCACCATCAACTAAAAAACTGCTAATAATATATCCAATAATGGAAATGAAAATATATATTTTATAAGGTGAATAATAAATTTTCCATAGAAATGAAAAATAAAAAAATAGATAGATAATTCAATGTTATATGATAATACATCAGTATCATACAAATTATTATCTTATAAAAAATGATCTCATCTTGTGATGGGACACACCAAAATGATCATTAAATTTTATCTAATAATATATACTAAATTTATATTGACCTATGTAATTCGTATCACCAAATAAACTGTTTAAATAAAATTTATTCATCATATAATAAAATGAAATAAAATTATTTAATCATTTATACCCACAATCATATATATTGGAATAATTTCATAAGAAATACTAAAACATTACCAAATGTTAATAAATGTTATTACATGATCATATACCATCCATATATATAAATTTAATGATGAAACTATTCTTAATAAACTATCTAATTATAACCCATATTAGATTATAGACACAAAAAACATTATTATTTTTCACTGGTTAATAAAGGAACATCATGATAAAAACACAACCAAAGAATAATTGTTGACTGTTAAACAATACAGAGTCCACATTAAAAAAATAAAATATATTATAATAATGACATTTTGAAATCCATTATATATTCCGATGATTATTAGTTGGATAACATGATAATATATCATCCGGTTATAAAAGGTGGTTGGTTAAATCGTACCAAGTAAAAAAAGAACAATCGTCAAATTTAGAATAATAATGAAACCAAATACCAATAATTATACAGATGTGAATAAAATTGATATAATTATCATAACCAATTTATATAAATAATTTGGATTATCATAATTTATTAATAAAAATATTTTTTCTCATAAATATTAGAATAAAAATACATAGATGAAAAATTATTTTCTCAATATCAATTTAAATGATTAAATGATCATAATATATTTAGAAAAATAATGTATATGGATAGAAAATAAATATATAACTTTATAACAACCATCTATATTAAAAAAATGATTAAAATCAACAATAATATTTAAAATTTCAATATAATATAAAACATGATCAAAACACATCCAGAGACAGATAATGTATATTTAAATAACACACAATCAACATAATATTTATTGGCTACATTCATTTTGATAATAGGTAACAATATCAAATAAATATTGGAGAGGTAGATAATAGTAGTATATTAAATTTATAAGGTTATCAAAAAAATAACTTATAGTGTTTAATGGTTTTCACTTTTATGTGTAATTCTTCAACCTGGTATATAAATAACATGTTAGTGTCATAATGAATATCTCATGGTGGATTCAATCTAGGTGTTTAGTGTTTAGCCTACTCATCATGCATTTGGGTGATGGTTGTGTCAATGTGTTTTCCAACCCTTTTTAGCATTATTACTGCTAGGTTCATGTATCCCATTGTTGCATCCACCATCTTGTATTCATAGAGGGATTTCATTGCAAGGAGATGAAAACACACTATGTTTTCAAAATTAATAGTCCTTTTAGGCATTATGATGGATATAAATATGGATTCATATGTATTAAATTCTATTTTCATTATATCATATTGTTGATAAGTTAATTTAATTACAATATTTATTTAATTAAAACAGTGGTTTTTAATTGATATTGGACTTTTTGGTATAATTTATCTTATGTCATTGTAAGAATGTCCTTGAAAAATGGGTATAATTTGAGTATAAATGTAGTCTATAATTAAAAAAAATTATATGGGTGATAATGCAATGAATTTAAAATCAATTAAATATTTTTAAATTGTATTATAGAAAATTAATTTCAATATAATATGAAGGACACAAATATGATGCCCTTATCATTCTATATATATTTAAAATTGTTTCTCGAACTCATCTATAGATTAAAAATCCATATTAATGATAAAGGAATGTATAGGAAAAATAAAATCATGATCAATGCCTTAGGGTAGAGTTGGATGAGGTAATGTGTGGGATTTTGAACCAAGTATAGTTGAAAAGTAGGGTCTTAAACATTGAATGTAACGTTATCTATGGGGTAAGGTATTAAGTAGGATAGTATTGTTAAGTGATTTATGTGACGAAATAGAATGTGTTCCATGTGGTTATGAATTATTTACATAACATATTTTTATTGAACTTATATGTTACCATTAAATTATTTAAAATCATATATACATCATTGATTCGTTTTTACAAATATTAATATTTATAAAAAAAAATCTATTTTAATAAGTATATTAATAAAAATAGAAGAATAACTTAGTATGAAATTTAATAAATATTAACATTACATTGAGGTATATATATCCTTATTCAGTATATAAATTTGATAAAATTGATTTTTAAATTAAAATAGTAGATATAAACCAATATTTCATCAATAAATGTACATTTAAACATTATATGTTTTTATTATTATTTAATACAATTTAATAATTGGTGGTTGTTTTATATATTTAATTATAATATTATAATTATATATTATGTAAAATGTTAGTTATATTATTCTCATTTGTTTTTATAATATTTCTATTACTCATATGAAATTAATTCTTTTGAATAATCCTTTTTTTCCTCTATAGAGAAAAATTATAAATAATTAATGTAATTTATATAAAATGATGAACAATATAACATTCCTTGATGAATAATTCTTCCTAATGATTAAATAGAAAAATAACATTGAAAATTTTAAAATTAATTTTGAAAATTGAATTTTTAATTTTACAAAAACATCATATAAAATTTCATTAAAAATTAATATTATTATGATTTAAATATATATATATACATATTTAAGAAAATTATTTTATATAATAATTTAAATGGAAATTAATGACATATAATTTAATATATAGATGGAATGGGAAATTAAAGAAATCCCAAATTGATTTCTACATGGAAAAACTAGATTATATGAAAAAACTAAAATATTTATTATTAAGATAAGATATTAAATTGATTAAAAATGGTTTGACATTTATATGCTCTAAAATGTATAAACGTGAGTGTTTTTTATTCATAAATTAGTTATTAATAATGTGAATTGTTTTATAAATTTTTATCTAACACGTATTTAATGATTAACCGCACATTGAATACTCTTTATAAAAGATACAGTTTTATAAAAAATGACCTTTTTAGAAAACAAAAAAAATTTCAGAGTAATGTTAATTTGAAATGATATATTGAAAAATGTGTAAATAAATTAAATTATAATTCTTAAAATTATCATTCCAATAATGTTCTTAAGAAATATTCTTTAGAGTAATTATGTGATAGTTCATCATATGATGTTTACTTCTAACAACATTATGTCAGCTATTAAAGCATATGTACTATAGTATGAACCATGTGATATTAAAATTGGTTTTAATGAATTTAATATTAAATATTATAATTATATCTTATTATAAGACTATTTTGTTTGATACATTAGAAATCAATGATTTAAATGCATTTTATCATTCCCATTTTTTTATTTAAAATCGTGAATTTGGGATAATGATATAAATATTTTTAATCATCTTATATAAAAATTAATTCATAAATCAAATGGTGTTAGAAAATGGAATAAAAAGTTGGTGTGTGTTTATCATTTCATTTCATGTTTCCTTTCCTTTATAGACATGTTATGTGATGCTAAATATTGGGTACTAATTGAATTATCACATATTGATGAATTTGTGAATTTATGAGTATCTACTAATGAGAATGCGAATTCTACTATTAATTGAAGTTTTTATGTGTGATTGGATGATGTATGATCATTCATTTTGATGATAATTAATTTTTTTCTTTTACTGTATGTTATTATGAATAATTGAACATGTATTTTGTTCCTCTATTCATTTTTTTAAATTGTATTTAAAATATAAGATTCCATGATCTTGTTATAATTAAATTTATGGGAATAGTTTTGATTATTTAACACTAGGTATGATGACTCACCCTATTGTATAAGTTAAGTGAATATTTTATTTTTCTTGTAGATCATTGTTACATTATATTCATTGGATAGTGAAATATGAGATGTGGTATCTTATGGAAATATTGTAGTGATTCCAAAATGGATATTCTATATTCGTATGTTTAACACCCAAATATTTTAAAACAACATTGTGTTTAATAGCATATAAGATTCCTAAAATCAATCTTAAAACCCTTTTAACATTATTAAATAGGACATTATAACTTCACTATTATGTAGTGGGATACGAATTTGACAAAAATAACCTAAAATGTATATATATTTTATCGATGATATAAATATAATTATAAATATTTATAAAAAATCATCCAATTTTTTTTCTAAATTTATCTTATTCTTTAACTATAAAATTTTATTTGTTATTTTTTGTTATAAATATTATAATTCTTTTTAATAATTTTGAAAAATAATATTAGATAAAAATGTTACTGTTTTTTAATTATTCATATAATAGTTGTCTAATGATTAAATTTTATGAATATTTTTAAAACATTTCATATTCAATGAATAATTAAAATATACTAATTTTAATTAAAAATAATATATTCATTTCAAACATGAACAATTTATCATTTTTTATAAAAATTGTAAAAGTATTATTATTTTTCTAATGTTATAATTAATATTAATATCTTTATTATTATACATATTATGTTTGAATTTGGGATTAAATAATTTTAAATATTTTAAAAATTTATTTTTCAAAAAAATTCTTCTAAGATCACATTGTATTTATTTTAAAATTTAAAGTAATATCTATTGATGAATGATTTTAATTAGGCTTTAATTTTTCATATTTATTAAAAACATTAACATTAATATATATATTTCCTAATCATGTAATAATAATAAATCATTTTTATGCCCAAATTGATATCTTTAAAATAATTACTTTTCATCGTGTATTGAATTTTTTTTAATAATCAACTTTTAACACTTATAACTATTGAATTATATATAATGGTTTACATTTATATAAATCAAAGGTTTATTATATGTAATTAATGCATATATTTTATGATATTTTAATTATTTATTTCTATATTTAATTCATGAATCTTGAAAAAAAATTACTAATTAATTCGTTTTATAATTTTTAACTGAAAAAATTGATTTTATAAAATTTATTTAGTAGATGTGACAAATGAGATAAAATAAACAAGATTCCACGAGCATTCCACACATGTAGATTCTAGATTTTAAAATATGTTGCAATGTTTGAAAAATAGAGAAGGATATTTAGACATCGCGTATTTGAATAAAATTATTTGAGATTCAAAAGGAGTTTCTACCACTCAAGATAAGTGGTGATATTTAAAAACAAGAAGAAAATCATTACACATCATGTAAATGAATACTCATTGTGAATGTTTACGGTAATGGAAATATGAAACTACCTCTACAGTAAAATATTACACATAGTGTCACATTTTATATGTCACAAATTGTTTTTATTAACTTAAAATTAATGAATATTTAGCCCAATTTATTAATAAAAAATGTTATAAAAACATGCATTGATAGAACAATGGAAACATTACGTGACCAGAGGAATTAAACTATCCCCGATTGATGTCTTCCATTCATATAATGACAATATATATCCCTTCTTCACTATCATTATTTTCCATTGTTCTTCTTATGTAACCCTTGTTTCTCATTCTCAATAGGGCTATCATTGAAAAATAGTTTCCTTTCTTTCATGTGATGTGATTGTTGGGAGGTGTCTTGATTATGAATAATTTCAATTTCTTATTCATATTTTAGATTTCTCTAACAATGGATACCAATTCCAATTTACATTTCTTCATCTTTCATGGACATTTTTTCATTCAATGCATTTTCAAATCATTTCATAAAATAATATTCTTATTATCTATATGATCATATTTAAAGAAAGGTATGTTAGGTTTTAATAGGATTTTGGGATGCATAGTTTTATTCTTCAACCAGGTAGTTTACCATTATAACAACGAAATCATACAATTGGGGTATGATACAAGAAGAAATTATTCTTACTGACCCAATTATAACATCAAACATTAATGAATAAAATATGTACTGAATCCCTAGTTCAAAAATTTGAAATCAACTAACCGCACACACATCACTCCTAATTTCAAACCCAATATTTTCTACAAATTCAATATTTCTACAATGACTGAAACAAATGTAATTTCAATTACATTAATTAATATAGTACATATGGATCTTTTGTGTGGGTTAAAAAATCAGACCACACATGTAATTAATTTATAGTAGTTTTAAGTGTTATTAAAATTATAAAATTCATGCATCCTATTAGGAATATAAAGTTTTCCAATATTAAATCTATTTTTATGTTACTTTTATTATGATGATTTATGAAATGATGAAATTAATATTGAATCCAAAATATATTTTTTTCCTTTAATTAATTGTTTCATACATGTTCATGTCATGTTTTAGATTTACGTAACAATCCATCACATGAATACTCAAGTTCTTTGAAATATATTATAGGAGATATTTCATTCGACCAATAATTTGAGAATATATTAAACAAGTAAATTAAAATGATGATAGATAAAAATAATGGAATGAACTTCAGGGTTGTTAAAGTCCAATAGTATTTGATAGGCCAAAGTGAAGCACAACATATTCAAGGAAGAAATAAAGGTGAAAAGTAATTTATCAATTACGAAAGATCATCAATCATGGTTTTTATTCCATGTGTTCTTATACAATCAGTTTCATCTCATCATTTTTATGATCAATACAGATGTAATCTTAATGATCACATAATATCTCCAATCTCTCAGTCTACCTAACAGTTCCAGAAACACACTCAGTGGTAGTTTTTTTATATCTGTGACATGTTCCAATTTCACATAATAAAAAATATTTTGTTTTGGTTATGCTCGTTTAGAATCATATTTATGGAAAATAAATTTGAGTGGATCCAATGTATGCCTCCCCATTCTATAAAAACTAATGCGGACATGATGAGAACAAAGTTCACATAGTTTCCCCCCTCAAACTCTATGGATCATTTTTCTTAATTTTTAATCATAATTTTTAAAATTCACACTCATTATATATTTAATGGGAATTAATAAAAAATTTAGTAATATCATTCCCTCATACATGAATCAAAATGTGGTAATTAATTCAATCATTAATTAAGGATCATGATTGGGGAATTGTTTGATCATCAATACTACTGTAGTATGGTATATTATGAGAATGTCTTAAGTGGATATCTATGGTATATTGTATGAGATGTCTAGAAACATTTTTTATGGGAATTCATAATATTTGAGTGAAAAATCAGCGGGTATAGTCAATAATAGGTGGGTTTCCACCCAATTGAATACCATGTCAATGAAACATTACAAAATATTGGACAATAACAGTCTTGAAGTAATGTATTCTGAATATTTCAATTAGATTGATTATAATAATTAAAATAACAAGAATCGATGGAGTCACCCACAACCAAAACAAAAATAATAAAAAAAATCATCATGGATTTCATTAAAGACAGTAATTTCTTCAACCGAATCATTAAGTGAAAACACATAAAAATCAAGCCACTTCACTATATGAGACCCTTGTAACTATTATGACCACAATAAAATATAAACAAATATAGTTGAAAACATATTAAAAGGATTAAGGTATTCTGATAATATAATTATGAAATGACATTAAAAAACCAGTAAATATGAATATAAAATGATAGGTAATCAAAATTTGAGTTGAACATAAAGAAATTCCTAGTGAATTGTTATAGATATTCTCATAACAGCATCCCCAATTATATTTGAATGGAATATTTAATTGACATTTAAAAAAATACAAGGTAGTGTTATAAAATTGTTTAGAAAAAACGGAAACAACAAGACTAAGTTAGTAAAGGAAAAAAAATAAAGGTTGAGGAAATTAACGAAGTGGAAGCACCACCTATGTACCAACAAACACTAACATATATTTATAAGTTCATGTAGAGGAAAATTGAGGAAAAACATTGATATGATCATAATTATATATATTAAAAACAAATTTTCTATGGTAATCATAAACATTCTTTTTTACATAATTTCTATGAAGTAATTAGTGAGAAACATAAATGATATCGAATAAATTGATACAATTCCAATAGAAGTAGAAAGATCAGTAGTTGTATCGGGAATCCTACCCAATAGTCAGAGTGATCTAGATATTTTTTCAATAGTAATTACTATTGGTTCTAATGATATTTTTAGTGATTTATGTGATTTTGGTATAGTCTAAATATAATTTCTTAGTCAACATTCATGGGTATAGTATTTTTATTTATAAATCCAGCATTAATTAGTTTTAAAATAGAAAAAAAATCTAGGTGATTCGCTATAGAAATTCAAGAATATTTAATTATCATGGTGGAAATGTACCATCTTCCATTATATTTTTCGGTTCTGGGCTTAGATGAAGAGAAGATACCAATTATCCTAGAATGACCATTAAAATAAATGAGAATAGAATTTATTATTATTCACAGAAATAAAATGAGTGTAGGAGTTGGAGGATTATATGTTATGATCAATTTTTAACATATAATTCATGTATGAGTTGAAAAATATTACTACATTTCAAAAGATAGTCTTCTAATAGAATATGACATAGTTGTTGATGGAAGAAGTTATGAAGTAACTACTATATAAAGTGACAAAGAGTGTATGAAACATTTTATAAATGGGGATAAATTTCTAGAAAATGATGAAGATGGTATAGGAACATACATCAAAGATGTTATAAATTAAGGAGAATGGTTCTTAATAGTGTGTAAACTGAAATGTATATTTCTTTGATTATCGAAGAACTGCTGGATGGGACATATGAAATCAAGATTTATTCTATAATGGAATACTCAAACTAGTTAAAAAAATTAATTGGACCCCTATAAATGGAGGAAGCGCACATTTGAAATTTTGTAGATCCTTATCAGATACGTTTTTTCCTATAATCAATAACACAGTGATTAAGGAGGTATGGTAGATTCAATGGCCATAAAAATCACTTATGGGAGGAAAACTGATTTTAAGTATATGTTCATTATTTATTTTCAATTTTTTATTGAATGATCTAATTAAAAAATATTTATATTTTATTTTTTAAGGAATTTTATTTCAATTATGTATTTTTTTTTGCAAGTGTATTAAAAGGAATGATGCAAGTAGAAGCACGAATCAAAGGTAAAGTTGAATAAAAATTACACATCATAAAGTCTACTTAAATATAGGGAAATAGTGGAGTAAAATCCAATAAAGACTAATTTTTAACCCACCAATTTCATGGGGAGTATGATTTTTATTTCATTGATATTTTATTATATTCATCACATTTTAATTCATTAAATGTTCTAATTGAAAATTTTATACATTTCACTTGTTTAATTCATTAATCAACCAAACAGTGAGAAACAGATTTCAAGTGACAATTACACCGACATTATTTCTATATATCTATTTCAATAAATATGAAATATAATAATATGGAAAATAATTAATCGAGAGGTAAAAATCACCATTTTCTATAGAAATGATCTTTAGACTATATATACATAGGAACTGATTGTTAGATTTTTAGTATGAACATATTTAAAAATTTAGTAAAATATGAAATGAAAAAAATAAAATGAGAGTTTAATCCATTCATTGTTCTTATATTTATCTAGAGCCTCTTATTGATATTTTTTTGTAGAATTGGAATATTACATGTGTTAAGGGACATTCATATTGATATTATCTTTTTGTATCTTGTAAAAATATTTAGATACCATACACCGTTTTTGGATATATTTCCTTTATTATTTATCCTTAAATCCTAAAAACATATTGTAATTTGATATGAAATGTTGAATCCCACATGGTTAATTCTTATATGTATATTTAATGGAAGATATGTAAGATTCAATGCAATCCTATGGTTAGTGACATTGTTTTTATGTATTTCATTAATTCTATTTATATTGTAACCAATATATTGTGAAAAAAATAAAAGTGACGTAAATTGATAAAAGATATCAAATTAATATTCAATTTAAAATTTAAAAAAAATATGAACATAATGAAATTTAATTTCGATGTATGAAAATAAAATACTTGCATAGATTATTTATTTGGAAAATCACATGATAAATATTTTTCTTCTATGATGATTGAATATTTACTTTTCTTATTGATAATATTCTATTATAAAAATAGAATTAATATTATGTTAAGGTAAATTATTCATTTAATATGATTATATTCCATCTTTATGAATAAAATATGAATTCAATCATGGGGGAATTTGATATCATTTTTTATTTTAATTTATTGTATGTTATTTAAATTTATTTATTTCTATATATATTTGATGAATCATGAAATTTTTTTAAAAAAATTATTTTAAATCTTTTATGGAAGGAAAAATAAATTTATGAAAAATATTTTAAAATGGGAGAATATTGGAGCTAATATATTTATATCATGATACTAGATAATTTACGCTATTATGGTGATGTAAATGGTGGGTTAAAACCATTCACAAGACATGTATTTCAATTACATGGTGTGAGATTGAAAAGGAGTTTCATCTATTGCAGAAAATTCGTCATATTTAACATATTGGGAATAAAATTACATGCTATGTATAGAGATACACATTATGAAATTTTATGGTATGGTAAAAATGAAAATTCAACTACTATTGAGGATTAAACATTTTTAAAATGATACATATCACGAATGATTCAATAAATTAATAAATAATGATGATGTCATCCAATGGCTTGAATAAAACTCTTATAAAATCTTTGCATATCTATACTAAAGATTTCTGATAGGAGTAGAGGATTAATAGATGTGTTTTAAAATAAATACCAAACATGGAGTTGGGATCTAGATCAATGCTTCCCCACCATTATTCACCTCTATTATTTCTTTGGTACCCATAAAACTTATTCTCATTATGGTTTTCATGAGGGAGTACTTTTCATTGTGGTATGTGATGTGATTGTTGGGTGGTGTGCTATATATGGATAATTTATATTTTGTATTATTTTTTAAATTGATCTAACATCGTTTATCAAGTCTAATTAATCATATTTTAATATTTCTTGACCATTGATGTGTTCTTTATATTAATATTTTATTGCATCAATTAATTGTCCTCTTTATTGTTATAAAATTATGAAATATATGTTAAGAATGTTTTAATAGGTTTCATGATTTCCATGTTTTGTTATTTATTCTAGTACATATCTGTTCCAATGGGGAAATCCTGTAATTATGGTTGGATACACAGACCAAGGAACATTGCTAACCCATTTCTAACCCAAAACCTGAATGAATCCATTATCATTTGAATCCAAAGTGAAAATATATCATATAACTTAATGATAATTTATTGAATGTATATAAATGTATATTTTTCTAATAATTAGTTTAATTAAATGATATAAAGTCATTTTTATATTTTACGATAAATATAAGTACCCAGAATTTTATTAAAGTCTGAAATTTTAATTTTTCAACATATAGGAAAAATATTAATTTAATAATATAAAAAGTTATATCATCTGAATGAGTTGATATGTCCCAATAATTATCTAGTTATATTTTTTATAATAATATGGTATGAAAGAAATATATTCAAAAAATTTATTCTTATTGAAATTATTTAAAAAAATTAAATAAAATATATAGTTTAGAAATTGATGTTAATGATATTTCGTAATAAATACTATTTTATAAAATGAAAAAAAATAATTTCCAATAATTGGGTTATCATTTTAAAAATAATACATTGTATATTTATGGTGTTTTAATTTTATTATAGAATTATTAATCCTTAAAGGGTAGAAACACAAAATATTATAGAAATTGGTACAAGCGTTTACAATGTATTAAAAAATAGCATGTGTAGAAATTGGATCCAAATATGTCCATAATTTAATACCTGAATGTTTTCACTAACATAGGCATCAATCCTTATAATATAATTACATTGGTTCAATTTTAAATTAAAAAATAGTTTATATAAATTTAATATCATATGAAATTATTTTTGGTTTCCTACCCATTATTATAAAAGTGAACCCACACATTTTCTAATACAAAAAAACAATGAGACTTCTAGGATAACCATCCCCTCCCAAATTCTCATCCATAATATCAATTATTATTTATATAGTTTTAATTCCATAACGAATAATCATATATCCATTAAAAAAGATCTAAATGAGTTTTTTCATATAATACTATATTCCTACACAAAAAATGACATGCCCCATGTTGTATAGGATTATGATCTAGAATTTATTTAAATGCGACATAAGAAATACTCACACATTATTTTTTTGTGATTAATATACTACCAATTCTTTTATTTTTTATTATTCTTATATATGTTATAGGGATTTAGACGTGTATCAACATTTCATTATTTTATGGCATGTAACATTTTTTTATAGATCTATCAGGTACATATTTACCCTTCTCATGTTTTTCTATTTCACATTGTATAAATATGGGAATGAGGGAATTTTTATAATACCAATAATGGTGAAGTCACATATTTTTTTGACTCTCTCCCTTAACAATATTTTTCTATAGACTATAAGAGGATTACACACTATAATGTTATGTAATTGATGTGTTATTGTTGTTGGATTCATGTAATGAATGTATTCTAGATTTAAAATGTTACATGATGTGAATATATATTACACATCATAAGCTAATAAAACGATGGATTTTAATCTAAGATGAGTTGTGTTCAAGTTTATAGGTGACTTTGGTAGTTACACATCATGTAGCTGGGATAACATCTATATAATTCCCATGGAAATTTTTTTTTAAAACCGGTGTGCATCTATTTTACATTATGTTCATTTTCTATACTTCATTTACCTTGACCCAAATCATTTCCCCTGTGATTATGGAATACTATTCTCCTCCAAGACAAATCCATTCAAATATTGATCTCCGTTACAGTTGGGGTTCGTCTCTCCAGGTACAGATTCATTCCACTTAATCATCTATATTGATCCTCGTATCATCCATTGGTTGGGTTATTGGATTCATTGATCTAAATTTGTGGTTTTTCTTGTTTTCAAAAATGATATGTTTTCTAATAAAATTATATACAGTGTTCCATTAATGGCTACATTTTTGCAGTATTAATTTTTAAGGGTGGTGTTATTTCAACAAATTTGTTGACCCTCTTTGTCATTTGGATAAATCCAATGATTTGAGTATTTTATTATAGGGTATTCATTGGCATTTTTTTCTTTCATCACTAGTTGATCTAATCAAAGGAAATAGTGAATTGGGTTTCAATGTATGTGGTTACATATTTATCCTTTACCAGCAAAGCTTATTTATACTTATATATAAAATGAATTATTCATGGAATTTTTATAATTTTTTTGTGTGTGTCGAAATTTGATTATGAAAAATGGGGTGTCCCATGATTTTTTGACAAAATTGAATGCAAAAGGGTATTTTCAAAGCACTGACATGGTTTTATAAAATGATTTTTAAATTATTTTCAATGCATTGAATTTAACAATGAAAACCAGAACATGGGATTCCTTGGGTACTTAGGTAGATTGTTTATCTTCAGTACAACATCCATATTATTGTTATTATCAGAATGTCTTATCATGTTACCTTACTATGTTTCATATTCCCATAATTCAATGAGGAATATATTTACATTTTTGGAATGGTTTACATAGGGGGTATTCTTCTTCTTCATAGGACGGTGTTATAGATACCAAATTGTAAACATTATTGATTATGCAATGAGTAGACGACTAGTTAGGACTAAAATGATCCTTGGTGCAGATACCTATGCATCTTTATGTATTTTATTGATTTGTTTTATTTCCATAATATAAAATTTTATGCTTTTGATTTAATTATATATAAAATGATATTAAAACATTATATACATTTTTTTTTCATAAATGAGATAATGGGTAAATCATTACAGTGATTTCTATGAAAATGAAATATTACATATCTAGTCATTATTTATTTAAAATGAGAATATATGATTTTTTATGTTAAGTATTATTATGGAACACCTAGGTGGGATCCTATTGATCTAGTTAGCTCACATGTTTTGCACCTATTCAGTGGTATGCAGACAAATATATTTCTTCTAATACAGTAAAAGGAAAGGTTTTGTAGCGAGGAGGTGATGTTTCATTTCAGCTGAGTTGGGTATCTACTAGTGAGATAGGGTGAGTTCTTCCCTTCCATTACATGGATTAACGTTTTTACTTTGGTCCTTTGTAGTTGGACCTGTATCAAGAAGTTTTTTGATACATTTATAGTTTTTTCTATTTTTTCGTATAGTGATGGAATATATTGATTTATCTTTCTACTATTACTTATCCCTTCATCTATATATATTCCATGTGTCTGTTCATGAATGGATAAATTATTTTTTCAAGTTTTTTATTTTTTCCCCAGGTGCTTGTTACTATCTTATAGGGATCACAGACACCCTTCGAGTTTGTGGTAGATCATGTCATGTTCTAGTTTCGTGGGTAACCCTGTACAGTTTGTTACAATTTGGTAATAGAGGTTGTATGTACAATGTAATCCTTGTCTTTTGACTTCTGTTAAACTAGATATTGGATTTTAGGACAATAGAGATATGCTGTGATTTGTTATTGTATATCTCTTTCATTGTTTAGACTCATGTTTCCCATGGTATTGATATTTATTTCTTAAGTGTTGGGTTTTGTTTAAAATATCATTTTTCTCTATTTTTTCTGATTTAAAATGATAATTTTTCAATTCTATGACAATTCTGGTGGTTAGTTGTGTTTTAGTATGAATCTGAGACATCTTTCACAAGATCCTCTTGTGACCGTATCATAGGTTCCTCAATGTAATCCACCAATAGCTCATAATATCAATAATATTGTCACATGGGTAGTTATTGTTGTTGTTGGGTATGTTCCATGAGTTTAGAATTTAACTTTTTATGTACATAAATGAGTAACAGGTGAGAGGTATTAATTGTAATAATTAATGTAGCAGAAGTCACTATACAATAATTTATTGAATGAGACTCACAAGGTGGTGGGATGGCATGATTGGAACGATCAAGTATTTAATTTCTTAGTTACCCATGACAATATTTCTGTAATCCATGATGCATTTAGGCATGAGGGTTCCATCAAGATATTCTGGGATTCTATGGAATATGAGGATATATACAAGGAATTGGATTTGAGTGGTTACAAAACCCTATTATTCTGTCAGTTTTGAACATAATCACTAATATTGGAAAAATATCCAGAAATCAAGTATTTATTGAAAGTAGATAATTCATTTTCAGTATACACCAACCATTTTTTGGCATATTTTTCTCTATATGTGGTAAATAATGAGCATGTAAATTCTCATGAGTAGCTAAAGGGTTTATTAGTGTATATCAGATTATAGTTAATTTTGTTGAAACATTCAACCTATATAAAAATGATAGACAAAACACTAACAGAATATATGGATATGGTAGGAATGGTTGTATTTTCCACCTATTTTAATCTATCTAGTGGTAGTTTCAATAATGTGAAAATAGAGAACATGAATTGGAATTTTCATTACAGGACTAGTAGAGGTGGTTCTTAGAATAGATGCTCCTCTGCACCATCTTCTATATCTAGTAATGGAACTATAACATGGTATCAGTGTGTCTAGGTCTCTCACAAAAGATATTATTTTATTTTTCCCATAAGTAAGTGAAATAGTTGTGGATGCATTTGTCACTTGTAGTGCTTTTGTCAGGCTATGAATACACCTCCATATGGATAGAGTAATTAAAATCTAATGGTTATTATGGTGAAAACATATAATTCCAATCCTATTGGTCTCTAAGAAAAGGCATATATATTGAAAACAATTCACACGGTAGATGAGTATCCATCCAAAGATGATGTTGTTCTAACAATAGTGATATATACTATGCTTATTTCATATTCTATTAAAATTGAATTATTTTATATAGGTTCCACCTTTGAATTTATTTATGGATTTGTTTTAAATATTCCTAATAATTCAAATAAATTTATGTCCTTTTTAATGGAGTCAGAAACACATCATTGTATTAGAATTGACCACGGGTTTCAGTGTCCTTGTTAGTTAACAATAACTGATATGGAGTCGGTTTTTGATTATCTCATTATTGTTCTAGATTTTGGAATATTCCTCATTTGAATGGATTTTCATGTTAATCATCAAGATAAGTTGGATTGATATTATTGGTTTATTTCATCTCATGATGCATATGTGATATATCATGATTTTCCGGGGAAGTGGGATATGAGGTATGGTCATGAAGGACCTTCCCACTCCTAGATAAAGAGTTTTTTTTCTTCCATTACAACTGTCCCTAATGAAATATATTACATTGATGATCTGGTGATTCTTGTTTGGGACATTTTTGTCATTTTCCCAGATGACTTATCTCGTATTACTATATAGAGATTGGTTAGTATTATGATTAACCTTTTTCTAGATACATGGATGATATTGATACCTTCTTATCATATGGAACCATCCTAGTCAAATGATCTCACGATTTAATTGGATGAAAAATTGGAAAAACGTTTCATTTTCCCTAGTGGGGTATCCTTGGGTAGTCACTGTGATCTTTTCCATGAATGAAGACAGTTCACTTCATTTTTTTGGACTATTAGACTTTAATCTTGGAAATAGTTATAAATAATTATCATTTACCTCATGTGGATTTTTTTATCTTTTTAGGGGGTAGTGGTTTTCAACAATTTATCTTCTCTATGGTTATCATAATCTCATATTTTGAGAGTCTGATATTATAAATACAACATTCTGGATTAGGTATGTCCATTATTAATATACCATGATGTATTTAGGTCTGATTAATGCTAGTATTATATTTATGGATTTGATAAATCTGATATTCAACCAATATCATGGCAAATTTTTGTTGTAGTCATCGATGATATTCTTGTTTGTTTAAAATTTGAGCATAATCAGAAGAAAAGTCTGAGATTAATTTTTAAAATTTTAAGAAGACATCTTTTGTTTGAAAATATTTTGAATAGTAGTGTCTTGATTCAAAAGTGACTTTCATGGTGGATGAGGTTTTTGAACATGGTTTATCAGTTGATATCGAGATGGTTAATGATGACCTATCATGGAATTAACCAAAAACTTCTATTGAGATACAGATCATTCATTTTATTTTTGGATAGAACCAATAGTTTGTTAATGTTTTCCATAATCCATCATCACTATTGACTACTCTATAAAGAAATGTGGTGAAATTTACATGGTATGTGAAGTGTTTGTCTTTGTTTGATGAACTGAAATGCCTTCAAAAATAATCTACAATTCAGATCATACCATCATATAGTAAGGGATACATGGTTCTTTGAGATACTTTTGTTGTTAGTCTTAGAAATTATTTAATGTAATATGATCATGTGGTAGCATACAAATCTCATCATCTTTGACTGCATGAGTTGAATTAACCCACTCATGATTTAGAGCATCATGTAGTTATTCGTGAACATAAATTTTTAAGATAATTTCTTTTTTGAGAGAGGTTTATAGTCTTTTATTATCATAAGTGATTGAGTTATATATTTTCTCAGAATGAATTTAATCTCACACATATATAAAATGTAGAATACATTGATAATTTTAAATTTGACATCACTTACTCTTACGGTTGGGGAATTTCATTTCACAAACTCTTAAAAGGAACGTACCATCTCATCTTGTTCAATAATCGAAGAAGGAGTTGAAAATTATATGGCATTAAACTCAGTTGCACATGGATTCTCAGGGGTGTTTCACATAAGATTAAACTAGTGTTCAATTATCATCATCTCAACAGGATAATATTTTTTAGAGTCATATGCATGATGACGAGTTTAGATTAATTTACAAAATTTTATTGGTGGGGATACCATTTCGGTTCAGACTCTATCATCAGATTATATACTCCACATTGGGATGCATGTTTTCATAACAAAATAAATGAGGATTTTAGTCTTTTTTAATTTATACAGCTCATTGAGATACATTCATCCAGAAACTATCAAAATGTATTTGAACATGATTTGATGATTATAGTGGTAGGGTATGAATCAAAAAAATTTAGATTATGTGCCATGTTGTTACGCCTATAGATGTATACTATTAGAGCACTATAATCCCAATAGTTTTCATCGTCCTATTCTTTTTCTAGTAAATAAATTGGATGAGGAATACAAGGATTATTTTTTGGATTACCAGAATCAAACCAAGCGAGGACGGATATTAAGGTAGTTTGTGATCAGTTGATGATGTCTACTATTTTCATTCTGAACATGAATGCCACTAGTGTTTATGATTTGTGTATTCCATCTGTACAAGAGATTTTTAGTTTACATGTATGTACTAATGTTGTTTATTAAAATATGGATCGTAGTTCTACCTCATGTTTCTCGAGATTTCACCAAGACGCGATGAGATCTCTGGTCTAGTTGAACACAACATACTATCCACATATAGATGGTCAAATAGAGTGAGTAATTCAGATCCTAGAAGATAAGTTTCATGCATCTGTCTTGGACGTCAATGCATTATGAGATTACCATATGATGTGGGATGGGATTTTCTGTAACAACAGTTATCTATCCTCAATCATAATGTATTCTATTGATGATTTTTATGGTCCCTTATTCTTGTCAAATAATGATTGGGATGATGTTGGGGATGTTTCTTTGGTATCAGTATGATTTTTCAAGACATTTTCCCAAATATATATGATGTGTATCAATTATTGGTGACCTCCCAATGTGGATAGAAATTGTATATCTATTAGTGGAATTTTCATATCGAGTTTTCCATTGGTGACTTGGTTTTCATGAATGTTTCTCCTCAGTTGGGTAAACGTAATCTAGATAAATATATAAAGATGGGTTCGATATATGTAGTACCATTTTACATCTCTAATATGCCCGGGCATGTTTCCTATAAATTTGAATTTCTAGTTCATTTGGAAATTATTCATTATATATTCCACATCTCTCATCTCAAAATTTACCATCCTTATCCCACTCATGTAATAAGTTGGGGATACATTTAGTTGTATATATATTATTATTTTTAGGAAAAACTAGTGGAAATCGTTGAGTTTCAATTTAATGACTTTCCGGAGAAGTCAATTATATTGGTCAATGTACAATGATAAATATAATTGGATGCTTCTTAGACATTGGAATTCAAGTATTTGATGTGGTAGTACTGGCCATATCTTTTTCTAGCGACTTCATCTTCAACATGATACCCAAGATATAGAATGTCTCTATGGTGGGGATTTTGAAACATCATCTTACAGAGCAATCATGTATTTTTTTTGTAAATCAACATGGTTTTCTTTATAACATTTTTGTTTTAGTGAAAAGTAGGAATTGGGAGGATACATATAATGGTTAAGTCACATATTTGTTGGACATTTATATTTTAACCTCTTTTTAAATAGGTTGTTATAGGATTTAATGTCATGTAACTAAGTTACACAATGCGTAAGAGTTATTAGATGAAAGTGATGAAAGGATTCACATTTTGAAATGATATACAACATGAAGATATCATACACTTCATCAGCTAATAAAATATCTAATTTTAATCTATGGTGACTAGTATTCCATTGTATATGAAACTTTGTCATTATCAAACCGTGTAACTGTGTTACACATCATTTAATGCACAACATAATGTTTTTAAAATCGGTATGAAGTTGTTTTTCGCTGTGTTCTTTCTCTAAAATTTAATTCCCCATGACCATTTCTTTTCCCATGATATTTTCAGACACTATTCTCCTTAAAGAATTATCTATTCAACGTTTGATCTGTGTTGCAGTTTTGGAGCTTCTTTCCTGATGAGAAACCTTTCGTCTTCTTCGTTGAAATTCATTGTGGTAGCACACTTGGGTTATGTTATTCAATTTGGTGATGTAAATTTTAATTTCATATTTTCTTCTTCTATGATTAGTTCTGTGATATCCTTTTTGAGGATGTTCCATTATTGGTCATGGTGTAACATGTGTTCATTTTTTGAGATATTTTTTAAATTCCTCTTGTCTATCTATACTCTTTCTTATTTTGATAAATTTTTAGATGTGTAGATTGGATTATAGGGTCAATTATGGCATTTTTTTTGTTTGATCATTGTTGGATCCCTTTGTTGGTGAGTGTAACCCATGTTTTTAGGTAATTGGTTTCATCTATATCACCCGTTTTGTAAATTTATTATTCATTCTATATAATGAATATTGCACATGGAATTGGCATGATTTTTGTTTGTGTGTTTAAAAAGTGATTTTAATAAAAATAATTTTTCAATGTTTGTTGAAAAATAAATATATTTTTATTATAAACAATGCTTTAATATTTATTAATGAAATGGATATGAAATGGTTTTCTATGAATCAGAATGAATTGATAAAATAAGAACATGGGTTAAAATCAGTATATAGTTGGAAGGATTAACTTGAGTCCATTGTTTTGATTATTATGAGGTTTTATCATGGGTATTTCCCTAATTTCCTAGGTCTGTTGTTCTAGGGGATTGATATTATAATTTTTGAGTGGGGATGGGATTCACATGGTGTATTTCTGTGCTTCATGTGATGGTGGTCAAGGAAAAACATTGTTCCTGGGATTGAATGTGGTTCAAGTAGTCTGTTAGAATGAAATCTAGTGATCATTAGTGATGATACATGTGACTCGATCTGTGTTTCTTGGATTTAGGTTTTAACCTTGATATGTATGTTTATTCTTGTGAACGAATTATATGGAAATTTTACATCAAAGTTTATATACAAAATTTAGTTTTAGAATTAAAATAGAAGATAATTGTTTACAATGTTCCCTAACAATATATTTACTGATTATCATGCCATGTTTTATTTAATATCAAAATATATGAATTGTTATAAAGAGACTTGTTATGGAAGACCTTGGTGGTGTCATATAAATCATGTTAGCTCACACCCTGTGCACCTATTATGGGGGTGTGAATAACCCTATATGTCTTGCAATATAGGGAAAGGAAATGAGAAATAGTGAGGTGGTGATTATTCTTGTCATTGAGTTGGGTAGTTAGTTGTAAGATTGTGGAGTTCATCCATTCTATTACAATGAGTTGTTCGTTGGTTTTGGACCATTATTGTTGAAATTTTTTATTTGAGGTTTTTGTAAACATTATAGTACTATTTTTTATTTTTTTTCTAACAGTTAGGGAATATATTTTATAACATTTTATATATTCTTTTTCACTTCATAAATATAACTACCACGTGTTTTTACAGGTAAGGTGAAATCATTCCCTCTAGTTTATTGTTCATATTTTGGGTACATTTTTCCAGACTGTGGGGATAAAGATTTCAATTAAATTGATTTTTAGATCAGGGCATGTTCTAGGTTTGACAGCAACCAAGTTCATTTTAGTAAATGATTCCTTATATTCAAACTTTACAAATTATGAAAGGGATTTATGTAACATCACATTCTTAATCATGTTATCTAAAATTATTATAATGAATATTTTTAAATAATATCCTATTACACTTTAAATTCATTTGTACCATGATTGAATTATTATAATATAGTTTTATGTGTAATCATCATTTTGAATTATGATTTAAGTACTTTTAATCCTTTTAAAATGTTATATATGTAATTCATTTATATCTCCTATAAAATGGATATAATTTCACATCATCTAGAGAAATAAATTATTTGAATCATTCTATACATTAATCACTTATTATTTTAAATTAATTTCAATTCAATATATTTTTAAAATTTTTGATAATTTAAATTTATTTTCAACATGGAAAGATTAATTTCATTATGAAATATATTATTGATATTTTAATGTAATTTTAAAATATGATAACATCCTTTTAGATAATTATTAATTAATTGGGGGTATGTTCTTTTAAAACAATTGTTATTACTTATATTAATGGTTAATTTTAATGTTAAATAAATTATTATAAAACCAATAATGATATATGGTTTTTTATATAAATAATTGATCAAATGTTTATGAAACACGTTTTATTTTCCATGTTTTTATGTGATTATATGATAAATATTTATTTAAATTATTCCAGATGTATTTATGATTTTTATTGTACTATTATGTTGAAAATATATTAATTTTTAGTTGTTAACATATATATGTGGATAGTGGTTAGATTTTAACTAAGGATGGTGAATATTGTCTTATCATGGATTGTGGAGACATTATAACAAATGATGTGTGTCATGTTATAAATAAGGGTGGGTGGTAATATTATCACTATAAAATTATGTAGCTAAATATTAAAATCTTTTATAATTAATTAGAAATGAATGGAGTGCAAACCTAGTTTAATTTTGGAATTGATCCACTCTGACAGTATTAGGAGTGAGCCAGGAATACATTTTATGGTTGGGGAGTGAAAAAATTCTACAATTATTGAATTATTAATAATAATTTGATACTAATGAAATTCAATTCAATTCTTATCTACATAACAAAAACACATCTCTAGTTCCAAATGTTATGCTCTCATTAAGAATTTTTAATTATTCCTATATTATTGTTGTCTAAGTAACATATATTTTTTCTTCTAGGAAAAAGTTTTATGATCTATGATATGAAGGGGATTATTTATAAATATTAAGACCATTTTTTAATTCCATTATTATCATGGTATACTTACGTAATCATTTTTATCAAAATTAATGACCCAAAATTAGAATTTGACCTCATTATTTATTATGTTTTCTTCTACCATCTTATAATGAATGGTACTTTTCAAAAATTTCTATGTACAGTAATAGGAATGAATAACATAGTGGTACTAGATGTAGATTATTTATGAATTTTTTATACTTATCCAATATTTTAAAGAAACTAGAATAATAAAATTGTTTTATATAACATTAGGTTTTATAATCATTATTAAACTATTAATATATTATATATGGGTAATAAAATTATAGGTAACTATATATGGTGTTAGAGAAATTCTTATTTTTCCTTTTGAGAGTACTGTAAAAAAGTTTTGTAGGAACCCTAGGGATATGTCTCTATGTAGCATACCATGATAATTATTTTGTAATGTTCATACATGACATAGTAAAAAATATTTTCTTAAATATTAAAAAAAATGTGTCCTGATTATATATCCATTAAATTATTTCCCATGATTTTGTGGTTTCCCACTATAATTATTGTTACTCCATGTATGGTATTGTTTTATGCTAATGTAAGGAACAAAATGTCAGAATTTAATTTTTTAATGTGTAATATAATAGGAGGACTATCTGAATGGGAAATATATTGAAATATGACATGGAATAAAAAAACATATTGTTATACTGAATCAGATATCTCATTATATGATTTTTTATCCCATATTTTGTGTGTTTCCTAACAGAACAAACATATGAATGTTGGAGTAAAATATAGAACATTTTATAATGATTATACTTCTTCTAACATGACTAAAATGTTGGAAAATAACTCCAATGACTATCTGTGGTGAACATGAATAGGATTTTATGGTGGATAAACGGACAAAATTAATGTAACTGGAACGTTATAATCAACATTTTATTGTACATAATGAATTTTAATATTGTCCCTCATAACGTATCCATAATGGATGATTGTGTCAAATTTGGAATGGATGGGAAATTTAATAATCATTTTCCCAGAGAAAAATCAATTGAAGTGAATCAGAAAGGATTTAAATGGAATAGTTTTAATGATTTTGATAAGGAGGTTATAAATGACTCATAAAAGATCATAATTTTTTAAAAAGTGTTGAATTATGTAAATTTAATAATCATAATTAAATTTATGTTGAATAATTGTAATTAATGATTCATATTTCATATTGTTGGAAAAAATAATTTTGTAATATGATTAAAAACATTAGATAATGCATTAAGAATTGCATGTGAAGGTTTCCTTGTTTATCTATATAGTTTAATGATTTGTGTTATTTAAGTGTTATAATAAAAATCATTAGTATATAAATATAATTAATAATTTATGGAGTATTCAATATTATTTATAATTTAATGATATAAAAATAGTTATTAAATAATTTTAAAAACAATGAATATTTATTTACTAGTAAGGTTATATTTTTTTGAATATATTATTTATGAAATGTTAGATCATAATATATATGTTTCTTTATGTTGTGAATTTGTTTCCCATAATTCTCCTTATTTTCATATTAGTTATTTTAATTTCATTATTAACTCTATAGAAAATAATTGGACCTATACATTCCTCTATCTCTACTAGTGAACTCAAACATCGATTGAGGACAATAGTCCCATTGAGATTGACCTGACGAGTGCTAAATACAACTAGTGTAGGAGACATTTTAACAAAGTGGTTACTTTCAAAATAGATAGAGAATTACCAAAAGTTTTTTCATTAGACAAATGGGATATTATCTATACCACCACTCTCCATAGGATGAACTATGATCATAACCCCATTCTTTTTAATGCCTCAAACAAAGGCATCAAACCCAGCCTGCCGTTCCGATTTAACAATACATGGTTCTAAAATAATGATTGATCATATTTCATAAAAACCTTTTTTCCTACATGTCTCAAAACACATATTTGTTTTCCAAAAACCTCAAATTAAATCATCTCAAAAAATCCCTTAAGTCCTGGTGCAACTCCAAATCCAAACAATTTAAAAAGGAAATCATGATTCTTGAGAAGAAGCATAATGACATTAAAACCATTAACAATAAATTTGATCTTATCACCAATCTGAATGAATATCTTAATATTACTATCAAACTCAATGCCATGATCATGTTTAATGAAAATAAGAGAAAAAAAGAATTGAAAATTAAATGGTCATTAGATGGTGATAGAAATACAAAATTATATAATCCTCTTCAACATATCTGTAAGGCCTACAAGACCTTAACTTTATTAAAGGATGGGGAAAACATGCTTGATAACAATGATTACATTTCCCATCATATTATATTGTACTATGATTCTACTTTTAATTGTCATGAAATCAACAGAGGCCTCCTTCGTAAGCCATTCCAATTATTATCTTTGATGATGACAACACCTTCCTCATTAAAACGTTTATGGAACATGAAATCAGTAAAAATGTCTTTATTGTAAATACTGATAGTGCTCCTAGACCTAATGGCTTCAATAATGGTTTTTTCAACATTGTTGGGATATTTTACATAAATATGTTTGTAATATTGTTAAATTCTTTTTCTTCAATGGGGTGCTCCCTCATGCCCTCAAAGCTCAATCTCTCACCATAAATCCTAAAAAGGATAATGAATTTGGTATTGATCAGTTTATACCCATTTCTCTTATCAGTACCCTTTATGAAATTATCACTAAAATCATTGATAATTGTCTCTCTATAATCAAAAAATAAAATTGACTCCATGATGACATTTGGTTTCATAAAGGGATGATCTATTCAATAATGTATTTGTCCTTCAACAGGATGTGTTAAACACATGAATAAACCAAATATAGGAGGTAAAATTACTATTAAACTTGACATAAAGAAAGCCTTTTACACCATGGACTGAATCTATATATTCAATGTCCTACAAGGATGGGGATTTAATGGTCATTTTATCTATACGATCATAACTATCTTCAACTCGACATCTATCTTCATTACAATTAATGACTCACCCAAATGTTATTTTAAAATCACTAAAGGTGTCCAACATGGTAACCCTATCTCTACAATCCTTTTATCAATAGCGGAAGTCTATCTTATTCTCCTGATTAATTGTCTGGTGACACAGAATAAGGTGAAACCCATTCATGTCTCTAGGAATGTTACTTCTCATACTCACCGTTTTTATGTGGATGAAATAATCCTCTTCCTACATAGAGATAAATTGAACTTACTGACCCTCAGAAATACCCTCTCTCACTATGAAGAAGTTTCTATCCAATCTATCTGTTAGGAATATTCATGCATATTATTTGGTAAAAACATTCCCCCCAATAGAAAATGATACATCATTAACGAACTTGGACTTAAAGAAGGTATGCTTCATTTCACATACCTTGGTGTCCCTTTCTTTTTGGGTAGGCCTAAATTGTTTCATTTTACATATATTGTTGTTCAGGTACATAAACAGTTAGCCTCTTGGAATTGTAAGGCTCCTTCCACGGTAGGTTGGGAATGCCTTGTTAAATAAACTATTGTCTCCAAGAAGGTTTACTCCATGATGATCTATAAATGGCCTATTGTCCATAAAAGAAATGATCATATACATTAATAATTTCATCTGGACTGGTAGTACCAAGGAAATAATGCATGTGACTACTCCCTGCTCAAACTATTGCAAACCTGTTGAGAATGGTGGTAGTGGTATTAAAAATCTAAATATTTTCAATGAATCCCTTCAGGATTGACTCAGTAGTAAACTTCACCATAATTTTATAGATGTTATCACCTTTCTTAAAAATCAAATCCTTACCAAACATAAGACGGGTCACTCTAGTTTCATTAATTATTCCATTTTTCCCTCCATCAAACACTCTAACAAAATTATGATTAATGACAGATGGATGCTCTCTCAAGAAACTTACATGAAATTTTGGCTACACAACTGCGTGGGCACACCTTTAATATCTTTGGTTTTTTATATTTGACCACTAACAATAGTAAATGCACTATAAATGATATTTTATATTTTCAACATGATCACCTCCCCAATACTATTAGGAATGTTAATGAAAATTGCTAATTCTCTTAGACTGAGGATTTCGTGGTAAGGAAACCAGCTCATAATGGATTGATCCCCTCAAAACAAATTATACAATCATCACTATAGTGATTCTGAGAGTATTTATATCTAGCTCAAACATTTTAAAAAACCATGGATCAAACCATCGAGATTCAATCTCATCTGGAATCTTTCACAAAACAGAGATCCCACTGAATTTCGCCTTCAATCCTTTAGTATTCAATTTTTCACTAAGTGTAGATTCTGCAACCAGCATAGTGAAAATTCCAATCATCTGTTTCTTTCGTGTTCTACTAATTCTTCTCTTGGGAACTATATTCTTAAAATTTTTTATTGTAGATTGTTTTTTTACTCTCTTACAATTAAAAATAAAAATTGTGCAGAAACTTAAGGATCTCAAAAAATCATGAATATTTTCCTCACGGTTGTTCATGAACTCTACCATGTGATCTGGTATGATCATAATGCTATTATCCATCAAAATATTTCAGTAAATATTAATGCAGTTTAGATTCGAATCATAATCGTTATATATGATGCCACTTTATTACACAAGGGCCGTTGCCATAAAACTGTACATGACATCTGTATCTTGAAGTGGCTTCAGATAAATGGAAATTATTTTCAACATCATCATACTCTATATGTGTTCTAGAGGTCCCATCTTCCTGGATGGACCAATATCAACATTGGTGCACCTCCAAGGGCAACTCAGGCACTATAGGGTGTGGTGCGATTTTCCAGAATCATTTTGCAGATTCAAGGGTGTTTCATGGGAAAATGTGACATTGAATCCTCCCTTGAATTTAGGATATTAGGTTTGATCCATGCAATTAAATTTTTTATCCCCATTGGTTGGAAAAATATTTGGATTTAAAGTGACTCGATGACCATCATGCAAGCAATTTGGAAGGGAGTTACTCACCTTGCATGGATGATTACTACTCGTTGGATGGAATACAACTATTTCCTTAGTAGTATCAACTATATCGTCACACATATTTATCATGAATAAAATATGGTTACATGTTTCATTGCCAAGATGGGGATCGATCAAGGCATCACATGGTTTAATGAACTCCCCACCGATCAGATCTCCTTTCATAAAAAAGGCTATAACAAGATCTCATACCTTAGGTTCATTTAATATCCATTTTTTCATAATAATTATTTTCCTCAAATTTCAAAATTTGATATTATTGAGGTACATTAAAATGATTATTTTATGAAAAATTGGATTATATTATCTTGGATGCATCTAATTTAATATTTCAAATTATGTAATATATTCAATTATATTTTAAAATATTTATGGAATAGAGATTTTGTAAATTTCAAGAAGCATATAATTATTATTGTGAGGTTTACATATGAAGTTAACGATACTATCATTGGTTCAAATGATTAATATTTTTTACTATGTTCAAAGGAATAAAAAACAATAATGTCTATTTATTCTATTTTGATGTGATTTGAATTTATTACTATGTATTTTGATAAATAATATATGGAATATTAAATAAATCGTTGGGATTGGAATATGATTGAATGTAATTTTACTTATGGTATAATGGATGGTTGAATATAGATAATCATGATGTTTAAAAACAGATTCATTAACAAGGATATATTTTAAACTATAATTATATCCATTTTAACAATTAACAATCAGTTTATTATCTTAAATCGATTAATTATATTTTGTTGAATTTCACTATATTAAAATATTTTATATAGTTAATTGTAGTAATGAATAATCATATTTTGTAGTTTTTTTGGATTGAGATATATTTAAACATTAGGAAACTATTTATTTTCACATTAACAATTTAATGGCTAAATAGAAACTAAATTTTTAATGATTTAATATAATGGGCTTGATATAACCTTAGAGACTAAAAATATCATCAATTTTGTGGTTATTGAAGTAATTTTGGCTATTCATATTAATTTTTTATTTCTTCATATAATGGATAATTTATTAATATTATTTTCATTTGTTATACATTATTGGTTTCTCATTATTAATACAATAGGATTAATATCATTATATACATTTTCAATGGATTTTATGATTATTTTACTACTTGATAAATGAATGTTTGCTTTTCATGTAAGTATATTTCAATATGAAAATTCTCAGTATCGTAAGGGAATTATTTACCTCTATGAAAAAGTTATCATGATATAATTATTTTCATATAACCATATATTTTTATGAATTGATACGATTTTATATGCCTCAATAATTCACAGAATATTGGTAGTTAACATTCTCTAGACTATGATATCTTTAACTCTACATTTTTTAAATTGTTTTAGTTTAATATTTCATATGATAATTTTTTCATCTCAATATTGTGTCTATATTTGGGAACCTAAAAATGTGTTATTTTATATGACATTCCTATTTTCCATTATCTCTGTTCTAATGGATGTTTTACTAACCATTTTTATGATGACCGTATTCAAAAATTAATTCCAAAATATTAATCCATTTATTATCAATAATTTGTTAAAATTGTATAGATTGAATTTATAATTGCGGTGGAATTTACCACCATATGATTTAATTGTGACTATATGGTCAATATAGTATGTGATAGGTTACAATACAACTAAAGAATTCATGATGCGTAATAATTTCTAATTATTATTACTTTTCCGATAAATGAGTTATTATGAATAGGATTTAATAATTATTTAAATTTTTATAAATATAATATTAAATTTTAATATAATAATAAATAATAATTAAATATTCATATTATTTTTCGTAAATTTTTTTATTCAATCATTTAGAATTGTAATGAAGGTTTTTGATAAGTTTTTATAATAAAATTTTTATAATTTTTTAAATTATATTTGATAAAAATGGTATTACTTTTGAATTATTAATGGAAAAATTTACAAGAAGATTGATATTTTATAATTTCATTGAAAAATAGGTTTTTTCATTGAATTGTAAATAAATTGATATTTTTTTCAAAAAAAAACATTTTTTCCATTTCTAGATTCTATAAATATAAATTTTATTATAAATTGGTTTTAATGTTGAATTAGGTATATTATGATTTATAAAATTCAATTATTATCAGAATAATAAATATTATGTTTTTATTTTTTTTAGGGGGCTTAATATATTGGTAAAAGGCTACCCATATTCATGTGATAACCGTGTAATCAAATATAGGTGGCCTGAATTTCCATCCAACAGCCCATCAGCCTCCAATATTTTTTTATTATTATTGAAAAATCCTCATTTAAACGAATAAGGGGGAAACCCATATATCATAGATATAGTACATTCAACAAATTAATGGTCCAAGAGATAAAAATCAAACAAACTACATGGAGGAACCCCACCCCATCAATTGAACATGATGAATCCCTTCACCTTTGCATAGTTGTTCAGCAAGAAAGTGTCATATGTCATATCACAGGCCCAATCCTATGGTTGATGCCATACCCCCTCAAACAACCACATCTGAAAAGCACCGAAAAGATAAACAACCAGCTCTAAATCTTCTCATGGGTTGTTCCATGTTGTCAGATCCAGTTGCACCCACTAACTTTATGTCTGATAGCAAGTCATTCACCGTCATAATTCCAAATGGAAACCACCACTATCTTTGATTCCAAGAATCCTTCCAATCAAATAACATCACAAAGCCCAATCACATAGCCGAGTCCATCTGTATCCCACCGCATCCACGAAAATCCTCCAACCCCATATGTAGAAATATGAATAAGAAGATAATCCAGTAAAAATGAAGGTGGGTCTTTGTCGCCTAGGACTGGAAGAACCAACAGCACCTCAAGGTAAGGTCTCCATTCAGGGGATCCGAGCAGAACTAACCCAGCAATGACTCTCTTTGCTAGAGCCGGACAAATCGAGAAACCAAAAAAACCTTCAATGGATTCCTAAACAGGTGAAATATGAAAAGTTGGAGCAATCGAAGGGCATGAGGATGCACCGAAAAATGCACTATCGCATGAACACTGGAAAGGAACACACACCAACCTCAAGAATCCCCAAGAAAAACACCATCACAGCCACGGAATATAACCAATAGAACTGTTCAATGCATAATAAACTATAAGAAACCGAACCCAGGGCCTTTCCTCCAATCCACTAGAGCCGACCCCTCCAAGACACTACTGTAGTAGCAATTGTATTCACCGTAAATGTTCTTTTGGGTCACTAGACCTTCGATCTAACTAGGTGGTGGTGATGAAAACATGACATGAAGGTGGTGACACATTCATGATACTACAAAGTGCCTTCTTTCCATCCAATGGTGGGCCTATGATCTCTCTAATGGGATGCATGACCATTGATCCTTTGGTATAAAAATATGAAATGTAATAATGAATTTCGTAATATATGTTACTCTGGGGGTTTATATGATCTACTTTTAATGCATTAGTGTGTGTCATGTATATCAGTGTGTGTTATTATGTAATTTTACCCTATGATCTTAATATATAATATTATGATTTAAAAAACAGTTCTTATAGTTAAATCCCAATTTTTATGGAACACTATTTTTATGAATATATTGATTTTTTATATAAAGTATTTAAATGATGAAATATTTGTGAATGATTTTAATGAAAATTATACATTTATATTAAATAAATTGATTTTACATTCATCTAGAATAACATTTATGCATGGTATAAGAAATAATTTAATTTTATTCTTGAAAATATTTTAAAAAAATCTATATATCATGTTTAGAACAGTTTAAAAATATATATTTTTAGACATAAAGATAATAAGATTGTAATAGTAGATTTTATATTTTGAATCTATAGTATTGGATTTGGTAAAAACATATATGGTATTTTATGAATTATTAACAAAAAATATAGAAATATTTAACACCACCATAAAGGTTCAATAGATATAATCCATGTCAAAATTAATTAATAAAAAAATTAATCATTACAATTCTTATTTGGATAACTCAATTTGACAATTGTTATCATTGTGTTGAAATTGGATTTATTGAGGGATACATGTCTATGATAATAACCAATATAATATTTAAATTAATAAAATGTACCCAATTTCACTAAATGGGTTTTTAATATAAATTATATTTCACAAAAAATAAAATTTCTGAATGTATAATAATATCCAAATTGATCTCAATGAAATAATTTTGATTATTGGAAATTTTATCTAATTTTTTGAATTTATAAAATTTCCTTAAATTTGAGTGTAATGTTAATTGAATATTAATTCAATGAATAAAAAAGTTATTTCGATATATATTAAAATATTAAAATTCATATAATTTGAATGATATAATATTTCACTTGTTTTGCATTGTTTATGTGGCGTATTTCGGAATTATAAATGATTTCAATCCAAAACAACCTTTTTTCTTGATGTATTTAATGTCAAATAAAATGAGTTGTTTTAATAATTAAATTAAAAAGAATAATAATAAACATTATTTTATTATATGATTAAAACATAATAACCAAAATATTCTTTTCAAAGATAAATTTTATGTGGTTAAAAATAGAACCACTGGTACATTTTTGGGTTATTATTCATTTTTTATATCATTAGTTACCCTTAAATGATAGGAAAATTAATATTATGGTTATTTTAGAATGGTCTTACAATGTTTTAAAATCAATATATATGGGTAAACATATTATCAAATCATGCCCAAAATATGTTGATTAAATGACTTTTATCCATCTTAATGTAATCTTTTAAATCAACAACTTGTGTTAAATGAAATACATAATTAATTTATATTAATTTAATATTTTATAGAATTCCTAGAGTTCCCCTCTCCTAAATTATATAAGGTAACCCCCCCTTCCCTTATTCACACTACATTTTGTATTATAGGTTGACCAACCCTATAATATTCTATTCTTACCTCACCTATACACAATAAAGATGTTATAGACTTCCTAAAACACAGTCCCAATTGCATATAATTGGATATCTAATGGGGTATTATCAAATAATATGAAGATTGAATTCATTATAAGGAAGTAGTAAATAGGTTAGGGGATTTTCATATCAATTATATATATATGGTACAAATTCTATATTTACAACTCGATTTTTATTTTGTGAATATACTACCCAAACTGAATTTTAAGAATCATATTATTTTTATGTGGATTCATATATCAATAATTTTATATATCATTCATGGGGATTATGATTTAGATGTTTGAAAATATGTAAAAATTTAAGTTATAGTCCATTTATGTTTTTGTTTTTTTAATTAGATTATGATTATAGAATAATATAATCTATTTTTAATGAAAACTATGTCTTTTCTCCCCAAATAGTTATTCCAGAAAAAAATCATCTTTTTTTCCTCACCTCATTACTATGGATTCCAAAAAATGATTTATGTAAATATTTCTTCATTGATTTCATATTGAAGCAAAATGTGTAGATCCTTAACAAGAATTCATACCTCTATTAGTGGGCATCAATAGTAGTTAACAAAATTGATAAGGCACCAAATGACCATTTTAGAAACCTAGCACCACCTAAAACTCTCAACTACACCCTAACACTGTCACATTCCCCCCCACCAAAAACCCACACATTATCCTACATCAACCACCACATACCCTACTACATCACACACCCCAGCGTATCATGCATTCTACTAGGATATACACTAATTCATCCTAGATAATCCTTGATGGATATATCAGTACTTTTATATCACATTCAATGAGTTCTCTCATTGTACTACCCCTTCAACACCATTATCATCCTAGGAAGCATCACAGTCACCATAAGACCATATTACCCCTACCTTGTATACTAATCCTACCCCATCAACTAACTGGGTTGATTTACCATCAATATAGAAAGACCCGGACACCCATCAGGAATACCTAAAAGAGTAGTCCCAAAGGGGTATGAGACTCTATATCACCAAATCCACTATGGAACGATATTTCCATATTACTAATAGACTGAAAAATACACTCTAGGCATATTCCTCTCCATCTCCCATCATTATGATAGTTTCCAAAAAGATAGAAAAACCCTTCAAAAATGATCATCCAGCCTCATCATCCGTTATAGCCATTATATAGGAAGGTAATATGCTAATACAATACGTTTGAGAGTATATTATATATTATTTCATTACTATAATTTATTTTTCTTACTCTCTATAGTCTCATTTCCGGATTTTTTAATTATATGGTGTTTATTTTTTTACTACCTGTATTACCTTCCATCATTGTATCATTACACATAATAAATATATATGGTACACAAGTTGTTTTTATCTAATTACATGGATTTTTATTCAATTCATTGCACTATTATAGTATTCTTTTTTATCTCTTAGGATTCTTCTATGGTCATCGATGTGAAAGTTCCACCATCATCCCTTATTCGACTAATGACTCAAGACCTTTCGGATTTTATGTACCAACTTCAGGATCTATCACTAGAGATTCGATCATATTAGACACCACCAATATTATATATATGTTTCCCTAAACTTAATAATCAATATTAGTATTCTCCATATGTGATAAATCCATGCAAAAGACTATGACAAAAAATTGATATTTCAACCAGAAGAGGCATAAAAAGATGAGGGATTAGTTGATGGAGGATAATGACACATGCATTGATCCATAGATCTAGATGATATAATTATAATTTGTGATTAATGGAAATAAATCCATATTTCATCACATTTTAATTTATTTTTATCTAACTACTTCAACTTTATGGTTCCAAGGATACCAATAACCCGATAATTGTTTCCTATTGTTCTGAAGCCTAACATGTTCTCTATGTAATATCATATCTTAACATTTGATTCATAGTGAGGCCTGAAGTATTCAATGGTTTTATGCTATCGAAGTACCTAATTTAACTCATGTTAGAGTCAAAATACTCTCATGTGACTACATGACTTGTAGTTTCATTACTTTCTTTCAATAGATTCAAATTAATAAGACACGTTTTCAATTCTACCAAAATCAAAAACATAAGTCTGATGACAATGTTACCATTGTTACTTATCAATATATAATTAAAATGTGCCCATTATTTATCACATAATTAATTTATCAATTAATTACCCATATTAATATCATTATTAATTCCACAATATGTTTAACACGTCCATTCAATTTTTTAAAAGAACAATTAACTAATTGATTTTAACCATCAATTAAATCATTAATTTAATTACCAATATCATGAATCATATTCCATAATTATTTATCGAAAATTATTTATTTCATTCAAATATCATATATCCAAAAAATTTCTAACAAATAATTATCTATATCATTATATCCAATGCACATAATTAATACACAATTAATTATCACAACATAGACATTTTAGTATATCTTAATTAATCCCCATATAAATTATCAATATTAAAACATAAATCTATTATAATAAATATCCCCAAATAAATTATATAATTGGTAATCCCCTTATTCTCAAGATTAATTCCCCATGTAATCACCAATTTCAATAAATTTTTTATAAATCAATTGGTCAGATAAGGAATCCCAATTATAGATAATAAATTGGAACATTATACTATAAATTGTAAAATATTTTGTATACATTTAAAATCTAAGACTATCGGAATTAGATTTAGGAAACCTACATCAATTTTTTGATGTATGATTTCTATACAAAAAATTTCTGAAATCTGAGCAGCACAACGACCTGGAAAAAAGTCCCAGGTAAAAATTCCAAAACCAAAATCAAGACAAATGTCATGAGGATATCATATATCTATATCTAGATCTAAAATATGAGATCTATATTTCACCACATAGGTTTAAATACATGGAGACCAATGATATCTTCGATGAAAATATGTTGTAATGATAGAATATAGAATATGAGAAACATCGGGATGAAATCCACTTATTGAGAAAATAGTAGATCTTCAATTACAACTTTCAATATTGTAGAACAACATTAGAACGGACATAGAATCCATCAATTTCGATGGTAGAACTATAAATTTGACATTGGAATGTAAAATACCATATTATATCCACATAGTAGGTGATAAAAATCATTGAAAATAAAAATGTAGATAGATTAAAAAAATTCAATCTCATTGTCGGCCCGCACATGGTTTACTAACACGATTCAACAAAAATTGTGCTAAACATTCGTTAGCCAGTTCTTTAAGGGGAACATCACATAGATACCTCACCTAGAATATCAAACAATTCCTTAACCATGCCAAATATACTGGCTATATAGACCAGAAGGTGCATGGTTTGTCATATGAATCCTCATGGTCCGTAAAAACCATTTTCCAACAATGAACTACCCCTTTATCACCAAATTTTTCATAGTCTACACCCACCCTCACTAAAACTCATAACTCTATTGAAGATTATTGAATTAGAAAATAAAAATAACCCTAATTGATACCCAAGAATCCTATAGAAAAATTTGGGATCTTATAGAAATATTGTGGGATATTAATCATTGTAAAAAAAATTTAATCTAATTACATTACGAAACTCAAACCACAGGATTTTGGAATGAATAAACAAGACATGATTGGAGTAAAATATAAAATGGCCAATATCCTATGATATATTATTATTATTTTAATCTAGAAATAATTAATCTAGGTTATATCAATATCATGAAAAATGAATATCATTTACTTTAATTGATATAGTTAGCTTGACTACTATAAATAAGTGATCTCTTATTTTTTTACATTAAAATCCTTTAGTCCAAAGAATGTTTGAATTCAGATCTTCACTTATCTAAAACCCTAAAATTGATCCTAATACCTTATTCATCTATAACTATTATACATAAAACCCTTAGATTTATTAATTTTTCCAATATCAACCATCTTGCACTAACACCTACCATAAGGGATCTACACTTTAGTTCATGTCGTCCAATCCAAATCATCATATGACCGACACTACAATACAACTATACTACAATATAGTAGAATGTTTATTTTAGTAATAATAATTCTATTCATACATTATCCTATGAGAATTACAGTATGTGTATAGAAGATATATAATTATATGAGTGTTATGTGGTTATCATTTGATTAATAATGGAATTTCCATATCATAGATGAGTCTAGGGGTCAGAATTTTGACTATGGGAGAATTGTCACCTATTGCTGAATTCATCGACCAATGACTCACTACTCATTTCTATAGTACTATTACCAAAAAAATCCTTTTTTTAATTAGTATGAACTTGTTTATAGGTATTACAAGTGTAAAAATATAATAAAATGTTATTCTATTAAATTATGTTATATGAAATTCGTAGAAAACATTACTGTAAACTATTTTATATATAATAATTTCAAAATAGGGATTATGTGTTCTTTTCCTTATAAAATATATGGAATAGTTTCTAAGTATTTATTAATGGGTTTTATTAATCACCTCAAACATATTCTCATGGTGAATATGTAGAATTTTTTTGATATATGAAACTATTTTATTTTAAATTTATATAGTGGA
This sequence comes from Viscum album, assembly GCA_963277665.1. Classification (NCBI taxonomy): domain Eukaryota; kingdom Viridiplantae; phylum Streptophyta; class Magnoliopsida; order Santalales; family Viscaceae; genus Viscum; species Viscum album. Next base: position 224,055,405 of record OY728143.1, read on the forward strand.
GTAACTTGGGGCTACATTTTGGATATAAAGGTATGATCATTGGATTTTCTTATGTAGTGCCTGGAATTATTCATCATTGGTGTCAAAACACTATTATTCGATGTTGTTTTGTTATTCCAAATTTTTCTACCATTTCACAATGACAATGATATAGTGGATTCTCTATAATATAATTTTAAATGAATTATTTATACATGATGATTTAGATAAGTTGGTTTGGTAATTTTTTTGAAATCATAGATTCATTCTATTTAATGTCAGAATCTTTTCATAATGAACTAATAATCCCTTTAAATTTTGTTTTAGATGTACATATCCTGGGGACATCACAAATGTTTTATAATAAATTAAACCCAACCAAAGGAAATTAATTGGGTAGTGTTGATAAATTGACTACATAACTAAATTATATAATGATGTAAGATATATATCATCGACTATGAACTACTTGTACAACTTAGGTTTGTTATATTTTATGATTGGTATAACATTTCGAATAATTTTTTATAAATTTAACTCAACTACGTAATCTAGTAAATAATTCAACTCTAAAGAGAATAATGTTTTTAAGATATTTAAATATGAATAATATTTTGTGGTGTAAAAAAGATGTAATTTTATTGAATCTATATTTACACATCAATATAGAGTAAAAATATATTCAATTAATATTAAAAATCATATAAGGTATATGGATGTTTTTTATGATGATTTTCATGGAGTTAATGTATTCCTCTTACTAATTAACGATCCATAACCATAATTACTGACACATTACTAAGTGTATGTATAACTATTTATTTCATTAATTATATTTAATCATTATCTCTCTTGATAATTATGTGACATATATATTTATTCAATGGTATTAAATTGTTTATTTTTTGTGAATAACTACAATATTCAAAATATATCTTGTAGATTTGGATTCTACACTACAAATTTTCTATACATTGACAATGAGGGAAAGAGAACATAGCCATTAATTTTTTGGGTCTACAATATTTTTCTATCATATATATTATATTGATTGAAGAAGACAAAATATTTATGGATTTCAAATGGAGGGACCATGAAATCATCAAAAATTGGAGAAACAGTCTCTTCCCCAAATGTGAAATTTAAACATATTTCCATGATAATATAAATTAGGCATATAAGGATGACATGTTTGAGTAATAGAAGTTGAAATCGTTTTAATATTTCAACTGTGAATTTTTTGTAGTGAATGTTTGAATAGTATATGTTTCCAAACTATAAAAAATCATATGATGTTGATATAAGATATTTATCATATATTTTGAAACTCTATTTATCATTGATGTACAAAAATTCAAAGATTATTTGTTGTGATAATTTTGTGGGGTAAAATTTTGTGGGATATTTTTGAGTATGTATCTTTTAGTTTTTATGATAACAAGTGGATCTCAAGTTCTATATTTCTAAGGTAATTTCTAAAAATAACATTATACTATTATTAAATTCGAAATATCAAATTATATTTTATCATATAACAACCTAATAATGATAATAGAGATATTTTGTGTTTTTATTGTAGATCACCTTATGAACATAATAGATTTAATTACTATAAGTGGGTATTTTTATTTGGATCAAAATTCCTAAATTGTAATTTTGAAATTTTCAGGGAGTCATGATCCTCAAAATTGATTTCAGTCTAAGTTTGGTATGAGGATGACCTCAATTGTTTTAAAAATATTTATCTTGATCATGATAAAACGGTGAATTTCGATAAAAAACCATTCTTAGAAAAATGTTCAATGTGGGTTACGCATTATGAAACTTAATATTATATTATGATCTAGTTATCAATATTTAATTTAATATTGTGAAAACAAATTTACTCAATATTTTATTTCAATTATAATAAATAACATCATGTGGGCATTAAAATGGTTCATTATGAAGCCCACTATATAATGGCATTCAATATTAGGATAGGATAAGAATATTTTTCTGAAAAAAAAATTAGTGAGACATATGAAATATGATGTAATGAAAGTGAATGTTATGTACATTCATAAGAACCTTAAGGAAGAATAGAGTTTATTAATGTTTTTTTATGACCATAAACTAAGTTATATGTACATCATTGTTGTTGATGATGTATTCCAATTAATTTCCCCTTAGGACATGGTTATCTGATTTTGATAGAATTTAATGATCATCCCATGTTATATTAGAAAATTATATAATTTCTTCCTTTTATTAATGGAATATTATCACAAGTCAATTATATTTATTCTCCATAAATATAGAAGTATATTTCATTATGAGGAATAATATCATGGTCCCTAACAAACCCCAATGTTGTAGTTTAAACAAATGGGGCATGATTCTTGTAACAACCCAGGTAAATAAAGAATATGACATTTTTATATTTATCCCTATTTGTGAATAAAATGTTAATATTAATTTGAAGGGAACACTATGCTTGATGGATTACCCAATATGCAACAACGAGTTCCTTTGAAATCTTACGTTGCACTATAATAATAAAATAATACTATCTTAAATGGTAGATAATGCCTAGCTGTTGTAATGGAGGGAATGAACAGAACTAACTACAAAATGATTATATATGATTGTCAAATATTTTTACATTTTACAATAAATGTTAGAGGATTAAAAATGTTAATGAATTCAATTTTAAGCGTAAACATTCTAATTTTCTTTAGAAGGTTGATTAACAGCCTTTTGATGGAGAACCTCTTTTAAATCCACTTATTGACAAGTTTAAGTGTTATAGTTGAAAAAATAAAATTCTTCCTTAGGTCAATTCACCGCCTTTTGATGGAGGACCTCTTTTAAATTCACTTGTTTTTAATGTAAAATTAGAATATATTTTTACCATTTAATCCAATATTGGTCATTGGAATTAATTTCACTTTGAAATTGGACTTAAACTAGTGTTAATCTTTTAATTGATATTTTTCTTAAAAACACGCTATTTGTTTTGACAGTGGGAATGAATTATTAAATTAATTAATGAAACTTATATGATTTTAATTTTGTAAAATATACATCATTTTTTAGTTCAGAATATCAAATATAGCTTAGGGTGAATTTATGGTATTTTTCTGAAAAACGTCAATTTTTTATGAATAGTGAAACGACTAAGTGGTAGTTAAAGAAACTGATTTGTTCGTTTAAATGAAACTTTTCCACCTCTGTGTTTTGAATTTCAAAAATCTGACATACATGGTTGTCATTAAGAATTAAAATGTGGTTCAATGGGATTATAATAATTTTTTTGTGAATAATAACTTTTATGTTTTTAATCACGATTAGAGGTAATTAGTGTAGTTTAAGGAAAAAATAATGTTTTAATAATATGATATGAGTTTGACACATGTACTACCCTCATTGGATATTTCATGGACGTCATTAAAATCATTGGGTCAACTTGAGGACCCCATGGAGCCACTTTGGTAGGAAAATGACATTAATACCTTTTTATTTAATGTTAAAATTAATATGTCACAAACATGTGTTGTTTTACTAAAAAAAATTATATGGGGTTAGAAAAGTAAGATTTTTTACTATAAATATTAATTGGGAATATTAAAATATTTACTACATCATATTATTTTTTTTAAAATTTTTATACATTAACTAAATTAAATTATTTATGACATAATGATGATGCAGCGATTACCTGATTATATAATGATTTAAATTAAATGAAAACATAATGTAAAATAAAAGACCTAAACCAGTCAAAAACCTATTTTATAGGTATATTTCGAACCCTTATCACCTTATACTTTAATTATATCTATTTGGGACCTTTTAAATCTGAATTTTTTTTTTAAAATAAAGTAACATTTCTTTACTTTCCAAGAGTGCCCCTCCTCTCCTCCTATAAAAGGCCCCCACCACTATCACCTTACCCACAACTCTCAAGCCATTGGATCAGCCAAAATCTGCCATTTTTCTCTCTACACATCCCTCTCTTACTCCTAGAATCCTCAATTTTGGCAGAAGTCATCCCAAGGAAGCATTTGAGCTCAAATAAAAAATAGTTACCCGATTTAAAGGTAGTGTCTTCTCTTGTGTTCTTTTGTTTTATTTTCCTTCTCCAACCCACTAAACTCTTTTATTATTTTATTTTGAAAAAAATACAGTATCATAAATATACTAGGATGTTGTTATAAGAATAATTCTAGCTACACATACACAAACCTACATCTAATGGCTAATGAACATACTGTTTCTGTGGATGGCGAATTTCTGCCTCATGAAACGATGATTGTTCAACACTCATATAACACCTTCATAAGTGGCCATTAATATGTAAATATATTTATATATGATATATAATATGTTTATGTTTTACTTAAAATTCTGTATTTTTGTTTGTCATACCTTTATGGTTTCCATTGTGGGTAAACATGATAATTTCTTTTTAGGAAGTGCGGACTACCGCCCCCTCGTTGTGATTTGATTCGTTAATGCCATATATGGGATGTATAAAGGATGGATTTATAGATATTATATATGATTTATGTTATATATAAATGATGAATATAATTATGGAATTAAAATATACAAAACTCTCATTTGGTTTTAATTCCATTAATATGACATAGAAATTAAAGTAGCGTTCATGCGTATGTACGGCTTACCGTCTCCATGATCGGTGCATTTCATTTCTTACCACTAAATGATTATGTAATATTATAAATACTTGTATATCCTGGATATATATGATATATATGATATCCAAATCATGAATATCATTCTGGATATAATGAAACTTTTACCACACGAACAACATGTAATTGTAAGAAGTCCACTTTCGACTTAAGAACCAAATATCGACAAAACAAACATTATTAACATAAATGATTACATAATTCTTATAACATGGAAATAATTGATATAAAATAAATAATGAACTTGAAAAAGGTTCTTAAGAAAGTTTAAATTAACTCAAGTTTATTATTCAAGACGTTAAAGAACGATCGAGTCAAGTCAGACCCGAGGTAAGGGATCCAACCTCTCTCTTTCTTTTTAAGTACTCTCTTTTATGTCATTTCTATTAATCCCATATTTCTTATGTTTGGGGATGTTCTTTTATATTCCTCATACTTTAATTTTTATTTTAATATTATGGGAGACCCTATTTGATCTCATAAATCCATTTTTAGATGTTTTAAGTGGCGCTGTTAGGCTGCCGAGTTTTTGTAAGGAAATTTTCATCTCACTTTTATTCCCGTGACATTTATGCTATGTTTTCAACTATTTACATTGAGTGGTGTATGTACTTCCCCTTATTATACCCTTTGTGAAGTATAATTTCATTTATGTGTATTTACATCTTCATTGTATGACCCTTCTTCCATGGGGTGTACTTTTCGAAAGTTACCCAACTCAGTAAGGGGACCTTTCAACATCCTTTTTTTAAAGACTTATTTTGTTATGTCTTTTAATTCACATACTATTATGTTGGGATATGTTCTTATATATCCTTATTTATCTACATTTTATGTCCAAGTGATGAGATCCCATTTATCTCTCTCATCAACTATTTCTGTAAAATTTTATGTGACGTCGTTAGGTTGTCGAATTTTACCAAGGGAACTTCTTAACCCAATTTCGATTTCTTTGGGTTCAACATGTAGTTATTTAATTTGTCATCATTTGAATATGTGTGAATGACCTTTGATTGTTTTACACTTAATATCCACTTATATTTGGTGTATTTATATTTGTCACACATAATTATGAGATTGATTTATCCTTAATTTAAGGATACATTTTTTATAATGGATTTCATCTCATTTTACATTTCTTTTGAGACTTTATTATTGTTATGCACCAATTAACTATTATATGGGGTTTATACTATCCTTTGAAATATTATATCATTAATCCCTTTATTCACATGATATTATAAAGTTCTTATTAAATGTTATTCGGCAATTATTTGTATTCAAGAGTCTCTCATTTTGTTAAAAAGTATTTAACAAAAATATTATTTTAAATGTTTTAAAGCATTATTATTCAAAATATTTATCATTAATGTCCTTGTTTTCAAAATGGTTGTCAGTATTTATTTATATGTAAATTAATGTTTTAAAATTATAATTCCAATAAAATCTTCAAAGTGGTATGGGACACTTTGATTCAAAAATCACTTTTAAATGATTTTTTAAAATGGATTGATTAATTAAATATCTTGAAATTACTTATTTTGATTGAAAATGAAATTTTGTTATTGAAATGTTTCTATTTGCAATATTGTATGTGTAATGATGGTACTTGGACATTTTACGGGTGGTTACGTGATAAAACATATGACCGGTGGTGTCGTTAATACCAGGATGGGTGGTTACGTTATAACCTCCAATGCATTGGGTATTGAAGTTGGCCGTATTTCTATTCCATTAAGTATGTGTGGAATTCGACCATATGGTTATTCCATTTAAGTATGTTTATGTCCCTAGTTACCATTATATGTTATGTCTTCTTTATATGGGTTTTATGGTAATCTTTTGGTTACAAAAGGGTAAGTAATGATATTTTATTCAGTGAAGAGTTTTTACTACTTCTTAAAGGTGAAAGGTATTACATTGATAAAGTGTACATGGTTTACTTGTTGCTTTGAAAAACTAACAGTTTTCCTTCTTTGTGTATCCTTTATTGATCCTTTTATGCTCACCCCATGTTTTTTAAATTTTTTTCACATGACTTAAAGTGGAATAGGGTAAAGGATGGGATCAAGGAAAAGTCATGCTATCTAAAACATATAAGTAGACATGTTTTTTTAACCGTTTTTTTATGGAAACTTAGTAGAAGTTCCTACTTTGTAATCTAATGAGATGTAATAGTTATGTCCTAATTATCTATAACTATAAACCTGAAAAGATCCTTGATGTGAATTTTTCATTTAATTCAATATTAAGTAAGGTTTAAAGTCGGGGCATTATAGTTGGTATTAGAGGTTGGTTTAGATAATTTTAGAGGTTAGGGTATTCTCTAAGCATAAGTGACATTACCATAATGTATAGGATTTCAGAAAGAGTCCTAGTTTTAGATAAATTGAATGAGTAATTATATCTTAGTGTTTATCTTCCTCATTAGTACATGATGATTTTGTTGATATAGGGACACTGACATTTAGGTTTTTAGTAAATGGATGGATCAAGCAGGCACCAAAGTGACAATGGGTTTGATGGAAACTGTGGTGGTTCTCTGATTAAGAGACTATATGAAATGAGGGATTCAATGAGGAATAGAGTGGTTGTGCTAAACCAACAATCATGGATTCATGATCAACCTCTTGAACTGTGGTGAGTTCTCTAATGCATCATGTACGAGATGACCAACACATTGTGGAAGTTCAGGTAATAATTATAATAGTAACCATTAGGGTTTATATGATCTTTACTTTATAGGTAATTATAGGTTACTCAATGATATGATGGAAAATGAAAGGCATGAGATAAACATGAGGTTACAATATGTTATGATCATTTTTGAAGATTTTATCTCGTTTTGTGGAATTTTTTAAGAATTATGTAGTTCTGGAAAGAGGACAACACGTAGACCGTGTGACAACCCGTCGCGTCGGACAAAGCTATGGGAATCGAACCCACAACCAATGTGCAACTTGTATTTATCACCTACCACTGGACTACGTGAAGTCCCTGGTTAGGTTTACTGCCTATTTTTAGTTATATGATTTTATGAATTAAGAGTAAGTTGATTTTTGGTTATCTATGGAAATTTATAAACCTATCATGGAGGATATGTGATTAGGTTAATTACATTTCAATACAAGACTTTAAGAGCAATTGATGTTGTTTGGATATAAATTTTATGATTTAACTTGGAAGACTATGTGACTAAATCCTTCTAAAATTTGAGTTTCAATCTTAGTTTGATTTACATTGAATAATTTTATGGAAAAATTATTTATCGATTGGTCCTCATTGAACTTTGGGTTTTGTTTGACAAATTTTGGAGATTAAGAATAGATTTTCATTTTATAAAGGGTTGTCCTTTTCTGGATTATCTAATCTTGTACAAACCTTTTTGGTTTTGGTTTTGGTTAAAGTATAAAGGCATGGGAAGTATATAGTTCTATTTTGTGGATTTCGTGATTCTCTAGAAGTTTATTATAGTACTCTTAATGCGAACAAGTCTTCATAAATACCCGTCTTTTGGAGAAAATATGAGTTTGATTAAGGAATATAGTAAAAGATAAAATTCTACGTGATAGGTAAGTATGTTTCATTATGATTTTGTTAAGATCAAAAATAAATTCCTCAATGAAGAATAAATTAAAACAAAAATGTTGTCTGTTAACTTTTCCTACTGGGGAATCGAATACCGTTTAACCCATCAGAAGTTTGTGATTTTCTTATGGTTAACTTTCTCCTAGACATGTTTACTATCACTCTCCCTTAGAACATGACCCTTTGTTTTTTCCTCCATGTCCATATTTTCATACATAGAATCCTAGTATGGGTTAACTAGGTTGACCTCTATACTCCTCTTTATTTCTTTTAAAGTGATTGTTTTACCGACTCTTGTTCCGATGTGGGACTGTCAATGATGTTTCTGAGTCCAATTTTAAAATTGCTTGGACGCAATTCCCAAAAGGGGTGAAGGATGTAACACCCCAGGTAAATAATGAATATTACATTTTTATATTAATCCATATTTTTGAATAAAATTTTAATATTAATTTAAAGGGAACGCTATTCTTGATGGCTTACCCAATATGCAATAATGAGCTCCATTAAAATCTTATGTCGCACTATAAGAATAAAATAATATTATTCTAAATGGTAATTAACGCCTAGACATTGTAATGGAGGGAATGAAAAGAACTAACTACAAAATTATTATATATTTTTTTCAAATATTTTTACTTTTTACAATAAATGTTAGAGAATTAAAAATGTGAATGAATTCAATTTTAAGCGAAACATTCTAATATTCTTTAGAAGGTCGATTAACCGCATTTTGATGGAGAACATCTTTTAAATCCACTTTTTGACAATTTTATGTGTTATATTTGATAAAATAAAAATCATCTTTAGAATCGAGACATCAAAATTTATTTTGTGTAAATTTTTGGTATCTCTCCGATAATGTCCATTTTTTTATGAATAGTGAAAAATGTTGTATTTTAATTCAAACCCTCTTTTTAATATAATTTATTTATATGATTAGATTATATTTTGAATTGTTTTTAAAGTAAAATTAGAATATATTGTTACCATTTAATCCAATTGTGGTCATTGGAATTAATTTCACATTGAAATTAGACTTAATCTAGTGTCAATCTTTTAATAGATATTGTTTCTTAAAAACACGCTATTTGATTTGACAGCGGGAATTAATTATTAAATTAATTAATGCAACTTAAATGTTTTTAATTTTGAAAAATAGACATAATTTTTGAGTTCGGAATATAAAATATATCTTAGGGTGAATTTTTGGTATTTTTCTGAAAAACCTCAATTTTTGATGAATAGTAAAACCACTAAGTGCTAGTTAAAGAAACAAATTTTTTCGTTTAAAAGAAACTTTTCCACCTCTGTGTTTTGAATTTCAAAAATCAGACATACATGGTTGTCATTAAGAAGTAAAATTTTTTTCAATGGGATTAAAATAATATTTTGGTGAATAGTAACTTTTAGGTTTTTAATCGCGATTAGAGGTAATTAGTGTAGTTTAAGGTAAAAATAATGTTTTAATAATATGATATGAACTTGAAACATGTCCTACCCTCATTGGATGTTTCATGTACGACCAATAAAATCCATGGGTCATCTTTGGGACCCCAGGGAGCCACTTTGGTAGGAAAATGACATTAATACCTTTTTATTTAATGTTAAAATTAAAATGTCACAAACATGTGTTGTTTTACTAAAAGAATTTTAATATGGTGTTATACAAGTCATATTTTTGACTATAAATATTAATTAGAAAGCTAAAAATATTTCCTACATCATAGTTGTTTTTATAATTTTGATACATTAACTATATTAAATTATTTATGACATCATGATGATGCAGCGATTACCTCATTATTTAACGATTTAAATAAAATTAAAATAATATTGTAAAATATAAGACCTAAACATGTAAAAAACCTATTGGATGGGTATATTTCAAACCCTTGTCACCTTATCCTCGAGTTATATAAATACGGGACCTTTTAAATCCGAAAATCATTTTAAAATAAAGTAACATTTTTTTAGATTCCAAGAGTACCCCTCCACTCCTCTTATAAAAGGCCGCCACCACTATCACCTTACCCACACCTCTCAAGCCTTTGGATCGGCCAAGATCTACCCATTATGTCTCTACAAATCCCTCTATTACTCCTAGAAGCCTCACTTTGGGCAGAAGTCTTCCCGAGGAAGCCTTTGAGCTCAAATCAAAAAGAGTTACCCGATTTAAAGGTAGTGTCTTCTCTTGTGTTCTTTTCTTTTATTTTTCTTCTCGAACCCCCTAAAATCTTTTTACTCTTTTATTTTTCAAAAAATACAATATCTTAAATAAACTAGGATTTTTTTATAACATGTATTAGATATACACTTACACACACCTACATCTAATGGTTAAACAACATACTGTTTCTGTGGATGGAAACTTTCTGCCTCACGAAACGATGATTGTTCAACACTCATATAACACATTCAAAGGTGGCCATTAATATGTCATTATATTTATATATGATATATAATATGTTTATGTTTTACAAAAGCTTATTTATTTCTCTTTTTTGGCATACCTTTATGGTTTCCATTGTGGGTAAACACGATAAATTCATTCTAGAAAGTGCGAACTACCGCCCCCTCAAAGTGATTTGATTTGTTAATGCCATATGTGGGATGTATAAAGTATGGATTTAAAGTTATTATATATTATCTTTGTTACATATGAATGATTAATATAATTATGGATTTAAAATATACATACCTCTCATTTGGTATTCATTCCATTAATATGACATAGAAATTAATGTAGCGTTCATGCGTACATACGGCTTACCATCTCCATGAACGGTGCATTTCATTTCTAACCTCTAAATGATTATGTAATATTATAAATACTTGTATATTCTGGATATATATGATATATATGATATCCAAATCATGAATATCATTCTGGATATAATGAACCTTTTACCACACGAACATAATGTAATTGTAAGATGTCCACTTTCGACTTAAGAGCCAAATATCGACAAAACAAACATTATTAACTTAAATGATTACATAATGATTATAACATGGAAATAAGTGATATAAAATGAATAATGAACTTGATAATGTTTCTTAAGAAATTGTAAATTAACTCGATTTTATTATTTAGGACGTCAAAGAACGATCGAGTCAAGTCGGACCCGAGGTAAGGGATCCAACCTCTCTCTTTCTTTTTAAGTACTCTCTTTTATGTAATTTCTTTTAAGCCCCACTTTATTATGTTTGGGTATGTTCTTTTATATTACACTTAATTTAATTTTTTTTAATATTATTGGAGACCATATTTGATCTCATAAATCCATTTTTGTACGTTTTAAGTGGCGTCGTTAGGCTGCCGAGTTTTCGTAAGGGATTTTTCATCTCACTTTTATTCCTGTGACATTTATGCTACATTTTCCACTATTTCCTTTGAGTGGTGTATGTACTGCCCATTATTATACACTTTTTGTAGTATAATTTCATTTATGAGTATTTACATCTTCATTGTATGACCCTTCTTCCATGGGGTGTACTTTTCGAAAGTTACCCAACTCGGTAAGGGGACCTTTCACCCTCCTTTTTTTAAAAGGACTCTTTTGTTATGTCTTTTAATTGACATACTATTATGTTGGGATATGTTCTTATATATCCTTACTTATATACATTTTATTTCTAGGTGATGAGATCCCATTTATCTCTCTCATCAACCGTTTTTTTAAAATTTTATTTGACACCGTTAGGCTGTCGAATTTTACCAAGGGAACTTTTTAACCCAATTTCGATTTCTTTTGGTTCAACATGTAGTTATTGAATATGTCATCCTATGAATACGTGTGAATGACCATTCATTATTTTACACATAATATACACTTATATTGGGTGTATTTATATTTTTCACACATAATTATGAGATTGAATTATCCTAAATTTAAAGATACCTTTTTTATAATGGATTTCATCTCATTTTACATTTCTTTTGAGATTTCATTGTTGTTATGTACCAATTCACTCTTATATGGGGTGTATACTGTCATTTGACTTATTATATCATGAATCCCCTTATTCTCATTATATTATAATGTTCAGATTAAATGTTATTCCGCAATTATTTGTATTCAAGAGTCTCTCATTTTGTTAAAAACTCTAACAAAAATATCGTTTTAGATGTTTTAATGATTTATTATTCAAAATATTTATCTTTAATGTCCATTTTTTCAAAATGGTTTTGAGTATTTATTTATATGGAAATTAATGTTTTAAAATTATAATTCTAATAAAAGCTTCAAAGTGGTATGGGACACTTTGATTCAAAAAACTCTTTTAAATGATTTTTTAAAATGGATTGATTAATTCAATATCTTGGAATTACTTATTTTGATTTAAAATGAAATGTTGTTATTGAAATGTTTATATTTTAAATATTTTATGTGTAATGATTGTACTTGGACATTTTACGGGTTGTTACGTGATAAACCATATGACGGGTGGTGCCATGAATACCAGGACGGGTGGTTACGTTATAACCTCCATTGCATTGGTTATGGAAGTCGGCTGTATGGCTATTCCATTAAGTATGTGTGGAAGTCAACTATATGGTTATTCCATTTAAGTATGTTTATGTCCCAAGTTACCTTTATATGTTATGTGTTCTTTATATGGGTTTTATAGTAATCTGTTGGTTACAAAAGGGTAAGTAATGATATTTTATTTAGTGAAGAGTTTTTACTACTTCCTAAAGGTGAAAGGTATTAATTTGATATAGTGTACATGGTTTACTTGTTGCATTGAAAAACTAACATTTTTCATTTGTGTATCCATTACTGAGCTTTTTATGCTCACCTCATGTTTTTGAAATGTTTTTCACATGACATAAAGTGGAATAGGTTCAAGGATGAGATCAAGGAAATGTCATTCTATCTAAAACATGGAACTAGACATGTTTCTTTTTAAGATTTTTTATTTTATGGAAACTTAGTAGAAGTGTCTACTTTGTAATCTTTTGAGATGTAATAGTTATGACCTAATTATCTAAAACTCTAAACCTGAAAAGAACCTCAATTTGAATTATTAATTTAATTCAATATTAAGTAAGGTTTAAGGTTGGGGCCTTATAATCCTTCCTTTGAAAATGTATGGTATAAATTATTATTCTTAGGGATAATATTTTAGGAAACAATCCTACTCACAAAGATATGGTTATTTAATGGAATATAAAATTTTCTATAACCTCATGGGTTCCCAAGGATGTGATGAAGCTCAATTATCCTCATTTATTTCTATTGAAGATATTAAATTTTAGAGTGATAATTCATTTTATGAGTGGGAGTGAAATAACATATTGATATATTTGAATTCATTTGGACTAAATATCTTGATTTATATATATTACATAACTCCCCTTCTTGAATATGACGTATCCACTATATACCAAAAAATTTACAACATAAAAATTGGATTGATATGTATAAATATTATTAATAATGTTATGAAATCAACAATGAATTATTTTCCCAATATTCAATATATTAAACAATTCACATGAAATAATAAATAAATTATTATTAGAATAATTTTAGGTATTAAGTAGTATTAATTCATGAAAAAAATTTATATATTATTTGACTAATAGTTTTAAACAATGATACCATATTTTTATGGTAAAAAATTTTTTCTTTCATAATAAATATCTGTGGTAATTTATTAAATAAATATTTTGAAATATTTTTTTTAAAAATACATAGAATTTATTTTCAATAAAATATTGAAATATTTATTTAGAAGTATTTATATGTATGGGAATAAATTTAAATTCATTTTTTCTATATAAAATAATTTTCTTCTAATTTATGAAACTGATATATTTTTCAAAAATATTTAAAAAAATGTGTCCACGACATATAAAAATTGATTTTGAGAAAATATATTCTATATATGGAATCATCTTGTCAAATTTTCTTAATGCTTCCACATTCATTTAATTGTCATAATGAATATTAAAAATAATAAATATTTATCTCTTGGTTGGTCTAAAAAATAACATTGAATGTGGTTAAATTAAGAGATATTTGTAAAGTGATATATGAATGTGTATAAATCTTATTATTTTAATATATTTAGAACTTATACTATAGAAAATTGGATTTATTGTAGACTTATTTTGACATTCAAAAGGTAATGACTTTATAATGTTGGAATATATTATGTTGTTCCACGTGAGACCCTCCCCTCAAATATGAATGTGCACCGGTTATCCTACATTATTTAAAAAATATTGATCCATATTTCTCATCAAAACAATTCACAATTCTCTATTACTATCATTCCATTTTTCTCTATCTCATGATCATTTTCTGTGAAAATCCTTTGAAGGTATAACTTATATGCTAATGGACACTCTTAAAGAATAAGTATTCCACTTTATTAAAACGATCAATATTTATATCATATTAAAAATTATATAATTCTAGTATATTTAATATTATATAACTACTCTATTATCCCAAAAAACACTAATTTTATTATGATTACGGGAACATGATTATTCATCTCAATTTTATGAAAAGGGAACTGAATACATCAAATAAAAATTCTTGTGGAGAGCCACATCGACAAAGAGATGTGATTGAGTTTACAGCATTTCCTCACATGGATAGTTAAAATGTGGTTATAAAAAAATATATAATAAACTATTCATATAAATAATCATATGTAATGTTTAATTATTGTATGAATTTCATTCGTTTAATCTATTATAATATGAAGAAAACACTCAATTTAATGTAAGGTTTAACATCATCAAGATGTGATGTCATTATTTTTTTAGGTTTATTTAATATGGATGTATATTGAAAAAATAAATTAATATATATGAAAAATATAAAATTATTAATATTCTTGATATGATAAAAAATGATCATACTGTATGGACTGTAACTTTTTCTTTTCACATTATTCTCTCTATGTACTCAATAGTTCATAAAAATGTTTTTATGGAAAATAGACATCATATATATCCTACATTAGGAATAATTTCGTCAATGATTCTATATAATAATTTATTTTTTCCTAAAAATATTTTTCTATCTCTATAATGATTTTTTGAATTCGAATTTCGAAATAACTTAATATATATAAATTTTATTTTACGAAATCCTCATGATATTTCAAAAAAAATTACATTATAACAAATGTGAAAACAAAATATATATTATAACAGTAATAGAATAAATAATAGTTTCCTCTAGTGATATTTGAAATTGATTTGATGAATCCACTATAGGTTTCCATTATTTATTTAAAATAATATTATTTTAAAATATTTTGTATATTTTAATATTTTAAATTAAAAATTTCTTATAAAATAATTTATTTTCATCAAGATATATTGTTATATTTTTTATTATTTTAATCTATGGAAAAATATATTTCAATAATTTATGATATACAAGTGATATGATATAATGATTCCAAACATTTTTAATCAACTAAAATTTATTGATTATGGAGATTAAATTTTAATGGAAGCAATTTTATTTTCAATTATATAGGCTATAAAGAAAAAGATGAATCACCTAATGGTCATATAGAATTCATATTAAAGAATTATAATTATGATATAGATGAGACTATTATGTCCTTTGAATTAATTTTTTAATAATTTAAAAAGTATATTCACAATGGATACATTAGGATGATGGTCATTTCCAATAGATGATACAATTGTTTCAATACAAATACTAATAATGGTTATAAGTGTGGTTATTTGAAGCATGATGTTGGTACATGGGTGTTTATTATAATACTAATTCGAGTTGAATATCATAGTTCGATGGATTCACAATGTAGTTATGATTTATATTATTCCTAACCATTAACACGGATCTATAGGACATGTTCTTATAATTGTGATATGATTTCATGTATAATAATTATTTATTTATAAAATATCAATATCAATTGAATTGTAAAATATTTATTCCATTATTTTGATTTTTGAGTTTCTGTATATTATGTTTTTCTCTCATTATAATATTTTCATTCAATTATTTTCATGTTATTATTAAGATTGATCATTTTCTGAGATATCTGATGTTTTCCCCTAATAAATATATATCCTTTAACATTATTATTTTCCCATTAACTATTTTATAAGAAATAATTGAATTAGGATATATCTATGAATGGTATTCTATAGTGGATTATTTTAAATATTGTTGAATATTTTTCAGGAAATTAAATTATTATATACCACATATGAAAATATGTAATAATTTAACAGTCCTAGTGTATGTATCTTAATATGATAGATAGAATGTTTCTTAAAATTTATGTAATATTTATGTATTTAATGTTTAGGTGGACTCATAATAAATCCATATTAGTTTGAAAAAGACTAGAAGATGTAATGTAGATATAAGGTATGTAGTTCCTATTAATTTAAGTAACCAACATCATCCTGACATAAATAAAAAATAATTAAAAGGTATCTCATTGTAGAAGAATGAATTGAACTACTGGTCATATTATACCAAAATCTGAAAAAAATATTAATCGGGTTATCAACTACCCCCATTGAAACTAGAATTACCCTTCACTATTTATATTTATTTTCTTATGCTCCCATATTTCAAGAAAATTTAAATAATAAATTCAATGTTTTAAAAAGAAGTTTCTTCCCACTACACTACCCATTGGAGTGTTTGAGAGATACTAGTGGGGAAGAATTATACTATGTAATGACTCAATGAGTCATCATTTTAATAACCTATGATGAAATTTCTATCAACCGAAAATATCATTAATTTATTCCTTAATACTTTTAGAATAAAAATGAAACCTAATAGATAGAATTAATTACCGTATTATAAAAATAATGGTAATATAATATTAAAATTTATTGAAAATAAACATCAAAACATTTTCTTTGATAATTAACCAATTACGTTATTATAATTTATATGTTTTAAAATTTTATTATCATAAATAATATTCATCACAATGTGCCTTACCGTGGTAAATTAGATTCTTTAGTCATCTTATTACATTGGT
This sequence comes from Viscum album, assembly GCA_963277665.1. Lineage (NCBI taxonomy): Eukaryota > Viridiplantae > Streptophyta > Magnoliopsida > Santalales > Viscaceae > Viscum > Viscum album. The sequence continues at coordinate 224,072,687 of OY728143.1, forward strand.
TCTAGATAATAGTAATTTTCACCTAATGGGGTGACTACTTTAATAATTTAGGTACACTGCATACATAAATGTGATTCACATGACTTTTTAAAACCTAAAATAAAATATAATGATAATAAATATTATAAATCCATTAACACTTTCATTTATTCATTCATCATATCATGGGGAAGGGAAATAATAATAATCATGTCAAATTCTTTGTATGGGTTGTGTATAGTGGATGATATTATGAATCCGTAAGGAAAAATAAACATATAATGGTACATAACTGAACATATATCACCTTAATTCAATAAATATATGACAATGATTATATAAGGAATAATTATTATAAAAATATAAATATATATTCCTATATTCTGTAAAATTAATTACTATAGAACAATTCCCATCAAAGAATAATTTAAATTAAATAATTTCATTGATAATTAAAGAAAAATTAATAATAAAGAAAATTATTAATATTGGGAATCATGATCATAAAAATAATGATATCTATAATATCATGACTTTTTAATAGGAAATTTATTTTATTGATTTTTTAATTTTTTATTCTCATTCAATGATAGCTTATTGGTTTTTCTTCAGTAGGATTCAATACATAATGGGGATATATAATTCTCAGTCTCATCTATCACCACAATTCAATATCATTCTTCATATATAAATTGATATATTTAATTCCTAATCAATTTTCTCTATCAAAGCATATCCAAATTGAGTAATGAATATGAATTTTCAATAATTCCCAGATTAATATAAAAACTTTCAATGTAAACATCGAATGTAAAAAATTTATCATTCATTAAGAAATAATAACATATATGATATAATTAATGTGGATATTTATGATAAATTAATTTTTCAATGATCATTACAATGTGATTGATACAATTTTATTTTAATGACTACAAAATGAATACCGAAAGTGATTGTCAATACAAACCCTATTAAAAATGATCATAAACTATAAATAAAAATAATTACATTAGTATAAATATAAAATATTTCATAGGGAATAAAATAATGTTTCACTATAATTTATTAATAGGAAATAATTTAAAATTTCATTAAAAAAGTACATGGGGAAATAAAACTTTTTGTATTGAAAAAACATCAAAAAATTTCAAATATCCAAAATAGAAGGGATTTTATCCTTATAATTGATTAATTTAAATGTTTAATCGTTATTTATGATAAATTATTGGTAATGAAGGTATAAAATATTTGTAAAACAATTTATATTCCTAAAATAATTACTTTAAATTTTTTAGTATAAGAATTTATTTAAATTTTTGGAAAGTGATAGTAATTTTTTTACTAAAATATTTTTTTAAAAATACAAATATGTGAAAAAAATGCCTTTAATAAATCATTGTAATATATTCATTATAATATTTTAAATATATCAGGGAATATATGGATATGTATATAAAATATTTTTCAGTGAAAGGAAAAATAATAAAGGTTTTTCTTAATAATATAATTTAATTATTTTAAGTACAAATGATATTAAAAATGATCAATTACATGGAAACACCCTGAATTAAAAAAGAATAAGAATATTATATAAATTTATAAGAAAAATATTAATAATTGAAATCAATTTTAATTTGTCATTAAAAAATCCTTATTAATATGATTTTAAGAAATAAACATATACAAAGATCATAGTATATATTTGTGAAAACTAATCAAAAAAATTATTATATATGTAAACATTAAATCCATAAAAATATGTGAAAATATTAATAATAAAATAAATTTTATTAGACACAACCACACTATGGGAATAACCTTGTCTTAGAGTCAGTACAAATAACGTGTCTCAGTCTCCTAGTGTCCACTACTAATATTATGTATCTTATAAGAACAAAACCATTTAAAAAGATACATCTGATTACTATATCTATTTTTATTAGTTTCAAAATACCATAAATTATTATATAACCATTAATTAACCAATATCATTTCCATGTTTCATTTCATTAGAATCATAAAAAATATCCATTCCCTCTAAGAATAAAAAAACCAATTCTATAGTTCCTTTAAATAGAAACCTCACAACTACATCCCAGTAAGATCTAACCCCATATTTTAACATTATATATTCAATCATTTATTAATAACATTATAAAATTTCAATAATTCCATATATTCCAAAAAAACAGTTCTATACTTTTAAACTCAATGGGCTAAATATGGTTGGTAGATGAACTACCCGTCGAGTCTTTTCCACATATAGATATAGTGCAGTTCCATACACCCTGAAGAAGATAAACATGGAGGAATATGGCATAAATTTTGTCTCTTAACCTCATTTGGAATGAGCTTAAGAAAGATCGTCTCTCTCAAGCAGTGGGGAACGTATATAATATATTCATACAAAAAGTTCAATAAAATCCCTACATTCACATCCAACGTGTTTCATCATCTCTAGTGTCCTCTCTGGCACCCACATGCATAAAATGTTTCATATCCCATATCTAGGTGTTAATATCTTCCACAATAACCATCGGGCCACCCTTCCCCCTAATACCCCAATAACCCTCCAAGATCAACATTCACTAGGCTCACACCACATAACAAGATGAAGGGAACAAACTACATAGAAACTATGCTCTTAGAGCTAAGCATGGCATTAAAACCTAACACACAATGACCCCAAATAGCTCAATGAATATGGTGGATGTATATTAAATGAAGAGGGTAACTCAGAACCCTTCAAATAATTATCCTTATTGAGCAACTGCTCTTTTATTCCAAATTTAATTAACTGATTCAATTAATCATACATAATTGAATCCATGGGATTTATCACCAAGAACAATAACAACAACCCGAATCATTAACATGCCACTTTATCATTAGATAATTAATTTATAATTAATCCCAGATTTATGTTCATTACCAATTTCCAACACAAATAACATGATAAAACTTTAAAATCATTGATACCACAAAATCTAGAAAATCAAGGGGCAATAACATCACTATGAAGTTGATACCAATTCATTAATATAGTTCCTGCATTTATTATATAAATTTAATTTTGATCCAGGGGATAAATTATGATAACTCTACAACTACACATAAACTAATAAATATTCAATGAATCCCCAACTTCAATCAGGGTTATAATGTGATTTTCAAGAGTAAAATACAACATAATTGAATTTCACCTATCCTATAGTAACTCTCTCCACCAAAGGACAGTACGACACCGGCTTACCAACCAACAACCAAGGAAGATCCAATAGAAACATAGATATCTAATGCCATCAAATAGAAAGGATAAACTTGAGGAAATCTATTGTGGAAGCTAGTATAATATAGTTAAAATATACATTTTATCACGGATGGATCGACACATCCTGGATGAACCAAAACGGGAGGGGCACATGGAGTAAGAAAATCACTGAGCGGAACCAATCCAAGGATGGATGTTAAATTTCATGAGTCTTATTGGGGTATGTAATCTGGGATTCTCATTTAAAGGAACAATAAGGAGGAATGACAAGATGGATAGTATCTCAACATTTTTAAAATCTAAATGAAGTAATAGTTTAGATATGGATTTGAATTTTTTAAGTGGGATCTTTTTAAGACTACGTAGTTTTACTATATGAAGTCACCTGGATCCTTATGAAAATTAATATAGTAGTTGTGAGCTTTATACCGGACATAGATTCATTTTAAAAAGGCATTGAATGTATTTTATGACAATGAAAATGTAAAATTTGAGAAACTAAAGGATACTGGAAACACTTTACACCTACAAATAACTCAGAAAAATGTACACCTACTAAGAGATGACTCACCAACCTGGGAAAAATATACACATACTGATTACTGGACACACAATACACCTACTGATAACTGAAAATGTTGTAAAAATACCAATTGATGATTTATCAACCAGGAAACATTATACACATATCGATAGCTGGAAACACTTTAAACATTATGATAGTTGGAATGGTTTTACACCTACCATATAATGAACTACCGATAGATGGAAATAATGTACTTATACTGACCACTAGAATAAATGTACACCTATTGATAGATGAATCTCAGACACGGAAACTATGTACCCCTAAAAATAGATGTGTGAAAACCCGAGATACACTGTACACCTATAGACAGGTTGAAACAATGTACAACAATGGATAGCTAGAAACATTGTTCACATACCGATAGATGATTCACTGACCTAGAAAAATTGTATACATTCAGATAGATTACACAGTGACCTGTAAATAATGAACACATCCCCAAAGGTGGAAACATTGTCCACAAAGATGGTAATAATTCAAAGAGTTAGTAATAAGTAACTATGGCCAACTAGAACACCACAAGCACCATATTTTCTCAGTGGAATTGAACAGAGATGTCTGATAATTTTTATCTGATACCTCTAAAAACATTCTCTTCCTTATGAATCTAAAACCAACCTTGAGTGGAAGTATAAATGTGGTTGTTGGAATAACTACCCAATGATTCACTTCTCATGCTGATTTCCACCATTGATGCTCAACCGCATCAATGGGGAAAATTTGAAGCCAAAAAACAACTACAACCCGATCCTAAACACTCTCCCATGGGAGATACCTATCAAAATGGGTAAAACTAAAACATAAAATAAGAGTAATTCATTTCATAAACAGAATGGGTGTACAAACACAAACGAAATAGCATTAAATGAAGAGATAAATTTCAAAAATCTCGGGGTACTGAGTGAATATTTGGGACTCATGTTCCATGATACTCTATTGTAGACCAACATGCCACCATAAGACAAAAACCAATGCAATAGAATGCCCACGATACACCATCTCTTCGGGGACTTAAATCAATACGGGCCACTCCATGAAGGTCACGTCATTTTCATAATCTATGTCTCCATAATCGATGATGTGTGATTAATTATGATGATAAAAATGGAGCTAATAATTGTTAAAACCATATTGTATCATTCTATTAAGTTGGGTGAAGTGCTACGTAATTCCACACAGATCCAACATGATCCATCACCTCAAAAGTCCCTACCAAATAGGAAGAGGTCTTACTCCCACAACGGAGCCACTACTGACCATGATGGGGATTCAACTTCAGAAACATGTAATACCCAACATTAAACTCTATAGGTATCCTCATTTTATCGTGATAGTAATTCAGATTATCCTATGATACCTTATTCCTCTAATGAATCACATGAAGCATCTCTATCATATTATGTACTTGTTTTAGGCTAAGAATTTTGGACTACCCCACAACATTGTAACACAATAGTGAACTGAATGGTCAGGTATACAATGTATCAAGAGGTGTAATATTGATTGCATAGTGGAACTATAATTGTAGGGGAACACATCCCAAGTGTATGTTCCTCATCCACAAACCTATAACATTAAAGAAACAAGGTCACAACATTTTATCAAGATTCTGTATATTTTTCTTTTTCTAACTATTCTTCTATAAATGAAATGTGGTGTGAAGCTATAGTTGAAATCCAAAATCATTCTTAATAATGAATGGAGGTAGAATGAGGATATCGATCAGAAATGATAATCCTAGGGTCTCCATGGAGTCTCATGTCATCCTCCATATAAAACCTCGACAAAACATATACTTAGATTGATTGATTGATCTCTATAAGATGGGAAGATATTGTCAAGAGATCCACTACTACGCAAATAGCTCCATAACCTCCCTAATATCAATGAAAACCAGTAACATAGTACATCAATATGTACTCCCACATCCACTGAGAAACATATAATGGCTGGACAAAACCATCCATAAAACGATTCTCATCCTTCACCTTCTAGTAGACATGACATCGATATACAATCTCAGAAACTGGACACAAAAACACAGTCCAATAAAATTTACATTGGAATTCTTGATACTTCTATGTTATACCTGGATGTACTACTTTGGATGATCAGCTGAAATTTGTGTGAACCATCTCTTTCACTACCAATGAAACGAAATTCCTTCCCTGAAACAACACCCGGTGATGTTCATCCCCAGAAAAACAATTAGAGGACCCCGCCACAAAAAACATGTTCTCTCCTGACCTCCACATTAAGATCCCCTAAAATTCAATCATCCACCTACATCGCCAATGGTGGTTGCACCATCATATGAAAAGAAAAACCTTTTCCCCCAATTTCTCTATTATCCAGATGTAATGCTGCATTTTCTTCCATTACTCTCTAAGAATCCCCTGATTCACTCACTACATTACTATCTCACATCCCATGTAGATAATTAGCTAAAAACTTCCCATTAAATGGTATATATTATATTTTAAAGAAAAAATCCTATAAAGACAATTTAAATCAATGATGTCGTTTGTTCGAGTCATTCTAGGAGAAAAAAAACTCATGAATTTATGATTTGTGATGACCAAAATGTATTCTACAAGGAAGTAATGTATCCATAACTTCAGGTAAAACACCCTAAATTAATACTCAAGATTATTGAAGACGTAGTTACTCTCATGAGGAAATAACATCTGAGACCCATATGAAATGACGTATCACTGCTGCATCATAACAAATCCTACCCCAAAATGTAATGAATCACAGAAAACCTCAAACAGAACTCCTAATGGAAGATAATTTATTGGAGGACTAACCAACATCTCAATAAAATACTCGAATTCTTACTAACAATGATTAATCCATAATAATGTACGATCCTTTCTGGTAAACACTGTCACTGGTTTCACAACCTGGGAGTAATTGGTTACAAACCTCCAATAATATCCTGAAATGTATAGGAAACTATGAACCTCCACCACAGTAATGGGGGTTCCTAAGACAAAATTGCTTCTATCTTCAATGGATTCACATTTTATCACTATTGTAAGACAACATTCCCCATGAAACATACTTCCATATCCCAAAACACTTACTTAAAAAACATATGAAATAACTATTTTTGACAATGAACTCCATAAATGGAATCCAGATTCTATGAATGATTATCCTCAGACGTAGAATACAACATGATTGTTTCAATTAAGACTACTATGAACATATCCAGGATCCCACAGAAGATGGATTTCATTTTCCCTATGAACAATTTTGGATCATTCATCACACTGAACTTCATTACAACAAACTCATAATTCACATGAATATAATCGAAAACAGTCATTGGGATATCCTTGAACATTACATGCATCAGGCAGTTTCTAGACACCAATGTGATATTCACGAACCAACTTCCACAATTTAGTTTATTGAACTAGTTATTAATCCATGGAGGAGGATAAAATCTCTTCACTATCACATAGTTCATGTGATGACAATCGACAATGAATGGTAAACTTTCATCAGCCTTCATTAAGAAAAAAAATTGCGCACCCCATGGTGACACAGTTATCCAATTGAAACCACACTCCAACAGACCATAGAGTAATATACATAGCTCTCATAACTTAGAAGGTTCCATTCAATTTGGAGACATTGAAATAGGATAATCACATGGAAGTAGCGCAATACATAACTCTATTTTATAGGAAGGGGGTAACACAACATCCTTTTCAAGAAAGAAATAATTGTACTCTTAAATGAATCATGGTAACCCAAAATATTATTCATCTAAAAATTTCAACACCATACCAACCCTCTTGGGTGATAAGGAAGGAACACACCATTGACCCATTTAGTGGTCTTTCTCACCAACAAACAGCACTGGATCTACCTCAGCAATGAAGAACAATAGATGCCTCCTGAAGCAATCCACAACAGACATCACTGAATGAAAAAAATCCACACCTATGTTGAAATCATATATTTGTATCTGTAAACATTGTAAATTTACCAGAGTGTGGTTCTACCCCCACAATATATCACAGTCGCTACCTTCTTCAAAAAAGTCTGCTCGACCTCCAACTGGTGTAGTAAAAAAAATTACACTGCAATCCCTCCAATATCATTTCCCAAATAATGGATAAGGGAAGGTGATATGAAGTATTGATTTTCTCATGAATAACACAAGGTATAAAGTAAAGTATAAAAATGAGAAAATGGTACCATTAATGACATCTGGCTCACCTGGTGTGGAAAACAATAACGTATGATGCCGACCACAACCTGATCCACGACCTCTCTAACCAATTGGATGACAACCGCAACCACCTCTCTCTACTATATAAATATAGAAAGCATACCAAGGATTTCAGTATTCTTCCACATTGTCTCTATACTGATCAAATTATAGTGAAACCCCCTTCAATTTCTTTATCTGAAACTTCATCAATGGAGGAACATGAATTGTAAAACATAGTGCACACAGACAAATCTGAATTGTTAGATAGTCTCACTACTGATGTCCTCTTCCTGTATATGAAAAAATAATTCGTGATCCATTTTCATATGTATGACATCTTCAACCCCCCCCCCCCCCCTAGAGAAACGAGATCCTAATTGCTGAGACCAACCCCCGGTCAATGGAAAGTCATCGGACCAAATAACTGGGTACCTTGGACCGTAATTTTTCATCACAATGAATCCAAAATACTCTCATCTAAGGATGATCTGTTTATCTCTAATCTTCACTTCATGTCCAATTTCCATACTAGTTCCTAGAGATATGTTATTAGCATCAACGAATGAAGTATTAGTACATATTTGACAATGTCGCGGAAGATAGATTTCATATAAATGAACAGGAGTTTCCAATTCCATTATATAGAATTGATGAATTCATGAAATGGTATTGTTATATTATAGAAAACTAGTAAATAGAAAAACATTATTTTCAGTACAATAAAATATGCGACACAAGTATAAAAAATACCAAAAAGCACCATGTGATATCTATTATCATCATGAGCTCTAACTCAGTTTTTTTCTCCTAAATCATGGGTACAAGTTAACCACAAAAATGAAATTTCAAAGGCTCTGTGATGAAGAAGATATACTCAGTTACCCCAGTTCAAAGGCGGCACATGTTGTGTGTGAGATATAATTCATAGTAGGCCAGTACCCTTGGTGTCTAGTCCAGTCCTGATAGTGCTATATAAATTTAATAGTGTCCATGAATGCATAAATAAATTAATCAGTACAATGTTACTAGTTCATTAAATATGTAATTACCATTTTATATTAATAGGTCAAGTGAGGCATAGAAAACACTCACATCTCCTCGTGATAGTATAATTAGTCATGGTTCCATGATGTAACAAGGAAACCTGAAAATGATATAAAGGGAGGGAGTCCCATGGTAATTACCAAGGTAACATGGATATCACCAAACACTAACTCAATAGTATCTGAGTATATCTAAGGGATAAAAGTGAAAATCAATGAGTTTAATACAATGCATTCCAAAATAAGGCCCATAATATGTCCTAGCTGATCGACCAAGGAAAAACGTGGCTAATAAATGGTAGGGCAAGATGGTTTGTGACCATAGAGCCTCCATTCCAATGATGGAACCAATGACTGTATCAAAGGAATCGAGTAATAATGTAAGAATATAAAAAGACCGTTGTCTATGTGTGTTTCAACCTACGTAGACTGCATCCTTGAAGCAGAATAGGGTTCTATATCCCCAAGTTATTCTCCACTTGGGATCTAAGGTGAGCCCAGGACAACCCATTCCTTTTGATATAGAAATAATGTAGTAATTCATTTGGTCCATGTATTTCCTTACATTACTGTGCATAGGTAAACTATATTTGAAACAATTTATTTATTGGTCTATGAATTATATTCTATTTCTATAGATATGCCAAGTATCATTGGAACCATTTAATCAGGTATTAGTTAATTTATAAGTTTATTTGGCCCTAGCCCAGCCTTTCGTTATTGTGACAGGGCTTTGTAAATTTCACCCATTTAATAATATCAATTATGGAACTTTTAGTCATGGTCCACACCGCTACCTTCACATAACAAGTAATGGTTTTTTGTGAAAGAGGAACCAATTAATCTCTCTTCAACTAAGGTCTGCCCATGGAATTCTTCCGTGTGAATCCATGTATATCCCATTGTGTGTGTATGAAAACCCATTGAGTCTATCCCTGAAATTATTGTATGGTAACACACATGTCACCCAATTAGTTTTTTGAATTCAAACCATTTGAAAACAATTAGGTAATTTGTTTTAGGGGTCAATCATTAAGCACTAAACATTCATCGAACATCACGAATTCCATTTACCAAAACATGTCCATCGCTTCTATAAGGCTTTGTGTATCCATGAAAATGGTAAATTAACTACATGGGTAACTATATTCTAAAAGCTAGACCAAAACCATAGAGGGTGATTTGGTCCTCTAATAATTAAAAAAACTCAGTGTTTCTAATGCCCTTATGTACATGTATTTACCATTCGAAATATAAATATAACATCAAGGCATAAGAATTACAAACAAGACAACTCCTGCATGTAAGGTCTAACAAATACATTTTTTCTTGAAGGTAGTTAACCTCCATTAGACGATTTTTATTATAAAATAATAAAATTTATTCTCACACAAATCATTTATTGTTGTAAATTTGAATGATTATAATTTCATTTAAGAGAATTGAATATCGATACATCACTACATGAAGTTATATTCTAAGTAAATTTCAGTAATAAATTTATTAATGCATTTATAAAATTGATGATTAGGAAAGGGACCCTACGAAATGGTGGAACCATGTTGTACACTTCGGAACAGGGAGCGTTCTATGTAATAGATGTTGACCCCCCACTGATTATATGCATCATTACATACATGTAAGGACACATATCCCCGATGCACACACCTGCATGGCCATGGTCATGTGAAAAGGGAACCTTACTCATATTCTTATATGAATATAAAATTCACCACTAAACTATTCATGTATTCATATATATATAAATGGGAAAACCAAGCCCCATACATGTTCATTCACTCCCATGGACAATTTTAACCTAATTGGGTTACCCACATATATATACATACAAACTTATAATGATGCAGGTGAATTTCACTAGACTTGGAGATTTGAAACACATATATAGGGACTAATGCACTACACATTTAATAGTATGAACAATAAAATAATTAAATAATGGAATTTAAATTGTGTGATTCTAAGAAAAAAATGGAAATGCATCATCTTAGGAATCAACGGAGAACCAAAACAAATATAAAAAACATAAAACCAACCTATGCCCTACCTATCGAATACTAGAAAGTCCAAGATAAATAAATATCATAATAAAAGAGGTGAAAACACATTATGTGGCATAAACTCATACCTCAAAAATAAATTGCTGGACTAAAGCCACCCGAACCACCTCAACCTTAGTGGTTATTGTCGGAACATACACCAATGAGACCCAAGAGGCTATTCGTACCAACCTAAAACCAAAACAAATAGGAAAATGGATAACCCATAAGAAGCTAGTGTCCATCCAAACCCTGTGGGGAAATTTTTAGGCTGAATCGAAAATGGGAAATGAATGATAATACATGGGAGTCTAATACCTAGGATATTTAGATGGAGAATTGGAATCATTCAGTGTGAATTTCACAATGGATTGATTGTCGACTGGGGGAGAGGGGGTTCCGCATGAGGTCGAGGGAGAGCCAATCGGGGGGCATGACACGGTATATGGGAGAGTGGGGAGGTGAGTAGTTTATTTTTGTTTTAAAATCATTATATTTTGTTTTAATATATTTTTTAATTCATTATTTGAACCTGACGAAGTGGTTTGACACTCAACGGTTTCCAAACCGTGTGCAAACTATGCAGCATATAGTGCCTCCAAGTCACACCTCACATTGGATAGGTGCACGGTTAAGGTAACTGTGTTCATACCATGTGCCAAGTCACTACTCATTATAAAATAGGGATTCACAGTTACCTATAATGAGCTACATGGTCTAGTAGACTGTGAAAAAATCGTGTGCCATCTGCTATCATTTAAAACATGACGTTTTTCGGGTCCTGCACTCCAGAAACTTCTCGAGCCACTTGGGAGATAGCTCAGGACATTACCCATGCCCAAAATCATCATGTAAGACTTATCCAACTCTCAAAATCTTATTCCAATACAGTTTAAAAAAATGACCACTTTAGTAATGGAATGTGTTCTTAAACCATCGTAGTTTAATCAAGTTTAAAAACAAGGTATTGTACAATCAACCCACCTTAAAAACATCTCATCCCCAAGAAGAATTCGATAAATAATGTATAGGCAAGAAACCTACAAGTGTCATGAAGATTAATCAGAATTTTTTCATTGCATTACCAATGCTGGATTAATCAAAATAATTTCATATGCACTCTATAATTCTGTCATTAAAACCCGAGACAGTGCTAAAAGTTTAACTTAAACAAATAAATGGATCTTACAGGATCCTGTTTAGATAGAAACATGATCACATCAATGTATCGATAATAATTGTCTAATGTTTATCCAAAACATAAGTCTTAACATATATATGAGGGAAATTTATAGACATAGTTTCTCCACTGTTTGAATTTGTGTACAATTCTAAACTCTATGGGTTCTTACGATACTCTTTTCATGATTTATTAAAAAGGAAACGGTCGAATTATGATCAACCTAATAAAAGTGGTCAAGAAATAATTAATAGAAGATACTACGGATCTTAAAACCACATTTCCTTCACCTAGAAATTTGATTTTAAATGGTTTCATCACAAACTGTTAACATTCAACTAAAGAGAGAGACAATGTGTTGATCCATTTGGCCGAATTACTTTGAATAAGTCCAGCATAGGCTGCTGGTGCAATTCAAAATAAATAGTTTTGTTTCCATGAGTACAAAAAATTTGTTCCAACATAGAAACCCTTGAATCCCTTAGAAATTACCCTTCCACAATACAAACCATGATTTATCGTGTAACACGGACAAATATCATCCAACAAACTCAATATCTTTTAAAAATTCAGTGTAGTGTTGAACAATCCTCTCTTACTATATGATGGACCATATCAATATAGGGGAAAGATATTATCTTAAGAAGATTACACTAAGAGGATTTTAGATATGTTTTCCAATCATTCACTCCAAAAACGAGATGATAAAATAGTTGAACCACAATGAGTATACTATATGGAAGAATCTCAACAACATCTTCCAATGAACTATCACTACCCGAACATATTCCTTTACCACATGAAGTCGTTCTTTTCATGTTAAAAATATACCAATGAAGATAATACAAGGAAACGTTGTTTACCAATGATTTTACAAACAACAAACCAGATCAAATTCCTATTGTCGAGCAAGAACCGACATGATTTAAGGCTAGAAATCCTCAAGGGAATTCAAACAATAACCAACCAATTACCAACGATCCTATTAGGGGTACATTATATATTGAAGGGAACAACTAATAGTCTCCGAAATTCACTAACCACCATAAGAGTGTCCTAAAAAATGGTTGAAAACGAGCCACAGATAAGCATGCTAGAATATAACAATGGGACCGGTGTATCGAATCACCTGAGTCTTTCGAAATCCATCCCATGTAATTTGATGAAATAATTTTTTAATTCTAAAGTATATATACATGTAGATGACTCAATACCATACTCAACAGTACAAGAGGATTAATTCCAGAGACTAATTGCCTCATAAAACTATTTTCTTGGACAACGCCATACCAAGTCACCCATTACTAAGAAAATTAACGTGTAAAACTACATACAAATAGTCCGACTATGCCTGAGGCACCTAATACTATTTGAAAACTAGAATTACTCAATGATAAAATTCATATCACGGTCATGGAAAACATAATCACCTATTCGAAAAAATGTTTCACTTTAAAATTGAATGTCCAACTTGGGAGAAATGCACCCAAACAGCACAAACAGTGACAAATATCACGACACTAGTAAGGCATTTATGTTTTCAGTCTACTACCGACCACATGTTCTCCCAATATGAAGAACAAGTTTCAACCTTGACACCGGGATACATAAAAAAAATTATTAGGCTCAGTACCCTACCAGATATCCCTAGCTAAGAAAAAGAAATCCTAGAGAATGTACTTGTTCTTCTGATCCAATGAAACTAAAAGAGAAGTCCAAAATACAGTTACATGAGGATTTTAAAAAGTGTAAACCACTACTAGTTTCACATGAGCCTCATTCCAGTTTGTGAGGACTAATTATGTGCATCCAGGGGACCCGGGATCAAATCCATGTGGAAGATAATTTTTGAGATATTGTAGCATTACTTTAGAAGGTAATGTAGCAAGAACTATGAAGTGATGTAGCAGGTACTATAGTAGGAAACATAAGGCACAATAGCAGTAGGGAATACTCCATCATTTAGGCCTTTGGGCCAACGATTTGGTCCCTGAGTCCTTTATTCCCTTTGGGATACCCAGGCCTTTGGGTTAGTAAGGGCTTCAGACCACCTCAAGGCCTTTGTCCCACCTTAAGTGCATATGCAAACCAGACAACCAACAAAGGAGAAAACAAAATAAGGAGGAGGAGAAAGGAGCATTTAACATAACAGAAGATAAACATATTGCAAGAATGAGAGGGTATGTAACCTTCCATCGGGACAATACTGTGAATTCACGGGAAAGCCTAGCCAAACAGCCATGCAAAGTTGGATAATTGATTTCATGAAGAAGATGATGGGGAGGAGCAGTTCCATGTACTTATTATGGGTTGTATGTAATTTATGAAGTCTACCGGAAATAAATTCCTCTATGTCCTATGGTCCATGTAATACTAATTCCTACGGGTCTTGTAATGGTTCCACCTCACCAATTGAATGGCGGATTATCAAAATCAATAAAAATTGAAGGCCGTCGGGCCATTGGAGGAGGAGATGCCACTACATGTTCCATTTCAAATCCATTTATATTTATCCACATTTAATCATAAAAAAATAAATTTTTTAAAAAAAATAAATGTATAATTTTCGATAAAAATGTCATAGGGTACTTGATTTTAACCAATGGCCCAATGGAAAAACTTGCATGTTTCATAAAACAACTTTTTACAAATTTATGTTTATTATCATTCATCAAGAGTTTAATAATTAATCAAAATAAATTGCTTTAATCAAATAAGGCAACCTATGTGGGTCCAATTTTAACCAAATTGTGTTCTCTATAAAGAATCCAAATAGAAGTCAAATCAAATATAAAAATTTAAACACCCTATAGGGTCATCACCAAAAAATAATCTACAACTGACCTACATGGGTCTAAATGAATTTTAAAATCTAATCATTTTGACTTCAAATAAATACTAGGAATCATTAACATTAATAATCATTTCACAAAGGCCTCATGATGTCAAATTTAATATTGGTTGTCATTTCCCAATTCCTGAAGCACCAAAATACTCCATGGATTTAAAGTTGTATCAAATTAATTGATACCATTGTAAATTCATAATTTCAATTGATCAATCATAATGGTTAAATTATATGGGTGGCCATCTACCAACCTGATAAAGGCTCATTCACATTAATGTTTGGCATTTGTCTCCCTTTAGTCCAAACCAAATTACTTTAGAAATTAAATTTACCAGCATTTTTAAAATGGTTCAATTATTCATGTTATGTTTTCCTATATATAAGGTGACCATACACCTTACAACTAAAAATTGGCTCATGTTATAATTACATATATCAATTTAAACTTGATTGTAACTATAAGAAGCTAACATAGAGCCACATGATGAAATCATAGAAGTATACTATATTGAATTCTAAGAATATAATGCATGCTAATGAATTACCAAAAAAGGTATAAATCTAAGAACGACCTATCAATAATGAAAAAAAATCAAACTTTGTTGGCGTCCTACTAATGAAACTACATGACATGCCATATATTAATATAATTTGAAGTTCTATGTTCATAATGGGATTCATGTATGCTTCATCCTTTATGTAACAAACCATGGAAATATTTAAAATTCTAGAAATCATATGTAGTAGAATATAAACCAATCAATCTAGGTGAAAGCATATAAATTGTAACAATGAATATCATAACAAAAATCCCCTCCCTTTCCATATTATCATTCCCTGTAAATGGGGTGATCATTCCCAAGAACGTCTATTAACCATGTGCCGATACATTCTTAGTATCATGTATACCAACAAAAAATATTAATACAAAAGGAAAAAACACCACTGATAACACTTTTTAATATCACGAATAGGCTCACAACTAAGACGATGGCTAGACCAGTTGCCACATGACCACAAGCGCACCTCCCCATACTCTAGAGGCTAGTAACTAGTTGTGAGGGTGTATGGACTATTTTTGTGGATTATATATCATCTTATCAGAGTTTTGTAGTGTTATAATATTGTAAATAACAATTAACAATAGAAGTTGTGATACATAATTGACAAAGTAGCAGAAGAATGATTTCATATAAATGAACAAAACCATCCAATGAAATTTATACAATGGAAGGATGAATGACATAGTATTGTTACATTATGGAAATAGTAAATAGTACATCAAGATTTTCTATATAAGACAATGTATGACTGAAGTATAGAAAAAAAATAAAATCCCATGGAAATCTCCATGAGCATCCATTGCTCCATCTCAGTCCTTTTCTCCAAACTCCCATGAACAGTCAAACAGCAACAAGATATATCCAAGGCCCTATGAACAATAAATTCAACACGGGTACCCCAGTGGAATAGTGACCTATGTTGGGTGTGATATATAAATCTTAGTAGGCCAGTAGCACCGGTTTTTAGCCCAATCTCGACTGTATAATATAAATTAAAAAATGTACAGGCATTCATAAAGAATGTAAGAAGTACAATTTAACCAATTAATTAAATAATTAATTACTCTTTTATATTAATAGGACATTTGAGGCCTATCCAGCATATAAATCACATCGTGATAGTATTATTATTGAATTTTCCAAGATGTAATAAGGCAATCCAAAGATGACATCTGGTGGGGGAGTTATAGGGTAATATCCAAGGTAACATAGATATAATGAAACACTAACATAGTAGTATCTAAAAATAGATAAGGGATAAGAACATAATACAATTATCCTAATATATGTAATTCAACAATAATGAACCTACCGAGTCCAAGGTGATCAACCAATGAAAAATAAGGCCTAGGAATGATAGGGCCTAATGGGATGTGGCCATGGAACCAACGTGTCAATGATGGAACCAATGAGTGTATCATAGGCATCATGTAATAATATAATAATAGACAAGGACCGAAGTCCATATGGTTATCATCCTATACAAACCGCATCCTTTAATCAGAATGGGGTTCCCAAGTATCAAGGTATTGCCCTCTCAATATACAAGGTGAGCCCAGGTCATCCCATTCCGTTTGATATGGATATAATGTTGTAATGCATTTGGTCCATGTCTTTCATTCTAATAGTGTGGATTTTTCAAGTATATTTTAAACCATTTCTAAATTTTTCAATGCCTTGTCCTCCATTAGTGTAGATAGAACAAGTAGTATTGCAGACATTTAATCCAGTCTTATTTAATTGTTAATTTCATTTTTTCCATGCCAATACTATCATTAATGTGAAAAAACTATATTTATTTTCACTATTTAGTAAAATACATTAACTCATTTTCAAAAATTTGGGTCCATATCGCTACCATCTTTTAACATGGTAAGGATTTACATGAAACTGAAACCAATTATTCTATAAGGAACCCGAATTCCTCTATGTAATTACAACATGGAAATACATGTATCTCCCAATGTATGAGTATGGAAACCTATTGAGTTCAACAATTTAATTACTACATTAAAAACCTTGTTTCACCCAGGGTGTTATTAAAAATCAAAACATTTAAATAAAATTAATTAGTTTTGTGGGTCAATCATTAAGCATTAACCATTCATCCAACTCAACCCATTCCATTTATCAAAACATGTGAATTTCATTTATAAGGCTCCAAGTATCCATTAATAATGTAAATTACCTACGTGGTTAAATCTAATATAAAAATTTGTCCAAACACATAGACGGTGCATTGGTCCGTTGGTCATTTAAAAAATTCAGTATTTCTAATGCCATTAGGGCCATGTACTAAACATGTTGTATCTAAATATAACATCAAGGAATAAGAATTATAAACACGACAAGTTATGAAATAAATGTCTAAAACATACTTTTTAGATTGATGGTAATGCACCTCCATTGGAGAGGACTTATTATAATGTCGTGATATTGCTTCTCACACAAATCTTTTATCATTTTATATATCACACTTTCTAAGTCTCATTTATGATCATAAAATATAGATACTTCAATTCATGAATTTATATTCTAACAGAAGGGAAATAAGCAATTTATTAATACATTTATGAAATTAAAGACGTGGAAAGGGACCATTATTGGTAAGGTTTAGATACTCGTTTAACTAACCAATATTGATGAAATACATGTTGAAATTTCTAGTTACCTAAATGATTATCCTGGACAATGTTTATTACCAAATTAAATCGAAACTAGTATAAGATTTGTGTTCTCAAAGAAATTACAACTATCATTGAGTCTTCATTCCATATGAATTGTCTTATACACATCTAAACATCCAATTAATTTTAATTAGAATGTATAAGAATCTAAATGAATTGGAATATTTACCAATAAATTAAATTCCATAAAATATATCTAGAAAACAAAAATGTTTTTAGGAATTTCACTATAACTAAGTACCTTATATAAACATTGACAGTGAATAAAATATGTAATTAATCTTGGGAATCCCAAAAATTCTTTGAACAAAATAACCCACAACCAATTATATTATTTTTAGTCTACTAGGGATTGATATACACCCAATGTGATATATTATGAAGAAACCCAAATATATACTGAAAACCACTCCATGAAAAAAACATAATATTTAAACAATACAGCATCACCAATATTATGTTACACCTCAAATTTAATAAAGAGTATAATTTTTTGGATTAATTAATTTGGTTTTATTAAAATTATTTAGAATAATATTGTTTAGAAAATATATTATATTTTCCTTAAACAATTTAGAAATATACCTCAGTCGATAAAATTTTAGATAATTTTTTTATTATGAATTCTAGAGGAGTATGCAATATTTATTGATGGGCCCTACAAATATAGTCATAAAAAAATATGTCACCCATTATTAGAAAAAATTATTAAATAAAATTCATGATAGAGAAACAGTCAATGGCTGGTACATTGTTTGGAAGTTGGGTAGATTAATATATTCAATGTTTATTAATTATAAATATATTTTATTAATTGAACACTAATATATATATTATATTTTATTCTATAACCAAAATATTTGGAATGGATTATTCTTTTTTGGGGTAAACCTTTTTTTGGGAATCAACATATTAATGTGATTTATATGAAGTTATGTGTTGAGATCGATCGAAATGTTTTCCAAAATAATAAGCTAAAAATTTTAGATAATTTCTTGAATAAATTATATGAGAAATCAATAAGAGGTAAATATATTACATTTTTTAATTTAGAATCAATTTAAATTTATTATAAAAATTATTCAATGGTTTTTAATAGTGAACAATATGAAAACAAAAATGGGGATCTCCATTAAAAAATTATTAATCACACGTTGTGGGTTGATGAACCATAAAAAACATTACCAAATTTATATATGTGTTGGTGAGAACCTCCCAATTAGAGTTGTACATGATTATCATCAATGATTATTGGGATGGTTCCCGAAATTTTATGGTATATTTTATAAAATTTTGTTGGATCAAAATGTATAAAATTTTATAGATCTATATCATATATTCAGGTTTGTTTCACATCTTTTTAATTCATAAGTTGTTAGTCCATAATCTTTTTAATGATAGAAAATGACCTTTTTTTGTTTAATCCTTAATGATTGAATATTCCCAATGTGTATGTGAGTTCTCAAACTTCCATTCCCTATAACAAATTCTCTTCATTGAGAACCATTATTGAGAATCATTATTGAGAACATAGGCACCAACTGGGGTTACCATCACTCTATGGGTTTCTTTGATATGGGTTTACTAGAATAGTATCCTTACCAATTAATGTGACACATAAAAATGAAAAACTATATACTGGAGGGCCATGAAAACATAAGCAATGAAGTACATGATCATTTAAAATTCAATATCAATTAATTTTCAATTCAAAATATAATAAAGGTTAGAAATTTTAATGAGTATGATCTCATAAATAGATCTATTGCATATCAACCAGAAAACCTGAGTAACTGAAAATTTGGTAACTTACAACATGTGAATTAGAATAAATGAGTACAAGAACACCCAGGAAACAATCACTTCGTTATTTCCAATTTTTTTAATATCATTTTATATTAAATAGAAATTATGATCAACATGATATATGACATGAAACAATAGGTGTTTGTAAACTACATAATGTTATTATTTAATAATGATCATTATAACATAGGAGTAAAATTGGTGGTGATGATTATGATTGTCTAATTTTTTAAATATTAATATAAATGTTCTATTAAAAATAAATTTAATTATTAACAATTCAGAATTAAGATTTAAATTTTTATTAATTCCATTTTATTTTACAAATATATGTTTTCAAAAAAATTGAAATTGATTGGTGGATAATGAAATAATGTTTTATAACATTATGAAATTATATAGATGAAAAAATATAGTTTTTTACATCATCACATCATAATTATCATTTGAATACTTTAATTTACTTTTTTAAAAAATTTATTGTTTTTTTTTAATTTTGTACAATACAGATTTTAATTAATAATTGTTTTTTGGTAAAGTATTTATAATTTATAACTATATAATTTATTAATTTTAATGAATAATTATTAATATTTGATTTATAATTTTATAATTATTTTTTATGAAATGAATTTTTATTAGAGAATATTATATTTTGAAATGATATTTACAAAATAGTTTTCATCGTGACTTTCTGGATTTTTTTAGTTTTATTCTAAAATTATTAGGTTTTTAAATGATTAAAATTGATTCCATGTTTGTAATAAATAAGAAAACATTTTTTCGATATGAACCTTTTATTTTTTTCTCCATAAGAATATTGACCTAAATATATTTTTCTCACTGAGGAATATGCTTAATTAGGTAATTTATAGTTACAAATAATATGACAAGGACTATCAAGTGTCCCTAACTATTTATATATTCATTTATAGGTCTATGTATTTAATAATAATAAAATATTTGGTTATATATAATTTTTTTATTATTTTATTATGACCTTTACAATATTCAATGTAATGAAAATATAAAAATTCCACAATCTTGTTTTTTAAATATAAAACATTTTAGATGGAGATAAATAGAAGAATGAATCAAATAAAAATAGTCATTTGAAATATAAATTTTATTTCATCATCAAGAAATTTTATTTTTTTTAATTTTAGTAAATAATTAATAACATTCATTCTAACACAATGATGATGTTTTAATTATCATAATAAATGAAAAATAAAATAAATTATATTAATAATAATTAATTTAATATAATGTTAGATAATTGATGTGATATATTAAATTTATTGATTAATATATTAATATTGGTATTTTATAAAAATATCTTATTTCAATTTTTTCTTAATATTTAGAATTTCATTAAAATTATTAGTTCTAAATATTTTCAGTATTGATATTATTTAATAAATTATATTTTAATAAATTATATGAAATTAATTATAATAATATATTTTGAAACTTTATAAGTGTTATTTAAAATATCAGCTACATTAATTTTTTGAGGCATTAATCAGTTTTTATTAAATATAATTACCCTATAATAACAAAATATGTTATATTCATTTTATGTGGTAAATAGATTAATGGATGATAAAAACAAATTATATGGGTAAAAATGTATTCTGAATAAATTTATAAATTAAAATATTATATAATTTATATTCATAATAATATAAAAAACATATATAATTCATTTACTGTTATTTTAATATCTATATTAATTAATATAAATTTCATATATTATAAAATTTCATTGACCACATTCTAAAGGACATAGTTCTGTTATAATACACTCCTCTATGGTCATCAGGTTTTTCATAATGGAGGGTCTCCTAATTCAAAAAAACTACTTTGTTTAACATATTATTCTACATCCATCAAATAATTGTTATCAATCATTATATTAAAAATTATTATGATTCATAAAATTATATGTTATTATGTTAATAAAATAGCATATATCTATATCCAAACTCCTTCTAATGGGTTTGGAATTCCTTATTTTTGTTTACAATGTACTACCACGTCATGGACCAATATTGTTCTTTTTCTATCACCGCCTTTCATGGTATGTTATAATTATGGAAATTTTGTTTATACTCATCATTCATGATATATTTAACATAAGTAAATTATTTTACCTCAATTAATTTCATACCATGCCATTAAATAAAAAATTATAATTTAGTTCATGTGTATGCATGGAATACTACCTCCACTATGAAATATGGTTCACTTTTGATTATAATATATAATGGCTCGGACCACTTCTATGCATTTCAATGTGAAAATCCAGTTTTTGAGGTGTTCTGGGTGCCAATAAAGTCAAATTTAAGGACTGTTCCAAAAATACAGTTTTTCCAATGGTAAGAGTTATTGGTACCTCCTATAGGTAGATCCCTAGTGGACACTTAGCATTAGTAGCGCAGTGTTAGTGGATCAGTGTTGTTAGGTGGCATTAGTAGGTGGGCCAGTAGGTCACGTAAGAGAGTCTTGTTAGTGACTCTTTGTAGGTAAGACACATAAATCATGTTTTTAAACATATTTGAATATTTTTAGGATTTTTCAACGGGTATAAATTTTATCATTAATATCCCAATGCATCATGAATTGGAAGTGAACAAGACTCATTGTCTTTGTCATGAAAATATTTTTATCTTCTTTTAATTAATCTCACATCCATTGTCATAAGATCTAGAATTTTCTAATGATGATAACCTCTTTTCCTTAGACCGTTCAATTTCATAAGGGTTCTCACATAACCATTATTCCCTCTGTAGTAGTGTGTTGTTTTGTGGAGTTTAGATCTAGTTTTCCTATGGAGATCACCGGAAACACCACCACCATCTGTTTTGGTGCAAGGAGGAGTTGTTGATGGCATGTTTCTCAAGGAAGGTATTCTATTATCACATATTTATTTATATGAAGACGGGTGGGGGTAAACATATCTCATCATAAATAATGTTAAACCCTAGTTTTAAAATTATAAAAAGAAGTAATAAAGTGGATCATGGAAGTTGATGATGATTTTTCAGATTGTTTTATTTTCCATCCTTGATCGATGTTGTGATTGGTATTGGTTCTATGCCTTCTAAAAATCAGGGTCATTGGGATCTATTTTATTATACCAATATGGCTTGTAGACTACTTTTCTATGTTTGTAAATCTTATTAATCACATATACTAGACTAAATTAATTAATTACCTAGTATTGAACATGCTTTCTCATCCCCACAGAAAAATTAAATTGGAAATAAAGAACTAGTACTGCTAATTATGAATACACTTTTAGAGCTGGGAGTTGGTGGGGGTTGTTTACGTTTTCGTTTGTCTTTGATTCTCTTGATGATCATGTGATGTTGTGGATAGATTTATGGTTTTTTATGGCGTGGTATGATTGTTTTAATGGAATCATAGGTTCATAGATTAGTTTTTTGTTTAATGGATGAACTTTTTATGCACTAGAATACATTTGGGATGTGTTACGGTTTTTAGTGCATCATATGTTTATCTATTAGTAATTATGTTTGATGTGTTTGGTGGGAGATGAATTTGTGTGGTTATGATGAATGCGGTATGGATATGCATCAGGGATACCTAGTATTACATTGGCAATGTGAGTTGTGAGTTTTAGATAAAATATGGAGGATGTTTAATTGAAACAAAATACATAGAGGGGTGACTTTCTAGAATGATGATAACAGTGGTTGGAATGGGTGTTAGTGGAGATTAATAATTGAGTGGGAATCCTTATAACATTTTTCAACCTCATTTTTTCTTGGTTGTGAGTCTAGTTCCGTGTTTTTGTTGTTAGTTTCCTAGATTGAGATGGAATTACACAATATTTATTAATAATGTCAAACATATTGGGTGTTTAGCATCTTTCTTTTTTCAATTTCTGAAGTGAATACTTCGCATCCTGATATATGGTTATTAAGGTAGTTGAAAATTTATTTATGTGGGATGGTTATTTTTTGGAACTCCACAGTTTGGGATGAGTGTTTTGTATCTATATATATTCATGTATTACTTTATTAATTCTATACACACACAACCTTAGTTGATAAGTATCTACCAAAAACATTGATTTTCATGGGAAATTGTTTCTTTCCCTAACAACCCAATGGGGGGATAGATTTCTCGCCACAATCTGATTTATTATACCTATTTCGGGTGGTGATAGACCATGACGCTTTGTATAGGTTGTGGTTTGTGAGGGTTCAGTGTGTTTGGGTGAGTTCTTCTTACCAGGTGTCTTTGGGATGTGGTGTGGTTTGTGGCCTAGGTGTCTGCAGATGGAATGAGATGTGTAGTGGTGTGTGACCCCAGTGTCTCGGGGTGGGTTCATATGTGGTGTTGTTTTTGGACCATGTGTTTTCGGGTGGGATGTGGATTTGTATTCTCTAAAGATGTTGGATAACCCAGACGTACTCTATTAGGGTGTGAGAGCAGCAATTCATTGGAAAAGTGGTTCGTGGTACCATTTAATAGATGTTCTCTCTATTAAATTACATTACATCTGTTATTTAGTGAGTGTTACATTGGTGAGGTTGGGGTGAATATTGATCATTTTAAAGAGCTTAGGTTAATGTTGTTTTCTCATAGGGGAATTATTATTCTTCTCCACTTGTGCAGAAAGGAATTTGGTATTTTCTACTAATTATACTTGTATAATTCTCCTATAATAAAAAATATCATTCAGGTTCCCAACATTATATTGTGGATTATAATAGATGTTACTAGCTCAGATGTTGGGGATAGATTTGTGTTTCTCCTATGTTTAAATTTTTTATTTTCTTTGGAGACTCCTTTTTTTATTTCAGCATTATTTTTTGAACATAAATGTGGGATGGTTTTCCTATTGTTTTATCTATATGTATATATCTATCATGGAGTTTTATGATGTTGGTACATCTTATATCCTGATCATGGTTAATGTTAAAAGTGTATTGGCTACCATTTTGTGAGATTTCAATACCCATGGTGCTAGTCTCCACCCCAGTGCCTACTGGAGGGGAGACTCTTGGGTCATTATCTCTCTTCTATTATTTTCAACTCAGAAGGGGAATCCTAGGAGGGATGGGGTAAAGATAGAATGGGATCAATGGTGATAGTTGAGATATATGATGGAATTTGGATTTATGAATGAGTATTTTATGGTTTGGTAGAAAAAAAGTGTTAGGTAACCTCGGTTCCTGACATAGGCCAAGGAAGACCCTCTTAGAAAAATGATTATAGGCCCCACCATGATCTAATGTAATGACTTTGAGCTTTATGAATAACCATGTGAGGCTACTCTGTCTGTAGGTATAGACCCTTGGATAGGTACATGCATCATAATGACTTTTGTACTTGTTTTAATTGGGTTGGATTGAGAATTTTAAATGGGAAATGGAATAAGTTAAAATATATAAAATGTATATTATATAAAAGTCCATAAAACTCAGGATTCAGAATTCCTTGTTAATATTTAGAATATTTTATCAATTCTAGCCCATGAAATGGGACAAGACCAAGAGAGGGTTTTTATACTCCTGAAGTTGAGTACCCCAATCGAAGGACATAATATATTTTTTTATGTTTTTTGGGGATGTAGATTGATGTTGTGGAAGCATCAATCCAATATGGATCGCTTCTTACTATAGATGCCACTATACAATTTCATCATTGGCATTGCTTGGTTTTTTTAATACATTCTATTTTCGACTACTTCTAGAGAATATTCAACTTATTAGACGTCGATGGAAAATGTATGGATTATTTTCAGAAGGAGGAGCTGTCAGATTGGCAGTCAGCATGTAGAGCTGCTTCATTCCTTGTCTGTTACGTGTCAGTGGGATCGATAACTGTGAAGACAATGGTGGATGTTATTTTTTTTGGTGTTATTGTATGTCTTCCTTGATGAGGTATTGACTCTACCCCCTGAATCTGATATTTATTTTGAGATATAATTACATCTCGGTGCTAATACAGTTTTGATGACTCTTTATTGTATACCACCTTTTTATTTGCATGACTAATGGGTTCAGATCGACATCTTGATGAAGAAGGGCTATATCTATCCTACTCAGCCACCATGGTGTTATTTTGCATTGTTCTCAAAGATATATGATTTTAGTATATGGTTATTCATTGAATACAAGAGTTTTAATCATGTGAAGGTCAATAATCCTTACCCTTTAATGATGATAAATGACATATTTGACTAGCTGAGGGGAGAAAATTTGTTCTCTACGATCGATTTTTTTTCTTGTCATCACTAGTTGAGTGCGATGACGGGATAAATCCGATAGACTACTTTTACGGGATGTTATTGGGACTTAAGTTTCGTGGTTTTGTCCATTAGTTTAATGAATTCACCACACATTTTCATTGGACATATGGACTCTATCATTCATTAAATCATAGACTGACTTTTCTTCGTATTCATTTATTACATTATCATCTAATTGATGTTATAAGAGGCTCATACCAAGAATCTCAGAATTGTGTTAGATATTCTTCGATGACACCAGTACTACAGAATGTTTTCCATGTGCAGTTTTTGGTCATTGGAGGTCCACTTACTAGGAAAAGTTTTGTCTTTGGAGGGCATAGTAGTGGACATATCAAAGATCAAGGAAGCTATTTCATGGGTATCACCCAAGAATGTGGTGGGGGTTTTTAGTAACCTTGGTAAAATGTGCTATTACAAGATATTTTTTCCTAGTTTCTCTTAAGATGTATCTTTGTTGATAGCTCTGACTAGAGACGGGTATCCTTTTTTGTAGTGTGAAGTTTAAACCATCATTCAACTATATGTGGGTTATGTTTTTTAGTTCCCCAAGACACTCATTTCTAGAAAAAGAGGTGCTATTAGAAGTGTTTTTCAATTACTCACATCAAATATTTGGTTTTCTACTGATACATTGACATGGACTGATCTCTTATGGGTCTAGCATGTTTTCCCCTTGAACGTAACTATTCCACCCGTGATCTAGAGATAGTAGCGGTCATGGTTGTACTAATGTTTGGCGGAATTACCTCATTATGGTTTGAATTGGGGTCTTCACGTATCACAAGTGATCTAGGGATATATTTTCCCAGCAATATCTGGACTTGTGGAAACAAATGTTGTTGGACTATATTTAGGAATATCATTTTAAGATCTTCTAAACCTTATTAAAGGGGAATGTTATAGCATATTCCATTAGTATAGAGACAAAGAGTGGGAAAGTTCAAGAATCAGCAATTTCTTCGAAGGTGATAGAGGATTGTCATCCTTGCACATGGATGATGCACGATCATGTTGACCATGGTGATACTCTGTAAGGATGGTCTGAATTGGATTTTGATTCATCGAAGGATATGTGTTCCAATGGATGTTTGTGGATGATCCCTCCAAGAGATTCATAACCCACATTTAGCAGTGAACCTAGGGGGTTCTATGATGTATTGTGGCTTGAGAGAGAAATTTTGATTTCTTTTATGAAGTGGGATGTGGCAGAGTTTGTGGTGAAGTGCATAGTGTGTTAGCAGGTGAAGGCGGAGAACCATGTTCTCGATGGTATTTTGAATCCATTATATTTCATTGATTTGAGGTGGGATGACATCTCGAGGTATTTCATCATACGTTTACCCATGACATAGGTATGTTGTGATTCTATTTGTGTAGTAGTATATTAGCTAACAAAATCCCTACACTTCATGAAAATTATGGAAACAAGTATATTGTATTCCTTGGCCATGAGTGATGTGGATGAGGTTGTGTATCTACAAGGAGTTCTGAGATTTTTTATCTCAACTCACAATACCAATTTTACCTCACGAGTCTATAGGGGATTGAAATATTCTTTTTGGACTCAGTTATGCCTCAACACTGCATTCCACACACAAAAAGAGGGTAGATAGAGCGGACCATCCAGAGGATGGAGAAAATTCTACAAGAATGCATCATGGATTTTGGGGGATCATGCTATGACACTATACCTTGGTAGTGTCTTCTTATAATAATATGTATCCATCATCCATTGTGATGGTTCCATTTTATGATTTGTACAGAAGGTCATTTTGTTCACCTTTTTTCTGGAATGTGACCGGGGATACATATGTTATTGGCTCTGAGTTAGTGAAGGGTTCAATAGAGAATGTTTAGATAGTATGTGAGAGGATGAAGGAATAAAAATAATATAATTTCTTATATGTTGATTGCAGGAGGTGGCCAATGGTGTTCGAGGATGGGGACTAGACGTTCTTGGAATTTATTCCAAAACATTGTATACTGAGGTTTGGAAAAGGTAGTTAGGTTTCTCTGATGATCTCTAGACCCCTTGAGGTGTTGGGAGTAGTTTGAAATGTGGAAGACTAGTTGGGGCTTCCACCACAGACGAAGACGGTACATGACATCTTTCATGTCTCCCAGACTCATCAGTATCTTCATGATTACTCAAATGACATTAACTATGGAGATTTGGATATCAATGATGACACACCATATGTGGAGTGGTAATTGGATATCCTAGATCATTTGGAGAAGTTGAAATGTGGATGTAATATTCATTTGCATCTTATGTTTAGGAGTCCTCTAGGAGAGTACTTGTGATCTGGACGCACATATATGTGCCTAGTACCCAAAGTGGTTTTGACTTATTCATTGTTATATTTTTCCTTGTAATGTGATTCTCAAAACCTATTTTATATGAAATGAGATATTTTTCATTATTCTATTATGTGTCATAATATCCTAACACATGAAAAGGGGAAGACCAAATTCTTAGTTGTGATTCATTAATGGAGATGAAAATAAACCCCTGTGGACTATTCAGTGCCTCTTATAGTTGATAATAACTTCATATGGAGAAAGTAATTATCTATCATATGTGTCTGGACAGTTGGATCTTGTTAGGGGTATCTTTTTGTTTTTTGGGTTAGCAGATGTTGGAGGAGCTGTTCATGGATGTCGACCTATCACATCATCTTTTCAGAATCCTAAGGTGGGTTTTCCTATTAGGTATCTTATGGTGTGGTTTCTTAGACCCCACATACTTTTGAGATTGTTTTGAATTTATTATGTTGATAATAGTTTGAGAGTTATCTAATGTAATGTCACAGACCCCTCTAATCCATTCCATTATGAAAATCTAGTTTTTGAGGTTGTCTAAGTGGAAACGAGGACTCATTTTCAGGGTGTTCCAAAAAAAAATTTAAAGGAAGGTCGTATCGGAAGCTCATATCAATATATTAGAATGAATAGTTCAGTATTGGTAGCTTAGCATCAACAGTTTAACACCATTAGCTCAATTTTAATGGAGTAGCATTGGTATGAGGTGTCAGTAGTTCTCCATAGTAAGTCACATTGGTGTGTCACTATTCGTATGATGCATCAGCGGATTACATCGATAGGTGCATCAGTGAGTTTGGAATCTATAGGTAGCATCGTTGACTCATTTTGGAGAGTCTCATTAGTGACTCTTTTTCGTGAATCACCCTTTTGTGGTTGTTTTCAAATTGTATGTAATTTCAATATTTTCCCAGTATTATCAATATATCTCCTTTATGTTTTATTTTAAATATATCATGGTTAATAAAATGTATGTCCACATATGATGCATTTCAAAATGATTGTAATTATATCATTAATATCCTAATGTCGTTAGACTTTGAAATGACCAATCCTTCATGTCATGGACACATCCCAAGATTTATTTAATTTGAAATTGTCTACCTTCTTATTGATATATGATCTATCCTTTTATAAAAATGATACCATATCATCGATGAAACCTTCTGATTCCTCTTGGTGCACCCATATTCATTATTCCCCATGGAATGATGTGTTGTGTTGGGGAATTTGAATTTTTTTCCCATAGATTCTTTTTGCTAATCATGAACCCCCTATTTTGGTGCAAGAATCAGTTTTTGAACATATATTTCCCAAGGTAGGTATTTTTTCATCTCTTTTTTGATTTTTATTCATGGAGTGGGGATTCTCAATTCTCCTTGTAAATATAATTGGAACAATGTTTAAAAAATAAAATAACAAATAATTTTTTAAGGGATTGGTAGATAGTAATTATGATTGTGATGGTTTTTATGTTATACATGATCCATGGGGTTATATTTATTGGTTACATGCCTTTTGATATCATGGATGTTCTTGGTCTATATTTCCATACCTCTATGTCGTATGGATTATTGTAATTAATATGTAAACTAAGAATAATCCAATATTCCATGTAAAATATATGAATTCCCTAGGATTGAACATATTCTAGTATAACTCTTGAATAATGGTAGTGAAATTAAAGATAGATTACTATTAAATTTATAAACACTTTATGTATTTGGTGTGGATTTGTGTAGTGTGCAGTTCTTTTTAGCTTTGTGCTTTGTGCTGATCATGTATTATTGTGGACATGTCTGTCGATATGTGTATATTGTGGTACATGTGGTGTAATGGAATCTCAATTTGTGATATTGGAATATTGTGGAATGGATGAACTCGATATGTTGTGGGACTGAATTTGGGTTGTGTTATGGTTTTTCAGGCATGGTATGTATATGTAGTGGGGTTGTAGATGGTTTTTTTGTGGGGGGGGGGTGTGGATATTAATGTAAATGATTAGTGTAGTGTGAACAGGTAGTAAGGCTCATGAGAATTATTGTGATGAGGTGAGTTGTGGGGTTGGACTTATGTTGGTGTTTTACTTATTGAGAGAAATGACACGTTGGCATGACTTAGAAGAATGATGATGGAATTGGTAAGCATGTGTGTTAGTGGAGATGAAATGTGTAGTGGGATAAATTATCATAGTTTTCTTCCTCTGTTTGTCTTAGTAGTGATCCGAATTGTGGGTTTTCGTTGTTAGTTTCATGGGTAAGGGTGGGATAACTGATTTAAGTAGTACTAACATTAAATATATAGGATATTCGTCACACTTATTTTGACAAACTTAGAAGAATCCATTGTTCATGCTATGACATGATTTTAAAGAGTGACTATAATGTATTTTTTTGGGCATGTTTTTCATTCAAACCCCATATGATGGTCTAAGTGTTTTGTAAATATATATCTATATATATGTCTACTTCCATGAAAATTATATACATACCCCACCCTAGTTAAGCACTCTGTGTTGAACACTACCATTTTCATAAAGGATGGTGTCTTTCCCAAACATCCCTTTGGGATGATGGATGGATGGACACATTATCTTCCCTTATCCCTCATCCATGTGGTGATATCCCTAGACTCTTTAGGCAGGTTGTGGTTTGTAATTCCCATGTGGGTGTGGGTGAGTTGTTCTTCCCATGTTTCATCGAGATATGGTGTACTTTGTGTCCCAGTTTTCTATTAGTAGTATGAGATGTGGTATGGTTTTTGGAACATGTGTTTGTGGGTGGGATGATATTTTGTGTTGTTTGTGGCCCTTGTGTTTATAGGAGGGATATGTGTGGTTTGTTCAAAAGTGGTGGGAGCTTTAGGTCATTTACCATTAGTGTGTGAG
The DNA here is from genome assembly GCA_963277665.1 of Viscum album. Lineage (NCBI taxonomy): Eukaryota > Viridiplantae > Streptophyta > Magnoliopsida > Santalales > Viscaceae > Viscum > Viscum album. Next base: position 224,104,448 of record OY728143.1, read on the forward strand.
AGTGTTTAATAAATGGTAAAGTGTTTCAGGGTACCTTTTCATTAATGTTCTATATATTACATTACATGATGTCTGTTATTTGGTTATAGATCCTTTCTGAGGGTGGTGTGGCTATTATTCTTTGTTTGGTTCGTTTGGTTTCTGATGATTCTTTTTCACGTAGGCTTTAGTATGCTTCTGCAGTTGTGCGTGAGAGACTCGACTTTTCCTACTGGGTATACATGTATTCTCAACCTAAGTTATAAAACATCTTTCATGTTCCCAGAAGGATTAAATTTATCATGATGGTAATTAATAGATCATAAAATGTGGATAGGTTTTGTGTCTATTCTTTGTTTACATTTTGGTACATACTTTGGAAACAATAGCTTTTGTATAAGTATTTTTTTAACATAGATGCGGGATGGTTTGAATTTTATTTTATCAATATATATCTATATTAGATTTGGATGTTGTTTTTAAATATTATATCCTGATCATTATTACTATAAAATAGGTGATGCTTCCCATTTTGTGAGATTTCTGTACCCATGGTTTTGTTTGCCACCCTGTGGCCTACCTTTGGCGGGACTCGAGGGACATTATCTCCTATTCTTCATTTACATTTTTGGAGGGGCATCATTGGGGGGGGGGGTCATGAAACAATGTCACATGTGTTATATATATAATATATTAAAATATTTAACATGAAATTTATAATATAATTAACAATTAATAATAATAAATAAATATCTAACATCTTTGTATAATAATTGATAAAAATTTGAAACTCTACTCTTGTGTCCGTACAACCAACCACAACAATGATTACGAAATAGTTCATAATTAGATAACATATTTCATGAATTGGTTTCAAAATTTTATATTGTGTATAAAATTAAAAATATATCATTAATATTATTTTAGAAATAATTTATTAATTATCTCATTTACATAAGTCAATATTCTAAATTTATTTCTATCATATGTTCTATAAATCCTAAAGAAAGTTAATTTTTCTCTAAATTATTAATTAATTAAAGATATAACTGAAAAAAAATTAATATATTGTTTTATTAAAAGTGACGAACACAAGAAAATGTTCATAATTGGTAAAATAATTATGTGATTTTATTATTCATGAGATAAATGATAGACATGAAAATCTTGGACTCAAGTTAAGTGAATTCATATCAATACAATTTTGTAAAAAAATATTTAACTATCAAACACTTAATTTCCATTAAATGTTTTATATCCATATGAAATTAAATGAAATATCATTATTCATACATAATTCATTATATTCCAATTTTCAATTTAAAATATTTCATTGAAGGGTATCTGACATAAATGATACTAGGTGGTAAAGGGTTTATTAGATCACGGGCAATTCATTTGGTTTGAAATAATCTTCACTAAAAAAAATTTGTACATGATTTTTTCTAAATTTATATAAATATTTTTTTATACTATATCCCCATAAATTTTTTTGGGTTAATATTTTTTTTAAATTTTATCTTCATTGATGAATTATCCATGAAATTATATTATCATAATAAGGGTTTATTGTCTCAGATTACCATTTTGTGGGAAAAATGGGAAAGATGTTTTCTATTTTATTTTATGATGTAATATAATAAACATTTGAATAATTGTATGATGAATATCCATATGTTCATTATATTGAAACACTCAATTGTATATTATTAAATAAATGTATTGTGATTGATGAGTTACCAAAGTGTTAAATTCTTCATGTTGTTGTCTATTTTCCATTCAGGGTTGATTATGTTCATCTTTAGTTAGGGAGATATCATAAGCTAGTGTTTTCCAAAAACAAATAATCTTTATCCTCTTATGTTTATAATTTTTTTTTAAATGATTATTTTAATTTTTATAACCTATTGAATAATAATGCATCCAGAATGTAGTTTTTATGTGACGATGATATAGTATATCAGTTTAGAACAAAATTTATTATAATTAATATCCATGATTTCTATACTATTTTAGAAATATAATTTAATATACATAAAATTATTCTACAATATATTTTACAAAATATTTTTATCTCATTAAAAAAATATACATAATAAATTCTTAATCTTTTTACCAAATTGTTCACTATAAACTATAATTATAAAATATTTGAAATGAAATTTTTTTAACATCTAAATCATTATTTTATTTCGCCTCCATCATAATAATTATTTCCATTGAATAAAACATTATAACCCTCTATGAATACTTTATATGAAAAAAGGTTTCAAAAATGTTTATAATATTTTTTTTGTAAAATTTATATTTAAAGTGAAAATGATATTTTAGTCATGAATTTTTTTAATTAACTTTTAATTATATTCAATTTAATCAATTACAATATCAACTAGTGTAATGTATTATTAACTTGGGATATATTGCAATGATATCACCTTCATTCAATCTCAAGTTGGATTAATATTTTTCAATGTTATTTTCATAGAAACAATTTGTTCATGTGTTAATCAATATATTAAATGTGTTTTACATCATATTATATATTTTAGAAAATAAATCTCAATTACATAAAAATTAATTAATTTTTGAATCCTAGTATATAATTTCATGTTTCAATTATAGAAAACACCTGAATATATAGTTAAATCATATTTATGTCTTCAAAATTGGTTTTTAATGAAAATGATATTTTGATATCCAGAATTGTTTTATAAAAGGGTTTCTTAATGTTCGTCAATAGATTAATTCAGGATATGGTTATTAGAAAATGTTTAGGAAGGGTTGAACATCATTACTACACACAGTTTAACCAAATAATGATTGTACAATGGTTTGTTAGAATTATGTCTCATAAGTGATTCAGATATAGATTATATAATTTCTAAGACCATATTTTATTCAAAAAAATAGTTAATGAATATGTTCTCTTGGGATATATATTGGAAGTTGACTATATTATTATTAAAACATCCCATTACTAATCTGTATTTATTTCTTTACCCATGTAATGGGATTTCCTATTCAAATACATGGTAGGATTGAGATGGAATTTAGAGAATACCTATAATGGTGATGTCAAATATTTGTTGGGAACTCATCTTAAACTGGTACATTATATAGCCTGCTAAATAAATTGATGTTGATTAATATGGGTACATGTTATGTAATTCAAAAAATAAAATAAACTATTTTTTAATCAATAGGTGATTGGTTTCTCATCAAACATGAGTTATATCAATTTCATGATGTAAAACTAGGTTACATGTCATGTAATTTCACAATAATTTTTTTAAAAATATTAAACACAAAGATTTATTCATCTGATCTTCTATAGTATTAATTTCACTCAATCCTAGTAGAAATACATGGAAATTTTTTCACACTTAATAAATACTAGGGATCTCTATTTAGTATTTGTCCATCGTTGTAGTCATGGGGTGATTTACAGGGTAAGAATTCCCCTTAGCTCATCTTCTATTTTATATTCCTTCCTTAAAGTATTTTGATCATCATTGGATTTTCATATGAAAACTCTTTGAAATCAATTATTATTTCATGTTATAATTTTGAAGTGTTTTTTCATTAGTTATCGATGGAGGGTTTATTTTTTTGTGTTTACTTACAGGAAATAGTGGGTGATTACATTCAGTTAGAAAAAAAAATTTACATTAAATTGATTTATTTATTTTAGTTATTGATATAAATTCTATTTTTTGAAATTGCTTTCTAATTTTTATTAAAACCCAATTCTAGTGAATTGGGAGTTTTGAAAAATTTTTGCTGAGAAATTTGGAAACCCCCAATTCTGATGAATTGGGTGTGTTTCCAAATGGATTGAAATGGTTTTATTTTAATTTCTAAATTTAATTATTGAAATAGATTTGTTGTAATTTTTTCAATTTTGAAAATGGATTAAAATGTTTTATTATATACCAACTGGTTTTATCTAGTAAAAAATTAATGTTTTTTTATTAAATCATGGTTTGGTTTTAAATAGAAAATTGGAATGTGGAATGGGGGAATGTGATTTATATTTATTTTAAGTAATATTATTATAAATTTCAAAATATTTAATTTTTAATAACTAATGAATGTCCTGGGTAGATTTTGAGTTATTTGGAAAAAATCTATGAGTATACAACGTTTTAAAACATTCATGCAGTATGTTACATACCATAGGTAGTGGTGACAAGTCTTCTCTGAGCAGTGTTCATATGACACACGTGTACAATTATTTTTTTGATCACATAGAGTGTGAAAAGTTATATTAATTGTAACTTTTATACCCATATGGAATATTACCATGTGATTTTCTTATTTATACATGAGTTATAATTGTATTACAATATTGATAATCTATTTCACATTTCCTTATTTATTTATATAAATTATTTTTTATAGAATATTTCATTTCAGCCAATATTTTTTAAATATTCAATTCCATTTGAATCTATTCTTTATTGAATTTTATATCGTTTGAAACATGAAATCATTTTCTGTTTAAATATGGTCTGAAATTCCAAACATGATTCATTTATAAATGAAATAATTCCTTTGGTTATATTAATATTGGACTTTATTAATTGATACCTTGTCAGACCCTACTGGTATTTTTATCTCACAAGCTACTTATAAGATTGAGTTTTTTTAGATTATATCCATCTATTTTTGAGTAAGGGGAAATGATCTCTTAGGGTGTGATCTAGTTGTTGAACATCTAACATGGTGAGTTGTTCCCTTAGGGAGTTAGATAAATTTATTCTATTTTGTCACATCGGTTATAGTTCCATTATATTATAAATACATTTTTTTCATCATGTACATTACTCTTAGGGAATTTTCTTTTTAAATAAATACATTCATGTATATATTTCGTCCACACTGTATGTGGAAAGATTAATACACATTATGTTTTTATGATTTCTTGTGCTAGTATCTGACTCGTGGGGATCATAAAATCCCTTCGACACATGTTAGGGATGTTTATATTTTCTTGGATACTTGGGTACCTGAGTTTGGATCATGTAATGGTTTTACCTAAATATAATATGCCTGATAATTTTTTCGTGATCACAGAATGTATTTTTAAAATATTTTCAAGATTTATGATGTAAGAGTGATTGAGTGAATGTTCATATCCCAATGGAATAATCTTTCATTCACTAGGGGGTTTTAAGGAATGTTTTCCTATGGATTAGTTCAATTATTCTCCAAATTTTTTAGATATATTGAAATCCAAATACCTTTTATTCTATCTATCATGATTATGTTCCCTCTTTTCATTTATTGAACATTTCTAAATGTCTATAACGTTCTCTGTTGATGTTGTGCAGAATCATGCCACAAAGAATACTTTCCAATCAGGTCCATTATATGGATTCTACTTAACCTAAATAATAGAATCATGTTTTAGATATGAATATGGCTGAGGTGACCATACATACTATCCAAAAATTGAGACATGGACCACCACCCATCGTTGTTCAAGCTGCTGATGTGGTACCTCATAGGGTGTTCATAGAATTAATTTTAAACTCTTCCATAGCTAGAATCCACCAGTTTTCAAAGGATCCACAACTAATCAACGTGGAGATGCATTTTTTGTATGATATAATATCTCTTCGATTTCTTGGAGACACCAGGAATGATCATAGTGATGTGTTTCACCTTCATGCCCAAGAGATTGCGCAAGAGATGGTGGGACATTTTGGTGATAGTGAAGAAACATGAAGTCTTAGGGTTAGAGAGAATTAAGGTTCTTTTCACCTAATATTTATATCCAGAGTCAATGGTGCTTTCCAAAGCTATTATATTTTTTATTCTTGAGTAGACAGATAGAACTATGACTATGTGATAAAATTTATTTTCGTTTCTAGTGCATTTTGTGCCTATAATTTTATATAATGAGGGGATGAAGGATAAATGGATCGATTTGGGAAATCGATCAGATGTTCATTATGATCTTTTCATATAGAAACTACAAAAATATGGTGATGTTAAGGATATGGATATTATGGTTGATATGGATCTTTCACATTTTTTAGGGTTAACAAAAGTGATTTTTTCACACTATTAGACGATGAATTTCATTAAAGGAATGTGGAAATGTGATGAATCTCACAATAATTCCCAATAATAGGATTGTTATTTTCCTCCTGGAGTTCCTTGAAGGGCCCCTTAGATATGATACCATTGTCTTCGACTAGGTAATTAAAATAAGGTTTTCATTGTGGTAGCTAAGAACTGTGGATCCTAAAAACATTCAGGGAACATTCAGATGTTCTCCTACAAATTTTCCATTAAACATACTAAAAAGTGTTCATTACCACTTCCAGAAACTATTTAGATATCAGTTGTGTCACATTCAAAAGGATTATAGAAATAGTAATGTGGAACTATGCTTATTCCCAAAATGGAATATTCTTTATAGGAAGTGGGTACATGTCCTTTAAATGTTATAGGTTCCATTACTATAGATTTATCATTAGGGACTACTATATTTGTTTTTGGGGAACCTCGCTTGTTTGTTTCATCAAGGACTATTAATGTGATAAATATTTATGCATACCAATTACATATTGGAATGAATATTACTATACCCATTGAATGAATTCAATGGTATTTTCATCATATCCACTCATGTACATTTTCTTTGGATGATGTCGAGATTACATGGGAATTTCAAGTTCTCAATATGGAACCACTTGAAATCATTATTCGGATGGATTAGATCATTTCTAATATTGCTCGGATTGATTTTTATCGTCATTGGGTCTCCATTACTACACACAATGAGGTTTTCTATATATTTATAGATAATTGGACCCAATATCTATTAGAGATAGAACTTCTTATATGGGGTTGTGGAATGTGAAATCATTTTGTTCTTTTAATATTTAGTGGAAATATTTTCATGTATATCTCCCTCTTGGCATCCTTCATATTCCAGGTGGGATTCCTTCTAACATATCATGTATTATAATTTTAAGGGAGGAAGTGTTTTTCGTGGATTTCATCCTGAGAACTCAACCAGTTTCAATTCCCTCTTACTGAATGGATCCAAATGAAATGAAAGTGTTAATGTCCCTATTAAATATTCTTTTAATGAATTTATTTATATGCTCGAGTGTGTCACCGTAGGCAGTGCCTATTCACATTTACAACAATGATGCGGGATAAATTCTCTTATGTGTGTATTAACAAACCAATATCATGTTATATTAAAGAAAATGTTTTAGTTTCCATGGTTTGGTAATCAATTTAATCAATTCATTGGGGTGAAGTGTTTTTTGGAGATTGTTCTTTAGATTGTTATCATTCACTTAGAATAAAAGAATCAATCATTAGGAAAATCCCTTTAAGAGTAGATATTTTTATTGTGTACCATGTTATTCTCTTTGGTTTAACCAATGGTCCTTCAGTCTTTATGCAATTAATCAATTGGAGTTTCTATAAATAATCATATATCTTTATAGTATTCTATTTTGATGACCTACACATCTACATTAAAAAAATAGGTCCATGTGCATTATCTAAGAATTTTTTATGTGTGTTGAAAAATCAATATCTTTATTCTAGGATACCAATGTGTGATTACATGATTAGAGACGTGAAAATATTACAACAAGTGGTGTTGGAACATGAAATTTCAATTGACCCTGAAAAGGTAAAAAAATTTATGAAATGTGAACAACCATGGAATTGTTTTGAAATTTAATGATTCAAGAGTTTAGTTAGTTATTATCACCTTTTATTCAAGGAAATAACAATGTTTTACTCTATGATTAATACTCAATATCATAGGATATTGATGATTGCGTGGAATGATAAATTTTAGTATTTTTATGTTGAGTTGAATTTTTTTATGACTACGATATTAGTGTTGATTATTATAGAGGATGGGCAGGGCTATGTGGTTTTCTATGATGCATTATTTTCTGTGTTGGGATGTGTTATTATGTGAGGTAATAATTTTATTACCTATAGATATCATCATCTTAGCTATCAGGAGAAAAATTATAATACTAATGAACTTGATCAAGTGGCTACAATGCCAATGATTTGGATTTTGTGGAATTCCCATTATAGTTAAATGTTCAATATGTATTCTGACCATAACATGTAGAGTTATATATTCAATTTAATATATTCTAATATCTACCACTGGGGTTGGGTGATGTAACCTAAATCATTCAACTTGGACATTGTGTATACCATGGGAAAGTGATTTTTGATGTAGATGTGTGGACTCGGAAACATTTGAACTGGGTAGTAAATGAATCATCAGATGAGTGGAATTTTATATATCATTATTTTATATTTGGATATTGGCGTTGATGGTAAATGGATGAATATTCTTTTTCCATCTTCCAGTTGACATATTTTTTTCTTCAGATGATTATTAAAGATTAATAGCTTGATGATAAATTACATATCATTTTAGACTCTCTTTATTGTGGAGATATAGTTTCCCAATTAACATTATCTATAGAATCTGTTTTATCTAATCAGAATCACTATGTTGTTTCGTCATTAACAATGATGTCATTGATATAGGATTGTCATAGTTTCAATTGTGCATTGCACCCATGTACCATGAGTGCTTTCTATGACATGAGGTATTAGTTTTGGTGTCCGTGAATGATATAGAGAATTCTTGAGTTGGATTCCCTTTGTAATAAGTTCCATCCAGCTAATGTCTAAAATTAGAAAACATCAACTTTTCTTTAACCACATAAACTCTGTAATATGAAGTTGGATAAAATCTATAAGGAATTTGTTGTTGGGTTTCCATGTATCTATATAATATAGAATTAGAAATCGGTTTTGGTTTATTGGATGAACATATCGGCTCACTTCATTCCCATTCATGATACAACCAAAATTAGAAAGTTTGGAAATCACTACATGAAGGTGACTGTTTGTTTTCGAGGTGTTAAATCATATATAGTTTCTTATCAGGATAATTGGTAAAATTTCTTCTTCAGGAAATGCCATTAGTTTGCACTCTGATCATAGGTCCATTTAATAATATTCTACCATCAATATTCATATGGTGAGATAGAGACAACTATAAATAATCTTTAGTATATGCTTTTTGCCTGTGTTTCGATCATTAGTGGGGATTAGGACAATCATTTTGGGGCTGAATGAGTTTTATTTTATCAATATTTATGATTCCATTTTTTGAATGGATTTTTTTTTATTCCCTATAAGACAATTCATCTAAATATGTATTATTTCAGCTGGATATTGGTAAAATATCCTTGGTCGGACTGAGTATTCTGCAATAGATGAAGCCAAAGATCCTATGATTCCTTTTATAATGCAATTGGGTGATAGCTGGTATAAGTATAATGATGATTTTCACTATATAATCTTGATTTTTTTTGTTAGTTTTCATATGTTCTCGAAAGTTACACCCCAGTTGTGTCATCGATGGTTTAGGAAGCAAGGGAATACTACTCCTCATTTTGTGGGGCCCTTTAAGGCAGTAAAGCAGATGGGGAATGCTTCTTAACGATTATAATTTCCACTTCTGCTATAGTCAATACGAAATTTTTTCCACATATCATAGTAGATAATTTATCTCTATTTTCCAACTCACACTTTGAGCTAAAATGAACTTGTGATTGAACCCGATTTATCATTAATTGAGTGACCAATCTAAATATTTGATTATGAAATCATGTTACATTATATGAGGATGATACCATTGGTTCGCGTGCTATGGAAACATGAGATTAATTTTCATGAGACATGGGAATGTGAGGTACTGATGAGAGAATAGTTTCCATATATATTTTTCAATTAATCTTATTCATAGGCATTCTGAGGATTGAATTTTTTAATTATGGTGAGGTTGTAGCATCCCATTACTGGTCTAAAATGTACTTATTTACCCCTGTTCTTGTTGTTCCTTATTGTTTTCTCGGTAGGATTAGTACATAATTTTTTTGAATACCTATAAATGGGATGATATAGATTTTTTGTGTTTGTAGCCTAAAACAAGCATTTCCTCATCCTACTAATGAAATTCAAAATGTGAAACATTGTTACACATAATATAATTCCTAAAATAAAATTACATTTATTTTAAGAAAAATGTGATGGGTTCATGCTTTAAATAAGTCTCAATAATTTCATGACATGTAAATGGGATACACCTTGTTTAAATGAAGAGATTTTTTTTAAATGGACATCACAAAATTTTATCTTATGGTCCCTCTAATTTTCATTTTCTATCAACCCTATATTTATCCATCAATGCTTTTGGATTCCTAAAAAACTTTTGGTCCATTTCATTCATCATTTTATAATTATTATGATCCTTGTGTGATATAATGTGTATGAGTTCTCATTGTCTCATAATCTCTTTGTCTACAACATCAATGTAGTATGATTGATACTTGTTTTAATTTGTAGACCTAAATTTCACGACATCAAATATCATTTCAAGGAAATTTTTTGAGGACTTATAGACCTTCCCTCTTGATGGCGGGTTTCATTGTAGGCGTTGAATCTGGGGAAAAAGGTAGATGAATCTGTTCTGCAATACCTAATGTAATAACATTAATCTAGTCGATTTATTTAATATGTCGATATAATGTCAATTTTTTGATATTTCATTCAATTAGTTTTTAATAAAACCCAATTCTAATGAATTAGGAGTTTTGAAATGGTTAAGGATGGGAATTAGGGAAACACCTCCATTCTATTAAATGGGTTGTGTATTCAAATGGATGTAAATGTTTTTCATTGAATTGATGAATTTAATTATTGAAATATAATTGGTGGATTACTTAAATTCTAAAAATGGATTAAAATATTTCTGATTGAAACTGTGTATTAATATCTTGTAAAAAAGGAATTGTTTTAATTAAAACATTTTTAATGGTATAATTTGAATTTAGATTGGGGGAATGAGATAAAATTATATTTGATGATGTATCAAAATAAATTTCCCAAAAATGATAATGTAAGATTACACGAATGAAATTGAAATATTATGAGTTTTTTGGACACACTCTTTGATTATACCATGTTCAGAAACATAAATACAGAACGTCACATCACATAGGTATTGATGATTTCTCCTCTTTGGATACTGTCCATAGGACACATATGTAAATTTATTGTCATTAACACTTAATGAGTGCATATTCCAATATCCTAGATCATTCATACATATTTGAATATTGAAAATATTTCTCATTTTTTTATTTTTGAGATATAAATGTATTCAATAGTTGTTAAAATGATTTACAATCCTACTAAATTTAAATAAACAATGTTATATAAAATACTTTTCTTAATACATTTTGTTCATAATATTACAACAATTTTAATGTATTTCCTTAATCAATTTTCCATAATTTTAACTAAATAATGAGATTTATTTAAATATTCCCTAAAATTCCAAACATGTTTAATTTAATATTCAAAGCATTCCAATTGTTGATTTATTATTTTCATCTATTACAGAATCCAGGGTGATTCCACACGAGGATTTTTAGCACACAACCTACTAATTCCTTTACTTGTTTTTAGATTATCTCTTTCTAGGTATGGGAAAGCTGAATGCATCCCTTGGATGTGGATCTGGGTTTTGAATAATGGAATTGTTGAGTTGGGTCCATATGATCGTGGGCTATTTTCCACTGTTTTGGTATTTGGGTTGCACTACCTTAGGATTTTCTATTCCTTGTTAACTTCTAGTATACTACTACATATGGATATTATTTCGATATATATACTATCTTAATTCATTTTTATTTCTCATTTTGAATGGTAAAAATATCTCCATCTTTCAGTTTTTAAAATTCCATGTACAAGTCAACAACCCAAGGGGATCGAAAAATAACATTACACTATGTTGGGGTTTGATTTATTATCAGATTACTAGGGTACCCAGGCTGGTTCATTACACTTAATCTAATTTTATGTACCCTATTATAGTGATATAATAATGATTCCTCAAGAAACCAATATAACATTATTATTCTTACTATGGACTATAAACCTTAACTTTTATCAACGATGATGTTAAATTCCTCGATAATTTTGAATAAATACACTCTTTACATTATTAAATTTGAATGCCATGGATGATGATATTGTTACTTATGGGTAATAATTTTATTATTTTAGGAAAATGAACATTGATTTTATCATCATGCTGATATTTAAATCTAACTCTCACTGATGATATTAAATTATTAATTCTTATATTTACCCATATAGATCTTTTCAAAACACCAGTCAAATGATTCCATGTCATTACATTATTAAAAAATTATGACAATTTTTTTCATTTAATGGTTTCATACATATAGAATAATATGAAAGATGTTTTATTTTTTTATGGAATCTGAATATCATTGTATAAGGATATAAATACTCAATTTAGGTCCATATATTTGTATATATAAGAGTATATACTCATTATCAAAAACTATAATCCAAGAATTTTATTTATTATGACTGATTAAAAAATGATTATAATTTCATTATGATTTATATAGAAAATATTAGGCCAAAATTATCAGTATAAAATTCAAAAATATAATAATTTTGTTTCTATACCAGGATCTAGGACTGAGGGTCCTTCACAATTATAGTTGGAATGAGAGGATTTTTATAATAACATTTAATATTATAATGTTTTAATTAGATTTTATATTAATAATTATTTATTCCATCATTTATTTATATAAATATCTTTGATCATAGGTAAAAATTAATGCACACCCATTTTGAGGATTCTTGTTATTGGATTTTATGGTTCTTAGGGATATTTTTTGAGGAAATTTTACTTGGATGAGGTATATATAAACAAGTTGATTGAAATTAAATATTATTTGGGGATTAAATTTTGTGTTATGTTATAGAAGAATATTTCCACTAATTTGGGTATTCATGGTTCATTCATTTTTTGTAAATGAGTAGAATATTTTGGAGAATAAATGAGTTAAACATAGACCTTATTAAATATATGACTTCTTGTATGACTAATTCTATTTAGAGATAAATGTAAAATCATTTTTGTAAGAATGTATAATAGAATACATCTACTTATTGGGCTTCAGACATGGTTATATAGATGTTGAAGTTTTCTTGGATATCTATTTAAGTAATGGTTAAATTTGAACATTGGGTAATTTTATTTAATTTTGGAGATTAATGTATTACTCTGTTTATAACGGTTTATTCATTTTTTTTATCAAATATTAAGCCAAAAATATTGGTTTGGGTTAATTAATAATGGTAATATATAGATCATGATTTTATCTTGTTGGTTTGGTGATTCATTAAATTATTATTAGATTACATTAGGCATTAAAAATGCATCATTAATTCATCTCATTTAGAGAAGAAGGGGATATTATAGTTGATATTTATTAATTGATAGAATTATACATTTCATGTATTTATATTACTATATAATGATATTATATATAGTAAAAATAATTAAATATGGGATATAGATCCGTAAAAAAATTGTTTTCATATTACCATTATTTTTGTGGAATCGATTATCGTCATAGACATATTTTCATTTATGATTTTTTGATGTTGAATTTCTTATAATCGTTAAAATTTTTATGATAAATGATCTCATTCCATCTTCATCATTATTTGAAATTTTTTCAATGTCTATATTTACTGATCCCTCTAATGTTTTCCAATATGTAATCCTTGAATGTGTTATCCCATATGACCTCCGTACATTCCTTTAACTCAATTTTTTGAGGAATATTTATTATCTCTTTTTTTGACATGTGATATCAAAAGTGGTCTTTTAAAATATAAACCTTTTATTACTGAGTTGAAATTCAATATTGTTTTTCATAAATTTATTAGGCTGGGAGAGAATGTAATATACTGAGATTTTGAAAATACATTATGTTCGATGACATTAATGATCCACAACACTGAGCGTAAAAGAACTATGACATATTATTTTTAAAATGTGATTATCATTAAAATATTGTTAAATTAGAGGATATAAATACGATTAAATAATGTTTTGAAAATATATATATGTGTGTTAAAAAATATAAAAACATATTGATTTTTACATCAGAAACAATAACATTGTTTTTATTAAATCCATTTTTTCCTTCAATGATATGTTATCCTAAAAAATGATTTCTTGTTAGAGAATAATATAAATATTTTTGGTCATATTTACAAATTGTATTTTATTTTATATATATCATTTTTTATATTGACATATCGAAAAAAATTGGGTTTATTTTTTGGATTTTTATCATAATATTTTTTTTATTATAGGTAAAAGTTTTAATTCTTATTAAATAATACATTATAAGTTAAATTAATTTCAAATTAAAATTTATTTTGATGAATAGTTTTAAAATTTAATTTCTTACTTTTTATTATTCATAATCAACTTATTATTTTTTTCAAATCAGTTTTATACGAAAATATAATATGAAAACGTTTTATATTGAAAAATCTAATTCTTCACGTAAAATAATTTTTTTAACACATTTTTTTTGCAATTTTAATTTTTATTTCAATAATAAAGAAATTAATATTAAATTTCCTATCATTTTTCCCTATTTATAATTATATGGTCTAGATTTAGTAAATAAGTCCATTTTATTTTTTCATCAACCTCAATTGTTACTATAGTAATCATTTTACATTGGTAAACAATAAATACAATAATTAAGTCTTACGAATAATATTAAATGGACTAAAAAATTACTCTGAAACATTATATATTTATATTTATAATTCAATATAATTCACTATAATCCATGGATATATTATATATTCTACTTAAACCATTTTTTTGTGATTAGAACATTTATACTATTTTTTGTCATAAAATGTTTTAAATATCACTCTTATTTTTAATTACTATGATATTTCTATAAGGTTATTAAAAAGTTTATAAGTTCGGTTAGGTATATTAATTATAATCATAAGTTTTTTATCATAATAATGATAATATACTTCTAATTTTCATTGATGTATAATAACAGTAATTGAATATATAATGCTAACACATTAATTACTCAATTAGTGATTACAGAAAAAAATACAAAACAATATTTGAAGTAAAAAAATTGGAGACAAATAATTTTTTCAATGAAGTGAAAAAGTATATATAGTTGGATAAAGATGTAATAAAAAATATGGATCAAATTATATTTTTGTATTATTTTTATTGATATAAATGTAAATAAATTTATAATCAATGTCATTTTTTATATTGTATAACAAATATTATATTATAAAATGACATAAAATTAAAAAAAAAATTATATTAGTAATGTTAATTAGGATATGGCTTCTAATATCAACCATGGAAAATTAATTAGATTTTAACCATTAATTTTAAATTTAATTAATTTCAATGTGTAAAAAAACTATTATTGTGGTATGTAATAAAAATAATATCAAGGAACCAAACAAAGAGATAAGTGAAAATATGTAATCTTGTCATGTAATTATAATTATTATATGTGGTTATTTATACTAATAATCATACAATAAATGAATATTTTCAATTAAAATCCAATTTCGAAAAAAATTATAATTTATAATAATTTAATATTTAAAAATATTTAAATAGGGGCAGTCCATATCCTCATTAAATTGAATCCCTCATTTTCAATAAATAGAACATACAATCATCCTTTTTTGGGGCATGATCTTCCCAAATAACATTTAAAATCCCATCCCAGTATTATAGAGGCTTTAGTTATTTAATAATTCTAACATTAGTGTTTATAAGCTATTAAATGATGAGGTTTTCCAATGAAGAGGTATCCTTATGAATGAAGTAATTTTGTTTTATTTATTCTTCCTCATCATGAAAATATTTTATAACCGATCATAAAAAATAAAACATTTATATTATATCTACTTAGTTTTAATTAATTTAATTTATCATCTAATTTTCATATCTATGAACAATCACATTAGAAATGAATTAATATTTCAAGTGAACAGTAGACTACCACCTCACAAAATTATGTAATTTATATTTCATCACCATATATGACATATAGATATATTAAATTATGTAAGAATTATAAATGAATTTAATGAAATATTTTTCATTATTAAATTACTGTATATTAATATTATCATCCATCCATTTAGTTAAAATCATGGTGTCAGTCATCCATAATTGTGGGAAACTACCACCACGATCTGATGTAATTCTATTTTAATCACGACATCATAATGCTAATATATATATATATATACACGGAATTACAATTATATTAATTATTTAATTAACATTCCATAAATATAAAATAATACTGACCAGTTAACTGTTATGATCGTATAAAAATATAATATTTAATCATGAAAATGTAAAGCCTACCATCTTTATTATTGTAACATAATTCATCGTTCATAACCATAATTTATTAAATGATTTTAAATAATAACTTTTGAATTATAATGATAATTATATTTTTTTACTATGGAATTTGTGTAATAATGAAATATTTTGTTCTCAATATACATAATTAAGTTATATTGAACTAATGGACTAAATTACCACAAATAGTATATGGTATAATTAATTTATAGTGTAATTAACTATGTGATAGTGATAAGTGAAATTAATTTTATTCGGATATATTATTCTACCTGTAATATGCGCATGACTAATAAAATAACTTATATCTGATTATTATACATATTTTATGGGAAATACATTAAAGTTATTGAAATGTGGTATATAATTTCATCATGATTTACATTAATTGAGATATCTTATTTATTTTTCACAAATATTTCATTAAATGGTTCATGAACATTTCTATTTACTTACTATATGATGAATCCTAAAAATTATTTGTTAATTTTTCTTGAATTTTGAATTATTTTATCCAAATACATTTCACATGATTGTTTCCATGTTTTAAAGGGTTTCATAACTCAATTTCCATTTGTAGTGTCATAACCCACCTTTATTTATTTTGTTATAATTTTGTAAAAGTTGAATTTTTTGGCACACAGAATTATTTTATTTTTCAAATTGTTTTGTGTGTATTTAAATTGAGTACCCATATTAGCATCATTTATAATTTCTCAAATAAATGGTATGAAATCTTAAGGGTTATTCGTATAAAATTCCATATCTAATAGACGTATTATTATTATACATACCTATCTTATTTTATAAATTGTATACTGTTTTTATATATTTTGTAACTATAATTTAATATTATTTTTGATAATTTATTTTTCATGTTTTTCTAACATTCTTGTGATTATTAATTAAGAATTATCATTTTTTTAAAATGATTTATTTTTATATCTATTTCATTTTTGAGATTGTTAATGTTCAAGGTTACTTATGGGGAAAACGAAAGTTCTTATTTTTTAAAACTTTTTTTTTCATAACTTTTTTTGATTGTTTTTTAAATGTTTTAATTTTATTTTCTACAATACTTATTCATGAGTCATCCAGAAATTTTTATGTATGTGATGTTGATCATGTATAATCATTAAGAATGATAATCATTCACTTTCATATACATATTTTGGTAAAATAAAAATTTATTTATATGAAAATGAAAAAATTCAAAATGTTATTTCATATTATAATTTTAATTATTTTTAAATTTATTTTAAAATTTAAATTTCATAATATTTTTCCAAATTTGTTACATAGGACTTATTTTAAAAAAGTATCCAAAAGTATATTTATTTTATTAATCTAAAAAATTAATGGATTTTCCAATAATCATGAAAATTATTTTATTTAATGAATATATTATTATATTATAAGATTGTTATAAAAAAATTATTTATATGATTATTTTATATAATATTTTATAAAATTTTATACGTAATGTTAAAATTATATTTTCCTCAATATTTTTATTGATGATATTTTATTGATATTTATATTTATCAATGAAAAAATCATTGATGTTGAATATAATCCACTTGGGATAATTTTTAATAATGGTGTCATCATTATTTATGTAGATGGATTATTATTTTATAAAATATATCTTATTCAAACATTTTTATCTTCCGCAAAGAATTCGTGTTATGAAAAGAAGGCATTATTTCAATACATTTGAAAACAAAGACATTTCAATGACATAAGAATTATTATATCACTAGATTGACATATAGTATATCAGGTTTAGACTAATGAAAAAAACTTCTTTATCAAATTAATGTTGATTTATTTTTTTAAATGGTCATTAATGATAAGGGACCATTGATATCCAAAAGAGATTTTCACAAGGCATTGAAAGTTTTCATCAGGGGGTTTATTCATGATTATGTCATTTGAAATTGAATAGTAATGGTAAATCCACATCACATATCTTGAGTTTCCTTGGTAAAAATTATAATATGGTTTGATCCACACTAAATCTCATAGGTGGTCTATTTATTTCATATATGATTGGTGCACTAAGATAGAACTCTATTTCTTTGTGTTATAACCAATTGTCTTTAGACATCATAGACCATTTCCAAGGGATTGTTCCTCACATCCCTAAAATAAAGAAGCGGAAAAAGGATAGCAGGACTCCAGGAAATGCAATTTGGTCTAGAGGAAAATCAAATGAGATGTAAAGACACTTTATACTTTCCAAAACCAATGGAAACCAGGTTGGATAATAAAGAAGGAAGCAAGGAAAGAAAAGACCTACAAGAAGTGGAAAGTGGTGATCCAAGAAGAAAACCCAATGTTAAAGAAGATGAAATAGGGGAGTGTTTGAAACTCATATTCCACTCCAAGAAATGATTAAAATATTATTTCATCAAAATGCCTCAAATTATGAGATTTTATGAATTTATGAAATAAAAATGTGTATTAAGGCCACCGAGGAGTAGGAATTATTGATTTCCAAGCATGTCTGAATCTTCGCTCAAGGTTTCAACCAAGGAAAATCACATTGTAGGAATTCATTCAAACAATGGACATGATGGTTACTCACCTCAAGGAACTTCTCATGGAGGATCTAGCCATATAGTTTAGTATTCAGTACAGGGAATTATATAGAGTGGTTGAATCAAATAATCTTAGACTTTTGTATAATAGAATTATGAGCTCCATCATCACATAGTGGTTTTTGTTTCGCACACAATGGTTTCCCACTTTTCTTTAAGGTGTTTTAATAAAAATTTATATTTTGTGGTATCTAAATATTTTTTTTTGCAATCCATCAAAAATTTATTCATATTGTAAAGGTTCTATTAATATCATATTATTATTATGTAAATATTTACAATTACATTTTAATTACAATTTATATAGGGTTTAAAAAATTCCATTGATCAATGATGATATCAAATGTCTCATTATTGTTTAATTATAATGATTATAGACTTTGATAAATCATAATTACATTATTTATAATCTAGGTATTTTTTTCCTTACGTAGTTATGTTATTCAGATGAGTAATTAATATTTCAACATACCATTCCATTCATCTTACTCTCACTGACTTCATTCAACAACTTATTCTAATCTTTAATCGTACTATTCATTTGGGCTAAAACATATTAGTTTCATTTTCCCCATATTATAATAAATTATTCAAAATAATTTATATTATAAAAAATTTTCTATGTGGATAATTTTATGATATTCTTTTTCAAAACATAATATGTAATATCAATAGTTGGATATATTATTGTAAATACACTTGTTCGGTAATTATTATTGATTATATAATAGTTTCTCCAAATTTTCTAAAACACCAAAACTAATATTTCCTTGTATATGTAGTTGATCAAATATTTTTTAAACATCTGTTGTTTTTATTGAATAAATTGGGTCACATTTATCTGTGTATAATAAAGAAATGTAATTCTTATCATATTAGAAAATGATTTGTGATTTTTGGGTTTGTGTTTATCCAAATGTTATCCCTTAGAAACATGAACACCTAACATGCTAAGGAAAAACCTAACATATTTTATAGATACATGGTATTCCTCTTATCCAATGATAGAATCCTAATTTCTCTTACATATTATGTCGCCTATATAGGATACCGATTTTACCAAGTCATATATCTGGTTCATCAAATAAATCATTTCCCATTTAATTGCACTATAATATATCTTATGACATGTGTTATTCCCCCAAAACTATAGTTCATGTCTCAGATGAATTCATATCATAGATCATTATCCCATTCCATTTTCTCATTTTAGTAGACCCAAATATTGATCAATTATTATAATGAAATATATTTAGAAATTTTTAGACACAATATGGGATGAAAAAACTAAAACCCCACTCATGATCCATAATTATACATTAATTCATGATCACCCAAAAGGATTTTGGGAATATCTTCAGTTATTATTATCCTCATATTTTACTAATATCCAACATGTTAACAAACATAAAATGGTTTCCTCAAATCTACTATGAAATGATTCCACTCATTAATAAAAAACACATTTTCTTAAAAACAACTTCGAGGTTTTATCGTATACCGGGAGAAGAGATACTCCTCATAGTTCCTAAAAGATTTTTAATTTTTATTTTTGTTATGTTAATCTTGGAAGGTACAATAATATATAATTATAATAATAAACCATATAAATTTTTTTAATAACCTATTAGAAAAACTATATTACCATAAGCTTATTTTAGAGTACATAACTACATAAAAATAAAGGGCCCCAATATGGATCATATCAAATGACCATAAAAGATATAATATTATCTATTATGATTTAGTTGACTGTGTGTTCTTAGATTCCAAATAAAGGTATATAGATTTTGTAAATTACATTATCTTCATCCTAAATTCAAAATACCTTTCACTTATATTCCTATTATTCAAACACCTTCATGGATGGTGATAAATTCATTAGTTACCAAAAATATGGATTTCAACATTAGTTTGACTACTTAAATTATGAAAATGAATGATAGTATAATTATTAGGTGTTTATTTCTCTTAATTTTGTGTGTCTTATAAGTCAAAATAACATATAGGTAACTGGTAATATTAATGGATGATATAATATATCATTTGTCCGGATGAGGGAACATGTATTAAAAAAATATTGTCTCATACTAAAAAAATTCCATTAATGGATGATATCCCATCCAATCCTCACATGATACAATATATTTCATTCTGAAAACCCCTTGTGATCAAGGGGAAGTATGTCATCATAAGATGAGTGAAATTCATTAGAACTGATATAATGATTAAATGTTTTTAATTAGTGGAAACCATTTTAATCATCGTTTATTATTATCTGTTTTTGAACTTTGAAATTTCATATGTCATAATTTGATAAAACAATTTTTCAATGAAATTAATAATTACATTATGGTGTTTGAAAAAAAACTAATAAAATGATAAACCATAAGTAATAAATATATATATATATATATATATATACATTCATGAAATTAAAATTATAATCCAAAAAACATAAAATCAATAATAGTAGAAACATTCCATGTGAATTATAAACAACATTAAATCCTATAGAATAAAAATTTTATATAGTTTAATGTGATGGTTTACAATCATTAACCCCTAGGGAAATATGTACGATAAAATATCATTATTACTAATCATTGAATTAGTAGTGTAACATTCCGTCCATTATATATATACTTTTCAAAATATCAACATTGGTAATTACTACTTCGTAGTTTAATATTTTAGTTTCTGGTAATCTATATAGTGGGGTAAGTTCTTCTATATATTGTATTTTTCCCTTTCTTTATATCTATTTTTTCATAATGTTATTAAACTCTCATTAGAATTTATGTGACCCACATAGGGTCATAGGTATCCGATAGTCGAACCATAGTTTTTCTCAATTGGGGTTTCAATAGGACTTGTGGGACTGGATGATGAAAACTATGGTTCAGAAGAAAAATGTAATGGGGTGTGGGTAAGTTATAAGGTTAGATTAATAGTGAGGTGACCCTTTTTCCATCCATTATGAGGTTTCAATGGAATTTCTGATGACATTTGAAGGGTTATAAATTTCTTATGATATTCCCAAAATATTATGGTAGGTTTGGAGTTTTTCTAGTGGTGTCACACTGTTATGGTGAAGTGATAGTATAATTATTTGTCCTCCATTGAAATAGTGACACCCTAATCATAATAGAGATAAGTGGGGAATCATTTTGTTCCATATTTATGTTAATCGTGATAAATTTTCTAAGAAACTTGGCGACCATCCAAAAAAGTTTTCATAATTTTTATTTTACCCATTTCTCCTTGGTTTGGAGCATTATCCACTCCTATTATCATACATGAACATCATTATCCTTCCCCATAACATTGGTGGTCTCTCCTATTGGATGTTACTTCGAAATTTTTATTTCTTGAGATATCATACTGAGATATATTGTATTATTCATATATTTTATTCTCATATTTGTTGAGACCTGATAAATCTCATCCCATATTGTCTTCTGGAACCCAAAGAGGCTATGTATACAAGATATACAGGGTTTAATAGAGGTTTAAAATTGTTTATTATGGATATAGTATTGTGAGGACATGATCTGTCTTTCGTTGATCACTTTTTTAGAGGCTGGTTTGTGTCTCCTCTAATTTTAGTTACATGGTTATATAAATACTATTAATTCTATAAATTAAATATTTTAATTTGAATAACTAATTTATTATTCAATGAATTTAATTTATTTTGGGTTTCATAAGATTTTTTTGAATGATAAATTTTCTTAAATGTTGTTTTCATTTAAAACTATGAATTCTAAAACCAACATTTTGATTAACTTCATGAGGTATGGTTTTCATATTGACATGAATTTCAAAAAAACTGAAGAATGTTTTTTTCATTTAAATTTTTTATATAATTATGTAAATGGTTTATAAAATTTATTTTTTCAATTGGAATCATGGGAATCATGGGTGCATCAAGTAATGGACATCTTTAACCAAAGTGACTATGGAACTACTATGGATTTCATTTTTTTATCAACTTATATGACTTGATAAGTTGATACAAATATATTCATGGTTCTATCATTAATTTTACATGTAGACACTCCCAAAATATGTGAGCCCTTATATGTATTGATTTTTCATTCTTGGTTACTGGGTTAAATATTTTATTTTACATTTATTTTTTCTCACAACTATTTACCATGAAATCATATCTCATATAATAAAATGATGGTTAATTCATATTTATGATTTGACTATGTTACATTGTGATGTGTTTGGAGATGAATAATTAATTTATTAATTATATCTACCCTAATAATTCATTATGAATTCTAAATTACAATATAAAAAATGTAAAATGATTACCAATGGGTTTCGTTATACAAAAATGATTTTTAATTTTTAATTTATTTTCTATGATGTAAGTGATACAGTCATGATATTAGAAATTGAATATAATATATGGTAGAATACTAGTATGTTTTAGGCTCACAAAAATATTTTTTCATTCTGTGGGTTCATATTTTGTATTTAAGGATTCGGTTAAATGTAATAAAATATTATAGCATATGGGATTCTGATGTGGTTTCTTCTATTGGATTAGGATCTTTTCGATGTGACGGTTTGTCAGATAGTTACTTCATGCTTTGTTTGTCACATAATTTTCATATTTATATGATTTATATTTTATTTTTACATAACATGGAATATTATTTTTCTTTCATAGTGTACTCTTGATTTTGGTCTTCTTTTTTTATTAGAGACATGTTTTTTTCTATTCCCCACATTTTTATACCTCATCATGTAATGGACCATCTCGAGGGGATTTTCCAAATAACCTAATTTGGTTAATTACATTTTGGTATTTGGGGGATTATGGACTTGAATTATGTTAAATATTTATAATTGGTTTATTGTATTGTGTATAAAATATTTTTGACTAACCAAATTCAAGTAATAAGTAAAAGATGGTTCTATACGTGGTCTCATCTAGGTCTGAACACATGTTCATGTGGGTGGTTAGAAATATTTATCATTTCTGATAGATATATTTTGAGGTTAGTTTAATCATTTGTTTTGGAAGAATATTTAATATTACATTTTCCATCTGAAATCATTACTCTTATTTCCTAGAATTCAAAATTTAATTAAATTCATGATGTTTTAGCACATGAAATGAAATTCATGTACTAAAATCAAGTATTTTTTGAATATTATATAATGTTTATTAGTCATTTTCAGAGTCATTATGAAAAATATTAATGAGAAGAAATCATCAAAAAATTTGATCGGATACTTCAAGATATGATTCACATGATAATTGTCTAGTAAAACATACTTTGGTGGAATATGTAGTCTATATAATGGTGACTCAAGGATAATTATGTGGTGGGAACCCTAGATGTGTGGTGGATCAGTTCTATTCTTTTAATAATAAATATCAAAATCTCTTCCATGATTATAATGTTCCCCATGAGTTTGGGGAGTGTCTTGAGTGGATTAATTGGATCATAAAATTATTTAAGACTCTTGATGAATCTAAGATATTTATTTCCATGAACATGCATTAAGGACAGAGAAGGATATGGTTGGACTCCATCATGTCATCTAAGATGCATGAGAAACTTACCTAGGCATCATTAAAGAAAATATTTAATCAATATTTTTACATAGTGACATTGAGTTTGGAAACAACTGGGAGCTTATGAGAATGGATAAAGGGGAATTTATAGATCTAGAATATTTACCCTTCATTTTTTATACTGGGAATATTGCAGCTGATCATGTCCCCAATAAGTACCTAATGTCAGTGATGTTTGAATTCGGACTAAGGCATCATATTCAATCAATGTTAATTTTCATTTGGTTTCTAACCTTAATGGAGTTGGTTAGAAAAGCTACATTTTCAATGGAATACCAAGTTGGGATGAGAGGATATGGGCAATAATAGATTTATGTAGTTGTTATATAGGGTGTACCACATGGATAGAAAAGTATTTTTTTGTGTGGTGTGTTTTCTTTAGGTCGCATTTCATATTCTTCTTTTAGGTTGGATTTTATTTCTTTCGGTCAATGGAAATTGTGTTGTCATATGAATCCTAAATGTATAAATACTATTATGACATTTCACCATTGATATTTATGGGTCCATCAAAATCAATTTTTATATTATATGCCTATTAAGTATGGAAATATCCATAAAAATAATGTTTATATTTGTTATTAATGGTTATTCCATGGTTGGTGGGTCTATTCTTCTTTCTATGTTGGATATTCTTGTGGCAATAACTGGAAAAACTTATCTAATGGTGTATATTCATTAGTAATATGAAAAATTACCATATAATTTTTGAGGTATGATGAATATATATTTGACTAGTTATTTTATTTGTTTGATACAAGATCAATTCATTATATTATATCAACAATGATTGTTGATATATTTTGATATAATTCAGAACATATTCCATTCTTTTTGGAAAACTCAAATAATTTCGGAAAGTAGTATAAATGAGGATTTATTTTTCACACATATTATGTTATTATATCCAACATTGGTGTGAAATATTTCTAATTAATGATTAACCATGGTATATTTTTTTTATTTTCATCAGATATTAGATGTTTCATATCTATGGCCCTGGTAGACTTTAATAATTTTCATGTTCAGTTTATATCATTTGATGGGTCTAATCAAGTTTTATAGGTTGATTGAGACTCTAAATCACAATGTTTAGGGCCTATTATTACATATTATAGGGAAAACTCATTATTGTTTTCAAATATTTTTATTGATGCATTAAACCCTTATTTGATTGGTCAACATCTTGTTCCGTTGTGTGGGTACCTTGAGGCCCTTTAAGATGATTTTTCTAGGTTTACCTACAATGATATCGCTCTAGTTTACTATTTACCTTCACACTTGTATGTTTCCAATTTCAATTCCAAATTATTGATTGTAACCAAATGAGTTGTTATAAAATAAAATCATGTTTGAAAATCTACAGTCTAATGGTTTAAATCATCATTGTGTTTCACTATGTTCTACTTATATTATCTTTTCTAAGAGGGAATATGTCAATCAAATACATTCCATGGATTATTGAATTTATAATTAGTGTAATATTAAGAAGAAATTTTCTTTTTATATAATTGATGATCTCTATATAATGAATAAAGGAGAATGTTAGTTTTCAAATTTTGACGTTCATTCTAGTAAGAATGGGTTTAGAGTCTTCGAAGAGGATATTTATATGCCATCATTTAGGATACGATATTATAATTTCATTATATTTGATTTAATATCCCTAATTATCCTATGGTGTTTATGTTTTTTATCATGAAATTCATTCATATGTTCACTGATCATTGGAATATATTTTTTTAGGTCAAATTTTTCTATAAAACACGATTAAAAAATTATGTAAATATTTTTTTATTTGATGAATTTCATTGGAATCCATTTTTATCTTCTTCTTGGTGGGAAGAGTTGGAAGCATGATCCATATTTGGGTGAAGACACATTTTGGAGATGATGGGGATGTTTTACTTCATCCATTATAGAATTCTCAAAAGTAAAAATCTATAAAAAATGTTTTGAAAACACGCATCATCAATGTCAAGAGTTTGATTTTTGTGATTATGTTTTATCCAAGTTTCACATTAATTGGGAAATCATATGTGGTAATCTTATTTTGTTTCCACTGATGTCTGTTAGAATATTATAGATCATTGATTGAATTAAAAAGGATGAAAATCATTTGGGTTTACCGTATAATATGATTTTTCTACAAAATGTGTTTCAATTTTTCTAGTAGAAAATATATCTCCTGGAACCTTCTCACATTATTGGATATGAGGATATTGATCTTGATCCAGAAACTAATATTTTGGTTCCATTGATGAAAAATTTATATTTTTTATGTTCGTTCTCATAAGGTATACTAGTAACAACCTAAAAACTGGATATTTCATATCCTTTATATTATTTAAATAACATGGAACAACCCAATATATTTATTTATTTAAATATATTTTAGTAAAACCCAACATAAAAATTATTTCACATGTCAATTTAATGAAAATAAAAGTGAAAATTTAATAGTTATTATTTTTCACATCAGTTATTAATAAATTATATGATTACTATGATGTAATAAATAATTATTCTACTAGTAAAAGTTTTCATTCTTAGTCAATAATCAAACGGGAGGGTCCCTGGTAATAGTTCCTTTTCCCATTCATGTCAATTCTTATAAGCACAACCATAAGTAACCTCATGATCTATATATCATGGGGGAATGGTAGAGTGTAAGACTTCATTTCCTAATTTATAGGGTTGATCTTCCCTTTAAACTAGACATTATCCAATGATGACAAGAAATCCACAAGCATCAATGTCTTATGTGATAATTTGTGAACCCCAATAATCCTAGTAATATATACCACCAGGATTCGTTATATCTCTACCACTACCTAATGAATAGCAGACACTATACACTATACTAATATGAAGTTCTAGTTAGCCTTACCAACCCATGTTAAACGAATGGGATGAGTTGAAGTGGATTAAATCAGGATTAATTCATCCCCTACACCTTCCCTGGCTATGATTCCTTCACTACATAATACATGGTCCCCTAGGAACTAATAATAGATTCTTCCATGAAAGGATGAGTTGAAGGGGAACAAGAGAATCTAGTATAAGGAACTAATGAATAAAAAGCACTCATTTTGATATGATCATGTATAAGGATGATTTATTGTCATTATGAACTAAAATTTTCTCTATCTCTCAAAGCATAAATGAGATGATTATTTTGGTACTGATGACCAAGAAAACTATTTTCCTAGTCCCCAGATATTGGGACACACTATTTAGTAATAATGAATATTCATGGAACTCCAACAAATTTTGAAAGATTCTAGGGAAGTAATGCATGGAACAAAACTATCAAAAGTGGAATATGATTCCACCAATAACCCTAATAATGTTGATTAATGGAAATATGTTGTTAGAAAAAGGGATCAAATGTTTGATAGTTGGTTGATTAATAAATCATGTAACTAAGTTACTGGTATTCTCCTAAAATAGATGAAGCAACCAAATGTACCCTAATAGATCCTACTGCGACACATCCAACATCCTTATCCCCATAACCCTCATTAATTCGGCTGCCCAAAACGGTCTGACAAGAGAGGTTAAAATCAAGTACTAGAAGAAGAAATTACATTAATGAAAAAATTAACATTGTCCAATTAATATTTTATACCATTATATTAGAAATAACGAACATTTCCTTTCCAAACTATAAAGTCATGGCCTTAATCAGGTGCATACCGTTTTTACTTTTTTTCTGTCTATTAAATTAATAAAACAGGGGTGCACGCCTTCACAGTTCATTATAGGACTCGGGCAAATTTTCATTTAATTTAAATATTTGCAAACGTTTATTGAAAAATGACATGTCATGCTTTAGCACAGTGTTCGCGTTTAAATAATTGATTAATGGTTGAAAAGAATAATAAGAGATTTAGAGATGATTTATAATAATTCAATAATGGATGGAAATAAATTCTGAAATAAAATAAATAGTGGGTTACTAGAAAAATTAAAATAATTAAAATGGGGGATTCCTATTTTTAATTATTTTTATTTTTTTCCATTCCAATTTTTTGTTTTATTTTTTCTTTTTATTAATTTCCTTTTTTCCTTATCTTTAATTTTTTCTTTCTTTTTCTTTTTTTTATTTATTTTCTTTATTTTCATTTTTTCCTCTCTACTTTCCCTCTCCTACTCATCACGATGCAACCCCCAATCTCGTCACACCAACCAGCAGCCCTTTCGGAAGGCCGATGCTCCTCCATCCAATGTCTGATTCCATCGCCGTTAGGTGAAAAGTAAACCTTAGGTAAATTATAATGGTGGACAATTGGAAATGGGCATTTTGGTTGAGTAATCTATGCACAGTTCGTTGGAGATTATTTGTTACCCATATTTTGTGTTTTTCTAAAATCCTTCGTTTTCATCCATTTTAGGTCAAATGAAATCCCACTGTGGATCATATAGTCATCCATGACTAAAAGATTCGTTTCCTAGTGGTTTTTCCTCTGTTTTTTATAAAAAATCAATGTTGTGCCATGTGACAGTGCCTACAGGTTTTGTGTAATTTTAACCATTTTAATTACATTAATGGTTCTTTTTAATTGTTGCATCCTTAATGATATTATATTAATTTTTTTGAATTGTTGAAATAAGATCGGATACCCCTTTGGGTGTTCCGACATAACTGGCGTATTTTTATGATAGCCATGTTATTAATTTAATTAGCTGGGAGTATTGTGCAGTAACTTTTAATTGTTATTTAATTAAAATAATAATTGTTTGAATTATTGCAGCCAAGTTGGAAACTCCATTGGGAATTTCGATATGATCAGTGCATTCTTCCATTAGACGAGTTTATTGTTTGATTAAATACATGTGTTGTGAAGCAACTTTTTGTTTTAATTAAATTATATAAATAGTTTAATGAACATTAACAACAATTGTTGTATCATTGGCACTTGTTTTTTTGAACTGTTTTTTATTTAATTATTCATTATCTCCAATGTTTGATATGATATGTATATTTTATTGCATGTTGTTGAGTTTTAATCTTAAATTTATACCTTGTGTTTCACGGGTGTATCTGGTTAGTTTTCAAGCTCTGGATTTATATGCTGATTATGTCATATCTGCTACTGTGAATTCATTTGTTAAATTCAGGACAGGGAAAGAAGGTGGGTCTGGTATTAAGGTTCATTATTAGATTCTCTATTCCATAACAGTTACCTCTATGCGCTGGGGGCGGTGTCGTTCGCTTGGCCGAACAGAGACTTCCCCAGACTTTCTAATACATTTGTGTGATACTGGTTCCAAAATGGCCCATCCGGATGGATCCGTTGGCAATGTGGCTAAGCCAACCTCAGATGATACTCGAACCCTTTTTGTGAGATCGAGACGGACTCAGGGTAAATCAATTCCTCAGGCAATTCTTGTACTTTCGAAAAATATCCTTGGACAGGCTCGGTGGCATTAGATAAATTGATAGATGTTCCGTAGTGATACATTCGGGACGAGCTGAGACTCCATATCTCAACATGAACCTTAATAATGATATGTATATTTTCATGAAATATATATTTCCATGCAATATATATTGCTTGTGAATATTAATTAAATATGAATTATCTACAATGTTTGATATGATATGTATATTTCTTTTCAAGTTGTTGTGTTGTACTACTAAATTTATGCCTTGTGGTGCATGGGTGTATCATGTTAGTTATCAAGATATGACTTTATATGTTGATTATGTAATATATTCTACTTTGAAAACTATAATTAAATTCAGGGTGGGGGCAGGAGGCGGGTATCCTATTGAGGGCCACACATAGATCCTCCGCTCCTAATGGGTTACCTCTATGTGACAGGGGTGTTGTCGTTGGATTTCTCGGACCGAGACTTCCACATACATTCTAATAATTTTGAGTGATACCAGTTCAATAAGGGGCCATCGAGAAAGATCTGTTGGAAATGTGGCTATGCCAGCCTTAGATGACACTCGATCCCTTTTTGTGAGATTAGGACAGACACAGGGTAAATCAATGACTCGGTCGATTCTTGGTCTTTTGAAAGATTTCCTTGGACAAGCTCGGTGGCATTGGATAAATTGATAGATATTTTGTAGTGATACCTTTGGGACGAGCTCATACTCCTACTCTCAACATGAACCTTAAATAATGATGAACTTATGGTATATTTTATTTCTATTTGAGTCTCTTGATAATTGAGATATTTCCCCTCATATGTGGAAGTCTGCCTATTTGAAACTGGACATGAACCCCAAGTTAAAGAAAAAGCTTGGGGTATATTTTTCCCTAGTTATACCTTGATTTATGGGTTATATATATATATATTTCTGTGTGTGTGTGTGTGTTCTTACATTTCTACAGACAGGTACCCTTTTAGACTACCTGCTTTGGTTGAAGCAGGTGACCAGGAATGGGTGTCGTTTGGTACCCGGGATGACTTATTTATTTCATTGAACTACAATTAATTTATTTTAAATGTTTATGTAATGTAAAAATTAATTATTATTGTTTCACGAAATTGATAGTTTTGGAAATTGTGGGTGTCATCCTACTGGGATTTTTATCTCACACCCTGCTCGGGGGTCATTGACACCCTATTAGATTACATGCTCACAAGTATTGACAAAAGGATGCATGTTGATTTTGATGCTTGACTGTTCGTTACTACTAATGATGGAGACTGAGGCAGAGGATTAAGACTTTCTAATGATGTAGTTTCTGGTTGTGTTTATTCTTTTAGTTGACTGTGTCTTTGAGTTATGTTTTTCGTTCATTCAGTTTAGAATCATATCATGGAATGACACTCTATTGTGAGTTTTCGCACATGGTTTTTATGATTCAGTTGGATTATTTACATTACTTCTGATGTAGTTTATTTATTCACATGGTTCTGCTACTTATTATTGGTTTTTTTAATTGGGTTTTGATATTATCTGTTACCTATGAGAGAATAGTCTCCCCCACAGACACAAAATGTTCCCTCGCTACTATTTGGCAGCCTCTGATATTCGGGGAGATGCACTTAAGGTTATGTGAGGCATCGTTCCGGCAACCATCTTAGAGGTGATTCAGGTCGGGACATTACAATGTGGTATCAGATGGTGGTTTTACTTTTGTCTTACTGTATGTCTTAGAAAGGAGACAAGGATTTAGAGATTATGAATGTACCTTGTGCGTTGACATAGTTAACCCATGTATAGGGGAAACCCAAATTTTTGTGTTTGGATTGCAGTTGATGATTGTGCCAGTTACTATTGATATAATTTCACTGTTGGTTGATTCAATTGTATTGTTTTTTTATTGTGTTTTTATTGTTGAAATAATGGGTTTACCATTTTAGCCCAATGATACTAGGGAAATACATTCCATGCATTATAATAGAAACTATAGTATTTAAATTCCATGCATATTTCCATTCCATATCTACTTTAATCGTGCATTATCCTGTTTTCATTTGATTCTTTTTGTACCTAGTGGTAAAACTATGAATTATTGTTTTATGGAATATAAATTTGTGATAGTATGTTATATCATAGATTGACATAACCTAGGAGTGGATTGTAGAACTTTTTTAGTAATCCTTTTGAGTTGTCTCTTCAATATCGAATCACAGCCCTTGAGGTGGGTTGTCTGTTGTTTATTGCTTAGAGGCACTATGTGTAACTATCCTTTTTTATGCATTACTTGTTTTCTCACCTTATTTAATCATTTTCTAAGTGTGTTATTGGATTTTTTAGAAAAATGCCACCACAAAATCATTGTGTTGTGCCGCAGGATGGTGGAAATGAACACATTCTAGAGAGAGTGGGACCTGAAGCACCAGTAGTTTGTCTCATAGAGCCTCATATGGCACTACCTCATATCGATATTTTGAGGGACCATAATGATCTATTCAGGGATAGTCTCCTTAGGTTTATGATGACAGTTCATAATTTCCCCAAACCAGCCCCTTCAATGGCAGAACATAGGCATGAATTTTTGTAGCAGCACCCTCCAACCATCTCGAGGAGTGGCGATCCTCATGCTCCTGATTCATGGATAGAAGTTGTATGGTCTATCTTCGAACCCCTTGAGACACCTCCACAATGAAGGGTCAAGAATGCAGTCTAAATGCTTCGTGACACCGCCAAACGCTGGTGGGATGTTGTATCTCTGGCTGAGCAGGCCAGTGATATGGCTTGGGCCGATTTCTGAGAAGCCTTCGACAATCACTTTTTTTCCACAGACTCTGAGAATGATCATTCACGGGAGTTCCTAGATCTTCAGCAAGGCTCTATGACTATGTTAGAGTATTCTACTAAATTCACACTACATCATCATTTCCACCCATCTTTGACTGGAGATGTACAGACTACTACATGTGTTTTGAGGATGGACATGAGTATAGTATCCGCTCCCAAGTGAACGAATTACATTTGAACATTGTTATAGAGATCATGAACAAGGCTCTAATCTTAGAGCAAAATGTCAGGAATGCTAAATCAGTGAGCCAGGGCAGTTCATTTCTGAGACAGGGTGAAGGCTCTTCTAGCAGTAGGAAACTCCATTTTGAATGTGCATTTGGTGGAAATCCTATCTAAACATCATATCTTGATAGCTCTATCGCTTCTTATCAGTGTCGTAGGGATGATCACAAAAAGCTGCAGTGCACTAGAGATTCGAAGGAGTGCTGAGCTTGTGGCAGGATGGGCCACCTTCATCATTTATGTTGTTCCTCCTCTTCAGCATCCAATGGTAGAGGATCTTCACCTTCACCTCCTCGTGGTATGTGATCTTTGACTCCACTGTAGGCTGGAAGTTCTTTTTCCACCGGTCGATTAGGCCATGGATATGTTGGATGTCACGGTTGACGAAATCAAGTTCCACACTATTAGTGTCTGCAAAGTGGACCTTCTCAGACCAACCAGGAAGTCTATCAGTGTTGTGGCTCTCGTCCCATGTACGTAGTGAAAACAGTTCTAGAGGAGATGATTGTAGGACCATCTATAGTGAGAGGTACTATTCTAGTAGCCTCTACCTTAGTTTCTACGCTTTTTGATACTATAGTATCACAATCCTTTATATCTGCTACTTTTTTTGAACTTCATGGTATTTCAATTGATTATCACTACATTTTCATGTCCCTTGACAATCTCATTGGGGTCAGGATAGAGGTAACACACTCGTTCAATGAGTTCCCCCTCGAGATAGGAGGGTACCACATTATTTGGAATTTCTATTTCCTTGATATGTCTCACATTGATTTCATTCATGGTATGAACTAGCTTTCTCCTTAACATTAACAAGTGGATTGTTACCACCACCAGGTGTCTTTTACATCCCCTAAGGGTGACACATACCATCACAAAGGAGAATGGGATCTATAGGCAGACCAAGATTACACTAAATACGTAGGGTTGGGTATAGTGATAGCCCAGTTCCCAAGTCACTTCATGAGTGATCAGGGAACACAACTAGTTGAATTCCCTCCAGTGGTGGATCTTTTTTGGGATGTATTCCCCGATAATTTTTCTGGCATACCTTCTATGAGAGACGTGGAGTTCTCTATCGAGCTCGTTGTAGGTGCCAAACCAGTGTCTATTCCTCCTTATAGGATGGAACCAACAGAGAAATAGGAACTCCAAAATTAGCATGAAGACCTCAAGGATAAGGGTTTCATCAGACCAACCACATCCTTGTGGGGTTCACCTATATTTTTTTCAATGAAGGATGACGGTACCCGAAGGTTATGCATGGATTATCGTCGACTCAACCAGAACATGGTAATGAATCGATATCATTTTCCTCATATAGATGATCTCTTTGACTAGCTTCGGGGAGCAACTATTTTCTCCAAGATTTATATGAGGTCGTGATATCACCAGGTGAGTGTGCGGCCATCTGACATACCACATACAACAATTTGATGTACTTATGCCTTTTATGAGTTTCTGGTTATGCCATTCAGCAGCACAAATTGGATGGAAGTCTTAATGGATCTGATGGACTGGGATTTTCATCTGTATCATGATTCCTTGGTGGTAGTCTTCATGGATGTCATCTTAGTTTATTCGTGTTCTAGACATGACCATGCAATCCATCTTGATATGGTGTTGAGTACACTAAGAGAGCACCATCTATACACTAAGCTCAGTAAATGCCACTTATGGATTAATAAGGTACACTTCATGGGTCATATTATATCTACATTTGGGGTATCTATTGACCCAGAAAAAGTGACTGCCATGGTTTCACAGGAGCATCCCAAGAGTGTCTTTGAAATCTGTAGTTTCTTGGGATTGCTGGCTATTACATGTGATTCATCTAGGGTTTCTTCCACTTAGTAGTGCTTATAAAAACCATGACTAGTTAAGGTGTGTATTTCATCTAGTCATAAGCTTATGAAAAGTCCTTTAAAGTATTAAAAGGAAGTATAACCTCATCTCCAATACTGATTCTTCCTAATCCTGGTAAGATCTATACAATATATTTTGATGCTTCAGGAGTTGTACTCGGTGCATTTTTTATACAGGGTAATCGAGTCGTGGCTTATGGATCCCGCTAGTAAGGGCCTCACGTGTGGAACTATCCTACACATGACCGTGACTTGGAAGTTTTGGTTCATGATCTATGTTGATGGAGACACTATTTGTGGGGTAAGAGATACATTATTTACACAGATCATAAAAGTATGAAATACATATCCACTCAACGAGACATGAACTTAAGGCAACACAAGTGGGTAGAATACTTGCAATCATTTGACTTTGATCGTTCTCATATCCCTAGTAAGGTTAATTATATGGTGGAAAAATTAATCCACAAGATAGAGACACATTTCATACAGGTAGCCAGTAGTGAGTGGAAGATGGTGGCATTTTATTCAGAGATGCATCTGAAGGTTCGGGAGCCGAGTGGAAAACTGGTACTAGTGGATCTTGTTGTGACATCCTCTATTCTGGAGCAAGTCCACAAAAAATTTTGATTGATCATGAGGATTTCGTTTTGAGGGAATGTGTTACAGGAGAGAACCCACCTCCTCGTTGG
The DNA here is from genome assembly GCA_963277665.1 of Viscum album. Taxonomy (NCBI): domain Eukaryota; kingdom Viridiplantae; phylum Streptophyta; class Magnoliopsida; order Santalales; family Viscaceae; genus Viscum; species Viscum album. Next base: position 224,140,019 of record OY728143.1, read on the forward strand.
GGTATTGATGGCAGTGAAAATCTCCATTATTGTGTCCATGTATGGGTACCTTTAGGTATATGGGAAAACCAGAGGAAGGAATCTCACACCTCTATTTGGGAAGTTCCTCATGGGCTGACCAAGATGTATAGAGACATGTGTCAATAGTATTGGTGGACTGGTATGATAATGAATATAAAAAGATTCATCACTCGGTGCTCCACTTGCCAACAGGTGAAGGTAGGGCACCACCAACCTGATGGACTTCTACAGCCTCTATCCCTTCCTTAATTGATATGTAATCACATCACCATGGATTATGTTACAGCATTTCCAAGATCACCTTGAACCAATAATGCAGTATGGGTGGTTGTTGATAGGTTGACCAAGGTTGCACACTTCTTACCTATCTGAGAGAATATTATGATTGATGAGTTGGGAATGTTGTATATCCAAGAAACTATGTGACATCATGGGGTTCCTCATTCTATTGTCTTGGATAGGTATGCATGTTTTACTCCACTATTATGTCAAGGGTTGTAAAAGGCACTGGGCTCACAGGTACTTATGAGTACTGCATATCACCCTCAGACTGATTGGAAGTCCGAGAGAACTATAGAAGTGTAAAAGGATATGTTACCATCTTGTATCCTTGATTTTGGATGTTGTTGGGAGAATAATGTACCTCTTATCAATATTACCTATAATAACATTTTCCAGGTGACAATCCAACTGGCTACGTAAGAGGCTCTCTATGGTAAATCATGCAGTTCACCTTTATGCTGGCTCGAAGTAGGTGAGGTAGCTCTGTTGGGTCCTCATCTCGTTCAGGAGTCTTCTGAGACTGTTCAGCTGATTCAGAAGCATATAACTATAGCTCAGTCCAGACAAAAGTCATATACCGATCATCACCGTAGACCTCTGTAGTTTGAAATGGTACATCGAGGCTTTCGGCATGTTTCTCTGAGGTTGGGTCAAAGGTGAATAAGCAGAAAGGGAAAGTTATCACCGAGATACATCAGGCCATTAAGAAAAGTGAAGATAGTTGGGCTGGTAGCTTTTCAGTTACTACTACCTCAGAGGTACCATGCCATGAAAGACGTTTTCATGTGTCTCAACTTTGACAATATCATCCATACACGTCTCATTAATTTGACCCGGATGACATCGAGCTTGACACTAATGCATCTTTTGGGGAGCATACGATCTGTACCATCGATCGTAGCATGAAAGTCCTATGAGTCAAGTTAGTCCCATTGGTCCTGGTGTTGTGGAAACACAGACACATTCAAGACGAGTCCTTGTAGAGAGAGATGAATGTATGTGCGCAGTGGCCAGAACTCTTCTCTAGCAACGTTCCACTACCCTTAGAAGGGATACTCAAGGATTAGTTGTCTTAAAGTGGGGAGGTTATAACATTCTGGCCTTAATCAGCTATATATTGTTTTTACTTTTATGCAGTCTAGTTAATTAAGAGACCTGGGGAACACGCCAGTGCACCTTATGGTGGAGCTCGGGGACGTTTTTATTTAATTTAAATATTTGCAAAGGTTTCATAAAAAAATGTCATGCTAAGATTTATCATGGTGTTCAGGTTCAAATAATTTATTTAAGGTTGAAAATAATAATAAGAGATTTAAAAAGGATTTAAAAGAAAGAAATAATGGATAAAAATAAATTCTAAAATAAAATAAAAAACGGGTTATGGGAAAAATGATAATAATTAAAATGGGGGATTCCCATTTTTAATTATTTATATTATTTTCTTTTTCAATATTTTGTTTTATTTTATCTTTTTCATTTATTTTATTTTTAATTTTCATTTCTTTTTCCCTTATTTTTCTTTTCCTTTCTTTTCCTTTCATTTCATTATTTTCTTTTTTTCCCTATTCTCTCTCCCTCTCCCACTCATCACGTTTCTCCCCTCAATCTCGTCACACCAACCAGTAGCCTCTTTCGAAGGGCACTGCTCCTCCGTCTGATATCTGATTCCTTCTCAATCAGGTGCGCAGAAAACCTCTGTGAAATTATATCTTTTCGTAATTTGAGTCATGCATTTTCATTGAGTAATCTGAATGCAGTTCATTGAGCATAATTGTTAACCTATTTTGGGGTTTCCTTAATATCCTTCTTTTTCATCCGTTTTTGGTCAAATCCATGCCCATCATGGATCTTATAGTCATCTACCACTAAAAGGTAGGGTTCAAACTCACTTTCTATCGGTTCTCATTGCGATTTATAAAAACCGCATTGTTGGGTCGTTAGTCGGTGCCTACTGGATTTGTGAAATTTTAAAAAATTTAAATACTTTAATGGTTTTGATTAATTTTTTCAGCTGAATAATCTTAAAATTTTATTTTTTGAATGGTTGGATCATGATCAGTCACCCCTTTGGGTGTGCTGACATAGTCGGCGTATTTTTCCGTCAATCGGGTTATTAATTTAATTAACTAAAGGTATTGTACATGCCCTTTTTATTATTTTAAATTAAATGAATAGTTGTTTGAATTATTTCCAAAAATTAGGACACCCCTTTGGGTGTGATGAAATGATCAGTGTATTCTTCCATTAGACGAGTTTATTTTTTGATTAATATCATGTGTTGCGTAGAAACATTTTAATGTAATTAAATTTAATAAATAGTTGTCTGAATGTGAACATTAATTATTGGATCATTGGAACTTGTTTTGATGATGTTTTTATTATTTAAATATACATTATCCATAAAGTTTGATATGATAAATATATTTAATTGAATGTTGTTGTGTTGTATTGTTAAATTTATGCCTTGTGATGCACGAGTGAATCTGGTTAGTTTTCAAGCTACGACTTTATATGCTGATTATGTCATATCTGCTGCTGTGAAAACTTTAATTAAATTTAGGGTGGGTACATGAGGAGGGTCGCATATTAAGGTCCACACATAGATCCTCCGTTCTTGATGGGTTATGTATATGTGACGGCTCCTGTGTCATTGGATTTGCAGGACCGAGACTTCCAAGGACTTCATAATACTTTTGAGTGATAACAGTTTTATAAGGGACCATCAGGACGGATCCATTGGAAATGTGTCTAAGCTAGCCTCAGATGACACTCGAACACATTTGCTGATAACGGGACGGACTTAGGGTAAATTAATGCAAAGGGTGAGACAGTATCTTTGAACAGATTCCCTTAGAATGGCTCGTTGGCATTGGGTAAATAGACAAATATTTCGTAGTGATACCTTCGGGAAAGGATCAGACTCCATCTCTCAACCTGAACCATAAATAATGACTCTCTTTAGGTCTATGTTATTTTTAATTGAGTCTCTTAATAATGGAGATATTTCCCCTATTATTTGGAAGTGTTCCTGGTTGACACTGGACATGAACCCCAAGTTAAAGCACAAACATGGGGTATATTTTTTATTGGTTTTACCTTTCTTGCAGGGTTTTATATATTTATATCTTTGTGTGTTTGTGTGTGTGTTCATTCATTTCTGCTGATTAGTACCCTTTCATACTACCATCTTTGGCTTAAGAAGGTGACCAAGCATGAGTGCCATTTTGGACCTTGGACGATTTATTTATTTCATTGCCCTGAAATTAATTTATTTCAAATGGTTATGTAATCGTACACTACATTTTAATTTTTTCACAAAATGGAAATGTTTAGACACCGTGGGTGTCAGCCTAATTGGATTTTCACCTCACACCCTGCTCTGGCATCATTGACACCCTTGTAGATTACATTATCGTAGGTATTGACACAGGGAAGTGTGGTGCTTCTGAAGCTTGAATGTTCATTACTACTTAGGATGGAGACAGGGGCAGTAGATTGGGCCTTCATCGTGATAAAGTGGCTGCTTGTGTCATTTCATTTAGATGACTGTGTGTTTTAGTTCAGTTTTCTATACTTTCAGTTTATACTCATATCATGGCATGACACTCTTTTGTGAGTATCCGCACTTGGTTTTTATTATTATGTTGGATTATTTACAATGCTTCTACTGCAGTTTATTTATTCATATGATTCCACTACTTATTATGTGTTTTTATTTACTTCTGTTGTGATATAATCTACTACCTATGAGAGAATAGTCTCCCCCACATACAACAAAAGGGCCCTATCTGCTATTCGGAAGCCTTTGTCGTTCGGGGAGATGTGCTTGAGGTTATGTGATGCATCGCTCAATCCATCATCTGAGAGGTGATCTAGGTTGGTACATTACACAAATGACACCACTAGATGTAGTAAGTTTGACAATTTCATCGTGACAATAAGAGTTGATTTTTGGGATCCATTAATTTCATTCACTAAATGGAAACATTCTCTAAAGAAGAAAACTTATATGAACCTGATATCCACACATATTATTGGGGAACCCTAGGAAGAGACTGTAGAATATGGTCATGTAAAGGAATACATAGTCATTGCAGATTCCAAGAATATGGTCACACTTCATTTAAAACCAATAATTTACTATAAACATACTAAAGATCACTTCAATGGACCAAATTAGAAGAGTAAAATTCCCTTGCATCATCAAGAAACTACTCTGGACCATTCATTTTGGAATATCCATATGAGTGGGAGGAGTTTTCTAAATACCCATGACATGTGGTTAGAACTACCCATCCTTATCTATAAATAATGGAAGCACCATGTGCTCCTATCTCATGGTCCATTCTATCCACATTCAAATCCAAAGCTCCTAAAGTGCTTGTGAATGTACATCCCCACATTGGGTAGAGTCAACCTTTAGATCCCAAATATGAAATCCTTAAATTGTTATCCTCTTTACAATCCAAGAAACAAATCATAGATTCCATGAATCATTCCATAGTCCCCATGGAATCACTCCTAAAATATTTTCTAATCCACGATGAGGTTAATTCCTTATCAGCTTCCACTATGATATATCCAATAAAAATGATTTTTTATAATTCAATGAAGTTATATTTTTCACAGATTAAGATGAATACCCTATTATGTGGAGACAAGATAGAATCATATATGTGTCTTGCATGATATTTGAATTTGATATCTTAAATTTATTCATTAAAAATGGTTATATAATTAATATCATTGCTGGGAGAACAATTATTCCACTAGGATATGATGATGATATCTTGACACCCTTTACAACTACATTGTTGGTCTATGAAAAAATTGATAAGAAATAGCTAAAAAATATGATGTTGAAAATAATTTCGGGGAACTCATAGCCGATTGAAAATTTATTGTGTTTCCAAAAAAATGACATTCAAAATCCTCCAAGACAGGACATTGAAAGATCAACACATGATGATTCCTTCTAGTTTTCACAAATTTTTCATATATTTAAATAACGGTAATAATGGGATGTTTTATATCGATATGGACCCATTTGAATCTTTTGAGTCACATATAATGATGCTGAAATCTACAAGCACAAAGTTATGAAACCCTCAGTCGATGGAATTTATTGGGTCACCACCCAAATATTTATTATGATAGTCGTAGTTGATACAATCAAATATCTTGGTGAAGAATATGTGTAACCCATGAACTAGGATGGGTATTTGTGTCCATGATTTGATGTGTATTCAATTGTCAACATGGTCTCAATCATTTTTTCTAAGTCTATTAGTATTGAATAATCTTCTAGACCCCTATATGATGGTTACTGCTAGTATATAAACAAAATAAAATTATCATTACAGCTTCAAAAAATCCATGCATCACCCATTGCGGTGATGAAGGGAAAAAATACACATCGTTCACTAAATCCATCCTAAAAAGGGTCCTCCACTATTAGCTAGATCAGAAGACATTGCTTCATCTTATTAATTCCATGATTTCAAATATTATCATATCTCTATAGTGATGACCTCACGATTTTTTTTCCGCTACAAATTGATTATGAATAAGAATAGGATGTAGAGAAAGATGATGAATAGAATAGGAATTACCTTCCCACCATAGTGTAATGTTTCTTTACCACAATTTATGGGATCCAGAAAATAAATATGGGTCCTAAATATGATCAATGGCCCACCCTGATTAGTGCATCCGTTTCATCTAAAGACAAATATGTATATAATTCTTTCATAATGAAACATTTAGATTTATTTTCCTAAAATAACACAAAAATTACATGCCTCGATAATGAAGTATCCACTCACTATCTTTGATTTCCAAAAGATCATAATGGTTATAAGCAAGGATCCATAAGGACACATCTAAAACAAGATTCTATAATAGTGGATGTCGTTCACAATGGCATCTGAACCAATATCATTCCAAAGTACCATTACCCCATATGGATATCCAATATAATCCTAATCCCAATAAATAATGGAAAAAAGGATTTCGTTCAATTCTAGAGATCTCAGATGAAACATCACAATAAATGATTTTCTGGTTCCGATTACAGAACTAATGGTCAAGTTACAACAAAATATTAGGCTCTATACATCATGAATTAATATTTAGTATAACAAAATTCATCTGGACCAAGAATATGAATATGATACTACTTTAATTTCCATGAATTGGGTGTTTTGTTATAGGGTGATTCCATTCTATGTGATGAATGATAGTTCCACATATAAACATGCCACTTATCAAATCATCAACCCCTTAGTGGGATGGTTCGTCGAATGTTATGTTGATAACATGGTGGTTAAACTGATGTAATTCTCAGTCCACCTATCATATGAGGAAATCATCTTTGATAAATTTTGTCAACAATGTATAAAAATTAACCCATTAAAATATTCTTTTGACGTTACCTTTAGGATTTTCCTCAGCTTCTTTTTCACTAATTTAGAAATCATGTCGACCCTGATAAGACTCAATACATACTTGGAAATTCACCTCTTCACAACTTGTCCTAATAAAAACAACATCAGGGACACATAGACTGAATTTAATGCATCATATCTATCATTATTGGAATATTCATCCCCTTTACTCGCTTACTAAAAAAGTGGTTGAATATTGATTGACTAATAATTGAGGGGATGAATTCAAAAATCTCATTAAATATCTCTTATGTCATCAAATTCTAATTCTACCCATTTATGGAAGACAAATCAGAAAGTATGATACATCCGTAGAGAGATCCTTAGGTTGCTTCCTCAAACAAAACAATGTTATCAGTTGGTAAAATAACCATTATTATCACCGTTAATCCATGATCGTTGCTGAGGTAAATTACCCAGCAATAAAGAATAGATGTTTGGTGATAACCATTAATAACATAACTTTGAGGCACTACAAAGAACATCATGAGGTTAACATGGTCTCTAGTATCAAACCACTCAAGTACATTCTCAACCATCCAATGCGAATTAGATTTGGTTCATAGTGGGAAATTATCCAGAAGTTGTTTGAAATATAGTTTATACTTTACATATCAATCAATGGACTTGCATTCAGAGATATAATTGCGGAGAACCACTCCGAATAAATGTCATAAAAATATAAAGAAATACACAATCCATATTTTTTGCCTTTAAAGGATGATCCATAAACATGGGTGTCCATTTTGATGATGCATCTATAGGCTTGACATGAAATATAATGGAAGATCCATAACTCAACAAAGATGGGTTAGGAATCATAATCATATATACATCAAAGTAGGTCCTTCCCTACTCATTCCGTCTATAATAGTGGTACAAAAATAACGAAGAAGAATACCAATCTCTATTTGCAAGGATATTGGTGGATCATCATGTACAAATAAAAACACATAAAGATAATAGGTGAATCAGAAATGGTCATCAAGAATGTTATCAATGATTATTCCTTAAAAATTAGGAGTTGGTCCCTATATTTTATCATTTTCGATGAATGATGGAGGAATTCCTATCATTGATGACATTAACTCATGTCTGTAGACCATAAAATGTTTAGGCTTGTGAATTAGAAAATACAACCATGACTATAGTTGACTGAGACTGAGATGAAACATTCATTATCATTTTGTACTACTAGATGGAATAACTATCAATTTAGGAAAACATGGAGAGAATAAATGAAAATACACCTATCCCTGAGTTATATGACCTACATCCAGGAAAATGATGCCCATTGTGGGCTATCTCTAATATGGAGATCTCCCACCAGATAGAGCCGGGAGGGAGAAAATTTGTAGATGATAGATTTTTTTCTGTATGAAATCAGGAATCAATATGTGGTACTCTATAAATGGATCATTGATGGGATAAATATTATATTATTCTATGGATAAAAGGTCATAATTTCATGAATGATTCGCACACTAGAGCCTGTAATATACATAAATAAAGAACTAATATTTCCAATCAAATTTGAAGGACTTGATACTACTATCGCACTATGATTCATGATTGCACTTAATTCACCGTGTTGTTTTATTCCTACCAATTTCATGATAATTTCATTTAACAGGACATAGTGTTAATTTACATGTCCAAGTAATAAAAACCCTAATCTATATGGAGAATGGATATCCGGTGATTATATTGCCTCACTACAACAATAAAATTCTGTTATATCCTCACACTGACTGACATCTTTAACGAATAGGAGAAATCTAAACCCTATAATGTGGTTGGGGAAAGAAATATTTTCATATTTCTGAAATACAACATCATCCATAGATTTAGTGTCCCTCATACCATACTAACATACAAAGACACGGGTTTCTATTTTTTGTTGGATAAATTATAATAGGAGTACAGTATCAAGACCAAGCATTCAACCAACTATCATACCAGAACTAACATGAATATATGGTCCTTAAAAACTATATTATATATACTCTAACAGAGAGTGTATATGTATATGAATTCATGTTTGAAAAAACTCCTCCATGATCTGTGTGCCTACCGAACCATGACACAGACTACTACTCAATAATACCCATACTCATTAGTGTATGTGACAGAGGTAGTACTACCCCTTGATGTTAATCTATCATTGCTCAACATATCAATATATGATCAACTATCCATATGTGTGATACCCATGAAACAACTGGATGAATTACAGTGACTCATTAATAAAATACTACACACATTGCATCACTTAGGGATTTTTAAAAACTGGATAGCATGAGGCTTTATCAAAATGATTAACTATGTTCATCCCTGAAAAGAGAAATGGTGATAGTTCACCAAGCACCTTAGATAATGATAATAAAACCCCAAAATATAAAGAAAATATTTTAAGGATGGTATGCCATACATAATGTGTACTCTAATAGAGCTTAGTCCTTACATTCAATAGATGGGAATCATAATATAGCTAACAGAAAAACAATTTTTCTAAAGAAATATTTCATGTAACTACATTAAAATCCTCCAAATAGAATGATGATGTACTGCATTGAAATTTTCATAACCACATAACAAAAAAATTTCATGGATGTTTTCCAATATTCATGATGATAAGATTCATGCAAATCATTTGTTCTACCTGACAATAATATGCATGAAAATCGTCATTATCACATTAAAATAAACATCCTGGATGTCATGATAATTGTATGATGACAAAATTCATGGAAATCATCCTTTTCACGTGGGAATAAAGAATATGATACATTATTAACATTCTATTCATTATTTATGATAAACCTCTTCAGCACTATATGTTAAACTAGATAGATAATGTCATAACTGTAGGATGATAAAGTAAAAAGATGCCATCTATGAACCAATAAATTAAACTTTTCCACCAACATCCACATTGTAATTCGTTAAAATACATTTCTAATGTCATAACCACAAGATGTTAAATTTAATGGATTTCGTCCCTACAATATGAAATTAATCTATATCGCTAATATCCAGATAACATGACAATAATTTATAGGAACTACCATCATGGACTTAAAAAATTAAACTACATATTGATCATTTATTCAATTAAAAATTTCACTCAAATGAACTTGATCTAATGGGGGGTTACCCCCCCCCCCCCCGCCCTTCATTTGTGAGAGATAAATTCACATAGGTAACCTCTTTATAAACACTATGTACAATTTGATTTCTATCCATATAGTGTATGTAGGGACGAATAGATTTTATGTTTTGTTTTAACAACCCAAAAATATGGTATAGAAATACATCATTCCCCCTATACACAGGTCATACCGATGTAGGGATCTTCAAGAACTACACATGGCTTGATTCCATTCAGCCTATGATACGCAGGGAAGCCCATATTTTACATCCAGGTCCAACCACACCTGGTGTGAAAAATTCCATATCCCAGGGTATGGGCTAGACCTAGGTGAGTTGAATTCCACTAAATAACATTGTGTTTTTTTATTCTCATTCCATGTTATAGGCTGTCACATCTGGATGCTATGTTTTAATCTCATCAGTTCAACACATGGAATTCCTCTACCATGAATACAATCCATGTCAATACATTGTTCTTCTGAACATACCCTATTTACAGGACCACAACAATAACCAATTTCCACCTCCTAGTGTATGTACATGTCCTATACTATGATCCTTTCCATCTAGACCAACATGTGGTTTGATTCCATTCAAAATAGTATACTTAGTGATACCAAAATCTATATACCGAGGACAAGCTGCAAAAAAAACTAATCATAATAATAATAATGACTCTCCCATATATGAAACAGATCTATATTGAGATGTCTATATGAAATAAATATTTCCTGATATTCATTTGAAAAATGTATGTATTGATGATCAGACCATCTATCAAGGTCCCAACCATTAAAAAAATGTCACCGATCTTTTGTATGTAAACATATATATAATCATAGAGTATTAGGATTAGATTCCAACTCAGGAACTAGTCAAGGAATCCGAATTCCCACTATATATGATTAAAATATATGTAGGTTGATTCATACAATATAACCTATTATGGTCTATATGATCCTTTTATATCCATACACATCCTTTTAATCTATCAAATTATATTTCTCTTAAACTTTGGGATCCGAATAATCCATCTACAACCGTAAAAAATGAGAGGTCTTTGTCTTGGGGAATCCTTTTTTGACAATGAGTAATATTCCCTAGTGGAACTAAATATGTTTCCTAAAAAAGTGTCATCTCAATCAATGCAAGACTTTTCCTCAAGAGGGTATTTTTTTTACCTCTATATACCCTGATGGCTTCCTAGTCACATATCATTCATTATGATCCAAGAATCCACTAGATCATGGTTTACAAATTCTACCCAGATCACATATGGATCCTGTGAAACCATCTTGTCCAAAATGGAGTCTATATTCTATTAATGGTTCATATGAAAAATTGTCCTTTCCACATGAAAAAAATTATTTTTGGAAAAGTTCCATGTATGAATACATCAAATTTCTTGATAAACATTCTTACAACATGACAATAAAAAACATGGTTTCTCAATAACTATATATGTCTTGATTACTAACAACACATGATATATATTGATTCATGGATTCAGCATCTTGTTCCAACCATCACAAAAGAAATTTCCCCTTCACATCATACATGTCTCAAATGAATAAGTAAATTCCAGACACAGTAAATAATGTTATCTCCACATGTTCTTATAAACGGAAAAAAATATCAATAGTAAAGTCCAATATGTGCCTCCCCCCTTTAATGAAATTATACATATGACCCAAATTCACAACCCATATGCATCAATCACATATTCAAATAATGTAATACTCTAAAAAACAATTCCCATATTTATTAAAACTGTCATACGAATTTCCTCATCTGAAGATAATAAACTGCATGTCAAATGAATCTTCCCTGTTATTGAGCCAAACCTGCATAAAAAATCCACTTACACAAATGTAATTGAAATGACCAAATAAAATTCCATGGAAATTATTACATTTTATTTCCATTCCAGGCTCAATAAACTATATTTCAACGAACAAACTCTTTGTCAAGAAATGTAAAAATCCCCATAATACTCTCCTACTATCAGAGATGGAGGGCTAGTGTCTTGGGGAAACCTCTATTTGACTATGCACAATATGCCCAAGTGATTATTTATATGTTTCCCACAATAAACGATTTCCAACCATTGTAAAATTAATCCTTAGGGGATTCTCTTCATACCTCTGTATTCCTTATGACGTTTAAGTCCCATATCACCCCTTATATTCAATAACCATCAGGATTAAAATTTACACTATTTCATCCCCTTTATACTAGATTATGATTGAACATTCATCTTTAAAATACCATTTAAAAAATATATTTTTCCCTTTCGTTGGATCAGATTGATAAATCATGAATTTCATAGAAGTAAGACACTAATATGTTACACCAATGTACTAATTATATGATGATAAACTATGTTATGCTACAAACCTCCTTTAAAAAATTCATATCTATATTAGAGAGGCACCTCATCCATAACATATATAGATATCTACGTGTTTTTTGTACAGAAATACAAATACACCATTCACTGTCTAAACAAAATGAACCCCCCAAAATTACTAGCCCATCGAAAATAGAGGGTTAGTTCCATGGGAAATACCCTGTTTGACTTTTCACAATATTCCACGGTGGTTCTATAAAATATTACCACTAAACGGTCGATCAAACAGAGAAAAATCTATCATCATGAGAGACTCTTCCAACCTCTATAGTCCTCAATGGATTTTATGACCCATTTCATGATTCAATTCAAGAACATAATAGACTATAGTATAATAAACACATCGTTATTGTAATGTATTTGAAATTTTAGGATAATCATAGAAATGTAACCTTGTAGTTACCCTCATCCCATAATTCATGGTCAAATTATTAGACCTAAAATATTAGTAATGTTAGTCCAGTTTTAATGATATTAAAACATCCCAAAAATGGGGCATGAATCTCCCCAGGTAGAAAACCTGCAAAGGGAGTCCTAGACAATAGTAATAAATTATCTGTCTAGACCAACACATCATATGGTATTCCCAAAATTTTTAGAAATCAAATATCATGGATACATAAATCTTGTTAGGTCAAAAATCATAAAATGGATTCCTCAGAAAAATTCTTGTTATGGCCAATGAGCCCATATCATAATGGGGTTAGCTAAAGAATTGGGTGAAAATATAAAATAAAAAACCTTCTTAGGGTTTTTTTATCAAACCATACTAAAATATAATCTTTTCACGTAGTGTTCCATGACATATGAAAACATTTGAGCAAGATTAGATAATTTGTATTTTGTTATCAGATATTTTGGAATAAATCATTATTTGGTAGAGATTATCATTAATAACGTAATCAATAATTACTGACCAGCGAGGTTGGATAAGATAAAGAAACACAAGATAGAGAAATTTCTTCATTTAATTAAATATGATATATAGGGAATCCATATCCCAAAGACTTTCCTTTATGCAACTCAGAAAATAAAATAGAACATGTGGTTGTAAAAATGGATTCAATAGTGCTTTGATTTTATTGTAATATTGATTGAAAACTACTTGACGTGGACTATAAAGGGACCATTCCAAGTTCATCCAATGATCAGCCATAGACTTGTATGTTTGGTGTATTTTTCTAATAGTATCCCTAATATCATGACCTCTCTTCCTAATATCATCATGATTGTCAGTTTTTATGGAATTTGTACCTTTAATCCTAAAATGAATTATTCTCATTCCCAATGCTCCTCATTTATCCCAACTACTTGATCATGCTATATTTCATCCTTAGTTGTTATATGGTGTGGTTTATTTTAAGAATGATGTAGAGTTTCTGTTTGATGATAGGAATCGTTAAAAAGGACAAGGTTACCTTCATGAGAAACTAAATCATCATGGGTGATAATGATAAGGTCGACGAGGAGGTGTGTTTCTCAATAATCAACCATTCATGAATAGAGAAAAATGAAAATTTGGAATAGGCTATACCATTGTTTATCCATCACTGCCAATGGAGTTTCTGAAATGATTGTTCATATCCAGAGACATTCATGTCTTAACACGGCCTGGTGATTTTCCTAAATATGGGGATCCTAATCTCTATCACCCAACATTACTATTATATACATTCATAGTGAATCCAAAGATTACATTTTTAGATTAAATAATGACTCCATGAAGGGAAAACATTCCATCTGCACCTACAGCCTAGCTTTAGGCACATGGCTGATAGGTTCAACATTACCTTGTGTGATAACCAATGATACCAAACCATTTCTAGATTCGGTAATGATATCATATATATCCCTCAAGAGGATTAGTGCTCAACCACATTCTGAAAGATAAGTGTTTGAAGGAATGGATCCCCCAAGAAATTTAGATCATTTTAGTGAATGTTCTTCCCCCCACAAAACCAATGTTTATGTATTGTCCAGAACATGGATAGTAGATGTTAGTGGCTTTCATACCCTCTGAACTTCCTTTCCTAGTATCCCATCAAGATAGTATTCTATTAGTGTTGTATCATAATACATGGAAATATTGAGATAAAACCCCATTAATGGTAAGGTAATTTTAATGCGAAAATCATCACAAGCCATCATCAACCAATGTTGGCGCAGTATGACTGATGCGACTATCGAATCAATGGAAGGTTCAAAGGGGAAACCCATTGAATAGACCATTATATTCACGAAAATATATAAATATCATATAATTTTGAGATGACTTCTCCATCAAATCTTATATCCAATGTTACATCATGTAGAGAGATGATATAATAACAGCCCACCAATGTCCCATCACATTAATCAATGAATGTGATGGAGGGCGTGATCTAGTCTATGGAGAAGAAAAAGGAAATGTCTCCCAAACATTTGACAATTCCATTAATACCAAGGGAGGTAAGGTGGATTCAAAAAATATTAAATAATTAATTAAAAAAGGTATAGAACGAAATTATCTTGGAATTATTGTATTTATAACATCAGAAGTGTCCTACAACATAACTATATTAGATTTTGAATGGCCACTGGAGATGATGTGGAGGCCGACCATCCATTATATGGCCCAAGAGACTATAAGTATATACCAGGGTGGGTATTGATAAACTGGTGTTGCATTAATCAACCAATTTATCATTAACTATAGGATACAGACCCTTAAACCAACATAAACATCCCAATATGGGAAGAGACATCCGCTCAAAAACATGGAGATGAAACCCACCATCCGAAAATCTGAAGATATTATTCAACATGTTCCATAACCCCAATGTGGAATATTTATCCTTCTCAAGGGTATCCCAGTATGAACCATGAATCCACTATTTCTATTGAGTAGTTTGATACCTACTATAGGGAACATTCTTCCTCATACAATTGATTTTAAAAAAAACCTTATAAAATCAGCATAATGAATAGTCGAGCAGGTATGTATGGGATGACCATGAAATCTATCTACTATGGTTAGTATATCTGTCACCAATGGAGATACATGTTCACTATCATCACATGTATTCGTCGATGGAAAAAATGATTCACTAATATTAACGAGGATAGTAAATACCTCTAGTTGATGAATATCCTAGAAACTACTCCCTACTACATCATATAATAGAATGATGGGGTTGTTCCTTGAACATAAACTACTAATTAGTTCGAGTATCATCTCAGTTAGTGTAAAAATAATAAATTTTTAATCCCATGTTACCTAGTATAATCCACCAACCTTTAATGATCCATGAAATTTTATACAGTTCTAGTGCACCCATAATTCATAGGACCATTCATCAGAGATCCTCCCTCTGGACTAAAAATTCCACATATAGCTCCACCCTCCACTAGGGTTTCCTCATGAGATATTTATAATTGATGGATTGTCCTGAATAGATGAATCTAAAGATACATCACTATTATGTAGGTCCTTTAATTTCCAAATAGAGAAATTTAGATGGATTACATTATCAAGAACTAAATAATGAATAATTTTTCCAATAAAATGAATTTTTTATTTCAAACAGTTCTCAGACTTCACAATATAGACTTATGGGATATTTTAATTTTATGGTGGAATAGGAGTGGAAGTGTGAAATCCAATCTTATAAAATGGAACTCTATTTGATTAAGCTTATTCTACTAGTATTGGATAAATGAGGCACAACTGAATAACCATAGAGGGAATGATGTGGTGTCGATGACCCTGCTAAAAGTTCTCATCCATGATAGTTCCTATTTTGGTTGATGTAGATTACAATTGATCCATTTCATACTAGAGGTAAATATAGTGATGTCATTTAAAATTCATCAAATAATTAACTTTTATTCTATAGAACATCAGTTTTTATATGTATCAGTCCATAAATTGTTTTCTCACGAAGCATTATCCTATTAATCCATCATTCATAGAATGATCAATCAGAAATGAAATATGTCTCTATGTAGAAATTATAACACACTATTCATGGATGAAGTATTTTAGTTCACGATTTCCCAATATAATCCCATAGAATATGGGTTCTATAAGGAAAGAAATTGAAAAAATTAATGAAATAGATATAGATTTGTGAGAGCGATGAGTTTATCAGGAAACATGATTAAAGACAAATTAGTTGGAAGCCACTTATATAAGGGTCCCTCCTTAATATAGGTCCACTATAATATAATAATCATTACTAAAACATGACCTCTTCTACATCGGAATAACCAACTATTCTACTCCTCATCATAACCCATTCTACTGGGGGGAAATTTATTAGGTGATGAAAACAATTTCAAGTAAATAAAAAAATACATTACAAAATTGGAATTTAAAAAACAATAAAACTAAAGTATGAATGAAGAAAAAATTTCTAAAAGATAAATATTATCGAAGGAAGAAAATATTTCATGATGCATAAATCCATTGCAAATTTCTACTGTGCATGGTGATCTTCTTTATGAGTTTCCGGGGAACTAAATAGGTCTCAAGATGGTTATAGGGACACTAGATTGATCAAACGAAATAAAAATCTATAATTGGAAAAAAGAAGACACTTGTGCCCCTAAAATGTTGATCTCCCATGCACTATGTTTTTTCTGGGAATGGTGGTTCCATTGAATCTGCATTAACAAAATGAAGTCATCCCTGAGATAGTGTTCATGATTTCTTCCCCAAACACGTTGACCTTGTTCCATCACTTACTAATTCAGGCTTATGATTTGTATCTTCATTGGAATTCACTAAAAAATGGAATGCATCCTCATCATAGACAACCCACCATGACAGTTTCTTATTCCTCAACGTATATATAAATAGATGCTAAGGGGAACCAAAGAGGGAATCCTAGAATTGATAGATCAAAATGTATAGATATTAAATGAGAGATCGATTGACTCAAAATGATGGAATAGTTCAATGATATACCAAAAATAATATCCACTGTGTAACTGTAATGGGATAAAAAAAAGTCAATTGGAATTCCACGAACTCAACAT
This sequence comes from Viscum album, assembly GCA_963277665.1. Classification (NCBI taxonomy): domain Eukaryota; kingdom Viridiplantae; phylum Streptophyta; class Magnoliopsida; order Santalales; family Viscaceae; genus Viscum; species Viscum album. Next base: position 224,157,350 of record OY728143.1, read on the forward strand.
AATTTATGTGAAACATCTATAAATGAATAGAAAAAAGGCCACATCGCCACTATGAAGATTGGATAAAAAGTATATGAGAGTTGAAACACATCTCACATGAAAAATCACTATGCGGATGGAGCATAATACTCCATAAGATCATTCTACACAAAAGAAACCTAACCCCACATAGAAAAGATTGAAGCTAACTGAACTGAAGTCCACATACTACAATGGTATGTGAATGGACCCATTACCTGAAATGCACCATGGTATGTAGAGGGAATCCAATTATAGGAATGAACATGATACACAAAATAGTGTATCTTAGGGAATTCCACTATGAGGATTCAATCACTCAATTTTGTTGTATCATCAGCTACTATAATGACCCCACCACAAATCAGTCCAACAAAATCAGGGATATGACTCATCCAATGCTAGAAGACATTTATGATAAAATCATTGTGCAAATCCATGTTCTCTTTTGAGTTTACATAACCATCATATTCAAAGTCATGTAGACAATATTTTTCAAGAATCGAACCCCCATAATAACCCCATGTTTACATTTCCTTGGAAACTAGAGGTCAATCCTTGAGATATCCATATGAACATCACCATTATAGGGATTTAAAAGAGCTTATATACATTCCATTATATTTTTATAGTCTATAAAATTCAATTCATTCCCATAACCAATTCCATGTCATTCATTCTTATGTATTCCCCTAACCTTTATTATTGGTGGTGTTATTTTATAACCTCATCATATCTTCCTGAAACATTTCTAGATAGCTTGGAAAAATAGATATACTATTTACAAAAAACGTGGATTGTGAATGATCAATACCTTCTCTCTCTCTCTTTATTTGTGATCCATAATCAACCTTTAGTGGATTGTGTGGGATGTGAGACCTTTATATCAATGTTATCCTACTGTTTCTCACATCGACTGTGATGGGGATGGCATAGAGGTGGGTGGGTAACATGACATATTCATGATAAAAACAACAATCCAAATGGACTCCTCACATAATATAATCCAGAACCAAAAATACAAATGTGTCTCCAACACCTATACGACCCAATTATAATCAAAATGGCCCTCTAACATGTTATAATCCCAGTCTACAATGGTCCTTTTATGTTATATTACTTCCAATAAAATCTCATCAAAGCATCCATGTGTGAGCCCCAATCATGAACATTTGATAGTATTCCTCTTTGGTGTATAACCAAGATAAAATATACTATGTGGTATTTGATTACTAAACTAACTGTGATATGTATTAAGTCTTCTAGAGATTTAAACCAGACTCTAAAATCCACCCAAATGTTCAGCATGCCATATCTTAAGTCAGTTTATATTCACTCAGGGACAACATCTCTTATGGGTACCTAGGGCCTCCTAGACATAGATCCCACACCATATTTAACTATTATCCATTTCACATTGGATTCCTTGTTTTGAGATGATAAAATGAATGGTTAGTTCCTTTTTAGGTGACCTTCAATGGTGATGTGACCAGTTAGGTGACCCTGTTTACGACGCTTTTTGTCGGGGCATACTCGCGCATCCATCATTAAGAGGAGGGTGTGTAGCTTGTTGCCCACATTCCCTCTTTCCAAAGCGGGCGGCATCCATTCCTTGTTTAGGGACGTCTACTCCTTGATTGAAACCAGGATGATGGGAAGTCGATTCTTCCTTCTGTGGATTCCTCCTCAGAGCTCATCACCTAGTCCGGGTCTCCCTCATAGATTTGATGTGTATTCGTGAATCTTGTTCATGGAACCATATCTTCATGAACCCTAGTTAATTATGCTACTTCCGTCGAGATTCTTCAAGGGGTCTGGTCGGGGAAGCAACATTCGGTGAGGAGAATGGTCATGTTTGAGTGTCGTTGGCGTGTCCTGTTGCGGGGGAATTAGAATGTCTGTCTTTCGTCCCTTATTATATGGCATCTTAAGGGTGTAGAAACATGAGGCATCCCACATTGAACACGGGGAATTGGCATGCCATAGTAATGTATCTGGGGTTTTCATTAGCTTCCCATGTTTAACATGGTGTATTCCATGAGTTTAACGTCCATCGGGTACAGATTAGACTGATCGGAACACTGAGAGTGGATCTGATAAAATGACCCCCTGAAGAGAACTCTGATTTTGGGGCCAGCACTTTGGAGGAACCCCTGATACTATGGAGTGGAACGGGGTGGCATGATCCCCACCAGGATGCGGGGGCCCAGGTAAGAATCAGGATGGATGTTGAAGTTAAGTGGCTTGAACCTCAAGGAGGCTCCGTACATACCATGCCTTGACATTGATCAAAATCCTCATAGTTCGGGCATACAGTTTAACGTCATGAGGTACGGGGGAATTTGGGACTTATGCTCTAAGGTGGCCCATGGTGATGGATATGGGGCTTACGCTTGGAGGCGTCCCATAATGGTGGATATGGGGCTTACACTCTAAGGCGGCCTATAATGGTGGATATGGGGCTTACGCTCTAAGGAGGCCCATGTTGGCGAACTGACACGAAGGGGTCATAACGACTGAGTGGTGGGATTGAACCTCCTCGATGCTTCCTATGTACCATTCCTTGACATGGAACAAAGTCTTCATAGTTCGGGTGGTGCAGTTTAACCTCTTGCGGGATGTGGTAGACAGTTTAACGTTGGGTCGGATGTCATACAGTTTAACGTCATGCGGGATGAGGACATTCAGTTTAACGTCATGCCGGAAGACATACATTTTAACATCTTGCGGGACGAGGGCATACATTTTAACATCATGTGGGTTGAAATTTGGTGCTTACGGTCAGAGGCGGCCCAAGGAGTTGGGTGAACGTACGCGAAGGGGTCGGAGCAACTGGGTGGTGGGTTTGAACATCATGGAGACTTCCTACATACCGTGCCTTAGAATGGATCAAAGTCCTCATAGTTCTCTAGGATGGGGCTTAGGCTCTGAGGAAGCCCATAAGAGGATGTCATGGTCGATGCTCACTCTAAGCCCACATTAGTCATGCTTTGTGTGAGAAACAAGAGGCATGATGGACCATAAGATCACGTCGTCAAGGGTGCGTCCGTGAGAAGCGGAGAGGTGCTTACGTGTTGAGAGGCCCATGGTGTCAGGACGTACTCCAGGATGGAGGCCCGAGATGCGATAAAGCATAGAGGGAGAGGGATTTGTGACTGAACAAATGAGATGCCTCATTCACTATCGTTCCCACCACTGGACATAGCAGTGGGGAAGTACAGAGGTGCATAGGTCCTAGCTTCTGCAGGCGAGGCTAGGGGCTTATACTCGGAGGCAGCCCCTCCCCCGTGGACAAAATCCACTAATAATGGGAGGATATTACTTAATGTGAGGTAGATTCCATTCCCGTGTAGACGAGCTGTGTAAAGAATGTTTGATCCGGGGGGACCATGCGTGCAAGTCACGAAGTTGGATCACAGTTTATCGTCATGAGTTGAGGATGAGGTGCTTGACAGTTTAACGTCATTCATCTCAGAATAGGTGGGTTCACGCCACACCCCTAGGGCTTACTAGACAGGAACCCTCTATCCCTTGTTGGAGGGAAGGCATCGGCCAGGTCATGGTGAAGGGTGGCCGCAGGGCGAACCATCGAGGGGTCAATGTTAGTGTGGCAATGGGAAGATGTAAAATACCATTAGCGTGCCTATAAAAAGAAGAATGAGGCAAAGAATCACAATGGGAAACTCCACCCAAGGAACCTTTAGGTTACATCTTACAAGCCTGGAAGGCCGTAAGGGAAAATAGCGCATGACACGTAGGCCCGGTATGGAGGACATCAGGCATCTACGCAGGGAGGTGCCTGGGGTGTCAAGGTGAGGGGTCCTGGGGATTGTGTGCAAAGAGACGGTTTGTGTGAAAAACACTGAGATGTCATGTAATTGGGGAAGGTGGATTGCGTGTGAAGGAGGTGAATTATGTGCAAGTGGCAACGGCCGAATCCCAAGCACAGGCCGCACTGTGCAAAGGGATTACACGCAATTGGAATGTTTTCACGCAATGGGAGAGATTGTGCGCAAAAGAGGAACCCTGAGAGGTTTGGGACATTATCTAAGCTAGTGGGATTGCATGCAAAGGCAGATCCTGGGGTAAGGCAGCTCGAAAAGAGTCAATACATGAATGTAATATTACACATGTAGAAATCCTATTTTGCACACGAGAGCCGGTTGAAAATCTGTAAACCAGAAATGGAAGGGGTCTTCTTCTATTTATAGGCTCCTAGTGTCGCTGAATCCAGATGGCGCACGAAAGATTACGCGCGAGGGATAGAAAAGAGAAAAAGTGAACCGTGCGGGTGCGGGCACGGAAAATTGCGCACATGAGCCGGGGTCCCTTCACGAATCCCGGACTCCTTTTGCGTAACCAACATATTTTCGTGCAAAGCATCTATAATAACACACAACGCTTCTGGGCCCTCCAGACCGGGCCTCCGGGTCCGAATATGACTTCTCTTCGGCATTTAGAAACATCCTTTAGGAGTCATGGACCTTTTTGGCGTCTCATAATCCCCCCCCCCCCCTCAGAATTGGATCGGCGAGAGGTTGCAACGATCAGATTCTGAGGGAGTCACTGAAATGCCGAAGTGGTGGATTTTGTGGGTACTTTGCGCGCAAAAGCCAACGGGGCACACAAAACTCTGGTTCGGCGCATAATTATCTTTCTGTGCGGCATGAAACCCCAACTTCACCTATAAAAAGGGACCCGGGGTATGATGTTTTGTACTCATTCTTTTCAGCGTGATAGGATCAATGCTCTCAGGCGCGAAATTTGTTCTATGGTTTCGCGTAAAAAAATATTTGGCAGTGCGCACTTCCTACTGAGTTTCAGGCGTATTTCCTTGCAAACTCCGGGTATTCCACACCAATTGTTGCGGATTTTGTGCCCAACTCTTGAATTGTGCACCGCAAGTCCATATTTCCCGGAACTCATTCCAATTTCGTGCAACCCGTCCAGATTTCGTGCAACTCCCAAATAACTCCAGATGGCCGCAAACCAAGTCGATGAGGGGGAAGGCGCAGCTCGTAGAGCTGAAATGGCATCCAATGAAGAGGTTTACAGAGAAAAAGTGGTTGTTTCCGACAACCTTACCTTGTTCAACCTGCTGACCCCTTCCAAAAAGGAGTATCCTCTGTCCAATAGCCCCCCTCTCTGGAATGTCGGAATCCTGGAGGTGGTTCCACTGCTGGGCTCCGAGGTGGACACATCGCGGTCATGGGTGACCCGGGAGAACAACCTTTCTCATTACAACATCACCAACAATGGTCATCCTGCTAGAGAGACCAGACACATGGATGTGTATTTCCTGAACCCGAGGACCAGGACCATTGATGATTGTGATCCTATTGCAGAGAGCTCCCCGACCCTCTATGCGAGCACATTCTGTCAGAGTATCACAGACGACACTAATGGCTGGCGGCAAGATTGGGACTTGCGGTCCTGAGGCAACTTCACCCGTGAGTGGGCCTAGGTGTACTGGGTTCGCCATACTTGTGACCAATTCGGGGCCGAGCTGCGGCACATTATTATGTTCAAGGCGGTGTGGACGTCGCAGTTCCACTTCCACCGTCAACCCGAACATGGGTCGGAGCTATTTACCTGGTGGTACCCTAATCCAACACATTCCATCTTCCCCATGGGGACGTTGTTATTAGTCTCTAATACGTCCATTGCATCAGCGGTATCCCACTGGAGGGTTAACAATACAACGAGTTCCTCCCCCTGATGATCACCTAGGAGGACAGATCACGAACTCCCATGCTGATGTGGAACATGTTGGAGCTGGCCAAAGAGAGGCTGGGGGCAATGTACTTCCTGAAGGACATTGTCTACAAGGACTGGTTCATCAAGTTCCTAGAGAATGACCCGGTATTCAAAGTGCCTAGGTGGGGAAAACGGTGCTCAAACACGGCTCAGAGGAGCAGGAACAAATCGTATTGGATTACCCTGGATGCGGGGAAATACCAATCGTGGGGCTACCGTGTTATTGAGGCATGAGACCCGAACGTCCGATATGTCGGGTTCCTCGCCACCTTCCTAAGTGGGTGGCTCCTACCGGTGCAGGTCACAAAAATGGGCATTCGTCCAGCAACACTGGTGATGTGAGGCACCATGGCAACCAACAAAAGGTTCAATCTTGGGCCCCCGTGTTGGCTAGGTTGTATGCCACCCTGGACGCATATCACGGGGGTGGGGGGTCACCTCAGAGAGTATGTGTCCCCTTTCAGATCCTTCACGGCTGGGTGGCGTCTCATCTTGGTGGATACATCTTTCCAAACATTGTTTGTCCTCTAGTAAACAGCTTGCGACCATCTATCCTGAATATTGACGGGGTTTCTTTGATGACAGTCATTGAGAAGGGCGTAAGGATCCGAATTGGTAACCATGCCAATTTCATCTTCAGAATGTTCCCCACCCCGGTCGACCATATGGGGGACAATGGTCAAGGCTCACTGGAGTAGCAAGAATACTTCCAGAGCATCCAATGTGGGATGTGTGTAGCTCAGATTGATGGGTAGATTATATGTGAGCCTTACGTTCCACCCCGGTTCGCCAGGAATTTCTGGTGCCTCCAGCGAATTCCAACGAAAGTGTTCACGGACATCTGAGAGGAGATGATTCCCTGCATCATTGGCCAAATGTGGTTAATGTTAACCACATATGGATCTAGTGACATCATTACCCTTCCTGTTACTGGGGTTAATGTTGTATTATCAACCGTGTATGTCGAACACTGGATCATCGCATACCCTGGGGGGATTTTATGAAAGCGAGTCCGTAACTAGAGACTACCCGTGTGGAAACTGGGTGATGGAGGAGTAGGAAAGGTGCTGCTAGGAGGGGGAACCAGGGGCGTGTTAGGCAGCAAGGCCTGTGCAGGCCGGGTCCTTAGTAGCGGGGAAATCGCATGGTATCGTTATGACCTCGTTGCCTATAGGGGGGTCACATGAGGTGGATAGAGAGCTGCCAAGGAATCAGATAAGATAACTGATCGAACCTTCCAATGATGCAATCTTCCTAGAATTTTGGTTGTCCTGGATGACCCTGTGGAAATCAATGAGGGTTGAAGCCATCTGGTAGAAGAAAATGCAGGATGGGATCTAGCTACCAGAGGTTGGTCATGTGACAACCGGGTCCCGGTGACAGCACAAACACCCCGTCTTAACATGGCTGTCGGGTCCTGGCCCACCAGGTACCCCAAGTTGCCCCGCAGACATGCAAGGCCCACTCAAGGGTCCACCCACATGCCTGAACCGGTCATCTGACTAATGACAGTCCCCAGAGGCCAACCCATGTCCTTTCTAGTGTACTTTGTCCTCACTCGCACACACCATTGGAAACATCCCAGAAGGTCACCCATCCTGATCACTACTCCAGGTCAAGCACGCTTAACTATGGAGTTCTAATCAGACAGACTCCCGAAAAAGAACGTTCACCTTGTTGACATAAGTCATATCATTTATTCATTTAACCCTTTATCATTTGGGGATGTTACAATCACCCCCCCCCCCCCCCCCCCTTTAGAGCACAACACCCTCATTATGGGCCCTTACATCTCAACCCAGGCAGTGCACCACACTTAAGGCTGGGTTCCTCCTCTAATACCAAATGTGACAACCGGGTCCCGGGGACATCACAGTCACCCCGCCTTAACATGGTCATCGGGTCCTGGCCCACCAGGTACCCCCAGTTGCCCCGTAGACATGTAGGGCCCACCCAAGGGTCCACCCACATGCCTGAACGGGTCATATGACTAATGACAGTCCCCACAGGCCAACACATGTCTTTTCTAGTGTACTTTGTACTCACTCGCACACACCTTGGGAAACTTCCCAGAATGTCACCCATCCTGATCACTACTCCAGGTCAAACACGCTTAACTATGGAGTTTTTAATCAGACAAGCTCACGAAAAGGAAGGTGCACCTTGTTGACATGAGTCATATCATTTAGTCATTTAACCCTTTATCATTTGGGGATGTAATAGGTCTCATTCGAGTTACCGACCGGGTAAACATCTATCGGCGACACACATATCTAAGTGCCATCAAAACTTACGCACGCCAAAGGGGTCGGTGCGCGGAGCCACCTATTTTTGTGAAAGTGATACTCAGTCAAGAGCATGATCTAGAAGTGATGTCGCTGGGAGAAGGCGACAGTGATTAGGAGTCAGAGGGGGAGGAGGAAAAAGGAGAATATGAAGGTGAAGGAGAAGATTAATGAGAAGGTGAAGGAGAAGGAGAACCCGAAGGTGAGGGGTCGTAGGGGGCATCCTACCAAGGGAGTCTCCGGGAGAGCGGTGATATTTTCGTCTCTGATCTCGACCTAACCGAGATACTCGAGGTCTGTCTCTATCATTATTCATCTACCTTCCTCATCCATTATCTTCTGCAATTTCTAGTCCATTTATCTATCTCACTCAGGAGCACAAAGGTGGAGATCAGGCATCCCCAATAGAGGAAGGAGGAGAAGCGCTGATGGGATAGGATGGGGCTCCGACACCATTATCAATCTGACAAGCGTATATGGGTCTCCTTCCACGACGACTCCTGTAGTGGCCATCACACCGGAGGCTGACGCTCTGGGTTCCTGTAAGTCCCCTACTTCTCTACTGGTGATTACTGTTAGAAAACCCTACTAATCAGGATGCTCCTTGTACAGTGATCTCGGCGTTGGAGGCTCATCGGGCTGCTGATCCCGGGCCGTCCGTGAGTGGACCAGTGGCGGACGTACCACCTCCTCCAGAACATACCTCCCAAACTGATTCAGCCCTGGCAATTGGTGAGAAGGGGGAGGCGGACATCCGCGGTGCTGTCATTGGAGCAAGGCCGAGAGCTGACGAAGGCACCGCCATAGTCGGGGTAAGAGAGGAAGGTCGCCCAGATGTTAGGAATCCTATTCCCCATGAAGGAATCCCCAAGGCTGACCCTGCATCCGAACTGCTGGCTGCCTTTCTTGCATACCGGCCTATTGATCTTGAAGATATAGATGATTCAGACTCAGAAGTGGCCGAGGAGAGCTGTATGACATGGCGCAATGGGTGGAACTGTATCCAACGCTTTCTCATGAAACCTTAGACGGATTGGCTGAGGCGGATGGGATCACTCCAGACTTGGATGCGCTTCCTTTGTGATAGAGGGGCTGACACTCAACGCCTTCATCTAATGGTCCATGATTACATGGCCGAGAAGATACGTCAGATTAGCTGGCACAATGACGTTGCCCAGTGTCAGGACAGATCAGTAAGCACCCGAGCATTCCTGAGGGCGGAGTAGGAAGTCTGGTGCCTTGAAGGGTAAGCGGCGGAGAAGGAGGTATTCATTTCAACATGCTCTGAGATCGTGCAACAACTGATGACCCAACTGACTGACGCCCAAGAACAACTAATGGAGGCGAGTCACCAAATGACCATACATCAAATAGAACGAGCACAGGCACAAGGTAGGATTGGCGAACTGCACTCTGCGGCCGCTAATGAAGATAGAGTCTTCCGGGAGCGAGAAGCAGTCATGGAGGCCACCAGCCAAAGGGTAGAGGTGCAAGAAATATCAATCCAAAACAATGATCCATAAGGTCCCTGTTTTGGCCATCTCATAAACGTTTTCTTGTACTGCTCATCATTCCGATACAATGTATGGAAAACTCCATTTATTTATACCCTTGGTTTGATATGATCAACCATAATCTACCACTTTGTGGGAGCGTCAACCTAGCTTCAGGCATCTAAAATCGGGCCTGGATTTCTGTGGAGAAGAGGGAGGTCTATCCATGGGAAAGGGACCCTAGACCAAATCGATGTATCATCTTCTCAATGTGTTCTGACACACGAGTGGGGAAATTCTGGGGGCATTGAAATCCATCCGAACATAGGGAGATGAAAAAGGTGAACCACGTTACCCAAATCCGGAACACTATGGGGGCCGCTACGATGGAGGATAACTATTAACCATGGAAGAAACAAATCATCCATATCACAATGGCCTTAAATAGGGACAAAAAACGAGGGCTGACCGCTGACCATGTTGGAAACATGGGGCCTAACTCTAATATCTTCGATTAGTCTTCTGGAACATTGGACCAGGACCGCAGGTGGACCATAGGTCAATCATCCATATTGTTACAATACGTGGACGAATGGTCTATCATCCATATTGTTATAGCAGGAAAACCACAGTTCTTGCATCCATACTATTAGGAGGTCCCATCAAACATGACCAGTCCTCCAAAATGTTGGCTCATGATAGCAGGCGGACTGTAGGTCAATCATCCACATTGATAAATAGGCGGACCAAAGGTCTATCATCCATATTGATACAATAGGCGGACCACAGGTCTAGCATCCATACTGTTAGGGGGTACCATCAAACATGATTGAGGATGAGGATCCGAATAAAAGGGCACAAAAAGTGTGGAAAGTGGAGTGGTGGTTTTTTCAAACAGAATCCAACACTCCCAAAATTGTGCCACCGTGGTGGAGGTGCATTGGGAAGACGCTTTAATCTGGCCACAGATCATCCCAATTTTTAGACAGGACCTCTCTAGAGAGAGAACTGTCACTTCCCAACATCATTATGGGGCATCCTGAATTTATTCGGGGCAGATGATGCAGTTAACTGACTCCCCAAAAAGTCAGGCCAAGGGGCTGACAGTGAGGAGGGACGGGATTAGGTAATCCCCGGGGCTGGACCCAAGACTAAATGTCGGGGAATTCCTACGTACCTCATAAGGATGAGAATCAAGCCACACATAGTTCTAGAGGGGATCATAGTTTACATTCTTATAGCTTATACCAAAGAGTAAGGGGAGTGGGAGAGACATGGAAAAGAAGTCACGAAACCCAACATGAACGGGGACAATGTCCTGCTTACCATGTGCTCCTTGGAGATGTGTTTAGGTCAAGGGTCCGAACAATGAAGTTAGACTGGGCCTATGGAGAAGTGACCAAGCACTCCTATGTATGTAATAAGGATGAGAATCAATCCATACGTAGTTCTTGTGGGTTCCTTCTAACGTCATTAAGGACAAGACGAGTGGGCTATTTCTCATATCATGGAGCATGTTGTGTGGTTATCGCAAACCCGACGTGAATAAAGACGTAGTCCTACTCACCACACCATGTGGCCTCATGGTAAAGGTCCCAAAGGCGGGATATAAACAATGAATTAGATGCCAAGATGGACCCAAAGAGGCGTGCGGGTCTATCCCTCGCACCAAAAGAAGCGGTATTTGATGTATCATGTTTGTTCTTGAAGGTAGAGGGTTTTTATTTTGTGGAGCGGCCGACCTAGGGTAGAAACTCATAGCATTTCCGCAATAATAAAGTTGTATACATGAATTGAAAAATGGTATGGTAATTGTCCAATACCCAATGTGATTTCCCCTATGGGGAGGTCACCACAATGCAGTGTCGTTTTCCATCGTGCGGCCAGGATGATATCATCACAGTTTATGGTCGTGTGGTAGGGCCAATCAGCACAGTTTAAGGTCATATGGCATGGACATGGGGGAACATTAACGATGCGATAAGGTGCACATGATGTAGATGAGTCCATATCCACATACTGTCACCATGCGCGATTCTGGGAGAGGGGCCTCAGGCCAAGGAGCCTACGAGGGTCCAACAGTCAGGGGGCAGGAGACACTAGATTCTAGCTGAGCTGGGCCCAAAATGTAATGTATGGGAGACTCCTTGTTTCCCATGGGGATGAGGGTCAAGCAGCGCATGATCCATCGAGAAACCCCAAGCATATACTATTAGTGCTCAGATCGTGGGAGCCACGAGAGAAGCCATCATGTAGCTTTGTCTGCAAGACGTGTGGAGGTGCACCGAGGGCTAGTGCATGGAGTGTCGAGATTCCAGCTTGAGATGATGGGGTGGAACATGATGTGAATCATGAAGCCAATATTCCGGGCTTGAAGGAGCCGGAGTGGCGACCGAGGATTACTGCTGACCATGTTCGTAACACGGGATTTGTATCAATTTGTTTTCTGAAACCCTCAGGGGCATTGGCCTGTGACAGTAGGAGATCCCTTAGGAATTTTATCCAAGGCATTCTTAGGGGTCCCTACGGGTGTGAAGGATAACAGGGGCCCGAATTAAAGGGAGCATGAAGCTTGACAAGAGGACAAAAACTTGCCTATGTCTAATCTGACACTCCATGTCCCTGACCAGAGTACTCTGAGCACATTATCGGACCACTAGAAAGGGTTGAAGGGCTTAGTTTGAGAGCATCCAAAAGATAGCGAATTCCTGGGTGAAGGGGGTATAGTTCCCAAAACCCTGTACCATACCTATATATCCCCCTGCAGGGAGGGACATTCCAAGAGACCGAGGTGACTGGGAGATAGGGGGATCTCCTAAGATATGGGGCTTGACCTGAAACCTAGACTTTCAGACTATCCTACATATCCCATAAGGTTGGGAATCAACCTGCACGTTGTTCTAGATGCACAGTTTAACGTCATGTTGGACGATGAGAGTAATTTCATCCAGAAATGTGTACGGTGCCATGGGTAACCCATGGTGAATGAGGACATAATCCTACACTACCCCACACACTCTGGCTAAGGACTGGGGCTAAGGGGCCCAAGAAGGCCAAGGGGCCTGAGGCTGGGCCTCCGTCAGGAAGGCCCGACCAGCTTGCAGTTTAACGTCTTACAGTGAGGACGATCATGCAGTTTACGATCATGCTGGAACACAAGGATCTTAGTTTAAGGTATTATAACTCGAACCAAAGGGGCCCAGATGTAGTTCCAAATGACGTTTATGGTCGTGCTGGACGAAATTCAGTTTAGGGTCATGGGGGATCAGGTGTAGTTTATTATAATGCGGGACTATTATCCATTTTAAGGTCATGAGGGACTGGGATCATTTTAGGGTCATGTGAGACCGTTATCTAGTTTAAGGTCACGGGGGACCCCGTAGGGTCAGGAAAAATACTGCTTGAGGAACTTGTCATTGGTGGGAGGAGTGACACGCTCTCCATCTATAGTCACGAGGGAGTATACACCATTGGGATATAACTTATGGACGATGAAAGGCCCCTCTAATATGGGCTCCAACTTGGTTGGTTTCATACCAAGAATCATTGGTGCCCTGAGGGCCAGTACCAGGTCACCTTGCAGGAAAGAGTGGAGGTGATCCTTCTTGTTGAAAGCTCGAGCCATCCTGCTTTGATGCCTTTCCAGGTTGTGGAATGCGCAAAGCCTATTTTCGTCCAGCGCTTCCAATTCAACTAGACAGATTTCGACAACTCTTTATGGTGCATGATGGTCATAGACTGTCGTACGCAATAAGGGAAACTGATTCTCGATGGGCCGGACGACCTCAGTTCTGTACACCAGGGAATACGGGTTCACCTAGGTGGAATTACAAGTCGTTGTCCAATAATCCCAGAGGGTGATGGGGAGATTTTCCATCCATCCTTTCATGTTCTGAAAATTTTTTTTTTGCCAAATGTTAGATAGGGTTTTGTGAAACGCCTCGATCTATCCATTCTCCTGCGCATGAAAGCGGGAGGTATGGTTAGAGAGATTGTATTACTTGGCGTACAATTTCTTCAGCTCAGCTGCTCGTAATTTGGTTCCCATATCCATGAGGATAGATTGAGGTACTCCAAATAGATAGATGTTGTTGGAACTCACGAAGTCAGCGATAGAACGAGCTTTGAATTCCATGAGCGGAATTACCTCTGCGCACTTGGAAATGAAATCCGTAGCAGTCATAATGAACTAGCAATGGTGAGATGTCACCGGTGGGTAAGGTCCTACGACATCCAACCCCCAGAATACAAAGGTCCATGAATACTTGGTAGTGTGGAGGGGCTCCAGTTTCCGATGCACAAATTTATCATGAACATAGCATGAATTACACCTCTTGGAAAACTCGATGCAGTCATAGATCATGGAGGGAAAAAGGTACCCCAGCCTCCGAATCTGGTGAGACAACTTAGACCCAGCCTGATGGCCGCTATAGGAACCAACATGAACCTCTTGCATGACCTGAGGGACCTCGGCTCCATGAAGGAAACAGAGTAGAACACCATCAAATTCGCATCAATAATGGATCTGCTCAAGGTTGGGACCGCTCTGAAGGGTAAACTACAGTGCGTGGCTTCGGATTCTCTCACGCTTGGCCCAGTCTGATAGAATATTATTACATTAGAGGTATTCCATCAAGGGATTTATCTAATCAGGGACTATCTCATTCACCATATCTGAAGTACCCGTGGCTCCTAAAGTAGGGGAACCAGTGGTAAGATGGTTCACCCGCTTACCGCGATCATCCTCTGGGGTAACGGGAGAAATGAATCTCTGGTGCTCCATGTGGATAATCAGTTTGTCCTGTTCAGGCTCCGCATGCGACGCTGCCAGGTTGGCCAATGCATCTTCTCGACTGTTCTGTGATTGGGTAATATAAAATACCTCTGGCCAAGAAGGTAACTAAGCCATTAGACGAGGGTGCACTACAACAATGGCACATGTTCTGGCATCCTAACAACATTGTCACCATTTAATTGCTTGATGACCAGCTGGGAGTCCCCTTTCACATGCAGATGGGGCACATGAATCTCGAGGGACAACTCGAGGCCAGCTATGAGGGAATGTTACTCTGCCTCATTGTTGGTGCAGCCCTATGACAACAGAATTGAATATGGTAAGACAGTTTGCTCCGGGGTGATGAAGACGATACTCAGGCCTACACTATTGAGCCTAGGATCGTTGAGTCTTCTATCGGTGGGGATCCTAGAGGCACCATCAAAGTGCATCTGCCAGCATGGGACGACATGATCGAATGAGTGGATTACCACATCAGGAAAACCTCGATCCAGTGGTTGACTCATAGAGGTTGGTTGAGCAGCAAAAAAGTCTTCCAATGTCTGTCCTTTGATAGCATTCTATGGTACGAACCTCATGTCGAACTGCTAGAGGATCACCGCCCACCATGCTAGTCGGCCAGTCAACACATACCAGTTCAGGGTGTACTTCAACGGGTCTACCCGAGATACCAGTTATACCTCATGATGCTGCAAGTAGAGCCGTAATTTCTATATGGAAAATTGGAGCGCCAGGCATCTCTTCTCGATGAGAGAATATCTAATTTCATATTTAGGAGCTTGAATCTGAGGTAGTATAGGCTGTTATTTGTTCCTTAGTTGTTCTTCTGGGTGAGAAGTGCACTGAGGGACCGTTCCAGGGTAGTCACATGAAGTACCAGCGGCTTCTTGAAGATGGGTGTCATCAAGAGTAGTGGTTGGAGCAGATACAACATGATTTCCTCAAAGGCAGTCTGACACTCTCCATCCCATACATAGGTGGCTCCTTTCTTCATGAGCTGGGAAAAGGGATTAAATTTTCCAGACATATTCACAATGAATCGGCCTATGTAGGCTATGTGGCTTTGGAGACCTCGAAGATCCCGAATATTGCTCGGGGGAGGCATCTGGCTGATGGCCTTGATCTTCTCCGGGTTGATCTCGATGCCTCGGTATCTCACAACAGATCCAAGAAACTTGCAGGAGGTGACCCCGAAGGCACACCTCAATGGGTTCATCTTCAGGTGGTGGGAATGGAGGAATCCGAACACTTTATCAAGGTCCTTGAGATGGTCCTGGCACTGGTGATATTTGACCCCCATATCATCCACGTATCATTCCACCAGTGTTCCAAGAATTGGTTTGAATATACGATTCATGGCCGGTTGATTGGTGGCACCCGCACTCTTCAGGCCAAAGGGCATAAACTGGTAAAAGAAAGTACCTTGAGGGCCCTGAAGGCAGTGGACTCTTCGTCCTCGGGGGCCATCCAAATCTGGTTATACCCGGAATAACCATCCAGGAAGGCGAGGGCTTGGAACCCGGTCATGGCATCAATCAACAAATCTGTCACCGGAAGAAGATAATCATGCTTCGAATAGTGGCGAATGAAATCGTGGAAGTCGATACAGACCCTGATCTGTCCGTTTGTCTTCCTGACTAGCACAATGTTGGATATACACTAGTGGTACTGAACTTCCTTAACGAAGTTGGCTTTAATAAGCTTTCCAAATTAGGCCTCAACCATGGCACCATGAGAAGGTTGAATCCTTATGGGGGGGCTTCTTGAACCCGCGATGGTTTTCTGGAAGGCCAAGGCAGTTGACGACTTACTGGGGATCTAGTCGTGGCATCTCGTCGTAACTCCAGGAGAACACATCGTGGTGCTATTTAAGAAACTCCACTTACTGTTGCTTCTTCTCGAGGGGCATGGTCGCACTGATCAATGTGGGTCTCGGATCTGCCTCATAACCACGGTTCACATGTACCAATTAATCGACTGTGGTCGAGATGCATTCTTCAAAGGAAAGGGGAGCATCCTTCAGATCCTCTTTTCAACTTTTGGAGGGACAATCTACGGGGGGAGATGCATGGGGGCTACCAGACACTAATGGGAAGCTGGTGCCAGCCTGTGCGGTGGTGGTCATCATATTAGGAGACTCATGCGCCACTAAGATCATAGTGATGAAGGCAATCGACCCAATACCATCTGGTCTTCGGCCCATGGGGCCACGCTTGATGACATCATAGCTGGTGTCGGATTAGTGTTATGATGAGGGAACCACCGCGTGATGTTGGAGCCACGACCTACCCATCAACGCATTGTAGGTGGTGTCCTGGGAGACAGCCATGAATTCTGTACTAGAAATTAGGCCACCGAACCGGGTCTTCAAGCGAATCTTTCCGATTGGAGTTTTCTCGGTCCTGTCATACCCCTAAATCCTGCAGTCAGAGGGAGTTAAATCATCCTCAGACTGACCGAGATTCAGCAATTTCTGAGTTTGGATTAGGTTAATCCCAGAACCCATGTCAACAAGATAGCGGAAGACTTCAACGCCATTGAACTGGCCAGTGATATACAGTGGGTGAATGTGCCCATGTATGGGAGGGTCTTCATCTTCACTAGATAATGAGATAATCGCCTGGAATTCGGTGTTCTCAATTTCCTCAGCGTGGAAGGCTTCTGCATGGGCTACCTTCGTCTCAAACTGGAGGGGCCTCTTTATGGCCTCGGCGAGTGAATGATACATTTTGGACGATAGGAGAAGAACCTAAAGGATAGAAAGCATTGCTGGAATGCCAAAAATGTGATTCAAATCATCATACATTCGGGCCAAACACGATCTTCTGCTTATAAGATTCAACTCTTCTATTGGATACATGATGGGCCCTACCAGATGGACCGGTGGCTGACTGGTACTAGGCACATCTCGCTGCTCACTAGTAGAAGCTCAGAGAGTGGCTACCGGGTTATGACTGGAAGGATGGGGTCGTCTGGTATTAGGGAAGAGCTGGTCGCGGTATGACTGAGGTGTTTCTGCATGATCCAGAAATCCAAATGATTGCGTAGGTGAACATGTCGACACCAGATAAAGGGGACGCGTGTGCCAAGCTCTATACTGGGCCTGTTCCCTGGTCTCATTGGCATGCACGGGCTGGCTAGAGGTGCCAACTATCGTGCCCCAGCGATTCATGTAGCCACGTCTCTGTTGACGTTGGTGACAGTTTGGGACATTGGGAAGTTCCACCTAGCATCCCTCATCGTTGAGAGTCACAAAGGGATTTACTAACTCTACGGTGTTAACTGAAGAATACCCCTGGCTATCAATCAAGGAGTCATCCATTACCGGGCGGAGTTTCAGAGGCATCCCCATTTCTGGGGGCATGAAGTCATCAAGAGTGTGGGATGGAAACGACATTGGTCCGACACGTTCTTTCTTCTTGCGTCACCGTTGTTTGCTCTTCTGGGAATAGGCTGTCTGGGATGACGATACCGAGGTAGCAATCGTGGCTTCTATTGGCTCTAGAAGATTCAGGCAGGCGCAGATGGTGTCATGGGCACTGGAGACCGTCTTGCGGGCCATTCAGATATTATACTTATGGGACCCATGGTCGGAAACCCACTGCCATTCATCCTCATCACCCCTACTGCCCACTGATATCACAAAGACACCGGCTACTTCTGTCGGGGAAGGGCCCAACCTGACTATATTGTTGTCAATCTGGTCTTGGAGCCAGTCCTTGAACACGTAGAATCACTGGATGGTGTGCCCCAGGGTCCGGTGATAAGGGCAGTAGTTGGGGTGATCAGTGAGATGCACCTCTACTGGATTCTAGCACTAAGGTTGCCACACAATTCTATGCTCTATGGCTCTATGGAAGTAACCGAGGACCTGGTCCTCGTCAAACGAGTAGGTGTGATTACCTCTATCCGGAAAGGGGGATCTTGGAGGCTGGCCCTAACGAGGGGCCGAAGGAGAATTCCGAGGAGGAAGAACCTGATTATCTCACCTAGGTGGTGGTAGTGCATTACATGGAGGCCTCTACCGATTTTGAGGCGGTCGCTGCTGGGCGGGAGGCTGCACTCGTGGAGGCAGACCCCTAAGGGGCTGTGGAGATAGCCTCACTGGTAGCGACTCTTGCTGCCTGGAGGAATCTATCTGGGTCACAGCAGTGGGCTCGGCTCTGGAAGCTCTCCATGCAGGGATTACAGGAGGTACCGGGCGTGCCTGACTGGACTGTTGCAGGCCTTCTTTGAGGCATTGAGCCTCGTCTCAGATGTCCTGGAACCCTCCAGGGTAATTCTGAGTGATCAGAGAAGGGAATAACTTTTCATTGATGTTCCCTATGCACATTGTCAGTAATTGCTCATGAGGTAGTGGCATGTCTAGGAAATATGTGAACCCCTTCCACCGGGTGATGAAGTCGGCAACTTTTTCTTCGGGCATTTTTTTGCACCTAAAGAGGTCCGTGATGTTCATGTTCTGGGTTGTGGAACTGAAATGTTAGAGGAATTGCTGGTGAATTTACTCCCAGCTAGTCACAGATCCGACAGGAAGCTGGCTATACCAGACGAATGTCGGCCCTTCTAGTGTCTCAACCATGCAACAAAGCTTGGCGCCCTCTAGCTGCACCGGAGTCCCTATCATAGGCCCACACCTCGAGTTGAAGTGAGCAAGGTGTTCTGGATAGTCTTTTGTCCCATTAAAAGGGGCAAAAGTGGGGTTCCCAAATCCTGGAGGTGTTGGCATATCATCCACCCATGCTGGGTATGGCTTGCCGTCCAGTGGGATTCCCACCTACCGAGTTTCCAAAGCCTCTAAGAGGGATATGAGTACAGCCATTGGATCGTCTAGACGTGGGTTCCTGTCCTAGAAGGGATCCCTAATCACAAGCGCATTTCCCGCCTCTTCAATTCGGTATTAAAGCTCAGCAACTCATGGGGTGGCTGGTGGAGCGACCATTGGGGCAGCGGGAGGAACCCGAGCGAGGACTCATGGGCGATCACGCCACTCAGGAGGGTTTGGCAAAACATATCGGGCCCTATTTCCATGATCTCTGGCCTCTCCTATGTCAGAGAACATGGAATTATCACGGTTTCCCATGAGAATCTCGTCGAAGGGGTAGTTGATGCTTCCCCTGCTATCCCGGCCTAGGATCACCGTAGTCGGGGTGCCGCTCGACAATGCATTCAGCAAGGAGCTCATCAACTAGTCTTTTCTGCTCAGTAAGATATTGGCATAGCGTGGCCTTCTCAAGATCTTCCCTTACCTTATGCACTGAGGCAGATGGGTTGGCGATCTTGACATCCCTGACGTGTTCCTTACCATTGCTGATGTTCCAGATCAGTGTTAACACCTCAGTGGGTGTGGGGAGACCAAGGAGGTTTCTCTATTGGTGAGTATTCCTCCTGGATGGGTTCAGTAGTGGATTGTACTTAAGGGGTGAGTCCCCATCGAGAAGCTCCAAACCAATCCCCTCTCCCGACAGGTCGCCCATGTTAACCGTTTCTTCCCTTGGGGGCATACACTCAGAATCGCTCATTGAGTCGGGCTATCAGCGAATCACACTGAAGTGAGGGCAGCGCTTTTCCCCCATCCACGGACGCATGCGTGGGGGTAGCCTCCTTGATAACTTTGCGGAGTACTTGGAAACCCTGAATGCATTATTGTTGGAGGGCCCAGTGGTGGCCATGTGACTCGGGGAGCCGAACTATGGGGCACGTGGCCAAGTCGACCTGAAGAAATTTCTCACCGATATCCTTGAGGTGTGCCTGGATCCCTGGGTAGGGAACATGATGATGGAGAAGATGGGAGTGAGTTTCCCGAAGAGTATGGCATAAACATTCAAACTCTCCCGGGGTGAGCGATTTTGGTATATCAAAATCCGGCCCTGGGACTGGACAAAACATCTCTAGGAAGTTGCCTACTGCGAGGACGTTCCAGAAGCCCCACGACTGAGGTTCGAGATCCGGCCCTTGCTGGCCCCACTAATCAACTGGGAATAGTTGGGGAACTAGCAGTGGTGCCGAGGTAGGCCGCTGGGCCAGTGGGCTGGCCGACGGTGAATACGGAAAGTAGGCCTATTGGACGCCGAATCCTAAGTCATCATCTAAGGGTTGTATTGTCCTGGATGTCACACCATGATAGGATGGACCGACGAACGAGCCTCTTGTCACAGTGTCGGTGCCTTCTGAGAGTGTGCCATGTCAAGACTCTTCTGTCAGTCCCCAGAAAAGTTATTCATCTTCTCTGACCGAGGTGGAAGGTGCCTCCAGGGAGGCTGATGGTGGCTATAAATTTGATCCCTGGAGGCATTCCAAGCCCTAGTCCTCCTAGATATACCTTCGGAGGGGGGTGTGGATCTTAAAGATATCGCATTCGGGGAGTATGAGGCTGACGTGATGCTTCCCTATCCCTGCCCTTGACTCATAAGACTGGGGGGAGGGCTCCACCGCTGAGTTGTACTCTCCCTCAGAGTCTAAGAAATGGACATGTCTGATTTAAATGCGGCCTTCCCTGGAATTTCCCTTGCGGTGACAACGTCCCACCTTCCTGCCCCTAGGTAGCTCTTCAGCGCAGGGCTGATTTCCATATTGGAGTCCTCTGGCAACAATGGTGTTGTGGCATAGAGGATCGAAGGCCGGGGGTGTGAGGAGCACTAGGGAAGATGTCGAAAGGGACATGGGGAGTACCTCCATGCGGGTGAGTGACCGGATATGCAATGGCTCCATACTCACGGCCAGCGGTAGGGGAAGTGGCCCCGTACCTGTTACAGAGAGCGCTGGAAAGAGCCCCACCCGGAGCATAGCTGTCATGGGGAAACCTTTTACTTTATAGAATGGTTGCATGATGTAGGCCTTCACGTTGGATGGCACTACCACAAATTGGTTTGCTATGGCCATTGCATGTGCCAGGGACAGGGAGAGTCGACCCAACCAGCCTGTGGGGCGGTCGGGGCCTCGATCCTAGTCGGGCATGTAATTTCCCCTGCTCAATGTGTGCGGGGGTTTGATAAAAGAATTAATTAGTGGCTCGGGCCACAGTTGTTGATGACGTTGATACCCCATGGTGGGAATCCACTTATGCTCGTGTCTGACTCTAGTGTCAGGTCTGATGGAATGGAGTCGGTGGTGTGGGCACATAGATTTCCTGCTCTTCGGCTCGGGGAGTCGGGTGGCCGCTTCGACTCGGACAGGAGGGGGCCCCGACAATGAGCCCTTGAATTGGGTCTCTGGGGGGGCCAACCCAGACATCCCCCACCTCATTAAAGTAAGGAAGGGTGGTGTTGGGGCATTCTGAGGATAGGCTCCCGAAAAGATTGAACGTCGTTGTGGGAAGCAGCGGCTCCCGATGCGGCCCTTGGGGTGGCGATGGTGGTGAGGCGCAGCTGCCTCGAGATCCAGATGGGCCATGTCCCTGGTCGGGATGATCGCTTCCTCCTCATACCTAAGCACAAGGTCGTTGATGACCCTCCGTTGGATAATCATTGACGGTGAGAGGGGGCGCGAGCACCGGACAATCGCGGCGGTTGGAGAAGCTATGGAAAAGGCCGTACCGCGCAAGGTGGCCACGTCTGTACTGCTCCTACCCCTGTGCTGGTGGGCATGTGGAGGTCGAGATCCAGATGCATCGATCTTATTCTTGAATGTAATGAGATGAACCCATTAATACTAACATGAAAAGTAATCGACAACCAATAGTCTATCGCCATTCTATCTTCCGTGGTCGGTAAGTGGGATCCATGCTAAAAACATCGCAGAACGGAGTGCTCAACCTCCTGACTTCCCCAACCCCTGGCGGGTTTCACGTCCTGGTGTTGGGTGCCCAAACCTAGTGACATGTTAATCTTCAGACGCCCCAATGCTACTGGTCTCCGTATTTAAGAGCAGATATTCACGTCGGGTTCACCATTTTCTTGTTTCCCTAGATTTCCTCCGGGGCACACGCGCACATCTATCAAGCAGAGGAGGACGTGTGGCTTCTTTCCCCCGCATTCCCACTTTTCAATGGCGGGTGACATCCATTCCTTGTTCAGGGATGTCTACTCCTTGATCGAAACCGAGATGATGGGATGTTAGTTGTTCCACATGTGGATTCCTTCTCGGTGCCCATCACCTAGTCCGGGTCTCCATCATAGATTTAAGAGGTATTCTTGAATCTCTTTCCCGGTGCCATATTTCATGGACACCAGTTAATTACGTTGCTTCAGTCGAGACTCTCCAAGGGGTCTGGTCGGGTCATCAACCTTCGGTGAGGAGAATGGTAACGCTGGAGTGTCGTTGGCGTGTCTTGATGGTGGGGAATTAGCATTTCTGTCTTCTGTCTCTTATTATAGGGCTTCTCTAAGGCGCGGAAGCCCGAGGTATCCCACATCGAATTCGGGGAATTTTCATTCCATATTCATGTATCTGAGGTTTTCCTCAGCTTCCCATGGTTAACACGGGGTATGCCAAGAGTTTAACGTCCATCGGGGATGGATCACACTGATCGGATCACTGAGAGTGGATCAGATAAAAAGACCCCCTAAAGGGAACTCCAATTTTGGGGCCAACACATGGGGGACCTCCCAGATACTGTGGACTAGAATGGGGTGGCATGATCCCCACCAGGATGTGGCAGCCTGGGTAAGAATCAGGATGGGTGATGAAGTGAAGGGGCTTGAACCTCATGGAGGATTCCTACGTACCATGCCTTGACAGGATCAATGTCCCCGTAGTTCGGGCATACAGTTTATCTTCATGCGGGACAAGGGAATTTTTGAATTACGCTTTGAGGTGCCCCGTGGTGATAGATTTGGGGCTTACGCTCTAAGGCGGCCCATAATGGTGGATATGGGGCTTACGCTCTGAGGCGGCCCATAATGGTGGATATGGGGCTTATGCTTAGAGGCGGCCCATGTTGGCAAACCGACGTGAAGGGGTCGAAACAACTGAGTGGTGGGTTTGAACCTCGTGGAGGCTTCCTACGTACCATTCCTTGACATGGATCAAAGTCCTCATTGTTCAAGTGGTGCAGTTTAACGTCATTCAGGATGTGGCAGATAGTTTAACGTCGTGTCGGATGACATATAGTTTAACGTCATGCGGGACGGGGGCATCCAGTTTAATGTAATGTGGGACAACATTTGGGGATTACGCTCGGTGGGGGACCAAGGAGTTGGGTGAACCAACACGAAGGGGTCGGAGCAACTAGGTGGTGGGCTTGAACCTCGTTGAGGCTTCCTACGTACCGTTCCTTAGCACGGATCAACGTCATCATAGTTCGCTGGGATGGGGATTATGCTCTGTGGCAGCCCATAAGAGGATTTCATGGTCGATGCTCACTCTAATCCAACGTGAGTCATGCTCGGTGGGAGAAACAAGAGGAAGCAGGGACCAGATGTCCATGTCGCGAAGGGTGCGTCCATGAGAAGCGGAGAGGGGCTTACGTGTTGAGCAGCCCATGGTGTCGGGACTTACTCCGGGATGGAGGCCCTAGATGCGACAAAGCGCAGAGGGAGAGGGATTTGGGACCGAAAAAAGGAGATTCCTCGTTCCTTATCACGTCCTCCACTGGCCTTGGTAGTGGGGAAGTACGGAGGTGCATGGGTGATACCTTCCGCAGGACATGCTAGGGGATTATGCTCTAAGGCATCCCTTCCCCCATGGAAAAACCCTACTCCGAAAGGTAGGAGATCATTCCATCTGAGGAGGATTCCATTCCCGTGGAGACATGCATTGTAATGAATGTCTGAGCCGGGGGGACCCTGGGTGCGAGGAAAGGAGTCGGATCACAGTTTAACGTCATTTGTGGAGGACGAGGTTCTTGGAAGTTTAACGTCCTGCCACTCAAATGAGGTGGGTTCGCGCCACACCCCAAGGGATTATATGAACGGAAACCTCTACCCCTTGTGGGAGGGAAGGCATCATCAAGGTCGTGGTGAAGGGGGGCCGTAGGGAGAACCATCGAGGGGTCCACGTTAGCGTTTCTATGCAAAGAAGAAATAGATGTTAGCGTGCCTATGTAAAGAAGCATGTGGCAAAGAAACGCAATGGGAAACATCGCCCAAGGGACCTTGAGGTTACTTCGTATGACCCTGGAAGGCTGTACTGGAAAAAATCGCATGACACATAGGCCCGGTATGGTGGACATCGGGCGTCTATGCAGGGAGGTGCCCGGGGGGCGTCAAGGTGAGGGGTCGTGGGGATTGCGCGCAAAGAGAAGGTTTGTGCACAAAACACCGGGATGCCACGTAATTGGTGAAGGTGGATTGCGCGTGAAGCATGTTAATTGCACGCAAGTGGAAACAGCCGAATCCCAAGAACATGTCACACTACATGAAGGGATTGCAAGCAATTGGATAATTTTGCACTCAATGGGAGAGATTGCAGGCAACAGAGGAACCCTGAGGGGTTTGGGACTTTATCTAAGCCAGTGGGATTTCACGAAAAGGCGGATCCTAGGGAAAGGCATCACGAAATGTTTAAATACCAAAATTTCATATTGCACACATAGAAATCCAATTTCGCGAACGAGAGCCAGTTGAAATTATGCATCCAAGAAATGGAAGGGGTCTCCTTCTATTTATTGGGTTCTGGAGTCGCGGAATCCAGATTCTGGGTGAAATATTGCACGCGAGGGATAGCAGCGCGCAAAAGGGAACTGCCCGGGAGCGGGCAGGCAAAATTGCGCCCCAGATCCAGGGTCCTTTCACGAATCTCGGACTCCATTCACACAACCATAATTTTTTCATGAAAAGCATCCATAATTTCTCGCACCACTTCTGGACCCTCTGAACCGGGCCTCCCGCGTCTGAATATGACATCGCTTCATCATTTCGAAACATCCTTTAGGAGTCACAGCTCTTTTCAGCATCTATAGACACCAAACTACATGGGTTATAATTACTCCCATGAGGATATATTAGAATCTCACTTTATGGGTTTGATCCAAACATGACAACAACTCACATCCCCAATGGAAGAGGATAAAATCTATAGCATTATCCCATAGGGGATAGAAACAATGTTTTCTTAGTAAATAATCAAGTATTCCCTGATATATCTATAAAGTGATAACATCAATGGGGAAACATGGATATGTATTGGATTAACTATTGATAGGGAACTGAAAATAAATACAGATAATTCTGAATCAATGGGTGGTTAAGTTCAGTCGTTTCCAATGTTTAATACATGGAATGTTTAATGGGAATGAACCAGGGATTCATGAGCCTGGGAACCTGATCTAAATATATAAGAGAATTCCAG
Source organism: Viscum album (assembly GCA_963277665.1). Classification (NCBI taxonomy): domain Eukaryota; kingdom Viridiplantae; phylum Streptophyta; class Magnoliopsida; order Santalales; family Viscaceae; genus Viscum; species Viscum album. The sequence continues at coordinate 224,182,927 of OY728143.1, forward strand.
AATACGAAATCATTCCCCAATAATGGTGTGATGAGCTCAATTTCCCATCCTCTCATCCAATTTTATTTCTCAAGATTTATTGTCCAAATAATCTAATGAATTCCTAAATTTGTAATGCATGTCCATGAATCATGGATATCAGAACTGTTCGGTGTTTCTAGCCCTATAAATAAACCCGGTGAAGACAATTCAATGATATATTACTTGATATTATTAATTTGACTCCCAATAACGTTACACTATCATTCTAGTTAGGCATAACACATCTTTATGTGAAACACTACAAATTATTCTTGTGGTTTTATTATTGGGAAAAACTAATATAACTTTCCACAATCTCAATATTTGAAGGAGGATTATACTATAACAATTTTTTGGTATGTGTATATGTATAAAAATTAAATTCTATAAGTTTGTTTTTTTCTTTTAAAATTACATAATATTTTCATAGAATAGATGTCATGTATGGTTTCCCATGATTTCATGGAATGATAAGTGTTTTTAATGGTTGAGTTTTTATAAATGGTGGTCCTCACACTGTGTGTTTATTTAAAATATAGACTGTTGGTTATTATTTAAAAATGGGTTTTCAAAATTTTTTATAGTTTAGTATGGTTTCATAAATTTTTTATAAAATTATTAATTTTTTTGGAAATATTTATTTGTCAATTTTCATCTTGGGAAACATAGGTTCATTGGGAAATAGACACCAAAAACTGTAGTTGGGTTGAACAACTATTAGTTACATTATGATGTTGACTACAATGAATTGATATCAGTTCGTAAAAATATATTCCTTGTTCATGATCTATTATATATAATACATATTCCTATTGTTTTTGATCAAAAATTTGTTTTATTTTTTCTTTTTTTTATTATCTTTTTTCATAGATATTTTCTCACATTTGTTATTCACTTTATATTTTATCATATTTATTATCAATATGGTGTATTCATTGAAACATTTTTACATTCTATCCTTATGGTTTGGGGATATGAATCCAAGTTATATTCCATACACTTCTCATATACATTATTTATGAATATGAATGTATTTTATGAAAAGAAATGGAAAATGATTTAATATAAGGTTTGGATTTATGTAATGTCATTTTAAAACTATTTTTAACCTAGAACAACTTTATTTAAGATGTTAAACCTTATTTAGACACAATTTATTGAATCCAACTTTTCTTTTTTATCAGACATTAATTTTTGCTTTATATTATTTTAGGTTTTTATTCTAATATTCATAAAAACCGAATGACACCTTGTTGGATGTTTTTTTTCTATTGTTGTTCCAAACCATAGTTTGGAGAAATCCGGAATGGTAATCGGTTACGGGAGAAGATGAATCCTGTATGGGATATGGGGACGACTGTGGTTATTATGATATTTAATTTGGTGTTTTTCTATGTTGTGTGTTGTTCTGATTATTTTGAACTTGTTTGGCGTTGTATGTTGGGTATCAGACACCATTAAACTGGCTTTTATTATATTAAAAAAATGATTGGAGGAGGATTTTCTGGAGGTAACGATTGGTTACCTGAAGACTTTTGGATTTGTAGGATTCAAAATAATTGTTTTATACATTTTGGTTGGGATTATAATAGACTATTTATGTATATTTTTCTTCCATATAGAACTATTTTTTTATACATTTTTAGTTCATATATTAGACTTATTTCTATTTTCTTATGTACCACATTATTACAAATCACCATGTTATGGGCCTGCATAGATGGATTATCTATTTGACTTGGCTTAGAATGTTATAAAATACCAATATAAGACTATACCATTATCTAATATATATATGGATACAATTCTAATCATTAATATTTTTTCTTCTCACCATTTTAAATTCAATGATTAATTTTTATAATTTTCTACTTTTTTCTTCCTCAATGGTTTTTCCTCATCATTAAAAAAATATGTTATACATAAAATTTAATTGTATAAAATAAGAAATGACATCAGTTTTATAAAATAATTATTTTTTACAAACCAATAAAATTTATACATATAAAAATTCATGAAATAAATATAGAACTGCTATTTATTAGTTGAAACTTGATTATATTTATCATGATAAATTAATATTAATTAATAATTAAATGGTATTACTAATTATATTTATTTTCATTTATGAAATGGGAAGAATTGATAGAGTTGTTTGATATCATCGTGCATCTCAAGAGTAACATATTCAGATGAATAATAAAATATATTGGGATAATCTGACTCATTGATATTACTTGAAGACTCAATTTATAATAAATGAAAAATAAGAAAACATGATCATAATATTCCAAAATCATTAAAACATTTAAAACCTAAGGCATATCATAGTATGAAAAGGAATTAGTGAATCAAAAATAGAATGAAAGGGGTTTAATAAAATTATTAAGGGAGATTTTGAGTTCATGAAATAAATTAACTCACTAATAGGAATTTGATTTAGAAGAGTGATTTATAAAAATCATGATTCAAATGTGAATAATATCTCCAGTAATCCAATTAATTTATATAGCAATATAAAAATTAATTTTTTTTTATATTATTACATAATGAATTTTATCACTGATAAATGTTATATATATACAATAAACTTATCATCTTATATTTTAAGAATATAATAATCCTAAAAATGAAATTTAAATTCTATTAACTTACAAGATAATATTTATTCATACCAATGAGGTAAATAATAATACAATTTTTCTATTAAAATTTTCTCTAGTATGATTCATCTCTAAATTGTTCATGAATATATGATATTCCTAGAGATAACATTTATAGTACAAACAATATTAAAAATAGGGAAAAAATAATTGATTATGGTATACAATGACAAGAATATTCTATGGTCATGATATTTTATACATAGTGATGAAATGATAACATATGTGATATTAATAGATCATATGACCCTTTAAACTCATTTAATATGATATTTTTGGGATAAAATATTACATTAACAATTAGTTATATCATATAATTTTTAATATAATTATTACGAGTATTGTTAAAAAGGAATTACAAGAATGTTTTAAATATCTACATGACTTGTTATGTTTTAATTATATTTTTTGATGGGTGTCCCTTTTGGTAACAACAGTAGAAATAAATTGGATTGGTATATTAAAAAATCAAAACCAAATTCAATTCTTGTAGGACCTCTAATGGTATTACATTTAATAATTTTAATAATTCAATATAATTGGAAATATAGGTTTTTAGGATGGGATGACTCATTTTTAATGTTTTAATGGAATTTCAATTCCACCAAACTATAATGACCGGAAGAACATACATTTCTGTTATCCCAAGGATGCATTAAAAGATAATTATAGTCTTTAAAAAATCATTTAAATTATATTTCCCCCATCATTATAGTGGGCTATCATAATTTTATTTTTTTATTCTATAGTATCCCTTCATTTTTATGGAAGTTAATATTTATTTTTACCTTCTTTTAGTTATGTTTATTTTGAAATGATTAATTTTGGATATGGTTAATGGAAAATCAATTTTTTAATATTATGTGAATTTAAGTGGTATCGGTGGATGACTACTCAATCTAGAGATATTACATGAATGTTGAGTTTAGATTTATTATACCATTTTTAGACCCTTGGTTTTATATTTATCCAATGATAGATATGTATAGTGTTTCAAAAATATTAGTCTAGTTCCACGGTTTTATTAAAAATATTTACTCACTGCTCTAATAAATGACCTCCTAAATGGGTGTTAGTGACACAAATATTATTAGTTGATAATGGAGAATGTTTTGATCGACCAAGGGAATGAGTGAGTTTTTATAGTATTTTTTTACCTCAACAAAAATTATGTTCACATTAATATCAAATTTAGAACAAATAAAATCATTACCACAATTAATCGTAATAGTGGACCTTGAAATAAATTACTAATCATTATTAAAAATATTTTCAATGTGTATCATGTCCTTAGACTATGTCATTAAAACTGTACAATTAATAATATTTTCTTCACTAATTATAAGATATATATATATATATAATTATTTTATAACTATTCTATATTAGTATTTTATAATGTATTTTAAATTTGGATAAACATGCACATACGCTTTTAAAAATTCATAAGTATACCTGAGGTGTTTCCACATGAGAATATCATATCACATAAATTTTATCAATTCACACGAGTAGGAATATAAAAAATATGTTATTTATTACACATTAAATCATTAATCATTTCGTAAAAGTACCCATAAAAATCCCAAATGATTGACAAGTATAGTGTCTCTTTTAAATAATGTACATTGGATGACATCATGAACATGGAAGAAAATAACATTAATGAATAAATCATTGACATGTTTCTAAAAGCCCATGTATTTTGAATCTACCTCGGATAACCTAAGGACAAACAATAGAGAGGGTTGATCAATAAAGGCTAGTAATAGAATAGAGATGTCCAAAGGTGATAAATTTTAAACAATGTTAATTTTAATGGACCAAAAATTATTATTAATCATAAAAATGAACAATGAGACATTATAAATCATGATACCCAAAATATAGTAAATGTGGAAACAACATAAAACATTACATCATAAACACAGTTCAACTAAAAACCACCAAGATAATACAGTGGAAAATTTTCTATAAAGGAAACATGTTCATTCCATGTCCAAATATGTATTCCCAAGTAACTAAATGTTACCCAATTCAATGTATATTAATATAATATCAACCAAACACATCACTTGAATATCATTCTCAGGATAAAGTTGGCCTGATAGATCACAGAACATTGAATAATTCATCATAATTTGTTATTAGACGATCAAGGAGTTTATAATACATACATTTATGTCCAATTTCATAGAGTAATAGGTGTCTTATGATTAACAAAACATTCATCAAATGGTTATTGTAATCAATAATAAATTCTTTTGGAAAACAAAACATGGTGAAATTTAAGGTGCATAACCACATCTCAAAATATTTCAAAAAATGAGTTTATTAGTGTGAAATGGTTCACTAATATTTTTAAAATCATTTTTAAATTATGTTGTACATGGTATAACATATCCAATCACAAATAATTTATGATAAATTTTTTTGGAGAAGATACTTGAATAAAAAGGATAATGTAAATGGACCCCTACATTAGTGTGTTACTCAAAATGCTTTGGAGGGAATTAATTAGATCTTGGTTGAGAATTGGGAGGAATCTAGAGTGTTTAAAGATGATTATATACATGATAAAATGAGTTTTAGGCAATATAAATGTGATCTTGGATGAATTTATGTATTAAAATAGGAGTATTTCGTTACAATCTATATTTTAGAGTATAGAAAATTATATAACATAAACCACAAAACATCCAATGTTTTTTACCCATGGTTTCATCCAATATTGAGTCATTTTAATTATTTCATATATAAATTAATAATTAATAATAAAGTAATTATTGTTATTATGTGGAGGACTGTAACACTCTTAATGAAATTTTTTTGAAAACATAAAATATATTTACAGGTTTGTAGGACTCAGAAAGTAATATAAAACTATTCAAATAAACATAAAATCATATTATTTTAAATATAAAACCTATATTTGATTAATGGATACCTTTTATTTTATTTATAGAATCTCATTTGGTTAATTAAGACATCATAATACACAAATTATATTTAATTGGAATTTAATTTTCCCAAAAATATCACTATTTCAAATAATTATAAAAAATTTACCATTTATTAATACCAAAATTTTGATTCCAAAAGTACTATTAATTTTATATAACTAATTTTATAAATCAATAAAATTTAAATTTAAATACTATAATCAACAATTTTTTGAAATGCTATGTTTTTTTCAATAATTTTCTTTATCCAATATAAATATTACATTTTACATCATATAAATTACAAGATAATTTATTTATTAAAAAATAATTTGAAAATATCATATTTTTTAAATATTATTTACTTTAAAAATCTATTAAATTATCAAAATAAATGTATTATTTGAATTTAAATATTACACAAAATAATTATGAATCTAAATGAAATTCATTTAAAAAGTAACAACAATGAGATGAAAATATATCCCTTATTATATAAAATTTAATATATATTCTCATAGAACTAGGATCTTGATACATATTCCTTTAATCCATCCAAAAATGTCTTAAATGTAATGTGTGCGATGGTGAGACTTTCATGGGGTGGTTCTAAGTAAATTGTTTCAGAAATGATCTCAATGAGATTGAGATTCTCCCATAAATGGTTTCTATCATACATAATTTGTTTGATCGTTTCCTAGGATTGGTCATGGTAATGTAAAAGTGATTCTATATCCAGTGTAATGTCCAACAATCATGCTTCTTAGGATACGATCCTAATTCTTCAGAACATCCCTTTTTATCAATTGGATCAGTTAAACACCTATATTTATACTAATCAAGTGATCATTATTCAACAATTAAATTATCAATGGTATAGTTGTTAAAGTTCATTTAAATCTGATTGTATGTAGTAAATCAAAACAAGGGAATGTGTTTTCTATATCAATATTACATAATGATTCACTAAATTAAATAGAAAGGGGAAGATTATTTATAACTGTTTAGGTTGTTAAATTCCTCCTTAATTAATAAATTTCTCAATAAACATTTCATATTCCATCAATAAATTATATGACGGTAACTCTAGTTCATAAGTAGCTCTGATTTCAACATTGCTTCATCAAACATGTTGTTTCTATAGAACACTTTCTGAAGATTCATTGTCTTATTTTGAATAACTTTTTCTCTATGATCTAAGATATTCAATTGTTATTCTTTATATTAATGATAATTCTATAATTGTAACACCTCTATATTGAGAACATGTATGGAATTTGGTATGTACATTTTAAATGGAGATATATGGAAGAAATTAGGTACTTTATATAGGATAAGTTGTATTGTATGATAGTAGACATCCACTCATTTGTTTTCAAGGATCATAAAGGTGATGATGTATCCCAGAAAATTATTTCCCTTTTTCCCCAATCACATGACTTTATTCCATTGATATATGATGAGGAATTAAATGTTTCCAAAATCTAACTCTCTGTCTCATCGACGATTCTCAGTAGAGCTCTTTTATCAACTCTGAGAAAACTTAATGTTATAATTAATGGTCTTGAAAATTTCCATGATTTAATTGACCATTTTAGGACCAATCAGTTTTCATTCTCCCACATCATTCATACACACTGGTGTTTTGATCTTATTACCATAAATGGATTCTTTGGGTGGATTTGGATGATTCAGGGGAAATATTTTTTTAAAAAATTAAATAGAGGTAGATATTTTTTCCATCATATTATGAAGTACATAATATATTCTTGAAAAATTCCATCAAATGTTATGATATTCATCGCATATTGGTCATTAGTGTGAAGGTGATAATCCATGAAGAAGATCAAGTCAGTGTTTACATATAGTTGAAGAGTTATTCAGAACAGGGACAAGAATCTAAGATCTTGATAAAATATAATTTAGAGTGGTACTCCATGCATACTTATCTATTAATTGATGTATATATATGAAATACGATATAGTAATGAATCCTCTATAATTTCAATAATGTTAGTTGTCATTGTATGAAAATTCGAAAAAGCATATATTTCATTGTCACCCCTAGCTATGTTTGGATATGTAATGATTAAATCAATGTTTTAATTTTCATAGATTGATGATTTTATGGTTAATAATTTAATCATCCCCTTAGACATCTTCATTTAGGCCATCACTTGTGTTCATACTAATAAGATTGATGTATATTTAGTGATATTATCCATCACATTGTCAAAACATTAGATCTCTTAGATATATCAACACATATGTGTGCTTACTTGGTGATTGATTAACATAAAACTATTTGAATCATCCGACATTTCCACATTTAATTTAGGACATAAAGGTACACATAGACACGATCCAAATATCATAACCTAATCTTCATTAACACTAAAATATTATGATTTTCCTTTTTATTTAGTTTCCCCATTCTTCTATATTATCTTATTATCACATTGAGTATCCATTAATTTTTTGAAAATAAAATGGTGACCATTCATTTTCTTAATGTATTGATTATATTAATTTATTTATGATTTCCATGATCATACACTTAGGCTTAATTATAATAGATCCTTCTGTGATCAAATATAACAATTTTATTTCAAACGTATTTAGCTCATTCTGTATAAAATTATATTTGATATTTTTTTGATCCACATATATTTTAGATTTCTCTAAAAAATAGATAATGGAGAAAGAAAATTCAAATTGAATATCAATGTCACCATGTCCAAATCATTCTTTGGAAAGCTCAATTCCTCAAAATTCAGCTGCCTTGAAACATTAAATATGACTCCTTTATTTTTTTGTAATACATATACCAATCCCTTATATAAATCTTCATTGATCATCATGAAAACATCGAATATGATGTGATGTATATGAAGATGTGTAGCAATAAGTTTTATTTTTCACTCCTTAAATTTATATTCGTATTCATTATTAGATCAAAAATTTATTCCCCTCCATGTCATATTGCTTATATTGTTTTCCAATCATGAGAATATTATCACAAATATATGATATTACACAACAAATCCATAGATACTATGGATATCTGTCATAGATGTCACCCTCCTCCATCCTTTAATTTCTTCTGTTTTTTATGGGTATAAAATTATCCCAGTGATTTTGATGATATTTCCAATGAGTGATAAATTCTTTATCCATAGAAAACATTTTCAATAAAAATCATAAATATTAACCATTCATAATCTCTTTACCACAACTATTAGATTCTCGTTATGCACGTCCTTCGTTTTAGAATTTATTATAACATTCTCTATAAATAGTAGCACTAATTTGTCCATGTAATCTAAATATAATATATTAAATAAGTACATCAAGATTTATTGATGATTATTTAGTAAAAATATAAATACTATGAAATTAATGTTCACATACCTTGTATGATATGATTTCTTCTGGATAACAATGCAATGGTTCATTAAAATATCCTTCATCATGATGGAGATGACTCGATCACCACTTAGTGATGCACCTAGTCATATAATACCTTTATCGATATTCAATGGTATCTTTTTATTATGCTCTATAGATTTAAGAACCTGGTTTTTTCTATAAAAGAATTATAATATTATTCATGTTATTCCAGAGAAGCTCTTTCAGACAGCGTGCGATTCTGAGTCCCGGTGTGGCCGAAATTAAATTTTCAGTGCGTTCACACTGGGAACATCAAATAAATCAGACAACTCCTAAACAGTGCTTCAGATCAGAAATATGAGTGCACATATGGGTTTGAAATGAGGTTTTTACCCTAGGAACGCCATAAAGAAAGTCGGCGCGGGACGTTTGGACCCCTCGCCCTTTACCGGAACGTTAAATGGAAAAATTAAATAATTAATTTATTAGTTTAATGGTTATACTCAAGTGTTTCATAAACGGTACCTCGGATGGGGAAATTGAGGTTACCGTTGTGTCCAGAGAATTCCGTTTACCCAAGGAGGTGTGTAACATTCGTGGGTGCAAGTCTTCTGGGAAAAATGACAGAAGGGGCATTTTCGTAATTTTGAAACCTCGGGCGTTGAGTTTAATAACTTCGAATGGAGGCTTGGATTAAAATTTTCAGACCTCTGTTGTTCCAGGGAGGTGGTGTTTACCCTAGGCACATCCTATCTTTAACCGCGTCGGGGGTTATGGATGCCGGTGTTTTCAGGGGTCGAGTTTTTAATTAAAGAGTTTATTTATTTAAACTCTCCTCTCCCTCTCCCTCCATCCTCATTCCACCCCCTGGAGAACCCCCCCCCCCCCCCCCCGCACCCCAAACCTCATGTCCCCTTGCACCTCCTCCTCCTCCCTCCCAATCAATGTGGAAGCGACTACGGCGGGGTTCTGATCGATGACGAAGCTCCAGGCAATGCCCAACAAGGTAGGAATTCATCGTTTCCATTATTATTTCATGTACCGACTTTGAAATCAATTTATAACATTCAATATCTATATAATTGTCGAAAAAATCACATAACTGTGTAGTATGTTTACCGAGCTTCCCAACTAACCTCTCGGATTTAAATTTGGAGTCCCGAGGAGTCTGGGATTTTAAGTCGAAGTTAGCGGGTTTTTGGGTGTTTTCCGGCGAGGTCCCAGCCATCTGAGTAGGGGTGGCCTGGGGTAGCGGCGGTCAGGAAGATTCGTGTGCCGGTCTGGCGGTCCAAGGTGTGCGGTGTGATAGGTCTTCAGCAGGCCAGGTGAGTGCGGTCTAGCGGCATGGTGGGCCGAGGGCGATGGCAGCAGGTCGAGGGAGCGCGGCAGGTGGAAGCGGGTGGCGTCTGGCGGATCCAACAGAGTGGCAGTCTGGCGTGTCATGGGTCATGGCATCGAGCGGGGAGCGACAGGGGCTGATGTTACGGTCACGACAGTCGTCGGTAGCAAGCGCCAATGGGGCGCAACGCAGAGGGAGGAACGACCTTTGGCCGGTCATTGCAGGAGAAGGCTAGGGTCTTTGGACCCTGGATGGTAGACAAATGACCCGCAAATGTGGGTCCGTGTTGGAGGACCCCGACCGGTCGAGCCACTCCGGTCGGTTAGGGGTGGTCCACATGGTGAATCGTGGACCACCGGTCCAGGGTGGGGGTGGGCCGATTGAACCGGCCCGACCCCCCATTTCGATCCGATAAAAACATTAAAATGCTCATAAAATTAATACCAAGCATCAGATTCGCATACCGTCAGCGGGGATGTGTTCCTTAAATCGACGCGAACGTTTTGAGATGGATTCAGGGGTTTTACTTCCCAAAACGAGGGTCCTTAGAGGTGCGACACGCCTTTAAGTGAATTGGTGTATGTCCGAGGGTTTTTGTTTTGGGCAGCGCAGACACATCTCATTTCTGTTTTTAGCGCTGTCAGTGGCATTGTGACCCTGGATTTGAGGCAGAGATTAATATTGTGGTTTCTTGTGTTGAAGATGGAGTTGGGGAATGAGCCCCACTGCCTGTATTTCGAGCTTCATATAGCTTTTTGTAAATTTTTAATCAGAGGTCCATTCGGGGTGTCCGAGTAGTCGATTCTGGGTGTTTTTCTGAGGGCGTTGCAATGGCGAAATCCGCCCTCTTTAATTATGCACAGTGGTGCATGCTCCATGAGGTACATTTTGGGAGTTGGCGGGGATTTCCAGCTTTATCACTGGGTGTCTTTTTTTTGGACAAGTGAATCGTACATCTTGTGTACTTTTCTAAGAGGATCGCAATGGTGTGATCTGTTGGAAGCGCTTCGGTACCGAGATGTGGTTTCCATAAAGCATAACTCGTGTTCGGTATGGAGAAATGAATCATTTTCTCTGGATATCTGTTTCACTCAAGTGAGCAGTCCTTTTGACATGTCTTCCTGAGGGGATCGCAGTGGTGCGATGCACTTGACTATTTCTGGGGCCGAGTCTCGGGATCACGGGACGTCGTTTGGGCGTAAAGCGATGTTGGACAAATTTTCCATCGGAAATCCGTTTGAGGTGAGTATGTAGTCTACCTCGTATCATTTTTCGCGAGGATTAAAATGGTGTAATCTATTCAGGTGAGCAGAGACTCATACGTGATCATATTAAATGTGGAAATATGAAGGGTGCTCTGGTGGAGGTTCTTAATGTCGTGTTCATAAGCGAACCCTTGGTGTGTGATCACGTGAAATCCCGTGTGAGTGAAGTAAATGTTTGAAGAGATGTAGTTGGCCATGCCTTGGCCGATGAGGTGGAAATTTGGAGTTGTTATATTTATGCCCTTTTCATTCATGTGGGGTGACGTGTGCATGATAGCCTTTGGTCTAGAAAAGTGGTATACTTTGAGTGTATATGGGAACGCTTGGTAGTACATGTGGTTTTTTGTACCTGAGAACATTTGTGCAGTTGGTTGGAGTTGACATAGGGAAACACGTCATCTGGGCCCCATGTGCGTGTCGTGTTCTACATTGTGTACCCATGAACTCTCGTGATGTAGACAGTCCCTCTATTCTCATTTGTTTGACCAGAATGATTGATTTTTCCCTTGGTTCTATTCCCGTTTGTTGACCAGCAGGGTTGAGTTTTACCCTGGTTCTCTTCTTGTTTGTTTACCAGCAGGGTTGAGGTTTCCCCTGGTTCCGTTTTCGTTTCATGACCAGCAGGGTCGAGTTTCCCATGGTTCTGTTCCTGTTTGTTGACAAGTAGGGTTGAGTTTCACCCCTGGTGCTATTTACGATGGTTTTGACCATCAGGGTTGAGTGGTTTGCCCTAATTCTGTTCTCGATGGTTTGGCAGGCAGATTTTCATTGTGTTCCCTGGTAGAGTTCTTGTGGATTCGGTGTGACCAACACATTACGCAGGAAACGATCCTCTACCCCAGAGGTTGTTTCCTACAGGGCTGGCCGGTGAGGTGCCATCCAGCAGGGATGGCCAGTCGGATACCATCAAGCAGGGATGGCCAGTATAGTGGTGTTCACCGAACAGTCCCATCTAGCAGGGATGGCTAGAGCGGTTCCTGGTTTACCTCCAGCGGGGCTGGGAAGTGGTCCACGATGTCGGGTTTACCTCCAGCTAGGCTGAGAAGTGGTCCCTAATGATGGTTTTGAGCCTCCCTCCAGTGGAGTACCCTTTTATAGGACTGGGCATTGGGACTCATCGACGACTTTAGCCGGGTCTCCCTCCAGTGGATTACCTTTTTACGAGACTGGGCAGTGTGGAACCCGTCGACTTTTTTCGGGTCTCCCTTCAGTGGGAACCCGTCAACTTCCAGGGATTACCCTCCATTGGGGCTGGGTAGGGGGTCGCTTGTAGACATTGAGTAGACCTCTCGACTATGTGGCAGTGATGAGGTTTGGTTTGACGTTCCCCCAGAACTCTCAAGTACGGGGGGTGCTTTCCCCACCAAGACACGTCCTTGCAACATGACCTAAAACGGTGTGGGCGAGTCAGTGCTGCCCAAAGAAGATAGTGTAATGTTAGGGTGATTTGAGCCCCTTGACCTGCTGTTCAGGGCAGACGTGCAAGATAATGGGTATTGATAGTGTTTACTTCAGGGAATGTTGGCTACTCAATTTTGTGGCCTGAGCTACGGGACAGAGATCCCATTACGATCTTGTTTGGGTTTCCTGCGAGTAATTATTTATATGTATATATCTTGTTCCAGTACCCACTTCTAGGTCTCCGTTACTCTCCCTCCAAGAGAGGTGAAGACGTGTGGGGTATGCCACATTCTTTCCATGTCTTTATTCTCGTGGTTGGATGAGTCTACTCTCTTGCTATAAGTAGCGATGAATCGACGAGAATATCATCTTCTCACTGTTTGTTTCTCCTTGTGTCTGGATGAGTCTACCTGCTTTCTCTTGTTGGGTTGAGCTGGACTCTCTAATGTTACTCTACTTTACTCCTTGTTGTACTCCTTTACTATTCCTTTTTCGATCTGCTGCTCACCCATCGATACGCCCATTGTTTCTCCCTTGAGCCTTTGGGGTATCTTACTGAGTATTTTTATACTCACCCCTACTTCGGATTTTCCCTCACTTAGTGTGCCCTTGCAGAAGATAGACAGGTTGGTCATGAATTTAGTGGAGCATAGGTGTTTGGGAGCTTGGACCACATGCGATGGTCGTAGTCGGGTTCCAGGTGTGGTACTCTCATAGTTGTTTACTTTTTTACCTATTACCGGGTTGTGTCACTTTTCAAGTTAGGAGCGTGTTTTTTCCACTTTTTTTTTCAGTTAACCTTGACCTTTTACTTTGTACTGTTTAGTGTTCAATGCACTTTGTGGTTTATTTATAGAAGTTGGTACTTAACTATTCATTTTACTCTACACTTATGCATTGAGGGGGCTATGTGTGTGTGTGTGTATAGGTACTCAGGAAAAGGCCTCCCAGAGTTTTTTATCCTTCGGCATTTGTCACCATCCCCTGACCTATGGAGGCGGGCTTTGGGTAGTTGAGGATCGAGCCCGGGTAGGGTCGGGTCGTGTCAAAGTGGTATCATAGGTAGTTCATTCCTTGGGAAGTTGTTCGGAAATCCCTAAAGAGGAATTGGTTGGGATTTAGTGAAACAATGTTAACGTGTCTTGAGAGAGGCTCTTAGGCCAGGGAGTCCAGTGATGATGTGATGACCGACATATCCATTCACCAGGACCATGATAACCCTATTGTCAACATGGCATGCTGAGAAACTTGTTGTAGGGGAAATTGGTTTGTGAATCACAGAGGATTGAGTCTTTGACTGTCCTTCTTGAGTCTGCTCCCCATTTTTTTTATCATTATATACATATATTCTCTATTGACTGCGGCACTCCGTGATAACATTCATGATGTCTCCGCGAAGACAGCCAACCAGGAAACCTGCTTTGCTTCATGATGATGACCTTGTGAGATACAATGCCTCATTATCGGATACACCATGTGATTCCCTTTATCCGGGTGGTCCGGTAGCAACAACCCCACCTAGTCAGTAGTAGACAGCTTCAACAGAGCAGATAGGGCATGAGCGCAGGTTGAGCGCGCACCGTGAGTTCCAGCGGTAGAGACCGCTGAGGTTCGGTGGTGAGCCACACCCTCAGGAATTAGAGGTTTGGCTCGAGAAAATGGTTCGCCTTTTCAGGCTTGTGCAGACGTTGGAAGATCTTATGGTGGCTTTGGCTGCCAACCTTTTCTATGGAGCAGCTTGGCGTTAGTGGAGTCTGGTGACTCGGTTTCTTGATGATTCGTCTCTTATGTGGGGCCACAATCAGTTTTTGTTTTATGAGGTTTTTTCCACTCCGTATTATTCTATGTTTAGCTTTAGGGGCCCCTTAATTTTCCGTAGTGAGGGATGACAGTGGCCGAGTATGCGGCTATTTTCGCAGACCGTGCACGCTTTTACCCGGACTTGGTCCATGACGACAACTTCCAAGCACAGAAGATTGAGCAGGGTCTCCTCCAAGAGATTCATGTTATCATAGTACCCTTGGGAATTCCCACTCATGTGGGGGTGCTAGAAAATGTTCTAGTGACAGAAAGCTTCCTGTCACGTTATACAATTGGTGGTGGCAGTAGCACGTCGGAGCCGAGACGTCTGTCGTAGCTAGTGGGCGTCGACATGCAGAACATCGACATAGGTGGCTTTATGAAAACCAAACTCATGGGCGTGGTCGTACACCACAGTGGAGTTAGAGGTCACCAGTGCAGCCCAGATAGAGTTGGTGTTGTGCTTGCGGTGGGCGAGGTCACCTGGCGCGGGACAGCCCGACCAAGCGGGCTGAGAATATTGGGCAGACAGTAGGTGCGCCACTGCGACAGAGGCAGCATCATGATCGGAGTAGCACCCAAAGAAGTGGTTCTTTCAGAGGAGCGGGAGTATATGGAAGTAGAGTATGACCTTATGAGGTCTTGCCATCCCCAAAAGGATGTTCGTGTTAGGCTCCGAGAGCTAACAGTTGGGACCGCAGGCAGCCGTGAGCTTTGGATGTCTACGATCTTGCATAGCATGAGGTGATAAGAGGTACGTTCTACGACCATTCTATATATTTCATTAGAATTGTTATACTCCGTGCATGATTTTTTTTTCTCTCAACTCCTTGTTTGAGATGTTACAATGGTGGCGTGGGGCGTTGGTGAAACCCTGTGTTGGTAAGGTACAAGGCATGGGACCTTTTCATTTGTCGATGGTGTTGACTCCTTCACTCTCTGAGCGTGTAAGAGAGTCTAGGACATGGGAAATTGACTATGAAATCTTGTGTGACCAGATATCTTTGGGTGTTTCACCATATAGATATTTTAAAGGAGGAAATCACCAGGCTTTGTCCCAGATCCGAATGGTGATTCCATTCATGGCGTGCAACATAGGGGTTTGGTCGGTGAGGTGAGCTACCCCAGAGAGCCTTCAGGCCGTTTGAGATTATGAAAAGGGATGGCGAGGTCCCCAACCGCCTTTCCATGACCCCAATGTTTGGAGTAGGTGCACGACGTCTCCCATGGGACTTACCTGAGAAGATGTGTTCATTCCCCTATGCACGTCATCGGTGAGGGAAGACCTCACTTGAATAGATCAAATCCTTTGGTCTGTGTGCGGTGGCACATGGCTGTGCAAGTGTTCATCGGGGTACGGGAGAGCCTGGTGTAGGTATAGTACTCTAAGTTGTTCCATGGTCTTTCTTTTCATAGACAAAATCATGAAGGAGGGAATGATTTAAGAACCCTTTTTTTCTATAAAAGACTTTGGAAAATACTTTATGTTATTCCAGAGCAGCACCTTCAGACGGCCTGCGATTCTGAGTCCTTGTGTGGCCAAAATTAAATTTCCAGTGTGTTCACACATGGAACACCAAAAGAAATGAGATAACTCCTAAACTGTGCTTCAGATCAGAAATATGAGTTCACGGATGGGTCCTGGGGTGTTTACCCTAGTAACAACATAAAGCAAGTTGGTGCGGGATGTTTGGACCCCTCACACATTACCAGAACGTTGAACGGATATATAATATAATTAATTGTTTCATTTAATGGTTAAACTCAGGTGTCTCTTAAACGGTTGCTCGGATGGAAAAACCGAGGGTACTGTTGAGTTCAGAGTGTTCCATTTACCCGTGGATGGGTGTATCATTCACAGGCGTGGGTCTTCTGTGAAAAATGTCACCGGGGGAATTTTCGTAATTTGGCGGCCTTTAGAGTTGAGTTTAATAACTTCCGAATGGATTCATGGATTAAAATTATGAGACCTTCGTTGTGCTCAGGAGGTTTTTCTTACCCTAGGCGCAGACTAGCTTTAACCGCGTCGGGGGTTTTGGACCTTGGTGTTTTTAGGGGTCATGTTTTCAATTAAATAGTTTATTTATTTAAACTCTCATCTCCGTCTCCCCCCATCTTCATTCCACCCCCTGTAAACCCCCCCCCCCCCCCCTCACCATCAACCTCCACTCCTCTTTCACAACATCCTCCTCCCTCCCAATCAAGTGGGAAGGGACAACGATAGTGTGCAGATCTACGACGAAGCTCCGAGCAACACCAACAAGGTAGGAATTCTTCGTTTTCATTTTTATTTATAGTACCTACTTTGAACTCAATATATCACATAGAATTGCAGTTGAATCATCGAACGAATCCCATAACTGTGTATTATGTTTTTCGAGATTCCCAATGCACCTCTCAGATTTACATTTGGAGTCCTGAGGTTTCCGTTACTGTAAGTCGAAGTTAGCAGGTTTTTGGGTGTTTTCCGTGGAGGTCCCGACCGTCTAGGTGGCGGCGGCCTGGGGTAGCGGCAGTCGGGCAGCATCATGCACCAGTTCGGAAGTCGAAGGTGTGCTGCGCGACAGGTCTTCAGCAAGCCGGGTGGGTGTAATTGAGCGGCATGACAGGCTGAGGGTGACGACAGCAGGCCGGGGGAGCATGGTAGGCCGCTGCGATTGGCGTCAGGAGGAGCCAGCGGAGAGGAGGTCTGGTGTGCGGTGGGTCATGGCGTCGAGCGGGGAGTGAAAGGTTCCACTATGCCAGTCGTAACAGTCATCGGCAGCAGGCGCCACCGGGGAGCGACGCGGGGGGAGGACTGGACTTCGGCCGTTCGTTGTGAGAGAAAACCGAGGTCTTTGGACCCTGGCAGGCAGACAAAGGACCCACAAATTCGGGTCCATGTTGGAGGAGTCGGACCGACCGAGCCGGTCTTGGTAGTTCGAGGCGTTCCACACAGTGAACTGGGGAACTCCGGTCCAGTGTGGGGGTGGGCTGGCCAAACCAGCCTGGCCCCCCGTTTCGGTCCGATAAAAACTTTAAAACGCCAATAAAATATAGACCGGACGTTGGATTTCCATTCCGTCTGAGGCGACGCGTTCCTTAAATTGAGGAGAACTTTTTGAGATGGTTTTGGGGGTTTTAAATACCGAAATGAGGGGCCTCGGAGGAGTGAAATGCCTTTAACTTAATTGGTGTTTGTCCTGGGGTTTATGTTTTGGGAGACGCAGACACATCTGATGTCCGTTTTGAGCGCCGCCAGTGGCGTTGCAACCCGGGTGTTGATATGGATATTACTAGTGTGGTTTCATGCATTGTTGTCGGAGTTTTGGTGTGAGCCCCGAGGCATGTCTTTCGAGCTGCACACAGCTTTTTGTAAATTTTTCATCGAACGTCCGTTCGGGGCGTGCGGGTAGTTGATTCTAGGTGTTTTTCTGAGGGAATTGCAAGGGCGCATATCTGACCGCTTTAATTCATCATGGTAGTGTGGTCCCCACGAGGTCCGTTTTGGGAGTTGGTGGTGATTTTCATCTTTATCGTTGTGTGTCCGTTTTGGACAAGTGAATAGTCCATCATGTTTAGTTTTCTGAGAGGATCACAATGGTGTGATCCATTGGTAGTGCTTTGGGACGGGGATGCGGGTCCCATGAAGCACTGCTGGTGTGCGGTACGGCGAAATGCATATTATTCTCCATATATCTGTTGCACTCAAGTGAGCTGTCATTTTGACATGTCTTTTTTGAGGGGATCGTAATGGTGTGATGCGCCCGACTGGTTTTGGGAATGAGGCTCAGGATCACGAGACGTCGTTCGGGCATAAAGCGGTGTTGGACGACTTTTCTGTCGGATATCCATTTCAGGCGAGTAAGTAGTCTATCTCACATGTTTCTTCCCAAGGATTAAAATGGTGTAATATTTTCAGGTGAGCAGAGCCTCTTACATGATGTTATAAAATGTGGAAATATGAATGGTGCTCCAGTGGCGATTCTTCTTGCTGTGTTCAGAGGAAAACCCTTGGCGTGCGATCGCGTGCACTCCTGTGTGAGTGAAGTAAATGATTGAAGAGATGTAGTTGGTTGTGCCTGGGACGATGAGGTGGCATGTTGGAGATGTTACTTTTACGACCATCGCGTTGACGTGGGGTGACGTGTGCACGATAGCCTATGGGATGGAAACGTGGTATACAGTGGGAGTATATAGGAACGCTTGGAGGGACATGTGGTTTCTTGTAACTAAGAACGTTTGTGCACTTGGTTGGAGTTGTCATAGGGCCACACGTTGTGTGGGCCCCGTGTGAGTTTTGTGTTCTGCTTTTCGTACCCTTGACCGCTCGTGATGTAGACGGTCCCTCTGTTCTTGTTTTTTTAACTAGTAGGGTTGTGTTTTCCCATGGTTCTGTTCTCATTTGTTGACCAGTAGGGTTGAGTTTTCCCTCGTTTCTGTTCTCATTTTTTGACCAGTAGGGTGGAGTTTTCCCCTGGTTCTGTTTTATTTTTTTGACCAATAGGGTCGAGCTTCCCCTTGTTTTGTTCCTGTTTGTTGACCAACAATGTTGAGTTCCCCCATGGTCCTATTTACGATGGTTTCGACCGACAGGGTTGAGTGGTTTACCCTGGTTCTGTTCTCTATGTTTTGGTCGGCAGAGTTGCATCGTGTTCCCTGGTAGAGTTCTTGTGGATTCAGTGTGACCAACACATTACGTAGGCATCGATCCTCTTACCAAGTGGTTGTTTCCAGCAGGGCTGGCCGGTGAGGTACCATCCAGTAGGGATGGCCAGTGGGTTTCCATCCAGCAGGGATGACCAGTACATCAGTTTTCATCGAGCATTACCATCTAGTAGGGATGGACAATGTTGTTCCGATTATACTTCTAGCGGGGCTGGGGAGTGGTCCCTGATGCGGGGTTGACCTCTAGCTGGGCTGGGAAGTGGTCCCCGATGACGATTCCAAGCCTCCCTCAAGTGGAGTACCCTTTTATGGGACTGGGCATTGGGACTCGTCGACGACTTTAGCAAGGTCTCCCACTATTGGATTACCCTTTCACGAGACTGGGCAGTGTGGCACCCTTCGAATTTTTTCAGGTCTCCCTCCAGTGGGAACCCGTCGACTTCCAGGGATTACCCTCTACAGTGGCTGGGTAGGGGGTCGCCTGTCAAATTTTAGAGGACCTCTTGACTGCGGGGTGGTGACGAGGTGTGGTTTGACGTTCCCCCAGAACTCTCAAGTACGAGGGGCACTTTCCCCACTAAGATGTGTCCTTGCGATGTGACCTAAAACCATGTGGGAAAGTCAATTCCACCCAATGCAGATAGTGTCAAAGTGCGGTGATTTGAGCCCCTTGACATGCAGTCCGGGGTAGACGTGCGGGATGCTTGGCATCGATGGTGTTTACATCTAGGACTTTTGTATACTCACTTTCTTGGGAAGAGATACGGGACGGAGATCCCCATACAATCTTGTTCAGGTTTCTTTACAGAGCATATATATATGTGTATACCTTGTTCCAGTACCCACTTGTTGGGCTTGGTTACTCTCCCTCCAGGAGAGGCGAAGACGCGAGGGTTATGTCACGTGCCTTTCGTGTCTAGATTCTCATGGTTGGATGAGTATACTCTCTTGATATAGGTAGTGAAGACTCAACGAGAAGTTCATCATCTCATAGTTTCCAGGTCCTTGTGTCTGGATGAGTCTACCTCCATTCTCTTTTTGGGTGGAGCTGGACTCTCTACTGTTACTCAACTGCACTCCTTGATGTACTCCTTTACTATTACCTATTGGATCTACTTCTCACCCTTCAGTAACTCCTTTTTTTCTCCCTCGAGCCATTAGGTTATCCTACTAAGTATTTTTATACTCACCCCTTCTTGGGATTTTCCCGCACTTTCTATGCCATTACAGATGACAGAATGGTTGGTCGTGAATTCCGCTGAGCTTAGCTGTTTGGGTTCTTGGAACACGTGCGATGTTCATAGTCGGGTTCCAGTTGTGGGACTCTCCCAATTGTTTACTTTTGTTTACCTATTTCCAGGTTTTTTCACTTTTCATGTTGGGCGCATGTTTTTTCATCTTTCTTTTTAGTTTACCTTTAGCATTTACTTTGTTCTGTTTAGAGGTCGATTCACATTATTGTTTATTTATAGCAGTTGGTACATTGCTTTTCCTTTTACTCTACATTTCTGCATTGAGTGGGCTGTGTGTGTGTGTGTGTACAGGTACTCAGGCAAATGCCTCCCCAAGATGTTTACCATTCGTTGCTTGTTGCCAGCCCCTGGCCTATGGAGGTGGGCTTGGGGTAGTTGCGGTTCGATCCCGAGTAGGGTCGGGTCGAGACAACAGGTTCCACAAAATCAATTCTATACGAATTCATTGATTATGTAAAATCCCCATATATAATATCGATTGAAAATTCATCCTCATGGCTTGGGGGAGGACCATGAAATTTCACATGAAACGTAGTTGAGTATTCCCCCACTACAAGGATGTCTTAATGTATGGTTTTTTCATATAATAAATCATTTATACAAGATTATCATGATCATAGGTGAATAATATCTATTATGAAAATATTATTTTTCTGATGATTCCTACCCCTCCTTTACCTTCTATAGAATCAGGGGTCAATTCTCAATATAGAGAGTGATATCCTTTTCTTGGAAATTTATTTTAGCACTATATATTGAAGGTCGATCCATACGTAAAATTACATCCAATTATTAATAAGTTAATATGATGTGGGTTTCAGGGATTTTTTACATCAATTTTTTATATAGATGTAGTTAAATAATTAGGATTAAATAATTTTATCATTTTATGTTTTCATCGACAACTATTCAATCATGATTTGTGGTGGGGCTTGAATAATTATACATAACATTTTTGATATAAATAAATTTTTGGAACCTGAATCAATTTTTTTTTCATGAATCAATAACTACTGTACATGTCACAACATAATTTCTAGGGTACACATAATCCATTGTTATGTAAAAATATCAACCTTACTACAATTTTGGTTATTTTTTTTCTCTAAAAACCCTTAGAATTTTCCATTAACATGAAAATATCATAGGTTCTTTGAATTTGAAGCAATTAACAATGAACTGAGGGTTGAATGAATCATTCCATCCCTCCACCACATAAATTATTTTATACTATCTATAATCATAATCAACGTTCCCTTCCATCCCTCAAATATATTATTTCATTGTCTCCCATTGTAAATTCTCATGGTTCTTCCTCCATGAACATTCATATGTTGGATGTTGAAATTAATTGGAATATTTATATATCTAAATCATACTGAAAAAACAAAAATCCACTTTCTTCTTCTTCTCCTCCTGATTCCATTTATATTTTTTATCATATTGTCAACAATGAGGGAACATAATATATTTTTCTCATAGATATCAATGTTATGGAAAACATGGAATTTTCAAAGAAGGCATTTTAGAATACAAAAAAGCATTGAACCACGAATTTGGGAGTAATGAAAAATCTGAAGGTGTGTCATGAATTAATATTGATGGTTTCCTCATACTTAATAATATATTCATCATCATTATGAATTTGGAAATGAGAATCCCTCTCTATTTTAAGGTAGATAGTGCAAGGAAACTATTAATTGAAAACATTTTCCGAAATTCCTTTTACCCAACCCCTTTTATATATTACTCAGTTTTTATATTCATTATCATTATATTCCAAGGATTATAGTCTCCCACCATATGAATAACAACCAACAATACCAGTTATTTCTCATAACATTGACATACGTAGAAGATATTCTTAAGAATGTTCATATATTATTTATGGATCAGATGATCTATTGAATGTTAGATGCCAGTGTAACATAATCATCTCTATGGTATCTTGTTCTATCTTATAACTATTTGTATTCTCCTACTTATCGATTTTCCTATTTATAACATATGTCAAATTACAAGTTCTGGTCATGAATTTTGTAATTTCTACCCCCATTTAGTTGGGAATCTCGTTAGGCAAGTTATCATAGTTCCCTTCACATTGATTCCTTACAGGATTCCTATTATTGTAGAAAATTATCTACAAATAAAAGGAAAACTAGTTATGAGTATTTTTAAAATATTAAACATATAAACATGAATTTAACAATAATTTATGGGTATCATATAATTCAAATTTATTTCAAATAATTTTAAAAATATATGCTTCAATCTATTTTATACAAGATATATTTTATACCATATTATTTTATGGGTATTTTTGTTTCCTTGTTAATGGTTCATAAGGACAATTTCAGTTTACCCACTGTATCCCCTAATATTTTAAAAACAAGTGAAATTGAAGGAAAAATATCATGTTCCATGAAAAACCGAGTAAGGCCTCACACACCATGATAGATTTTTTAACCATTGGTATATTTGGTCCATAAACAAATCCACATGTAGTATCTATAAAAAGAATTAATTACATGAAAAATTAATTAGTCGATATATACCAACATTTAGGGATATGGTTTATACTTGGTCTTATCCCTAAGGTTTTTACAAAAGATTTCTCATTCTAATCAAAAAATAAATAAACTCACCCTCTTATTCCAACTATAATGAATATGTTCTTTGTTACACATTAATTCATGACATATTAAATAAATATACACAAAATGAAACTACAATGATCAATAAGTATATTATCTTTTGGAATTATGTAAATAATAAAATATTTCAAACTTGGGATACCAAAACATTATCAAAAAATTCATTAATATTCTTCTTAAAATTCAATGGTTGTTAAAACGACATGGGAGAACCAGGGGAAAATCATGAGATAGATTTGACCAATAAATACATGTAGGGAATAAACATGGAATAATATGATACATGTTTAAAAAATTATTATTAATGGTTCATTAAATGTGTAGGAAAAATAAATTTGAACCATCAGACTTGATATAGCTTGATAATCCTAATATGGGAAATGTGGGAACAACTAAAAATATTACATCATAAAGATAGGTCATGGAAAAAACACCATGAAATCATGGTAGAAAAATTTCCCACAATGGAATGATGTTTATTATATGTCTCAAAATAATGTATCATGTGACAAAACATTACCCAATGCATTAGATTTCTATATATTTCTCCATTCCATCATCACTTTCATTTCATTATCATGCTTAACTCTGACACATAGATCAAACATCATGGATTATTTCACCATTAGTTTTTTAGAGATCAATCAATATAAAGTAAAAAATATATAATGACCATTTCATGTTTGTATACGTTTATAAATGTTATTATCATTGATAGGGAATGTGTGTGGTACTCACTACCCAATTTTTTAGCATCTAAAATCATAGTGATGTTTTAGATACATGATGAAATGACATAAAAATTCATAAAATTGGATTATTTGGGAGAAAGGAGTCTGTTACATTTTGGACAAAAATTGGATTGTATGTTTTTAATTGAATAAAATGACCCATTATATGTAAATTAAGATAAAATACTTCATTTAAAGATGATACTTGAATATAGAGGGGAAAGGAAAACAATCTTTACATGAGTGTATGACCCCAAATTCTTGGTAGGGGATTCATGAGAGATTAATATAAACATGGTAATACTATAGATATTGGATGTTATATTATAGATATTCTCCAAGGAGTTTGAGAGATGATAATTTGTAACTTCATTGGTTGTATATAGTATAGGTGAGGTATTAATTTATTATATATGTTTTGGACTCTATATAATAATGTATCCAAAAACACAAGCCATTAAATGATTTCCCCCCAAATATTCATCCTAATGGTAGTGGTTTTCATTATATTATATGTCCAAGGGACTATATTTATAAAATTATTACATTTCACATTGGAGGTGTGTCATACTCTTAATGAAATTGTTTTAAAATCATAAAATAAAGAAATGCTTTTTTATGATTTATAAGGTCCTTAAAAATGTAATAAAATAACATAATATAAAAGAATATTAATTATAAAATATATATTTGTTGATAGCTGAAATTTATAGTATTTATTTAATCACATATGGTTCATTATAATCTCATAATACACTATTTATATTTATATAGTTTTTAATTTTACCAAAAAATAAGGATGTCTCAAAAAACCAGGAAAAAAGACCCAATGTATAATTTTGAAATTTTAAATCCATAAATAACATTCATTTTATAAATTATTTTATAATAATATTTTCTTGATCACTTTTAAAATAAAAATGGGCATTTTTTGATAAATCATAGTTTTTTTAAAATAACAGTATTTGACCCTTATAAAAATTAAATGATCAATTATATTTAATTAAAATTGTATAATAATAAAATTTTATTAAAATAGTTTATATTTCATAAAATAAAATAATTTATCATAATAAATTATTTAATAGAATTTGAATATTACCCAAATATAATATTTGTGCATTATTGTATCAAAATAATAATGATTTATATTGAAATAATAATGGGATGCAAAGATATCCTCTACTATATTCAACATAATTTAAATACTAATATCACTGTGGTCTTAAAACATATACCTTTATTATAATGGAAAATTCATAAATATTATGGAATATGATGATGAGAATTTCAATTGTGGGTTCGACATAAAATGTTTGGGCCATGATATCAATGAGCTTGAACTTCTCTCATGAATGGTATCACTCATTATTATATTATATGATCTTGGATTGGGATTTGTAGAGGCCAAATACAACGGATGATATCTCCCTTTGACACTCTGACAATTTGGATTTATATAATATGGTCCAACATGTTACGATAAAACATCAATTCTTTTTTATTTAGATTTCTTAAAACTATATATTTGTATTAATTAGTTTATCACTATTGAAATGCTATATTATCCGTGGTAAATATTCTTTAGGTTCATTTAAATATGGAACTAAAAAAGTGAATTTGTTTTCAATTTACATATTTCCTAATAAGACATTTTATCAAATTTCAAGGGGAATCATATTTATAACATGTCTGTTTGTTACAATGAACATTTCATAAAAACCATTCAATGAACAATAATGAACATGAATATATATTCAAAATTTTAAATTTAAAAATAAATAATTTTTTTTAGAACAATTAATTTTCAGATAAAATAAAAACCTTATAATGTTATTATCCTAATAAATGGTATAAAAATTTGAGTGAGTTTTCAATAAATGGAAAATTATATATTTTTTAAGATTATATATAGTCAGTGGAAGAAACTATATCACATATCATAGAGTTTTAGGTACCTATCCTAATAAATGTAAAAAAAATTATAACAAATCAAAGAAAGGGTGTTTAAAAAGAAAAATTAATGCCAATAATTAATTAAACCAATATATGCATGAGAGAATATGAATTATGTTTGAACAGATTCGGGGGAAGGTGAAAACAAGAAATTTATTAAAAAAAATTCAATCATATTAAACTATTAATTAATATTATATTATGTTTAAATCATGAGATTAGGATGACCATATTCATAGTTAATGTCTAACGCCTTAAATTATTTCACATCCATAAATAGTTTCATGTAGTCAATGTTTAACATAGTTCCTCATATTATTAAATATTTTAGGTCATCCAATTAATATTATTATTTAAATTTTATAGAATATAATTATACTACTATTCTATAAAATAGTAACAAGAAAACATTATCATGTGTGATGTGTTTATAAAACTATTTTATGAATAGTTTTATTTTTTCTAATAAAACATGACATAATTGGCTAACAATAATATATATCCAAAAAAATAATATAAAACAATAACATTAACATTTAAGAATTAGACAAATTTTACATATTTCACTTTCTAAAATACCAATAAAATATTTATAGCTTGTGTGTTACAACATATAACTACATAGATTTATATTAAGAGTTGGAGGATCAATTTAATCTACTTTTTCATTTCATAATTTCATATGAGGTTAAGGAACTCTAGAACCTTGAATATGATGAAAATTTCTTGAAATATTTTTAATCTTATAGATACTTAACCCTTATAATATATGAAAATGTTATAATGAACGTATTTATTTCAATACAAATAGATGTCTTAGTTTTTGAAAATAGATTTTCAAATACCAATAAAGTATCTCTTAATGGATATAAAAATTTAATATTGATATTTTTAAAATATATAATTTCATTTTCGGAAAAATTACAATCTCATTATAATATTTTACCACCATATTTTTCTATAACTATAAATATTTTCAGGATGTAGACAATTATTCTTGACATTAAGGAGTTTCATAGTTTTGAATAGCTAACAACAACAGTGTCACTAAATGGATGATCATTCTGTTTATTTAATCTATATAGTTATCAAAAACATAGAAATTGATCCATTAAAAAATTATTTCTTAATTATATAGTTATATATTTCTACTTTTTTTTATTTCACATTGTATCTTGAGATTCGATAAATTATGGACCTTTATATTTCAATGTCATCTTGTAATCCCTAAAAACCTTAGACAAATAATATATTTGTTTATTAGAAAAATACCTTATTAATAGTATCTCTAAATAAATATTTAAATAAAAATTTTGGTTCTATTAATATGCCAAAAATTGGCAAGGGAAGTGCTACCCATTTATCAGCGCTAAAAAAAACGCTCATAAAGCCTGCCTTTATCATTGCTAAAAAACCGATGATAAAGGGTGGCCTTTATCAGTGCTCAAAAAAGCGCTGATTGAGTGCTCATAAAGGGGACCCCTTTATCAGTGCTTCTTTTAGTAGAGATGATAAATGGGGGCGTTATCAGAACTGAAAAATTTTATATTTCAATGAACAAATCTGGAAAAATAAATTATTCTTATATAATTAAATTTATATTGATATAAATTCAATATATATATTTTTAAATATGTTCTAGATACAGATAAATTAACAATTAGATTTAATATATATGAAATTTAGTGAAAATGGATTCAAAATATTTTAAAAATATATTATTAATTAATAATTTTTTAATTATTATAGATTAAAAATCATTTAATAACAATTTCAGGACACAAATATCAAAACAATTAATAAAAGATCTAAAATATGCTAAAAATGTAACTCAAACTTCAAACACCGTTTGAGCTCTAAAACATATCAAATCGAAGCATGTGACAAGATATACGTGCTAGGGATTGAGGTAAAGCCACTGTCACATTTATCAAGCCCTAAAAAAGCCCATAAGGCCTCCAAAACTGAGTTTTTAGTTGGGATACCCCGATTGTTTAACATTCAAACAAGTATAACTTTTGATCCAGATGTCCGTTAGGCCTGTACCACATATCATATCGAATACTATTTCATTTTCATCGATTTTACTGGTTCTGACATTGAATCAGAATTCTATATTACATGTTATGGTCGTTTTAACAATTTATGGCTTTTCAAATACACATATATATGTATTTATTCGTAAATATATATGTGTTGGAGTGGGTGTGGGTGTCTATGTGTGTGTCTGTGTGTTGTATATATGTATATATTTATTTATTTATTTAATTACTTTTAAACACAAATCAAAAACATATTTTTTCATAAATGTATTTAAAAATAATCTTATATATAAATTCCATGGATTTTCTAATATAAATATATATGTATTTATTCGTAAATATAAATTTGTGTGTGTGTGTGTGTGTGTCTGTGTGTGTCTGTTTGTTGTATATATATATGTATGTCTTTTGTATATATCTATGTATGTATGTATGTATGTATGTATTTATTTATAAACACACATAAAAAACAAATTTTTTCATAAATGTATTTAAAACTAATCGTATATGTATATATTAATATACAAATAAATATACGTATAAAAAATTATAACTAAAAAAAATATATAAATATATTTATATACGAATTAATATATATGTATACTAATATATGAAAATATAAATTTATATTAATATGAATCTATATCAATATATGAATAAATATAACTATATATATATGTCACTAAATATATAACAGAATGAAATGGTATAGTGGTAAAGGTGAAGCCTTGAAAGGGGGGAGGTCCTGGGATTGAGTTTGGGTGGATTCGAAGGGGGAGCACGTGTATGAGGATGTGTGGGAAGGGAAGCGCACGGGAGACTTCTTAGAGATGATAAAGGGGGTGTGGAGCACTAATAAAAGCACTCCCCTGTATAATTTTTAATTGTTTTTAATGTTTTTAAATTTTTTTGACCACTATCAGCGCTTTTCATAGCGCTGATAAAAGGGACCCCACTATATTAGCACTGAGCTTAATAGCTCTTTTTTAGCGTTGTTAAATCCCTTTTTAGCACTGATATATGCCGTTTTTTTAGTTGTGATATTTATTTTACGTTGTGAAAAAAAATTATTTAAATTAGTTGAATTTGGATTATGGAAATCATGCCCCCCGTCAAACATCTATTGAAAACCATAACCCTGAAATAGATGCATTCATCCTGACCATTTTTTCATCTATATATATAAGACAACTCTATAACTTACCCACCTCTCATAGCATTGATATCCTTATTATCATGAATATACGTCATGTATGATTTAAATTTATTTTCTGTTTTTTTGCTCTATGATATTTTCTTTTGGTACTAAAATTTGTTTCAACAATATTTTTATCAAATTATTTTTTGGGTTGTATCTATTTATTCATATGAATTTTGTATCTATAGATGAAATTTTTTAATATTAGTTTTGAATAATCCTTATTTTTTTTGTTGTACAAAAATTATATATAATTTTTTTATTATTGGGTTCATTGAATTGTACATATGTATTATAAATGGGTGTTTGAAACAAGAAAATATATAATTTTATTTTTTTATATAGAGTTAGTTGAACATTATAAATAATTCATTTATTTTGTGATCATTATTTACTAGGACTTTGAAGAAACTTCATTTTTTTATGTAATTATTTGATGTATAAAATAATATTTATGAATTTTATTTTATTTTTGTATGATTACATTCAAAATAAAATATATCATCCAAATGTAATATATGAATGGATAAATGTTGATTTTATTTTTTAAATCGAGGATATTTGTTTTCAATTTTTTTTAATGAATATTGTGTTTTCTGAATAATAATATATACAATAGAATTTATTTTAAAATCAATGAAATTGATTAATAAAAAGATAATGGGTTTTTAATATTCCCACTATATAAATTAATAAAAAATATTTAATTTCTTTTCAATATAATTTTTTTTAATGTGATATATATTTTTGAAAATAATATTAAATTTAATAATAATGATAATATAGTTTTCAAATTAATAGATTATTTAATTTTAAACCTCATGTGATGAATATTTTATTTCAATTTATTAATTTTAAATGAAATCTTATATTCCCAATTGTTATTATAATGAATTGTATTGGTTGGATAAAAATGTATTTTTATTAATATATATTGTTAATAATGGTAAAAAATGTATATAGTTAAAATTTTGAATATCATATAGATTTTTAGACGATAATATAATATATCTATATTCTAATTTTATATCATTTAGTGTAATGAACTATAAAATCATTATATGTTAATTTTAATTTAACATGATTGATTAAAAGAAATGAATTAAATTAGTACATTATACTATTTTGATTTCCTACTCTATATTTACAATTTATATTTCCCGTAAAATTGTATGTTAAAGAACATTAATATAGAAAATACACTAGTAATAATCTAAATGTTTCTTTAAAATTTTGAATTTAAATAAATCCATTATAACTATTGAATTTGAATATTATAGATGTAATTTAATTTATTTTAATATAACATTATAATATTTAATTTACCCTAATAATTTAATTTACATCATTATTTAGGTTTAAATAATTTTTTTAATTACATAAATATAGAGATTGTTATTGGTTTAAAGGATGATATATATTTTAATATCATTCAATTCTAAGACATTTTTAATATAATTTTTTTTAAATTATAAACAACAAGTTATCCATAATGTTTTAGTTTCTTCATTATATGTTTATGGAATATAATATCATGACATTATTTATTTACATAAATAATACCATATATTAATATATTATTCATTTTAAAAATGTAAAATATTACCATATTCATTTCATGTTTTATTGGTCATTATATATTACAAAACTAGTTTTCAAAATATTTCATTCATGTATATGAAATAAAATTAAATCTATCATCGGTGTTAATTTATATAATAAAATGAATAAGGGGAAATGGAAATCCCAATTGAATCTATAGAAGTCCCTTCTCTAAAAACCATTTCATTAAATCCTCTCTTATGATTTATCATTTGATGAATTTCATTTAGTTATTCTATGTATGGTTTAAATTGTAATCCTCAATTATGACATTCCAAAATAAGGTGGCATCACACTTATAATATGATAGTGTTTGTGTATTTATTAGAGTGGGAAAATGAGAAGTCCATGACTCTCTAGGAATCTCTTCACTGAGTCTATTTCCCAATCAATGATTTAAATAATGATTGCTTGTATTATTCATGAAACCAAGTAGTTGTAGATAAAAGATAATTAATTCCCATATTTCCTTCACATGGTAAACCACATTGGTAGTTGGCGTTGATTTTATACCTAGTTTTAAGGATTATTTGTACTTTTTATATCTTTTTTATGTGGTCTATTAAGAAAAAATTTCCATATTTAATATGTCATAATTTTTTCACAACCCATAAAAAACATCGGATCATCTCCCATGTTGTCCCATGTGGATTGGATGTGGAAACCTATTATCATTAAATAATGGATCTTATAAACTTCACATAAGTAATCCTCTTCCAATTAATGATTGAAAAATAAAAACATTAAATAAGGCATCTCATTCAAATGAATGAAGAATTTTTATTATTTATGTTTATTGAATCATTCAATATTCACCCATCACATCATATAATAATCACATTATGAATCCCAAATACATAAACAACCATACTTATCTCATGGTCGAGGATTAGAAGGGGGCATGGTTTATAATAAAGGGATTTCCATATTCTAATTATTTATTGAACATTTTGATAATCATATTTTATGATTTTCTAGTAATGGTCATCATTAAATGATAGATTTATTCTCCATTCATTAGATATATCAGGCTCAAACTAAAAGTAAAAAACACGATTTATTCTCAATATATATGCGATGTTAGAGGTAAAAATAATGTGAGGAATAATATAACATACCCAAAATATTAGGTTTTTTATATTTTTTAATGTATGGTGGGGATTTTAATTATTTATATTCATATAGGGATATATCCAGTATGCATTCTCAACATAGTTTTTTCATGTTTTTAAAACCATTTTATACAGTCACTGTTTTGAATCAATTTTTAACACATCATATGAATTAATGTTTTCTAGGATGGTGTGGTTCATACAAACAATTAAAATAGAAATGTGATCTTAATTATATTGGTTAATTGGTATTTGATATAAATTATGTTTTCAATTTATAAAGTTAGATAAATAATAACAAACCATTTGTTGGGTTATATAGTTTATAGTGACTTTTCTAGAACAATCATTACTATCTTATATCCATTTATAATTAAACTTTTTTTGATAAATATGAGAGTATGATCATGAGTGTGTGTTATATGATATGTAATGTAGGTATCAAATGGGATTATGAATGATGTTTGGGGGTAATGAATATATTGAGTTGACCAAACCATAAATATGGGCCACATATTGAAATGCCACAAAATGTTGTAATTTTTTGTCATATTTCCTCATTAATCATTTCATCAACTATAAAAAATATATTTTAATTAAATCATGATGTCTCATATCGAGAGGAAAATTAAGATCATACTGTCAACTCAAGATGGTATGTTTACATTGAATAAATAAAAAAACTTATGTGAGTGGGTTACATTGAAATTCAATTAAATTTAAATAAATTTGATAAACTAATTATAAGATTTCTATATAAACTATAAAATAAATTATAAAACATGAATTTAATGGTTGACTAAGTATAATGTGATGATCATTCAGATCCTCAAAATATTTTTTCTATAATTGTTATATATTAGTATTTAAAAATGAAATCCCAGATTAACATTGGATAAGAATCAATGCATAATTATAGACATTATTAGGACATTGATATGGTTTTCTATATACATATCAAATTGGGTAATAAAATCAATGCTCGATAGTAAATTGATCATAAATAAAGCCATTATACTCAATGTATACAAATTTGAATATTTTTTTTAATATATTAAAAAAAAAAAAATTTATAAGCCTATGTACAATCTTGAATAATTTTTTTGATATAATGTTTCAGAAAATATAATGAACATAACTAATATTAAACCCATTAATAGAAAATAATGGATCATAAAAATGAAAAAATATATGTCAAATGGGTTGAACAAGCAGTAACCTATAAATAATAATTTTTTTACCCATAATTGACTAAATTATCTCCCATATAATTTTTCTTAATCAAAATAAGTTTCATAGTAAAACTATTAATAATAAATCATAATCATCCCCCCATCTATATATATTCACTCAGTACACTCCAGCAATAATATGGTACGGTTATTCTATGAAAATGTTTTTGATATTGTGTAAATATTGTTTTAGTCATTAAACGATACATGGGAATCTCCAAGTGTTCAATAATAGTTCTTTGTAATATATTCATAGTTGTTGAATATATAACATTTCTCATCATTTGATTTTCAATATTGAAAACATTTAATCATAATCTATACCAATATTTTAATTTATTTAAAATCATCCCTTAATCATTGACCATTTATCCCTATCAAAATTAAATAATGTGGTTGAAACGATTGGTTGAAATAGATAATGAATTTCTGAAACTCCCACATAGTTCACATTTTAATAATTTTTAGAAATAGTCATTTGGTGCATTATAATTTATTATTTATAAAGTCATAGAATCATTTTTTTTGAAATATCATATGTGGATAACACCATATAGTGTAAGGCATAAAACAAAGGAAAACTCTTGTTATCAATATAGAAATCGATTTTTTAGAGTAAAATATATGTGTTGTTTTAAAAAATTCCTCAAATAGTGGAAAAATAACATATGATACACATGAAGAAAAAATTTCCCATTTCATGTATAGAAACAATATTTTATAAAAAATTTATATAATTTATATATGTTTCATTTCTTAATAAAATAATTAATAACAGTTAAAAATTATTAAAAATAGAAATTTAATTTTTTGGATTGAATATTATACCTAAGAATACATAAACATATACAATTATGATCAAAATAATTTTTTTAGATTTATTTTTTTAAATTCATATTTATATAAATGAAAATATTAGATTTATTAGTAACCACACAAATATTAATTTATAATTATACATGTATGAATGAAACATTACACTAATTTATTTTCAAAACATATCCTAGGGATATATATATTATACACAATGGATTAGAAGTTATCATTGATATTAAAAAAAATTATATATATCAAGAATGTATATTCAATCTAATTCCACTTTATTTATCCTTATTTCACAATAATTAGTTATCTCAATAAAAATGTTCTTCATATATCCTATGTTGATTCGTAAAAATGTGTTCTTAATACAAATATATATTGTCTTTATCAAAAAGATAAATAAATTCCTATTCTCCCCCATGCATTATTTTTCTGATTACTTATATTAATGATGAGACATTTTTAACACATCTTTGTAGTTTTCTTGTGGTTGGTTTTAGAATTAAAACATTTATGGTTAAACAAAATGGTTTTCACATCATTTATCAAAGAAATACATGACTAGTTTTCATTATGGAATTGTTACTCCCCATTTTCAAATTATTAAATCAATTCCATAATGTCGAAAATATAATGGTAGATTCAAAAGATATATCATATTAATAATTATATTATTTTTCCCTCTTCATACCTTTTTTAATATGAATTCACTATCTGTGTTCGAATCTGAATTTTATAAAAATATTAAGATAAATAAGGATCAATTGGAATCAATGAGCATTAGAATATACTCTGAAAATCCCATTTATTCAGACATATGAATGATATTTATTTTAAAATAAATAAAATTATCTATTTCATTATTATGAATAGTCATTACAGAAAATTCAAATGTAATTTTCATTTGTTTTCACAAACAATTAAATGGTTAAATGAATTATTATGAAAAAGAAAACATTCATCCTTTTATTTTTAATAGAGAGAAGCTCAAAATAATGATTCGGCCAAATATAGCCACTAAAAATATAATTTTATCTTATTAATAGAATTTAAATTTATAGTCTCTTGGATAGTTAAAAAATTGATTGACATTACAAATATAGTATGATATTCATGGTTTCTAAGTGACTAAAACGGGTAATAAATGTATTGGAAGGAAATAAAAAAATTAATATATATATATATATGAATAATGAACCACCAATGTATTTATTAAATAATATTATAAACATACTACTAATACATTATTAATCATTACAATTTAAGTAATATTATACATAATAATAATTAATATATTTAATAATGAATTATAATAAATGATAATAAAATTATAAAATAGTTTTATTGCTCACATGTTTGGTAATTTAATTTATATAATAGTTTTAGAAATTGGATTCCAATTATAGGTGTAGTATTTATAATATTCTAAAAGATAATAATGATTTATTAAATAATTTAACACGAAATTTAATTCATTTTTATGGAAAAAAACTTCCAGAAATTGATATATATTTGAATATTTCAATCGTGATCAATTTTATAGGTCAATTATAGAAAATATTATAAAATTAAATATAAAATCAAAATAATGAATTAAAAGTAATGGAAAACTAAAAAATAATAAATTAAATATTTATAAAAAATAGAGAATATTAGAAAATATCTTATTCAAGAATATTTCTCACCCCCAACATATTTTTTTTAAGAATTAAATAATTCCCAAAATTATTATAAATGAGACCTGAAAATAGTACATTATTTATACAATTAGAACATGAATAGTTTTTATTCTCATCATGGATAAAATTGATTCAGGTTACATTCTTTAAAAAGACAAAAAATGGAATAAATCTATATGGATTTGATATTATTATCAATACATTAATATAAAAATTTACATTCATGTTTGGGATTACTAAAATGAATTAATTTCTAAAATTGAATCATCTATAATACTAATATATTATATTATGTTTTTTCGCACAAATGATTCAAAATATATTTTTTATTTCACAATTTAACCATCCAACCATTACATTATATATATTTTAATTGATTGTAGAATCATATTATAGAATAAATATTTCCAAAAACCCACTTCTAAATTATTGTTTTCAAACCCGATACATTATTATGTATTTAATAACTTGGGAATACCATATTTACAAAAAAATAAATTTTATAAGAATTGAAATAACATTTAAAATGTTAGTTTATATGGGGATAAAAAAATACTTCATTTGGAACATACTCTGTAGTAAATGTTATATAATAGTGTACAAATAATTTTAAAAAAATTCTTATGATATCCTGGACTCATATATCAAATACCTTATTTAATAAAATTGGGTTTTGTGTAATTTTTCTATAAATAATTAATTGATTTAAATTCTCATGTTTCAGATTATTTTATAAAATATTATTAATCATTAAAAATGGAAGGAGTGTTTATCCATTTATACAAATATTTTTTATTTTGTAGTTGTAATCCTATGTGAAATCAATATATATGTGTGTTATTTAAATTTTATAATAATTTTAATTAAATATTTAGAATATATTTTTTAATAATTTATTCACTACCATCATCCAAAAAAATTTATAAATTCATATTGAATTCTTTAAACCGACTAAAATTTCTATATTTTTCAAAAAATATTAGAAAATTTAAATATTATCTATATAGATTTCTAATTCTTATAATCATTGTTTATAATTCATTATTTCATTTAATTATTCCTTAAGAATGGTTTCATTTATTGGAGGACATGTATGTGTTTCATCTATAAAGACATTGGGATATCATCTCTAATTTTCAACTATTGAAATGACATGTCAATTTATTATTCCATTTCAAAATTTAATTCATCTAATAGGAATAATTATCTAAAACCACGTTTTTTGGCTTGATTATTCTTAAAAAGATATTTTATTATATATTTGTAAATCAGAATAATTAATTTTCATCTCAAAAAGAAAATATTAAATTTCTAATCAAAATACAGAAATTATTTCACATTAATTTTATAATAAAAATGACATATATCTATAGTCTTATAAATATAATAAATTTCATGTTATTTTATTTTCGATTTTGTAATTATTACTTTTCTACGAAAAAATTAAAAGACATTCAAATTATTATTGAATGAATTTCCCATTATTGTGGTAGTCAATTTGAGGGGTTTTACTAATTTTTTCATTTCCATAAAATTTTATTTAAATTTAGCATTAGAGAAAAATAGTTCCTATTTTCTATGAAACATAGAAAAAGGTAATGTTTTCTTTCTAAATAATTTTATAAATCTTCAAAAAAATATAACTAGATGAAGGATTTATTTAAAATATCATATACTTTTCATTCATGCTGTGAAATAAATAACCTCAAATATGGTTTATCTAACATTATTTAATTTTTTAAAATAATGATTCATAATTATTATTCCATTATACAAAATGTAATGATAGTTTTCATAATCATGTACATTAATTTAATGTAATTGTATATAAAAATATGCATATAAATATTGAATAAAATTTTTAAGGGAGGAATCATATATAGTGAAGTCATCCATGAAAGAATCTATAATTGTTTTTAATAATTACAAATAAAATAACATTATATAACTAAGAAAAATTGCTCATAAAATATAGAGTAAAAATTGAATTCATTTAATTATAAATGTGACAATAGAATATGATAAATATATTTTAAATAATGGTTTGAAGCTATATATTACATAAATGACCCAAAATATCTACCCATAAATTAATAAATGTAGTTTCTATCAAATATATTTTTCACTTGAATATGAAAATGAAATTTTACTTTACATTTTTGAGTAACTAAAATTGGAATTATATAAACTATTTTCATCTAACATATTTTTTGAAATATTGTATTTATATTCTCATGAAATTTAGTCTCTGAAATTAAAAAACTACATTCTATAGAATCATTATGAGGAATAATGAGTTATTTGATATTATAAATGGGAATTATTATTCTCCCAACCAAAATATTGGGATATTTTCTTCCTTATAAACATTAAACGTTGATGTCATAAAATATAAATTAAATTAAACTAACTATTTGGAATTATTTTTGTAATGAATAATATTAATACAAGTTGATTGGTACATTATAATAATATTATTTTGTTACTATCATAATCCAATATTTATATTAAGGAATCATACACATTTATTATCTCGGTGTTTTGAATTCCATTTAAATGTGATAATTTGGAAATTTGCAGTTTCCCCAAATATCAAAATCATGAGTATCACAAGTAATCATCTAGGATCTAAATCATGATAACCATTATTTATAGAGATGTTTTATATGAATTAATCACATAAATTGGAAAATAGAATTAATAAAAAAAGACTTGTTTCTATTATATTTTAGATATAAGTTTATTTCCAAAAATCTATTTATGGATGATATACTCAAACAACATCCATATTTAAAGAAGTTTATTAGATTTGAATTTTCAGATTCAATGTTTTCAAAATAAAATCTCCTTATATTATTTTCTATAAGAACATTGAACTTCATTCAATAAATATAAATTGAGGTCATTATTTTTTAAATAATAAAATATTTTTAGTATTCATTATTCAATAGGATAAACATATTCATTAGTGTATTGACATTAAAAATTCTAAAGTTCATTTAAATAGAAATATGATTCTAGATATTTGGTGATTACAATTATTTCACATAATGAAAAGTGAACATTTTCAAAATCATGATATATTTTTAAACTGAGCACACATGTTGACATTATAGGTATAATTATAATCAATTGCGGTGATCAATGACCTAAAATATAATTATTTTTATGGTATATTATTTATTTATAATTTTATTGTTTATTTTTTTGAAAATAATGATTTGGTTAGATGTATTTAGGAATGGTCCCCCAATATAGAGACATATATGTTATCTATAATGATAAATATAAATATATATGAATAAATATTCAACATGGAAATTCAAATTCAATATCTAAACAATTAAATCCTCCACATCACATACCTCTTTAGTGGTACATCAATTTTCATATTTTAAAAAATAATAATTTTTTTCAGTATCATATAAAAAATAAATAAATTGAGACATAAAAAAAATTAATTGAAACATATATAAAAATTATTTAATATTATTTGTTTCATACCTTTATAGTTAAAGGAATTGAAATGGTTTTAATGTCATTATTTTTGAAAATTATATTATATTTTATCACAATAAAAACATCTTACATTTTTTAATTTAACACATTATTTAATTTTGATTGGATAACATAATTCATTTAAAAAGATTAATGACTATGGTTTTTTACTATCTATGTCCAGGGATTATTAAAAAAAACTTTCATAAATTCATATTATTGTTTTATTTCATGTTAAATTCTATCTATATTCTTCATTCATAGAACCCTCCATTTAGAGGATAATTATTTGTACTCTTCTTGATGATTTTATTCATCTTTTTTAAAAACACAATACCTTATTATCCATCTCCAATCATTATTGGTTTTTCTGAATAGAGTGTGATATAGTTTCATTGATCACTATTTCAATATAAATATTTATTATTTTATAGTTTTTCTATATTCTATAATTCCATCTTAATGAAAATTATTTTTATTAGTTTTTTGAAACATGTCGATAATGTTTTGAAAATATATGAAAATATTTGGGCACAAAATGTTTTTTATGAATTTCTATTTCTCTATTATCCAACTTTATTCCACATGGAATATAAATGTAATAGAAAAAATAATTTACATTATATCTATGAATTTATTTTCATATTGAAAAATCTATACTAATTGGTTCTCTCATTATATATAGATCTTTATTGAAATATAAAATTTAATCCATCAATTAATCATAAATATTTTTTTTAATTCTAGTGGTATTTAATCATGTATTAATGTTATTTCATGAAAAAATCATCAATTTTTATTCATTTTTTAATATTATAATGTTAAAGTTTTATTCCTAGATGACCTGCATATTTCTCATTTATTATTTTTAATTATTTTATTCATTCATGAAAAATTGACTTCTTTGTGTTAGTTTTTAAATAACTATTGATATTTGTTTTTTACCTTCAAATTGATTAACATTAATTATCTATGAATATTCATTTTGGTTTTTATTGGTAATGTGATTCATAAATTAAATAAATATATATATTAGTTATAATATTTGGAAGTAGTAATGAAAAAATAATATTTAAGAAATAATTCCTAATTATAGTTTCATTTCTAAATATTTTTCATGTTTTCATTAAGGGTGTAAATTTTTCGGAAATATCATTAATATAACCATAAAAATAAAATTAATATGAAAATTCACAATCAAATTGTCCATCAATTTTATTGTGGTCTCATCTTGAGTATATTAATCATATGAAATTCCTTTTATAAAAAATTCTGATCATTTTAGCCTATGTTTTCAATTAACATCTTTTTAACATTAGATATTTTTATAAAAAGTTTAAATCATTTTACTGTTTTTTTGAATTTTGAAACACGTATTTTTATCATCAATATTTTGGATTCTGTTGCGTATTTGCAGGTGAAAAAATTGGAATTGGACTATTATGGTTTGCCAATGAGTTTGCCAAAACAACCCACACTTTTAGAGAAAACCATGAAAACTAGATCATTGAGTTATTTCATGGATAGAGAATTGTCTAAAAATAAATGCCCCCCAACAATGAGAAAAAATGGATCCATTTAAAGAGTAACATGGCTATGGATTTCTATTTTTTAAAACCATGAATCCATTCCCAGCTAATCATGAATAATATATATTTTAATCCTAATATTTATTTTAAAATTATTGAAATTCTTCTTTTAGATCCCCAATGGTTCAGTTGGATCCCATATAATATACTCATTCCATGGTGGCACAGAAGATATAGTTATTTCCACTATATACCCTCTAGTAGGTGGATCAAATATTGGTGAATGATCTTCGATCACTACAAAATTGATTTCCTCTCACTATTCACTTTATTAGGTTGTATCATTCTCCCCCTACTCCTCCCATTGGGGATTTTATTGACATTATATTGCTAGATATAATAAAATTTAGTTTGGATCCTAAACATGGGTATTATTCTTTGAATCCATTCTCAAACTCTTTTTTGGAGATTCTGAATTAGAGTTTTTTGTTTTTGAATACCATGATTCATAGGTTGGTTGTTCCATTTTAATAATCTAATTGGATTAACCCTAAATTTCGTGATATGCATTCAATATCCTAATCTAAATTTATTTTATTGAAATATATTTCATTTTTTTATTGTAATTTTATTCTTTTAAATTTTTTTATTTCGATTTTATTTGGTTACAAAATATGGAAAAGTGGGAAAACACACAATTACATTTAATTAGGTTGTGTTTTTTTAATTTATCTAATATTTCAGAATTATTTATTTTAATTTAAATATAACATTTATTTAAAATAATTTTATTAAAATTGGTATTTGAGGAAAAGAATTTAAAACGGATTTGATTGTAAATATTGGGTTTTATCTAATAAAAATCAATGGATTAATTAAAAACCCATATATTGGTTTCTAAATAGAAATATGATTATTTGAAATGAAATATTTGATGAATTTTATTTTAAATGGTAGTTAAATGAATTTCTATTCATTTATTTTTATTATATAAAATCATATAATAGATATTAAGTGATTTAATTGGGAATTCACGATTTTAAATCTTTATAACATAGACATACTGAAACACATCACATCCCCATTATAATGGTAATGAAGTTCTATCGACTAGTCAAAAAGTGAAATTTTTATACACTTATTTTAATTATTCAACTTCATCTGTATGAGGATCAAATAGCCTATAACTATCATTAATTATTTAACATGACCATGTTTCTCTATTGTTTTTATTTGACATATATATATATCATCGGTAGTGGAAAACTATTTCTCATTGATTTTGATTTTATATAAATTGCTTTTCGTAAAATAATTAAAAATTCATTATTTTAATGTGTTTCTATCATTTGAATATTAATGTTTGTTTATCTATTGTGATTAATTTACCTTATTGTTGTGTCAATGTTATAATCATATTTCATCTATGTTATTTGATGATATTTTTTAGAATCATGTCTTTGAGAATAAGTGTGAATTAGACCCAGCTGGAAGCATCTACTGAACCATAGCATGTGAATCCGCTCGTGGACTCGATTATAGTTGAGGTGAATGTGTGTAACATCCATCCTATAAGACATGCACAACCATCCATTCCCATTTAAGATCTTGGTGTGGAACGTCTCAGGTATGAACTCCGAAATTCCTCCCTACTGTTACTTAAATAGAATCCACTAGCAATCAAAGGATCAAATAATCCTCAAGAGTTTGAGGAAAGGTTGAGTAGGATTGAGAGATTGTCTGGGTTCTAAGATACATAAGATAAAATCAAGATTCACTTTTCCCCTTTAATAATCAAGCTACTGATAAAAAGATTATGGTACATGATAGTGGTGGTGAAGAAGCATGAGGGTGTATACTGGAAATAATTCATGACTCTTTTCACAAAGAAATTTTATCCATATTTGATGGTGTTGGCCAATGCATGTGATTCTTTTTAAGATTGTGAAAGATGAAATGAGAATGAAATTATATAAAAATAGGTGTTCTAATATTCATCAGTTTTTACATATGACCTTGTTTAATTTGAAGAAGAAGACTCGATGGTTTGATTTGAAACAGCAAAATGATATCAAATCTCATGATTTCATGCTAAAGGTTCCTTCTTATGATTCATTGGTGGATAAAGAGTAGAGGGATAAAATAGACTAGTTCAGGATGTTAGTATTGTTATGAGTTATCTTTTCACCCATGTGGTGTGTCAATTACTCTAAAGGGAGAAGTAATCATGATGATTTTAGTCAATGATATCGATAGTTGGGGGTTCTAGACATATATTAGTTAATGTAAGATGATATTTGATTTTCTAATATTTTGGAAGGGTTTGTAATTCTATAAATGTTTTTATATACACTCCTATAAAATGTGGATCATGTGGATTTTGGGGTCACCTATATTAGTTCTTACTTTTTTTACTCCCCATAGTGGAATAAACTCATTAGCCTCAATAATTATTGTGGATCAATTTCATATTTTATGATTAATGTTGTACAAGATATAGTAATCCAGAACAATCGATATTCACATAGTGGAAGTCCCTCCAGAGGAAGTAGAAATTGAGACCTGAGATTGTGAGAGATACCATTAATACAACATCATTATTAGTGATCACTCTTTAGATAATGTTTCATATAATTCATGTATTTAACCCCATGTTGTTGATAAGATATATTTTCCTATATATTGTTTTGAGATAGAAATTACTACACCCCTTGGAATAAAGAGAGTGTGTGGTCATTGTAGTCCCACTTTTTTTTTCTATATGAAATATTCATCTTTCGTGGAGATTCCTAGATCTCTACATGAAAACAATTGACATCATGTTCTAGATGGATTATCTCATTACTATTAAAACATTAATTTATTTTTATCTTTGATATATCCTCATTACTACACCCAATGGTGTACGATATATATTTCAACGATAATGTGACCTAATTTCTAGCAGAGTTGTACATTCTTATCAAGAGTTGGGGATGATGATATCTATGTTATATTTCTATATAGAAATTGAATACATGTGTGATGATATCCCCATAGTCAACATCATGTTTTTTAATCTGTTTCGTTCA
Organism: Viscum album; assembly: GCA_963277665.1. Taxonomy (NCBI): domain Eukaryota; kingdom Viridiplantae; phylum Streptophyta; class Magnoliopsida; order Santalales; family Viscaceae; genus Viscum; species Viscum album. The sequence continues at coordinate 224,226,774 of OY728143.1, forward strand.
TAAATTTAAAGGTTTCCAAAAATAAGGGAGGTATATTTTTCTATTAATTTAGTACCTAGTACTCAGATGGGGTATAATCCCTCATATCACATGGAACCAATGAAAATGAAAAAGATAAATATATAGTTCTATGATATTCTATACTATTTTATTATACACATGATTGTTTCACCATGGGTAGTGTATGTTCTTTTTTCTTTGAATGTTTATGGGACACTTAGCCTTTGTGTTGATGACAGAAATCTCATCCGAGTAATGGGAAATTAAAACTTTATTTTTTCAATGGATTTATGATTTTTCCCCCTATTTAATGTGAATAATTGGTTCTCTAGGATTAATATTTGATCATGTGACTGTATGTTGTAGATACATGAATTTTACATTTAGAAAATCACCTTTCAGTGAAGGTATAACCATTATGAGAACATTTCCATGCCATTATATTTCACCAATACTCATATAGCCTATATAGATTTAATTAATGGTATTTTATATGACATCCTTGTTATCTTTATAGTTTTTGTTGTTGATGAAATAATTTTTTCCTAAATGATTGTGGAGTATAATGTGTGTTTACCAAGGGATGTGTTGGTATTGCTGAAATATAATTGATATCATTCTATGCTATTGAAATCTAATTATTGGATACAAGAATTAATTTTACGGTGAAATTCAGTTTAAGAACATTGTCCTTTTTTGTCTTGATAAAGTGAATGTTTTTATAGAATGGTAACAATGACAAAAATAATTCGATATTCAGAGCATCTTAGGAATGTCTTGGTGTTATGATTAGTCCATTTAGGGATTCTCAATGTTTGATCCTCTAATGATTTCTATAAGATGGAAGAGACTAATATTTTATTATAATTTAAAATGTAAATATTCCTTTGATTAGTTAACAAAACTAATGACTTCGACACTGGTGTTGACTCTTCTTTTCACCAGGCTGGGTCGTGAGGTCATCTGTGATGCATAATATTCAGGTTTGGGCTACATTTATATGTAAGGCAATCATGTAATTTCTTGTACCTCTCATATTATTAGGGAAGATAAGAATAATTACCTACCAATGACCATTAAAATATTGATAGGATGAAAATTCAGAATATTTTTCCACATTACCATTACATAGATTGGTTTACATTGTTTTCATACCACAATATATTGAGTTATATATTCTCTAAAAAATATTTGAATCATTTCTAGTGGAATTGGGTAGAATACTTGCAATATTTTAATATTAACATATCTTATAAACGTTTTAATGAGAATTTAATTTCAGAAGCATTGTGATTGAATCTTCCCACATATGTGGATAATGAATCATCATAATGGTGTAAATTCTTGGATCTCATTGAATAATATCACATTAGAGTATAGAAATCATAGGGTGAGGTTTCTGTGGCATTTTTTTATTTGAAATAAACTCTTCTCAACAATATTCCTCTATAATAACATCTTTATTAAGAGTTCTAAATCCTAATAAATGTTTTTTTGTTTAGGATACCATTCATGATTGGTCATTCTTTACCGATGTAATTCTATGAAATCATATTCACTTTGTAGTTCCATTAGCGATAGATAATGTCATGATCAGGGGTATTTCTAAGTCACCTATAGTAGACCAAAAGGGAACCATAAAGCTGTTTTTTAACATGCAACGTAGATTATTGTAGCTAGTTAAGAGATGATAAATGGATAAATATTTCTCCCACTATGACATTTTCTAAGAGGTCAAGGATGATCACCCGAATCCAGCGGGTTTTCTTGAGCCATGTATAGTTCCAATGTGGAAGTGAGATGATATGTTTACAGACATTATTGTTATATTTCTAAATAACTTGTAAAAGAAGAATGTGATAAGGTTTGTGATTGATGATATGACTAAATCGGATCACATTATACCCAATCGTGACACACCCATGTTTGATGAGTTTTGAAGTCACAACGTGAAATAGATTGTTCAGTTTCAAAGAGATCCATTATATATATTCAGTAATAGGGATCAAAACTTCACATCCCATTTCTTGAGAGTACATCAAGATGAACTGGGATCTTATGTGAATTTGAATATGACATACTATCTATAGTTTGATGGTAGATAGAAATAGCATTAACGATTTGTATGTATATTCTCTATACATTAGTTATTAATTTTATCTGGAATTTGGATGACCAAATCAAAGTTGTTGCTTTTTATTATAAAAATTGATAGCAGTATGCTTTCAGAAAAGAACATTTGGAGTCCCTATACGATCGGACATGCATATCTACATTGTGTTGGTTGGAGATTGGTGAAGGATCCTTGGTTAGACCAAGCATTGTTCTTGATAAAAAAACAATTATTATATTGATTTATTATGAGATATTGATAGAAAAAATCTGATATATATCTTATTATAATCCTGATCACATACCATTGTATTATTTAGTTAGTGATGAGGCGTTTTTGACAGTTTCAACTCATTCGGGTCTTTGACGACATTAGAGGACATTGTATCTTATTTCTAATTTTTTCACCATTTGTAGTTTTTGATAATTTGGGTAATGTGGAATTTTAGTTATCACATAATTTACAAAATACATTGATAAATGAGGTCTTCAATGTATATCAGTTATATTGGTATCAATCAGATCAATTTCATGTTCTTGAGATATAGTAATCCTAAGGGTGAACATGATTTAACGGGGACTGAGCATCCATTTAGGTAATTGATTCTAAATAAATGTAATTTATTGGAGGAAAATACATTTTTATCTTTTCTATTATAATCTATTCAGATTCTCCTAAAATAGTAGAGAGGGAATATTTAATGAGGGAGTAGTGGCGTCTTCTTTTTGAGATGGTTACTTCTGAGTCTGATTTTTTTAGGACATAATGTTTTTCTTGGGGAGTTGTAAAATACCGATACATTTTTTTGTAATTTCTAAACACTATTTTTCTTTTTCATTCACTGTATTTCCATTTTGGGATTCCTGGATGAAAATTTCATAATTATTTTATGATAATTTTTTGTGCATGGACGGTTGGTGGTGTGCATATACCATGTACCAAAATGAAAAAAAATCACTGAAATATAGGTTGTGGGGTTTTTCATGTTTGGTAGAAGACTATAAAATCCCTGCACCCACTAATAATTAACTATTAAACCCATTATATTGCACACACATCTTTGGAACATTGCATTTATAAACCATGTAGTCATAGAAAGCTAATCGTGGGTACAATATTTTTTAATTTGAATTGTTTTCTATAAATACTAAAACCCTCCTTTTAGGTACATGGTACATCGATATAATTCCATATAATTATATATTTTCATTGAGGCTGTCAAGATGAAATTTCCTCCATTATAAACCCTCCTGAAAAATATTTAATCTTATATAACGACATACAGTCTCCTCCTGGTCGGTTTCCTCTTCCCGTTCTTTTATTACATCTATCTCTCTCTTCAACTCCCTAGGCTTTTTTGGAATTCCAGGATATTGTGAGATATTATAGCATTTGTTTTGGATCATATGCCTATGTTTGATTCATGGGTTCATTTGCACCATTTTTCTTTGGAGTTTATAAATAAGGGCATTCTGTCTTGAGATCCCCTGATCCCGAGGTATATAGTTCTATTTTGATGGAACAATTTGATTACCCCTAAATTTCACAATTTAATTTCAATTTTTTAATTTAAATTAAATACTATGAAATTTCATTAACTACTTTTGATAAAAAAATACAAGCGCATTTAATTGGGGGATTTTATTAGATTTGGAAACAAAAAACTAAAAAGTTGTAAAAAATCCCAAATTCCATTGAATTGGAGTGTGTTTATGAAATAGATTAAAAACAATGTAATTTTATTAATTTTAATATTAATTGTGAATTTAAATGATGATATTGATTTAAATTTCTTATTTGATGGAAATTTGGTTTAAATATTTTTGTTAGAAACTATTTGGTTTTATAATGGAAAAGGAATAGTTTGATTAAAAAATTATATCTTTGGTTTTTGATAGAAATTATCAAATAATAAATATTGAATATTATTAATTAAATATTAAATGAATTTTCAATATATTTAAGATTATTTATTTCTATAATATAACATCAAAACCTAGTTAGTTACTATATTTTATAGATAACACTCTTTTTAAGCTTTATAAATATAAAAAAAATTAGCATGTCTCATCCTAAACGAGATAGTGATGAAGTACTCTTGACAAGTGTCATTGGGAAATGTGTATACACATATATTCATCACTATATTTCAAGAGAATGAGGATATTTTAGCCTAGAAAATCGTACTTTTATTCACATGAACATGTTTCTATTTTTCTTTTATTTGAAATATATTCCATTTTTTATAGTAAACTATTTTTCATGCATCATAAAATTATAAAAAATTTTATAACAAATGTTTATAAGCCATTTTTTAAAATTATTTCAATCATTTGAAATTTAATGCATGATTTGAATTAATTTAAATCTAAAAGGAAAAATCTATTAATATAATAAATAATGCATTATTTAGTAAATATAATATGACAACTTATTTTGGAATCCTGGGTGAGACACAAATACGCTTTTACCACACACCCAAATTTTGAATTAGAGTGTTTGTAGATTATCTTCATCCACGTTTCATAATGGGTAAGGTGACACTAGAAGATGATAGTAGTTGATTATCCTCAATCATGTAGAGTTGCATCTGTTTAGATAAATTATTTTTCCATGATTTTTAGTTCACTGATGTTATTCCATTTTGTTTGTTTCTATAATCATATTCTAGTACACATATCTATGTTGATATTATTTTTAATTCATACATAATTTTATGTTTATAATACAATAATTGTGGATTTTTTTTACAACATTCATATTTTTTGGTGCACAATACAATTTTCTAGTCCACATGGATTAGGATTACTCCACAGGCTATGTCAGATTTGCCTCAGTTATCAAGTTAACAATGTAGTTAGGCTGGTTCATGAGAAACATAATTATCCAAGAATGGTTACATCAATCATACTCTAATCAATGAGACATATATCCTCCTAAAAATATTTAAACAATTTTAATTTTTTAGTAGTGTGCACATCTAAATAAAATTATTTTGATTCAATCCCAATATTTATTTACTGATTCTCCTTAGATTTTATAAATTAATGAAATTTATTATACAATGGTAGAAATTATATATATATGATTAAATATTTAATGGTAAAAAAATCATATTAATTTTGTAATATAGTGATCATATACATTGAATAAAAAACACTCCTTTAACACTTTCTATGTAATAAAATATGTACCTATATTAATTTTACCCTAATTATCTCAAAATAGTTTTAAGTTAACAAAATCATAATTTAACACTTGATTATAAATTTTTATTTCATTACAATATTGAAATTCAATTTTTTGATGTTGGAGTAAAAATCTACATTTTCATTCAATAATATAATGTGCAACATGTGATTTAGTAATATTTAGCTAAGTGTTATCAAAATACCATTCTAATTCATTTGAATATCTATTATCAATAAGGGTAAATAAGGGTGCAAAATAGGCTCTTCTAGGTGTTATATAGGTTTATTCATAGGTAGTAAAATCATAATGTCAATGAATTAAGTATCTATAGTGATAGATTTGGTAATTCATAGGATTTAATATAAAAAATTGTTTTAATATTTCGTAGAATTCAATATTAAAATATAATTACTCTTCAGGATACTCTGTGGAAATTATTTATTTTGATGGATTTGATTACCTCTTAATATACCCAATTAAAAATTTTATACCCTAAAATAATATAATATATATCTCCCTTGAGAACTTTAACAATATTTTTACCAAATTAGATTCATGTATAACTTTTTGTATAATGTATTTCTATGATATAAAAAATAAGAACAGAGATTTTTTCCTCTGGAAGTAAATGTGATTAAACTATTAGAATTCAAAGAGATTATTAAATTTTATTATGAAATTTTTTTAAATATTATATAATAGGTGAGGAACATTGACTTTAAAAACAATATTATTTTAATGTTATGATCATTAATACCCTCCATTTACAGGTATAAAATGATTTTCGTAAACTAGTTTTCAATGATCACTAACTAAACTATATATTAACACATATATCTACATAAAACCCCTATCTATAAATTTATAACTATAAAACCCCATGATTTTAAAATTTGACCATCATTTTTAGTGTAAATGTCATGGAAAACGAAAAATAGAAATGAATGTGACAACCTTATACATAGTGATATATTTCTTCAAATATAAACTCATTCTACATGATATCAAACGATGAATGAAACACTCGGTTTCCCAGAAATGTGATATTCAATTAATGTATCATTATATTAATGTGACTATTATTACAATGAAGTTCAGTTATATATAACATTAAATTAAAAAATTATAGAAAATATATGGTTTAAATAATTTTTAAAATAACTTCTAATAATTTCCTCTTTTTAGAAATAAAATTGGATCCATTTGAAGGACTAATAAATTTATTCTAGAGAAAATTATATTAAAAAAGGTGGATTAGTTACACATTATAGTGATATTTTAAAATTCTATTTCTATACATTTATAATTTTAATTATGTAAATTTTCGATAATTTTTGAAATCAGAAGATTGAAATTAACCGATGTCAAATTTTTAGATTTTTTAGGAAATTCAATTTCTCATGGAATAATAAAAATTACATATGTCTATAAAATGGTCATTTTTAATAAATTTTTTCACAATAAATTTTATTCCAATTATTTCAATTTAATATACTACAATGTGGTTCTTGTGTATCGTAGTGTACCCCCACATAAAGCATTATAGTTCATTTTCATCAATGATTTTTTATAAAAAGAGATAAATTTATAGAATATATGTGATATATATATTAAATTATATTTCATAAATAAATATAATAAATATTTAACTTAATTACACTATAACATTTTACTTTAATTATACCGTTTATCATTCAAACATACAACATATTGTCTTTATGAAGATATGTAATTCATTATCAATGATAAAAATTCAATAATTATTATAATGAATTGTCCAAGGAATATAAATTATATTTATAATATTATTACCATTATGTATATGATATATTTATATCCAATGTCCATGATTTTTAACATTCATTAGAATGTAAGGAATTTTACACTTGGAATAATTGTGATAATAAATTATTATTATAGAAAGGGTAATATGTTTTTATAAAATGATTATATATGATATTATAAATAATAATATGGTTTTGGTATTAGTTATTAAGAAGTAAAAAAACATCAATAAATGAGGTTGATGAGTGCTCAATTAATGGTAATCGTGAGGTTATGGAAATTTTAAAATCAATTTTCATTCATTGGTTAATATGTCTACTTCATATATTAAATTATTCAATAGTAATGTTTCATGTTTTATTAGATTGAAATATGTTTTGTTTAAAATTATATTTATGTTTATAAAATTTTTTTATATAAAATCATAACATATATTAACACTCACCATAATGATATGTACTTTATAAGGATTTCAACCAAAACATCCATCATTGACATACATGTTCTTTTATGCACATTATTTATTTTGAATGGTTTATATGCATTCCCATTAAAAACTATACAGTGAATCCATTATATGTAGTAGTATTTTTTTTATTCCATATACTTCATGAGAGGAATATTCTAATTCAAAAGTTACTGAACATTAATGGTTTGTCTTTCAATCTAATTTAACATGTGATTCTAATGCATGGATTTCATTAATCAAAATTATTTTATACACTTCTAATGAAACCCATCCAAATTGTTGCGTATTTTATACATGAACTTTCAATCTTGTAGTAATAATTATTCAAAACATATACATACATTTTTAAATATTAATTTTTAGAAAATCAAAAACATTATTGACATCAATCAGAAATCATGTTTTTTCGTATTATATTATTTCAAAAAAAGACATTAATTGTTTTACTATTGTTGGTTAAACTCGTTTTTACTCAAAATTGGATTTTTTTAAAAATATTTAAATGGAATAATTTTTTCATTGTATGGAAAAAACTATATTTTCCACAATAATGAAAACTTATTCCTTAAATATTCTATAACAATTTCCTAAGCCTATTTTTAAAAGTTGATTTTTATTTTTTATATTTTAATCAAATGGTAATTTTTAAAATTGAAATGTTATTTTCATATTGAAATTTCATATCTTTTGATTCTATTTTCTATTAATTAATGAAAACCACCTATATTTTTATAGAATTAATTAAAATAACATATATAAATATATTACTAATATAACATCATTGTTTCCAATTTCATAGATTCAGAAAAATGTGCCTTATCACCATTTCTCAAATGACTTATTTAGTGGATTTAATTTATTATAGTCACACAATTGATTATGAAACACAATATGTTCCATGTTTAATTTTTTTTGATTATTCAATATTATTAATATATCATGATTTATAATGAACAATATTTCACATAAAAGGAATTTGATGTGTGGCACTATAATTTTATATATATCTAACGGATTGGGTAATGTTTCTTCCACAAAATATGTAATGTATTGGATTAGGGAGTTATCATAATCAGTTTTGGGAATTTTTACTCCCTTTGATGTTTTATATGTAGTTATCCTGGAAATTTCCATTTTTCATTATTAATGTTGTAGAAACATTTTCTATGATTCCATTACATTATGATACAATGTTCATTGCATTATTCATCATTTTCATTACTCACTATCCTTCTATTTCTTGATAACATGTTAATACGTTCACTCACATGATATGATTCCTTATCATGTGTATTAACTTTCTAGGATTTTCACCTCACATATTTATAGTTGTATTCTGTAGTTTATCTAATGAATATTTAGGAGAGTTGACAGATTTTAGGACCTCAATATCGATAAAAAATGAATATTTCATTTTTTATTATTTGTAAACTAAGTCTTAAAATACCTATCACCTTTACCATGATATTGGTGTAATTATTTGATTTTTATAATAATTATTTATTTAAAAATATTAATTTATTTACTGGGTCTCCATAGATAATATTAGAGATGGGAATAAGTTAACCATCAAAATCATAGTCGGTAAAATTGTAGTATGACACTATGAAAATTTCCATGGATAAATTTAATGATTAATAATCCTATAATAAAATACCATGATATAATTATTGAAGTATAAAATAGGTTGTTTCAAAGTAATAAAATCCATGTATAAATACCAGAAGTGGATTTTGTAATATAATAGTTATACTAGTTGATAATAACTCTAAAAAAGTAATTTTATGACAGTCACAAGTGATTTCTAAGACAATACAATGGGCTATACTCCCCTTCTGGTTTGGCATTCCTAGGGGAATTAATTTTTCAATCCATAATAACTTTATAAATGTCATTAATTAATTGAATTGATGATAATTTTTTATTGGAAGGGTTAAAAAAATAAGTCTTTTGTTGATAAGTATAAGGTTGAACATAAGACTAAAGATATAAATCTCACATTGAGGTTTTATTTTATGTATTTATATAATGATTAAGATTTTGTTGTGTATATTAATGGCCATATAACATAATGATTATTATTATGTCCTCAAAAATGGATTAATTTAGTAATACATCTTTCTATTTTGTGGTAAAAAGTGTGAATTTATTGGTATCATTAATGTTATATGTTTTGAGGAAAATTTTATTTTATCGAAAAACTAGATATATAGAAATCATAAAAGGGTTACAAAGTGTTTTAATGTTAAATATTATGATTAATATGTTAATATTATTCTAATAAAAGTCGATTTGATTGAGATGTTTATAATATTTCAGATTAAAAATATTTATCATTTGGGAATAATTATGTTATCGTTTTTGGATATTTAATGTTAATCGTATGACAAAGACATTAGGGATAAAATAAACTTTAATGTTGTGGTTTTTGAGGTTATTTTGGATATATGGATATATATATAAATAATGTTTTTTAAATGATTTTTATTTATTTTTTAATTTTAGAGATTTATATTTTAATATTACTTTTTTACATTATCTTAATTTATTATATTCATTTTTCGTTTTAACTAAGATAAGTGGAATCAATTTTCACTCTTCTAATAATCTCATAATGTATTAGAATTTATTTTTTTGGAATCATGAGAAAAAATAATATTGGATATTTAGTCCTTTTAGTAAGTGATGTAGTCAAAATATAATTATTCAATACCAAAAGAAAAAATTAATTTTAGGAAATAAAATTTTCCCATGTACTTATATGTCTTTTTCTTTGGAATCACCAAACTCTTGAGAAATTATTGATATAATAATATTTTATTTTAATATTATCATATCCAATGATTTAATGTACTTCTAATTCATAATATATTTTTGGTTTTGTTATTGTAAACATTACCTCGATAATTAACATTTATTTAATCATGGATCTCTATCACTTCCCCTGATAATTCGTGGTTTATTCCATTTTTTTATTTTCACATCCCAAGAGTGTTCTCAAAAATGGAACCATATATAAGTGTCAATATATATGGACTTAATAAAACCCTTTAAATTTTTTTAATAGAATATTCTATTAACAATGATGTAATATCAGTTTCCTATGAAATATAATTTCAAATGACAATACCTAATTGTATAGATCAAGTTAAAATATTAGGAACACGTTATTTTTAAGGGTGCAAGAATGTAACACCTCAAGATTATACATGATTAACCTAATGTTTTATATCAAATGTGACATGAAAACCCAAGATTAGAGTACAATATAACATAACATGACTTATCAATATATACCATTTCTAATAAATTCAATACTTTTGATCACATCCCACACATAAAACAACAAGTTTAAGTGAAACAACATACACTATTTAAATAATATTATTAATTCATGAACTTTATAACTCTTCGTCTGTATTTGTGGGAATTATTATTACCAAACTATGTTTTCAAAATTTTATGGTTTACAAATGTATTATAAAAATTTAATAGTTACATTCTATTTAGATATAAATATATAACCGTTGGAATAAAAATAAAATACTTTGTAAAAATATATTTTTTTAGAAGAAGGTTTAGTCAAACATGACATAAATATTAAATATTAACATTAAATTTTTTTATAATTGTTATTTTATAAACTGACCAACCTTTTTGAAATAATAATATTGATATTATACTTTTGAGAAATTTTTTGTTTTCTTGGAAAATATTATGTTTTTAGTGAATTATGAGAAATAAATATTTTGACAAAATTGATATTTCATTTAATAAATTAAATCATATTATTTAAATTTTAAAATTGAAATAAGAATATCATAGTTCTATTAATTATAGTTATTTATATTTCATTTATCTTTATACTAGATTTTAGTACAATTTTATTTTTTGGCCTTGAATGTTCATTTTTCTAAAATAATTTTATACAATATATTGATGAAAAGTTATAAATATTTAAAATAACCTGAAATGAATAATTATATAAATTATATGATTATTATTTATATCATTAAATTTTAATTTTAATTTTTATTATATTATCACTAATCAAATGTTTGATACAATTTCATCCATTCTGTACAAATCCCATATAATGAAAAAAAAATCAAAAATATTTTCTATTCGGTTTCAAAATAAATTCAATAATTTATATGGGTTAAATTTTAAATATTTGATTCTATATTTTCAATCAGAATAATTTATAATATATATTAATTTAAATATATTTTGTGATCGTAATGAATGTAACAACACTGACCAGAGTAACCAAGATCCACTATCATCATTATCAGAAGAGAATAAATTAAAAGGAATCACAACCCGATGGACTAAATATGTTAGTAGTTATTGTAAAATAGATAAATTAATAAAACCATTTTACATTTGTAAAAAAATTATCCCATAGTGTTTTATCAGGACTCTCATTATTCCCATAACCAAATCCTTGAAAATCAACTATATTCCACATTGTGGATTCCAAGTAAATGAAAAAAATAATGGTTAGCTAAATAAATTTGAGAAAATATAATCAAAAAAATTAAAATAATTATAAATGAAGGGAATGATTCAGTACATGATTCCATGATATCGTACATTCTCATTCCACTACCATTAGATAATTACAAGGGGAAGATTAAAAAATATGGATAGGTGTATCATAGAATCCTTATAACAAATGATGTATAACATAATCACCTCATGAGACTATTGATGAATCAAAGGTATATCCAAAAAATCTCGATATAAGTCTTCATTTCCAAATCATTCCTCATATATCGAATAATCAATTTATTTTATAAAAATATTACTTTAAAATGAAATATTTAGTTTATGTTTTGAATATGTATTTTCAAATATATCCAAAAATCAAAAATTATCATTCATCATAAAGAACCATATGTTCATATGATTATGGTTTAAAAAGTGAATATATACTTGTAAAATAATATAAATTTTTATGGAAAAAATAATTTCCATTAGTCAGGGGAAATTGCATAATTTATGAAAATTTTAATGACAAAAAAAATAATGGAAGAAATTATCAATAATATCTTTTGATAGAATAATATTAAACCATCTAGAAGAGGAATACATATGATACTAATTCCACAAAAACCCATTAGTTTATATAAAAAATAAATAATTATTATTATTGGAAAAAAATGATTAGCATTAGAATTGAAGTAAAATTAATGTTGATGAAAAAATTATTTTTAATAAATTTATTATTTAAAAAGTACCACCTACCATTTTTATAATTGGATTCCTTGAAAATAAAAATTGATTCTTATAAGGAATTTTTTTAAAAAAAAATCATTTTTTCATAATATTTCTAAATTTCATAAATGTTAAGTATATTAAAATAGTCTTTCCATTATTATATTCATTAAAATTAGGACAATAATTATTTTAAAAATTAAATAATGATTCATTTGAAAACATATTTAAAACTGAATAATTTGTTAAAAAACAAATTAATTTTTTGGAATCTGTTCTGAAAAAATGGAAAACATTGATTTCAAGGAAAAGGGATTTCATACATAAGTGGAAATGAAGTGACTTTAAAAATGAAATTCTCTATTATTTTAATTAATATATAATATTAAAATAGACCTGTTACATGAAAATATAATGAAATAATTGTGTAGATGAAAATTAAAAAGCATTTGTTAGTAAATTATAAAATAATTTACAAGAACAAACAATCAAGAATAATCAAACTCAATTAGAATGAAATTGTGAAGAAAAGCCCTAAATGATCATATAATTGATGTAATAATTCATATATAGATTTTTTATCCAACTATTAATAATTATTTGGGAATAAAAATTGACATAACAAAATCTTATTTAACACGTAATACTATTAAATCAATGAGGATGAAAATGTAAAATTACCCATTAAAATGAAATTAAGTCACGAAATATATTACTAATTTGTAAATTTTATGTGAAATACCATGTAGTAAATTAAATCAATTAAAAAATTAATATTACTAGATTATTTACTGAATATTTATATTAAATGTTAATATAGATGTTTGTAAAAACAATTTGGTGCATGACATTCAAATATTAATTAGTGGGGGGAAATAGAGACGATGTTCCTTGCCTCATACATCCTTTTGGAAAAAATTAATATAACCTATTATATAGAAGATATAAAAAATTAATAACTTTTTATAGAACCATTTAAATAAATATCATCTCATATATCATTATTTTATTAAATTTAATCACCCATTCGATGATTATAACTCATTATTTCTGTGTTTCAAATATCAATTACCTTATTTTATCATTATTTTTTATTAAAATAATGGTTTGAGAGATAAATTATATATATCAATTATTTATATTTTAATAATCATGAAATATTTATAATATTTATATATGAATTATATTTTTATACTAAATCATTAATGACCATTTTTAAAAATGTAGTGTGTAAGGGTCACGAGGATGGTATTTTATCCATACACATGGGAACCATTTCCATTTTTCTACTCAAATTCGAAAAAATAATTAAGTAATATTTTATCACCCAAGAATAAAAAAATACCATAAATTCAAAAATAAATTTTAAATACACTAAAATATATCATCTATGTAATGTGGTTATGAAAATTAAATCCCCTAAATTCGTGATGAAGGTGAACCCCACATACAAGAACAAATTAACCATATTTATGTGAGAGAAATTTTAAAAAATAAAATGATATATATATATTTTGGAATGAAAAATATTTCACTAATATCATAATTGTTTCCATTATATCAAATGAATTCATTAAATATTTCCGCATAACCATCAATGTAAAGTATTATTGAAATGTGAATCAAATCAATTAGTGAGATAGTAGTCTTCCACATAAACAATCTATTTTATCATATCCCCATAAGGAATTGGAAGTATAAAATATCTAAATTTTATAATGTCTCTATTGGTTTTATTTTATTTTAATATAATATATATAAATTATAACCATCAGCAGAACCTATTGTTATATGTGGTAATCAAAAAACAAATAAATATATTTTGTGAGGTTGTAGTCTGTCATACACAAAAATGATGATTTCATAACCAATTTAATAGAATTGTAGATTTTTGTTGGTAATAAAATAAAAATAACTACATTTAATATATTTTAGTGTAGTGCTGATATTATTTCAACAATGTTTTATAATGATTTTGGTAGAAGGATGATGAAAATTAAAATAAAAATCTCATTGAAAAATGATTCATCTTTTTGGTTTAACCTCCTTAGGTTTAAAAAAATGTCCTTATTATTTTGGGATTATAAAAATTTAGATCTTATAAGAAGATGGTATAGATTTTAGGATGTTATTTTAGGGAGAGATTGGAAAAACCAAATGGGCATAATGTGTTGAATTGGAGAGGTGTGGGGGTGAATACTTATATGTGAGTTGAGTAGCACAATTGTAATATTTGAATAGAGAAAGATTTATTGAATGTAATATATTCAATGAATATATATTATAATTTATCAATAAGTACTTCCAATATATTGTAGAATAATTTTAAGTTCAGTTTAACCCTTATCTTTTTTGAATATCCATGTTAAATGTATTTTTTACATTAACCCTGGAAAATAGTGATGAATATATTTATCATTTATTTTCCTCAAAAATTACATTTGAAATAATATATAATTTTATTATATGTAATCAAAATGTGGAATTAAAATTTCTAAATAATATTCACATATGTGATATAATATTACATTAACGTAATCCCTTACATGTGATGGTAAATAGAATTTTTAGTGAGGGAATGTTCAAAATTTTACAAAAATTTATATTTCATTAATTATTACAAAAAGGAATCAACTTGTGTAAATTTTATTAATATGAATATAATTGAACTAATTTTTTTTAAAACTAATATAATATATTATTTATAATAAATTTAATCCAATGTTATTTTTCTAATTAAAATTCATTATTCCTCGCTATTCATTGGAAAATCAATCATTTTCTTAAAAAAATTAACTAATATATTATTGCATATATTTTTATGAAAAACTAAGTTCATTATATAATATAATTTTTTGAAAAGTTATATAAATAATGTTTTAATTATTTTTGAAAAGTGTAATGAAGAAATCTTTGAGAAATAATCCTGTTTTCCTAAAATAATTCATTTCAAATTAAGCACTTATTATTTATATTTATTTTCAATGTAAAAAAGTTATATTAATAATGAAGTTATTATTATTCATAACCATAAATTTAGTTATCTGGATATAATTGTGTTTTACATTATGGATCATTTAAACATTGGGTTATATTCTCTTCAATATATAAATGTGATTATATTTATAGAAATATATTTTTAGGTTATTTAAGACTGTTTTTCATTGAAACATTTGATATAAAAAACATTGTGCGGTTTTATATTTCTGGGGTGATATAATTAATAGTTTAAATTGTAAAAAAAATAATTATGGTAATGTTAAAATTATGTTTTACTAAGTGTTAAACTAATATGGATAGAGGTTAAAAATATCCCAAGACACATATAATTAATCTAATATTATAATATTTATACATAATACTCTATAACGACTAAATAAATTTCATTTAGAATCCGTTTTAATGAGAAAAACATCTGAGGAATTATTTATTTTTAAAAAACTAAACTGTTTTCTCTCCCCTATATAATATGGCAACCAACAAACATCTCATTTCCACAATTCCAAACCCCATTAGTACAAATATTACCTACTAAATAACATAATTAATTATATAATGTAAAATTACAGTAATTCATGGGTATTTATCGAATCATTTTAATGATATTGTTGACAAGAAAGATGGTTTCTGAATAATAGATAACATCCATAACTATGTGTTTTATTTTATTTACTACAAAACATCATTAAAATAACATTAAACCATGGTGGTATATAAATCAGATTATATATTACATTTAGATTTCAAAAATAAAATTCATGATGTAAAACCATGTAATATTCTATAAAATGGGAAACAAAATTGTGGATCCTTTATATGGAATACTTCCACTTAGTGAACAAACTAAAATTGTCATCTGTTTTTAATTTCAAAAGATGTATGTAACGATGGATGTAATTTTATATATTTTATTTTGATACCAATGTATTTATTTATGTCGGATATCATATTTATCATCATATATTATATTTTGTAGAGACTACAATAATATTACTTAGATGTATGACAAAATACCAGCTCATTGGGAAATCTGATTTTCATATCTTATCCTTTATATGGGAGATAATAAGGATTAAATTTATGTTTATTTATTAGATTCATGACATATTTATTTTTTAAAATTTACATATCATTACTTTTTAACCGTAGAATCTATTTAATAAATGATAATTTCATTCATGTGTATGACAGGATACAACATCACAAAGTGATTTTTTTTTCATTAATTATTAAAATGGAAGGTAATGGAAACAATATATTAAGAATATATGTAATATATATTACATGGTATAAATTATTTATAATTCTTAAATATTATATTTCATTACCCATTCACCTAATAAAGATATTATAATTTTAGTCTTGTGTTGGTATGAAAAACTATCTCCATGAAGGGATATGATCCATTATCAAGGTTCATGATTCAATACTAATTATATATATGTATCTAAAAAATATATATATTATATATTTATTTAAATAATTCAATAAATCCTGTGTTTAAGATTGAAAACATTCATGTTTAATCATTCATGATTAAATATGAAAATATTCGATGAAATAATATCGGTGAAGTGAGAAAATTAATGAAAATTTAATAATTTATCATATATTGTCATATACGATTTTCTTAAAATTAATATGGGTCTACAGTATACTAGTTTAATTTTCAAAACCACTATAAATGAATTTAAATATCACTAACCAAATGTGAATTATGAGTTAATAGTTTTCCTTAACTCAATTTTCATTCATTGTGATATATGTCTACTACGTTGATCAAATTAAGTAAAATTAATGTCAGTAGAGAATTTTTATTATTATATAATGTAGTTAAAATTTATTTTTAATGGATATAAAATTATTACATGTATTCGGCCAATTGCACTACTCATATCTAAATGATTTCATTATTGTACAGTTTCATCTGAATCTTCTTTCTTTGTGATATTTTTTATTTTATGGACAATTTTTTAAATGGTGAATGTGATACCAATTTAATAATATATAATGAATTATTCAAAATTAATATAGTTTTCATGTAAAATGAATATACTTTTTAATGTGGATTTATAATTGAAAATTTACCAAAGATATATGGGGTTATATCTTATTTTGATTTAAATATAGAGAACTTATTCCTAGAATTACATTTATGTATATAACACGAGCCTCTAAAAATGAATAAATGAAATTTATATATCATTTGGTCCTTCATAATCATTTTATGTAGTATTTACACGTACATATGATTTATAATTAAAAATTTTTATAAATTTTTTTAATAAAATTTAAATATTTTCTAACTTTTGATGAAAATAATTTTTTCATTAACATCTATGATTGCTACAGAAATCCAATTTTATTTTTCTATATTATTTTAGTCATTTTTACCCATAATTGGATTTATATAAAATTATTTAAATGGAATATTAGTTTTATCATGTAAAAAATAACATTGTTTTCAACTATCATGAACATTATTTTCCTTGATCCTTATTTCATACGTTTCGATGTATATTTTAAAACAAATATTTTTATTTTGATTTTTTTTTTATTAAAATCGATTTTCAAAGTGGGGAGTTTAATTTTATAAGGAATACATTTTATCTTTCAACGGAATTTTTATTCAATAATTACCACAGTGATTAATTATATATAATTAAGCTAAGTTACTTAGGTACTTTTCTAACATATATATATATATCTTATTCTCCCATTCATTATTGGGGTAATTCATGAATTGGGTCCATATTTAATATTATTTATTTATTTAACATCAATGAATATATTATGAGAACGAATTATAAAAATATTTTAATTCCAGGATTAATTATCATATATTTTTTTATGCTTTATATTTTTATGGGGAACCAGTGTTCATGTATATTAAATGAATGTGGTGGATTGGATGATAATATTATTTCCCTCCAATGCATTGTGTATTGTTATTATCTCATGAGATTTCATCTATGGGATTAAGGATTAAACATTATCTCTTAAGGGACACAATCCACTATTTGATATTGTCTTGTGATGTACATGACTTCTCCTTACATCATTTTTTATAATTATTCCACATTTAATATGATTCTAGGAACATATAATTCCATGTGATTACTATTGTTCCTTTTATTTTATGATATCATATTATAAATTTCACTTTTATTTGATTCTTCTTTATGATTATTATTCCCTTAAGGGGATTTTAAGGTATCTCTATTGTTTATGTATTCCCCACATTATCCCATGAATATTTTAGAGATAAAATTTACTTTAACATATCAATATGTGAATTATATATAATTATTTCATGTTTTAATAATTAAATAAATATCAATGACAAAAACCATGGATTTTAAATCTATTTTTAAAATTATTTGATATTTATGTTTAAGAATAATTTGATAATATGGGATAAACGTTTGTTTCACAATAATAATAGATCCTATTATAAAATGGATTAAAAATAATAATAAACACCAATAAATTTCATGCACATAAACTCACTAAGATAAATGGAAATATATTTTCAATTAAGAAAAAAATGTGACAATACTAACTATATTTTTTAATATTGAAAATATATATATAGTACATTATATAAAAAATAATAATTGAAATTAACTTTTTTTAATAATTTAATGGTAATTAAAAACAATATTCTAGAATGAAATTATAAAAAATATAGTTTTTGAATAAGTTTTTCTTTTACCATGGAAACCAAAACCACTATCAAGTTTAACTAATTGTGTATAAAAACTACAAAATTTTTCATCCTAATTATAAATGATTTTAAAAAATTAAAAATATTAGAAATTATTAATTATATATACCTCTATACCCATTCACATTTAAAACTACTCATTTAAAATTTATTTATTGGTCTCGGAAAACTGGGGGATAATTATTTTAATTTTGATGAAATTATTCCACAAATATTTCTGGATGTCCCTATGTGTGTAAAATATTTACACGATTGACGTCCATGTTGAATAAATAGTCATATTTATATATTAAATAATTTCATATGATGATACCATTAATGTTTCATGTGAATCATGATTTTAATCCCCATGAATTTATCTATGTGCATCCACCATTTCTCACCAATTGATAATGATGATATATTTCACAGTAATGTGTAATTCCATATGAATAATTATTAAAAATTATAAGACATATATATATATATATATTTATAATTTATTAACTAATATATAAATTTTTATATTTTAATGCATTATATGTCACATGATCCATTTCTATGTCATATAATATATACTGAAAGGATTATTATGACTAACATAGAACACTAAAAAGGCATATAATTCCCAAAAGATTCATTTAATTATTGGAAAAGTATTATAATTGATGTGAAATTTCAACATATAGAGGAAATAATGAATATATTTAGAGTATTCAAATTTGAATGTCGTAATCTGTTGTTTTTTTAGAAAAAATCAATTTTCAGAAGAAATGGAAAATGTTACTCGTTGAATTTTTGAAATGATTAAATGTAAATAAAATTATATTAATAATTCATTATCATAATTATATCAATAAAAGAATTGAAAAATGAAAATAATACAATTCTTCCAAAAATGAAAAATATGGAAAAATTGAATCAATGACATTATTATGTTGATTTCTGAAAATTATTAACATTTCATTGAACTCATAATACATTGTGTGTTGTGGTTTTACAGTTGGGTTACCTATTTATGTGAGAAAGATTTATTGAGACTCCCCAACTCATGATTTGTATAATAGGTCTACTGAAGTGACTCTATGATTCCAGATCCATGTATTAATTTCTTATTTTGGAATATCTATTACCATGGTGTGGAAGACATAAAATCAAAAAAAATGATTTAAATCAGCTATCATCAAAGGGGGAAATCACGAGGATAAAAATGCTAATTTAATCACGAATGATTAGTGTCCATAAAACTATGACATATTGATAACCATATAATATTATTTATGAATAAGATTTATTGGATGTGTTTTTTGAGATATTATTTCAATTATAAGTGAAAATATTGATGGGAGATTTGAATATAATTATTATAGGTTCCCCAATTATCAGATTCTTTGAAAGTATTATTGGTTGTATAAATCATTGATGAAAAAATTATTTGATCCTAGTTTTTAAAATTTATAAATCCTTATAGTTTTAATTAACAAATATTTGATGTGGGTAATTTATTTTCCTCCCACACATTAATTAAGTATTCCTCATAGAATTATTACCACTGTGGAAAACCCCATATATTAATTGTTCTATTAGTTATTGACATGTAAACAATACAAGTTTAGTGAAAATATATCTGTTTTTTTAGAAATACTTATCAAATATTTTTTTATTCTCGTATTATCATTGTAAAATATTTTGGATTCATAATAACCTCACTCTTATAATTTGTTTCAAATGGAAATATGATACACAAATTGACTACAATAAATCAAAAATTTATTATCAAATACTCATGGTTCACACAACCTTGGTTGATCAATTTAATATAAATATGATAGTTTCATTGAATGGTCAATTATATGTTTATGTAAAATGAATATTTTATTGTTTTCATATACATTATATTTTTAATTAATATTCAATGATATTATTAATTTTCTTCCAATGTACTAAATATTATAAAAACGGCCTTTTTAAATTGTGGAATTGTGGAAACCTTTACATGATAAAGGATTATAAAACAAAAATTAAATGAAATGGTAGTATATATACTATTTGGATATTTTTTTCAAAAAACATTGTTTCATTATTTTTATTCAAAAATAATCATGAATTTTATTGTTGGGTTATTTTTTTGCTGCTATTTTTGTTTATATGATTTAGATAATTATATAACATGGATTTTAGAGGAAATTATAGAAAAAATATATTAATAAATACGTAAAAGACAAGATGAAATATATGTATTGATAGTAGATGTTATCTAACTAGATAGTTATGTAAATTATTTGTATTTTTATACTGAATCAATCTTAAATGTCATCCTAATCACTCAACCAAATGGGTAATGACATATGATTGGATATGGATAGTGTACAAATTATATTTATAGAAAATTTTATATGGATCCTAATATCATTGTATCATACTCTTTTTATATTATAAAAGGATAAATCTATGAAGTGGTATCAACTGATATGTTGTCCCATGATAGTATTCATGATATCTCGATACCAGAATAGGTGATATATAGTAATGGTTGAATGAACAATGGGAGACACTAAAAGGGTATAAATATTATAATAAATGAGAATTTGTGTTATGAGGTCACTAAATGTGAATAGAGGTAGGATAATATGTTCACATTTATGAATAATAAGATATAGTTTGTGCCTTAAAGTTATTTGTTATGGCTATTATGATCTAATACAATTATTGTAATGTAGATGGTCCCTCAAAAACATAAAATTCATCATTATTCAAGAATATGTAGCAAGAAAACAATTTTATCATTAGAATATTACTGGGATACCAATACTATTGCGATTTTTTATTAATTACATAAAATAAAGAATGTGTGGGTGGACATAATTGAATAGAAATTATTGGTTGATGTGTTATTCATGGTATTGTCTAGTGATGATGTAAGATAAAACAACCATCAAAATATAATAATTTGTGGACATATTTTAACATCTTTATCAAATTTAATGGTTAATAGATTCTAGGAAGGACAAATAATGGTGAAGGATCCATGTATAGTGGACTCATATATCATACTAAATTCTATTGGAAGAGGTTATTAATGACGTGTGGGTGATGAAGAAAAAATTTAGATCCTATAAGTTGTATACCATTGCACTATTCATAGAATACTTCTTTAGTGGTTGGTTATTAAAATATATTGATATCAAAAGGATTGAGAGGATTTGGAAATTCATTGTGGAATTATTATTATGGAAACAGAATTGGATAAACCATTATTTACAATGACATGCCCATGTAAATAATAATCAGTCACTATGCCATATTGATATATATAAGAATGTATTTTTTATAATAACATGATTAAATTCCAAATATAGAAAACATGTTTTTGTACCAAAATATGTGCAAAAATAGATACATTAAACTATCATTTCTCATCAAAATAATAATTTGAAAAATATAGCTCAATTTAACAAAGTTTATCTCTATGATCAAGTCCCCCAATCATTTCAAATTACACCCATTTAGTTATCCATTATAATATATAGTCCCTGATATCCTATTATCGATGGAGTATATGTAATTTTGTGATCCCTTTTATTAAATTATGTTGGATGAACGAATTAACATTAACATTACATGTAATTTATATTCGTTATATTAGATTCAAAATATATTTTTCTTCATCTAGAAACCTTTGCTGATACAATACACAAATGTTCTCTAATAATATTAATCTATAGTATGTAAAAATTTCTTTTGTATAAATAATTGAGATGAAAGAAATTATACAATCTATCATTAAATAGTAAGATTTTAAATTGTAATTGTCAGGAATTATACACATTGTTTTATATTCGTTTATATTGTAGTGGTGTTTTGATGTTTATTTGATTCAGATTCCTTATTACATTGATCCTAAGAGACAAAATATGAAAAACTCACTTTAAATAAATTTTATTTTCAAATATTGTGGATGTATCTGATGGAGAGAGATGTAGATATTAAGGGATATAAAAGGAGGCCTTATCATTGTCATGGTTTGGAATTAACATATGTTCAATAAGAATAAGTGTTACATCTTTAAAATCGGGTTTTTTAACATTGATAATATTTTGGGACCATTTGAGATATACTATAAATTTAACCCAAAAAAATATTTTGATGTCAAATTAGCTCCCATGAATTTTTATTTCCGAATAAATTATAAAAAAATGTATTGTTTTAAATTAGATAAAATCAACACTTTATAAACCTTTTTATGGATATTATATGGTCTTTGGGGTTTTCAAAATCCATGGAAAGTACCATGAATCACTGGTGAAAATTATGGGGTAACATCTTTGAAATTTAAGTGGAATCTACTGGTGGTATGTGGGGAGATAAAATTAGTACAAGGATGTATAAAATGTTTGGTTAGAAGCTCATAGAGATGTGGGCTGAATTTTGGGTACCAAAAAAATGAATTTCCAACATTTGGAGTAGAGTTATAAGAGTGTATATATGAATAATTAAATTAAAGTGATTCAAAAACTAAATTAAAAATTTTAGGAGGAGAGGATATAAATGAATGTGATTTAGTAGAACTCATGACATATCATTAAATTTATATCATTATGAATTATTTATTTCTCATAGATGAAGGTTTAGGGATGTTAACATTATTTCTTTCAATTTTTCATTAATCATTATGTGAAAAATTTCTAAAAGATCATCTAGATACATACCTATGTTATTATGGTAAAATTTATTCATTAAGAGTGTAGATATTTATAAAATCAATACAAGGAGCTTTATTGGTGTTCCCATACATCTTCGATGGATGAATTCTTGTGACACATATAATCCTATTATTATGGGTCTTAGTAGGTATAATATAACTCCTTTTGTATTTACATTATATAAATATTTTTAGATTAGACTGAATAACAATATAAATTCATTATGGATTAATTATCATCCATTGCATAGTTCTTTTTGATTAAGGAAATATTTCAAACTAAAACATAGTTGCAACAGTTGATATATATCACATCTAGAAGTGAAAATTATCCCATAATTGCAGACATCGTGCCAGGGATAGGTGTAACACACTATGATATTACAAAATATTTTTTCTCAATAAAATTACTTATCGTTGTTATCCTCGGTTACCTAAATCATCCAGATTTAATAATCCCTGATGTAATATAGCATTGTAACATTAATATTAAATTGGTGGGTTCGAATAATAGGAATTTATTTTGGAAATTTATATGATGTATACCTTTATAAAAGAGAATTATTTTCTATATATTGATTATAAATAATATTAATAACCATTTATATAAAAAATTTACTTTATCTTCAAAATATGTTTTATTAATGAAATTTGTTTTTAGAAAAATAAATTTTATTAGTCAATATTGTGGAATTATTTTTATGAAATATATATATATTATAAATTAAATTATAATTTTTAATTTTAATAAAATACTTTACTCATCATGTTATAATTATAATTCATGTTTTATCATAAATAATAATATTTTCAGAAAAATATTTAAATCATTTATTTCTCACTAATGTTAAAACAAATTATATCCAATTATTAAAAAATTCATATAAACAGTGAAATTTATTTTTGGATTCCAAGTATAAAAATTGACTTTGAATAAATTTTTGATACTTTTCTAAAATTAATAATTTTTTAGGGTATATTTAATGAACATATATTTATTAAATATAATATTTGTGTTTACTAGATTAAAAAATATTTATTATTTTTAAAATAATATAGAATTATAAATTTTTTTATGTTATCATTTTTTAATATTTATTCATTTGAATCAATTAATTTAGGAATTAGGATAGAAATTCATTTTATACTTATAAACACATTCTCACTGGAAATTTTTTTCATCTCATCTATAAATTAAATTTTAAATTAAATAATTCTTCATGCATGAATTATTTTTTTTAATGTATAACATATTATGATAAATAATAATTAATTTTATATAATATTATAAACTTATTTTTATATCACATCAAAATGAAAAAATAAGAGAAATTGTTTACACAGGTTAAAGAAAAAAACGAGTTTAGTGGGGGATTATCCCAAATATCTGTGATTTTTTACAAAAAAAATTATATTTAATTTAGAATTAATCTATATAATATTATCGGGAATTCCCATCTATGTCCATTTGGATTAATTTTTATTGGGATTTACTTTATCATTTTGGCTTCACATTGTAACATTCGCTGTGAATAACCTCTACCTTGTTAAAAACAACATCATTTATAATATACAACATAAATGTAAAAGGGGTGTTTTTTCGTAAATTACATGGTCAAATTATGTAGTAAATCCCTAATCTTGAACTATATTACTATTATTTATCACAAAACCATCTTATGAAATATATAGTTTTTGATAAAAAGATAATATCTAAATAAGGGATATAGTTCTTAACCATCAATTTTTTATTTCTTATTTAACATCTATAAAATATAAACAAAAAATATTATATAAAAAAATATTTATATTAATTATAATTATAATTTATTACTAAAATTTAATAACCTATCTTCATTTATACATCCTTCAAATTGGAATCAAAAATATCAATCATGTGTACAAAAGAGTACAACGTCAAAAAATGATCTAATTCATTTTCCATTACCGCTTTCTAGGGTTGGATATAATGATAGTTTAAATAAATTTATATGATATTTCTTAAATAATTTTATATCATTATTGGAAATAATATGTATTCCTTGTATTGTTATAATCAGTTGGAAAACAATAATGTCCCCCATGCTTACATGTGTACTACTGCATCCATGAGGTGACCTAATGCATTACTGTTATATTTTTACATTTATTGTGATAATGATTTATTTAAGAAATATATATGATATATAATATAATAAAATTATTTAATTAATGTGAAATAAAATTTACCTTAGTTTCATATCATATATTGAGAATATAGAAACAATATACTTCCTTATGTATGATTCACCATCTCCATGAATGGTGTAATTCATTTTTCAATATATCGAAATATTATAAATGAACAGAAATATTAATTTCATTAATTCATATTATTTTATATATATTTATTGTCAATATATATTTCTTCAAACAATAATTATTGTACACTAACCAAAACTACATAACCAATTCATATAGAAAAAATAATAAATTTATCACCAAGATAAATTATTTTTATAATGATTTATTAGTAAAATAGTATAAAATGGTTATTAAGAAGCTGATATGTTATGTTATATATTATTATTTTTATATAATAGATTTATATTACACATATAACAATTGTATAGGTGGTTCAATCTCGTATGAAGAATTTGGAGTGTTGTGGTAAGGGATTTTGATCAATTTTTTTTCACTACAAGATGTGTATCATCTTAACATAATGTATAATTAGTATGGGTCTATATAATGAAAAGGAATTTATATTATGATTATAAATATTATAATTAATATTATTTTCATGTACATCAAATTTTATTTCCCATATGGGGATTATGAGTAAAAAATTACTAGAGTAATTAATGTTTAATGTTTTAATTACAATATTTAAATAGATTGATGACGATAAAGTAAAAAATTAATAATTATTATGACATATAATTAATTAATATCATAACATCCTCTCTCATGATGTGACATATAGATATATAATGATTCTAATTCATCCTCTAATCTTTACATGCTCATAATAATAGAATATGTTTTAATGAACAATCAATTATATTTCTCAAATTAGTTGATAATTACTTTTCATCGATGTTCATATCATATAAAAGAAATTTCATGAATAGTTATATTATACTAATGTAATTAGTTAATGAAACTTATATTAAATTTTTAATTTTTTTAAAATGTTATAAATGAGTCTTCTATTCATTTTCTGAATATGGTTCATATTGATTTAAACAAAAAATATTAAAGGCAACATTATAGTAACACGTATGGAATAAATGGTATATACAAAAATCATGAAAACATATTGATTTTAAAATTAAATTAATTTATTCCAATATACATTAAATATAAATATAGTATTATTACTATTTTAGGAATTTTCAGATATTAATAATTAGAATATAACATGAAAATATATTTTACACATGACCGTTTTTATTGATATTTTTATAATAATTCAATTTACCAATGATAACATCCCATAGATCTACAAATTATTTGGATGTGTTTTTGATTTTGATGAAAATGTGTTTATGAAACTAAATCATGTTTCCATGTTTTATTTGATTATATATCAATTAAATATTTTAGAATATGTTTTTCATAATATAGGTTACGTGATAATGATAGTATAAATGTTTTTTGATAATGTGTTAATCTTATGAATTTTTTTCATTACATGAAAATGGCAGCCAAAATTATATTATAATCCAATGTATTGGGTAATTTTTATATCTAATGTAATAATTGTGGTATACAAGTGAATGTACCAAATATGATATAGTAAAATAGACTAGTTGAGGAACCAATATGGGAAAAAATTATGTGTTTTTTATTTGATATGGGAATATTATCAATGTTCTTGGTCCCATATAAGAAATAATATTTGATGTATGATCCATTATTATTTTTGTGTCTCTATATTTGACCTTGATATATGGAATGTTACCTATAATTATGGTGGAACAATACATATAACCATTATATATTGGTTATGAACATCTTATGTTATATTAATGATCTTATGACTATATTATTCTCTTATTCATTCATATAATATTTGACTAACATATACCATCTTTACAAATAATGGGATCCTAAGATCATGAATGCATATGTTTCATCTCCCTAAGATAAAAAAATTATATTATATATGGTATATAAATAAAGTGAACAAAATGGGATGTTCTATATGTGAACCGTTCATGTCATTTCATGAAATATGATGATTTTGTATCTTGTCTACAATGACAATAATCCTTGGTTTTCATTGCGAGTTTATTTTTTAAATATATTTTATATTCATATGAAAGGATACAATATTTATATATGGTAACCCTATATTGTGATAGATGGTATGAGATAAAAAAAATTTTCTATTGGACTATATTTTTTGATTTTTTATAATCCTAGAGATAAGAAAATGTATTTAATAATGTAATAATATTTTTTCAATGGACAATGATTGTGTGGTCTTAGAAAAAATAAATCATTTTACGAATACTATCCGTAAATTTAGAATTTCCACATTGGTATCTACTATTAATATCTCTGAATGGTGTGAAATGATAATTCACATAGCTTTCATCATGTTTAAGACATCCTGACTTATATAGGACCATGTTTGAGACTCCCAAGGGATATGTTTTGGAAATTGAAAAACAATTTTGGTACCAAAAAAAATATTAAATATATGTGGACAAAATATATCATAGGAAAAAACATGTCTGTCATTTACTAAAAGTTTTATGCCACAATTTTTACATCATTGGGATGATTAATCACTCTGTTTAACCATCATAATTGTAATGATGTCATTTTTTGATTTACTCTGGGATTCAAGATAGAACGATAATGTTAGGGTGTTGATCCATACAGTCATTTAATAAATTACCCTATTGATTGTAGTTAAAAATTCCACCAAAAAATAAAAATACTCTAGGAATTTACATTCATAACCTAAATGAGTATAAGTTTAATTACATGTTGAAATCCCTAATTTTATAATGATCATTTATGATGTTTAATATTTTCTTTTGACTGATGATTTGGGTACTATGCTTCAGTAAATCTCATTATTATTCATAAGGTTTACTTGTAGGTTATAGGATTAATGTATTGGATTTCCCGACATATATCATGTATTATGTTTTTTGGAATTGTAGACACATTTGATATTCCAGAATAACCTAATATCTTATATCAGTGTGACAGTAGAAATGAACATCTAATATAATTAAATCGATTTTATGTGTCTTGATTCCAATAAAAAAAGGGGTTTAAATCTCATATGATTGGGTAAAATCTTATCACTGATGATATTATTATCAAATTGATGATTATTGATGTATCTAAAAGATATTTATCCCATGGTATTCTAAATTGTGATGTTTATACTATAATAATATAAATATATATATAGAGTTATATAAAAAGTTTAAGGAATTAGTATAAAAATTCCATTACCAAGTAATTTAATTTGAAGAAGAGACTTTATGAATATTCAGACATGGTATTTATTCCTAAATGTGTGTTTCCATTGGCTGCGTTTGTTTTTTTTATAATGAAAAAGACATATCAAAATAAATATATTGTTTTTATCAATAACTGAGTAAGGCCTCATTTAAGAAAAAGTATCCACTAATAATTCTTTATGGATCTATAGATCAGGAGCACAATAACATTCCTTGATTAAAATTAACATTCCATATCTTAAATTGAGGGACATGAAAGATGATATTACCATGATGTCATCTTATATAAGATATTAGAAATATGAATATATAGTAATACAATTTTTTCTTACAAATATAACTACTATAATAATAAATATTATGAATTGATTTATTAGTTATTACCTAGATACATTATCTTCACGTTGGGAGATTCTATATCTTCGCGTCTCCCCCGATGGTGATGACGTCAAACATCAAGCTGGCTCCTCCCCCCTGGGCGGGGGAGAGAGAATCATCGTCTCGTAGGAGAGAATTTAGGTTTCATCCTTTTTCCAACACGGATTTTCTTCTTCTGTTTCCGAGAGCTACTTTAAACCCTAAGGTCCCATATCTAGTCGATGGGGCACCGAACCTTCAACTCTATTCATACGAGTTTATAGAATCTTCAAGCTTGTTGAATCTCACCCTTGTGTCTTGGTTCAAGAACAAGTGGCCTTCAGTGGATGAAATCGACAACATCGTCTTAGGATCCTGAGAACTTCAGGAACGACCAGTCGTCAGATTGCTTGAAAACAAATAGATTATGATTCTCTTCGAGATGGAGGCAGAACTCATTAAATTGTTGTGGAGTTCTCCTCACTTATTCAAGGGTTTTTGATTTCTTCTGATATGATGGTCCTTCTACCTTCACATGAACTGTGATTCTCCTTCCATCGTAGTTTGGGTTTGTTTTCCTAAACTCCCTTTTCCTTTTCAAAACCCCTCAATTATTCGCATGCTAGGAAACATGGTAGGTAGATTTCTTTGCACTAATAGTCGAACATAAGCGGTTTTCCCTCCAGTGAACACCCGGGTTTGTGTCGAAATTGATGCATCTCGCACTCCATTTGACTTTGTGTGGATACCAATTGGAGAAGAGTATCGTTGCAAGCATAAAGTTGTCTATGAATATTGGATTGAGTTCTGTGGTTATTGTAAGAGACTAGGTCATTCTGCGAAGGTATGTCATTGGGGACTGTCTCCAGGGTTGAGGGGGACCTGCTGTGATGAGCTGACCACCCCTGTGAGCACTTCGAATGGTTCTGGTTTGAAAGCAGGCATAGAGTTGAGTCGGGACCAGAGGTTGACAAGACCTTCCAACAGAGGGAGGTGTTCTATGGTGGAAATTCCGGCTTTGGTAGGTAGAAATTTTGTGCCTCGTAATGTTTCCTTTGAGAGAAAAAGTGATTCTAGAGCTTCCTATGGTAAGATTCCTAAGAAGAAAACAGTAGCTTTTGAGAGGTTTCACATGTTCAGGTATGACGTTGGAGCTTCTACTGGCTCACTGGTTAGTGTGAGTGCTGGAAAGGTTGGGTATGGTAGGAGATTGAATTCAGTAGAGGTAGTTTCCTAGGTGGTTATTAAGGATTCTAGAGGGATGGATCCATTGGAAGCTCCCTCTCATTCTCTGAGTAATAGGTTTTATGGACATGGAGATTGTATGTTGTCTATGGAGCTGGAGGATGCTGGCCTTGGAGGAAGGGATGATGGTGAGGAGGTCCTTGACAGACATTCAGTTGAAGGCTTGGATTCTGTTAATGCTATAGATGGAGAAGTGGATGCGGAGGACCAACATGCTGTTGTTATGTGACCTGTTCCAGCTCTTTTTTCTATGTAATATAGTCGCAATCGGACCAGGAGTTCCACTTTGATGGTGGAGGACCTACAGGATGGTGGTGGTGTGAAAGAGTTTCAGGCTGTTGCTACGGGGAGGCTGACTAAAAATGGTGAATGTCCACTTTTAATGTATAATAAAACTCCATATCAATGGCGAGGAAACAATTCATGGATGTCTGTTTTAAGCATAGGGGAGAAAACTGGTAAAGGGAGGGATATTTCTGGTAGAGGGAAGGAAAATTTGAGTGGTCCAGTTGGTCTCTCCATCTGTGATGTTGTTCAAAGTGGGAATCCTAAATTGGCTGTCGGGGAGGGGCCTTTTTCTGCTACTCTAAGAAAAATAACAAGGAGATATTATTCATTTTTTCTTGTGGCCGATGTGGACTATATCTGCCTCTATATGGAATATTGAGGTGACCGTGACTTTAAAAAAGGGTATTACAGTCACAAGGAAATCACTGGAACAACCAATACTTGATTAGATTATGAGTTAGGCTCAAAGTGAAAGATATTATTGATCTCTAGAATGGGAATCAGCTACGGCTACCGGGGAATAAGAATCATGCATGGGATGCAGAGATGAGTGTGGTTATTATGATGTGTAAATCTATGTTGGTTGTACTCTATGATTTTTTGGTATTCTTATTTTTTGTTTGTGATTGTAAAATTTGGCTCTGAAAACCTGTAAACGGGATTTTGAAAATCAAAAAAAATGATTTTCCCCCTTGATAAATTATTTATGGACATTATAGAAATTCATTTAATATATAACAAGTTCACATGTGATAAAGAAGATCGATAGATCATTATTATGAGGGAACTAAGGAATGAATATTTTTATGAAAAATATACCAACACGATATATTTCATTTAAATGGTATCATTTTGTTTCATATAATCTCATGATATAGTTTATCTTAAAACACATCAAATATTGATGCTATTTAATGTTTCCCTCGACCAACCATTGGGGCTGAGATCAGTTATTTTTATAAAATTCATAATTATTATTTATGGGTTGTATAAATTTTATAATGGATTTTTAACCCTCTAAACATGTTAAATTATAAAAAATCAATGTTCCTTCAGATCAATTATTATGAATAAAATTTCAAAGAAATAAATTGGAAGCTATTGAATGAACATATTATTAAAATCCAAATAGTTGATAAGTGATTTTAATCTTTATTTATACATTTAATGATGGATTGGGCTATGGAATAGTTCATAATGATATGATGATATCTTATGCATCAGGAAAATTCATGCTTCTTGATTAAAATTATCCATTGCATCCTTTTGAGTTTGTAGGGGTAATTTTTAAATTGCTGTTATGGATGAATTTTAATTTTGGATAAATTTATAAAATATATTGTGATATAAAAATTAATCATTATAATAAAAAAATTATTTTTAACATGTTCTCGAGATGATAGTTGGAAAATTTTATAAATTTTTACTTCTCAATACATGTCCACCTTACGAAAGTGAAAAGGTGGGTAAATCATTAAGTTAATAGGAAAATGCTTGATTATTGTTTTTTTTTATCAAAAAATCTCCAATATTTTTTACTAGAAAATATTAAAACAATACATCATTAAATAAGGTTTTAAAACATATATATCAATAATGAATTTCCATTTATAGACCAATGTGATGATTATAGAGGTTCATAAAAAATATACAGTGATAGAAATTAATTTGTCAAATATTTCTAAGTATAAAAATCATTATGATAGAATTATAAGGTTTGAGACCCATATAAATTTTACATCCCCATCATATTAGTAAATTAACTATCAAAATAAGATAACATATCTTCATTATATAATAATTCTAGAATTACATTGATACAAATGGATAATAATGTGTATCTCTATTTAGATGGAATGATAATATATATTAGAGATCATGAATCTCAGAGAATGGGGTATTTTATGTTGCTATTAAGTGAAAATTATCAAAGGGGGTGATATGAACATTAAACTTATTAGTATGGTAATGGGAAATCATTCCCTTGGATTTTCTAATTGGAATCCTATAAATGACCAACTGATATGATATAATTTTTTTTCTAGACATCCACCTGGAAAATTATTTTGATATCATTTCTATTTTTGAGGTTTTCTATGTGGATCATTTATCCACAATAAACATTATTGAAATACTATAGATTTATTGAGTACAACATTCAATAATACTTCATATACAATGATGATATACCTAGATGTTTTTCATGCTTAAATAATAATCTAGAAAAATGTTTATATTTTATAAATTCCTATCATCCTTATACAAATCGTCCACATAATAGATCCATTAATAATTATGAGTATATGATATTATCATATACCAAGGTGTTCAATGGTTATTGGGCTCAACACCTTCTTCTAGTTGATTTTTTTACAATAATAAATTTAACACCCCCATTTAGGTGCCTATATATATATATATATATATAAAGAAATAAAGAAGTCCAACATGAATTGAGAATATAAGATAATGAATGAAATTGTGACCTGAACTGGCTTATGAAACTATAGTAAATGTTAGTTCTCTTTAGTATCACATATTAAAAGTTCAGAGTCAATAGATATATATAATGATAATCATCATAGAGATAATATGATAGAATCCAGTGATGATGGGTTTCAATTATTTTATCCATGTAATAATGAGATGTTATTTGGTATGAAAGTAGTTGTATGTCTTAGGAATATTAGACCATTAAATATTATTAATCAAATGAGGGTGTTTTCTTATCAGTTGGTGATTTCATGAAACTACTCTCAAGTTCATGATGGGTTCCTCAAATATATATTGATTTTGTAAATACCAAACCCTTTACATGTTCTGAAAATAGTGTCAGTACCACTGGACGAGGATGGCTATTTTTGTGGAACAACTGATATAGATTATAGAGATTAAAGATGATATAGATAAATTTCTATGAAAGAAGAAAACTTCAATTTTTAATGTTTTTTGGTGAAGACTCAAATTTTTGGAATCTATATTCAGAACCAAGGATATAATGATGAAAAGCAAACCACATTGGTTTTTTTGAAGTAATTTAATTTTGAGGGAAAATTTCATTGGCGGTGTAGAATTAAAACAATAAAATTTATTATTATATTTTAAAAAAAATCAATTTAATTAATGGTAGTATTTACCCAAAACACAATGATATATAGAACCATAATATTTTGTAACATTATATCCATTAAATTAAATGAATTGTTTGTAATGAAACTACATATATAAAGAAATTATATGGTTTACACATCTATAAAATAATTTTAACGGCTATTTGTTGACAGTAAATAAAATAAAAATTCATTTTATTTTAAGATATATATTTTAATGAGGAACATTCATTATGAATGATAAATGTTTTTAACATTAAAAAATAAAATTTTAATTATATGTCAATGATTATAATGATTAGTTTATAGTATATATTCAATAAAATGTGTTATTATTCCTTGAATATTTTTCTATATTTTGGATAATAATATTAATAATATTTAATCATAAAAGATATATTTTAGAAATAATATTTGTCCAACATATTTAAGAAATATTTTTTCCCATTTTTATACAAATTTTTTTGAAACATTTATCTTCTTTTTCAGAATAATAATTTAAATTTTACCTTAGACATTAATGTTAAATATTTTCTAAAAATATAATTTTATTAATGAAAAGAAATAAATATTTTTTTATTGAAATATTCAATTTATTTAATGATTATTAAAAGGTCTATTTTAGATTAAAATGGATCAGAAAATAGAATTATGTGAAATGTACTATTATTTTTTATATATTGTTCATTAGAATAAATTTCATTATCAATTATGATATAATTTTTTATATTATGAAAACATTATCTTCGGAACCCAATTTTTCCACATGTTATTTTGATTAATATTAAATTATATTATACCACATCAATAAATTTAATTCATTCAAATAGTTGCATAGTTTTAACCCTAATAATTAATAATATATCATAGTGTAAACTTTATTTTTTATAAATTAATAGAAACACCTATAATAATTAATTGATAATGTTAACATTAATATATGTTTATCATTGTGTTAATCCAAAATAAAATTGTATGTTTTCAAATAGAAAATTTACAAATTCATTCTTCAACCACATTTAGATCATAAATTATAAAAAATTTGAATAATATGTTAATTGAGGAAATTTTTCTTGTTTAGAATTTCATCATTATACATTGTTTTAAAAAAAATATACAAGTGGGTTCCCTCCTCCCATTTATAAAAGAAAATATCCACTACTATTCTATCCAAAATTCTTGATCATATTTGTTTGGTAGTGTTTTACCCAAATACCCAATATATATCCATCTCCATTGACTAATTTACATAAATTAATCCTTATAAAATCCATGAAAGGCATTACGTATAATCCTAAAGAAGTTATCCAAAAAAAGTCGAATAACTATTGACCATGTGTTTTTGTTTAATTTATTCTTCCACATCCTTAAAATCATCTCAAAATATGATTAAAAAATTTGAACATTAACTTCTAATACGTATACATAATTATGTAAATGAAATATCATGTATCCATCACATATTTAATCAAATGTGATGTGAAACTTTTGATCATGTGTTTGAAGGAAATCATCCTCTCTTACTATTGTATTTTTCTGTCACATCTTTTCATTATAGGATATAAGGATTTAGTAACTAAAAATATTTTTATTTATTTATCAAGTAATTATACATTATTATATATAATATAATATTACATTCACACCTTCCAATATGTTAGAAAACTATAATGCCACACCAGCATACATGTGGATTACGATCACTACGAGGTGATATGATATGATTTTTATTTAGTTATGGAATTTATGTTAAAAATATTGTATTTAACAAATATAAATTATATCCATTATGTAAAAATGTTTATATAATTTTATTTTACATTGAACATTATTTTTCTCCATTAGTGAAAAAATGGATTTGATGTTCATTTGTTAATATGACCTAAAGTTTTCTTGAACATTATAACTCATTTTTAAATATATTTATTTAATATATGACTATAAATATCAATATGAGAAAATATATTATTTTTATATCATTATTACAACTCTAGATATGATTAATCAAAAATCAACGTAGAATGACAGAAACTATGTCACCACACATTCATTGAAAAATAAGAAATCATCACCTGGAATAGTGATTTTAATAAATAATTATTAATATAAATTTTATAAAACGATATAAGTGAATCAGATATGGTATGATATATATAATTATGTATTTCTAATAAATTTAAAATAATCTTATATTTATTAAACATGAGTTTTTAACATGTAAAAATAATGTGGATACATGAGGATAGGGATTTCAATAAAAAATTTATTTATATAAAACTCAATCTTTATTCACCACGTTATTCATTTATGTGGTTAATATACATAAAATTTATTTTATGATTATTTTAATGAGAGTTTTTAGGCTTTAAATAACCATATATGGTTATTCTAATCATGTATATTAAGTCTAAAATGTCACCAAAATGGATAATGTTTTATGTTATAGTAACATTGAAAATAAGAATTGATTATGATTTAAGAATCACTGATGATTTATTATGGCATATCTCTCATAAGAATATTTACTATAGTTAATTAATGTTTTTTGTGAATAATAATTTTTTATCATTTGCATTGAACTCATTATATGCTCAAAATAACAAATGATTATATGTACGAAAAATAAACATTTTTTTACACTTCATAAAAAGTACTTTTGATCCATGTCCATGTATTTTTAAAATTTATTAAGTATATTTTTTCTCTATTCTTCATTGATTTCATAATTAGTTTTTTAGGAATTTATGTTTTCTTACAAAGTGGTCTAATGGAATCTAACTTTCATTTTTCTAGCATGTATTATGTGAAAATTTAACAAAAATGTGAAAATAATATTTGAATTAATATAAATGGAATGATAAATGATTTCAACAATCATAACCAATAAATTATCTAAACCATTTATTATATAATTCTATAGATATTTTAAAAAAAATCTCTAAACCATTATTGAAATTTTTCTATTTTGAAAATTGATATTCCATGATAAATTTTTAATTTTATTTGGATAATTTTTAATGTTCTTTTGAAGGAATTTATACTCAATAATGATAAAAAATTGTTATCATATTTTTGAGCAACATAGGATATGAACATATTCTTATAACCATATTATTTTTATATACGGTATTTGATTATGGATAATATATGGTAAAAAATACTCTTCCATTACCCACTATTTATTTTATGATTGATTAACTAATTGATAATAAAACAAATTTTCATTGAAAGGGACAATATTTAATGATATGGTGGATGTTTTATAATCAAGTAACACACACATGTATAGTTTTCATTATTTTATGGTTAAAACTATGATTATATTGAACTCTATCTCATTTTATAATGTTTTATATATCATGGTAGTTGTATGAGAAATAAGATGATGGGTTTGATCCGGTATGGGAATGAAGGAGTTGTGAAAGGTCATTTAAATAAAATATAATGTTGTGCTTGGTATGTTATGGGAAAAAATCATATATTCTAAATCCAATATAGTAAACTTGTGTTGATTCATTATCACTTTTTATTTTTAATACATGGAAATTATAAATTACATACAAAATGGTTTATATAGAAATAACTATTAGACTCATATATGAACTAAATTATTATTTATGCTTAATTTATAATGATTTCCCAGTATTCTAATTCATTTATTATTGATTTATAATTTCATATCATACGAATCATGTTAAATTCCGTTGATATATTGTTATTGAAATGTTGTATTTTATATTCATGATTCCCTACATTTTTTTATTCTTTCATTCAATAATCGATTGATAGAGTCCATTTTTTACCTTAATTAGTATTTGATCTCAAAATTTTATAAGATTAATTTCCATTGTTTAAAGATTATATATTCTTATAGGGTATTTATATTATGATTACAAAATGAGAAGATATATTTGTATCACATTCATGAATTTTCATGTAAAAATATTATTTTGTTTCTAGTATCCAATCATACTAATTCATTATAGTCCCTTGTTTAGTATTTGTGAAAAATGTCAAATATTAATCTCAAACATTCCATTTTTTATGTATGAAATTATTTTTTTTCATTCTAGGTGTTAAAATAGAAGATCTCATAATAGATTAAAAGTTTGATGTTAAAATCCTTTATCTTAAAAATATGTTTTCAACATTTGAATCCTAGTTGATTAAATCTATCTCAAATTCAATTGATAACCAAATTTCAAATTATAGTGTATATATCATGAAAATATCAACCAACAAGTTTGATCATTATGGTATTATTGATGTTGTAATAATACGCCAACCATATATTTTTTTGGTTGAAGAAAAGACAATGTCGTAAAGTTAATCATAAAAAATAAACCAACATATCATTATCATAACATAATTAGTGAAGATATTTTAATTTCAATTTTGGTAACTTTTATACATTGGGAGACTACATGGATATTCATTTAGTATCCTAATATTTAAGGGTTCATGTTGTGGTTTACTATTATAGATGAAGGAACCGTCAAATATATCATTTCTCTCAATAGATTTATAAGATTTTAATATATAATTAATTACATTATGAAAAAAATTAAACTAATCAATGTATTATCATAATATAATTTTTTTAAAAGTAATGGATAACAAGGGGTTGGTATTGGATGAGGTGGATCAACAAATATACTGAATTTCGTGGATAAAGTTCAATAACATCATCACACATATACCATTAAGACAAAAAATGATTGAGTGATTATATCCGGTAAACATTGAGTTGTTTTTATAGGGTTCAATAGAATTTACTATTATATACATATTTTAATGGTTCACTATAAAGATACTAATAACATTTAACTATAGTATTTTTAGTTTGAAATAGGTAGGTAAGAGCCCATTTTAAATGCTTCCATGTCTCATTGAGAATACGAATAAGAAATTTCCCATCAAGAAAAATTGGAGCCCTAGTGGAAGGATACCACCCCTATAAGTGATGATAACATCATGAATCATAATGAAAAACTTTTAGTGACTATTTAGGATTCAACTTATGTGATGTACCAAGTTGATAACTATTTGACCATGGTGGGTAGGATTCATTGAAATTTTGTTGAATCATATCTCTAGGGGTGGTTCTTGAAGAGCATCAAGCCACACTATAACATTCTACTGATGTATCATTTTAGATGATAAAAATTGATTTCTCAATTGAATATGTACATACATAATATATTCATGTAATAATGGATTTTATTTTATTTTTTTATGAACATCATTATTTAATTTTCTATAAATGGATAAAATTATTTCTTTTTTGGCATTATTTTTTTAAAATTATATATCATTATCATAGTATTCAAGAAAAATATTATAAATCAAAAGCTATTGAATTTTAATCATTCATTTGAGATAATATATCTATAGAAGGCAAAGCAAT
This sequence comes from Viscum album, assembly GCA_963277665.1. Taxonomy (NCBI): domain Eukaryota; kingdom Viridiplantae; phylum Streptophyta; class Magnoliopsida; order Santalales; family Viscaceae; genus Viscum; species Viscum album. The sequence goes on from OY728143.1 coordinate 224,266,839, forward strand.
TACATAGGAGTATATGATATGGATTCATTGTTATGTATTTTAATGTTACATTGATTATTGTGATTGATACCCATCACAATTGGGAAAACATATAATGTGTGAAATAAAAAAATTGATAAACCATATGATTTAAAATGATTAGTATGGTATAAGAAAATGTGTTTTTGAATTCTTCATGATATTTATAAAATGGTTAAATATATATTGTTACGATAACTCATTAACCTGATATGGGAAGTAACATGTATAGGCAAAAATAGACAATTTAACAATGACAAATAATTTGATACTCTGGAATTCCACTAGAGGAGTTGCATCAATGATTTTTAAACAAATTAAATTACATGTTATGTGGTAGACTAATGCAACTATAAGGGATTAATTTTTGAAATGATAAAAGTTTTTTTATGAAATGTTTTGTATATGGAATGTGGGATCGAGGTAACTATATTATCACCATAATTATTCTTTTTGGAAATAAATTTCATTGACGATATTCATCACACGAAATATACAGTCATATGGATAATGTGTTTCCCTAGATGTTTTTGAAAACAATTTGGTTAAAAATTAAATTTATTATATATTTTAGTTTTTTATAAATAATAAATTTGAATATTTGGGGAAAATACAATCAAATGAAAAATGAAACATGTGAGAGACATAGTGATGTTAGATTTAGTTCCCCATAAATAATATTTTTCTTCCATAAGTTAATATATATTTATATTGTAGAATGAAATTTATTATTAGGATCCAACTACCAAAAAATCATGCTTTCAATAGATGCAACCTATAGAAATCCATATTCTACACACCCTCACAATATACTCATGATTCAACTAAGATGAGGCATTATTTACGAGGCCCTATATTTTTTAATTAATGGAATCACTACAAACTATATGATCACCCATCAAAGATAAATATATTAATATATAATACTTCAATTGTATATTTATTTCTGTTTGTGTGATGTTGTTTTTTATGAATAATCCATCATTATAGTATTATCCTAATATAATTTGATGTGTTGTTTTTTTCTTGGTACCTCATCACGATCCAGGAAAATGTTTCATATCCCAATAGATTAATTTGATACATTATAATTTTCTATATATTCAAAATCTTGTATAAAATAATTGAAAACTAGCTACATTTAATTTTGTAACCCAATTCACCAGTGTTGGTACATAAAATAAATCATTAGTATGGTGTTATATCATTTTAATATTTTTTAAATATTGAATAAATATACCCCATAAGGACTACAAACTCATCACATACAAACCCCATGAATATATTTTAAATAATACTCAGATACATAATTATATACTTAAGAGAAACCCATTATTGTTATCAGTGGTCATCTTGATATCATCATACAATTATAATTATATTAGACAAATAAATAGTAATATAGAACATAGAAATATAGATTATTTACATCACTAAATCATATAGAATCATATTAGTTCCATGTTTCTTCTATTCAGTTTTGGGAAATAAATTCAGATAATGATGTATATAATTTGATAGTAACTCTATTACACCCTTTGACTGTTAAGTACTAAATATCATTACTATCCAAAAAGATCATACACATTTTCATTTTCCAAAAAATGCATAGATCTATCATAAATGTAATTGAATCATAGAATGTATGCTTCAATATCTATGTACCTCATGGTGAAACAGTTTTTTATGTAGTTAATAATAGACTCAAAGCCTGATATGTTGATTATGAAAATTAATATATCATCAACATATACTACTTGTATGATGACCATATCCATAAAACAACACATATAAACACGTAGTTCACAATGAAAATAAATGAGTCAAAAAACAACAGTCAAATAATTGAATTGGACGTTCTAGGACCTGGATTCTTTTATCCATACATAAATTTATATATGTAACATTTAAATATTTTTTGTATCATTACGATTCATAATTGATTTTGGTTGTGTCATTTAGACTTATTTCTAATGTTTCCAATTAATCGATATTTTTTGAAATCCATCTTCATTATTTCATTGTCATGTTAGGATGTTATAACATTTAAAATTTTGATTGATTTATTCCTTGAAACAATTAAAAAGGTTCTTTCATAGTCAATTACTTGTAATTATTTAAACCCTTTATCCATGACCATTTTTTTAAAGGCACTTAATATTTTTTCAATGTTATTTTTTACAGTAAATATAAATTTTCACACAGTACATATTGAATCAACTAGTCAATTGATCATATCCTCAATATAGTTACAATTTATGTAATCCATATCAAAATTAATAGCATCTGACCATCCAATAGATTTTTTTGATCACTATCACATCTTTATAGGAGATATGTTCATTATTGTAAACCCAAAATGAATAACCATCATCACCTACTAGAAAATTTTATATCTATGATTCACTTACTTATCATTATATTATATATATTTTTTTATTTAATGAACAACATAATTCATTGGGTCATTTTTAATAGGTTCATGTACCAATTCATGATTATCCATGGCATTAATATCATAAAAATATCTCTTCCTAAATAAAATTCTCTTATATATATTTTATATATATCAAGAAAGGCAGTGTAACTAGTGAAAATCAATTTTTAGTATGTCGTGTTGTAAATGTTGTATGTAATTAATTAATCATGTTCCCTTAAAAGATACACTTATATCTTTATTGTTCGATATTTTTTATGAGGAATACACATAAAATTCCTCACAATTAGACACACATGTATTTGATAGAATGGTTTTCTTTCCACTGCATAAATATAGGGAAATTATGTTTCACAAATATTTTCAGTACACAATTTTACATTAAAGAAACAAAAATTTATTTTAATTCTCTAAAATTATATTAGATGATATTAGGGACTCCTAATTGATCATAATGTGTCTATACATGAGTCATTCCTCCACTAACTAACTTTTTTACACTATGGTGTTTACGGTGAAGTGAGTTAAAATAGTATCCCAAAAACATATATAATATTTAGAAACACGTAGTTATTATATTCACCAATATTATATGATAAAAGAATAATTATAATATTTCCAAAGAGTTTCTCTATTCCAATATAGAATTCATAGAATTTTCCAATGGACTCATACATGTACCTCTTCAATAATACATATACATATCGACATAAGTCATCGACAAAGGTTAAAAATTATGAATAAAAACCCTTAGGTAATACTAGAAAAGTAAAAATAAAATATTTTCTAGAAATAATAGATTATATATATATTATTCTACTTTTCAACCAAATTGAATTTTGGAAATTTTTTATTGTAAACAATATTTTTTCATGATTTTTTTTCTTAAAAATATAAATATAAATATTGATAGAGAATTTTTTAAATGCATATATTAAACATAAAAAAGATATTGATTCCATATTTTAGTTGTATACATGTATTCCAAACATAATTCATTATCAATTTAGAATACATATTTTTCATAATTTTATATATAGGGAGAATTAATTTAATGTAAAATTTTATAACATATAATGTATTAATAAATGTAAAATATTTTTCCCAAATATGATATGATATCAATATTTACCTAGAAATAATATATATATAATATTATTTTTAAAAATATTAAAAAAATAACATTGACTCAAAACTAGTATCATCTATGTTGGAAATGAATAGTTTTAATCCCCACAGACTATAGAAGCTAGCATCACACCATTATAATTTTAGAATCAACATATATTGAATCATATATAAAATACTAGGATTATAAAATATGATAAATATGTGGATACAAAATTTTATATTTAGTTCCCAATGTATATATTTTTAAATATTACACTTTATAATAAATGATAATTTACCTTCCCATTTCAATATGTTTTTAGTTACTCTTCCATTATCCTTGTTTAGAACATGGAATACATTATTCGTTGATTTATTTTACTTACCTCATGAAATAACTCTTATAGTAGGGACGCATAATAGGATAATTAAAATTTCATTAAGTATTTTGGGCCATTTCAATTTTCTTTCATTTTTTTTGATCCATGTGTACAATGAATTTATCATGCCTGGTATCGTTTTCATTATAGTCTATCAGAATCTATTGTACTAAAATAAAATTTAAATTATTTATCATATGATAAATAAAAATCTATATGTGTAATTATATAGAGTGTCATTTAAGATATTTATATATAACTCACCAAAATTTAATCAAAAAATTAAATTGTTGAATTTTTTCAACATAATTTACTATTGTTGTTCCGACTGGTTCCAACCATATATGATTTGTTAGAAATAAGAAATGTGAAATCTCATATATAAAATATCCCTCCTTCAATTTATATATATTCTTATGGTGAAAATTTATTTATTAGTCTTCTATGAACTCATTTTTTTTAAAGATAATTTTTCATGGATGGAGCCATGAAAAACGGATCATATGTGGAGTCATTGAAATGATTCCCAATGAATAACAATTTTTCCCACTAGCCTCCTGGCCATGGGATTAAAAATTAATTCCTTCTAACATATAAAAAAAATTTCACTGCATTATATAACACATAAGATCCACCCCCATTCTTGGAAACAAGATATAGTTAGACTATTTTCATTTTTCATTTTCCATCAAAAAGATATGTTTGATTAAAATTAATTTTCATTTATATAATTAGGAAAATAATTCTAATAATACTTATTCTTATAAAATTTTATAAATAAATATTATATTACATTTATTCATGTATATATTCTTAACCAAAACCTAATATCCCACACTAATGGATTAGAAATATCTTCTTTCTAGTGCATTCTAGTGGAAAGGATCCATGTCCTCCTTTTCACAATCAAAAATATTTTTGGTCCTGATTTTTGAAGGGTTGTTGGTAGAGAATAATATTACCACAACATTCTCTCACAATTAATTAATATTTTAAGTGGACTCAACTAGTTGATATATATAAATTGGACTTCCAAAACCAATTTCTTTTAGTTACACATTTTGATGATTTAGAAGTCAACCATTGATTTAATCTATGTTTTATTTACATTAAATGTCATATTATAATTGCCCAACAAATGAAACCTCCACTACATTCAATAGTTATGAACATTGTAATGTGGATCAGTTTTATCATGACTATTGGAATGATATACTGACCTATTATGTAAAATTAAGTGTTTTTTATATTTGTTAAAATATTTTCTATATTAACTTCATTTTGATGCTCATGATCATCCACATATACACAAAAAATTATACATTCAATGTGATATAGAATTTATTTATAATATTACATTTTTAAGAAAATATTTGTGTATAAAATTATTTATATTATTTAATTAAAAAATTCATATTTCATAATTCAAAAAGATAAAATATTTCATTATTTTAAAAAATTAAAATTAATTTAGTTAAAATTAAATATATAAAAATTGTATGTTGCAGGTAACACAGTGAGAACCTATTCAAACAACCCATCATGTTTTATATTTATATTCTATTTTATCATATGTTAATTTTTATACACATATTAGGATTAAATTTTGTGTTTTATATATTAAAAATAATTACCCCATGAAACCTATGTTATTTATGTAATGAGACATGTTTCAATACGTGTATAATAATAACTATATTATGTCTTATAAATTATATACAATTCCAAACATTAATTAGATATTAATTTGATATTATATATATATATATATCTTATTATATTGCCAATATAATAAAAAAATGAACACACAAAACACTTATTCATAAGGGTTAATTTGTTTAATAAATTAATTTTAAATTTTTTGCAATGAGTTAATAAACATGTATTCTACAATCCTACTACACCTAATGAATTTTTATCACCCTCTATATTTTTAGTACACAAATGGACATGACATGTTACCATTAAATGTAAACTAATAGAGTAAATTGAAATCCTATATGTTATTCAGTGTTTGTTGTCTTCGTTATATCGTCCCAAGTCAAGTAGGACATGTATATAAATAAAACAAAATTATTTGTATTATTTATTGTACGACTCATATGGATTTTAATTGTCTTATACTCCCACTAAAAATGGGGAATTTCTTATCTGGTAAATTTTGGGTGTATTTAAATTAACATATCAAATAATAAATTCACATGTATCGAATTAATTCCTAAATATTTATTTTTTTAGTAATTAATTCTATATGAAATGTACTAACAGTATAAATAGAGTGTAATCTTATTATATATTAATGGAATCCTTATATCCTATACAATATTTCATCATGTTTATTTCATTCATAAAAATTAGTAATTTATTACATTCTTGGGAAATATGAAAAATATGAAATGTTATTAGGATTTATATTAAATAGTGATTAAAAGGGAATTAAAAATATTAATATATATGTAATTTAACATATAGTTTTTATTTAATTATAGAAACATATGCGACCTATATGATATCACTTATGGTTAAGGGATCAATGGGAGCATTGATTGGGACATTCTCAGCAATTGTTTTAGATCATATTCATTGATTTATATGAGATTTATATGATGTTTAACACTATGTTCAATGGAAATGATTCATAGAGTAAATGATTATTAAATTAAATAAATAATATAAATGATTACCTCATATAATTTATAATGAAATAAAATATACAAAAAATTATATTGAGATCAATTATTTCTCTGTTGATTGATCTAGAAAGTTCACTAGATCATACCATAATTGTGATATAGAAATCAACAGTATACTCATGAAAATGTTTAATGACATGTGTTTTATGAGACTCTATATAAAGGCATAAAAATTAATCGGTAATATATTTTAATATCTGAATTGTTGCTTCATTTTCCATTATTATCTCCTAGAATATGTTGATGATGTATTCTATTTGAAGTATATATAATCAAGATAGGTGGTGTAGTGGGATCACTCTCTATTCATTAGATATATAATTGAGGGGGAGACCTCGTAGTCATTGAGAGAATTATATAAGATTTCATTGCGCATAACCAAATAAAATTGTACTTACTAATGAAATAATTTAATTAGGAATATATAATGCTTTTGATAGAATATAATTTCCCTTGTTCCCTTACAATATTTATAAATTAATAGGGAATCCCTTGTCAAAAATAATAATTATAATATTATTTATTATCACTCACAAATATGAAGTTTTATATTATATATTACTAACTAAAATAATATTTATTATATATTGTTTTTCATTGAACCATTAAAATAAGAATGAAATTCATCCACAATATTTATCATACCATTATTAATGAATATTTATTTTCATAAAAAACATCACAACATTAATTTCAATAAAAAAATAAATATTATATTATCTAAATATAATGTAAATTTTTGTTCTGTATTCTACCCAAAAAATAATTTTCTCAAAAAAATTGGCTAAAACATTATGAAAAAAGAAAACATTTAATTATTATTATACCAAATATTGGAAATACATATGTCTAACTTGTTAAATTAAAAATAAATTTTATTTAATTGACATTCTCGATACACATTTTCTGTTCCCTTATAGGACTTTATTTATGATGAATTATAAAAATAAACCCAATTTATAATGATAGCATCTAGAAACACATAAATAGTCATACAGTGTAATAAATTAATGTATAAATGACCTAAACTCAAATACAAATTCTAAATATATTACATATTTCACTTTTATTTATATAACTATTACTGAATTATTCATGTTTATGACATCAACATATGTGCTCGATGTATATTTCATTGAATTCATAGAAATTTCATATTCCTATAAAAACCCATTTCCATGTATATAAATTTGATATATTTTTTTTATCAATGGGGTTTAGTAATCTACAATCGGTATATAAAATAAGAGAAAATTTCATTCATGAATTATTAATTAATTGAATAATTCTTTTGATTTATCCAACATATCTTACTTAACCACCATCATATTTCATCGTGATTTTAATCAATACATAAATCTATGTGAATCAAAACACAATTTAATAATAATAATAAATTATAAGAACTATTTCATATTTCCATATATGAAAATTTCTTATCAAATATACATATGAGGATTTCCAAATAGAAAAAACCATTCTCATAATTTCATATATAAGAAATTACTAATTGAATAAACCGTTAGAAGGATACTCACTTCCAATTGTTCCTCCACCCTGGAGAGACTCTATTATGTGGGTCCCTTAAAAAATATGTTGGAATATAGAACATATTTTTAGGAATTCTTTTGTGGAACTCATAGGTTCTCATTTTATTTGGGAACATCTATAACCTTTTGGGTTGACAAATACAGTTTTGAAAATATCACATTATATGTCACATAGATGAAAAATCATAATGTTATATGGATTCTATTAACATTAAAAATAATCTATATATTTTATAATAAATTATATAGATAATTTTTCTTGATAACCGTCTCTACTAGAGGTGGAGTTTTGATAATGCGAGAAAGGGGATAAGAATGGACAATTTGAAGATATTAAGAGATAGATTTCAGAGCATTGGGATAAAAATTTATTACTTTTGGTCACATAGAATAGACTATACAGGTATATGAATTTAATGAAAATAGGTAGGAAATTAAAATAATAAGAAATTCATGTCATATAACATTGAATATGAGAATGTTCATTGTTTAACCTCGAATGACATGGACCATTGTAAACTAATAGTTTACTATATTTTAACATAGCATATGGGAGGATCTAATTTTTATGGAAATTGGTATTATACATGATATGGGTTACAAATATTTATATTATGATAATTAAAAAATGAATAGGAAAACTAATTCCCAAAATAAAATACACAAATATGTGAATGATAAAATTTATGTCATGATGAATGGACCTAAAGGGTTTTGAGAGAGTCTATAATATAATTGTAATGGTAAAAATCACATAAATAAGAATATAAATACTAAAAAATCACAATGTAAATCATAAATTTATGTTTCATGATTAATGGACCATCTCCATTGAAAATAATGATTTCCTAACACTAATCATCTGGTCGGTATTCCATAATGTGATATTTATTTCCATAAAAACTTTATATGTTATGAGATTCTATTATTTTTCCGTGGATAAGGAATATAAACATAAATTTGTTTCACATGGTATAGAAATTAGGTTAGATTTACATTTTGTGGAGTGGAATAATGTTGTACTATAACTGAGAGTGTAGCAAGGTAGGATACCGTCTCTCTAATGAGTGATTGTTTTGTAAAATGTTGATTAAAGAACTAAAATGTTTGTGGTCATGTTCTTGATACAATTACAAATTTATTTATTCATTATTCAATGGAATATAGAGGGTTTTCGAACATAAAATCACTAAACTGGTATTTAAAAATCATCATATTGTTACAAAGGTAACTAAAAAACATCTAATCTTACAAGTGTCATACATATGGAGGGACCAAGGGGAAGTGAAATGTTAAAAAAGTTATTATATAATTACTAATATGAATAGATGATTTGGTATTAAATTGTTAAATAAATATCAATATGGTGGTTTAATGTGTATAATTGAATTTAATATAAATGGAAATTAAGAATTAATACTCTATTGGATCCATTCAACCACTTTTCATGGTCAATGATGGGTTATACAAATTCATATGTAATTTTTTTAATATAAATAATTTATAATCATGACTGTGAGAATCATATTGTGATTCAAAAAAATTATATCATATATCCTTGGAAAAATGATATGATATATGATCTATGTAGTTCAATCTCAGGTATATATGAGAAATTACTGAAAAAAATTTATGGTCATATATCTTTTACATTGGATAAGAAAATTACTATATATAGGGTGAAGGAATAATTGAATGAATTTTTATCTTGATGCTAGTAAAAATTATCTAATAATGTGTCTCAGAAATTTTTGGGGCATAGTTACTTATTTTTTAGAGAGTTCCTATGGAGTTCATACGTCCATGAATATTTGTAATTAATTTTAATATAATGATACTATGTTCAGGACTGTAAGTTTTCAACTCATTATTTGTGGTTGAGATTCTATAATGTTAAACTTCCAGATGTCATTTTAGGCATGATATTTTATACAATATTTTTTATATGTTCCTCAAATAATGGTAGAAACACAATTCTTATATCTAGGAGGTATTCCAAAACACATTCTTCCATATCTATTTATAATAAATGGAAATCCAATTTCATGAAATTGTATGACATGGGGAGTATCAGATTTACGTTTTCCCACTTCACTCATTGTGGTTTATAATCCTAACCTAATAATATACCAACCTTCCTATATTTATTATGTTCTTGGTTATTATATAACCAAGGTAAAAAATTAAAATTATGATTATGATAAAATATAGAAAACTCATCCTAATGTCATAAAACATGAAATTAATATTTTTAAGATTATTATCCTACATATTTTACCAAGTTTGATATAATCTATCTAGTTTTTATGAGGGGAAATACATGAGTGAATACATATCATTTAATTGAATAAAAAATCCCACAAAAAACTACATGAAATATAAAGACATGGTTTCATGGATGACACTTTTTGGTGTAGACCCATTATAGAATATTATGGGAAAGGATATCCTAGTGGGTGGATCAAAAATAAGATAAATTTTTTAGGTCTATGGATAATTTATATGTGACACTAGTATAAAATATTTTAGAGTTTATATATATCCCATAATGTTGAGTCAAGACCCTTTTATTTTTTAATGTCAAATATAAAATTTTTTGACACAAAATTGAGTTTGGGATATTATATATTATCCTATACGATTCATGTTGGCCCATGAATTTATTATTTATCAATATGAATCTCTAATTAAGGGAATAATTGGAAATATCATCCTTTATATATATGGATAACATTTATCCTAATACTAAATGCGGTTGTCATCATAAAATTGGGGAAATGATTATTTTCTCAAATATATAGTTAAACCTAGTTTTAAAGATATAATCAGATCATGGATCATTATTTTGAATATTATTTGGAATTTATAAATCATTTTTAAGACATACTTTAAGAATTAAACCACTTCTCATCATGTAAAGGTTACTCAATACATGATATAAAAAGACTGACATTATAACATTATGAGATATTATGAGATATTTTTTGTAAAATATGTTTATTTTATTCGATAGATTTCATAACATGAAACAATGAGTTATAATAAACACTAATATACCTATAATATTATTGTTAAAACAATCCCATTATAAAAAAGATTTTTAATTTGTTCATATGAATATAAATAAAATTATAAAAACGTTTTACATTCTTTTTGATACATGAGGTATGTTTTCTAGAAAACTCATCATATGTTTCAAAAAATACATTATTTTGAAATATTAGTTTAAGAGATTTTTTTTAAAATATGTTTCATTTAATTTTTTCCCTTTTTATAATATTTATATTATAATATAAATTCATTGTTTCTATAATTAGGTTTATATTAACTTATATTTATTTTATTATAATATTATATGAATAAATGATTGTTGATGAATAGTGAAAATAATGATATTTTATTTACATATTACTTCAATATAATGTATTTATAAAGTGTGATAATATTTCAAAATCTTTTTAAAAGTATCGTTAGTTTAGTTATATATTTTTAATTAATTTACATCTCTTTGGAATCAATTTAATATTGATTTATTAATTTTAATAAATCTATATGTCTGATATTTTATTCATTATAAAATCCCATTTTCATACCATAAATTGTAAAAACAATTAATTAAATTATGATAATTATATTAAATAAATTTCGTAATTCTTTTTCCATATTTTGAATTCGAAAAACAAAAATTTTCTTATATTTCCAAATTATGTTTCATTATAATTAATAGAAATATAGGAAAATTTATTAACCACATGTAATAATTAATATAGTTTATATAGTGTCAATCTAAAGGTATAAGGATACATTTGTTGACAAATATAGATTAAACCTTATTTTTAGGCCATATTTTATACAGTTTATATCCATTTTTCTAATATAATGTAAGTAATAATAATTAATCTTGTAAATTAATGTCTTTTTTGAAATTTTGATAATTTTATATATATATTCCAAGTGGATTACTTTCTATAATTATATTATGAAACCCAATTTCGTATCATCATTAAATTTGGATACCATAATTATTAAGAAAAACTGTTATTAAACCATATTCTTACTTCCCAACCATTCCATATATGCCTGATTTTGATCGGTAACCCATTAAAGAAGGATATTGTTGGTAATCTAAGGAGGTGGTATAAATAAGAGGTATCACTATTAAACGATTATTATAATAGTATATCATATTCTATATCATTGAAATAGTAATAATCCCTGATGATATACTAATAGATGTATCATCAATATAATTGGTATTATTATGTTTATTTTATGATTTATATAAACATCTTTTCCAATCAACTGTGAAGAAAAATTGTTGATCATGTGAACAGTATACTACCACATTGGTAACTGGTGTAATTTATATTTAGTCACTACCTCTCATGGTTTTAAAAAATTATGTATTATAATATCTATATTAAAATAACAAAAATTATAAAGTATGGATTTATAATATCACATATAGCTTCTTTCCTTCAAAAATTGTGAGAAACTATAAGATACCTCATGCCTACATCTAAACTACTGCCTCCACAAAGTGTTGTATTACATGTTTTATTATATTGTTTAGTGGAAGGAAATGGGTCAATTATAAGATTATATATGATATGTATTATATATAATTAATTTTTTAATTGTGAAATAAAATTTAAATTTATTTTAACAAATATTTCAGTAAAATGAAAATAGAATTCATGCATACTAACTTATTTCTATCTCCTTGAATGGTGTTATTAATTTTCTATATATAAAAGTTATTATTAAATATAAATATGAATATAATTAATTTATAGAATATCTATATCATGGTTAAAATTATTGTTATTGTGGAACCATGATCAAGGTAAATGTTTCAAAACTACAAAACCAAAACATATATGAAAAACAATACAATTATTACCCAAAATGGAGATTTTAAAAACAATAATTGTAATTGAATAGGTAATAAATGGTCATAATTAAAAAATATTATTATATATGTTATTATGATACATTAATGAATTCATAATAAACTTATACTTATTATATAGAGTGTTGGATCCTTTATAAAGATATCTGAGAGAATATTTATAAGATATATAGTCACTATATTATTTATGTGAGACATATTCCATATTCACTAGTCAATTTATCTTAAAACTATATATAATTACAAGAAGATGTAATACATCCATAATATTAATATTTTAATAATATATAAACTTCAATATGATGTTCTTATATCATGGAAATTAATGATCAAAAGTTAATAAAGTGTTATGGAAATGTTATATTACTTCTATTTCGGTTTGACACATGCCTTATACAAAACACGTTTGTTTTGTGTGTTGTATATACAGTATACATGAATTTAAATTTTTTATTAATTTAATGTTAATTATATATATATTTGTATAGATAATTATTTTATTGTGAATTATATCAATAATTATCCAAGAGGGTAAAACTTATATTTTTCAATAAATTTTTTTGTTTGGATAGATTATGCTTATGTTATAATGATTAAATCATATTAATTTCTTCTAAAAATCCACATTTTCCCATTTATGGGTAATTTTATGGAATAAATTCTTTCATTTCATTTAAGTATTTTAAATTATTAATTATACAAAAATAATGTCTTGATTAAAAATCTTCAATATTACTCTATTCAATAAAAATAAATTTTTATCAAATGTCCATGTATTGGAAATTTATTATAATGAATGAAATATTATCGAATGATTTTTTAATGAAATATATAATATTTTATTTCTGTTTAAAATATTTATTAAAATATATCTTCTTGAGATTTTATAAATAACAATATTTTATCTTTTTTACCATAAATGGGAAAGAAACCTTTACATTAACATGTCTGTAATGAACAACATATTTTCCATAATGACCCATAAATGATTTAAACATCTATTAAAAAAATTCAATTTTTATTTAAAATATCGATTTTTTATAAATATTTTGAAAATTAAATGATTTCAAAAAAATTATATAAACTTGTAAAGGTAATTTTTTCATCATTGTTTCATTAATATTTTTAGATAATTTATAATCATAATCAACTACAACCCTCGATGATGCTTATTCCCTACATGAAATATTATCTACTAATTAAATCATTATTATTTATATAGATATTTTATGATTATAATTTGATGATTTTCATTAATCATATATCGTTTCTACATGTCGTGTTTTAATTAGATATTTAAGAAACATGTTCTATTTCCAATAGTTATAATAAAATATAATTTTGATGAAATCTATGTCATTTCATATCGGTTATCAGATAATGAATGTCTTTAATTTTTTTATAAAATTATGTTCATTAATTCTAGGGTAGGACCCATATCTCCCTCCACATCATTTTTTAATGAATAATTTTATATGATCTCAAAGAGTACATAGATGGATTTCCAATGCCTATAAAATATGATACAATAGAGGTTATATGAACCTCAAATATAGGGTATATAGTATTTTACTCTGGGAATTATATAATACAATAGATGATAAGATTTATAAAGAAAATAATATGAAGGTTAATTGGAATTTATCTTAATAAGAAAACAAAATATTACATGGGATGTTATCTGATGCCCAAAAAAGGTCAAATTGGAGTTAATCCCGGACCAAAATCAACTATATAGGTGGTTATCCCAATATTAACATGTTATTAATTTCATTGTGTGTAGTATTGAACTACTATTTTCGATGATTATATGTATTCCTTAATACTATGTCTAATGAAAATGTTATTCCATCATTTATTACATTCCTTTATCCTATTATAATTCATGTATGATAAAATTCAAGGATTTATTCCATGAAATATGTTATGATCTATTATATCTATGATAATAATTTTAGATATTATTCTCCTTCTCTTATAACCTTGTTTAACTGTTATGTAGACATCACCAGTTTTTACCCACAACGATCATCTGAGCCTGCAGTGCCTTCTGTTTTCATTCCCTATGATATAAAAAAATTATTTAAAAATGGTATTTATAAGAATAGTACTATGTGGAATTATATTTTTGGGATATTTTGATGATATTTCATAAAATATGAAGATTATATACCATGTATCCAAATAAAGAAATACATTATGGTCCTCATATATGTTATTGAATAATGAAATGGATATTATTCATTTATGATGTAATATATATGTATGTAATGTTGTGGTCAATTCATTAATCATCAAAGGAAAGGATTTGTTAACTGTTAGAGACATGGATGAAAAAAGAGTAGTTATACCTATATGGACATATCCATGGATATGATTAAAGTTATATCTTAGTATATGTAAAGAGAAATTTTTAAGGATATAAATATGGATGAGTTATTGTATACTATTATATCATGTAATTTTTTTTATAGAAAGACAATGCCTTTAATATGTAATTACATCTCTATTTGTATAATACTTGTTGATGTTACACTATCATAGTTTTACCTATAGGTAATTACTACGAAAAGGTTGAATTTAGAATTGACTCAATTCTCACATGGTTCAAGAAAATATACCTCATTATATGACTATTTTTACAATCACAGGAAATATACTTTTGAAATTCGCAAACACATCATAAAACATCATGAAGGAAGTTAAATAGATGATAACCACGAATGATATTAGTTAACACTAAAGATTCATGGATTGAAAGGATTATGTCATGATTTATACATACAATTACTGGGTTTTCCTGGCTGATCACACTAATTAATGAGGAGTTATACTTATGCCATATATATTTATATTAAATTGTTTGATTGACTGTATAATAATAAAAAAGAAGTGGCAGCATGTGAGATAAAATATTGATGTATCCTTTTTAGCATGTTTATATTTGTTCCTGAAATTCATGAAAATCATCTAGGCATGTTAATTATTATACTCAGTAAATTTATGATTAATTTTCCATTAATGTCCCAAAATTGAATGATGACCACGTCTCATATATATAATTCCATTATTTTATTGATTGTATAAATTATTATAGTATAATATTTCATTATTTTCTAATACACTCACAATGTTGTCCCATAAGGGAGTCATGATTTTCAACACAAAATAATGTAATGAAATGTTCAAGTAACTAATTAGAATTTATTCATTTCTGATATAAATACACTACCTTATAGATGAGAAGGGACATTGGTTCATATTGATGCATCAAATAATGTGTTAGGATTCATTCTCATGTTAAATGATATGGGCATATCTTATTCTTTTTAAAAAAATGGTAGATACCTATGTAAATTAAACAAAACATTATTTTGGAGTCACTTATAGAAATTTATTCACAATAGATATGGAGAAATTTAATTTATGGTGAGAGGTATGATATATATACGTATTAGAAAATATTAATGTATAAATACAAATATAAGGAGAAGAATATGATTTAGATACTTTCGTTATAGATGATTAATTTTTATGATATTTCAATAAATCACAACACTAGTAAATCGAAAATGATTTTCAATTATTTTAAACAAATAAAATATGTAAAATTATATATGATTTTGATAACATAATATTTAATTTTTATTGTTTTTAAATGAAAAATATCAAAATTTTGATGGAAGGGGAGAAATATTGTCTTCCTAAAATGATTTTTCAACCATCTACCTTGGAAATGATTAATGAATTGTTGCAGAAATATGTAGATATTCAGAAGAAGGTTATAAATGTTATAATGATTA
Organism: Viscum album; assembly: GCA_963277665.1. Taxonomy (NCBI): domain Eukaryota; kingdom Viridiplantae; phylum Streptophyta; class Magnoliopsida; order Santalales; family Viscaceae; genus Viscum; species Viscum album. The sequence continues at coordinate 224,283,742 of OY728143.1, forward strand.
ACAATGATCATGATCAAATGATGTGGTTTATAAAACATTTATTTGTTCATTCCACACCCTATCTGAATAAGGATATATTATAGGAATCTCATAGTTCATTATTCTCTATAAATCATGTATTTATAAATATTTATTGATATTATAAAAAGTATTTTCAGTGGAATGTTAGGAAGGGGATATTACAATGTTTGTATCATGGTACTTTTCATTTCATAATGTTATTTATATGAGAAATTGTATTAATGGTATGTCACAATTGTTAACCAAAATATAATTAAAATTAAAATACATAATGATTAATTTGGTTTATAGAGTCCCCAACACATATAATAGAAAAATGTTATATGATTTGATGTCTATCGCCTTATTATGTATGTGAACATATTAATCATCCACCAATATTTCTCTGTGACCGTCAACTACTTTGGATGATCTGACACATGCGTTCAATCTTAATCATCCACCAATATTTTTTGTGGACTTCAATGCACCTGTTTTTGATTCTTTCTTGGAAGACACATTACATATAATTTATTATATGTTTATTACTCTAAATTGGAGTGTCATTATTGATACCAATATGATTCATGATTAGTCGAAGAACATGTGGGATATGATTACACATTATGGTCGTCAGAGAGGCATGGTGTTGGGTGATTTTTAGAATATCATCCATGATTAATTCTTCCCTAAGATGATAAGACCTGATCAACCTAGAGAGTTCATGTATCTATAGCATAGTTATATTCTGGATAGGGACTGTTCAACAAATTTTAGTGAGGTATATATATTTTCACTGTTTTTAGCCGGTGTTGAACTATCATGTGCTAGGAATTTTGATGATGGTCAACAGTATTCCATCCATACTCTCGTGAATATATTTTCCCAATATATATTTTTTCCAATTGTTTATCATTTCTTATCTCCTTGTGAATCATAATATAAGAAGATTGTAATAGGAAAAGATGATCATTTTCTATGTATATAAGTAGTTTTGTGATAACAAGAAGTATTCCCTTGAGGAATCTCAGTAGAGTAATGGTGTCTAAGTATCTATTATTATAGCTCTTCTATATTCCATTATTGTTTGTGTACGCGAATATGATGCCTAAGTGTTCTAGAGAACCAATGGTCTATAGTTATTTTTGAATTATTGTGAATAAGTAATGATTTAGTTAGACTAATCAATCTATATCAAGTGGAAGTGGCTATGCATCAACTACACCCTCAGGGGTGGGATCATTTTCCCAATGTTAGGCGTGAAGGAAGAGTAAAAATAATAGTACAATCCAAGGAGGAGGTCATGTTCATGGTATATGAATATTGGATTATCATCTTTAGTATAGTGCACCTTCTCAGGGTAGTCCATCTATGGTACACGACCATGGAATATTCCATATTTTGGATTTATAGCCAATACCAAAGGATCAGTGTGAATAACTATATACAATATTAGGTACTAATATAGTAGAGTACACTAATTTATATTATTAATTTAGTACACATTTTTCAAATTCCATTATATAATTATAAAAATTGAAATTTTAATTTTTGGAAGATAATTATTATTGTTGTGTGATGACACTGAATAAAAAATTGGTTGTATGGTATGATGAAATATTTTAGTGTAGTGACTTACTGCTTGAGTTATTGATGTACACCTTATTATATAACCTCTATGTTCTCGAGATGGTGGGACTCGTGTAACACCCTAATATTTTATGAAAAATATTCTTTTAATTTCACTAATGTATTGTGTTGTATGCTACACCATGATTACCTTGCTCTATACGCAACACCGTATTAGCTAGCAGTATACGGAACACTATTTTTGGATCGTGTGACACACAATTTTGATAATAGTTATTCTACGCAACATTGAGTATATATATATATATATATATATTCAATGTATAAATGAAATATGGTTGTATTATATTATATGAAACAACGAAGGATTCTTGCACAACACACAACCCTGACTTGGCTTGAATTTCACGCAATCACGACCTTTCTCGATAGCGTGTGTTGTATGCAATACCTAGTTTTACTAAACAACGATATGTTATTATAATAATATTATGAACTAGCTGTTATGAATTGTATTAACTCAATTTTTTATTTTATAACATTATTAATCATCATAAACATTTTCTAGAACATGGTATAAGAACAAAATAAATTTTTTGGGTAAAATAAGAATATTACAAAAAATGCAGTTTTGCCGCCTTTTGATGGAGCAAACACTTTAAATCTAGTTTTTTACATGTTTATAAGTTCAATTAGACAAAATAAAATTCTTCTGTGGAATCAAGAAATAAAAATTTACTTTGGATAAATTTTTCATATTATTCTGGTAACTTTCATATTTTGATGAATAGTAAAAACACGCTATATTTTAATTAAAAAAAAACTTTTTTCATCGCAATAATTTATATGGATAAATTATAATATTTAATGGTTTTATATTATAAATAGAATATATTTTTACCATTTAATATAATGTATGTCATTAGCATTTATTTTACATTAAATTCATATGTTAAATCAATTCAATCTTTTGCAATGTTTTAAAGAAAACCCCGTTTTCTTTCGACAACATGATTAATTTTGATTTAATTTCTGAAACTTTTGTGTATTGAATTCGGAAAAATGGATTCCATATTAGGAATCAGTGGGTCCAAATTATGTTAATAATATACATTTTATTTTTGGGAATTATTAATAGTAACTGTGGTAAATTTTATTTACCATAGTTAAAGGTAAATCGGGTTATTAAGGGTAAATATAATATTATAAAACTATCATAACACATGAAAAAATTCTATTGGATGGCTAAAAGTAGACGCATATAACCTAAGGGTGGGATTAGATTCATTTTATGGACTTTGGACCATGAAAATAATTTAATTATTATTAAAACCAAAGAAAGTGACAACATGTCACTCTCTTAAATTATATAAGTATAATAATTTTCATTTAGTGATAAACATCATAAAACTTTGAACATTATTAGTCTCCATAAATATAATAAAATTATCTACATCATGATAATTGATTTAGAAATTTTAGGGATTAAATAATTTTCATTAATGGTGATACATTAATTATAGAGTCATTATTTATTAAGTGGGAAATAAGTAATATAGTTTTTATTGAAATATTAATACCCATTAAAAGGCCCACAAACCTGACCAAAACTTATTTTTAGTGTATATTTATACCTTAATTACCTAATATATAATTGTTTGGAGCCTTATAAAAGTGATTACTATAGTTATATTATTTTATTTTAAATGATGCCAAAGTTGTCACCTTCATAATTTAATAAATATAACAATTTAAATATTGTGATTTTAAGATGATAAATTCTAGTAAATGTATTATTGTGAAAGTTAATAGATTTATCTTCATAATTGGATTTTATTTTTAATTTTTATGCAACAAATCAGTATATTAAATAATTATACAAAAATGTTGTAGTAATTATTTTATTAAGAGATAATCCAAATAAATGGTTTTAAAAATAATAAAATAAATAGTATATTAACTATTTAATGTGATCAACTAATTTTATATATGCATATGAAATTTTATGAATCTATTAAAGCTTTTATTTCTAACATATCTTCTGTATATATTTTATTTAAATTCAAATAAATGAATAGTATCAAAATTGACACTGTTGTTATTTTATAAAAATAACATATTATAAAATTGTTTAAAACTCACAAAAATATTTAAAAATTATAAATTTAACTTTATATGGTCTAAAATGTTATAAAGTAAAAAATTATGGAAAATTCACAACAAATAAGTAATTATTTGTTATAATCTAAAATTTAGAATTTTATTAACACAAATAAACTTAAATAGATTAAATAAGGATAAATCAAAATGAAAAAGTTTTACAATAAGATCCAAACATGTCTAAATTTGATTGGTTGATGATATTAAAACCCTATCTCATATAATCTATGAATATGAGTCATTTTTGCAGGTTTATAAGTGGGGTTAGATTTATTATAAATTAATATTTTTTAGAATTCCAAAGGTGCCCCTCTCCTCCCTTATAAAAGGGAACCTCCTCCCTCTCTTCCTCACACCACTTTGAGCCTTCAAGCTCGGCCAACCACTAAAAAAATCTCTTCTCCTCTTCCCTAGAAACAACCTAGAGGTTCTGGTCTTCCTCAAAGACTAATTTTAGTGCCCTAATAGGAGATCTCAAAGAGGCGCTTCAAAGAAGAGGTAATGTTCGTTACCGATTCATTCAACTTTATTTCTTCTTCCACTTCTTCTTATTTGGTTGTTTAATTATTATGTAATAACATAAGTATCACTAATATACTTATATGTTATTATAATTATGAAACAACCCTATTTCACCATCTATCCATCCTACGGAAAACGAAATCACCGCGCGTGCGTACGTACAGAATACCGTCTACACGCCGTGGTGTAGTCTATTTTCCACCACCACCTTACATGGATGGGTATAATGGTGTACATAATAATTATATATGATTATTGTAAAGTGATATTGATTCTGAAATATTATAAATACACTAAAATACAATTCCACGATCATGAGAACGATATCATCGATCGTGCGTACGTACGGACTACCATCTTCACGACGCGATGAGATTCATTCTCCACGTTAACCATTCATGAATGATTAAAAAGTATATATAATAAGTAATAATTAAATATATTACATAATAATGATACTATATTTATGTTTGTATATATGTATGTCATCTACTTAATTCCATTCAACTCAATAAGGAAACGAAAACAACGTTCATGCGTACGAACGACCTACCGTCCCCATGAACCGTGTATTTCTTTCCATTTACTGATCTATTATTTATATGTATATTCTGAATATATATTATATATAAATCATGTTTTATATTCTGTAATTAAGTATTCATGACCTATGTAATCATATTAATAATTACAAGTCAAAACACGGATGACAAATAAAACGATTTTACCCAAAACTGTCTTTAACATGGAATTTACAAATGAACGGGTGAAATAATGTCGTAAGTGAACCATATATGATATCATAACAATGCGTATGATTCTGAAATAAGTCAATGAAATTATTTAAATCATTATACAGGAGGTTCAGACACTTACGAAGCAAATCGGACCTAAGGTAAGGGGAAATCTCGCAATCTCAATTTTTATCCGAGATTGTTTATACATCAGAATTTACTGGGGAATATTTATCATCCACATCCATGTTTCCTCATAATGTAATATTTATATCCTTCTAAAATAGTTTATATGCAAATTTACCCTTCCTTTAGTTTTTAGTAAAAGATATGAAAGGAATCTTTTGTTATTTTTCGTACGAGGTACTTTTTGACTTTTCCGACAAAAGTACGAGAAGAATGTTTTTTTAACTTGTACGGAATGAATGGATTTTAAAACATTATTTCCAAGAAGATTCCTTTAAAAGTTTTAATTTCTATTTTTAATCAACTTCTTTTAGTTTAGAATTTTATGACATGTTAATAAATGAAAAGTGTTTTTGAAGTAGAAAGGATATTTTCCTCAAGAATGGAGTTTATGTGTTTTATCAAAATTATTTTGCATCTAAGATAATATAGGGTTCTATTTCTATCCCTATTTTTACATTTATTTGATTATGTTATGATGTAATTATTTTTATTATGTCCTTTTATCTTATATGGATTATGTTATGATGGCATGATATTTAAGATTCCCATTTTTATTACATGGGTTATGCAATGATGTATGATTTTTGATTTTGTGGCACACATAATAATGGTATCATTATAAGATGGGTGGGAACTATATCTCCCTCCAATGCATTGGGTAAAGATTTTATATCTCATGAGATAGACATGGCTGGAACGGCAGGTTAAACCGGTTCAGTGAAACAGGACTGAAACGAGGAGTGAAATCAGTTCAGAAATGGACTTTGTCCACTAAGATAGTCTTTGAAATGAGTCTTGACTAATAAGAAATGATTCTCTATGGTTATGTGTTAATGTCACAAAGATTCATGTTTTATGTTATGATTATTGGGATTACATTTCACTAATATGATTTATCCCATGTTATGATATTATGATCTCTTTTGCAGGTTATGATTTCCAAAATGTTATGTTCTTATGAATATGATGTGATTGATATTTCTTTTGTTTACCCTTACTGAGCATTTGAGCTCACCATTTTTATGTTTTCTTTTACCCAGGATATAAAGAAAGGTGTTAGGTAAGAAAAAAAAGGGGAAGATCTTTATGGGAGATGTTGAAGATATTTCACCACGATTAGAAGATTACGTTCCATGTTTCCAAAGACACTAAACTATTACGGTCCTTCTGTGTGTGTTTTTGTTATGTATTAGGTATTCCGCAAAAGTAATGTAATGTCCATGTATGTTAAGCTTCGGTTCTCTATAGTTGGTATCAGAGGAATGGTTTAGTCAACCTTTGGAAACTAGGATACGAGAACTTTAGTGAGATCCCTAGATGTATTTTTAAGGTTTGTCTAGGGATGTCCCTAAGGTTAAGTATAAGTATAGGTTATAGTACTAGAATTACGGTAACCCAAGATGTTAGATATGGAAGGTACTCCCCCTTTATTATATTGTTTTCCCTAGTGTGATTTTTCCCTCTCACACTATTCTTTTTGGGTTTTAGATGATTGATGGAACCCAGAGGAACCGTTTTGATCAATGTAATGGACAATGCAATGATTGTCCTTCTGAACAAACAAATGTTATGAGAGATGGAGTGAAAAATCTTATTTCTATACATACACAAGCTATGAATCATTCTGGACTTCCAAATGAGCAGAGAAGGGAACAATATTCTGTTGAGTCCTTCATGAGGAAACGTCCACCTTCTTTCAGTAGGTCTTCTGATCCACTTGTTGCTGAACAATGGAAAAGTACTACTGAAAAGATATTTTCAGTTCTTCAATTTTCTGAACACGATAATGTCATCTTAGCGGTGTTTCATTTGGAAGGTGATGCTGATCACTGGTGGAATCTTATCAAGAATACGAGGCCAAGAGATGAAATTGAGTCCATGGAATGGGATGAGTTCAAGAACTTATTTTTCATTAAGTGCCTCCCTCGTATTCTTCGAACAAAGATGGAGAAGGAGTTTCTTGAACTAAAGCAAAAGGATGATGAATTTGTTGGTATATACGAAGCGAATTCTACAAGGCTTGCAAGGTATGAATCTAGATTTATCATCCAACTTGAAAGTAATGTTGACCGATTCTTCAGTGGCATAAAACCAAATCTTTGAAGGGAATTATCTATAATATACTTCAGTAGCAATGAAGAAATTGTGTGTTGTGCTATCAAGATAGAGATGGAAGTTGGTGTTACTTATCCATCTCATAGTTTTGACAAGAAATGAAAGATGGAGTTCAAGGAGAAATATCAGATTAATGGTGAAAAGAAGATGAATGTTTGCTTATGCTCAAAGTGTGGAAAGAAGCATGGTGGAGATTGTCTTAAAGGGACTAGAAAATGTTTTAAGTGTGGAAAATAAGGTCATCGAGCAGCTGAGTGTCGAAGTAATGGAAAAAGGTTTTCTAATGATGTGAATAAAGAAAAGACTGCAGATAACGCACCGCCAACAATTCAATGCTTCAAGTTCAAGGAAATGGGGCATTATGCTAATAAATGCCCTAATCCAAGGGTTAGTGATGATCGACATGAGCAACCACTTAAGGCAATGGACAAAGGGATGTCACATGCAATCACTATTGGCGATATTGAATATGACAATGATTTGGTGGAATGATTAAGTGTTTATGTAATAGGATTCCAAAATAATGTTGTATATAGTATCGTTGAATATTGGAATATTTATGTATTGGTTTATTTTGGTTTTAAATAATTTTATAGTATCAGTAACCATGGAAAGTGATTGAGATATTTTTGGAAAAAAAAGATGATATGCGCATAATGAAGGGAAAACGAGAAAATGAAATGTTTGACAGTATTCATGAGTTCGTGATTGATATAAGGACTAAGTGATATCATGGTTTGAGTATATAGAATTTTGAGGATTTTGGAATGTGGAAAGAGTTAACATTTAACATCATTCATGTTTTCAATAAGGTTCAATGGGTATTCATTTTTTTTTCAAGAGAATACATGATTAAGGTATTCATATGATTGGAATGTGACCAACAAGATATATGAGGGATAAATGATAGTATTCACATGCTTGTTATATGACCTTTCTAGTAATCGTTCTCTTTAAACTATGAGTTTAGAATGAAGTATTTTGGATAAGCCTAATGATTGGAATGAATTATGTTGGAAATAAGTTAGTATTGTTTAAGGATAAAAGTTTTTCTATATTATTTATGGGATGATATAGTAATGTAGTTTTAGAAAAAGGATAACCTGCAGGACGGGCGACAGTCCATCACGTTGGACAAGGCTGTGGGAATCGAACCCACAAACGAAGTGTGACTGGCCTTTATCGCCTACCACTGGCCTACAGGAGGTCCCTGTTTAGTAGAAACTTGTTTTATTGTATTAAGTAGTATGATATATGAAGTATAAGTCCATTTTAAGAACCATATATGATTAATCTCACTATATATGGACTTATGTATTTTTTTGAAAACTTTTATAACCTTTTCTTTGAGACAGATAGAATGACCCATCATTCAATCACTTGATCTCCTAATACATCACGAATAACAAATTCAACTTCATTTATTTAAGGGATAAAGTGGAAATTTTTCAATTCACGAACAACAGTGAGATTGTACCAAAATGATGCAAGTATTTCTTTTAATTCATCAACTTTAGGGAAATGATCATGAAAACCAAAAAATGTTGTCCTAGTTCCCTTATATCTGATGATTCAGATGGTACCTTAGATAATCGCAAATCAATAGCTTTTTGATTGTTGGCTTTTTCATAGCCATGTTCTCTACCACTCTCCATCAGAACTTGATGGTTAGATTTTTCTTCCATATCCATATTTTCACCAATGTTCTCCTACGTGGAAACCCAGTGATGAGTTAGTTTGGGTAACCGTTACATTTCATACTTTAGTTTTTAAAGCCATGTTTTGGTATTCCTTTTTACGATGTGGGTTTCTATTAAACAAACTTTTTAGTAGTAAACCATTTATAACCCCGACGAATTTCGAGAGAGAAATTCATTTTAAGGGGGGTAGAATGTAACACCCCGATATTTTATGAAAAATATTCTTTTAATTTCATTAATGTCTTGTGTTGTATGCAACACCAAGATTACCTTGCGCTATATGCAACACCGTATTATCTTGCAGTATACGCAACACTATTCTTGGATCGTGTTACACACAATTTCGATAATAGTTATTCTACGCAACATTGAATATATATATATATATATATTCAATGTATAAATGAAATATGGTTGGATTATATATATGAAACAACGAATGATTTTTGCACAACACGCAACCCTGACTTGGCTTGAATTTCACGCAATCGTGACCTTCCTCGATAGCGTGTGTTGTACGCAATACCGGGTTTTACTAAACAATGATATATTATTATAATATTATTATGAACCATCCGTTATTAATAATATTAACTAAATTTTGAATTTTAAAACATTATTATTCATCTTACACATTTTCTAGAACATGGTATAAGAACAAAATAAATTTTTCGGGTAAAATAAGTATTTTTTAAAAAATGCAGATTTGCCGCCTTTTGATGGCGCAACCACATTAAATCTAGTATTTGACATTTTTATAAGTTTAATTTGAAAAAATAAAATTATTCTTTGGAATCAAGAAATAAAAATTTACTTTGGTAAATTTTTTTCATATTATTCTGGTAAATTTCATATTTTGATGAATAGTAAAAACACGCTATATTTTAATTAAAAAAAACATTTTTCATCACAATAATTTATATGGATAAATTATAATATTGAATGGTTTTAAAGTATAAATAGAATATATTTTTACCATTTAATATAATTTATGTCATTATCATTGATTTTACATTAAATTCGTAGGTTAAATCAATTCAATCTTTTGCAATGTTTTATAAAAAACCTGTTTTCTTTCGACAATGGGATTAATTTTGATTTAATTTCTGCACCTTTTTTGTATTGAATTTGGAAAAATGGATTCCATATTTGGTATCAGTGAGTCCAAATTATGTTAATAAGATACTTTTTATTTTTGGGAATTATGAATAGTAACTACGGTAAATTTTATTTACAATAGTTAAAGATAAATCAGGATATTAAGGGTAAATATAATATTATAAAATTTCGCTAACAGATGCCAAAATTATATTGGATGGCTAAAAGTAGACCCATATAATCTAAGGGTCAGATTAGATTCGTTTTATGGACTTTTGACCATGAAAATAAGGTAATTATTATTAAAACCAAAGAAAGTGACAACATGTCACTCTCTTAAATCTTATAAGTATAATAATTTTAATGTAGTGATAAACATCATAAAATTCCAAACATGAATAATATCCAGAAATATAATAAAATTATCTACATCATGATAATTTATTTAGAATTTTTAGGAATTAAATAGTTGCCATTAATGGTGAAACATTAATGATACAGAAATTATTTATTAAGTAGGAAATAAGTAATATAGTTTTTATTGAAATAATAATACACATTAAAAGGCCCACAAACCTGACCAGAACTTATTGGTAGTTTGTATATACACCTTAATGACCTAATATATAACTGTTTTGGGCCTTATAAAATTGATTATGACACTTATATTATTTTATTTTAAATGATGCAAAAGTTGTCACCTTCATAATTTAATAAATATAACAATTGAAATATTGTGATTTTTAGATGATAAATTCGAGTTAAAGTATTATTTTGAAAGGTAATATATTTATCTTCATCATAAGATTTTATTTTTAATTATTATTCAACAAATCAGTATATTAAATAATTATACAAAAATGTTGTAGTAATTATTTTATTAAGAGATAAACCAAATATATGGTTTTAAAAATAATAAAATAAATATTATATGAACTATTTAATGTTATCCACTAATTTTATAGATACATATGACCTTTTATGAATATTAATTCTTTTAGTTCAAACATATCTTCTGTAAATATTTTATTTAAATTCAAATAAATGAATAGTGTCCAAATTGACACTATTGTTATTTTATAAAAATAACATATTATAAAATTGTTTAAAAATCACAAAAATATTTAAAAATAATAAATTAAAATTTATATGGTCTAAAATGTTATAAATTAAACAATTATGGAAAATTCACAACAAATAAGTAATTATTTGTTATAATTTAAAATTTATAATTTTATTACCACAAATAAACTTGAATATATTAAATAAGGATAAATCAAAATGATAAGGTTTAAAATAAGATCCAAACATTTCTTAATTTTATTGGTTGATGAGATTAATAACCTAAATTATATAATATTTGAATATGAGTCATTTTTTTTGAGGTTTATTAAGATGGGTTATATTTATTATAAATTAATATTTTTAAGAATTTCAAAGGTACCCCTCTCCTCCCTTATAAAAGGGCACCTCCTCCCTCTCTTCCTCAAACCGCATTGAGCCTTCATGCTGGGCCAATCCATACAAAATTCTCTTCTCCACTTCCCTAGAAACAACCTAGATTTTTTGGTCTTCCTCAAAGACCAACTATAGTGCCCTAAAAGGAGATCTCAAAGAGGCGCTTCAAAGAAGAGGTAATGTCCATTACCGATTCTTTCAACTTTATTTCTTCTTCCACTTCTTCTTATTAGGTTTTTTAATTATAAAGTAATAACATCAGTATCACTCATATACTGATCTGTTATTATAAGTATGAAACTACCCTATTTCACCATCTATCCATCCTACGGAAAATGAAATCACCGCGCGTGCGTACGTACAGAATACCGTCTCCATGCTGTGGTGTAATCTATTTTCCACCACCACCTTACTTGGATGGGTATAACGGTGTACATAATAACTATATATGTTTATTGTAAAGTGATATTGATTCTGAAATAGTATACATACACTCAAATACAATTCCATGATCATGAGAATGATATCATCGCTCGTGCGTACGTACGGACTACCGTCTCCACGACGCGATGAGATTCATTCTCCACGTTAACCATTCATGAATGGTTATAAAGTATATATAATAAGTAATAATGAAATATATGACATAATAATGATAATGGATTTATGTGTTTATATATGTATGTCATCTACTTAATTCCATTCAACTCAATATGGAAACGAAAACAGCGTTCATGCGTACGTACGACCTACCGTCTCCATCAACGGTGTATTTCATTCCATTTACTGATCTATTATATATATGTATATTCTGAATATATATTATATATAAACCATGTTTTATATTCTGTAATTAAGTAATCATAATCTATGTAATCATATGAATAATTACATGCCAAAACACGGATGACAAATAAAACGATTTTACCCAAAACACTCTTTAACATGGAATTTACAAAAGAACGGGTGAACTAAAGTCATATCTGAACCATATATGATATCATAACAATGATTATGATTCTGGAATAAGTCAATGACATTATTTAAATCATTATACAGGAGTTTCGGACACTTACGAAGCAAATCGGACCTAATGTAAGGGAAAATCTCGCAATCTCAATTTTTATCCGAGATTCTTTATACTTCAGAATTTACAGGGGAATATTTATCATCCACATCCTTGTTTCCTAAAAATTTAATATTTATATCCTTCTACAATATTTTATATCCAATTTTACCCTTCAGTTAGTTTTTAGTAAAAGATATGAAAGGTATATTTTGTCGTTTTTCATACGAGGTACTTTTTGACTTTTCCGACAAAAGTACGAGAATAATGTTTTTTTAACATATACGAAATGAATGGATTTTAAAACATTATTTCCAAGATGATTCCTTTACAAGTTTTCAAGTCTATATTTAATCAACTTCTTTTAGTTTTGAATTTTAGGACATGTTAATAATGGAAAAGTGTTTTTGAATTAGAAAGGATATTTTCCTGAAGAAGAGAGTTTAAGTGTTTTATCAAAATTATTTTCCATCTAATATAATATAGGGTTCTATTTATATACCTATTTTTACATTGATTTGATTATGTTATGATGGAATTATTTTTATAATGTCCTTTTATCTTATATGGATTATGTTATGATGGCATGATGTTTAAGATTCCCATTTTTATTACATGGGTTATGCAATGATGTATGATTTTTGATTTTGTGGCACACCAAATAATGGTATCATTAGGAGATGGGTGGGACCTATATCTCCATCCAATGCATTGGGTAAAGATTTTATATCTCATGAGATAGACATGGCTGGAACGGCAGGTTAAACCGGTTCAGTGAAACAGGACTGAAACGAGGAGTGAACTCGGTTCAGAAATGGACTTTGTCCACTAAGATAGTCTTGGCCATGATTCTTGACTAAAAAGAAATTATTCTCTATGATTATGTGTGTTTTACAAAAAGTTTCATGTTTTATGTTATGATTATTGGGATTACATTTCACTACTATGATTTATCCCATGTTATGATATTATGATCTATTTTCCAGATTAAGATTTTCAAAACGTTATGTTCTTATGAATATGATGTGATTGATATTTCTTTTTTTTACCCTTACTGATCATTTGAGCTCACCCTTTTTATGTTTTCTTTTCCCCAAGATATAAACAAAGGTTTTAGGTAAGAACAAAAGGGGAAGATCTTTATGGGAGATGTTGAAGATCTTTCACCACGATTAGAAGATTACGTTCCAAGTTTCCAAAGACACTAAAATATTACTGTCCTTGTGTGTGTGTTTTTGTTATGTATTATGTATTCTGAAAAAGTAATGTAATGTCCATGTACGTTAAGCTTCGGATCTCTACAACTCGTGTCATTATCCAGAATGATTGACTAGCTCCATAACACAAATTTTTGTACCTATATCAAGATACGATATCATTTACATCACAATAGAGTAGTAACTATCTCCACAATGTTGATTACATTTTCTAGGAAGTAGAGGTGGACCATAGAATCACGACCTAGGTGGAATAACATCCATTATTACTAGTGTCATCGTATTTTATTAGGGAGTACAAATTTTAGAAAAGCCTACGATATTTTATTATTTCGGAAAAATAAATCTACATGATTTTTCTAGCAAACCTAATGATACAATAGTAGAATTTTTGACTAAATTCAATAAAAAATACAGTGTTTATTACATTGTATAATTTGGAACATAATAATATCCACAAGCTCACGATTTGGTTACAGGATCTAGAGGACAATACTTTTATATGGCATAGGTCTTCCTCAGGGAGTTCACCGGTGTTTTTTTACATTAATGAATATTGGACCCCCCAATAATCTGTATTTTTACAATTGATCAACTAGAATTCGGTTAAGAACACGTATCCAGTACATCAAATAGATGAATTATTTTACCTGATTTGAGGATCCACTTTGTTTCATGACACTATGTTGAGATCATGCTATCATCATGTGTGAGAGAGGACTTTACATATCTCCCATATAGAATTTCATTTATGTTATTGACTGTATCTATACCATGTTATTTCATACTATCAGTTGAATGTACCATCCATTTTCATGGCCATGAATAATAGGGTTTTCCACCCCTATCTAGATTCATTTTCCATGTTAATCATGGATGAAATATTAATGTATTCTCACACTCATAGCAACCCTTACAAGAATCGTGGTATATTATTGAATATATTAAGAGAACATCAGTATTAAGATATTATTTCTATGTGACCCTTATTTATCGAAAAAATTCATTTCATTGGTAATATAACCTCATAATTCTATGTATATATTGACACATAGGTGGAGAGTAATATAGTTTCCCTTCGGAGTACTAGTAACATGATTTATTTATAATGTTTATTGGGGATGTATTGTTGTTATATTCAATTTTTATATGACTTTTTACACAACGATCTATGTCTTATTATTAATACAAATAAGTGTACATTGATGAAATGATTATAACCATGTATAAATTCAAGTCCATAGCTGATACAAATGCCTGTTCAATACCTATTATAACTATTTAAAATCATGGAATATGAAATAAAATGTTTTTTTCAGCATTGTACTTACATCTATGTGTGGTGATGATGATGGGGGATATATTCATTGTGTACTAATGAATGAGTTTTAGGACTCATGAAGAGAATTACTCAGTTCACGTCCTCAATCTCGATGTAGTTGTCTAGTACAGGTGCTTTTGGAGACACTATCAGATTTGTGATCTCTTTTTGGTTTATGCGGACAATAAGAGACTCCAATATATAATAAAAAATAAGAAATAAATCCCAGATAGTGAAATGGGGTTGAATATCTTTATTCATTCTATTACCTTATTTACTATACTTTTATAAAAGGATATACAATATCGGATGTTTTGAGACATCAAAATTGTATTATGCCATGATGGAAGCTAGTGATGAATGGAAATTGATGATACCATTTTCTAATAAAAATTTATAGATCCATCATATTTACAATATGTAACAACTATTAGACATGATAGTTAGATCTTCCCTCTATGAAAATGTGATGTGTTGGAAGTTTTCAAATCTTGATGGGTCAGTTATCCTATAATGTTTTTCTTATGAGGATCCACCTATAAATTTTTCTAGGTATGGAGACAAAATAATTCATATGAATTGATATGTTTGGGTTCATACATATATTAAAGTGAAACTAATGTGAGAGTCACACAATTCAAAAATTATAGTTCATACCAAATCTCTAAGATATACCGAGATATGTAACACCAATATTGGTGGTCTAGGATAAAACACCAGATAGAAGGATTTTTCAATAGGTGTTCTACTGACCTTTAGTTGAAGGAAGATCACTATAAATCTTATATATTTTTATATAATCCAATGATAAATTTATGAAATTTGAAAGATGTTTTCAATGAAATGATTTTTATATTACTATGGTCTCCTCAACTTAAAGATGAATTTTTTGGAAGTCATGGATAGAATGAAAATTTTATTCATGTACCTTCATTTCCAAGAGATATTCATTGTTAATAAGATTGGAAGACTATATTTCATTTAGAATAGATATATAACATGTTTACCTTGTACTATCATTTTAGATATTGATTCTTTTTTCACATTATGTTCTTGGTAGGTGTTATAGAGAGGTATTTCTACCCATGTTCTTTTGAGTAAAACGTTTTCCCCTCATATTGATGGATTGTTAGAATGAATGATACATGTTTCAAAGAACATGATATGAGAATGTTTCCATGATTTCCTTAGTACATGGGAGTAGCATATCACTCTCATTAACATATTTAATAATAATTTATTTTATGAGACAATTGATATGGTTCCTTTTGAGGCCATATATTGTTGGAATTTAAGTTCACCCCAATTCTAGTTTAATATAAGAGTGATAGATGTATGGATACCATATATCATTAATTAGACCTCATAGAATGTTTTCATTGTAATAATATGTGTTTCTATAACACATAATAGATAAGAGACTTATGATTATCTCTATTTATGACCTCTAGAGTTCGAGGCTGTGGATTTTGTTTCTTGTTGCAATCACCCAGACATGGCCATTTCTGTACATAGATACAAGGAATGATGTCTACCCATTTTATATGATTGTTTGATATTATAGAGAGAGTCATTACATTATGCTTTATATTTCCATTTCCATACCGGTACTATTCTATTTACTATATCATCCAAATTTTGAAGATTATCATGTTTCATGAAAATCCATCTCAAAATATATATCTTGAATAGGTTTAGTTAGATGTTTATTCTCCTACTGAGGATTATAGAATATGAATCATTGACTAGATAAATAATAATCTTATAGGTTGTTATGTTCCATTATTACAAGTTTTATGGAAGCATGGCCATGTCTAGTACAATACATGGGAGCAGTATGATGACATACGTGCTTAGTGTATGTATTTTTTCAAAGGATGTTTTTCTTCTAATGGAAGGTGAAATCAGGGAATATTTCCTTTAATTGGGAGAGGGTTACTAGAAGAACACAATTTTTATTTCATATAAAGGTCAATTATATAATTCTCTTATTCATTTGGATTCCAATTATAGATGCCTAATGAGGTACTAATTTACTCCCATGGATCTAGAGCTTCTTTATAGCATGGGGTCTATAATTTTTATGAAAACAATGCTGAATCATTGTTTTTGTAAAATATGAATGTAGGGACACCAAGTTTACCCAAACTATGTGGGGATTTTTGATTAGTTTCAAGAGGATCCAAAAAAATTTAAACCATTCAGATTGAATTGAATGTCATTAAATATGGTATGTTGTTATTAGAAGGTCCATTTCTCATAGATGGATCATTGTTTCACACCCTATACAAGAACCATCATTATACAATGATCCATGTATGATTCAGGAATAGTTAGAAAAACCCATTATTATAACCATTCCCCAATATATTTCTTTGATTGCAGAAAAAATACTTTAATGACTTAAATTAATTACCCCTACTCCCATTTTATACTTGCAGTGGATATAGGCCTCCATTCTCTAGCAATGTGAACTATAAAGCCCACATTTATATATTTATATCAAATTCTACCTATGTGGTCTGATTCTATACTCATTCATCTCATAAGATGGCCATTAATATATAAACTATTTTCTTGATTCGTTCATTATTTATTATCTCATCAAAGGTGATATTTTAATATAGGATCACATGCACTATTTCTAGTTCATTGATTCATTATTCATACTTCTTATGATCTAAGAAAATTAAAGGCTGATAAAAGGTGAGAATATTTTTATTTCATCAAGGAACATAGTTTATGAACTATCTCACATTTATTTCCATTTCAGAAAGTATTTTCATTGTGTTCTCTCCCATTTCATTATGAGTTAAATGATTAATTTTTGTTAAATTCATGTAATTAACATTCTAATTATCATGTTCATTTTTTCAATACGATCATCACAACATTGGAGTTTGAGACCTCAATCATTATCACCTTGAGTATGGTGTCTCCAAAATATTTATTTTATTACCTATTTGGGGTTATCTATGCCGTCATTTGGGTCTGTGGCTTAAACCTAAAAATGGAGAACATTATTTAATTATATAATTTATGTATTACCAAATGTCTATCCATTAAATTCAATAGATTTAACTTGACTCTTGGAAGGTAACTATTCATAATTTGAAAATAATTATTTACTTTAAATGGAACATATAATACATGAGTCACATTTCCTATATAAAAGAAATATAATTTATTTATTTCTTCAGGTCTATATCACACCCTATCATTCTTGATGTATGTATGTTAATTGAATATAATAAATGACTATGTAATCAATATACTGAATTGTTCCATGTTTCCTCAAGACCTATGAACCCATGAAATTTTATTGAATGAACATCCAAAATTATTGATAGTATAGTTATTACAAGGACATAATTAATTAATTAATTAATTATAAGGTCCCTATTGAATATGAAAATGTTAATCATTATATGAATTTTTAGACTCATGAATGAATTGTATTCCCCTTTAAATACCTTGAGCACATAGAGGATTCCATTTTTATTCAAGGATGACAATTACATACAGAGATACAAAAACATGACAACAGTTCAAGTCTACAAGTGGATTCTTAAAAAGATGATGTAGGATCCCACCTTTAACATCTAGCTATTAGGATTCCATGGATACATTCCCGGGATATGGCTTGACATCAAACCACATGTGGAGATCCATATATACCAATTTTCTAATTAATTTCACAAAATATTTTACATTGAGGGAGATCATTGGACTCAGTTAGAAACATATTGTTGTGGAATGGATTGAATGATTCCTCATGTATTACACAATTTCTATTTTTATCAGGACTACATACTCTAATCTTGTTTCCTTGACCCCTGGGGTCATTTATTCCACTAATAATAAATATTTTTTCTTATTTATTATTTTCATAATCTTCATGGATTCCAATGTTATTATGTTGAATACCCCATTATTACTACTATTATTGTATTCTATTGGCATAAATTGGATCATGTTGCATTACCTAATATAAAATGAAACATAAATTATTAAATTAATTACTATTCAGACATAATATGAGTCTGAAATAGGTGTTGTGGTATTTATATTTTTATAACTCTTTTCATTTATATATTCTATCACAAAATATTTGAATATATTTCACATAACTAAACTATTAATTGACTTGTTTTGTTATGTTCCATCGATTATGGATTTTGTTTGGAAGAATTGTTTTATTATGAATACTATTTAAATCTTAGATGGTTTGGATTTTATATAATGTGTATTAAATTTATTTACATAAATTGTTTATATATTTTTTAAAACATTTTCTATACTAATGAAATGGTTAGGGAATTCATTGGTTGAATTCCAATTGAGTTTTATTTATTTAACCTTCTTTTTAATCATAGTTCTATTATGAATATTAAATATCATGAAAAAGGTAATGTAAAGGTATCATATTTCAAAAGTTATGATTAAAATATAAGGGCATTGTATAAGAGTGGGAGAAAGGTGAATATTGGGATCTGTGGAGGTATTTTTTGGAGTCCTTGAGTATTTGGGTTTTTTCATCCACTTTATAAATTGATGTTAGTATTCATTCATTAAGGTAATCTATTTTTAGTAGGGTTTTATATTCAATTATTATACATGATTTATACAATTTTTAATTACAAATCATGTATTGGTTATATTTGTAACTGTGTTTTTTGTTGGATTTTTCTATTTATAAATGTAAATCCATCCCCTAATTGTAACGAATCATGTGGGATTTATTGTAAGACATTAGAACCCAGGGGATGTCACTTAAGGCCACATAGAAATGAGATAGGGGTGATTAAATATAATGAATCATATCTAGAGATGGAATGGGGGTGATTAAATATAATGAATCCTATCTATGATTTCCTTTAAAGGATATTAGAGATGAATTTCATGTTGCAAACTCATACAATGGAGGATACGTCATTCCAACAATGGAATTTTGTAATTTATGCCAAATTATACCAGGGTATTAGATGAGTGGATTTTATAGTATCATTCAACAGATAATTCTATCCTCATAAATGCTAGATTAAAAAAGATTATTATTATTATCATGAAGTAGGAGGTTGGATTAGAAAATAATATTCCAAAACATAATAGATAAATGATATGTTTACAATGTGGTTATTTGGACTAGATAAATATAGATTGTATGACACCACATAGACCATGAAATTAGGGTAGTGAAATGAAAATTTTGTACACTGTTGTCGTAGGGTTCCAAGGATGGTTGTTCAATACATTTCTCAATGTTGAACATTTCATTTTCTATTATAGGCCAAGGTCATGTGAATCACCCTATTCAACTAAACATAGCAATCGATGTTGATTTTCAGAATGCCATGACTCTTCAACAAGGGAAATATGAACATGAAAATATTTAAAAAAGTGTAGCGAGTAAGAATTTCAATTTACCTTAATATGTTATTAAGGATGATAAATTTGGACTATCAATGGAGGAGGGTATGATAATTTTTAATTATACTGCTAGGATAGTTTTTTCAAACATGTTCATCTCATTAATTTGTTTCTTTTCATGATTCTATTTGTCAGGGTTGAAATATTGACATGATTCCTTCAATTTTAGAAAATAAAATTCATCTTGGTTAAAGATAATGTTGATCCATATTGTGTATATAATGTTCTATAAAAGTTTATGAACCTTATATGATATTGTACATCACTATGATTGAGATGGATGTATATTACATGATCCTAAACATGGATTGATTGAAAATTTTTAAGGCCCACATTGATTGTTGTACACAAAGGGTTTTTTTACAACTAATGATTTCATCAAGCATCAATTTGGGGGGGAAAATATTTTAATGGTATGTAAAACCATATATTTGTACCTAGAAAATGGAAGGTTCTGTTACTATTTGGTAGTGTTGTCAGTGGAATAAATTTTTGTTATCGGGAACATCAAATTTCAAGAAAATGTTTATTACATTCATGATTTAGCTTCTATATTTTTCTCAGGGTTTCCACCCACAAGGGAATTTGATTTTATGATTTATCTACTTCAGTGGAATATTTAAATTTCTCTAATGTCTTCCTAGATATAATCAATGAACTTATTGTGATTTAATGTGATGTATAAGGAGCTATAACTACAAGGATATATGTATATTTTCATTATCATAACCCTGATACGATAATGAATCATTATGACCTTCCATGAGTTTATAATATGTTCGATCAACTTAGAGGATCCCAATGGTTCTCTAAAATTTTCATGTGATCATCAAATAACAAATTGTGGGTCTGTAAATTTTAAATTCCAATGTCATCTATTAGGAGTAGATATGGTCTTACTAGGGATCCTAGTGACTCAGTGTTGTGGTATAATAAATGTATTTCAATTTTTGATTTCCTTGATGGTCCTACTATGGTTCCCTAGTGTCACTAATGACCGATAAATCAAAATCTTGTCTTGGTCGTACATGGATTTCTAAACTGAACCCACGGGTCACCCACAGTGAAATTTACAATAGTCATGTGAGTCCATTCTAAATGTTCTAAGATGAACCCATGTATCAACCAAATCTATTTACCATTTAATCATTACAATTCACCAACCATTCCAAACTACTTATACAAGAAAAAACACAACTTGGTAAAAGGGGAAAATACAATCCCAAATCAATAAAAAAAACACTTATGGATAAATCTCAATTGTAGTTCCAAATGATAAACAGGTCCATTTATAACAAATAAACAATGAAAACAATGTAATTTCTATTGACATGATTGGCCAAAATGGATAAAAAAAATTATCCAATGGAATCACACCCCTGAGTTGGCCCTTAATAAACCAAAAATCCAAACACTCTTTATCACATTAAATTAATTACCATAAAAACATTTCATAATAATTGGGATTAATTTCCTTCTGAGGAAACACCCTAAACATGGCTGGGTGGAACTAAATCATATATAAACATCTCAAAAATTAAAGTTATGCAGAAGACCACCTCCTCGTCAGAGTATCACTATCCTCATCCTCCCTCAACCTCCAATTCAATCTAGAATAGAGTGGATCAACAAAACAAGAATATTATACCAAATGTAAATAACTCAGTTGAGAATTATTTTTACCAAGAATAGATCAAGAGGAATTGATCACTCACTAAAAGGATTCTGATGTATCTGATGAGGTTTAAATCGTCCTCTAGATGACAATACGATTGAGAAATGTTTCTTGATTCTTCATGTTCATCCACACGGAGATCACTCTTCCCAAATGATAGAAGAATGATCATACTGACCATTTAATTTGGAAACCACAATATACATGGTTTCTAAGTCCATATACATTGGACTTATAACATTTTAAAGTTTATCTGGTGGTTTTTTCCACTGAATTACATTTGAGGACCAGCTAACATTACAAAACAGGGTGTGCTAGGATCTATATGGTGTCTAGTGGGTTTTATCACTATTCATCACTGATATTCCCAAACACCTTGTATACCCTTCCTACACGGCCATACTACTTGACGTGTTCATTGGATTTCATAGAATATAACCCACAATTCCACAATTTATCTTTTTTTCCTTTGTTTTCTCAAAAACAACACAATGAAAAAAGAATAAAATAATTTCATACCACAATGTAAGAATCTGGTTTATAAAAAAATTCTCCCCATAATGAAATTTGTCCCCAAATTTTCCTTCCATGGGTGGTAAAATATATCTCAGCATAACTCTGGCCATGGAGCGCGTACATCATCCTACCAATCCCATGTCTCATCCATTACTCAGTCATGCTGCCATAGAACTCGTATGAGAGGAACTAATTAGCCTCTAAGACCAATTATGAACTTGTCTAATATATTAATAGGATGCTCATCAAAGGTTCCATCAAGCTAAATCTTATCCTCCTAAAGCGGAAAAACGTGAGATAGATGTGAGTGATTGCGGTGTAGCTGAGATACATGGAAGATTCCATGCCCAGATCAGCACCTCTGAGGTAACTATAACTAATATCCAACTAGCATTACAATCTCTGGAATCTGAAATGGACCGACGTATCTCGTTGAATGCTTACCAGGTCTCCTGATCCTATTTTCTCCCAACCATGGTGTGAAACGTAGGAAAATTTGATCCCAAACCACAATATCAAATGGTCGTCTAGGGCAGTCAACATATGATTTCTGACAACCCAGTGTAGTTGAAATCTATTTCTGAATCAGCCTGACCTGCTTAGATTTCTCTTGATTGAGATGTGGTCCCAACATATCTTATTTTCCTTCCTCTAAGATTCACAAGGCAGATCGACAAGGTCTACCTTATAAAGCCTAATATGGGACCATTTATATATTTTCTTTGAAACTGTTATTAAATGAAAATTCAACCAAGGGAATATGATTCTCCCAAGATCCCTCAAAGTATATGACACATGCATGCAACATTTCCTCTATCACATGTATCATATGCTCTGACATTCCATTAGTATGAGGGTGGTATGTCGGGCTCAGAATCAACTATGTACCCAATTCCCTCTAGAAACATTTCCAGAAAAGCGATGTAAAGGGAGCATCCCAATCTAGAATGATAGAACGAGGGACCCCATCAAGTTATACCACCCCACAAATATACATCATTCCATGTCCATCAAAAAAAGAAAGTCTCATTGATTGGCAAGAAGTGAGCAAACATAGTAAGCCTATCAACTAAACCCCATATATCCTTGCAGGCCATAGGATCGCTCAATAACCCAATCATGAAATCCAT
The DNA here is from genome assembly GCA_963277665.1 of Viscum album. Taxonomy (NCBI): domain Eukaryota; kingdom Viridiplantae; phylum Streptophyta; class Magnoliopsida; order Santalales; family Viscaceae; genus Viscum; species Viscum album. The sequence goes on from OY728143.1 coordinate 224,307,663, forward strand.
TACAACATCATCCCATTCCCACTCTAGAATAGGTATCTTCTGTGACATCCCAACATGTCGAAGACATTTTTACTTCACCTGCATAATGGTGGAACACCTCGTAACAAATCTAGCTACTTCTCATTTTATACCTGGCCGTCAGTGCTATTTCCGCAAGTCACTGTACATATTTGTGACTCTATGAAGAACTACCCAAGCTGAAGCTTGAAACTCCCATATCATCTCCTAACATATTTCCCATGGAACCCACACACATCCATGGATATGTAGAAACTCATCCTCTTCTATCATCCATCCAATATGAGGGTCCTCTCTTTCCACGTATTGCAGTAGAGCTAAGACTTCATAATCTAATAGCTACCTCATCCTTACTCCATCTAGGAGGGTCTAAGTCATAGCTAAAGATGAGAAGTAATTCTTTCCCTAACTTTAATTCCCCTCTAATTGCATCTCATAGAACAAAGCCATAAAATGCCACTCACCACTGGCCCCCTTCACTGCTTGTATCCGATTCCTCCTTCTCAGTGCATCATCCAATACATTATCATTACCATGCATATAAGAAAGCTCAATGTTGAACGAATATTGATAATCAACCCACCTTTGTTGTATCAGAATCAAATCGCGTTGAGTAAAAATGTATTTGCGACTCTTGTGGTCCGTGTAAACCACACAATTATCTCCCATTAAATACTTTCTCCAACAGCGCAAAGCATGAACAACTACATCTAACTCGAGATCATGTTTCAGTTAATTCCCCTCATGTGGCATCAACTGCAATGACTCATATGCAATATCTTTCTCCCCCTACATAAGCACTTATCCCATCCCAATACCTGATGCATCACAGTACATATTATAAATCATTCCTGAATATTGAAATATTAATATTGGGGGTTAAGTCCAACCACCCATCAACTACTAAAGGGCTACATCACAAGAATCTAACCACCAAAACATCACACCCTTCTTAGTCAAGCCCATCAACAACATGTTCATGTGTGAGAAGTCCTATATAAAATGCATGTTGTAACTACCTAACACCAAGAAACTCATATTCCCAAAAACCTTTTTTGGATGTTTCTAGACAACTAATCTCCCACCATTCTTTAGGTCCACTCATACTTCTGTCTCTTAGAAGATATAACCCATGCATTGAATTTGATCCACCCAAAAGTGAAATTTTTGGAGTTATGCATATAACTAATGCTCCCTCAGTGTATTAAAAATGTTATCAAGATTCTTGGAATGATTGTTTCAATTGTGAGAATATACCTAGATGTATTTCATGAAAACCACCAAAATATAATACTAGTAAGGATGGAACACTCGGATCATCAGCACTATGAAAACTGATGGCATGTTTTTGAGACAAAATGGCATAACCAGATAGTCATATTGACCAATCTTGCTATGAAGAGCAGTATGAGTTATGTATGCAGGTCAAACATGAACCTTTTGATATCCTTACCTCACAATCAATCATTTAGAACACTCAATATCTTCAAACATGATCAGATAGGCCATCTATACTTGGAAATGGACATCATTTTTAACGATAAACTAGTTTAGTTTTATATTGTCCACTTGAATCTGAAGGGTACAATCCACCTTCTTCATGAAAAGGACTGAAGGACCACATTAAGATGTACTAGTTAGTTGAAACCCTTAGATTCTTGGTATTCTAAAATCCTCTTGATGTCTTGTAACACCATTGTATCCAACCTGTATATAGGAATGGATACCAGTGAAACTCTTGGTATTAGCTCGATAGTGAACTCTACATCTCTATTTTTGTGGTAATCCTAATACGTAATTTGGTTAAACATCCCTGATGCGATCAAAAAATGATGGGAAATATTTTATATATTTTCCATGGTCATATAGATATAAAATCACAAAATGGGATATCAACCGGCCCAACTCCCTATCCTAGGTTCTAGTTCGACTCACATGAACATCCCATTCACCCTTATATAGAAACGATCAGCCTTATCATGATGTAAAACTAAACCTATGGTGATAACAATCTACAAAGGATTAAATGAAGGATAACTAGTCCGTTCTTAGTATAACATAAAATATTATAATCTACAAGACATAGAGATCCCAAAATGAAGTGACACCCACCAACCTCAAGGGGCACTCCTATCACTGACACACACCTATCATACAAATTCCTAATGGAGTGTCTAGAATCATAACTTCATCAAAGTTAAATAAAATTCCATGGAACTCCACAATGTAAATTTACATGAAACAATGAGAATATCCTATATTGAAATGTGTAGAAGATAAAACAGAGGTGACTAGAATAGTAACTATAATATTAGAAGGTATGGGATCCTGCTTCTCTTGGGTCAATTTCACTGCATATGTTTGGCTTATACCATGACCCTATGACATAGCCTAGATACCGTAAGATGACATTCCCTATTGTCCCTATGATCATGGGGTCTTCATTCCATGGCCACAACCACCACCATAGACTGAACTCCTTGACATACTCAATATACGTATCAAAGGAGGAGTAACAGACCCTACTGTTGAATGTTGAGTTAGTGAAAAACCACTATCGCTAACCATTAGTGGAAAATTCCTGTAGAATCATTATAGATGGCCCATCATGTCACAATCCCATCACCCAACTGGGTACTTCATGCACTGAGTCATAAAATACCTCGACCTACCTCAACTATAGAACCTCACCTGATTATCGAATGAAATGATTTGTCAATTACTTTCACCATGTCAGATCTCAATATGGTTCTTCGTCTTGTCAATTTAGAAAGAACTAGAAATTTGTACTGAACCACCCTTGATCGCATCACTAGATTCTCGCAAATGTTTCTCAATGATGAGTGCCTGATTCACAAGATTAGAGACTAATGTTTACCTGAAGACATTCACCTATGATCAAATATCAATCATGAGACCATCCTCAGATCATCTAGAATTCGATACGTTACCACCCATTAGAAATGTTGTGAAATTATGAATCATAGTAAACCGAGTAGAATATTCCATATTTGACAGTGTTCCCTACTCCGATTTCATACAATCCGAGGCCCATTCATCCCTCAGTGTCTCAGGAAAATAATAATCATAGAAGGTGGCATGAAAGTATTCCAATGTTATCTATTGATGATGCCCGAGCTGAGTGATAAAAAACACACAAAATATTGGAAGAATCACACATAATATATTTCATTTGATTTTCCGTCCTCTCAAGAGATATCTATAGATGCTCAATGATAGTCAACATTGATTCCAACCATGACTCTGTAGCCTTTGGTACATCATCCCCGGAGAAAGTAGGTTGATGCAACTGCTAGAATATACATGTCACCTTTTTCATAGATGTGGAATCATGTGGTGCTTCCCGAATGGTCTGAATGAACCACAAAAAGGCTTCATATAATTGTTCATCTTCACCTAAATCCGGTAACAGTTGGTGTCGCAGATGGCACTACTAGAGAATCCAAAACTAGTCCATATCCTACTACCTCTAGAGTATGTTCAAAGCCACATTATTGGTGTGAAAATGAAGGTATTTTTGGATGTGTGACTCTTTATGTTCAAGCACACATCATAGATGATGCATATTGTGATGTTTGTATGATCAAGAGTGAAAAAATAAAATAGGAATAGTATATAAAAATTATTCTTTTTTAAAAAAGGGACTACAGGATGTGTAAAAAACATACACAACATGTACCCTTTAGGTGTTTACATGCTCATGTATTATTTTTAGCCTGGATATGTATTAGCACAAGTTTCGTGGTGTGTTAGATTTGTACATTGAATGTACACACCTCCCCCTCCTGGCCATGTGCTCCCACACGGCCGGATTCACACGGGTTCTGCCTGAGTGAGAACACACGGTCGGACCCATGCCCAGGTACCACATGATGTATACATATGGTACACAACATGTACAATTTAAAATTTGTAAGACCATCATCCCCAAATAGGATGAACACATGGTGTGTTTGGATAAACTACACATCATGTAGACAAGGTTTTTGATGACATAAACTCTAGATTTCCTAGAAAACTCATGATTGGAAAAAAAAAACAACAAGTGGTATTCCAATATCTGATATGTGGTGGCCCATTCTCCTCATGAATCAATGTTTGGGGTCCACATACAGAACATAACTACACAATCTGTATCACATAAAAAAAATATGATCAACCAAATTATTATCCACGAAGGAACATACACCTTTGGGATCAAAGATTAGAATGCATCCAAATTTAACCATATCACGTACCAATAAACTTATAACAATAGCAGGAATAACTATCATTGTAATATCACAACAACATGCATCTCTAGAACGACATCTATCACAAAAACAAGCAATTAGTACTACTCCATAAATTGCATAGAAATTATGCATGGAATGTTCTTTCTAACAAGTTCCTAAATGATTCATGAGATTAAATACCCTCATATAATCTTTAAATACCCGTAAAATTCAAGGGATATTTTTTTTATTAATTTTCTATGGGATTTTACAAGAACACAGTTTCTGACGGCACCTGATTCCGAGGCCCGGTGTGCCCGAAATCATTTTCCGATGTTAGGCTCGGGTAAGTTTAGTGAACGAACAAGCGGGTTTTTCTAACTTTTGAACTGATGCTCAGATTTGAAATCTGATAGCACCAATGAACTCGAAGCGCCAGTAATTTCTTAGGAACACCATTTCTGGAGTTACGTTTGCTCGGGTGTGGTTACTAAATTTTTAGGTTAAGTAAATGAATAAAATGAAATGGTGCGACCAATTCATTTAATTTTTAGTTGTTTAACCTATGATAAGAGGTTAAAGTGGGACCCACAAAATACTACACCTCTAGGTATGATAATTGTGAGGTGGGGCCCACAAGAGCCCCACCTATTCAACATCCTCAACCCCTTCTTAATTTCAGTAACGCACCTGCACCCCGCCAATTAATGAAAGTCAACTCGTGCGTTTATTTAAATATTAAACGCCTCTATTAATTGGGCGGTTTAAAATGTTGCAATTAATTGAGATAATTGTTTGATTCGTTTTTGAATTTTAAAACGTTTGGAATGAGTAAAAAAATAAGTTAACCCTTATTTTATTATTGTTGGGTTGTTGTGTTGAGTTTTTGGGGAGAATAAGAGAAGTCCTGATGTTCTTCGTTCTTCGTCGAAGAATGCGAAGAACGTGAAGAACACGAATAACGCCGACCTACGATGAAGGACAACATGAACGTCGGATCCTCTTAGATTGACGACGTGACACCGACAAATCTTTTCTCCCCGACGTGACGATCCCCCTTCCGCGACACCTTCTTCCGTGACGTGCAATTCCGCGACGAGCGTTCGTTCAACTACGCTCGAGGTAGGGGTTAATTTTGTGTACGTTTATATTCCCGTGGTTCCTTCCTTTTAAAACAATGAACTCGGATCAACTCATCCTCATGTTGATATACGAATGATTTATTTTTCGGGTTGGAAATATTTATTTGCGGGGAAAACTATTTGGGTTGATTACTTTTTTTTGTTAAAAATCCTTGTTCATTCTTCATATCTTGGATCACTTTCTATCGGTTAACAGGAGGGGGTCGGACCACACAAACATGACCAATTCCCCTCCCTTAATTTTTGTTGTTGAACTTGTTGTGGATTGGAATGGGGATAGCGCGGTGTCGTCTCACCACACAAGATCATGTGGCAAGGATGCGCGGCACCGTCACGTTGCGTCGTTGAAGCCGAACAAAGCCGCGGCGTCGCCACACCGTGCTGGAAAACAACAAAGGGATGTGGTTTGTTTATTTGGAATACCGATCTACGAGACATGGAAGAACGAGATGTAGGGGAGATTTGAATCCTCCGTAGTGAAGGTCAGGTCCCGGGAGGACCGTTGGCAAAGGCGGAGAGCAAAACGGACCACCGAAGCGCGTCCGGTGGTTCGCGGAAAACTCCACTGGCGTGCCCCACCGGCACAGTGGCACCCGGAGCTCAGCTGGGGAGGACCACCGCAGCTGAAGCCGTGGGGGCAGGCCGCTAGTCCCGCGACCGTGCGTGACCCATGGAGGCGGGACGCGGCGCTAATCCGCATTCATTCACAAGGGGCGGCCCCCACATAGTGTCGCGGTTCATTTAAGGGGGGCGCCCCCCCCCCCCTTTGCGCATCTGCTCGCCCGAAACGGACGAGCCACCTGGCCAACCGGCCGGGCCGCGCCCAGTCTAGGTTGAGCCGCACCCATCGGGCCGGGCCGCACTCTTTTGGGCCTGACCTGGACCAGGTTCGGGTCGACCCGGTTCAGGCCGACCCAGGGGGTCTCGGGCCGGGTCGGACCGGGCCCGAACCCCCTATTTTCGCGCAGTTTCCATTCAAACACCCATATCTTGGGCTACAGACCTCTAATCGATGCACCGTCAGTCACATATCGATCCTTGGATAGAGATGGGCGTTTCATCATATTACACTCAGGGTTTCGGAGAACAATGGGTATGGCCGGGTTGGTTCGAACACGAAACCAACAGGGCCCTCGGAACGGAAACGCTTTTATCATGAGCTCCGGACGTCCAATTGACGTGTTGTCGACTGTGTTGGATTCCTCTCGATGAGACGGAACTTTTGGCATACTTCACCTGAGTTTTGGTTGCGGTTGGATAGTGGCCGGGTTGGATTGTACCCAAATTCCAACCGGGCCCCTGGAACGGAAAAACTGATAACTTTCAGACTGGACGTCCGTTTGACGAACCGTCAGCGGCGTTGGTGATCACATTGAGAAACGGTCTCTATGAGTATACCCTATAAGAGTTCTTGGTATAGTTGAGATAAGGCTGTTTTGGTTCTCACACAAAACCAATTGGGCCCTTCAGACGAAAAGGCTAATAACTCACAGAACGAGGGTCTGATTGACGCGTGGTTTGTTGCGTTGAGACCCCTATGACGAGGTGGTACTTTGAGATACTTCTTCATGGGACTTTTAGATACTTGCAGTATCGACCTATAGCTCGTGGAACGGACCCTTATGGAGACAATAGTACGGAGTACGGAGACCATGTAGCTGGCTGAGACCTGATAACTGCTTGACCGACTCGACTTGGAGTGAGTCGACTAGCCCAGTGGATGGAGCACTACTTTGTTTGGGTGCAGACCCATGGTGGACGGAGCACTACTGTGTGATAGTGCAGACACGCGGTACCTATCTGGAGAGTACTTCTGCAGGATATTAGGGGTGTGCACTACTGTGTTTGGGTGGCATACCCAGGAGGGAAGCACTACTGTGTTTGGGTGGCTGACCTGCGGTACTCGACTGGGGGAGTACCTCAGCAGTCTTGGGTTAGTGAGCAGTATCTCAGAGTCATGATAGGACCACTCTACACCCCATAGAGGGGGCTCTTCAGCTGTTATGGTTTCGATAATAAAAATCATGGTTTGAGCTGAATCTATGATCTTTATGTTTACCTCATGATTGAGATGGGTCACTTGATAAATTAGGTATATGTATGGGAATATACCTGGGTAGTGGTTATCCGTTGATTTCACAATCTTTGTGTTTCCTCATGATTGAGATGGGTTACATGATAACTTAGGTATAGGTATGGGCATATACCTAAGTAGAGTTTAACTGTTGAGATCTTCATTGTGGTTATCCTTGTTGGTTTTAGTGAGAACTTGAGGGTCTCGTGGTCCCTACTGATTATCGTATACTCACCCCTGCACGGGCTATGCCCGCACCTCATTGTGTTGGTTGTAGACGACGGGCAGCACTGACAGAGGCTCAATGTTCAAGGACTGGACGGTATCCAGAGGTGGACCACCCGACGAGTCAGCATTCGGAGGTGGACTTCACGGTGAGATGACACTCGGAGGAGGTTGACGGGTGAGAAGGTTGTGGAGGCTACCTATACCTACCCTTTAGGTAGGATCCATGGTGGACGATCAAGGTTCTGTGCTATCTGTACCTACCCTTTAGGTAGGATCCGAGGAGGATGACCCAATAGCTTCTTCCTTTCTTCCTGTTGTTTGTCTTTTTCTATTGTACTTTCGTTCAGTTGTAGCTGTAATTTCAGTTGGGTTGGTATTCTGGCCCATTTACTTTTCAGCATTTTATTTTGTACATAGTGTTTTACTTCCTCTTGTAATATATGGTGTTTTGTTTACTTTTATAAAGGCAATTTCTTCCTAGTTATCTGGATTTACTCATTTGGTGCTAGTCGCCAGCCCCTGGCCTTTCGAAGGCGGGCTTGGGGTAGTCACGACACAATCCCCGAGGACGAGTGGTGAAAAATTGGAATCAAAGGAGTCGGTTCTACCGCAGAACTTAAACCTCTGATATTTTTTCTTTCTGTGATGCAATAGTGTTAAGGGTACTGAGTGTGGTTTTCAGTTCAAGGAGCCCAGTGTTGGTGTGGGCAGCCGACGTATCCATACACCAGGACCCTGACAACTGATTTCCGACTTTGTGCACGAAAACACTTATTGTGTGTGTGTTTCCAAAAGTTTTTAAAAAAGTCATCTCAAACCAGGTTAGCTCACCAGGTATAATCGTTTGACCGTGTAACTTATTTTTCTATCACGATGCCTTTCCATGGATGACCAGCTAGAGCCTATAGAGATGTACGTACTGACAGCCTGCCGAGCGACGAGGCTTCGGTAAAGGGCCCTCTTGTAGTTGAGGCACCAACAGTACTACCATACGTTGGGCCACCGATGCCACCAGCCCTAGCAGTAGGCGATGCATGTCACTTGAGTGCGCTACACGATTTCCAGCACCAGAGGCCACCCAGGTTTCGGGGGGATACAGACCCGAAGGTGGCTGAGGATTGGCTGGAGGCTGTGGTGAGAGTCTTCAGGCTAGTGGGGACGCCATCAGACTTCATGGTGATCATTGCTTCCAGCCTTCTTCAGGCAGCAGCAGCCAGGTTGTGGAGACACTTGTTCCAGTTTTGTGACGGGATGTCCTTCACATGGGAAGACTTCGAGACCTTCTTCAAGGCGGAGTTTGTGCAAGTAGCTCTACACCCCGAGCGTGTACAGGAGCTGTTGCCTTTGCCGCATGATTTTAGATCTGTAGCCGAGTCATCTGTGGGCAGTAGAAAGATAATGCAGAGGTCCAAGAGGACCAAAGCCAGCAGTATGAGGAATAGGAAGTGTTATGGATGAGGTAGGAAGGGTCACCTGGCGCATGACTGTCATACCCCCCGCACAATTGATCTGCATGATTTAGAGGACCACCGAGTCAGAAGCAGCATTTGGTGCTTGAGCAACATCCGGGATGTGGACAAGGAAGTAGATCTCCGAGAGCAGGTGGAAAGGAGAGGAACTTGTGGATACGTCCCATGTACTTCTAGTTCCATGTTGTTGTTTTATTCGTGTCTTCGTACTATAAGCTGCAATAATAAAAAGAAACTTATCTTTGTGATGTTTTCTATCCTATCCTTTTGTTTGGTTGATACTGAGAGGTCCCGGTTAAAACTATTTACATCACCCTCACTTTCGTGATTTCTACTGGAGTAGACCTAGTGACATCACACTAATTCCGACAGCGTGACTCAACCCTTGGAGGCGAGAGACACTGTTGGATCTTATGGTTGTTATGTCGAGGCCTTACGACGTCATCCATGGCATGAAGACATCATTCATGTAAGGATTTACCGTATTACGCAATGGGCGTGGTTCATCCGGGGGATGAGACCAAGTTTCTCATTTCGGAAAGGGAGAAATTTTAGCAGCTCTTTTAGATCGTAGGCAAAGACGGTGCAGATCATCCAGGAGCGGATGAAGACTGCACAGTGTAGTAAGAAACAAGAAACTGGCGCCAGCTGTAGAGACTCGGGCGTGTTAAATGTTTCAAGAAGATGAATCATTAAAGAGAAATGAGTCTGCGAAGCAGAAGAAGTGGATGTAGAGCTAGGAGAGCAGCATGAGGTGGTGTACATTTTAACATTCTATAACCACCAACCTTAGTTGTCCCCTCCAGGCTCAGGGAGTTGGAGGGCAGTGGAAGAGTGCGGCTGCATGCGGTCAAGGAGTGTGACCCAATGGCTCTAAAAATTATTCACGGTATAGTCTGTGTCCACTACTAGCTACCGTAGTAACAGACGTTGATGTGAATCGTTACTTCCTTCCACAAATCATGTCCCAGACCTAGATTTTCTGGTAAGCCGTAGACTTGACCCTCACGTCTGGAGATACCTCGGGAGAAGACTCGATAATCACACATACGCCGACGATGTGGTCAGACCCCCAAAGCGAGATTTTCAGTTGGAATATCTTGGTGGCAGTGTCGAGGCCTTACGATGTTGGTTTCAGTATGGACTGGACAACCACAGTTCATACACAAATTGATGGTATTAGGAAAAAAGGTTGTGTTTTAACTACGACGTCGGGATGGGGTTTCCTTGGTCGGCGAAAAGGAAACCCCAGGCAGCACAGGATAAACTCATGCACATGTGGGTGTGACTGATCACTCTTGAGTCGTTCAACCTTACCCTCGTGGAAGCAGCCGTTTGGAGTTTCAGTTCTAACAGTAATTAGAGACCTATAGAGTTCGAGGATGAAAATCAAGTCCTTATATGTGTCTCACCTCGATGAGGTTTACAGATATGTGGCCAAGGCGTCATGTTATCTCAGAGGTTCAGCGAAGCTTCTTAGGTCCTCAGCTGGGTAGGTGTGGTGGTTTACCGCTTGACCAATCCATCTCAGTTGCACCTGTTTCACGAAGATTTCCACATATCTCAACTGAGGAGATACATGCTTGACCCTTCGTATATCATCGACCATGAGGAGCTGGACGATGGCGATGGGGTGACTTTCACGGAGGTTCCAGTGGGGATTGAGGATCGATAGGAGCGGATCCTACGAGGACGGTCGATTCCTCGGGTGTGCTTCACTAGCAGTACGGGAACCTCCAGGTAAGAACATGGGAGAGGAAGGCTCAGATGCGTTCTCAATACCGCTTCTGTATCCCTAGTTTGTGTTAAAGCATTACGAGTACGTAAATCCAAGAGTTGGGAGTAATGTAATGTACCGTAAAATTCAATGGAATTTTTATTTCTTAATTTTCATTGTGATTTTAAAAGAACACAGTTTCTGATGGCACCTGATTCCGAGTCTCGGTGTGCCTGGAATCATTTTCTGATGTTAGGCTCGGGTACTTTCAGTGAACGAATGAGCGGGTTTTTCTAACTTTTGAACCGGTGCTTGGAATTGGAATCGGAGGGCACCAATGAACTTACAACGCCGGTAATTTCATAGGAACACCTTTTCCAGAGTTCCATTTTCTCGGGTGTGGTTTCTAAATTTTCGGGTTAAGTAAATGAATAAAATAAAATGGTGCGACCAATTTATTTAATTTTAAGTTGTCTAACCTAAGTTAAGTTGTTAATGTGGGACCCAAAAAATCCTTCTCCTATAGGTAGGATATTTGGGAGGTGGGTCCCACACGAGCCCCAACTTTTCAACTTCCTCAACCACTTCTTAATTTCAGTAATACACCCGCACCCCCCCAATTAATGAAAGTCAACTCATGCGTTTATTTAAATATTAAACACCTCTATTAATTGGGCAGTTTAAAACATTACAATTAATTGAGTTAATTTTTTTATTTGTTTTTGAATTTTAAAACGTTTGGAATGAGTAATAAAATAAGTTAACCCTTATTTTATTATTGTTGGGTTGTTGTGTTGAGTTTTTGGGGAGAATAAGAGAAGTCATGAAGTTCTTTGTTATTCGTCGAAGAACTTGAATAACACGAAGAACGCCGACCTCTGGCGAAGGTCGACAAGAATGCCAGATCCTTGGTGATCGACGACATGATGCCGACGAATATTTTCTCCACAATGCGACGACCCCCTTCTGCTATGCCTTCTTCCGTGACGTGAAATTCCACGATGAGCCTTCGTTCAACTACGCTCGAGGTAGGGGTTAATTTTGTGTAAGTTTATATTCCCTTGGTTCTTTCATTTTAAAAAAAGAACTCAGATCAACTCATCCTCATATTGATCCGCGAATGATTTCTTTTGTAGGTTGAGAATATTTATTTGCGGGGAAAACTGTTTGGGTTGATTACTTTTGTTCGTGAAAATTCCTTGGTTGTTCATCATATCTTGGACTGCTTGATATCGGTTAACGGGAGGGGGCCAGACCACACAAACCCGGCTAATTCCCCTCCCTTAATTTTTGTTGTTGACCTAGTTGTGTCTTGTAATGGTGATGGCACGGTGTCATCGCACAACGCAGGATCATGCGGCAAGGATGTGTGGCGTCGTCGCATTGCGCCATTGAAGCCGAACAAATCTGTGGTGCCGTCACACCGCGCCGGAAAACCACAAAGGGAAGTGGTTTTTTTATTTGGCATAAGGATCGACGGGCCATGGATGAACAAGCCGCAGGGGCAATTTGAAGCCTCCACAGGGAAATTCGGGTCCTGTGAGGACCGTTGGTGAAGGCGGAGAGCAAAACGGACCACCGGAGCACGTCCGGTGGTCCGTGGAAAACTCTGTCGGGGCGCCGCTGCTGCTGTAGGCCGCTAGTCCCGTGACCGCCTGGGACCATGGGAGGCGGGATGCAGTGCTCAGTTGCATCCGTTGACAAGGGGCGGCCCCCACACGGGGCCGCGGTTCATTCAAGGGGGCGCCCCCCCCCCCCCCATTTGCGCATCCGCTCGGCTGAAACGGCCGAGCGACCTGGCCAACTGGCCGGGCCGCCCAGGCCAGGCCAGGATGCTACCTTTTGGGCTGGACCCAGACCCGGTTCGGGTCGACCCGTTTCGGGCCGACCCAGGGGGTCTCGGGCCGGGTCGGACCAGGCCCCAACCCCCTTTTTTCGGGCAGTTTCTGTTCAAACGCCCATATCTTGGCCTACGGAACTCTGATCAATGCACCATTGGTTGCGTAGAGATCCTTCAATCGAGACGGTTGTTTAGGTATATTACACTCAGGGTTTCTGAGAACTTTGGTTATGGCGGGGTTGGTTCGAACATGAAACCAACAGGGCCCTCGGAGTGGAAATGCTAATATCATGAGCTCCGGACGTCCGATTGACGTGCCGTCGACTTTTTTGGATTCCTCTTAATGAGACGGAACATTTGTAATATATCTCCAGAGTTTTGGTTGCAGTTGGATAGTGGCCAGGTTGGATTGTACCCGAAATCCAACCGGTCCCATGGAACAGAAAAGATGATAACTTTTAGACTGGACGTCCATTTGAAGAACCGTCAGCGACATTGGTGATCACACTGAGAAACGGTCCCTATGAGTATACCTTATGAGAGTTCGGGGTATAGATCAGATACGGATGGGTAGGTTCACACATGAAACCAACCGGGCCCCTCAGACGAAAAGGCTAATAACTCACAGACCGGGCATCCGATTGACGCGCCGTCTATTGCGTTGAGACCCCTATGACGAGGAGGTCCTTTGAGATACTTCTTAGTGGGACTTTGAGATACAAGGAGTATTGACCTGTAGCTCATAGAGCGGACCCTCCCAGAGACGAGTGTACGGAGTACGGAGACCGTGTAGCCTGCTGAGACCTGACGACTGCTTGACCGACTCGACTTGGAGTGAGTCGAATAGCCCAGTGGACAAAGCACTACTTTGTTTGGGTGCAGACCCATGGCGGATGGAGCACTACTGTGTGATAGTGCAGACCCACGGTAATCATCTGGAGAGTACCTCTGCAGGATATTAGGGGGTGTACACTACTATGTTTGCGTGGCATGCCCCTGTGGGAAGCACTACTGTGTTTAGGTGGCTGACCTGCGGTACTCGACAGGAGAAGTACCTCAGTTGTCTTAGGTTAGTGAGGAGTATCTCGGAGTCGTGACTGGACCACTGTACACTCTAGATACGGGGCTCTTCAGTAGTAACGGTTTCGATAATAAAAATCCTTGTTTGAGCTGAATCTATGATCTTTGTGTTTTCCTCATGATTCAGATGGGTCACTTGATACCTTATGTATTGGTATAGGCATATACCTGGGTAGTGGTTATCCGTTGATTTCATAATCTTTGTGTTTCTTCATGATTGAGATGTTTACTTGATAACATAGGTATACGTATGGCCATATACCTAAGTAGAGGATATCTATTGAGATCATCTTTGTGGTTATCCTTGTTGTTTTTAGTGAGACCTTGAGGGTCTTGAGGTCTCTACTGAGTATCGTATACTCACCCCTACACGGGCTTTGCCCGCACCTCGTTGTGTTTGTTGTAGACGATGAGAAGCGCTGACAGAGGTAGAGTGTTCAAGGACTGGACGGTACCCGGAGGTGGACAACCCTGCGAGTCAGCATCCAGAGGTGGACTTCACGGTGAGACAACACTCGGAGGAGGTTGACGGGTGAGATCATTGTGGAGGCTATCTGTACCTACCGTTGAGGTAGGATCTATGGTGGACGATCCAAGAGCTGCGCTATCTGTAACGACCCTTCAGGTAGGATCTGAGGAGGACGACCCAGGATCTGCTTCCTTTCTTCCAGTTGTTTGTCTTTTTCAGTTGTACTTTAGTTTAGTTATTGCGGTAGATTCAGTTGGGTTTGTATTCTGGCCCATTTACTTTTCAGCACTTTCTTTTGTACTTAGTTTTTTACTCCCTCTTGTACTCTATGGTGTTTTGTTTACTTTTATAAAAGCAATGCCTTCCCAGTTATTAGGATTTACGCCTTTGGGGCTGGTTTCCAGCCCCTGACCTATGGAAGGCGGGCTTGGGGTAGTCATGGAACGGACCCCGAGGACGGGTCGTGACAAATTGGTATCAGAGGAGTAGGATCTATCACAGAACTTATAACTCTGATATTTTTTCTTTCTATGAATAAATAGTGATAATGGTACCGAGTGTGGTTTTCAGTACATGGATTCCAGTGTTGGTGCGGGCAGCCGACGTATCCATACACCAGGACCCTGACAACTGATTTCCGACATTGGGCACGAAAACACTAATTGAGTGTGTGTTTCTAGAAGTTTTTAAAAAATTTGGCTCATTCCAGGTCATCTCACCAGGTATAATTGTTTGTCTGTGTCACGTATTTTTCTTGCAGGATGCCTTTCCCCGGACGACGAGCTAGAGCCCATAGGGATGTGCGTACTGATAGCCTGCTGAGCGACGAGGCTTCAGTACAGGGCCCTCTTGCAGTTGAGGCACCATCGGAGGCACCAACAGTACTACCATACTTTGGGCCATCGATGCCACTAGCCCCAGCAGTAGGCGATGCACGCCACTTGAGCACGCTGCATGAGATCCAGTGCCAGAGGCCACCCACATTCTGAGAAGAGACGGACCCACAGACGGCTGAGGATTGGCTAGAGGCTGTGGTGAGAGTCTTCAGGCTAGTGGGGATTCCAGCTGACTTCATGGTGATATTTGCTTCCATCCTTCTTCAGGTAGCATTAGGAAGGTGGTGGATCCACTTGTTCCAGTTTTGCGATGGTATTACCATCACATGGGAAGACTTCTATAACTTATTCAGGGTGGAGTTTGTGCAGTAGCTCTACACCCTGAGCATATACAGGAGCTGCTGCCTTTGCCGCAGGATTTTCGATCAGTATCCGAGTCATCTGTGGGCAGTAGACAAATGATGCAGAGGTCCAAGAGGACCAGAGCCATCTGTATGAGGAGTAGTAAGTGTTATGAATGCTGTATGAAGGGTCACATGTCGCGTGACTGTCCGACCCCCCGCACAGTTGATCTGCAGGCTTTGGAGGAGCCACCGAGGCAGATACAGCGGCGGGTGCTTGAGCAACAGTCGGGCAGTGGACAAGGCAGTAGAGCTCCGAGAGCAAGTTGAAAAGAGTTTAATTAGTGGATACATCCCTTGTTCTTCTAGTTCCATGTTGCTTTTGTATTCGTGTCTTTGTACTAAGAGCTTCAATAATAAAAAGAAACTTATCTTTGTGATGTTTTCTTTCCTATCCTTTTGTTTAGTTGATACTGAGAGGTCCTGGTTAAAACTGTTGGCTTGACCCTCACTTTCGATATTTCTACTGGAGGAGACCCAGTGCCCTCACACTGATGCCGACAGTGTGACTCGGACATTGGAGGTGAGAGTGATGGTTGGATCTCTTGGTAGTTACGTCGAGGCCTTACGACGTCATCCATGGAATGAATACATCATTCGTGTCAGGATTGACTGTATTTTGCAATGGGCGTGGATAATCATGAGGATGAGACCACGTTTCTCTTTTCGGAAAGGGAGAAATATTTGCAGCACTTTTAGATCGTAGGCAAAGAAGGTGCAGATCTTCCAGAAGCGGATGAAGACTACACAGTGCTGTAAGAAATAGGAAACTGGCGCAAGTCTTAGAGACTCGGGCATGTTAAATGTTTTGAGAAGAGGAAGCTTTAAGGAGAGATGAGTATGCGATGCATCAGATCTGGAGGCAGATCTAGGAGAGAAGCAAGAGGTGGTGTACATTTTAACATGCTACAACCACCCGCCGTAGTTGTTCCCGCCTGGCTCAGGGAGCTAGAGGGTGGTGAAGAGTGAGGCTACATGCGGTGATGGAGTGTGACCCAATGGCTCTAAAAATAATTTAAGGGACAGTCTGTGTCCACTACTAGCTGCCGTGGTAACATACGTTGATAAGAATCATTCCGTCCTTCAACAAATCTTGTCCCAGATCTAGAGTTTTTGGTAAGCCGTAGACTTGACCCTCATATCTAGAGATACCTTGGGAGAAGACTCAATAATCACACTTACGCCAACAGTGTGGTCAGACACTCGAGGAGAGAGTTTCGGTTGGAATCTCTTAGTGGCACTGTCGAGGCCTTACGAAGTTGGTTTGAGTATGGACTGGGAAATCACAGTTCATACACAAATTTACGGCATTAGGAAAAACGTTTGTGGTTTAACTACGACATCGCGATGTGTTTTCCTTGGTCGGTGAAAAGGAAACCCCAGGCAGCACAGGATAAATTCATGAAGAGGAGGGTGCGACCGATCACTCATGAGTCGATCAACCTTACCCTCGTGGCAGCATTAGTTTTGAGTTTCTGTTCTAACAGGAATTGGTGACCTCTAGAGTTCGAGGATGATGATCACGTCCTTATACGGGTCTCACCTCGATGCGGTTTATGAAGATGTGGCCAAGACGGCAAGATATCTCCTAGGTTCAGCGGACCTTCTTAGGTCCTCATCTGGGTAGGCGTGGTGGTTTACCGCTTGACCCATCGACCTCAGTTGCACCTGGTGCATGACGATTTCCACGTATCTCAACTAAGGAGATATGTTCTTGACCCTTCGCATATCATCATCCATGAGGAGCTGGATGATGTCGATGGGGTGACATTCACGGAGGTTCCAGTGGGGATTGAGGATTGACATGAGCGGATCCAACGAGGACGGTTGATTCCTCGGGTGCGCTTCACTAGTAGTACGAGAACCTCCAGGTAAGCACATGGGAGTGGAAGGCTCAGATGCGTGCTCAATACCGCTTTTGTATCCCTAGTTTGTGTTAATGCTTTACGATGACATAAAGCACTGATGTGGGAGAAATGTAAAGAACTGTAAAATTCAAGGGAATTTTTTTTCTTAATTTTCTTTGGGATTTTGCAAGAACAAAGTTTATGACGGCACCTAATTCCGAGGCCCGATGTGCCCGGATTCATTTTCCGAAGATAGGCACGGGTACATTCAGTGAACGAACGAGCGGGTTTTCCTAAATTTTGAACCGGTGCTCGGAATTTAAATCTGAGGGCACCAATGAACTCGCAACGCCAGTAATTTCTTAGGAACACATTTTCCGGAGATTCATGTGCTCGGGTTTGGTTACAAAATTTTTGGGTTAAGTAAATGAATAAAATAAAATGGTGCGACCAATTTATTGAATTTTAAGTTGTTTACCCTAAGTTAAGAGGTTAAAGTGGGACCCACAAAATCCTACACTTCTATGTAGGACATTTGTGAGGTGGGTCCCACATGAGCCCCATCTTTTCATCTTCCTCAACCCCTTCTTAATTTCAGTAACACACACGCACCCCCGAATTAATGAAAGTCAAATCGTGAATTTATTTAAATATTAAACGCCTCTATTAATTGGGCGGTTTAAAACATTACAATTAATTGAGTTAATTGTTTGATTCGTTTTTGAATTTTAAAACATTTTGTGTGAGTAATAAAATAAGGTAACCATTATTTTAATATTGTTGGGTTGTTGTGTTGAGTTTTTGGGGAGAATAAAAGAAGTCTTTATGTTCTTCATTCTTTATCGAAGAAAGCGAAGAACGTGAAGAACGCGAAGAACACCAACCTCAGACGAAGGTCGACAGGAATGCCGGATCCTCGGAGATCGACGACGCATCGACGACGAATATTTTCTCCGCGACGTGATGATCCCCCTTCCGCGACGCCTTCTTCCGTGACATGCAATTCTGCAACGAGCCTTCGTTCAAGTATGCTCAAGGTAGGGGATAATATTGTGTACGTCTATATTCCCGTGGTTACTTCCTTTTAAAACAAAGAACTCTGATTCCCCTCCCTTAATTTTTGTTGTTGACCTTGTTGTGGCTTGGAATGGGGATGACACGGTGTTGTCGCACTGCGCAGGATCATGCGGCAAGGATGTGCGGCGCCGTCGCGCCGCACCGTGGAAGCGGAACAATGCCGCGACACCGTCACGCCGTGCTAGAAAACCACAAAGGGATGCGGTTTGTTTATTTGGCGTACAGATCGATGGGCCATGGAAGAATGAGCCACAGGGGTGATTTGAAGCCTCTGTCGTGAAGGCCGGGTCCCGAGAGGACCGTTGGTGAAGGCAGCGAGCAAAATGGACCACCTGAGAACGTCTGGTGGTCCGCGGAATACTCCGTCGGCGCGCCGCCGGGGAGGGTCGCCGCCGTTCATTCAAGGGGGGCATCCCCCCCCCTTTGCGCTTCCGCTCGACCGAGATGACCGAGCCACCTGGCCAACCGGTCGGGCCGCACCTAGGACGGGCCGGGCCGCGCCCACCGGGGCGGGCCACGCCCTTTTCGGTCGGGCTCACACCCATTTCGGGTCGACCCGGTTCGGCCCGACCAAGGGGGTCTCGGGCCGGGTCGAACAGGGCACGAACCCCCTATTTTCGGGATGTTTCTATTCAAACGCCCATATCATGGGATACAGACCTCTGATCGATGCACCGTCAGTTGCATAGAGATCCTTTGATTGAGATGATCATTTTGATATATTACACTCAGGGTTTCAGAGAAATTTGTGTACGGCCGGGTTGGTTTGAACACAAAACCAACCGGGCCCTCGGAGCAGAAACGCTTATATATTGAGTTCCGAACGTCCGATTTATGTGCCTTCAAATTTTTTGTATTGCACTTGATGAGACGGAACTTTTGGCATACTTCTCCTGAGTTTTGGTAGCAGTTGGATAGTGGCCGGGTTGGATTGTACCCGAAATCCAACCGGGCCCCTATAACAGAAAAGTTGATAAAATCCAGACTGGATGTCCGTTTGATGAACCATCAGCCGCGTTGGTGATCACATTGAGAAACAGTCCCTATGAGTATACCCTATGAGAGTTCGGGGTATAGTCGAGATACAGTCGGGTTGGTTCACACACGAAACCAATCGGGCCCGTGGGACGAAAAGGCGAATAACTCACAAACCGAACATCTGATTGACGCATCGTCTGTTGCATTGAGACCCCTATGACGATCTGGTCCATTGAGATACTTCTTTGTGGGATGTTGAGATACTTGGAGTATCGACCTGTAGCTCATGGAGCGGACCCACCCGGAGTCAAGCATACGGTGTACATGGACCGTGTATCCTGGTGAGACCTGATGACTGCTTGACCGACTTGACTTGGAGTGATTCGACTAGCCCAGTGGATGGAGCCCTACTTTTTTTGGGTGCAGACCCATGGCGGACGGAGCACTAGTGTGTGACAGTGCAGACCTGTGGTACTCATCCATAGAGTACCTCTGCAGGCTATTAGGGGGTGTGCACTACTGTGTTTGGGTGGCATACCCCGGCGGGAAGCACTACTGTGTTTGGGAGGCTGACCCGCGGTACTCGACCGGAGGAGTACCTCAGCAGTCTTTGGTTAGTGTGCAGTATCTCGGAGTCGTGACAGGACCACTGTACACTCCAGAGACGGGGCTCTTCAGCAGTTACGGTTTCGATAATAAAAATCTGTGTTTGAGCTAAATCTATGATCTTTGTGTTTACCTCATGATTGAGATGGGTCACTTGATAACTTAGGTATATGTATGGGCATATTCCTGGGTAGTGGTTATCCAGTGATTTCATAATCATTGTGTTTCCTCATGATTGAGATGAGTTACATGATAACTTAGGTATATGTATGGGCATATACCTAAGTAGAGGTTATCTATTGAGATCTTCTTTGTGGTTATCCTTGTTAGTTTTAGTGATACCTTGAGGGTCTCAGGGTCCCTTCTGAGTATCATATACTCACCCCTGCACGAGCTATGCCCGCATCTCGTTGTGTTGGTTGCAGACGACGTCAGCACTAACAGAGGCCGAGTGTTCGAGGACTGGACGGTACCCGAAGGTGGACCACCCGACGAGTCAGCATCCGGAGGTGGACTTCATGGCGAGACGACACTCGGAGGAGGTTGACGGGCGAGGGTGTTGTGGAGGATATTTGTATCTACCCTTCCGGTAGGATCCATGGTGGATGAACTAGGAGCTAGGCTATCTGTACCTACCCTATAGGTAGGATCAGAGGAGGACGAGCCACGAGCTACTTCCTTTCTTCCAGCTGTTTTTCCTTTTCTGTTGTACTTTCGTTTAGTTGTAGCTGTACTTTCAGTTGGGTTTGAATTCTAGCCCATTTACTTTTCAGCACATTATTTTGTATTTAGTGTTTTACTTCCTCTTGTACTCTGTGGTGTTTTGCTTACTTTTATAAAGGCTATCACGACCCGACCCTACCTGGGCTCGAGCCACAGCTACCCCAAGCCCGCCTCCATAGGCCAGGGGCTAGAGACCAGCGCCGAGGGAACAATAACTCAGGGAGGCATTTGCCTAAGTACCTGTACACACACACACAACACACTCAATGCAAAAGTGCAGAGAAAAGAAAGAACAAGCAGAATGAAAAGAACAACTGCTATATATAAACCACAGTGTGCATCGACCTCTAATAGTACAAAATAAAAACATAAAATAAAAGGGGAAAAAATGCGCCCAATGAAAAAGTGCCTCAACCCGGCACCAGGTAAACAAAAAGAAACAGCTGACAGGTCTCCCTCCTGGAACCCGTCCACGACCACCGCACGCGGTCCAAGCTCCCGAGATCCAATGCTCTACTGAAGTCACGCTCCACCTGTCTGTCGTCTGCTAGGGCACACCTAGTGCGGGCAAAGCCCAAGCAGTGGTGGGTAATAAAAATACTCAGTAGGATACCCCAAAGGCTCGAGTGAGTAACAAAAGTGGTACTGAAGGGTGAGCGGTAGAGCGAACATGAAAGTAGAGGAGTACAACCGAGGGTGCAGTAAAGAGTCCATCTCAACCCAATAAGAGAAAGGAAGTAGACTCGTCCAACCATGAAAATCTAGACACGGAAAGCACGTGGCATACCCCACGCGTCTTCGCCTCTACTGGAAAGAGAGTAACCAAACCCAAGAAGTGGGTACTGGAAACAAGGTATATACATGTCCATATGCTCAAAAAATGAGCCCTAACAACGTCGTAATGGGATCATCGTCCCGTAGCTCAGCCCAAGAAAAGAGTAGCCAACAGTCCCCGAAGTAACCTCATCAATGATGCCTAGCATCCCGCACGTCTTCCCTGAACCGCAAGCCAAGGGGCTCAATCACCACACCTTGACACTATCCACTTTGGGCGGCACTGACTCACCCGCACGGTTTTTGATCACGTCATACGAAAGCGTCTCGGTGGGGAAAACGCCCCTCGTACTTGAGAGTTCTAGGAAAGTCAAGAAAAACCTCATCATTGCCCTACAGTCGAGAGGGGTCCTCAAAGTCAAGTCGTTCCATCACCGACCCGTACAACCAAGGGTCCCGCTCCGGTGGTCACGGAGGAAAGACACAGACTATCTTAGTAGGAAGGACTGAGTCTGGAATATCAACGGGTGTCCCCACTTCCCAGCCATACTGGAGGGTAGACCATAATACATCATCCGGCGACCCACTGCCCATCCCCACTGGAGGGTATACCATAATAAGATACTAGGTGACCCACTGCCCAGCCCTGTTAGAGGGTAAACCATAATAAGTCATCAAGAAACCCACTGCCCAGCCCTGCTGGAGGGTAGACCATAATAATATACTGGGTGATCCACTGCCCAGCCCTGCTGGAGGGTAAACCATAATACGTCATCAGGCAACCCACTGCCCAGCCCCGCTGAAGGGTAGACCTGGAATAAATCGACAGGCGACCCACTGCCCAGCCTTGCTGGTTGGTAGACCTGGAACTAGACGACGGGCGACCCACTGCCCAGCCCTGCTGGATGGTAGACCCTAAGAGGTTGTCGGGTGACCCACTGCCCAGTCTCGCTGGAGGGTAGACCCTAAGAGCGTCGGGTGACCCACTGCCCAGTCTCCGCTGGAGGGTAAACCCTAGAAGTCAGTGAGCAACCCACTGCCCAGCCCTGGTGGAGGGTAAGCTCGAGGAAGTCGATGAGTAACCCACTGCCCATCCCCGATGGAGGGTAGAACTCAGAATTTCCCTAGCCATCTCCAGTAGAGGGTACAACACTATCCAACCGAACACGGAGTGGGCCTCGCGCAACCACCAAACTCCAGCACAACTCACCCAAAGGGGTTCAGCGCCTGTTCCATCACTAGGTGTCACTAACACCGCTACCGGCCGATCCATCGAGAACGAAACCAGGGGGAGACCACTCAACCCTGCTGGACAAAAAAACGAGCAGAAAGCCAGGGGAAATAAACTCTACCCTGCTAGCTAAACAAACGAGCACACAGGGATCCTATACGCCGCGAGAGGTCCAAGTACACAAAGCAGAACACGACACGCGTGTGGGGCCCACACAACGTGTGGCCCCCTCTCAACCCCAACTAAATGCACCAACGTTATACAAACAAACACATGTACCTCCTAGCTCCCCCGTATACTCCAAGAGTATACCTCACTTTCAGCCCAAGGGCTAGCGTGCACACGGCACCCAACGTCAACGCGAAGGCGTGACGTAAAAACTCCACCTCAAGGCCCAGGCATGGACAGCCACATCACCTCAATCATTTACATCACTCACACTGGAGTGCAAGCGATCACTCGCCAAAGGTCCTCTACAAGCAATGTAGGGTGAACCACCAATTGAGCACCATTCGTGCTTTCACATTTAATAGGATCGTGTATGAGGCTGCACACAACCAAACGGATTGCACCGTTGTAAACCACGCGGAAAAACACGTGAGATAGACTAATCACTCACCTGAAACGGTCAACCGGTGAAAAAGGTACTATTCACCGTAATCAAACTCATGTGGGGCCCACCCGAAGATCCCGAAACTGAACCAACGGATCACGACACTGCGATCCCCTAGGAAAAACAGACGGGATTGAATACCCAGCCCCCAAAACGGACACCCGGTGAAAAGGGCACGATTCACCGTAGTCGGGTCGGGTGGGACCCACACCACGTCCCCGAAAAAGGTCGAGCGAGCTGCGCCATCACAAAGCTCTCAGAAAAGCACGTCAAATTGACTGCTTACTTGGGTGGAACGGGTACCCGGAGAAAAAGATGCGTTCCGGCACACCACACACGAGCGGTGCCATGTGGGACCCGCATCTCGGTTCCGAATCTCAACGAACGGATCGCACTGTTGTGATCCTCTCGAAAAAGTACAAAAGATGGACTATTAGCTTGTCCAAAACGGTCGCCCGATGATTAAGATAGAAAAATCACCATCGACGCCGAAACGGCCCTCGTGTGCCCTGCACCATCGTGCCGAATTTGAGCGGGCAGATTTCACCATTGCAATCCCCTCGGAAAAACACCCCGAATCGACTGCTCGCATGCCCCGAACAGATGCCCGACGAGAAAGTCGTGAAACGCCGCCCGCAGCTCAAAAGACGGGCCGTGGGGCCCGTGCCTCAACTCCAGCCTCAATGCCTGAAACTACCCTGCAAACATCCGCCTCGACGCCAGGGTTCCAACGCCACTAACGGCGCTTAAATTGGACGTCGGACACGTCCGCGCCGTCCGATACAATAATCTTGGGAAAAACGCATGTCCACATAAAGACATGTCGCGCCTCCATGACCGCTCGTTTCGGGAATTAAAAATTTCCGAAACCATCTCAAAACATTCCCCTCGATGCAAGGCTCGCGCTGCTGTAGACGGCGTACAAAACGGACGCCCGTAGCCTGAAATACAGGCGTCTGAAGACTGAGGGGCAAAGCCCCTTGGGGCGGACCGGTCGGTCCGCCCTGCTTGGGCCGGCCCGCGCCAGCCGGCCCGGTCCGCCCAGCCGGCCCGCGTCTCAGCCGCGGGTCCGGTTCACCCCGCCGCGGCCAGCTGGCCGCGGCTTGCTCCTACCGACCGGCCGCCTCGCGGCCGGTTGATGCCCCACAGAGACCCGCGTTTTGCAGGTCACGGTCGGTGCACGGGGGTCGCGCGCTTCGCGGCTTCCCTCTCCTCCGCTCGCCGGCGCCCGCGGCTGGCATCTGACAGCCGCCGCCGAAGGCCGCCGCTGCCTTGAAGCCCCGGCCAACCGCCCTGCTCCGCCTGGCGCCGCCGCCGTCTGCAGCCTTCGACCCTCGCCGGAAACCGGTCATGGCCGGAAAATTTCCAAGGACCACCTGGAACGATCCGGTGGTCGAAGTTTTGATCCGGATAGCTTTCCGGAAAGCTCATGACAGGATATACGCAACCACAGGATTTGTTCGAGGATCCAAGGGTGCGATTGAGCATAAATGAGTATTTAAAATAGGGAAGGGGAGGAAAACTCAAATCTGCCACCTCGTTGGGCTTCGCCCGGCGCTTCCAGCACGATCCACTGCACCTTGCCGGAACTCGCCTCGCCGAAGCTCGCCTCGCCGGTGGTGAAGGAGGGGGAGGAGGATTTGAGGAAGAAGAAGAAGAAGAAGAGGGGGGGTGATTAAGTACAAATCACTTAAACGCCCGCCCGACAGCCCCGAACCCGAACTCCCGACGGGGTCGAGATTTAGCCTCCCCTAGGCTAAGAACCATTCTATGAGCGCAACGACGGTCTTGGAATTTTATTCCGAGACCCCATTCAAAAGTTATAAAATTTTACATCCGAAGTCTCTAAATTACGAAAACGCCCCTGGGGCCATTTTTCACGAACGGCCCGCGCCTGCGAAACACATACCCCTCTTAGGGTGAACGGCATGCTACGAACTCAACGGTGCCCTCAGGTTTCCAATCCGAGCCACCATTTAAGAGATACTTGTGTTTCGCCATTAAATGAATTAATTAATTTATTTAATCCGTTTAACATTCCAGAAGCGGGCGAGGGGTCCAAACGTCTCGCGCCGACAAGTTTTATGTCGTTCTTAGTGTAAAAACCCCATTCCGGACACATCCGTACACTCGGATCTCTGATCCGGAACTCCGTTTAGGGGTTATCCCATTTATTTGGCGTTTCCAGTGTGAACACACTGAAAATTTAATTCCGGCCACTCCGGGGCTCGGAATCGCACGCCGTCCGATGGTGCTGCTCTGGAATCTCATCATGAATATTCCAAAGTCTTTCACAGCAAAAACCGGGTTCTTGCATCATTCCCTCCTTCAAGCTTTTCGTCCTCGAAAGGAAAAACTAGGGAGTAACACAGGGTACGAAGCCCACACCTGGCTTCCCCATACCCAGAAGAACCCACACACAGCTATATGTCGCCGCACACAGACCAAAGGTTTGATCTGTTCACGCGAGGTCGGCCCTTGCCGATGTCGTGTACCCACTCCAAACATTGGGGTTAGGGCAAGGCGGTAGGGTACCTCTCCATCCCTTTGCACAGTCTCAAATGGCCCAAAGGCTCTTGGGGGTAGCTCACCTCCCCGGTCAAACCTCTACGGTGCATGCCGCGACTGGAATCACCGCCGACACCTGAAACAAGGCCCTGTGATTACCTCCTTCAGAATATCCATATGGTGAAACACCCAATGATATCTGGTCACGCATGATTCCACAGTCAATGCTCTCTTACACGCTCAAAAGGCAAAGGAGTCAACACCATCGCCTAAAGGAAAAGGTCTCGCGCCTTTCTCCTTACCAACACAGGGTTACACCCGACGCCCTGCGTCACCCTGGTAACACCTCAAACAAGGTGCAGGGAGAAACGCCTTTAACATGAAGAGGATAACAATTATACTGAAAAAGGTATATAAGTCGCAAGGGGTACCTCTCACCATCCCATGCTCTGCAGGATCGTAGACATCCAAAGCTCGCGGCTACCCGCGGTCCCAACTGTCAGCTCCCGGAGCCTGACGTGGACTGCCTATGGGTGATGGGGAGATCTCGTAACGTCATCCCCCACCTCTAGCTCCTCCCACTCCTCTGCTAGCACCACTTAACTATCCACTACATCGGTCACGGCGCTACCTCTGCCGTGGTGGTGCGCCTGCTGCCTGCCCGAAGCTCTCAGCAACTCGGGTCGGGCAGTCTCAAGCCAAGTGACCTTTCTTGACACAATCATAGCACCGACTCTCTCTGGGACACCCTGGTGCCCTTCAGAGCCACTGTGGTGTACGACCACACCCCTGAGTCTGGTTGTCATAAATCCACCTGCGTCGAGGTTCTGCTTGCCAACGCCCACTAGCTGCGGTAGACGTCTCGGCTCCAACGTGCCTACTGCCACCACCAACACCAGAACGTGACAGGAATCCCTCTGTCACCAACTCCTGCTCTAGCACACCAGAATATGAGGAAATTCCCAAGGGTACTATGACAACATGAATCTCTCAGCGGAGACCCTGCTCAAACTTCCGCGCTCGGAGGTTGGCGTCATGGACCAAGTCCGTGTAAAAGCGTGCACGGTCTGCAAAACTAGCCGCATACTCGTCCACCATCATCCCTCCCTGCTGAAACTGTAGGGTCTCCCGAATCCTAATGGAGTGCAAGAAGGAGGGGAAAAACTCCTCATGGAGCAACAACTGAATGTATCCCCCACAAAAGCGACGACTCGTCAAGAAACTGAGTCACCAGACTCCACCAACGTCGAGCTGCTCGACGAAAAAGGGTGGCTTCCAAAGCCACTCTCTGATCTATCGGCGTCCGCACACGCCTGAAGATACTAACCACTACCTCAAGCCAATCCTCTGCTGCTTGAGTGTCTGTCTCACCACTAATCCTCAGCGGTCTCTGCTGCTGGAAATCACAGAGCGCACTCAACCTGCATTCAAGCTCAGCCTGCTCTACTGAAACTGCCTGCTGCTCAATAGGTGGGGGTGTTTCTACCGGCCCACCCGGAGAAAGGGGATAGCATGATGGGTCCTGGACTGTGGCCTCGTAGCTCACAGGGTCGTCGTCACGAACCAAAGATGGTATCCTGGTTGGCTGTCCTCGCGGAGACATCCTGAATATTATCAAGGAGTGTCGCGGTCAAATGAGCATATATGTATATACCGATAAAAACAACGATGGGGAGCTGACTCAAGAAGGACAATCAAGACTCAATACTATGTGATGCACAAACAAATATTCCCTGCAACAAGTGTCTCAGCATGCCGAGTCGACAAGCGGGTTATCAAGGTCCTGGTGAATGGATACGCCAGCCGCTGCACCATCACTGGACTCCCTGGCCTGAGAGCCTCTCTTGAGACACGTTAACACTGTTTCCCTAAATCCCAACCAATTCCTTTTATTTTAGGGACATCCTCACAACGTCCCAAGGAACAGACCACCTCTGATACCACTTTGTCAAAACCCGACCCTACCCAGGCTCGAGCCGAAACTACCCCAAGCCCGCCTCTATAGGCCAGGGGCTGGCGACCAGCGCCGAAGGCACAATAACTCGGGGATGCCTTTGACTAAGTACATGTACACACACACTTTTGCATTGAGCGTGCTGCGTGTGTGTGTACATGTACTTAGGAAAAGGCCTCCCTGAGTTATTGCGCCTTCGGCGCTGGTCGCCAGCCCCTGGCCTATGGAGGCGGGCTTGGGGTAGTTACGGCTCGAGCACGGGTAGGGTCGGGTCATGACAAAGGCAATGACTTCGCAGTAATCAGGATTTACGCCTTTGGTGCTAGTCTCCAGCCCCTGGCCTATGGAAGGAGGGCTTGTGGTAGTCACGGAACAGGCCCCGAGGATGGGTCGTGACATCATCGGGTTGCAAATAAATAGAACTGCAAGGTTATGTGTACAAACAGCTCAACATAACTGCATAACCCATCGGTGAAATCAAATCAACTGTAATAGCTCAAAATCCAAAATCATAATTTAATTCAAGGCAATTCATATTTTCCTTATACTCGGGGTAGCCACTCTCAGGAAACACATATTACCAAATCACCTTAACCATTCTACTTCATTCCATTGTAACCAAATAATAAAATAATCTAATGAAAATAACTTCCTATGATAAAATTTTATAATGTACTGGATCCAAAATACACCCAAATATTTCCCCATACCCGGTTGGATACATGGCCTCATGCGCATTTCCCCAAACATCAAAGGCTTCTGACAAGTAGTGAGGTCCATGGGTGTGTTATTGGCAAATCTATTCCTACATTGTTAGAGTGTAATAGAGATGAATAAACAATAACAATAGAGAAAGCAGTAAACAAAATGAAAGCGAAGTAAATGATGGAAAACTAAGGTATAACCATATCCAAATGTTATATAATATTAAAATTATGCAGCATGTCACATGTTCTAATAAAATAGGGAAAATAAAAAACACTACAATCAATTACAATACAATACCGAAGTATGGTAACTCAAAATGAAACCCTTCAGCATCACTAGACATGGCCTAGTTCAATGCTCTCCTACCCCAAAGCAGTAATCCAGTACCTGAAAAAGGGGAATTTCCTCTATCAACACATTTATCAATTTAGTCTTTATGGGCCCAAAAACATGACCCAAATAGGGTATGAGAAATAACTCCATGTAAGAAACCACCTATGGTATGTGCCAATCTGTCATTGATTATATGAAATAGTAGTGTAAAAAAGATATACTATAAACTTTGAAGTACTCAAAAGTAAAATAAAACTACATGTACATGCATTCATTTATAATGATCATTATGTTTATTATCAATGTAATTACCTGAAATATTTGAGTCTCATATTTCAGCATATGACCGACATTCCCCCTAGAAAAGTAAGAAAAATGATAGTCGTACAAGGCCTTCTAAACTAATATGTGAAAACAAAAACTATGATTGTGGGTTGTCTTGGTATACATGCCATAATTACTTAAATTTAATTATTTAATTATAACATAATTCCATTATTGTGATTCAAATTTTGGAATTAAAGTATCAGTCTATGTGAAATTCAACTAAAATATTGTTATTTTTTTCTTGTTGTTCCTATATGAGATCCATATGTGCCACTCTCAATGATGGTATATGTTCATGAAAGACCGTTCTTATTGGTCCTTCATAGGAGCCCTGCATTAAAATCTCGATATTGTATATTTTTTTTTCAATTATGTCCATCCTCAGTAGTCCTACATTGGATCCAAGTTTCACTACTGAAATTTAAATCAATATCCTCTCAAGTTCGTCCATGGTGTTTGAAACTGAATCATTCTGTCACCCAAGGTGAGATGTAAAATAGTCATGCATGTTAGTTCATGGTGTTCCAAGATGATCCCATTTATCACCTGATGTTATTTCCCATTTAGAAATTAATATTCAATCAACCATTCCAACCTTATTAAATAACAAAAACCTTGGCATAGGAAAAGGGGAAAACACAATCCCAAATCCATAATCAATACAATTATAAATATATCACAATTACAATTCCAATTGATAACCGAGTTGATTATAAACAACCATACTAGGAAAAATAATTCATTCCCACAAAAATAAGAAGCCATAATGTACAAAAAAATTATCCAATAGAAACACACTGATGGGTTGGACCTTAATCAAACAACAAATTAGAAGATGATTTTTTCATTGAATTTATGAACATAAAAACATTTTTTATTAATAAGGATCAATTTCCTTCCCAGGTGACTCCATAAACATGAAGGTGTAGAAGAAAAACACATATAAACATCTCAGTAATTAATTGGAGATAGAAGATCACCTACCTCGTCATAGTGTGACTCTACTCATACAGTCTCGACCACTAATTCAAGATAGAATAGTGTATATCTATGAAACAAGAATATTCACTCAAACATAATTAACATATTCATGAACAAAAATTACATTGAATGGATAATGAGGAATCAAGGACACACTAAGAAGTTTCCAATGGATATGACGGTGTTCATATCGCCTTCCGAATGATGAAATTAGAGAAGAAATGATTCTTAGTGATACTTGTTCATCCACCAAGTGATCCCTCTGTCCAAATGACATAATAATAATGTTAATTACCATTTTAAGGAAAAAAAACAAAAAATTCGTTTAATTACACATACATTGTGTGTATTTTATTTAACTGATAATTTTATGGCTGTTTCAGCCAACTAATATTCCCTGACCCTCCAACATGACCACAAGGCATGTACTAGGAAGTACATAGTGTGTAGTTGTGTTTTCTTCTCTTTCTCCCCAACATGCCCATAGGCTATATATTCTCTTCCTAAACTGCCATACGACATGTTGTGTTCCTAGGATTACATGATCTGTAACCCCAGATTCTAGTATTTTTTAGTTTTCCCATGTTTTCTAAAAAAAACCCCAAGGAAAAAATAATAAATGGAAATAATACATCAAAGAATGAACTGGGTTCATACAAATGAATAGTTGATATATTTTAGTATTTACCTATTACATTTTTTAAATGAATATAGACAGCCATGTATTTTTAGAGAGGTCTCCCAAGAATGGTTCAGAAACATAATTCGATATGGGGGTTACAGATTGTCTCACAAAGTCATATCATTTCAAATATATTCTTTAGACACATACGATGGAGGATTAGTCTGTGATCTATTTCTTAGAAGTGGAAAAGAGGAAATAAATATAGGTTTAGTTAGTTTAGAAATGAGATATAGGGGTCAAAAATCATTGTTGGAAATCGTTACAAATATCCCATCAGACATAGTTGAAAATGAGTATGTTTTTTCACCAATAAATAGATATACAATCAGAATATATGATAAAGTCATTGGAAGATGGCTTCTAAGCAAGGAGATGGATTTTGTTAACTCAATTGAATAGAATGTTCTATTACTATTCTTCTCAGTAAACAATAGGTATCTGACCATGATACCTAAACTACTACAAATATAGTAAATATCAGTGCTAGAAAAGGGAATTAACAACATTAGTAAAGTTCTATTAATTGAGTCAAAGATTGATGGGGGGTTCACTTTTACCAATTCTCTTAAAAGATATGATAAAAGGCTCCTTTTATCATCACTAGAAGAAAGCACTGTTAAAAGGGTTCTTTTATCAGTGAAAATAAAAATTGATGATAAAAACGTCTTATATCAGTGTTTTTTTACCATTTATAGAAGACCTTTTTTATTATAGATTTTTTAGCCCAGATAAAAGTAAAAAAAACAATTAAAAAAATAAAAAGAATTTGTAATGTTGGTGGGAGCATTAAACTGCACTTGACCCCACCCCCCCCCCCCCCTATTGGAACTAGAAGGAGACCATACCTCTAATAGCATGCTGCACATGCCTACACAACCCCTACCACTTTCCCACGGGCCCCTGCTACCACCTGAACTCGAAGACGAGACAACCCCCCTTGAGAACCTGCACTATTACCACTAAGCCATTTAATTTTATTTCCATTTAATGGTCCATATATATATATACATATATATATATTCGCAAATTATATATATATTGATATTAATAAAAATATATTTAGTAATATTAATACATATATATTTATTAACATTTTAATATATATATATATATTTGTCTATTAATATATACTTATATATATTTTTATATATATATTCAGTATTAATTTTTTATCCTTATATTTATTTGTATATTAATATATATTTATAATATTTGTTTTAAATTAATTTATAAAATAGGTTTTTTATGTGTGTTTATAAATAAATCCATACATGTAAACAACACATAACGGTACACAAACACACACAGACACAAATATATATGCGTGTGTGTGTGTGTTTGTATCTGAATTAATACATATATATGTGTATTTGAAAAGCCATAGAATGTTAAAAAGAAACATAACTTCTAATCAAGAATCCCTTTTAAACTCCAAAACAAGTAAAATCAATTAAAAATAAACAATAATAGTTATGATATGTGGTCCAGGGCTGTAGAACATATGGGCTAGAAGTTATAGATGATTGAAAGTAAAAAATTGGTGTATCCTGAAAAAAATATCAGTTTTGGAGGCCATCTATTCAATCTGGCCTTGAAAAATGTTTATGAAGGATCTGTTGGGACATTGGCATGTGGAGCTTGTCACCGGCTTCAATTTGATATGTTGTAGAGATAAAAAAGGCACCTAAAGCAATGTTTTTTTGATCTTTGAGTTACATTTTCAACTTATTTTTGATATTTTATTAATTTTATTAATTCTTTTTTACATCAAATTGTTATTAATTGATTATTAGTCGATGATAATGAGTAAATTATCAATTAAAATTTTTTTAATCTATTTTAAAGCCATTTTAAATAAATTTCATTATATTAAATAAAATATTCTCTTTATACTTATCTAAAACATATTTTAAAAATATATATTATATTTATATACAAAAAATGTAATTATATATAAATATATTATATTTTATAAAAAATTATTTTTTTTGAAATATAAATTTTATCCAAACTAGGAAAAAATTCTCATAAATCTCCCCTTTACCAACACAACTAAAATAAGCACTGATAAAGGGTTCCCCTTTAACAACACTAAAAAAAGCACTGATAAAGGGGGTTTCTTTATCAGTGTAAAAAAAACCCTGATAAATGTTAAATTTCTACATCTCTTGTTTTGCACTATTAAAAGTTCACATTATAAGGGCTTTTTAGTGATAAAGGAACCCCTTTTTCTGCACATTTTTTAGCGCTGAAAAAGGGTGGCACTACGAAAACCCATTTTTTTGGTAGTGATATTTCAATGTTTGGATAATGGTATGGGAATCCTTTTAGAAAAACAATATTTTTGGTGGGGAACAACTCATACTACACTACTTGGATTGATCCCAATCCAATAGAAAATAGAGAAAACTTAGTTGTTTGTGAAATAGATAGAAACCACTCATAGTCATTAGAAACAAATTACATATACTCATTAGTGG
Organism: Viscum album; assembly: GCA_963277665.1. Taxonomy (NCBI): domain Eukaryota; kingdom Viridiplantae; phylum Streptophyta; class Magnoliopsida; order Santalales; family Viscaceae; genus Viscum; species Viscum album. The sequence goes on from OY728143.1 coordinate 224,340,997, forward strand.
TCATTGACATTCTAGTTGAGTTATTATCAATTCTTTATAATCTATCCATATCTTCGGCATCATTTTATTGGAAATCAGGAAAAGTTATATATTTGATACATATGTCATTTTTAAATACATGAATGTTTTTTGAGGTGTGATATTAGTTGTATTTTCCCCCATGATTCAGTGGAGAACATAATATGTTTCATATCACTCAGTTGAAATATATCATCCTAATCCAAACCATATGATTCAATAATATCATATTTACCAAGAGTTGGATGTTTCATTGGTCAATGCATTGTTGATTCCAACATTCTACTTCTCAATTTTAAATTCCTTTATTTATGGATGTTACAAACAACTTATATAAATTAATATACCATAATATTAATAAAATGGGATTTAGAATGTTTTTCCGAGAACACATTATTTTTTCATACAGAAAATATGAATAACTATAGTAATCCGAAAATTATTCATTACAAATTTCGTATAAATTTTTTTTCTAATAATCATTTGATTAACACCTATCAGATCAAATGATAGTCCTTCTTTAATAATTATCATAAAGAAACGTTCATAAAAATAAATCTTAATTTCGAACTAATATTTATTAATCAAATACTCATAGAGATTATCATAATGAATTTTCTACTAAAGTATGTCATATTGTCTTAGGGTTTATAATCATATATAGAAGTCTTATTTCTATTTTTTTTTAATTCCTTTTACACTATATTATTGTAAATCAATATGAATTTGTAAATTTTAATATTCTAGTGATTCCATAGTTATCATTATCAGTGTGTCAATTTCTTAGTGAAAAATCATATAGAAAATAATAACAATGCGAATGAAATATGAACTTTAGAAATTTGGATAAAAATACCCATTCACATGAAGATTTGGTAGATGATTGATAAATTCTTGTTAATGGGGATTAGAAACTAATTACTTACATTTCTTCTAATTTCTTCTATAGTTTACATTTGATTAATATATTATGATTATTCATTATTAATTCTTTGGAGAGATTATTTATAAGAAAAATTAGTCATGTTATCTCATTATGAGTTGTTGTGAATTGTAATCATGTGTCGTATTTTTATATTGCATTCAACTCCCCCAAGGGACGTGTGGATGGAGAATCCAATATTCATGATCATGGGATCATGGGGTCAGTGAGATAGACAATTCAATCCATTATATCAATGGATTTCCATGAATAAAAAGAATGATAAGATCTATGCATTGAGGGATTTTCAGGTTTTGGAAAGATATAAAATTTACTAAATATAAAATAATGGATACCATTATATGAGGATTTTGGCTACCTTAATCTTATGGATAAAAAGGGGTTATCTTTTTGGTATTATTTATAAGTCATTATTTCATTATTTTTCTAATGAATAAAATGTTTATATAGAAGATACAATTCAAATAAATTAATATAAATGAATACGAAACATCTTATTCATATGTTTTTCTAATTGTTTTTTCACGATTACTATGATTACGATTCATATACATTGACTAATTAAATTTATAGTGAAATCGATCTTTTACTCTGATTTAGTCTTATTCATTTGAATTATGATCCTATATATTTGTAATATTGAAATCAATTATTCTTATGATAGTTTGTTAATTAGACCGAGGGACACGTCTTAACTCGATAATTTAATATAAAGTTGATTGTGAAATTGTTTAGTTTAATCAAATTTTAATTATATTTTCTAAAACTATAAATCACTCCACCAAGATCTTAATAGAACCATAAAGAACAAATAATTTTTTGCAAATAAAAATATATCCACTATTGATATTGAGTAATTGGTATCATAAGAGGATACATCTACTCATATACATGATGATGTTTTGAATTTCTCTACTATTTGATGTTTGTTTAAGGTTTTTATAATTTTTTTATTAAAAACCATTTTTTAAATTCAGGATTATTCTGGAAGAAAAATAACATTGTTCTAAAGATATACAGATTGAATTTCTGATCCACAGAAAATCTTAATACAAACTATCATACAATTTTTGATGGTGCTAAAAATGAGTACTATATGGACATGATGAATTCATTTTTAATCAAAAAAATTAATGATGTGAATTTTGCATTACCAATAGATTATAAAATTATTTCTGAGGAAACAAACTCTTTGATATTGATCAAAAACATGAATAAAAGTAGAATTACAGAGTTATATATACTTTTTGTTATCAATGAAAATATTTATTTTAATTCAGATATCATCATGTGAAGCTACTAAATGTATTCTGAAAAGTATCATAGATACACATTTTATAACAAAAATAGTTTCAGAACCAATATGATCTATTTCAATAGCATACAATCTTTCATTGTATTTCTTACTTAGTTCATCGGTTCCATAGATGCATCAAATGATTATGACTATTATATATTTTCTACAATCTTTTGATGAGAATGGAATTGATAATATGATTCTTGTTAAGAAGATAATTGATTATATGTCCAATGAGAGGGAATCAATGATAACTACTATTTATATAAGGTATCAGCCTTAAACATTACTTAATATTGGGTTATTTCAAGAATACAGATTGATGATTTTTTCTGGTTTAGTATTCTAGATATTCATATCATAAATCATGCATTACATTCCACATTTAAACAAGGTGGTTACATCAAAGACAATATTATCTTTTTTACCAAAGGAATCATATTTAAAATAAAACATTTTTTCTTTCTTGACACTTCCTTGACACTATAATCACATCATGTACTTTTCCCTTGACATGTGAAAAACATTTCAAAAATATGGGATGATCATAAAAAGCTCAGTAAGGGATATAAAAATACAGAATGAAAACATTAGTCCATGTATACATAAGAATCAATGAAATCACACTTTACTCATAAAACATAAGTACATTAACATATATTATAAAATCATAAGATTTATGAAAAACATATAGAAATAATAATACATAAATGTAACTTGAGGCATTTATAAAATTCTTACGTAGGGAGTAGCCCTCATGGTTGCATTTGGTATACCCATCATAATATATTCCCTAAATCTCTTAGGAGAAACCTTAGAGTTTAACACTTTCACATTACCCAATGCATTGGAGATCTATATCTGGATCACCCAACTTTAGTTTATCATGTAACCACACAACATCATTAACAATTCCCCAGAACCATAACATAATTGTATCACATAAAACAATAATAATGGAAACATAACATTTCGATATTTCAATCATAAGATATCAATAAAACACATTGATATAATCAAAACATTATCCAAACCATTTTCAATAGAAAAATAAAATATAACATGGTATTTATTTTTCATTTAAAAAATGGAATGGCTTTTAGAGGAAGCCGAAACTCAAAAAATGGTCACAATGGTGGAGAAGTCGTTGTCGCCGCATACGTAATAAAAAAAGATTCCATTTGTCATTTAGTAGAACTCTTTGTGTAAAAACATTCCTTTTGAATGAAATTAAATGTCAAAACGTTTTATTATACAACTAATAAAAGAAGGTCGTTTATAAATTGAAGTATGCCTCAACGAAAGGAGATTGAGACGAAGTCCCTTATCTCAAGTCTGACTTGTTCTCATTCGATCTTTATATTCCTGAATAACAAACATAAGTCAATTTTTAAATTCATAAGGAATTATTTTAATGTTTATTTTTCAATTCACATCATATATTATAATGTTATAATAATTATTTAATAATGTGAGTTCATAATATATATTTTGTCGATGTTCAGTACATGAGTCAGAAATAAATTTTTTTAAAAGGAATTGCCCATGTAGTTATAATTACATCATCTACATAATGGTATTAATGATTTAAATATCATATATATCATGTATATATTCATTTAATACTATTCCATTACATTTGAAGATCAAAAATGAAATGCACCGTTCATGGAGTAGGTAGGTCGTACGTACGCATGAACGCTGCTTTCATTTCTTTGTCATATTCAAGGAATTAAAATTAAATGAGACACATATATATTATAATTCCATTATAATATATATTTTATATAGGTAACATAAGTTAATTAATTACATTCTTTATAAATTCATGTTTTCCATGAATGAGTAACATCACTTGAGGGGGTTGTGGTCCACACTTCCTCATACGAAATTATTGCATTTTCACAACATGAAAGGCATAAAATGTTTTGTTTTAAATATAAAATAAAGAATCATAGAGAGTACATAAATATAATATATATAATATTAAAATATATTTTCCTCATAATGGCCACCATGAAATGTATAAAATGAAGATTGAACAATCATCATTTCGTGAGGCAGTAATTCGCCATCCACGGAAACAGTATGTTCTTTAACCATTGGATGGAGGTGTGTGTAAGTGAAGGAAGAATCATTATCATAACAACATCATAGTATATTGAGAATTATATTGTTATTATGGGATCTAATAATAACAAGATAGTGGTGAGTGAAGAAGGAAAATAAAAGGAAGAAACTCGAGAGAAGACTTTACCTCTAAATCAGGTAACTCTTCTTGATTTGAGCCAAAGACTTCCTTGGAAAGACTTCTGCCCAATGTGAGGCTTTTAAGAGTAAGAGTGGCATGTGGAGAGATAGTATGAGCAGATTTTGGACGAGCCAAAGTCTTTATAGGTGTGGTTAAGGGGGTAGATGTGGGGTCCTTTTATAAGTGGGAGGACGGTCACTTTTGGAATGTCTGGAAATGTAACTTTATTATAAAATGGTTTTTGGATTTTATAGGTCCCAAAATGATATATTCCAAGGATAAGCAGATGAGGGTTCGAAATCCACCTATAAAATAGGTTTTATACAAGTTTAACCTTATCGTTTTATTTTATTTAAATCGTTCATTAATGAGGTATTCACTGCAACATCATGGTGTCATAAATAAATTTATTTATTTAATGTCAAAAAATTATAAAACAAATATCATGATATAGGAAATCCTTTTCACCTTCCAATTACTATTTATAGTCTAAGATATTATTTATTTAAAAAAATTAAAATTGTTTTAAATAGGTGTTCATAGTTTGGTTACATTTTCGTTTCATTAAAAATAATATGATAAAAGGTCACTATCACACAAAAGTGATTCCATGGGGTCCCTAAGTTGGAAAAAGAAATCCCATGGTCATCCATGACACAAAAAATAGAAATTGGACACATGTTGAGGTAATTATATATTATTATGATATAATTTTATTACCCTTAACAACCTGATGACTAATTAATCATGATAATTAAAGATAATTGACGTCATTACTATTCATAATGTCAAAAAACAAAAGAGTCTTAATTACATAATTTGGAACATATGATTCAAAATATGGAATCCATTTTACCAAATTCCGAACACAGAAATTGCAGTAATTAATTTAAAAAATAATTTCTATTGTCAAAACAAATACAATATTTTTAAGAAACAACATCTATCAAAAGATTGACAATTGTTTATGTCTAATTTCAAAGTAAAATTTATTCTAATTACTACGATTGGATTAAATGGTAAAAATTTATTCTAATTACACCTTAAAACCAATTAAAAGGGAAATCAATCTATATAATTAAATTAGATGAAAAAGTAGTTTTGAAGTAAAATGTAGTATTTTTTTATATTCATTAAAAAATTGACCATTGTCATAAAAATACCAAAAATATATCCAAAGTAAATTTCAATGTACAATTCTAAACAATATGTATATTTTGAAAAAGAGAGCTTATAAAATTGTCAAAAGTTAGATTTAAAAATGGTTTTCCATCAAAAGGAAGCAAAATAATATTTTAAAAATGTAAGAGTATTCTATGCTTAAGATTGGATTTATTCCCATTTTAAGCCTCTAAAATATTATCTAATTCATAAATAGACATAGATTTGAAAATATATTATTCGTTATTTACTTGGAATTATATATCCTTCCCCCCTTTTGGAAATTGTGTCCCTGCAATTTATTTACTTATCGTATATGTGGGGGTATTTATCCCTCATTGAATTTTCAGATTCCAATGTTTCCCCTTCAATCATGTGGTTATTTCAAAAAACCTTTACATGGTGAATCACCTTATTACACAAAACTTTCTCCCTGTGGAGAAGTATCTAGACCGGTTGATCCTCATTTGCTAGATTCTCATCTAGTAGAACTACCTATGTACTCAAAACATGAGATGGATTTGGCATATACATCCTTAACATTGAAACATGAAAAACATAATATACTTGAGATGAACTCGGAGGTAATGCCACTCGATATGAAAATGATCTAACTCTCCCCAAAACATCAAATGGTTAAATGAACCTTGGACTCAGCTTTCCATTCTTTCCAAAACTCATCACACTTTTCCATGGTGAATCATTAAGGAAGACATGATCACTGACCTCAAAAGAGAGATCATTCTTCCTGATGTCCGCATAACTTTTCTACCTGCTCTGATCTGTTCTCATGTGTTTCTATATCAGATGAACATTTTCTGCCAACTCCTCTACCAATTCTGGTCCCATCAACTTACTTTCAGCTACTTCATCCCAAAAAGCTGGAGTTCGACACTACTTCCCATATAATGCCTCAAATGGTTCAATATGTATACTGGAATGAAAACTATTATTATATGAAAACTCAAAAAATTATAGATGTTGGTACCAACTTCCCTCATAATACATCGAACAGGCACATAGCATATACTCCCATATCTGAATTTTTCGTTCTGACTGCCCATCTGATTGAGGATGAAAAGCATTACTAAAATTTAATTCAGTACCCAACGTCTTCTGAAGGCCTTCCCAAATGATTGAAGTGAACCTGGGATCACATTTAGATACAATGGAGAGGGGAACTCCATGTAACCTGACTATCTCGTTAAGATACAAATGAGAAAGTATATCTAGAGAAAAATTATATTGTATAGCAAGTAAATGAGCATATTTAGTCAAGAAATCATCAATAACATAGATCAGATTATTACCTCAAGGTTTTTTCGGTAATCTCACAACGAAGTCCATGGATATATTCTCCCATCTCCACTATGGCACTGTTAAAAGCCGAATCATCTCTTTCTTTAATTGCCACTCTTATTTAACCTGTTGACATGTCAAACACATCATTGTAAAATAAGAAATATCTCTTTTCATTCCACCCCACCAGTAATACTCCTGATGATCCCTATACATCTTAGTACTGCCTGGATGAACTAAAAATTGAGAACTATGATATTCACATAACAACTCTCTCTTCAATTGCGAATTACAAGGCACACACAATCTCTTCCAAAATCTCAAAATTCAATCATTATCGATGTTAAATTCATTTTACATACCCTTCTGAACTAGCTCTACCTTTTTCTACAAATCACTGTCTTGCTTCTATGCTTGCTTAATCCTTTATGATAGAGAATATTTCACTGATACATAAAACAAAACAAAATAATTTACTGCATCAATAACTTCCAAGACAAAATTCATCGAATCATTAATCAAAGGACCACGTTCCAAATCAAACATGTTTAATGAAGAATTAAATTTTCAACTCAAAGCATTTTCCACTTTATTTTCTTTTCCTAGGTGTTATTGAATTGTTCAATCATAATACTTGATTAATTCTAGCCATCTCTTTTGTCTCATGTTCAATTCATTCTAACAAAATATATACTTTAACCTTTGGTAATTAGTATATAATTCACAATATACTACATACCAATGATGCCTCTAAATTTTTAAAGCGAAAACAATAGTAGCTAATTCTAAATAATTTGTAGGGTAATTAATCTCATATGTTTTCAACTAACGTGAAGCATATTCAATTACCTAATCAATCTCCATTAGGATGAAACCAAGTCCTTTAAATGAAGCATCACTGTATATAACAAACTCATCATTCCTTAAAGGTAGTTCCAATACTGTTGCATTCACTAATATTCTTTTCAATTCCTAAAAACAATCATTACATTCTTTTGTCTAGATAAACTTAACACCCTTCTGAGTTAGCTTAGTCAATGGGATGGACAATAGTGAATTTTTTTAACAAACCTTCGTTAATATCCTACAAAACCAAGAAAACTATGAATCATTGTTATATTTTTCGTTCTTGTCCATTCTTCAACAACCTTTTTTTGTAGGATCAATAGTTTTTCCATCTTTAGAAACAATTTGAACAAGGAATGAAATATGTTGCAACAAAAAATCACACTTGCTGAATTTCCCATACAATTTCTTCTCTTTTAAGGATTGAAAATTAACCCTTAAATGACTTTTATGCTTCTCATTACTTTTATAAAACAGCAAAATACCATAAATGAAAACAACTACAAACTTATCCAAGAACTCATGGAAAATAATATTCATAAGGTCCATGAATACAGTAGGTGCATTGGTTACCCCAAAAGGCATAACAAAAACTTCATGAAGGCCATATCTTGTACGAACCACGGTCTTCGAAATATTTTCTTTGTTTACCTTCAACTGATGGTACCCCGATCTCAAGTCAATATTTGAAAAATACTGAGCTCCCTAGAGATGATCAAAGAAATCATCGATATAAGGAAAAGGATATTTTTTCTTAATAGTGATGTTATTCAATGCTCTATATTCATTGCAAAGTCTCATTGAACTATCTATATTTTTAACAAATAAGGCAGGAGAACCTCATGGTGATGTGCTAGGTCAAATGATACTTTTCTCTAATAAATCATAAAATTTCTCCTTCAACACTAAATGTTCAATTTGAGCCATTCGATAAGGGGGTTTTGAAATTGCCTTAGCATCAGGAAATAAGTCAACAGTAAATTCAAATCCCCGGTCTAGTATTATTCTAGGCAACATATCAGGAAAAAAATTAGGAGACTCATTTACAACAGGCACATCATTAATATGAATGGTTCCTTTATTTTCAACAATATGTGCAAGGTAACATTCATTTCCATCTTTTAAAAGTTTCTGATCTTCTTGATATGTTATCAAAAGTAAGGGTTCATTGTTGTACACAAACTGAACATCTTTCTGAAAAGAAACATCTTTATCTCTATAGTCAATCTTATCATGGTAAACAGAGAGCCAATCCATACCTAGGATAGAATCAAACACTTCTAGAGGTAAAACAATGATGCTTGCAAGTAGATTCTTTCACTGATAAGGATATGATGATTCTTATAAATTATTGTTTCCTCAACATTTCCCCCATGTGTTTTTAAAACTTGTTCAGGAGTTATTTCTTGAGATGGAATTCCCAATTTACAAGAAAATTTTTCAGAGACGAAAGAATGTGTAGACCCTGAATCAAACAACACTTTGGCATAATCTAAAAAAAACAGAGTACCTGATACATCCTCATTTTATGTCCCAACATCTGCTGAAGTAGTTTCAAATGATTTCACAACAGCCTTCTTCTTGTATTCTAACTACTTTCTATCATTTGATCTCTTTTTCATACACTCATTTTCATAATGACCCATCTCAATGTACTTGAAACATTTCACTAACTATAAATGAAATTTGGTCTTACCACTAACCTGATCTTTTCCAGTGCAATCACGAACCTTATGTAACATCTTTCCACATCCGAAGCACATTCCAGAATTCCAAATACATTCCCCAACATGCTTTTTACCACATTTATCACAAACATCAAACATGGTTTTCTTACCATCAAAGCATTTTGAAAGATTCTTCCCTTTCTCCAGCCACCTTGGTATCTTCTTCAGTTGGTTGTCATAGAACACTTGATCACCAGAAAACTCCATTTTCACCTTCTCAGCACATCGAAAAAGCTTTTCATAACTTTTGATCTCATGATAAGTTAATGCCCTTTGATATTTTGGCTTTAATCCCGAGTAAAAATTACTTATTTTACTATCAAGGTCTCTAATAAAATTTGGAGCATACCTTTCAAATTGAGTGAACATTTCTTCATAAGAATCCATTGAGTCGTCCTCTTTCCTCAATTCCAAGAATTTTTTTCCATCCTGAGTAGAATAGCCTTAGGAAAATATTTCTCAAGAAACATACCATTGAAGTCATCCCTATCAAGAACATAAATCTCATTAGTGTCCCTGATATTTTTAACCATCGACCACTAATGATCTGCTTCACCCTCCAAACGGTAAACAATATGACTAACCTTTTAATTTTCTGAACACCCTATTTCTGACGCTATCGCCGGGGCGCACGCATCCGTCTTTGGGGAGGACGCGCTGCTTGTTTCCCTGTATTCCCGCTTTCCAAAGGAGGGCGGCATCCGTTCCTTGTTCAGGGATGTCTGCTCCTTGATCGAAACCGGGATGATGGGATGTCAGTTCTTCCTTCTGTGGATTCCTCCTCGGAGCTCATAACCTAGTCCGGGTCTCCCTCATAGATTTAAGACGGGTTCGTGAAGCCCATTCCCGATGCCATATCTACATGGATGCCAGTTAATTACGCTGCTTCGGTCAAGACGCTCCAAGGGGTCTTGTCGGGGAAGCATCCTTGAGTGAGGAGAATGGTCACATTGGGGCGTCGTTGGCATGTCTGTCATTGGTCCCTCATCACAGGGCTTCTCGAGGGCGTGGAAGCCCGAGGAATCCCACATCAAACGTGAGGAATGTGCACCATCTTAGGTTTTCCTCAGCTTCCCATGTTTAACACGGGGTATGTCACAAGTTTAACGTCTTGCGGAGACCGATAGTGTTGAAGGACCCCTAGGGGGAACACCGATGTTGGGGCCAACACGTGGGCGGGTTCCCGGATTCCATGGAGTGGGATGGGGTTGCATGATCTCACCGGGATGTGGCGGCCCAGGTAAGGATCATGATGGATGGGGGAGTGAGACACTGGGCTTACGTTCTGAGACATCCCAAGAGGGGGAATACAATTTAACGTCATGCAGGACGAGATACAGTTTAATGTCATGCGGGACGGGATACAGTTTAACGTCTCGAGGGATGATATACAGTTTAACGTCATGCGGGACGGTATACAGTTTAATGTCATGCGGGACGTGATACAATTTAACGTCATGCGGGACGAGATACAGTTTAATGTCATGCGGGACGAGGGGATTGGGGCATACGCTTTGAGGCGGACCAAGGTGGTCAGGGAACCGACGTGGAGACGTCGGGACGACCGGGTGGTGGGCTTGAACCTCGTGGAGGCTTCAAACGTACCGTGTGTTAGCATGGATCAAAGTCCACGTAGTTCACTAGGATGGGGCTTACGCTATGGGGCAGCCCAATGTGGGATGTCATGGGCGATGCGCACTCTAATCCCACATGAGTAATGCTCGGTGTGAGAAACAAGAGGCAGCAGGAACCAAACGATCCTGTCGCGAAGGGAGCGTCCGTGAGAAGCGGAATGGGGCTTACGCATTGAGCGGCCCAAAGAAGAAACAGTGGCTTACACGTGGTTAGCGGCCCTTGTTTCTGGGGGTTACTCCAGGGTGGAGGCCCGTGGTGCAACAAAGCGCAGTGGGAAAAGGACTCCATTGGCCTTGGCAGGGGGGAAGTATGGAGATGCACGAGTGCAGTCATCCGTAAGAAAGGCTAGGGGCTTACGCTCCGAGGCGGCCCTTCCCCCGCGGAAAAAATCCACTCCGACAAGGAGGATCTCATTCCATGTGAGGAAGATTCCAATCCTGTGGAGATGAGAGGCGTAAAAAATGTCCGAGATGGGGGGACCCTGCATGAGAAGAATGGGGTGAGACCACATTTTAACGTCATGTGTTAAGGACAAGGTGCTTAGCAGTTTAACGTCCTGCAGCTTGGACGAGGTGGGTTTTCTCTACACCCCTAGGGCTTACATGCCCAACGCCCTCTACCCATTGTGGGAGGGAAGGCATCTGCAAAGACATAGTGAAGTGGGGCCGCAGGGCAAACCACCGGGGGGGGGGGGGGGTCCACGTTAGTGTGGCTATGCGAAGAAGAAATATCTGTTAGCGTGCCTATGCGGAGAAGCATAAGGCGAAGCAACACAATGGGAAACACGAACCAAGGGACCTTGAGGTTACTTCGCACGAGCCTGGGAGGCCGTATGGGAAAACAACGCATGGCGCGCATGCCCCGCAGGGGAGACATTAGGTGCTGGTGCAGGGGGCAGCCACGGGGCGTCTTGGTGAAGGGTCTTGGGCTTTGCGCGCAAAAAAGAAGGTTTGCACGCAAAACACCGGGACGAAGTGCAATTGGAGCAAAGAAATTGTGCGCAGAGAAGGAATTACGCACAGGGTTTTGTGCGCATGCCAGGGTATTGCGCGCATGCGACACAGATTGCGTGCAAGGTTGGAACCCTGAGGAGGGGGCAAATTTACTGAAGCCGGTAGAGTTCCACACAAAGGCGAACTCCAGGGCAAGGTTGCATGAAATAAGGGATTACCTGGAAGTCATCTTGAGCGTGGGGGGAGCCGAATTGTGCGCACAAGAGTCGCTTCGGATTCCTCAACCCCCAAACCGTTCGAGGTCACCTTCTATTTATAGGCGACCTCCGGCGCAGAATCCAGGCGGCATGCAAAATTATTGCGTGACAGGGGAGGTGACGCGAAATTATCAATCGCTCGGGACGCGGGCACGAAATTATTTCGCACCGGCGCCAGGACTTTTCATGAATCCCTGGTTTCCTTTCGCGCAGGAATGTTTTTCCGCGCACTTTACCCAATTTTTCGTGCACAACTTCTAGGCCTCTGGATCGGGCCTCTGATTCCGAATATGACTTCGCTTCGTCATTTTGAAACTTCCTCCAAGAGTTACGGACTTTTTTCTATGTCAACAAACCCCATGACATTGAAAATCTTCTTCAGTTCTTTAATGCACCCTTCATCTAGAATATGGTCAGATGATCCTCTCAATGATGGGGGTGTTGCCTCAAGAAATGTTCCACCACTGACATGTTCCTCTGCGGTTGATCTGGCTGATCTTGTTCATGGGTACCACCACCATTAATCACTTGAGTCAGCTGCGCCATTAATGGAACAAACTATTCAGTTCCAATTATGACCATCTCAGGATGCCATGTTGGAAGTTCATTTTCTTCAGTATGCCTTCCTAGCACTGCTTCCCTGTTTCCTCTACAAAAAACCATTCTGAACAAACATGTCTTAGATGAAGCAACATGGTAATATTCAAACACTATATCATTTCAATTTGACCATAATGTAACAAAATATATTTTCTGATAATCATTTAATATAATTCTAACTCCTAAAGATTCCAAAACTGACCTCTGATACCAACTATAAGGCCCCAGCTTTAAACATTACTTAATCTTGGGTTAATTCAAGAATACACATTGAGGATTGTTTCAGGTTTATAGTTTTAGATAATTTGATCATAAATCATGCATTACATTCAAAATTTAAACAAGGTGGTTAAATCAAACACAGTATTCTTTTCATTCTACCAAAGGAAAAATATTTATAATAAAACATGGGTTCTTTCTTGACACTACCTCAAAACTATCATCACATCATGTATTTTTCCCTTGTCTTGTGAAAAACATTTGAAAAACATGGTATGACGGTAAAATGATTTGTAAGGGATATAAAAATATGGAAAGAAAACATTAGTCCATGTATACATAAGAATCAATGAAATCATACTTTACTCATAAAACTTATGCACATTAACATACCTCATGAAATCATAAGATTTATGAATAACTCATAGAAATCACAAGACATAAAGGTCACTTGAGGAATTCATAACATTCCTACATAGGGAGTAACCCTCATGGTTAAGTTTGGAATACCCCTCATAGTATATTCCCTAAATCTCTTCAGAGAAACCTTAGAGTTTAAATCCTTTACGTTACCCAATGCATTGGAGAGATATCTTGGGATCACTCTCCCTTAGATTATCATGGAACCAGTTGTCTTTATAAACAATTCCCAAGAACCATAACGTAAACGTAGCACATAAAACATGCATTAAGGGAACATAAAATTTCCACATTTTAGTCAGAAGATACCAATACAACACATTGATATAATCAAAACATTATCAAACCCATTTTCAATACCAAAATAATATAAAACTTGGTATTTATTTTTCATTTAAAAATGTTATGTCTTGTAGAGGAAGCCGAAACTCAAATAATGGACACGACAGCAGAGAAGTCGTTGTCACCGCATACGTAAGACAAAAACATTCCTTTGGACATTTACTAAAATGATTCATATAAAAAGATTCCTTTAGGATGAAATTAAATGTTAAAAGGGTTTATTTTACAACTAATAAAATAAGGTCATATATAAATTTAATTATGCCTCAACGAAATGAGATTGAGACAAGTCCCTTACCTCAAGTCTGACTTGTTCTCGTTCGTTCTTTATATTCATAAATAATAAACGTAGGTCAATTTATAACTACATAAGGACTTACATTAATGTTTATTATTCAATTTATATCATATATTATCATGTTATAACAATTAATTAATTTTGTGATTTCATATCATACGTTTTGTCGATGTTCGGGACATGAGTCAAAAATAAACTTGATTGAAATGAATTGACCATGTAGTTATAAGTACATCATTTCCAGAATGGTATTAATGATTTTAATATCATATATATCTAGTATATATTCATTTTATACTATTCCATAATATTTGAAGATAAAAAATGAATTGCACCGTTCTTTGAGACGGTAGGCCGTACATTCGAATGAAAGCTGCTTTAATTTTTTTCATAATAAAGGAATTAAAACTAAATGAGACATATTTATATTATAATTATAGTATAATATATATGTTTTATATGTAACATAAGTTGATTAATTATATTATTTATAAATTCTAGGTTTGGAATGAACGAGTCACTTCACTTGAGTGGGCGGTAATCCACACTTCCTCATATGAAATTATCGAATTTGCACAACATGCAAAGAATAAAGGTGTGTTTTGAATATAAAATACAGAAACATAGAGAGGATATAAATATAATATATATCATATAAAAATATAGTGCAATCATAATGACCACCGTGATAGGTGTTAAAAAAATATTGAACAATCATCATTTTGTGAGGCAGTAATTCGCCAACCACAGAAACAGTATGTTCTTTAACCATTAGATGGGGGTGTGTGTAAGTGTAAGTATAATCCTTATCATAAATAAATAATAGTATATTTAGGATACTTGTATTATTATTGGATCAAATAATTAGAAGATAGTGTTGAGTGAATAAGGAATATAAAAGGAAGAAACTTGAGAGAATACATTACTTCTAAATGAGGTAACCCTTTTTGATTTGAGCCAAATGCTTACTTGGAAAGACTTCTACCCAAAGTTAGGATTCTAGGAGTAAGATAGGGATTTTTTGAGATAATATCAGTATATGTCTGATGATACAAGGGCTTGAGAGGTGTGGGTAAGGGGTATATATGGGGGCCTTTAATAAGAGGGTGGAGGGTCACTTTTGGAAATTCATTAAATATTTCTTTATTATAAAATGGTTTTCGGATTTTAAAGGTCCCACAATGATATATTTCAAAGATAAGGTGATAAGGGTTTGAAACACACCCATAATATAGGTTTTAGATATGTGTATGTCTTATATTTTAACTTATCTTTTTATTTTATTTAAATCGTTCGTTAATGAGGTAATCAATGCATCATCATGGTGTCATAAATAAATTAATTTATTTAATGTATGAAAATTACAAAATAATACCATGATGTAGGAAATCTTTTTACCTTTCCAATCAATATTTATAGTCTAAGATATAATTTATGTAAAATAATTTATTTTTTTTACTAAGGTGTTACATAGTTTGGTTCTATTTTCCATTCTTTAAAAATATTATTATAAAAGGTCACTATAATAGAAAAGTGATTCCATGGGGTCCCTAAGTTGGAACAAGGTATCCCATGGTCAGACATGGCATAATAAATCGGATTTGGACACATTTTGGGGTCATTTTATATTATTATGATATTATTTTATTACCCTTAACTATCCTATTACTAATTAATCATGATAATTAAAGATAATTACCGTCATTACTATTAATAATGTCCAAAAAAAGAGTCTTAATTACATAATTTGGACATTATGATTCCTAATATGGAATCCATTTTACCAAATTCAAAACACAAATATTTCATATTTTAATTTAAAAAATAATTTCTGTTGTCAAAACAAATAGCGTGTTTTCAAGAAAAATTATCTTTCAAAAGATTGACAATTCATTATGTCCAATTTCTAGGTGAAATTATTTATAATGAATAAAATTGGATCAAATAGTAAAAACATGTTCTAATTACACTTTAAAACCAATTAAAAGGACAATCGAACTATATAAATAAATTTGATGAAAAATCAGTTTTGAAGTAAAATGAAGTATTTTTCACTATTCATTAAAAAAATGAACATTGTCAGAAAAATACCAAATAATTTTTCCAAAGTAAATTTCAATGTCCCGATTCTATAGAATAAGATTATTTTGACAAATAAATCTTATAAAATAGTAAAAAGTTATATTTGAAAATGTTTTCCATCAAAAGGCGGTAAAATAATCTTTTGAAAATTTTAGAGTATTCTATGCTTAAGATTGGATTTATTCTCTTTTTATTCCTCTAAAACATAATCTTATTCATTAATAGATAATGATATGAAAATATATTATTCTTTTATTACTTGGGATGTGACAATTTTAGTGACAAGAGTGTTATACAATCTTACACTTGATGATATTATAATAATACTTATGAAATATGAGATATGATTAAAAATTGATGATGAGAAACATAAAAAGAAAATTAGGATGACGTGTCATTTTTAGATATATGTACAGTATGAATATAAAATACAAATATTGGATGAATATTTAGGAGTATGTGTTTTGGATTTAGGTAAATCATGGGATGATAATGTACTATTAGTGGTGTTCTCATGAAAATAATATTATTCGACCATGATATGTATTTATATTTTTGGGGAAATGTTGGGGAATAAATTTTGTACTATACTTTGATGGAGTAAAATAGCTGATACTACATTATTTTTATCAATCCATGTCTAATAGACAATAAAGAAGATTCAATTGTTCTGGAAACAGATGGAACCACTAAGAGTCATCAGAAACACATTGTTGGTCATCATTAGTGGTTTTTTACATTCGAGGTGAGTGATCACATGTTTTTGAGAATATCTCCATGTATAGGGAATCATTGTTTTGGAATAATTTTAATGTTATCTACTTGATACATATGTCCTTTAGAGATATATGAATGTGTTTGTGAGGTTTCATATTTGTCGAATTTTCCCCATGATTCAATGTGGTTCATGATGTGTTTCATATTTTTTAGTAGAAAATGTATCAACATGATGCTAGACATGTTATTAATTGTAATCATGTTGACCAAAATCTATATGTTTCATTGGTACATGCACCGTTGATTCGAAAATTCTATTTCTAAAATTTCCATTCCTTTTTTTCTGGAAATCAAAATCACCTTCTTAAAAATAATTTACAAAAAATTTATGCCCGATGGGATTTGGAATGTTTTTATAGAGATCACATAATTTTTCAAAACCTATAATATGACTATCTACAATAATCAGATAATTATTGAATACAAATATCATAAATAATTGTTTCTGATAGATATTAGATTCACCCTTATCAGATTGGAGAATAGGAATTCTGTCATAATTATCAGAAAGAAAATTTCATAAAAATCAATCTAATAATGGAACTAATAAATATTGGACAAATATTCATAAGGAGTTTCATAATTTATTATCTAATGATGACCATCTGGTGTACATAATGTTTATAATCATATTTAGGAGACTTATGTCAAATTTATGTCATTCTTTTTACACTGTAATGTTGTAAATTTATACAACATTAATGATTTCATTATTCATGTCATTCCTGAGCTACCAAGATCCTTATGCCAATTTCATAGTGAAAAAAAATTATAAAATTTATGATCATTGGGATTGAAATATGACCAAAATAATATGGATAAATATTCCCATTCACTTGATGATTTTTTAGATGATGGATATATGTTTGTTGATGTGGTTGAGAAACTAATTAATTATGTTTTTTCTCATTTGTTCTATATTTTAAATTTAATAAATAGAATATGCATACTCATTTATAATTCATTATAGGGATTCTTATTAAGGAAAAAGATTCATGTTATCTCATTTTGATTTGTTGTTCATTGTAATAATGTGTCTAATTTTTTTTATTGTGATCGTGGGATCCTTGGGACATATATATGGAGAATCCAATCATCCTGATCATTGGTTCATGGGGATAGTGAGATATATATTTCAATTAATTAGATCGACGGATTCAATGACTAAGAATAATGAGCTGATAATTGTATTGAATAATTTTCATATTTATGAAAGATATTTTTTTTTTAAAATATAATACAATGGGTACTATTATTCAAGGTTCATGGAAACAGTAATCTTATGGATAGTAGAAGGTTAACTTTTTGATAATATTTATAATTCATTCATTCATTTTTTTTTTCATTTAATTTTTATATAGAAGTAATTATTCCACCAAAATTATATAAATGAATGTGAAACATCATATTCATGTTTTTATCATTTTTTATCACAATTACTCTAATTATGATTCATATACTCAACCTAATCAAATCCATAGTGGCGTGGATATTTTACTCTGATTTAATATTATTGATTTTCATTACAATTCTATAGCTCTTTAATATTGAAATCAACCTTTGTTATGATACATTGTCAATTGGATTGAGGTAAATTAAAAGCATAATAGTTTTAAATAAATTATATTGTGAAATTTTTTAGTTAAAATTAATTTAAAATACATTTTCTAAAACTAATACTCAATCCACAAATCTTGTAAGACCCATAAAAACACATTTGTTTGGTCCTAATATTAATATATATACTGTTAATATATAATAATTATTATCACATGACGATTCCACTCCTCTTATACATGATAAAGTTTATAATTTCTCTACTCATTAATATTTTTTAATGTTTTTATATTCAATTTTTATTAAATTTTTTTTGCATTACATGTATTCTGGAAGAAGTATATAATTCTTTAAAGATATCATGATTGGATTTCAGATCCATTGGAAATATAAATCCAAATTGACCAACTATTTTGGATGGTTCTGATAATTAGTACTTCAGGGATATGATGAAGACATTTTTAATTGAATCTTTGGTTGATAACATTGTTAAGTTGCATATAGATTAAAATATTATTTATAAGGATGTTATACTTCTACTTTTCAAAAAAAAACATGTATAAATTTTAATTGCATAGCTATAATTACACTATTATGACCCATGAAAATATGTATTTTATGTCAGATATCATAATGAGAAGCCATTAAATGAGTGTGGAATAATGTAGACGATTCACATTTTATAAAATCAATGGTTTTATAACCAATAAGATCAACGCTAATGGATTACTATCAAGAATTTTATTTCTTACTCAGTTAATTAGTTGCAAAGATGCATGAAATGATTTTGACTATTATAAATTATTGAAGAGTTATAGATAATAAGGGACTAGATGATGAAATTCTTGTAGAGAAGTAATTTATATCATGCCCAAGGAGTGGGAATCAATGATAACTAGTATTTCTATGACATGATAGTTATACTATCTTATACTTGATGATATTATTAGAATTATTATGAAATACGTATTTTAATTAAAATGTAATGAAGAGAAATATAAAAAGGTAATGAGTATGATGCTTCATCCCTAGATAGATATATTACTTGAACAAAAAATACAATCATTGGAAGAGAAATTATAACATAGTGTAATGGATTTTTGTAACTATAGGGAAGAGAATGTATTGTTATTGGTGTTCTTATAAAACAATATAAATACAACCTTGATGCATATTTTTATGTTTGGATAATTGTATGGGAATCCTTGTTATGCTACACTTTGTGGAAGGGAAAGAGCTGATACTACACTGTTTGGACCGATCCTTATTCAATAGACACTAGAGAAGACTACGTTGTTCTAGAAACAAATGGAAACAACTCAGATTCATCCGAAACACAATGCAGACCATCATAAGTCATCATTGACATTCGAGGTGAGTGATCCGCTATTCTTGATAATATATAAAAATATTTGGCATCATCAATTTGGAAAGAAAGGAAATTTATCCCTTTAATACAAATTTCCTTTTGAGATATATGAATGTGTTTGTGAGGTTTCATATTATTTGGATTTTCCCTATGATTTAGTGTGGAATATAATTTTATTCATATTTCTCAGATGAAAAAGTATCATCGTAATCCTATACCTATGACTTAGCTGTATCATGATGACTATGAACAAGATGTTTCCATGGTCAATGCACTGTAGATTCAAAAATTCAATTTCGCACTTTTTCATTCATTTATGTATTTAAATCATGACCCCCTTCTAAAAAATCATTTAATAAAATCTTATGTCCTATGGGATTTGGAATTTTTTTAAAGAACATATTTTTTTCATACATAAAATATGAATATCTATAGTAATGATATAATTATTCATTACAAACATCATAAAAATATTTTCTTATAAACATCGGATTCACCCTTATTCGACTAGAAGACAGACCTTCTGTCATAATTATCATAACTCAAATTTCATAAAAATAATTCTTACATTGGAACTAATACATATTAAACAAATACACATAAGTATTGTAATATTAAATTTTCTAATAAAGTACATCGTACTAAATTAATGTTTATATTCATATTTAAAACACATAATTCTAATTTATTTAATACCTTTAACAATATAATGTTGTAAATCTATACGACATTAAACATTTAATTATTATATGTATTCTTGAGTTATCATGATCCATGGGTCTATATACTAGTGAATAAATAGAGAAAATATAAACATAGGGAATGAAATATGACCATTATAATATGGATCAAAATTTATATTCACTTGATGAATTTAGAGCTGATGGATTGGTTTTTATTTATGGGGTTGGGAAATTGATTACATCGATTTGTTATCATTTTTAATATAGTTAACATTACATGAATTTATTATTCCATTAATTTGTAATTCTTTATAGAGGTAATTCTTTAATAAAATTATTCATGTTATCTTATTATGATTTATTGTGCATTGTAATTGTGTGTCTTTATTATTTATTATGATGAAGGGATCCTAGGGACATCTACATGGAGAACCCAATCTTATTGATCATTGGATTATGGGGATATTGAGATAGATAATTCAATCCATTACCTCATGGGCTTCTATGACGAAAAATAAATCAATGATCTTTTTGTATTAATGGATTTTCATGTTTAGGAAAGGTAGATTTATTTCTAAATATAAAACAATTGATACCATTATCTCAAATTCTTGGAAACCTATCTTTTATAGATAACATAGGGTTATATCTTATATAAAATTTATAAAACCCTATTTCATTATTTTTTAATTTTATTGAATGTTTATATAGAATAAAATATTCCAAAAAATTTAGATAAATGAATGTGAACCATTGTATTCATCTTTTTTTCTGATTTTTATCATAATTACTCTAATTTCGATTTTTATACTTTGACTAATTGGATCCATAGTTACATTAATATCTTACTATGATTTAATATTTTTAATTATAATTATGATTCTATATATCATTAATTTTTAAATCATCCTTTGTTACAAAACATTGTTAATTGGACTGAGGGCTTAGTCTGAACCCGATAGTTTTACATAATGTGTATTATGAAATTGTTAACTTTAAAAAAATTTAATATGAATTTTTTAAAAATAGAACTCACACCCCAACTCATGTAATAGACCCATAAAGAACACATTTTTTGGATCCTTATATTAATATATCTACTATTAATATTCAACAATTAGTATCATTGGAGGATCCCACTGCATATATACATGATGATGTTTTTAATTTATATACTATTTAACATATTTATTATGTTATTTTAATATTTTTGATTAATATTTTAATATATGTGTATTCTAGAATAAAAATATCATTGTTTTAAAGATAGGATGAATGAATTTTAGTTCCAAAAAATATCTGTTCGAAACTAACCTACCACATTCGATGGTGCTGCAAATAAGTTCTGGAGGGACATAATGAAAAAAAAATTAATCGAAACTATTGTTGAAATCATTGTTTCATTTCCTATAGATAAAAAATGTATTTCGGTGATTGTCTAGATTTTACTATTCAAAAAACATGAATAAAATATGAATTATAGTGTAAGAAGTACATTGATATGCTTCATGAAAATGCATATTTTAAGGCAGATATCACCATGTAAAGCTACCAGAATTATTTAGAAAAATATTTAAGGCGCACATTTTATAAAATCATCGGTTTTAGAACTAATAATAGTAATTGAAATAGATTACTATCTAGTATTTTATTTTTGAGATGGTGAATCGGTTGCAAAGATACATTAGATTATTAAGACTATTATAAATTGTCTAAATATAATGATGAGAATAGATTAGATGAGGAGATTATTTTTGATATAATAATTTATATCTTTCCCAATTATTGGTAATCAATGATAAATGATATTTTAATAACCATAATGGTATACAATCTTACGCTTGATGATATTATTAGAATAATTATGAAATATAAAGTATGATTAAAAATTAATGATGAGAAACGAAACAAGAAAATGAGTATGATGTGTCATAATTAGAATGATTAAAAATCTGATTAGACGATACAATCATTGGATGACAAGTTAAGAGCATGTCAAATAGATTTTGGAAACTCAAGGGAAGCGAATATACAGTTAGTGGTGTTCTCATAAAAAATATCAATCTGGACTTGATACATATATTAATGTTTGGAGAATTTTAAGGTAATCATTGTCATTCTACACATTATTGGGAGGAAGAAGATGATACTACACTGTTTGGAAAAATCCTTTTCCAATTAAGAAGACTTAGTTGTTTCAAAAACAAATGGAAATACCTCAGAGTTATTAGAAACATATTGTGGATCATCATTGTTGGTTGTCGAAATTCAAGGTATTGATCATATGTTGTTGATAATCTATCCAAGTCTTGGGAATCAAAATTTTGGAAAGAATTAAATGCTATATATTTGTTATATATGACCTATTGAGATACCAGAATGATTTTGTGAGGTGTAATATTAGTTTTATTTTCACCATGATTCAGTGTTAAACATATCATGTTACATATTTATCATTTGAAAAGTATCATCCTGATCATATCCATGTTATTCAATGGTATCATGTTGACCATGATCTCGATGATTCATTGGTAAATGCATCATTGATTCCAAAATTATACTTTTCGGTTTTCCATTCCTGTAGTTTTGGAAATCAAAAACACATTATTAAAAATTATTTTCTAACATTTTATGTCCTATGGTATTTCAAATGTTTTTAGAGAACATATTCTTTTCAATAAATAAAATATGAATAAATATAGTAATCAGATAATTATTCATTATAAATATCTTAAAATTTGTTTTTAATAAACCTTAGATTCACCCTTATCAGATCAGATGATAGACCTTCTGTCGTAATAATCATTGTGAAAATTTCATTAAAATCAAAATATCATTTGAAATAATACATATTATAAAAATACTCACTAGGATTACCATAATTAATTTTATAATGATGTATGTCAGAGTAACATAATGTTTATAATCATATTTAGATGACTTATTTCGAATTTATGTAATGCCTTTAAAATTGTAATGTTGTAAATCAATACGACGTTGTACATTTTTTAATTCCAGTGATGCATAATCTATCAACATACATGTTTCAATGTCATAGTGAAAAAACTAAGATAAAATATGAACATTGAGAATGAAATAAGATCATTATAAATATGTATAAAAATTCCCCTTCACATGATGATTTTTTAGCTGATGGATATATTTTTGTTGATGGTATTGAGAAACTGATTACGTACCATTTTTCACAATTTTTAAAATACTTTAAATTTCATGAATATATTATTCCAATTCATTTAAAATTCATTTTAGATATTCTTCTTAATAAAAACTATTCATGTTATCCAATTATGATTATTTGTTTAATTTAATTGTGTCTCTAATTTTTTTATTACGATCAATGGCTTCTAGTGATACATATATAGAGAATCCAATCATCATGATTGTGGGATCATGGGGATAGTGATATAGATAATACAATCCATTAGATCAAGGGCTTCCAGGACTAGGAAGATAGTGTTGATCATTGTATCGAGGAATTTTCATGTTCAGAAAAGATTGAATTTTTTATAAATATAACAAAATGGATACCATTATCTAAGGATCTTGAAAACCTTACACATTTGGATAAAAGAGAGTTATCTTTTTGATAATTTTTATAAGTCATTCTTTCAGTTTTATTCTATTTTATTTAATGTTTATATAGAATTAATTGTTCTAGTAAATTTATATAAATAAATTTGAAATGTGTTATTTAGTTTTTTTATTGTTTTATCATAATTACTATAATTACAATATTTATACTATGACTAATCATATTCACAATGACCTCAATAATTTATTGTAATTTAATATTTTTTATTCTAATTATAATTCTAAAACTCATTAATGTTTAAGTCATCCTTGGTTACGATACTTTGTATATCAGACAAAGGGACAAGTTGAATCCCAATAGATTTAGATAAAGTGGATGGTGAAATTGTTTAGTTTAATTAAATTTAAACTACATTTTTTGAAACTACAACCCACTACCACCCTCTTTTAATTGATCAATAAAGAACACCTTTTTTGGTCCTAGTACGAATATATCAAATATTGATTTTCAACAATTGGTATCATAGTAGGATTCCACTACTAATATACATGATGATATTTTTAAAATATCTACATATTCATGTATGTTTAATATTTTTTTATTCTTTTTTATTAAAAAACATTTTTACCATATACTTGTATTTTGGAAAGAAGATTATCAAATTTTTAATGATATAATGAATGAATTTCATATCCATAGAAAATCTGAATCCAGACTAACCTACTATTTTTGATGGTGTTGATATTGAGTACCAGTGGGTAATGGTGAATACATTTTTCATCGAAACTATGGTTAATTACTTTGTTACTTGACCTATATGATAAATAATTATTTTTAAGAATGTTGCACATTTACAATTAAACAAAAACATGAATAAATGTTGAATTATAGAGTTTTAAGTACTTTGTTATGCTCCATGAAAATATTTATTTAACATTGATATAATTGTGTTAATCCCCCAACAGTATTTGGAAAAATATCAAAGTTACACATTTTAGAGATTCAATGGTTTTAGAACATATTAGAGCTATGTAAATTACTTACTATCAAGAATTTAATTTCTGACACTATGAATTAGTTTCAAAGATGCATTAGAGGATTGTGATTGTTATAAATTGCCTAAATTCATTTGATGAGAATTGATTTGAATATGAAATCATTATTGAGAAGATAGTTGATATCTTGAATAATTAGTGGTAATCAATGATTACTACTATTTATATAACCATAATGTTATACAATCTTAGAAATGATGATATTATTACAAAACTTTTGAAATATTATGTATGATGAAAAAATTATGAGGAGATAAAATAATTATGATTATAATGTTTCATCCTTAGATTGATGTAAAATGTGAATATACTATAAAAACATTATAAGACTATGTATGAAAAAGTGGAACATATTTTGGTAACTCAAGGGAAGAGAATGTTCTATTGGTTTTGTTCTCATAAAACAATTGATTTATATCCTTGATACATATTTATATGTTTGGATAATTGTATGGTAATTATTATTGTAAAACACATTAAAGGAGGGAAATTAGTGATTCTATAATTTTTACACGGATCCTTGTCCAATAGACAATAGAGAAGATTAAGTTGTTTTGAGAACAGATAGAAACATATCGAAGTAATAAAAAACACATTTTAGATAATCATCAATGGTCATTGACATTCTAGGTGAGTGATCAGTTGTTCTTCATAATCTTTCCATATCCAGGGTATCATCATTTTGGATTGTATAGAACGTTATATCGTTGATACATATAACCTTTTGAGATACATGAATGTGTTTGTGAGGTGTCATAATAGTATTATTTTCCCCATTAATATGTGTGGAACATAATGGGTTTTATATTTCTCAGTTGAAAAAGTATTATCATGATCTTAACCAAGCGATGAAATGGTAACATGTTGACCAAGAACTAGATGTTTCATTGGTCGATGCAATATTGATTAAAAAATTCCCTTTCTTAGTTTTCGATATCTTTTTTTTGTGGAAATCACAAACTCCTTCTTTAAAATCATTTACTATCATTTTATGTCCATTGAGATTTTGAATTATTTTTATAGAACACATTCTATTTCTATATATAAAAAATGAAAAACTATAGTAATTAGATAATTATTCCGCAAAAATGTCATATAAAATCTATAATAAGCATCAAAATCACCCTTATTAGATCATATGCCAGACATTCTTTCATTATAATCATAGTAAAAATGTTATTAAAATCAAACAAACTTCGGAAATAATAATTATATTGCATTAATACTCATACGTATTATCGTTATGAATTTTTTAATCAAAGTCCATCAAAATGAATTAATTTTTATAAACATATTTAGAATACTTATTTATAAATTATGAAATTCCTTATAAACTGTAATGTTGTAAATCAATACGACTTCGAACATTTCTTTATTATAGTGATGATTGAACAATCAAAATCCATGTGTCGAAGTCATAGATAAAAAAAGTCAGTGAATATTTGAGCATCGGGAATGAAATATGACCATTAGAAATATGGATAAAAATTCACATTCACTTGATGATTCTATCACAGATAGACAAATTTTTGTTGATGGGGTTGATAAAATTAATACTTATATTTTGTCTAAATTTTTACAGTTTACATTTCATTAATATATTTTTTATATTTATTTGTGATTTTTCAATGATATTCTTATTAAGGAAAACTATTCATGTTATCTCTTTATGATTTATTGTGAACTGTAATCATGTGTCTGCTTTTTGTTATTACTATAAACGGATCCAAGGGACACATAGATGGAGAATGCAATCTTCATGATCATGGGATCATTGTGATTGTAATATATATAATTCAATCCATTAGATTTATGGATTCAACGACTAATAAGAAAAATATGATCTTTGTATCGAGGTATTTTCATGTTTATGAATGATATGTGTTTTTATAAATATTAAAAAATTGATACCATTATCTATGGTTCCTGAGAACATTACTCTTCTGAATAACAGTGGGTTATCTTTTTGAAATAATTTATAAGTCATTATTTAAATACTTTTCTATTGTATTGAATGTTTATATATATTTTAATAGTAAACTAAATATATATAAATGAAAGTGAAACATCGTATTCATCTTTTTTTCAATATTTTTTTATCACAATAACTCTAATTATGATTCTTATACTCTCACTAATAGGAACCATAGTGACATAAATCTTTTACATATATTTAAACATATTGATTCTAATTATGAATCTATACTATTTTAATATTGAAATCAACCTTTGTTATGAAACATTTTTAATCTGACCGAGGGCCAAGTCTAAAATCAATCGTTTAACATAATGTGGATATTAAATTTATTTAATTTTGAAAACAATATAATCTATATTTCTTAATCTAAAATTCACTCCCCCACACTTGTAATTGATATATAAAGAACAATTTTTTTAATCCAAATAAGAATATATATACTATTGATATTAAAAAATGATATCATGTAAGGATTACCCATCTTATATACATGTTGATGATTTTAATTTCTAGATTCTTTCTTGTGTGTTTAATGTTTTTATAATATTTTCTATTAAAAATTTGTCACATTTACATGTATTTAGTAATAATAATATAATAGATTAAAAGATATCATGAATGAATTTAAGATCCAAAAAAATATGATTCTACACTAACCTATTATTTTAAATGGTGATGACAATGAGTAATGGAGGGATATGATGAATACATTATTAATCTAAACTATTTTAGATAACCTTGTCACGTTACCTATTGATTGAAAAATTATTTCTATAGATTTCCTGATTTTACTATTCCACACAAACATGAATAAATGATGAATTAAAGAGTTAGAAGTTATTTTTTATACTCCATTAAAATATGAAATTTAATTCAGATATCATCGTGTGAAACTACCAAAAGAACTGGAAAAAATATCTAATTTAATATTTTTTGAACATCAATGGTGTTACAACCAAAAAGAGATACGTTAATAGAATACTGTCAAGAATTTAATTTCATACATAGTGAATCGGTTTCGAACATGTATCAGATGATTATGACTATAATAAAATTATCATAAAATAAATTTCTGGGAATAGATTTGATGATGAAATTATTGTTGATAATATAATTGATATCAAGCACCATGAGTGGGAATCAATGATAATAACAATTTTTTGTCTAGAAATTTATACAATTTCACTATTGATAATATTATTAGAATACTTTTAAAATATAAATTATGATTAAAAATTGATGATGAGAAATAGAAAATGACAATGAGTATGATGTTCCATCCTTAGGTAGATATACAATCTGATCAAATGATAGAAATATTTGAAGATGAGTTCTGATCATGTGTAATGGGTTTTGGTAACCCATGATAAGAGAATGTATTGTTAGTGTTTTTCCCAAAAAATAGTATCTATCCTTCTTGAGACATATTTATATGTTTGGGGAATTATATGAGAATCCTTATCGTAAAGCACGTTGTAGGAGTGAAACTTCTAATACAACACTGTTTTGACCGATCCTTGTCCAATGGACAATTGGGAAGACTGATTTGTCCAAGAAATACTTGGAAATATCACAAAATCATTAGAAACACATTGCATATCCTCATAGGCAGCCATTGACATTCGAGGTGAGTGATCTGCTGTTTTTGATAATCTCTCCATGTCTTGGTCAACATCATTTTGGAGAGCATGGAATGTTATCTCTTTGATACATATTACATTTTGACATACATGAATGTGTTTGTGAGGTGTCATATTAGTTTGATTTTCCCCATGATTCACTATAGAACATAATATATTACATATTTCTCATTTGAAAATGTATCATCATGATACAAACCATGTGATTCAATGGTATCATTTTGACCACGAGATAAATTTTTTATTGGTCAACACAGTATTTAATCAAAAATTCTATTTCTCATTTATCAAAAAGTTTAGTTATGGAAATAAAAAACACCATATTAAAACTCATTTACTAACATTTTATGTCCAATGGGACTTGTAATGTTTTTTAGAAAAAACATTCCATTTCCATATATAAAATATTCATAACTATAGTAATTATATAATTATTCATTACAAATATTGTTTAAAATTTGTTTCTGATAAACATCAGATTCACCCTTATTAGATCAAATGAAAATCATTCTGTCATATTTAACATAATGAAACATTCATTAAAATCATACTGGCATTATTACTAATACACATTAGAATAACACTCATAAGGATTATCATATTGGATTTTCTATTGAAGTCCATCAATGTCATGACCCATCCCCCGGAGACCATATCGTGACTACCCCAAGCCAGCCTTACATAGGCTAGGGGCTGGCAACTAGCACCAAAGGCGTAACTCCCTAAAAACCGGGAAGGAATTGCCTTTATAAAATGTAAACACACACAATTAGGGAACATGCAGAAGAAAACACTACGTAAAGCAGTAAAAAGTGTTCTAGAAGTACAAAGGGGCCGAAAAATCAAGACTAACAGAAAGTTACAACTATAACTGAAAGAATGTACAACTGAAAAGTCAAACAATTGAATGGTGAAGTAGCTCCTGGATCATCCTATATGTTCCTATTTGATGGGTAGGTATTGATATCCTACTCAACACTCCGCATCTATCAGTCCGCTCCGTGTGTCGTCACACCGACTGTCCATCTCCGGGTACCGTCCAATCCTCGTACACTCTGCTTCGATCAGTGTTGTCTGTCGTCTGCATCCAACACAACGAGGTGTGGTCATAACCTGTGCAGGGTTGAGTATAACGATACTCAGTAGGTACCATGAGACCCTCACGGTCTCACTAAATCTAACAAGGATAGACCACAAAGGAATATCTCAACAGATAACCTTTACTTAGGTATATTCCCATACATATACTTATGTTATCAAGTAACCCATCTCAATCAGGAGGAAAACACAAATGTCATTGACCCAACTCAAACTAGGATTTTTATTCATGATGTCGAAAACACGGCTGTTGGAGAACTCATCCTCTGTAGAGCGTAGTATTTTTGTCATGACTCCGAGGTGCTACTCACTAACCTTAGACTGCGGAGGTACTCGTCCTGCCGAGTACCACAGGTCAGCCACCCCAACATAGTAGTGCTCCCCGCCATGTGTCTTCCACCCCAACACAGTAGCGCTCCCCCTGATAGCCTGCAGAGATACTCCTTATATCGAGTACCAGGGGTATGCCACCCCTACACAGTAGCACTCCCCTCCATGGGTCTGCCACCTCTACATAGTTGTGCTCCCCATTGGGATAGTCTAGTAACTCCAAAATGAATTGGACAAGTAGTCATCAGGTCTCAGCCAACTACATGGTCTATGTACTCTGTATGCTCTTCTCTGGGAGGATCCACTCCATGATCTACTGGTCAATAATTCAAGTGTCACTAAGTCCCATGAATAAGTATCTCAATGATCCATCACGTCATAGGGATCTCAACGCAATAGACGCTGTGTCAATCAGACGCCCGACCTGTGAGTTATTAGCCTTTTATCTCGGGGGCCTGGTTGGTTTCGTGTATGAACTAACCCGACCGTATCTCAACTATACCCCTATATCCCATGGGGTATAGTCAAAGGGATTGTTTCTCAACAATAATACCAACACCGTTGATGGTTCGCCAAACGAACATCCGGTCTGAAATTTATTGGCTTTTCCATTTTAGGGGCCCGGTTTGTTTTTAAGCTAAAATCAACCTGACCATAGTCCAACTACGTCCGAACCTCAAGTGGGGTAGGACAAAAGATCTGTCTCAAAAAAAGGAAACCAATGTATTTGACGGAACGTCAATCAGATGTTGATTCCTTAAGTTATAAGTGTTTCTGCTCTGAGGGCCAGGATGGATTTGGGTTCGAACCAACCCTGTTGTACGCACGCTTTGCTGAAACCATCAGTGTAATAAACTGAAACGAACTTCTCAATGTGAGGAATCCTATTCAACTGACGATGTGTCGATTGGAGGTCTGTAGCTCTAGTTATGGGCATTTAAATGAATATGGTCCGAAAAAGAGGGGTCTGGGCCCGACCCAACCCTCCCTGGGTCTGCCTGAACTGGGTCGCCCCAACCCGGGTCCGTGTCCGGCCCGATAGGGCACGTCCCGACCATGCTGGCCATGGCCTGGTCCATCTAACACGGCCTGAACCGCGCGGCCCGCCCCTGCCCAACCGGGGGGGGGGGGGTGGTGGGTTGGCTCCGCCAGCAGGCCGAGCGTTGGGGGGGGGGACGACCATCCCCAACTGGTGCGGCTTAATGTTGTGCCACTTAACTACCGGAATGGCTCTTCCATTCTGGGTCCTTCCGCCGTCACATCTCAACAGCTGTAGTCTGCTCCGGCGGTGCACCGGTGCCACCTTTAGCGGACCACCGGACGCGCTCCGGTGGTCCGATTCGCCCACCATCTGCCCCTGCGGCTCTCTTGGAACCTTCTCTTCACTGCGTCGCCTTCAAATCTCCATTGCAGTCCCATTTCGTTATTTCCCATCAATCTGCGCACATGCGAACAACCAGAAGAGGGTCATCAGGCCGTGTTTGTTCGGTCCACGATCTCCGCGTTAGGCCTTATCAATTGGCCAAAGATAAGCATGGTTTCACATAGAACGAAGAACAATTTTATTTAAATAAAACTAAAGCAATCAACCCTACCTAGATTAATGACGTCGCACATTGTCAAGCCACAGAAGACGAGCATCACTGTAGATGGAATCAGAGAATGGAAACACAGAGATCGGTCATCGATTTCATGGACATCAGGGTACATCCGAGGAGGAAACAATGCTGGCGACTAATCATTCTTCGTCGAGGAAGAAAGTGAAAAGATGGAACGTCGTCGACATTCCTCGAGAGTGCCTCCTTCTCCTTTGGTTTGGCCGAAGATCTATGACGTTGAGTGATGTTCCTCTGTAGTTCTTCATTAGAAGGTTGGTGTTTATCGTTGAGAGAGGAACACCCTACACTATTTCTCCAAAGCTCTCTCACCCAAAATTATCAACACAACAAAATCCCCCAAAATTAATCGCAAAGCCATTATATTTATTCACACATGCCTTTCAAAATGGGAACAACCTAATCAATTTAAGAGGTTGAAATCATTAATTAAAATGTGCTGGCATATATTTAAAAGGGGCAGAGGGAGGTGAAGAGTTCTCATTAAAAGGAAGATCAATGATTCAAGGGGTTAAAGTGGATTTGAAGAGAGTTATGGGAGGTGAAAGGTTGGGGCTCGTGTGGGCCCCACCTCACAAATATCCACACATGGGAAATTAGGTGGTTGTGGGTTCTACCCTTAACTCCCCTTTGTAGGATATAACTATCATAGATATAATAAAATTGTGTACTATCGATTTTATTTCTTTTAATATAAATCACCAATTATTAACTTTCAACCCGCATAAAATGAAACTGCGGTAAAGGTCCCCTTATGATATTACCCGCACTGTGAGTTCATCGGTGCCCTCATAATTCAATTCCAAGCACCGATTCAAAATATTGGGAACCCACACATACTATTACTAAATGTACCAAAACAAAGCTTCATAAATTGATTCCGGTCACACCGGGCCTCAGAATCAAGTGTCGTCAAAAGATACAGACTCGTTAAATTCCAAAGAAATAAGAAAAAAAATTCCTTCAAAATTCCGAGTCTTCAACATCAAACTGACTTAATGTTTATAATCATAATTGGAAGACTTATTTCTAATTTATTTAATGACTTTTACACTATAATGTTTTAAATTAGTACGATGTTGTAAATTTTTCCATTCTAGTGAATCCTAAGCTATCATGACCTATGTGACAAAGTTGTAGTGAAAACAAACTCATAGAAAATATAAACATTGTGAAAGAAATATCACCATTATGATTATGGATAAAATGTATCATTCATTTGATGATTTTTTATCTGATTGATATATTTTGGTTAATGGGTTTGAGAAATAGATTTCTCACATTTATTTATTTGGTCTATATTTTACATGTAATGAATATATTATTCCTAATAATTTGAAATTATTTAGAGATACTCTTCTTAAAAAATCTATTAATGTTATATCATTATTATTTGTTTTGCATTGTAATCATATGTCAGATTTTTTTTATTACGATCACGGGCTCTAAGTGAAACATTGATAGAGAATCCAATATTCATTATATTGGGATCAAGGGGGCAATGAGAGATATAATTCCATCCATTAGATTGAGGCTTTTATTGACTAAAAAGAAAGATTTTATCATTGAATTGATGTCTTCTAATGTTTAGAGAATATATTTTTTTTCTAAATATTAAACAATGGATACCATTGTCTATGTATCGTTGCAACCTTAATCATATAGATAACAGAGGTTTATCTTTTTTATAATATTTATAAGAATTTCATTAAATATTTTTGTATTGAATATTTATATAGATGTATCTATTCCAATAAATTTATATAACTTAATGTGAAACATCGTATTCTGCTTTTTTATCTAATTGACTTATCACAATTAATATAATTAAAATTCTTTTACTCTAACTAATTGGATCCATAGTGTCATCGATCATTTACTCTGATTTAATATTTCTAATTTAAATTATGATTCTTTATCACATTAATATTTAAATCAACCTTTGTTATGATAAATTGTTAGTCGGACTATGGACCAAGTCTAATCCTGATAGTTTTACTTAATGTGTATTGGAAAATGTTGTACTTTAAAAAATTAAAAATACTTTTTTTAAAACTAAAACACAATCCCCTACTCTCTTAATATATCCATCAAGAAGATATTTTTTAATGAAAATTTTAATATGTCTTCTATTGATATTCATAAATTGGTATCATAGGTGGATTCTACTACATATATATTATAATTCTTTTATATTCTCTACTCTTTCATGTTGGTTTAATTTTTTTATATTAGTTTTTATTAAAAAAATATTTGACACCATTAAGTGTATTCTAGAAGAATAATTTCATAGTTTTAAAGATAGCATGAATGAATATCATATCCATAAAATATATAAACACAAAGTAACCTATTATTTTCAATGAAGCTACCAAAATTATTTGGAAAAATATTATTGTTTCAAATTTTTGAACATCATATATTTTATAATAAATAAGAAATATGTTAATATCTTACTGTCATGAATTTTATTTCTTACTATGTTATTAGGTTTAAAATGTTAATTATAAGATTATGACAATTATAAATTGTCTAAAATCTATTGATGAGAATAGATTAGATTTTCATATTCTTATTTAGAAGATAATTTAAATCATTCCCATAGAGTGGGAATCAATGATAACAATTATTAATGTTACAATAAATGTAATATAATCTTTCTCTTGATGATATTATTAAAATACTAATGAAATATGAAGTTTGATTAAAAATTGATGATGAAAAATAGAAAAAAATGATTATGATGTGTCATCCTTAGATAGTTTTGCATTCTGAACAGATGATACAAACATTGGATGTTGAGTTATGAAAAAGTCTAGTGGATTATGGTAACTCAATTGAAGACAAATTACTATTAGTGGTGTTATAATAAAATAGTAGTTATACGTCCTTGGTACATATTTCTATTTTGGGATAATGGAATGGGAATCAATGTCGTATAACACATTGTTATGGGAAACAACATAAAATATGCTTTTTGGACTAATCAATGTCTAATCAACAATAGAGAACACTCAGTAGTTCTGGAAACAGATGGAAAATTCTCTGAGTCATCAAAAACAAATTGTATATCATCATCGGTGGTAATTGACATTCATGGTTAGTGATTATAAGTTCTTGATAATCACACCAATTCATGGGAATCGTCATTTTGGAATGTGGGAATGATATATACTTGATACATTTGACATTTGTAGATACATGAATGTGTTTGTGAGGTGTCCTATTTGTTGGATTTATCCTATAATTCAGTGCTGAAATTAATGTGTTTCATATTTCTCAGTTGAAAAATTATCATCATGATCATAACCATTTGATTCAATTATATCATGATAACAATTATCTGGAAGTTTCATTGGTCAATGAACTATTGATTCATAAAATTTATTTCTCAATTAACCACACTTTTTGTTATGGAAATCACAAAAACCTTCTTGAAACAAATTTAATAACATTTTATGTCCACTGAGTTTTGGAATGTTTTCTAGATAAAACTTTTTTTGGAATACATAAAATACGAATACCTATAGTATTAAGATAATTATTTATTACAAATATCCTAAACAATTGGTTTTTGATAGACAACGAATTCACCCTTATCAGATAATATAAGAATCATTCTATCATAACATTGAGAATCAAAATTTCATTAAATTAAATCTAACTTTGGAACTAAAACATATTGGACTGAGACTTATAAGAATTAATATAATAATTTTTCTAATGAAGTCCATCAGGACAACTTAATGTATATAAACATATTTATATAACTAGTTTATAATTTATGTAATGACTTTTACACTGTAATGTTTTAAATTAATAAAACATATAAAATTTCATAATTCTAGTGGTGCCTGAGATATCCATATTTGTGTGTCTATTTCGTATAGAAAATATCTAAAGGAAACTATGATCATTGGGAATGTTAAGTGACCATTATAAATAAGGAACAAAATTTCCATTCACTTTTGGATTTTGTATTTGATGGATAGTTTTTTTTAATGGGGTTGAGAAACCAATTATTTATATTTTCCCCATTTTATCTATAGTTTACATTACATGAACAGATTTTTCATATTAATTTGTAATTATTTAGAGATATTATTCATAAATAAAAACAATTCATGTTTTCTCATAATGATTTTATATTCATCGAATCATTTTTATAATTTTTTTGATTATGTTCAAGGGATACTAGGGACATATAGACAGGGAATCCAATCATTGTGATCATGTGATCATGGGGATAATGAGGTAGATTATTTAATCCATTAGATATAGGGATTTTAAGACTATTAATAAAGAGTGGATCATTTTATCAATGTAATTTCATGTTTTGTAAATATTAAATTTTTCTAAAATATAGAACAATTTAAAGAATTATATAAGGAACTTTAAAACCATATACTTATTTATAAAATTTGGTTATATTTTTTATAATATTTATATTTCATTCTTTAATTATTTTTCAATTGTATTGAATGATTATATAGAAGTAACTAATCCAATAAATTTATGTAAATGAATGTGAAATAGAGTATTCATCATTTTTTGATTGTTTGGTCACAATTACACTAATTAATATTCTTATAATTTGACTAATCAGATCTATAGTGACATCAATCATAAACTCAGATTTAATGTTATTGATTCTAATTAGGATTTTATAACTCTTTATATTGAAAATAATTATTGTTATGATACATTGATAATCAGATCGATGGACAATTATAAACCCGATAGTGTTACATAAAGTCGATTATGAAATTTTTTACTTTAAAAAAAATTAAAAATATTTTTTTAAAGAAAAACACACTCCCCCACTATTTTAATTGATCCAGAAAGAATAATTTTTTTTGTACTAATATGAATATATCTACAATTAATATTCAACAATTGGTATCATAGGAGGATTCCACTGCTCAAAGACATGATGATGTTTCTAATTTCCCTAATATTTAATGTTTGTTTAAATATTTCATATTTATTTTTATTAAAAATTATTTGATACATTTAGATGTATTCTGGAAGATAAATATCATAGTTTTGATGATCGCATTAATGAATTTCATATACATAGAAAATATGAATCCAAACTAATATAATATTTTATATGGTGCTGACAATGAGTACATGAGGGATATGATGAATAATTTTTTCATCAAAACTCAGGTAGATAACATTGTTACATTGCCTAAATATTACAAAGATTCTTTCTATGGATGTTCCTCTCTTACTATTCAACATAAACATGAATAAATGTTGACATAAAGAGTTATAACTACTTGGTTATGCTCTATGAAAATATGAGTTTCAAGTTAGATATCATCGTGTGACT
The DNA here is from genome assembly GCA_963277665.1 of Viscum album. Classification (NCBI taxonomy): domain Eukaryota; kingdom Viridiplantae; phylum Streptophyta; class Magnoliopsida; order Santalales; family Viscaceae; genus Viscum; species Viscum album. The sequence goes on from OY728143.1 coordinate 224,378,339, forward strand.
ATATAAAAAGTATTTTAATAAATATCTATGTAACACATTTTAGAACATCAATGATTTTAGAACCATTAAATGTAATGTTAATCTCTTACTATCAATATTGTTTTTCGTACTTGGGGATTTTATTTAAAAGTTGCATTATATGATTATGAATATTATACATGGTCTATAATATATTAATGAGAATGGATTAGATGATGATATTCTAATTGAGAAGATAATTTATATCATGACCCATGAGTATTAATCAATAATAACTACTATTTTTGTGACCATAATGTTATACAATCTTACTGTAGATGATATTATTAGAATACATATGAAATATAAGGTTTGATTAAAAACTGATGATGATAAAAAGAAAAATAAAATGAGTATGATGTGTCCATTCAATAGATGTACAATCTGAATAGATCATACAAACATTGGAAGACATTTATGAGCAATTGTAATAGATTTTGGTAACTCAAGGAAAGAAAATGTACTATTAGTGGTGTTCTCATTAAACAATATCCATATGGCCTTGATAGATATTTATATGTTTGTAGAATTTTTTGGTAATCCTTTTCGTACTACAATTTGTTGGAGGGGAACATCTGATTCTACACTTTTTGGTCGTATCTTTTTCCAACAGACAAAAGAGAAGACAGAGTTATTCCAGAAATAGATGGAAACCATTCAGATTCCTCAGAAATACATTCAAGATCATCATCAGTTGTAATTGACATTCAAGGTGATTGATCTGATGTTCTGGATAATCTTTCCAATCCATGGATATCATCATTTTGGAAAGTAGAGAAAGTTATCTCTTTGATACATATGACATTTTGAGATACTTGAATGTGTTTTTGAGGTGTCATATTAGTTGGATCCTCCCCATGATTTAGTGTGGAACATAATGTGTTTTATATTTCATAGTTTAAGAATTATAAGCATGATTTTAACCATGGGATACATTGGTATCATGTTATCCAAGAGTTGGATGTTTTATTGTTAAATACACGGTTGATTTAAAAATTTTATTTCATAGATATCCATTCCTTTGGTTATGGAAATCAGAAACACCTTCCTAAAATTCATTTTCTAACATTTTTTTCCAATGAAATTTGGAATATTTTTTAGGGAACTCATTATATTACCATGAAAATAATTCTAATAACTATAGTAATAAAATAATTGTTCATTATAAACATCATAATAAATTTGTTTGGTAAAAACATATAATTCACCCATATCAGATCAATAGACATACCTTATGTTATAATTATTGTAATAAAAAATTTATCAAAATTCAACTAACATTTAAACAAATACATATTGGTCATATTCAAATATAAATTATCATTATGAATTTTCTATTTAATTCCATCAAACTGACATAATGTATAAAAACATATTTAGAAGAGATATTACTAATTTATGTAATGCCTTTTACATTGTAATGTAGTAAATCAATATGATGATGGATATTTATTTATTTCTATGATTCCTGAGAAATCAAGAGCCATGTGTCAATGTCATAGTAGAAAAAACTAAACCAGAATACAAACATTGGCAATAAAATATGACATTTATAAATATGGATAAGAATTTCCATTCATTTGACGATTTTGTAATAGAAGGATAGATTTTTTAAGGGGTTTAGAAACTGATTAGTTGCATTTTTTCCTCAATTTTTATATAGTTTAAATTTCATGAATATATTATTAAAATTCATTTATAATTACATAAATAGATTCTTCGTACAGAAATTTATTCATGTGATCTCATTAAGATTTATTGTGTATTGTAATATATTGTCAGATTTTTCTAATTATGATTAATTAATTTTAGGGTCACATAGAAGTAGAATCCAATATTCATGATCATGGGGTCATGGGGATTGTGAGATAGACAAATCAATCCATTTTATCAAGGGCTTCCAGGAAAAATAAGAAAGAGCTCATATTTCTTTCGGGGGATTTTCATATTTAGGGAAGATAAAACAATTTCTAAATATAATATAATTTATACCACTATCTAAGGTTCTTGATTACCTTTCACATGTTAATAATATATGGTTGTCTTTTTCATAATATTTATATGTCTTTATTTCCTATTTTCAAGTGTATAGAATTTTTTTTGAAGTATCTCTTCAACTAAATCAATATTAATGAATGTAAATTATCATATGAATCTTTTTTTATGATTGTTTTATCAAATTAATCTAATTATAATTCTTGTACTCAAGATAATCATATCCATAGTGAAATATATCTTTTACTCTTATTTAATCTTATTGATTCTAATTATGATTCTATAACTCTATTATTTAAATCAAATATTGTTATTATATATTTTTTTATGGACCAAGTTCCTAGTTTAAACTCGATATATTTACATAAATTGTATTTTGAATTTTTTTTACAACATTAAACTACATTTTTTTAAACTAAAACTCACTCCCCCTATCTTTTAATAGATCCATAAAAATCACATTCTGTTTTGTCCCAATATGAATATATCTACAATTAATATTCAATAATTGGTATCATATTAGGATTTAACTACTCATATAATATATGATATTTTTATTTTCTATACTCTTTTATGTTTTTCTAATGTTTTTATGTTCCTTTTGATTAAAATAAATTTGTTTCAATTAACTGTATTCTTGAAGAAGAATATAATAGTTTTAATGATAACATGAAAAAATTTGAGATCCCTAGAAAATATTAATCAAAACTAACCAACTATTTTCGAGGGGGTTGACAATAAGTTTTTGAGGGATATGATAAATAAATTTTTAATTCAAACTATGGTTGATTACTTTTTAATGTTATATATAGTTTACCAAAATCTTTCTAATGATGTTTTTGCTTTTACTAATCATCAAAAATATGATTAATTTTTGAATTATAGAGTTATAATTGATTTTCCATGCTCCATGATAATATGTTCTTTAGGTCATATATCATCACATAAATCTACTTAAAGTATTTGTAAAAACATCTAAGTTACACATTTTATATCTTCACAGGTTTTAATCCAATAAGAGCTATGTTAATTACTTACTGTCACGAAATTTATTTCATAAAAAGTGAATTCGTTAAAAGATGCATATTATGATTATGGATTAAATAAATGTCTATAATATATTGATTATAATGTATTAGATTAGGATACTTTTGTTGAGAAGATAATTTATATCTGCCCAATGAGATAGAATAATTGATAACTACAATTTCATTGACTAGAATGTTATACAGTCTTACTCTTGATAATATTATTAGAATACTTCTGAATTATGAAGTATGAATAATTTTTTTTAGAGAATGTCTAAAAGAAAAATGGGAGAGTATTTATTTCCACTTCTACCTTAATTTATAAATTTCTACCCATTGGTAATGTAGTTAAATCACCACAAAATAAGAAAATAATTTCTCATTATAATTCATCTAATTCAGAACATTTATAAAATTAATGGGAAACTATATCTAGAAAAATGAATAATAATATTGTTAATATGTATTTTTGATATCATTACATTAAATTTTATAATTATAGAAGTGACACAAAATATGATGTTACAAGTTATTAATGTAATAAGTTACATAAAATTTGACTTATTTTCCAATGCTAATGAAGAAAGATATAAAAGATAGATATTCATAAATAGAATCTAGGAAATATTATAAATCCATGTAAAATAATGTAAATTTTTTTTACCCTTGTAGTTCTAGTTCTGGTGATTCTAGTGAAAATTCATCAAATAATGAATATTCCCAAGAGAAAAACATACATTTTGTTAAAAATGTACCTAAAGTTTAATACATTCACATTGATATGATATTCCTATCTTTGAACCTTAATAATACATATCTAAGTGAAAACTAACTTGATGATAATTATTCTATATCATAGGATGAAGAAACTACCTCAGATAGTGGAGATAATAGTTTAACTTATTTTTAATAAAACCTCCCACTTTTAAAAAAAATTAGAAATACACTTTTAAAATTTTATGAAAACATTATAATTTTAAGGAAAAAATATCTAAGAATTATTACAGAATAATTGTTATAAAAATGAAATATTATAGTATTCTAGAGGTATTCCTAACTATTATTCTGAAAAGTATACTTTTAAAAAGATTTATAAAAAGTAACATATGAGAAAAGATCCTTAAAAACTAGTTCTGAAAAATGTAACTTAGAGACAATAACTAGTGAGTATAAGAATTTAGTATTAATAGAAAAATCCATAATTTATTCCCAGAATAAAAATTATTCAAACATTACTACTTTTATAAGAAACATTAATTAAATGCAAAAATAAATTCTCCTTTATAGAAATAGATCTATAATGGTGTTTTCATATGAAACCCCATTTTTAGTAACACTTTCAATGTTCCTAAATGTGATCCTTTTTTCATTATGATAATGTGGTGGAAATCGAAAAATTAATTTTCCTTTAAATAAATTAGAATCATTAATTTTTTATAATGCCTATTTCTATATACAAATTTGGAATTATAATTTTTATTCTTAAATTTATAGATCCAAGAAGGTTTGGGTGACAAAAGTCTAATGTTATTGTTTTTAATAAAACAAATAATGTAGCTAAAAAACGAATAACTAATATAGGTATACTTTTTTTTCTAGTCATATGACTCGTAACGATGATTTTATGGAAAGTGATATCATCCGGAATGTCTAAAAGTTACATTTAGAGATAATGATCAATGATAGATTATCAAGATAGGTAGCATTTTTTATCTTTTTAATTCTTTAATTTCAAAAAAAAATACAGTGTTCATAAGATCAATGTTATAGACATTATTAAATTATGTAAAAAATGTTACCTAGTGATATTTAGGAAATATAAATGTTTATTACCTTTTTCCAATGATGTATTTAGTCTATCTCTTAATCAGCATGAGAATGATTACAAACATAACTTTAATGATTATATGATCGAATAGGTTACATGAGTATGTGAAATAAAATACTAATATTGGATATGGAATTTCATGTTTATTCATTATAAACACATAATCATATATATAATGACAAATAAAATATTTATTTTGATATAAAAAATATAGGTTTGATACATAAAAAGTTAGTGACCCTTATGAATACTGTAAGAAACATAAGTGACATTTAAAATTTATTAATGAATTCCATTATTCAGATTCTTTACTATTAAGTAACATGAAATATATTTCCCTATACTGACATAAATTGTTTATGTAAAATGATATCTATATGATTTAGTTGATAATTACACTAAATATAAATGGTTTTATTTTATCATAATGAAATCCTAAGGTTTTTTTATTTCGAATCATTTGTATCCAAATTTAAAAATGACAAAATCTATCCCATTTATAAATTCATTCAAATCATAGTGGATAATTTGATAATTATTATTTTGAAAAATTATGTATTATGAAAGGTATTGGAAATAAATTTTCAACTCCTAAAAACCCTCATCAAAATGTATTAGATGAAAGAAGAAATATATTTATTCAGAAATAATGAGGTTTATATCGAGTGAATACTCAATTTCTAAACATTTTTTGGATGAAGTAGTTAAAACATCATGTTATACTATAAATTGAGTTATTATTATTCATTTTAATAATAATACTCTTAATGACTTATGTACTAATAGAAAACAGAATGTTTCATACATTAGATTTGTTGGTATTCATGTATTCATTCTGAATATGAATGAAAACATTCAAAAATTTTCACCCCAAACAATTGAATGAATAGTTTTATATTATTGCACAATGTTAAAATATTATATGATTACTAATAAATTTTTTTATACATTTGAGAACAAATCATGTTAGGTTTGATGAAACTCACACTTTTTTTATTAAAAACCCTCAGCCTATATCCTCCTTAGATGATATTTATATAAATGATTTACAAACATTTTTTTAATATTATTTCTAATAGGTTATAACTCAAAAGACTATTTCTAAAGATATCCATTTTGAATATTTTCCACCTAATTTTGAATCAAAAAATGTCAATATAATAGAATAAATTTTTTTAATAAGATTATTAATACTGGTATATTAAACAATGATGTTGATCAACTAGTAAAGACTATAAGTTCTATATCAATTGAAATAGAACACTTATATTTACATTCGAAATGATATATAACATGTTCTAATGATGATATAGGTCATGAGTGTTGTATTAATGTTTTTAAAGTTGATCTAAATTATTTTGATATGAATAATGCCATGATCATGGTTGAATGACATAATGAATCTTATATAATAAGAGTAAAATAGTTTTTTTAAAATAAATTTCATGAAAATGGAATAATATTTATAAATAAATCCAAAACTATATCTTTGGGTTGTAATAAAGAATGCTGAATCTACAATGATTAATCCAATGCACTAAAATCAGCACTTGAAGCAATTCATTTTCAACTATTCGAAATAATAGTAATTAATTTATTGCGTTTTCAAATGGATGTAAAGTGTTGTTTTCTTAACATATATGTTTTAAATGACGATTATGAAGAATAAATTATGTATTGTAAATAAAAAAATCGTCAATATTTTTATAGAAATATTAAATCTTAATATGGATGTAATATACAACATATATCCTGGTATGACAGGTTAAAATATTTTTTTTTTTAAAATACATTGTTATGGGGGTTATGGATCCCACATGTTTTATAAAACTAGTAAATAGAAACATTTTTATTATAAAAAAATATCTTTTAATGACATTATATCCAGATGAAATATACAATCGTTAACAAATTTTGCTGAAGATATTTTGAAATATAAGTTGGATATTAGTATGACGGGTGAAATTTCATATTATATCGGTTTTAATTTCTCACAAAAAATATAAGAAAATATATTATCTAAATAGAAGTATATATAAGATCTTCATAAACAAGTTGGATACATAAATACTAAAAGTCTTTCTACTCATATTGGTATCTCTTATACATTTGACCTTAATGTGGTTGGGCAATTTTATTGATCAAAATACATGTAATCATGTGATAGGAAGATTACATTACATAACTTTTTGTCATAGAAATTTAATGTTATTTTTATTCTTTTGTGAAATATTCAAATATAATCCAAAATATTATGATTTTAAATGTAGTAAGAAAGTTATTTTTCGTTTTCTAAATGTTTCTATAGATTTAATAATTTTCTATTCTTCATGTAATGTTTTTGAACTAGATATTTTTTTTGAATTATAACTTCAGTTGTTTTAGAATGGATAAAAAAGTATTTTCAAAACATGCAATTTATTAAGAGAATCATTAGTTTCCAGCTCATTTATGAATCAACACCGAATAGAACATTACACAAATACAGATGAATATATGGGTGTTGTAAGTTGTCGTACTCACGTGTTGCACATTCAACACATTCTTATAAACTATGTATTTTATTTTATTAAAACTGAAATATTATTTGATAATAATAGTGGAAATTTCTTATATAATAACCTAGAAAGTAAGGCATATTTCAAAAAAATATATAATACACCACTTCCTTTGGGTTCTAATAATAAAATGTGATATCAATTTTCAATTTATCAGAAACAATGATCATCATTCTGATATTTTGAAAATAACCACTCCATTACGATATATCAGAATACATTAATCAAAATATAGAAATTATCAAAAAAAATTAATAATTCATATCTACATCTTGTTTACCCATCCTCTTTCTTTATGATATGTTATTTGAGAGAGGGATCACATATGTTTTTTTTCAAAAACATTTTGGTATCTAAATTTTTAGTTTTTTCAAAAACGTTAATTTTATGCCTTTTCTAGACTCAAATTTCATTGTAATATTTCTCGACTCCAAATTTATAAAATTATAACCAGACTCTGGAAATCCTATAACAAATTAAATACACATGTCATTTTCTATGTTTTTAGATTAAAAATATCATAACATGTTAAACTAATAAAACACTTGTATTTAGTTTTCTTAAATGAATGCATCGTATTTGGTATTCCTTAAAAACTCATGTATAATGAATTTTGTTAATATTTCTATTCAAAACGATCATAATATAATTAGTATAAAAAACCAATATGAACATGGCATTATACTGATGACTCTTTCTAATATGAAAGGTACTATTCTACTATTTTAGTTTAATATGATGTCATTGGGATAGAGATGTATATTTTTGTTGTTATATTTTTATTTTTACAATATCTTTTGTTTTTTTAGAAAAAAAATTCTTAATTTTTTTTATCATATTCATTACGAAATAGATATTATTTTTAAAATAATATCATGTGTTCAATATTTATTTAAACAGTATTAAGATAAATATATATCTTTGGATCATATAGTAATCAAACTCATAAATGGAATTAGTTATTGAAGAATAACTAACAATCGAATAATTATATAATGAGGTCTAATATAACACCATGATATTATGAATTTTTTTAGAATTAATTTAATTGTTTGATATTTTTCATTTCATGAAGCACTGATAGTAGTTTTATTTATATATATATATATATATACTAAATAACTAACTCAAATATTCCTTCCACAAAAAACTGACTTTTCTAGGGATATATGAACCACTGACTTTGCGTATGTTACATACAACACCATGTTTCAATGAAAAATCATTTTATCATTATAAGTATTTAAATTAGATACTTGTGACATAGACATAAAACATAGTAATATGACTATTAAAAACTATTATCTGATATTTTTATAGTGGTTTCATATAAATAAGACATAATAATTATAGAAGATATATTTTTTGGAAAATTCTTAATATATTAAAAAATGTCATTTTCTCTAAATTACATATTCATATGTCCTACTATAAAAAATTTTAAAATTAATTTTTGAGCCATATATAAATTTATTTTGGAAAAATAAAATTCACCTTTGAATTTAGAGTTTCGAAATTATCTTTGGTTGAAATTTTGGGAGTGTTTTGAGAATCATCGCGTATGGATGAATATTGAATATTATTACAATATAATTCAGAACAACATGTAAGCGTAATTTATTTATATTTTTAAATTACATATTAATATTGTTTCAATGTCTAATTAGATAATATTATTATCAAGTAATTCAATTTAGGTCATTATAATCAATTTCACATTGACATTGGGGATAAAACATAGAAAATGATTGGATGTTTTATCTTTTAAAAAACACGGTGGCGTCTCATTGGCAGGATTAATTAAGATTTATTTTCATCCACTTATCTCATTATAATTTTTCAAAATTGATTCCATATTTATAATTATAATAATTTATAAGTCTCAATATTGGAAATATTTTTTTGACCAAACATTTTAGTGAAATTTGTAAACATTAATTACAATAGTTATGAGAAAATATCATATAATAAAGAAAAAATCCATACATTTAATCCCCAAAAAAACTTGGAGACTTTTCCAATAACCATTTCTTGGAATGTTTTGGTCCACAATCCTGTAAATAATTTTTTTACTTTTTATGACCATTTTAGGTAAAAACATGGGTATACCTAACTTATTTTCAAGAATTCCATGTGTTTCATTTACCTTCCTTATAAAAGGACACCAACTATCCCTCTTTTTCGCACCAATAAAATTACATAGTATTGGCCAATATCTTCCAAATAAACATAAAAAAAACCCTCCATTCATCTTATAATCCTCCACTTAATATGAATGAAATCAAAGGAATCCTTTTGGTCAAACATTGTAGAGTTACTAGATTAAAAGGATATGTCTTCTCTCAAGATCCTTATATTATTTTCATTCTCCGCCCCTACAATATGCTTATAACATTATTGTATAAAAAATTATAATCAATATACTATGATTGTTTTATTCTATGGGGTTTCATAAACATTCACACACCTCTAACTAATGCCTAATGAATATATTGTATACTTGTACAATGAACAACCTCCTCACAAATCGATGATTGTTCATTTTTTCATTAATACCTTTCATGGTGGAAATTATGATGGAAAATATATTCATAAATTTTATATGAAATATTTGGTATTTATTTATGATTATATAATCATTTAAGAAACATTTAAACATCTCACTTGGTGTAAATGTGATATTTTCATTTGTTAAAGTGTAGACTACCTCCCCCTTAGAGTGATGTGATTCATTTACACACAACATGGAATGTATTAAGGAAGAGTTTAGTGAAAGCATATTATATACATGAAATAAAAATTATACAGAATACTAATATATATATATAAATATATATTTAATTTTCATTCTTTATTTTAATATGATAATAAAAATGGAAACAATATTCAATAATACATATGGATTAGCCTCTCTATGAACTATGGATTCCATTTCACACTTTTATATTATATATACTATTATAATAAAAATATAACCATCAAATTATATCTATATAATTTAGTAAATTATATAAACCTTTATTTTGTTAAAATTTCCATATACACGACAAAATAATCTAATGTGAAGAATAAGGAAAATATAACCCGAAGTAAAACCTTAACATAATATTGTTATCAAGTGTGTAATATAAGGTCATAATAAAACCATATATGGTATTGGATTTAATAATAATGTTTCTCATTGTATGTATAAAAAATTACATTTATTATACATGTGGTTTGTATTAGTATGAATAGATTAAAGACACAATGTATCATAATTTTGTCTTACTTTTTTCTGTGAGATACATACCTTAATCACTAATCACTATTTTTTTTTCTATTCACATTATATGATTGAAATATATGTATCTTTTTATTGAATTTATGTTCATTTAGATATCCAATTTATGATCTTTCATTAATGTAGATTATGTTTGAAATGTTACCAAATATGTAAGATATTTGTTTCATAATTTGACTTCTTCAAGACCCGTGAATTATTATAAACCTAAATTCTTATTTGAGGGGTATATACTTCAATTTTACATTTTATATCATTATTTTAATTATATTTTAAGCTTTAATTAATTTCTTATTTTTAATTGGATATTATGATTTCATGTTACCGTGTAAAAGAGTATATTTATAGAATCTCATTAATTTTTTGAGAATGTTTATGATTATGCTTCCTTTGATAAAATAGTATGATTTTTCTCCCATGAACTCTCATGAGATTCTTTATCCTCAATTTATTCATTATAAATAAATGTATAAGTAAAATTTTCATCTATTTCATAAAAATGTTACATTAAAAATTGATTTTAAAAAAATATTACATAACCACTCAATTTTGTCAGATATATCTATTCATCCAAATACTAATCTTATAAAAACAACTTCCTAGAATTTTCTACTAAACTCCAATGAAAATTACACATAATTTTTACAGTTTTTATTTTTTAAATTTTGGAAATTATTATTCTTTTCCCTTTGTTAATGTGTAATTTATCTTATATTTTTACCCTGAAGAAGTAATTTTTTTTTATATTAGAAAACATGTATGGGTTTACCCAGCATCAATTCATTGATTATTTCATTTTTATATTAATTTTTAAGAAACATTTTCAAAAAATGATTTCAATGAAATGGGTTTTAAAAGATTTTTATGAATTTTTTATAATATTTCAATTTTATTTTCAAATATATTGATTTCAAAACGTTTTAATGTTTTATATGTTTTAAATGAACATTCAATTAAATTATTTTCATAATTCCTTCAGGTTTTCGATATAAATATTCTAAATATTTTAATTAAAAAAAATTTAAAAATATTTTCAAGATTTCATTATTAGTTTTTAAAGTATTTTAAATGTTATTTTTCTAAATCATGTTATATTTATAGGGATTGAAATTATTTTCAATAAAACATGTTTCAAATCAATTTCAAGAGTTATATATTTTTTTTCAATGTGATTTCATTGATATTTGGTTTTAAGTAGATATGGATCTTATTTTATATGTTTTAAAAGATATGGTTTTTCAAATTTATTTCATTTCAAATTTATATTTTTTAAAGTTGTTTTCTATAAAAATTATTTTCAAATGGTGTTATGTATTAAAAATCTATTTTAAAATTATAACATATTTTTTTCGTCTTTAAATTAGTTTAAATGATATTTCAAATTTCCATTCCATAGAAGCTGAAATCCATTGATTCTATTCATTATTTTAAAGCACAATGAACAAAATATCCCATTCATATTTGTTATATGAATCTGTTTTAATTGATGTCGTGGTCTTTCTAAGACTCAATTATCTTTCACTAGTTATAATTTTTTGAAATACATTTCTCTTTCAAGGGTTCTGATTTTGAAACTGGTATATTTTTCTAGATGTAAGGATATTATTCCATTTCATTAATACCCATTTCATTTTAGGGGATATGATTTTATTGTTCATTATATTATGGCACATGTATGTATGATTTCATTTTGAGATGGTGGGACATATTTCTCTCTAAAATAAATTATTTATAGATTAATATGTCATGAGATAGACTATGATGGTATTAGGAGTGAAACATGACTCCTTAGATTCCCATGAGAGTGAACCTTGAAAACCAAGAAGGTATGAGGAGCGAACTCATACTACAAAGATATACATTGGAGTTAACCATGAATACCAATATATTATGGGGAATGAACCCATATTACTAATATTTTTTTGGATCTTATTCCTTGGATACTATAGAAATCATATTATATGATTACGTGTTTTCCACATATCCATGTTTTATTACAATTTTATTCATTCATGAATTTTATTTGTTATTTATGTATTATTTTTTCCATATGATCAGATAATAATTATTCCATTATTCATGTATATATTCTATGTTATGATATGTATGATCTTCTATTTTCATGAGAATGTTCTCATACCATTATGCTAATTATTATTCTCACAAATAAGCATTTTTTAACCATAATGAGCAATTGTTTTCAACCCTTTTTATATTTCATATATCAGGTTATGAAGATATTTATTATTTTTTATGTGTCTAATAATGGTTGTAGTCAAGAATAACCTAGTGTGGGATAAAGTCGGTCATTTTTGTATGAGTATTTATGATTCCATGTTTCCAAATGAACTATATTATTACTTTATTTGGGAGTTGTTTTGTACAGTGGTTTATGTATTCCAGAAGAGATATGTAATGTAATTGTAAAATAATACTAGGTCACTATTGTTGTAATAAAAATAAAGGATTAGTTAATATTTGTAAACAAGGAAGATAAGACATAACTAATATTTATAGGTATACATCTATGGATATGACTATGTATGTCTATAAAGATATTTATAAAGATGGTTTTAGGTTTAAGAAAATTTTCTGGAATATTGGTAGAGGAAATTATTTGTGGTTTCTTAATAATAGATCAATGTATATATAATACATGTGGATCTGGATTGGGCACACATGTACATTGGGGGTGAAAACGCCCATAAAATGTTTTGGGCCCGACTCAAAATAATCTTGTACAGGAAAATGAGCCTTGCTTCACACCTGTTTTGGAACTCCCCGGGGTATATGCTTTTTAAATTTACAAACTCTTCACAAAACATCATAAAAAATTTAAATATATTATATATATCAATAAATTTTTTTGAAAGTATGGTTAAATAAATATTGGTGGGTGTAATGATTTGGACATCCTATATGTAGTAATTTTAAGGAATATGTGGTTTTCTACTATGACATGTAATGGCCACACTATGATTCTTGTTTTACTAAACAGTGGGAAACATGAAATAATTGGATTATTGTTGAATGTGATGGATGATTTCATGATGAGTAGTAAAGTGTAATGATCACTAGATTTAAATATGTTGTGATCATGCATAATTACTTTTTAGAAAACAAGATCAACAATGTGTACCTTAACAAACCCTTGGACTCACCAAGGAAGAGGCAGAGTGAGTTCACTGAGAGTTCCAGTAGTAGAGACCATTGAGAATGATGAAATGGTTTTCATTTTGTCCCAAATGTGGAACATATAACTTATGTGAAGGTATTATAAAAACAAGATTTTTTGGGGAATGATGAAAATAATGACAAAAACTAGGTGTCCTAAAAAGAAATTTGAAGAGTTCGGTTATCGAAATGGATGAGAATATTGGTCCGCCTATGTTTTCATAGATGGTAAATTGTTTTATGTTTGGAATAAATGTTCATTGTGTGACTTAAAATCCTTATATGAATGCTTTTGTAGAGGATAATCATGGTTGTATGAGCAATGGTTACATTAATGATGAAAAATAAACTATTGAGGAAATGTGAATAGAAATACTAACTATGTAATTGTATTTGGAATCCATTTCAGTGAAATATAGATGATGTAATTTATGTTTTTATGTATTGGGATTCCAAAACTATTAATGGTACAATATATAAGGATTTTCCAGATTATTTTTTTCACTAATAATTTAATGTAATACTTTGAATTGATTAGATATAAGAGAAATTTAATTTAATGAAAGGGTGATTTCTATAGAAAACACATGATTGATGAAATGAAAAACCATAATATGATCTTTATGTTATGATAATGATATTTGGATAATTATATGATAGATATATGTAAATCGGATCGTACTGAATACCTAGGCACTAATTAATGATCTATTTAAAATTATTTCATTCAATCATGGATTAATGTTAAATCTTGTTGGATTTATGAAATATATCGTTTATTATTTTGTAAATGGAAGAATACATGTTTTCCGGAAGGATTTATAGTAATTCAGGTTGTCATCATGATCTTGTGGAATTTACCATGAGGGTATTCACATGTTTGCAATGTGGTATCCAATATATACTTTGGGATATATAGATGAATTATTGAACAGTTTATTTCATGAAATTATCAATAATGTGATTAATTTTCATATTTCAAAAGGTTTATAAGGACATACATTCCATGAAATAATAAATATAACATTGGATGATGTATTTTATTTAAACTATGGATAAAGGGTATTTGGCGATAATCGTTATTTCAAGTATTTCCATCATATTTTTATGTTATATTGTTGTGGTTTTAAAAAATAACATCATATATGTCAGGTGAAAATCTACCAAGACTCACAAGGTCATGGGTCATTATCCAATGACCATAGGAATATAAGGGTTTCTTGCCTAAAACTTTGCCTAAAAGATGTCGTAGTTAATGTAAAATAATTTATGATGAATCATTGTTTATGATGAAAAAATATTGTTAATTTTTTATAATCCATAATATCCACTATAATTTTATTTTAGCACAATAGGAATCAATTATAATTTCTAGAAGAGCATTACATAATATAATAGTTGAGTTATAAATAGATAAAATCACAAATAAATAATAAATTTTTAGAAATATTTCATCCAATTATATTTCATCATCTTTTTTTTAAACAGTAGAATGACTGAGGATTTGAATAATGATCCATAGATAATTTGACGTCCTAATAACATAATTTTATTAAACTGATGACCTTTTAAATCATCATTAAAGTTTTATTATATATCCATTAAATGTTCTTTGATCATTCACTTTTTTTTGATTGTTGACCTCAATATCTTCATATAAATATTTACTATTTTCCTCCTTTTATAATATTAAATACCAATATATGTTAACCTCTCGATAAACCTAGTTATTTGATACAATTGGAAACCATTAATGTTGTAACATTAAATTTGTAAAGGATGTTCTATTATTAGTTTTTTTAGTTTGGTTTTTTATCAAATTCAAATTCAATTATTAAACCTTTAATAACCCATAATATTTTTATGAGAGAAATTCATTTTAGGGATGTTGAATGTAATACCCCAGGATATTTGTGAATGTTTTTAGAACTAATTTAATATTTTTATATTTTTCATTTCATAAATCAAGGAAAATAGTTTTTTGATGTATTAAATCACTAGTTAAAAACTTTTATTTACAAGGAACTAATTTTTCATATGCTTCACGCTACAATGACTGGGCATGCGTTACACAAAACACCGAGTTTCTATGAAGAATAATTTAATTGTTATAATTATTCAACATACATAACTGTAACATAGATACTAAAGATAATAATATGAATCATAATTAATAATATTCAAATAATTTTTCTAATAGTTTTTAGTAAATGAAACATATTGATGAATAATGATATTATTTTTGGTAAATTCCTCATATTTTTTGAAATACAATTTTCTGAAATGATCTACTTTTATTGTCTATTTGTGAAATATAATAAAATTAATTTTAGAAAAATATAAAAATATAATTTCTTATTAAAAAGCTTAATTTTTGAATTTATAAATTCAATAATATCTTAGGGATAATTCTTGCGATTTCCTTGAGGAGAATTATTTTTGGATAACTAGTGAAAGATTCTGGATTTTAATTCCAAATGACATTTTCATCTAATTTTTAATGTTATTAGATTATATTTTAATTTTGTTTGAAATTTTAAATAGATTATTGATATATCAATTAATCTAATTGAGTTCATTCTAATAAATTCTACATTGAATTTTTTTTATGAAAACATAGCAACAGTTCGCACGTTTTTACATTAAAAAGACAAGGTGTCATCCCATCAGCGGGATACGATTATATTTAATATTGACCACTTATGTGATTAGAATTTTTCAAAACGGAATATAAATTATTAATAAAAATAATTTATAATGTATAATAATTTCATAATTAATTCTTACTAAAAGTATTATTGAATGAGATTAAAATTACCTTCAACATTTAAGAGAGAAGTTAGGTTAAAAAATCCAAAACAAAGAATTTAAGAACCAGAATGGCGTATAAATTTTCTAGTGCCCATTTTTGGGCCATTATTCCTCTTTTACTCTTATATTAATGTGTATGGTATGATTTTTATTCTTTTTTTATTAAAAAAGTGTTTAAAACTAATTGTTATCAAAAATGAAAAATGTGTTCGTTCCCTTCCATATAAATGGCCACCACTGCTCCCTCTTCACATGTCTCAATCAACATAGGTTCAGCCAAAAAATTCCCTAATAAGATACCAAAAACCCTAAATTACTCTTTTAAGAATTTAATTTGGAATAAATAAATCTAATAATCCCTTTATCACAAACTAAAGGGAGTTACCCGATTAAGAGGCAACACCTTCTCTCAAACTCATTTATTTTATTTTCTTTCTGCACCAAAACTAATATTATTAATGCAGAATTTTATTAAAAATAGTATCTTAAATATACTAGTATGTTTTAGGATAATTGTTCAAGGTAAAAAAACATAGGACTCCATTTAATGGTTATCATACATAATATTTTCATTTTTTGTGAACAATCACCTCATGAAATAATTTTTTTTCATTTTTCCATTACTTCTTCTCATGGATGAATATATGATAGAAACTATATTTGTATGTGATATACATTATATTTATTGTTTCATTGATATTATTTATTATTTTTAAAAAAAATATCATTATACATTCACCATTTTTTATGTATGATAATTTCATTTTAGGAGGTGTGGATTAATAACCCCATAAAGTGATTTGATCCATGTACACACTACATAGAATGTATTCAAGACCTTTTTAGATGAATTATATGAAAATCTAGACATTAAAATTTTAAATGAATTGTAATATGTATATTTATATATATATACATATTTTTTCTTTTTCTTTTTCTTTTAATACGATTATAAAAATAGAAAACTCATTCATGCGTATGTGCGCCTTTTGGTCTCCACGAAGAATGCCTTCCATTCCATAATTATGTATTATATATATCATTTTAAAACACATGTAATGAATACAGAATATATTTATATCATGTTTTATATTATTTAATTCATTATACGGTTATTAGGGACACATATATAAATATGTAAGGCTCATGTGAAGAAAAATTGAAATTATTACCCGAAATGAAACCATGATATAGGATTATTATCAAATGTATAATTTAAGTTAACAATAAAACCAAATATGGTATTATTTTTAATATTATCTTTCAATATAATTTTAATATTAAATTATTATTTATTATATTGGTGTTTTCTATGGGTATGAAGAGAGTCAAGACATTTGGTAATGGAGTTCTATATAACATTTATTTATGTGAGATACATGCCTTAATCACCCCTCACTTCTCTTGTGCGTTGTATATACAATCAATGAATTTATTCTATGTATTTTATATTTAAATTAATGTGAATTCACATATCAATTTTATGACCTCCCTTTCATGGGTATTAGGTTTCAAATGTTACAAAATCATGAAGATAATTTTGTCATAATATTCCTTTTACGAGACACAACTTTGTTGTGCACCAAAATTATTTTTGGGGTCTTATATAAATAAATTATAAATTAATTATAATTAATTTCATTAATTTAATGATATTTTATTTTATATTCAATTTCATTTTATTACCTGGATATTATCATCCTATGTTACCAGGTAAAAAGAGTTAATTGGAACAATCTCATCACATTTTTTGAGATTGTAAATGATTTAGAGTACATTGATTAAATATTATGACCAATATCTCATTAACAATCATGTGTTTCATTCTATTAATTTTATTCAAGTTATTTTCATGTATTAATTTAATTATTACACTCTTTGATACATCATATAGTTAATAAAATTCTATTATGAAATTATGACATTACTTCTCTCTTATGTTTTAAATTTGTGATATTTTAAACCTGGTTTCTTAAAAAGGACTTCGAAAATTATTTTACTAATCTCTAATGATCATTAAAAAATATTTTTCCCATTTTTATTTAACCAATATTTTAAAAGTAATATTATTGTTACTTTCTGAATGAGTAATTTCATTACACTTTTTACCATGAAAAAGGAACGATCGTTTAGCTCATACGACATGCATCAATTTACCTACAATCAATTATTTGATTATTTATTATTTTTCAGATGATAATTAAAAAAAATTAAAATAATTTTTAATGAATTTGTTTTAAAAACAATTTCATTCATTATTTATAGGTTTTCAATGATATTTTTCAAGAAATGGTTTTCAAAATGTATTTATGTTTCCATAAAAAATGTTCAATGTTATTTCAATGAAATGGTTTTAAAAAAACATTCTTTTTCATTATACGATTTAAATGTATTTTGATTCAAATGTTTGAAAAAAAATTTATAGTCTCTCTTTATATGCTTCCAAATTCTTCTCAATGAAATGGTTTTCAAATCATTTTCATGTTTTCATTATATATTTTCAATATAATTTAAATGAAATGGTTTTAAAAAATTCCTTCATGTTGTCTTAATAGATTTTCAAGTTGTTTTCAATAAAAATATTCTTTTAAAATTTTTTAATGATTATTTTATATTTTGTCACATAAAAATGTTTTGAAAATGATTTCTAGTATTCATTATATGTTTTTAGGGTATATTCTATGAAAATTATTTTCTAATGCTTTTATGTATTAAAATGTATTTTTCATATGTGAATGCATGTTTTCATCCTGAATGGTTAGTTAATGATATATAAAAATTATATTCCATCTACATTTACATCTTTTTAGTTTACTCATTCAATTCTCTGATGTGATTTAAAATATACATTCATATTCTATCACTGAATGGCTTTTTATTGATGTCATGGTCTTTATGAAATTTGTTCCACTTTCATAGGTTATATGTTTTTGAAATTAATTTCCGTTACATGGATTATAAATTTGATGAAATTATTATGAAACCTATATAATTTTCCATATGTTATGATTCCATTACCTGTTTATGATAACCATTTCATTTCATGGTTCATGATATGTTTGTATATGATTTTGTGTCATAAGTATTTATGATTTCTCTATTAGACAAGTTGGACCTATATATCCCTATGGTGCATTGGGTAATGATTTATATCTCAAGAGATAGACTCTGAGGGTTTTGGGATAAATCCTCTATTATTAAGATGGTCATGGTAGTGAACCATGTCAACAAATATGGTATGAGGTGTAAACTCATGCAACCATGATGGGCATGGGAGTGAACCATGACTATATAGATGGTATGGTGAGTGAACCCATGCATCTATGATGTTCATCGCAGTGACACCTTTGATTCTTTTAGACTCCCTGAAATTTGTTCCATGAACATTTCCAAAAAAATGTCCTAAATGGGCATGAAAATTTCACGGTGCGGCTGCAATGTTTTTGGGGGTTAGTGATGGTAGTAAAGGAATTGTCACAAAGGGCTGGGATCCCAGCCTGACACTGAGCCCTAGTAGGGGTGCGGGGGTGCGTCCCTCAGAGTATGGATAAATTATTCTGTCTATGTCCCCAAAAAGGTGGCCATGGTACCTGAGCACAAACACCTATGCGATACCTTAATTGTGATGGACAAAACTATTATTTTCTTTATGTCCTCAAAGAGGTGCCCCAGTAAAACCAAATCCCTGGCAGAGAGAAAGTATACTTGGGAGCCACCCATTCAGTGTGCATCCAATTACGCGCCACAATGTTGGTTTTCCACCAACTTGTGCGCCCATGATCCTTTACCACATGGTCCGAAATTTGTCTATAAATATGCCCTTGGGATTGGAATTTTTATAGATGAATTTCCTTGAAGCTCAATTTCTACTTTGGTCTCCCTAGTACTTCACCCCAGTCCTCTAAAACATTCATGGTAGTTCTTAATCACCTTAAACATAGAATTTAAGGGAGGATCATTGGATGTAAGTCCTTTTAGTGTTTAAAAACCATAACACTTGCATGCCTAATGTGACCAACCTTCCCATTTCAAAAAGACATGTATGCCACCCATTCCTCTCATAGGAACATGAGTGCCCAGCTCCTGGGATCACCTGTGAATACTCATGAAGGATTTAGCAGGGTCTTTCCTTAGTCTTAAAATATTGGTTTTCGTCTCTTAAATGAACATCAGGTCACCCAAGTGTACTTTTGATCCAATACTTGCACGCCCTTACCTACTTTGGTGCCCACCTTGATTCACTTACTATTTTCACACCCTTTAGTCTACAAGCCATCAAGCCTTCCTCTAATCCATTCATGGCAAGTCGTCTTCTTATTTGGATCCCCAATCTAAACGGATTCTGTTGAGACCTCCACCAAAAGCTTCTGACTATTCAAATCATTGGTAAGCGCACATCAGTTTGTCTTCTATGTGGGTTTGTATTTCAATAGTCATAGGTTTCCAACAAGTGTTTCGTAATGTATTTTGGATTAATGGTGGGTCTTTGGGTTTTTATAACCATGGTCACATGGACCTTTCTCCCAAAAACAGTTTCTGGAAGATCCCAATTTGGAGGAGGGTTGGGTCCTAACATCTCCCTTCTCGAAGATATGACTCAATACCTCAGGTCTCTAGTTGGGTAAGATATAGTTCATACCTACTTTTCCATTTAAAGATAAAGGAGAAGTCTCCCTCCCCTACCAAGATCAATTGTAGGGGAGAAATATTAACATAAGCCCATTGATTTTTTTAGAGGAGGTGGCATCACTGCTTTTCCTCACTTATTTGGTGACAATGGCTAAAGGGGAGATGGGCACAAGGACTTTCATTGTACATTCCTTCTCCCATTGGTCATTGACATCATGGGAAGCCATACTAGTGTAATCCCCTATCCATCATCCCTTTATCCTTACATTGGAACCTATTCTAATGTAAATAGAACATAGGGAAGGCATGTCTCATCACCCTCTTCCACAGTCGCCTTAACCTCATTCACCTTGAACATCAATGGTGTGCCATCTTCCACCAACAAAGGAAGAAAAATTAGAAAGTTTTAATGCCTTTGTTGAATCATTAACATACTCTGGTTTCTCTCACAAAGCATGAATCATGTGGGATTATGGATTTTTCATGGTCACTACATTTTAAAAATTGAATAAACTACGAAAAATATGATTCATATTCAATCTAGGATATGTAGGAAGCCTTTTGAGGGCCCAAGCTCACTGGAATGAACTACGAGAACTATGATTCTTATTCGAATCGGGATTCATATGAATCATTTTCAGCGCCCGAGCTCACTGGACACCATATAAATGAATCCAACCCTAATTCCATTCATCTAGGCATCCCCCTTAGGAATAATCCCTAAATTAAGCCCTAAATCATCAAGGAATCCTTTTTAGGAAGTAATCTGAAACTCATCTCTCTCAAAGGACCATACTCTCTTATGAAACATATCAAACAACGTGAGAATTGATTCCAATAGATATGGGATATGTAGGAAGACTCTATATAGTTCAAACCCAACACTTCAAATCAAACCTCTTATCCTTGGGACATATTCCCAATAGGTCCATATCCTACTTGGAAACCAATATAGTTTCCATGTTCTGTGGGATGCTTCAGCATAAGGCACACACAATATTCTGAATAAGCACCATCTTATTATATGTTCATACCACTTGAAATTAAACTATACATCTGGGTTCTTATCACTTGAACTTGAATGGTATGATGTGTCCCATTAATAGTCACTGAACTATGAGGGTTCTAATTCCATTCACAATGATATGTAAGTAGCCCATTTTATGGGCATGATCCCAAAATCAATCAAAGCATTCATCTCCCAGGATAAAAATAAATTCATGAGTTCCCCACTGAGTGGCATAATAACTAGTATCATAACAATGATGATTAAAATAATTTTTACGTAGTATATTAGAGGTTACCATTGATGAAGTCCCTCAAATACATACAGATATTTTGGTTAAGGATGATCTATGAATTCATAATTATGGTTCTAAATTTTACACATGTTAATAAGTGATTGTAAATTCTAGGGGATGCTTATGATATAATTGGTGAATTAATATGGATTAACTAAAATATTATAAATTTACAAAGAGAGTAAATGAGTAGAAAATAATCCACCCCCCCAAGGGTGTGGTGAGTCTGTCCTCCCATCATCTCGACCAATGCACCTTCATATGTATCGTAAAGTTAAAACATAAAAAATGTCTACCTTTAGAAAGTTGTAACACATTGAATAAATAACTATTGTAATTTCATGGTTCCATAAATAAATCCAATTGAAACTACCTGGAAACATTAATTCTAAAATCTAGAACACAGGTTTCCAGGAACTACGAAACAAAAAATGTGAACCTGATGTGATTCCTTAACCAAGTTAATAATGTTACCCACTTGTTAGGCCCCTATAAATTGTTAAAGTATGGCAACAAAAAATAATAAATCACACATGTATCCATATAATATGATGTTTCTTTAATGGATTTTGTTTTCATTTTCATGTTTTTCTTCTCCAAATTCCCTTCATTCACAAAATTTATTTCTCCAAGACATCATCTGTGACCTTCTCGACCACTGCTCAAGATGGATATGAATCCATGAGAAGGACATCATCTCCAACCTATCATATTCAACACAGGGTCTCTAATGTGATGGTAAAGGTATATATCTAGCATAGTAAATTCCCAACATTGGAGGTTGCTCGATAGGCCATCCAGGTCAATAATAATTCTCGATCATCTGGCCAACGATGACTAATGATCAAGAAGAAGATGGTGCAAAGCACTATATTTAACCATTTTGGGTCATTATCCTCGGAACAAATCAATCTAACACTCTCATACTATAGAGAGGTGGATAAACAGGTCACTCAAGGAATCAATTTGATAATGTAAGAGTTTTTCCTGAGGACTCCCACCAGCAATCGCTGCCAGCAGAATCTCGTGACAGCAAACCTTCAATATAATGGGGGTGTTTCCAATGGACGTTCATCCTGGGTCTCTCAAACCTGAGCACGCAAGATGAACCACAAGGGAAAACACAAATTCAATAGGGATTAGGTTCTCACCTCTTCCACCTCTAGATAATTCCATCAACTTATATTGATAGAAAACAATGAGCAGGCACATACACTCTTCCATCCTAATTGTGCTGCTCAGCATGCTCATTTGGAAGCAACCAACAAATACCACTAGATAAATCTGATGGAGTACTATGAACAAGCACATAAACCTTCTTACAAGTTATCAAATGGTCAGTAGGATCATCTAACTACAATAAAAAAGTTCTCTAATCTAATGTGGTGGCAAGTAGTAAATGGGAACATACAACTATTTACAGTCACCAATTTTGTCAGCAGTATCGTTTACAAGTATTGAAGGAATTCTATCAACCATACAATACGTGAAACACCCAAAAGGCACATACACCTGCCAATTCTCAACAATTATGCCAATATTCTCGCTTGGTATCACCAAGAGATGTTAGTTGGAATGATCTGACGAAAAATGTAGCGCAGACCCAACTCTATGACCCCATGCATGAGTACTGTCAATATCCACTGATAGGAATAGGAGGACAGGAGTAGGTACATACACCTACTCTAGATACGGAATTGATGTATATTTTTGTTCCAGCCACTGACGTCACCAAACACATATTATCAATGTTGAAAGGGGATACCAAAATCCATGTCCATATTCAGGAAGCATGATAGGATATTATAACAACTACATCCGTAGTATAAGGGGAATAAACACAAAAATGTATCCCCACTCATAGGATGACACATCGGCATTCCATCCCGGAGAATATACACACCTATGTTCCTATCCACTATGGTCAAGGGGTATACTCCCCTATATCACATGGACATCAAGATTGGTAACATACAACCTTTCCAATTAGAGGTAATCAGTTAGTTTTGGTAACTACTTCAAGGTAGTCACATACTCATACAAATAAAAACCAATTTTCCATGTATGTGGCCCAAAAAATGTATAATAGAACATCTATGAATAATTCTCACAAAGAACTATTGGAAAATCTAGGTCAAGCTAGGATTTGTCTCCTCTTAATGCTGGAGTTCTTGAAGTCCTAAGACATTAATCTGTTACAGCTCATGATTATACCCTATCATTACCAAATTTTGGAAGTGATAGTTGTAATTATTAATTTTCTCATAGGATACATCATCGTGAAGGACTAGTTTATTAAAAATCGGTCAATCCAGATTTCTTATCACCATATGGGAGCCACAGAAACCCTCCGTGTGTCCAGAAGACCAATGAGAGAGAAGATTTATCCCTTGATGTAATCTATCATGGTGATCCTACCCATGATGGAATACACTATGAATGTCCAATTCACAGTATAATTTCTCATTATCAAGGCATTTTTATAATTGATAATGTAGTGATTAAAAATCCCTCCTATATCGAGGCACATGAAAACATAAGGCTCGTCATTTCTGATGCCTTTTCATTTATGGGTGTAACACTTTCTCAACCAGAATTCATCATAAGGGAAAAATCATTCACTGAACATCCCCTGGGACATTAGACATCTAATACAGAGAATCCAATTTGGTCAAACCAAGTGGATAAACCTCTAGAAAATATGATTACGATGTGTTAAACATGATGAACCAATTAGCTATGGGAGAAGTACCTGTCACGTTCTGGCCATTAGAAATTTTCAGTATAACATTCCAGAATTGATGACAGAAGATTACATTCATGGAAACCACCTCAACTTATGGAAAACTCATCATCATTTTAAAACCAAAGTATTACCATATGATTAATATCAAAATCATTTAATGATAATAGAAGGGTTGAAATGAGAAATTGACTTGGCATCTCTCTCAGTTTCACAACATCCAATGGTTGAAAACCAGTAGAGAACCATTTAGCGAGTAAGTCTCAATGATCTAAAGAGGCTACACCAGTTAATTTTTGATTCCCCATCTAGTGGTTGTTTCAGAGGATGAGGTGTACATGGAGTATTACATTTCACTGCACTCCCAAATCTTCAATGTCTGTCAAAAGTGGTCTCATGCAAATTAATTTTACATGGTCTTCATAATGCATAGGTTTTGTATGTAATTGAATATATGCTAAAAAATAGGCCTCAACTAGTTCACATCAGAGTTAAGTCAAAAGAAAATAAGTTGTTCAGTTATGTTTAGATCTAGAATCTAAGAATCATGAGTAGGTGTAAGGCTTAGATGATGGCATACATTAGAGAATAAAAATTTCTGAAATAGAAAAGCAATATTCTGAAATAGGTGATTTATGTGGTTGTTAGATGATGCACCCAGCTAATATCTAAACCAAAATCCACAAAATCAAAAGAGAAGTTTCCCGAATTTCAGCCACAGTAGTTCAAGAATCACCCCAACTTTCATGGATGGTGGTTCATTTCATTAAACCTTAAAATTTATTCTACAATGTTCTATTATTTGATGAATAAGAACAT
Source organism: Viscum album (assembly GCA_963277665.1). Lineage (NCBI taxonomy): Eukaryota > Viridiplantae > Streptophyta > Magnoliopsida > Santalales > Viscaceae > Viscum > Viscum album. Next base: position 224,404,526 of record OY728143.1, read on the forward strand.
AAAATCCCCCAGCATGTAGGTGTGAGGGATTTTTCACATCTGCAATCCCCTCCTCAACCAATGTTAGTTTTCTCCAAATTGGGAAAGAAGCCACAAGGAAATCATACAACTGAAAAATCCAAGGATTCACTTCGAATTACTATCCACCAAAAAGTTCAATGGAATTCATTATATAAGAGAACGAAGTTTCAAGGTAGACACAGAGGAATATGATCTCATAAATACAGTAACATAATAGCATCGATGCATTATGAATCAGTAAATGTCATTAACATCACTATAGAATATCAACCATAAAATGAGTTTACTTCAGTTGAATTAGAAGATGAAGTTCATCGCTATAATATGGTACACAATGAGGCAAATGAAGAAGGTGTGCGTAACCAATTTCAGTGGCATACCCACAATCATTTTATGAATTTAAATAACCAACTCCACCCTCTTCGAAGGAATCTAACAAGGGGAAAAGAAAATTTCATATCGCATCTCACTTTTCCACTAGAGAAGGTCAATCTCTTTCACTTCAAGAAATATTTTCACAAGAAGAAGTGGAAATGAAGGAGTTGAAGAGACTCAATACAGAGTTACTTTGAAATAGAATTTCTGCGATACGTACTCCCCATTTAGGTCATCAAATTTCAAATCCTATAGGAGCTCCCCATCAAAGTGGTTTTGTAATAACTACAGATGCGGATAATTAAATCCTTCTACATGATACACAATCAATGTAGGATCAAAAACATCCTGGTAGGCATGCTCATATGGGTTATCCAAGGAAGATTTCAACACCACCATTAGTGGTTTTTCTGGTCGTTGCACCAGGTACGACTGCAGTTTCGGTACCTACACATAATCCAACTCGTCATGGTATTCCCCAAATGCTTATGAAAACAATTGAGGCATTAAGTACTCGATTCGAATCTATAAAGGAACGAAGTGCACAAGTTTTTCTATAAGTGGGAGCTTACCCTAAAAGGGAGGATGTAATTCCTCCCCCACTAAAAGTTTTGAATACCACAATCCCAATCTTTAATGGTTTTGGTGATTCGTAAAAAAACATAATGCATTTTCTTTCTCATTGCGATCCCATGATGGGAACATCTCAATAATAATAAGTAGTAAAGCTTATGTGTTTTTTCCAATCATTACAAGGACCAACTTTTTTCTGGTATAAAAGTTTACAATCTCGATCAATTATTGAATGGGAATATCTCCTTTATAAATTTCTTCATCAATTTAGCTCAATGCAACCAAAGATGATAGTTTTTTATCTTACCAATTGTAAACAAATGGAGAATGAAAGAGTCTCAAATTTCATTTCTTGATGTAGAGGAATATTATATTCCATATTTCTAGCACTCCCTCAAGAAGGGTAGCTGCCAATTTTTGTGGAAACTCTACATGATGAGTTACGCACAACATTGTTCCCTTTCAAATACAAATGAGGGTTTCAAGATCTTACTTTAATCGTTCCACAGATAGAAGAATATATTATAGGAACTAAGGATAAAACTCGGGAAATTACATCTGCTTCGGGGAGGAGGATAGGAAAGGAATTAGCTGCTACAGTCACACTCATGAAATCACTTATACCTACTTATACTTTAAGACCTTCATCAAACTGAAGGGCTCTGCCTTCTGTGCACCTAGAACAATGATTGACCAGTCAAGATGATCAAAGCAATCAAAGGGTGAAATAATTTAAGGAATTCAAGAACAATGTTTATTATTCCCAGAATAAACAAGTTCCTAGTTACATCATATCTTCTCTAGAAAACAATTTTTTGCAGTTGATAACGCCAAATAAACCAAATTAATAAGGAGATGAAGTTCTTCTGAATTATTTTCCCTTTCACCAGATGATTGGTCATCCAATATAGGAATGTTTTTATTCAAGGAACACTTGCAAAATATGGAAGAGTCTAGGAACATAAAACTGAAAATTTCATCAGCTCAAGTAGCATGTGTTGCTGCTACTGATCTAGAAGAAGAAGGAGAATGGAATGAGGTTAAATGTTAAAATGTGCAGAAATATGATGACTGGATTATTAGTAAAATAATCAATCAGACTCATGCCATATTACGAACACAATTGAAAAAAATTATTGTTTATTCAACAACTCTTCCCATTATAAAACCACCCTCATCAAAAGGTATTTCCTCAATAAAACAATGGGTTTATAAGGATAATGAGAAGTTTGAATAAGATGATCTCATGTTGAGGCCAATTTTTTCCTTGTCCCTTGAAGATTTCATGACAACTGTTTCAATAACATGGGCACCACCATGAAAAAAGAAACAAAATAATTAACCTTTCAAGAAGAATGATCATCAAATAAAGTATTGATCTTTTATTCAGTTAATGTATCCAATTAATGAATCTTTATGCCAATGGTGATTCAGATTATAATGATCCAGAATTCCTTGTACCTAATTGGGGAACTAGAGTAAGAGTCCAAGGTTTATAATACATGGGAAGTAGTGTGAATTATAAAAAACACCATTTAAACTCTTCCCCTTATCAAACCATATATGCGGAAAGAACTCGTGGAAGAGCCCTTCAGTGGGCTCAACAGGAACAAGGAGTTTATTCCATGAAATATAGGTTTATATCTGACCCAATTATTTTGGAAGATGGATTAGAAGACACAACTTCTTCTACTCAGAAAATGAATAAACCTATTCAGTCTAATTTATCAAAGATTTGAGTGTTTAAAACATCCTCCCCAAGCCCTTTTATGTCTACATTAAAAGAATCAACATCCAAGGCACCTGAAAAACTATATCTCTATGCTAGAAAACGCATAACATTGGACCAAATGAATTATGTATTGAAATTACTGGCCCATGTACGAGCCATGATATTAATTATGGATGTTTTGAATGTATCAAATGATCTTCCAGGAGCAATCAGTGTGGCTCTATCAAGTACTCCTGAGTTTGAAATAAAATTTGATGCCACTGAGATTTACCGTATATAGAATGATCCTGAAGAATGCCATGATGTCAAATCATTTATATATGAAGATGAAGATGATTTGGTGCATGAGCATATCAGACCACTGTGTTTTTCAGGACAGTCAATGACATATCCATCCGACGATCCTTCTTTGATAATAGCACTGGAATGAACCTAATTCTTATTAGTACACTTCGAATATTAGGCATGACTGAATCTATCATATCTCCATTGACATTAATGTTTCAATCATATGGAAATAATGAACAAGAACCTCTCAGAGAGATTACACATAGAACATAGTTTATAGATCTTATGTCTAATTCAGTTTTCCTAGTTTCTTGTCAGGACACAACCTTCAATATTTTTCTTGGAAGGCCATGGCTGCATTAAGATGCAACCATACCTTCATCATACAACCAATTTCTTATGAATTGTTTCAATGGTAATGTCTAGACATTGTATTGTTACAATACTCCATTCAAACCGTGTGAATATCAACACATTGGAGTCATAGTTTTATCACAGAAAAGGAACAGAGTTCATGAAAAAATAAATAACCATATTTAATGCTCCGAATGGATTGGAAAGGATCCCAAAAAACCCATTTATACACTTGAGTACATATTATTTGTTAACCATCAATAAAATTGAAAGTGTAAAACCAAATCCAAGCACTTATCTAGAAAATTCCATAATGTCAATTATGGAAACTGATGTTGAAAACATGGGAGAAATTGCTAACTCACCAAGATGTAAAGGAAGATTAAATGGAGATTTCTTCATTACATACACTTAATTACAACAACCCTTCACTTTGTTAATTAGAGAATAAATTTTTTTAGAGATTATAGAGGAATAAAAGTATGATGATCCTCAATCCATCAATGCCTCTTTATTACCACAAAAAACCCTTCGTCATCGTTAGGGTCAGATATGGTGGCCTCTTCTTTAGGATGTTCAGATAATGACTCCTCCCCTAGATCTGGAAGTTTGGCCTCATCCTCAACTATGAATGTGGAAATAGAAGAGGTAATGCATAGTAATCATGAAGAGGAAGATCTTAGGGATGCTCCACAAGAATTTGAAGAGGGTGTCTCTACTATCATGAATATGCTCAGAGAAATAAATCATGGAACATAAAAATATCCATACCCCACTCTAATTATAAAGTCCATGGCATCTAAGGAGAAAGTTGTGTATAGTTCATTTATAAAGAAACACTGAGATATATTTCATTGGAATTATATAGAAATTCTAGGTCTTAATAATTATATACCCAAAAATCATTTGGGTTCTCCCGAATATCATTGTGGATTCAAGTAGGAAGCATAAAGAACCCACCCAACTTAGGCCTCTAAAATTGATCCAGAAGATGATAAGAATATAAAGTCTAACATTGTCATGGATGTTCAGTATCCGAAATGGTCGGCCAACATTGTCCCTGTGAAAAAGATGAATGGAAAAATTAAAGTATTCATTTATTTCAAAGATCCTAACTGGCATTGTCCTAAAGATGATTTTACAGTTCTCATTCCAGAGCATTTAATTTATGCAATGAATAACTATAAATCTCTTTACATCATGGATGGATACTCTTGGTATAATCATATCAGTATGGCCCAAGAAGATGAAAAATCTACAGCCATCATAGCCCATCAAGGTGTGTTTTTCTATCGGGTAATGCCCTTTGTCTTAAAGAATGCCGGGGAAACATACCAACGTGCAATGCACCATATTTTCAATACCTTATTAGGGAGGTTTGTTGAATGTTATGTGGATGATTTGGTGTTCAAATAAAGACAAAATTCCAATAAAATGGTTGATTTGTAGACTATATTCTATAAACATCGACAACAGAGTTTGACGATGATCCCCTTAAAAGTTTCTTTCGAGGTAACCTCAAGAAAGTTGTTTGCATCATTGTACACCATCATGGTATTGAAATTGATCCTGAGAGAACAAAATAAATCATTGTAATGTCACCTCCATTAAATTTTAACAAATTAAGTGGACTCCAATGAATCTTGGACTATATTCGGATCATTATTTCCAATTTAATAGGCAACTGTTTACCCTTCAACAGATAAATGAATAAGGGAATACCCAACCACTGGATTGAAGACTGACAAGAATCATTTGTTACCCATAATAAATGTCTCTAGATTCCATAGATATTAATGCAACTAGTTGAAGTAAGACCACTTATTTTTTATGTGACAGCTTTAGATTGAACAGTAGGTGTCGTCCACACCCAGAAGAATGATGCTGGGAATGAAAATAACCATTACGATCTCAGTCGAACTATTCTTGATGCGGAAACTCAATATTCATGTATTGAAAAGTGATGCCTAGCGTTAATTTTTGTTGTTCAAAAATTGAGGCACTACCTGTAACATCAAGAAGACCAATTTGTGTCTCGCAATAATCCGCTAAAATTTATCCTTAGTTTTCCTATGCTTATAGGTCGTCTGGCATGGTGGGATGTTATTTTTCAATAGTTTGATATAATGTTTGTGCCTCAAAGGGAAATAAAATGCCATGATATGGTTGACATCCTTGCTGATCATCCATCTGTGGAAGATACATAATTAAATACTGAACTTCCTGATCGATAGATATTCTCGATTCTGGATAATTCCCAAACATGGGAAATGCATTTTAACAGTTCTTCCAGAAGTCCAATAGGGAAATGAATGGAAAAACCAAAAAAAATTGGGTTATGAATTCTATTTATTTCCCCAGAAATGGTTGTATTTCCTTAATCCTTATTATTGTCAGAAGGTGGTACCCACAATGAGGTAGAATAACAAGCTCTCATTACAGGTTTGGAATTGGACCTTCAGGTGAAAATGAATCATTTAAATTTGAATGGTGATTCAGAATTTGTAATCAAAAAATTAAATAGGGAATATTATTTGAGAAAAAATAAGAGATAATCGATTTGTGTGATTATGTCAAAGGATTAATTTCTGAATTTCCCTTAGAATCGACATTGTCATAGGTCCCGCGATCACAAAATGCTCATGTAGATGCATAGGTTAATGCAACTACAACCTTGTAAAATCCAAATCAGGATGAAGAAAGTCACCAGCATTGCCCATCTTCATGTGGTTTTACATTTTCTTCAATCTAAAATAGAATAAATTAATGAAACTAGCCCTATTTCTTATAATATGATCATAGCACGAGATGGGGAACACCCATCAGGAAATATCATAAAAATGGGATACTTCCACCATATAGGGATGAAAAAGAATAAATATGACGATGAGTATCCAAATTCACTCTTTATGACAGTCCAGACCACCAAAAAATCCACTACATGTGAGGCTTTGATGGAATACTCTTCAGATATATTGATGGAGAAGAGACAACATCTATCATAAATGAAGTACCTTCAAGAGTTTGTGGTTCCCTCCGGTCTTGGCATAGACACTCTGATCAGATCCAAAGGATTAAATACCCTTGTCCTTCAATAATACATGATTGTACAAATATGACTAAAAAATTACATCTATGTCATGTTCATGCCAACTTCATTCATCAACCCCTGATGTTTCTATATACAGGTAAATACACCTTGATATTATCCATTTGGGGAATGGATGTAGTAGGGCCTTATCCTCCATCCACGACAATGAAGTTCATGTATATCATCACTAATACTGACTTCATCTCTAAATGGGATGAGGCAATACCTCTCAATGAATTAGGATTCAAAATCATTGTTAGTTTTGTAAAAACCAATATCATCAAAAGATTTGTTGTCCGTCATACTATTTTGGCGGAAAATGGCACCAATTTTTTTTGAGGTAAAAATGTTATATTAGTAACATAATATCATATCCAGCCATTCATCTAGATATCATGTGGCGGACAATGGAATGATAGAGGCCTTTAATAAGAACCTAAAACATATACTCCAGATGATGGTGGATAATGATAAGAAATCGTGGACTGATAAAATTTTGAGTGCTTTATGGTATTATCATACAATTACACGTATTGTTACCCATGAAACTCCTTATTCGTTGGTATATAGAATCATAGTAGTTTTTTCAATTGAAATTCAATTTCCTTCACTTAGATTTGTAATGTGTGATCAGTTTTCTATTGATTAGAGGTCTCAGAAATAATTCAATGTGTTGAAACGATTATACAAGAAAATATTGCATACTTTTACTCCTCTAGATGTCTATAAGTATAGAATATCATGAGATTTTAACAAAAATGTATGCCTCAGTTCATTTGTTCACGGAAAATTGGTATTTGTATTTAGGACCCCAATGATACTTGGAAAAAAACTCCAACACATGAGCCAAAGTGGGAAGGATCATATTCTATACATAATTTCTATTCAAATGGAGCTTCTGAATTACTCTCAACAGATGTAGAGCTTATTACAACTCCATCAAATGCGATATTCCTGAAGAAATATTTTGTGTAGTTGTTCACATTCGACCTCACTGAAAGACAATAAAATTCAATGTACAATGTCTATGCTGCAAGAATTAAAACTGCACAACCCCCAAGTCCCAGTTACAAGACAATAAACTACATAACTACCATAAGTGTCCATGTTGAATCACGGTAAAATGTGTAACATCTTCATCCTTTTCATATGATGTTAAACTGCATGACAAAATTTTTACAACTAAAATTTTATCTATTTGAAGTTAAATGATTCTATAAGAAAGAATCATTGACATAATTACTACTCTTTAATATTACACGAGTCCCAATCTTCTTTATATCTGAGTCGGATCATCATAGAGACCTTATATAAAGAACAATGTATAGCTTGATTCTCATTTTCCAATGAGATACGTAGAGATGCCTAAATCACCAATTTTGGGGCCAACCACAATAAAAAAATTTCCTATTTTCTTTTCTCATCCAATATATGAATTAGATCAATAAATAGTTTTCTGTTAAGATATATGATTTTGTCTTTATAGTGTTTTATGTTTTATGATTTACCGTTATTTCAGATTGTGTCAAAATCCCCCATTCTTCATGTCAAACTCGATTGGTGTATGAAGTGATTATTTAAAGAAATATGTGTGGATTGATTCTCATTTTCAAAGAGATACCAGGGACACCTAGATTTCCAATCATTCACCCATCCATGATGAATAAACCTTCTTTTCTTATATATCAATCAAACCTGAAAACGGGATGTTTTAATAGCTACGTGTGACATGATTCTTTCCCTAAGCAAGGAACATAGTGTCACATGGGTTTTATCCATTTTTTCCAATTATAATATGGAATTATATTCATATTGTCTCATTTTATTCCTTTCCGCATTACGTTAAATTTCATGGAAATATAGAACCCCTATTCTTCACATGTTTCACCTTTTTATTATAGAAGAAACCATTACTACTCCTTGTTTATCACACCAAAAATAGATCATGTGGGAATACAAATTGGGTAAAATGATATTTATATAAATAAGATGACTCAAATTCTTATAGGTTAATTAATTTCCTCACAACATGACTTAAAACTATATAGTATAACGTACTCATTGCATGAGTTAAAACTGCACATCACAAAATTTATTCAGAGGAAACAATGAAAGTATCCATTTTACATACATGTCGGATCTTTGTAAAGGACTTCAAGATCACAACCAATATTGATTCAAATATTTCTCAAATGCATTTGGAATAACCCCTCCCATATTCCACACTCTTAATATTAAACGTTTCTAGATCATTATAATCATTCTTACAGTTTTTCGTGATAGAGTTTCTAATACCCGAGAGCTGTTTTTATTGACTATACATCAAGTGACCTAAGGTGGCCTTGCATAACATTCCTATATAATGAGCTCATAAATCAATATATGTTATTATTTGACTATGTGGCATATGATCTAATTTTCCCTGCTTAACATAGCTCCCATAATGGGTTTTTTCAAATAATGGTAGCTTCATTCTGGGTTATAGAATCATTGTCCCCTTCAAACAATGATGACAATATGCAAGAATCATTATTCTAAAATTGTCACTCGGTTAAACTTGTCCCATTAGCTTTCACAAGATATTAATATCTCAATAACATGGTTTACACATATCCCTCAACATGTTTTCAATGCAATATGAAATAACCTTGTAATCACGTGGCCACATATCATATACTATTTACATTTCTGGTCCTAGTTGTATGACCTAAAACTACAGAAATCATAAATTTAATGTTTGGGTTAGATATTCATAAAAGTATTATTCTTCTGATTCGTTGAATATTTTGGTTGGAAATACCCTTTCATTATTCATGTACCTTACTCCATAAACTAAATGTTATGCTTTGGAAAATAGTAATCCCCATAAACATTCTTTTGATTTCAGTAGTAGAATGTCTGATTTTTTAGATCTCTTTTTCCTGATTGTAAATAATGTGCCCATAAGTGGCCATGCAAAAGTTACCTACATAACAGGTCATCTAGTAAAAAGAGGCCACCATTCAGCTATACAACATATTCCCCAGTTGGCCCTACATAACACAACCCCCATAAAAGGTTTTTCAATTAAAGGTAACTTCATTCATGAAAAAAAACTCCCTCTAATGCATTTATCTCCTTTTCCATATAATTCATCAGATTTAGAAATTCCCGAATCACAATTTACCATTTTCCATTTCATTACTAAATATAATAGTATGTTTCTAAACAAATTACCATGAAATTGGGAGAGTCTCATACTTTTAGTCTAGACTACAGACTATACATTAAGGCCACACAATGTCCTCACTCCATGACTTAAAACTGCCCAGTACAATGTCCTCACTTCATGACATAAAACAAAAGAGTACAATGTCCTCACTACACGACTTAAAACTGTACAGTACTAATGTCCTCACTGCATGACTTAAAACTGCACAGTATGATATTAGAAACTCCCCTTTCTGATAAATCTTAATCGTTCCGGTTACACCAATATTGTATAGAATTGGGTTTCTTATTCATGACATCTGTCGGTATAATATAGCCATTTCAATCGTTAAATTAAATTCCTTGGAAAAACCACCCACTGTGGTCTTGAGACACCCGAATCATATTTTTCCTTTCTATCAATAGTGAAATGATAAATTACTATGTACTGTTTTTCCTGACTATGCAGTACATGCAATTAGGAGGCATTGTATAAGTTACCTACATAATATGACTATCATCCAAAAGATGCAACTATTTGGTGATGCAACATATGCCCTAATAGGCCCTTCATAATTCAACCCCTAATACGGTTTTTTCAAACAAATGGTAACTTATTTCTTGGAAGAAAATCCCCTTATTTAAATACAAGTTTTAAATTGGGTGGCCATAAAAATCATGGCTCAATATTACCCTTGAAAATATTTTCAAAATATTAAAGAAATTATTAGCCACAGAGTCTTGTTTGGGATCTAATTTCAAAATCAATAGTAAAAGTTGTTCAACCGCAAATATAAGCCCTTTATAGTCCATCATGCAAGACTCTAAACTGCCAACATCCGAAGACATGGTACTCACTAGATTAATATCCCGTGAAGGAAACTCTGAACAAAAGATGAGTCCCAGCTCACTAAAAGTACAATTTGTATGATTTCGGTAATATTGAGAAATAAAAAGTAAAAATATACAATGTTGTTGGGATTGTATATATAAACCTAGAAAAAAAATCAAACTATGCTCTCTAGGCCCCATGGATTAGGAAAACAATTAGAGAATACTTCCAAACAATATGTAGCTCAAAATCTAACCAAATGATGTTAGAATGTGTCAATGTGCCCTAAATTTACCATAGAACAATATTATTTTTATTCATAACGAATCAAATTATAATGGATTCTTGTGTAGATACCATGACATGTCTTCCATGAACTTTTCCGCAAAATTTCCTAAATCGGGCTCGAATATTTCGCGGTGTGACAACAATTTTCATGGGGTTCAGTGAAAGTAGCGAAGGCACTGGCACGAAGGGACATGATTGCAACCCGATATTGAGCACAAGCAGGGGTGCAAGGGAGCATCCCCCGCGGTATGGATCAATTATTTTGGCTATGTCCTTAGAGAGGTACCCTATGTACCTGCGCAAAAACACATGTGCACCACCTTAATGGAGCTGAATGAAAGTATTTCTTTTGCATAATTCATCAAATGGGGTCCCTAGTAAGGCCAAATCATAGGTGGCACGCAAGTCTACATGGGTGCCACACATCAGGCAGGCAGCCACTTGTGCGCCATAAATTTGGCATGCAACCCACATGGGTTCCCAAACACATTTCGCCCATGGTCTAACATTTGGAAATAAATAGTCCATCGGGGCCCTAATTTGTTTGGATGAATTTTCGTAAAGCTCAATTTCTACTATTGTCACCCTATTACTTCTCCCCAGTCTTCTGAAACATTCAAGGTATTTCATTAACACCTTCAATGGAGGATTTAAGTTAAGATCATTGGAGTGATGTCCATTTAATTTTTGAAAACCATATTAATTGTGTTCCTAAAGTGCCCAACATACCCAAGTATGAAATACATTCGTGCTACTCATTCCACTCATAGGAAATTGAGAACCCACTTCTAGGATCACCTATGAATACTCTCAAAGGGTTGAGCAACGTCTTTCCCAAGTATTAACATACAGGTTGTTCATCGCTTAGGTGGACATCAATTCACCCAAGTGTACTTGTGCACCCATAATTTCGTTCCCTTACCTACTTGGGATCCCCTCCTTGATTCATTTACATTCTTAACTCTCTTAAGTCTACAAGACATCATGCAATCCTCAAATCCATTCAGGGCAAGGCTTCTTTCTTCCATCTCTCCCTTATGTAAAAATGATTATGTTGAGACCTACACCAAAACTTCATGAATTTTCAAACATTTGGGAATGGCACATCAGTGTGTCTCTTATTTGGATTTATATTTGGCTCATTTAGAGGTTTCCAAGGTTTGTTTCATATTGGGGTTTGGATTCATGGACTGTCTATGGGTTTTTATATCTACAGTCACATGAAACATTATCCTATATATAGTGTTGGGAAGTTCCTAGTATGACAGAGGGTTGTTTCCTAACCTCTCCCTTCTCAAAGAGATGACATAAAACCTCAGGTCTCTAGTAAGGTAAGATATGGTTCATAACTAATTTTTCTTTTAATAATAAATTATATGTCTTCCTCACCTAACAGGATAAATTTATGGCATCCATCTTGGTGTAAGCCCCTATCTTTGATTTTAGGAGGTGTCATCATTGATTCTTCTATATTCTTTGGTGCCAAAGACCAAAGGGGATATAGGCATAAGTAATTTAACTGCCCCCTTCACTCTACGGTAGGTATTTTTCATCATGAGAAGCCATACGTGTGTAAGAACCTAAACGCCATCACTTCCACCTTACGTTGGACCCTTGTCCAATTTAAATTGAATAAATGGAAGGCTGGTCACCTTGCCTCTTCCATGGTCTCCTCAACCACGTTCACCTTGTACTCCATTGGTGTGCCCTCTTCAACCAGCAGAAGTAGGAAATTTTAAAATTGTGAATCCCTTGGATGAATCATTGAAATCCTCTTGATTCTCACACTGAGCATGACTCTTGTGGCCTTATAGATTTTTCATGGTCAAAAAATTTGAAAAATCTAATGAACAATGATTACTTAGATTCTTGTTCAATCCATTATATGTAGGAAGCCTTTTTAGGGCCCGATCTCACAAGAATGAATTACACGAAATCTGATTTCTGTTCAATCCAATATTAGTAGGAAACCTTTTCAAGACCCGAGGTCACTAGTTATCCTCTTTAGAAATCCAACCCTAATTCCATTAAGATGGGAATCCTACTTATGAATAAGCCCAAAATTATACCCCAAATCATCTAGGCATCGTTTTCTGGAATTAATCCCAAACACGTCAAACTCAAAGTACCATACTCTCCAATGAGACTTATCAAACTATGTGGGATTTGATTCCCATCCATATGGGATATTTAGGAAGCCAATATGAGGTTCAAACAGAAAACGTCAAATCAAACTTATTTCCATGGGCCATATTCCCAATAGGGTCTAATCCTACATGGAAACCCATATCCTTTCCATGTTACTTAAACTACTTCAGCATAATTCCCACAATATGTTTTGACTAAGCACCTTCAACTTAGATTTCCATTCCACATGACATTAAACAGTACATCTAGGTCCTTACCATGTGACAATATATGTTATGTCATGTCCCATTAAGCAGAATCGAACTACGAGGGTTCTAATTCCATTCACAAGCATACGTTGGTAGCCCATTTTTTGGGCATGATCCCAAAATCAAACCAAACCTTCATCTCCCAGGATGAGAATAAATTCCAGAGTGTCCCACTAAGTGGCTTAAAAACAAGTATCATAATAATGATGATTAAAAGAATCTATGTGCAATATATTGGACAATACCATTGATGTAAAACCTCTAATTCATTCAGATATCTCCATTAATGAAAAACCTATATTTCATACTAATGATTCAAAATTTTACACATGTTAATAAGTTATTGTAAATTATAAGGGATACATATGATATACATGGTGAATTTCTAAGGATTAATGAATATATCTTAAATTTATATGGATAGTCCTAGAGTAGACAATAATTTCCCCCAAAAGGGTGTGATGAGTCCGACCTCCCATTTTCTTGACCAATGCACGTTCTTAAGTACAGTAAAGTACAAACTTAAAGAAGGCCTGCCTTTAGAAAGAATGTCATTTTAAGATAAAGACCTGTTGGAAGTTTCCAGTTCCTTTAATAAACCTAATGAAATCCACCTGCAAATAGTGATTCTTATAACTAGAATACATATTTCAAGGAACTATGAAACAATATAATAGAAATAATTTTATATTCTTCTGTCCTTTCCAAAATTACATAGTTTATTCCAATTTTTTCACTCATGGATAATTTTATTTATTTCCATGTGAATCATGTCCAATGAAATAGAAATCTTAATGACATGATTCATTTATACAATCTTTGATATGAAGTGTATTATCTTGTAATTTATTGATCATGATCTCATACCCTTATACACATTATTATGCTTACTTATATAAAAAATTTACCCTTACAGAGAAATGTATCTCACCCCTTTTATGTTTTGTTCCGTGGGTTATAAAGATTTGTATTATTTTTTATATTTCGATGTTTGGTATTTATCAATAAGAACATAGTGAGAGATAATGTTTCTCATTTTTACACGATTTTTTATGTTTCATTTTTTCCAAAGGATGTAAACCATTACAATAATTGTGTTTCTATTAGTATAATGTTTTGTGTATTCCTCAAATGTTAGGTAATGTCAATGTATGTTACACTACGTCAATGTAGACACCTATTGTTTCCCACATCGGTTTCATCTCTTTGTGATAATGAGATACAATTTCCCCCATATGTTCAAGTCACATAAAAGTTACATTAAGAAAAATTCCTTAGATTAATTTACATATATAATGGAATCTCAAAAAAATAATGAATTGGTTTGTTTTTTTGGGAATAGTGAGTTTAAATATTGTTTTATAAGAATTATGATTATATCATGACAAATGTTATAGAATTATATGGTTATGACTCAATTTATATTTAAAACCAACAAAATTATTTTCATATATTTTATCCCTATATTGGTCAATATTTATATTATTTAGTTTTATATTTTAACTATGATAGGAATTAAAAACATTCCATCTCGATATATGAAAAGGATACAACATTGAAAATAAGAAATGTGTGAGTTTTGTCTGATTATATTCAGAAGGAGAATCTTTTTCCATTTCACAAGTTTCATTATAGGATTTGTAAGTTCAATATAAAAATTGCACAAGATTATTTATTTTATAATTAAAAAAACGAATTTTTCTTAAATGTCTTTAGATAATAGGGTTGTAACCATTCGATATAAAGGATTTATAATACCATGGAAAATAGATCAAGACACACTAAATGGATAATGTTTTTGGGCATTGTATTTTATAGTTAATATTAAAATATATATTTTTTTATTAAGATTTATTTCAATTAACAATATCAATAATGGATCAATAAAATAACATATCATCATGTTTTTTACATTGATTCACAAATTGATTATTGATGCCTGAATTTTTTTAGGATTCTGAATAAATCAAATCCAATAAGGAAAATAATTTTGTTTATTGGTTATAATAAAATTAATATAATGATATTGTTTTATGATTTCTATAAATATATATTTTAAAGGAATTGTGGTGACCCTTCATAAGATTAAATAACATCTAAATCATAGAAAATTTTATTATAAAAATTAAATAATGGTTAGGACCTCTCCACTGAGAAATAAAAAGAAAAATAATTAACTCACTGATGATGTTTTTTATCATTGAATGAAAACTAAATATGAGAAGGAGCTATGAGAATGAATTATTAGACATTACCAATAAGAGTACAAATTATATAGAATCTTTGTTGCTGATAATTTTCAAGAAGATGAAAATAAGAAAAATATAGTGAAAAAATTGTATAGAAGATGTACTTTGTGAAAATTGCTTTAAGGGTGTTGATAGAGCCTCTAACATTGTAGTTCCACCTGCATCCAATAGTGATCAAGTAAACCTGGATATGGGTTTCGTGTTTCTAAAAATCCAATTTTCATTGACTATGTTCCATCTATTACTGAAAAATGAAATGAAAAAACTATTCATGAATAATCGTAACCAATAACTAAAATAATAAATAAAAAAATGTACTTCCTAGGAATGATGAATTAAGAATAAAAAATAGTTCCTTAAAGGGGTATCTAGATAAATACATTCTTTATGAATAAGATGGTAATTATATGTATAAAATAGAAGTTAATGAATGATTAGTTGAAGATACAAGTGAATAAGTTATTAAATGAAATGTGTAATATGATTTAGAAGAGATAGAGGGTGAAAATAAAAAAAATTAAAAGGGTACATATATTTAAAATCAAGAGGATAATGATAATGTGGAAGATTAAATTGTGAAAACCCTAGCGGATAAAATATTTATCAGATTATTCTCAAAGGCTTTTTTATCCATAATTGATAAGGTCAGTAAAGATGGATATAATAAAGATGAATCTAAGTCTCCATCTATCAAATAATGTGATAAATTCCAAATAAAAAAGTCAATAATAATAATGATGTTGATAAGAATGTAATGATCCCAAAAAAAATTTATGTAAAATAATTAGAGGAAAATGTTTATAATATAATGGAATAAATGGTGTCAAATAATGAATTGAAAAAATGGAATGGAATATCATATCTGAATTACTTGTTTCAAAAATTTGTACATCGAAAAGGAGTGACCATATATATTTAATTCCATAACTACTCATGAATTTTCATAAATAATTTTAGTTTTGAAGAGACATTAACAAATAATTACTTTTTTTCCAAGACATTAATTATTAGTGAAAAAAATTCCTGAAAATCAAGATTATAAATTTGGAATAATTTATGATGTTAATAGAAAAGATAATTCTTAATGAGTTTTACCTAAATATTCCATAGGAAGGTTATAACCTTCAAATAATTCATGTAATAATATTATAAAATGATCCTATAAAAATTACTACGATATCAATTTTTTTGTTAAGAATTTTGAGATGTGAAAAATTTAATGAATGATTCATATCAATACATCAATAAACTGTCAAAATATATGCTATTGCAAGTAATGGTTGTGTTTAAATTGAAAAATATAGATGTTTATTAGACAAATAAAATAAAATATCTGAATGTAATGATTCGATAAATACTATTGGTGTTATAAAGAATAAAATAATCTAAAGAGGAAATAAACTTTTAGAAAATTGAAAACAATTAATTATCTAGAAAACATCATATTTAAGATGAGAAGCTTCATTATCATGATGAAAAATTAGATTAGTACGATTAGGATAGAATATAGGCTATGAAGATGAAGTCATTCGTAATGTCTTTGTGGAGAAAGATTAAATTCTTATTTAACTACCATTGTATTTATTTTTTCATGAAAAACATTGAAATAATTTGTAATATTTGAATGAATTACTTTTCGTCACATTTAAATATGTACGGATATATTCAAAATCTAACTTGTTTGAATGTTATTTCATAATTTTTATATATTTTTAGATAATTAATTTTTTTTTATTTTATTAATTTCCATTCTATACCATTTTAGTAAATTCATCAACTCCCATTTATTTATCTACATCACCAACGATGGGAATTTTATATCATGTGGTGAAAAATAATAATGTCAGTTAATTCTTATCAAAAGTTTAAAATTTGATAAATGATGAGAATGAAATATTATGTCTAAAAATAAATTCCTTATAGGGAGGTGTTGTCCTATGGGGGAGTTATTTATATATAGAATCACATTCTCCACAGTATTTAGATGACCAATTAACTCCTGGGAAGTTAATAATAAAAGAATAAATCCAAATATAAAGTACCTAAATTTAAAAAACAATAATTTTTTCAAATTAATTTTCCATTTATGTTTTGGAAATTTTTCTTTCTATAAAGGTATACATTATTGAGAGAAAATAATATTTCTCAATTTTTTATTCATTTATTCTGGAAATCAGAAACACCTTATTATAAATCATTTACTGTCTTTTTTCTCTAATGTGGTTTATAATGTGTCTATTAAAAACATGTTCTTTTTTCATAAACTAATATGTTCTAATTAAATATAATAATAAACATACAATTAATTATTAATGTTATTGTAAAGAGTATATTTGAAATAAACAATGAATTCACACTTACTATAAACAATATTTTACCATATTTAATATCTACGAGAAAATTTATTTATAAATCCTCATATTAACATCACAAAAAATAATAAATGTACTAGTAATCATATTTATTATGATAATTACATTTTTTAGGAAGTATACCTTATTGAATTAAATTTTTTATCATATTGAGAATAATTATTTCTAATGTTAGTAATAATTTTTACATTGTAATTTTGTAAATACATACATTATTAGAATTTATATTCCCCCAGTAATGTATGAGCAGATATGTTCCATTTACATAGTCCTAAAAAACTCATAAATATATTATCATTAGGAAGGAAATATGATCGTAATGAAGAGACATATACATACCTAGACAATTAATGATCTTAGAGAGGATGGATTGATTTTATTTGTTGATGTTGAGCTGATGATTAATTAGATTCATTATTGATGTGTTAATATAGAATATTTATAGTAAACACCTTGTTCCCAGTATTTGTTTAATTTTTTAGAGAGTGTGTACTTAATGATAACTTTCAAGGTTTTATCCTTAAGTTTTATTTTACATTATAATTATGCATCACATTGTTGGTATTATGATTGAGATCTTAAGAGGATAAGATGATAGGCAATCCAATCAACATTAAGGAGGGATCAAGTGTAAACATTAATAGATAATCTAATCACTCGAAATAGGGTAAATTTTGGATAAATTGTTTTAACCTGTGCATCGATGAATTTCTTTTCTAGATAAATACATAATTTCTTTTCTGTTGAAAAAAGGTATAACTTTATCCAAGGTTAGTGGACACCATACTATTAATGATAAAATATTTTTTCCTTTCTAATAATATTTTATAATCATTCATAAATTACATTTCTATTTTAATGTATGTTTAATTATAAATAACCATTTTTTTAATTTAAATAAAATAAATTTTACCCCTGTATTCACATTTATTTAATGATTATTTTATCGTGATTACTCGGATTGTGATTCTTATACTCTAATTAATAAAATTTGTAGTTACTCTGATCATTTATATTTATTTAATCATATTGAATCTATTTACAGTAATCTAACAATGTGATACCAAAATCAATATTAATTATGGTATTTTCTAATTGTATTGTTGTTTATGTTTAAAACTGATAGTTTTAATTCACTAGGTTTTTGAAATTTTTAGATTAAACTCTATTAAACTACATTTTTTAATACTAAAAGTCACCCCTCTTCTAGATATCCATATTGAACATATTCCATCACCTCTAATATAAATATATATTAACTTGATATCTAACATCATCAGGTATGGATTTCATATTGGAAGGAGATAGTATTACATGAGAAAATCATTTGTCATGTGTAGTTTCTGTGGAAACATGGTCAGATTTGGGTAGAGACTTTTGGAACTGGGAGAATAAAATGGCCAACCAATTGTTACAGCTCAATTAAAGCAATGATCATTTTCTAACTTCTAAGAATTTAATATCCAATGGTGGGGAGAATAGAAAACCACCGATATGATTTAACCCTTTAATTAGGATTTTTCAATATGTAATGTGATTTATTGAAGTTTGAAAGGATTAGGAATTATTTTGGAATGTTATATGAATTTTAGGTAGGAGAATAATTTGAGAATAGTTAGTGGAAACTGTGAATCCACTTATTTATTCTATGAAAGGTGAAAGAATAGATTTTGGGTAGGCACCTAATTAGGTGTATAGTTTTTCGAGACCACATAGTCACTCATGGATATCCATTTAAAGAGGTATATTATGATTATTCTTTATTGGAATATGGTTTTTCAAATTTTTTGGGATAACCATGTAAGTTTCTGTCACGACCCGTCCTCAGGACCCGTGACGTGACTACCCCCAGCCCGACTCCCATAGGCCAGGGGCTGGCGATTAGAACCAAGGCGTAAATACCAACAAAAAGGGGAAGGCATTGCCTTTATAAAGTAAACAAACACCACAGAGTAATCAAGAAGAATTAAACACTAAGTAAAACTGGGTACAAAATGTAGTGCAGAAATGTATGTAGGCCAGAATACAAACCCAAACTGGAAGTAAAGTACAAATGGAAAGGAAATACAGTAAATAAATTTAAAGAAGCAATGTCGATCCGTCCACTGGAAGTCCCACATGAATAGTGGGTATAGATAGCCTCCTCATCTCCTCGGGTCCAGCCGTCTGCTCTGTGTACGTCCCACTCGGTGGTCCACCTCCAGGTACCCACATGCTCCACAAGCCTCAACAATGATCAGCGCTGTCTGTTTGCTGCATCAAACACAACGTAGTGCGGGCATATCTCATGCTGGGGTGAATATATGCTACTCAGTAGGGACCCCGAGTACCCCGAAGGTCTCCCAAAATCCAAAAAGGGTAATCCACAAGTGAATGATACAATCACAAAGTGACATCCAACACTACTTAGGTTTATGCCCATACATATACCAAAGTCATGAATTCTATTTTGGCTCAACATCCGATCCCAGGTTCGATCTCGTCCACACAGGGTAACACAACACAATCCACATAGGAAAGAAAGTAAATCATATCGAAGATAATGATTGGAAGCCATGAATCAGCTCACACAGGAATACTTCTTCATAAGACGATATAGATGATCAGATGTATCAACTTATTCATCTAAGATGTCAGACCCACACAGGATCGATAGTTACTAACCCCCGCAATGACCGACAAAGGATTGATATGTACTAACCCCTACAATGACCCAGAAAGAATCGATATGTACTAACCCCCTCAATGACCCACACAGAATCTGACCCACACAGGATTGTTACGCGCTGGCCCACACAGGACCACTGAGTGCTGACCCACACAGGATCTGACCCACACAGGATCGGTAGCACTGATCCACATAGGATCGCCGAGTGTTGTAGTCGTTGCCGTCGAATCCACGGAGGATTTCTGTACAGTCATCATCGTCGTCGTAGTTTCAGCCCGCTCTATGGTTCCCGCACACAGCAAGCTCGTTCGGGGAGGGTCTGCTCCACGAGCCAAAGGGATGATACATCAACTGACACAAATTCCATCGTTGATGTATCCAAAAGTTCTGTATCGTCAAAAGGAACTCAACGTGACAGACGACACATCAATCAGACTCCCGGTCTGAGAGTTATTGGATTTTTCGTTCTAGGGGCCCGGTTGGTTTTTATGTCAAAACCAACCCAACCACACTCGAACTGCATCCAAACCTTGAGCGAAATAATCGAAACGGTCGGTCTCACTAATAGGAAACCAACAAAGTCGACGACGCGTCAATCGGACATCCGGATCTCAATTTATAAGCGTTTCCGCTCCGAGGACCCTGTTGGTTTCATGTTCGAACCAACCCGAACCTACCCAAAGTTCTCCAAAACCATATGTGTAATATAAAGAAACGACCTTCTGGATCCAAGGATTTTTATGCAACTGACAGTGCCTCGATCGGGGGTTTGTAGCCCATGGTATGGGCAAAAGACCGAGAAGTTCCGAAAAAGGGGTGTCTGGGTCCGGTCCGACCCGATCCAACCCCCCCCCCCCCCCCGTGGGTCAGCCCGAACCAGGTCAACCCGACCCGGCTGGGCGTGGCCCTGCCCGGCCCGGTGCGGCCGGTCCGGCCTGGGGCGGCTCGACAATGGCCGAGCGGGGTCGGCTCGGCGCCATCCGAGCGGTCGTGCAAAGGGGGCGCCTGCCCCCTTGATTGCCGCCGCGACCCCCATGTGGGGGAAGTTCCTTGCCAGTGAACGTGTCCCAGTGCCACGTCCCCCCCCCCCTAGGTCCCGCGCGATCGTGGGACCAGTCGCCTTCCGCCGCGGCGGTCCTTCCCAGCGGCGCATCGGGCACCGCCTCCTTCTGGAGGCCGGCCAGTGCCGGCCATCGGCACCGCCGTGCCAGCATGGCACGTCGGCGGGGTCTTCCACGGGCCACCGGAGTTGCACCGGTCATCTGTTTTCGATTCTGTCAGCGCCGGCGTTCACCTCGGGTCTCACACATTACTGTGGAATCATCAAACCGCCTCTACAGCTCGTTCCTTCAATGCCCGTCGATCTGCCGTCAATTAAACAATGTGCAGAGCCTTCGAATCGCCGAAACGGCGCGTCCCGACGGTGCCCTGCTTATTCTCCCATTCTTCGTTGTTTCCGCGCGGTTCCGTTTCACCATGCCACCTTTTCTCGTGTCGCAACAATTACATCCAACAAATTGGGGAGGAGGGTCGGTCGTGTTCATGCGGTCCGACCACCTCCTGTTATTACGATAACAGGCGGCCCAAATGACAATAAACAAATTAATCAAATGCCGAGGAAATAATCCACATAAATTAAATTAAACCAAACCCCCTACCTCAAGTGTTTCTTGAATGAAGGTTCATCGCAGGGAAGGGACGTCACAGAAGAGGGCATCACGGAAGAAGGATCGTCGGCGTCGCGAGACTCGGCGTCGCGTCGTCGATCCCTGAGTAACTTGAATCCACGTCACCCACCGTCGGTGGTCGTCATTCTTCGTCAGGGATGGTGCGTTCTTCGCGTTCATTAAGGAGGAAGATGAAGATTCCAATACTTGGGTTCTCCTCTTCAAATCCTCCTTGCACAACGAAACCACATAATAAAATAAGGCATTGCCTTATTTTATTTCTCAATCCAACTATTTTTGAAATGAAAAAACCGATCGCGATTAAATTAATGAGCGTTGGCCAATTAACTGAGGCGTTTTATAATTAATTAAAATCGAGAGTTGACATGGCATATAAGAGGGGGTGCAGGTGAGTTACTATATTAAATTCTTGTGGGAGGTAAAAGGAAATTAAAGCGGGTGGGGCTCGTGTGGGCCCCACCTCACTAATATCCTACCTAGGAGTTAAGATATCAGTGGGTCCCACCTCAACCACCATGCCTAGGTTAACACTGCTAAGAATAAAAATAATATCCCTTGCACATTATTTTATTTTATTCTTTAGTTAACCCCAAAAATTAATAACCTCACCCAAGAAAATGAAACTCCGGAAAAGGTCTTCTTAAGTAATTACCAGTGATTCAGTTCCATAGGTGCCCTCGGATTTTGATTCCGATCACCGGTTCAAATGTTATGGAAACCCGCTCGTTCGTTTACTAAATGTACCTGAGCAAAACTTTGGAAATTGATTCCGGGCACACCGGGCCTCGGAATCAAGTGTCGTCAGAAACTGCGTTCTTGTAAAATTACAAATAAAATTAATAAAATAAATTCAATTGAATTTTATAGGTCTTTAAATTACTCCCACCTCAGGACTTTACGTCCCCGTAAAGATACATCATAAACTAGAGGAACAGATGTGGGTACTGAGCATGCATCTCAGCCACCTTCTCCCAAGTGCTCTCTAGGAAGATCTCGTGCTTCCATCTGATGCACACTAGAGGTATCGACCGTCTATGTAGGACCCGCTCCTGTTGATCCTCGATCTCCACCGGGACCTCTGTAAAGGTCTCCCCATCGTCAAGGTCTAGCTCCCCATGGTTGATGATATGCGTCGGGTCATGCTCATATCTCCTCAGCTGAGAAACAAGGAAGACGTCGTGCACCCGGTGCAACTGAGGTGGTAGAGCCAGGCGGTAAGCCACCTCGCCTACCCTGCTGTAGACCTGGAATGTTCCAATGAAGCACAGAGATAAAAAACCGCCTCGGCCAAATCTTTGTAATCCACGTCGAGGTGAGACCCGCAGGAAGATGTGGTCTCCATCCTCAAACTCCAGTGGCCTCCGCCTCCTGTCAGCATAAGAGTTCTGCCGGCTCTGAGCTGTCCTCATCCGCTGCTGGATGACATGGACCCTCTCTGTCGTGGCCTGGACCATCTCCAATCCCACAAGTGCTTACTCCCCAGGGTCTAACCAGCACAGGGGTGATTTGGAAGGTCGGTCGTACAATGCCTCGCATGGTGCAATCCTGATGCTGGAGTGGTAGTTGTTGTTGTACGTGAACTCCAACAAGGGTAGGTGTTACTCCTAGCTGCGACCAAAGTCAAGGAAACATGTACGGAGCATGTCCTCGAGCGTCTGAATGGTCCTCTCCATCTGACCATCCTTCTGAGGGTGAAAGGCGGTGCTCAGACGTAGCTGCGTCCCGAATGCCTCCTGCAACCCCTTCCAAAGCAGGGAAGTAAATCGATCATCTCGATCAGAGACGATAGATGATGGCACACCATGAAGCCGTACAATCTCCTAAATTTTGAGACGTCCCAAGATCTCTACTAAGACCTTCTCTCTGATGGGTAATAAGTGGGATGACATGGTGAGTCGGTCGACAATCACCCAAATGGTGTCATGACTTATGGAAGAACATGGAAGTCCAGTCACAAAATCCATAGATATCCCATCCCACATCCAATTTGGGACCTCCAAGGGTTGTACCAAGCCTGCTGGTACCTGGTGCTCTGCTTTCACTTGATGGCAGGTGAGGCATCGAGAAATGAACTGTGCCACAACCTTCTTCATACCCGGCCACCAGTGCTGTTGTCTAAGATCCTTGTACATCTTCGCCACTCCAGGATGTACCGCTAAAGGGGAAGTGTGAAACTCTCTCAGCACCTCCTCCTGTAGAGTATCTAGTACCATGGTACGTCCTCTGAAAATGACATCGTTTTCTACTCCTACGGAGAATCCATTAGGTTCATATCCTGAGGATATCTGCGCATGCCGCGTCTCACAGTCAGCGTCCCCATGATGTGCCTCTCTGACCCGCTGCAGTAGTGGAGGAGTGACCGTGAGTTACTGAAGAATGGCTGCTCCATCTCTATCCACGAAGAATATCTGCAAAGCGACTAGATGCTCCGTCACCTCCCCGAGTAGCTGGATGCCCATCGTCCGGTTGAGGGAATCAGCTACCACGTTCCCCTTTCTATGAGTATAGACTATCTCAATGTCATAATCCTGGAGGAACCTGAGCCCTCACCGTTGTCTGAGATTCAGGACCTTCTGCGAGAAGATGTACCTGAGACTCTGGTGGTCAGAGTATACTGTAAAGCGATTGCCCATCAGATAGTGTCACCACATCTTCAAAGTGAAGACCAATGATACTAAAACCAGGTCATGGGTAGAGTAGTTCTTCTCATACTGCCTCAACTGATGTGATCCATAGGTGATCAAGGCCCTCTCCTGCATCAGGACACATCCGATCCCGGTCCCTGATGCATCGCAGTAGACTACATACCCTACGCCCTCCTCCGGTAGCCTCAAGATAGGCACACTGGCCAAACTCCGTCTCATCTCCTGGAAGCTCTGCAAACATATGTCTGACCACACGAAGGGTTTCCTCTCCTTCTTCAAAGCTGAGAGTGGTGCCGCAACTCTGGAAAATTCTGGCACAAATCTCCTGTAGTACCCAGCTAGCCCCAAGAAACTCCACACCTCCGTCACGCTCCTGGGTGGACCCCAAGCTAGCACTGCCTCGATCTTTGCAGGATCCACCGCAACTCCCGCCTCCGAGATGACGTGTCCCAAGAAGTGGACCTCACGTATCCAGAACTGACACTTCGAGAGATTACCATAAAGTTGGTTCTCTCGGAGTGTTTCCAGTACAACCCGCATGTGGTAGGCATGCTCCACCTCAGTGGTCGAGTATATCAAAATGCCATCGATGAAGACCACGACAAATCGATCAAGGTATGGCTGAAATATCTTTTTCATGAGACTCATGAATAGAGCTGCTGTGTTGGTTATGCTGAAAGGCATAACTAAGAACTCCTAGTGTCCATACCGACATCTGAAGGACGTCTTCTGAATGTTCTCGTCCCGAACTCTTAGATGATGATAGCCTGACCTGAGGTCTATCTTCGAGAACCACCGTTCTCCCTTGAGATGATCGAAGAGGTCATCAATCCTTTATAGTGGATACTTGTTCCTCAAGGTCACCAGGTTCAGGCGCTGTTAATCGACACACAGTCGCAAACTCCCATCCTCCTTCTTGTGGATCAAAATCGGGAAGTCCAGGGTGAAACAGTGGGCCAGATGAATCCCTTGCCCTGCAAGTCCACCAACTGTACCCGTAGCTCCCGAAGCTCAGCAGTTGGCCATTCGATATGCTGGATTGGATATCGGGGTTGTCCCAGGGTACAGGTCAATATAAAAGTCTACCTCTCTATGAGAAGTTAGTCCTGGAACGTCGTCAGGGAAAACGTCCTCATACTGATCCACCATTACAGTAAAAATAATACAATGCATGTCAAATTCTCCTAGGATTAGGCTATCCAATTGATGAGTGATGGACTGTCCCCTCCTCTGTGAGAGTGCATCCTGTGCTTCAAAGGCTCCATTCTCACCGGTGAAGGTGAACCTGCTCCCGTCGGTGTATACACACCACTCCTTGCGCATAATACAGTCGATCTGAGTATGGACTGTGGATAACCAATCCATTCCCAAGATGACATCGTAAGGCCTCGATGCAGCTACAATAAGATTGCATCCAAAGATCTCGCCTCCTAGAGTAAGCTCACACTACCGTCACCAGTGTGAAATCTTCGGTTCTGCTCCCGTAGTAGTCTCTAGCCATAAGGATAGAGCCAACGACTCTGTCTGAATCTCCGAGCTCCGAACAAGGGAAGAGGAAATAAAGGAATGACTCACTCCTATGTCTATAAGAACTGAAAAAAATGTGGAGTACACACATATCGTAACTCGAATCATATCTGGTGTGCCGTGGTTATAGGCCTCCGCTGCATGAAGTTGTTCCTGCCTCTCCCCGCAAGCTCCATGTGGTCGGGGTGGACCTCATGGTGGTGGTGGTGGTAGAGCCTCAAAGTGTCGCCCACCACCTGCTACTCGGCTAGCTCCTCTGACTCGTCTGCCTTCTCCCTGCAGTCCGCCACGGTCGACCCTCTGCCTCTGCCTCTGTGGTCCCTCAACCATCTACTGCTCCTCCGCACGACGGGTCGGCCAGTCACGAGCCATGAGGCCCTACCCGCCGCATGCATAGCACAATCTCCCTATCGAAAGACTGGCTATGCGCTGAGTGCCCCAGTCATCTGAGCCAGTGTCCTGAGGTCATCCGCCTGAGGGTCTGGTCTGCTTGGACCCATGTGTCATCCGTCGAATGCCAGCTGCAGAAGACTCTACTACGTTCCTCCCATTGGTAGGTCTCACTGCTAGTGTAGGCTCAGAAAGAAAGCTCTCAATGAGAAGGGCTCTCTCCAGTACTCTTGCATGTGTCGGAATGCTGAGGGAGATCAGCGATGCCCTGATCTAATGCCTCAATCCCTACTCGAAGGTCTAGGCCCGAAGGAATGGGTCCCGTAACATTTCCAGCGAATAGCGCGAGAGATCGGTAAATATTTCCGTGTACTGGGCGACCGTCACGCCGCCCTGCCGCAGCTATAGAAGCTCATCGATGCGCACCACACAAAGGGTGGCTGGGACGAAATCTATGCGGAAGAGGCTCTCTAGGTTCTTCCGGAGGAGGGATGCCTCGTCGTGCACCTGGAGAATAATCCTCCACCATCTGCCTACTGCCGCGTACAGAAGGCTTGCTGCGAGGATCACCATGAGGTCAGCTGGTGTCCCCAATAACCTGAACATGCGCACAGCCGCCTCTATCCAATCCTCGGCAGTCTGAGGGTCCTTCTCCCCGCAGAACCTGGGTGGTGTCTATCCCTGAAACCTGTGCAGTGCACCAAGGCGACGTGCACTCTCAGCAGATGGGGCTGGTAGCATTGGTGGCTCGGTAGGTAGTGGTACCGTCGGTGCCTCCACAGTAATAGGGCCCTGCACCGAGGTCTCGTCTCTCGATGGGCTGTCGTCATGTACAAAACTCGGAACCCTAGATGGCTACCGTCGTGGGGCCATCCTGAAAAGAGAAAGGTGTGCCACGGTCAAAACAATATACCTGGTGATCTGACACAATGTAATCACAAAGAAATCCTGAAACACACATGCAATCAAAGTTTTCGTGCACTATGTCGGAAATCAGAAGTCAGGGTCCTGGTGTACGGATATTTCGGCCGCCGCACCAACACTAGACTCTCTGGACTGATAACCACACTCAATACTCTTACCACAATTGCTTCACATAGAAAATGATTAGAGTCCTGAGTTCTGAGGTAGAACCGAACTCCTCTGATACCAATTTCTCACAACCCGTCCTCGGGACCTGTGCCATGACTACCCCAAGCCCGCCTCCCATAGGCTAGGGGATGGCGACTAGCACCATGGAATAAATCATGAAAAAAATGGGAAGGAATTTTCTTTATAAAGTAAACAAACACAACAGAGTAAGCAAGCAGAAGTATACACTAAGTAAAAATGGGTACAAAAAGTAGTACGGAAAAGTAAGTGGGCCAGAATACAAACCCAAACTGGAAGTAATGTACAAATGGAAAGGAAATACAACAACTGAAAGTAAAGCAACAACTTTGATCCATCCACTAGAAGTCCCACCTAAAGGGTGGGTATAGATAGCCTCCTCAGCTCCTTGGGTCTGGCCGTCTGCTCCGTGTATGTCCCGCCCAGTGGTCCACCTCCAGGTACCGACTTGCTTCAGAAGCCTCAACCACGATCAGCGATGTCCGTCATCTGCATCCAACACAACGTAGTGCGGGCATAGCCCATGCAAGGGTGAGTATACACTACTTATTAGGGACCCCAAGACCCCCGAAGGTCTCCCAGAATCCACAAAGGGTAATCCACAAAGGAAAGATACAATCACGAAGTAACATCCAACACTAATTAGGTATATTCCCATAAATATACCTAAGTCATCAATTCCAGTTTGGATCCAACATCTGAGCCCAAGTTCGATCTCATCCACACAGGATAACACAACACAATCCACATAAGAAATCAAGTCAATCATATCGAAGACAATGATTGGAAGTCACGACTCAGCTCACAATGGTATACTTCTTCGTAAGATGATAGAGATGATCAGATGTAACCACTGATTCATCTAAGCCATCAGACCCACACATGATCGATTGGTACTAACCCCCGCATTGACCCACAAAATATCTATATGTACTAACCCCCACAATGACCCACAAAGGATCGATTGGTACTAACCCCCGCAATGACCCACACAGGATCTGACCCACACATGATCTGACCCACACA
Source organism: Viscum album (assembly GCA_963277665.1). Lineage (NCBI taxonomy): Eukaryota > Viridiplantae > Streptophyta > Magnoliopsida > Santalales > Viscaceae > Viscum > Viscum album. The sequence continues at coordinate 224,433,340 of OY728143.1, forward strand.
GGATCGATATGCACTTGGCCACACAGGACCGCTGAGGGATGACCCACACAAGATCGGTATAATTGATCCACACATGATCCTTGAGTTCTGTAGTCATTGCCGTCGAATCCACGGAGAATTTCTGTACAGTAGTCGTCGTCATCGTAGTCGTAGCCAGCTCTAGGGTTCTCGTACACACCAAGCTTGTTCGGGGAGGGTCCGCTCCACGAGACAATGGTTTAATACATCAACGGACACGACGTCCGGATTTGATGTATCCCAATGTTCTGTATCGTCAAAAGGAACTCAACGTGACAGACGACGCGTCAATCAGACGCTCAGTCTATGAGTTATTGGCTTTTTCGTTCCAGGGTCCCAGTTGGTTTATAAGTAGAAACCAACCTGACCTCACTCCAACTACATCCAAACCTAGACCGTAGTAATAAAAAAGGTTTGTCTCCCTAAGAGTAAACCAACAAAGTCAACGGCACGTCAATCGGACGTCCGAAGCTCATGTTATAAGTGTTTCCGCTCCGAGGGCCCGCTTGGTTTCGTGTTCGAACCAACCCGACCGTACCAAAAGTTTTCCAAAACCTTGAGTGTAATATACCAAAATGACCTTCTTGATCCAAGGATTGCTACGCAACTTACGGTGTGTCGATCAGGGATCCGTAGTCCATGTTTTGGGCAAAAGACTGAGAAGTTCTGAAAAAGGGGGGGTGTGGGCCCGGTCCGACCAAGCCCAACCCCCCCCCCCCCTCAGGTCGGCCCGACCCGGGTCCGGGGCCAACCCGGCTAGAAGCGACCCGGCCCGGCCTGGTGTGGCCGGTCCGGCCTGGGGCGGCTCGGTGCTAGCCGCGCGGGGTCGGCTCGGCGATGGCCGAGCGGCTGTGCAAAGGGGGCGGCTGCCCCCTTGATTGCCGCCGTGTGTAACACCCCGATATTTTATGAAAAATATTTTTTTAAATTTCATTCAAGTCGTGTGTTGTAAGCTACACCTAAATGAGCTTGCACAACATACATCCTTGACATGGCTTGCATTACACGCAATCACGACCTTCCAAGATAGCGTGTGTTGTACGCAATACCGAGTTTCGTTAAACAACAATATGTTATATAAACTAGCCGTTATGAATAGTAATACCCACTTTTTGAAATTTTATAAATTTTATCTTTCAAAATGGAATTCATTTTTGGATTCAGAATATCGAAATTAGCATCAGGTGAATATTTGGAATTTTTCTGATAACTTTCAATTTTTGATGAATAGTGAAACACTGGTTACTATTCAAAAACCGACTTTTTATTTAAATAATTATTTAATTTATTTAAATTTATTTTAGGTCAAGATTGATACATAATACCTATATAATTTCAATTTAAGTCATTGGAGTCATTTTATTATAATTTTAGATATATAAAAATTTTATTGAACTTTTCACCGTTTTTTACCCACCTCCTAGGAGAATTTTCAAATTCACATAAAACATAATTTTACTGCTTCTGTGAGTGAAATTTCGAAATTCCAAGAGACATGGTTAATATCAAGGACTAAAATGTGGTTCAATGTGATGAAAATAATTTTTGGTGAATAGTAACTTGTTACTTTTTTTACCACGGTTAAAAGTAAATTGGGAAATTAAGGGTAAAAATGATAGTATTATTACCCTAACACATTTTATAATTCTATTGGATTTGTGTAATTCGTCCAAAAAATTCTTCGTAATAAAATATGACCATTTAGGCCCACTTGGATTAGACTTGGACATTTATTCTCAATTTCTGTAAAAAAGAGTTAAAATATTTAAAATCAACGTTTAATAACTAAATAATTTTTAGTATAGGTTTATCCATAAGATAAATTCGACTATAAATATTTATTAGAAAGCTAAAAATATTTCCTACATAATGGTATTTTATTTATAATTTTTAGACATTAAATAATTTAATTTATTTATGACACAATGATGATGCAATAATTATCTTATTAATAGAATTGATGTTATAAATACCCAAATAAATGTAATTTAATACTTTTTATTAATTTCAATAATTTTATAGGTTAATATGACATGTTATTATTGATTTAGTTAACTTTTTTTGAACTAATCATTCTATTATGATTTTCTCAAAAATAAATTACCAAATACTGTCAAAATTGACATAAAATAGTTTTTAAAACAAATATTATATTATTAACTATTATTTTATACATAAAAATCTAAGGTTTGGTAAAATGACTTAGATAAGATTATATATATTAATAATAAAAACATGGTGTTCTTTTTGCTTGTTATAGTAAGTTTATTAACCCTATAGTGTTAGAAAACAAGAAGACACGGTAAAAGAAAAATTATTTAACTTAAAGATAAATCTAAATGATATGGTAAAAATAGAAACCTAAACATGTATAAATTCTATTGGATGAGAGGATCTAGACCCATCACCTCCTTAGATTCTAAATAACTCATTTTTGAGCTATTGAAATCCGAATATGACATTATAATAAAATAATATTTTTTGTTATTCCAAAGGTGCCCCTCTCCCCCCTTATAAAAGGGAACCTCCTCCCTCTCTTCCTCACACCACTTTGAGCTTCCAAGCTCGGCAAAACCCTGCCAATTTATCATCCCCACTTCCCTAGAATCATTCAAGAGGTTCTGGTCTTCTTCAAAGACAAATATTAGTGCCCTAAGAGGAGGTTTCAAAAAGGCGTGTCGAAAGAAGAGGTAATATCCGTTACCAATTCATTCAAATTTATTTCTTCTTCTACTTCATCTTATTTAGTTGTTTGATAATGAAGTAATAACATTAGTATAACTAATATAATGATATGTTATTATATATATGAAACAACCCTATTTCACCATCTATCAATCCTACAGAAAACGAAATCACCGTGCGTGCGTACGTACGGAATACAGTCTCCAGGATGTGGTGTAATCCATTTTCGACCACCACCTAACTTGGATGGGTATAATGGTGTAAATAAATAACAATATATGATTATTGCAAATTGATATTGATTCTGAACTATTATACATACACTACAATGCAATTCCACGATCATGGGAATGATATCATCGCTCGTGCGTACGTACGGACTACTGTCTCCATGACGCGATGAGATTCATTCTCCATGATAAGCATTAATGAATGATTATAAAGTATATATAATAAGTAATCATGAAATATATGACATAATAATGATACTGGATTTATGTGTATATATATATATATGTCATCTACTTAATTTCATTCAATTCAATAAGGAAACGAAAACAACGTTCATGCGTACTTACGGCCTACCGTCTCCAGGAACGGTGAACTTCATTCCATTTAATTGATCTATCATATATATATGCATATACTGAATATATATTATATATAAATCATTTTTTACATTCTGGAATTAATTAAATCAGGATATAATTAATAATATCAAGAACAAAAAGTCCAAACACGTATGATAAATAAAACTATTTAACCCAAAACACTGCTTTAACATGGAACTTAAAAAAGAACGGGAAATATAAAGTCATAAGTGTACCATATATGATATCATAACAATGAATATTATTATATAATAAGTCAATGAAATTATTTAAATCATTATACAGGATGTTCGGAAACGTACGAAGTATATCAGACCTATGTTAAGGGATAATTTTGCAAATCTCATTTTTATCCGAGATTGCTTATTCGAAAGTATTTACTGAGGTTATTGTTATCATCAATGTCCATGATTTATAAAAGTGTTTTCATGTATTTTTAATGTCCTTTTTACCCATTTTGACTTATACTACGTGGTATGTATGAAATTTTTCTTTTACGAGGTACTTTTTGACTTTTCTGGAAAAAGTACAAGAAGAATGTTTTTTTAACATATATGGCATGAAATGATTTTTTTAAGGTTGTATAAAGAATAATATTCATGAAGCTTCCTCTAAAATATTTCATGACTATTTTCAACAAAATATATTTCTTTTAAAACTTTATGGCATTTTGTGAAAAGAAAATGATTTTCAAGAAGAAAGGATATTTTCCTCAAGAATTCATTTCAATTGTTTTATCAAAACCATTTTTCCATATAAGATGACATTATTTCATATTGGTATGTTTCAAGTATAATGTCTCTATGATTTACATGGTTTCAATTTTCTTATGATGAAATGTCCATTTGTTTTATATGGATTACGAGATGATGTGATGTTGTTTATGAAACCCATTTTATTCTTTACGTTATGATGAATGTTTTAAGATTATTTTGTGGCACAAGTAAGAATGATTTCATTATGAGATGGGTGGGACCTATATCTCACTCCAATGCATTGGGTAAATATTTATATCTCATGAGATAGACATGGCTGGAATGGTAAGTTAATCTGGTTCTGTGTTATAGGACTGAAACAAGGAGTGAACTCGATTCAGAAAGGGACTTTATCCACTAAGATGGTCTTGGAAGCAATGCATTGGCTACTGTGGAAATCATAACATGTGATTAATGGTTGCCACAATTACATGTTTTATTCACATGATATTGTATCATGATTGATGCTCCCTTATGATATATGCCTTATGTACTTCCAAGATTCATGCCTTTGCTCAAGATTTTGATGTTTAGATTTTATGTTAATGTTTTTGCATTCAAATGTTTATGGATTGTTTTATGTTCTCTATGTTTACCCTTATTGGGCATTTGAGCTCACCCATTTTTTGTATTCTTTTCCCCAGAATATAAATAATGGTTTTAGGTAAAAAAAAGGGCAAGATCTTTGTAGGAGATGTTGAAGATCTTTCACCACGATTAGAAGATTATATTTTGTGTTTCCAAAGACACTAAACTTTTACGGTCCTTGTGTGTCTGTTTTTGTTATTTATTAAGTATTCTGCAAAAGTAATGTAGTGTCCATGTACGTCATGCTTCAGGTCTCTACAGTTTGTATCAGAGGAAAGGTTTAGTCAACATTTTGAAACTAGGTTGTGAAAGTTTTAGTGAGATCCCTAGAGATATTTCTACGGTATGTATAGTGAAGTCCCTAAAGATAAGTATACGTATAAGATATAGTCCTAGAACTATGGTAATGATCATATAATTTAACCTAAGATGATAGATATTGAGGGTAATCCCCCTTTACTATGTTGTTTTCCCTAGCTAGATTTTTTCCTCTCACACTATTCTTTTTTGGTTTTAGAAAATGGCTAGAAACATGAAGATTCAAAATAATGGAGGATATGATGGACAATGGAATGATATTCTTCATGAGAAAACAAATGAAACGGGATTTGGAAGTCCAAACATCGTTATTATGCCTAATCATAAATCTCATAATATGATCAATAATCTCAACTTTGGTAAGTATCCCGACTCAGATAATAAGAGGAATATGGAGTTTCATGATGATCATAGAGGAAAGATAGTTCAGTTTCCCTCATGTAAATCATGTGGGAAGAGGCATTAGGGAGATTGTATCAAAAGAACAGGAAGATTATTTAGGTGTGGAAAAGAAGGACACAGATCCAGTAAGTGAAATGGAAAAGGTTAAGTCGACACCATGGACAGGGATATTGGTTTTTCTACGACATCAAAAATGATTAGATGTTTTAAATGTGGAATGTATGGGAATTATTCAAACCAATGCCCTAAGGGAAAATCTCATGAAGAGAATCTGCATGGTCATATGAGTAGTATTAATGTGGATGATGATGAAGAGACTATAAATGATATATGAGATGAAGGAAATGATGAAGCTCAGTCAGTGGTTTAAGAAGTTAGTGTAATGATTGTATGTTTATAAAGAATAATGTATGGTACCATGGAATAAATAATCATCTAAGGATTGTTGCACTATTGTTTTCCCTAATTTATTTTGAAGTATATGTTGAATGGTATCGGTAACCATGGAAGGTTATTCAGATATTTTTTGAAAGTAGATGATATGTGCATAATGATGGGATACAAAGATAATGAGATGTTTGATAGTATTCATGAGCTCATGATTGATATAAGGACTAAGTGCTATTATGGTTTGATTATATAGATTTTTGGGATTTTGTTATGAGGAAAGAGTTGCCTTTTGACAGTATTCATGTTTTCACTATGGTTCTATGGTAATTTATGTTTCATGAGAATATATGACTAAGGTATTCATGTGTATGGAATGCAACCAACAAGATATATATTATGATATATGTGAGATAAATGCTTGTATTCACATTCTTGGTAGATAACCTTTCTAGTAATTGTTTTCTTTATACTATGTGCTTAGACCGATGTATTTTAGATAATCCTAAATACTGGAATAGATTAGTGTGGACATAAGTTAGTATTATTTAAGGATAGAAATTTTTTCGATATTATTGATGGGATGTTATATTAATGTAGTTTTAGAAAAAGGACAACCTGTAGGATGGGCGACAGCCCAACCCGTCGGACAAGGCTGTGGGAATCGAACCCACAACCGAAGTGCGTCCTGCCTTTACCTCCTACCACTATCCTACAAGAAGTCCCTGGTTAGTAGAAACAAGTTTTATCCTTTTAAGCGGTATGATATATGAAGTATAAGTTCATTTTTGAAAGAATATACTATTAATCAAACCAAAAGATGGACTTAGAATTTCTGCTATCCTTTTGTTTGAAACAGATGGAATGGCCCATAATTCTATCACATGATCTACTAACACATCACGAATAACAAATTCAACTTCATTTCTTTAAGGGGTGATGTGGAAATTGTTCAATTCATGAACAATAGTGAGATTGTACCAAAATCATGTAAGTATTTCTTTTAATTCATCAACTTTAGGGAAATGATCTTGAAAACCAAAATTGTTATCCTGGTGCCCTTATTACCAATGAATCATATGGTACCATAGATCATCACAAATATATGACTTTGTGATTGTTGGATTTTTCATAGCCATGTTCTCTACCACTCTCCATCAGAACATGACTGTTTGATTTCTCTTCCATATCCATATTTTCACCTATGTTCTCCTATTAGGAAACCCAGTGATTAGTTAATTTGTGTAACCATTTCGTTTCATACATAAGTTTTTAAAGCTATGTTTTGGTATTCCTTTTTAGGATGTGGGTTTATATTAAAGAAACTTTCGAGTAGTAAAAAATATATAACCCTGACGAATTTCGAGGGTGAAATTCATTTTAAGGGGGGTAGAATGTAACACCCTGAGATTTTATGAAAAATATTATTTTTAATTTCATTAATGTCTTGTGTTGGATGCTACACCAAAAGGAGCTTGCACAACACACATCCCTGACTTGGCGTGAATTACACGCAATCACGACCTTCCATGATAGCGTGTGTTGTATGCAATACTGAGTTTTTCTAAACAACGATATGTTATATAAACTAGCCGTTATGAATAGTAATACCCACTTTTTGATATTTTATAAATTTTATCTTTCAAAATGGACATTATTTTTGGATTCAGAATATCGAAATTAGCCTCAGGTGAATTTTTATTATTTTTCTAAAAACATTCAATTTTTTATGAATAGTGAAAACACTGGGTTACTATTCAAAAACCAACTTTTTATTTAAATTATTATTTATTTTATTTAAATTTATTTTAGGTCAAAATTGATACATAATACCTATATAAGTTCAATTTAATTCATTGGAGTAATTTTATAATAATTTTAGATATATAAAAATTTTATTGAACTTTTCACCGTCTTTTACCCACCAACTTTGAGAATTTGCAAATTCACATAGAACATAAATTTACCGCTTTTGAGAGTGTAATTTCGAATATTAGAGAGACACAATTAATATCAAGGACTAAAATGTGGTTCAATGAGATGAAAATAATTTTTGGTGAATAGTAACATTTTACAATTTTCAACCACGATTAAATGTAAATAGGGTAATTAAGGGTAAATATGATATTATTATTACCCTAACACATGTACTAATTCTATTGGATAATTTTTATTCGATAAAAAACAACCTTAGGAATGAAATATGACCATTTAGGCCCACATGGATTAGATTATGACATTTATTATTAATTTATTTAAAGAAGGGTTAAAATATTTGAAATCAAAGTTTAATAACTAAATAATTTTTAATATAGGGTTATACATAAGATAAATTTTACTATAAATATTAATTAGAAATATAAAAATATTTATTACATAATGGTATTTTATTTATAATTTTTAGACAATAAATAATAAAATTTATTTATGACACAATGATGATGCAATAATTTTTCTTATTAATATAATTGATGTTATAAATACCCAAATAAATGTAATTTGACACATTTTGTGAATTAAACTAATTTTCTAGGTTAATATGACATGTTAGTATTTATTTACTTAACTATTTTTGAACTAATCATTCTGTTATAATTTTCATAAAAATCAATTACCAAATAGTGTCAAAATTGACATAAAATAGTTTTTAAAACTAATATTATATTATTAATTGATATATTATTCCTAAAAATCTATGGTTTGTCCACATGACATAGATAACGTTATATATATTAATAATAAACAAGTTGGGGTTTGTTTGGCATGTTATAGTATGTTTATTAAACTTATAGTGTAAGAAAACAAGAAGACACGGTAAAAGAAAAATTATTTAACTTAAAGTTAAATCTAAATGATAAGGTTAAAATAGAAACCTAAACTTGTCTAAATTCATTTTTATGAGAGTATTCTGACGCATTCCCACCTTAGCTTCGAAATAACTCAATTTGAATCTATTAAAAACCGAATATGACTTTATAATAAAATAATATTTTTAGTTATTCCAAAGGTGCCCGTCTCCTCCCTTATAAAATGGCACCTCCTCCCTCTCTTCCTCACACCACTTTGAGCTTTCAATCTCAGCCAACCGCTAAAAATATCTCTTCTCCACTTCCCTAGAAACATCCTAGAGGTTCTGGTCTTCTTCAAAGACATATCTTAGTTCCCTAAGAGGAGGTTTCAAAAAGGTGTGTCGAAAGAAGAGGTAATATCTTTTACCGATTCTTTCAATTTTATTTCTTCTTCTACTTCTTGTTATTTAGTTGTTTCATTATGAATTAATAACATCAGTATCACTAATATACTGATATTTTATTATAAGTATGAAAATAACCTATTCCAGCATCTATACATCATACGGAAAATGATATCACCGCGCATGCATACGTACGGAATACAGTCTCCACACCGTGGTGTAATCCGTTTTCGACCACCACCTTACATGGATGGGTATAATGGTGTAAATATAAAACTATATATTATTATTGCAATGTGATATTTATTCTGAAATATTATACATTCACTTCAATGCAATTCCACGATCGTGGGAATGATATCGTCGCTCGTGCGTACGTACGGACTACCGTCTCCACGACGCGATAAGATTCATTCTCCATGGTAACCATTCATGAATGATTATAAAGTATATATAATAATTAATCATGAAATATATGAAATAATAATGATACTGGATTTATTTGTGTATATATGTATGTCATCTACTTAATTTCATTCAATTAAATAACGAAATGAAAACAACGTTCATGGATACGTACGACCTACCGTCTCCATGAATGGTGTAATTCATTACATTTAATTGATCTATAATATATATATGTATATAATGAATATATATTATATATAAATCATTTTTTTAATTCTGGAATTAAGTAAATCAGGATATAAGTAATAATATCAAGAACAACATGTCAAAACACGTACGATAAATAAAATGATATAACCCAAAACGCATCTTTAACATGGAACTTACAAAAGAACAGGTAATATAATGTCATAAGTCTACCATATATTATATAATAACAATGAATATTATTCTGTAATAAGTCAATGACATTATTTAAATCATTATACATGATGTTCGGAAATGTACAAAGCATATTGGACCTAAGGTAAGGGATAGTTTTTCAAATCTCATTTTTATCTGAGATTGCTTATTCATAAGTATTTACTGGGGTTATTGTTATAATCCATGTCCATGTTTTATAAAAGTATTTTCATTTATGTTTAATGCCCGTTTTACCCATTTTTTACTCTTACTACATGGTATGTATGAAATCATTCTTTTACGAGGTACTTTTTGAATTTTCCTTAAAAGTATGAGAAGAATGTTTTTTTAACTTATATGGCAAGAAATGATTTTTTACGATTTAGAAAGACTTATTTTCATGAAGCTTCCTCCAAAAAATTTCACGACTATTTTCAACAAAATATCTTTCTTTTAAAATTTCATGGAATTTTGTGAAAAGAAAATGATTTTCAAGAAGAAAGGATATTTTCCTCAAGAATTCATTTCATGTGTTTTATCAAAACCATTTTTCAATATAAGATAACATTATTTCATATCTGTATGTTTCAAGTATAATGTCTCTTTGAATTACATGGTTTCACTCATCATATGATGAAATGTCCATTTATTTTATATGGATTATGAGATGATGGGATGATGTTTATGAAACCCTTTTTATTCATTGGGTTATGATGAATGTTTTATGTTTATATTGTGGCACAAGAAAGAATTATTTCATTATGAGATGGGTGGAACCGATATCTCCCGTCCAATGCATTGGGTAAAGATTTATATATCATGATATAGACATGGTTGGAACGGTATGTTAATCTGGTTCAGTGTTACAAGAATAAACGAGAAGTGAACTGGATTCAGAAAGGGACTTTGTCCACTGAGATGGTTTTGGAAGCAATGCCTTGGATACTATTGAAATCATAACAAGTGCTTAATGGTTTCCACAATTACATGTTTTATTCCCATTCTATTTTATCATGATTGATGTTCCCTTATGATATACTCCTTACGTACTTCCAAGATTCATGTATTTGCTCATGATTTTGATGTTTAGATTTTATGTTCAAGTTTTTTCATTCAAATTTTTATGGATTGTTTTATGTTCTATATGTTTAACTTTACTGGGAATTTGAGCTCACCCATTTTATTTTTTCTTTTCCCCAGGATATAAAGAAATGGTTTAGGTAAGAAAAAAAGGGGAAGATCATTATGGGAGATGTTGAAGATCTTTCACCACAATTAATATATTATATTCTGAGTTTCCAAAGACACTAAACTATTACGGTCCTTGTGTGTCTTTTTTTGTTATGTACTAAGTATTCCGAAAAAGTAATGTAATGTCCATGTATGTCTTGCTTCGGGTCTCTACACTGCGGCCCCCGCGTGGGGGCCGTTCCTTGCCAGATGACGCGGCCCAGCGCTATGTCCCCCCCCCCCCCCTGTGTCTCGCACGGTCATGGGACCAGCCGCCTGCCGCCGCGGCGGGCCTTCTCGGTGGCACGCTGGGCGCCGCCGCTTCCTAAAGGCTGGCCGATATGGGCCGCCGACTCCGGCCTCCGGCGCTGCCGTGCCGACGGGGCGTGCCTGCAGGGTGTTCCGCGGGCCACCGGAGTTGCTCCGGTGGTCCGTTTTCGATTCTATCTGCTCCGACGTTCACCTCGGGTCTCGCACATTACTATGGAATCATCAAACCGCCTCTGCGGCCCGTTCCGTCAATGCCCGTCAATCCACCATCAATTAAACAATCCATGGATCCTTCTAATTGACGCAATGGTGAGGCGTGACGACACTGTGCTTATTCACCCTTTCTTCGTTGTTTCCGGGTGGTGCTGTTGCACCGCGCCTCCATTCCTCGTGCCGCAACAAGTACAACCAACAAAAGAGGGATGAGGGTCGGCTGTGTTTGTGCGGCCCGACCTCCTCCCGTTATTACGATAACAGGCAGCCCAAATGACCATCAATAAATTAATCAAAGGCCAAGGAAATAATCCACCTAAATTAAATTAAATCAAACCCCCTACCTCAAGTGATTGTTGAATGAAGGTCCATCGCAGGGAAGGGACGTCGTGGATGATGGCGTTGCGGAAGAAGGATCGTCGGCGTCGTGGTACTCGACGTCATGTAGTCGATCTCTGAGAAACATTCATTCTTTATCTCCCTTAGTCGGAGGATGGCGTTCTTTGTCGGCGATGGTGCGTTCTTCGCGTTCTTCAAGGAAAAAGATGAAGATTCCAATACTTGGGCTCTCCTCTTTAAATCCTCATCGCACAACGAAACCACATAATAAAACAAGGCTTTGCCTTATTTTATTTCTCAAGACAACTGTTTTTAAAATGCAAAAAACAGGTCATGATTAAATTAATGGGACTTGACCAATTAATTGAGGCATTTAATAATTAATTAAACGCAAGAGTTGAATTGGCATTTACAAGGGGGTGCGGGTGAATTACTATATTAAATGATCATGGGAGGTAAAAGGAAATTAAAGGGGGTGGGGCTCCTGTGGGCCCCTCCTCACTAATATCCTACCTAAGAGTTAGGATATCAGTGGGTCCCACCTCAAACACCATGCCTAGGTTAACACTTCTTAGAATAAAAATTAAATCTGTTGCACATTATTTTATATTATTCTTTAGTTAACCTCAAAAATTAATAACATCACCCGAGCAAATGCAACTCCGGAAAAAGTGTTCATAAGCAATTATCGGCGCTGCGGTTTCATCGGTGCCCTCAGATTTCGATTCCGATCACCGGTTCAAATGTTAGGAAAACCCGGTCGTTCATTTACTGAACTTACCCGAGCTAAACTTCGGAAATTGATTCCGGGAACACCGGTTCTCGGAATTAGGTTCCATCAGAAACTGTGTTCTTGTAAAAATCCAATGAAAATTAAGAAAAAAAAATCTCTATGATTTTTAAGGGTCTTTACAGTTTCTACTTTAGATATTTAATGGTGTATAGTTATTGCATTCTTTTCCTAAATATGTGACTAACTATGAACGATTTAAATGTGATATCCTAAAAGTGTGTATCTCACTAGTATTCATATATAAGACTCAAATTTTTCACTATTTTAGACTATAAGAAATTTTTTTATTCCTTTAAAATACTTTATAGTTTCCCCCATTCAATCTAAAATATAACAAAAGCAATTTCATAGTGTGTTAAATCATTATTTCCAAGACATGCCTTCGTAATTTGTAGTTTTTATTTGACCAACTATGATTCCCACTATCAAAATCAATGATAGAGTCTATTATGGAAAAATCAATGATGATTTATGAAAATCATGACGATATATTGTCATGATGATGTTATTTAATTTTATCTAATGTGACTTTTTTAAGACCCAACCACATTTTTTGATGAATTAGTTTAAATCATAGTTTTCATCATAATTTCTTATGTGGGTGTATTCACTCTTGTCAACTATTATAAGATATTTAATTAACAATTTAAAATTTATTTTCATAAAATTGATTGTGAAATTCTTGTGAAATTCCTGATGGAAGCATACTTTTTTGATATGTTATAGAAATTTAAAAATAATTTTTTTTCTGTAAAGTGAATGTGATATCAAGATTTTAAAATGTTGATTTTAAAATAGTTGTTTGGGTTTGATTTATGAAATTTTTTCATTAATAAATGGATAGTTTAATTGAATTTTTTTGTCAACGATGGTTTTGGAATGATTTTGGATTAATTTTTCAAGCACGAGTTGAATGGGATTTATATTTTTCATGAAGTACCACATCATATAAAGGGTTATAAAAATGATGATCCAATATCAATGGTAACAACATGCTTGTTTGAATGAATATTTGTGTGTATATTTCGTTATATTAAATTGAATGGTTTATAAAAACATGGAAATTGAGAAGGGTTAAATAAAATGTTTGGTTACATTAGTTTGAACATGGTTCGGGTTTGGAAAAAAAATTAGTATGATTTTCATTCCAATATATTTTTTTCAAATTGATATAAAATAATTTTAATTGTATTTTGTAATTTGTTTCTTATAATTATACTAACATGATATGTCTGAGTGGAGTGAGAATATATTTTAATGGGGTAAATCCTAGGGAATATCATTATTAACCCATTCTTTATCTTTTTTTGATCTTGTAGGTAATCTATCTCAAAACACAGGAAAATTATATCTATCAAATATCATTATTGGTGCTTTTTTGTACAAGGGATGTTTTTTAGAGTTAGATCATGGGTAATATTTTGAGCTTTTTAGTTATGTCTTAGAGTAAATGAATTTTTTTGTTTTTTCTTGTGCTTTATAATATGATGTTAGTAGTCATCCATTGATGCAATCTAGTATGAGTTGGTTTTAATAATCAATTGGAATACATCATTTGAAAAAAAAATTATCATGCATCATATAGTGCTTATATTTTTTATGGTGGGTTTTTTGTTGTTGTTTTATTTCTAAAAATTTCAAATCATCCTCTATTGGTATTGAAGCCATTTTCATTTATTTACAATCATTGACACCTGGGGGATGTCTCTTAAATACAAGTAGCAATTCTTCCTCAGGTCAAACCAATGAAGAGGGGTGGGATGTTACCCTCACACACTGAATCCTTAGGGAATACATGTGTGTTAAATGATGTTATGTGTCCAAACACTAGAATTACTATTTTTTTAGTTTTAAAATAATTATTATTTCCTTGATTCTTTTTTCTTTATTACTGGATATACATATTAATTATAGAATATATATTTTTTTAATTTCATTCAAACATAGAAACAATTTTTTTTCTATATATATATTGATTAATTTATAAGAAATTAATATATTAATATAAGTTTTTTGAATTGAATTGTATTTTCATCTAATATTCTGATTAATTGTTATTATTATTGTATAATTATTAATATAAAAGAATGTCAAACCGTATAATATATATTATGGATATAAAATTTTCTGTCTTCTAAATATTAGTATTCTTAGAGGTATTATTTTTTGGACAAAATTATAATGTCATATATTTTAATAATTATGTTTGGGAATATCAATACCATATTTCAAATCATCACCATAAAATTATCCAATGGTTATTTTTTTAAAAAAATTGACACAGTGGTTTCTTGTAAAAATTAAATATAGTAATCATATATAATATTTTTGGTGAAATACTGATATCATAGAATACATTTAAAAAATAATTCTATATTAACAAAAAAATAATTTTTCCTTTAATAATATTTTGTATTAATTTTTTTGATTAATTTAACAAATTTATAATAAGTCCTACATTGTCTATATTTATTGGTTGACATAATTATGAGCATGAATCATTTACACAATAGTAGTGGTTTTATTTTAATTATTTATATTCATAATCTATTGAAACAAATTGAACCATTATTTTTTCATAGAAACCATATGAAAAGACCATGTCATGATTTTTTATTGTTATTTTATTTTATAGATATATTCCGAAACATATTTCACGAAATTATTAACAAATTTAAATGTATTTTTATGAAATACCCACCCAACCTCGTATTACAATTCACTCAAAACCCATTTGTCAATGTGTTCATCTTATCATCCCTCTCTAAATCCTTCCCTAGGTGTTCCCATGTAATTAATAGATTTCTCCCACACTTTTAGTATTACCCCTTCAATGTTATGTATTCTCTTCCTCTTCAACTCCATTCTTGTAGTTTAATTTTATTTTTCATTATAAATTGTTATTATAAAAGATGTAATTGGTTTTTACACTTCCCATTATAATACCTAAAATTACCAAGTAGTTAGAGACTATGTTTTTATCTCAAAAATACCTTCTATGATTTTTTTACCAATTTACATTAGTAATTATCCAATTATTTTCAAATCTAAAGTTTACTATAATGATTAACTATACCCACTTAAAATCATTGGTATTCCCCAAGATTTTACATTTGTAAAATTATTTGGGATTTACATGTATGAAAATGTCAATATAAAATCATCAAAACAAGTGGGATGAAATGATTTCTTATGCATCATGATATTTATTGAACAAAAATACAGATACAATATATGATATTTATTATTATGATCAGATATATAATAACTCTATTTTATTTGGTAATGTTATTATACCATGATGTATTGGTAACTATTAAGTAATGATTATCAAATGATATATATGTTATGACATTATAGTGGTAATTATACACTTATACTTATGTTTTCATGTTTTATATCTCCCCATAATTCATATTCGGGCTTATAGATATCATAATATATGATTCATTAGTATTCATGATTTTCATTTGAAACATTATATGTATTATATTTATTCCACTTTTCTCATATATACTTATTTAATTAATTAAATATGATGGTTACTCCCTTTCTGAGCATCATAACTAACCACAAACTATTATACACTACCTGGTCATCTGAAGAAGTTTTATAAGATCAATATACTATTTAGATATTATTATGTATAATTTAGAAACATTTGTGTTGTTTATATATCATGTTTTTATGCAAATATAATTACACAAGACACCAGTTCCCTTGATAAATTATAATTTATAATGAGTTTTTAAATTTAATATTTCATGAAATAATGTTACTTAGGGTTATACATTGACATTGTAGGTATTCGATAATGATATAGTTATTTTTGGGGATTATTTTTGGAATGAAATAGTGAAATCCATATCGATATGGATATGTATATGAAAACATCGACAAATTTTGATAAGTTATAGATGTTATTGTTTTAGTATAATATAAATTCATATATTGATTCATTCTTGTGGATGTGGAAATAGAAAAAAGGTAAATCAAATAAATAACCCTTAAAGGGATCATTTCATATTAAATCTAAATGTATAAAGTTTATGAAAATGAGGACTATTTTTCAACCTTTATTTACATTCTGGGAGGATTTTTTTTTGGTTATTTATGATTCACATAACTAAATAAAAATAAGGTAATAAAAAAATTAATTAAATATTATTATATATGTTGACATAGATAATGTATATTCAATCCTATACACTCATATGTTATGAAATATGTGTCTTTTGGTGTAATACATTCAATGGTAAATGATTTAAAATATTTTTTCAATTGTTTTGAAATTTTTTGTCCTTAGTCTATACTTTATTTTTGTAAACAGTTGTAAATAAGTTCTATCATTTCAAAAACCATTATTATGTTATATATAAATTTTACCCAAATGGGATTAAAAAAATTAAGGGGGGTTTATTTTATGTCTTAATGAAATTACTTATTGATTTATGTTAGCTTTTGAGTATAAAAATGAATCATTTTGAGTTCTATCATCTTCTTTTTATTTTTTTACAATAGAAACCATTATGAAAAAAAGGAATCCACATTTTATAGGAACTTATGATCCCTTATTAAATTAATAATTAATCATCCCAATTTAAATGAAAATAATTACCCATTAAACTATTAGAAAGAGATGGTAATACTGTTTTTTTGTTTATCAGGGGGAGATGATGATCAATTTTTTAAAAATTAATAAATATAAGATATATTGTGGAATGAATATAGGATATTTTTTTAATTAATTTTTTTCAAGGAAATTACAATATAAAATGGAATATCAACTCTCTAGCCACATCAAAATAGTGGAAGAATCCACATTGTTTCATGAGTAATACATTGTAAGACTTGCATGATATTCCTCCAAAATATTCAATAATCCTGAAAATAATTTTAATTGCTTTATTTGTGGGATATATTTAAATATATTGAATGAATTTTATATTCAATATATTGTGATATTGAATGATATAATATGATTTCCCCTAAATGTCAAAAAATATAATTTTAAATATGAGTCTTATCAAGTTACTAGAGATGGGAAGTGGACCATAATGTTTAATAATGGGCGTACAATGTAAAAATATCAAGGTGATAATATTTTTTTACATATCTAATGTAAAATAAATTTGGAAAAACAATTCAAAAATATTATTGAAGGGGACACAATAATTCATTAGGTTTTTAAGGAAGGGAACCAATTTAGTTACATGTGATTTCATAATCACAATAATGAGAATGAACTAGGAATTAAACAAGTCAAAAATCAATATTTTGTACAATGATTCAATTTTATGTAATAATTAAAATATTATAACATGTTAAATAATCCATGATTTAAAATTGATAAATAAATAAAACAATTAGTGAGGAATAGAGACAAAGATCAAGAATAACCAATCAAAACTATAGAGGTGGACCCAAAAAATAAAAATTTTATTGGAATCCTAGATATACATTCATGAAAAGGGAACAAAATATTTGATTATAGTTATACACATTCTTTTATATCCTGAGATTTTATTAGAACCATTCAAACAAAAACTCAAAACATGGAAGTCTATTTATCAGTGAAATTGGAAAATGTGGAAAATATTGCTTCCTATGTTTATAAGTTCTCAAATAAAAACAATTACTTGTAAAATTTTCTTATGAACCATTACATAATTTTATAATAATTATATTCTACACTTATTAAGTATCTAAATTATTCTTATAGAGCCAACATAAAGTTCCAGGAGAATTAAATAACCCTTAACATCAAAAATCACCCTTTGATTATATTGATGTGTATATATGGGGATGAATCACCATTGGAATCATCAAATCAAATATGGATATTAATTTTTCATTAGAAATAAAATTCATGTCAAATTATTGAGTGTATGGAAGTTATAATCTTTCATGAACATCCTATTGTAAGGGAGTTTAAAAATGTGT
The DNA here is from genome assembly GCA_963277665.1 of Viscum album. NCBI lineage: Eukaryota > Viridiplantae > Streptophyta > Magnoliopsida > Santalales > Viscaceae > Viscum > Viscum album. The sequence goes on from OY728143.1 coordinate 224,451,895, forward strand.
TCCCAAAAGAATAGCATTTATTTCTACATATAGAAGTGTTTGTGTTCTCTATATAACTTATACAATATATTTTACAAAATTAATTATAATCTATAAAATTTCAATTATTTAACAGGTCCAAAGAAAGGAAAAACATCCAGATAATCAACATAATTTGTCTATACACACATGTTCTCATCCATTCGGTCCACCAGTCCTTTTCATCAATATGAATAGTTGGTTATTTCAACAATTAAATGGTTATGATGACCTCATTAAGATCATGACAATGGAAATGTATCTTCATTCAATATGGTGGATACATATTTTTTTATATATAGGGAGGATATCAATTCTAAATAGTGGATCAATTATTAAGATATAATCATGTAATGTTGAAGAATGAGAAAAACCAAGGCTATAGTTGTAAAATGGTATAATCACTATGAGTTTATAATTAATATATTTATATTAATTAATGATCTATATTTCATCATACACATAATGAATACGGTCTTTAAGAATATCCTTTAATAATATGTTGTAGTCTTAATAGAGGGTATTCTTATCTACACCAAATGAAAGTATAAATATGAGGCCTATCCAAATTACATATATAGACATACATATAACAACATGGGGAAGGGAATGATATATGTGAATAATAATAACATCCTATTTTGGATGGATAATGTTACATTTCATGGGAATGATATCAATGGTAACATGATATCTCTATATCATCCACTAATACAGTAAATTATTGGATTATTGAGAACATCATATGTGATGAAGATTTTTTTTTCAGAGGATTAGTTGGGTAACATAATTTTATTCTGACACTATTCTTAATAGTTTAATACCATATAAGAAAGATAAATCAAATGCGAGTAATTATATCTTAGAGAGAGAAATGTATGGGAATTTATAAAGAGATAAAATAAAATTATAATACCTTCATGTGTACTCAAATGATCAACCTATGTTGAGGGACTTTTGATTTAATACAATTTGTAAAAAAGGAATCGATTTCATACTAATGAAAAAAATTAAATGTCATAAATATGGGTCCATATAAATAATTTTATTTTAGAATAAATACATGGTTCAGGAGTTGTTATAAGTTGTATTGATCTTAGAATTATATATATTATTTACACAATCTCTGTTAGTTAAAGTGTTTAATATATAAATGAAGAAGTGGCTCCAATATATATCTACATAAAGGATCTCAATATGATCAAAAAAAAATTTTATATCTTATAATGTATTATAATTTTTTAATCCATCACCATTCAAAAAAGAAGAATAATTCCTATTACACTCTGAGTAGAAATATTCCATCACACTATCAAAGATAAGGATTTAAAGGGACCTAAAATTCATAGACATAAAAATTATGCAAATGGTATTCATAATACCAAAATTTTCTTACCTTGCATAAATAAATTTATGCACCATCCATTCATGTGAGTAAAAAGAATTCCCAAAAGATGATATGGTTAACAGAGAAATGTTTTGAATATTATGATGTTAAGCTTGGATAATGGAGTAAAAAGCCTTAGAACAATGTTATGTGTCCAATGAAAGACAAAACTATCTGGAATAATTTTAAATTATACACTAGACTTATCATTCTATATTCATCATGGATGAACTAAAATGTAATGATATTTCATGAAAACTTTTAGATGTAATAAAATTAATATTGAGACACTGGAATTCGTATACTGAATCATGTCTTATTGAAAATACATTTCTAAATAAAATATGTCTAAGGGTATTAAACAACCATTTTCTACATATCTAAAAAAAATCTAAAATATAGGCTTCTATTTCATTGTATGTTTTATAATGAAATATAAATACAATAACCCCATTTTATGAAGTATTTGGTCTCTTTAAAAATTATGTAAAATTTATTTCAATAATTAATGATTTTACCTTTTCCCACATCCTATTATATACATCATATATGAAGAATTAATTAATGGAGTATCAAAATTTATTATGTTAGATGAATATTAAAAAACCAGCCTGGGGTTTTGGAGAACCCTTCACTAAGAATCAAATATATTGCCATGTTTCTATAATTAATATCACCCTCTGATATTTTGTGAGTCTGGGGGAACCATCTAAAATCTATTAGATATAATGAGATTATATTAATCATATTTAAAACGATTATAATATTAGAATCCCCCACTCGTAAAGATATAATATTACATTAACATCCATTATATAATTTCGTAGGATCCATATGAAGCTTTTCATTATAAGAGTTAGAAGATTCAAATTTTTGAGTATAATGTTTGAGAATGGAAGATAAAGAGAAATTATAATATATAATATAATATAGGGAATATCCAAAACAATTAATCATTATATGAAATCTATATAATTATATATATAATTTATATAGATAATAATTTCATGTACATAATGTTTGAAGTCATAAATAATGGATTGCATCACATATCACCATGGAATTTTGTCATTATGAATTCGAAGAAGTGAAGTCAGCGTCCCAGATTCATCTACACATGAGACCCTTGATAACATTTTTTATGAAACAAAATGATATTAATATCATCATATAATATCCCATGTACATCATGTGTTCCATGTATCCCTACTATAGGAGTATGTAAATTACCCCTCAGACATAATTAATCAATATGTAGTACAATTGGAGAATGGCCTTTCATATGAGGAGTAGTTAGTAATGATATTATATATTAGAGATAATGTTCTACATAATAAGACCACTCACTTATTCAATGTACTATGGATGAATCAGATCTTCAAAGAGGGAAGATGTGAACTGGAAAAGGCCATGAAACCTCAACACCCTCATATATATATTTTTCCTATGGAATGAAATTTTATTCGAAAAATGTCTTAAGGGGAAGAATGTAATGACCCAAATAATTATAAATGACAATCCCTTTTAATGAATAAATAATTAATTATGTATTATATTTATATAATTCAAATAAAAAATTTAAATTGATCTTTCCATCCATTATTAAATATTTAAATAATTGATTTATATTGATAAATGAACAATAATAATAATAATTTTGATAATATAATCATTATATAGTTGATGTAAATATTAATAAATATTTAGTTCATTATAATATCATATTAAAATAGATGAAATAATAATTGTACATGAAAATAAGAAAAAGTCCATATGATTTAGATTGATCAATGTTTTAGGGATATATGATATCATTGAAATTTTACCTTGATCCCTAACATGTTGATATTTAACAACAAAAACATGACTGAAATTAGTTATAGGAGAAATCAAGATCATTGAGAACACAATTGAAATAATGTTCATCAAACCACCCCAAATATTATAAATCCATTATGAACATTTAACTTAGGGTGAATTGTGGTGAAATAAGAGGTTATCATTTCTAGACAATGTTATTATAAGTAATAAAATTTTATTTTATAGAAAATGTGTTATTATTGATAATTTTTCATTATGTTCTTATATACATACATAAATTTATATTGATTCTGGAAAAATTATATTTATATACTAAGGAAAAAATATATTTTCTTGAATTTTATTGATTGAATTAAAATGAATTTTTGTGATACAAATAGTTTTGAGATTGATGATATTTTAATGAAATATTATCATTAACATTATTAATTTAATTAAAATGGAAATGTAAATTAATATAGTATTAAATAATTTTTATAATTGTAAAAAAGTTGTTTCTTTTTTAAAAATGACTATCCTAAAATAAAAGGATATTTTTATAAATATTTTAGATTCTAAAATATATAAGGAACTATTTTCAAAAAATTATATTTTTTTAAGAAATTATCATCATGAAATTAGATACTGGGAAGATATCGTTATTTTTCAAAACATCTAAATTTTATCATAAAAATTAAATATTATATACCTAATGAAATTTAATATAATATCATAATAAGTCAAAACTAATTGATTATGTTCAATAAATATAATTTGTATCCATAATACCAGTTTGAATTTAAAATATTTTTTTTTGTTTTTTTCATTTAGAGTCCTAAAATGAATCCACAAAAACAATTAATTTAAATTATGTTTTAAAAAACCTATGAACATTATTTGCTTCTACATAATAAATAATATTATTTGAATAAATTTTATTATTTTTCTTCTAATATGATTTTCATTGCATCTCTTTGGAATAAATCATGTGAATAAACCATTGTACAATTTTAGGATTGGATTATTTTGTTACATAATGTATAAAATGTATGTATAGAATTTAATCATGAACTACCATCACATTTTATATAAACACAAACCATTCCTCCCAATTATCATCACTACATTACATTGAGCATAATTTCCTCTCTATCGCCCAATCTTAATCCATTCCAAAATATTTATAATCACTTAAAATGATCCTCCATGTTTTTTTGCTTAACCCCTTGAAGAAATAGATTTTAATCCTATTTCCCTTCATCCAAATACATTTATTGTATTTTGAGTTACTTTTTATATTTTTTAATGCTTTGATGACATATGATACACAAATTAAAAATCCTTATATTTTTTATATAATGAGATAACACATTTTACTGCAAATAATCCATTTCATAAACATGTTTGGAAACTAGTCACATTGTTTAAATTTACATGTGTTTTTCAATTAAAATTATATTTGTTATTAATACCTATACAAAATTTCCACTATATAGTATTTATTTTTATGTAAGTATACATGATTTTTTTATGAATTTCATATGAGGAAAACAAAACTCACTAATTACATTGTTTAAATTAATGAATATATGTATTATATAGTATGATCTATGTGTCACAAAAATTAAATGACAGTAAATGATTAGAATTGGTCTGAACAAAAATATATTTGAATACATTTAATATGTCATATTTTTTAACTCATGAGATAACATTTATAGAGCATGATCTATTAGAAAATTCAAACTATTTTCTAATATCCCTATAGTTATCTTTAACTTATTATAATGATTACATTTTTATATGATTTCCACATTCCAATAATTCCGTTATCTTTTCATCTTATATCATGCATCAATGTTCCGGTTTATGAATCTCATCATTCAATTTCTTCATGTTGTACATGCTAACTGAATTTTTTTGTTTAAATTGTGTAATAATTTGATTACCACCTTATTTGGATTTATAAATAACCCTTATCCTATATAATTCTACATGTTAATTTATACTATTTTTGAATATTAATGTAATTTTAAGGATATTTTAGAGTGAAAATAATAATATTATAACACATATTCATGTTATTATGATATGTATTTAATAACCAAATAAACAAATTATTTATATATATCTCTTAATATATAATAAATAGGTCGTGAAATAATGTGTATCAAACATATGGGTTACCATATTATTTCCCCATGTATATATAATCTTCATGTAAATCATGTCCAATTTCTTCATCTCGAGTGTTTGGGTAATGTAATGTGATTAAATTCATTATAAGGGTGTTTTGTAGTGTATTTTTGTTAACTTAATGGGGTCAAAGATCATTTAAGAATTTTTTTTCAATAGTGTTGACCAAACTAAAGAACAATATATTTCCCCATCATAGTGTTTAAACATGTGGAGATTCCTCCACAAGAATAAATAGTTTTATAGTGATATGATTATAACACAATATATATAACTTAAGGGAAATACACTAGAGTTATGATATATATGTACTAGTTGTGATGTTAGATCAATTATTCTTTACTATATTTATATGTTATAAATATACATTGATCTTTTTGGATATGTAATCTGTAATCAAAAATTATTTTTTAACATTTCTATTATATTCTTCTAATTTTAATAATAGTTTATAATACCATCAAGATCAATTATGTGGAATAATATTGGATCATATGTATAAAATAAATATATAATTTTGTCAGTGCATGGGTTCCCTATAAGAACATATCATCCCATTCTTCTTGCATATCTGAAAAATCATGAACTAGTATAGTGGGAAGGTATTATTTCATAACAGTAATCAATGAGGAACTTTTTTTGTTCCCAATATGGGGATTCTATCTCTTCAAAAATCCTATCATGAGTACTTAAATCATGATGTATAGGGGATTTAAGATATGCATTTATCCCCATGCATTTATCATCATTTATGTTCTCTTATTAAGGGAGATCATACTATGCTTCTGGATCCACTAGATGTTCCTTCTAACTTGTGTGTGATAGTCTATTTACTAGTGGTTTTCCCTAATATTAGTGTTGTAGTGGAGATAATTGATGTTTATATTAGTATGTAATGGTCCATTGTTATAAAATTTTGTTAAATAATGATTTAATAATCATTCATGTATTCTAATATGGTCATTATGATTATGTGACATTTTGTGATATATATAAAAATAACCAGCTAAATGTTTCATTAAAATATTTTTTGTATTTTAATTATAATAATTCATTCATGATTAGATACAGTTAAATTTTTTGAATTATAATGTCTGAACTAGTGTTGCCTTCCAATGTTATTCATTCCAAGCATCCATGGATATTCCTTGAGAATGAGCATCAATAATCAATAAGTTTCCCACCCATGGGAATATATATTATCATCGGAAAGAGGAATTAATATATAATTAGGTATAACTAACTCTAGGTGGTATCTTCATTTCATTAATTGATTGGAATATACAGAATAAGCATGTTGGTTTGATGATCAAGAAATATATAGAAGTTTAAGACCATCGTGTTGGCCCAGTTTTTGGAATCTTTATCCCTTTTTAGAATTATTTTATCATAACATGTAATTGTAGGTGGTATGGAATGCTTTAACTATGGAATGGGGAGACAAGTTATTATTTATCTATGTTCCAAGAAAAATTAAATATTTACCAGCTTCCAATGAAGGATCTATACAATTTAGATGAGGAAATATCATGGATGTGTACGATCAACATTTTTAATGGTGATATTGGAATGTTTATGTTTTCTACAATGATAAATAGTTATATCCATCCTTGTGGACCCCCATGTTGTATGTTTGGATGTAATATTATATGTCATATAACTCCCTTCTGATGATAATGTATCACATGTACTCAATTGGGAGAGTCCACAAATAGTTAAAAGATAGAATGGGGTTTAAGGCCACATCCTTAATCATTACATTATCGTGAATAAAGTAAATAATTTACGTTGAGAATATTTTGGGTTTATAAATTTAAATAATTATTTCATATATTATATATAACATCGTGAATATTACTTGTAGACACTGGTAATCAATATCCATTTTATCCATAAAATACAAAATAGTTAAATATAAACATGTTTAGTTTCATGTTATAAATAACATGAATTTTCCTTGATCCCATCCATGACCCTATTTACCTTTATGTCCTATGAAAAAAAATCAAAACTATGGATGAGCATAAAAATCAAATTAAGGGATACATAATGAAAGAAAAATATTAGTTTATCAAAACAACATATAAAATATGACTTATTTGTCAAAAATTAATACTTTTCACATTTGAGAAGTATACAAAACACATCCTTAAAAATAATATCATTAACAACCATTTTTGTAAACAAAATATTACCATAAATCCCACAAAATAAATATATAACATTTAAAGGAAACTTGGGAAATAAACATACTAAATTGCAATAATTATATGGTCGACTTCCACACATATCACTAAATGGAATAGTCATACGATCGAGTATCCACCCATCATTGTTTTACCACGTAAACACCCCTAAAATATCAAAGTACCATTATATAATCACCATACAAAAAATATTGAAAATATAAATGATCCACTAATTACATTTCATTTGAAATCACAGGAAAACATCTCATGATATTTAAATAAAAAATTCATTTCAAAATCAAATTTCAATAAAAAAATCCAAAAAGGTAATAATTTATTTCCTTTCCTTTTAAATACCTAGATGCTTTTAGGGGAAGACAAACCATGATTACGGAAACAGAGAGGTCATTATCACAACATACATTAAAAACATTCCTATATCGTATAATAAAAGCTTCTTAGAAATAATATTCCATTGGAGTAAAATTAAAAGTCAAACTAAATTATGCACTGTATAAAAGAATTTCATGTATAAAACAAAGTATGCATCAACAAAGGGAGATTGATATGAAGTCCTTCACCTTGAGTCTGATTCATCATGTATCTTACATATTCTTCTTAAATGATAAACCTAATTTAATTTCAACTTGAATAAGTAAAATTTTAATGTTTATTAATCCTTCTATATCACGTTTTACCATGAAAAAAACAATACATAATTATATAATTAATAATGTTCATTTTGTCGATATTCGGTTCTTTAGTCAAAAATAAAACTTGATATAATTAAAAATTGTGTATGTGGTAATAATTCCATTATCTCCAGAATATTATTTGTAACACCCCAAGTAAATAATGAATATGACATTTTCATATTTATCCATATTTGTGAATAAAATATTAATATTACATTAAAGGGGACACTATGCTCGATGGCGTACCCAACATGCAACAACGAGTTTCATGGGAATCTTATGTTGCACTCTAATAATAAAATAATATTATTTTAAATGGTAGTTAACATGTAGCCGTTGTATTGGAGGGAATGGATAGAAATAAATAAAATATGATTATATATGTTTTTTTAATGTTTTTACATTTATCCAATAAAAGATAAAGGCATAAAATACGGAAATAATTCGATTTTAGGCGTATATGCCCTAGTTTTCACTAAAGGTTCACTTATCGCCTTTTGATGGAGAACCGTCATTAAATATAGTTCTGTTCACTCTTATACATCCATTTGGACCAAATAAAACTCTTCTTAAGAATTGGGACATCAAAATTTACTTTGTGTAAATTTTTGGTATCTTTCCGATAAAGTTCATTTTTTTAAATGAATAGTGTAAAATGTTGTATTTTAATTCAAAACCGCTTTTTAATCTAATTTATTTATATGATTATATTATCTTTTGAATTGGTTTTAAAGTGAAATTATAATATATTTTTACCATTAAATCCAATAGTGGTCGTTGGAATTAATTTCACTTTGAAATCAGACTTAAACTAGTGTCAATCTTTTGATACTTATTGTTTCATAAAAACACGCTATCTGATCTGACAGCGGTAATTAATTATTAAATTAATTAGTGTGACTTATATGTTTTTAATTTCTTAAAATAGGCTTCATTTTAGAATTCGGAATATCAAATATAGCTTAGGGTGAATTTTTGGGATTTTTCTGAAAAACTTCAATTTTTGATGAATAGTGAAACCACTAAGTGATACTTATAAAAACTGATTTTTCCGTTTAAATGAAATTTTGCCATCTTTGTGTTTTGAATTTCAAAAATCCGACAAACATGGTAGTCATTAAGAAGTAAAATTTTGTTCAATGGGATAAAAATCATTTTTTGGTGAATAGTAACTTATTATGTTTTTAATCGTGATTAGAGGTAATTAGTGTAGTTTAAGGTAAAAATAATGTTTTAGTAATATGAAATGAACATGACACATGTCCTAACCTCATTGGATGTGTCATGGCCGACTAATGAAACCCATGGGTCAACTAGGGTACCCCATGAAGACACTTTGGTTGGGAAATGACATTAATATCTTTTTATTTAAAGTTAATGTAAAAATGAGACAAACATGAAATGTTTTACTAAAACAATTTTTACATGCGGCTATACAAATAAGATTTTTTACCATAAATATTATTTTGAAATAAAAAATTTTTTCCTACATCATTGAAATTTTTTTATAATTTTTAGACATTAAATAAATTAAATTATTTATGACATCATGATGATGCAGCGATGACCTCATTATTTAACGATTTAAATAATATGGAAAGATAACGTAATATCTAAGACCTAAACATGTCAAAAAGATATTGGATGAGTTTATTTAGAACACCTATCACCTTATCCTATAAATAAATCAATGTGGGACCTTTAAAATCCGAAACTCTTTTGAAAATAATGTAACATTTTGTAACATTACAAGAGTTCCCCTCCTCTCCTCTTATAAAAGGCCCCCACCCCTACCTCCTTACCCACACTCCCAAAGCCTTTGGCTCGGACAACCTCTGCGCATTTTGTCTCTCCACTTCCCTCTCTTACTCCTTGAAGCCTCAATTTGGGCAGAAGTCTTCCCAAGGAAGCCTTTGAGCTCAAACCAAAGGGAGTTTCCCGATTTTAAGGTAATGTCTTCACTTGAGTACTTTTGTTTTATTTTGCTTCTCCAACCCCATAAACTCTGTTTATTCATTTCTTTTGTAACAAATCCAGTATCATCAATATACTAGGATGTTGTTATAAGAAGGATTCGAGCTACACATTCACACACCTACATCTAATGGTTAATGACCATACTGTTTCTATGGATGGCGAATTTCGGCCTCCCGAAACGATGATTGTTCAACATTCTTTTAACACCTTCAAAGGTGTCCATTAAGATGAAACTATATTTATATATGATATATAATATGTTTATGATTTCCTTAAGCTTCTGTATTTTTCATTTTGGGCATACATTTGTGGTTTCCATTATGGGTAAACACGATATCTTCATTTAAGGAAGTGCGGACTACCGCCCCCTCAAAGTGATTTGATTCGTTAATACCATATCTGGTACATATAAAGGATATATTTAATGATATTATATATGATACCATACTGGAATTAAAATATTTTTATTTATCATTTTGTTTTAATTTCATTAAATATGAAATAGAAATGGAAGTAGCGTTCATGCGTACGTACGGCTTACCGTCTCCATGAACGGTACATTTCATTTCTTATCTCAAAATGTTATGTAATACTATAAGTACATATATATATAATGTATATATATGTAATATATTACATCAAAATTATGGATATCATTCTGGAATTATAATATATATATATCTCTCTCATTTTGTTTTAATTCCATTAATATGACAAAAAAATTAAAGTAGCGTTCATGCGTACGTACGGCCTACCGTCTCCATGAACGGTGCTTTTCGTTTTTTATCTCCAAATGATATGGAATAGTATGAAATGAATATTTAATGGATATATATGATATTTTAATCATTAATACTATTCTGGAAATTATTTACTTATAACTACATGGGAAATCTTTTTTCAAACAAGTTCATTTTTGACTCATGTACCAAACATCGGCAAAAATGTCTGATATGAACTAACATTATTAAACAATTATTATAACATTATAATATGTGATATGAACTAAATAATAATATCTAAAAATGGTACTTAGTCAATTATTAATTGACCAAAGTTATTATTCAAGAATATAAAGAAACGAACAAGACATGTTGGACTTGAGGTAAGGGATCTTACTCCTCTCTTTCTTTTTAAGTACACTCTTTTATGTCATTCCCTCTAAAGGTAAACTTCCGTGTTATTGGGATGTTATTTTATGCTAACAATACTGTAATTTTAATGTTCATGTGATGGGAGAACCTTTTCTCTCTCATCAATCCATTTTGGAAGTTTTGAGTGGCGCCGTTAGGCTGCTGAATTTTCGTAAGAGATCTAACCTCTCTCTTTCTTTTTAAGTACTCTCCTTTATGTCACCTCTTTTAAGCTCCTATTTGTTATGTTGGGGATGTTCTTTTATATTCCTATTTCTATAAACATTAAGTTAGTATGATGAGATACCCTATTTTATCTCATCAATCCATTTTTGTATGTTTTACGTGGCGTCGTTAGGCTGCCGAGTTTTCGTAAGGGATTTTTCATCTCACTTTTATTCTCGGGAGATTTATGCTACATTTGCCACAATTTCCTTTTAGTGGTGTATGTACTTACCATTATTCTACTCTTTGTGTAATATATTTTGTTTTATGAGTATTTACATCAATGAATTATTGTCCTTCATTCATGGTGTGTATGTTTTGAAGGATACCCAAATCAGTAAGGGAACCTTTCACCCACCTCTTTTTAAAAGACTTACTTTGTTGGGTCTTTTAATTTACATATTGTTATATTGGGATATGTTCTCATATATCCTTATTTATGTAAATTTTATGTCCATGTGATGAGATACTGTTTTTTTATCTCTCATCAACTCATTTTGATGTGACGCTGTTAGGCTGTCAAGGGAACTTCTTAACCCAATTTCGATTTCTTTGGGTTCAACATGTAGTTATTGAATATGTCATCAATTGAATATGTGTGAATGAACTTTTATTATTTTACAATTAATATCCTCTTATATTTGGTGTATTCGCTTGTCACACATAATTATGTAATTGATTTAACCTCAAACCAAGGATACCATCTTTGTATGGGACTTCGTCTCAATGTCCTTTCATTGAGGCATATTTTGTTTTATACACAACCTTTTTTTATATGGTGTATAAACCCCTTTGACTTTTATGTTTATCCAAAATGAATCTTTTTTATATAAAGTGTTTTACAGAATGACAAAAGGGATTGTTTTTCTCGTACGTATGCGGTGACAATGACTTATCCGCCGACATGACCATTATTTGAGTTTCGGCTTCCTCTGCAAGCCATACCTTCTTTCTAAAAGAAAAATAAATACCATGTTTTACTTTTCTTTTATTTGTGTATCGAAAATGGTTTTCATAATGTTTTTATATCAATGTGTTGTATTGATATCTTGTGATTGAAAGGTGGGAATGTTATGTTTCCTTTATGCATGTTTTCTGTGATACGATTATGTTGAAGTTCTTGGGCATTATTATGAAGACGGGTGGTTCCGTGATAAACTAAGGGCGGGTGAGCCCGATATAGCCCTCGAATGCATTGGGTAACGCGATGGAGTGAAACGTTAAGGTTTCTCCAAAGAGATTTTGGGAATATACTGTGATGGGTATTCCAAACGTAACCAAGAGGGTTACTCCCTACTTAAGAAAGTTATGAATGCCTCAAGTAACCTTTTATGTCTTATGATTTCTACGATTTATTCATGATTTGATGAGGTATGTTAAAATGGCTATGTTTTAGGAGTAAAGTATGATTTCATTCTTATGTATATATGAACTCATGTTTCCTTTCCATATTTTTATATCCCTTACTGAGCTTTTTATGCTCATCCCAAGTTTTTTAAATGTTTTTCATAGGTCAAGGGAAAGGTACATGATATGATGATAGTGTCAAGGATGTGTCAAGAAATAATCCGTGCTTTATTTTAAATATGTTTCCGTTGATGGGAAGAATGAATATTGTATTTTATATAACCACTTTGTTTAAATGTGGAATGAAATGCACGTTTCATGATCTAATTCTCTAAAACTCTAAACCTGAAAAGATCCTCAATGTGTAATCTTGTAATAACTCACGATTAAGTAAGGTTTATGGCTAGGGCCTTATAGTTGGTATCAAAGGTCTGTTTAGATAACTTTAGAAGATAGGGTATTCTTTAAGCATAAGTGACATTACCATAATGGTTAGGATTTCAGAAAGAGTCCTAGTTTTAGATAAAGTGAATGAGTAAGTATATCTTAGTGTTTATCTTACTCATTAGTACATTATGGTTTTGTTGATATACTCACACTGACATTTCTCTTTTTAGTGAATGGATGGATCTAGCAGGCACCAAAGAGACAACAGGTTTGAAGGAAACTGTGGTGGTTCTATGATTAAGATACTAGATAAAATGGGGGATTCAATGAGGAAACTTGTGGTTGTTCTAAACCAACTATCAAGGATTCATGATCAACCACTTGAACCTTGGTATGATCTTTAATGCATCATGTACGAGATGACCAATCCATGTGGAAGTTCAGGTAATAATTATAATGGTAACCATTAGAGTTTATATGATCCTTACTTTTGAGGTAATTATGGGTTATTATATGATATGCTGGAAAATGAAAGGCATGAGACAAACTTGAGGTTAAAATATGTTATGATCATTTTTTATGATTTTATCTCTTTTTGGGGAATGATTTATGAATTATATAGTTTTGGAAAAAGGACAACACGTAGACCGTGTGACAACCCGTCACGTCGGACAAAGCTGCGGGAATCGAACCCACAACCAAAGTGCGACTGGTATTTATCGCCGACCACTGGACTACGTGAAGTCCCTGGTTAGTTTGACCTATTCTTTTTAGTTAGATGATTTTATGAATTAAGAGTAAGTTTATTTTGGGTTATTTATGAAAATTATTAACCTATCATGGAGGATATGTGATTAGGATAATTACTTTTCAATACGAGACATTAAGAGCAACTGATGTTGTTTGGAGATAAATGTTATGATTTAACTTGGAAGACTATGTGACTAAATCCTTAAAATATTTGGGTTTCAATCTTGGATTGGTTTACATTGAAGAATTTTATTGACAAATTGGTTATCGAATGGTCCTCGTTGAACTTTGGGTTTTGTTGGATAAATTTTGAGATTAAGAATAGATTTTCTTTTTATAAAGGGTTGTCCTTTTTTGGATTATCTGACCTTGTACTAACCTTTTTGGTTTTGGTTTTGGTTAAAGCCGAAAGACATGGGATGTATATAGTTCTCTTTAGTGGATTAGGTTATTCTCTAGAAGCTGATTATAGTACTCTTAATGCGAACAAGTCTCCCTAAATACTCATCTTTTGGAAAAAAATATGAGTTTTATTAAGGAATCTAGTAAAAGTTGAAAGTCAACATGATGAGTGATTATTTTTCCTTATGAATTATTTCCACAATAAAAAGTAACTTAAAAACAAAAATGTTGTCTATTAACTTTTTCATACTGGGGAACCCAACACCGTTTAACCCATCACAAGTTTGTGATTTTCTTATTGTTATCTTTCTCCTAAACATGTTTTCTATCACTCTCCATCAGAACGTGACCCTAGTTTTTCTCCTCCATGTCCATGTTTTCCTACATCGAGTCCTAGTATGGGTTAACTTGGGTGACCTCTGTACTTATCTTTCTTTATTTTAAAGTGATTGTTTTACCGACTCTTATTCTGATGTGTGACTTTCAAGGATGTTTCCAAGAACAATTTTAAAATTGTGAGGATGCAATTCCTAAAAGGGGGGAAGGATGTAACACCCCAGGTAAATAAATAATATGACATTTTCATATTTATCCATATTTGTGAATCAAATATTAATATGACTTTAAAGGGGACGCTATGCTTGATGGCGTACCCAACACGCAACAACGAGTTTCTTGGGAATCTTACGTTGCACTCTAATAATAAAATAATATTATTTTAAATGGTAGTTAACATGTAGTCATTGTATTGGCGGTAATGGATTGAAATAACTAAAATATGATTATATTTTTTTTAATGTTTTTACATTTATCCAATAAAAGATAAAGGCATAAAATACAGAAATAATTTGATTTTAGGCGTATATGCCCTAGTTTTCACTAAAGGTTCACTTACCACCTTTTGATGGAGAACCGTCATTAAATATAGTTTTGTTCACTCTTATACATCCTTTTGGACCAAATAAAACGCTTCTGAAGAATTGGGACATCAAAATTTACTTTGTGTAAATTTTTGGTATCTTTCTGATAAAATTCATTTTTTTAAATGAATAGTGTAAAATGTTGTATTTTAATTCAAAACATCTTTTTAATATAATTTATTTATATGATTAGATTATCTTTTGAATTTGTTTTAAAGTGAAATTAGAATATATTTTTACCATTAAATCCAATAGTGGTCGTTGGAATTAATTTCACTTTGAAATCAGACTTAAACTAGTGTCAATCTTTTGATACTTATTGTTTCATAAAAACACGCTATTTGATCTGACAGCGTGAATTAATTATTAAATTAATTAATGTGACTTATATGTTTTGAATTTTGTAAAATAGACTTCATTTTAGAATTCGAGATATCAAATATATCTTAGGGTGAATTTTTGGGATTTTTCTGAAAAACATCAATTTTTGATGAATAGTGAAACCACTAAGTGGTACTTATTAAAACCGATTTTTCGGTTTAAATGAAATTTTTCAATCTTTGTGTTTTTAATTTCAAAAATATGACATACATGGTTGTCATTAAGAAGTAAAATGTGGTTCAATGGGATAAAAATAATTTTTTGGTGAATTGTAACTTATTAAGTTTTTAATCGCGATTAGAGGTAATTAGTGTAGTTTAAGGTAAAAATAATGTTTTATTAATATGAAATGAACTTGACACATGTCCAAACCTCACTGGATGTGTCATGGACGACCATTAAAGCCCATGGGTCAACTTGGGGACCCCATTAAGCCACCTTGGTTGGAAAATGACATTAATATATTTTTATTTAAAGTTAAAGTAAAAATGAGACAAACATGAAATGTTTTACTAAAACAATATTTACTTAGGGTTATACAAATCATATTTTTGACTATAAATATTATTTGGAAAGATAATAATATTTCCTACATCATAGTATTTTTTTTATAATTTTTATACATTATATAAATTAAATTATTAATGACATCATGATGATGCAGCGATGACCTCATTATTTAACGATTTAAATAAAATTGAAAGATAATATAATATATAAGATATAACATGTCCAAAAGATATTGGATGAGTGTATTTCGAACCCTTATCACCTTATCCTTGATATAAATCAATTTTTGACCTTTAAAATCCGAAACGCTTTTGAAAATAAAGTAATATTTTGTAACTTTACAAGGGTGTCCCTCCTCTCCTCTTATAAAAGGCCCCCACCCCTACCTCCTTACCCACACTCCCAATGCCTTTGGCTCGGCCAAACTCTTCCCATTTCGTCTCTCCACTTCCCTATTTTACTCCTTGAAGCCTCAATTTGGGCAGAAGTCTTCCCAAGGATGCCTTTGAGCTCAAACCAAAGGGAGTTTCCCGATTTTAAGATAATGTCTTCACTTGAGTACTTTTGTATTATTTTTCTTCTCCAACCCCCTAAACTCTTTTTATTCATTTATTTTGTAACCATTAAAGTATCATCAATATACTAGGATGTATTTATAAGAAGTATTTGAGTTACACTTTCACACACCTACATCTAATGGTTAAAGAACATACTGTTTCTGTGGATGGCGAATTTCGCTCTCCCGAAACGATGATTGTTCAACATTCTATTAACACCTTCAAAGGTGGACATTAAGATGAAAATATATTTATATATGATATATAATATGTTTATGATTTCCTTATGCTTCTGTATTTTTCATTTTAGGCATACCTTTGTGGTTTCCATTATGTGTAAACGTGATATCTTCATTTAAGGAAGTGCGGACTTCCGCCCACTCAAAGTGATTTGATTCATTAATACCATATGTGTTACGTATATAGGATATATTTAATGATATTATATATGATTCCATACTGGAATTAAAATACTATTATGTATCATTATGTTTTAATTTCATTAAATATGAAATAGAAATGGAAGTAGTGTTCATGCGTACGTACGGCTTACCGTCTCCATGAACGGTACATTTCATTTCTTATCTCAAAATGTTATGTAATACTATAAGTACATATATATAATGGATATATATGTAATATATTACAACAAAATTATGGATATCATTCTGGAATTATAATATATATATATCTATCTCATTTTGTTTTAATTCCATTAATATGACAAAAAAATGAAAGTAGCGTTCATGTGTACGTATGACCAACCGTCTCCATGATCGGTGCTTTTCTTTTTTTATCTCCAAATGATATGGAATAGTATGAAATGAATATTTACTGGATATATATGATATTTTAATCATTAATAATATTCTGGAAATTATTTACTTATAACTACATGGGCAATCTTTTTTCAAACAAGTTCATTTTTGACTCAGGTACCAAACATCGAAAAAAACATCTGATATGAACTAACATTATTAAACAATTATTATAACATTATAATATGTGATATGAACTGAATAATAATCTCTAAATGATTTACTTAGGCATTTATTAATTGACCAAAGTTATTATTCAGGAATATAATGAAACGAACAAGACAAGTTGGACTTGAGGTAAGGGATCTTACTCATCTCTTTCTTTTTAAGTACACTCTTTTATGTCATTCCCTCTAAAGCTCATCTTCCTTGTTATTGAGATGTTATTTTATATTACACATACTGTAATTTTTATTTTCATGTGATGAGAGACCATATTCTCTCTCATCAATCCATTTTGGAAGTTTTGAGTGGCGCAGTTAGGCTGCCGAATTTTCGTAAGAGATCTAACCTCTCTCTTTCTGTTTAAGTACTCTCCTTTATGTCACCTCTTTTAAGCTCCTCTTTGTTATGTTGGGGGATGTTATTTTATGTTACTCTTTCTATAAACATTAAGTTAATATGATGAGATACCCTATTTGATCTCATCAATCCATTTTTGTAAGTTTTATGTGGCGTCGTTAGGCTGCCGAGTTTTCGTAAGGGATTTTTCATCTCACTTTTATTCCCGTGAGATTTATGATACATTTGCCACAATTTACATTGAGTGGTGTATGTACTGCCCATTATTCTACTATTTGTGTAATATACTTTCGTTTATGAGTATTTACATCAATGATTTATTGTCCTTCTTTCATGGGGTGTATGTTTTGAATGATACCCAATTCGGTAAGGGAACCTTTCACCCTCCACTTTTTAAAAGACTTCTTTTGTTGGGTCTTTTAATTTACATATTATTATGTAGGGATATGTTCTAATATATCCTTATTGATGTAAATTTGATGTCCATGGGATGAGATACCCTTTTTTTATCTCTCATCAACTCTTTTTGATGTGACGTCGTTAGGCTGTCAAGGGAACTTCTTAACCCAATTTCGATTTCTTTGGGTTCAACATGTAGTTATTGAATATGTCATCCATTGAATATGTGTGAATGACCTTTGATTATTTTATAATTAATATCCACTTATATTTGGTGTATTCGCTTGTCACACATAATTATGTAATTGATTTATCCTCAAACCAAGGATATCGTCTTTGTATGGGACTTCGTCTCAATCTCCTTTCATTGAGGCATATTTTGTTTTATACACAAACTTTTTTTATATGGTGTATAAAACCCTTTGACTTTTACGTTTATCCAAAAGGAATCTTTTTTATAAGAAGAGTTTTACAAAACAACAAAAGGGAATGTTTTTGTCGTACGTATGCGGTGACAACGACTTCTCCGTCGCCGTGACCATTATTTGAGTTTCAGCTTCCTCTATAAGTCATACCTTCTTTCTAAAAGAAAAATAAATACCATGTTTTAATTTTCGTTTATTTTGGTATCGAAAATGGTTTTCATAATGTTTTTATATCAATGTCTTGTATTGATATCTCGTGATTGAAATGTGGGAATGTTATGTTTTCCTTTAGGCATGTTTTATGTGATACGATTTTGTTGAGGTTCTTGGGCATTATTATGATGACGGGTGGTTCCGTGATAAAATAAGGGTGGGTGAGCCCGATATAGCTCTCCAATGCATTGCGTAACACGAAGGAGTGAAACGTTAAGGTTTCTCCGAAGAGATTTAGGGAATATACTTTGATGGATATTCCAAACATAACCAAGAGGGTTACTCCCTATGTAAGAAAGTTATGAATGCCTCATGTAACCTTTTATGTCTTATGATTTCTACGATTTATTCATGATTTGATGAGGTATGTTAAATTGGCTATGTTTTATGGGTAACGTATGATTTCATTCTTATGTATATATGAACTCATGTTTCCTTTCCATATTTTTATAACCCTCACTGAGCTTTTTATGCTCATCCCAAGTTTTTGAAATGTTTTTCACAGGTCAAGGGAAAGGTACATGATGTGATGATAGTGTCAAGGATGTGTCAAGAAATAATCCATGTTTTATTTTAAATATGTTTATGTTGATGGGAAGAATGAATACTGTCTTTTATGTAACCACTTTTTTAAATGTGGAATGAAATGAAAGTTTCATCATCTAATTATCTAAAACTCTAAACCTGAAAAGATCCTCAATGTGTAATCTTGTAATAACTCAAGATTAAGTAAGGTTTAAGGCTGGGGCCTTATAGTATTCATTATTTCAATATCATATATATCATATATATCAGGTATATATGTATTTATAATAGTACATAATGTGGGAGATAAGAAATTAAATTCAACATTCATGGAGATGACAAGTCGTACGTACGCAAGAACACAACTTTCATTTTTTCATATTTAAAGGTATTAAAACAAAAGGATACATAGTTATATTATAAATCCTGTATCATAACATATTTTATATAAATTAAATTATTTTATTAATTTCATATTTTATACAATCCATGTATGGCATGAAGGAGTCACATCTCTCTGTAGGGGCGGTAGTCCGCAATTCCGCAAATGAAATTATCATATTTACCCCTTATGGAAATAGTAAAGGTGTTATTTAAATAAAAAAATCATAGAGACAATATAAATATAGTATATATCATATATAAATATTGTTCCATCATAATGTCCACCTAGTGTGTTGGTAGTGGAAAATTGAACAATCATCGTTCTGTGAGACAGTAGTTCATGGTCCACAAAAATTGTATGTTTGTATCAATTAGATAGAGGTGTTTTTAATTGTTTTTTTAATAATTATAATAAAAAAATCCTAGTTTATTTATGATACTGTTTTTGTTATGCAATCAAAGAATACAAATAAAATAAGGAGCGAATCAATAATATAATAAAAAGGATTTTTAGATAAGTCCCTATATCTTAAAATGTATAACTCCCATTGATTTGACCCAGAAGGCATTATTGAATTTCATTATTCACTAGGTAAATATTTTTGGGGGAATATATGGATTTTTGGATCATATGGGAGTAGAGGATTGATAATCCATGGTTATTGATAGGAGGGAGTACAGGTTTTGCTGTGGTGGCCTTTTATAAGAATGAGGAGTGGTACTTTTGGAATGTCTGGAATGATTATTTTATTATAAGAAAAATCAATTTTTAAAATATCTAAAACACATTTAATTTGATGATAAGATGATTATTGTTCTATTTCCTATAAACTAGTATAGTTTATAAATGTTTTGGTCTCAAATTTAACATTATCTTTTAGCATTATCCCTTAGTTTTATAATTTAACTCTTACCATGTCTTCTTGTATATGCATACTATATGGTAAAGATAGATACTATAAATTTCCAATCGAACCTCATGTGGTTCATTTAATATATTTTCAACATTATCTAAGTAATTTTATTGAATTATACTTTGTTAAAACTATTTTATTATTTAATAAAATAGTATGTGTTTTAAAAACTCATTTATGTCAATTATAATACAGTTAATAACATGCCTTTTAAAAAATTCTATTAGAGATGAATTCATTAAAAAAACATCATTAATTCAAATATAAAAAGTCATAATCATCCATAAAATTCGTTTATGTAATTAAATGTTTTAATATAAATTTATTATAATATTTATATTTTCATTTATTTAATTCATTCATTAATAACGTAATAAGTACATCATCATTGTTCCATAAATAAGTTTTTCTATAATATTTCTAAAAATTATAAATAAAATACCATTATATGGGAAATAATTAGATATTTCTAATTAATATCTATATGAAAATAATTCACTTATATAAACCCATTGAAAAATTTGTTTTACTAAAAGATACATGTTTATGTTACATTTTTCATTACATTAAATTAATTTTTATAAAATGTCATTTTCACATCCATGTGGCTCCATGGGGTCCCAAAATCGACCCAAGGATTCCATTTGGCATACATGTATCATCCAATTGGGTTTGGACATGTTTTATAGTAGTTTAATATTAGAATAACATTGTTTTTTAACTTATTTACTAGATTTCCTCTTTAACCATGTTGAATAATATAATTATTGAATTTAATCATCATAATGTATAAAAAAGTAAAGGTACCTATTTAAAAAAATTTGACCGCTTGAATTCAAATATGGACTCCATTTTTCCAATTTCAAACCACAAAATTCGATGAAATATAGTTAAACATAATTATCATTGTCGAACCCAAAAAATGTGTTCTTAAAAAGTAATAACTATCAAAATATTGACATGTGTTTATGTGAAATTTAAAAGTGAAATTATATCCAATGACCATATTTTTATTAAATGATAAAAATATAATCCAATTATATTTTAAAATCAAATAAAAATACAATCTAACTATATAAATAAATTACATGACAAGACAGTTTTGACATAAAATGTATTATTTTAACTATTCATTAAAAAATGTTCTTTATCAAATAATTACCATAAATTCTTCCAATGTAAATTTTTATTCCTATATTATGTAGAATATGATTTTTTCAAATAAAATATACAAATTTTACAACAAATAGATTTAAAAATGATTCACCATCTAAAGATGGTAAACTATCCTTTTAAAATTATTAGAGTATTTCATGCTCAAAATCAGATTCACTCTCCTTTCTATCCTCTACAATTTAATAGAAAAATTTAAATACATTTAAAAATATGTATAATCATATTTTAGTTCCTTGTTTTCATTATTTATAATAAAACATCTATGCATTAACTATTATTTAAAATAATAATATTATTATGATATTTTACGGTATAACTCAATGTTGTGTGCAATGTAAGATTTTAAGTGACACATTGTTGTGTGTTGAGTAAGATTTTAGACAAAGAAGCACCATTAATGTAAAAATTATATAATATTCATAGATAATAATATAAATTAATATGTGTTATTCTATAAATAAATGGTTTTTCAAATCCATCCCCCCTTTTGGGAATTGTTTCCTCGGATTTCTGTTCAATTATAATATAAGTGGAGGTATTTACCCTCATAGTGTACTCAGATTCCCATGTTTCCCCATTAACCATATTTTTTTGTCCACAAAACATTTACCTGATTACTGACCTTATTCTACAACACATTATCTCTCTGGTCATGAAATCTGGACTGGTTGTTTCTCATAAGAGATATTCTCTTCCAACTGAACTAGAACGGGTCTCAAAACATGTGATGCATCTGGTATATACTTTTTCAGCATTGAAACAAGAAAAAAATTGTTTACTTGGGAGAAACATGGAGATAATTCAACTCTGTTGGAAACTGATTCAAATTTCTCTATGATTTCATAGGGTCTAATGAAACTCAATCTCATCATTCACTTCATACCAAAATAAATAACACTTTTCCATGGATAAGATTTTTGGAAGACATGATCACCTACTTCAAAATAAATATCCTTCTTTCAGTTATCCACATAACATTTCTTCCCACTCAAAGCAGTTCTCTTATATTTCTAAATTAACTGAAATTCTCTACTATATCATCTAACAATATTGGTCCCATCAACTGTCTTTCACCTACTTCATCCCAAAAATCATGATTTCAACCCTTATTTCTATATAATGCATCAAATGGATCCATTGGTATACTAGAATGAAACTGTTATTATAAGAAAACTCAACCAAAGGAATATTTTGATCCCAACATCCCCTGTGATCCATTGTAAAATCACAGAGAATATCCTCCATTTGTCTGAATTTTTCATTCTGGCTGTCCATCTAATTGAGGGTGAAGAGATGTTTTGAAATATAATTTTGTTCCCAATGATTTCAGAAGTCCATCCCAAAATCTAGATGTGAACATGGGATCACAATAAAAAACAATAGACAGTGTAACTCTATGTAACATGGCTATATCTTTAAAATAAAATCATGAAATTTTGTCTTGAGATAGAGTATATCGAATAATACTAAACTGAGTAGATTTTCTCAATCGATCAAAAATAAACAAAATTTCAATTTTACCTCGAGATGTCTTTGTGAATCCCACAAGAAAATCCAAGGACATATTTTTCATTTCCTCTCTAGCATTAGAAAAGGTTGTATGATCCCTTTCGGTAACTAACTTTCTAATTTAACCTATTTAAATGTTCAATACTTCACATTAAAATCAACAATATCTCTTTTCATTTCATCAAACCTGTAATACACACATAGATCTCTTTATATTTCAGTACATCAAGGATGAACTGAAAATAGAGAATGATGAGCTTCACATAAAAAATCATTCTTCAACTGTGAATCACATGGAGCACATAATCTCTTTCCAAACATAAATAAACAGACATTGTCAATGAAAAATTCAGGTAATATACCATTTTAAACCAATGATACATGTTTTTGCAACTAACTATCTTCTTTCTAGACATTCATTTTTCTGTCTTCTAGAGACAATTAAACTGCCAAATGAAACAAAACAGAGCAGTTCCCTACACCAACCACTTCTAATCTAAAATCCATTAAATCAAAAACCAAATAATCTCATTCCAATCGTATAAGGGTTTTTGTTTAATTAATATTTTGACTCAAAGTGTCTTCCACATTATTTTAAGTTAATAGATTATAATGGATCGTGTAATTATAATCCTTGATTAATTATATCCTTCAAAATTGTCTAATATATATTTATTTTTGAGTTAATATATAATTCAAAATTTTGTGTCCAATATATATTTAACATTTTAATCCATACAACAGATGCCTCCCGTTTTTTAAAGAAAACACAACACCAACTAATTCTAAATCTTGTGTTTGGTAATTTAAAAAACGAGGTTTCAACTGACGTATGGAATACTCAATTAACTGATCATTCTACATTAGGACAGAAACATGTCTTTTCAATGAAGTATCACAATAGATAAAAAATTCATCATTTTTGGAAGGTTATTCCAAACCTAGAGAATTCATCAATCTTTTTTTCAATTCAAGAAAATATTCATCACAATATATTGTTTGGATTAACATAACACCACTTTGAGATAACTTAGTCAGTGGGCTAGATAACCATGTAAAAGTTTCAACCAACCTCGAGTAATAATCTTCTAAACCCAAAAAAATAAAAATCTATGTTATATTTGTGGGTCTTGGCCATTATTAGACATATTTTTTAGTACTATCTATAGTTATTCCATCATTAGAAAAAATGTGACCAAGGAATGAATTTTTATCTAAAGCTCAAACTTGATGAATTTCCCTTAAAAATTTTTCTTTTAAGGATTTAAAGGCTACCCTGAAATGAATTTCATTATCTTTTTTACATTTATAATATACCAAAATATCATCTAAAAACAAAACCAAAATTTATCATCTTATTAAACTGAGCCTTCAATACAAAAAAATGTTCAATTATAATTTCGACCATCTCAGGATGCATATTTGGAAGGTCGTTCCCTCTGTATGCCTTCCCAGCACAGGTTCCCTGTTTAGTCTATGAAAACCCATTCTAAACACAATAATATATAAGCTAAAGAAATATGGTAATATAAAAATGCTATATCATTTCAATATTATGATAAATTAATTTATGTATATTTATTTAAAAATATCCTAACTCCTAATGTTCTCTAAACTGACCTCTGATATAGACTCTAAATCCTTAAACATAAACATTTCATACTATTAGATTATGTTAATAATTTTCATTGAGTATCTTTTTGGGTTATGATCATTAGGAAATAAGATCATAACACAGACATAACATCTTGAATTTTACAATTAGACACTTCTACATACTATCCATTGTTTCATAAAACTAAAAGTCATCGAATTGAAACATTTTTAGATCCATGTTTTGTACAACATTAAATTTCCATGAAAACATCCTTGACCATATTCCACTTTAAGTCATGTGAAAAATAATCCCAAAAAGGGGACGATCCTAAAAATATCATTAAGGGATGCATAAATAATGAAAACTGTTAGTTTTTTAAAACAACATGAAATCCATGAAAACATTATCATAATGTTCTAATTTTCACCTTTAATATGTAGAAAAAAAACTTCACTTAAAATAAAATCATTACTTACACTTTTTGAAACCAAAATATTTTAATAAATATGACAGAACGAAACACATAACATACAAAGGTAACTTGGTAAATAATGACAATTAAATGCAATAACCATACGGTCGACTTCCACACATATATGTAATTGGAATAACCATATGGATGACTTCCATACCCAATGATTTGGATGTTATAATGTAATCACCCATTCTTTTTTATCACAGAACCACCAACCACTTGGTCTAGAACATAACCACCCATCATTGGTTTATCATGCAACCACCCATCAAATTTCCATGTAACGTTATATAAATATAAAGCATAAAATATTGAAAATATAAAAGTTTCAAAAATAAAATTTCATTTTTAATAACCAGAAATCATTTAATGGTATTAAATTACTCAATGAATTTCAAAACACATTTTCAATACTAAAACACACAAAAATGAATACGTTATTTCATTTCCATTTAAAAATGTGAACGCATATAGAGGAATCCATATAATGGTTAATGCAGTGGAGTGGTCATTATCACCGCATGCATTAATTTTTTTGTGGAATAGTGAAATGCTTCGAAGAAAAAAGGTTCCCTTTGACTTATATTAATATACAACATGGTTTATAAATTTTACAAAATAATGTCATGTATAAATCAATATATTCCACAATTAAAGGTGATTGATGCAGTGTCCCTTACCTTGAGTCTGATTCTTCATGTATGTTACTAGTTCCTCCTGAATAAAAAACTTATGTTAATTTCGACAGGATTAATAACATTTTTCAAGTTAAATATTCCTTTTATACCTCTTATTACCATGTAATAAACATCGCATAATTATTTAAGGTAATATTGGTCATTTTTTCAATATTCAGTTCTTGAGTCGAAAATGAACTTGATATAATTACAAATTGTTTATATGGTCCAAAATCTATTGAATCCATAAAATTATCGATGATTTAAATATCAAATATATAAAATATATAAATTCTAAATGTATTTATAATATTACATCACATTGGTGATGATAAATGAAATCCACAGTTAATTGCCACTGTAAGCCTAAGGTATGCATGAACTCTACTATAATTTATTTTTCATATTTAATGGAATTAAAACTAAATGATACATAGGAATATTATAATTCCAGTATTATTTCTTATTTATTATAGGTTACATATATTTTTTAATCCCATCCTCCATATGTTCTGTGTATGGCATGAATGAGTCATATAACGTTGAGGGGGCGGTTGTCCGCACTTCCTCAAATACAATTTTCGTATTTATCCATTATGGAAAGAATAAAAGAATGATTTGAATAAAAAAGAATATATAGAATATAAATTTAGTATATAAAATACATAAATATAGTTCAATCATAATGTCCACCATGAGTGGTTTTATCAGAAAATTGAACCATCATCGTTTCGTGAGGCTGTAGTTCATCATCCAAAGAAACAGAATGTTCATATTCATTAGATGAAGGTGTGTATATGTGTAGATATAATACATCTAATCAAAATAACCTAGTATATTTATGATACTATTTTTTTATGTAATAAAATTATAATAATTAAATATTGAGTGAATAAGTAAAATAATGGAAATAAACTTTAGAGAAGACATTACCTCTTATAATTTGTAACTCTCTTTTATTTGAGCCAAAATGCTTTATTGAATTACCTTGTTTCCAAGGAAATTCTTCTATGAATAAGAGAGGGGTTTTGGGAGATTATTATATAAAAGGTTGGACTTGAAAAGTTTCTTGAGAAATGTGTGTATGGGGTGAGAGGTTGTGGCCATTTATGGGTGGGAGGAGGGGTACTTTAAGAATGTCTTGATATATTATTATTCTATAACCTAAATTTTGATTATCAAAAGGTCAAAAAATCATTTAATTCAATAATAATATGATTATTCATCGAATCCTCTAAATGGATAGGTTGTAGACATTTTTTGGTCCCAAATGTAGCATTATATTTTAACTTTAACCTTATGTTAACTAATTTATGTCTTACCACGTCTTCTTGTATATTAACACTATATTGTTAATATATTTAATATAAAATGCCAAAAAAACCTCCAGCGGTTCTGTAATGATATTTTCAACATTATCTATGTCATTTAGATGAGTATTATATTTTTAGTACTATTATATCTAGTAATAAAATATTAATTTTTTTAAAAAACTCATTTATGTCAATTCATATACTATTCATATCATGACTTTTTAAAAAATCCACAACAACATGATTCTTTAAAAAACACATCAATAATTAAAATAAAAATGTCAAACATCTATATAATTCGTGAATGGCATAAAACATTTTAAAATTAATTTATTTCTATATTTGTAATCTCATTTATTTAAATCATTCATTAATAAGGTAATAAATACATCATCATTGTGTTGTTAATAAATTTATATATGTGATATCTAAAATTTATAAATAAAATAACATGATGTATTAAATGATTGAATATTTATAATTACTATTTATAGTTGAATAAATATCTTATATAACCCCATATAATAATTGTTTAAATAAAAGATACATAATTAGGTTGTATTTTTCATTACATTAAATTAATTCTAAAAAAATGACATTCTCACATCCATGTAGCTCCATGGTGTCCCAAAATAGACCCAAGGTTGACCATTGTTGTATATGTATCATAAAATAGGATTTGGTCACATTTTATGGTAGTTTGAAATTAATATAATATTATTTTTTACCCATACTTACCAGATTTACATTTTAACCATGGTGAATTAATTAATTACTGAATTTACTATTCATAATTTCTACCAATAAAAGATACCTATAAAAAAAATTTGGATTTCAGATTCCAAATTTGGAAAATATTTTTCTAAATTCAAAACATAAAATTGGCAGTAATTAATTAAAAATTAATTCTTGTTGTCTAAACCAAAAAATGGGTTTTTAAGATGTAATAACTATCAAAATATTGGACTGTGTTTATATCCATTTTAAATTTTAAATTACATAAAATCATCATAATTGGATAAAATGATAAAAATATATTCCATTTATAATTAAAATCTAATTAAAATGACAAAATAACTATATAAATATGTTAGAAAAAAAATACATTATTGACATGACATATAGTATTATCGGTATTCATTAAAGATTACACTTTTTCAAGAAATTTCATGAAATTTATCCTAAGTGAAATATTTATTTCTTGATCCTATAAAAACATTATTTGTTCAAATATAAAATATAAAAGTAACAAAAACTAGATTTAAAAAGGTTTTTCCTTCAAAAGGAGGCAAACTGACCTTTTAAAATTATTAGTGTATTTAATGATTAAAATTGGATTCATTCTCATTTTATGAATATAAAATTTATTGGATAAATGTAAATACATTTAAATAACTTATATAATTATACTGTAGTTATTTATTTTCATTACCTCCAATAGGATGGCTTGGCATCAACTACCATTTAAAATAATAACAATATTATATTATCTATTGATATAATTTAAATTTGTGTACAATGTAATATTTCAAAGAAACCATTTGTTGCATGTTGAGTAAGTTATCAGAAAATGTTACCCCATTAATGTAAAAATAATTTCTTATTCAAAAATATTAATTGAAATGAAAAAGTATTATTCTATAAAAAATAGGATTGTTACATAATTCCCCCATTATGAGAATTGTGTAACCACAAACCTATTCACATCTCAAATAATTGGGGGTATTTATCTCTCATTAAAATTTCATATTCCCGTGTTTCTTCTTCAAAAATATGGTTTTCTCAAAAATATTTACCTGATTAATTATATTATTCCTCAACAATATTTCTGTCCAGCCATGAATATGAACTGATTGTTTCTCATAAGAACGATTCTCTTCAAACTGAACATCCTCTAGACTCAAAAAATATTATGGAATTAGTATATACTATTTCAACATTGAAACATGGAAAAAATTTTGTACCTTGTATAAACATGGGGGAAAAAAATATAAGAATGTAATCCAACATTCATAGGATTTTATAGGGTTTAATGAACCTTAGACTCATCTTTCCCTTATTACCAAAATTCATCACACTCTTCTATGGAGAGGCTTTGAGAAAGACATGATCACCTTAATCTAAATGATGATCCATTCTCTGGTTATCTACATAACTTTGTTGCCTACTATCTGTTGTTCTCATGTGTGTCTAAATTAAGTGAACATTCACTGCCATCCCTTCCACCAATTATGGACCCAAGAACTTCCTTTCACCTATATCATCCCAAAAATAAGGAGTTCGACATTAATTTCCATATAATTACTCAAATGGATCCATCAGTATAATGGAATGAAAACTGTTATAATAAGAAAACCCATCCACATAAAGATATTGATACCAACATCTCATGAAATCTATTTAACAAGCACATATCATATACTCCTAGGTCTGAATTGTTTGTTCTGATAATCCATCTAATTGAGGATGAAAAGTTATAATGAAATTTAATTTATCTGCCACTGACTTCTGAAGGCCCTTCCAAAAGTTTGAATTGAATCTAGGTTCATGATCAGATACAACGGAGAGGTTAACTCCATGTAACCTAACTATATCATTAATATACAATCTAGAATGTTAATCTAGAGATAGAGTATCTCCAACAAGTATAAAATCATAAAAATTAGTCAATCGATTAACAATAAACCAAATTGAATTGTTACCTAGAGAATGTTTCAGTAATACCACTAAAAAGTCCTAGGACACAGTTTCCCATTTCAACTATGGAATTGGAAAAGGCTAAAGAATCCCATTCTATTACTATCATTTTGATTTAACCTATTGAAATGTAAAACACATTAGAGTAATGTCAACAACATATTTTTTAGTCCACCCCACCAGTAATACTCCATAATATCCCTTTACATTGTAGTACTGATAGGATGAACTGAAAATGAATAATTATGAGTTTCACATAGAAACTCTTTCGTTAACTATGAATCACAAGGCACATATAATCTCTTTCTAATCTTCAAAACACAGTCTTAGTCAATTTTAAATATAGGTAACCTACAATTCTAAAGCAATTCAACCATTTTTTGTAACTCATTGTATTCTTTCTATGCTTTCTTTATTCTTCCTTCTAAAGAAGATTTCACTACCACCTAATACAAAACAGAGGAATTCCATGCACCAACAGATTCCAATCCAAAATCCATCAAATCAAAAATCAGTGTATCCCATTACAAAAGTAGGATGGTAAATGATGCATTATTCTTTCCACTAAAAGTATTGACCACTTGATTTTCATTTTTGGTATGGTAATGGATCATGAAATCATTATCCATTATTAATTATACTGACCTCATTTGTCTAATGATTAATTCCTTCTATGTAAATATTTACATCAATCATTTTTTCAGTATATTTTTCAAATATTACACCATAAATATGACGCCTAATAATTTATAAAAACAATATAATCTTATTCCAAATCATGTGTTGGGTAATTTAACTCAAGAGGGTTTGATTGAAGTTAAGAATATGAAATTACCAGACCATTCTGCACAAATACATAACCATGTCCTTTCAACAATGAATCATTATGGATAACAAATTCACCATTTCTGGATAGTAGTCCCAAAACTGGAGCATTCAAAAAAGTACTTTTCAACTCCTAAAAAAATTAATCACAATCTTTTTTCCAGATGAACATAACACAATTTTTGTGTTAACAAATTCAATATACTATATAACGTGAATTTTTTTCAAAAATATTCTAGTAATATCCTGATATTCCAGGAAAACTATGAATCTCCATTATATTTTTTGGACTTTGACACTCAATAACATCCTTTTCTAGTAGGATCAAAAGTTAGGGCATCTTTAGAAACAATGTGACAATGGAATGAAATTTATTGTAACAAAAAATCACAATTTCTAAATATCCCATATAGTTTATTTAAATTTATGGTTTTCACGAAAACACTTAAATGAAATTAATTATCCTCTTTATTTAAATATTTAACAAAATATCATGTATCAACACAACAACCACTTATCTCCTTATTCAACTGGGCTATCACTACAAAAAACTATTCAATTCTAATTTTGACCATCTTAGGATTCTGATTTGGATGGTCATTTCCCTATGTATTCTTTCCCAACACAACATCTATGTTTCCTCTATGAAAAAAAATTATATACACAGAAATATATTATGTGAAGCAATTTGGTAATCTTTAGATGCTATATCATATCAGTCTTATTGTAAATTAATTCATGAATATTAATTTAACAGTATCCTAACACCTAAATTTGTCTGAACTAACCTCTAATACCAACTGTAAGACCCCAAACGTAAACATTTCATAATCTTGAACTAATTTAATAAATCAAATTGAAGATCATTTCAGATTTAGAGCTTTAGAGAATTAGATCTTAACTTATATATATCATCCTGAATATTACAATTAGACACTCCTACTCACTATCTATTTTTTCATAAAACAAAATCTATTTAATGAGAAACTTGTTTAGTTCCATAATTTAAAGCACTTGGGTCTTCCATGGCCCCATATATGAACCTATTCATCTCTATGTCCTATGAAATAAAATTAAAAAATTAGGATGATCATAAAAGGATCAATAAGGGATACATAATGAAGGAATACTGCCAGTTTTTCAATACAACATGTAAACCATGAATACACTACTATTAAGTAATAATTTTCGCCTTTATGAAGTAGCAAAAACACTTCAATGAGAATAAGTTCATTAATTACCATTTTATTAACCCAAATATTACCATAATTACTATAAAAAGAAACATATAACATATAAATGTTCTTGTGAAACAAACATTCTTAAATTGAATAACCATATGATCAACTCCCACACATATCACTAAATGGAATAACCATACCACTGACTTCCATAAATAATTCATTGGTGGTTATAATGTAACCACCCATCCTTGGTTTACCATTGATCCAACTGTTATTTGGTTTATAAAGTAACAACCCATAATTGCTTTATCACGTAACCACCTGTCAAATGTCCATGTACTATTATATAATCTTAACACATAAAATATTGAAAATATCAACATTCGCCTAATAAAATTTAATTTGCAATCACAAGAAATATTTTAATGATATTGAAATACTCTATCAATTTCAAAACCCATTTTCAATACTTAAACACCCCAAAAATGTAAACAGTGATTTATTTACAATTAAAAAACATGAAATCTTATTTAGGAATCCAAATAAAAATTATGGTGGCAGAGAGGTCATTATCATCGCATACATTAAAAATATTCGTTTTTAAATTTAGTAAAATTATTCATAGTAAATATATTACCTTTGAATGAAATTAAATGTCAAAGGGGTTTATACACCATATAAATCAATGTCATTTATAGATCAAAATATTCCTCAATGATAAGAGATTGAGAGGAAATCCTTTACCTGAGATAGATTCATCATGTATGTTCCTTTTCCTACCTAAATAAAAATCATATGGAAACATATACTTTCTTAAGACCCATTTTCATTTTCATTATTCCTTTTATATCACAATTAACATGTAATAAACATCCAATAATTATTTATTTTAATATTGGTTGTTTTTTTGATATTCAATTTTTGAGTCAAAAATAAACTTGATATAATTACAAATTGACCTTGTGGTCAATAATATATTATCTCTAGAATAGTATTCGTGATTAAAATATCATTTATATCATATAAATCAGGTATATATGTTTTTAAAATAGATCATAACATTGAGATAATAAATGAATTGCACAGTTCATGGAGACGATAAGTCATACGTACGCATGAAGACCTCCTTCATTTCTTTTTCATATTTTAAGAAATAAATCTAAATGATACATAGGTAAATTATAATTACATTATAATATCATATTTTATATACATTTCATAATTTTAATAATTCCATCCTTAATATGACCCATTTATGGCATTATGAGTCTTATCACTTTGAGGGGCGGTAGTCTGCACATCCTCAAATAAAATTATCATATTTACCCATTATAGAAATCATAAAGGTATGATTTAAATAAAATCCAATAGCATAGATACAATATAAATATAACTTATATCATATAAAAAAATATTTCTATCGTAATGGCCATCATGAGTAGTGGTAGGGAAAATTTGAACAATCATCACTTTGTAAGGTAGTACTGCACCGTCCATCGAAACAATATGTTTATATCCCTTAGATGGAGGTGTGTGTATGTATAGTTTTGATACATCTCATAAAACATCCTAGTATAATTATGATAATGGTTTAGTTATGTAATCAAATAATTATATTATAATAAGGAGAAAAGAAGAAAAATAATGGAAAGTGTAATGGTTCAGACTTCTCTAGTTCATTCCATTGCGAAAATCATGCGTGTGAGGTGTTTTGGGTGGTCAAAGTGACATATCGCAAAAATTTGCCAAATTTTATATTTCAGTGAATAGTTCCAATGATATACCATTGTGAACAGTGCATCAGTTACCTTCTGTGAATAGTGTTATCGGTGACCTTGTATGAGTACTTTCATCATTGAGCATATGTTAATAGTGCATCAGTGACCTTCTATGAACAATTTCAATGGTGACCTTATTATAACAGTGCCATCGGTAACCTTATTTGAACAGTGCAACAGTGATCTTGTGAGAACAGTAAATCAGTGACCTTTTGTGAACAGTGTCATCGGTGACCTTATGTGAACATTGTCATCAGTAACCTTATGTGAACAGTGCAATGATGAGCTTGTGTAAACAGTGCATCGGTGACCTTCTATGAACGGTGTCATCAGTGATCATATGTGAACAGTGTCGTCGGTAAACTTATGTGAACAGTGCAATAGTGACCTTGTGTGAACAGTGACATCAGTGCCCTTATGTGAATAGTGTCATCAGTGACCTTCTGTGAATAGTGTCATCGGTAACCATATGTGAATAGTGCATCAGTGACCTTCTGTGAATAGTGGTATCAACGACCTTATGTGAATAGTATCATTATTCACCTTATGTGTATGGTGTCATCGGCGACCTTCGGTGAAAAGTGCAATAGTAACCTTATATGAACAGTGTCATTGGTAACCTTTTGTAATCAATCCATAGGTAAGGATATAATGGTGATCTTTTCTTTCCTTTTCCAAATTTTGAGTTCTATGAATAGAGTTACCATAATGGTGATGTTCCAGCGGTGTCCTTTTCTTTCCTTTTGCAAATTTTCAGTTCTGGGAAAATTGTTTCCAGAACGGTAGGTGTACAGTGTTTCCAGAATGGTAAGTGTACAATGTTTCTAAAACAGTAGGTGTATAGTGTTTCCAGAAGAGTAGGGTTATAGTGTTTTCAGAACGGTAGGTGTACAATGTATCTAGAATGGTAGGTGAATAGTGTTTCCAGAATGGTAGGGTGTACAATGTTTCCAGAATTGTAGGGTATACAATGTTTCCTGCTTCATACAGTTCACCCAATTAAAGTATCCTTTAATGTAAAATTCATTTAAAGCCTCGTTTTAAGGACTCTATGGACTATTCAAATTCCATAACTCCTATATTAATTATTCTTATGGCTCCAGATGTTTTTATTTGGTCAAACCATGTTGTTTAATGTGATCCTATTTTAATGGGAAGTCATGTGTATCTTAAATCGTCACTCCCTTAAATCATTAAAAGAGAAGAGATATATTCCTCCCATGTTATCCCCCCTTGTTCTATAGTGCGAGATACTCGAACCATTCCTTCCTTCCCTTAGGAATTGTGAGAAACTACTTTTCCTCATGGATTGGTTTCCCACGATGACCTTTTTACTATAAGTGCACCCCCTGTTTCATTGCAACCATGAAGTTTCCATAAATATTTAATAAAAGGAATATTTTAATTGTTGTTCTTTTGGGGTTCATTGTACCTTTTTCTCCTTTCTATATTATATCATGTGATCTGCAAGATTCTAATGGATTTTTCTTGGGTTTCAGTTTGTGTAGTTGCACCGTGGCATCCTCGGGTGGATGTAGTTTTCGCGAGAGTAGGTGATCATGATCTGTTGTGTGGATTGTTCTAATATAAATAATTTAAATACATTTTGATGTAGGGGATTCATTTCTTCACTCTTCTTTTACGTGAAACTGTATCGTTAGCATGTTTTATCCCACAGGATGACAATGGAATTGACAAAATAAATATTTTAATTGAATAAAAAAATTGATATGGATTGTATGTTTTTTCCACTTTTTTTTCTAGATAGTGTGATATCTATGCTTGCTTTGCATAGCAGTTCTTTCTTAATGTAAATCTATAAAGAAACAAAAATCGGTATTAATTGCTAATCGTTTTGGTAAAGATAAAGAGGCATGTAAATGAATCTGGTTATTGTTGTAATTTTATGTTAATCAAATTGGCGTAGTAATATTGTTTAATTATTTGTGATAACTTAATGATTTGGTTTACCGAATTCAGAACCTGAAAATAATAATCGGTTAACCCAAGATGGATTAATGAACCAATTGTTTGATCAAAGGTAATTTTTATAGGGTTCTGAGTTACCCTTTTTATCATTAAAGGGCCAAGTTACAAATTGTTAAGATGTTTGATTTCCTGCTTCTTGTGTTGTGATATGAGCCTGGATGGAGGTTTTGAAATGTGGGGGCATGGAGGACTTTTTTTGTGGCGTCAAATGATGCCTAGGGTGGTAAGATGAATCAATTTAAGCATGTGGTTGTCAGGGATGACACCAGGGATGATAGAATGGGATGGATGTGATTATTGAATGCACATAGTTTCATTTTGGTTGATTATCTCTTTTACTTTTCCCCACTGCCTAAGGTAGCTGTACTTGCTTACCCTTCTTTTGAAAGAGGCAAATGCACTCAGGGTATGCCACATAATTTCTGTGTTTAGATTCTTAATGGAGGATGGAACTATGCTCTTTCTATAGGCGGCAAAGAATCGACATGCAGTATATCTACTCACCGTGTTGAGCCCCATTGTGTTTAGTAGCATAGAATGTGTTTCTAGGATACCTACTATTGTGGGAAAGTGATTCTGTTATGAATAATTGAATAAATGGTGTTAACCCATGGGGTTGGAGTTTCCTGGAACATAATGATGAGGTTGTAAATTTTTAGGGGTAGTAGACATTGGGAGTGATGCTAAATGAATTTTAATGTTGAATTTCAACTGGTTAATTAAAGTTTTAAGAATTAATTAAAGTAAAGTGGAACTGATTAAATGGGAATGATGTAAGGCATTAATGCTTTTTAAATGGTTGTTTGCTTATAGGATACATAGTCATAGAAGTGGAACCCAGGAGTTCTTGTGATGTTAGCTGCAATTATGTCTAAGAATAGGTTATCCCCATAGTTTAGTTTTGAGCTATAATATATTTTGTACTTTTTGTGTATCTATATTCTACACCACCCCATTAGTGAGGGAAACCAACACCTTGGGGATTTTGAGCCCTGTGGGGTGTTTTCCCCAACATTGTATTGGGAGGATGGATGGATGACTACCCTCTTTGACCCCGCTCTATTCTCTTGTTAGTTACTTTTCCAGGTAGCCACAGTGGTTAGTTTTCCCCATATATGTGTGTAGAGGGATGTAATGGCTTGCGGTTATTCACACACATATATTCTGGATATAGTATCCTATCGACAACAATAGTTGTAACATGTAAAGGTTTTGATGGCTTGAGGATCCTTACTCGGTGTATGGGATGTAATGGGTTGAGGCATAATACCCGACCTACGATACATGTTATGCAAACTGTGGTGGCTCCCGGAAACAACCTGGTTACATTCATGCATGGACATGGTGGTTTTGTTCCTTGAGGTGCATAATGTGGTGCTTCTCCCAGGTGTCTGCGGGCAAGCCTTTTGGGAGATAGATTCTTAGGACGTGCGACGTTGGGGAAATGCATCAACGCAGTGGGGAAGTAGTAGAAGGGTACCCTTGGTATTATTTTTTATATTATATAATTTTTAATGTGTTATGTGTTGAGAGTCTCCATGGTGAGGCTGGGAACATATTATACCTTTTTAGATGATGAATCACTTTTACTTGTGGTTCATGGTGCTTTAGCATGCTTTCTTTACATTTGCAAGAGAGGTTTCAACGAGGATCCTATTGAGTATACTGTTATACTCACCCTATGATTATATAAACTATTTTTCAGAAAACTTGGATCAGGTTGGAGATCCAGATGGTTTCTACTAGATTGGGGTTGCAAGAATTGTTCATTCTTGTGTTTTCTGCTATTTTTACTTTCTTTTGGGTTCTTGTAGTTTTCCCCTTCGAGTTATAGTACTTTTCCATTACATTAAATATGTGCACTTGGGTTTTATTTTATATTTCAGTTCTGAGGTGGAGTTTCTTTGTGTCTATCTTGTCTCTCTCTTCTGCATTTGTTCTCTTAGAGGTTAATGCCTCTCATTTGTGTGATTATTATACCTTCGGTGCTATTTTCCAACCCGGGTCCTACTAGACGCAGGACTCGGGGGTCATTATATCCCTTATCACATTGCTGCCCCAGGAGGGGTATAATTTGTGGGGAGGGGGTTGGGACAGATTTGTATCAGTGTTCCGGCTAGGGGATAGGATATAGTTTGGAGTTAGGCACAGATGAGAGTGCAGGGGTTGGTAGGGAAACAATGTCATTCATGTTTAGCATGTGATGTAAACATAAGAGAATTGCTATGACATAAGTGTTTGCCCCCCCACACCTATGATTTGATGTACGTATCATTATGATTACAATGTATACTAAACACGGTGATACTAGTTGCAGGGTAGAGACCTAGGAAAGGATCATGAATCATTCTTATTTGTGCTTCTGTTTTAATGGGTAGACCTTATGATAGGATAATATAAAATGAATAAAATAATAGAATTAATTAATCAGTGTTCATTCTTCCATATTCTAGGTTTAAGATCCCTGATATTTTTTATTTTATAGGTATGGATCCTGGTCAACATCCTCATCAGGATCGCGTAGAATATGTCCAATAGGCTATTCCTGTAGATTTCACAGGGTAGAGGTTGATGATGATGACACTTGGAGGAAGACTCTCCGGGAGTTTCAACACTAGAGTCTGCCGAAGTACGAGGGTTCCATTTCATATGCAGTCATAGAAGACTGGTTAGAGGAGGTCTAGATCAGCTTCAGTTCTATCCATGCTCAGACGGAGAATTGGGTGTCTGAGGTTGTTACGATGATGCATGGAGTATCGAGACAGTGGTGGTTCTTGTTCCTCAAGGATCGCAAGGAGTCAGCGATCTAATGGGAGGAGTTCTGAGACATGTTTAGAGTCGAGTTTCATTCTTCGACCGCAAAGGCATCCAGTCGCTAGGAGCTTCTAACCCTTCGAAAGGGGAGCTCCCTTGTTCGAGATTTTGGAATCCATTTCTGGAACCTTTTATGATATGCTTCGAACCAGTTTCTAGAGGAGGAGGCCAGGGTGAGGCATTTTGAAGAGGCTTTGCATCCAGAGATCCAATTCTAGGTCACCCCATTTATTCTGAAGAAATATCTTGAGGTGTTGGAGTGGGTAGAGGTTTTCGAGAGGAATTTGGATAGAACTATATAATCACGGGATGGGATTCATCATGATTCCTTACGAAGCAGTGTTGTAGTCTGTGGTTGTTGGTTGTCAGGGAAGAAGAGTTTCCGTTCAGCCGGGGTTAGGTCCTATCCCTTAACATCACATTTCTCTAGAGTAAGAAACTCTTAGGCCTATTCTAAAGGATCAGGTGCTTGTTTTTTTCAACATGGTCGAGGTCACCAGCAGTGGGAGTTCCCATCCTTTAAGAGAATTCATCGTGCACTTGGTGCCCCTCTCCAGGTTCCTCCGTATAAACAGTTCCAGCCGAGGAAGAAGCAGCAGGTTGCACCAGCATTAGATCATCAAAGGGTAGATGGTGCAGGCAGAGGACAGCCTCTTGATTCTCCTCTTCATAAGAGAGCTGAGAATGACTATGGTGGTGGTCATCATTATGGTTAGAGAGGCTATGGAGGAGGACGTTGTCAACTTCATTCTTTAACATTGCCAGCACCAGGAGAGCCAAAGGTCATTCGAAGTACCCTTCTCCGGTTTTCTACCTCGGTTTATGCCTTGTTTGATTCAGGATGAATACACTCCTTCAAATCACCTACCCTTATCAAGGATTTGGGACTTGTGGTAGAGAGGCTTCCAGTGCCCTTGGTGTTGACTATTCCAATTAGAGGTCGAGCGGATTGGTTTGATTTATGTAGAAACTATGAGCTAGTGTTGGAGCAACAACACTCTTTGAGATATTTACTATGTTTACAAATACATCCATATTATGTCATCCTCAGCTTGGATTTGTTTTATTCGGTGAAAGATATCGTAGATTACATCAAGAAGAAGTTCATTTTCTATTGAGCAGATGGAGATCCGACGGTGTATTTTGGAATGTGAGATCCTCGGATGGGTCATATGCACATTTTTTACTTGTCATCAATGATGGATGAGATGATGTTGTGTTCTTCATAGGTTCAGTAGTTGGCATTTCCTTGGGTCGTATAAGAGTACCCGGATGAATTTCAAGAAAATTCCGTTGCATTACCCCCTCGTCGAGCGATCAATGTTGGGATAGAGCTACAATAAGGATAATCTCTTATCTCTATGTATCTATATAGGATGGACCCATCTATGTTACAAGAGCTACATATATAACATTATGGTCTATTATAGTGCAATTTTTTTGACCATGTGTGTCACCGTGGGATGCACCAGTTTTGTTCGTAAAGAAGGCTGACATAAGTTTGAAGTTGTGTGTAGATTATCATTGCATAAACATAGTGTCCATAAAGAATTTCTATCCTCCTCTTCAGATTGATTATTTATTCTATCAACTGAAGGGTGAATGTTGGTTCTCAAAGATCGACTTCCAGTCTGGATACAATCAGATGCATGTGATGGGTGAGGATATCCCAAAGACTAATTTCTATTGTCGTCATGGGCACTATCAGTTCATTGTAATGTCATTAGTCATGACTAATGCTCCAGCTATGTTCATGGGATCGATAAATTCTGGGTTAATTGAGTTCCTAGGCATGTTCATGGTAGTTTTGTCGAGGAAATCCTTGTGTACTCCACGTCTAATGTAAAGCATGTAGAGAATCTACACGCTATTTTGGGAGTTCTTCGTCAACATCAGTTGTTTGGGACGTTGTCAAAGTCTGAGTATTGGGTTCAAGAAGTCCTTTTCTTCGGGAAAGTGTTGTACCAACAGGGAGTATATATGGATCCATAGAAGATAGAAGCATTTCTGTCTTGGTGAGCCCCCAAGAGAGTGTCGGAGGTGAGAAGTTTCCTTGGTATCATAGGATACTACAGGAGGTTCGTAGCCGATTTCTCATGAGAAGACACTCCTCTAACAGCTTTGACTGGGAATGATCAGGCATTCATATGGACCAATCAGTGTCAGGAAGCTTTCATGTATCTAAATGAGGAGATAGTAAGTGCACCAGTTCTTTGTCTTCCAGCAGAGGGAGTTCAGTTTGATGTTCTCTGTGATTCTTCACATCTTGGGTTGGGCTGTGTTCTTATGCAGAAAAGATCAATTATTTCTTACGGGTCTAGGCAGTTATGTCCCCATGAACGTAACTATTCCACTAACGATCTTGAGCTAGAATTCGTGGTGTTTTCGTAGATTTTGGTGACTGTTGTGTAGTTTTCATCGATCATAATAGTTTGAGGAATGATTTATCCCGGGATGACTTGAACTTATGAAAACGTCAGTGGATGAAGTTCTTACAAGAATACGACTTTGAAATATCATATACACCTGGAATGTAGAATGTCGTAGCTGATGTTCAAAGTCAAAAGTCACTTAGTGATATAGTGCATGAATATGGTGACTCTTGGTGAGTAATGGAAGAACTGTCAGCATTACATCTTGATATAGGAGATGTTGGGGGAAGAGGTTGTCTTTTTCAGATGATGGTGCAATCATCTCTCGGAAAGAAAGTTGAAGATTCCAAATGGGACTATGATGAGTTGGAGGTGTGGAAATACTGATTTGTTATTGTTGAGGCCCCTCATGGTTGGTCAGAGGATGAACAACACCATGTGTTTTATCACCGAAGGCTTTTGGTTCCTTTGATGATGCACGAGATGGTTCTCAGAGAGTTTCATAGTTCACCTTCAATGCTACATCCAGGCACCAAAAAGATGTACCAAGCTTTGAGGAGCCAATTTTGGTGGCTTGGGCTAAGGTTTGTAGTTGTGGAGGTTTTGTCTCGATGTTTTGTCTACAAGAAGGTGATGGTCAAACATTGTGTTCCTGGTGGTCTGGTCCATCCATTAGAGATTCATCAGTGGAAGCGGAAGGACATCTCAATGGACATTGTTAGTAGTTTACATCGAGTTTTGGGAGGACATGATGTTATTTGGGTGGTAGGGTATCTCTTAACAAAATCATCCCAATTTATATAAATCAAGTAGTTGAGCTCAGTGGATGTTATTTCAAGTTAGTATCTAGAGGACATTTTATGCTCTTGTGTTCTAGATTTTGATGATTCGTGGATGAGGCACTTACCCTTGGTAGAGTTCACATACAATAATAGTTTCCACTCCAGCATCGGTATGACGCCATTTGAAGCCTTGTATGGCCGACCTTGTCGTTTTCTATTATGCTGCATTGGGGTCAAAGAGCCAGCAATTCTAGGACCAGAACTAGTGCAGAATACAGTAGAGATGGTTTAGGTGATTCGTGAGAGGATGAAGAAAACACAAGATTGTCAAAAATATTATTTTGGTCAATTAAGGAGACCATTAGAGTTTAATTTTGGGGATCATGTGTTTCTGAAGGTGACTCCATGTCGTGGGTAGTGCTGGTTTGGTTGTGGGAGTAAGATTTGTCCTTGGATTGTTGGGAGTTTCGATGTGTGATCTAATTATGGAGTTGTGGCATATCGAGTATCACTTCCCCTGAAGATGAGTTGGATACATGATGTTTTCCATGTATCACATCTCCGTCGTTATCATCATGATGACCCTCATGCCATCAATTGGGGAGAGATCAATGTTGATGATCATGCAACATTTGAGGAGCGAACTGTGGAGATCCAATACCACAATGAGAAGGTGTTGCGTTGACGTTCTATCCCCTTGTTTGGTGTCTTGTGGTGACGCGGTGGCATGGAAGAGAGTACCTTTGAATGTGAGTCATAGATATTTGTTCTATACTTAGATTTTTTTTACGTTTAAATAATTCAAGGTAATGATGTCCCCTTGTGGTTAGACCATTCATGTTTATAATATGGAATTATTTTGTTGCTTCTTGTGGTTTGTTCTCTTTTAAGAGGTATCTCAATGGGTGGTTATTCAGACCCTGTTTCATTTTTTCCCATTAGGTGGGATTTTAATCCTAGAGTATGAAAATGTTTTGAGAGTCATCTAATGCAACGTTTTGGAGCTCTTTGGTCCATTCCTTTGTGAAAATCATGTTTACGAGGTGTTTCGGGTGGTCAAAGTGACATATCCCCAACACTTTGCAAAATTTTCCTTTACGGTGAATAGTTCCAACGATATACCCTTGTGAACAGTGAATCAATAACCTTTTGTGAACAGTGTCATTGGTGACCTTTTGTAAATAGTTTCATCGAAGAGCTTTAGTGAACGGTGTATCAGTGACATTCTGTCAACAGTGTTATCGGTGGCCTTATATGAACAGTGTCATCAGTATCCTTATGTGAACAGTGCAACAGTGACCTTGTGTGAACTGTGCATTGGTGACAATCATTGAATAGTTTTATTGGTGACCTTATGTGACCAGTGTCATCGGTAACCTTATGTGAACAGTTCAATGGTGACCTTGTGTGAACAGCGCATCAGTGACCTTCTATGAACTGTTTCATCGGTGACCTTATGTTAACAGTGTCATTGGTAACCTTATGTGAATAATGCAATAGTGACCTTGTGTGAACAGTGATATCAGCAACCTTATGTGAATAGTGAAATCAGTGACCTTTTGTGAACAGTGTCATCGGTAACCTTATGTGGATAGTGCATTGGTGACCTTCTGTGAACAGTGTCATCAATGAACTTATGTGAACAGTATCCCCAGTAACCTTATGTGAACAGTGCAATGGTGACCTTATGTGAACAATGACATCGGTGACCTTATGAGAACAATGTCATTAGTGACCTTATATGAATAGTGCAATGGTTGCCTTATATAAATAGTGTCATCAGTTACCTTAAGTAAATAATCCATAGGTAAGGTTCCAACGGTGTCCTTTTCTTTCCTTTGCCAAATTTTGAGTTCTTTGAACAGTGTTTCTAGAACGGTGAGGTACCAATGGTGAACTTTTCATTCATTTTCCAAATTTTCAGTTCGGTGAATAGTGTTTCCAGAATGGTAGGTGTGCACTATTTGTAGAACAGTTGGGTGGACAGTGTTTCCAACTTCCTACAG
This sequence comes from Viscum album, assembly GCA_963277665.1. Taxonomy (NCBI): domain Eukaryota; kingdom Viridiplantae; phylum Streptophyta; class Magnoliopsida; order Santalales; family Viscaceae; genus Viscum; species Viscum album. Next base: position 224,496,163 of record OY728143.1, read on the forward strand.
TTTTTCCCCATTAAAGTTTCCTTTTACGTAAAATGCATTTAAAGCCTCATTTTAAAAATTCTAAGGCCAATTCAACGGCCATAACTCCTATATTAATTATTCCTAATACTCAGGATTTTTTATATGGTCAAACCGTGTGGTTTAATGAGATCAGCTTTTAATTGGAAATAAAGTGTATCTTAAACGGTCTCTCTATTAAATCTTTAAAATGGAAAAGATATCCTCCACCCTTGTTCTCCCTCGTTATTCTTTGGTGAGAGATGCTCAAACCTTTACATCATTCCCCTATGAATCATTAGATCAAACTTTTCCCCATGTATTGGTTTCCATCGTTTTTCTTCTTACTGCAAGTGCACCCCCTGTATCGGTGCAACCAATAAATATCCATCAATTTTCAATAAAAGGAATGTTTTGTTGTCATTATTTTGGGGTTCATCTTCTCCTATATCTCATTTTCATATTATAGCTCATGATCTCCATGATCCTAATGTAAATTTCTTGGGTTTCATTTGGTATGGTCATACAGTGGCATCCTCGGGTGGATGCAGTTGTTGCAAGAGGAGGAGATCATGATCTGTTGTGTGGATTGTTCCCGTATAGAGAATTTCAAGAACTATTTGAGGTAGGGGATTCATTGGTTCTCTCTTCTTTTACATGAAACTTTATCATTATCATGTTTTATCCCACTGGATGACAATAGAATCAACATAATTATTATTTGAATTTGATAAATAAATAAATATGAATACTATGTTTTTCCTATTGTTTTTCTAGATAGTGTGTTATATATTCCTTCTTTTCTTATTTGTTCATTTTGAAGTAAATCAGTAAAAAACGTAAATCGAGATTAATTTATAATTATTTGGCTACAGATAAATAGGAATATAAAAAAATATTTTTCGTGTTCTAATTTGATGTTAATCAAATTAGAAGAGTAAGCATCTTTATCTATTTATGATAACATACTGTATAGGTTTCAAAAATTTGGAACCTGTGAATAATAATCGGCCAACCCAAGATGGATTAATGAACCGGTGGTTTGACTAAAGATAAGTCCATGTAGGTTTCTGAGTTACCCTCTTGATTGTTAAAGGGATAAGATCCGAATTGTTACGATATTTGTTTTCATGCTGCTTGTTTTGTGATTTGAGCCTAGATGGGTGTCGTTTTATGTGGGGACATGGAGGCCTCTTTGTTATGGAAGTAAATGGTGCCTAGGATGGTGAGATGAATCAGTTTATGAATGTGGGTGTTAGGGAGGACACCATGGATGATGGAATGGGATGGATGTGATTGTTGGATGCTTGCTGTTTCTTTTTGGTGGATTATCTATTTTACTTTTACCCACTACCTAAGGTAGTTTTTCTTGATTACCCTTATTCTGAAAGTGTCGAACATGCACAGGGTAAGACAAGTGATTTCTATGTTTAGATTCTCAAAGAAGGATGAGTCTACGATCTTGATATAACTGGAAAAGACTCCACAGGTAGTACATCTACTCATCGTGTTAATCCCCCTTGTGTTTAGTAGCATATAATGTTTTTCCAGAATACATGGGAATGTGGGAAAGTAATTCTGTAATGAATAATTGAATAAATGATTATAACCCATGGGGTTGTAGTTCACTGGATAATAATGATGAGGTTGTATTTTTAATGGGGCAGTGGACTTTGTGTGTGATGCTAATGAAATTTAACGTGTCATTTTAAATAGTTAATTATTGTTTAAATAGTTAATTAACGTGAAGTAGAACTGATAAAAATGGATTGAAGTAAGCCAATAAAGTTTTTTAAATGGTTGTGTGCCTATAAAAAACCTATTCATAAAAGTTGATGTCAGGATTTTAAGAGACCTTAGCTGTAGTTGAGTCTAAGACTATGTTATGACCATAGTGTGGTTGTGACCTATAGAATATTCTGTACTTTTTGTGTTTCTATATTCTACTCCACCTCGTTAGTAAGGTAAACAGACACCCTGGGGATTCTAATCCATGGTGGTATTTTACCACACATTCCGTTGGGAGGATAGATGGCTGACTACCCCCTTTGGCCTCACTATCTTCTCAGGGTAGTTACTATTGTCGGATGGCACAATGAATATTTTTCCCATATATGTATTTAGAGGGATGTAGTGTCTTGTGATTATTCACACACATATATTCCGGATATAGTATCCTATGGAGCACAATAGGTGTAACGTGTATAGGCTATGATGGCTTGAGGATCCTTAATCAGTGTTTGGGTTGGAATGGATTGTGTTATAATACCTGACGTATGACACATGTTATGAGAGCTATGGTAGCTCTTTAAAACTACCCAATTTCTTTCTTGTGTGGATGCGGTGGTTTTGTACCATGAGGTGCATATTGTGGTGCATCACCCAGGTGTCTGGGGGCATGAATTTTTGAAGAGAGAGGCATAGGACGTGCGACGTTGGGGAAAAGTGAAAAACCAGTGGTGAAGTAATAGTAGGGTACCCCTGATATTATTTATTATATTATATACTCTTGTATGTGTTACATGGTGAGAGTAGCCATGGGGAGGTTGTGAACTTAGTATACCTATTTAAATGACAATTTAGTTTCACTTTTTGTTCACTGTGATTTAGCATTCTTTCTTTACTATTTCACGAGAGGCTTTGGGGAGGATCCTACTGAGTATGTTGTTATACACACCCTATGTACATATAAACTTTTTTTGAGGCCATATGGAGCTGGTTGGATATCAATATGGTTTCTACTAGCTAGCAGTTGTAGAATCTATTTGGGTTTGTGGTTGTTGCTGTTTTTACTTTCATTTGGGATATTGTTGTTTTCCCATTTTATTTATTGTATTTTTTCATGACATTACATTTGTGCACATGTGTTTTCATTTATATTTCAGTTCTGATTTGGATTTGGTTGGTGTCTATCTTATCTCTATCTTCTATATGTGTTCTCTTTGTGTATAATGCCTCCCATTTTTAGGTTTACTATTCCATCAGTGCTAGTCGCCAACCTAAGGACTTTTGGATGCTTGGCATAGGGGTTATTATCTCCCTTGTCACATTTCCAGCCTAGGAGTGGTACACATTGTGCGGAGGAAGTGGTGACAGAAAGGAACATTAGACAAGACGCTACCTCTTAAAATGGGTAACTACCTTTGATTTGAGAAAAAAGTATTTATTTAATTTTATTATATCCATGTTGGGAATTCTATGATGAATATAGGGATTTTGATAGATTATATTATAAGTGTATGGATGAGATAATGGGCTTTATAAGTGTGACTATGGGGTTAGAGGTGGTGGCATTTTATAAGAGAGAGGAGGGGTACTTTAGGAATGGCTTAAAGAATTATTTTATTATAAACTGAATTTTGACTTTTAAAAGGTCCACATGTCAATTAATTATAATATATGATGGTTATTATCCCAATCACAGTCAACTAATAGGTTTTTTTTATGTTTTGTTCTCACATTAATCCTTATCTTCTAGCTTTAACTCTTAGATAACTAAAATAACTCTTACTATGTCATTATGTATATTCATACTATATGGTAAATATATTTATAAAAAAATAAAATTAAAACCTAAATTGGTTCATTAAAGATATTTTCAACATCAATTAAGTCATTTGGATGATTCTTAAATTTTTTAGAGTATTATAACATTTAATAAAATTGTATTTTCTTTAAAAACTCATTTATGTCAGTTCTTATACTATTCAAATCATGACATTTTTAAAAACCCATAACAAATTTATTCATTCGAAAAAACATAATTATTTCAAATATAACAAGTCATAATTATCCCTAAAATTATTGGATGGAATAAAAAGTTTTATATATATTTATTTTAATATGTATAATCTCATTTATTTAAATAATTTATGCATTAGGTAATCACCACATCCTCATTGTGTCATAAATAAAATTATTTATTTTATGTCTAAAAATAATAAATAAAATACCATGATGTTATAAATACTTTTAAAATTATAGTGACTACTTATAGAAAAAACTATCACTTATATTACCCCATATAAATGTTTTTAATAAAAGATAAATGTTTATGTTACAGTTTTCTTTACATTAAATTAATTCTTTTAAATTGTCATTTTCACATTCAAGTGGCTCCATGTGGTCTCAAAATATTCCCAAGGATTTCCATGGTCAAACTAGTATCATGAAATAGGATTTGGACAAGTTTTATGGTAGTTTATTACTATTATAATATTATTTTTTACCATTATTTACAAGACATACCCTTTAACCATGGTAAATAAAAAAATTATAGAAGATACTATTTAAATTATATAAAAATATAATATACCTATTGAAACATTTTGGACATATAGATTCCAAATATAGAATCAATTTTTTCGAATTCAAATCACTAAGTTGGATGAAATTAATTTAAAATTATTTCCCATTATTATAACCAAAAAATTTGTTTTTAAGAAGTAATAACTACCAAATGATTTACATGTGTTTATTCCCAATATAAAATTGAAATTACATAAAATTCAAAAATTGGATAAAAAGATAAAAAAATAATCTGATTATAATATCATCCTAGTTAGAAGGATAACATAACTATATAAATAAATTAGACGAAAAGAAACTTTTGACTTAAACTTCAATATTTTCAATGTTTATTAAAAAAAGATGATTTTCAAAAAAATTACATGAAATTTATCCAAGGTAAATTTTGATGTCCGAATTCTATATATAACGTTTTTCTCAAATATAATATATAAATTTCAAAAAAAATTATAATTAAACAGAATTCTCCATCAAAAGGTGGTAAAACGACCTTTTAAAATTATTAGGGTATATCATGCTTAAATTTGGATTCATTCTAATTTTAAGACTCTAAAATATATTAGATAAATGAAAAGACATTTAAAAAACATTTATAATCCTATTTTACTTAGTTTTGTTCATTTTTTTCAATATAACGACTAACCGTTAACTACAATTTAGAATAATGATATTATTAGAATCCCCCACACATTGAGATCATATGACAACCCTCCTTTTATTACAAACTTAAACATGATTTATTATATAAAACATCACTTGATACAACAAATAAGATCGAGAGGTTTAGTGTCTTTGGTGCATAGGATCATTACATAAAAACTTAAAACATGAAATACAACATCTTTATTGAAATAATCGTTTACATGACCACTACATTCCCTCATACTTAGCATTGCAAGGGATACCCTGAGGACATGCATAAGAAAAGGGTGAGCTATAAAGCCTAGTAAGGGAGCACACATGGAATAACATGAGGAGTACAATACATTTTATATAATAGGAATATCTATAGAGCATAAAATAAACATGAACATAAAGGCATGATAAATCTTGATAATCATAACATGGAAATGTGGCAACAACACTCAACATGGAATTAGCATGAGCCAAGGCTCATTGCACATAGAGAATGAGTAAATCCTCATTGCACATGAAGCATGAGAAAACCCTCATTGCACTTTAATTATCATGAATCAAAACTCATTGCACATGACGTATCATGATACTATACTTTACCCAATGCGTTGGAGAGCTATAAGGGTGTACCCTTCATAAACATTTCATTCCACGCATAAGTGTGCCACATGGATCATAAAACATGGATTCATAAAACATAATCATTTATTCCATGATAAATTAATGTGGAATTCATACATGAAACTTTTTAGTCAATAAGTAAAGGTGCATAAAGGTGGATACCCTTGATGGAGAAATGGGCATGGTATCCACTACACAATGGCATTGGCTTAGAAAATCAGTGCGATTTCGGCAGCGTAACGGTGTGACATAAGAATTTATAAAAATGGTTGATGAGATAGAAAAGGGTTCCTCCCCATATTTACATGTAATGGACAGTAATAAGGTCTTATAGATACATGTCCCAACAATTAAAATGGAATTTAGATTCATGATACAAATTTATGGCTTGAATGTAAAAGAAGAGAGAGAAGTTCCTTTCGGAATTTCGGCATAGTAACAGGTGTACATGGGAGGAATTTAATGAAAGAGAAAGGGGTCTCCAATAATTCAAACTATAAGAGGGTAGTATGTTGGAGGTTAGAAACCATACCCTAACATTTATAATTTAATTTAAAAGGGAAATACAACTTAAATAAAATTGACAAAAATGAGAATGGAAGAATAAACCCTTACATGGAAGTGTGCTTCCAATGGCTAGAGAGAGGCTTGTGAGAGAATTCATGGAATCTTGGAGCACCTTGGGAGGATTCTAGAGAGTGTAGGAATTGGTTGGACAAACTTCAAGGGATTTTAGTGAGGAGGAAGTGGGAGCTTGAGTGGGTTTATATAGGAAAGGTGATTGAATTATTTTTATTTAGGTTTGGGACCCCTTATATTAAATTAATCCAAACCACAAACCATATCATGGTTTTTGCCCATGGTTTTTGTAAAAGGGAAGATAAAAACATTATTTTATGAGGCCAAAGTCGATCTTCTTTAAATATTAGGGTTGCTTATGTATAGGTGAGTCACACTCTCATGGAAATTAATTTAAAAAGGCAAGGTGTTGAATAAGTCTTGAGGGGTCGATTAATGCATTGAAATGTAAGTCAAACAAACCCAAAATCACATTATTTTAATGGTAAAACATATATTGGACGAAAATAAAGATTATAGTATTTTATTACATCACTATTATGTCATTATGATGTCATGAGACACATTATATATTTAAACGGTATTTAATTTTTACCCAAATATTTGACTGCCTCAGAAAATTATGAAAAATTCACCATTGGGTAATTTCGACGTCTCGATTCCAGAAATTACATTTATTTTATCTAAATAATTTTCTTAATATGTTCATTTTCACTTTTAAAATAAAAACTGACATTTATCGAAAATTCACGGGTTTTGACAGAAATGGCTTTCAAACCATAATAAAAATTTTAATTGCATTCATAAAATTATTAGATCATTTATATTTAATAAAAAAACAATTTAATAATAATAATATTATATTATTATATTATTATTTAATTAAAAAATCCTTTAATTTGATAAAATATATTTCTTAATTAAATAATAACTAAAAGAACACAATTTGAACTATAAAAACTATTTAAAATGTATCAAAAATGACTAGAAATTATATTCATTATTATATAAAAAAATAAAGTACATGAACATAGTACTACGTATTTGTTACATAACCCCTTAAAACAGCCGCATAAGACCTAAGGGTAAGGTGTGTGATGGTGACAGACTCTTGGGTGGCTCAGATAACATCGCTCAAGTGGTAATTTCAATCAACTTCCACTTTTCCTGTAGATGGTCACGTTCGAGCTTGACATGATGAAGCTCAGCTTGGGCTTGGTCAAGAATGAAGCCCAAATACGCCACCTCTTTTCGAAGCTTTGACAAATGGGCTTCGTATAGGTCAATTCTACTGGATGAGGCCATCGCTTCCTTTGTCTGAGTAAATTGGATTTGTTAATGTCCTATATTTATACTAATCATGTGATCACTATTCAACAACTATATTAGCAACCGTCAAAATTCTTAAAATAAAACCAAATAAGTTGACATTTTAAATAAATAGAAGAAGAAATTTAATTAGATCAAAGGGATTTCCATTAATGAAACTTTGGGTCATTACAATATTTCCCCCTTAAGAAATTTCTCCCTCAAAAGTTTCCTTTTCCCACACTAAAACAAATGTGGGTAACTCAGTATCATCATATCCTATGATTCCCAAGTCGCTTCTTCAAACTTGTGGTTTCTCCACAACACCTTGAAGAGGGGCATTGTCTTATTTTGTAGATCTTCTTCTCTACGATCTAAGATATTCACTGGTTGCTCCACATAAGAAAGATCGTCTTCCAATTGTACCACCTCCGAAGAGAGAACATGTGAAGGGTATGGTATGTACTTCCTTAATAGGGATACATAAAATACATCATGTACTTTGGCCATGGTAGGTGGAAGTTCTAGTCGATAGGCCACAACCCCGACACGATCATGAATCTCAAAGGGGATGATGCACCTTAGACTTAACTTCCCTTTCCTTCCAAACCTCATTACCATCTTCCACGGAGATATGCATAGAATAACCATGTCTCCAACTTTAAACACAAGGTCTCGTTGATGGTTATATGCATAACTCTTCTGTCAACTTTGGGCTGCCTTGATATGCTGCTGAATGGTTTTCACCTTCTCCACCATTTCTTCATCCATTTTTGGTCCAAGAAGCTTACGTTCATAGACCTCATCCCAACATGCTGGTGATCTGCACCTTTTCCCATATAGGGATTCATATAGGGCCATTTGGATGCTCGAGTGGAAACTACTGTTATAAGTGAACTCAACCAGAGGAAGATGTTGATCCCATCCTCCTTTAATGTCCATTGAGCACGCTCTCAACATATCCTCAAGTTTTTGGAATGTCCGCTCTGATTTTCCATCACTTGGAGGATGATAGGCCGTACTGAAGTTCAACTCAGTATTCATAGCGTGTTGATGACTCTTCCAAAACATAGAGGTGGATCTTGGATCTCGGTCAGACACAATAGATAGTGGTACTCCATGCAACCTTACCAATTACCTGATATATATCAGTGCCATTTGATCCAAAGATAAATCCTCCCTAATAGAAATGAAGTGTTCAGTCTTTGTAAGATGATCCACATCAACCCAAATTTCATTGTTGCCTTTGGATGTCCTTGTAAGTCTGGTGACAAAGTCCATGGTGATGTTCTCCCATTTCCATTTTGGTATGGGAAATGGTTGCATCATCCCCTTATATTTCTGCCTCTCTGCCTTCACTTGCTGACACACCAAGAACATTGATGTATATTCAGCGATCTCCTTCTTCATAATATCCCACCAAAAGTTTCCTCGTATATCTCGATACATCTTTGTGCTCCCTGGGTGAATAGAGAAATTTGAACTATGAGCATCATCCAAAAGTTCCTTCTTCAGTTCTGGACTTGATGGAACACATAGTCCTTTCCCAAACTGCACAATTCCTTCTTCATTAACATTAAACTCTGAGGATTTCCTATTTTTGATAGCTTCCACCTATTCCTGAATTCCCACATCATCCTTTTGAGCATCCTTTAACCATTCCAAATGAGATGGTTGATCAATCATTTATGAAAGGATTTATGATGTTCCCTTCTTTATGATTACCACATCCATCTTCATCAAGTCTAAGAATATTGGAACCTTCTAAATTCTCATCATTGATAGAATTTCTGGGTCCTTTATACTTAGGGCATCTGCCACCTTGTTCACTTTCCCAGGGTGGTAATTTATTGAACAGTCATAATCCATGCTGAGCTCTATCCATCTTCTCTAGTCCATATTAATCTCTTTCTGTGTGAATATATATTTAAGACTCTTATAGTCAGTATATATCTCAAATTTCTCTCCATAGAGATAATGTGGCCAGATTTTCAAGGCAAAGATCACCGCTGCCAACTCCATATCATGTGTTGGATAGTTTCACTCATGGATTTTCATCTTCTTTGAGACATTGGATATAACTTTATCATTCTGCATTAGCACACAACCTATGCCCTTCTTCGAAGCATCACTAAATACCACAAAAAGTTTCCCACTTGTGGGTAAATTGAGAAAGGGCGCAATGATAAGGCTCCTTTTCAACTCCTTGAAGTTTTCTTTGCATTCATCACTCAAAGAAAACTTTATTCCCTTTCGAGTTAGCTTAGTAAGAGGGTTGGTAAATCGTGAGAAATTCCTCACAAATCATCGATAATATATAGCTTACCCCAAGAAGATATTGATATCCATTACTGATGTTGGCCTCGGCCATCCCTCAATTGCATCTATTTTGGAGGGGTCCACAGATATCCCATTGCTTGTGATGATATGACCCAAGAATGAGACCTCCTTCAACCAGAACTCACACTTTATATTCTTTTCATAGAGATTCTCCTTGCGTAAAGTCTCAAGTACAAATTTTAAATTCTCCTCATGATCCTCCATGGTTTTGGAGTATATTATAATATCATATATAAAGAATACCACAAATTTGTCAAGGTAATCTCTAAAGACTCTATTCATCAAGTCCATGAATATTGTCGGTTCATTGGTGAGTCCAAAAGGCATTACTATGAATTCACAGTGCCCATACCTTGTATGAAAAGCAGTCTTGGGGACATCTTCCATCTTCACCATTACTTGTTAATATCCCAACCACAAATCCATCATGGAGAATTATTGTGCTCCACACAGCTGATCAAACAAGTCATCAATACTTGGGAGAGGATACTTTTTCTTTATCGTTATTTTTTTAAGTTCACAATAATCGATGCAAAGTCGCATTGAACCATCCTTCTTCTTGACGAAGAGGACTGGTGCACCCCATGGTGAAGCACATGGGTATATAAACCCTTTATCCAGATTCTCCTGTAGTTGTTTCTTCAGCTCTTCAAGCTCTAAAACAGCCATTATATATGGAGTCTTGGATATTGGTAGTGCCCCAGGTATAAGTTCAATTGAGAACTCAACATCTCTTCTTGGAGGAAGACCATGATGTTCCTCGGGAAACACTTCAACAAATTCCATCACAATAGGCATTTCTTCAAGGATTGTTTCTTCCATTGACTCAATCATCTGAGCCAGATACACGGGCTCAGAAGGCATTAATATCCATTCATGTGATGATGGATCTAATGGAGATTCATATTCCTCCTGACACTTGTAATAAATCGGGGGTCGATTCTTCATATATAGTGTGATTTCCCTCTCCCGAAAATTTATGTTGGCTATATATAAAGAAAGCCAATCCATGCCAAGAATTGCATCAAATTCCACTAGAGGGAGTATGACTAGGTTCTACGAGAAATTACATCCACATATTATAACAGGGGAGGACTTATATTCATGGTATACAATGATTTCCCCATTTTCCGTACTCACTGACATCTTTAATTCCATGATTTGTGGTGGTGCTGGGATTGTCCTACTAAACTTTCGAGATATAAAAGAATGCGTAGAACCTGAATCAAAAAGTACATTTGCTATTATTAAATGAATAACTAGCGTACCTGTCACCACTTCGTTGTCGGGGTTCACTTCGGTAGAAGTGATGGAAAAAGATCTTCCTTTCTCCCTTAGAGGTTGTTGGTTGTCTCCAAAAACACTTGGATTAGGACATTGATTTGAAAAATGACCTGGTTCTTTGCATTTTTATCATTGAACAACGCGTTGAGGTTCGAACGGAGCATTCCTCTCCTTTGTCACAACCATGGGTCTTTCTTGCCGATAGTTAACAGCTAGGTTCTCTTCTCTTCCACATCTGAAGCATTTTCTCGTCCCCTTATGGCAATTTTCAGGGTGCTTCTTTCCTCACTTTTGGAAAGTGGGGTGCTGGATCTTCTTAGCACCATTGGATTTATCCATTGGACCACCAGCATTGAATTCCACCTAACACTTTTTGTCCCCATGATACCCATGTGATTCTTTGATCTCCATTTCGACCTTGAGGGCACATCAGACTATTTCCTCATAGCTGTCGAAGTCACGAATCGCTAATGCTTTCCATAGGCTAGGCCTCAGGCCACCAAAGAAGTGGTCAACCTTGTATTCGGGGGTAATGACAAAGCATTAAGCATATCTTTCATGCCTCGTGATTTTTTCCTTGTACGCTCCAACAGATTCTTCATCTTTTTGCTTGAGGTAATGGAAGTCCCTTTCCATCTTAAGCCGGATGGTGCGTGGAAAATATTTATCGAAAAATCTTCCATAAATACTTCCATTACAATGCCTCGATATCCTCCTCAGGCTTCATATTTTTGATAAACGTCCACCATTGATCAGCTTCACCCTCCATTCGATAAGCCTCCAGGAGAACCTTCTCTTGTTCAGAACATTGGAGGATGGAGAATATCTTTTCAATGGAGTTGATCCATGGTTTAGAGATCGTGGGATCGAATGATCCACTAAAAGTAGGAGGCCTTTGTCTCATGAAGCTCTCTATAGTGACTTGTTATTTTTTAGGGGAGGTTGAACGTTCCTCTTGACCCGTTTTTCTATTAAAAACTTGTGTTAGCTAAGAGAGAAGCGTGCCAATGTTCACGATTCCTGCTCCCATTGGATTGGGCATCTCATTAGTATAATCATCACACTGATCTTCACAACGTTTATTAGCCCGAGTCCTCCTATTACTGGCCATTGGCTGGAATAAAAGGAATGTTAGGGGTAACACATAAAGGGTAATCCAAAGGAAAAAGTTGATGACTTATAAATAAACTTTTATTTCTTTATCTCATGAGTCTATAGGCTTTAATCTAGGAATTTCATGATCTACTTTCTAACATATATTTCTTAGGGTAATTTTTTTAAATTCCCTTAATAAGGGTTCACTCTAAGCTTGGGAATTTATCAAAACATATCCCCCGAGAGTGTTGTAACTAAGAGTGTATCAGGGCCTGTTGTCATGCACTAGTTCCCATTCGAGTCTAGCTCAAAGTGGTGTTTTTGGGTTTTACCTCTAGGATACATCTGTGCCAGAGCCGCCTCTACCTACTCGTATCCAGATAGGGATGTATTTGTTTGATAAATCACTTAATCAATACTTACCAAAACTTAGGGATGTTTTTATTATAATTAGTCTTGTATATAAGGCATTAATAGGGTTTCCTAATCCCAAAAATAACTAAACCTATCCTCTGATACAAACTATGACAACACTTCTTTTATTACAAACTTAAACATGATTTATTACATTAAACTTCACTTGATAAAACAAAGAAGATCGAGAGGTTTAGTGTATTTGGGGATTAGGATCATAACGTAAAAACTTAAAACATGAAATACAACATCTTTATTGAAAACTTCCTTTACATGACCACTACATTCCCTCATACTTAGCATTGCATGGGATAACCTGAGGACATGCATAAAAAAAGGGTGAGCTATAAAGCCCAGTAAGGGAGTACAAATGGAATAACATGAGGAGTAAAATACTTGTTATACAATAGGAATATCAATATAGAATAAAAAAACATGAACATAAAGGCATGATAAAACATGATAATCATTACATGGAAATGTGGAAACAACACATAACATGGAATTAGAATAAGCCAATGCACATTGCACATAGAGAATGAGTAAATCCTCATTGCACATGAAGCACGAGTAAACCCTCATTGAACTTGAATTAGCATGATTCAACTCTCATTGCACATTTCGTATCATGATAATATACTTTACCCAATGCATTGGAGCGCTATAAGGGAACACCCTTTTTAAATATTTCATTTCATGCATAAGTGTGAAACATGGATTATAAAACATGTATTCATAAAACATAATCATTTATTCCACGATAAATGAATGTGGAATTAATACATGAATCTTTGTAATCAATAACTAAAGGTGAATAAAGGTGGATACCCTTGATGGAAAAATGGGCATGGTATCTACTACACAATGGCATTGGCTTAGAAAATCGGTGCGATTTCTGCAGCGTAACGACGTGACATAAGAATTCATAAAAATGGTTGATGAGAGAGAAAAGGGTTACTCATAGTATTTACATGTAATGAACAGTAATGAGGTCATATAGATACATGTACCAACAATTTTAATGGAATTTAGATTCATGATACAAAATTATTTCTTGAATGTAAAAGAAGATAGAGAAGTTCCTTTCGGAATTTCGGCATAGTAACGGGTGTACATGGGAGGGATTTAATGAGAAAGAAAGGGTTCTCCCATAATTCAAACAATAAGAGGAAAGTATGGGGGAGGTTAAAAAACATACCCCAACATTAATAATTGAAATTAAAAGGGCAATATAACTTAAATAAAATTGACAAAAATGAGAAAGGAAGAAAAAACCCTTACGTGGAAGTGTGCTTCCAAAGGCTACAGAGAGGCTTGTGAGAGGCTTTTTGGGAGATTGGGGCACCTTGGGATGATTCAAGAGAGTGTAGGGCAGAGGTTGGATTAACTACAAGGGGTTTTAGTGAGGAGGAAGTGGGATCTTGGGTGGGTTTATATAGGAAAGGTGATGGAATTCTTTGTTATTTAGGTTTGGGACCCCTTTTATTAAATTAATCCAAACCACAAACCATCCCATGGTTTTTTCCCATGGTTTTTGGAAATGGTAAGAGGTAAAAATTATTTTATATTTCCAATGTCCTAAAATCTTAAAATATTAGGGTTGCTTATGTGGAGGTGAGTCACACTCCCATGGAAATTAATTTAAAAAGGCAAGGTGTTGAATAAGACATGAGGGGTCCATTAATGCTTTGAAAAGTAAGTAAAACAAACCCAAAACCACATTATTTTAATATAAAAACATATATTGGCCTAAAATAAAGATTATAGTATTTTATTACATCACTATTGGGACATTATGATGTCATAAAACACATTATATATTTAAATGGTATTTAAATTTTACCCAAAAATTTGACTATCAAATAAAATTATGAAAAATTCACCATAGGGTAATTTTGACATCATGATTTCAGAAATAACATTTATTTTATCTTAATAATTATCTAAATATGTTAATTTTCGCTTTTAAAATAAAAACCGACATTTTTCGAAAATTCACGGGTTTTGACAGAAATGGCTTTCAAACCTTAATAAAAATTTTAATTGAATTCATAAAATTATAAGATCATTTATTTTTAATAAAAAACAATTTCATAATAATAATATTTTATTAAAATATTATTTAATTCAAAAATACCTTAATTTGATAATATAGATTTCTTAATTAAATAATAACTAAAAAAACACCATTTTTACTTTAATAACTATTAACAATGTATCAAAAATGACTAGAAATTATATTCATTATTATATAAAAAATAATGTAGATGAACATAGTACAACTTATTTGTTACATAACCCCTTAAAAAATCCACATAAGACCTAAGGTTAAGGTGTGCGATGGTGACCGACTCTTGGGGTGGATCAGATAACATCGCTCGAGTGGTAATTTCAATCAACTTCCACTTTTCCAGTAGACGGTCACGTTCAAGCTTGACATGATGAAGCTCATCTTGGGCTTTGTCAAGGGTGAATCCCAAAGACGCAACCTCTTTTCTGATCTTCGACAAATGGGCTTTGTATGGGGTAATTCTACTGGATGAGGCCATCGCTTCCTTTGTCTTAGTAAATTAAATTTGTTAAAGTCCTATATTTATACTAATCATGTGATCACTATTCAACTGCTATATTAGCAACGGTCAAAATTCTTAACATAAAACAAATGAAGTTTACATTTTTTAAAAACATAAAGATACATTTAATTAGATTAAGAGGAATTTACATTAATGAAACTTTGGGTTGTTACAGATCTAATATAACATTCATTTCTATTATATATTTTAATAGTATCCAAATGGATCTATGCATTATTAGAGTAATAAGAGTCTAATTTATTAGGATAATGTCTGAGCGTGAAAGATGAAGGGAAGATATGATATATGATAGAATATATGGAATGTTCAAAACAATTCATCATCATTCAAAATCCTTTCAAATATATAGAAA
This sequence comes from Viscum album, assembly GCA_963277665.1. NCBI lineage: Eukaryota > Viridiplantae > Streptophyta > Magnoliopsida > Santalales > Viscaceae > Viscum > Viscum album. The sequence continues at coordinate 224,511,691 of OY728143.1, forward strand.
TTTTACAAATATAAAAATTTTGTGTATAGTATGTTTAACGTCTTAAATAATGGATTAGATCATATATCACCATGGAACTATCTCCTAATGAATTGGGAGAAGGGATGTTAGTGTCCAAGATGCATCATCCCACGAGACCCTTGATCACATTTTCGATGTAACCTGACAACATTAACTGCCACATAAAATATCTCTTATAAATCATGTGTTCCATGTGTCCCTACAAACATAGTATATAAATTACCCCTAAGGCAGAATTAATCAATATGTATTACTATTGGAGAACGACCATTCATATGAGTTGTAGTTACTAATGTTATTATATCATTGATATAATGTTCTACATAACAACAACACTAACTTATAAAATGTATTATGGAGGAACCACAGGTTCTAAGAGAAAACATGTAAACCAGATATGGCCATGAAACACTAGTACCCTCATATATATATTTTGTATATAAAATGAAATTTCACTGGAAAAATACAATAACGGGATGAATTAAATGACCAAAATAATTATAAATTAGAATCCATTTTAATGAATAAATTAATAAATTCGGTATATTTATATAATTCACACTAAAAATTATAAATTGATCTTTCCATCAATTATTAAATAATTTATTTATATAACTAAATCTACATTACAAATAATAATTTTGATAATCTTGTCATTCTACAGTAGATGTAAATATTAATAAATATTATGTTTCTTACAATTTCAAATTAAATAGACGAGAGAATCATTGTACACAAAATTAAGAAAAATAACATATAATTAACATTAATAATAGTTTTTGGGATATATGTTATCTTTCAAATTTTCCCTTGACCCCTGACATGTTGATATTTTACAACAACAGTATGAATGAAATCAGTTATTGGTGAATTCAATATTATTGAGATCACAATATAAATAATGTTCATCAAACCACCCCAAATATTATTCTACCATCATGAACATTTACATTAGGGAGTATGGTGGTGAAAAAGAGGTTATAATTTATAGACCATGTTATTATGAATTAAAAAAAATTATCTTTTTAAAAATATTTTGTTATTGATAATTTTTTATTATGTTCTTATAAACATATTTGAATCTATATTGATTCGTAAAAATTATATTAATATACTATAGAAAAAATATATTTTATTTAATTGTAATGAATAAGTTCAAACACTTTTTTGGGTTTTAATTTAAAATAATTTGTTTTTGAATATTTTTTATTAAATTTGTTGCCCAAAAATGAATCTACCAAAACAATTATTTTAAATTCTATTTTTAAAAATAAAAATTAACAATAAATTCATAAAATTACTGAATTATATAATTTTAATAAATTTCATTATTATTTTAATAATTCGATTTAAATTACTTCTCTTTTTGTATAAATCATGTGAACAAACCATGGTACAATTTATGGTTAGGATTATTTTGAAACATAATGTAAATAAAGTGTATTTAGGGGTTAATGAAGAACTCCCAACACATTTTATATAAATAAAATCCAATCCTCCCAATTATCATCACTACAAGTCATTGAGCATAATTTTCTCTCCATCTCCCAATCATAATATATCCAAAAATATTTATAATCAATTAAAATGATCATCCATGTTTATTGGTTTCACCCCATGGGGAAGCAGATTATATTCAACTTTCCCTTCATCCAATTACATTTATTATGTTAGAGTTACTTTTTTAAAATTTTTAATATCATAAAGCCTTGTGATACACCAATTAACAATACTTATATTTTTTATATAATGAGAGAACACATTTAATCCCTAATAATTCATTTCATAAACATGTATGGACACCAGTCACACTGTTTCAATTTACCTATATTTTTCAATTGAAATTATATTCGTTATTAATACCTATACTAATTTACACTCTATAATATTTGCTTTTATATAAGTATACACGATTCATTTATGAATTGCATCTATGAAACCCAAACTCATTAATTACATGATTATAATTGATGAATGATGTTGTTATGTTCTATGATCTATGTGTTACATAAATTAAATGACAAAAAATGATTATAATATGTGTTGGAATAAATTTATTTAAATCCATTGAATATGGTGTATTTTTTTACCCATGAGATATCTTTTATAGTGCATGATCTGCTAGAATATTCATACTATATTATGATATCTCTATAGTTATCCTTATCTTATTCATATGATTACATTTTTTTTATTTGCACAATACAATGATTCCTTGATGATGTTTTCTTATATCATAATTCAATGTTACATATTATGAATATTATTATTAAATTTCATCATGTTATACCAACTAACTGAAATTTAATTATTTAAATTATGTAATTAATTGATTACCACAATTTTTGGAATTTATAAATAACCCTTATTATATATAATTCTTCAGGTTAACCCATACTATTTTAGAAGAATAATCTCATGTTATGGATATTTTATAGTGTTTTTAAATGAAGATATTATAATACTGATTCAAGTTATTATGATATGTAATTAATTACAAAATACACAATGAATCTGTACTTTTTAATCATTCTATTTAATAAATAGTTCATGAAATAATTTTTATACAACATATGGATTATCATATTATTTCCCCATATATAGATCATCTTCTGGTGCCTCTTGGACAATGTCATCATCTAGAGTGTTTGGTGGATTTAATGTTATTAAATTCACTATTGTGATGTTTAGTAGTGGATGGTTGTCAACATAATGGTTTCAGTGACCATTTAAGATATTTTTCACTAGTGTTGACCAAACAATAGATCAATATATATCCCAATGATAGAGTTTTAACATGTTGAGATTCCTCTTAAAAATTAAATTGTATTTTCGTGATATGACTATAACACAATAGATATTACATTGGGGAAATGAACTAGAGTCAGGATAAAGATCTGTTAAGTGTAATGTCAGATCAATTATTCCATACTCTATATTTACATTAGGAATATACATAGACCATTTGGATTATGTATGTTACACCTGAGAATTTTATGTTAATTAAATCATCAAAGGAAATTTTTTCTACACAACACTTGCTTGGCTTAGTTTACACGAAATCACGACCTTCCTCGATAGCTTGCATCGTACGCAATACCGAGTTTCACTAAACAACGATATGCTATTAAAATATTATTAAAACTAGCCGTTATGAATAGTAATAACCACTTTTTGAAAATTGGTGAATTTTATTTTTCAAAATGGAATTCATTTTTGGATTTGGAATACAGAAATTAGCCTAGGGTGAAATTTTGGTATTTTTCTGAAAACATTCATTTTTTGATGAATAGTGAAACCACTAAGTGGTAGGTTAAAAACTGAATTTTGCATAAAACTTAATTTTACTGCTTCTGTGAATGGAATTTTGAAAATCCGACAGACACGGTTGATATCAGTAAGTAAAATGTGGTTCAATGAGATAATTTGTTTTTGCTGAATAGTAACTTTTTACTTTTTTTACTGCGGTTAATAGTAAATAGGGTAATTAAGGGTGAATATGATATTACTATTACCCTAACACATGTCCTAATTCTATTGGATAAGTATAATTAGACTAAAAACAACCTTATGAATATAATATGACCATTTATGTCCACTTGGATTAGACTATGACATTTAATATTATTTGTTTATTTAATAAATAGTTAAAATAGTTAAAATCAAAGTTTAATAACAAAAACATTTTTAATATGGGTTTATACATAAGATAAATTCGATTATAAATAATCATTAGAAATCTAAAAATATTTCCTACATAATGATATTTTATTTATAATTTTTAGACTTTAAATAAATTAATTTATTTTTGATACAACGATGATGCAGTTATTACACTTTTACGGAAATGATAATATAATTGATGTTATAAATACCCAAATAAGTGTAATTTGAGACTTTTTATGAATTCAAATAATTTTCTAGGTTAGTATGATATATTATTTTTGATTCAATCAACTTGGTTCGAACATATAATTCTGTTATGACTTTCAAAAAAATCATATATCAAATAGTGACAAAATTGACACAAAATAGTTTTTAAATAAAATATTATATTATTAATTGTATTTTATTCCTAAAAATATATGGTTAGGACAAATGACTTAGATAAAGATATATATATTAATAATAAACTACTTGGGGTTCTATTGGCATGTTATAGTAAGTGTATTAACCATATAGTGTAAGAAAACAAAAAGACACGGTAAAAGTTAAATTGTTTAACTTAGAGTTAAATCTAATTGATAAGGTTACAATAATTACCTAAATTTGTCTAAATTATATTTGTTGACAGGATTTAGACCCATCCACACTTTACCTTCGAAATAAGACCCTTTGGAACCATTATAAAACGATTTTGACTTTAATATAAAATAATATTTTGAGATATTCCTAAGGTGCCCCTCTCCTCCCTTATAAAAGGACACCCCCTCCCCCTCTTTCTCACACCACATTGAGCCTTCTAGCTCGTCCAAACCCTGAAAATTCATCCTCTCCACTTCCCTAGAAACATCTTATAGGTTTTGGTCTTCTTCAAAGAACCATTTTAGTGCCCTAAAAGAAGGTCTCAAAGAAGCACTTCAAAGAAGAGGTAATGTTTGTTACCGATTCTTTCATCTTTATTTCTTCTTCCACTTCTTCTTCTTTAGTTGATTCATTATGAAGTAATAACATCAGTATCACTCATATACTGATATGTTATTATAAGTATGAAACAACCATATTTCACCATCTATCCATCCTACGGAAAAAGAAATCACCGCGCGTGCGTACGTACGGAATACTGTCTCCACGCCGTGGTGTAATCTATTTTCCACCACCACCTTAAATGGATGGGTATAATGGTGTCAATAATGAATATATATGACTATTATAAAATGATATTGATTCTGAAATAGTATACATATACTCCAATACAATTCCACGATCATAGGAATGATATCATCACTCGTGCGTACGTACGGAATACCGTCTCCACGATGTGATGCAACTCGTTCTACATGATATTCATTTCAAAATGATTATATAAATGAATTGATTGAATTAATATTATATATGTTACACTAATACCATTCTGGATATATGGTATCTATAACCTTAAAATAAGAATAATAATTTATTCGGAAAAACACGCATAAGAACAAAAGGCAATAAAGACCAGAGTAACAAGTAACAATGAAATATTACTAATAAGAAGCTAAGAATATGACCATTTATGATATCATATCAATATGTATGATTCTGGAATAAGTCAATAACATTATTTAAACCATTTTACAGGAGCTTCGGACATGTACAAAGCAAATCGGACCTAAGGTAAGGGAAAATATCACAATCTCATTTTTATCCGATATTGTTTTTTCCTTGGAATTTACTGGGGTGTATTTTATCATCCACATCCATGTTCCCTTAATATGTAATATTTTTTCCATACACTTAAAAAAGTTTAAATCCAATTTTATCCTTCGGTGTGTTTTTAGTAAAGAATATGAAAGGAATCTTTTGTCGCTTTTTCGTACGAGTTACTTTTTTGACTTTTCCGACAAAAGTACGAAGAATGTTTTTTTAACTTATACGGCAAGAATGGATTTTTAAAACATTATTTCCATGAATCTTCCTTTATTTGTTTTCATGTTTATTTTTAATCAAATTCTTTTAGTTTATAATTTTATGACATGTTAAGAAAAGAACAGTGTTTTTGAAGTAGTAAGGATATTTTCCTCAAGAATGGAGTTCAAATGTTTTATCAAAATTATTTTCCATCTAAGATAATATAGGGTTCTGTTTTTATCCCTATTATTACATTGATTTGATTATGTTGTGAGGGAATTATTTTTATGAAGTCATTTACCTTATATGATTTGTTTTATGATGTCATGATGTTTCAAGAATCCCATTTTTTTTACATGTGTTATGCGATGATGTATGATTATGTGGAACACATAAGAAAGGATTCATTATAAGATGGGTGTGACTTATATCTCCCTCCAATTCATTGGGTAAAGATTTATATCTCATGAGATAGACATGGCTGGAATGGAAGGTTATTTCGGTTCAGTGATACAGGACTGAAACGGGGAGTGAACTCGGTTCAGAAATGGACTTTGTCCGCTAAGATAGTCTTGGAAATGAGTCATGACTAACAAGAAATGATTTTCCAAGATTATGTGTGCATGCCACAAAGTTTCAAGTTTTATGTTATGATTATGGGGATCTCATTTTCACTTCTAAGATTTATTCCTTGTTAAGATATTATGATCTCTTTTGCAGGTTATGATTTTCAAAAAGATATGATATGATTTTTATTTCCTTTATTTTCCCTTGCTGAGTATTTGAGCTCACCCTTTTTTGTATGTTTTCTTTTCCCCAGGTCAGGAAGAAGGTTATTAAGTAGGATATGCCAAAAAGGGACCCTAGATATGATGATATAAGTGGGAGGAAAAGTTGATGCTTTATGAAACAGTTGTTTATATTTCCCATTTTCTAAAGACACTATACCTATACGGTCCTTTGTGGTTTTGTAATATGTTGTAATAATTGTGCTTCAATTTTGAAGTATTAACAATTTATGTAAATTATGTGTCATTATATTTGGTATCATAGGAATGGTATAGTCAACCTTTGGAAACTAGGATGTAAAATCCTTAGTGAGAACATTAAGGATAAGTCTAAGCATAGAACACAATCTTAGTGTTTTAGAAATGGCCATGAATAACCTAGGATAAGACCTTAAGTGTGAAATTTTATTCTTGATTATGTGGTTTTCCTATTATAATTTGTGTTGCTCACACTATTCTTCTTGGTTTTAGTCAATGGTTGGAACCCGAAGGAACCGTGTTAATGCGGAATGCGACGGGCAATGAAATGATTGTCCCCCTGAGCAACCAAACGTTATGGGAGATGGAATGCAAAATCTCGTAACCATGCTCACACAACATTCTCAAGCTATGAATCATGCAGGACTTCCAAACGAGCAAAGGAAGGGGAAAAATTCTGTTGAATCCTTCATGAGGCAGCGCCCACCTTCTTTCAGCGGGTCTACTGATCCATTAGTTGCTGAACAATGGATTAGTACTACTGAAAAGATATTTTCAGTTCTTCAATGTTCTGAACATAATAAAGTCATCCTAGAAGTGTATCGTTTGGAAGGAGATGTTGATCAATGCTGGAATCTTATTAAGAATACGAGGCAAAGGGATGAAATTGAGTCCATGGAATGGGACGAGTTCAAGAACTTATTTTTCAATAAGTACATCCCTCGTATTCTCCGAACAAAGATGGAGAAAGAGTTTCTTGAACTGAAGAAAAAGGATGATGAATCTGTTGGTACCTGTGAAGCAAATTTTACAAGACTTGCAAGGTATGCTTGTGGTATATTATCCAACCTGAGAGTAAGATCGATCGATTCTTTAGTGGCTTTAAACCAAGTCTTTGAAGAGCGTTAGCCATAAGGGACTTCAATTGCTACGAGGAAATCGTTCGATGTGCTCTCAAAGTCGAGATGGAGATTGGAGTAACCCATCAGTCATATGGGTTTGATAAGAAGAGGGAAATGGAATTCAAAGGAAAACTTAAAGAGCACACTGAAAAGAAGTTGAGCTTTCCCTTTTGCTCAATGTGTGTAAAAAACATGGAGGGAGTTTTCTTAAAGGGACAAGTAAATGTTTCCATTGTGGAAAGGAAGGTCATCGGGCATTTGAATGCAACGATGATGGGAAGAAGATGTCTAATGATGTAAACAAAGGAAGGGATACATAGAATGAACCTACTACACTTCAATGTTTCAAGTGCAAGGAGATGGGGCATTATTCCAATAAATTCCCTAATCCAAGGGTTGATGATGATGGTCGACGTCATCAAACTCTCAAGGCTAAAGACAAAGGAAAGTCACATGCAATTTCTATCAGCGATGTGGAGTACTATAACGATGTGGTGAAAGGTACACTTACCATCCACTCTAAAGAAGAAAATGTTTTATTTGATTCTGTATCCACCCACTCTTTTATTTCTGAAGAATTTTCTAAGGGTATCACCATATTTCCTCAACAATTAGATGTTGAGTTAGCTGTGACAACACCTAATGGAACAACAGTCGCATAAAAAGTTTATAATTCTTCTCCGATAGAATTTTGTGGTAAATTTCTTCCTGCAAATCTTGTTATCCTTCCCATAGTGGAATTTGATGTGATTCTTGGCATGGATTGGCTTTCTTTATATGGAGCTCATATCAATTGCCAAAGAAGGGATGTCACATTTCATATTCCAGATCAATCTATGATCGTCTATCAATGCAAGGATGAACATAACCTTCCAGTGGAAATTTCTTCCATTTTATGGGTATTGATTCCACTAAATGAAGGCTATTTATCTCAAATGGTTGGTGAGAAACTCACGATTAATAATATTCCCATCATACGGGAGTTTGATGATGTCTTTCTGGAGGAATTACCGGGTCTTCCACCAAATCGTGAAGTTGAGTTTTCAATAGAACTCGTACCAGGTGCTTTGCCTATTTCAAAGACACCTTATAGAATGGACCCAATTGAGTTGCAGGAATTGAAGAAGCAACTCCAAGAGAATCATGATAATGGATTCATACTCCCTAGTGTGTCACCTTGGGGAGCACCTTTTCTATTTGTTATGAAGAAAGATGGATCAATGAGACTCTACATTGATTATCGAGAACTTAACAAGATCACTATCAAGAACAAATATCATATCCCACGCATTGATGACTTATTTGACCAACTACGCGGAGCTCAATACTTTTCCAAGATTGATCTTCGTTCAGGGTGTCATCAATTAAGGGTCAAAATGGAGGATATAACGAAGACGGCTTTCCGTACAAGGTATGGACACTATGAATTTATAGTGATTCCATTTGGTCTTACTAATGCCCCTTCTATCTTCATGGATCTGATTAATAGAGTCTTTAGAGACTATCTTGATCAATTTGTGGTAGTCTTTATAGACGATATTCTTGTCTATTAAAAGAGCAAGGAAGAACATGAATATCACTTGAGAATTATATTGAAGTACCTGAGAAAGGATAAGCTTTATACCAAATTTACCAAGTGTGAATTTTGGCATCAAAAAGTTTCATTTTTGGGTCACAAAATCTCAAAAGAGGGGATATCTATGGATCCAGCAAAAAAAGAGGTTATCGAAAGATGGTCGAGACCAACAACAGTAACTAAGATCTGAAGTTTTCTTGGTTTGGATGGATATTATCGACGTTTTGTGAAAGATTTTTCACGATTATCTAATCCACTCACCAAGTTGACTCGGAAAGGAGTTAAGTTTGTCTGGATGGAGGAATGTGAATGGAATTTCAAGGAGTTGAAAAGAAGGTTATCCAGTCCACCTATGCTCACACTTCCTTGTAGTGGAGAAAGGATTGTGATCTATTGCGAAGCATCCAAGAAAGGATTAGGATGTGTTCTTATGCAAAATGATATGGTGATAGCTTATGCCTCACGACAGTTGAAAATCAATGAGAAAAATTACCCAACACATGATTTGGAGTTAGCTGCGGTAATCTATGCATTAAAGATTTGGAGGCATTACCTTTATGATGAAAGGTTTGATATTTATACTGATCATAAAATTTTAAAGTATATTTTCACACAAAAGGAGCTGAATATGCGTCAAAGAAGATGGTTGGAGCTGATTAAGGAATATCACTACTCAATCCATTACCACCCTGGGAAAGCAAACAAGGTGGCAGATGCATTAAGTCGACAAGACCATGCTAGTTTATCCATGATGAGGATCACAAAAGATCCAATATTTATGGATTTACAAAGGACGAATCTTGGAATTATAATGGAAGGGGAAAAGTCTTATCTTTCTCAAATGAATGTTCAACCATCTATACATGTGATGATTAAAGAGGCACAGAAAGAAGATGTCAAGTTACAAATGAAGGTGAGAAATATTCTTGAGTTCAACCTTGATTGTGATAGGATAATAAAGTTATGGAATCGGGTTTGTGTTCCTCCCATCCCCGAATTAATGAAGGAGCTGCTGGATGAGGCTCATAGTTCATCATTCTCAATTCATCCTGGAGGCACGAAGATGTATAGGGATCTGAAAGAGTACTTATGGTGGGATGGCATGAAAAGAGATGTTGCTGAATATGTCTCTCGATGCTTGGTTTGTCAACAAGTTAAAGCTGAGAGACAGAAGTATAAGGGGATGTTACAACCATTACCCATACCCGAATGGAAGTGGGAAAACATCACTATGGACTTTGTCACAGGACTTCCTAAAACATCCAAAGGCAATAATGCTATCTGGGTCATAGTTGATCGTCTTACAAAGTCTGCACACTTCATTGCTATTAGAGAGGATTTCTCTCTGGATCAGCTTGCCAGGAAATATGTAAAGGAAGTGGTAAGATTGCATAGAGTACCACTTTCTATTATATCTGATTGGGATCCGAGATTTACCTCGAAGTTCTGGCGAAGTCTTCAGCATACTCTGGATACAAAGTTGAGTTTCAGCACTGCTTATCATCCTCAGACAGACGGTTAGTCTGAAAGAACAATTCAAATCCTAGAAGATATGTTGAGAGCTTGCTCTATGGATTTCAAAGGAGGTTGGGATAAACACCTACCTTTGGTGGAATTTTCTTATAATAATAGCTTTTACTCCAGTATTCAGATGGCTCCTTATGAAGCTCTCTATGGAAAGTAATGCAGGACTCCAACATGCTAGGATGAATTTTGGGAAAGAAAGCTATTAGGACCTGATCTCGTTGATGAAATGGCAGAAAAGGTCAGATCTATTCAACAACACATAAGAGTAGATCAGAGTCGACATAAAAGTTATGCTGACAACCGAAGAAAAGACCTAGAGTTTGAAGTGGGTGATAAAGTGTTCTTACGAATATCTCCCTGGAAGAGGGTTATGAGATTTGGAAAGAAGGGGAAGTTGATCCCTAGATATATCGGTCCTTTCGAAATACTGGATCGTGTTGGGAAGGTAGCTTACCGATTTGCGCTTCCACCAAATCTCTCTCAAGTTCACGATGTGTTCCATGTATCTATCCTGATAAATTACATACCTGATCCTTCATATGTACTCAGCTCAGAAGTTGTACCGCTGGAGCAAGATCTTTCTTATGAAGAACAACCGATAGAGATTCTGGATCATAGCGAAAAAGTCCTAAAAAACAAGACCACACGATTGGTGAATGTTTTATGGAGGAACCACCAACTTGAAGAAGCTACATGGGAGCTTGAGGATATGATGAGGGAGAAGTATCCTAATCTGTTTGTTACAAAGTGTCTAATTTCGAGGGCAAAATTCATTTTAAGGGGGGTAGAATGTAACACCCGAGACGTTTATGTTATTTAAATCATCAAAGGAATCATTTTCTACAGAACACATGCTTGGCTTGCTTTACACGAAATCGCGACCTTCCTCGATAGCTTGCGTCGTACGCAATACCGAGTTTCACTAAACAACGATATGCTATTAAAATATTATTAAAACTAGCCATTATGAATAGTAATAACCAATTTTTTAAATTTTGTGAATTTTATTTTTCAAAATGGAATTCATTTTTGGATTCGGAATACTGAAATTAGCCTAGGGTGAAATTTTGGTATTTTTCTGAAAACTTTCAATTTTTGATGAATAGTGAAACCACTAAGTGGTACGTTAAAAACTGAATTTTGCATAAAACATAATTTTACCGCTTCTGTGAATGGAATTTCGAAAATCCGACAGACACGGTTGATATCAGTAAGTAAAATGTGGTTCAATGAGATAAAAATAATTTTTTGGTGAATAGTAACTTTTTACTTTTTTTACCGCGGTTAATAGTAAATAGGGTAATTATGGGTGAATATGATATTACTATTACCCTAACACATGTCCTAATTCTATTTAATAAGTGTAATTCGACCAAAAACAACCTTATGAATATAATATGACCATTTAGGTCCACTTGGATTAGATTATGACATTTAATATTATTTTTTTATTTAATAAATAGTTAAAATAGTTAAAATCAAAGTTTAATAACTAAAACATTTTTAATATGGGCTTATACATAAGATAAATTTGATTATAAATATTCATTAAAAATATAAAATGATTTCCTACATAATGATATTTTATTTATAATTTTTAGACTTTATATAAATTAATTTAATTATTATACAACGATGATGCAGTAATTACCATTTTAAGGAAATGTTAACATAATTGATGTTATAAATGCCCAAATAAATGTAATTTGAGACTTTTTATGAATTCCAATAACTTTCTAGGTTACTATGATATATTATTGTTGATTTAATCAACTTGGTTCAAACATATAATTCTGTTATGACTTTCACAAAAATCATATATCAAATAGTGACAAAATTGACACAAAATAGTTTTTAAATCAAATATTATATTATTAATTGTTATTTTATTCATCAAAATCTAAGGTTCGGCCAAATGACTTATATAAGGATATATATATTAATAATGAACAACTTGGGGTTCGTTTGACATGTTATAGTAAGTGTATTAACCACATAGTTTAAGAAAACAAAAAGACACGGTAAAAGTTAAATTATTTATCTTAGAGTTAAATCTTATTGATAAGGTTAAACAAATAACCTAAACTTGACTAAATCCTATTGGTTGATAGTATTTCGACCCCTCCCCACTTTACCTTCGAAATAAGACCCTTTGGAACCATTATAAACCGATTTTGACTTTAATATAAAATAAAATTTTGAGATATTCTTAAGGTGCCCCTCTCCTCCCTTATAAAAGGACACCTCCTCCCCCTCTTCCTCACACCACATTGAGCCTTCTAGATCGGCCAACCCCTGTCAATTCCTCCTCTCCACTTCCCTAGAAACATTCTAGAAGTTCTGGTCTTCTTCAATGTCCCATTTTAGTGCCCTAAAAGAAGGTCTCAAAGAAGCACTTCAAAGAAGAGGTAATGTCTGTTACCGATTCTTTCATCTTTATTTCTTCTTCCACTTCTTCTTATTTAGTTGTTTCATTATGAAGTAATAACATCAGTATCACTCATATAATGATATGTTATTATAAGTATGAAACAACCCTATTTCACCATCTATCCATCCTACGGAAAAATAAATCACCGCGCGTGCGTACGTACGGAATATCGTCTCCACGCCGTGGTGTAATCTATTTTCCACCACCACCTTACTTGGATGGGTATAATGGTGTAAATAATGACTATATATAACTATTATAAAGTGATATTGATTCTGAAATAGTATACATATACTCCAATACAATTCCACGATCATTGGAACGATATCATCACTCGTGCTTACGTACAGAATACCGTCTCCACGATGTGATGCGACTCGTTCTACATGATCTTCATTTCATAATGATTAAATAAATGAATTGAATGAATGAATATGATATATGTTACACTAATACCATTCTGGATATAAGGTATCTATAACCTTAAAATAATAATAAGAATTTATTCGGCAAAACCAGCAAAAGAACAAAAGGCAATAAAGACTCGAGTAACAAGTAACAATGAAATATTACTAATAAGAAGCTAAGAATATGACCATATATGATATCATATCAATATGTATGATTCTGGAATAAGTAAATAACATTATTTAAACCATTATACAGGAGCTTCGGACACGTACAAAGCAAATCGGACCTAAGGTAAGGGAAAATATCACAATCTCATTTTTATCCAAGATTGTTTTTACTTTGGAATTTACTGGGGTGTATTTTATCATCCACATCCATGTTCCCTCAATATGTAATATTTTTTCCATCCACTTACAAAAGTTTAAATCCAATTTTACCCTTCAGTGAGTTTTTAGTAATGAATATGAAAGGAATCTTTTGTCATTTTTTCGTACGAGGTACTTTTGTTACTTTTCCGACAAAAGTACGAAGAATGTTATTTTTACTTATACGACAAGAATGGATTTTTAAAACATTATTTCCAAGAATCTTCCTTTATAAGTTTTCAAGTTTATTTTTAATCAACTTCTTTTAGTTTATAATTCTATGACATGTTAAGAAAAGAAAAATGTTTTTGAAGTAGAAAGGATATTTTCCTCACGAATGGAGTTCAAATGTTTTATCAAAATTATTTTCCATCTAAGATAATATAGGGTTCTGTTTTTATCCCTATTATTACATTGATTTGATTATGTTGTGAGGGAATTATTTTTATGAAGTCATTTACCTTACATTATTTGTTTTATGGTGTCATGATGTTTCAAGAATCCCATTTTTGTTACATGTGTTATGCGATGATGTATGATTATGTGGCACACATAAGAAATGATTCATTATAAGATGGGTGGGACCTATATCTCCCTCCAATGCATTGGGTAATGATTTATATCTCATGAGATAGACATGGCTAGAACGGAATGTTATTTCGGTTCCGTGATATAGGACTGAAACGAGGAGTGAACTCAGTTCAGAAATGGACTTTGTCCGCTAAGATAGTCTTGGAAATGTGTCATGACTAACATGAAATGATTTTCCATGATTCTGTGTGCATTCCACAATGTTTCATGTTTTATGTTATGATTATGGGGATCTCATTTTCACTTCTAAGATTTATTCCATTTTAAGATATTATGATCTTTTTTACAGGTTATGATTTTCAAAAAGATATGATATGATTTTTATTTCCTTTATTTGCCCTTGCTGAGCATTTGAGCTCACCCTTTTTTGTATGTTTTCTTTTCCCCAGTTTAGGAAGAAGGTTATTAAGTAGTATATGCCAAAAAGGGACCCTATGATGATATAAGTGGGAGGCAAATTTGATGCTTTATGAACCAGTTGTTTATGTTTCCCAGTTTCTAAAGACACTATACCTATACGGTCCTTTGTGGTTTTGTCATATGTTGTAATAAGTGTGCTTCAAATTTGAAGTATTAACAATGTATGTAAAGTATGGGTCGTTATAATGTAAACTATTATCACAATTGATTATTTAACATTTATATTATATTCTACTAAATGTACACATAGTTACTACAACCATCAAACAATATGTTGTGGAATTATATTGGATAAAATTTCTAAGAAAAATATATAATTTGGTCAGTGGATGGGTTTCCTATAAGAATATATTATCCGATTATTCATGACTATAAGAAAAATCATGTCCTAGTAATGTGATAATGTAGGATATCATAAAATGAATCGATGAATAATATTTTTTGATCCCTATATGGGGGTTATATCTCTTAGAGAAAACTATATAGAGTACATAAAACAATAAATAGATGGAATTCGAGATTATCAGGTATCCCCATGTTTGAATGATAATTTATGTTCTATTATTAAGGGATCTCATCCAATTATTATGGATCAACTAGATGTTTCTTCTAAATTTATTTTGATATTCTATGTAATGGTGGGTCTCCTAATATTAGTGTTTTATTAGAGAGAATTGTTGTTGATTTTAGTATGTAATGATCAATTTTTATAAAAAGTAGTGAAACAATGAATTAAAAATAATTCATCAATTTTAATAGGTCCATTATGATCATGTGACATTTGGAGATAGATAAAAAATAACCATCTAAAAGTTTATATAACATATTTCATGTATTTTAATTATAATAATTCCTTCATGATTCAATAATGTTAAAATGTTATAGTTATAGTGCATGAACTAGTTTTGGTTCCCAATTTTATTCATTCCCTTTATTCGTGGATATTTCATGAGCATGAGCTTCAATAATCCCTATGTCTCCAACAAATGGTAATACATATTATTATTAGCAGAGGTAATTCATAGATAATAATGCCAACCGAATTCTATGTGATATTTGGAGTTCCTTAATTCATTGGAATATAGAGGTTGAACATGTTGGTTGGATGTTCAAGAAAGAGGTAGAAGAGTTTAAACATCATGTTTGGCCAGTTTTGGAGATCATTATCACTTTTTATAATTCATTTATCATAACTTATAAATTTAGGTGATATGGAATGTTTCAACTATATAATGGGGCCACAATTTATAATGAATTATATTTCCAAGATGAATTAAATATTTACCAGCATCCAATAATGGATTTGTAAAATTTAGGCAAGGCAAAATCGTGGAAGTGTACAGTCAAATTTTAAAATGATTACATTGGAATGTTTTGGATTTCAACAAAGATAAATAGTTATATCCCTCCTTGTGGACCCCCAATGATGTATTTTTTGATATAATAATATTTATATCATTTAACCCCAAGTGTAGAAAGTGTTTCACATGTACTCTATTTGGAGAGACCCCAAATAGGTAATAGTTATAATGGGGTGTAAGGCCTCATCCTTAAACATTACATAATCTTGAATTAGTTATATATTTCACATTGAGGATATTTTCGATTTTAGAGATTTAGATAATTATATCATAAATTATACATAACATCGTGAATATTATAAATAGACGTGTGTACTCACTATCCATATTTTTCATAAAACCAAAAATCTTTAAATAGAAACATGTTTAGTTCGATGTTTTAAACAACATGACTTTCCATTAATACTATCCCTTACCCTATTCATCTTTATGTCCTATGAAAAAAAATCCAAAATTGGGACGAGCATAAAAATCTTAGTAAGGGATACAAAAATAAGGAAAACTATTAGTTTTTCAAAACTACATGTTAACCGTGAATACATTATCATAAAGTAATAAATTTTCCCTTTAAGAAGTAGAAAAAAACATCCTAAAAAATAAGATCATTAACATCACTTTTTTGTAACAAAAAGATTACCAGAAATCAAATATATTGTAATATAAGACATATAAATGTATCTTGGGATATAAACATACTTAAAGGGAATAACCATACGGTCGACCTCCACACATATCAGTAAATGGAATAGCCATACTATCGACATCCATACCAAAATCAATGGAGGATAAAATGTAACCACACATCTATGGTTTATCATAGAACTACCCATCATTTGGTTTATCACAGAACCACTCATCATTGGTTTATCATTTAACAACCCAAAAAATTCTTAAGTACCATTATATAATCATAACAAAAAATTTAGTGAAAATATCAACATTTCAATTAAAGCATTTCATTGGGAAAAAAAAGAAATAATATCAAGATATATAAATAAATAGTACATTTCCATACACATATTCAATATAAAAACACAGAAAAATGGAATAATGGATTTATTTTCCTTTTAAAAACTTATAGTCTTATAGGGAAATACAAATAATGATTACAGTGGTAGAGATGTCATTATCACCGCATACGTTAAAAACATTTCTTTTTTCATTTATTAAAATTCTTCGTAGAAAAAATAATCCCTTTGAATGAAATTAAATGTCAAAATGGTTTATAAACCATATAAAATATAGTCATGTATAAATAAAAATATGTCTTAGTGAATATAGATTGAGACAATGTCCTTTACCTTGAGTCTGATTCGTCACATATGTTCCTTGTTCATTCTAAAAAATCCTAATTTAATTTTTACATGATTGAGAACCTTTTTCAAGTTTATTATTCCTTTTATATACCTTATTACCATTTAATAAACATTACATAATTATATTAATAAATATTGGTCCTTTTGTCGATATTTGGTTCTTAAGTGGAAAATGAACTTTATATAATTACAAATCGTCCATGTGGTCAAAAGTACACTATCTCCAAAATAGTATTCATGATATAAATATCATACATATCATATATATAAATTATATACGTATTTATAATAGAACATAACATTATAGATTATAAATTAAATGCACCGTTCATGGAGACTGCAAGTCATACATACAAATGAATGTTACTTGCCATTATTTTTCATATTTAAAGTATTAAAATGAAATGAATCATTGATATATTATAATTATAGTATAACATAATATTTTATATATAATACATTATTTTATTTAATCAATCCTTTATGAATTCTATGTATCTCATTGTCGAGTCTTATCACATTCAGGGGCAGTAGTACACAATTCCTCAAATGAAATTATTTTATTTAACCATTATTGAAAGTATAAATGTGTGATTTAAATAAAAACAGAATAATAAGACAATATAAATATTACATATACCATATGTAAATATATTTCTATTATAATGTCCACCATGAGAGATGGTAGATGAAAATTTAACGATCATTGTTTCATGAGGCAGTAGTTCGTCGTCCATAGAAACAATATGTTTGTATCCTTTACATGGAGGTGTGTGTATGAGTAGTATTAATCATTATCATAAAAACATCCTATAATATTTATGATATAGTTTTTGTTATGAATTCTATGAATACATCTATAATATGTATTGAATAATTAAAATAATGGAATTGAACTTTAGAGAAGACAATACCTCTTAAAACGTGCAACTACCATTGATTTGACCCAAAAGAAATTATTGAATTGGCTTATTCAAAATGTATGACTTTTAAGAGGAATATAATCATTCAATGATCTTATTTGTTTAGAGTTTCATCGATCCATGGGGCTTGAGAGGTGTGAGTAAGGGTTTAGATGTGGTGGTCTTTACAAGAGGAAGGAGGGGTATTTTAGGAATTTCATGAAAGATTATTTTATTATAAACTATATATTGATTATAAAAATGTCCGAAACACATTTAAATCGATGATAAGATGATTACTGTTAGAAATATAGTAATAAAATAGGTTTTATATATGATTTTTTCACAAATTTAAACAGATATTTTAGTTTTAACCCCTAGTTAACTAATTTAACTCTTACCATGCCTTCTTGTATATTCATACTATATGCTTAATATCGAGACAATAAAATGACAATAGAACTAGAAGTTGTTCATTAATGATATGTTAAACATTATCCAGGACATTTTTTCAAATATTATATTTTTTGGACTACTATCTTATTTAATAAAATAGTATCTGTTTGAAAAAAATCATTTTTTTCAATTCTAATACAACTCATATCACGAATTTTTAAAAAATCCATGAGAACATGATTATATTGAAAAAAATTCCTTAATAAAAAGTTAAATATTATTACCCATCCATTAAATTCGCTTATGGCATAAAAAGTTTTAAAGTAAACTTATTCTAATATTTATAATCTCATTTATTTAAATCATTCATTAATAAAGTAATCACTGCATCATCATTGCGATGCAAATAAATTTATTTATTTGATGTCAAAAAACAATAAATAAAATTCCATTATGTAGGAAATATATTTTGATTTCTAATTATAATTTATGTTCCAAAATATCACCTATATAAAAATATATAAAATTTGTTTTTAAAAGATGCATGTTAATGATACATTATTCATTACATTAAATTAATTATTATGAAATGTCATTTTCACATCGAAGTGGCTCCATGGGGTAAATAAATCGACCCAATGATTCGTCTAGTAATATATGTATCCTCTAATAGAATTTGGACACATTTAAGGTAGTTAATTAATATTATAATATTGTTTTTTAACATTAATTACTAGATTATCCCTTTAATCAGGGTAAATAAAATAATTACAGAATTTAATATTCATAAAGTATAAAAATAATACATACCTATTTAAACAATTTGGAACTCATGAATCCTAATATGGAATATTTTTTTCCAATTTCAAACCTTGTATTGACATAAATTAATTTTAAATTAATTCTCGTTGTCGGAACAAAAAACGGGTTTTTAAGAAGTAATAACTATCAAATTATTAACATGTGTATACGTTCAATTTAAAAGTAAAATTACTTCATATGACCCTAATTTTATTAAATTATAAAAATATAACACAATTATACTTTAAAAACAATTAAAAGGACAATCTAATTGAATAAATAAATTAGATGAAAGGAAGGTTTTGACTTGTATTGTAGTATTTTCACTATTCGTTATGAAATGTTTTTAATAAAAAAATTAAGATAAAATTTTCCAAAGTAAATTTTGATTCCTTGAAACTATATATGATATTTATTTTTTCAAATAAAACATATAATAGTGAAAAAATTATAATTAAAAAGGCTTCACTCTGAAATTGTGATAAGAAAACCTTTAAAATTATTAGAGTATTTCATGCTTATAATTGTATTCATTCTCATTTTAAGCCTCTACAATTAATTGGGTAATGTAATGATATTTAAATAACATGTATAATAACATGTATAATTATTTATTTTCATTCCCTTTGATTAGATGATTAAGTGTTTACTACCATTTAAAATAATCTTACTATCATATTATTATTAAATATATCTCAGAGTTGTGTGCAACATATGATTTCAACGAAAACCATTGTTGTATTTTGAGTAAGCTATTAGGAAATTCATGCCCATTCATGTAAAAATAATATATTATTCATAAATATTAATAAAAATGAGTACGTATCATTCTATAAATAAATGAGTTGTTGCAACCTTCGCCCTTTGGAGAATTGTGTCCTAGAAATTCTATTCATTAATCAATTGAGTGTTGGTATTTATCTCTCATAGAATTTTCATATTTCCATGTTGCCACTTAAACCATATTGTTTATCCACAACCCATTACCTGATGAATTACTTTATTCTACAACATAATCTCTATTTGGTTAAGAATCTTGATAGGTTGTTCCTCAAAAGAAAGATTCTCTTCCAACTGAACTACCTCTAAAATCAAAAAATGGAATTGATCTGGTATATTGATTCTCAACATTTAAACATGAAAAAAAATTGTGTACCTTGGATAAAATTTTAGGTAAATCAACTTTGTAGTCAACTGATACATCTTTCTCTATGATTTCATAGGGTCTAATGATCCTCAAACTCCACATTCTTTTCTTACTAAATTAATCACACTATTCCATGGATACGCTTTGAGAAAGACATGATCACCTACATTGAATGATAGATACTTCCATAAATTATCTAAAAAACATTTCTACCTAATCTAATATGTTCTCATGTGATTCTGAATTAACTAAAATATCTCTGTTATCTTCACTACCAATTCATGTCCCATCAAATTTCTTTTACCTACCACATTCCAAACAGCTTGACTTCAACACTATTTTCTATATAATGACTCAAATGGATCCATCTATATATTGGAATGAAAATAATACAATAAAAAAACTCTTCCAAATAAATATGTTGATCCCAACATCCCTGGTAAACCATTGAATGATCACGAAACATATCTTTCATGCTCTGAATTGTTTTTTTTTGACTGTCCATCTGATTGAGGTTGAAATGATGTGCTGAAATTTAATTCAGTTGCCAATGACTTCTGAAGGCCCTTCCAAAAACTAGAAATGATCTTGGGATCACAACTAGATAAAATAGAGAGTTGAAATCCATGTAACATGACAATATTTTTAATATACAATCGTGAATGTTTATCTACATATAGAGTATCTCAAATAGGAATAAAATGAGATGATTTAGTAATTTGATCAACAATAACCCAAATTGCCTTTTTACCTCAAGATATATTTGGTTATACCAATACAAAATCCATAGACACATTTTCCCATTTCCACTCATGCTATGGAAAAGGCTGAAGAATCTCTTTCGATAACAGTAGTTCTGATTTAATATATTGACATGTTAAACACTTCACATTATCATCAACAATATCAAGTTTCATTGCATCCAAATAGTAGTACTCCCAGACATCTCTGTATATTTTTATACTTCAATGATGAAATGAAAACAGGGAATGTTGATCTTCACGGAACAAATCATTCTACAACTATGAATCACAAGGAAAACATAATCTCTTTCCAATCCTTAAAACACAGTAATTTTCAATGTCAAATTCAGGTAACATTCCCCTCTAAACGAATTCTAACATTATCTAAAACTCGCCGCATTATTTATACACTTTCATTATTTTGTTTTCTAGATACAAGTCCACTTGCACCTAAAACAAAACTGGGAAACTCCCTACAACAATAACTTCAAATCCAAAATCCATCAAATCAAAATCCAACTTATCTCCTTCCATATGTATCATGGTTAATGATTAATTAATATTTCTACTCAATGCTTCAGCCACTTGTTTTTACATTACAATATGGTAATGGATTAGGAAATTATAATCCTTGATTAATTATATCCATCTCTTTTGTCTCATTTTTAATTATTTTCGAATGAATATATAATTCATACTTTTGAGGTCTATATATATTTTATATTTTACTCAATGTAGACGATGCTTCCAAATTTTGGATGAAAAAACCACAACAACTAATTAGAAATTATGTTTAGAGTAATTCAACTCATGAGGTTTCTATTGATGTGAAGCATAATAAATTACCTTATCAGTATACATATGGACACAAAAATGTACTATTAACAATGAATCAGTATATATAAACAATTTACCATTTATAGAAGGCTGTTCCAAAACTGAATCATTCCTCAATCTTCTTTTCAATTCCTAAAAACATTCATCACATTCATTTTTTTGGATGAAAGTAACACCTTTTCAAGATATTATATTCAGTGGGATAGATAAAAATGTAAAATTTTCAACCAACCAATAGTTATAACCTACCGAACCAAGAAAACTACAAACATATGTAATATTTTCGGATCCTGACCATTATTTTACAATCTTTTGTTTTAGGATGATCAACATTTATGCCATATTTTGAAACAATGTGACCATGGAATGAATTTTTTTTAACCAAATCTCAAACATGATGAATTTACCATAGATATTGTTCTCTTTTTGGTTTTCAATACATCCCTTAAATGACATTCATGCTCTTGTTAAATTTCAAAATATAGGAAATAATCATCTATAAACATAACCACCATTTACCAGATGATTCAACTAATCCATCAATATAAGAAACTTTTCAATTCTAATTACGACCATCTAAATATTTTGATTTGAATGGCCATATCTCATTGTATTCCTTCCTAAAACAATTGCAAAATATCTTCTAACAAAACCCATTAAGAACACAAAAATAAGATAATTTAAGAAATATGGTTATCATCAAAATATATATCATTTCAATATTATGATAAACTAATTTACGAATTTTAAATTCACAATATCATAACTCTTAAATTTGTCAAAACATACCACTAATACAAACGGTAAGGCCCTAGCCTTAAACAGTACATAGTCATGGATTATGATAATAATTAAAATTAATGATATTTTGAGTTTAGAGCATTAGAATATTAGATCATAACTTATACAAAACATCATGAATATAAGAAGTAGACTCTTCTATTCACTGTCCACTTTTTCATAAAACAAAAACTCTTCCAAGAGAAACATGTTTACATCCATATTTTAAATGCCTTGAATTTTACATTAACAGGTCTTTGAACATATTCATCTTTATGGAATGTGACAAATAATTAAAAACATGGTATGGATATGAATCTCTTAATATGGGATACATAAAGAAGAAAAACTATTTGTTTTTCAAAACACCACGAATCTCCTGAATACTTTATCTTAAATTAATAATTTTCACCATTAAGAAGTAGGAAAATCACTTCAATAAAAATAAGAAAAATAAGTAGCCTTTTAGAAACAAAATTATTAGAAGTATTTCCATAGAAACAAACATATACCATATAATGGTTACATAGGACATAAACATAATTTAATTGAATAACCACACAATCGACTTCCACACATATCACTAAATAGAATATTCATATAGCCAACTTCCATCCCTAATGAATTGGAGGGTATAATGTAACCACCCATACATGGTTTATCACAAAACCACTATTCATTTGGTTTAGAACGCAACCACTAATCATTGTTTTATCACATGACCACAATTCAAATTTCCAAGTTCCATTATATAATCATAACACATAAAATATTGAAAATATCAACATTTCAATAATAACATTGCATTTGTAATCACAATAAATAATTTCAAGATATTAAAATACTCAATCAATTTCAAAACCCAATTTTTTTATTAAAACACCCAAAAATTTAATATCGGATTTCTTTTCCATTTAAAAACATTAAGGCTTATAGAGGAAGCCAAATAATGATTATTGTGGTGGAGGGGTCATTTTCATTGCATACATTAAAAAAATTGTTCTGTTGTTTAGTAAAAAGCTTTATAGAAAAAATATTAACTTTTAATTAAACTAATATTCAAAGGGGATTATACATAATACAAAATAATTTCATGTATAAATAAAAATTTTCCACAATGAAAGTAGATTGAGATAACGTCTCTTACCCTGAGTTTGATTCGTCATGTTTTTTCCATGTTCTTCCTAAATAGAAAAACATAATTTAATTTAATATTTCTTAATAACCTTTATCATGTTTATTATTCCTTCTATATCACTTATTACTATTTAAAAAACATTTAATAATTATTTTTATTAATATGGGTCATTTTTTTGATATGTTTTTCTTGAGTCAAAAATAAAATTGATATAATTACAAATTGTCTAAGTGGTCAAAATAAAATTGTCTCCAGAATGGTATTATTGATATAAATATCATATATATTATATATATCTTGTATATATGTATTTATAATAGTATATAACATTGGAGATACGAAATGAAAAGCACTGTTGATGGAAAAGGTAAGCCATACGTATGCATGAACACTACTTTCATTTATTTTTCATATTTATTGAATTTAAAAAAATGATACATAGGAATTTTATAAATCTAGTAGAATATAATATTTATTATACATTACATGAGTTTATTAATTTTATCCTTTATACATTCCATGTATAGAATGAATGAGTAATATCACATTGAGTGTGCGGTAGTCAGCAATTCCTCAAATGAAATTTTCATATTTACCCATTATGGAAAGAATAAAGGTGTGAATTAAATAAAAAAATAGAAGAATAGAGACAATATAAATATTATATATATCATATAAAAATATTTTTCAATCATAATGACCACCAGGAGAGGTGATAGCGGAAAATCGAACAATCATCGTTTAATGAGGAAGTAGTTCACCGTCCACAAAAATAATATGTTCGCCTCTATTATATTGATGTATGTGTAAGTGTACTTTTAATCCTTCTGATAAAAACATCATACAGTATTTTAGATTCTAGTTTTTTATTTAATCAAAATAATAATACTAGAATCGGAAGTGAAGTAGTAAAACAATGGAAAAAAACATTAGAGAAGACATTACCTCTTAAAACATGTAAATCCCATTGATTTGAGCCAAAACTCATTATTTAATTTCCTTCTTCCCAAGGTATGTATTTTATGTGGAATAGAGGGTTTTTGGAATCTTATTTGAGAAGAGGTTGGACAAGAAAAATGGATTGAGAAATGCGATTAAGGGGTTAGAGATGGTGGCCTTTTATAAGAGGGAGGATGCATACTTTAGGAATGTCTTGAATGATTATTGTATTATAAGTAGAATTTTGATTATAAAAAAGAATAAAAAATAATTCAATTATATGATAATATGATTATGGTAAGAAATACTATATATCATTACGTTTTAGATATGTTTTTTCACAAATATAAAATGATCATTTCTTTAACCCTTAGTTATGTAATTTATCTCTTACCATGTCTTCTTGTATATTCATACTATATGGTTAATATAGTTAATATAATATATCAATAGAACCTAAAGTGGTTCAGTAATGATATTTAAAACATTATATGATTTATTTGTCCTAATATAATACTTTTAAGACTATTATATCATATAATAAAATAGTATTTGTTTTAAAAACTCAATTATGTCAATTTATATACTATTTATATCATGATATTTTCATAAAAATATTACAAATTTATTCATTAAAAAACATTATTAATTCAAATATAATAATTCATCATAAAGTGTAAAATTCTGGGATGGCATAAAAAGTTTAAAAATAAATTTATTTTAATATTCATAATCTCATTTATTTAAATAATTCATTAAAATTTTAATCACCACATAATAATTATGTCGTAAATAAAATTATTTATTTGATGTCTAAAATAATAATAAAAATACCATGATGTAGTAAATCATTTTATCTTTCTAATTACTATTTATTGCAGAAAATATCACTTATATAACCCCATATAACAATTGTTTTATTGAAAGGTAAATTTTTATGTTACATTTATTTACATTAAAATATTTCTTATAAAATGTTATTTTCACATACATGTGGCTCCATGGGGATCCAAAATCAACCAATGGATTCCCATGGTTAGACATGTATCATCCAATTGTCTTTGGACATGTTTTAAGTTATTTTAAAATTATTATAATATTATTTTTTACCCCTTCATAACTTATATCCCTTTAACCATGGTAAATAAAATAATTACTAAAGTCCCTATTCATAATGTCTAAAAATAAAAATTAACTATTTAGAAAATATAAAAGTGATGATTCCAAATAAGGAATCTATTTTTATAAATTCAAAACAATAAATTGGCCGAAATTATTTCAAAATTAATTTCCATTGTCAAAACCAAAAAAAAGGTTTTTAAGAAATAATAACTATCAAAATATTTATATGTGATTATGTCCAATTGAAATGTGAAATTAAATACAATGAACATAATTGTATTTAAAGATAAAAATACAATCAAATTATACATTAAAAAAATTTAATTTTACAGTATAACAATTTAAATAAGTTAGATGAATGTACTTTATTGGCATAAAATGTAGTATTTTCAATATTCATTTAAAAATAAACTTTATCAGAAAATTACAAAAATTTATCCAAATTAATTTTTGATATCCCAATTCTTTATAAAATGTTTATTTGGTCAAATAGAAAATATAAATATGTCAAAAACTTGGTTGAATATAAAGAAATTTTAAAAACCACTATGATCATATATTTGTTTTTTAATTTCATTCCCTTCAATATAATGGCTTGGCGTTAACTACCATTTAAAATAAAATTATTATATATACTATATTTCGAAATAATTCAACGTCATTTACAACATAAGATTTCAATGGAATTCATTGTTGTGTATTGAGTAATATATCAAACAAAGAATCATTTTTTGTAAAAATTATATCTTATTCATAAATATTATTTGAAATAAAGATTTATTATTCTATAAATACTTGGGTTTTTACATCCTTCCCCCCTTTCGGGAATTGCGTCCTCACAATTCTATTCCCATATAAAATAATTGTTGTTATTTATCCCTCATTTAATTTTCAGATTCTATTTTTGCCTCAACAACAATATGGTTTTTCCTAAAAAAACATTACCTGATAAATTACCTTATTCCTAAAAACATTCTCTCTTCGGTGGGGAATCTAGACTGGTTGTTCCCTATAAGAAAGATTCACTTCCAACTGAACAACCTCTAGACTGGAAACATGAGATGGATTCAGTATATAATTTCTCATCATTGAAACATGAAAAACATTGTGTACCTAATATAAACTTGGATGGAAGGACACTCTATAGAAAACTGATCAAACTTTCCCTATAATTTCAAAGGGCCCAATAAAACACTTTCACAAGTTTTCCATATTAAAAAAATGCATCACACATTTCCATGGAGAAGCATTAAGAAAGACATTATCACCTTCCCCAATAAGAGGATCCATTATCTGGTAATCTGTATAACTATTCTTCTTACTCTGAGATATTCCCATGTTTTTCTGAATTAACTAAACTTTTTCTACCATCTCTTCCACCAATTCGGGTCCTATCAACATTATTTCACCTACATCACCCCAGAAATATGATGTTTAACACTGCATTCCATATAATATGTCAAATAGTTTCATTAGTTTAATGGAATGAAAAATATTATTTTAATAATACTCAATGAAAAAATGATGTTTATCCCATCTTCCCTGATCGTCCATTGAACAAGCACAAAGGATATCCTACAAGGTATGAATTGTTCATTGATACTGTACATATGATTGAGGATGAAATGTTTTACTGAAATATATGTCAGTTTCCAATGACTTCTAAAGTCCCTTTAGATAGATATAATTGATCCTTGGATCATGATCATATATAATGAATTGGGGAGCTCCATGTAACCTAAAAAGTTTTTTAAAATACAATTGATAAAGACGATCTAGTGATAGAGTATCTTTAATTGGAAGAAATTGAGAAAATATAGTCAATAAATAAATAATAAACCAAATTGAATTTTTACCTTGAGATGTATTTGGTAATACCAATACAAAATCCAAGGACACATTTTCACATTTCCACTATAGCATTGGCATAGGCTGAATTATCCTGTTTTGTTACTATTGTTCTGATTTAACAAGTGTACATGTTAAACACTTCATTGTAAATTCAACAACATTTCTTTTCATTACATCCCACCACTAATACTCTAGAAGAACTATGTACAACATAGTACTGCCAGGAAGAACTGAAAACTGAGAATTTTGAGCTTCACATAGCAACTCTTTCTTCAACTGTGAATCAAAACTCACACATAATCTCTTTCATAACCTCAAAACACAATCACGGTCAATGTTAAATTCATTTAACTTACTCTTCTGAACCAATTCTACCCTTTTCAGCAACTAACTGTCTTCTTTCTATGATTTTATTATTTTGTCTACAAGAGGCAATTTCATCGCCACCTGAACAAAATAGAGAAATTGCTTTCACCAACAACATCCAATACAAAATCCATCTGATCAAAAACAAAAGGATTAGATTCTAGATGATGGATAGTTAATGTGGCATTACTCTTTTGAATCAAACTATTAGGCACTTTATTTTCATCTCCTGGATGAAAATGGATCATGCAATCATTATCCATGATTAATTCTACTCATATCCATTATCCCATGTTTAATTATTTCTGAGAAAATATATACTTCAAAATTGTGTGGTTCGTATATATTTCACATTTTACTCCATATAGATGATGCCTACAAATTTTTTAAGCAAAAGAAACTAATGTTTATTCCTAATCATGTGTATGGTAATTTAACTAATGAGGTTTCAACTGAAGCGTAGCATATGAAATTACTAGATCATTCTATATAAATACATATCCAAGTCCAATCTACAATGAATCACTATAGATATCAAATTCACCATTTCTAGAAGGTAGTTCCAAATTTGGATCATTCACCAATTTTCTTTTCAGTTTCTAAAAATATTCATCAAATTCACTTTTTTCGTATGAACATAACACCTTTTGGAGTTAACTTATTCAGTGGGTAATATAACCGCGATAAATTTTAAAAAATCTACCTGTAATAAACTACTAAATCAAGAAATCTCTGAATCTCAGTTATATTTTTTGGACTTGTCCATTATTTATCAGCTTTTCTTTTAGTAGGATCAATAGTAATTCCATCTTTATAAATAATGTGACGAAGAAATGAATTTTTTTTGTAACCAAAACTCACAATTTATAAATTCCCATAATGTTTCTTTTCTTTTATAGTTTTAAAGATAAATATTAAGTGAAATTTATGATCCAAGTTACTTTTAGAGATTCCCAAATATCTGTAGTAAACACAACCACCACATATCACCTGATTCAACTGAGCTGTCACTAAAAAAAATCCCTGATTCTAATTCCAACGATCTCAAGATGTGGATTTGCAAGGTTAATTACCTTTTTATGCCTTCCCAACAAACCTATAACGTTTCCTCAACAAAAAACAATTATGAACATAGAAATATTTTAGGTGAAGAAATATGGTAATCTTAAAAAGTTATATCATTCCATGCTTATGGTATATTAATTTACTGATATTAATTTAACAATATCATAACTCCTAAATATGTCTAAACTGACATCTGAATCCATCTGTATATCCCCATCCTTAAACATAACATAATCTTGAACTAAGATAATAATTCACATTGAGGGTCTTTTGGATATAGATTTTTGGATAATTATATCATAACTTATATATTAAATCATGAATATTACATGTGGACACTTCTACTCCCTATACATTTTCCTGATAAAACAAAACATTTATAATTAGAAACTTGTTTAGTTACATGTTCAAACCAACATGAATTTTCCTTGGACCCATCCTTGACCCTATTCATCTTTAAATCCTATGAAAAAACAATCCAAAACAGGGGATGATCACAAATATCACTGTAAGTGATAAATAAAGATGGAATATTGTTAGTTTTCAAAAACCACATGTAAACCATGAATACTTCGTTATATTCTAATACTTTTTTCCTATAAGATGTAACAACAAAAACTTCACTGAAAATAAGCTCAATACTTACCCTTTATGTAAACAAAAGATTACCATAAAACCCATAGAAAACAATATATAACATATAAAGGTTCTTGGGAAATAATTATACTTAAATGGAATAACTATATGGTCTACTTCCACACATATCACTAAATTGGAAAACACTATGACTGACTTCCATAAAAAATGCATTGGAGGTTATAATGTAACCACATATCCATGCTTTATCAATTAACCTCCTATAATTTGGTTTATCACATAACCACCCATCATTGGATTATCACATAACCACCTGTCAAATGTCCAAGTACCATTATATAATCATAACACACAAAATATTTCAAATATCTATATTTCCCTAATAATATTTCATTTGTAATCACAGGAAAATGTTTTCATGATATTGAAATACTATATCCATTTCAAAACCCATTTTCAATACTAAAAGACCCAAAAAGTAAATAAGGGATTTATTTTCCATTTAAAAACAAGAAGGATTCTAGAGGAAGCAAAATAATGATTATGGCGTCAGAGAGTTCATCATCACCGCATAAATTAAAAACATTCCTTTTGTCATTTAGTAAAATGTTTCATAGAAAAAATATTACATTTGAATGAAATGAAAAGTAAAAGGGCTTTATACACCTTATAAAATAATGTCGTGTATATATCAAAATATTCCTCAATAAAAAGAGATTGAGACGAAGTCCCTAACCATGATTATGATTCATCACGTATGTTTCATGTTCGTCATGAATAAAAACCATAATTCAATTTAGACTTTATGAAGAACCATTTTCATGTTTTGTAATTCTTTTATATCACTTATTAACATTTTATGAACATTACATAATTATTTAATTTAATATCGGTCTTTTTGTCAATATTCTATTCTTGAGTGGAAAATGAAGTTGATATAATTTCAAATTGACCATGTGGTCAAAACCACATTTTCTCTTGAATAGAATTCATGATTTAAATATCATATATATCATATAAATCAAGTATATATATATATATTTTATAATAGTAAATAACATTGGAGATATGAAATATAATGCACTATTAATGGTGACGATAAATCCTATGTATGCATCAATGATATTTTCATTTCATTTTTCATATTTAAAGGAATTAAAACTAAATGAAACATAAGTAAATAATAATTACATCATGATATATTATTTTATATATGTTACATAATTTTTTAAATTTCATCCTTTATACATTCCCTGTACGAAATTATGATTCATATCACTTTAAGGGGGCGGTAATGTGAAATTCCTCAAATATAATTATCTTATTTACCCATCATGGAAATCATAAATGATTGATTTAAATAAAAAAACAGAATCATATATACAATATAAAATTATATATATATATAACATAAAAATAGTTCCATCGTAATGGCCTCCATGAGTGGTTGTAGGGGAAACATGAACAATCATTGTTTTGTGAGGCAGTAGTTGACCGTCCAGAGAAACAATATGTTTATATCCATTTATTGGAGGTGTGTGTAAATGTAGTTTTAGTACATCTCTTAAAGAACTTATATGATATTTAGTATAGTGTTGATGTTATGTAATCAAATAACAAGAATATAATAGGTACCGAAGAAGTAAACTAATGGAAATGAACATTAGAGAAGACACTGCCACTTAAAACGTGTAGCTCCCTTTGATTGGAGCCAAAATTATTTATTTAATTGGCATCAACCTATGGTAAGACTTCTAGGAGGAAGAGATGGATGGTGGGAGATTATTGGATCATATTTTGGATGATCCCAATGGTTTTATAGGTGTGGCTAAGGGGTTAGAAGTCGTGTACTTTTATATGTGGGAGGAGGGGTACTTTAATAATGTCTTAAATGATTATATTATTATAAACATAATTTTGATTTTCAAAAGGTCCAAAACTCACTTAATTTGAAGCTACAATGATTATTTTTCTATTTCCTCTCAATGAATTGGTTTTGGATAATGTTTGGTCCCAAATTTAACATTATTCTTTATCTTTAACCCTTTTTAACTAATTTGAATCTTACCATGTCTTCCTCTATATTCATACTATATTTTAAATATAATTACAATAATATTCCAATAGAACCTCAAGTGGTTCATTAATGATATTAGAAACATTATATTAGTCATTTTGATAAATCATATATTTTTTTACTATTAAAACATTTAATAAAATAATTTTTATAAAAAACTCATTTAAATCAATTTTTATACTATCCATATCATGAATTTTAAAATATCTCATAAAAACTATATTATTTTGAAAAAACATTATAAATTAAAATATTAAAAGTTATAATTATCTCAAAAAATTTTGGATGGAATAAAAAATTTTATTATTACTTTATTTTAATATTTATAATCTCATTTATTTAAATAATTCATTAATAAGTTATTCCCTAAATCGTTATTGTTTGGTAAATAAATTTATTTATTTGATGTCTAAAAATTATAAATAAAATACTATGATATATGGAATACGTTTAGATTTATATTTACTATTTATAGTCAAAAGATCACTTATATTATCTCATATAAAAATTTTTACTAAAATATACATTTTTATGTTAAAGTTTTCATTGCAATAAAATATTTCTTATAAAATGTCATTTTCACATTCAAGTGGCTCCATGCGATCCCAAAATCGACCCAAGAATTCTGATGGTCAGAGATTTATCATCCAATATTAATTGGACACATTTTATGGATTTTAAATATTATTATAATATTACTTTCTACCCTAATTTACCCGACTTACCCTTTAACTGTAGAACATAAAATAATTACTAAAGATACTATTAATAATGTATAAAAATAAAATATACATATTTATACAATTATTTACTCCATATAAAAAATTTAGATTCTATTTTCTCATATTCATGTCAGTGAATTTGAATAAATTAATCTAAAATTATTTCCCATTGTCAAAACTAAAAAACGGGGTTTTTATAAATAATAACTATCAATCGATTGATATGTTTTTATGTCCAATTTAAAAGTGAAATTACCTAAAATGATAATAATTGGATTAAATGATTAATATATAATATCAAAATTATTTAATCCCAATTAAAATGAAAATATAACATTAAAAACAAATTAGAATAAAATACAGTTTTGACTTGAAATGTAGTATTTTCACTCTTCATAAAAAATAATCATTGTCATAAAATTTCAAAAAAAAATATCCAATGTAAATTTTGATGAACCGATTCTGTAGAAGATGTTTATTTGGTCAAATAGAATATATTGGAAACTAAAAACTATATTTAAAATGGATTCTCCATCAAAAGGCGGTAAACTGACATTTTAAAATTATTATGGTATTTCATGTTTCAAATTGAATTTATTCTCATTTGAAGCCTCAATAATATATAGTATAAATGTAAAGAAGTTTAACATACTTTTATAATATTATTTTAGTTATTTATGTTCATTCTCGCCAATACAATTTCTAGAAGTTACCTACCATTTTAAATAATAATATTATTATTTTATTTTTCGGTATAACTAAACGTTGTGTGAAACGTAATATTTCAAAGAAACTCATTATTGAATGTTTAGTAATAAATAAGACAAATAATCTCATTTAATGTAAAAAAATATATTATTCATAAATATTAATAGAAATGAAAAATTATTATTCAAAAAATACATGCGTTGTTACATGGGGTATAAGGGATTTCCCACTATGATAAATCCATTACTCATTGCACTGTAAAGGATACATAGTTTTATGTTTAATATGGGATGCATATAAATTTAAAATGATTCAATACAATTTATTAAGGAAAATAATATATTTGATTAATTCCCATCAAATGAACTTCTATGTTGAGAAGGGGTGGAGTTATCGATATATTTTTTGGAAATACTTTTCCTCTCTATGAATATGTGTGTAGATTTACATTGTGTGGGATCACATTGGTCCAACTAACATTAATGGGAACCTATAATTCCATAATTTTATTTACAAGTGTTGGGAATTACTCTCATATTATATTTTGTATGTAATTATATATTAATATTTGAATACAATAGTATGTGTGAGAATAATAGTTGTTATTCCCAAAAATAATGACAATGATGATTCCCAACAATTGTGATGTCAAACACTACCCAACATCTCAATAATGAAGGGGAAAGAATTATCATCTAGTTTAAAATTATCATTTCAAATTTATTCCCCTATAATAATATTCCTCAGTATACACCATTGATGATTTCTACCGTGGTACTACATTAACATAATATTGACATTGTTAGCTTATCACCATGTGGGTAAATTTGTTTTAACCCACATTGGATAGTGATGATGGGTTGTAATTGTATTACGATAATGGATTCATTCAAGTAATTCCCACCTCAAATATTAATAATAATAACATTAATCTAATTATTAAAAGTATCATGATGTGTCCATAGAATTATTCCTTATCATGATGTATGGAAGCAACCATAAAAATTAAATATTAATTGGAATTTATAAATTAATTTAAATTATTACAATACCAATTATTATATAGGGGAAGAGGTTAAAAAATTATTTTATAATTATATCATAAAAACCCATTTCTTAGCATGTTGGAAATTCTAATGAATCCCTATTTTTCCCACAATATCAAATTATTGAAATAAATTCGGATTTCATTTTATGAAAAATTATCATGAATTACAATTGAATTATTTTATTTCACTACTGATCAATAAAATAGTATTGAAATTTAAAAAATGATCTCTAGAGAAATTAAATTATAAATAGGAGACAAAAGGATAGTAAATCATCTACTCCATTAAAAAACACTACAACTAGACAAATGGTTTTTTGGAAAAAACATTATATATTAAAATTTAATTGTTTTTATTTAAATATATCATTATATTATTTTTTAAATCATATTATTTGTTTGCAAAATTAATATCAGGCATATATATTTCATATATGTGTCTTGGGGAAAAATTATCTATAAATCCCTACAAAACCCTCATAAATTTAATACAAATATCACTAAAAAAAATATAAATATTTGGATAAGATAGTAATTAACCAAGTAATTGGTTCCTTGAATGGGTTCATCCAACGTATATGATATAATGTGCTCACCCGGAACTATTTGGGTGGCCCAATCATATATTCTGTATAAGGCTCCACCATGTGAATTGATGGGGAATAACCCTTCGTAAAAAATATTGAAGTAACATAACATGAATAAAAACATTGTAAAAAAATTCTAAACCAATGTTGAAACCATATCAGATACAAAATGACCCTTTATTCAAAAATCAACAATTATTATCAAAATATATGGAAAAAGGGAAATAGGTTTTGTCATTCAAAAAAACATTAATTATTCTACTATTTAAAAAAAACAATGGTTTTGGACATGGCAAAAGACATTGATAACATTTATGTTAATGTCCAAAATTAATTTTTTATATTCATTATAGAAATTAAAAAATATTAGTAAAAGGATTCCATTCAAAAACCATTGCAATAAATTCAAATGAAATCAATTATTAAAATTTATAAACTATGCCCAAAATTGTGAAACCATTTTTTTCAATAATTATGGAAGAGTAGAATGGACAAATCAAAATATAGAAAAATATTGATAATTATAATGCTTATTTATCCTATTTAAGTTAAAATACACATTCCTTTTGAACTTTGTAAAAAATATTTAACGAGGAACATTAAAACAATATTCTTATAATATAGTCCCTTATCATGAGTTGTAAACATCCCATATATTAAACTCAGATCTATGAAATGAAATTAGTAGGATGGGGATGACCAATTTTTTCATTATTAAATAATATATTAAATATTAACTATGATATAATTATAATTTATATATATTAATAAAAAATTTAAATCCAACTTAAAAAATAATGTTATGAAAAATGAACTATGTTACTATCATGGTGAGAGTAGGTCATATTAGGAATTAGTAACATTTCTATTTTTCAATGATCACTATAGAAACAGAGAAAGTATTAATTTTACTATAAATAATATTTATAATTGAATAAATATAATAATAAGCCTTGAAATATACTTTTATATATCATCCTCATGATTGTTTGATTACCTAAGAATCAATAGTGCTTCATAGAGGTGATGTTCACACATACACATGAAGGGTGTTATCATCTTTAGTGAATAGATTGATATGAATTTATATGATATATTATCATTTATTAATGAGAAATATTTCATTACTATCTTATAATAAAATTAATTCCATAATTATAATCCTACCTTGATAGATGGTTAAGGAAAATTAACTGCATTGGTACATGGCGTGGTGGTCCATCTTTTTCTCGAATGGTGGATTCATTTCCCCTTACATAAAGGAAGAGATGTAAATATGTTTTTATGCAAACAAAATAATATATCATTATATGTATTATATTTTTTTTCTTAATTTATAATGGTTTATAATATTTTATGGATATGGATGGATAAATTAAACTAAAATTCTAGAATTACAATCATACATTATATTTGAACAACCTCATTTTCATCACACGTTAACACGACTATTGTTTTTTGTTCTAAATAAATAATTATTGAATGATTTCATGTGTTATATATATAAAACTACATTACAATTTATATATAAAAATATATCTTTATATAACAACAAATAAAAATAATTGGTTCCTATTTATAAAAGTGGTAAGGGGATATCTTATAATTCATTATAAAATTTAAATAACATAAAATAAATTTCAATTAAAATTGGCACTAAAATAGTTAATTTGAAATATAGTATCGGTATGGACGTAAATAATCTCATCTAATAATTTTTTGTTATTTTTTTCGTATTTATATCTATATCATTTTGTTTAACCCCTCGTTATCCCCATGAATTCTTATTGGGACAACAATGTTTTTTAAACATTGAGGGATAATATAGTTACTATAAATGCCCAAAAAGGACAATAATGTCGATAGTTTAAGTTGCATAAAATATAATAATAAATAATATGAATATATTATTTTGAGGAATTCTACATTATTTAATTAAAATTAATTTATTATAATATTTCACTAATGTCTATTTTTTTATTTATCTTTCATAGATTTCGAGAACATAATCAAGAGATGTTAAATTATGAAAAAAACAATTCATACATTACATGTATTTAATATAAATAAAAATAATGGATAAAACTAGTTTTCGAAAATATTGTTTTTTTAAAAAAAATTAATATCATTGGTTTGAATTATTTAATTTAATGAAAAATTAGTATATCAACATTGTGTATATATTTTAAAACATTATATATTAATTAATAAATTAAAATAAATTTCCATCCGTAATATATTATTATTTATTCCATGTGACTATTTATAGAATAAAATATCAAAGTCAAACCCTATTGTAAAATTATAAAACATATTAAATACAATATGGTAAAAAAATTAGATTTTAATTATTAAAATATTATAATTTTTATCATCACACAAAAATGTCATCAATGTGATATATAACATAATCATTTTTATTCATGGATGCAATAGACTCATCCAATAAACATAAGGTAAATTTTGGGGTCATTTTTTAATCAGTATCATTTTAATTGTAACATTATTTAAATTATTTATCCTATAATGTGGTAAAAAAATTACAACATTTACTAATAATTTGGACCAAAAGTAAAAGTTAAAATTTTAAAAATTTATCACCATCTATTTCAAATAAATGGAATCCATTTTTCAATTTTTTTTAAATTTTTTTTTTGAATTTAATTTAAATGAAAACTAAAAAAAATGAAAGAAATAGTTTTTAAAAAAGTTACCTTTTTAACTATAAAATGTATTAATAATAAATACTATTATAAAAATATATTCAAAATTAGAACTGTAATTTTTATTCAAGTTAAAGGAAATTAATTATAATTTAAAATTATCTGAAAATATAATTTTTCTTTTAAAATAATAAAATGAAAATAATGTTTTCTATAAAAATTAATCTTTATTAATCTGAATATAAAAATCAATATTTTCATAAAATTATAGAAAATGTTCCGTAATATAATATTTTCATTCTAAATCAAAAAATGAAACGAATTTTTTCAAATAATTTTCACTTTTTTAAAGATTCGTTTTTTAATATCAACTCATAAAAAGTAAGACCCACATCTTTTATAAAAAATCTACGCATAAAATTATTTATAAAATAATTGATTGCTTCATTCAAAATAATTTTATAATATATTAATATTTAAGTTTAACATTATATATATATATATATATATCTATCATATAGTTATTTATACTAATCAGTCTATCCAATATAATTTCATATTTATAATGGATACATTTAAATAATAATAATTCAATATTTCATTCCACTCGATGATGAGTATTCTGTATGAAATGGAACCAAGGATTTATTTTTACAAAATCATAGTATATTAAACATGCTACCTTAATAGTGTGGAAACCCTTTTTTTGGGAAAATTATAAAATCATGACTTTTTTTTGTAGTCTCTTTAATTTATTTAAACATCATCAAGAATCCCATTAAAGGAACCATATATTTTATCTAAAGAATATTTTCCTCCTCGCAAAACGAATTTAATCTCAACTCCTAGATTTTTCAGTGGTCTCCACATAAGGATGCATGTTTTAAATAAATTTAATCTAAAATCAATAACATTACATAACACTGGCACACTAAAGAAGTAATACTTTACATTTCACATAATTCATCCCATTTTTATTACATTACTTATATTTTTATCATTGATTATGAAAGCATAATATCATCACCTAGGGAATCAAATTATCATAAGATGGGTAATTTTGTAGTCCTAACATTGTATAGATCTGATGATAATCTAGGAAAATTAGTTTTATGACACATTTAGAATTTTTAACACCCATATATTTTATGGTATATATATTCTTAATTAAATTCAATTTATTTGATATTACATGTTTCACACAACACCAAGAATAAAAGAACATAGTTATACAAATAAATATTTTTATTTTAATATTGTATATTATTTTCGAGGTTTTAAATAGGATTATATTAATTATTATATATATTTTAAACATTTTAATAAAATTATTTCTTTCGATACTAATTATTTGTAACTGGAAATAAAAACAATATGAATATAAAGATTATTTTTTACTAAAAAACTATTCATATACCCAAATTCAAAAAATATCATAATAAATTTATTTAATAAATAGTATTTATAGATCAAAATTAAATATATATGATAAATATTGAAAGAGAATTTTAAATTCAATCGAAAAATATTAATAGTATTAAGATAAAAATAAAACTAATTTAAAGCATTAAACGTTATATTTTTCAAAAGGCATTTCCCCTCCTTTTGATGAAATAATTGTCTTAAATAATTTGTTTAACCTACTATAATTTAATATGTCAAAATAAACATCTTACATTAATTATTTTTATCAATATTTAATTTGGTTGATCATTTTTTATTTTTATGAAAATATTCATTTATTGATGAATATAAAAAAATATTGTTTTGATGTCATATTTTTCATCTAAATGATTTACGTTGTTAAATAAAATTATTTTATTATTTTTAAATTATAAAAATAAAAATCTAATAACATATAATAAAATTGAAGTCTATTGAGTCAATATTATATTCAAATTGGATATAAAAAGATTTTAATCTTTTGAACAGATTTAATTTAAAAAACATGTTACTTCATCAACTAATTTTAATTAAATTTCATATACTGGATTCTATATTTGGAATATGAAGGTACAATTTTAGTTAATACTACACTTAATTTTTTTAAAATATCATTGATAACTTCACTAATTTGTGTTACAACAAGTAAGGGTAAATCGGGTAATTATGGGTAAAAACCAATATTATAAATTTTATATATTGACTCTAACACCTACCCCAATAATATTTTATGAGATAAATATGACCAAAATAATTTATGGATTTTATATATGACTATTTTATCCCATTATGAAGTTATTATGTCTGTTATATTGCATTATATAAATAAATGTCAAATTTTTCATATCATTGATTTTAATAAATATAAGATTTCTTAAATTCTTCTATAATAAATAAATCATCAAAAAGTTATAGTATTTTTTAAATAATAAATTTTACCTTTATAATTGTAATTTATTTTAATTTTTTATGAAATATATTATTACCCTAAAGGCTTACACAATGATGATGTTGTAATTATTTAGTTAATGGAAATAACAAATAAGTGTTCTTATAAATATTAACAGAATTTCCTTTTACAATTAATAACATCTATGAATTTTATTGATTGATTCATTATGTTATTGATATGTTATAATTGTTGTTTCAATGATATATTTTATTATTGAATTTTTAATTTCAATGTAATGAATATTATTAAAATTATCATTAATGATATATTAGATTAAAAAATATTTTTCTAAATTATATAATATTCAAAAAATCATAATCATGAAAAAAAATTATTGAAGACAAAAATTACCTCTATGGATCATTTAAGGATCTTTTTACATTTCATAGATACTATATTAGCTTTTAAAAATTAAAAACACATTTTGTAATGGTAATAGTTAAAGTGGTTTAAGAAGAGTTATATCCAA
Source organism: Viscum album (assembly GCA_963277665.1). NCBI lineage: Eukaryota > Viridiplantae > Streptophyta > Magnoliopsida > Santalales > Viscaceae > Viscum > Viscum album. Next base: position 224,552,501 of record OY728143.1, read on the forward strand.
AACATAGGGTATCAACGTGAAAACAATATGTAAAAAAATTGAGTTTAGTTTGACCCAAATTCAAATTAAATCTAAATAACTCACATCAAATGCATTGTTAATTAGAAATTAATTTATATTAATTTAATATTTTGAGATTTTATTAAAGATCCAGTCACATAAATTATAAATTTTCATATCCTCTCTCGCTTATGTAGGCAACATTGAGATTTCAATCTCAACCAACCCTAACAATTTCAGCTAAAAACATCATTATCCAAGTATTCAATTCCATGTTTAAGAATAACACCAACACTAGATCTCTCGAAAAGAGATCTAAATGAAGACCATTGAAGATAACGTAGTTGTTTTACCAACTAATTCTAGTCCATTTCTTCTTATACATCCAATTCACATTTTTTCAATGATAATGATTAAATGAAGTGTTATAAATATGATTATATATTATAATGATAATAGAAAACAATATTCCTTGATTTATGCATTTTATGAAAAATGAAAGCCCCGAACCTCCACACAAGTGACTTATCATTTCAATGTCCGTATATAACATGTTTTTAATCATCACAATACATGGATTTGTTTAATATTGGAAATAAAAAATATACATTATATTTGTGACATTACATTCAATCTTGAAAAAATAATATAACATCCACTTCTTACACATTCACCATTAATGAAATTATATTGTTGTTCACTCATATATACCACCTATCATCTCCATGAAGCAATGTGATTTATTTTCCTTGTTAATCATTTATGAATGAATAAAAAATTTCATATAATGAGAAAATAAAATATCTATGAAAACTATATAAATTTTATATTAATTAAATATATTATATTCATTTGAAAAAAGACTCTCAAAACAAAATAAGAATGAGAAAACAATGTAATTTACACTCATAATAATAATAAGAATTATATATTATTTATAAATGAGTTATATAATATTAATATGGGTTAATATGTGATATTATATATATTATTATTCTTATGGAATAAGTTAATAATATTATTAGCATTATTATACATGAGTTTTACAATTTTATTGTGAAAATCAGACCTATGGTTATTTATTTGTGTCTTAATTTATTTTATATAGGATACATTATATATATAATACATAACTATTTTGTGTGATTTAAAAAATTAACATGATAATATATTGTGATTATTTTTCATAATATGATTTTTTAGTATAAATATAATTTTCTTTGTTCAATTGGTCATATTATTTAATGGATTATATAGTGGTAAGGGTTATTTCAAAGCCTCATTATTATTCGGTACTTTTTTATGTGGCCATTAGGGAACATTTTTATTCCATTCCTCTATTTTGTAAAAATTAACTCAAATATGTTTTCACAACTATCCTTCAAAATTTTTTAAATATTTTTACACATATTTAGATTTTTATAGAATAGGTTTAATGGATTCATTATTTAGTTTCAAAAGTAGTACTTTATGAATTTTTTTACAAAAATAATGATTGATTATTTTTTAAAAATTATATGAAAGGCGAAGATTTTTCTATCGTCATTGAACATTACTATATTATATCTTAACTATTATTTTACCAAGATTATTTTCAACAAAAATTTTATCTTTTTAAATTGTGAATCATTTAAATTAAATGATATCTAAGTGAAAATGGTTATTTATATGAAGAAATTTTTAATAAATATATTATAGTATTATAATATATGATAAAATATTTAGTTGGGTCATATTGTTGATTGAGTTTGTTCTATTATTAAGTGATCTACCATGTTTTATTAAGGGTTTGTAATCAATTTCGCTATGATTGTTCTGTTTTAATATCATTCATATTGTATGGTATAGTATTCACATTTCATGTGTCATATTTTTTATATTGTTTATCATTCACCAATTTTATATTATGAATGAATTGGACATAATAGGTGACGGGTGGTCCTAAATATAACACCTTTATTTATCGTTAGGTCAATTGGGACAAACTACATTGTGTATTGGATAAGGCCTTACCTGGATATGTTTGATTCCTTAGATTAAGCGTTGACTATATGTTAATAATGACTAAAATTATGAATTAATTCATTTTGAGATTAGTTATTGATATTCCATGTGATTATTAAACTATTTGAATATCCATGGTTAGGTTTTATTATCACATAATTATTAAAATAGCATTTTATATCATCTTTTATAAATTCTATATTATTAATTTGTAATTGGGTAAATGGAATGTTTAGTTCATATCTATTCCTTAATAGTTTATGATGGTTTATGATAGATACTAGTATATGTATATCATTTCTGAGAATATGATCCCATCCCTTTCTTATGTTTCATCTTTTCATTAGATTCAATGAATTATATTATGATTTTTTGTAGGATTATACTGCGTGTAATAATTGTTTTCTCAAATAAAATATTTTTTCTAATTTATTAATAAAATGTACTTTTAATTTCTGGTATCTATTCAGTTTACCATGTTAACTGAACTATTAATTACATTGGGATACAATTCCATTTATATTATAAAAATCTAAAAAAGTAAGGAAAATAATTTGGACTACCAGGGAAACATTTTTTAAAGTTTGGATAAGAAATTTTTATTAGATACATAATGAACTAGATTTAGGAAAATATAGATTAGAGAATGTAACCTAATAATAGAATTTTTTATATTATTCACATAACTTACACATGTGACATAGAGATTAGTTATACCTAAAATTTCATTTTATTTTTTTTATTCACCAACTTTTACATAATATAATATGTTTCAAAATGTTACAATCTAATCTAGTGTATTCCATATATTACAAATGGAACATATAGTGATGAATGTAAATAGTATTAATGAACGTAATCCCTATAGGGATTTCCCTCATATGAAATATAGTGATGTTAGATATGGAGTTGAAAATATTTTTGAGAAGATTATAAATATATTTTGATGACTAACATAGGTTGTGAAAAATAACTATAAAATTATAGATAATCCTGATCCAAAACATATAGGTACAATGTAAGAACACTTCTTGAGACAAAAATATATATTATTTTGTTGACCTAAAACCCATTTTTAGATGAAAAATGGATATATTTCTTATTGAATATAAAATTTTCATTGGGTAGTGATGAACTGGAGAGTTTTTTCATGTCAGGTAACCATTTATTCAAATATTTGGATCAATTTTAGAAGTTGACTCTAAACAAGATGGAGGGAGAATGTAGCGAATATGGAATGTAAGCATTGAAAAACATTTCATCAATGAATAGAGAGAATATATAGAGATAAAATTAACGAATTCAAGGAAAAATAATGGTAAATTTTTTGAAAAATTCAAATCCATCATTACATGGTTAGAAGAAATAATATGGACAACATATTTAACCCATTTTGTATGATAGATTCATTATATAATGGGATCAATCCAATTACACATAGGGAATGGGTCTCCCAAACCTTATCACCAGAATTGGATATATTCACATATGTAATAACGAACAAGAAAAAATTATATAATTATTTTAAATTTAAGAGAATGTTTGAGAATAAAGGAATGGTGAATAATGAGATTAATAAAGGGAAAAGTGAATGAAGGATTCTCCCACAAGTGATAATTCAAGGAAGATACACCATAGTAATTTCATGAAGGGAATGTGATTTTTTTTACAGGTGTAGAGAGAATAGTCACCAAGCATGTGATTGTAATGGTACGAAAGAAGTTGTATATGTATAATGACTCAACTATAAGGAGATAGGGAACTTCAAAAACTAATGTCCCATGTGTCATGAGAAAATAGTTTTGATGAATCAATGGGATCACTTTCAAGATTATTTTTCCCTATGTTTTAATTTGAATAGTTAAAATACATTTTTTGGATTCATTAACTTTTATATGATATCATTGCTATTAAAATAATGATATAAATAACCATTGTACTATAATACATATTCTTTATAGATTTGGAATCATGTAAGTATTCAGTAAGGATTTAAACAGATAAGGTTTTCATATATCTGGTATGTGGGATTAAGAGTTTCATTATATTGGTAGAATGTAATTTTATGTTGGTTTTGTAAAATTATTGAACATCTTTCTAAATTTTTGGTCACTGAATGTGTATATATATGTTTTTTAATGGATTTTTTTTGAATGATTCTTAACATAACTACTACTATATAGTATTATGTTAAATATTTGATATTATTAATTTTTATTAATGTATGATTTAACAGTTTGGATAACATGTGATTTCCATTTTGGTTCCATAAATTATTTAATTGTTGAATTAATTGTTTTTGGATCTTATGATTCATAAATTTTATTCATGAATGAAAAATCAACATTAATAGCAATTTTATATCAAAAGAGATTAATTGAAAATACATAAAATAATTTCCAAATATTATGATCATTTGTATAACATGGAATGAAATCAAGTGTGATTATTTTCTAAAATGATTATATAGATAGTAAAATAATCCCAAAAATGTAGGAATGAAATTTTGAATGAAAAATAATTCTATTAATTTTGTTTCCAAGATATCAGTGGCCACATTAACCCATCAACAATTTTGGATTTTTTTTATTGTAGACCTTGTGCTGACATTATTCTCTAAAAATCATCATCAGAAATTCATTGTTTGATTTTCCTTCCAATTCATGGTTTTAAACATCCAATAATTTTATCATATTTGAGATCTTAATTTTATGGTGACCATAAAATTTACCTTTCCCACTAATTAAGGGGATGATTTATTTACCCTATTTATGATGTGGGATTTTGTTAATGGAATATTCTAATATAAACTTTTTATTTTCAATGTCAATTTTGTTATTTTGAGGAGTAAATTTAATGAAGGATGATAGAATGTGACACACCAAGATTTTAATGTATGTATACAGTAAAATAAATTCATTTTCATTAATAGTATATATTACCCAAAAAATTGATTTTAAAGGATAAATAATATATTATAAATAATATTATTTTAACATAAGATGTTAATATGGAGGATGGAAATAAGATTAACTAAATAATGAATATATGTTCCGCACATTTTTATAAAATTTTTTCATTTATTACCAGTTATTATAAATTAAAATAAATACAAATTAAATACAAAATAATTGTTTTTATTAAAAACAAATTATACCCACGATGATATTTTATCATAATAATCTAACTAAATTACTATTTTTGAAACATATAAGTTAAAAATATAAGTTAAAAATATAAGTTAAATATTCATAATTATTTTTATAATTCAACCGAATACTCATGATATACTTATGATCAGAATAAAACCAATTTTAAGGATAAATTACTAAGTTTTTTTAAAGGTAATTTAGCCTCCATTTAATGATGCACTGGTTTTTAATCAAGTTTCTAACACTTTTACAAATTATATATGATAACATAAACATCTTACATTAAATTATAATATCCAAATTTAATATTTTGTAATTCGTGAAAATTTCCTAACAAGTGTATTATTTGGATTAATAGTGAAGAAAAATATTTCAATGAAATCATATATTATATCTACATATTTTATAGTAGTAAATTATATTTTCTGTTGATTTAATGTTTAAATTGATCAATTTTATATCATCTATTATAATTTATATCCTTTAAATAAATTTTACGTTTAAACATAATATAAAAACATTTCAGTCTTTTGAACATTCTTCCATAAAAAACACGTTGGTTTATTCTATTTGTTGGATGAATTTTTGATTATCCACTTCAAAATTTGAGAGTTGAAATTGGAAAATTTTATTCAATATTTGGAATTTGACAATAAGATTTTATTAAATATGAATATTTAATTTATGTATAATATAAATAGTATATTTTTCAATTTGTATTACAATAATAGAGGTTAAATTGGGTAATAATGGGAAAAAATAAAAATAATAATTAATATATATTTTCCCTAACACTTCTTCCAATTTTATTCAAAGCATTAATTTCATTAGTATTCATATATGTTTGAGATATATGATCATTTTTTCATTACTAATTTTTTATGACCATTATAACATTTCATTTAAAGAATTTTTTTTTTCCTATTAATGTTTTAAATAAATATTACTCTTTATATAGTGTTGTTATGAAGTTATATTCAACCATTAAAAGTAATACCAAATATAAAATATTTATATTAATCAGGATATTTTTTTAATTTCTTGTAAATACAAATTATTCTTATAGGCTTACAAAATGATGATGAATTTATTAATTAATTAATTGAAATATATACAAAATGATATAAAAAATACTAAAATAATTATAATTTGAGATGATTAATTTGATTATGATTATTGTAGATGAAATTATCATGTTATAGATATGGTAGAATATTTTTATTATAATATATATTTTTTAATGTGGTTTTTCTAAAATTCAAAGTAATGAATAGAATCAAAACTATCATTAATGTCACATTAAAATGAATAATATTTATATAAATGATATGAAATTCGTAAAAATATAGAATTTAGGAAGATTAATGTGATATTTATTAAAATTTATTATATGAATCATTTAATTCTTCTTTTGAATTTTATTGGAACTATATTATCAAATAAGGAAAAAAAATAGGTTCTCACAATAATATTTTCTGATGTTAAATAACTGTTTAATCCAAAACTGATGGGGATGAATGTGACAAAAAAATGTCTAATTGTTTTTTTGGATGAGTTTATTTCTAACCATACACATTTTATCTTTGAACAAAATTTGTTTCAATACATTTACATGAGAAATTTAATTTATATTAGTTTCATATTTTGAGGGTTTCATAAGGTGCCACTGACATCAATTATTAAAGGGTGTCTTATCCCTCCTTCATTAAACCCACATTGAGCCTTTATCTCAACCAAAAACCACCCGTTTCTCCTACCATCATCCTTATCCATGTTTTGGTGTATCTTTTCTTATTAAAACACCATCTCTATATCCCCTAAGAAAAATTCTAAAGGAATTTCATCGCAGAAGTGGTAATTGTTTTACCAACTCATTATAGATCATTTATTCCTCAAAATCCTAATAATATGTTTTTTCAAGGATGGTGTAATAAATTAATTATCATATTTATTTTATGATGTTATTATTATTATTTAAAAACCATATTCCACAGTTTCTCCATTAGTCGAAAAAAATCACAATGCGTGAATATTTAATGATTACTCTCTCCACATCGTGGTGTAAACTTTTTTTTCAACACCAAGTTGCTTGGATCAGTATAATGATGGAAATATTGAATATTTATAATAATTATTACATGTGATTTTTTATGAAAAAATTATCATACAATTCACTTCCACGCTCTTTCATAGTATTGGGAGTGATACCATCGCACGTTCATATGTATAGCTTATCGTCTCTATGATGTGATGTGATTAATTTTCTATGTTAACCATTAAAGAAATATTATTAAAATTTTTATAATGATTAATTAAAATATATATTATCTTAATATACATCTAGAGATGAAAAAAATATCTTATGAGTAGTAAACATGACAATCAAGACAAAAAAATAACGATAAATCATGGATAGTAACACCTAAAATAGAAACCGAAATAAAATATTGTTAAAAATGAGTGTTAAATTATTATAAGGTTATATATTATATTATAAATATTATTATTATTCTCTTAAAAGATAATAATATATTAAAAATCAATATAATGATGTTTTAGGATTGAACTGATAAAATTATACCTAAGTTAAGGGATCTTTTTCATCCCATTATTTTAATGGGTAACATGCCTTATACATTATTTTTTTTGTTTATATAATGCCCATGAATGTATTTTATTACTATTTTTGGGAATGTTATGTAATTTTAGTTTAAATATTTTATTATTTCATTAATGTGGATTCTGATTCTACTTATTATAAATTTGTGATGTTTATTTAACAATCTCGTTTTTATTTTGGATTATTATATTTTAAGACTCCAATGGAAAATATTTTTATTCTATGTCAATGTTTTCTAGAAATGATTTTGATGTTTTTTTCTATTATCCTAAAAAAGTTTAACAATATTTTACATATGGTATATGTTTTATAAAAATATTTGAAAGGAAAATATAATGACCCATAATTTACATACATCGATTTCAGTTTAAAATTGATGAATATAAATCATAAGATATAACAAATCCATGATAGGACCATATTGGTATAGTGTCATTAGATACTGGGAAGCATAAAAAGATGTTTATAATACATCAAAAAATTATCCCTCTTATCCCATCATAAATTGACACATTATTTACATATCATACTTAACACTCCTTATCACAACCCAGGGAAAAGAAACATAAGAAATGCTGAACTCCGATCCTCATTAAGGGTAAGAAAAGAAAATATCAAAATGCAACTGACCTAATATTGTAAAAACACGATCATAATATTTTTAAATCATACCATGTATTACATATATCAAAATCAAGAGGCTTAGAATAAATATTGGTAGTATATATGGAATAAATTATAAAGGAACAAAATGTGTCAGAAAATATCATTACCATAAAACCCAGATTTGGGAAAAACATGTATGGATAGAAAATTATTTCATATTATTCAATGGTCATTTCCAAGACCACCATAGTGGAAAAAGTACATTACTGAACTAATTTATCTCCTCCTTCTAGCCCTGTATTGTTGGACGTGGCTTACTTCCCATTCCAGACTCGTATTCATGAACAATGATCGTTTATCTTTAAAATACTCTCTATCTCATGAGAGATAAATCATAAACCATTGAATTATAGGGAGATATAGGTCCCACCCATCTAAAAAATCATTCATATTTAAATGTTACAAAAAACATAAATCATTCATCATATCATAACCCAAGGAATAAAGTGGATTTATTCAACATCAATCCATCAAAACAAAAATCCATTTAAAACAAATTGATTTCATAAATATCATTCCATAGATAAATAGAGTCAAAAAGTAAGAATAATATGAATATAATACATGAAATATAACCCGATAAAACAGTTAAACCATATGTAATTTTGTAACAACACTTCAAATTATTTCTTGAGTGAAATATCATTTCTTATTTAAAAAAAAATTCATTTATCAAAATGGAAGATAATTTTAAAAGAGATTAATATCATTGAAACTAAAATTGAAATATTGTAATTTATAATTCTTAGACATAAGTGTACATGAAAAATGTAAAAACCCATTCAGACTCTTTTGTTAAAAGAAAACATTCATATTATAATCTGGACAGATATGTCAAAATGTACATCACATCAAAAAACAAAAAAAAATCATTCTTACCGTTTATAAAAAACATGACAATGGGTGAATATGTGTTTAAAAAATTATTGTATTATGGAAATAATACTACATACTGAGGAATCATGTATAAGGATGACAAATTTACAATAGTAAATAATAATGTGTAAACAATCTCAGATAATAATGAGATTGTAAAATTATCACCTATGATATTATATTTATAAGAATCATACGACTCAAAATATTATATAGAAATTAAAATACCATAAACATCAGAATGATAATAATAAAAAATTCATGGGTAGATTATACCCCAATGAAATGACAATGGTGGTGTATAATGCATGGGTCCCATAATAATAAAAGTGAGGTAAATTAATCCCTTACCTTAGGTCTGATTACATTAATTCATATCCAAGAAAACATTAATGGTTCAAATAATGTAATAATGTTATTCATGAAAAAAATTTATATTTATGAAATCATATGTGATCATATTTACATCCATTTAAAAATATTTCATTATTACTCTTCTTTTGATGTAAATTACATTATTTTTTGTTCCATGTTGTTTCATATGTACCAAATAATGTATATTTGATATAGTTCCCAAATTTGAAGAATTATACTATGTTAATATATATAATATTTCTTAATTATGGACTTTTATATAATCATGCATGAATTGTTGACTTTTATATGAACCACATCACGTCAAGGAGACAGTAGGTCATACATACGATTGACCGATGATATCATTTTCTTAATAGTAAAAATAATAAAAATAGATAGTATTTTTTAAGAATAGATATAATTTTATGATATTAATATATTGTTATTTTTTCCATCATCATAAAAACCAAATAATGTGGTCTAGAAAACATATTACGCCACAAGGTAGAGATAGTAAGTTGTACGTACGCACGTGTGGTCATTTATTTCTTCCAGTATTGATAGAATGATGAATAAGTTTATACCAAACCATAATAACAAATATTTATTTATTAGATATTGAATTTATTACTTTATAATGACAAATACAAATGGATATTAAGTAGAAGAATAAATGAAATTGGGAGAGTTGCTAAAGGAGATTACCTCTTCGTTGGAATGTTCCCTTTAGATTTCCTATTAAAATAACTAGAGTTGGTCTTTTGAGAAGGCCAAAACATCTAGATTATGAAAAATGATTATTATAAAGAAAAAGGGTAGGGGATTTTAGGGCTTGAAGGATCATTGTATTGTGATAGCGTGAGGTAGGATGTACCCTTCTATAATTGATGTGGGGGGCATAATTTCTTTTCCCAAAAATATTAATTTATAATAAACTCAACCAACATCCCAAAAACTAAAAAAAATTACTGATTTATAATATGAGATGAAATAATTTTTTAACATTATAAATAAATAATTTTTAGACATGTTTTTATTTCATAATAGAAATTTTAATTTCATTTAACCTTAATTATTTTATTTTAATTTTAATTATGGTTACAAATTGTTGAATAATAAAATAGTTTAATTTTTACTTATTTGATGTAAATTAGACCATAACTAAACAATATAGAATATGATAGAGTAAATAATAATTTTATTATATGTTTGGAAATATTTTATAATTTAAAAATAATTTAAAAAAACAATATTTTGATAAAATATGAGTACTATAAATTTTTACACAATTCATTTATGGGATTATTAAAAATATCAAGATAAGTCTTTAACCTCAATAAATAAATTAATATATAAATAAAAGTCATGTTAATTAATAAATTTTTGTGGATATATTAATTATACCGAATTATATTTATTTAAGTGTTTTTAATAACATTAATTTGATATTTATAATACTAAAATAATTTATAGATCAGTTTTGTCTAATTATTTAATATACTTATTTTTAGTTAAAAATATAAAATAAAATAATATGATGAAGAAAATTACTATATCATTCATAAGAATAATTATAGTAGAATACATATCAAAGAAAATCCTGCATTAAAAATGATATATGCATTAAAACATGAAGTGACACCTTTAGAATTACCTTTAATAATATACTATAAGTTTCGTAATATTTTTCACATGTCTACAAATAGACAATAAATCAACCCTTGGATGATTATAGTCAATATATACTCTACAAATCATATTTCTCGTGTTATTAATGGTTATTATTATTTAAAAAAAATTTTATTTATTTTCAATCAATTAAATAATTACACCCTCATAATGTATAAGCCTCTAAAGTAATTATTTATTTCAATAAAATTTACAAATGAATTATCAGGATGAATAAAAAGCATTTATATTTCAAATTATTATTTATATTTTATTTTAATTTATGTATAACCTATAATTAAAAAATAATAATTTATTAAAATATGAGTGTGACATGTTAATTTTTTTAAATATATTTAATGTTTTAATCTCATCCTAGTGGATTCTGAAGAGTATCATTTCATCCCAAGGATGTTTTATGTAGAAAATAACACATCCAATCATATTAGTACAACTGTTAAGATAATTTTATAATATTATATTTACACTTAATTACCCGGTCTACCTTTTAACAATTTTAGTAACAATTTTCTGAAATTACTATTCATAATCTCAAAATGTAAGATTTCTATTTATATAATTTAAATTAAGTAATTCCAAATATATATTTCAATTATAAAAATTAAAACATGTAATTTTCTATATTTAGTTAAAAATAATTCATATTTTCAGAATGAAAAATGGGTTTTAAAATATTAAAACATTGCAAAAGATTGAAATGTTTGTCAATCAAAATTTTTGGTAAAATCATTGCCAATAACTGAATATATATTAAATGATAAAAATTTGGCTTTTTTATTTTAAATCCAATTAATAATATAATTTATCTATATATATTATTTTAATGAAATAAGATGTTTTCTTTTAATTTTTTTATATTTTTACTATTTATAATAATTCCAGAATTATCAGAAAAATATAAAAAATTCACCCAATGTAATTTTTTATATCCCACATATAAATAGAATTCAAATGTTTCAAAATATTATGTAGAAAATTTTTAAAATTAGTATTAAAATTCTAATTCCATCAAAAAGCAGAAAAACAGATTTTTTTTGAAAAATTATATCGTTTATTTGAAAAATATTGTTTTTTCTTATATCATTACTATAAAACATATACTAAGAATTTTATAAATTACATTTAATAAATTACATATATATTATATTAATATAATCTATCAAGACTGATTATATTTTTTCAATAACTGAATTGTTTTTATTTAAATAGTTTTTCATGAGAAAGTATAAAATGTTCAGTACCACAATTATAATTACTAGGGTATATGTTAAATCATAATATTTATTTTTTCATGTAAATTAATTCATTCATAAAATTAATTCTAAAAAAATAAAATGTAATTATTTGTAACACAAGGTAAACATATTGATTTGTATACCACAAGCCCAAGAGATGTTGCATATAGTGCAAGCCTTTCAGAATGTAAAAAACAAAACAATACATCCAACAAATTAAAAAAAATACATATATATCTTAAAAATCTTGGAGTTTTATATTCTAAACCCCTGAAAATGAATTTCTCCCCCAAAATTTATCTGTGCTGTAAAAGTATTAATATATTAAAAGTTATTTTATAGAAACCATAATTGGAAAAATTATGACTAAAAACTCATTTTAAATGTTAAATTTTAGGAACAAAATATTTACCTAAATTAACTCAAAACTGGGTTTCCAAACTTATTTGGAAAATGAAAACATTGATCAGGTAAAATAAGTATTAATCATGCTCAAATAGAGGGGGATAGCGAACATGTTTATAAAAAGTTAATAATAAAAAAATATAAATTCATGAAGACCTGATAGATCATCTAATTAATCTGTAAATAAGGTATTATGATAATATTTTATGTTACAACATCCCTTCAATAATGTTGAATAATGCGAAGAAATATTTATTTGATTTATTATAATCTCATCCAATTATTTCGTTATCAATTTCTACTCAATATTTTATTCAATGAAATGAAGGTGAAGTTTTCAAACACTAAGAATTAGTAGATCTAAAGATACATAAATATAATGAAATGTTAATCCAAAAATATTTATAACACCAAATAGGTTTTAACTAGAATTCAAACATGAATAACCCCCCCTATAGGGAGATTGTTCTAAAAAATCATATGATATTTAACTTAATCATATAATAAATTTATAACCATATAATCGTTATGAAATATAAAAATATATAACATTATAAAAAGGTCCATTAACATGGATTAACATTTATCCCTCCTATATAATTGGTTATCTCTTTTAGGTCACAATATAAACATTGATCACCATAATTGTGTATTCTATTGGTTCATTGAAATTACATGAATTACCTTATTTAAGATCCCAACAATTTTTAGAGTCATCTCAAGGGAGTTTTCAGGTACTTTTGAGGTTTTTACATACCTTATTGGACTAGTGGCTTGGGGTGCGTTTGGGGGAAATTTTTGGAAAAACTAACGGACCATGGTGGTGCACGATTTGCGCTCAATTTGAAAAATTGTACAGTTAAATAGTTCCAAAATAATAGTTTTCAAGGTTTGCGTATTGTTTAAAAACTCGTGCGACTAATGTGGGCCAACCGTGAAAATCTCGGTAGATGGGTCGGCACAGTTTTCCTTCACTGTGCGGCTCTGCCCTGGAAAACATGGGTACTGAATTTAATATCTGAAAATCCATCTTAAAAATCCCAAACCACCAGAGAATTCCATATTTTGTCATCGGATTGGGCATTACAATTTTTATGAGTTTTCAGAGCCTTTCATAGGGACTCCAAGGTCATTCGAACACTGTTCTTTGAGATCAAATGCCTGGATTGAAGATCCTCTCTCTTCCTGTTAATTGTATTTCATCTTATTTCTTTTCTTGTTCATTCCTATAACTTTCATTTCTCATTTAAGGTAATACCTACAACATATCAATGGATCTAAAACTATTAGTTGAGATATAGATCTAGGATTGTGGTTCTTGATCTATAATTTAATGATCTTGATGCCTTTGATCTTAATTTTGGTTTAGGGATTTAGATTCGAATCTTGATTGACTATGTAGTGACGCACGAATTTTGGGGATTTTCATTGGGCTATCATCCATCAATAATCTGCGGTAGGCGGTCTAAATTAAACTCTCATAATCATGAATTAGATTTGTAAATGTGAGTTTATGAATTTTCATGATTCTCTTTATTTTTTTTCCTAAATTGGAGTAATTAAGAAAGTGGGATTCATTTGCGTTTACATAGATATTAATTTAGAATTAAATCATGGAATGAATGAGGGGGGGGGGGTTCCCAAATAGATGTTATTGTATATTTGTTATGGGTTGATATATTTTAAATGAGATATTGATATTATTGTGACAAGATAATTAATTGGGGGATATTAATTATTTAGTGATGTTGGATATGAAAGATAATTATTTGTGAGAATTAATTATATTCCATAATGTTTATCAATGATAACTAATTGTGAGGTTTAATTATGAAATATTGAGATTTTATATGTATAATTAAGTTATTAGAAATAATTATTGAATTATAATTGTGTTTATTTATAAATTAATTAATGGGTTATGTGCTTATTTAACTGTTGAGTTAACAAATTTCCTTTGAAATTTTTAACTAATCATTAAATTATTAATAGAATGATGTGGCTAATTCTTTTGAATTTACAAGTGATTAAATGAATGAAATTTATGTGGTTCTATACATGGAATTCTAGAATTATTACATGTTGGGACATGGACATGGTGTTCCTCCCCAATAGTTATCAAAGCTTGAGATTATGGGGTGCAAGGCAAGAAATCCTACACCAAATGATATATAGAGTTATAGGTATGGAGACCAATACTAAATGATATTTGGGGTGATATCCATTGAGACCTACACATAATGAGAATTGGGGTGATATGCCTGATTTCCTACACCAAATGATTAATAATAACGAATCATGATTCAAATAGAAAACATGGATGAAAAGTAGATTTAATGTGATGATTAAAGATTAAATGACAATGTGATAAATAGTTCATTAGGCATTCCATTTATTTCATCTTTGAACTACATGCATTGTCTCTTAACTGGTCTTGATTTTGACATCATTAGTGGTGGCATACTATGTCGTACTCACATCATATTAATGCTTCCAGATCAGAACCCGAGCATACATTGTTGTTGCATGAAATGATATGGTAATGGCCATAGAATATGTTTATGGTTGGGATTGGAACATGGGTGAGGGAACGAGATGTGGTTGGGGTCCCTCTTAGAGTCATTATGTCGTTAAATTTAGTTTTATTGTAGACACCTGACACGCGTATTTCCACATCCTATTTTATATTCCAATAGATTATTCTATTTTCCTGTTCGACTATAACATGAAATGTAATTATTCAGGTTATTTATAAACATTCGAACATGGTTATTGTATTATTCATCCATTGGTGTTTTGATTCTGATAAAATAGGGTATAATCACCCCAACACTGACTTTCCCAACCCTCACTTCTATTTGGAATCATCAGTCATATGGGGAGGCTTGCTGCAGGTAAAAAGACAAACTATGTAGGGGCGCCATTTAGTGGTTCCCGGTTCTGGAATTCACATTGTGGTATCAAATGATTTTTCTTTTATTTCTTCAACTTTGGTCAACTGTTTTATGAAAGGTACCAAATATAATATATATAATCGAGGCTTTTTAATGAGCTCATGCATGGGAGTTGCAAATCCATGTACATGGGAATGTCCATGTACTTCGGGGTGTATTTTTTTTATTTATGTTTGTTTTTAGAGTTGGATATTATTTCACATTAGGTGACACACATGTTTTTTGTAGTGATATTTTTTTGACAGTTATTGAATTTTGATTCTTGGCGTAAAGAGTCATGATACATGAGTCTGCATGAATCATTCTAGGCACTCAGGGTTGTTGTGACACACATCAGTCTTAACAATTATATGAAAACGAGTTATGGGTATGTTTTCGAACATGAACTGTTTTTTACTTGTTGTGAGATCAAAATAATGATTCAAAATGAGAATAAAATGGTGTCTAATGATAAAATTTATTAATGATAATATAAAAATCCATGTAAACCACGACCTTGTTGTAGGATGGTTAAGGGTATTGATAAGGCCTCATTGTTGATTGTGTGTTGAGAAAAAAGTGGAAAGGACACGTTAAAAATTGTTATGATATATTATAATCTTACGTAAATGTCATAAGGATTAATTATGAGACCTGATATGTGTATTTGTATTTGTAGAGATATTCCTCAATGACGCTTCTTGAGGGAGAGACCAAGGTTTATGTCCATGAACAAACATATAAACATGGAACATGAGGCACCATTTGTGCTAGACGAGGAGAAAAGGGAATAGTTCCAACTAAAAATTGCTCGATTTAAGTATATCAAGGAGAGAAACCTAGGGAGGGTTCATATAATAATTATGGAGTTTACAAGGGAGTTTGAATTGCAGCACCATCCTACTTTTAATAGAGATGGTGGACCTAAGGGTTCTGAATTCTAGATTGAATGTATTTAAAAAATACATGACCATTTGGAGACTCCCGAAAGGTGGAGGGTCAAGTGGTCTACTTAGATCCTATAGGGTTCAATGAATTGATGGTGGAACATTCAGGTATGATCTAGTAATAGTGATGAGATATTATTGAAGGAAATTATCGAGATTTTATTGGACCATTTCTATCCAGAGACACTTAGACATGATAGGTCACCAGATTTTATGCATCTAACCCAAGGAATAATGACCATAATGGATTACGCTGAACATTTCATATATTTACAACGTTTTTCTACAGCTTTGGTGACATGTGAGACATCTTCGGAAAAATTATTTTAGGATAGAATTAGGAGTTATATTATGTCACATGTAAATATCATTAGGATAAATAAATTCTCATAAGTGGTTAATCATGGTCTCATTATAGATGAGTACATAAATGTGGTATCCAATAATGGACATGTAGTTTTCACTAGACAATCAGGGAGTGTGCCTTCCTAGGGAAGGAAGTGTCATTACATGAACCTTATTCAGTTCTGCGGAAAGTGTGGTGGAGTGTTAGGAGGATAAGTTGCACCAGATATTAGTCATGTGCTTTCCCACCAATGCCATAGGTAGGGAGACTATGGTAAGAATTGCCCTAAACCACCAGTAGAGTGCCTTTTTTGTGGAATGATTTCACACCTATAGAAGTTTGGCAGGAAGTAGAAACAACATGGTGCTGAGGGAGAAGCTTCTCATTGTTAGAGTATTGGAATGGGGTCTCCTACACCATATAAGTCTGGTAGCTATTGTTCTATATGAATAGGAATTAGAGGAAGTGTACATGGTGCTTTAGGGTACGAGCACTTGTATTAGAAGATTGGTGCTAATCATGTGAGTCAGAAGACACCATAGGAAAGCTGGTAGGATATTTACATGTAGTACAACCTATACATGTGGACAGTGAGGTTGGACCATCGATAGTGAGATGTAGTATTCTAGTTAGTTCTACTATATTTACTTATTTAATACTGGTTCCCCTCTTTCCACTATATTTGTAAATATTGTTAATGTCTTGAGCCTGGAGGGAGAGTCAATAAGCTATTTTATGAATATCATTACACTTTTGGGAAAATAGTATAGTTGTGTCTATTTTTGAAAGGGTTGATCTCTAGAGATCATAGAGTATAATTTTTGTTGAGATATCTATGGCTTTGATATAATGAGGTTTAAATTTATTATAGGTATAGAATGGATAGTCACATCCCAATTCCATATATATTATTACCAGAGGAGAGTGATCTTTGTATTTCTTATTGGTGACAAGTATGTCCTTCATAGAGAATGAGATATTTGTGTAGGAAATGATGGTCCAATTAATCAGCAACAAGGAGAGCTCACAACCCAATATGATAGTCTTTTGTCGGATGTTTGGAGTTGTAGGAAAGATATCTTTCCACTAGAAGTAGAACTATTTTACGGCGTATTTCCGGAATACTTTTCATGGTTTTCATCTAAGAGATATGTGGATGTAACTATTGATCTCATGTTAGGGCTGAGATGATATCTATTCCACCATACAGAATAGAACCAACTGACATTCAAGAGCTCAAAATACAGTTGGAGGAGTTTGAGGATAAAATGTTTTATCATTCCAAGTACGTCACATTTAGGATCACCTATTATATTTTCTAGGATTTATAATTGAAATTTAATCTTGTGTTTTGATTACTGAATATTGAATAAAATGACCATAAAGAACTGATATCCACTTCTTTGAATTTATTATTAGTTTAACCAGCTAAAGGGTGCTAGTGGGTTCTCAGAGATAGATATGAGATCAAGGTGTCATCCGTTGAGATTTCGGGCTTCTAATATTCCAAGAACTTCTTTCATAAGAAGGTATGGCCTTTATGAGTTTTTTGTAATGTTTTTTGGGTTGTAAATGCTCCAATAGTTTTCACACCTTGATTAATTGGATATTTCTCCCATATATAGATCGGTTTTTGGTGGTGTATGTTGATGTCATCATGGTGTACTCTAAGAGTCTTGAGGATAATTCCAAACATCTTAACATCATTAGGGTAACACTGAGATATCATTGGCAATACT
The DNA here is from genome assembly GCA_963277665.1 of Viscum album. Classification (NCBI taxonomy): domain Eukaryota; kingdom Viridiplantae; phylum Streptophyta; class Magnoliopsida; order Santalales; family Viscaceae; genus Viscum; species Viscum album. The sequence continues at coordinate 224,571,470 of OY728143.1, forward strand.
CTAAGCTATCTAACATTCAGTTTTTGATTGACATAGTACACTTTTTGGGGAATATAATCTCAGAAGAAGGTGTTGTAGTTGTCCTAGAAAAATTACAGGCAGCAGTTTCTGGGGAGTATCCCAATAATATCGTTGATATATGAAGTGTTTTTGGATTATTTGGTTATTACATGAGGTTCATCCATGACATTTCTTGATTGGAAGCACATCCTTTAGGTTTGACAAATAATGGGACTAAATTTCACTAGATGGAACCATGCAATAATTCTTTCAATGAGTGGAAGAAGCACTTAATGTCTTCCAAAATTTTTATCCTACTTGAGTCTGGTGTGGAGTACATGGTGTATTGTGATGCTTTTAGGATCGGACTCTGAGCTGTGTTGATTAAAGTGGATCAAGTTATTTTTTATGGGTCTTGGTACCTGAGGCCATGTTAACAGAATTGACCTACACATGACCTTGAGTAGGCAGCAATGTTTTATGCATTTATGTGTTCGAGACACTATCTTTTGGGTGAGAACTTTATAGTTTTAATGAACAAAAAATCTTGATGTATATCTTATCATAGCGACACATGAATCCCCAACAGTGAGTATAGGTAGAGTATATGAAATCCTTTGACATTGAACTAGATTATACACCCTGAAAGGGGAACTGTGTGGTTGATACCTTATCATTAAACCATACACTCAATTAGTACATGAGTCCAGTGAAATGTGGAAGATGATGGATTTTATGGAATAATTTCTTTTGGTACTTCAATAAAGTCAGGATCGGATGAATCTGGTTTCTATAGTAGTGGGGTATATACTCTTGAGAAGGATAATGGAATGGTAGTATCAGGATCTAGAGTTTTTGGCCTTAAGGGAAACCATTGTAGGTTGGGAGACACCTTGAAACTGGATAATAGATGAGGATGAGATCATCTATGTGATAAAATCAGGTTGTTATGGCTATGAGTATGTGAGAGGAGATCATAAGATAATTTCATGCCTCAAAATGGGTTGTACATCCTGGGGTGAAATAATTGATCGGGACCTACTACGACAGTTTTGGTTTAGAGGAATGAAAAATGAGATAGCATGGTTTGTAATAAGATATTCCACAAGTCAGTATGTGAAGGCAGATCATCAATAGCCTGGAGGCCTATTGCAGATGTTTCCTATTCCGAAATGGAATTGGGATTAAGTTACACTGTATATTGCAGTAGGACATAAAATGATGCATAGAAACAATGATGTGATTTGGGTCATTATGGATCAACTAACTGTGGTAAAATAATTCATGTCTATCAGGGGATCATTTATAGTATAATAGTTAGGAGAATTGTATATGCGATATACAATTATTTCACATGGGGTGTCATGGGATATAAATTTAAACCGAGATTTGTGGTTTACATCACACTTTTGGAAGGGATCACAGAAGGTTCATGGTACACATGTTTTTTTATGTATGACCTTCCAAACAAACACAAATGGGTTATTGGAGAATAGAATACATTTTTGGAGGATATGTTGCGGGAATATGTGATTGACATTGGTGGTTCTTCAGGGAATCACATTTCTTTAGTGGATTTCACCGATAACAGCAGTTATCATTAAACTATATTGAAGGAACAATATGTGGAACTTTGTGGTAAACCTTTTACATCATAACAATGATGGAAAGAGATGGTTGAGTCAGAGTTGTTACGATCGAGTCACATTCTGGAGACATCGAAGCAGGTGCAGCTGATATAGAAAGGTATGGCTACGGTTCGATTAGGTAGAAGTCGTATACTGATAGACGAAGTATACCCCTATAGTTTGCAGAGGGTTAATTTTTATTCCATCATGACTCACCTATATTGGGTCACCATATGATACAAAGGCAGGGAAAGTTGGAGCCCAACTTTGTGGGACCGTTTGAAGTGATCGCGAGATTTGGACCAGTGGCGTACCGATTATCACTTCCACAGAAATTCATAACTATGAAAGATGTTTTCCATGTGTCAAAACTATGGAGGTAACTTCCTGACACATCTCTTCTAATTCATATGAAATATTTTGACCTAAGGATTGATTTTTCCTTTAATAATCATCTAATATGTCTGTTGGGTCACAGTGAGAAAGTGTTATGGAAAAAGACAATGTAGTAAGTTCATGTGTTGTGGAAACATGGAATTTTTCAAGAGGAAAATTCGTAATGGGTAGCACACATGAGGGATCAATGGAGAAATATTTTTGGCTCCAAAAATCATTGATTTTAGAAGAGAAGCTCGGGGATGATTTGTTATAAGGCGGGGATATTGTACGATATTGGCCTTTTCTAGAGTCATCTCTGGCATGTTTTCTAGTACATTTGAGGTTTTTAAGTACCTTCATTTTGGAGTAATGGATTTTGGTGTGTATGGGAGAAATTTTAAGAAAAACTATGTGAATGTTGGGTACGCATGGTTTGTGCATGGTTTGAAATATCGGGTTTCCAAACTATGCCAACAGATAGGTCTGCACAATTTCCACATAGTTTGAAAAACCATGTTACTGAACTATGCCAGCAGGGAAAAACATGAAAAACGGTTCCACACAGTTGGCACATGGTTTTCCCTAACCATGCTCCTCAAACAAGGAAGCTGTTAGCACGTAACTTAATATATGAAAATGTAGTTTAAAACCTCCCAAACCACCAAGATTTCCATTTTTAGACTGTGGATCAGGAAGAAAGAATTCTAGGTTTTCTCAGAGCCTTTTAGAGAGATTCCAAGGTGATTTGAACACCATTCATCATGTTCTAAATCCCATCTTGAGGATCTGATCTCTTCCTTGTAAATGGATTTCATGCCATTTTTTCTATTGTCCATTCATCTATCTTTCCTTGATCGTTTCATGGAATATCTCCATCGTTTCCATAGATATAAACCGATAAGTTGAGATGTAACTCTATGATTATGGATCTAGATCTATATTTTTAGGATCTTGATTCCTTTGATCTTAATTTTGGTTTAGGTATTAAAATCTGAAGCTTGATCAATGATGTTGTGCCCCGAGAATTTTGGGTACTTTCATTTGTGCTGACATCCGACAATAAACCAATGTAGGTGGTCTAAATTAAAATCCCATAGTCGTGAATTTTATACATGAATTTTTGTTTATTAATTTTAATGATTATCTTGATGATTGTGTTCCTAAATTGTATTAATTATGATTTTGGAATAGAATTGAGTTTTCCTTAGTGACTAATTGAAAATTAAATCATAGAACAAACAAATGGGGTTTCCCAAATTGATATTTTTGAAGATTTTCTATGTGTTGAGATATTCTGATTGATATATTTAATATATTATGATATGATAATAAATTTGAAGAAATTAACTATGAAGTGATATTGTCTATGAATGATAATTTATTGTGATAAATAACTATTTACCCTTATTTGGACCAAGGATAATTAATTTTGAGAATTAATTATGACAAGGTTAAATTTTATATCTTTGATTAATTGTGAAGAATTAATTATGGGTTGTGAATAGTGTTTATTGATAAATTAATTTATGAATTAATTAATGGGTTATGTTCTTACTTATTATTTGAGTTATCTAATGGCCTTTGAAATGTTTAACTAATTGTTGGAATAATAATAGACATATATGGATAATTCAAGTGTATTGATGAATGATTATGTTGATGAGATTTTTGTGGACTTAGGCCTAGAATTCTAGACCAATTATATGTTGGGACATGGAAATGGTTTCCCTCTCCAATAGTTTTCCGAGCTTTATATAATGGGTTTCTTGGCATGATGACTTACACAGAATGAGATATAGAGTGATAGTCATATCAGCCTACACATAATGTGATTTCGGGTGATAGACATCATGACTTACATGAAATGAGATTTCTAGTGCAAGGCATGATGACCTATAAAAAATTAATAATAATAGTGAATGGAGATTCAAATGGGAAACATGGACTGAAACTAGATCTACTGTGATGATTAGATATTAAATGATAATGTGATAAAAATTTAATTACGCATTGTATTTATTGCTTCATAGAACAACAAGAACTATCTTTTGACTGGAATTTTTTTAGAAAATGTTGGTGGTGGCCTACTAAGTCATACTAATACCTTATTCGGTCCCCCAGATCGGCACACAATAAGAATTAGTTGTTATATGACAGGATAAGGGAATGGCCCTGCGATAGGTTGTTTTTTGGGATTGGATCATGGGTGAGAGAACATGATGGGTTTCGGGACCCTCTTGGATTCGTCGTGACTCTACTTTTAGTTGAATTATAAACACTTGACATAAGCATTCTCATAGCAGGTTTTACCTTCCAATGGAGTAATGTATTCTGTTTTATGTCAGTCATATGAAAAAATATTATTCTGGTTATTTATACGCTTCCCACATGATTATTAATGTTTTCATCCCTTATTTATTTGATTATTATAAAAGAGGGTATAAGCTCTTCATGACTGACTTACCAGACCCTTTCTACTAGTCATCACCCTCTGGTGTATGGGGAGGCGCGCTTGGGGGCATGTTGCCAACCGACTAGAGGAACCATTTACTAGCACCCTTGTCGGGACATCGCACAATATATCCTTATTGAAAACATTCATGTTTTTTTTTCAAAACTACGTGAATATAATCCTTATGTCCCAAAATGTATTATACTTTACCAATTATATCGTAACCCTCTTGAAAACAAATGGTTAATTAGTGCGCAATAAACTAGAATCATCCAATTTACTTTTTCAAATCCAAAATATCAATATCCAAACATCATTATCCTAATAAATGAGACATATTAAGGGTAATCATTCCCTTAATCCTGTGTTCTCCAAGTAGATCACCTTACCCATAAATCATAATTCTAGGTCCTTAGAACTATTCGACATTTCTTTTCCATTACTTAATGAAAAACTTATAAGAAAGGAACTTATATTTTTCATGATTCAGATAATATAGTATTTGAATTCTAAATCATATACACCCAAATCATCCAAATATATTCATAAACCTTTACTTACGATCATGCACCATAGTCTATCCTAAAACATTATCAATTTCTTAAGGTTCATTAACCTTACTCTTACCATTATTCATAGCATTAAAATAAAAAATAATTCTAGAACATCCATTATATTTCACATGTCATTAACAATGTCATTATCCTCATCATTATAAACAATACACATAACCCCTACATGATTCACTTGGTGATATATCAAATTAGGATATATAATACCGATGTATTCCATATCTATCAATTGAAAATTACTAGAAATAAATGTAAGAGAAATATATATTAAAGAACAAAAAAAACACACATATGTAATGTAAATTATTAATAATATTTCACTCTAGGATATCTTAGGTTTAATCCTATGTAATTCATGACTATCACAAAAAATCATGTATTGTATATTTACATAGACTTACCCTTAGAACATCCCAATACATATCCTCATAAATATTTCATGGGATATCACAAAATTTTCGACATCATATTTTCTAAATGTAAACAATAAATTTTGTCTCATACCAACTATAATGACACATACATTACATACATAGCTTTTTCTTCATAAATGAAGAATGTAAATTATAAAATATAAAAAATCTTGTAGATGACTATATATGTATAGTTCCTCTAGATAATTTAAATAATAAATAACTAGTTCATAATACATATACATTATCTCTATATTATTCTATCATTATTAGATTCTTTTGACATATCTTACAAAAAAATATTTTACACAAATTGGGGAAAATAATCATAAGAATGGTGGATCTCAGATCCCATGTAAGAAAAATAACAAAATATATCATATCAAACATGAAGATTATAATGTAAAAACATGAACAAAACCTTTTAAAATCATCCATGTATAACATATGTCAAAATCAAAAGTCATGGAATAAATTTTGGTAGTTAATAATGAATAAGTAATCAAAGAAAATGTTCCATGAGAAAATAGAATTAAAATAAAACATAGAATTTTGGATAAAACATAATCATATAAAATCATTTCATATTAGTAAAGGCTCATTTACAAGACTATAACAGTGGAAAAAGTCAATCATTAAAACTTTTTTCATTCTTCATTTCATAACTATATTACTGACCCATTTATACATTCTATTCTATCCCTATATTATTTAATTGAGATAATTTTCCATTCTATCCCAATCTATATCGTGTGAAAAAATAATTTCCCTATTCATTGGAGAGAGATATAGTTCCCAGCAATATCATAATGAAATTATTCATATCTGTGCCACAAAAATCTAAAAATTTCATAATAGCATAACCCAAATCATAAAATGGTTTCCTTCAATGTAATTCTATCATAACATAAATCCATGTAAAACAATTGGATTTCATAAATATCATTCCATCAATTATCGTAATCACACGTTATGAATAATGGGGATAATATAAATGAAACGTAACAGTATTAAAGAATTTCATCATTGATATTTTTGATTGGACACATGAATTTAATTCTAGTGGAAAATATCATCTATTCTTAGAATCATTTTCATTCATCAAAATAACATTAAATTTCAATGAAAATAAACATGAAATATCATAAGGGATGCTTCATAGAAATATGATATTATGAAGACATAAGAAACTATCATGTCTTAGCAGTTAAAATAAAAAAAACTCATCATACTTTTGTCCAATTAGTAAAAGAGTACCCCGTATCATAAAATAAAAAAAAAATTATTTCATATATTTTATTAAAAATTCCCCAATATATGAAATTGACTTTAAAAAATTTAAAAAGAATATAAATAATATTACATATTTGTCAAATAATGACATGGAAGCTAAATATACCACGATAAATTCTTAATTACAAACAATATCATATAATTAAGAGACTAAATTATTACCACTTTTCACATTGTATTCATTAGAAATTTATGCCTTATAATATAAATAAAAATATATGGAAACTAAAATACCATATCCATAATAAATGTAATCTAAAAAACATTCATGGGTAGGATAAACATCAGACAAAAGAAACAGGTGGAGTATAAAGCATGTGTCACATACAAATAAAATTGAGGAAAATTAATCCCTTACCTTAGGAATGACATTCATTATAATTATCTAACTTGATAGAATAATGGTTTAAATAATTTCATTAAATTATTACAATAAATTATTTATATTTATGATATCATATTTGTTGATATTAACACTCTTTTAATAATATTTCATTATTATTATTATTTTGGAGGCTCCTTCTTTATTTTCTCTCGTATGTTTTTTCTTATAAGTCTCAATTAATGTAAATAGGAAATAGTTACATAATATTAAGTATTACATTAATGAAATATATATCATATTTTTTTCATTATATACATTTATATAATCGTTCCTTAATGGTGTACAAGTATTTGAATCAAATCACGTCAAATGGATAACAGGCCATAAAAACACAGAAGCGATGATATCATTTCATTAATAGAAAAAATTATAGAAATAGAGGGTATATATATTTTTAAAAAATAAATATCATGTCATAATAATCATATATAGATATTATTTAGATGATTATAACCATACATGTAATTTGGTGGTGACAAACATATTACACCACGATGTGGAGATATTAAGTCATCTGTATGCATTCTTGGTGATTTCAATTTCCATAGGATGGATAGAAGGTGTAATGTCACACCCGCATATTTGAGGGTATTTTTTTCTTAAATTTTCATGGAATTAGGTTTTCTAGGATGAAGCCTGACATAAAATTTAGTAGTTCTTTTTTATAAATGGATATTTTGGTCTTGATAGCATTTAACGCACCATGGACGAAGCTGCACGGCTTTGCTCGAGTCATCTTGCGCCATCGCCACTTCACCACATGGAGTTCTAGATGTAAGAGGATGATAAATAAAATGAAATATTAATGATTAAATAAAGAACTAGAGTGATAAAATAAAAATAAAATAAAATAATAATGGTGTCATTAAATTTAATGATTTGTTTTACTGATATTATTATTATTATTATTTGAGGATATTACTAATTATTATTGAATAACTTTATTATTATAATTATTAATACTTTAGTCATACTATTTATTTATTATTACTCTTTTTATAGATTATTTTTATTGTTATTCTTATAAAAATATTAATAATTATTATTATAATTTTTAATGTAATTATATTAATCAATAATTTTATGAAGATTAAAATAGTTGCTATAATCTATACCATTAAAATTCTTATGGGTCGTGTGGGGTAACCCCGTGGTTGTTCAACTCTATAAACTAAAAAAATCAAATAAAATGATAGGTGACCATCACATTGATAATTTTATAAAAAATTTTTTGAAAGCAACAATAATATCGCTAATAAATGAATTAAATGTTCATTTTTTAATTTATATATTATTTATTATTATTAGGATTTTCTAATTTTTTAATAAAGAATTTATTAGTATTATTAAATTTTTTATTATATTTTTATGAAGTATTATTATTGTTATTGGTGTTAGTATTACTATTATGATGTATTCATTTGTTTGTTTGATTTCTTTTTAATTATTTATTTCCCCTTATTTTGGCTTTGGATCAGACCCCTCCCCTTCTCTCTCTCTGAACCTTCCGCACCGATCGTTCCGACCTTTATCACACTAAGTAATCCCCCATAGAACACTTGGTTTCTTCACGCCATGATGTGAGCTCCCAACCATCCTCATCATCGTCGTGATGCTCTTACCATATACCACACCCTCATATCCTCTTTTCTAGCCATGTTCGTTGTCACCTCCCACTCATCTTCCCCATGATTGGCACAACCTCCCTCTCAATGTCACACAACCATGCTTAGCTGCCAGAACTCTCATTCCCAACTGCATGAGTTGTCAACCGCCCCTGCCTCCACTGCTCATTTGGTGCCCCCGTTTTCCCATGGGAGACCTTTATCTAGAAAACCATCCCCAGTGCCCTGTCTCATGTCGGGAAATATGGCATGCAGTGAAGGAACAAACATGAAAAACAAAATTGCACAGTGGAGAAATCGTTTCCTCAAACAGTGGATGTGTAGCGACAAAAGGAAGTGCAAAATATAATGTTGACACCAGCAATTTTTATGTGGAAAACCCAAAAGGGAAAAACCACGGGACCTTGTCCAGAAAGAAGGATCCACTAAAAAAGATAAGTACACGGTAGAGACTCCCAAAAATGAATGAGATCTCAAAAGTAATACATAGAAAAATAGTGAATCAACGTCGGAGTATAGACGTAGTCTGAATGAAGCCTGAAAAGAAGAATCTAGACTATTAAAGAAACCCAAATAGATCTGACCGTGAAAGCAGATGATTTATGTCTGAACAAAAGTGATGATGAAGAACATCAAGATCAGAATAAAAACCACGACATATTAGAACCGATCAAATAAATGCAGTTCTACCAGTTGAAGATCTGAAATACACTCCATGAAAACGTAACTGCACTGCCTCCAACAACTGCCGAGAGAGGATCCACACATCTCATATAAAGAGAAGATTCATCACATGATATCTCATGTATCTCCTAAAAGATATCTCATATCTGATTAAAGATATTAAATATATCTTATCAAAGTAATCAAATATATCTTCTCAAAGATATCAGATATATCTTGTCATATATATAAAAATATCTTTTTAAAAGATATCAGATATAATATATATATATATATATATTGGGGTTAGATGAGGAGGCGCCCCAACAAACTCCCCCTCCGAATCAACTGGGGATCATCACCAACCCTGAAATCAGTTAGTAAGTCTCCAAATTTTCCTCTGGGTAAACTCTTGGTCAACATGTCTAACCCATTGTCATCAGTGTGGATCTTCTCAAACTCTAACTATCTCGAATCATGGACATTGCAGATCCAATGATACTGAACATCGATATGTTTCGACCTGCCATGAAAATTAGAATTCATTCCAAAACAAATAGAACTCTGAATATCAAAAAATAAAAAATATATGTCTTGATTAAAATTTAGCTCTTGATTAAATGTTTTCATCCCCACCAATTATTTGCATGCCTCTATAGCTGCAATAAACTATGACTCTGTGGCAGATAAAGTAACTCATCTCTGTAACCTAGACTTCCAAGATACAACTCCACCTACAAAAGTGATCAAATAGCCTAATGTAGATTTCCTCTAATCGATATCACTGGCCACATCTGAATTTGTAAAGCCACAAAGAATAGGTTCCCATTTTTTAAAAAACAATCTCAGATTAGAAGTACCATGAAGATAATGAATAATGTACTTCACTTCCCTTCAATGCTCACTTTCTGGATTTGATAGAAAACGACTGACCACACCAACTGAATGAGCTATAACAGGTCTAGTACATACCATATCATACATCAAATAGCCAACAGCAGATGAATAAGGTATGTGTTGCATCTCCTCTCTCTCTTCATCAGTATAAGGTGACTGACTAGTGCTGGGATTAAAATATAAATCAGGAGGAGTACTAAACACTTTAGCTCAATCCATATAAAGTTCTGAAGAACCTTCTCAATGTATCTCTCCTGAGATAACCACAATTTACTGACCTTCTTGTCTCGGGAGATCATCATGCCAAGAATCTGTCGTGCTGGCCCCAAGTCTTTCATCGAAAAAGTCCGACAGAGATCTTCGTCAATATTTCAATTCTAAAAGCATCATTGTCAGCAATGAGCATATCATCAACATAAAGATATAGTATAATAAAATCATCCTCAGTAAATCTCTGAATAAACACCAAATTATCAGAAGATGTCTTCCTGAAACCCTGATGAGAAAATGATAGATTCAAAATTTTTATACTACTATCTCAGAGCTTGATTCAAACCATACAAACTCTTCTTCAATATGCATACATGATTCTCTTTACCTGTTTCAAAAAAACCCTATGGTGTCTCCATAAAAATATCCTCCTATAAATCTCCATGGAGGAAAGCTGTATTCACATCCATATGCTTAACCTATAGATCCAAACTTGCAACCAAACCAAGAACAACACGAATAGAATACATTTTGACAAGTGGTTAGAAAATCTCATCAAAATCAATTTCTTTCTTCAGATAGAAGCATTTGAAAAATAACCATTCATTGTATCGCGGAACAAAACTGGATTCTTCATTCTTAATCTTATAAATCCACCGATTATGCAAAGATCTCTTACCTGTTGGTCACTCCACCAGCTCAAAATTATGGTTTTCATGCAATGACGTCATCTCATCATCCACTGCTACAACCCATCTATCCTTCTGTTCACCTTCAATCACCTCATCAAAAGATTAGGGTTCTCCCCCTTTAGGGGGTATCACATACTCGTTAGGTGAATACCGAGTAGAAATGGTACGATGCTGAGATGACCTCCGATGTGGAACTATGGGTTCATTGATAATTCCTGGAACCAGATCAATAGAAACAAAAGGTGCATTGGAAAAATCAACTCCAAACTGTTCACCTTGAGCATCATTCTGCTCATCAATGTCATCATCAGAATCAAAAATATGTGGTAAATGTGAATCAAAACCTGGATCAATACTAACAAAGCCAACAAAAGTTGGATAAGTGGACTTTATCCCTTATCAATATCTACAATAGTCTGGTCCTCTTTAAATATTGCACCTCGTCTTCTGACAAGTTTCTTCAAAGTAAGATTATATAACCTATACCCAAACTCATCCTGTCCATAGCCAATAAAAATACACCGCCATGACTTATCATCCAACTTGGATCTCTCATCTCTAGGCACGTGAACAAAAGACTTGAAACCAAAACATTTAAGTGATCGTACATAATCTTTTTTCCATACCAAAACTTATTGGGAGTGTCAGTCTGCAAAGCAACCAAAGGTGATAAATTGATAATATAAGAAACAGCAAGTAAAGACTCACCCCAAAAGTGTCCAGACAACATTGCTTCTGAAATCAAACAATTAACTCATTCCAACAATGTCTTGTTCATCCGCTCAACTACACCGTTCAGATGAGGTGTCTTCTGATGCCAAATAGCTTCCTACCTACAATACTGACCAAATGGACCACATTACTCTCCCCCATTATTACTGCGAATACATTTCAATTTATTGCCTGATTCCCTCTCAACAGAAACATGAAATTCCTTAAAACATTGAGCACCTGACTTATGGAACTCAAAATATAAACCCAGAGCATTCATGAGTAGTCATCAATAAAAGTCACAAAATAAATACTGCCACTAAAGGTCTTAGAATTCAAATACCACAAACATCAGAAGGTACCATTTCAAGAACCTGTGACTTCCTGTGTTGAGGATAACTGCTGAAACTCACTCTGCTCATTTTTCCAAACATGCAATGATCACATTGTCAAATTTTACACACTTCAATTCTGGAAGAAGATTTATCTTGTCCAAACAACCAAGACCTTTCTCACAGATGTGACTGATATTCTTATTCCACAACATGGACGAACCACTGCACTCAAAAACGCAAGTAGTCTTATAAGAAATAGTTTCTCTTGTCCAGTACAAACCTGATTGCTTCTTCCCCCGAGAAACAATCATAGAGCCCTTGGAAAGCTTCCATTTACAATCCCCAAAAATACTGATAAACCCAACATCATCAAGAACACTGGTGGAAATTTGATTCATGCAAACCACTAGTGCATGTCGAACAATCTTAAAAATCATCTTACTTCTAGTACTGGTCTCTAAACAAACAGTCTTGATACCTATAACATCAGCAAGTCCATCATTTCCCATCTTTAAAATCCCATGATTACCTTGGTTATAAGAAGTAGATAACTCTTTCATTGATGTCATGTTAAAACAAAAACCACTATCAACAACCTAGCAAGAATGACCAGAAGCAATATTGATGTGGTCATAAACAATTACAAGATCACCCCCGGTAGCAGCTGCGACATGATCATCTCTATCAACATTCGTCTTTGGCTGATTTTCCTTCATTCTATTTTCACTTTTCAGCTAATTAAAAAACTTCTTAACATGCCCCTTCTTACCACAATGATAAAATTCAAAATATCTCTGCTTTGATCTGGATTTGCTTCTACTTTTACTCTTTCCTCGACTGCTCTCTCCCTGATTCTTTTCCTGGCTTCTCCCCATGTTCACTGTGACAAAAATCTCTAATGATTTCTCATAAGTACGTCTCCTGACATCATCATTAAAAATAGAATATTTAAAAAAATTGAATGTCACAACACCCTTAGGAGAATAACTGGTTATAGTAACACGTAAATTCTCCCTAGAATTAGGTATCATGTTATGTAATAAAAGTGCTAAAACCTCATCTTCAAAATTGATACACATTCCATACAACTAATCAAAACACACCTAATATTAACTTAAATAATCAGAAATAGACATACCTTTTATGTACCTCGAATTCATCATTTTTTTAGAATAAACAATTTATTGTTTCCTGTCTTGGAAGTATAGTTAGTCTCGAACTTCTCCGGCAATGTTATGGCGTGAGAGATGATGACAATGTGGTTCATCATGTTGTCTTCAACCCATTGGCGAATGAATCCACAGACATTCTCATGCTTGAATGCCCATTCTTCATCTGACATCCTTTCTGGCTTCTAGGTACAAAACACTAAAAAATGTATTCGCTTGACAAAAAGAAGATCCTTTATTTTATGTCGCCACATATGGTAGTTGGTACCATTTAACAAAATCATCCGACTGTAGTTAGCCTCCATAATAAATATGAAATAAAAAACCAAATCCTTTGATACCAGATGTTGGGAAATATAGCAAGCGAAGAATGCACAAACAACAAAAACAAGAATGCACAGTGGAGAAATATTTCCCTCAAACAGTGGATGTGTAACGTCAAATGTAAGTGCAAAATATAATGTTGACACGAGAATGTTTTTTACGTGGAAAACCCAAAACAGAAAAACCACGGGACCTAGTTTAGAATGAGGGATCCACTAAAATAGATAAGTACACGGTAGATACTCCCAATAATGAAATGGATCTCAATACTAATACTTAGAAAAATAGTGGATCAAAGTCAGAGTATAGACGCAGTCTGATTGAAGGCTGAAAAGAAGAAAGTAGTATGCTAAAGAAACCCAAATAGATCTGATCGTGAAAGAAGATGATTGATGTCCGAAAAAAAGTGCTGATGAAAAACATAGGGATTAGATCAAAAACCATTGTATATGAGAGCCGTTCAAATCAAAGTATTTCCACCAGTTGCAGATCTGAAGTCCTCTCATTGAAAAAGTAACTGCACTGCCTCCAACAACTGCCTAGATAGGAGCTGCACATCTCATATAAATAGAATATTCGTCACATGATATCTCATGTATCGTCTAATAGATATCTCAGATCTGATTAAAGATAATAAATATATCTTATGAAATATATCAAATATATATTCTCAAAGATATCAGATATATCATGTCAATGATATAAAAATATAATTTTTAAAGATATGAGAGATATAAAAAATATATACATCTGGGACATTGAGGAGGTTCCCCAACATCTCCTTCAGGTGACACACTTTCAGGGACCACCTATGTTCATGGATGGTCTGGCGTTCCCACTCAACAGAAAGCGTCGCCTTCTACCGACCTCTTGCTCCAGTCCAACCAGCCCACGACACTTCCGCTCTCCTTCCCCCTCTGGAAAATATTCACCACCATTCTCCCCTTGCACAAAATCTCACAGCATTGTGATGCTTCATACTGTCATGTACAACTTTTTTTTACGTGACTCACATTAGCAAACCCCCCTTTTCACTTGTATATATTCCTAAACCCACACAGTGGCCTTTCACTCCCTTTCCTACATGCACAGAATACTCAAGTAACTATCATCCCTCTTCTATAAGAATATTGGTTAGGGTCTATTGTGTTTGAGGTTTCATTTTCATGGTTTTTTTCTGAATTCATGTTTTTGGGTCTACTTTTTTGTGGTGTGTTTGGAGAGTATTTGAAGTTTCACACCAAACATTAATATGTTTCTTCACACTATGTTTGTGGCTCCTTGTTTTATTATTAATTGATGAATTAATTTTAATGCTTAATTTAATTATCGTTATTTAAATTAATTTTTGGGTGTAAATTTATTTTTAGAAATTGACGAATTCTTTCGCTTATTTATTATTTTGTAGAATATTTATATTTTAAGGAGTCTAAATTTTGAGAAAAATCATATTAAATCATTTATTGTTATTTTTTTAGATGTTGAGTAATTAATTTATTAAATAGTGCAAATGATTTATAGATTTTTATAGGTGATTTTTCAAATTGTTTAAGTGATGGGAATAGTGTGTGGAGAATATTCAAGTGTGTGATTGATTTAAAATAGAAACACTTTAGTGTAGTTTTTTCATAAAAAAATTATTTCTTCGATCATAATTGTTCTTTTTATGTGTGTAATTGATTTATTAAAATGTTTATGTGGTGTGAAAATAGTTTTAAGAGTGTTTATTATGGGATTGAATTCTGAAGTTGTATGTTCTTATGTGATATGGTGGTTTTTTGATAAAAATACCCATTGTATCGTCACATAGTGTTTTATTAAATTGTTTAGTTGGATTATTAAAAAGAATAAGGGTTCTGAATTGCTTTTTAGAAATGGTTTGGTGTGTGTTCGATCCTAAATGTTATTTTTCAGTTGGTTTTGGGTGCTAGGTCTTATGTTACCCTTTGGATGTTGTTTTTTTAAATTTTTAGATTATTTATTATTTTATATCAATGGTCTGAAATGTGTACAGAGAATGTTTTAGTGTGAATCATATTTAAAAATGGTATTTGTGTGTGTGTTGGGGTTTGTTTTATTATTAGTCTCTTTAAACTATGAAAGTGGTTTAATTGAGTGTGTAAC